>JAEOAD010001366.1:397500-3130770 GCA_036365145.1 Orientallactaga sibirica
ACCTGGGTCCTCAGGCTTCATAGGCAAGTGCCTTAACCACTAAGCCATCTCTCCAGCCTGCAATACAGAGTTTTCTAAAGAACAATAAAAAAATTCTTCTGGATTATTTTGTGTGCACATGTGAACTTGTTGGTGTCTGTGCAGGTGTCCCAAGTGCACATGTACAGTCAGAGGGCAACGTTAGGTCAGTCCATGTCTTCCCACTTCTACCTCATTTAAGAAAGGGGCTCCCTTTGTTGTTAAGTGCTCTACTTTCCAGATTCTGGCAAATTCTCCTGTCTTGGCATCTCTTCTCCCAGCAGAGGCACTAAGAGAAGCCCAGCACCGCATCAGGCTCTGACCTGAGGACTGATCTGAGGACTTGCAGGTGCCTGGCGAGCACTTTCCCACTAGCCATCCCGTAGTCCACTCTCTATAAGAGGCTGTCACTGACTGCTGGGAAGACGGCACAGCCCACAGAGGCTCTTGCTGGCAAAGCTTACGGACACATATTCCATTTCCAAGCAAATCCACATAATCTGGAAACTAACTGGCACAAGAGCATGGTGTTTGTTTGCATTGGCCCAAGGTTCTAAAGAGTCCACACACAAATACACACACAAATACACAGACACACACAAATACACACACAGAGTCACAAAGAAACAGAACATATTAAAATAAACAAAAGTTTATTGATATCATATATTCACAATTATATACTCATATGTACACTTCTAATCACTGCAGGCCTGACTCAGTTTTTACCTAGTACCCACAGGTTGTGGGGCTACTGGTTCAGGTGGGCAAAAGCAACAAAATAGTCTTCTCACATGTTTGGCAATATTTCTCATGATTCCTCCCCAGCCTCGGTGGGGCTGGCTGTGTGGGGAGGAGGTGGTCTCCGCCTGGGGCGCTTGGGGTGGTGGGTCCCCAGGGCCTGAGGATTCATGAGTATCCTCTTCTTTTGAGGAGTCCTCGCTCTCCTCTGGAATAGTAGTAAGATCTCCAAAAGCTCGGCTATGTGCTCTCTGTCGCTTCTTTATCCTGTTTTTAACCATTTTCACTTGAGTACTGGGATTAGCGAAGGCAGAAAGGTCCACAAAGGTATGGCTCCTTCTTAGAGACATGGCAGATGAAAAACGATCAGAAGGAACCACCAATTCGGCCTGATGGCCCCGATACCTATTGCTGCCCATGGGCCCTCGTTTCTTAAAGATGGTGTCACCGCGAGCTAAGCATAACTGGCCTCCGATGTTCTGCATGATGCTTTCTCTTTTAATATTCAGATGGACTATGTCTGCCCATGGGCTGCATAGAAAAAGACAGGGTGCCTGGACAAAAAGATGCTGGACCTGGGCCTCCCTCAGCCTCCCTAGTTGGATATCCATTCCTGCTCGATTGCCCGCTGTAATGGCACATATGTGCTCACATTTCTGTAGGATATGGCACATCACGGTCTGATGGTACGCACTTTTTACAATGACAATCCAGGTGTTACACATGTGAGCAGTATGCGAGATCTTCAGTAACATCAGGCTGTAATCTTGATATTGCCAAATAACTTTGATCTGTTCAAATGTCCCATGTCCCACGGTGTTCATGATGGGAATCGGTGTGAGTTCATGGCCAGTATGCACGCCTGGTTGCTCCCTCTCCTCCTCCTCCTCCATCTGTACAGTCTGTGTGGGATGACAAGATGAAGGTGAAACAAAAGTACAAATGAACAGCAAGTCGAGAATGAAACACTCCACTTATAAATTCCTATATGAATAATCATGGGTATCTCTAACAGACACACAGTGGATAACTACACTTTACTGCAATACAACAACTGACAACCCTTACCAAACTCACAAAAGATGATAACATTAGACACAACAGCCGGTGAGATTATAACAGATATCAGTACAATTCAAAGCACCATTGGTAACAAAACATCACTGCAAAAAATTGTAAAGTCAGGAAGAAAGGAATCCATTTCCCACACATTATTAACAACTACACCAAGAAGAAACATTGAGGCCGGAGAGATAGCTTGGTGGTTAAGTCATTTGCCTGCAAAAGTCAAAGGACCTCAGTTCGATTCCCAGGACCCACATAGGGCAGATGCACAAGGTGGCACATGCGTCTGTAGTTCGTTTACAGTGCTGGGAGGCCCTGGTATGCCCATTCTCTCTCTCTCTCTCTCTGTCTGCCTCTTTCTCTCTCTCACTTTCTCAAATAAATAAATAAGTATAATTAAATTAAATAAGAAGTACTGAAATAACAGTGAAAAAATCTCCCAGCAAAGGAAGGGCAAACACCAACCAGAGTGCAACGTGAATCCCAGCAGACCTTCACCAAGGAAGGAAGACAAGTGCTCCGTGAGGCATCCATGAGTAGAAAGAGAAGGAACACTTCCACACCCCTTCTACAAGGTCAGTATCCCCTGATGCCAACATGGTGTCACAGTGAGGTAAACAGAGAACAAAAGGCACTCTCCAGGATCTAATGGGTTCCCGCAGAAAGTCAAAGGACAACAGCAACATACACATGATATAAACAAGTCAGCAGATGATCAGACCCGAAGCAAGAATCACACACTCTGCCTAGAAGCATGAAGTCTGTCATTTTCAGGAACAGATATGCGTCCAGACATAAGGTTATATGTGACAAGCTTTGCTCCCAAAGAGAGACATGGCATGTTTTGTCCCATGATGAAGGCGTGCTGGTGAGACAACTGAATGGAAAAGAGGAAGACTGGGCTTGTGGGAGGGCCAGGGAGGTGAGAGAGCAGAGGAGCATCATCAGAGCATGTGCAGTAAGTGTGCGCGGGAAATCGATGTTGAGTCAGTTCACATGCGCTAACTGGGTAAAATAAGAAAAAATAAAACAAAGCAAAAAGTGGCCCAAAAGTGAAGAGCTTAAAAATGAAAATTGTTAATAATTAAGAAAAGTAAAAACTCAGCACAAAGGGATCCAGAAAGCAACAGGAATAAATAAAAGGGAAATAGAACTCAAAATCCAAACTGAACCCCCAGCAACAAGTCAGGAGCAGAAACCTCTGTCCATGTGCATCAGCTCCCCGCACAGGGCGTCCCCACGCTCCTCATCCAACCACCTGCCCCTCCCCACCCTGAGCTTCCTGAGGACAACTCTGTCATTTTATTGATTTATTGTGTGTTTGAATGTACGCGTGTGCATGTGTGTACACCACCGACTCTTGCTACTGCAGACAAATGCCAGATATACTGAGCCTAGCACAGTCTGCACAGAAGTGCCTTCAACCTCTGGACTGAGCCATGTCCACAGCCTCTGGACAAGGGTCCTGGAATGCACACAATGGCCCTTTATGAGGTCATAGGAAGACACGGACCAACCATGGCTGGGCAAAGCCCCCAGTGGTTTTTCCCACTTTTTGACCCCAAGGACTATACTACTTCCTTTTCTTTTCCTTGTGACAAAGTTCCTGACAAGAGAAACTTAAAGGAGACAGGGTTTATTTTGGCAGCTGTTTGGGGGGTAAGAGGAGGTACAGTGGTGGGCAGCTTGCAGGCAGAGCAGTGGGGAGGGAGGGAGCAGGTTATCCCATCCTGACAAGCCTGATCCCCCACCTTGACCCACCTCCTCCAGCTAGGACACACTTGCCAGTGGTAGCACAACTTTCCTGACCGGCGCCGCCTGCTGGGCAGGAAGTGCTCAAAATCATAAGCCAGTGGGGGGACATCTCACATCCAAATAAGGACCTGCCCACTTTCACAACGTGCAAAGCCACAGTAACCATGGTGATGAGAGGTTCAAGAAGCTTAATGCTTCTCCACTGGGCTATGGACACTGATATAGACCAGTTAGAAAGGGAATGCATGCGATGTCAAATGACATGTTTACACCCGCACACTAAAACTCCACTACAGCTTGTCTTTTACAGACCACATCATCTTCACACTCTAGGGACTCAGTTCGGGTTTGCTGAACCTCAGATGGGTTGGTGTTGAGTGAATGGTAGCCCCTCACTGACATTGTGATGCGCTAACAAGATGCCTCTACCAACACACTCCAGGGCACCAGGATGCCAGCTTCATTCAAACTCCTCAATAATCAGATAGCACACATGATCCCACAAGATAGGGAGGGTGGTATACTCAAAATGAACAAGACAAACAAGGATCCCTGGAAGGACCTGCCAGTCCACTGGGTGGGACAATTCTGTCAGGAAATGTTTTAAACACTGTAGAACAGAGAAGAGGGCCCATCTCGACACAATGGTCATCCTGTGCATTGTCCGTCGTCTCTTGCCCTCCCGGGGGGTTTCCTCCACAAGGGTACCTCTGTCCCCAGACTCACTGTCACTCAGGGGAAGGGCCTCACGTTACCATGGAATGTCTTTGCCTGTCTAATAAGACACACTGGGTCCTTCCGAGTTCATTCTACCAAGATGACCAGGACCGGGTCTAAGGGAGGAAGGGGAACAAGGGAACAAGCTCTCCACCATAGAAAGGACGACCAGAGGAGAGAGGGAGAAAAAGAGAGACCAGACAAATGGAGCAACTGGAGAACGCGGGGGGGGGGGAGGGTGTAATGGAAGGGGAACTGTTGTGAGTGTGGAAGAGGAAAGAGAGGAGGGAAAAACAATGCAGGGGACCATGACCATAGCTCTTGACATGCTGTGGAAATGTCAGATGACTGACTTTGTACATACAGTTAGTATGTACTAATCATTTCTCACGGGAAAAAGGAATAAGTCAAAGTAAAAGAAATGACAAAGGAATAATGAAGAAAATGGAGGAGAGTTAATCAGGAAAAATAAACAAGCAAAACGAAATCATAAACTGAAATGATGAAGGAATAAATATCTCAGGAAGAAAATGGTCACCAAACAACAAAAGTCACCAGAGTGGGAAAGAAACTTACTCTGTCAATCCAATCAGTCATGGATCTCCAACGCTATCTGTGATTCTCAATTCTACCTCCTCTCCAACCTCCAAGTCCAAGTGCTCTCCTACCACCAACTCCTTCTCTGCACTGAAGGACAAAGAACAGTTTGGCCAGGGGTTTATATAGGCCTGGTGGTCATCCCTCACAATGGCTCCTGGTGATGTCAGAGCAGGAATGGACCAATCACAGCCAGGCACACCCAGGCTGTTGTTCTCTCTCTCTCTTTGGTCCCAAGGACTCTCTTCAACTCTTTTTTGGTTTTTAGAGACAGAGTCTCACTCTAGCTCAGGCTGACCTGGAATTCACTATGTAGTCTCAGGGTGGCCTTGAACTCATGAGGATCCTCCTACCTCTGCCTCTGGAGTGCTAAGATTAAAGGCGTGTGCCACCACGCCTAGCCAACTCTTTTCATTTCTGTTCGCATCCAAGTCAAAGAAGCCATGATACCTGTGCTCATTTACAGTTCCCGGGGCCAAGGACGGCCTTGGTCTCCAGTCTGCACTTTGTTCCTGCACAGGCACTGTGCCATGGACTGATTCCACCCACACAGGCTGGGAGGAGTCTGAAAGACACCAGTATTATTGAGTGGTGGCTTTCCAACTAAGTCAGCGAGCGGGGGAAACACAGCCCATTCCAAAGATGATCTAGTCCAGATCAAACTGTCCTTTGCAGCGTCCTTGAACCTCTGACATACAGTGAGGAAAACAGAGCCGGGCCCAGGCACGGGACATCTGCCCCATTCTCTCTCCACTGCACAACCCGCTGAGGCGGGATTGCTGTTCCCTGAGGCCACCATCACCCTACTCAGTTCCAGGATCTCGCCACCTTTCCCTCTTCACACACACCAGGCTCCCTGCTCTAGTCACACTCAGCACCTTTCCCTCTGCACATACACCAGAGTCCCTGCTCTTGTCACAATCACCACCTTTTCTTCTGCACACACACGAGGCTCCCTGCTCTAGTCACAATCACCACCTTTCTCTCTTCACACACACCAGGCTCCTTGCTCTAGTCACAATCGCCACCTTTACCTCTTCACACACACGAGGCTCCCTGCTCTAGTCACACTCACCACCTTTCCCTCTTCACACACGCCAGGCTCCCTGCTCTAGTCACACTCAGCACCTTTCCCTCTTCACACACACCAGACTCCCTGCTCTAGTCAAACTCTCCACGTTTCCCTGTTCACACACACCAGACTCCCTGCTCTAGTCACACTCACCACCTTTCCCTCTTCACACACGCCAGGCTCCCTGCTCTAGTCACACTCAGCACCTTTCCCTCTGCACACACACCAGGCTCCCTGCTCTAGTCAAACTCTCCACCTTTCCCTGTTCACACACACCAGGCTCCCTGCTCTAGTCACACTCAGCACCTTTCCCTGTTCACACACACCAGACTCCCTGCTCTAGTCAAACTCTCCACCTTTCCCTGTTCACACACACCAGACTCCCTGCTCTAGTCACACTCTCCACCTTTCCCTCTTCACACACACCAGGCTCCCTGCTCTAGTCACACTCACCACCTTTCCCTCTTCACATACACCAGACTCCCTGCTCTAGTCACACTCGCCACCTTTCCCTCTTCACACACACCAGGCTCCCTGCTCTAGTCACACTCACCACCTTTCCCTCTTCACACACACCAGACTCCCTGCTCTAGTCACAATCACCACCTTTCCCTCTTCACACACACCAGACTCCCTGCTCTAGTCACAATCGCCACCTTTCCCTCTTCACACACACCAGACTCCTTGCTCTAGTCACAATCACCACCTTTCCCCTTCCGACACACAGACTCCCTGCTCTAGTCACACTCAGCACCTTTCCCTCTTCACACACACCAGACTCCCTGCTCTAGTCACACTGTCCACCTTTCCATCTTCACACACACCAGACTCCCTGCTCTAGTCACAATCACCACCTTTCCCTCTTCACACACACCAGACTCCCTGCTCTAGTCACACTCACCACCTTTCTCTCTTCACACACACCAGAATCCCTGCTCTAGTCACAATCACCACCTTTCCCTCTTCACACACACCAGACTCCCTGCTCTAGTCAAAATCTCCACGTTTCCCTGTTCACACACACCAGACTCCCTGCTCTAGTCACACTCACCACCTTTCCCTCTTCACACACGCCAGGCTCCCTGCTCTAGTCACACTCACCACCTTTCCCTCTGCACACACACCAGACTCCCTGCTCTAGTCACACTCTCCACCTTTCCCTCTTCACACACACCAGGCTCCCTGCTCTAGTCACAATCACCACCTTTCCCTCTTCACACACACCAGATTCCCTGCTCTAGTCACAATCGCCACCTTTCCCTCTTCACACACACCAGACTCCTTGCTCTAGTCACAATCACCACCTTTCCCTCTTCCGACACACAGACTCCCTGCTCTAGTCACACTCACCACTTTTCCCTCTTCACACACACCAGACTCCCTGCTCTAGTCACACTCTCCACCTTTCCATCTTCACACACACCAGACTCCCTGCTCTAGTCACAATCACCACCTTTCCCTCTTCACACACACCAGGCTTCCTACTCTAGTCACACTCACCACCTTTCCCTCTTCACACACACCAGACTCCCTGCTCTAGTCACAATCACCACCTTTCCCTCTTCACACACACCAGGCTCCCTGCTCTAGTCACAATCGCCACCTTTCCCTCTTCACACACACCAGACTCCTTGCTCTAGTCACAATCACCACCTTTCCATCTTCACACACACCAGACTCCCTGCTTTAGTCACAATCACCACCTTTCCCTCTTCACACACACCAGACTCCCTGCTCTAGTCACACTCACCACTTTTCCCTCTTCACACACACCAGACTCCCTGCTCTAGTCACACTCTCCACCTTTCCATCTTCACACACACCAGACTCCCTGCTCTAGTCACATTCACCACCTTTCTCTCTTCACACACACCAGGTTCCCTGCTCTAGTCACACTCACCACCTTTCCCTCTTCACACACACCAGACTCCCTGCTCTAGTCACACTAACCACCTTTCCCTCTGCACACACACCAGACTCCCTGCTCTAGTCACACTCACCACCTTTCCCTCTTCACACACACCAGACTCCCTGCTCTAGTCACACTCACCAACTTTCCCTCTGCACACACACCAGACTCCCTGCTCTGGTCACACTCTCCACCTTTCCCTCTTCACACACACCAGGCTCCCTGCTCTAGTCACACTCTCCACCTTTCCCTCTTCACACACACCAGACTCCCTGCTCTAGTCACACTCACCACCTTTCCCTCTTCACACACACCAGACTCCTTGCTCTAGTCACACTCAGCACCTTTCCCTCTTCACACACACCAGACTCCCTGCTCTAGTCACACTTGCCACCTATCCCTCTTCACACACACACCAGACTCCCTGCTCTAATCACACTCACCACCTTTCCCTCTTCACACACACCAGACTCCTTGCTCTAGTCACACTCACCACCTTTCCCTCTTCAAACACACCAGGCTCCCTGCTCTAGTGACAATCACCACCTTTCCCTCTTCACACACACCAGGCTCCCTGCTCTAGTCACACTCACCACCTTTCCCTCTGCACACACACCAGGCTCCCTGCTCTAGTCACAATCACCACCTTTCCCTTCACACACACCAGGCTCCCTGCTCTAGTCACAATCACCATCTTTCCCTCTTCACACACACCAGACACCCTGCTCTAGTCACAATCACCACCTTTCTCTCTTCACACACACCAGACTCCTTGCTCTAGTCACACTCAGCACCTTTCCCTCTTCACACACACCAGACTCCCTGCTCTAGTCACACTTCCACCTATCCCTCTTCACACACACCAGACTCCCTGCTCTAGTCACAATCACCACCTTTCCCTCTTCACACACACCAGACTCCCTGCTCTAGTCACAATCGCCACCATTCCCACTTCACACACACCAGGCTCCCTGCTCTAGTCACACTCACCACCTTTCCCGCTTAACACACACCAGACTCCCTGCTCTTGTCACAATCACCACCTTTCCCTCTTCACACACACCAGATTCCCTGCTCTAGTCACAATCACCACCTTTCCCTCTGCACACACACCAGACTCCCTGCTCTAGTCACACTCACCACCTTTCCCTCTGCACACACACCAGACTCCCTGCTCTAGTCACAATTGCCACCTTTCCCTCTTCACACACACCAGACTCCCTGCTCTAGTCACAATCACCACCTTTCCCTCTGCACACACACCAGACTCCCTGCTCTAGTCACACTCACAACCTTTCTCTCTTCACACACACCAGACTCCCTGCTCTAGTCACACTCACCACCTTTCCCTCTGCACACACACCAGACTCCCTGCTCTAGTCACCTCTCCACCTTTCCCTTCACACACACCAGACTCCCTGCTCTAGTCACAATCACCACCTTTCCCTCTTCACACACACCAGACTCCCTGCTCTAGTCACAATCACCACCTTTCCCTCTTCACACACACCAGGCTCCCTACTCTAGTCACAATCACCACCTTTCCCTCTTCACATACACCAGACTCCCTGCTCTAGTCACAATCGCCACCTTCCTCTTCACACACACCAGACTCCTTGCTCTAGTCACAATCACCACCTTTCCTGTTCACACACACCAGACTCCCTGCTCTAGTCACAATCGCCACATTTCACTCTTCACACACACGAGACTAGTCACAATCGCCACCTCTTCACACACACCAGGCCCCCTCTAGTCACAATCACCACCTTTCCCTCTTCACACACACCAGACTCCCTGCTCTAGTCACAATCACCACCTTTCCCTCTTTCACACACACAGGCTCCCTGCTCTAGTCACAATAACCACCTTTCCCTGTTCACACACACCAGACTCCCTGCTCTAGTCACACTCTCCACCTTTCCTCTTCACACACACCAGACTCCCTGCTCTAGTCACAATCACCACCTTTCCTCGTCACACACAACAGACTCCCTTCTCTTGTCACACTTGCCACCTTTCCCTCTTCACACACACCAGGCTCCCTGCTCTATCATACTCTCTACCTTTCCCTCTTCAAACAAACACCAGACTCCTGCTCTAATCACAATCGCCACCTTTTCCTCTTCACACACACCAGACTCCCTGCTCTAGTCACACTCACCACCTTTCCCTCTGCACACACACACCAGACTCCTGCTCTAGTCACACTCACCACCTTTCCCTCTGCACACACACCAGACTCCCTGCTCTTGTCACACTTGCCACCTTTCCCTCTTCACACACACCAGGCTCCCTGCTCTATTCATACTCTCTACTTTTCCCTCTTCAAACAAACACCAGACTCCCTGCTCTAATCACAATCGCCACCTCTTCCTCTTCACACACACCAGACTCCCAGCTCTAGTCACACTTACCACCGTTCCCTCTACACACAGACTCCCAGATCTAGTCACACTTGTCACCTTTCCTCTGCACACACACCAGACTCCCTGCTCTAGTCACACTCACCACCTTTCCCTCTTCACACTCAAAACAGGCACCTGCTGTCATCACACTCGCCACCTTTCTCTCTTCCAGGCTCCCTGCTCTAGTCACATTTGCCACCTTTTCCTCTTCACACACCAGGCTCCCTGCTCCACACTCACCACCTTTCCCTCTTCACACACACAGACTCCGTGCTCTAGTCACAATCGCCACCTTTCCTCTTCACACACACCAGACCTTGCTCTAGTCACACTCACCACCTTTCCATCTTCACACACACCAGACTCCCTGCTCTAGTCACAATCACCACCTTTCCCTCTTCACACACGCCAGGCTCCCTGCTCTAGTCACAATTGCCATCTTTCCCACTTCACACACACCAGGCTCCCTGCTCTAGTCACACTCACCACCTTTCCCTCTTCACACACGCCAGGCTCCCTGCTCTAGTCACACTCAGCACCTTTCCTCTTCACACACACCAGACTCCCTGCTCTAGTCAAACTCTCCACGTTTCCCTGTTCACACACCAGACTCCCTGCTCTAGTCACACTCACCACCTTTCCCTCTTCACACACGCCAGGCTCCCTGCTCTAGTCACACTCAGCACCTTTCCCTCTGCACACACCAGGCTCCCTGCTCTAGTCAAACTCTCCACCTTTCCCTGTTCACACACACCAGGCTCCCTGCTCTAGTCACACTCAGCACCTGTTCACACACCAGACTCCCTGCTCTAGTCAAACTCTCCACCTTTCCCTGTTCACACACACCAGACTCCCTGCTCTAGTCACACTCTCCACCTTTCCTCTTCACACACACCAGGCTCCCTGCTCTAGTCACACTCACCACCTTCCCTCTTCACACACACACCAGACTCCCTGCTCTAGTCACACTCGCCACCTTTCCCCTTCACACACACCAGGCTCCCTGCTCTAGTCACACTCACCACCTTTCCTCTTCACACACACCAGACTCCCTGCTCTAGTCACAATCACCACCTTTCCTCTTCACACACACACCAGACTCCCTGCTCTAGTCACAATCGCCACCTTTCCCTCTTCACACACACCAGACTCCTTGCTCTAGTCACAATCACCACCTTCCCTTCCGACACACAGACTCCTGCTCTAGTCACACTCAGCACCTTTCCTCTTCACACACACCAGACTCCCTGCTCTAGTCACACTGTCCACCTTTCCATCTTCACACACACCAGACTCCCTGCTCTAGTCACAATCACCACCTTTCCCTCTTCACACACACAGACTCCCTGCTCTAGTCACACTCACCACCTTTTCTCTCTTCACACACACCAGAATCCCTGCTCTAGTCACAATCACCACCTTTCCCTCTTCACACACACCAGACTCCCTGCTCTAGTCAAAATCTCCACGTTTCCCTGTTCACACACACCAGACTCCCTGCTCTAGTCACACTCACCACCTTTCCCTCTTCACACACACCAGGCTCCCTGCTCTAGTCACACTCACCACCTTTCCCTCTGCACACACACCAGACTCCCTGCTCTAGTCACACTCTCCACCTTTCCCTCTTCACACACACCAGGCTCCCTGCTCTAGTCACAATCGCCACCTTTCCCTCTTCACACACACCAGATTCCCTGCTCTAGTCACACTCGCCACCTTTCCCTCTTCACACACACCAGAATCCTTGCTCTAGTCACAATCACCACCTTTCCCTCTTCACACACAGACTCCTGCTCTAGACTCACCACTTTTCCCTCTTCACACACCAGACTCCCTGCTCTAGTCACACTCCACCTTTCCATCTTCACACACACCAGACTCCCTGCTCTAGTCACAATCACCACCTTTCCCTCTTCACACACACCAGGCTTCCTACTCTAGTCACACTCACCACCTTTCCCTCTTCACACACACCAGACTCCCTGCTCTAGTCACAATCACCACCTTTCCCTCTTCACACACACCAGGCTCCTGCTCTAGTCACACCGCCACCTTTCCCTCTTCACACACACCAGACTCCTTGCTCTAGTCACAATCACCACCTTTCCATCTTCACACACACCAGACTCCCTGCTTTAGTCACAATCACCACCTTTCCTCTTCACACACACCAGACTCCCTGCTCTAGTCACACTCACCACTTTTCCCTCTTCACACACACCAGACTCCCTGCTCTAGTCACACTCTCCACCTTTCCATCTTCACACACACAGACTCCTGCTCTAGTCACATTCACCACCTTTCTCTTCACACACACCAGGTTCCCTGCTCTAGTCACACTCACCACCTTTCCCTCTTCACACACACCAGACTCCCTGCTCTAGTCACACTAACCACCTTTCCCTCTGCACACACACCAGACTCCCTGCTCTAGTCACACCTTTCCTCTTCACACACACCAGACCTAGTTCACCAACTTCCCTCTTCACACACACCAGACTCCCTCTCTGTCACACACTCTCCACCTTTCCCTCTTCACACACACCAGGCTCCCTGCTCTAGTCACACTCTCCACCTTTCCCTCTTCACACACACCAGACTCCCTGCTCTAGTCACACTCACCACCTTTCCTCTTCACACACACCAGACTCCCTGCTCTAGTCACACTCAGCACCTTTCCCTCTTCACACACACCAGACTCCCTGCTCTAGTCACACTTGCCACCTATCCCTCTTCACACACACCAGACTCCCTGCTCTAATCACACTCACCACCTTTCCCTCTTCACACACACCAGACTCCTTGCTCTAGTCACACTCACCACCTTTCCCTCTTCAAACACACCAGGCTCCCTGCTCTAGTGACAATCACCACCTTTCCCTCTTCACACACACCAGGCTCCCTGCTCTAGTCACACTCACCACCTTTCCCTCTGCACACACACCAGGCTCCCTGCTCTAGTCACAATCACCACCTTTCCCTCTTCACACACACCAGGCTCCCTGCTCTAGTCACAATCACCATCTTTCCCTCTTCACACACACCAGACACCCTGCTCTAGTCACAATCACCACCTTTCTCTCTTCACACACACCAGACTCCTTGCTCTAGTCACACTCAGCACCTTTCCCTCTTCACACACACCAGACTCCCTGCTCTAGTCACACTTTCCACCTATCCCTCTTCACACACACCAGACTCCCTGCTCTAGTCACAATCACCACCTTTCCCTCTTCACACACACCAGACTCCCTGCTCTAGTCACAATCGCCACCATTCCCACTTCACACACACCAGGCTCCCTGCTCTAGTCACACTCACCACCTTTCCCGCTTAACACACACCAGACTCCCTGCTCTTGTCACAATCACCACCTTTCCCTCTTCACACACACCAGATTCCCTGCTCTAGTCACAATCACCACCTTTCCCTCTGCACACACACCAGACTCCCTGCTCTAGTCACACTCACCACCTTTCCCTCTGCACACACACCAGACTCCCTGCTCTAGTCACAATTGCCACCTTTCCCTCTTCACACACACCAGACTCCCTGCTCTAGTCACAATCACCACCTTTCCCTCTGCACACACACCAGACTCCCTGCTCTAGTCACACTCACAACCGTTCTCTCTTCACACACACCAGACTCCCTGCTCTAGTCACACTCACCACCTTTCCCTCTGCACACACACCAGACTCCCTGCTCTAGTCACAATCTCCACCTTTCCCTCTTCACACACACCAGACTCCCTGCTCTAGTCACAATCACCACCTTTCCCTCTTCACACACACCAGACTCCCTGCTCTAGTCACAATCACCACCTTTCCCTCTTCACACACACCAGGCTCCCACTCAGTCACAATCACCACCTTTCCTCTTCACATACACCAGACTCCTGCTCAGTCACAATCGCCACCTTTCCCTCTTCACACACACCAGACTCCTTGCTCTAGTCACAATCACCACCTTTCCCTGTTCACACACACCAGACTCCCTGCTCTAGTCACAATCGCCACATTTCACTCTTCACACACACGAGACTCCCTGCTCTAGTCACAATCGCCACCTTTCCCTCTTCACACACACCAGGCCCCCTGCTCTAGTCACAATCACCACCTTTCCCTCTTCACACACACCAGACTCCCTGCTCTAGTCACAATCACCACCTTTCCCTCTTCACACACACCAGGCTCCCTGCTCTAGTCACAATAACCACCTTTCCCTGTTCACACACACCAGACTCCCTGCTCTAGTCACACTCTCCACCTTTCCCTCTTCACACACACCAGACTCCCTGCTCTAGTCACAATCACCACCTTTCCCTCGTCACACACAACAGACTCCCTTCTCTTGTCACACTTGCCACCTTTCCCTCTTCACACACACCAGGCTCCCTGCTCTATCATACTCTCTACCTTTCCCTCTTCAAACAAACACCAGACTCCCTGCTCTAATCACAATCGCCACCTTTTCCTCTTCACACACACCAGACTCCCTGCTCTAGTCACACTCACCACCTTTCCCTCTGCACACACACCAGACTCCCTGCTCTAGTCACACTCACCACCTTTCCCTCTGCACACACACCAGACTCCCTGCTCTTGTCACACTTGCCACCTTTCCCTCTTCACACACACCAGGCTCCCTGCTCTATTCATACTCTCTACTTTTCCCTCTTCAAACAAACACCAGACTCCCTGCTCTAATCACAATCGCCACCTCTTCCTCTTCACACACACCAGACTCCCAGCTCTAGTCACACTTACCACCGTTCCCACTTCATACACACCAGACTCCCAGATCTAGTCACACTTGTCACCTTTCCCTCTGCACACACACCAGACTCCCTGCTCTAGTCACACTCACCACCTTTCCCTCTTCACACTCAAAACAGGCTACCTGCTGTCATCACACTCGCCACCTTTCTCTCTTCACACACACCAGGCTCCCTGCTCTAGTCACATTTGCCACCTTTTCCTCTTCACACACACCAGGCTCCCTGCTCTAGTCACACTCACCACCTTTCCCTCTTCACACACACCAGACTCCGTGCTCTAGTCACAATCGCCACCTTTCCCTCTTCACACACACCAGACTCCTTGCTCTAGTCACACTCACCACCTTTCCATCTTCACACACACCAGACTCCCTGCTCTAGTCACAATCACCACCTTTCCCTCTTCACACACGCCAGGCTCCCTGCTCTAGTCACAATTGCCATCTTTCCCACTTCACACACACCAGGCTCCCTGCTCTAGTCACAATCACCACCTTTCCCACTTCACACACACCAGTCTCCCTGCTCTAGTCACAATTGCCACCTTTCACTCTTCACACACACCAGACTCCCTGCTCTAGTCACAATCACCACCTTTCCCTCTTCACATACACCAGACTCCCTGCTCTAGTCACAATCACCAGCTTTCCCTCTCCAGACACACCAGACTCCCTGCTCTAGTCACACTCACCACCTTTCCCTCTTCACACACACCAGACTCCCTGCTCTAGTCACAATCACCACCTTTCCCACTTCACACACACCAGGCTCCCTGCTCTAGTCACAATCACCTTTCCCTCTTCACACACACCAGGCTCCCTGCTCTAGTCACACTCACCACCTTTCGCTGTTCACACACACCAGGCTCCCTGCTCTAGTCACAATCACCTTTCCCACTTCACACACACCAGGCTCCCTGCTCTAGTCACAATCACCTTTCCCTCTTCACACACACCAGGCTCCCTGCTCTAGTCACACTCTCCACCTTTCCCTCTGCACACACACCAGACTCCCTGCTCTAGTCACAATCACCACATTTCCCACTTCACACACACCAGGCTCCCTGCTCTAGTCACAATCACCTTTCCCACTTCACACACACCAGGCTCCCTGCTCTAGTCACACTCTCCACCTTTCCCTCTGCACACACACCAGACTCCCTGCTCTAGTCACACTCAGCACCTTTCCCTCTTCGCACACACCAGGCTCCCTGCTCTAGTCACAATCACCTTTCCCTCTGCACACACACCAGACTCCCTGCTCTAGTCACAACCACCTTTCCCTCTGCACACACACCAGGCTCCCTGCTCTAGTCACAACCACCTTTCCCTCTGCACACACACCAGGCTCCCTGCTCTAGTCACAACCACCTTTCCCTCTGCACACACACCAGACTCCCTGCTCTAGTCACACTCTCCACCTTTCCCTCTGCACAGACACCAGACTCCCTGCTCTAGTCACAATCACCTTTCCCTCTGCACACACCAGACTCCCTGCTCTAGTCACACTCAGCACCTTTCCCACTCCACACACACCAGGCTCCCTGCTCTAGCCACAATCGCCACCTTTCCTGTTCACACTCACAACAGGCTACCTGCTGTCGTCACACTCACCACCTTTCACTCTTCACACACACCAGGTTCCCTGCTCTAGTCACACTCAGCACCTTTCCCTCTTCACACACACCAGACTCCCTGCTTAGTCACACTCACTACCTTTCCCTCTTCACACACATCAGACTCCCAGCTCTAGTCACACTCTCCACCTTTCCCTCTGCACACACACCAGGCTCCCTGCACTGTTCACATTCACCACCTTTCCCTGTTCAAACACACCAGGCTCCCTGCTCTAATCACACTCTCCATCTTTCCTGTTCACCCACACACCAGGCTCCCTGCTCTAGTCACACTCTCCCCCTTTCCCTGTTCACACACACCAGGCTCCCTGCTCTAGTCACACTCTCCACCTTTCCTGTTCACCCACACACCAGGCTCCCTGCTCTAGTCACACTCTCCACCTTTCCTGTTCACCCACACACCAGGCTCCCTGCTCTAGTCACACTCTCCACCTTTCCTGTTCACCCACACACCAGGCTCCCTGCTATAGTCACACTCTCCCCCTTTTTCCTGTTCACACACCAACTCCGTGCTCTACTAACACTCGCTACCTTTCCCTCTTCACACACACAAGACTACCTACTCTAGGCACACTTGCCATCTTTCTCTCTCCATATACACCAGGCTCCCTGCCATAGTCACACTCACAACCTTTCCCAGTTCACATACACCAGGCTGTCTGCTGTAGTCACACTCAACAGGCACTCTGCTCTAGTCACACTTGCCACCTTTCCTTCTTCACACACACCAGGCTCCCAACTCTAGTCACACTCACCACTTTGCAGTCTCAGGATGGCCTCGAACTCATGACGATCCTCCTACATCTGCTGGGATTAAAGGCATGTGCCACCATGCCCAGCTCCTTTAATATTTTTTATTCAAATGTGAGATATACAATTTATTGGATTTCCTATATTTTTAGTTATAAGAATGCAATTAAAACTTATATTTGACATTCATTTGGCAATGTCAATATACTTCTTCCTATAATAAACTACAGTTGTTTTTGGCTTACCTTGGCAATATTGAGTAGAAGAATAAAATGAGTAAAAACTCCTCTCAATTTCCCATTTTCTTACAGTGAGGAAAATAAACAGCATGGAAAATATATCCCATTGCCTTGGACATTCTTCTAGGTTTAAGGGATATAATTCTACAAATAAATTTACAAATATAAAATCATGATGTGGGCTGGAGAAAGGCTTAGTAGTTAAGGTGCTTGCCTGCAAAGCCAAAAAACCCAGGTTCAATTCCCCAGGACCCACGTAAGCCAGATGCACAAGATTGCACATGCATTTGGAGTTAGTTTCCAGCAGCTAGAGGTCCTAGCACACCCATTCTCATATTCTCTCTCTCTCTCTGCATCTTTCAAATAAATAAACTATTTTAAGACTCTTTATAAGCATGATGTTTTTGAGTAAATACTAAGTTTACTTTAAAAAAGTATGTTCTAACACAGATTAGATTCGCCCCTTTCTTACATAAATTTAGGCATTATCACATTTTAGAGAAAAATCAAATAGCTTTCTAAAACAAAAACAGTAATAGCTCAACAGGAGGGCATTTTCTAGTTCTGAAAATGATTTATTTCTTAATCATACAACTACTGGCTATTTTGTCTTGCTTTTGCATTACCATATATATCATGCACAATTGTTTTTATTGTTTGAAGGCTGCAACATATAAATCCACAGGATCTATACAGTATAAATCCTCTACTTGAAATATACTCAAGCAGATGGCTATGTTAAAGGTATATTGCTTGCTGGGCAGGTGGTGGCGCACACCTTTAATGCGAGCACTTGGGAGGCAGAAGTGGGAGGATTGCCTTGAGTTGGAGGTCACCTTGAGACTACATAGTGAATTCCAGGTCACTCTGGGCTAAAGTGAGACCCTACCTCAAATAAACAAAATAAAAGAAACAAACAAAAGTTGCTTTAGGCTGGAAATGTAGTTCTTCTCTAGTGGTGACTTTTTTATATTCACGAATGTTTTGTTTATTTAGCCAGGAGTGGAGGCATACACCTTTAATCCCAACACTTGGGAGGCAGAGGTGGGAGGGTGGCCATGAGTTCAAGGCCACCTGAGACATAGTGAATTCCAGGTCAGCCTGGGCTACAGTGAGACCCTACCTTGAAAAACAAAAAACAAAAAAACAAAAGGAATGTTTTATTTATTTAGTAGCAACAGAGTACGGAAGACAGAGTTAGCGAGAGTATGCTTGTACCAGGGACTCCATGAACTCCAGATACATGCACCACTTTGTGATCTGGCTTGATGTTAGTACTGGGGAATTGAACCCAGGCTGTCAGGCTTTATAAGCAAGCAACTTTATCCACTTTATCACACAAATACACACACACAGATGCACAAAGAAACAGAACACATTAAAACAAAAGTTTATTGATATAAAATTGTCAAAATTATATACTCATATGTACACATTTAGTCATGTAATAAAAAGTATAGAGTCTAATCACTGCAGGCCTGGCTCATTGGTTTCCGTGTCTGCCTGGAAGCCTCTGAACCTGTGTTTCTGGATCCCGCAGCATGTAAAGTGAAAAAAGGCAGCACGGATGAAATGCGAGACTGCATGTTGGACATGCCACCTGCTGTCTTTCTCAGTGATGCCGCAGGCCTCTTTACGTTTTTATATATTCTCCACAGGGTGTGGGGCTACTGCTTCGGGTGGGCAACAGCAGCAAAATAACCTTCTTAAATGTTTGCAAGTATTTCTTATGACTCCTCCCCAGCCTCAGTGGCATTGGCTATGTGGGGAGGAGGTGGTCTTTGCCTGGGACGCTTGGGGTGGTGGATCCCCAGGGCCTGAGCATCGATGAATATCCTCTTTTGAGGAATCCTCGCTCTCCTCTAGAATAGGACTGAGCCATCCAACAGGTCTGCTCGGTGCTCTCTGTCGCTTCTTCCTCCGTTTCTTCACCCTTTGCTGTTAAGCACCGGGACTGACCAACAAGGAAAGGTCCAGAAGGGTCTGGCTCCTTCTCAGTGACACAGGGGATGAACAAACATCTGAAGGGCTAATTGCGGGGAGCACTGATTCCGCCTGATGTCCCCAATCCCTGCTGTTGCCCATGGGCCCATGGTGCTTCAAGATGGTGACACCTGGCATCTGTCCAAAGGGACCTAAGTGTAACTGCCCTCCGACAGTTATCATGGTTTCTGTTCTTATGTCACAGTAGACTATGTCTTGCCATGGGCAGCATTGAATAGGACACAATGCATGGGCGAAAAGGTGGTGGACCTGGGCCTCCTTCACCCTCCCTAGTTGTGTCTTCATTGTTCCTTGATCGCCTGCCATGGCATGTTCCGTGATGGGGCACACGTGCTCAGAGCTCTGGAGCATATCGCACATCTCAGTCATGTGCTGATAGTGCACCATTTTTACCATGACAGTTTCATGGGCAATCCAGGTGTTACACATGTGAGCAATATGCGAGATCTTCAGTAACATCAGGCTGTAATCTTGGTATTGCAAAATAACTTTCATCTGTGCAAAGGTCCCATGTCCCAGGGTGTTCATGATGGGAATTGGTGTGAGTTCATGGCCAGTATGCACGCCTGGTTGCTCCCTCTCGTCCTCCTCCTCCATCTGTACAGTCTGTGTGGGACCACAAGATGAAGGTGAAACAAAAATACAAATGAACAGCAAGTCGAGAATGAAACACTCCACTTATAAATTCCTATATCAATAATCATGGGTATCTCTAACAGACACACAGTGGATAACTACACTTTACTGCAATACAACAACTGACAACCCTTACCAAACTCACAAAAGATGATAACATAAGACACAACAGCCGGTGAGATTATAACAGATATCAGTACAATTCAAAGCACCATTGGTATCAAAACATCACTGCAAAAAATTGTAAAGTCAGGAAGAAAGGAATCCATTTCCCACACATTATTAACAACTACACCAAGAAGAAACATTGAGGCTGGAGAGATGGCTTGGGTGGTTAAGGCATTTGCCTGCAAAAGTCAAAGGACCTCAGTTTGATTCCCAGGACCCACATAGGGCAGATGCACAAGGTGGCACATGCGTCTGTAGTTCGTTTGCAGTGCTGGGAGGCCCTGGTGTGCCCACTTTCTCTCTCTCTTTCTCTGTGTCTGCCTCTTTATCTCTCCATCTTCTCAAATAAAAAATAAATAAAAAATTTAAAAATAATAAGCATTGAAATAACAATGAAAAAATCTCCCAGCAAAGAAAGGGCAAGCACGGACCAGAGTGCAACATGAATCCCAGCAGACCTTCACCAAGGAAGGAAGACAAGTGCTCCGTGAGGCATCCATGAGTAGAAAGAGAAGGAACACTTCCACACCCCTTCTACAAGGTCAGTATCCCCTGATGCCAACATGGTGTCACAGTGAGGTAAACAGAGAACAAAAGGCACTCTCCAGGATCTAATGGGTTCCCGCAGAAAGTCAAAGGACAACAGCAACATACACATGATATAAACAAGTCAGCAGATGATCAGACCCGAAGCAAGAATCACACACTCCGCCAAGAAGCATGAAGTCTGTCATTTTCAGGAACAGATATACGTCCAGACATAAGGTTATATGTGACAAGCTTTGCTCCCAAAGAGAGACATGGCATGTTTTGTCCCATGATGAGGGTGCGCTGGTGAGACAACTGAATGGAAAAGAGGAAGACTGGGCTTGTGGGAGGGCCAGGGAGGTGAGAGAGCAGAGGAGCGTCATCAGAGCATGTGCAGTAAGTGTGCGCGGGAAATCGATGTTGAGTCAGTTCACATGCGCTAACTGGGTAAAATAAGAAAAAATAAAACAAAGCAAAAAGTGGCCCAAAAGTGAAGAGCTTAAAAATGAAAATTGTTAATAATTAAGAAAAGTAAAAAATCAGCACAAAGAGATCCAGAAAGCAACAGGAAAAAATTAAAAGAAAATAGAACTCAAAATCCAAACTGAACCCCCAGCAACAAGTCAGGAGCAGAGACCTCTGTCCATGTGCATCAGCTCCCCACACAGGGCGTCCCCACGCTCCTCATCCAACCACCTGCCCCTCCCCACCCTGAGCTTCCTGAGGACAACTTTGTCATTTTATTGATTTATTGTGTGTTTGAATGTACCCGTGTGCGTGTGTGTACACCAGTGACTCTTGCTACTGCAGACAAATGCCAGATATACTGAGCCTAGCACAATTTGCACAGAAGTGCCTTCAACCTCTGGACTGAGCCATGTCCACAGCCTCTGGACAAGGGTCCTGAAGTGCACACAATGGCCCTTTATGAGGTCATAGGAAGACACGGACCAACCATGGCTGGGCAAAGCCCCCAGTGGTTTTTCCCACTTTTTGACCCCAAGGACTATACTACTTCCTTTTCTTTTCCTTGTGACAAAGTTCCTGACAAGAGAAACTTAAAGGAGACAGGGTTTATTTTGGCAGCTGTTTGGGGGGAAAGAGGAGGTGCAGTGGTGGGCAGCTCGCAGGCAGAGCAGTGGGGAGGGAGGGAGCAGGTTATCCCATCCTGACAAGCCTGATCCCCCCACCTTGACCCACCTCCTCCAGCTAGGACACCCTTGGCAGTGGTAGCACAACTTTCCTGACCAGCGCCACCTGCTGGGCAGGAAGTACTCAAAATCATAAGCCAGTGGGGGACATCTCACATCCAAATAAGGACCTGCCCACTTTCACAACAAACAAAGCCACAGTAACCATGGTGATGAGAGGTTCAAGAAGCTTAATGCTTCTCCACTGGGCTATGGACAGTGATATAGACAGGTTAGAAAGGGAATGCATGCGATGTCAAATGACATGTTTACACCCGCGCACTAAAACTCCACTACTGCTTGTCTTTTATAGGCCAGGTTCCCAGCTCTAATCACACTCACGACTTTCCCACTTCACACACACCAGCCTCCCTGCTCTAGTCACACTCACCACCTTTCCCTGTTCAAACACACCAGGCTCCCTGCTCTAGTCACACTCACCACCTTTCCCTGTTCAAACACACCAGGCTCCCTGCTCTAGTCACACTCACCACCTTTCCCTCTTCACACACACCAGGCTCCCTGCTCTAGTCACACTCTCCCCCTTTCCATCTTCACACACACACCCAGGCTACCTGTTGTAGTCACACTCACAACCATTCCCAGTTCACATACACCAGGCTGCCTGCTGTAGTCACACACACCTGGCTCACAGCTCTAGTCACACTCACCACTTTGTAGTCTCAGGATGGCCTTGAACGTATGACGATCCTCCTACCTCTGGCTCCCAAGTGCTGGGATTAAAGGCATGCACCACCATGTCCGGCTCCTTTAATATTTTTTATTCAAATGTGAGATATACAATGTATTGGATTTCCCATATTTTTTAGTTATAAGAATGCCATTAAAACTTATATTTGACATTCATTTGGCAATGTCAATCTACTTCTTCCTATAATAAACTATAGTTGTTTTTAGCTTACCTTGGCAATATTGAGTACAGGAATAAAATGAGTAAAAGCTCCTCTCAATTTCCCATTTTCTTACAGTGAGGTGTTGATTTTTCATCTACTGGAAAATTAACAGCATGGAAAATATATTCTTCTAGGCTTAAGGGATATAATCCTACAAATAAATTTACAAATATAAAATCAAGATGTGGGCTGGAAAAAGGCTTAGCAGTGAATGTGCTTGCCTGCAAAGCTGAAGAACCCAGGTTCAATTCCCCAGGACCCACATAAGCCAGATGCACAAGATTGCACCTGCATTTGGAGTTAGTTTCCAGCAGCTAGATGTCCTAGCACACTTATTCTCATATTCTCTCTCTCTCTGCATCTTTCAAATGAATAAATAATTAAACTATTTTAAAACTCTTTTTAAAAACATGATGTTTTTGAGTAAAGATGTTAAAATACTAATTTTACTTTTAAAATGTATGTTCTAAAACAGATTATATTAGCCCCTTTCTTACATAGTTTTAGGCATCATCACATTTTAGAGAAAAATCAAATAGCTTTCTAAAACAAAAAACAGTAATAGCTCAACAGGAGGGCATTTTTTAGCTCTGAAAATGATTTATTTCTTAATCATACAACTACTGGCTATTTTGTCTTGCTTTTGCATTATCATATATATCATGCACAATTGGTTTTACTGTTTGAAGGCTGAAACATATAGAACTACAGGATCTACACTGTATAAATCCTCTACTTGAAATATACTCAAGCAGATGGCTATGTTAAAAGAATATTGCTTGCTGGGCGGGTGGTGGCACACACCTTTAATGCGAGCACCTGGGAGGCAGAAGTTGGAGGATTGCCTTGAGTTGGAGGTCATCTTGAGACTACATAGTGAATTCCAGGTCACTCTGGTCTAAAGTGAGACCCTACCTCAGATAAACAAAACAAACAAACAAACGTTGCTTTAGGCTGGAAATGTAGTTCTTCTCTAGTGGTGACTATTTTTTATTTTCAAGAATGTTTTATTTATTTAGTAGGAGAGAGATATTACGGAAGACAGAGTTAGCAAGAGTATTCTTGTACCAGGGACTCCATGAACTCCAGATACATGCGCCACTTTGTGATCTGGCCTGATGTTAGTACTGGGGAATTGAACCCAGGCTGTCAGGCTTTACAAGCAAGCAACTTTATCCACTGAGCAATCTCTCCACCCCTCTAATGTTTATTTATTTATTGGAGAGAGAGGGCCAGAGCTGAGAGCAAGCACAGGCACACACCAGGGCCTCTTGCTGATGCAAATGATCTCCCTATAATAAACATGCCCTCCTTGACGCCTCTGGGGACTTGAACCCAGGCCAGCAGGATTTGCAATCAAGTGTCTTTAACCATTAAGCCATCTCCCCAGCCCTCTAGTGGAGTTCTTATGTACCAAGTTCAAAGCTCTTGATCCGGTCCACGTGACAAAAAAAAACAATTAAAAATCTTAAGTAACAATAAAAAGTTGGGGCTGGAGAGATGGCTTAGTGGTCATGGTGCTTGCCTGTGAAGCCTAAGGACCCAGGTTCTATTCCCCAGAACCCATGTAAGCCAGATGCACATGGGGTCTCATGCACCTGGAGTTTGTATGCAGTGGCTAAGGTTCAGATGTGTCTATTCTCTCTCTCTCTTAAATAAATAAAAATAAAATAAACCTCCCAAAATTTCTCATAAAAATTAAACTGTTAATTGACAATAAATTATATTACAAAATGATGTATGCAAGCAATTAATTAATACTCTTAAAATGTCCTGGGGTATAATATATATTTCGAATGAAGGAAACTTTGAGCTTTAAAATATTTTATCACTTTACACAAAGGAAAGATAAATGAAGATATTCACAATCAGTAGGATAATACAAACACAATAATAGCTTAACAAGTTGGCTGTTTTAGCAGGGATATATTACGCTTGTTTCGGTTTGTTATTACTTATATCCCTTCCTGTTGAAATCAGTTCTCCGCAAGATTATACAACATGGTCACTACGACAAGGCAAGAAATTGGTTAACTGCTGTGTGTTACCGCAGTTGACATTCACAAAAGGACCTTCCCACTTGACAGAACTGTGGGCACACTTGGGGCCCCTGAAGGACTGCTGAAACTGTGTCATGTTCCCTACGGAAGGTTCACTTCCCAAGGCTCTGCCAACCTGGTATTCACCCTGGGTTCCAGCCGCTGTATACAAAGGAGGTTGGGATCTGTGAACACCAACTTACACCATGTTTGGAAACTCAACATGTGTATTAAATAGGGAGAATTTTAATTATTATATGTAAACATGGGACTAGGAATCTTACCCAAACCAGCAGGCTTGGCTAGAAATCACCTTGAACTGCTAAGCCCTCTCTCCAGCCACCTGGCTTGAGAACCTCACACTGTAGTTGGACACTTCTGCCTGAGTATTTTTTCTAATCTTCCTGGGCATAGTTCTGGCCACTGGGATTTGAAAAGAGGTGATTTGTGTATCTTTTAGGTTTTGCCTTTCGGAAATACAACGTGTCTCTCCTTCCTTCAGCTCTGTGGCTAAAAGGCAGGTGTGACAACGGGACCTGGAGCAGGAATCTTAGATCAGAGAGAGATAAGCTATGGGTTAAGGTTGGCACAGCAAATTGACAGAATAACCTGAGGATCTGAATTTGCACACTTCAAGGAGTACATGTGCCCTGACAGCTGAGGGAGACACACAGAAATGGGCCTGTTTTTGTACATGCAACCCCAGCAATACCGTTGCCATTATAGACCAGTAAAAGGAACACAGTGGGATTCAACTTTGGTGTATCACTGTGGGTATATGGGAAGCTTGACGTGCATAAACATGAAATACACTTACCGGTAACCTCTGCACTGCGGTCATGGAATCAGACTCCCCAGGATGAAATACTTGGGTCCCTGAGCCTGCAGCCTCTGAAGCTTGCTCTCCAGCCTTCCCTAATCCCCTGTAGGTCCTGAATTTCATTTTCTTTGGTCTCTCTAAAAATCTTTAAATGCGATAATTTTAACTTAACGTTTTCCTATAACCAAAATTTGTGCCACCAACTTTTCAGAGAAAAAGTTTCCATTTGTAAAATCAATACTCATTTGCCACTCAGTCCCCTCTTTTCAATCAAGCACAGTGAAGATTCCAGGAACTTCCCCTCATTGTATGTAACTGGCACCTACCCACTGGGATGATGATAGGATACGTGTCCTCTGGGAATACCATGCACAAGGTATGGCATTGAGCAAATTTGGGTCCCTCACAACAAATACAGTGTCGTCCTCCTACTCAATACCCCAAGCGTTTTCACATGGAGAAACCCATTCCTTTGACTTTTCAGATTTTCTATTTGAGTCAAGTTTATCAGGTCCAAGCCCATAACGACAAAATGTGTTCTTCTTTCACGCCTAGTGACTAGAGCAGGTGAAAGGGACAAGCAGGTGAGGTGTCTCCAGTGTCAATCCAGAAGGGCCTCAGAGGCTGTCAAGACCAGCGCTTTTGCCCTACAGTGAGGTGGAGATCGACTGGAAGACTTGAAGCAGAATAACAAGGCCTGACTTGGTCTCCTGTGAGTGATCTGTTTGGTGCCATGTTGGGAAGAGTGGAGTCTGGAGGGCAGTGGACAGAATCTAACATGTGGAACAGCCTCCTAGTGAAAAAGGCTGCAGGTCTGAGCTGGGCGGTGGTAGAAAAAGAGTGAATAAGGCAAAAACTGTGTACATCTTTCTGCACCATTCTCCATTCCGTTGCAGGTTGGGGGGTTTCAGGAGGAGTCCCCAGATATTCTACACCTCAATTTTCAGATCTGTCCTATGTTTAATAAAGAATTAATAAAACAGACTCAAGAAGAATAAATTATGGATTAAGTTTACTTAGGGGGATAATCTCAAATTGTAGTTTATGAAACATGTTCTAATGTAGAAACATTACATAGTTTATAAGTTTCATTTAAAAGAAAGTGAGAGGCTGCAGGGATGGCTTAACAGTTAAGGCATTTGCCTGCAAAGCCAAAGGACCTAGGTTCAAATCCGCAGAACCACGTTAGCCAGATGCACAAGGGGACAAATGCGTCTAGAGTTCATTTGCAGTGGCTGGAGGCCCTGGCACTCCCATTCTCTCTCTCCATCTCCCTCTCCCTCCCTTTTCTTTGTCAAATAAACCTTAAAAAATAAAATATTTTAAAAAATTGAGGTTTCTCGGGAAAAACTAGAACAGAGCCAAAACACATGGAGGGGAGTTGAACTGAGGGTTTCACGGAGAGACTGAGGTAGAGCCGCAAGGTCGTGGAGGATAGAACTTAGGTGTACATGTAGACAGAGTTAGAAGGAACACAAATGCCATCGGCCACGTGATTTCCTGTGGAGGCAAGATAAGAAGGCAAATGGAGAGGCTCAAGGAAGAATAAGAGGGAAAATATCAAAGCAGCAACCAAGAAGTTCAGAAGAGAAATACCTAATGCAGAGCGTTACACTCATGTGTCAGAGTTTAAAGAAATTACACAGGTAGCAGCACAGTTAGAAAGACCCCACACAACAAGTTTGGAGTATAAGGGAAATGCACATGTGGTCATTTTAGAGACCAGAGGAAAATTACACATGTAGTTAAAGTGAGAAGTGATGCCAAACTATAAAGCAGAGGACCTCAGAAACGTTCCACCACACCAACAAAGTCTATTATGTCCCCCCAACCAGGCTCTGTCAGGGGGAAACCACACTCACATGTATCCCTGTGGCCTGAGCGAAGACAGGCCGGCAGAGCCTAGCTGAGCGGGAAAAACAGAGGAGCTGAGTGGAGCAGGGGAGCGTTATGACAGGAAGAATCAGCAGCCTTCATAGGCAAAGGGAAGAGCCCACTGCTTTGCAGATTTGGAGGACGGAACCCAGAGTAAGTCCATTTGGACCGACTATCCAGGTAGCCTGCTGGACTGCGGATAGCAGGGGGCACTGTGGATCAGTTTTGAGCAGTCATGAGTTCCAGTTATATCAAGAGCTCTGTTCTTGTGTCACCTGGATGGCGCTCTGGTTCTCACTCGGAGTAATCTGTAGTAAACTAGATACAGAAACATCCCAGTCATCTGAAAAAAAATTTCCATGAGCTCATTACAAACTTACCAGAATATATTTGATAAAATGACTCCCCCAAAAGACTGAAATTTGATATCGCATAATAATACAGATGTAGTTTACTACTGATATTACATCTTAGAAGGGAATTAGGAGCTGGAGAGATGGCTTAGCAGTTAAGGCATTTGCCTGCGAAGTCTAAGGACCCAGGTTCGATTTTCCAGGACCGATGTAAGCCAGATGCACATGGAGACCCATGCATCTGGAGTTTGTTTGCAATGGCTAGAGGCCCTGGCGCACCCATTCTCTGTCTCTCTCTGTGCCTCTTCCTTGCTCTCAAGTAAATAAATAACAAATAAATAAAATATACTTAAATAGAAGGGAATGAGTTCTCAGAGGCCAGGACTGAATGCTTGCTTAGCATAGTTGAGGGTTCTATCCCCAGCACCCAAAACAAAGAACAAGCTAACTTGTTCAGAACTTTTCCCAAAGTTAAGTTTCCATTTTTCCTCACACAATCCCACCACCTCTGCTGGATTAATGAAGTCTAGAACTTCCACTTTAACTGGAGTTTAGAATTTCTTCCAACTTGGTTGTTGCAGTCTAAAGCTCTCTCCAAACCTGTATTGTGAACAAATCAATTCCAGATCATGTAAGTTTTCTACAACCTAGTATAAATATGCAATGCATCTAGTATGCTTCACTAAAATTAGGAACTAGAGTCTAAGTCTTAGAAAATTTGGACCAAAGGGGCAGTTAACTACCTGTTTCCACCTACATGACCCAAACGTCTTACCTTAATTCCAGAGTTATGCAGTTGCTAACCCTGCTGGACCAGCGCCAATAATGATGACTGATTTCTTAAGAAAGAAAGAAAGAAAGAAAGAGAGAGAGAGAGAGGGAGGGAGGGAGGGAGGGAGGGAGGGAAAAGAAAAGAAACAAAAATCTAGTTAGAGCAATGATGACAATGACAATACACTGTTGAAATTTTCTGGAAGGTTCTAAACTACCAAATAATATGAGTCCATCTATGTTTCTTGACATCCTTCGGCAGCTTATTCCCTCTGCAGTATAGTAGTACTTAAGTAATCCTCTTTCCTGACGTCAGGAGAAACATCACACCAAGTCTTGCTCAGGAAAGCTGATGGTGATGCGGTTGCTAGAAGCACAGCAGCAGCACGGGGGCGTGTTGTGAGCAGCGGCAGTGCCTCTCCTGCAGCCAGTTACTTACGCTGTGGTAGTCTTTCGGAAGAAGATACTGGCTGGCGCCCACAGTGAGAACTCCTGTGTTGACAAGGCCTTTCCTGGTCATGAAGTACAGAATCCTCTCCACTTCCTGAACACAGCGGATGCGCACAAGACCCCGGACGATGATGTGAGGGACACACTTCTGAGGAGTGAGTGCCTCCTGGGTTTGCAAATGAAACCAAACTATTAACAAAAATCAATAGCAAGAAAATGGGTCCCTCACTAACAAATGGGAAAGTAGGGGTTGGGGTACAGCTCGGTGGTAAAGTTTGCCTAGAATGCACAAGGCCTTGGGTTTGACCCTCAACAGCACAATAACAAATTTTTGAAAAGGGCAAAGATCCAAATAGATACTCTCAAAAAAGATGTCCAAGTAACCTGAAGATGTGCTCAGCCTCACTGTCACCTCCAGGAGGTGTAAACTCAAAGTACAACCATGACTACTTCACCTGCAGCTCAACGGCCGTGAGAGGGCTTGCCCGGCTTGCCCAAGGCCCGAGGTTTCAAGAACCCCAGGGGGAAAAGACAAGTGAACAAGTGTGGTGAGGATACAGAGAAAAGGACTCTTGTATGCTGCTGATGGCGAGAATGTAAATTAGTACAGCTGGTGTCTTCCACTGCATTCAGCATTATAGTAAATACTGTTGCAGTCAGCTCCATGATACTGGGATGGACCTCCAACCAGACAGTTTGTGGGAGGAAGGGATTTATTTCACAGACACAGGCAAAAAGACACACCAAGAGCACACATCAACAGCCAGAGCCGTCTCCAGTGACATGCCCCCTCTAGCAGGAATCGGCCTGCTAGGGGCTTAAGTAGGAAGTTTAATCAAAACTAAGTATGGGCCAAGCTTTTAAATTATCACAATCAAACTACCACAGTATCCTTACTACAAACTAAAGTAGATGACTACAGTCAACCTGAACAATAGTGACTTTTCCCACTAGAATTATTTCCTTCTACCAGTCAAATTTCCAAGTCAAATGAAACTAACTTTGAACTTATGATTCATATGTATGACGATGCCTTGATGTCATTACTTTGCATGCTAACCTAAAAAAAATTAAAACTTTTTTTCAAGAAAAGAAATGTGAAGAAAACACAATCAAAGTTATCTCTAAAAGTTTAGTTTATTTATTTATTTTGGTTTTTCAAGGTAGGGTCTCACTCTAGCCCAGGCTGACCTGGAATTCACTATGTAGTCTCAGGGTGGCCTTGAACTCATAGCAATCCTCCTACCTCTGCCTCCCCACTGCTGGGATTAAAGGCGTGTGCCACCACGCCCGGCCTGAAAGTTTACTTTATGACCAAATTACAAGGAATTATGCCTATGTTAAGTCTACTAGGTAAAACGTTTCTACCTTGATCAACCTACTTATCAAACTGAGCGTAATTCATATAAACTGTCTTATCAACCATAACTTAATCAGGTTATCTCATCTCAGGGTAAATTGGAATCTCAATCTCCCTCCTTCCTTGCTCTCTCTCTCTCTCTCTCTCTCTCTCTCTCTTTTTTTTTTTTTTTTGAGACAGGGTATCAGTTTGAGGCTGGCCTCAAACTCACCATGGAGCCAAAAATCACATCAAACTTCTGATCCTCTGGCCACCACCTTCAAAAATCTGGCATTATGGAAGTGTACACTACCATGCCCAATTTTTAAAATACCTTTCTTTATTTAAGACTTTCTCAATCTGGGTGTGACAACTCACACTTGTATTCCAGCACTAGGAGACTTAGGTGGACTGCCACAAATTTAAGGCCAGGGTTATGTCATACTAAGATCCTGTCACAAAAAAAAAAAACAAAAAAAAACCCCACCAGATAAAGATTTTACACACACACACACACACACACACACACACACACACACGGGAGGGTGAGTAGAGGGGAGGGAGACAGACACATACTACTTTGTCAGTCTTATATGATGTTCTGCATTCAACAATGACCTAAACAATTGCTGAAGATACTAATAAACCAAGGCTGGGGAGATGGCTCAGCTATTAAAGGCACATGTTTCAAATTAATAAACCCAAAACTTCTAGAACTAAAAAAAGAGTCTAGTTTTTATAAATCAGGCATTCCCAGTGCCCCTGATGTCAATGTATTTTCATTCTTTCAGGTAGGTGCTGTGAGATGTTCCTAACATTTACAAACATCGGTCTTGCTTGGGTGAGGTCACAGATGAATCAAAATCTATGAATCAGGGGCTTTGATTTTATTTCTCCCCTCTTGGCAATGCCTCTATAACTTTGCTCCCTCTCCTCACTCATGAGTGAGCATTCTGACCACATGAGGTTTAAAGAGGCAGGCGGAACACCCAAAAAGCAGCAGCTTGTAGAAGGGCCTTTCAGCTTCCAGTTTCGAGGGATAGTTTCATCATGGCAAGGAAAGAATGATAAGAGATAGGAGGGGATCACGTGCTAAGCATCTCTAACCTGAGAATCTGAAAGCTGAAATGTGCTAATACACTGCTCAAGAAATTCCAAATTTAGGGATGCTCAACTGGCAAACATTCAAAATAGTAGAAAGCAAACACACAAAAACCAGGAGCTGGGACACCTGTGATCCCAAGTCTTTCAGATAAGGGATGCAAAACCATTTGGTTGTGATAACCATTTGGAAGTGTTACTGATAGTTAGTGGGTAACATGTTGCTAAATAGGCTGGGCGTGGTGGCACACACCTTTAATCCCAGCACTCAGGAGGCAGAGGTAAGAGGGTAGCGTTGAGTTTGAGGTAACCCTGAGATTACATAATAAATTCCAGGTCAGCCTGGGCTAGAGCAAGACCCTAACTCGAAAAACCAAAAATGAAAAAAAAAAATTGCTACTACTACTGTGTATTGAAGGACAGCAACAGCTTCCTGGCCCTTGAGTTAAGTGCCCAAAGCACCTATAATGCTAAGCCTGGCAAATAGAGCCAGACACGCTAGTACACCTACAAGGAGATGGGAAACAAATACAGGAAAATCCCAGAAGCTCACAGGCCAGCGAGTGTGGTGTACACAGCAGCCAATGAGAGACCCTGCCGAAACAGAGGTAAAAGGTGAGACCCAACAACCAAGGTGTTCTCTGACCTCCACACATGCACCACGGCATGCATATTTTTGTACAAACATGCACAGCATACTCCCACATACATTTTTAAAAAGAAAACCTGGGCTGGAGAGATGGCTTAGCAGTTAAGGCGCTTGCCTGAGAAGCCTAAGGACCTAGGTTCAATTCCCCAGTACCCACATAAGCCAGATGCACAATGTGGTACGTGCGTCTGGAGTAAGTTTGCAGTGGCTGGAGGCCCTAGAGCACCCATCTCTCTTTGTGTGTGTGTGTCTCTCTCTCAAATAAAGAAAATTTAAAAAAAGAAAACCCTGTTATAAAGGTTACATCCCAAGCTGGAGAGATGGTTCAGCAACTAAAGGTACTTGCATGCAAAAGCTGCCAACCTGGGTTCGAGTTCGATTCCCCAGATCCCTCATAAAGCTAGATGCACAAAGTGGCACATGCATCTGCAGTTTGTTTGCAATGGCTAGAGGCCCTGGCGCGCCCATTCTCTTCCTCTCTATTTGCATCTTTCTCTTTCTCACTCTCTTAAATAAATAAATAAATAAATAAATAAATAAATAAATAAATAAATAAATAAAAATACTGATGAGCATGGTGGCACACATCTCTAATGCTAGCACTTACTCAGAAGGCAGAAGTGGGAATTTGAGGTGTCCCTGAGACTGCATAGTCAATTCCAGGTCAGCCTTGGTTAGAGTGAAAACCCTACCTTGAAAAACAAAACAAAAAAATCTACACTTCCAAACACAACGTGATTGCTGCACACATGAACTGGCTCACCCACGACAGTGGAGGTTCTGTTTACGGGCTGATGACTACAACCTTGGTGCAATGACTCCTGCACAAAACTAGGATTACACTACAGTTACTTAGAACTCAAGGATTGTCAACTAACTCAAAAGAGCACCAACGGAAACCATACCTTAACAGTAGTATCTGGTTTCATACCACAGCGGTAAGTCTTTGCTACGTGTGGAATAAGCTGGATTTCTTTAGTAAGCTGCCTCCATTTTCCACACTCAGGTTTGTACACTGAACCTACAGAAAGGAAGTTGGGCTCAAGAGGGTGGCTTATCTTGAGCGTCCACTTCTATCTTCCACTCAAGTCTATCTCCCCTTCTGCATCTGATTTGGGCCGATTTTTTTGTACTAGGTATTGAGCTCAGAGCATCCTGCATGCAACTGCTCTACACTGAGCTACACCTCCAACCCCTTGACCAACTTTTAACCACCCTGATATTTTTCCCCCTTGGTATCACCACCACCCATATCATTATCCCACCAGGGTAATTCTGATTAAATAATAGCTCAGGAAACCAAAAGGTGAAAAGAAGTTCTGAGAATGGCTGTTCAAAAGATTTTCCAAGCCAAGCATGATGGCACACGCCTTTAGTCGCAGCACTCGAGAAGCAGACGTAAGAGAACGGCCGTGACTTCAAGGCCACCCTGAGACTACATAGTGTGTTTCAGGTCATCCGGGGTAGACTGAGTCCCTACCTCAATAAACAGCAACAACACAAATTCTGACTCAAACCTAAGGAAATAAGCAAAGTTAAATTTAATTAGCATTAGTAAAAAGTATGCAAACTGTGGTATCCTGGGTCATTAAAAGGATAATGGTAAGCCGGGCATGGTGGCGCACACCTTTAATCCCAGCACTTGGGAGGCAGAGGTAGGAGGATTGCCGAGAGTTTGAGGCCACCCTGAGACTACATAGTTAATTCCAGGTCAGCCTGGACCAGAGTGAGAGACCAAAAAAAAAAAAAAAAAAAAAAAAAAAAAAAAAAAAAGGATAATGGTGAAAAACCTGATAAAATCCAAATAGTCTATTAATACAGTTATTCATATTGCACCAATGTTAATTTCCCAAGCTAATAAATAATCGTGGTATGTAAAATGATCATATTGGGGAAACTGTGAAATGCATATAAAAATTCTGTGCTATCTTTGCAACTTTCTGTTAAATTATTCTAAAATAGTATTTTTTTATTTTGGTTTTTTCAAGGTAGGGTTTCACTCTAGCCGAGACTGACCTGGAATTCACGTGTAGTCTTAGAGTGGCCTTGGACTCACAGATGATCCTCCTACCTCTGCCTCCCGAGTGCTGGGATCAAAGGTGTGTGCCGTCATGCCCGGCGAAATTATTCTAAAATAAATTTTCAAAGCGTGTGAACATCCATATGCAGAATGAAGTTGGATCCAACTCTCCATATATACAAAAGTCAACTCAAAATGGATCAAACACCTAAACATAAGAGCTAAGACAAGAAAAATCTTTATGACCTTAGATTTGGCAGTGAGTTACAACAGACAGCAAAAACACAAGGAAGGGGGAAAAATGAGATAAACTAAACTTTATCAAAACTAAAAGCTCAAGCATCAATCAACAGGACTGCAAAGATGGCTCAGCCAGTATGGCACTTGCCTGCAAGCCTAACAACCCAGGTTCAATTCCCCAGTACCTACGTAAAGCCAGATGTACAAAATGGCACATCCTCCCTCCCTCCCCTCCGGCACCCCACCCATGTCTGCTTGCAAATAAATAAAAGTATTTTTAGAAAAGACAGGAGCAGGGTTGGAGAGATGGCTTAACAATTAATGTGCTTGCCTGCAAAGACTAATAGCCCATGTTCTACTCTCCAGATCCCACGTAAGTCAGATGCACAAAGTGGCATGAGAGCGCAAGGTCACACATCCGTGCGCACAAGATGGGACATGTGTGTAGAGTTTGACTGTAGTGGCTAGGGTTCCTGGAGCGCCACTGCCACCCTCTCACTCTCATAAAAATAATGAAATAATAAAAAATACAACAAGACAAGAGCAAAGTCAGAAGAGAATCTGCAGAAAAACAGCTTTGAAACTCAAATATGATAGGGCTTTTTATAGAGAATTCTTACAAAAACGAGAGAGAAAGCTAAAGAGATGATGGTTAAGGTGCTTGCCTGCAAAGCCTAAGGACCCATGATCGACTTTCCTGATACCACATAAGCTAGATGCACAAGGTGACGCAAGCACACAAGGTCGCACATGCAAACAAGGTGGTGCGTCTGTCTGGAGTTTGACTGCAGTGGTTGAGGCCCTGGCACGCCAATCCTCCCCCCTCCTCATGAAAAAGGAGAGGTAGAAACAACTTAAAGATGGGTTATGGACTGTGCTACACATTTCCTCCAAAACAATATGCCAATGGCCAGCAGGCAAGGGAAAATATGCACTGACTAGACAGTAGTGCAAAGCAAATCAAAACCACAGTGACACATATCTTCACGCCCACTCAGGAAGCTAGCAATGAAAACAAAAATGAGAGCTGGCGAATATGAAGCCAGGAAAGGAGGAGACAAGAGAATCAGAAGTTTAAGATTCATCCTTTGCTACAAAGCAAGTTTCAGGCCACCCTGCCCTACATGACACTATTTGGGGGGAAAAATAGTCAGTGAGAATGTGGGTAAACTGACCCCACAGATACTGCAGATGGGGATGAAAACGTTGCAGTGGCTACGGAGGAAGTCTGGAGGTTCCTCATAAAGTTAAATACAAGCTGGACCTGGTAGCACAGGCCTGTAACCCCAGCCACTCAAGAGGTTGGCAAATTCAAGGACTTCCCAGGCTATGGAGTGAATTTATGACCAGCCTAGACCATTTATTGAGCCCCTAATTCAAAGTAAAAAGAAAAAAAAAGAGCTGCAGAGATGGCTGAGCAGTATGGGTGCTTGCCTGCAAAGTAAGGACCCAGGTTCAATTCCACAGTACCCACATAAGCCAGATGCACAAGGTGGTGCATGCTTCTGAAGTTCATTTGCAGTGGCTAGAGGCCCTGGCGCACCCATTCTCTCCCCACCCCCCACACAGGAATTTAAATATTCAAACAAGCATTTGTACAAAGATGTTCACAGTGACATTATTCTTACTAGCTGAAAGGCTGAAATGATTCAAATGTGCATCAAAAGATGCACAGGGCTGGGGAAATGGCTCAGAGGGTAAAGTGCTTGCTGCACAAGCACGACAACCCGGTTCAATCCTTAGCATCCATGTAAAATGCAGGCATGGTGGTGTGCATATGTAATCCTGCACTGGGGGAGGCGGGAACAGGGGACTCTAGCTGAGTCACTGAGCCCTAGGCTCAGCAAGACACCCTGTCTTAATAAATAAGGTGGAGAGTAAGAAAGCATGTGACATCCACCTCTGACCTACACAGCCAACAAAAGATGGATGGATTAGCCCACTGAGGCATATCCTTCCAATGTACTATTACCTACATTAAGAATGAAATATTGGGGCTGGAGAGATGGCTTAGCAGTTAAGGTGCTTCCCTGCAAAGCCTAAGGACCCAGGTTCAACTCTCCAGATCCCACATAAGCCAGTGGCACAAAGGTGAGGCCAAGTGCAAGGTTGCACATGCCCACTAGGTGGCACAAGTGTCTGGAGTTCAATTGCAGTGGCTGAGGCCATGGCACACCAATTCCCTCCTTCTCTCTCTACAATAAAAAATATATTTTAAAAAAATAGTATTTTATTTTGATTTATTTATGAGAGAGAGAAAGAGAGGGAGGGAGGGAGACAAAATGGGTGTACCAGGGCCTCTAGCCATTGCAAACAAACTCCAGACGCATGCGGCACCATGTGCATCTGGCTTATGTGGGTACTGGGGAATCGAACCTGGGTCCTTAGGTTTCGCAGGCAAGTGCCTTAACCCACTGTGCCATCTCTCCAGCCCCATAAAATGTTAATTTTATGTTATATGAATTTTACTTCAATAAGAAATGTGTGCACACCTTTAATCCTAGCACTTGAGCAGCAGAGGTAGGAGAAGGATTGCATTGAGTTCAAGGCCAGCCTGGGACTACATAGTAAGTTCCGGGTCAGTCTGGGCTAGAGCAAGATCCTACCTCAGAAAAAAAAGAAATTGTTTAAATAGACATATGTTCTTAAAGAAATCAACAATTTGTTACACGAAGTTATATTTATGATCTATATACACATACAAACACACACACTTACTGAACTATTGTCAAAGAATGGCAAAATGGAAAAAGGGTAATAAAACATTAAAAATGTCAGTGGGCTGGCTCAGTGGTTAAAAGCCCTTGCTGCACAAGCCTGACGACCACCAGTTTGGATCCGCAGAAACGATGTAAAGCCCATGTAATCAGCACATGCATTTATAACCCCAACGTGCCTATGGCAACGGAAGACAGACTGAGAAGAACCCCAAGGCTTGTGGCCAGCAAGTGTGTTTTTCACAGTGCCTCTCCCAAGATGGAAGGTGAGGGTCAACACCCTCCCAGGTGTCCTCTGACCTCCATGTGCACAACCTGGGATGTGTGTTCACACATTCAAACACACACACACATACCCAAGTTATGTATTTTACCCAAAGAGTGATTTTAAACATTAGCCTATGTATATAAAGCATGAATTTATGTTTAAACAAACAGAAAAAATGACCAGTGGATATGTACAAACGTAGCTAGTGGTCTTCTCACCAGTTGGCAGTATAAGACCTTAGTTTTTTTTTTCTTAGACTATATTAAATTACCTAAGCTTTCTACAAAATCAAAATTTTTTTCTTTTATAATCACAGAAATGGGCTGGAGAGGGCTCAGTGGTTAAGTGTGGTTTCTGCCCAAGTATGAGCGCCTCAGAGAGTCTGTGATTGCCTGAATTTGAATCTCCAGAACCCACATAAACACCTAAGCATGGCCATGCACATTTATAACCCCAGTCCTGCAGGGAGCAGAGATCTAGGAAACACACACACACACACACACACACACACACACAAAACAAGACAAGAGCCGGGCGTGGTGGCGCATGCCTTTAATCCCAGCACTCGGAAGGCAGAGGTGGGAGGATCACCATGAGTTCGAGGCCACCCTAAGACTACATAGTGAATTCCAGGTCAGCCCGGGCTAGAGTGAGACCCTACCTCGAAAAACCAAAACCAAAAAAAAAAAAAGACAAGACAAGACAAGACGAGACAAAACAAAACACACTGCAACCCAAGCTCTGGGATCAGTAAGGGTCTGGCTCAAAACAAAAAACTGTAGGAAAGTGATGGAGAGGAATACCCAACATTCTACTCTAGTCACCCTATGTGAGAACATGGGGCACCTCAATGGCACATGCCTGTGAATACCACACACACAAAAGCAAAATTTAAAAAAATCACAGGGGGCTGGAGAGATGGCTTAGCAGTTAAGGCGTTTGCCTGCAAAGTCAAAGGATCCTGGTTCGATTCTCCAGTTCCTACATAAGCCAGATGTGCAAGGTGGCGCATGCATCTGGAGTTCATTTGCAGTGGCTGGAGGCCCTGGTGTGCCCATTCTCTATCTCTCTCTGCCTCTTTCTCTCTTTAAAATAAATAAATAAAATATATTTTTTAAAATCATAGAAATTTAAGTTCAATAAAAGATTTCCTTAAAAGCTGACTTTTAGCTCTCCAAATGCAATAGAACAGACAAGCATCCCCATTTTACCCAGTAGGGAAGCTGCTGGTCTGCCATGAACACTTTGGGGCTCAGCACAGTCTTGCCATTGCTGGTCCATATTTTCTTCCATGAGGTGTATTTGTCATATCCATCTTTATGGCTGAAAACAAGAAAACATCAAACTGTAACTTAATCGGTTTTAAAAACATGAAGCGGATTGACAAATTTTATGTAAAAGACTTCACTATCCTGTTACAAGGAGGTTACTATGGCACTCTTAGCACCTATCACAAGCTATATGCTCTTGTAACATTTAGCATCTAGAACTAGTATGGTAGGTAGATTTTATGTAACCCAAGCTGCCTTCAAAACTTGATATGTAGCCAAGAATGGCCTTGAATTCCTGCTTTTCCTGCCTCTACCTACCAAGTCCAAGTGCTGAAATTATAGATGTATGCCACTATGCCCAGATTTTTTGAAGGAACATTTAGACTATTTTAATATGTACATAGTAAATCCTACAGCAGGCATTAAAACTTGTATCAGAAAGCCAAGAATGGTGGTTTATGCCTATAATCCCTGCGCTCAGGAAGCTGAGGTAGGACTGTTGTGAGTTTGAGGGCAGCCTGCACTTTATTTCCAGGTCAGGCTGGCCCAGAATGAAACTCTGCCTCAAAAACAAAAACAAACAAACAAACAAAAAAACTGGTGGTAGTGGCACATGCCTTTAATCCCAGCACTCAGGAGGGTGAGGTAGGAGGATCACTGAAGAGGCAGAGCCAGGAGCATCACAAGTTCAAGACCTGCCTAGGCTACAGGAAGCGTTAAAGGTCAGCCTAGACAACTCAGTGAGATGGACTCAAAAAGTAACGAGGAGAGGATTCAGCACTTGCCTAGCAAGTGCAAGGCCCGAGGTTCAACCTCAGTACTCAAGAGAAAAATGGTAGTAAACTAAGTACACATCTATAATCCTAGCACTCAGGAGTCTGAGGCAAGAGGATGAGAGTTCAAGGCCAACTTGGGCTACACAGTGAGACCTTATCTCAAAAAAAAAATTAAACCTTTTTAAAATTGTATTTACTTATTTGCATGTCTATGTGAACCGGGTATGACAGGGTCTTTTGAAAATAGCAAAAACATGACATAATGAGTAAATATTTCTTCTCACCTTTTTTAAGAGGCATGTCCTATGAGCCCATTTTGTATTATCTCCACTTAGACCTCTAATACTCATGAGCTAACAGGAAACTGGAATGGATGACCGACAGAGCTTGTGATCAAGTGTGCTGAGGAAGCTGGGCAGGTGGCACACACCCTTAATCCCAGCAATTGGGAGGCAGAGGTAACAGGATCGCTGTGAGTGCAAGGCTACATCATAAATTCCAGGTCAGTCTGGACTAGAGCAAAACTTCACCTTGAAACAAACCAAAAAAAAAAGTGTGCTGGGGGCTGAAGAGATGACTTAGTGGTTAAAGTGTGTTGGGTTTTGGATTGTGGAATATGTGCATATGCAATGAAGACACCTTGGGGTCGGGACCCAGGTCTAACATGAAGCTTGTTTACCATCCACCTATAGCCTGAAGGTCCTTTACTACAGTACTGTAAGCACTTTAGGTTGTCTTTGGATTGTGGAATACGTGCATATGCAATGAGACACCTTGGGGTTGGGACCCAGGTCTAACATGAAGCTTGTTTACCATCCACCTATAGCCTGAAGGTCCTTTACTACAGTACTGTAAGCACTTTAGGGCTTGGACTTAGAGGCCAATCACATGAAGTTAGGTGTGGAATTTTTCACTTCCAACATCATGCCAGTCCTCAAAAAGTTTCAGATACTTAGCATGTTAGATTTCAGATTAGAGACACTCCACCTGTAAGACACAGTGAGGATACAAGGGAGACTTAACCTAGCAGCTGCCTGGAGCACTGGGGCTGGTCGGACCAGGACTGCGCAGCGCCGATGGCATCTTATGAAGGATGCAGTGATGCGATGTACTTGCTACAAGTTGCTGTGTGAAAAGACTCTAGCGTTAACATCCAGCCAGCTGCAATCTGGACATTAAGCAGGCAGTCTGCCAACATAACTGGACAGACAGCTGATATGGCAAGAAAATGCTCTCCCCCCCTTCTCTGTCTCAAATAAATAAATAAATAAATAAATAAATAAATAAAAAATCTTTAATTTTTTTTAATGGTCTATAGAGATGGCTTAGCAGTTAAGGCGTTTGCCTGTGAAGCCTAAGGACCCTGGTTCCATTCTCCAGGTCCCACGTAAGCCAGATGCACAAGGGGGCACATGGGTCTGGAGTTCATTTGCAGTGGCTGGAGGCCCTGGCACACCCATTCTCTCTCTCCCCCCCTTCCTTTCTCTGTCACTAATAAAAAATAAAATCTTTAAAATAAATTTTTAAAAAAAGAAAATGAAAAGTACTGCCATTACAAACATGACCACCTCCCTGTGTGCCAAATCAAATAGGAGCCAGACGCAGTGGCACACTCCTGTAATCCTACCTCTCAGGAAGCTGAGGTAGAGGCACAGTGAGTTTGAGGTCAGCCTGGGCTAGAGTTCCACATCAGCCTGGCCTGGAGTAAAGTGAGACCTTGCCACAAGAAAAAAAAAAAAAAGGAGAGATAGCATAGCAGTTAAAGGTGTTTGCTTACAAAGGCTGATGGCCTGGGCTTAAGTCCCCAGTACCCACATGAAGCCAGATGCACAAAGCGGCACACACATCTCAAGTTACAGTGGCAAGAGGCCCTGGTGCACACATACTCACTCTGTTTCTCTCTCTCTCTCAAATAAAATAAAAAAATTTTTAAATCTCTCCCAAAATATGATTGACTGCCAAATTCTATCATATGTTGTATTCTTCATTGAAGATTTTTCTCTTAAAGTTAAAAAAAGGTATAATTTGTGACTTGCCAATAAAACCAACCAGACTGCCACTGGTTTTGGAGTTTCTCTTTTAGTTTTTTTGTTTGTTTGTTTTTAACTTTCTTGCTTCTACCTCTAGAATGCTGGAATTATAGGACCAGTTTATGTAGAGCTGAGGAACAACTCCAACGCTCTGTGCATACTACTTAAGTGCTCTGCCAACTGAGCCACATCTCCTGACTGGTTTCTGTTAAGACCAGTGCATGCACATGAAGGGGAGACATGCCACGTGAAGGAGAAGAGATCAGTGAAAAGCACATGCATGCTGGTCCTTCCTGGGAGCTCACGTCCCCTCTGCTGCAGCCCCATACTTCACCCTACCCTGAACCCCCAGGACAGGACAGACTCTGCATTGCATGTTTGTTTGGAGTGTCATCTCTCATGCTGGGCAAGGTACAACAAGGGACTATTGAGGTGGCTGCGGTGTGGAGTGAATTCCTGAGCAATGTCTCCATTATCGAGTGACTTGCAGTATATATACCTTTAAGAAAAACAGCTTCAGGGGCTGGAGAGAGACTTAGTGGTTAAGGCATTTGCCTGAGAAGCTGAAGGACCCACGTTAGATTCCCCAGGACCAACATAAGCCATATGCACAAGGTGGCACATGCATCTAGAGTTCATTTGCACTGGCTGAATGCCCTGGTGCACCCATTCTTCTTCTCTCTCTATGTCTCTTTCTCTCTCTCAAAAAAAATAATAAAATGAATAAAAAAATGAAAAAAGAAAAGAAAACCAGCCTCAAAGATGGTATTCCCACAAAGCATGTCCTCATGGGCAGAAATGCAAGACCAAGGTTTGCCCACCCAAGAGACCTTTCAGAAGCACTTGCAAAGCACACAGGACACGTGGCTGTACAGCCTGCCTTTTCACATTTTCTATACTTCTCTGATGCACCCTCTTCATCCTCATCTATGGCCTCTGCTGCCTTCTTCTTTGCCTGTGGAAGAACAAGATGAGGATAAGATTTCACTGGAGTGATGGCAGTGGAAGGTGACTGCCGAAGTCACACACATATTACAAGTTTGTTTGGGCGAGGATGCGGAAGGGAGGCTGAAGTTGAGTTGGATTTTAATTAAAGATTCTTTGGGACAGACTTTAAGCACAGGGGCTAAGAGAAAGAAGGAGAAAGAGAGGTGCCTGGAAGTTAGACAAACCCAAGAGCACAGGGGGCATGGGTTTCTCAAGGAAGATTTGCTCAGGTCAGAATTTGAAATGTCAATTTATTTTTGTGGTGCTCGCAATCACACCCGTGGTCTCATGCAAGCTAGGCAAGCACTCTACCAACTGAGCTACACCCTCAGCCCCAAAAGTTCTACAGGTGCAGGTCAATGGCGTCTTGCACAGGACAAGAACTAACTAGTACAACTTCAGCAAATAACTCCCTGTCTTGCTGCAGAACTAGAAACAGCACTCTCATGACAGGTAGCTCAGAACTAAAACTCACATAAGCCATTCTTAGAAAAAAAAAGTGACATCAGATAAGTCATTCTCAAGTTTATTTTCCTCTCTCCTTACTTAGAACACTTAAAACGTTTCAGTATATAATTATTTATTTAAAACTAGAAAAATTCTAGAGAACTATAGCAATAATTTTTATTAAATAACTACAAAAAACCCCCTGCAAGTATCCCTCTAACAGTACTCAACCAACTAGAAGCTCAAGTCCAAATTCCTCTGAATGACATCCAAGCCAAGCATAACCTGGCTCCAGCTTCCACTCTGAAAGCAGCGCCCAGCTGTGAGTCGCTTGTCCCTCATGCTGGCCACAGCACCCAGCTGTGAGTTGCCTGTTCCCCATGCTGGCCTCAGCGCCCAGCTGTAAGTAGCCTGTCTCCAATGCTGGCAGCAGCTCCCAGCTGTGAGTCTCCTCCACCCCATGCTGACCCACATTGTGCCTCTACCTTAACTCCACAACTCTTTTCTACACACTTTCACTTCACCATGCTGTGTTCTGATCGTACTGTGAATTTCCCCACTAGACTGCAAGCAACTTGGGGACAGGGGCGTTTCTTCCCATCTCGAATTCTCCAATCTGATCTAAAAGGTTTGCTGAATGAACAAGTGACTCTTACCTGCCTCCTGGAGCTCCTCAAAGGCAGGTCCTTATCTGGAGAAGTATCAAAAGCTGCTCTTTTCTTTGTTCTCCCTCTGGTTGCCATTGTGTTAGGAAATCTGTGAGAGAGGGGAGGGAAAGGAAGGGAGAAGGGGAGGGAGGAATGTAAGGAAGGAGGGGGAAAAAAAACTAAGCCAGTCATATTATCCTGAGTCTCTGTGTTATTTAGCAGGTATGAGCGCATGTTCTGCACATGTGCTGCCTGAGTGTCAAGCCACCACATCAAATTCCTTAATCTCTATGAGCCCCCCTGTTGCCATACATAAAATGGGCACAGCCAGGTATGGTAGTGCATGCACTTGCAAGGTGGAAACAAGAGAATCACAAGTTTAAGGTAATCCTCAGGTACATATTGAATTTGAGACCAGCCTGGAATTCATAAGACCCTCATCTCAAAAAATTCAAACTTGGGCTGGAGAGACAGTTCAGCAGTTAAGGCGCTTGCCTGCAAAGCTCAACGACCCAGGTTCAATTCCCCAGGACCCACATAAGCGAGATGCACAAGGTGGTACATGCACCTGGAGTTCATTTGCAGTGGCTAAAGCCCCTGTTGAGTCCATTCTCTCCGGCATGCTTTCTCTCTCAGATAAATAAATTTATATATATATATATATATATATATATATATATATATATATATATATATATGGCAACAAATCAATCCCAGACTGCAGACTGTACAGTCACTTCTGACATAGGAATCTGGATTGAATGAAAGCACTGGAATCTTCTATGGGACACTGTCTTATGAATTCTCAAACTAGTCTAATAGCAGCACAGTTAAATAAACATTGGAACCAACATGTACCCAGGTTTCTTGGCTCACCCATTAGTCATAGTACCCTGGACATAGAGGTAGGAGGACCAGGAGTTAAAGGTCATCCTTGGCTGTATACAGAGTTCAAGACTAGCCCAGGCTATGTAAGACCTTATCTCAGGAACAAAGAGTCGACATCTACAATATAAATGATGCATAGTAGTCAGGAGAGATTTTGAGCTATTAGAATTCTTTCCATATGAAAAGAGCTCAGCATAAATAAGAGACAGGTTCTGTAATTATCCTTCACCTTTTCTGTCACGTTTACTACACACAATGATGGAGTGGGAAAAAAAAATAGGGCATCTGTATGAATGAGGAATTTGGAAGCAGGAAAGTGGTACCAAAAAGTAGAAATTGTGGGCTGGAGGGATGGCTTAGTGGTTAAGGAGCTTGCCTGCAAAGCCCAAGCATCCTGGTTCGATTCTCCAGATCCCACGTAAGCCAGATGCATAAGGTGGCACATGTATCTGGAGTTCATTTGCAATGGCTGGAGGCCCTGGAGTGCCCATTCTCTCTCTGTGTCTCTAACAAATAAATAAAGATAAATATTTTTTTAAAAAGTATAAATTGCACGTAATCTTGGAGAAAACCTTGAGGAACCTGTGATAGTACTGCTTGGTCTATGCCAATTGTATTACTATTGACGCTCCTGTCTTATTCCCATCATACGATCCACACTGACCCTGAGAATGGTGACATCCATACTAGGGATGATTTTCCTCTAACAGTTCACTTCCTTCAAACCAACATCATGCTCACTGCAGGCATGTAACCTCTACATATTCTGAGATGTGAAAGTATTAGGACGTCTGGAGTGTCACTCAGTTGTACAGGGCAAACTTAGCATTCATGAGCTCCTGAATTCAATCCCCAGCACCAAAATCAACACACACACACAGTTTTATAGCATCCATTATACTGTTAGTGTCTGTCTACCTACAGTTACTACTATACTCAATAAAGGATTCCTAGACACATTTGTATTCTCTTTGTTTTTTTTTATTTTTATTTATTTATTTCAGACAGGGAGAGAGAGACAGAATGGGCATGCCAGGGCAAACTCCACACATGTGCCACCTTGGGCATCTGGCTTATGTGGGTCCTGGGGAATTGAACCTGGGTCCTTTGGCTTTGCAGGCAAGCACGTTAAACCCCTAAGTCATCTCCAGCTCTGTATTCTCTTTCTTTAGATTTATTTGTGTTTTGCTTTACTTTATTTTATGTGGTATTGGGGATCAAATTCAGAGCCCTACAAATAAATGCCAAGCAAGCAATCTAACAGTGAACTACATCCCCAGCCCCCACTTACACTTTCAAAACTGTCCAATCAACCAGTCATTCCCATACATATGAATTCTTACATATAAAACATATAAATATCTCATAAAACATGTATCTCACATTGTTCATAAAACGATCCACAAAGACAGAATATGGGAATATAAGGTATTTATAAGCAGAGAAGGTATTTATAAGCAGGATATATGTAAGGATTATGTCAAAAACCATTTTAAGTTCAGAATGGGGTTTAGGAACATAAATGTAATGGTTCAAACAATATTTACCATAACGAGTCACCTAGGAATGTATGTGCTCCCCAAAGCAAGCATGGTTTTTAAAAAATTTCACTGAGCCTGATGTAGTGGCCCACATCTTTAATCCCAGCACTCAGGAAGGAGAGGTAAGAGGATCACCCTAACACTAGATAGTGAATTCCAGATCAGCCTAGGCTACAGCTAGACCCTATCTCAAAAAAAAAAAAAAGTATATTTTTTTCATTAATATTATAATCTATACACCAGAAATTATGCACCAGATGAAATGAATATAATTGAGCAAATGGTTAAAGAAACGAAAACATTAGCTATCAAATCTGACTGAAGGTCTTTAGGGTAGTACCTTTTCACTCTATACAACTGACAGAAACACACTTCCATTATTGGGCACTTAATGTAATATACTTACACTGTTGCTGAAGCCTTAGATCTTAAAGTGAAGGAAAAAGTAATTTTAATTGGAATGACTCAAATTACTTGTGCTTTTAACTACTACCTTAGAAATACCAACTAAAGTGTCATTAAAAATTAACTAGTTTGTCTTCATTTTTTCAAATAGCGTTTCGCGCTGTAGCCTTGGCTGGCCTCAAACTCACAGCAATCCTCCCACCTCCAACTTCAAGATGCTGGGATTACAAGCCTGTGCCACCATTCCCAGCCTCCCACCTGGGTCTTCAATCAAGAGGTCAAACTAAATATAAAAAATGTTTTGGGACTGGAGAGATGGCTTAGCAGTTAAAGCACCTGCCTCCTAAGCCTAAGAACTCAGGTTCCAATCTCCAGGTCCCACGTTTAGCCAGATGCAAAGTGACCCAAGGGTGCAATGCCGCACTTGACCACAAGGGGGCACATGCATCTGGAGTTCATTCGCAGCAGCTGAGAGGCTGCTGGCGCACCCATCTCTATCTGTCTTCCTCTCCATCTCTCTCTCTCTCTCTGTGTGTCTCTCCCAAAAAAAAAAAAAAAAAAGTTTGGGCCCAGTGTGGTGGTGCACACCTTTAATCCCAGTACTTGGAAGGCAGAGGTAGGAGGATCGCCATGAGTTCAAGGCTACCCAGAGACTTAATTCCAGGTCAGCCTGGGCTAGAGTGAGACCCTATCTCGAGAGAGAAAAAAAAAAAAAAGCTTTGTGTTTAATACTATTTCTTCCTAATCTTTTTATTTATTTATTTATTTATTTATTTATTTATTTATTTATTTATTTATTTATTTGCAGAGAGAGAGAGAGAGAGAGGAGAGGCAGAGAGAAAGAGAGAGAATGGGCACGCCAGGGTTTCTAGCCACTGCAAACGAACTCCAGATGCATGTGCCCCTTGTGCATCTGGCTTACGTGGGTCCTGGAGAATCGAACCAGTATCCTTTGGCTTTGCAGGCAAATGCCTTAACCGCTAAGGCATTTCTCCAGCCCATATTTCTTCTTAATCTTAAATGCATAGCTTATTTTAACATGATAAAAGCAAAAGGTGGGTTTTAAATTAAATGTACAGGTAAATGACATATCAATATTTAGATTTCTATGTAAATCATTTCCAGGTGTTTCAGATGTACCTTTTTCAAGAAAAGTTTTAAAACAAACAATTCATAAAAATGTGAATTCAAAGGACTTCAGGATAAAAGAAAAACTTACAGTGGAGCCAGTGTAATTTATAATACAGGAAAAACTACTAAAAAATTCTTCAGTAACCCAGAAACTGGTACTTCCCTTTTGGGTCACTCAAGACTAGCATCTTAACATTCCCACGCTAATCAAATATTCAGAAACATGGATCCAGGGCAGTAATTCAATATTGCATGATTTAATATTCCACATTCAATCCCACAATGCAATAATGAATTCCCAACTGCCCGGATGTCTTTCCCCCAACTATTGTCCCTACTTGGAAGGATCTTAATTATAGATGGTGATTTTCTCATGCGTCCCGTGAAGAAAACTTACATCCTCTGGAAGCTTTCATCCACTAAAATAGATTCTTTTTAAACCAAGACGGGTTGCGGCAGCTCACTCCCAGCACTCAGGAGGCTGCGGCAGGAGATGACTGCGAATTTGGATGCGGAAGCTAGCAAAAGCCTTCAGTGGTGCTGTTCTGTGGGAGAGTCCCCACACCTGGCGCGGTTATCGCGTCCTCAAGGAGGCTGGGCCTGCGGGGCCGGGGTCTTCATCACTGAACCCCAACTTTCCCCTGCCGGTGCCTTCGCCCCTCACGTGCCAGGCAGCAACCCGGAACGGTCCCTGGTCAGCGCGAGGCGGGACCTCGGGGATGCGTCCTCGCCCACGGCCGGGCTCGCCAGCCCCGGAGGGCGTCCGGGCTCACCTGTGCGCGGACGAGGACGAGGCGTCTCGGGGAAGCGCCGCTACGAGAAGAAGAACGCGAGGGTGAGGAGGAGCGCTCTGGCCGCAGCCCCGGAGTCCCCTCTTCCGCGGACGGTCCCGCACCCGCCCACCCGCACAGGGGTGCTGCCCGGTGGAGCAGCGCAGCTTGCCCCGACGCAGCCCTTGGTGCAATGCTGTCCCCCGCCGCCCGTCCCGGAGCGCAGAGTCCTACCTCGGACCATAGGTGAGGATCCTCGCGTGCTGGGAACAACTGCCACCTCTGGGGCGGTTCTACACGTTGCGGGCGGGGCCTGCGTGTCGCGGGCGGGTCTCGCGTGGTGGGCGGGGCCTGGGTGTCGCGGGCGGGTCTTCGCGTGGTGGGCGGGGCCTGCAGGTCGCGGGCGGGTCTCGCGTGGTGGGCGGGGCCTGCAGGTCGCGGGCGGGTCTTCGCGTGGTGGGCGGGGCCTGCAGGTCGAGGGCGGGTCTCGCGTGATGGGCGGGGCCTGGGTGTTGCGGGCGGGTCTTCGCGTGGTGGGCGGGGCCTGCAGGTCGCGGGCGGGTCTCGCGTGGTGGGCGGGGCCTGCGGGTCGCGGGCGGGTCTTCACATGATGGGCCGGACATAAGTGTTATGGGCCGGGCTTCATGATCTAGAATATTCTGACGGAAATAAAAAGCTAAATAAGTTAAAAAAAAAAAACACCTTAATACCTTCACAAGACACTCATAATAGGAGAAAAAGATGATGACATCAAATTAAAAGAGAGACTAATGGGGAGTGGGAGGGGATATGATGGAGAGTGGAGTTCTGAAGGGGAATGGGGGAGGGGAGGGAAGTATCAAGGTGTGTTGTCTGGAGGTATAGCAGTTGTCAATAAAAAAAATTAAGAGCCGGGCATGGTGGCGCACGCCTTTAATCCCAGCACTCGGGAGGCAGAGGTAGGAGGATCGCCGTGAGTTCGAGGCCACCCTGAGATTACACAGTGAATTCCAGGTCAGCCTGGACTAGAATGAAACCCTACCTCTAAAAACAAAAAAAAAAAAAAAAAAAAAAAAGGAAGAAGAAGAAAAGAAAATATTTTATTTATTTGAGAGACAGAAAGAAAGGCAGAGAGAAAGAGAGAATGGGCGTGCCAGAGCCTGTAGCCACTGCAAATGAACTCCAGACACATGGGCCACCTTGTGCATTTGCTTTACATGGGTCCTGGGGAAATGAACCTGGGTCCTTAGGCTTCGCAGACAAGCACGGTAACCGCCATCTCTAAACAAGCTTACATAAAGGAGCAGAGGACTTGGAGGACCAGTGAGCTTACTGACAAGGCGGATGTTATGAAGTTGACCTTTTTACTTTCTTATACTTTGCACGTTTGTTGAGCTTAGAAAAACTTTTCATTCTTTAGAAATGACAAATGAAAGCACTGAGAAGTTGTTAGAAGCGCTAGACCCCCTTTCCCCGGCCAGGCCCCGCCCTTCTCTGCTTGACCCCTCCCCTCTCTGCCAGGTCCCGCTCCTCCCTGCGAGGCCCCGCCCGCTCCATCGCCCTGCCCACTCCCTGCCAGGCCCATCCCCTCCCAGACCCCGCCCCTCCCTGCCAAACTCCGCCCCCTACGCCCCAGACCCGCACGCTCCCCGCAAGGCCGCGTCCCCGGCACCTCTGGGCACCTTGGGGACAGCCTCGTCCCTGTGGACACCGCGGACGCGGAGGTGATGGAGCACACGTACGGGGCGGACGGCGGCGGCCTGCGAGAGCCCCGTGGAGGTGGAGCCCAAGGCCCGCGTGCTGCGCGGCTCGTTCGGTCTGAGGAGGATGCTGGGCGCCGGCTTCCCGGCCACAGGCTGGTCGGGCCGGAGCTGGAGGACGCGGCCGAGAACCAGCGGCTCAAGAAGGAGTTCGACATCTTCCGGGTCAGCAAGAACCAGGAGTTGATGTCATGGGCCGCCGCGAGGACAAGCTGGACACCGAGACCAAGCGTCTGCGGGCCGACCTGCAGGTATCAGTAACGGGGCCCCGCCCCGGGATGGGTGCCACTGGGGAAACTGAGGCCCGGGGCGCCTGCCGTGTGGTCACGCTGCCAGACTGCACGGGGAATGCCTGACTCCTCCCTTGTCCATCCTTGCCAGTCTACAAGCCAAGTAGTTTTGAAAGTTCGGAAGAAACTCAGTGATGGATTTATTTATTTATTTTAGTCTTTCTGATTCTTGATTTATTAAGACACCTTGAAGCCATTAGCTCAAATCCACACATACCAAGAGTGACTTCGGTAACTGATACTCCACATACTCCTCCCAGGAATATCACCCATCCCCTCAATTTTACATGCCTCCAAGAGGGGACCTGCCTTGGTTCAGTTTCTTTGTGGCAATCCACAGATGATGAGTTTAAATGATCTTCACAGGAAGTTCTCTGGAAGCCTCCTGGTTCTTGTGGTTTTGAGCTCTGAGGTTGAAACTTTCCCTACATGTACTCAAGTTCCCCCTTGTTCATGGTGCAGGGCGGGTCTTGTAGGGCCTCCATCCCATCAGATCCACGTTCATTCATTCAGAGAGTATATCCAGCAAGGGGCTGTTTTGCTGAGGGCAGCATTCTGGAATTTCCTGTTTTAGGTTTGTGGTCCTCTGAGGGTCATTGTCAGTGCACTCTCTTCGTTATCATGGGAGTGACATATCTAGCAGCCTGGGCTCATCACAGTAGGAATGAAATAAACACCTCAGACTAATTCATAAAAAAGAAAGAAGCCTCCTTCCTCCTCATGTAGCATCATTTCCATCCGGTTTTATCAGATACGTTATCATTATCTGTTACATTAGTCGCATGTTATCTGGGAAGATGTGCTTGCCACCCCCTACCTGCATTCTTACCAGCTTTCTGCAGGCATCTTTAATTCACTGGACTACATAAAGTGGACCTGTGCCTTTCTGTTGTCTGCTTTTCTGTGTGCAGGCCATGGGCAAGCAGACACTGTCCAGTGAAAGATGGCACATAGACAAGGACAAGCCAAGCAGGGCAGTGCAGGGATGGTTGACACACGCCAGTCTCAGATGACATCTTTTAGCTGTCCCTAATTCCTTGTGTGACTCATTCACTGCCTTTCTCACCTGTGTCTCCATGAGAACCCTCTTCTGTATTTTTCAATTAAAATGCATTGTTATTATTTATTTGTAAGCAGAGACAAAGAAAGCGAGAGAGGAAATGAGAATGGGAATGGGTGTGCCAAGGACTTCTGCCACTACAAACGAACTCCAGACCCATGTGCCACCCTGTGCATCTAGCTTTGTGTGAGCACAGGGGAACTGAACTGTGCTTTGTCAGCCTTTGCAAGCAAGCACCTCTGATGGCTGAGCAGATGCAGTACTAAATAGTACATACACTTTGATAATCAATGACTCTTCGTGGTAAGCCTTATGAACTACGTATCTTATATTCGTAGAGAAAAAGTGGGGCTTAGGGTCGTTAAAGAGGTGACATACTACTTCACAAAAATGTAAACTTCTTTTGAAAGCTTGATGTTGACAGGTTTTCTTTGCACTGGTTCAGGCATGTTTGCATTTCAACATTGTGCCTCAGTGAAATGGTAACACACCGTTTTCGATAACTGGTGAACTAGCCATTCGATTGTAGAAATCCTAAGACACGTAACGAATGGGGACTTTTAAAAGCAATAACAGAGGGAATTATTCCAGGTACCTCATAAGATTTATGAGAAGATACTAAGCAAAAGGAAAGTGCTGTGGAAGGAAAATACCAAGCAGTGGAGAGAGCAGCAACACGACAGAGGTAAAGTTAAAAGGCAATTTGAGGTAAATTCCTTGTGTTGCTAGACCTACACTCCCCCCCACACACACCAAGGGACACAGAATAAAAATAGTATTTCGTAAATGTTCATTTAGTACTAAGGTAAGTAGAGATAAGTCTAATAAACTTGTAAAGCATGGACATTCTAGTGAGTGACAAACATTGGGTTTAATTCCCAGCATCCAAGCCAGATGCACAAAGGGGCACTTGTCTCTGGATTTTATATACAGTGGCAGGAGACCCTAGTATGACCATTCCCATTTTCCCATTATCTCTCTTTCTCATTGCATGCATGCATGCTTGCATACATAACCATTTGTGGTGGTTTGATTCACGTGTCCCCCATAAACTTAGGTATTCTGAATGCTAGTCACCCCAGCTGATAGCAATTGGAAATTAAAGCCTCCTGGAGGCAGTGTATTGCTGTGGGTAGACTTATGGGTGTTATAGCCAGTTTCCCCATGTCAGTGTCTGGCACTCTCCTGTTGCTATTATCCACTTTATGTTGGCCAGGGGATGAAGACCACCCTCTGCTTACCCTGGAGCGTCCCCTCAAGTCTGTAAGCCAAAGTAAACTTATGATGCTTTAAAAATTCACTTATTTATTTATTTATTTGAGAGAAAGAAAGAGACAGATTGGGAGAGAGAGATGGGGGGAGAGAGAGTGGGTGCAACAGGGCCTCTAGGTACTACAAATGTACTCCAGATGCATGCACTACCTTGAGCATCTGGCTTATGTGGGTACTGGAGAATCGAACCTGAGTCCTTAGGCTTAGCATGCAAGCGCCTTCTTTGCGAAGGCATCTCTCTAGCCCAAAACTTCGTGACTTTTTAATACCTGATTACATACTATCTACAAGTTTTAGACCTCTCTTGTTCATACCTACTTTAGTAACATCTACCATCTCGGTCCCTGTATCTGTTTAGATAATAATAAAATGTGATTTTTCTCATGGTGTTTAGCTTTGCAAGGCAACTGTGGTGTTATTCTAAGGGTGGGGTCAGTTGGACCAAATACGTCTTGATGTCTGGTTCCAAATGGTCAGAGGTAGAATTAGTTTTTACATTTTAAGTCATTTGGAAAAATAGAATACTATTTATGATGTAAAAATTACATGAAATCCAAATTTCTAAAATATTCTTTTGTTTATTTATTTGAGAAAGAGACAGAGAGAGAATGAGAGAGAATGGCACACCAGGGCCTCTAGTTACTACAAATGAACCCCAGACGCCTGCACTACTTCTGCATCTGGCGTACTTGGCTACTTGGGAATCGAACCTGGAACTTAGGCTTCACAGGCAAGTGCCTTAACCTCTAAGCTATCTCTGTAGTCCCCCATAATTTTAATATGAGTGCTATTGGAACATTCCTAGGCTCATTTATATATAGACGTATGTTTGTATGTAAAATCATCTATGACTGCCCTACAAGCATGTTTCAATGGCAGAATAAATTATAACAGAAACCAAAATAGACTTAAAAGATCCCTGCTAAAACATCCACTTGTTGTTGAGAAGATAAGTGAAGTAAGATATGTATGAGAGTTGACCATCACCACCTACTGCTACTATAACTGTGTTTTCATCATACTGTGATACTCCTCTCCCTCCTCAGATCAACAGTTACTCAGGAGACCCTGAAGAGGGAGTGTACAAGACTTACATGTGTTAGAGAAAATTGTTAAACAGGTAATACACACTTTTCTCTTAAATTTTCATCGTAAATAGTTTGAGGCTTTTTTATAAAATTGATTTTTCCCCAGAGAAAACCACCTAATTGTTCCTTTTTAAAATTCTGAGTTACTGAGTTTATTTAGGGAGAAATCATAATTTGTGAGTTTTATTTAGGGTAAATTGGTTTCTAGAACAAGGCTGGCACAGTTATACACAGGTGGGGGATTGAGCATAGAATCAATCCCCTTCTCATAACCTACGTGACAGGATTAAGAAAGAGAAATCTCACATATAATCAAAGGAGAGGGTGTGATGGTTTGATTCAAGTGTCCCCCATAAACCTAGATGTTCTGAATACTAGGTTCCCAGCTGATGGAGTTTTGGGAATTAATGCCTCTTGGAGGCAGTGTATTGTTGGGGGCGGGCTTATGGCTATTATAGCCAGTATCCTCTTGCCAGTGTTTAGCACACTCTTCTGTTCCTGTTGTCCACCTGATATTGGCCAGGGGGGTGATGTCCACCTGATGTTGGCCAGGGAGTGATGTCCACCCTCTGCTCTTCTCATCATTTTCCCCTGCCATCGTGGAGCTTCCCCTCCAGTCCTTAAGCCAAAATAAAACTTTTTTTCCCACAAGCTTGCTCTTAGTCTGGTGATTTCTGCAAGGAATGCGATCCTGACTGCATCAGAGGGGATCCCAAACGTGACATAAATAGACAAGAAGTAAAAGAACTAAGCCAAGGTAAGTATCCCCTGCCCCCCCCCCCACATACTTCCCAGCCAGCCTTCTAAGGATGGAAAGACTTTGGTGAACGTTCAGGCCAGGTCAAGGGAGAAAAGGAAGAGCTAAGAGCAAGGAGCTCAGAGAGAGCCCCGGAGGATCCTGGTGGTTCCTTTGAGAGCACGCCCCGAGGAGGACACTGCTGTTCCTGTGGCAAGAGCGTGGGCTTTCCAGGATCTTGTATCTTTCCAGCCCGTCTGTCTCTGGCCTACGCTTCAAGCCCTGCCAATGTAAAATGAACTATAAAAGGAAAATCAAAAAGGAGATTGAGGGGAAGTGTGCATTTTCCTCAGTAGGGTCACCTTACATTCTCTGTGTACTTACAATATTTACATTTTTGAAAAGACCTCTTTTTCTTACCATTTTATTCCTACCAGTAGGGAGAGTGCAAGATAAGAACAAGGGCCACAGAGGATTCAGGAGCTAAAAGTGTCTTGGAAGTTCCCTGTTTTATCTTAGTAATGAATGCTAGTCCAGGTACATGGAAGATCTTCCCATCATCTCGTGATTTTGGTGGGTTCTTTTCAGTGTTTTAAAGTTTCCATTACATAAGTCTTTGACTTCTGAAGTTTTTTCCTCAACACTATTTGGAAGTATTGTGAAATTGGGATATTTCTCATAATTTCTTTCTCAGAGAGTTTGTAATCAATATATGAAAAACTACTTTTTAAAAAATATTTTATTATTTATTTATTTGAGAGAGAGAGGCAGATACAGAAATAGGCAGGTAGAGAAAGAGAGAGAGGACGGGCACTTCAGGGCCTCCAGCCACTGCAAATGAACTCCAGACGCATGCCCACCTTGTGCATCTGGCTTACATGGGTCCTGGAGAATCGAGCCTCGAACGGGGGTCCTTAGGCTTCACAGGCAAGCGCTTAACCTCTAAGCCATCTCTCCAGCCCGAAAAACTACTTTTAATGTCATATATATATCATCCTAGGGAGGATGGCCCATCTCAAAGACCAAAGAGTGCAGGCATGGTTACAGGTCATGAAACTAGATAGGGGACCAGGAGATGGAAAAGAGAGTTTGAGGACAGTGTTGAAGGTAGCTGAACACACATGACCTAAGAGCAGAAAAGAGGCTCTTGGGAAAGGGAGGGTACAACATGGGAGAGGGTGATTGCAAAGAACAAGGGTGCTGGGGGGATTCACCAAAATTAATTATGTTTGAAAATGCCATACTGACACCTAATATTTTGTGTACTAATTAAAATAGTAACAATTATTATAATTATAATAAAAGAAAGCTTTGTGCAATACAACCTTTTGCAGAAAGGACATGAGCCCTTATTTATAAGAGAACAAAAGTGGAACACGACTTCACAAGAGTATTAATCCACTTGGGCTGCTATCACCAATGCCATAGGCAGAATGGCTTATATAACAGACATATAGTCCTCATAGTTCTGGAGACTGGAGGTAAAACCTCAGGATACCAGCAGAGTCCAAATCCAGGGACTTTTTCAGGTTGTAAACAGCCAACTTCTCCTTGTCCCATCAAATGACTAAAGGAGGGAGGACTAGCTCTCTGTCCCTTTTGTATAAGGGTACCAGTTAGCCCATTCATAAAGACTACACTTTTATGACCCAGTTACCTCCCCAAAGCCTAATGACCAAGGATTAAATTTCAATGTATGAACTTGGGGAAGTAATATTCAACCAATAATCACAGGGAGTCAGTACATCTTTATGAGCTATCTACTTGGTCTGGCACATTGTCAAACTGAAGCTATGAAGAAGTAAGGGTTGTAAAGTAATTTACAGTGTGATTCCAGAGGAAAGGAGAGGGCAACTCTGGTAGTGAGCAAAAATAAATTACTTGGGTACAAGATAGTACGCATATATAAATACACATGTATATGTGGTGTGTCTGTGTGAAATCTTCAAAAGCATTAGGATCAACTGGAAATTTGCTGAAATGAAGAGTCTCAGTCCCTCCCCAACCTCACTGAGTTAGAAACTGCTACAGGACCCTAGAAACATACACCATCCAGGCGATTCTCATGTGTTTATTATGTTTGGAAACCATAGGTTTCCAAATCATTCTTTCCTCTGTCATAAAGTGATAGAAACAGGGAAAGAAAGGACAGGCCTGGGGTTGGTAGGAAATGGTATAATGTGTACGAAAACGCTCTTTGAAAGCAAAGCAAAGGAGGAAGAAAACTCGAGATACCCCCAGGGCGGATGGCCCACCCCAAAGACCAGAACTGACTTGTATCACTGTTGCATCAGAGGGTCCAACTCAAAGACCGTCTGCAGTCTTACGGCTGTGGGTACAAGATATTCTTCCAAAACCCAAACTGTGACAAGCTGAAAAAAATGACTGATGCACACCTGCTTGTTCACGGTTGTGAATGTAAGGACATTTACAGTGGTCATGTCTTAGGAGGTGGTCGGCTTCTCCCTCCTTGACATTGTTGGCACCCTCACTGCTCTGACAGAAGTGTTAGGTGTTGGCACTGGCAAGGGAACTTGGCACCATGTGGTGCCAACCAGTCCACCTGAGATTTCTGGCTGACAGGAGCCTCATGGGGGACTTTGTGGAGAAGTCAGAGTCATTTAAAACTTAAAATTATAAGTCAGGGATAGACCTAAACACACATGTAACACTTCCCAAATCTGAGTCTATTATGAATGAATTACCCAAGCCACTTTCTTCTGGTTTATAGTTGGTTTGTACTTCTTGGGTTAGTGATTTTTTTTCTTAGATGAATTTCTATGGGAAATGGGCCAAATTATTTTTTATAAATATTAATTCTGCAAGTTTGATCTTCAAAGAAGACTAATTTGAGACTATAGTATTAGTTATCTCCTTGCTGCCGGGATGAAATACCTGACAGAAAGGAGTTTACTGGAGGAAGGGCTTATTTCAGATCCTATTTTAAGGTTACAGACTGTCATGGCAAGAGAGGCATGGTGGCAGGAACCTGGAGCATCTGCTCACACTAAGTCCACAAGGAGAAAAGAGAGAGTAACGAATGCTGGTACTCGCCCAGCTCTCAGCTTTTGATATAGTCCAGAACCCCAGCATATGAAATGGTGCTGCCTACAGATAAGATTGGTCTTCCCACTTTAATGAATTTAATCAAAATAATCTCTCCCTGGCCAGTTGAGATGCTAAGCTAATGTAGAAAACCCCTTGTAGGTCACTCTAGGTCCTCTGTGTTGACAATCAACAGAAACCCCTTGTCTATTTGATACCCAAACATAACACAGTAAGTCATAACTTTCCACCCTCATTTCTATAGGTTATGATTTTCTCATAAAGCAAAATGCACCCAGTGAAACTTAAAAGTCCCCATTACAACACTTTACAAGTGTGAGTACAAAGTCTTCTCTGACACTCAGGCAAAACTCTTTGAGGTAGGGTCTCACACTAGTCCAGGCTGACCTACAATTCACGATGTCGTTTCAGTGTGGCTTCTAACTCACAGTAATCCTCCTACCTTTGCCTCCCAAGTGCTGGGATTAAAGGTGTGAGCACCATACGTAGCTTCAGGCAAATTATGATTGTGAGCTCCTATAACATCAAAATTGAGGTACATACTTCCAACATGCATGACCCAAAGTAAATATTCCCATCCAAAAGGGAAGAATGGGGGCCTAGAAAGAAATACCAAAGCAAGATGGAAAGCAAGCAGTTCAAAGTCTAGTTCATGCAGCTCCAGGCCTGGCATCGGGACTCACAATGGCATCATCTGGGCTCCAGAGGCGTTGGAGAGCTCGGCCCTTGCAGCTTTGTCTCCATGGGGCAGCTCCACAATGAGTCGGCTGCTTTCCTCGGCTGAAGTCCTATGGTTCTGGTATCCCCAACATCCTAGAGTCTCCACTGCAACTTACAGACACCTTCATAGCTTCACACAGTGCCCTCTCAGGGCCTCCTTGCAGGGACACATTGACTCAACAAGATTTGATAAAAAATACTTGCTTAAATTATCTTCACTTTTATAAACTTTTGTCCATGTCTCCATTGCCTTTTTTAAAAAATATATTTTATTTATTTCAGAGCGGGAGAGAGAGAGAATGGGCACACCAGGGCCTCCAGACACTGCAAATGAACTCCAGATACATGTGCCCACCCTCTTGTGCATCTGGCTAATGTGGGTCCTAGGGAATCGAACCTGGATCCTTTGGCTTTGGAGGTAAGTGCCTTAACCACTAAGCTCTCTCTCTAGCCCTTCATTGCCATTTTTGTTATCAACTTGAATGTGTTTTTGTTTTGTGATGAAAAGATGCCATTTCAAGAAAAGAATTAGTTTTTCTTTAATACAGATTATCTGCCCTTGACTTCAAACCTTCTGTTGCAGTCCAGTTTGCATTGCTGGCAGAAATCACCAGACTAAGAGCAGCTTGTGGGAAAAAAAAGAGGTTTATTTTGGCTTACAGGCTCAAGGGGGAAGCTCCATGATGGCAGGAAAAACGATGGCATGAGCAAAGGGTGGACATCACTCTCTGGTCAACATAAGGTAGACAACAGCAACAGGAGAGTGTGACAAACGCTGGCAAGGGGAAGGTGGCTATATTGCCCATAAGCCCGCCCCCAACAATACACTGCCTCCAGGAGGCTTTCATTTCCAATTGCCATTAGCTGGGGAGACTAGCATTCAGAACACTTAAGTTTATGGGGACACCTGAATCATCCCACCACATTCCGCCCCTGGCCCCCATAAACTGATAACCGTACATGATGTAAAATGCAATGCATTCATGCAACTTTAAAAGCTCCCATTTTTTTAAATCAATCCTAATGATGGTCCAACAATCCCCATACTCCAAGGTCTTTTAACTGAGCCATAATACCAAAAATAATCCCCCCAAAAACCCATAATGGCACAGAATAAACATTCACTCTGCAAAGGATGGCATTAGGCAAAGCAAAGAAATATTCAACCAATGCAAGATTTAAAACAACCAGGGCAAACGTCAAACTCTGTAATTCCAATCCAACAATTAGTCAGTGACAAATCTCCAAGTCCGATAATTCTGAGCAGCAACAAGTCTCTGCAGCTCCAATTCCGCCCCTCCAGCTAGGCTACTCATAGTCCTGGAAAACCTCATCTGGGGCCAGCAGCTTTCCTCAGAAGCCAGCATCTCCAGTAGGTCTCCACTGCAACCCACAGTACATCCTCATGGCCCCATGGGATCTCCATGCAGGCAACCAGCAAACCTGCTTCACACTGTCCATGGCCATTTCCAAAACACAAGACTGCATTACAAACTCAATGACCCTCTCTTTCCTGCATTAGTTATACTCAATAATACCAGGTAGAGTGCCAATTTGTTAATCCAGGGGAGAATAAATCAGACTTTGAAGAACAGGACACTCCTTCAGCATTCAGGCCCCTTCAAAAGAGTCTGCATTCTTCCTGTTGCCCCAGTGCAGGTCAGCTGGCCCAATCTCAAAGGTTGTAATCTCTCAATTATAGCTGAATGGGCAGAGTTCACCCAAAGATTTCATTTTTTTCTGTGTCACATCCCTCTGCTCACATCAGTTCATTTCTATGCAAAGCAACCCTGCACAACTTCTCAGGACACTGGCATAACAGCAAACTTCTCACACAAACTGGTAGCCCAGTCCAAATAAAGCTCCTTCTCTCCCTCATAAGCCAAACCTCACTCACAGTCCATAGTTTTACTGCATTCAGGTCTTTCAGCTCTGACCAGAATAGTCCATTAAGCTGTACTTACAACACTACAAGGTGTCTCTTAGGCCAAGGTTTCAAATCCTTCCACATTCCTCTTGAAAAGCAGCTCCAAAAGGCCAAACCCACACAGTCAGGTGTCTAGCAGCAATCCCACTCCTCGGTACCACTTTATTGTTGCAGTCAGGTTCGCATTGCTGGCAGAAATCACCCAACAAGAGCAGCTTGTGGGAAAAAAAAAAAAAGGTTTATTTTGGCTTACAGGCTCGAGGGGGAAGCTCCATGATGGCAGGAAAAATGATGGCATGAGCAGAGGGTGGACAACAGCAACAGGAGAGTGTGCCAAACACCAGCAAGGGGAAGCTGGCTATAATACCCATAAGCCTGCCCCCAACAATACACCGCCTCCAGGAGGCTTTAATTTCCAATTGCCATCAGCTGGGAGACTAACATTCAGAACACTTAAGTTTATGGGGGACACCTGAATCAAACCACCACCCCTTCTGTTTTACTTAACTTTTGTGGTAGTTTGAATAGATGTCCCCAATAGATTCAGGCATTTTATTAAGGCTTCTTAGAGTTCCAGCTACCTGGATGGAGGAGGTGTCACCAGGGGCATATCTGAATTCCAGTATAAGATCTCCAAAGTGCCTGAGCTTTGTCTGGAGTTCCTGAAGTGTGGGATTGCTTGCTTTGGATGGTGCTGGTGGTGGCTTTGGTCTTTTCTCTCGGTGTGAGCCTGTGATGGGGTCCAATTTCTTCTGCCGTTGTGGATCTTCCCCTGAATCTGTGCCTCATTTGGAAGTTCATCCCACCAACGTGAGGCTGTCTACCACGTCTTTTTGGTGCTGGGCCAAAGCAGCCAACCAAATGCAGCCATGGGAGGAACGCTTTTATTCTGACATACATTCTCAAGGGGAAGCTTGATGATGGCAGGAGAAGCATGGCATGAGCAGAGGCTGCAATCACCTCTGTTGTAGTAGATGGACAGCAGCAGCAGGAGAGTGAGCTAAACTCTGGTAAAGAGGAGCTGGGCTGTAGCACCCCTAAGCCTGTCCCCATCAACACACCTCCCCATTTCCATCCACTGGGGACCAAGCATTCACAACACATGAGTTTATGGGAGACATTTCGTTCAAACCTCCACCCCTTCCCACTTGATAGCTAAATGGGGAAATTAATCATTGGATCTGTTAATTTATATATGGCAATACCACTAAATACATTGCAATAAGAAAGATACCTGAAATCATGGGGTTTACATAAGATTGGGTCGAGGGAGATGACTCACAACCATGAAGGTCTGTCTGATCTGCAGTTCTCCTTTCATTACCATAAGTCCCACGCGTGGAGGTGCGTGCCTGTAATCTCAGTGACAGGAGGTGGAGCCAGGTGGCTTCTTAGAGTTCCCTGACTGTCACTTTAGCCTAATTTGTGAGCTCCAGGCCAATGAGAGACCATGCCTAAAAAATGGTGGCGATGGGGCTGGAGAGATGGCTTAGATGTTAAGGCTCATGCCTACGAAGCCTAAGGACACCGGTTCGATTCTCCAGGTCCCACGTAAGCCAGATGCACATGGTGGCGCGTGCATCTGGAGTTCGTCTGCAGTGGCTGGAGGTCCTGGTGCGCCCATTCCCTCCCTCTCTCTCTTTCCCTTTCTCTGTGTCTAATAAGTAAATAAATGAAAAATAAAATTTAAAAAAATGGTGGGGATGGTGTACCCAAGGATCATGTAAACACATATAAACATGTGCACAGGTACATATAAATACATATACACACATCACACAGACATACACGCTAAAACACCGAATTCTTGTGTAGTATTCTGGAGGTGGAAGGCACTTTAGACATCAAGGTGCCTGTACGTTCTTCATCTATGACTTTCACTTGTAGGTAGGTCACATTGGTTGCAGTGTCCTCTCCTGGTCACATTGAGCAGCAGAGAAGGCTGGAATGTAGTCTCTATCTAGATGGCTGTACGCCCAGATGAAATTGAATGAGGGCTGGTGAGAAGGTTTACTGGTTCAAAAAAGCTGGCTGTGGTAGCACAGACCTTTAATCCCATCACCAGGAGGGCAGAGGTAGATCACTGTGAGTTTGAGGCCATCCCTGAGACTACATGGTGATTTCAAGTCAGCCTGGGCTACAGCACGACCCTACCTCAAAAAATACGCAGACAAAAATGTGACATTATCTCTGTGTTTTCATTTTATACTGTTCTTCAACTTTTTCACCTCAATATAGTTCAAGAATAAATGGCTGCAGAGATGTCTTAGTGGTTAAAGGCACTTGCTTGCAAAGCCTGACAGTTGAAGTTCAATTCCCCAGAACCCACATCAAGCTAGATTAACAGAGGGTCACATGCATCTGGACTTTGATTGCAGTGGCAGAAACCCTATCTATATCTTCCTCTTTCAGTATCTCTTATCTCTCTAAAACAAATCAATATTTAAAATATTGGAAGGTCAAACAATACATTATCCTGGGAAGAGGTTCCCATCAAGTACTATGATAACTGAACAGCTCATGTAAAGTAAAATTAGAAACACTGACACCCAGCTGTCCATCAGTATCTCAGGGAATACACAGTGACATTCATTGCTTCAGGCCTCAGATTAGGATTTGAAGATACAGAACTCATTCCCTTCTATTTAAGTATGTTTTATTTATTTGTTATTTATTTACTCGAGAGCAAGGAAGAGGCACAGAGAGAGAGACAGCGAATGAGTGTGCCAGGGCCTCTAGCCACTGCAAGCAAACTCTAGATGCATGGGCCCCCTTGTGCATCTGGCTTACGTGAGTCCTGGGGAATCGAACCGGGGTCCTTAGACTTTGCAGGCAAATGCCTTAACTGCTAAGCCATCTCTCCAGCTCCTAATTCCCTTCTAAGATGTAATATCAGTAGTAAACTACATCTGTATTATTATGCAATATCAAATTTCAGTCTTTTGGGGGAGTCATTTTATCAAATATGTTCTGGTAAGTTTGTAATGAGCTCATGGAAATTTTTTTTCAGATGACTGGGATGTTTCTGTATCTAGTTTAGTACAGATTATTCCGAGTGAGAACCAGAGCGCCATCCAGGTGACACAAGAACAGAGCTCTTGGTAGAACTGGAACTTGTGACTGCTCAAAACTGATCTACAGTGCCCCCTGCTATCCGCAGTCCAGCAGGCTACCTGGATAGTCGGTCCAAATGGACTTACTCTGGGTTCCGTCCTCCAAATCTGCAAAGCAGTGGGCTCTTCCCTTTGCCTATGAAGGCTGCTGATTCTTCCTGTCATAACGCTCCCCTGCTCCACTCAGCTCCTCTGTTTTTCCCGCTCAGCTAGGCTCTGCCAGCCTGTCTTCGCTCAGGCCACAGGGATACATGTGAGTGTGGTTTCCCCCTGACAGAGCCTGGTTGGGGGGACATAATAGACTTTGTTGGTGTGGTGGAACGTTTCTGAGGTCCTCTGCTTTATAGTTTGGCATCACTTCTCACTTTAACTACATGTGTAATTTTCCTCTGGTCTCTAAAATGACCACATGTGCATTTCCCTTATACTCCAAACTTGTTGTGTGGGGTCTTTCTAACTGTGCTGCTACCTGTGTAATTTCTTTAAACTCTGACACATGAGTGTAACGCTCTGCATTAGGTATTTCTCTTCTGAACTTCTTGGTCACTGCTTTGATATTTTCCCTCTTATTCTTCCTTGAGCCTCTCCATTTGCCTTCTTATCTTGCCTCCACAGGAAATCACGTGGCCGATGGCATTTGTGTTCCTTCTAACTCTGTCTACATGTACACCTAAGTTCTATCCTCCACGACCTTGCGGCTCTACCTCAGTCTCTCCGTGAAACCCTCAGTTCAACTCCCCTCCATGTGTTTTGGCTCTGTTCTAGTTTTTCCCGAGAAACCTCAATTTTTTAAAATATTTTATTTTTTAAGGTTTATTTGACAAAGAAAAGGGAGGGAGAGGGAGATGGAGAGAGAGAATGGGAATGCCAGGGCCTCCAGCCACTGCAAATGAACTCCAGACGCATGTGTCCCCTTGTGCATCTGACTAACGTGGGTCTGGGGATTTGAACCTAGGTCCTTTGCAGGCAAATGCCTTAACTGTTAAGCCATCCCTGCAGCCTCTCACTTTCTTTTAAATGAAACTTATAAACTATGTAATGTTTCTACATTAGAACATGTTTCATAAACTACAATTTGAGATTATCCCCCTAAGTAAACTTAATCCATAATTTATTCTTCTTGAGTCTGTTTTATTAATTCTTTATTAAACATAGGACAGATCTGAAAATTGAGGTGTAGAATATCTGGGGACTCCTCCTGAAACCCCCCAACCTGCAACGGAATGGAGAATGGTGCAGAAAGATGTACACAGTTTTTGCCTTATTCACTCTTTTTCTACCACCGCCCAGCTCAGACCTGCAGCCTTTTTCACTAGGAGGCTGTTCCACATGTTAGATTCTGTCCACTGCCCTCCAGACTCCACTCTTCCCAACATGGCACCAAACAGATCACTCACAGGAGACCAAGTCAGGCCTTGTTATTCTGCTTCAAGTCTTCCAGTCGATCTCCACCTCACTGTAGGGCAAAAGCGCTGGTCTTGACAGCCTCTGAGGCCCTTCTGGATTGACACTGGAGACACCTCACCTGCTTGTCCCTTTCACCTGCTCTAGTCACTAGGCGTGAAAGAAGAACACATTTTGTCGTTATGGGCTTGGACCTGATAAACTTGACTCAAACAGAAAATCTGAAAAGTCAAAGGAATGGGTTTCTCCATGTGGAAACGCTTGGGGTATTGAGAAGGAGGACGACACTGTATTTGTTGTGAGGGACCCAAATTTGCTCAATGCCATACCTTGTGCATGGTATTCCCAGAGGACACATATCCTATCATCATCCCAGTGGGTAGGTGCCAGTTACATACAATGAGGGGAAGTTCCTGGAATCTTCACTGTGCTAGAAAAGGGGGACTGAGTGGCAAATGAGTATTGATTTTACAAATGGAAACTTTTTCTCTGAAAAGTTGGTGGCACAAATTTTGTTTACAGGAAAATGTTAAGTTAAAATTATCGCATTTAAAGATTTTTAGAGAGACCAAAGAAAATGAAATTCAGGACCTACAGGGGATTAAGGAAGGCTGGAGAGCAAGCTTCAGAGGCTGCAGGCTCAGGGACCCAAGTATTTCATCCTGGGGAGTCTGATTCCATGACCGCAGTGCAGAGGTTACCGGTAAGTGTATTTCATGTTTATGCACGTCAAGCTTCCCATATACCCACAGTGATACACCAAAGTTGAATCCCACTGTGTTCCTTTTACTGGTCTATAATGGCAACGGTATTGCTGGGGTTGCATGTACAAAAACAGGCCCATTTCTGTGTGTCTCCCTCAGCTGTCAGGGCACATGTACTCCTTGAAGTGTGCAAATTCAGATCCTCAGGTTATTCTGTCAATTTGCTGTGCCAACCTTAACCCATAGCTTATCTCTCTCTGATCTAAGATTCCTGCTCCAGGTCCCATTGTCACACCTGCCTTTTAGCCACAGAGCTGAAGGAAGGAGAGACACGTTGTATTTCCGAAAGGCAAAATCTAAAAGATACACAAATCACCTCTTTTCAAATCCCAGTGGCCAGAACTATGCCCAGGAAGATTAGAAAAAATACTCAGGCAGAAGTGTCCAACTACAGTGTGAGGTTCTCAAGCCAGGTGGCTGGAGAGAGGGCTCAGCAGTTCAAGGTGATTTCTAGCCAAGCCTGCTGGTTTGGGTAAGATTCCCAGTCCCATGTTTACATATAATAATTAAAATTCTCCCTATTTAATACACATGTTGAGTTTCCAAACATGGTGTAAGTTGGTGTTCACAGATCCCAACCTCCTTTGTATACAGTGGCTGGAACCCAGGGTGAATACCAGGTTGGCAGAGCCTTGGGAAGTGAGCCTTCCGTAGGGAACATGACACAGTTTCAGCAGTCCTTCAGGGGCCCCAAGTGTGCCCACAGTTCTGTCGAGTGGGAAGGTCCCTTTGTGAATGTCAACTGAGGTAACACACAGCACTTAACCAATTTCTTGCCTTGTCGTAGTGACCATGTTGTATAATCTTGCGGAGAACTGATTTCAACAGGAAGGGATGTAAAAAATAACAAACCGAACCAAACGTAATATATCCCTGCTAAAACAGCCAACTTGTTAAGCTATTATTGTGTTTGTATTATCCTACTGATTGTGAATAACTTCATTTATCTTTCCTTTGTGTAAAGTGATAAAATATTTTAAAGCTCAAAGTTTCCTTCATTTGAAATATATATTATACCCCAGGACATTTTGAGAGTATTAATTAATTGCTTGCATACATCATTTTGTAATATAATTTATTGTCAATTAACAGTTTAATTTTATGAGAAATTTTGGGAGGTTTATTTTATTTTTATTTATATAAGAGAGAGAGAATAGACACATCTGAGCCTTAGCCACTGCATACAAACTCCAGGTGCATGAGACCCCATGTGCATCTGGCTTACATGGGTTCTGGGGAATAGAACCTGGGTCCTTAGGCTTCACAGGCAAGCACCATGACCACTAAGCCATCTCTCCAGCCCCAACTTTTTATTGTTACTTAAGATTTTTAATTGGTTTTTTTGTCACGTGGACCAGATCAAGAGCTTTGAACTTGGTACATAAGAACTCCACTAGAGGGCTGGGGAGATGGCTTAATGGTTAAAGACACTTGATTGCAAATCCTGCTGGCCTGGATTCAAGTCCCCAGAGGTGTCAAGGAGGGCATGTTTATTATAGGGAGATCATTTGCATCAGCAAGAGGCCCTGGTGTGTGCCTGTGCTTGCTCTCAGCCCTGGCCCTCTCTCTCCAATAAATAAATAAACATGAGAGGGGTGGAGAGATTGCTCAGTGGATAAAGTTGCTTGCTTGTAAAGCCTGACAGCCTGGGTTCAATTCCCCAGTACTAACATCAGGCCAGATCACAAAGTGGCGCATGTATCTGGAGTTCATGGAGTCCCTGGTACAAGAATACTCTCACTAACTCTGTCTTCCGTACTCTGTTGCTACTAAATAAATAAAACATTCCTTTTGTTTTTTTGTTTTTTGTTTTGTTTTTGTTTGTTTGTTTTTCAAGGTAGGGTCTCACTCTAAGACCAGACTGACCTGGAATTTACTATGTCTCAGGGTGGCCTCTAACTCATGGCCATCCTCCTACCTCTGCCTCCCAAGTGTTGGGATTAAAGGTGTATGCCTCCACTCCTGGCTAAATAAATAAAACATTCGTGAATATAAAAAAGTCACCACTAGAGAAGAACTGCATTTCCAGCCTAAAGCAACTTTTGTTTGTTTCTTTGTTTTATTTGAGGTAGGGTCTCACTTTAGCCCAGAGTGACCTGGAATTCACTATGTAGTCTCAAGGTGACCTCCAACTCAAGGCAATCCTCTCACTTCTGCCTCCCAGGTGCTCGCATTAAAGGTGTGCGCCACCACCTGCCCAGCAAGCAATATACCTTTAACATAGCCATCTGCTTGAGTATATTTCAAGTAGAGGATTTATACTGTATAGATCCTGTGGATTTATATGTTGCAGCCTTCAAACAATAAAACCAATTGTGCATGATATATATGGTAATGCAAAAGCAACACAAAATAGCCAGTAGTTGTATGATTAAGAAATAAATCATTTTCAGAGCTAGAAAATGCCCTCCTGTCGAGCTATTACTATTTTTGTTTTAGAAAGCTATTTGATTTTTCTCTAAAATGTGATGATGCCTAAAACTATGTAAGAAAGGGGCGAATCTAATCTGTGTTAGAACATACTTTTTTAAAGTAAACTTAGTATTTACTCAAAAACATCATGCTTATAAAAAGTCTTAAAATAGTTTATTTATTTATTTGAAAGATGCAGAGAGAGAGAGAGAGAGAGAGAGAGAGAGAGAATATGAGAATGGGCGTGCTAGGACCTCTAGCTGCTGGAAACTAACTCCAAATGCAGGGGTAAACTTGTGCATCTGGCTTACGTGGGTCCTGGGGAATTGAACCTGGGTTCTTTGGCTTTGCAGGCAAGCACCTTAACTGCTAAGCCTTTCTCCAGCCCACATCATGATTTTACATTTGTCAATTTACTTGTAGGATTATATCCCTTAAGCCTAGAAGAATGTCCAAGAAAATGGGATATATTTTCCATGCTGTTCATTTTCCAGTAGATGTTGAAAAATCAACACCTCACTGTAAGAAAATGGAAATTGAGATGAGTTTTTATTCATTTTATTCCTCTATCAATATTGCCAAGGTAAGCCAAAAACAACTGTAGTTTATTATAGGAAGAAGTATATTGACATTGCCAAATGAATGTCAAATATAAGTTTTAATTGCATTCTTATAACTAAAAAATATGGGAAATCCAATAAATTGTATATCTCACATTTGAATAAAAAATATTAAAGGAGCCAGGCATGGTGATGCACGCCTTTAATCCCAGCAGATGTAGGAGGATCGTCATGAGTTCGAGGCCATCCTGAGACTGCAAAGTGGTGAGTGTGACTAGAGTTGGGAGCCTGGTGTGTGTGAAGAAGGAAAGGTGGCAAGTGTGACTAGAGCAGAGTGCCTGTTGAGTGTGACTACAGCAGACAGCCTGGTGTATGTGAACTGGGAAAGGTTGTGAGTGTGACTATGGCAGGGAGCCTGGTGTATATGGAGAGAGAAAGATGGCAAGTGTGCCTAGAGTAGGTAGTCTTGTGTGTGTGAAGAGGGAAAGGTAGCGAGTGTTAGTAGAGCACGGAGTTGGTGTGTGAACAGGAAAAAGGGGGAGAGTGTGACTATAGCAGGGAGCCTGGTGTGTGTGTGAACAGGAAAGGTGGAGAGTGTGACTAGAGCAGGGAGCCTGGTGTGTGGGTGAACAGGAAAGGTGGAGAGTGTGACTAGAGCAGGGAGCCTGGTGTGTGTGTGAACAGGAAAGGTGGAGAGTGTGACTAGAGCAGGGAGCCTGGTGTGTTTGAACAGGGAAAGGTGGTGAATGTGAACAGTGCAGGGAGCCTGGTGTGTGTGCAGAGGGAAAGGTGGAGAGTGTGACTAGATCTGGGAGTCTGATGTGTGTGAAGAGGGAAAGGTAGTGAGTGTGACTAAGCAGGGAGTCTGGTGTGTGTGAAGAGGGAAAGGTGCTGAGTGTGACTAGAGCAGGGAGCCTGGTGTGTGTGAAGAGTGAAAGGTGGTGAGTGTGACGACGTCAGGTAGCCTGTTGTGAGTGTGAACAGAAAAGGTGGCGATTGTGGCTAGAGCAGGGAGCCTGGTGTGTGTGGAGTGGGAAAGGTGGTGAGTGTGACTAGAGCAGGGAGTCTGGTGTGTGTGAACAGGGAAAGGTGATTGTGACTAGAGCAGGGAGTCTGGTGTGTGTGAACAGGGAAAGGTGATTGTGACTAGAGCAGGGAGTCTGGTGTGTGTGAAGAGGGAAATGTGGCAATTGTGACTAGAGCAGGGAGTCTGGTGTGTGTGAAGAGGGAAAGGTGATTGTGACTAGAGCAGGGAGTCTGGTGTGTGTGAAGAGGGAAATGTGATTGTGACTAGAGCAGGGAGTCTGGTGTGTGTGAAGAGGGAAATGTGATTGTGACTAGAGCAGGGAGTCTGGTGTGTGTGAAGAGGGAAAGGTGATTGTGACTAGAGCAGGGAGTCTGGTGTGTGTGAAGAGGGAAATGTGGCAATTGTGACTAGAGCAGGGAGTTTATGAAGTGGAAAAGGTGGTGATTGTGACTAGAGCAGGGAGTCTGGTCTGTGTGAAGTGGGAAAGGTGGCAATTGTGACTAGAGCAGGACCTGGTGTGTGTGAAGAGGGAAAGGTGGTGATTGTGACTAGAGCAGGGAGCATGGCGTGTGTGAAGTGGGAAAGGTAGTGATTGTGACTAGAGCAGGGAGTCTGGTGTGTGTGAAGTGTGAAATGTGGCAATTGTGACTAGAGCAGGGAGCCTGGCGTGTGTGAAGAGGGAAAGGTGGTGATTGTGACTAGAGCAGGGAGTCTGGTGTGTGTGAAGTGGGAAAGGTGATTGTGACTAGAGCAGGGAGCCTGGTGTGTGTGAAGTGGGAAAGGTGGTGATTGTGACTAGAGCAGGGAGCCTGGTGTGTGTGAAGAGGGAAAGGTGATTGTGACTAGAGCAGGGAGTCTGGTGTGTATGAAGTGGGAAAGGTGGCAATTGTGACTAGAGCAGGGAGTCTGGTGTGTGTGAAGTGGGAAAGGTGATTGTGACTAAAGCAGGGAGTCTGGTGTGTGTGAAGTGGGAAATGTGACAATTGTGACTAGAGCAGGGAGTCTGGTGTGTGTGAAGTGGGAAAGGTGGCGATTGTGACTAGAGCAGGGAGCCTGGTGTGTGTGAAGAGAGAAAGGTGGTGAGTGTGATGACAGCAGGTAGCCTGTTTTGAGTGTGAAGAGGGAAAGGTGGCGAGTGTGACTAGAGAAGGGAGTCTGGTGTGTGTGCAGAGGGAAAGGTGACAAGTGTGACTAGATCTGGGAGTCTAGTGTGTATGAAGTAGGAACGGTGGTAAGTGTGACTAGAGCTGGGAGTCTGGTGTGTGTGCAGAGGGAAAGGTGACAAGTGTGACTAGATCTGGGAGTCTAGTGTGTATGAAGTGGGAACGGTGGTAAGTGTGACTAGAGCTGGGAGTCTGGTGTGTGTGAAGAGGGAAAGGTGGCGATTGTGACTAGAGCAGGGAGCCTGGTGTGTGTGAAGAGGGAAAGGTGGTGATTGTGACTAGAGCAGGGAGCCTGGTGTGTGTGAAGAGGGAAAGGTGGTGATTGTGACTAGAGCAGGGAGTCTGGTGTGTGTTAAGCGGGAAAGGTGGTGATTGTGACTAGAGCAGGGAGTCTGGTGTGTGTGAAGAGGGAAAGGTGACGATTGTGACTAGAGCAGGGAGTCTGGTGTGTGTGAACAGGGAAAGGTGGTAAGTGTGACTAGAGCAGGGAGTCTGGTGTGTGTGAAGAGTGAAAGGTGGCGATTGTGACTAGAGCAGGGAGTCTGGTGTGTGTGCAGAGGGAAAGGTGGTGATTGTGACTAGAGCATGGAGTCTGGTGTGTGTGCAGAGGGAAAGGTGGTGAGTGTGACTAGAGCAGGGAGCCTGGTGTGTGTGAAGAGTGAAAGGTGGTGAGTGTGACTAGAGCAGGGAGTCTGGTGTGTGTGCAGAGGGAAAGGTGGTGAGTGTGACTAGAGCAGGGAGTCTGGTGTGTGTGCAGAGGGAAAGGTGGTGATTGTGACTAGAGCAGGGAGTCTGGTGTGTGTGAAGAAAGAAAGGTGGAGAGTTTGACTAGAGCAGGGAGTCTGGTGTGTATGAAGTGGCAAAGGTGGTGAGTGTGACTAGAGCAGGGAGTCTGGTGTGTGTGCAGAGGGAAAGGTGGTGAGTGTGACTAGAGCAGGGAGTCTGGTGTGTGTGCAGAGGGAAAGGTGGTGATTGTGACTAGAGCAGGGAGCCTGGTGTGTGTGAAGTGGGAAAGGTGGTGATTGTGACTAGAGCAGGGAGTCTGGTGTGTGTGAAGTGGGAAAGGTGATTGTGATTAAAGCAGGGAGTCTGGTGTGTGTGAAGTGGGAAATGTGGCGAGTGTGACTAGAGCAGGGAGTCTGGTGTGTGTGAAGTGGGAAAGGTGGCGATTGTGACTAGAGCAGGGAGCCTGGTGTGTGTGAAGAGGGAAAGGTGGCAAGTGTGACTAGAGCAGGGAGTCTGGTGTGTGTGCAGAGGGAAAGGTGACAAGTGTGACTAGATCTGTGAGTCTAGAGCAGTGGTAAGTGTGACTAGAGCTGGGAGTCTGGTGTGTGTGCAGAGGGAAAGGTGACAAGTGTGAAGGTGGTGGTAAGTGTGACTAGAGCTGGGAGTCTGGTGTGTGTGAAGAGGGAAAGGTGGTGTGTGACTAGAGCAGGGAGCCTGGTGTATGTGAAGAGGGAAAGGTGGTGATTGTGACTAGAGCAGGGAGCCTGGTGTGTGTGAAGAGGGAAAGGTGATTGGGACTAGAGCAGGGAGTCTGGTGTGTGTGAAGAGGGAAAGGTGCTGAGTGTGACTAGAGCAGGGAGCCTGGTGTGTGTGCAGAGGGAAAGGTGGTGATTGTGACTAGAGCAGGGAGTCTGGTGTGTGTGAAGAGGGAAAGGTGGCGATTGTGACTAGAGCAGGGAGTCTGGTGTGTGTGAACAGGGAAAGGTGGTAAGTGTGACTAGAGCAGGGAGCCTGGTGTGTGTGAAGAGTGAAAGGTGGTGAGTGTGACTAGAGCAGGGAGTCTGGTGTGTGTGCAGAGGGAAAGGTGGAGAGTGTGACTAGAGCAGGGAGCCTGGTGTGTGTGAAGAGGGAAAGGTGGTGATTGTGACTAGAGCAGGGAGTCTGGTGTGTGTGCAAAGGAAAGGTGGTGAGTGTGACTAGAGCAGGGAGTCTGGTGTGTGTGCAGAGGGAAAGGTGGTGAGTGTGACTAGAGCAGGAGTCTGGTGTGTGTGCAGAGGGAAAGGTGGAGAGTTTGACTAGAGCAGGGAGTCTGGTGTGTGTGCAGAGGGAAAGGTGGTGAGTGTGACTAGAGCAGGGAGTCTGGTGTGTGTGCAGAGGGAAAGGTGGTGAGTGTGACTAGAGCAGGGAGTCTGGTGTCTGTGAACAGGGAAAGGTGGTGAGTGTGACTAGAGCAGGGAGTCTGGTGTGTGTGAAGAGATAAAGGTGGTGATTGTGACTAGAGCAGGGAACCTGGTGTGTGTGAACAGGGAAAGGTGGTGAGTGTGACTAGAGCAGGGAGTCTGGTGTCTGTGAACAGGGAAAGGTGGTGAGTGTGACCAGAGCAGGGAGTCTGTGTGTGTGAAGAGGGAAAGGTGGTGTGTGACTAGAGCAGGGAGGTGTGTGTGAAGAGGAAAGGTGGTGAGTGTGAATAGAGCAGGGAGCCTGGTGTGTGTGAAGAGTGAAAGGTGGTGAGTGTGACTAGAGCAGGGAGTCTGGTGTGTGTGCAGAGGGAAAGGTGGTGAGTGTGACTAGAGCAGGGAGCCTGGTGTGTGTGCAGAGGGAAAGGTGGTGAGTGTGACCAGAGCAGGGAGCCTGGTGTGTGTGCAGAGGGAAAGGTGGTAAGTGTGACTAGAGCAGGGAGCCTGGTGTGTGTGAAGAGAGAAAGGTGGTGAGTGTGATTGAGCCTGTTTTGAGTGTGAAGGGAAAGGTGGCGAGTGTGACTAGAGCAGGGAGTCTGGTGTGTGTGCAGAGGAAAGGTGACAAGTGTGACTAGATCTGGGAGTCTAGTGTGTGTGAAGTGGGAAAGGTGGTAAGTGTGACTAGAGCTGGGAGTCTGGTGTGTGAAGAGGGAAAGGTGGTGAGTGTGACTAGAGCAGGGAGCCTGGTGTGTGTGAAGAGGGAAAGGTGGTGATTGTGACTAGAGCAGGGAGCCTGGTGTGTGTGAAGAGGGAAAGGTGGTGATTGTGACTAGAGCAGGGAGTCTGGTGTGTGTTAAGCGGGAAAGGTGGTGATTGTGACTAGAGCAGGGAGTCTGGTGTGTGTGAAGAGGGAAAGGTGGTGATTGTGACTAGAGCAGGGAGTCTGGTGTGTGTGAACAGGGAAAGGTGGTTAGTGTGACTAGAGCAGGGAGTCTGGTGTGTGTGAAGAGTGAAAGGTGGCGATTGTGACTAGAGCCGAGAGTCTGGTGTGTGTGCAGAGGGAAAGGTGGTGATTGTGACTACAGCATGGAGTCTGGTGTGTGTGCAGAGGGAAAGGTGGTGAGTGTGACTAGAGCAGGGAGCCTGGTGTGTCTGCAGAGGAAAGGTGGTGAGTGTGACTAGAGCAGGGAGGTGTGTGCAGAGGGAAAGGTGGTGAGTGTGACTAGAGCAGGGAGTCTGGTGTGTGTGCAGAGGGAAAGGTGGTGATTGTGACTAGAGCAGGGAGTCTGGTGTGTGTGAAGAAAGAAAGGTGGAGAGTTTGACTAGAGCAGGGAGTCTGGTGTGTATGAAGTGGCAAAGGTGGTGAGTGTGACTAGAGCAGGGAGTCTGGTGTGTGTGCAGAGGGAAAGGTGGTGAGTGTGACTAGAGCAGGGAGTCTGGTGTGTGTGCAGAGGGAAAGGTGGTTGTGACTAGAGCAGGGAGTCTGGTGTGTGTGCAGAGGGAAAGGTGGTGAGTGTGACTAGAGCAGGGAGTCTGGTGTGTGTGCAGAGGGAAAGGTGGTGATTGTGACTAGAGCAGGGAGCCTGGCGTGTGTGAAGTGGGAAAGGTGGTGATTGTGACTAGAGCAGGGAGTCTGGTGTGTGTGAAGTGGGAAAGGTGATTGTGACTAAAGCAGGGAGTCTGTTGTGTGTGTGAAGTGGGAAATGTGACAATTGTGACTAGAGCAGGGAGTCTGGTGTGTGTGAAGTGGGAAAGGTGGTGATTGTGACTAGAGCAGGGAGCCTGGTGTGTGTGAAGAGGGAAAGGTGGCAAGTGTGACTAGAGAAGGGAGTCTGGTGTGTGTGCAGAGGGAAAGGTGACAAGTGTGACTAGATCTGGGAGTCTAGTGTGTATGAAGTGGGAACGGTGGTAAGTGTGACTAGAGCTGGGAGTCTGGTGTGTGTGCAGAGGGAAAGGTGACAAGTGTGACTAGATCTGGGAGTCTAGTGTGTATGAAGTGGGAACGGTGGTAAGTGTGACTAGAGCTGGGAGTCTGGTGTGTGTGAAGAGGGAAAGGTGGTGAGTGTGACTAGAGCAGGGAGCCTGGTGTGTGTGAAGAGGGAAAGGTGGAGAGTGTGACTAGAGCAGGGAGCCTGGTGTGTGTGCAGAGGGAAAGGTGCTGAGTGTGACTAGAGCAGGGAGTCTGGTGTGTGTGAACAGAAAAAGGTGGTGATTGTGACTAGAGCAGGGAGTCTGGTGTGTGTGAAGAGGGAAAGGTGATTGTGACTAGAGCAGGGAGCCTGGTGTATGTGAAGAGGGAAAGGCGGTGATTGTGACTAGAGCAGGGAGCCTGGTGTGTGTGAAGAGGGAAAGGTAGTGATTGTGACTAGAGCAGGGAGTCTGGTGTGTGTTAAGAGGGAAAGGTGGTGATTGTGACTAGAGCAGGGAGTCTGGTGTGTGTGAAGAGGGAAAGGTGGTGATTGTGACTAGAGCAGGGAGTCTGGTGTGTGTGAACAGGGAAAGGTGGTGAGTGTGACTAGAGCAGGGAGTCTGGTGTGTGTGCAGAGGGAAAGGTGGTGAGTGTGACTAGAGCAGGGAGTCTGGTGTGTGTGCAGAGGGAAAGGTGGAGAGTTTGACTAGAGCAGGGAGTCTGGTGTGTGTGCAGAGGGAAAGGTGGTGATTGTGACTAGAGCAGGGAGTCTGGTGTGTGTGCAGAGGGAAAGGTGGTGAGTGTGACTAGAGCAGGGAGTCTGGTGTCTGTGAACAGGGAAAGGTGGTGAGTGTGACTGGAGCAGGGAGTCTGGTGTGTGTGAAGAGATAAAGGTGGTGATTGTGACTAGAGCAGGGAACCTGGTGTGTGTGAACAGGGAAAGGTGGTGAGTGTGACTAGAGCAGGGAGTCTGGTGTGTGTGAACAGGGAAAGGTGGTGAGTGTGATCAGAGCAGGGAGTCTGGTGTGTGTGAAGAGGGAAAGGTGGTGATTGTGACTAGAGCAGGGAGTCTGGTGTGTGTGAAGAGGGAAAGGTGGTGAGTGTGATTAGAGCAGGGAGCCTGGTGTGTGTGAAGAGGGAAAGGTGGTGATTGTGACTAGAGCAGGGAGTCTGGTGTGTGTGAAGAGGGAAAGGTGGTGATTGTGACTAGAGCAGGGAGTCTGGTGTGTGTGAAGAGGAAAGGTGGTGATTGTGACTAGAGCAGGGAGTCTGGTGTGTGTGAAGAGGGAAAGGTGGCGAGTGTGACTAGAGCAGGGAGCCTGGTGTGTGTGCAGAGGGAAAGGTGGAGAGTGTGACTAGAGCAGGGAGTCTGGTGTGTGTGCAGAGGGAAAGGTGGCTATTGTGACTAGAGCAGGGAACCTGGTGTGTGTGCAGAGGGAAAGGTGGTGATTGTGACTAGAGCAGGGAGCCTGGTGTGTGTGCAGAGGGAAAGGTGCTGAGTGTGACTAGAGCAGGGAACCTGGTGTGTGTGAAGAGGGAAAGGTGGTGAGTGTGACTAGAGCAGGGAGCCTGGTGTGTGTGCAGAGGGAAAGGTGGTGAGTGTGACTAGAGCAAGGAGCCTGGTGTGTGTGAAGAGGTAAAGGTGGCGATTGTGACTAGAGCAAGGAGTCTGGTGTGTGTGCAGAGGGAAAGGTGGTGAGTGTGACTAGAGCAGGAAGTCTGGTGTGTGTGCAGAGGGAAAGGTGGCAAATGTGACTAGAGCAGGGAGCTTGGTGTGTGTGCAGAAGAAAAGGTGGTGATTGTGACTAGAGCAGGGAGTCTGGTGTGTGTGAAGAGAGAAAGGTGGAGAGTGTGAATAGAGCAGGGAGTCTGGTGTATGTGCAGAGGGAAAGGTGCTGAGTGTGACTAGAGCAGGGAGCCTGGTGTGTGTGAAGAGGGAAAGGTAGTGATTGTGACTAGAGCAGGGACTCTGGTGTGTGTGCAGAGGGAAAGGTGCTGAGTGTGACTAGAGCAGGGAGCCTGGTGTGTGTGAAGAGGGAAAGGTGGCGAGATCCTGGAACTGAGTAGAGTGATGGTGGCCTCAGGGAACAGCAATCCCGCCTCAGCGGGTTGAGCAGTGGAGAGAGAATGGGGCAGACGTCCCGTGCCTGGGCCCGGCTCTGTTTTCCTCACTTTATGTCAGAGGTTCAAGGACGCTGCAAAGGACAGTTTGATCTGGACCAGATCATCTTTGGAATGGGCTGTGTTTCCCCCGCTCGCTGACTTAGTTGGAAAGCCACCACTCAATAATACTGGTGTCTTTCAGACTCCTCCCAGCCTGTGTAGGTGGAATCAGTCCATGGCACAGTGCCTGTGCAGGAACAAAGTGCAGACTGGAGACCAAGGTCGTCCTTGGCCCCGGGAACTGTAAATGAGCACAGGTATCATGGCTTCTTTGACTTGGATGCGAACAGAAATGAAAAGAGTTGGCTAGGCGTGGTGGCACACGCCTTTAATCTTAGCACTCCAGAGGCAGAGGTAGGAGGATCTCCATGAGTTCAAGGCCACCCTGAGACTACATAGTGAATTCCAGGTCAGCCTGAGCTAGAGTGAGACTCTGTCTCTAAAAACCAAAAAAGAATTGAAGAGAGTCCTTGGGACCAAAGAGAGAGAGAGAACAACAGCCTGGGTGTGCCTGGCTGTGATTGGTCCATTCCTGCTCTGACATCACCAGGAGCCATTGTGAGGGATGAACACCAGGCCTATATAAACCCCTGGCCAAACTGTTCTTTGTCCTTCAGTGCAGAGAAGGAGTTGGTGGTAGGAGAGCACTTGGACTTGGAGGTTGGAGAGGAGGTAGAATTGTGAATCACAGATAGTGTTGGAGATCCATGACTGATTGGATTGACAGAGTAAGTTTCTTTCCCACTCTGGTGACTTTAAAGTTGTTTGGTGACCATTTTCTTCCTGAGATATTTATTCCTTCATCATTTCAGTTTATGATTTCGTTTTGCTTGTTTATTTTTCCTGATTAACTCTCCTCCATTTTCTTCATTATTCCTTTGTCATTTCTTTTACTTTGACTTATTCCTTTTTCCCGTGAGAAATGATTAGTACATACTAACTGTATGTACAAAGTCAGTCATCTGACATTTCCACAGCATGTCAAGAGCTATGGTCATGGTCCCCTGCACTGTTTTTCCCTCCTCTCTTTCCTCTTCCACACTCACAACAGTTCCCCCTTCCATTACACCCTCCCCCCCCCCCGCGTTCTCCAGTTGCTCCATTTGTCTGGTCTCTCTTTTTCTCCCTCTCTCCTCTGGTCATCCTTTCTATGGTGGAGAGCTTGTTCCAGCTTGTTCCCCTTCCTCCCTTAGACCCGGTCCTGGTCATCTTGGTAGAATGAACTCGGAAGGACCCAGTGTGTCTTATTAGACAGGCAAAGACATCCCATAGTAACATGAGGCCCTTCCCCTGAGTGACAGTGAGTCTGGGGACAGAGGTACCCTTGTGGAGGAAACCCCCCGGGAGGGCAAGAGACGACGAACAATGCACAGGATGACCATTGTGTCGAGATGGGCCCTCTTCTCTGTTCTACAGTGTTTAAAACATTTCCTGACAGAATTGTCCCACCCAGTGGACTGGCAGGTCCTTCCAGGGATCCTTGTTTGTCTTGTTCATTTTGAGTATACCACCCTCCCTATCTTGTGGGATCATGTGTGCTATCTGATTATTGAGGAGTTTGAATGAAGCTGGCATCCTGGTGCCCTGGAGTGTGTTGGTAGAGGCATCTTGTTAGCGCATCACAATGTCAGTGAGGGGCTACCATTCACTCAACACCAACCCATCTGAGGTTCAGCAAACCCGAACTGAGTCCCTAGAGTGTGAAGATGATGCAGCCTGTAAAAGGCAAGCTGTAGTGGAGTTTAAGTGTGCGGGTGTAAACATGTCATTTGACATCGCATGCATTCCCTTTCTAACCTGTCTATATCAGTGTCCATAGCCCAGTGGAGAAGCATTAAGCTTCTTGAACCTCTCATCACCATGGTTACTGTGGCTTTGCTTATTGTGAAAGTGGGCAGGTCCTTATTTGGATGTGAGATGTCCCCCACTGGCTTATGATTTTGAGCACTTCCTGCCCAGCAGGTGGCGCTGGTCAGGAAAGTTGTGCTACCACTGGCAAGGGTGTCCTAGCTGGAGGAGGTGGGTCAAGGTGGTGGATCAGGCTTGTCAGGATGGGATAACCTGCTCCCTCCCTCCCCACTGCTCTGCCTGCGAGCTGCCCACCACTGCACCTCCTCTTTCCCCCCAAACAGCTGCCAAAATAAACCCTGTCTCCTTTAAGTTTCTCTTGTCAGGAACTTTGTCACAAGGAAAAGAAAAGGAAGTAGTATAGTCCTTGGGGTCAAAAAGTGGGAAAAACCACTGGGGGCTTTGCCCAACCATGGTTGGTCCGTGTCTTCCTATGACCTCATAAAGGGCCATTGTGTGCATTCCAGGACCCTTGTCCAGAGGCTGTGGACATGGCTCAGTCCAGAGGTTGAAGGCACTTCTGTGCAGACTGTGCTAGGCTCAGTATATCTGGCATTTGTCTGCAGTAGCAAGAGTCACTGGTGTACACACACGCACACGGGTACATTCAAACACACAATAAATCAATAAAATGACAGAGTTGTCCTCAGGAAGCTCAGGGTGGGGAGGGGCAGGTGGTTGGATGAGGAGGGTGGGGACGCCCTGTGTGGGGAGCTGATGCACATGGACAGAGGTCTCTGCCCCTGACTTGTTGCTGGGGGTTCAGTTTGGATTTTGAGTTCTATTTTCTTTTTATTTTTTCCTGCTGCTTTCTGGATCTCTTTGTGCTGATTTTTTACTTTTCTTAATTATTAACAATTTTCATTTTTAAGCTCTTCACTTTTGGGCCACGTTTTGCTTTTTATAATTTTTTCTTATTTTACCCAGTTAGCGCATGTGAACTGACTCAACATCGATTTCCCGCGCACACTTAGTGCACATGTTCTGATGATGCTCCTCTGCTCTCTCACCTCCCTGGCCCTCCCACAAGCCCAGTCTTCCTCTTTTCCATTCAGTTGTCTCACCAGCGCGCCCTCATCATGGGACAAAACATGCCATGTCTCTCTTTGGGAGCAAAGCTTGTCACATATAACCCTATGTCTGGACGCATATCTGTTCCTGAAAATGACAGACTTCATGCTTCTTGGCGGAGTGTGTGATTCTTGCTTCGGGTCTGATCATCTGCTGACTTGTTTATATCATGTGTATGTTGCTGTTGTCCTTTGACTTTCTGCGGGAAACCATTAGATCATGGAGAGTGGCTTTTGTTCTCTGTTTACCTCACTGTGTCACCATGTTGGCATCAGGGGATACTGACCTTGTAGAAGGGGTGTGGAAGTGTTCCTTCTCTTTCTACTCATGGATGCCTCACGGAGCACTTGTCTTCCTTCCTTGGTGAAGGTCTGCTGGGATTCACGTTGCACTATGGTTGGTTTTGGCCCTTACTTTGCTGGGAGATTTTTTCATTGTTATTTCAGTACTTCTTATTTTATTTAATTATACTTATTTATTTATTTGAGGAAGTGAGAGAGAGAAAGAGGCAGACAGAGAGAGAGAGAGAATGGGCATACCAGGGCCTCCCAGCACTGCAAACGAACTACAGACGCATGTGCCACCTTGTGCATCTGCCCTATGTGGGTCCTGGGAATCGAACTGAGGTCCTTTGACTTGTGCAGGCAAATGCCTTAACCACCCAAGCCATCTCTCCGGCCTCAATGTTTCTTCTTGGTGTAGTTGTTAATAATCTGTGGGAAATGGATTCCTTTCTTCCTGACTTTACAATTTTTTGCAGTGATGTTTTGTTACCAATGGTGCTTTGAATTGTACTGATATCTGTTATAATCTCGCCGGCTGTTGTGTCTTATGTTATCATCTTTTGTGAGTTTGGTAAGGGTTGTCAGTTGTTGTATTGCAGTAAAGTGTAGTTATCCACTATGTGTCTGTTAGAGATACCCATGATTATTGATATAGGAATTTATAAGTGGAGTGTTTCATTCTCGACTTGCTGTTCATTTGTATCTTTGTTTCACCTTCATCTTGTGGTCCCACACAGACTGTACAGATGGAGGAGGAGGACGAGAGGGAGCAACCAGGCGTGCATACTGGCCATGAACTCACACCGATTCCCATCATGAACACCGTGGGACATGGGACATTTGAACAGATCAAAGTTATTTGGCAATACCAAGATTACAGCCTGATGTTACTGAAGATCTCGCATACTGCTCACATGTGTAACACCTGGATTGTCATTGTAAAAAGTGCGTACCATCAGACCGTGATGTGCCATATCCTACAGAAATGTGAGCACATATGTGCCATTACAGCAGGCAATCGAGCAGGAATGGATATCCAACTAGGGAGGCTGAGGGAGGCCCAGGTCCAGCATCTTTTTGTCCAGGCACCCTGTCTTTTTCTATGCAGCCCATGGGCAGACATAGTCCATCTGAATATTAAAAGAGAAAGCATCGTGCAGAACATCGGAGGCCAGTTACGCTTAGCTCGCGGTGACACCATCTTTAAGAAACGAGGGCCCATGGGCAGCAATAGGTATCGGGGCCATCAGGCCGAATTGGTGGTTCCTTCTGATCGTTTTTCATCTGCCATGTCTCTAAGAAGGAGCCATACCTTTGTGGACCTTTCTGCCTTCGCTAATCCCAGTACTCAAGTGAAAATGGTTAAAAACAGGATAAAGAAGCGACAGAGAGCACATAGCCGAGCTTTTGGAGATCTTACTACTATTCCCGAGGAGAGCGAGGACTCCTCAAAAGAAGAGGATACTCATGAATCCTCAGGCCCTGGGGACCCACCACCCCAAGCGCCCCAGGCCGAGACCACCTCCTCCCCACACAGCCAGCGCCACCGAGGCTGGGGAGGAGTCATGAGAAATATTGCCAAACATGTGAGAAGACTATTTTGTTGCTTTTGCCCACCTGAACCAGTAGCCCCACAACCTGTGGGTACTAGGTAAAAACTGAGTCAGGCCTGCAGTGATTAGAAGTGTACATATGAGTATATAATTGTGAATATATGATATCAATAAACTTTTGTTTATTTTAATATGTTCTGTTTCTTTGTGACTCTGTGTATATGTGTGTGTGTGTGTTTGTGTGTGGACTCTTTAGAACCTCGGGCCACTGCAAACAAACACCAGGCTCTTGTGCCAGTTTGTTTCCAGATTATGTGGATTTGTTTGGAAATGGAATATGTGTCCGCAAGCTTTGCCAGCAAAGCCTCTGTGGGCTGTCCGTCTTCCCAGCAGTCAGTGACAGCCTCTTATAGAGAGTGGACTAGGGGATGGCTAGTGGGAAAGTGCTCGCCAGGCACCTGCGAGTCCTCAGATCAGTCCTCAGGTCAGAGCCTGATGCGGTGCTGGGCTTCTCTTAGCTCAGTGCCTCTGCTGGGAGAAGAGATGCCAAGACAGGAGAATTTGCCAGAATCTGGAAAGTAGAGGACTTAACAACAAAGGGAGCCCCTTTCTCAAATGAGGTAGAAGTGGGAAGACATGGACTGACCTAACGTTGCCCTCTGACTGTACATGTGCACTTGGGACACCTGCACAGACACCAACAAGTTCTCATGTGCATGCAAAATAATCCAGAAGACATTTTTTTGTTGTTCTTTAGAAAACTCTGTATTGCAGGCTGGAGAGATGGCTTAGTGGTTAAGGCGCTTGCCTATGAATAGCCTGAGGACCCAGGTTCAGTTCTCCAGGTCCCATGTAAGCCAGATGCACGTGGTGGTGCATGTTTCTGGAGTTTGCAGTGGCTAGAGGCCCTGGTGTGCCCATTCTGTACCCCCACCGTGTCTAATAAATGAAAATCTGAAAAAAATATTTTTTTAACATTTTTTATATTTTATTTACTTGAGAGAGAGAAAAGAGAGAGAGAGAAAGGGGGTGCCACGGCCTCCAGCTACTGCTAATGTACTCCAGATGCATGCATCCCTTGTGCATCTGGCTTACATGGGTCCTGGGGAATCGAACTGGGATCCTTTGGCTTCTCAGACATAGGCCTTAACTGCTAAGCCATTTCTCCAGCGCCCCAAAAATTATTTTTTTAAAAGAATAATCTGTATTGCTTGATAATGTGTGACTGATGTGGGAAACAAAACGAATGTAGAAAGAAGCAGTGTTGAAGTGGAATTTTGAAATGTTGAGGTTGATGAATCTGTAGGATGCCTATTCAGATGTAATGAAAGGGCTACAGCCCATGATAGGAGAGGGAGGGAGAGAGAAGAGGGGGAGAGAAAAGAGAGAAAGACAAGCACATCTGATACAAGGGAAATGTACATTGAATCACTATTCTGAAAAACATCCCCGGAGGACACTGAGGAGAAATAGACTCAGAGCTACAAGCACGTCCCAGTTTCCCTGCCTGTGGCCAGTCTACAAAACCTCACCTCGATGAAGCCTGCATATCTGGCACTGCTTTGACCTAACAGAGACAGTCTAGTTTTTAAACTTTTCTTCTGTTTCTATGGAGCACTTTATTGCATCTCAGATCCTTTGTTTACTTCCATCATTGTTTTCAGTTTTGTCTGCATTTGCAATAACAAAAATGGCTTCCTTTACATTTGCATGGAAACAGAATTCTAAGAATAATGGCTATTTGGTTCAGTAAATATTTCAGTCATAATCTGGAAATGAGGAAAATCTCTAAAAGTCTGTCAGTCAGCCTAAAACATACTTAAACTGAAAAACCAACCAGATTTCTAGTTTCTGTTCTCTCTCTCCTTCACTCTCCTCAGCCCCAACCCAAAACGGGCTGTCTGTCTATCTTTTCATTTGAGAGTCTCAACTTGTGGTCCTGACTGAGTTATAACTCTTTCTATGGACATGTCAGCCTTTGTCTCATGGATGATCCACCGGTTTATTTCTCCTGAGTGCAATGATCACAAGTGCCAGCAGACCCAGCACTTGGCAGAAGGATTGTGAGGTCAAGGCCAGCCTAGGCTATAGAGCAAGACTTATCTCCAAGAGAAGAAAGAAAACAAAATGCAAAGTCTGAAGGAAGTGGCTGGAACAGTTGTCCAGGAAAGGCTGTAAATGAAAAGAGCACATTCCAGACAACAGAAGTCATTTATTTAAAGATGAAAAGGAAATTTGCACATGTGTACAAAGTGCCACAGGGAACACATGATAAATCAGAGGAAGATTACAGTTATACAAATGTTTATTCTTGGGCTGGAGAGATGGCTTAGCAGTTAAGGACTTTGCCTTCAAAGCCAAAGGACCCTGATTCGATTCCCTAGGACCCACATTGAGTCAGATGCACAAGAGGGAGCATGGGTCTAGAGTTCATTTACAGTGACTGGAGGCCTTGTGTGCCCATTCTCTCTCCCTGCCTCCCTTCCTTCCTCCCTCCCTCCTCTCACCCCTCTCTGTATATGCGCGCGCGCGCGCGCGCACACACACACACACACACACACACACACACACACATCTGTATGTATGTAATGTTTATTCTTTGGATTTAAAAAATGTAGTAGATCCCCAGCAACACACACACACTGTTACACGTGGCTTTCTGTGCCTTAATTGTACTCCACACAGGTTTTTTTTTCTCCACAATAAATTATTCTCCCTACTTCTTGTTTTTCCTTACCCTAGGCTGGCCTGCAATTTTTTTAAACTTTTGCTTTATATTTATTTATTTATTTATTTATTTATTTATTTATTTATTTGCAACAGATAGAGAAAGAGGCAGAGAGAGAGAGAGAGAGAGCATGGCAGGTCCTCTAGCCGCTACAAACGAACTCCAGATGCATATACCACCTTGTGCATCTGGCTTACGTGGGTACTGAGAATTGAGCCTTGAACCAGGGTTCTTGGGCTTCACAGGCAAGTGTTTAACCGCTAAGCCAACTCTCCAGCCCTGGCCTGCAATTCTCTACACAGCCCAGCTTGCCCTTAAACTGCAATCCTCCTGTCTCTGCCTCTGCCTCTGTCTTCTAAGTAATGTACCATCACGGCTCTCATTCCCTTACATTTTCTGTTTTCTTGAATTGATTTTAAATATAATAACTGCTTTTATTAATTACTGCTTATTAAACATTTTGAAATTGTATGCAGAAAACAAAATGGATGTTCAGAATCTTTATTTTTATTGTTTTTTGTTTTTCGAGGTAGGGTCTCACTCTAGCCCAGGCTGACCTGGAATTCACTATGTAGTCTCAGGCTAGCCTCGAACTCATTGTGATCCTCTTCCCGCTTCCTCCCTAGTGCTGGGATTAAAGGCATGAGCCACCATAGCTTAACTAACTTCCTTTTGTTGTTGGAAAGTTTATATACCATTTACATTTGTTTGATTTTAATTTATTCACTTACTACTGGCTTAAAAAATATCTCTCACCCTTTTCTTTGTATGACTTTTCTCAAATGACTTTCTGAGCTACATGAATACCCAAAGTACCCAGAATGGTATGGTGTTTTAATAACAATTTACCATATTTATTGTTATTTTTATTTGAATGTTTTCCATGTGTAGTACTTTGTGTGTGTGTTTGTGTGTAGTGTATCTAAGTGTATGTGCTGATCCATGGCCAGCATGCACAAGTGGAGGTCAGAGGTTACCATCGGGTGTCCTTTGTCTAATGCTTACCTGCCTGTTTCCTTTCTTGAGGGGTTCTCACTGATCCCTGAGCTTGCTGTTTTCACAAGTGCAAGTGATTCTTCAGTGACTGGAGTTGCAAACATTGTGACCATGCCCGGCTGTTTGTGTGGGTGCTGGGCTATCAGACTCAGGTGGTTTCGGGTACTCATGCTTGGCAAGCAAGTGCTGTTACCCGCTGAGCTCTACCTCCTTAACCCCTGAGGTCGTCATGTAACTATTTCCACTTCCACTGATTTTATTCCTACGACTGTCTTCGAAGAGGTCAAAGCACTTGGGTCTTTCTTTCCGGCTAGGTCTGTCATCTTAGATATGCTTTTCTCCACTTTCTTCACAGCACTCACCATCTGGACACTGTTGTTCCTCTGAGAGGCTTAGGAAAGTGTGATTGCACCAGTGAAGCACATGCATCTCCCAGCAGCTGCTGAGCTGTCCTCATTGCTTCTTTCCAAACATATTTCACACTGCCCCATGTCCCGGATGCTGCCCTCCTAGCCCCTTCAGTCTACCCACAATGCCTGTTCTTCTCCCAACTTTTCTGCCATTTCCTGAACATCCCCCTGACCCTGTCAGTCCCCCTGGTTCTGATCCACTCTGATCACTTGTCTTGAGTAGTATAGCTGGATCAAATGGTAGGTCTACTTTCAATTTTTTCTTCTTTTTTTTCTATTTTTTCTAAGTTTTAAAAAAAATATTTTATTTTTATTTGTTTATTTATTTGACAGATAGAGAGAGAATGGATGCACCAGGGCCTCCAGCCACTGCAAACGAACTCCATACGCATGTGCCCCGTTGTGCATCTGGCTAACATGGCTCCTGGGGAATTGAACCTGGGTCCTTTGGCTTTGTAGGCAAAGGCCTTAATCACTAAGCCATCCCTTCAGCCCTAAATATTTTATTTATTTACTTATTAGAGAGAGAGGAGAGAGAGCAAGAATGGGCATACCAGGGTGCAAATGATCCCCAGACACATGAGCCACCTTGTGCATCTGGCTTACATGGATAGTGGAGAATCAAACCTGGGTACTTAGGCTTTGCAGGCAAGTGCCTTTATCACTAAGCCATCTCTCCAGCCCTAATTTCAGCTTTTTGAGGAGTCTCCATGCTGACTTCCATAGTGGTTGTACAAGTTTGCACTCCCACCAGCAGTGAATAAGCATTCCTCTTTCTTTGCATCCCTGTCAGCATTAGTTGTCGTTTGTATTCTTGATGGCTGCCGTTCTGACTGGGGTGAGACGGTCTCTCAAAGTCATTCTAATCTTCATCTCCCTGATTGCTAGGATATGGAAACAACTCGTTAGGTGTTTATTAGCCATTTGAATTTGATCATTTGAGAAGTATGTCCAATTTCCTCCTCCAATCTTTTAGTGGGTTGCTTGACTTTTTATTGCTTAGTTTTTTGAGTTCTTTATAGATCCTGAATAATAGACCTCTGTCAGATACATCTGACTGGCTGGCAAAGATTCTCTCCCATTCTGTAGGTTGTCTCTTGACTCTGTTGATGGTTTGCTTATCTGTACAATGGCTGTCGAGTTTCATGAGATTCCAGTGTTGAGTGTCTAACTGCCTGGGTTACTGGGGTCTTGTTTAGAAAGTCCTCCCCATGCCTATATCTTGGGGTGTTCTCCCAATGTTTTCTTCCAGTCATTTAGAGTTTCAGATCTTATATGGAGGTCCTGGATCCATCTGGAGTTGATTTCTGTGCAGGGTGAGAGAAGAGGGTCCAGGTTCATTCTTCGACATTGGCTATCCAGTTTTCCAGCACCATTTGCTGAAAATTCTGACTTTACTCCAGTATGCAATTTTGGCCCCTTTGTCAAAGTTCAGGTACTATAGTCGGAGGAACTTATACCTGGATCTCCGATTCTAATCCATTAATCTATATGTCGGTTTTGGTGCCAGTATCAAGCTGTTTATATTACTATGGCATTATAGTGTGTCTTGAAGTCAGGCATGGTGATGTCATCAGAGGTATGCCTTCTGCTGAGGATACTTTTGGTTATTCAAGGCCTTTTGTGTTTTCATTGGAATTTTGAAACTATTTTTTTTTTTTTTTTTTCTTTTTGGTTTTTTTGAAGTAGGGTCTCACTCTAGCTCAGGCTGACCTGGAACTCTTGGCGATCCTCCTACTTCTTCCTTCTGAGTGCTGGGATTAAAGGTGTGCACCACCACACCCGGCTTGAAACTATTTTTCTAGTTCTGTGAATAATGCTGCCAGAATTTCGATTGGAATTGCATTGAATCCATATGGCATGGGCATGGAAATTCTCTTCACAAGTTTTTTTGGTTGTTTTGTTTTTTGTTTTTCGAGGTAGGGTTTCACGGTGATCCTCCTACCTCTGCCTCCAGAGTTCTGGGATTAAAGGCATGCACCACCATATCCGGCTTTTTTTTTTTTTTTTTTTTTTTTTTTTTCTAGGTAGGGTCTTGCTCTAGCCCTGGAATTCACCATGTATTCTTAAGGTGGCTTTGAACTCAGTGAGATCCTCCTACCTCTGTCTCCAGAGTTCTGGGATTAAAGGCATGCACCACCATACCCGGCTTTTTTTTTTTTTTTTCTAGGTAGGGTCTTGCTCTAGCCCTGGAATTCACCATGTATTCTCAAGGTGGCTTTGAACTCAGTGAGATCCTCCTACCTCTGCCTCCAGAGTTCTGGGATTAAAGGCGAGTGCCACCACATCCGGTTCTCTTCAGCATTTTTATGTTTCCCTGTATAGGTCTTTCACTTACTTGGTTAGGAATATGGAATTCCTCTTTCTAAGAACATCCTCTTGTCGAGGACTCAGTGATGGTGCATCAGAACACAGTGACCTACTGAGAAGGCTGGCCTCTGATTGCCACTTTGAAAGGATTTAGAATCACCTTGGAAGCCAGTCTCTGGGAATGTCTTTGAAGAGTTCTCTAGATTTCCTTACTTGAGATGAGAAGACCCACCCTAACTGTGGGCAGCACCATTCCTCCATCCAACTGAGTAAAAAGGAGAAATTGAGCTGAACATTCATCACCCTGCAATTCTTCACTGTGGGATGAATGTGACGCAGCTGCCTCCAGCTCCTGCCACCATGTCATGATGGACTGAAACCTTGAGCTGTAAACTGAAATAAATCTCTTCCTTTCTTTTTTAAAAAATATTTTATTTATTTATTTGAGAGAAAGAGGCAGATAGAGAAAGAATGAGCATGCCAGAGTCTCTAGCAAATGCAAACGAACTCCAGATGCATGCACCACCTTGTGCATCTGGATTTAGGTGGGTATTGGGGAATCAAACCTGGTGCCCACTGCTTTCTTCTCATGCTGTGGGAATTCTGGGCCTCTGTTTCCAGAATGCTAAGGGGACGTCTTGAGGGACCCAGTTGAGAAGAGGTGGAGTAGAGAGGGTGCAGTGGGTGGCTATGGTGGGAAACTCCTGAACTCTGATGGTACACAATGGCCCAGAAGTGGCAGGCACTGTGCATGGTAAAGGTCTGCGTATTGGGCCTGTAGACCATGGAAAGTTGAGTCAGTGGTTCTGCCTCCCCCACTCAAGTATCTGACCCTCAAGTATTAACACATGGGACTTAATAACCTAAGCACGAACCACAATAGAAGGGGTGCGGATGTAGCTCAGTGATAAAGGGCTCACCTAACATACACAAGGCCCTGGGTTCCACCCTTAGCTAAGCAGAATACAACATTTTGAGAAGAGTCATGTGCAGTAGCTGGGACCCTTGTCTCTGCAGCCAAAACACAAGTTCAAATCTCAACTATACTGATCAACAGATTTTCTCTTGCCAGTTGCTAGACTTCTCTAGGCCTCAGCTTTCACACGTGGCAGCAAGGATCCTAGTACACGTTTCATCAGGAGGAGAGGACGATTTAAATCACTCAATACACGTGAAGTTCTTTGAGAAATTTGGTACAAGGTAAGCACTGCCTATCGGAGAAAAAAACAGCCAGATGGGACAGCCTACCCTATTGTCTTTCTCCGTTAGCTTCTGAGGTGCTGGTACAACCTCCAGGAGTAAGAAGGAACCCCAAGTGGGCCAGATATCCAACCAAAGTATGACGTTTGAGAGTTGAGTTAGGGAGAAACATCCTTTAATCCCAATACTTGAGAGGTAGAAGACTGCTATGAATTCGAGGCCAGCCTGGGACTAGAGTGAGACCCTACCTCGAAAGGAAAAAAAAAAAAAACCCAAACAAACCAAAAACCCAATAAATGAATGTAAAATGTTTTGTCACCAAATTCTCAGATCACTCCCCACTTCCCTTCCTGGCCCGCTGGCATCCCTACCTGCAATTGCATTCTAGGCAAAGCCCTGCTGATGGCAAGGCTGCATCAGGGAAAAGTCGCAGTGCAACCGCTCCAGGCGCGGGGTGCATCTCCATGGGGCCAAAGAGGTCTGAGTAGCCTGGGAACCGGCTCCTGTGGTCTGCAGGAGGTGCACGGTGGGGACCCGCTCAGGTATCTGGAAGGCTGTCCGGGAGCTGTGCGACGCGCCGAGCTCGCGGTGGCATAGCGCGGACGGTCTGGGCAGTGGAGGGTCACAAAGACTGCAGGTCACCCGTCCCCTTAACCCCTGCTCGGCCAGAGGAAACGCAAAGAAACAGGGCGGAATCCGGCCTTGGCTCCGGGTCTCTTCCCCCGCGGTGGCCGCTCCGCTTCGCTCCACCCCGCCCCGCCGCCTCTCCGGCCTCCGGCGCCGCCCGCAGGTGCGTGTCCCGCGCGTGGCGGCCTGGGGGTCGTCTGGGTGGGGCGGCGCGGCGACGAGGCCCGGGGACACCCAGCGCGGGACTTGTGGGGGCCGGAAGTACCCCTGGGGAACTCCCGGGACTCCGAGGACCCCGGACGGCGCCGCGGGGATTCTCGGTTCGCGGCCCGTGCAGAGCGCCCAGGCCCTGGGGCGGACGGAGGCCGCGGAGGGACGGAGGGACGGAGGGAGGAGGAGGGACCGGGCCTGGACCAGCCGGGCCGGGCCGGCCGAGACGAGTCTAGCCGAGCCGAGCCGAGCCGAGCCGAGCCGAGCCGAGCCGACACGAGACTAGTCGAGCCGAGCCGAGCCGAGCCAGGCCGAGCCGAGACGAGCCAGGCCGAGCCGAGCCGAGCCGGGCCGAGCTGAGCCGAGCCGGGCCGAGCCGAGCCGAGGCGAGCCAGGCCAGGCCGAGCCGAACTCCCGCAGAGAGAGAGAGAGGACACTTGGGGACGAGGTGACGGGCGAGGCGGTGGCGGAGTAAGGGGGAGGGCGGCTTTGCGGACCGGCGGGCCAGCGGCGCTCAGGGCAGCGGAGCGGGCGGGCGGGCGCCGGGAGGATGGTCCTTGAGGGAACAGGCTCGGCGCGTCCACCGCTCGGCCTTGCGGGAGGAACAGCAGCGCCGGTCCCGGGCTGAGGGCGAGGCGGGAGCCGTCTGCAGCCCTGGCAGCGTGACGGGCAGCGTGACGGGTACTGAGGCCGGGGGAACCGCCGGCGCCTGGTGGCCCGGAGCTCCAGGAAGCTTGAGTTTGCTGAGAGTGATCAGCTGGGGTGGAGGCTGCACCATCCACTCCTGAAGTTTAGTGATGTACAGTGACTGGTGACCTTGCCCTGAGCTGGCTCGGGTGGAACGGAGTGTCCCTTGCTTTTCTGTAGCTCTTGAGCTCTGATTGCCACTTTGAAAGGATTTAGAATCACCTTGGAAGCCAGTCTCTGGGAATGTCTTTGAAGAGTTCTCTAGATTTCCTTACTTGAGATGAGAAGACCCACCTAACTGTGGGCAGCACCATTCCTCCATCCAACTGAGTAAAAGGAGAAATGCAGCTGAACACTAACATTCATCACCCTGCAATTCCTCACTGTGGGATGAATGTGTGCGCAGCTGCCTCCAGCTCCTGCCACCATGTCATGATGGACTGAAACCTTGAGCTGTAAACTGAAATAAATCTCTTCCTTTCTTTTTTAAAAAATATTTTATTTATTTATTTGAGAGAAAGAGGCAGATAGAGAAAGAATGAGCATGCCAGAGTCTCTAGCAAATGCAAGCAGAACTCCAGATGCATGCACCACCTTGTGCATCTGGATTTAGGTGGGTATTGGGGAATCAAACCTGGTGCCCACTGCTTTCTTCTCATGCTGTGGGAATTCTGGGCCTCTGTTTCCAGAATGCTAAGGGGACGTCTTTTGAGGGACCCAGTTGAGAAGAGGTGGAGTAGAGAGGGTGCAGTGGGTGGCTATGGTGGGAAACTCCTGAACTCTGATGGTACACAATGGCCCAGAAGTGGCAGGCACTGTGCATGGTAAAGGTCTGCGTATTGGGCCTGTAGACCATGGAAAGTTGAGTCAGTGGTTCTGCCTCCCCCACTCAAGTATCTGACCCTCAAGTATTAACACATGGGACTTAATAACCTAAGCCACGAACCACAATAGAAAGGTGCGGATGTAGCTCAGTGATAAAGGGCTCACCTAACATACACAAGGCCCTGGGTTTTCCACCCTTAGCTAAGCAGAATACAACATTTTGAGAAGAGTCATGTGCAGTAGCTGGGACCCTTGTCTCTGCAGCCAAAACACAAGTTCAAATCTCAACTATACTGATCAACAGATTTTCTCTTGCCAGTTGCTAGACTTCTCTAGGCCTCAGCTTTCACACGTGGCAGCAAGGATCCTAGTACACGTTTCATCAGGAGGAGAGGACGATTTAAATCACTCAATACACGTGAAGTTCTTTGAGAAATTTGGTACAAGGTAAGCACTGCCTATCGGAGAAAAAAACAGCCAGATGGGACAGCCTACCCTATTGTCTTTCTCCGTTAGCTTCTGAGGTGCTGGTACAACCTCCAGGAGTAAGAAGGAACCCCAAGTGGGCCAGATATCCAACCAAAGTATGACGTTTGAGAGTTGAGTTAGGGAGAAACATCCTTTAATCCCAATACTTGAGAGGTAGAAGACTGCTATGAATTCGAGGCCAGCCTGGGACTAGAGTGAGACCCTACCTCGAAAGGAAAAAAAACAAAAAACAAAAAAACAAAAAAAACCCAAACAAACCAAAAACCCAATAAATGAATGTAAAATGTTTTGTCACCAAATTCTCAGATCACTCCCCACTTCCCTTCCTGGGCAAAGCCCTGCTGATGGCAAGGCTGCATCAGGGAAAAGTCGCAGTGCAACCGCTCCAGGCGCGGGGTGCATCTCCATGGGGCCAAAGAGGTCTGAGTAGCCTGGGAACCGGCTCCTGTGGTCTGCAGGAGGTGCACGGTGGGGACCCGCTCAGGTATCTGGAAGGCTGTCCGGGAGCTGTGCGACGCGCCGAGCTCGCGGTGGCATAGCGCGGACGGTCTGGGCAGTGGAGGGTCACAAAGACTGCAGGTCACCCGTCCCCTTAACCCCTGCTCGGCCAGAGGAAACGCAAAGAAACAGGGCGGAATCCGGCCTTGGCTCCGGGTCTCTTCCCCCGCGGTGGCCGCTCCGCTTCGCTCCACCCCGCCCCGCCGCCTCTCCGGCCTCCGGCGCCGCCCGCAGGTGCGTGTCCCGCGCGTGGCGGCCTGGGGGTCGTCTGGGTGGGGCGGCGCGGCGACGAGGCCCGGGGACACCCAGCGCGGGACTTGTGGGGGCCGGAAGTACCCCTGGGGAACTCCCGGGACTCCGAGGAGCCCGGACGGCGCCGCGGGGATTCTCGGTTCGCGGCCCGTGCAGAGCGCCCAGGCCCTGGGGCGGACGGAGGCCGCGGAGGGACGGAGGGACGGAGGGAGGAGGAGGGACCGGGCCTGGACCAGCCGGGCCGGGCCGGCCGAGACGAGTCTAGCCGAGCCGAGCCGAGCCGAGCTGACACGAGACTAGTCGAAACGAGCCGAGCCGAGCCAGGCCGAGCCGAGACGAGCCAGGCCAAGCCGAGCCGGGCCGAGCCGGGCCGGGCCGAGCCGAGCCGAGCCGAGCCGAGGCGAGCCAGGCCGAGGCGAGCCAGGCCAGGCCAGGCCGAGCCCAACTCCCGCAGAGAGAGAGAGAGAGAGGACACTTGGGGACGAGGTGACGGGCGAGGCGGTGGCGGTGTAAGGGGGAGGGCGGCTCTGCGGACCGGCGGGCCAGCGGCGCTCAGGGCAGCGGAGCGGGCGGGCGGGCGCCGGGAGGATGGTCCTTGAGGGAAAAGGCTCGGCGCGTCCACCGCTCGGCCTTGCGGGAGGAGCAGCAGCGCAGGTCCCGGGCTGAGGGCGAGGCGGGAGCCGTCTGCAGCCCGGGCAGCGTGACGGGCACTGAGGCCGGGGTAACCGCCGGAGCCTGGTGGCCCGGAGCTCCAGGAAGCTTGAGTTTGCTGAGAGTGATCAGCTGGGGTGGAGGCTGCACCATCCACTCCTGAAGTTTAGTGATGTACAGTGACTGGTGACCTTGCCCTGAGCTGGCTCGGGTGGAACGGAGTGTCCCTTGCTTTTCTGTAGCTCTTGAGGGTTCAAAAAGGATTTACTGACAGCCTGAAAAAGATGTGTTTGTTTGTTTGGTTGGTTTGGTTTTTAACGTAGGGTCTCACTCTAGCTCAGGCTGACCTGGAATTCACTGTGTAGTCTCAGGGTGGCCTCGAACTCACGGTGATCCTCCTACCTCTGCCTCCCGAGTGCTGGGATTAAAGGTGTGCGCCACCATGCCCGGCTCTGAAAAAGGTTTTCTAAAAATGTTTTTATGTGTTTACTTGCGAGCAGAGAAGGAAAGGAATGGGTGTGCTAGGGTCTCCTCGGCACCGCATAGGAACTCTACTTTGTGCATCTGGCTCTATCTGAGTACTGGGGAATCAAACTTGGGATGTCAGACTTTGCAAGCAAGACTCCTTTAACCGCTGAGCCATCTCTTCAGTCCCTGAACGTTTTTGCAGTTCCTTTGCAATATAATTTTTCCCCTTGTATTCTATTTGAACACTTACAAACGCTATTCATCTGACAAGTGATAACTGCCTATTTCTGGGGTACAATTTGATTTTTCTTTTTTTTTTTGGTTTTTTCAAGGTAGGGTCTTGTTCTAGCCCAGGCTGACATGGAATTCACTATGTAGCCCCATGGTGGCCTCGAACTCACGGCAATCCTCCTACCTCAGTGCCCTCCCCCCAAGTGCTAGGATTAAAGGTGTGCACTCCCATTCCGGGCACTATTTGATTTTTGACATATGCATTATAGAAAGATTTAATCAAGCTAGCTAACACTATGTTCACTGTATGTGTGTGTGTGCTTGCGTGCGTGTTGTGTCTCTATGGGAAAGCAAGGCTTCTTTCAGGTATGAGAAGCCCAGACACTTGTGCCACCTTTTGTGTCTGGCTTACATTGGTGGCTTGGGAGTTGACTGGGCTGGCAGGCTTTGCAAGCAAGCACTGTTAACTGCTGAGACATTTTGAGATCTACTGTCCATCATTATCAGTCTGGTTACCATGCTGTGCAATGGATTAGTAACACATACTCCTCTTTACGACTACTTGATGTGTGTCTCCTTTTCACCATTCTTCCTGTCCCTCAACCCCTGGCCACCACTAGTCTGCTCTCTGCTTCTGTCAGCTCAACTTTTATACTTGTGAGATAGTACCCTAATTTGCCATTCTGTGCCTGACTTGTTTCTTACGTTAATAGGGTCATTCGTAGTGTGCCAAATGATATAATTCCTTTCCTTGAACATTCTTATACACACTCCTTTCAGTACCATGTCCGTATCTGTCTTCAGTGCCTTGAACTATATGCCTAGCAGGCAGCTTGCTAGAGTAAATGGTAATTCCAGTTTTAGTTTTTTGAGGCATCTCCAGACTGTTTCCTTTGCCTACTTTTCTTTTTTTTCAAAGTAGGGTCTCAGTCTAATCCAGGATGACCTGTAACTCACTCTGTAGTCAGTGGCTGACCTTGAACTCACAGTGGTCCTCCTACCTCTGCCTTCCAAGTGCTGGTCCAGACTGTTTTTCAAAATGGCAACAGTAATTTACAACTCCAGTGTAGAAGAGTTCTCTTTTCTACACATACTTGGTAACGCTCTTCTTTTTAATTCTGTTCTATTTATTTTGAGACATGTAACCCAGCTAGCCTTCAACTTGTTGTTGAAGCTGGCCTGAACCCCATATTCTCCTGCTTCTACCCTCTGAGTGCTGTGATTACAGGCCTACACTAGCACACCCAGCTTTTACATGGGTGCTGGGATCAGAACTCAGGTCCTCGTGCATGCACAGCCAAGACTTTACTGAGTGAGCCAGCTCCCCAGCACCAAATATTCAAAATTTGCCAAGGGTCCCATTAGTGTCCTCCACCAGGGACAGTTTCCCAGGCTTCCCCCTTCCTAACCACGACAGCATTCTGCAGAGTACTGCCAGCTGTGATTTAGAGTGATCCTCAGTTTGGGCTTCTGTGGTATTAGAAACTGCCCTTCCCATGTGTCACATAGGTGGACAATGAAGTCAGCTTGTCTCATGCCCAGCAGTGCTACCTGCATCGTTTGGCCCTGGTGGTGACAGCCAAGTGTGCCACTGTAAAGCTGCTACTGCAGAGCACTGTGGAGTCCTTTGTGTTTGAATGTCTTAGCAGTTTGTTCTTTTTGCTGCTGAATAGTCGTCACTGTGTGAAAAGACACAATTTGTTCACTTACTTATCGGCTGATGGTGCTTGATTTGCTCCTGCTGGGAGCCAGACACTATCGGGCAGACCTTGGTGTTCTGTTGAACATAAACCATGTTCTAGTACAGCAACATCAGACAAGGGTGAGCATAATATATACACCAGCAGACACCAGCAGATGTACACCCTAAGGCTCATGACTACCCCTGTTGTAGGTTTTCAGTATCAGGCACATATTCCCTCCCATGGAGCGGGCCTCCATTCCAATTAGAGAGTGGTTGGTTTCCCCAAAACAGACATGCTGCTTTTGCACCTGTTGGCTCATTTGGCCCGGCTGGCCAAATTTAAGGCTTGCAGTGTCCACTGTTGAGTATCTTCACTGGAGATTTCTCTCTCTCCCATTTAACCGCATGCAGCGTAGCTTTTTCCAGCTTTCTGTCAGCTGGTCTACATGGAGGAGGTTTTCAGCTCAGCTCCAGCAGGATTTCTCAGTGACCTTGCAGTCCAAGTATGTGGAGTCTTCAGCAATAGAGTCTGACCATCTATTCCTGGTGGGAAACCAAGAGCCTCGGCAATGGCTTGTAATGTTTTGCTGGTATCAGGGACCTCCCTGGCCAACAACTCATTCCTAGCACTGAAAATTTTCTAGTAACAATATATGGCTTCTGGGTGTTCCATTGTCCAGAAAAAGTAGGTTTCTGTATAATTTATTCATACCCTTTTAGATTTTGATTAGCCCTTCTCCCCACTTTTCCTTTACTCAGTCTCTTTCCCTGGCCTCACTTAGGCCGTTCCACTCCACTACTCATTTCTTTGTTAGAAAGAGAGACTGAGAGAGTGGGAGAGAGTGAGTGAGTATGGGCACAACATGTTGCAAACAAACTTCAGACACATGTGCTGTTTTGTGTATCTGGTTTTACATGGGTACTGGGTAATCAAACATTTATTGGGATTTATGTCAGGCTTTGCAAGCAAGTTCCTTTAACCACCTAGTCATCTCTCCACCCTGCTGTTCTTAGTGAACACAACCTTGCATTCCAGGCATGCAATCCTCCACAAAACTGCAGTTTCACCACAAGGAGGAGGCACAGTGTTCTCTCCTGAGTGTGAAGCTGGCCCTGGTGTTCTTTTGTGCAACTGCCCTTAGCCATTGATGATCGTTCTTCTCTCCCCTGGGAGAGTTAGACGGAGAGAATGCAGTCTGAGTGGCTTCCGAGAAATAAACAAACAAAAAAAACCCTACAGTTTCAGTCCTAGAATATGTGTTTTATAAAAGATTTCACAGGGCTGGAGATATGGTTCCGTGGTTAAGGCACTTGCCTGCAAAGCCTAACAACCCAGGTTTGATTCCCCAGTACCCACATAAAGCCAGATGCACAAAGGGGCACATGCTCTGGAGTTCGTTTGCAGTGGCCTAAGGCCCTGGTGTGTCCATTCTCTCTGCCTCTGTTCATTCTCTCTCTACTTGTAAACAAGTAAAATTAAAAAAAAAGAGATTTCACAAACCAGACGTGGTAGCACACATCTTTAATCCCAACACTTGGGAGGCAGAAGTAGGAGGATCACTGTTAGTTTGAGGCCAGCCTGGGACTACAGAGTGAGTTCCAGGTCAGGTTGGGCTAGAGTGAGACCCTACCTGGGAAAAAATAAACAACAAAGAAAAGATTTCTGTGGGAGGCGAGGTGGCTGAGCTGTTAAAGGCACTTGTTTGCAAAGCCTGATGGGCCAGGATTTGATTCCCCAGTACCCACATAAATAGCCAGATGCATAAAGTGGGGCATGCATCTGGAGTTCGTTTACAGTGGCAAAAGCCCTAGCACGCCCACTCTCTTTCTGTCTATACTTTCAAATAAATAAAATAAATTTCATAGAACCTTAAGCAAGCAAGTTCTTTAGTTTCTCTTCTTTCTGCTGCTCAGCTGCAGTATTACTGGATCCTGTCGGGAAGGTGCCACTGACATTCCACTGAGTGACATTCCACAGTGTGGTCACATACTGAGACTCCTCATCCTCGCTGCTGTCTCATGTATGTTCTTCCCCTCACATCCAGTTCTTTCCCTAACTTATTGTGAGTTAATATTTTAAACAACAGCGCTAGTAAGTATGGCATTCTGTAGCTCCTTCCCTGTCCCTTACAATACCGTTTACTTTTCCTGTCACCACAGTGTGCTGGAGATCTCTATCAGATGGGGGAGAACTTTCTCAGCCTGACTTGTGAAACTGTCGTGAAATACACTAACAAAGTTTCCTGTCTGCGTCATTTCTTTTTTTTTGTTGCCATGTCAAAATCTCTCAGAGAAGCCTCTTAATGAAGGAAGGGCTTATCTGAGCTCAGTTTGAGGCTGGAGCCGATCATGACAGGAGCGCGGAGGTGGCAGAGGCATGAGGCAGCTGGTCACATCGTCTCTCAGTCCGAAGCAGAGATATGAATACGCTGCACCCCCTTTGTTCACGTATGTGTATGTTGATACATGTGCGTGCATGTGTGTATTCGGACATGTGGAGGCCAGAGGTTGACCTCAGTGTCTTCCTTATACACTGGCACACGGTCGCTCATTCATTGAGCCCGGAGCTCACTAGTCTAGCTGGCCCGCCTTCCCTGCTCATCCTGTCTCCTCTGCAGCGCTGGGATTACACCCAACATTTATGTGGGATTTGAGGATCCACATTCAGGTCCTCACACTTGCGTGGGCAGCGCCTGCCAGACTGAGCCATCTCTCCAGCCCACTTTCTCCTTTTTATTCTGTCCAGGACCCCAGCCCATGGAATGGTGACACCCACTTTCTGGGTGGGCATTCTCTCCTCAGTTAAACGTTTCTGGAACCATCCTCACAGTTACACCCGCAGATATGTTTCCATGGTGCTTCTAAATCCAGTCAAGTTGACAGTGAAGGTTAATTTTTTTGTATTGTTTTCTTTTTACTTTCTTTTTTTTTCTTTCCAAAATTGTTATTTATTTGAGAAAGAGAGAAAGAGGCAGATATATAGAGAGAATGGATGTACCAGGGCCTCCAGCTGCTGCAAACAAACTCCAGATGCATGCACCACTTTGTGCATCTGGCTTCCATGTGTCCTGGAGCATCAAACCTGGGTCCTTTGGCTTTGCAGACAAGTGCATTAACCACTAAGCTATCTTGCTTGCCTTCTTCTTTTTTTTTTTTTTTTTTTTTTTTGGTTTTCCGAGGTAGGGTTTCACTCTAGCTCAGGCTGACCTGGACTTCACTACGTAGTCTCAGGGTGGCCTTGAACTCTCAGTGATCCTCCTACCTCTGCCTCCTGAATGCTGGGATTAAAGGCGTGTACCACCACGCCCAGCTCACCCTCATTATCATTATTATTGTTGTTGTTTTGTTTTGATTTTCGAGGTAGGATTTCACTCTAGTCCAGGCTGACCTGGAATTCACACATGGAGTGTCAGGGTGGCCTCAAACTCACAGTGATCCTCCTATCTCTCTCTGTCTCCCGAGTTCTAGGATTAAAGGCATGCACCACCATGCCCAGCTGTCCTCATTATTTTTAAATACACTTTACATACAGTAAAATTAACCTTTTGAGTATGGAGCTCTATATGTTATAGTAGACATCACCATGTAACTACAATTGTTATTTATTTGAGAAAGAGAGAAAGAGGCAGATATATAGAGAGAATGGATGTACCAGGGCCTCCAGCTGCTGCAAACAAACTCCAGATGCATGCACCACTTTGTGCATCTGGCTTCCATGTGTCCTGGAGCATCAAACCTGGGTCCTTTGGCTTTGCAGACAAGTGCATTAACCACTAAGCTATCTTGCTTGCCTTCTTCTTTTTTTTTTTTTTTGGTTTTCCGAGGTAGGGTTTCACTCTAGCTCAGGCTGACCTGGACTTCACTACGTAGTCTCAGGGTGGCCTTGAACTCTCAGTGATCCTCCTACCTCTGCCTCCTGAATGCTGGGATTAAAGGCGTGTACCACCACGCCCAGCTTACCCTCATTATCATTATTATTGTTGTTGTTTTGTTTTGATTTTCGAGGTAGGATTTCACTCTAGTCCAGGCTGACCTGGAATTCACACATGGAGTGTCAGGGTGGCCTCAAACTCACAGTGATCCTCCTATCTCTCTCTGTCTCCCGAGTTCTGGGATTAAAGGCATGCACCACCATGCCCAGCTGTCCTCATTATTTTTAAATACACTTTACATACAGTAAAATTAACCTTTTGAGTATGGAGCTCTATATGTTATAGTAGACATCACCATGTAACTACCACCACTTTGAGAACCATGGTGCATCTGAGTAAGAGCATTGTAGAACTCAGATTTTAAACAGCCAGTTTAGAGGATGAATACCATGAAAATCTCGTACTAAAGAATTCATTAAAGGCCTGGACAGATAGTGGGTAAGGGCCCTTGCTTGCAAAGCCTGACAACCTGTGTTCGGTTCCTCAGTACCCACGTAAAGCCAGATGCACAATATGGGACATGTGTCTGCAGTACATTTGCAGTGGATAGAGGCCCTGGCATACCCATTCTCTCCATTTGTCCTGTCTCCCTCTGCTTGAAAATAAGTAAATAAAGAATATTTTAAGGCCTGAGAAATGGCTTGGTGGTTAAGGTGCTTGCCTATGAAGCCTAAGGACCCAGGTTTTATTCCCCAGTACTCACGTAAGGCAGATGCATGAGGTGGTACTGCATCTGGAGTTTGTTCGCAGTGCCCATTCTCTTTCTCTCTCTGCCTTTTCACACTCTCTCACTCTCAAACAAATAAATAAAATATATTTTAAAAAAAGAATTTTTTCTTTTTTGGTTTTTCCGAGGTAGGGTTTCACTCTAGCCCAGGCTGACCTGGAATTCAAGTGGCCTTGAACTCACAGTGATCCTCCTACCTCTGCCTCCCAAGTATTGGGATTAAAGGTGTGTGCCACCATGCCTGGCTACTTCAGAACAAAACCAAAGAATATTTTAAAAAAATATTTCAAAGCCGGGCATGGTGGTGCACACCTTTAATCCTAGCACTTGGGAGGCAGAGGTAGGAGGATCGCTGAGGCTGCCCTGATACTACATACATAGTGAATTCCAGAACAGCCTGGGCTGGAGTAAGACACTACCTTGTAGAGATTACTTAGTGGATAAGGCTTTGTTTGCAAAGCCTAACACCTGGTTGAGTGCAGTGGCACTCTGGTGTGCCCATTCTCTTTCTCTGTCTCTCTCTCTGCTTGCAAATAAATAAATAAATTCAACTTACATTGAGATATCACAAGGAACGGAACATATGTATGTGTGTGTGTCTAATAAGACCAAGATACACATGTGTCCATATACACACAATATATGTTTGAATACCGTTTTATGTTTGTTTCTATCTGTTTTGTGACCTTTCTAGAGCCAACCTGGAGAATTAGCACTCCAAAGGAATCCTGATGCGACCTCTCCAGATTGTCCCGAGCAGGTTCGTCTCACAGCTGTGGTGTGGTCTGAAGCCTGCAGTGTCTCCACAAAGCAAGATTTGCCTAGCAATGGCTCGCCCAAGTTCAAGTGAGTTGTCCTTAGTGTGTCCTCTCATCTCTGGCGGGATGTGAAGTTCCTGAGCTTTCCTGCTTCCCTGCCCTTCCAGAAGGCGTATGGTGTGTGTGTGTGTGTGTGTGTGTGTGCACATGTGTGTGCAGGTACCCATGTATGTGTGTATGCATGCATGGAGGCCAGGGCTGATGTTGGGGGTCTTCCTCATTCTTTGAGACAGAGTCTCTTGCTAATCTGGAGCTCACTGCTTCAGCTAGACAAGTCAGGCTGCGAGCCCAGGGATTCGCTGTCTCTGCCTTCCCAGTGATGGGATTACAGACGTGCGCTACCACAGCCAGAATTTACACTGCTTCTGGGGATTTGAACTCAGGCCTCACGTTTGCATGTCAGACACTTTACTGGCTGAACCATCTACTCAGCCCTCTGTCATTTGTTTGTTTGGTTGGTTTTTGAAACAGGGTCTCATATAACCCAGGTTAGCCTTGAATTCCCTATGTAACTGAGGCTTGCCCCCCAAAATGCTGGCATGTGCCACCATTCCTGGCACTCACCCCTTCTGCTTTAGGCAAATTCTTTCTAAGCAGAACTTCTCTGCTAATCCTTAAGTGCACTTGGGATATTTTCTTGCTTTTCCCAGAATCCTTGCATTTAAGCATTTCATACATGACTTGCTGTTCTGTTTGCGTTGCTGGGGATAAAACCCATGACCTTGCACATGCTAGGCATGCATTTAACCTCTGACCTATGCCTCCACCTGAGGAAAGGGTGTATGTGTTTTAAAAAGGCTTTACACCACATTAACATTACTAATTTTTTATATAATGAGCTTTTCTTTGCATTCTTTTAAAATATTTATAATTTATTTATTTGCAAGCAGAGAGAAAATGGGCACACCAGGATCTCTAGCAACTGCAAATGAACTCTAGATGCCCACACCCTATTGTGCATCTGGCTTTACATGGGTACTGGGGAATTGAACCCTGGTTGTTAGGCTTTGCAGGAAAGTGCCTTAACTGCTAATCCATCTGTCCAGCCCAACATTACTATATTTTGCATCTTGTTTTACAAGAACCAAACTTCTTTGTAGAAGTTGCTCTAAGTTTGCTCTGATGGAAGAATATAGTCTTCTGGAGGTGACAGTCCTTTGGAATACAAAAGATTTTTAGGGTTGGAGAGATGGATTAGTGGTTAAGGTGCTTACCTGCAAAGGCTAAGGACCCATGTTGGACTCCCCAGATCCCACATAAGCCAGACACACAAGGTGACATGTGCACAAGGTGGCACACATGTCTGGAGTTAGATTACAGTGGGTGGAGGCCCTGGCATGTCAATTCTCTCTCTCTCTTTCATTGAAAAAAAAAAAAGGCCAGTCTGTTGGGCTTGCCTTAAAAAAAAAGAAAGAAGGCCAGGCATGGTGGCGCACGCCTTTAATCCCAGCACTTGGGAGGCAGAGGTAGGAGGATCGCCATGAGTTTGAGGCCACCTTGAGACTACATAGTGAATTCCAGGTCAGCCTGAGCTAGAGAGCGACCCTACCTTGAAAAATCGAAAAAAATGCCAGGTGTAGTGGCACACACCTTTAATCCCAGCACTCAGGAGGCAGAGGTAGAAGGATTGCCGTGAGTTCGAGGCCACCCTGAGACTACAGAGTGAATTCCAGGTCAGCCTGGGCTAGAGTGAGACCCTACCTCGAAAAACCAAAAGAAAAAAAAAGGAAGAAAGAGAAAGAAAGAGAGAGAGAAAGAAAGAAAGAAAGAAAGAAAGAAAGAAAGAAAGAAAGAAAGAAAGAAAAAGAAATGGAAAAGAAAAGATTTTTAGAGCCAGGTGTGGTGGCACACTCCTTTAATCCCAGCACTTGGAAGGCAGAGGTAGGAGAATTGGTGTGAGTTTGAGGCTGCCCTGAGACTACATAGTGAATTCCAGGTCAGCCTGAGCTAGAACAGGCCTTGAAAACCCAAAAGGAAAAAGAAAAGATTTTTAGGGTTGGGATAGTTTTAGGGGTGAACTTGTTTATTTGAGAGAGAGAGAAAGAGAGAGAATGGGCATGCTAGGGCCTCTAACCACTGCAAACAACTCCAGACGCATGCATCCCCTTGTGCATCTGGCTTACGTGGGTCCTGGAGAATCGAACTGGGATCCTTTGACTTTGCAGGCAAATGACTTAACCGCTAAGCCATCCTTCCAGCCCTTTAGCGGTGAACTTTAAAGTACTTAGGGACATTTATAGGATTAGATCCAAGGGTCATACAAATAGTTCCTAGAGAAATCCTTTCCTTTCCTTTATTTTTCTTTTTTCCTTTCCTTTCCTTTCCTTTCCTTTCCTTTCCTTTCCTTTCTTTTCCTTTCCTTTCCTTTCCTTTCTTTTTCTTTTTTCCTTTCCTTTCTTTTTCTTTTTTCCTTTCCTTTCCTTTCTTTTTCTTTTTCCTTTCCTTTCCTTTTCTTTTTTTTCTTTTTCCTTTCCTTTCCTTCTTTTATTTCTTGACAGGGTCTTCCTTTAGCCTTAGCAGACTTGGAACTCACTTTGTATCCCCAAGCTGGTCTCAAACTCACACAACTCTTCTACCTCAGCCTCTGAATGGTGGGAGTAAAGGTGTGCACACCATGTCTAGTGCTATTTTCTATATCTGAAATACTTGTATATTGTTCCTCTGGGAGTTAATTGGGAAGGAGTGTGCCATGTAATGCTGTCATCCAGGCATGACATGGCTGTTGAACTCATGACCTCACAGGTGGTGTGTGTGTGTGTGTGTGTGTGTGTGTGTGTGTGTGTGTGTGTTCATGCCAAGGCACTTGTGTGGAGATCAGAGGACAACTTTGGAAGTCAGTCCTTACTTTCCACCACTTGGAGGCTGCATTTGCAATGCTAGCTGGTCAGTAAGCTTCTGGGAAATTCTGTCTCTGCCTCTCATCTCCTTGAGTGTGCTGGGATTACAGAAGCCTGCCATGGGTTTGGCTTTTCCTTGGGGTCTGGGGCTCTGAACTCAGGTACTCAGGCTTAAGCAGCAAGTGCTTTATGTACTGCGCCATCTCTCTGGTCCAGAGAATGATTTTATGTATTTATTTATTTAGTTGAGAGAGAGAGAGAATGGGCACGTTAGGGCCTCCCACCACCGCCACAAACTCTAGACACATTATCACTCTGTGTGTCTGGCTTTATATGGGTTCTGGGGAACTGAACCCGGGCCATGAGAATTTGCAAGCTAGCACCTTTAACTGTTGAGCCATCTCACCAGCCCCAAGGAATGATTTGTATTAGAGTATCTTGCAGTGTAAATTTAAAAATGATAGACAGTTGCTGTGGGACAGAAATGTCCAACTTGGGGGGGGGGCAGCTGGAGAGATTGCTTAGTGGTTAAGGCACTTGCCTGCAAAGCCAAAGGACCTCAGTTCAATTCCCCCAAGACATGTGTAAGCCAGATGCACAAGGTGGTGCATGCATCTGGAGTTTGTCTGCAGTGGCTGGAGGCCCTGGTACACCCATTCTCTCTCTCTCAAATAAATAAAAATAAATGTCCAAATGGTATACTGGATTGACAGACCTTACTTTCTGTTTAGACATGGCCGACTTTCGGAAGTGTTTTGCCAATGCAAAGCACATAGCCATCATCTCCGGGGCTGGTGTCAGTGCCGAGAGCGGGGTTCCAACTTTCAGAGGAGCTGGCGGTTACTGGAGAAAATGGCAAGCTCAGGTTAGTAATGTCTCCAGATGACTAAAAGCCTCTTCGGAGTGAAACTGGAACAGCTTGACTCAGAACCTACACTGATGCCTGAACCTCAGGGGGAAACACCTTGACACTAGGACCTTTCTGTTCTTTTGATTTGGGTATCAACACCAAGTGTTTATGATGATTAATGTGGCAGTTTGGGGGAGGGGAGGTTGGGGGCTGGGAGCTCCCTCAGTTAGTAAAGGACTTGCCTTGTAAGCAGGAGGACCTGTGCTTGATCACTGGAGCCCATGCAGTAAAGCTGGGCAGGGGGTAGCATGGGCTTGTCATCCTAGCACTGGGGAGGCAGACACAGGAGGATCCCTGGGGCTTGCTGGCCAGCCAGTCCAAACCAGTCCAAGTCAGTCCAAGCCAGTCCAAGCCAGCAAAACCCTATCTCAAAGACGATAGAGGGATGACACCTGAGCCTGTCCTCTGACCTCCAGATGTGTATATGTCCAAATGTACACATGCATATTAAAATCAGTTAGCATTTAAAAGATGGCATTTTTCAGCAGTGTTGGGGCTGAAAGTCGGCATGCTGCGCAAGCTCCATCCCTCTGTGCTCAGGCTTGCAAATTTGAGCCAAGCAGCCCATTTCCTTCCATTCTAGAGATGAACAAATGGAACCTTTTCAGACAGTGGCTTAGGTTCTTTAATGAATTGCATTAAAATAGAATCAGGAAACTTTGCTTTTCACAGTTCATTACTTTCCTATAAGTGGAATTAAGTATAATGCCTTTAAAAGTTTCTGTGGGGCTGGAGAGATGGTTTAGTGGTTAAGGCACTTGCCTGCAAAGCCAAAAGATCCCGGTTCAATTCTCCAGGACCCATGTAAGCCAGATGCACAAAGGGGTGCATGCATCTGGAGTTCGTTTACAGTGGCTGGAGGCACTGGCATGCCATTCTCTCTTCTCTGCCTCTTTCTCTCTCTTAAATAAATAAAATTTAAAAATAGTTTATGTGAAGTATTCCTATTAAAACTCACTTTGCTATGGGATTAAGGCTTGATGTGCAAACATTTCTGTGAAGTCTGGGAGCGTGTGAATCTTTTTCTTTTTAAATTTTTTTGTTTATTTTTATTTATTTATTTGAGAGTGACAGACAGACCAAGAGAGAAAGAGGCAGATAGAGAGAGAGAGAGAATGGGCATTCCAGGGCCTCCACCCACTGCACACAAACTCCAGATGCATGTGCCACCTTGTGCATCTGGCTTACATGGGTCCTGGGGAATTGAGCCTCAAACCTGGGTCCTTTTGCTTTGCAGGCAAGCTCCTTAACTGCTAAGCCTCTTTTTTATTTTAATAAAAATAAAAAAATTTTTGAGGGCTGGAGAAATTGGCTTAGCAGTTAAGGTATTTGCCTGCAAAGCCTAAGGACCAAGATTCAGTTCCCCAGTACTCACATAAGCCAGATGCACATGGTGGCACATACATCTAGAGTTTGTATGCAATGGCTAGAGGCCTTGGCATACCCATTCTCTCTCCCTCTCTCGTTGTCTCTCTTTCATGAATAAATAAAATAAATAAATAAAATATTTTTTAAAAAAATTTTTTTGAGGCAGAGCCCAAGTTGATTTGGAACCAGGCTGGCCTTGAACCCACAGTGATCCTGCTACCTTAGCTTCCTGAGTGCTCAGGTTATTATAGGTGTGAGCCATCATGCCTGGCTTTATTCTTTCTTTCTTTGTTTTGTTTTGTTTTTCTAGGTACAGTCTCACTCTAGCCCAGGCTGACCTGGAATTCACTATGTATTCTCAGGGTGACCTCGAACTCATGGCAATCCTCTCACCTTTGCCTCCCGAATGCTGGGATTAAAGGTGTGTACCACCACACCCGGCTCATTTATTAATTTTTTTTCAAGGTAGGGTCTCACTCTAGCCCAGGCTGACTTGGAATTCACTGTGTCATATCAGGGTGGCCTTGAACTCATGGCAATCCTCCTTCCTCTGTCTCCAGAGTTCTGGGATTAAAGACGTGTGCCACCACCACTCCCGACCATTTATTAAATTTTAAAAATATTTTATTTTTATTTATTAATTTGACAGAGAGGGAAACAGAGACAGAGAGAGAGAGAGAGAATGGGCATGCCATGGCCTCTAGTTGCTGCTAACAAACTCCAGATAAACACCACCTTGTGCATATCTGGCTTTATATAGGTCTTAGGGATTGAACCTTGGTCCTTTAATGTTGTAAGCAAGCATTTTAGCTGCTGAGTCATTTCTCCAGCTCCTTCTTCAATTTTTATTGAGATATAATACAGTCAAATTCACTAACTTTTTTTTTTTTTTTTTTTTTTGGTTTTGGTTTTTCAAGGCAGAGTCTCACTCATGTCCAGGCTGACCTTGGACCTTATTCTGTAGTCCCAGTTTTGCCTCAAACTCTCAGCAATCCTCCTACCTCTGCCTCCTAAATCTGGGATTAAAGGTATATGCCTCCATGTGTGGCCAACTTCACTATATTTTTTTAAATTAAAAAAATATTTTATTTCTTTATTTATTTGAGAGAGAGAGGGAGAGGCAGAGAAAGAGAGAATGGATGCACCAGGGCCTCCAGCCACTGCAAATGTGCATCTGATTTATGTGCATCCTTGTGCATCTGATTTATGTGGGTCCTGGGGAATTGAACTGGGATCCTTAGGCTTTATAGGCAAATTCCTTAACTGCTAAGCCATTTCCCCAGCCCTAAACTTTTTTAAAAAATTATTTATTTATTTATTTATTTGAGAGAGAGAAAGAGGTAGAGAGAGAGAGAGAGAGAGAATGGGCATGCCAGGGCATCCAACCACTGCATACGAACTCCAGATGCATATGCTACCTTGTGTGTTGGCTTACGTGGGTCCTGGGGAATAGAACCTGAGTCCTTTGGCTTTGCAGGCGAGTGCCTTAACTGCTAATCCATCTCTCTAGCCCTTTTTTTGTAAGAGAGAGATTGGTGTGCCAGGACCTCCACTCACTACAATTGCATTCCAGATGTGTGTGTGATCTTGTGCATGTGTCATTTTGTGCATCTGATTTATGTGGGATCTGGGGAGTCGAACATGGGTCCTTTGGCTTCTCAGGCAAGTGCCTTAACCACTAAGCCATCTCTCCAGCCCCAAATTCACTAATTTTAGTTGTGCAATTCAATGAGTTCCAGCAAATGAATAAAGTTTTATAGCCAAACCCTTGATTATAACTAGGATATTTCTATGTGATGCATACTTACACAGCTACATGTATGCACAAATGTCTGGTTTTGTGTCTGTGCATGCCTACATGTGTAGTTTGTGTGTAAATACATGTAGCTCTGTGACTGTGAACTTAGGTGTGCTCTTATGTGCTGTGTTTGTAGTCATGTGTAGTATGTGTATATGCAGGGATGTATGTAGTTCTAGTTCTAAAAGCTGATGTGCTCAACTATGACTCATTTATCTGAGAGAATTTTGCATTTCATGTTTTTTCTGAAGATACCTCAAAGTGAATTGAGTCCCTATATTTTTGGGGCTCTTTGAAAAAGCAAATTCAACCCCAAACACTGTACCACATGCAGCTTTGCTTCCTGTTCATAACTCACCTGCAGGGTAACCAGGGCTGGCTGCATGCCCCGTCTCATCACTGGAGAAAATGAGAGTGACCTTTCCTTAGTCTTGCTTGGTCCAGGGACTGTGGCCCATGAAGGTACTGCCTAGTCTGAGCCTCAAGCTGATGTGCTCCAGCGTGGCACCATAGCTGCCACTCTGAGCCCCCATGTTCCCTCTGACCCCCGCTTCTCTCCCTCCAGGACCTGGCCACTCCTCAGGCCTTTGCTCGGAACCCATCACGGGTGTGGGAGTTCTACCATTACCGGAGGGAGGTCATGCAGAGCAAGGAGCCCAACCCTGGGCACTTGGCCATCGCGGAGTGCGAGGCACGGCTGCATGCACAGGGCCGTCGGGTCGTGGTCATCACCCAGAACATCGATGAGCTGCATCGCAAGGCTGGCACCAAGAACCTGCTGGAGATCCATGGTGAGGGGAAACATGTCCTTTCTGTCTCCACCCAGACACCTGTCCACCCCAGAATGCTGTTGCTCTTCTCTTGGGGACAAGTCAGCATCTGATGGCTCTTGAATAGCTGTTGGTGACTGAAACCACCCTGCACACTGGCATACTCACTTGCCTTTGCCTGTACCCCACTAGTAAGAGTGTAGACCTAGGTCCAGCAGCATAGTTAAATGTGGAATCTCTGGTCCCACCTAAACACACCAAATCAGAGGCTGCACTTTCCTGAAAGGCTGCTATATGCAGTGTTCAGTGTTTTGCTGTTCCAGAACACTGGGGAAGTGCTGTCTGTGCAGCTGTGTGCCCCTCCCTGGGGTGTGTAGGGAAGGAGGTTGAGCTGTGATAACTGGCCAGTGGAGCGAAGGGAGACAAGGCATGTATCCTGGGGCCACTGTGGCTTTAGCATGACTGGGCATGGCCAAATGTGACTTTAGCATCCTGAGGTGTCCATTTACTTTTCCTTTGGTCCCAAAAGTACTGCCACCAAAGCCATGCTTCTGCTCCACCTTGAAGCCTGAAGGAGCTGTCAGGCTCAGTGCAAGACCACCATGTTTGTGACATCAGAGAGTTTCTCTTGGTTTCCCTTCTCTGTGGTCCTCTTACTCCTGCTGTCTGTTCTCTCACCTTAACCCTAATACATGGGAATATGAGAGACAAGGGTTTCTGTCCAAGGCTATTGGCACTATAGTCTACAAAACTGCAAATCCAGGAATGTGTCCCCAAGAGAACCAGCTGTAGAAGCACCCAGCCTCCACATATTTATTGTTGCTGAGTTCTGTTCATTGGGATCCCCTTCTTTTGTGGGGTTACTTACAAGAGTATGATCCTTACCAAGATGGGTGAGGGGTTACCTACAGGAGCACGAGTGATCCTTACCAAGATGGATGAGGGGTTACTTACAGGAGCATGAGTGATCCTTACCGAGATGGCGAGGGGTTACCTACAGGAGCGTGAGTGATCCTTACCGAGATGGCGAGGGGTTACCTACAGGAGCGTGAGTGATCCTTACCGAGATGGCGAGGGGTTACCTACAGGAGCGTGAGTGATCCTTACTGAGATGGGCGAGGGGTTACCTACAGGAGCGTGAGTGATCCTTACCGAGATGGCGAGGGGTTACCTACAGGAACGTGAGGGATCCTTAACGAGATGGTGAGGGGTTCCATACAGGAGAGAGAGACTGCCAGGAGAGGTTCAGGTGCAGAGGGTACAGTCCATTATGATGGGAAGGCATGGCAGCAAGACTGTGAGGCACCTTGTCACACTGCATCTGAGGTAAGGAAGCAGAAGAGATGAATGCTGGTGCTCCATTCACTTTCTCCTTTTTAATCAGTCTGGGTCCCCAGACCATGGAATGGTGTTCCCTACATTCAGGGTGGGCCTTCCTTCCTAGATAAACCTTTCTGAAAACACTCTCACAGACATACTCATGGATGTGTCTCTTGGATCATTCTAAATCCTGACAAGTTGACCACTGAGGTTATCCATCATAGCTAGCTCCTTAGAGCTTATGCCTATGAGCGGCTCACTGCCATCAGCCCTGGTGCTTTTGCTGGAAGGATGTCCTGTGTTGCACTAGTCTGGATGAGACCAAGCTTATATTGGGATGTGATTGACAGCTCTATCAGCTCAGCATGGAGTCAAGGAGAGCTGGTCCCCAAATAAGGAATAGTGGGCAGAGTCCAACAGTCTTTGTGCACTGTGTTGGGCATAGAGCTCAGCATGCCCTGGGCACATGGCAGCTCCGGCATAAATCATAGCTGCCATGATTGTTTAGCTCTGTAAATGCTTGTTAGTTTTCTGTTGTTATTGTTGTTTTTGAGACAGGATTCTGTAGCCTATGCTGGCCTCAAATTCACTATGTAGCCTTGGATGACCTTGAACTCCTGATCCCCTTTCCTCTACCTCCCAAGCACTGGAATTAGAGGTATGCACCATCACACATGGGTTAAGCAGTGCTGGCATCAAACCCAGAACTAACACTCTACTAACTGAGTCACATGCTTAGCCCATGATTGTTAGTATTAATAATAATAATAATAATTATTATTATTATTGGTTTTTTTTGAGGTAGGGTCTCACTCTGGCCCAGGCTGTCCTGGCCTTGAACTCACAGCAATCCTCCTACCTCTGCCTCCCAAGTGCTGGGATTAAAGGCGTGTGCCACCACGCAGGGCTTTTTTTATTGACTTCTTTAATTGTAGATAATATCCCATGGTATTTCCCTCCCCCCCCACTTTCCCCTTTGAAACTTCTTATTTATCAATTAATCACTTATTCAGAGAGTTGCTTTTGTATGAAAGATGGAAGCTTTACTAAATCAAAGTTAAGGTGTTGTAATGTACTGCCAGCTACTGACTGTGGATAACTGTGCACTTATTTGGTAAAGTAGCTTTAAGTCTAGCTTCATCTTCCCTCTCGGTACTTCGGGTCTACCTGAACATCACTCCAAGGTCACTGGAAGGCATGTTGGTCACGGAAATAGTTACTTCCCCTCCAGATTATTCTTGGCTGGTTAAACAACAGTGCGTGCTTTTACATCTCCCATGATTCCTAGAGTAGACCAGCTGCTAAAATGAGTGTATGAAAACTAAATTATTTTATACACTTTCAGACATGGTGATCTATGTTCTTGCTTCATGTGTTTTCTAGGAACCTTGTTTAAAACCCGATGTACCTCTTGTGGAATTGTTGCTGAGAATTACAAGAGTCCAATTTGCCCAGCATTAGCAGGAAAAGGGTAATTATATTTCTCCTTGGATCGAACATACTGTGAGGAAATTGAGCATTCATCAAAGATTCCTGTGGATATTTATTAGAAATAAAACTAAATACTGTACAGACATCTGATAAAAGAAATATTTGACTCATAATTTACAATGTTAAGTAAAAACTATAGGCTGCTAAGTGATATTATTTTAGACTCACGTCCATATTCCATATTTCTGGACTGTAATCTAGCTAAAAGAGCAGAAGAAACTACAACAAAATGTTAGCAGTTAGTGTCAGGAATGGAGACATTGTGGTAATTTTATTTCTTGTTCATATTGTGAAGCTTTCAACATTTTTACAGTGAATATGAATTACTGTTATAATGAGGGAAAAATTTAGGAGCCGGCTGGAACTATTGAAAAGTTCTGCTGGGCCATTTCAGAGCAGTGTAAGTTACACAAGTAATATATTAATATGACGTCACTGTGGAAGAGTCAACTGAGGGTGAGGAATGCAAGGAAAGTCATGCCCTTCTTCTAAGCATGCCCAGTCTCTCCAGCCCCCCACCCCACATTCCCTCTTAAAGTAAAGCCATTATTGGTGTTGACTTGGGGTTCTAACACTTCTACCTCTTCCTGAGCATGCCCAGTCTCTCCACCCACCCCCTCTCACACACATTCCCTCTTGAAGTAAGACCACTACTGGTTATGACTTGGGGTCCATCCTTCTAGAACCCTTCTAAGTTTACGTGCATTAGAGAGCCGTTTTCTACTGTGTGCTACTGAGCAGATATGAAAACCTGTGTGCCATGTTAGTTCTTCGTTTACCGATGATGTCATTCTTCTGTGACAATGTTTGCATCAGTGCTCCAGAGCCTGAAACTCAAGACGCCGGGATCCCTGTTGACAAGCTTCCACGGTGGGTAAAATTCTCATTTGTATTTAGTGTTACAGATTGCAAAAATGGGAAGGAAGGGAGGGAAAAGGGCGGAAAAAAGAAAATTAGAAATAAAACCTAGACATTTACTTGGTAAGATGTCTCTTAAATGCACAAATTCAGAGACCAGCACTGATCTGTGACTCAAAGGCAAGCGGACAAGAAAAGGACAAGCATCTTTCTATTTTTTTGCACCCATGTATATACATGCTTGTATATTTGCGGGCGGACATGTGTGCAGGTGCAGGTGCACTTGTGTGGAGGTTAAAATCCCAGTACCTGCATAAAGCCAGATGCACAAAGTGGTGCATTCATCTGGAGTTCATTTGCAGTGGCAGGAGGCCCTGGTGCTCCCACATTCTCTTTCTCTCTTCGCCTTTTTCTCCCTACTTGCAAATAATAATAAACAATTTCTTAAAATCTAAAAAGAGGGATGGGGATATAGTTCTGTGGCAGAGCATTTGCCTAGCATGTGCAAGGCCCAGGGGTGAGAGAAAGAAAGAGACAGAGACAGACAGACATCTTGATGGATCCATTTTAGTAATGGATACTGGCAAACGTGACCATAGGTTGGTCTCCAAGCAGTGAATATGAGCGAAAGCAGGAGGAGGCTGTTGGTGGAATGAGGGGTGATTCAGGCTTTAGAGGCAGCTCCGAGGGCAGTATTACACCCAGATCAGGGTAATGGATATTCAGTTTGCCAAAGGGTGCCCTAATCAGAGAGAAAAACAGCTTTTAGAGAAAGTCAGGCTCAGCTTGAGCAGTGTCATCACAACTGGGACACAGACAGGATGACAACTTACTAGGGCAGGTCAATAGAATACTTCAACACCCAGCACAAGTTCCTAGGGTTGGGAAGGGGCGGACCAGAGGTGGCACATCTACAGCCTGGGCTGCGCATCCCCAGCCTTCTTGGGATCCTGGACAGCGACCAGACATGATTTAGGAAGGATTCTTCCAGGTGTGAGGAGGCAGGGTGTGGAGGCTTGCTGCGACCTCACGTGGTGTGGTTTGGAGAAAACTTGGATCCCGCTGTCCTGGACGAGGTGGACAGAGAGCTCACCCTCTGTGACTTGTGTCTGGTGGTAGGTCACACCTTCCCTAGTCTTTAGGCTCTGGAAAAAACACTAGGCTGGGGTGGGTTTGTTGAGGTTGCCTCCCTTTCTTTCTTTCCCCTCCTCCCTTGCCCCCTCCCTTCTTCCTTCCTTCCTGAAGGATATGTGTGGATAAATATCACGGTGTCCTACAGAAAAACTGAGAAGCAGCAAATAAACGATCTTAAGGTATGAAGCTATGCAATACCACATTTTGAGCATCTTATAAACTTCTCCCCTTCCACCCCAACATAGTGAAAAACGTGTTATTGACACAGATTTTAAACATAAGGCATGCTCATTATAATTATTATCACTGATAAGATACAAAAATAAATAATAGAAAGGAAGTTAGAGATCACTGTACTTCTGCCATCCAGGGATAATCACTGTTGGCATTTTGATGTTTTCCTCTGGACATCTGTATGAAGAAAGTTTGATTGCCACACAGCCATAGCTGTTCTGCACACTGGCTGAAGCTGCCTTTATACTAGATGGCAGGGCTGAGACCTCGTTACAGATGACCTGCCAAGCCTAAAAAATACTGTAAATCTTTTCAGAAAAAAGTTGCCCACTTCTGGTCTAGAATCTTCATTATATTGATGTACACAAATTAAATTTGTTTTTGTTTTTCAAGGTAGGGTCTCACTCTAGCCCAGGCTGACCTATAATTCACTCTGTAGTTTCAGGGTGGTCTTGAACTTACGGCGATCCTCCTATCTCTGCCTCCCAAATTGAATTTAATGAAAATAAGCCCAAAATGTATGTTTTGTCGTAGAGCATTTCAGTTAGCATATTACTGTCAACATCTCCAAATCTACATTATCTTTTCTTTTGTTTGTTTCTGAGGTAGGGTCTCATTCTAGCTCAGGCTAACCTGGAACGTGTAGTCTCAGGCTGGCTTTGAACTGTCATTGATCCTCCTGCCTCAATCTCCTGAGTGCTGGGATTAAAGGCACCACGCCAGGCCACATGATGTTTTAATTGACTGCATGGGGTTCTGTTATATGGATATAAATGATAAATTTAGCGAATTCTGTATTGGTAGACATTTAGGCTGTTTCAGGCTATTTATATGTTTCTTGAGACAGGGCAGAGTAACCCAGGATGACCCCAAACTCACCATGTAGCCAGGAATGGCCTTGAACCCCTGACCCTCTTGCCTCCATCTCCCAGGTGCTGGGATTATAGACATGTACACCATAGCTTGGGCTGTTTTAAATTTTGATATTTTTAAAATGTTGCATTGATATCCTTAGGTATAAATCATAGCATGCTCTTCAAATGCATTCCCTTAAAATGGAATTAATTAGAAAAAGCATAAATCCATTTCAAGTTTTCTTTAATATTTTTTAAAAGGAGAAGTTTTTTTTTTTTTTTTTTTTTTTTTGGTTTTTCGAGGTAGGGTCTCACTCTGGTCCAGGCTGACCTGGAATTAACTATGTAGTCTCAGGGTGGCCTCGAACTCCCGGCGATCCTCCTACCTCTGCCTCCCGAGTGCTGGGATTAAAGGCGTGCGCCACCACGCCCGCTAAAGGAGAAGTTTTTTGTTGTAGGTACATTTCATGACTTGGCATTTTTCTATGAGAACCCCAATGTCCAGCTAGACCAGTGTCCTTCGTGGATTGCTAAGTGAGGAAAGCTGGTTTATAAAATGTGTCTGGTCTTTCCATTCCTGCAAAGTATGTGTATAAGTGCATATTTTAAAAATATTTTATTTTTTATTAATTTATTTGACAGAGAAAGAGGGAGAGAGAGAAAGAATGGGCACACCAGGGCCTCCAGCCACTGCAAACGAACTCCAGATGCATGTGCCCCCTTGTGCATCTGGCTAATGTGGGTCCTGAGGAATCGAACTGGGGTCCTTTGGCTTTGCAGGCAGACACCTTAACTGCTAAGCCATTCCTCCAGCCCTGAGTGCATATTTTTTTTAAGAATAACGAAACTTGAAAGGGTGTGTATCAAAGGTTAATTTTTAAAAAATTTTCTTAACTTAGAAAAAGAACATGGATCATTTTATAACATCAAAGAACAGAAATAAAAACAACTCTTCCTGAATCACGTCACTGTGGCACCAATTCTGGTGACTGGTCAAACAGGCACCTCCTAACTTCCCACCTGTCCTTTGGACACACTGTATGTATCTCATCCAGCTTAGCTCTCCGCACACCTGTAGTCCCAGCCCTGCCTGCTTTTATGTAAGGTTTCTCTCAGAGTGTTTCATCTGCCTCTGGTGTGGTCAGCCCGTGTCCATGTGCTTGCTCTGTAGGTGGGAACTTCCTCTGTGGTCTACCCAGCCGCCATGTTTGCCCCTCAGGTAGCTTCCAGAGGAGTGCCAGTGGCCGAATTTAATATGGAAACTACTCCAGCCACTAACAGATTCAGGTACAAGGACCAACAGGTGGGAGATGGGAGGTGAGGGACAGGCTTGAACATGCCAACTCGATAGACTTTGCTGTTCTAATAGGAGAGGGTAAGGGGGAGACAGGAGAAGCAGGAGGTAGCTCAATGTTGTTAAGATGGCTGTACTCTCCAAATGGACCTTTAGGTTGTTGTGTGACTGCTGGGGAGATGGGAACAAAGATGGCAGAACAAAAAAAAAAAGACTGCCCTCAAGTCTAGCTTATTCAGCCAAGGAGCACAGTGCCTGGAAGAATGCGTCACTGAAAAGCCCTCCGGCATGGGGGGGGCGGGGGGGCTCCCCTGACAAGTCTTCTTTCTCACAGTAATTGTTCACTGCTTATACACACAAAAATTAACCATGAGTTCGAGGCCAGCTTGGGGCTACAGAGTGAGTCCCAGGCTAGTCAGTGCTAGAGACCCTATCCCAAGAAAAGTAAAATAAAATAAACAAACAGAAAACTTATTTAAATATGACAACAGCCAGGTGTGGTGGCGCACGCCTTTAATCCCAGCACTTGGGAGGCAGAGGTAGGAGGATCACCGTGAGTTCAAGGCCACTCTGAGACTATTTAGTGAATTCCAAGTCAGCCTGGGCCAGAGTGAGACCCTATCTCAAATAAATAAATAAGTAAATAAATAAACAATAACAATAGAATAAGATACTTCCCAGCCATTAAAGTGGTTATATAGAAAAAGGGAAATGGGAAATGTCGGTGAAGACGTTGGAAGGCTCGTATGTTGCCGGTGGGAATGTACAGGAGTACCGCTGCTTTGGAAAGTAGTTCAGCATAGACTTGCTGTATTAGTTCTCGATCAGTTTCAGGGAGGAAGGGTTTATTTACATGTACAGTTTAAAGCTGTGGTCCATCATGGTGAAAGGCATGGCGGCAGGAGCTTGAGGCAGCCAGTCACATTCAGCACGGAGAGGAAGCAGCTGCCGCTCAGCCAGCGCTCTCCTTTTATTCGGTCCAGGACCTCCGCCATGGCATGGGGTCGCCCACAGTGAAGGTGGTCTTCCCACCTCAGATAGCGTTAGGAGGCTCATAGGTGATTCTAGGTCCTGTCAAGTCGAAAATCAATGTAAACCATCACAGTTACTGTCACCCAGCAATTATCCTTCTTGGTATATACCCCTAGAAATAGCCTCTGTTCCAGGTTAGTAAGAAAAGAGAAAAATGGGTAGTATTTACTGCAACTTTTTCTCATTTCTTTGCATGTGTGTGGTTTGAGTGGCTGTGTGTGTGTGTGTGTGTGCATGTGCGTGTGCGCATGTTCACATGTGAGTGAATTTGTGTTCATGTGCGGACCAGAGGCTGATGTCCTATGCCTCTGCTTTCTTTACTGAGACAGACGGGCCTCTCATCCGAACCTAGCGCTCGCTGAGTTAGCTAGTCTAGCAAGCCGTCTTGCTGGGAAGTGCTGGATTACTGCAGGCTGCGAGCTGCCTTGTCCACACAGCATTTGCTGGCAATCCAAACGCCAGTCCTCATGCTCGCGCAGCAAGCCCCTCGTCCACAGAGCCACCTCCCCAGCCCTGCTGCTGCTTTTAACCCACTAGATGGCTGGAGTGCTTGCTGCCTATGCTTCGAACTTGAGTTTCATCAACAGATCTATTGCAATCCGGTTCGCATTATTGGTAGAAATCACCTGACCAAGAGCAGCTTTTGGGGGAAAGAGGGTTTATTTTGGTACAGACTCGAGGGAGAAGCTCTATGAGCAGAGGAAAATGATGGCATGAGCAGAGGGTGGACATCACCTCCTGGCCAACATCAGGTGGACAACAGGAACAGGAGAGTGTGCCAATCACTGGCAAGGGAAGGCTGTCTGTAATACCCATAAGCCCGCCCCCAATAAGACATTGCCTCCAGGAGGCATTAATTCCCAAATCTCTTTCAGCTGGGAACCTAGCACTCAGAACACCTAAGTTTATGGGGGACACCCGAATCAAACCACCACATCTCACTCCTGGCCCCCATAAACTGATAAACATCCATGATGTAAAATGCAATGCATTCATCCAACCTTAAAAGTCCCCATAGTTTTTATTGATCCCAATGCTGTTTAAACACCCCCATAGTCCAAGGTCTTTTAACTGAGCCACAATATCCCAAAAATCCCCCCCCAAAACCCAAATGGCACAGAATAAACATTCACACTGCAAAAGATGGCATTGGGCACAGCAAAGAAATATTTCAACAGGGCAAACATCAAACTCTGTAGCTCCAAGTCCAACAACTTTAGTCAGTGACAAATCTCCAAGTCCAATAATTCTAACCAGCAACAAGTCTCTGGAGTTCCAATTCCGCCCCTCCAGCTAGGCTACTCACAGTCCTGGAAAACTTCATCTGGGGGGCTGGAGAGATGGCTTAGTGGTTAAGGCGCCTGCCTGCTAAGCCTACGAACGCCGGTTCCAATCTCCAGGTCCCACGTTTAGCCAGATGTAAAGTGACGCAAGGGCGCAATGCCGTGCTTGCCCACAAGGGGGCGCACATATCTGGATTTCGTTCACAGCAGCTGAGAGACTGCTGGCGCGTCCATTCTCTATCTGTCTTCCTCTCCCTCTCTCTCTGTGTCTCTCTCCAAAAATAAATAAAAATAAATTACCTCTACAAACTTCATTTAAAAAAAAAAAAAAAAAAACTTCATCTGGGCTGGCAGCTCTCCTTGGCAGCCTTGTGGTCCTGGCATCTTCACTGGTCTCCACTGCAAGACACAGTTCATCCTCACGCCTCCATAGGGTCTCCATGCAGGCATCCAGCAAACCTACTTCACACTGCCAATGGCCATTTTCAAAACACAAGACTGCATTGCAAACTCAATGACCCTCTCTTTCCTACATTTCTTATACTCTGTAATTCCAGGTGGGGTTCCAATTTGTAAATCCAGGGAGGTAAAGCAGACTTTGAAGAACAGGACACTCCTTGAGCATTCAGGCCTCCTCAAAAGAGTGTACATTCTTCCTACTGTCCCAGTGCAGGTCAGCTGGCCCAATCCAAAGGTTGTAATCTCTCATATAATTACAGCTGAACAGGCAGAAGTTTCAGCCCAAAGATTTCATTTCTGTGCCATATCCCTCTGCTTACACCAGTCCAAGGGTCTATGCCTTGCAACCCTGCACAAGTTCTCAGGACACGGGCTTAACAGCAAGCTTCTCACACAAACTATGTCTAGTCCAGTCCAAGCAAAGCTCTTTCTCACCCTCATAAGCCAAACCTCACAGTCCATAGTTCTTACTGCATTCAGGTCTGAGTTTGACCAGAATAGTACATCAAGCTGTACTTACAGCACTGCAAGGAGTCTCTTAGGCCAGGGTTTCAAATCCTTTCACATTCCTCTTAAAAATCAGCTCCAGGGCTGGAGAGATGGCTTAGGGGTTAAGGCACCTGCCTCCTAACCCTAAGAACACTGGTTCCAATCTCCAGCGGTTCCAATCTCCAGGTCCCACGTTTAGCCAGATGCAAAGTGACGCAAGGGTGCAATGCCACACTTGACCACAAGGTGGCGCACACATCTGGATTTCGTTCTCAGCAGCTGAGACACTGCTGGCGCGCCCATCTCTCTCTCCCTCTTCCTCTCTATGTCTCTCTCCAAAAATAATAATAAAAGAAAAGAAAAAAAAATTTAAAAAAATCAGCTCCAAAAGGCCAAAGCCACACAGTCAGGTGTCTAGCAGCAATCCCACTCCTCTAGTTCCAACTTTACTGTTGCAGTCAGGTTCACATTGCTGGCAGAAATCACCCAACCAAGAGCAGCTTGTGGGGGAAAAGAGGTTATTTTGGCCTACAGACTCGAGGGTAAGCTCCATGATGGTAGGGGAAGACGATGGCATGAGCAGAGGGTGGACATCACCTCCTGGCCAACACCAGTAGACAACAGGAACAGGAGAGTGTGCCAAACACTGGCAAGGGGACACTGGCTATAATACCCATAAGCTCGCCCCAACAATACACTGCCTCCAGGAAGTGTTAATTCCGAAATCTCCATCAGCTGGGAACCTACCCTACAGAACACCTAAGTTTATGGGGACACCTGCATCAAACCCCCACAAGGTGGTTAGGCCTCCTTGAAGTTGTTTAGTTCCACCCCAGCTCTGGCTTAGAGAAACTGCCATAGAATTCACTTCCCACGGAAATGTATGAATATTCCCAGGATACTGATGAGTCCAGTTTGGGTTTTGTCATTTTCTCCATCGGGGTGGTTGTCTGGGGTGATTGCTATTACAGACCACTGTAGGCATTTTTCTCACTTGACCCATAATGTGTAGACTGTAACTCAACCCTAGGCGTCCTTGGCATGTCAGGATTTGTGCAGTGCTGAAACAGGAATGGGGTCTGTGCTCCCCCGGAGCTCTGCGTGGGGCCTTCTGAGCACCCTGACCCCTCAGTGCCTCACAGTCCCTGTGCTGACTTTGATTTTGTCCACTCCGTGGACTTTAATCAAAGTTTGCTAAATTCTAGACACGTGTGGTCCTGAGATTAGAATAGACCCTGGGCCATTATATGCTGGTGGTGGAGACGATAAACGTGGCAGGCGAATTCTGCTGCAAGCTCACAAGGCTATGGCAGAGTCCAGGTGGAATTTGGTGTTGGGGACAGACAGGTTGTAGGAGTTGGCTGGACCGCAGGGTCAGCCTTGGTACTTAGCGGAAGGGATTGTCTGGAAGAATTTTCCAGAGCCTGAGACCACCTGGAGCAAAGTCCAGCAGTGGAGAGCACTTGGCAGTGTGAAGAGCATCGTGGTGGTCAGCATAGCTGCAGGGACACGGCTGGAGCAAAGTCCAGGAGGGCTGATCAAGTCAGCAACTGGTTTGCAGTGGGGAGGAGAGGGGCTCAAAGATAGCTAACTGCTCATGGAGGTCAGAAGTCTTAAGAATTCTAGCTAGAACAGCATATTGATCGAGGCTGGGGAGAGGCTCAGTGGCTAACGTCACTTGCTTGCAAAGCTGGTGGCCTGGGATTCAGTTCTCCAGTGCCCTCGCCAAGCCAGATGCACAAAGGAATGCCTCTGGAGTCATAGCATTCTTGCCTTCTTATTCATTCTCTCAAATAAATACATAAAATGTTTTTATAAAAGAAAATCATATAGATCGCATTAGTGATGGCATTCATCAAAGGTTTGACGAGTCCACGGAGTTAAGTATAGTGGATTGCAGTTGATGGGGCAGTCCGTCCTACTTCCCATGCAGTCGGGGTAGGAGAGCAGCTCTCTGTGCCGTGCAGCTGGGCCCCTATGGGTCTCTGAATACAAAGGTTCATTTTAGGCAAGACTAGAACATAGATTAAAGAAGTACCCAATGGGCTCAAGAGACCATGTTTGTGAGAGTTTGAATGTAACTAAGAAAACGTGTGCCTGGCTACAGTTGCATGTCCGTCCCTCTTGCTAAGTCATGCCTCCTCATGGTGCTGTGTTGGTCTTTGTGTTCAGGTTTCATTTCCAGGGACCCTGTGGGACAACTCTCCCTGAAGCACTCGCTCCCCATGAAGCTGAAAGTACTTCTTGAGTGTCTCGAGGAGGAAGGAAGGACAGTATGTCACAGACCAGGACACAAACAGAAGAAATAGCCTTGTGGATGGTGAGCTGAACGTTGGGAAATTAAAAACAGCCTCTGATTCCCAAGTTGGGGATCCAGTCTGTTAAGTTGTTGGGCTTAAGTAGCAATAGCAAATGAACTTTATCTGGAAGAAGCTGAAGAGCTATAAAGAACTGCATGTTGTTTGGGTTGAACTGAAACATAAGTGTTTCATGTTTGATGTGTTTGGTCAGTTACTGAGGGGGAAGAAATTTTATAATTAGATTGAACAAAAAGAAGGTAATTATCCTGATTGTATTTTTGCACTTTGGGCAAAGATGGAAATAGGAGAATTAAAACCCTGATATTTAAATACTGGTCTCTGATCTTTGTATAAGTTCTGGTGGAAAAATGAACTCACCCCCTATAGTAGGCAGCTTATTGTATAAGGATGTTACCCCAAGAGATGTCTTACTAGCCAGTCATAGTGGTACATGCCTTTAATCCCAGCACTCGGGAGGCAGAGGTAAGAGGATCGCCGTGAGTTCAAGGCCAGCCTGAAAAGAAAAGGAGATGCCTTATTTGGGGCTTCTTGTTTTCGGTACTTACCTTGCTTGGCTGCCTCATCTTGAATATTGACTTATTTGTTGTATGTGTGTGTATCTGACATGGGATGTATGCACCATCATGTGTGTGTGGTCAAAAGACAACTTTCAGAACATTTCTCGTCCTCTACCTCATTCGAGGAAGGGTCTCATTGTTCCTCACTGTATTTGTAAGCTTCGGGGAGCCTGGCACACTGGGATTACAGAAGTCTCTCCAGCTTCCGCCTTTTTCAACATGGAGGTTTGGACATCTGAACTCAGGTCCTCAGACTTGTGCAGCAAGTGTTTTATCCACTGAGCCATCTCCCCAGCCTTCGGCTGCCTTTCATGGATAACTTACAAGACAAGTAACACCCAGGTAGAAAATCTGGATGAGAAGAAAAACATCGCCATCACCCACGGGGAAACGGAGCTACTAAAGTTTACCTCTGGCTGTCTGGGCACCAGGGGGAGGAAAGAAGTCATCGTTGATCATTACTCAGTATAATAAGTGAAAAAGCGTGTAATCCCTTTGGGGTAGCTTTCCCCGGCAATGAATTCACAAAGGGTTACCTTCATGGTACTTTGAAAAATGATGCATGCCAGTTTGGGACTCAAGGGGACTGGAGATGCACTGTTTAATGTCAGGAAAACCTGGCAAGATCCCAAGGGAAGAGAGAGAGAGAGAGAGAAAGGAAAGAGGAGGCTGTATTAGTCAGGGTTCTCTAGAAGAACAGAACTGATAGAATGACTTGTATTAAAGGGGAATTTATTGGATTAGCTTACAAGAGTCCAACAATAGCAGGTTGCAGTCCTGAGAGTCAGGGAACCTGGTAGCTGCTCAGTCCATGAGGCTGGATGCCTCAGCAGTCCTGATCTGGCACTGAAGGCCCGGAGGTGTCCTGGAGAGACTCTGCTCTTCAGTCCATGCTGGAAAGCAGCAAGCAGCAAGCAGAGAACAGCGAGTAGCACGGGCAGCCAGGTAGGAGGAGGGGATACTTTCCTTCCCAGAGCTTCTTTAGATAAACCAGCCCCCTCCTCTGAGAGGGGCCGCCCACCCTGGGGGAAGGATTCTTCCTTTAGTTAATCTTTCCTAGAAGCAACCTCAGAGACACACTTATGAGGAATGTCTGTGGATTCCTGAACAGATCAAGTTGACACAGACTTCACCATCACAGAGGCCCTTGTTGGTTGTGACTGTAGAGGAGGCGGCACTCCTTCCTTCAGTCCACGTATAATTTGGTTTACTCAATTACTGTAACAGGAGGTGATTTCAAAATCCCAGGCTTCCTCTGAGCATAGCTCTTGGGCGGAGGGAGAGAGGGGGAAGGGAGAAAGGGACAGTTCTCTTCAACTCATACTTTTACCTTGCAGTAAGGTAATAAGAATACACTTTATTTATTTTAAATATTTTAATTTATTTATTTGAAAGAGAAAGAGAGAGACTGAGATGGTTGTGCCAGGGCCTCCAGCCACTGCAAATGAACTCCAGACATATGCACCACCTTGTGCTTTACATGGATACTGGGGAATCAAATTCAGGTCTCTAGGCTTTGCAGGCAAGTGCCTTAACCACTGAGCCATCTCTCCAGCCCTTATCTGTTTATTTATGGCTTTTCAAGGCAGGGTCTCACTGCAGTCCAGGCTGACTTGGAACTCAGCTACAGATTGGCCTTGAATGCATGGGGATCCTCCTACTTCAGCCACCACACCCAGCAAGAATACACTCTTTTAGTCTGATCAGGGCTCAGGACCTGGGGTATGGCAAGTACGAAAGGCCTATAGGAAGCCAGGCGTGCTGGTGCACATCTTTAATCCCAGCACTCAGGAGGCATTGGTAGAATGATAGCTAGGAGTTCAAGGCCACCCTAACACTATATAGTGAATTTCAGGTCAGCCTGGGCTAAAGCAAGACCTACCTTGAAAAACCAAAAAAAGAAAAAACAAACCAACCAAAAAAAACCCCAAAAGGCCTATGGAGGAGCAGCTACCACCACTGACGAGAGTACAAAGGTCATATGAGGGTCATCCAGAACATGGGCCTTTGTGTCCAGTAACTATGTACCTGGGCCACCTCACCATTACATTTATTGTGACACCATCCTGGTTATTGCAGTGACCCTCCTACCTCATATTTCCACTAAGGAATTTTAAAAGTACCTTGATTTATGACTTTGTCTTGTTACTATGCAAACTTCACAAAACAGTTACCACGTTTAGGGTAACCACAATCTGGGTTCCAGGGCTATGGTCGCATGTATTTGACTCTAGAATAAACACCTACTCCCTTTGAGGTGGGAGCTGTTTTGAGGCGGACACCCCATAGGGCAGTATTTTTTCTTATGAAACTCCACTTTAAACATTTTATTTATTTGTTTGTTTGTTTGTTTGCTTGTTTATTTGTGAGAATGGTTGTGCCAAGGCCTCCAGCCACTGCAAACGAACTCCAGGACTCCTCTGGCTTCCATGGTTCTAGGGAAATTAAAAGTGGTTCCTTAGGATTTGCGGGCAAATGCCTTAACTGCTAAGGCAGGTCTCCAGCCCGAAAGTACACTTCTCGCAGAGTATGGCGTGAGCGCAGCTGAGCCCACCAATACTGGGGACTTGGGTGGTCCAGGAGGAAGTTGGTGGCGACATCGCATTCATCAGAGGTCTGGAAGCCTAGGAACCGGAGGCTGCAAGCACCACTCCGGGAGGACCAGCCTCCGGGGTGCTGACGGCTCTCCAGGAGGCGAGGCAAGCCCCGCCCCTCCAGGCCCCGCCCTTCCCGCGCCGCGCTGGTTACGACACTTCCGGGTCAGAGGTCGGTCCGGCGCGTGGGGACCATGGTGCAGCTCCGAGCGCGCGCGTCCCGCGTCCCCGCAGCGGCGGAGGCGATGGTGGACGAGGAGCAGCCCGCCTCGGAGGAGGAGGAGGCGGCGGCGGAGCACGGGCTGCTGCTCGGGCAGCCCAGCAGCGGCGCGGCCGCAGAGCCGCTGCAGGACGACGGGGACGAGGACGACGAGGCGCCCGAGGAGCGGACGTTCGCCAGCGCGCAGGCGGAAGCGCGGGAGGAGCAGCGGCGCGTGCGCGAGACGGCGCGCAGGGACAAGACGCTGCTGAAGGAGAAGCGGAAGCGGCGCGAGGAGCTGTTCATCGAGCAGAAGGTCGGGGCGGGTGCCGGGGCGGTGCTCCGGGACATCACGGGGCGCGGGGAAGCAAGGCCCTCCGCCGCCGGCCATGCGCCCTTGACCGAGCGTAAGCGGACTGCTAGCTGGCCGGCCCGCCTTGGTCATTTCCTTTCCGTCTGAAGCGAGGCCTCTGAGAGTTAGTTACTTGTAGGCGTGGGCTTGCACGCACGTGTGGTTACTTTGATGTCCACGCACTCACCCAGAGGGCTGTGTGGCTTTGACTCCTAACAAGGGACGTGAAGGTTGGAATACCGTGGCCGACTTGAGTTTAGTGGGCCCAGTCTCCTGCTAGCTTAGAGGGAGGTACTGGGGAGGTTTTCCCAGATGCAGGACCATCCTTATAGCAGTTTTTAAAGGTGTACCAGGCGTACCTGTGTGGGTCATTCCTAACTTATTCTTCCATGTCTTTATTTTCAAAAGAAAAGAAAGCTTCTTCCAGATACTGTTCTAGAGCAGTTAACTACAGCTGCGCAGACCGAGTAAGTACTGAGATTGCTTGCTTACATAAAGTCATCTCTGAATTGATTGAAATGTTTGAATCTGTGTAACTAAAGAAATTAGGCTAAGTTTTAAAAGTTACACAGTGTATTTGAGTTCCAGCGCTCAGTGTGTTCATTCAGTAAACTCTGTTGAGTGCCTGGACTTAGGGCAGGGAGCGTCATTCAGTGGAGTGACAGCCACAGGCTTTTCTCACATTTGCTTGCCTGCTGCCCAGCCTGCCCAACTCCTCTGTTCACCATGTTTTGCAGCTTTGCTTTAGTTCTGTTTAAAAGCCAGAAGTGAGCTGGGTGTGGTGGCGCACGCCTTCAATCCCAGCACTCGGGAGGCAGAGGTAGAAGGATCTCCTTGAGTTCCAGGCCACCCTGAGAATAGGGTGAATTCCAGGTCAGCCTGGGCTAGAGACCCTACCTCGAAAAACAAACAAGCCAGAAGTGGGCTGGAGTTAGCTTAGCAGTTAAGGCACTTGCCTGCAAAGCCAAAGGACCTCGGTTCAAGTCCCCAGAACCCAAGTAAGCCAGATGCACAAGGGGACACATGCAACTGGAGTTTGTTTGCAGTGGCTGGAGGCCCTGGTGTGCCCATTTTCTCTCTCTCTCTGCCTCTCAAGTAAATAAATAAAAATAAAACTATTTTTAAAAGCCAGAAGTGCCCTGTGAGCGCACACCTTTAGTTCTTGGGAGGTAGAGGTAGGATTGGTGTGAGTTCGAGGCTACCCTAGGCTAGAGCAGCGAGACCCTACCTGGGAAAAAAAACAAAACAACAAAAAGGCCAGAGCTTTACAGTGGTTTACTTCCTGGATCCCATGAAATCAAACCCTGTTGATTTTAGACTTTTAAATATGGAGGTCTTTTCCGGTTCCTATGGGTGCTCAAGTGCTTTCTAAGCTCTGGAGTTTGATTGTTTAGATGTTGAATCCATTAAGCATACAAGCAGATCTATCTGCAGGCACAGTCTTTCACCTTTCAAACCAAGTTCAGATGTGTTCCCTTCTCATTCCCCCCTCCCATCACTTCCTCTTGTGGTCTTCTATGCAGGTGTTTCTGTGCTGTTCAAGACTGTTTTGTAACTTGACATTTGTCTGGAGGCTTTTCCTTGTCTCCTGTGTTTAAACCGTTGAATTAATCCTTGTGAGTCTTCAAAGTAGGAGACAAACCTATTAAACACTTAAGCCAGTTCCTAAGTCAGTGTTCCCCTTTGGACATCTGCTAATAGCTTTCACACAAATTCCAAGAAGATAATCCCATCGTAGGAATACTAGTTCATTGACTGGGAGTTGGTGGTAGTGGCTTGGGGATGACTTACTTCCAGACTGAACAGAACCAAAACATATTGAATAAAAATGAAGGGTGATAGTAATGAAAGCAGGGAGAGGATCTTGTTTTGGGAAGAACCACATGAACTGTGCGGCGTGTTTTGAGTAAACATTCTGATCTTGTTTTGTGGCTTCTTCCACAGCATAAAGAAATCACCAGTTAAGTTAAAGGAAGGTAAGAACTATTCTGGTTGAAGTAACCTCATCTCATTTGGTCTGAGGTACATTTGCAAATACAGTTGGCTTGAGTGTGCTCCCTGTGTTTCTAACAAATAAAACTTCCATCTAGATTGGTGTGTAGTGGCTGTAAATGTTTGATTTTTTTTTGTGTGTATAAATCCTAATCAAAGTGGACCTTAAATTTTCAGTTAATTTTGAAAAGAAAAATGAAGGCCATGAAAAAGGAAGTAACTCCAAGAAATCTAAAATACAAAAAGTACAGACTGTCAGGTAAGGAGTTGTTATGTTTTGTCTACCCACATTAATTCAAAAGATCACCTTTACAATTCAAGTTTTGGCTTATGTGGGGATATTCAGTTATTGAATTATTTGTAGAATAGGAAATGTTTTGGTAATATTTACTTGTCCTAAATGTATTATTTCTTACAGTGTAACCCATGACTGCATAAACGCAGTAATAAAAGTTCCTTTTGATTATTAATTTATGACAAGACAGAGTGACTTTATTTCAAAATAAAGTTGTGCAGGGCTTGGGAAGTACAGCTCAGTAATAGTGCTGTAGCCTGACCCATGTGAGGTCGAAGCTTTGAACTAGTACTGCCTTCCCCTCACCCTCACATCAAAATAAAGGGAAAAGGGGATTGGCCTAGGGTTCATTGGTAGAGAGCTTGTTCGGCTCGTAAGGCCCTGTGTTTCACCAGCACCTCCCCATCCCACACCCAAGAGGTGCAAATCTAAGTGAGCACGTGCCATCTGCATTTATTTTGACTTTCTGTATTGATCACCAGTCAGACTAAAAGCTACTTGGCTGTAAGGCTGAAAGACCAAGATCTAAGAGATTCAAGGCAACAAGCAGCCAAAGCCTTCATCCACAATTCTCTGTATGGCCCAGGAACCAAGAGAACTACTGGTAATCTTTTAGACCATTGTTTTCATTCTTTACTGCAAAAGAAAAAGAAAAACTGATAAATAACTCTCCTTTCTAGTAAATAAATTCCTGTCTCTGGACAACAAGAGGTTGCCTGTGAAAAAGGCCGCAGTGCAGTTTTTGAATAGCACTATGGGTAAGTGCTGGCTATCTTCTTTTGACTATAGCAAACAAAACAAATCTGAGGCGTGAGCCACTGTGCCCGGGTTGGACCTTGGTAGTCCTGTACATTACTCTGAAGGAGACGTGTGTATCCCTTCATAGAAGAGACTCAAGCCTCTTGAAAAAAGCATTCTGAATGTTAAGTTTATTCCTTGGGAGTTTTAACTAATAGCTGTTCAGTATACTCACTACATAAACTTTGCTTTCTAGGAACCAAGAAACAACAAGATGCCAAGAGATTTAAACGACGGTGGATGGCTAGAAAGATGAAGAAACCATACAAGTGAACTGAAGCTAAAGCTAACTGACATATCTGTACTGTATGTATGTACAGAATTTAGGATTATTTAATGTAGGGTTTATTTCTCAGAATCCAATCATTTATAAATATTACAAAAACTGTAAGCCTATTCAGGGAAGGCCCCTGGCTACATTTCTTTCTAGAATACAATTGTGCCATATACACCTTGGAGGTCCTGGAGGAATTGTTATGCTTTCTTTTTGTTCATTAAATTAAACATAGGCAGTGCCTTACTCCATTTTTTACTGTATGGGTCTTTTCCACCCCAGCTTCCAGGTGATGCACTCTTGATAATTTCAAGTCACTGAATTGAATAAGAACTGTAAAGAGTACAAAAAGCAGTGAACCTGAGAGGATCTGAGATCCATTTGTGGATTTGGGGCTTGCTTGACTCCCAAGTCTCATCTAATACAGTATTACACCTGAAAATCTGAAAGGAAATTTCCTGCTATCCTTGCTGATTCACACACATCAGATTTCACTAATCCAGAGAAGCCAATCAAATGAAGGCAGTTTTAGGTTGTAGAACTCAAACTGATAGTAAAAAACATCAAAATTGTTACAATTTTTTATGAAACAAAATACATGTATACCTAATATAAATCCAGTTGACACTAGAATCTGTAGAAGTAAATTTTAATGGCTGGTTAATTATATCACTACATTTTTATTGCAATATAGTACTCATTTAAGCACTTAAAAATGGAAGGTGTACAAAGATTAAATTAAGACACGGTAAATTGACTAAATATTTGGTTTTATATAAATAAAGGTCATAACCACACTGTTGACATGTAATACTGTTATAATACAACAGTTAAACTTGTGAGTCTACAACAGAAGTCATCTGTAGTTAAACAGGAAACAAAGTTGGAAAAGACCATGTTTTAACATAACTACTGGGACTAACAGGTTGGGATTGTAAGTAGCAACAAACATATTCACTCAGCTCCTGAGTATTTCAAGTTTTACAGTACACATTAAAAATGATTTCTTCCATCAACACTATTAAATTCAAACTGTCGGATGTTTATGCATTTTGCAAGTTACACTGATTGAATGCTTACACGGGAGTGGGGGTCGGAACATCTCCCAATTTGTAGTTTACGTCACCCACATGCTAACACAGATACAACGTGTTCCATTTCCTCCCCCCTACCCCCAACAAAGAAGGCAGGATTTTTTGGTTTCTTTTAGGTAATTGTTTTAAAAGGATGATGATCAATTTGAATGTCTGAAATTCAGTAATATTTAGCTCTTAGACAACTAAGAGGTTAAAGATGGAAAATACTTTCTCCTAACACTAAGTTAGAAAATCATTTGCATCATGCTGTAAACTAGGAAGCAATGTAAAGCGACAAAAACCTGTCCCCAGTACATAATTAAAAAATCTAAATTTCAAATCAGCAGAGCTGGTCTACTTGCATGTTGACTATATGCCACAATGTAAGTGAGCTCCTGAAGTGCATAGCTAGTGTAGGTAGTCTTCCACCGTGGCAAACGCACAGGATCCGATTCCTGATCGAGCCATCAGTCCTAGACACTGTGTGGCCTGTCCCATTGCTAGGGCAAGTGGAGGTTGCTTTGGCAGATTGTGGGTTTCTAAGGAGAGAGTATTAGAAAATAGAAATTAAGAGGACATTAAGATAAATCAGGAAAACAACATTTCTTAATTTATTAGGGCATGTATGGCTCTGAAGTACCTCACTAGCAAAGGTAGGGCAATCCCTTGAACATAATTCTAACAGGGTAATGTGGCTGCTGGGTAACAAATTTTAAGTTGTTACAGGACTAGAGAGAGAGAACTTTTGTTTTTAGGTAGGGTCTCATTTTAGCTCAGGCTGACCTGGAATTCACTATGTAGTCTCAGGGTGGCCTCGAACTACCAGCGATCCTCCAACCTCGGCCTCCCAAGTGCTGGGATTAAAGGCATGCACCACCACGCCCGGCGAGAGATAGAACTTTTGTAGTGACTAAATTTAGTATTTATCTTCTACTGGACTGAAGTTAGTTGACATTAAAAAAGACAATAGGGAGATGGAAATATGGTTTAGTGGTTAAGGTGCTTGCTTGTAAAGCCTAAGGACCCATTTTTGACTCCCCAGACCCATGTAAGCCAGATGCACAAGATGGCGCATGCACAAAAGGTGGCACACTTGTGGAGTTTAAGCACAGTGGCTAGAGGTCCTGGCATGCTGGTTTTCTCGTGCACGCATTAAAAAACGAGACTAGGTTTTCATGAAATATTTCCAATAATAAATTCTCCTTGAGAGTGGACAGAATCCACCTGCACTGCTGAGTCATCACTGAGATATGCTGGTGTTACTCAGCAGTGAGTATTAGTGCTGGTGAGGGAAACAAAGCAAAGCCAACCTACAATTTTGAAGGGGTTTTATCAGAATCTTAGTATGCATGCAGTAATTACCAAAATTTATTCCTTGCCAGAGATGAAGTAATGAACTAATGGTAGAAGTGGACCAACTTAGAAACGATTAATTTCTCCTTGTGTGGAGGCAATGTGTAAAGCATGAGTATCCTCAAATGACATGAGAGGGGAAAACCAGTGACATGGCTGGTAAGGCTCCAGGACCAGTGTGCCCAATGTTACTAAGAAGCTCAGGACTCAGTGCAAAAAAAAAAGATACAGACTAGTAAGAAAATAGTTTTAGGACTGGAGAGATGGCTTAGTAGTTAAGGCACTTGCCAAAGGACCCAGGTTTGATTCTCCAGTACCCTCATAAGCCCAATGCACAAGGGGGTGCATGTGCCTGGAGTTTGTTTACAGTGGCTGGAGTCCTTGGCACTCCCATTCTCTTTCTCTCTTCTATATCTCTGCTTACACATAAATAAAATTTAAAAAGAAAATAGTTTTTAAAAGTACTGAAAAGGTAAAAAAATATATTTTTTGTTGTTTAGAGTTTGGCTCTAGCCTAGGCTGACCTGGAATTCACTATGTAGTCTCAGGGTGGCCTTGAACTCACAGTGATATTCCTACTTCTCTACCTTCCGAGTGTTGGAATTGAAGTTGTGCTCCACCATACCCGGCCAACATTCTAGACATGAATTTGGCCCTTTTACAAGTCTAACATTTCAATTACCTGAAATTTACTTTCTAGTTTGGAACAAATAACAAACCTGCAAACCTAATGGCCATTAGTACAGACTTCTAAACTGGATTGGAGTCCCATTTTGTTGGAAAAACTAGATACTAGTAAAGTCAGATGTAAAATTAACCTGAATTTTTGAAGAGAACAGCTCACATTTTTTTTACATACAGCAACATTCTAATGTTTACATAGGGGCTCAATTCACAAAAGCATTTATTCTGTATAGAAATACTGATAAAATACAGAAACCAACAAGGAGAACAGCAACTTTAATATTGCTGTATATGTTCATGTGAGTGTGGGGATGCATGTGCCATACCACATGTGGTGGTCAGAGAACTTCAGGTTATCAGTCCTTGTTTTAAGGAAGGATCTCTCCACCACTGAATTCACCAGAGTAGCTGCCCCACAAGTTTCCAGGTAAGTTTCTGGTCTCCCTTCCCTTCTCTCTAGGCATGCTGGGATTATAGGCACTCTATTTTATTTTATTCTATTTTATTTTACTTATTTTGGTTTTTCGAGGTAGGGTCTGTCTAGCCCAGGCTGACCTGGAATTCACTATGTAGTCTCAGGGTGGCTTCGAACACACGGTGATCCTCCTACCTCTGCCTCCCAAGCGTTGGGATTAAAGGCGTGCGCCACCACGCCCGGCTGATTATGGGCACTCTTGCTAGAGCGTCAGGCTTTACATGGTTTCTGGGGATCCAAACTCAGGTACTTTTGCACAGCAAGCACTTTATCCAATGAATCACTAACCCTAAATCGCTCTTTTGTTTTCTTAACCTTTTTGTTAGGCAAGGACCTGTTAATTTGGTTAACCTAAATACAAATTATTTGACTCCAAGAGTTGGTCCCTTGGAGGGCACTAACAAGTCACCAGAAAGCTCCTTATATGCGCCTGTCAGCATGGTGGGTGATAACGAGAGGCTCAGGTCACCCTTACCTGTTTCAAACACTTCAACCAATGGGGAACCTGATAACGAACCAACTAGGAATCCTGACCTACAGAGCATGCCTGCACTTCTCAGATACTCAAACTCCTGAGCCCAAGTCACTGAAGCCTCTGTTCCCGACATCAGAGCTTCATTTTGTTCACATACACCTTCTAACCTCACTTTCTTATGCATCAGCTATATTTTCATTAACATGTCCAAATTCTTCCACAGCAGCCAAGCCAAAACCCATTCTGAAAAATACACTAAACACAATGTCTTGGCCTATTTAATATGTCAAGGTCACATGTAAACTCTTCCTCATCCTTAGTCCAGTCCTTTCAGGGGACCAGTCCAGATTTTCAGCACTTCATGTAACGCCCACAACTCACCTTGATGATTACTCACTTGGAGAGGCAAAAGGCCCTCTTCCCACCATGTCTACATCCTTTCCTGCAGTGGCAGAAGAGCTAGGGCCCAGTCCAAGTAAGAAGCTAGGAGAATGCTACCCCTTAACTCTCAGCATTTATTTATTTTTATTATTTTTATTTTTTTAGTTTTTCGAGGTACGGTCTCACTCTAGTTCAGGCTGACCTGGAATTCACTATGTTGTCTTAGGGTGGCCTCGAACTCACAGTGATCCTCCTACCTCTGCCTCCCGAGTGCTGGGATGAAAGGAGTGCGCCACCAGGCCCGGCCTACTCTCAGCCTTTAAATGAAAGCTACAAGGACTCTGGTGAAGTTATTTTGAATTTAAACAAGACCATTGAAACACCTCACCATAAGTGAGAATGTGCAAGAGTGCTTACATATGTGCACACAAATACTTTTTTAAAAAATTGGTAAAGTTTATTTATTTGAGAGGCAGTCATTATAAAGGAACCAGATGCATGAACCACCATGTGCACGGGGCTTACATGGGTTCTAGGGAATTGAATCTGGGTCCTTAGACTTTACAGGCAAGCACTTTAACAGCTAAGCCATCTCTCCAGCCCCACGTAAACATTTCTATTTCCCAAATGTACTCCACAATTGACTACTGCTATTCCATTAGTATCCACCATGTCATTGTACTTGGGATAAAGGAAGGTTTCTATATCTTAAAAACAGAGAATAACATGTCCCTTACTATTACAGCAAAACATCCAGAGGTCCTATATGATGTTCTTTGGCTTACCTAATATTGCACTGTTAAGAGCTGAGCACACAGGTTCTCTTTGAATTGGGTCTAGTTGATTTCCAACGGGGCTGTTCCAAGGATCTGAATATGCTAGTAAACTGAATGCATCCTGCAGAAAACAATTCAGATAGCTTAGCTGTTAGGTTTAGGATGGTTCCAAGTTGAAGGGAAGGTGAAATATAGCTTTAGGACACTAGACTACTATAACCATTAAGCCCATGTACCCATGTGTGGGATGCTCTGTATTTCAGAATTAGATTACACTGGTTTTCAAGTTTCTATATGGGAGCTGGCATCTCATTGTATACCATCTTCTCAGACTTGGTAGTGGACAAACTAAAGCCAAAGTAGTTCTCTCACACATTCAGTTTATTTCCAAGTTCCCTTAAAATCATGCCTGAAGGTGAAGTTCACTACACTGAGGTTGCAAATAAACGCTCACCAGGTGGGCAGGGCCATTGCTTTTGCTGGCCATTTCTCAGTTTGTGGACTCTCCCTCATATATTCCTGAATAAAATTGTAATCATTTATAAATAAAAACAATCATTACACAGCCTTCTTTTTTTTAGGTAGAGTCTCACCCTAGCCCAGGTTGACTTGGAATTCACTATGTAGTCTCAGGGTAGCCTTGAACTCTAGGCGATCCTCCTACTTCTGCCTCCCAAGTGCTGGGATTAAAGGTGTGTGCCACCATGCCTGGCTGCACAACTTTCTTTTAAGCAACCACTCTTCTCATCTTTCTATGGAAGGCATAAACTGTGATGGTTTGGGACAGTGGCTTCAAGCCCACTACTCACTGACTTTTTGGCCCCTGGAAGGCAGCAATCTCATAAATGTCCAGCTTCGCCATTTCATGTTAAATAGATTATAGAGACAGACCTTATGTCACAGAGATGCATGAGTACTAAATCAAGTTAGCAATGTCCGCTCATTCCATCTTTATGTAAGTCCTAAACCCACAGTACCATTACACACACACACACACACAGTATTAAATAACAAAACATGGACACAAGAGATCCCAGTGCAAAGGGAGACATGGATAAAAGCTGTAAACCTGTGAATTAGGGACCATATCACTTAAAAATATTGAATGCCACGCAGTCCACAGATCTGGAGTCACCTGATCATGACTCAGATTCCACCCCTGCTATCCACCTTTACTCAGTGTTGTTGCTCAAATAGGTGGGAAAAGGCTTCCTGTGAACTGTTCTCACCCCAGCCACCATGAAACAATCTGAAGTCAGTCTGACAGTTCAAGACAGAGTATGTATGACACTGAGGACACACATAGGACCCACCACTACCTTAAACTCCTCAATATTTTGCTTAGGTTAATTAGTCTTCTGCCCCAATTTTACTGAAAGCTCTATGAAGACAGCAATTACTTACTGGATATTTGAATCCCCTGTACTCTCATAGGTGGTGCATGCAGGAAAGCTTTATGTACCTCCTGATAGCAAGGCCTGTTTCTTAAAGCACTGGAGATGTTTAGGTATATAACACAGAGCTATAGATTCCTTTTTTAAAATTTATTTATTTATTGACAACTTCCTTTAAAATTTTTGTTTATTTATTTGAAAGCAACAGAGAAAGAGGCAGATAGATAGAGAATGGGCACGCCAGGGCCTCCAGCCAGATGCATGCGCCTCTCCTACATCTGGCTTACGTGGGTCCTGGGGAATTGAGCCTCAAACTGGGGTCCTTAGGCTTCACAGGCAAGTGTTTAACCGCTAAGCCATCTCTCCAGGCCCAGAGCTACAAATTCTATTTCCTACCCCAACTCAACTTACTGTCAAATTTTATTTCCTACCCCAACTCAACTTACTGTCAAAAGAATAGCTTATATCCTATAAAGCTTATCAATCATATCCTTTGTTGTTGTATTTTTGAGTCAGGGTCTCATGAGCCCAAGCTGGACTCGAACTCACAATAATTCTCCTACCTCTGGCTCCCAAGTCAATCATATCATTTTTAAAATTTAAAGATTTTCATTTATTTGCAAGCCCAGAGAGAGAATGAATATGGGTGTGCCAGGTCATAGTACCAATGCAAATGAACTCTAGAAATATGGACCACTTTTGGGCTTTCAGCTTTACTTGGGTACTGGGAAACTAAACCTTGGTCATTAGGCTTTGTGCTTTAATCACTGAATCACGTCCCCAACCCAATCAAAAAAAAATTATATATATATTTATATTTGAAGCAGGGCCTCGTTCTAGCCCAGGCTGACCTGGAATTCACTATGTAGCCTCAGGCTGGCCTTGAACTCCTATCTCTGCCTCCTGAATGCTGAGATTAAAGGTGTGTGCCACCACGTCAGTACTAAGAAACACCATTCCTTTATAAAAGTTTACATCATCAAATCCCTACAACCAAACCCCTACAACTTTATCAAGAAACATCACTTTGAGATAGAGTAGTGCTCAGCACTGAAATATCTCTGTCACATCTGCCCAGGTTCAGGGTCCATTGCGGAAAAGGTGGTGGAAAGAATGAAAGAACCAAAGGAAGGGTAGGACTCCTTACAACAAGCTCCTCCAGACACAAAATGGCCACATATCCATGACCTCACAGTGCCTGATACTACCGACACAAGACCATAATAAAAGGAAAAGATCATGACATCAAAATAAAAGAGACTGATTGAGAACTGGAGGGGATATGATGGAGAGTTGAGTTTCAAAGGGGAAAGTGGGGCGAGGGAGGGAATTACCATGGGTTATTGTCTATAATTATGGAAGTTCTCAATAAAAAAAAATCACAAGGGAAAAAAAAACATCACTATGGGCTGGAGAGATGGCGTAGCAGTTAAGGCACTTGCCAGCAAAGGACCCACGTTCAATTCCCCAGTACCCATGTAACACCAGATGCATAAGGTGGAGCATTTGGTCTCTCTCAAATAAAATTAAATAAATATCTAATTAATTAATTGACAGAGAGAAAGAGGCAGAGAGAGAGAATGGGCATACGAGGGCCTTCAGCCACAGCAATTGAACTCCAGACATATATACCACTTTGTGCATCTGGCTTATGTGGGTCCTGGGGAACCGAACCTAGGTCCTTTGGCTTTGCAGGCATACGCTTTAACTGTTAAGCCATCCCTCCAGCCCTAAAATATTTTTACTTTTTAAAATTATTTTATTTATTTTTGGAGAGAGACACAGAGAAAGACAGAGAGGAAGAGGGAGACAGATAGAGATGGGTGCGCCAGCAGTCTCTGAGCTTCTGTGAACGAAATCCAGATGTGCGTGCCTCCTTGTGGTCAAGTGCGACATTGCGCCCTTGCGTCACTTTGCATCTGGCTAAACGTGGGACCTGGAGATTGGAACCGGCGTTCTTAGGCTTAGCAGGCAGGCGCCTTAACCGCTAAGCCATCTCTCCAGCCCCTAAAATATTTTTAAAACAAATCACTTTGGGGTTGGAGAAATGGCTTAGAGGTTAAGGCACTTGCTTGTGAAACTTAAGGACCCATATCTGACTCTCTAGATCCCTGACTCTATATCCCAGGTAAACCAGACACACAAAGGTGAGGCAAGCACAAGGTCACACATGCCCACTAGGTGGTGCAAGTGTCTGGAGTTTGATTGCAGTGGCTGAGGCTCTGGTGCGCCAATTCTTTCTCTTTCTAAAATAAAAATAAAAAAATTAAAAAAAAAATCAAGCCAGACATGGTGATGCACGCCTTCAATTCCAGCACTTGAGAGGCAGAGGTAGGAAGACTGCGGTGAGTTCGAGGCTACCCTGGGACTACATAGTGAACTCCAGGTCAGCCTGAGTTAGAGCAAGACCCTACCTCAAAACAAAACAAAACAAAAACAAAAAATCACTTTGTAAAAGGAAATGAAATTAACAAAATGAAAATTGTTTTATTCTGTGCTAGAAAACTTAATTGGTAATGATGCCTGAAGAAATGTAAATCAGCACTTTCCAGATACTAACAAATGTTAACCCTAAGGTTGCACTGAGGTAGTAGTGCTAGCACTGTTGGCTGCAAAAGATTCCTGGGAAGTAGGATGCAGTATGAGCCACAGAGATATTCATAGCCTTTGACCTGGTAATTCTACTCCTGGTACTTTGCTTCAGTCAAAACTCTGAAAGAAACATGAAGATACACATATGAAAGTTTTACTGGCCCATCTAATATAAAAGCAAACAGAAAAACCAACAGCCGTACTAAATTGACAAAGCTGCAAAACAGAATATCCTAAGTTATAGAAACTGGGACAAGTAATTTAGTTTTATTAAGGCAGGGTCTCACTCTAGGCTATGTTGACCTTGACTCGCAGATCCCCCATCTTAGTCTCCGGTGTGCGGAAATGAAAAGGGCTGAGCTTTCACACATGGGACAAATGCCTTAAGATAACAACAACAAAAACACCCTCAAGCCTAGTGTTGGCTCACTCCTGTCATACCTACGCTCAGGAAACTAAGGCAGGACGACTGAAAACTAGAGGCTAGACAAGCAACGTGGATGGTGACAAAGAGTCACTACAATGACTAGTCAGTAAGTTATGTACCACTATGCATGTGTGGAATTAATCACAACACTAAAAACACCTTGAAACTATCACTAAGGGTTCTGCGGAAATAACTGGAGGGAAATGCAATGTCATTTAGGCAGGATTCTCAAACTGCACTCACAACTGATTGAAAACCCAGAGCAGTTTCTAAATAGCATGAACCTAACTGCTATTTTTCTTTCAGTTACTGTACTGAAAGCTCCCCAAGGCTGCATGCGGCTGTTCATTAATCTGACTTGGTATGCCTACAACCTCATCGTACTGAGGAAATCAACAAACAGTTACCAAACAAACCAAGCCTGGCACCTCCCTTGGGAGCCACTGGCAGAAGTAGGTTATAAAGAACAAAACCAAAGATGACAGAAGAGAAAGTGAGGACTGACAGGCTAGAAGGAAAAAGGTCAAGATAAACTGTAGGGTCCCTGTCACTGCAGAACTCCTCAAGCATTTTTACAAAGAGCACCTATGGGCTGCAGTGGGTGACCCTCCACTGTGCAGGGAAGCGGAACCCACAAGCACTGCTGCATAAAGATGTCTAAGCTGACAGAGACAGACTGCAATATAATGGTTGCCCCTTGATATTACAATGGAGCTGGAAAATACCTATTGCCTACTGACATCATAGCTGTCATCATATCTCAGAACAGTGAATTAATTACTCATGTGTTTGTGATAAGGACAGTATAAACAAAACCTAAGGCATGCAGCATGTAAGAGTACAGCAAATAGTTATGTAAATGTCTTACCTGTTGATGGTAACAAACAATGGCACAATATGCTATGCCATATGAATGTGCTTATACACACACACGTGTATGTATAGTGTGTGTGTGTATAGTGACCATATGCATACCACAGAGGTGTGCAGGTTAAATACCATGGAGGTTTGTCTAAGAACAGCATGCTTGCACAAGAACAAAATGCCTAATAATGGGAGGACTTCCGGTTAAGATGGCCACATAGGAACCATGCCAAAACAGCCTAGGGGAGGAGAAAAAAAAAAACAAAACCAGCAAAATACACTCATCTACTCAAAAGTGAGGTGTATAATAAATTATCAACCACAGCAGAGAAGTAGAAGAGATCAAGAGCATCTACAGCCCACAGAAGCAGGCAGAAGCAGCTCCAGCAGTGGTGGCGAGTTCCACGTGGCCACAGCTACCAGGCTCAGCGTGAGCTGCAGGATTTTAGGTGAGGGGATTTTCCACTCACACCGCCTCCTCACAAACTCAAGAAACGTGGAAGGAGGATGGCAGAGACCAACGGAGCGGCTTGTGAGGAAGAGGATTGCGAGGACCAGCGGGAGAACTTCAGCCACCATCCACAGCCTTTTCCCTCCCCCACTGCCAGCACAAGCGCCAGCAAGCACCAGAGACCTGGGCAACAGAGCTCACCTACCCAGCACCCAGCACAGGTGATCAGAGAAGCAATCCACAGACCCAGCCAGCCTGTGTGAGTCCACAGCACAGCAAAGGGGAACCCAAGCGGCCATGCATAGCTGAAAGCCATCCCGAAAGGTAACTGGGATTATACCAGGTCAGTACCCGCCCAATAAGCCTGATGTATAGGCTTGCATTAGGAGTGCTAATGTCAGGGTAAATTACATGTTACATCTGATGGATGGTCAGATTTGCCGTTCTTAAATAAAGCTATATTTTGGGCTTCTCGTCTGTTGCTTCCTGATCTATAGTGCTTTTGTTTCCTCTTCTGTCCATTGTTGGGGAAGGGTCTCACTCGATCACAAGCTGACCTTGGAACCCACTACAGACCAGAAATCTCAGCCTCCCAGTTGACAGGATTAAGGGTGTGGGGCAACACACATCCTTAGGGACTGTGACTTTTGTTAGAGGACCTGCTTATGATAATACCTACTCTTGCATAAATACTGTGTTGTTTTTCATTGATGTGTACATTGTTTAGTTAATGTTTTAGAATTTTTCTGTATTTTGTTCCACGCAGCCTACTTGAATACTCTCATAGCAGGAAAACGTAACCTAGGGTCACTTTTGTGGTTACTCTGAGAGTCCTAAGAGCCACACCTAGCACCTTAAGCTCCTACCCTGAAAATATATAAATCAGATTGATTGATACAACTAATAATACTGCAGATAATTAGAAAACCCAAGGATTAAATTAATTCAAGATGCAAAAATATCTACATTATAATACAAGAAACACACACACAAAAAAATCAGGACAACATAAATCCACCAAAAAGTACTAATGCATCAGAAATGACCTTCAGTCGGGCGTGGTGGCGCACGCCTTTAATCCCAGCACTTGGGAGGCAGAAGTAGGAGGATCACCATGAGTTCAAGGCCACCCTGAGACTACATAGTGAATTCCAGGTCAGCCTGAGCTACAGTGAAACCCTACCTCAAAAAAACAAAAAATAAAATAAAATAAAATAAAATAAAATAAAATAAAATAAAATAAAATACCTTCAGTGAGAGTGATTTAGAGGAAATACCTGAGAAAGATTTCAAAAGAATGATTATAAATATGTTCAAAGAACTCAAAGAGGCAATCAAAGAACACACAGGTAACAAATTTAATGAAGTAAGGAGGTCAGTACAAGACATAAATAAGGAAATACAAATAATAGGGAAAAGCCAGTCAGAAATACTAGTAATGAAGAACACAGTCAGTGAAATAAAAATACTCTAAAAAAATCTCTCTAATAGGATGGATGAAGGAGAGAACAGACTAAACTAGAAGACCAGGCAGCAGATCTAATACAGTCCAACAAAGAGAAGGACGAATTAATAGAAAGGTATGAATGGGAATTTCAAGATATTTGGGACACTATGAAAAGATCAAACAAGAATTCAGGGTATAGTAGAAGGAGAAGAATTTCACTCCAAAGGCACAGTAGGCATTTTCAACAAAATCATAGAAGACAACTTCCCCCAAATTGGGAAAGAGATGCCAATGTACATACAGTAACACCAAACAGACAAAACCTGGAAAGAAACTCTCCTCGCCATATTAAACTACCAAACATACAAACCACAGAAAATGTATTGAAAGCAATTAGAGAAAAATAAAGTCACCTACAAAGGCAAGCCCATCAGGATCATAGCAGATTACTCAACACAAACCTTAAAAGCCAGCAGGGCTTGAAGTGATATATTCGAAGTTCTGAAAGATAACAATTGTCAACCAAGGTTACTTTATCCTGCCAAAGCTATCCATTCAAAGAGACGGAAAAATAAGAACATTCCACAATAAAAGCAGGCTAAAGGAATATTTGAGGACAAAACCAGCTCTACAGAAAATACTTGCACGGATCCTCCATGCTGAAGAAAAAGAAAAGCACATATATAAGGAACCAGGAAAAAACAAACCATACTCAAATAATAGTTAATAAAAGAGAGCAAAGGTAATACTGGAAAAACTACAAAACAAGAAAAATGGCAAAAATAAATACACACCTTTCAATAATAACTCTTAATATCAATGGTCTGAATGCACCAACAAACACAGGTTTGCAGACTAGGATAAAAAGCAGGATCCTTGCTGGGCGTGGTGGCTAAGTGCCTATATTAAGAAATTAGAAAGGTCACAAGTAAACAACTTAATGCTTCACCTTAAGGCCTTGGAAAAAGAAGAACAAGGCAAACCGAAAATCAGTACATGGGAAGAAATAATAAAGATTAGGGCAGAAATTAATGATATAGAAAAAAAAAAAAAAAAATCCAAAGAATCAATGAAACAAAGAGTTGGTTCTTTGAAAGGATAAACAAGATTGATAAACTCTTAGCAAATCTGACCAAAAGAATGAGAAGACAGACAAATTAATAAAATTAGAGATGAAAAAGGCACCATAACAACAGATACCAGAGAAATTAAAAAAAATCATAGTGACTTACTATAAGAGCATATACTCCACTAAGTTTGAAAAACCTAAAGAAATGGATGATTTCCTTGATTTATATGACCTACCTAAATTAAATCAAGAAGAGATTAACCACTTAAATAGATCTATAACAAGTATAGAGAGCCAAGCAGTTATTAAAAAAAGTCCAGGCCCAGATGGATTCACTGGCAAATTTTACCAGACCTTCATGAAAGAACTAACATCATAAAAAAGAAAAGGAAGGCCAGGCGTGGTGGCATATGCCTTTAATCCCAGCACTCGGGAGGCAGAGGAAGGAGGATCTCCGTGAGTTCAAGGCCACCCTGAGACTACACAGTTAATTCCAGGTCAGCCTGATCCCAAAACTAGACAAAGATAGGACAAAAAAAATTACAGACTAATCTCCCTCATGAACATAGATGCAAAAATTCTTAACAAAATATTGGCAAACAAGAATATATCAGAAAGAACATTCACCCAGACCAAGTAGGCTTTATCCCAGAGATGCAGGGATGGTTCAACATACGCAAATCAATAAATGAAATACATCCTATCAATGGACTGAAGGACAAAAATCACATGATCATCTCAATAGATGCAGAAAAAGCATTCGATAAAATCCAACATCCCTTCATGATAAAAGTCCTACAGAGACTGGGAACAGAAAGAACATATCTCAACATAATAAAGGCTATTTATGACAAACCCACAGGCAACATAATAGTAAATGGGAGAAAAAAAACTTGAAGCTTTTCCACTAAAATCAGGAACAAGACAAGGATGTCCACTGTACCCACTTTTATTTAATATAGCACTGGAAGTCTTAGCCATAACAATAAGGCAAGAGACAGTCATAAAAGGGATTCAAACTGGAAAGAAGAGATCAAGTTATTATTTGCAGATGACATGATTCTATACATAAAGGACCCTCTCTAAAGACTCTACCAGCAAACTGTTAGAGCTGATAAACATCTATAGCCATGTAGCAGAATACAAAATAAACACACAGAAATCAGTAGCCTTCCTACATGCTAACAACACACAAAAGCATGATATCAGAGAATCACTCCCATTCACAATTAACTAAAATAAATAAATAAATAAATAAATAAATAAAGAAAGAAAGAAAGAAAGAAAGAAAGAAAGAACGAACGAACCTTGGGATAAACCTAACCAAGGAAGTGAACGATCTCTACAATGAAAACTTTAACACTCAAGTGAGACATTGTAGAAGACACAAGGAAATAGAAAGACATCCCTTGTTCTTGGATTGGAAGAATCAACATTGTGAAAATGGCAATCTTACCAAAAGCAATCTACACATTTAATACAATCCTCATCAAAATTCCAGTGGCATTCTTCATAGAAATAGAAAAATCAATCCAAAAATGCATTTGGAAGCACAAAAAAACCTCAGATATCTAAAACAATTTTGAGCAACAAAAATAAGGCTGGTGATATCACCATACCTGATTTTAACCTATATTACAGAGACATAGTAACAAAAATAGCATGGTACTGGCACAAAAACAGCCATGTAGATCAATGGAACAGAATAGAGGACCCTGATGTAAGTCCAGGAAGCTAAAGCTCCCTGATCTTTGACAAAAATACTCACTGGAGAAAAGACAGCCTCTTCAGCAAATGGTGCTGGGAAAACTGGATATATATCAGTAGAAGGATGAAAACAGATCCTTATCTCTCTCCATGTACAAGAATTAAGTCCAAATGGATCAAAGACCTTAATATGAGACCTGAACTCTGAAACTGCTAGAAGAAAAAGTAGGGGAAACCCTTCAACATCCCTAATACTAAAAACCTATGACAGGGGAAGTCATGAGCCCTAGGGGTGTAGCATCTGCTGGTGTCTGGCTAAATGTATATACTGTGTTCACCAAACTGCCCAGTAAGCACTTCTCTTAATGTCCATACCCATATATTAATGCTACTCTCACTTTTTCTCACAGAAGTTTCTCTTTTCAGATGGTGTGACCTTGGGATGACTCGGAAGGTACCATGGTGCTGAGAAGGGACAGAGGAGTGTCCAGCACTGAAACATCTCTAACACACCTTCCAAGACTCAGGGTCTATGACAGAAGAGGCAGCGGAAAGAATGTAAGAGCCAAAGGAAGGGTAGGACTCCTTACAACATGCTCCTCCAGACCCAATATGGCCTGGATATCCATTACCTTTCAGTGCCTGACACTACCTACACAAGACCATCATAATAGGAAGAAAAGATGATGACATTAAAATAAAAGAGACTGATTAAGAGGGGGAGGGGATATGAAAGAGAGTGGAGTGCCAAAGGGGAAAGTGGGGGGAGGGAGGGAAGTCCCATGGGATATTGTCTACAATTAAGGAAGTTGTCAAAAAAAAAAAAAAAAAAAAAAAGCCGGGCTGGAGAGATGGCTTAGCAGCTAAGGCGCCTGCCTGCTAAGCCTAAGAACACTGGTCCCAATGTCCAGCTGTTCCAATCTCCAGGTCCCACGTTTAGCCAGATGCAAAAAGAGGCAAGGGTGCAGTGCCCCACTTGCCCACAAGGGGGCGCACGCATCTGGATTTCGTTCACAGCAGCTGAGAGACTGCTGGCGCACCCATCTCTGTCTCCCTCTCCCTCTCTGTCTCTCTCTCCAAAAATAAATAAAAAATAATAAAAACTAATTTAAAAAAAAGCCTAATAATGAATTTCATTTTTTGCTTTTATCTTTTTTTTTTTTGGTTTTTCGAGGTAGGGTGTCATTCTGGCTCAGGCAGACCTGGAATTCATTCTGTATTCTCAGGGTGGCCTTTAACTCACGGCAATCCCCTACCTCTGCCTCCCAAGTGCTGGGATTAAAGGCATAAGGCATGCACTACCACACCCGGCTTAATAATGAATTTCTTTTTTCTTTTTTTTTTTTTTTTTTTTTTTTTTTTTTTTTTTTTTTTTCAAGGTAGGGTTTCACTCTGGTCCAGGCTGACCTGGAATTAACTATGTAGTCTCAGGGTGGCCTCGAACTCTCAGCGATCCTCCTACCTCTGCCTCCCGAGTGCTGGGATTAAAGGCGTGCACCATCACGCCCGGCAGAATAATGAATTTCTTAAAGCATGTTCCTGACAATAAATGATGCACTATTGTATGACTCAGTTCATGCAAATCCCAAACATAAAAATTAAAATATAGCCAAGTATGGTAGCACAGGCCTTTAATCCTAGCACTTGGGAGGCAAAGGTAGGAGGATTGCGGAGAGTTTGAGGCCACCCTGAGACTACATAGTTAATTCCAGGTCAGCTTGAGCTAGAGCGAGAGCCTACCTCGTAAAACAAAAAAAAAAAAAAAAAAAAAAAAAAAAAAATTAAAATACCCCCAAATAATGTGACCTAGAGTAAAGAGTAAAGACAAATAGCTTTAAAACTAAAATACATCAAAAAATAATTTTCTGAGCCAGGTGTGGTGGTGCACGCCTTTAATCCCAGCACTTGGGAGGCAGAGGTAGGAGGATCACTGTGAGTTTGAAGCCAGCCTGAGACTACATACTGAATTCCAGGTCAGCCTGGGCTAGAGTGAGACCCTACCTTGAAAAACCAAAAACAAAAAAAGAATTCTGTGCTGTGTCCATCAACTCCTCCCATCTTGCTCTCTGGCTTCTTGTCAAGTAGGTCAGTTATGTTTCTTACCCTGGTATGGATCAGGTAGGTTTGGGGGGTGAGAGAGGCGCAGCTTAGACTATGAAGGGTCTCTCAAAGACGGCCGTGCTTACAAGTCAGGAGTGTAAAATCAAAGCTAGCCATTTCTTTAGATGAAATGATAAATTATACCTTCATGTAATTAGTGCAATCAAGAAATACCTTTGAAATGTGGTCATATAATGACATTTTCTTGAGTTTTATGTAAATTAGAATCAGACACAATAAGCTGATGGGAATAAAATTTCACATATTCAAAAGTTCTATATAAATCACATATTCCTTCATCCAGCTTTCCTTAGCACAGTTTTAATGAGAAACTCAAGTCAGATAACTGAGTATTTAATGTTTAAGAATTCTTAAAAACATCTCATATTCCCAAATAGTTCCTCCAGGAGTAGTTCTCAGAATGGTCCAGGGGCACAAAGAATCCAGGCACCTTTCAAGGAGCTTATAAGGCCAAAGTTGTTTTCATAATAACACTAACACTTTGCTTGTCCTTTTTATTAATTTATTTTACTTTATTCTTTTCTTATTTATTTTTAAAATATTCTTATTTATTTATTTGACAGAGAAAGAAGGGGGAAGAGAGAGAGAATGGGCATGCCAGAGCCTCCAGCCACTGAAAATGAACTCCAGACGTGTGTACCCGGCTTACGTGGGTCCCGGGGAATTGAACTTGGGTCCTTTGGCTTTGCAGGCAAATACCTTAATCACTAAGCCATCCCTCCAGCCCTATTTATTTATTTTAGAGACAGAAGGAGAGAGAATTGGCCTCTACTCTGCTATATTGAACTCCAGATGCTTGTGCCACCTAGTGGCATGTGTGACCTTGAGCTTGCTTCACTGTTGTGCATCTGGCTTAGGTGGGATCTGGAGAATCGAACATGAGTCTTTAGGCTTTGCAGGCACGTGTCTTAACCACTAAGCCATCTCTGAAGCCCCTCCTTGCCCTTGTTACTTTCAAAGCCTATTTCCCTGATGCACAAATACTTGATTTGACTGAGTATAGAAGTAGATGTGCATCTAGCTCATCACCTGTTACAGAAAGCAGTAAAGAGACTACAAAAGTATAAAATAGAGGCTGCGGAGATGGCTCAGTTAAAGGTGCCTGCTTGCAGAGCACTGCTGGCCCAGGTTTGATTCTCCAGAACTCACATAAAGCCAGATGCACAAAGAGGTGCATGCATCTGGAATTCACTTGTAGTGGCAAAGGGCCCTAGTGCACCAGTACTTTCACTCTCATAACTAACCAGATAGATAAATGTGACAGATGCATGATAGATGAAATTTTATAAGGCCTAAAAAAAAAGCATAAAATAGTGCTACTTCACATCTTCTCATTTAAGTGTGATAGTTGCTTTTTAGTAAAATGTTATTTAATGGATTTATTTTAAAATGAATAATTTTAGTTTTTTTTTTTTTGTTGTTGTTGTTGTTGTTTTTGTTTTTGTTTTCCAAGGTAGGGTCTCGCTCTAGTTCAGGCTGACCTGGAATTCACTATGTGGTCTCAGGGTGGCCTTGAACTCATGGCAATCCTCCTACCTCTGCCTCCCAAATGCTGGGATTAAAGGCGTGCGCCACCACGCCCGGCTAATATTAGGTTATTTTTTTTATTTTTATTTTTTGTTTTTTTGAGGTACCATGGTGACCACACATCTCTTCTGACTTTAGCCACTTAGTTATTGAAATACAAGACATAATGCTGATTGAAGGTAATACTGTGGAGACTCCTTACCCTACCTCAGACTGCATACCTGTCCTGTTGTTACATGGCAAATTCCTGTGCATAGAAAGCAGTAAACAACTATTGCCGCTTTATCAGAAGCAAATGGGACAACTCATAAAAGAATAGGCCTGGCCAGGTGTGGTGGTGCACGCCTTTAATCCTCAGCACTCAGGAGGCAGAGGTAGGCCATGAGTTCGAGGCCACCCTGAGATAACACAATTAATTCCAGGCCAGCCTGGGCTAGCGTGAGACCTTACTTTGAAAAATCAAAAAACAAAACAAAACAAAAAGAATAGGCCTGTTGACATTTCCCCACAGAAGGAAAGGCGAGAGGAAGGGTCTCAGGTGCCCTTTCTGCCAGCTTATGCAATGATGCACAAGGTCTCATGGCCTCAAGGGAAGATAAGAGTATACAGTCAGTAAAAGATCAAGGGACAATGAGCTCCACCTAAGCAGCCATGCTGGGATGAGGCTTCTTGGTATAGCTGCTGTAGAGGCCTTGCGTTCCTGCAAGTAATCCCTCACTCTGCTCTGGATGTAACCCCAGTAAAAATCACTGGTTCACCACAACTGGTTTTGGTGCGATTGTCATTTGGTCTGGGGTAAATAGACCTGTGTTTCTGTCTCCCCAGGGAAAAAGTTTCCCAAAACACGTATCTGCACAGGTGCTATACCGCAGCGATTTGCAGGGAGATGCCCACTAGTACTCATGTTATGCCAACTGCTCTAGGTACCACTAAGTGCTACTGACTGCTGACCTCTCATTGGGAATAGAAGCAGTAGCTGTTTGCCCTCCTTATACACCCAAACATCTTTCCTTTCCTTTCTGGAGTTTGCTGAGGTTTGGGTATCTCCTTACTGGTTCATGTGTCCAATGCTTGGTCCCTAGCTGGTAGTGTTATTTTGGGAATCTCTGGAAGCTTCAGGAGGTAGGGCCTAGAGAGAGGAAGTAGGTCACTGGGAGTATCCCTTTGAAGGATATACAGGGTCCTCAGTACCTTCCTCTCTCTGCTTCGTATCTGCTATGAGGTAAAAGCCCGTCTCTTCCACATGCTCCTGCTGCCATGTTAGTCTGCCTTACCGTAGGACCAAAATCAATGGAGCCAAGAATTGTGGACTTAAGTGTTTAAAACTATGAGCAAAATAAATCTTTCCTCCCCTTGTTTATGTCAGCTGTTTTGTCTCAGGAATGAGGGAAACAACTAACCCAGGCCTCTTCTAAAACATTCAGGATATATTCATAACAAGTAACTTTTAAAAACGTGCGTGGTGCTGCGCATGGTGGCGCACGCCTTTAATCCCAGCACTCAGGAGGAAGAGGTAGAAGGAATCACCATGAGTTAAGGCCACCCTGAGACTACATAACGAATTCCAGGTCAGCCTGGGCTAGAGTGAGACCCTACCTCGAACGCCCCCCCCCAAAAACAAAACAAAACAAAACAAAAAAAAGTGTGTGGTGTGCATCCATATGGAAGACAAAGGTCTAAGTTGGTGAGTGTGTGGTGGTGGGAGGGAGGGGAGGGAGATCCTTCCTCTATTGCTCTCGGCCTTCTTTTGAGATAGGGTCAGTACAAAACCTAGAACTCACCAATTGAGCTAGAAGGCCAGGGGATGGAGAGACAGCTTAGCAGTTAAGGTGCCTGTGAAGCCTAAGGACCCAGGTTCAAATTCCCAGAACCCACGTAAGTCAGATACACAAGGTGGCGCATGTTTCTGGAGTTTGTTTGCAGTGGCTGGAGGCCCTGGTACACCCATTCTCTCTGCTTCTTTCTCTCTCCCACAAATAAATAAATTTTAAAAAATACTTTTTACAAAAATGAAGGCCAGTTATGCATTTATTTTTCTGCATAAATGTATGTATAAAAAATGTATGTGTCAAAATTGTAGCTTTCTGAGTTCTCTCACAATTGTACAGTAACTCTAGAGCTGCAGGAATTCAGGTCAGTCATAAAGGGCGGTTATGTAACACTCCAGCACGTGACCATTGCTTCTTCACTGAGTCCAGTGTTCTAGTAGGTCACAGCTACTCATTGTCATCCAAAGTTGTCATACATTATTGAGTCTCAAGGAAAGCATGTGATTGCTAGGATCCGAAATGTCTCCCAAGAGCTCAAGCACTGAAGATTTGGTCCCAATACAGAAGTGTTGTCTTAGGAGGTGATTGGACCAAGAGAGCTCTAACCTCATGAATAGATTAATCCATTGATGGTGGAAATTTGAGGAAGTAGGACCTACTCGAAGGAAGTAGGTCACTAGAAGCATCCTGCAAAGGTATAACCTGTCCATAGACCCTTCCCACCTCTCTCTGCTAAGCAGCCACCATGAGGTAGCTCTGCTCCACCACAGGACCTGAAACAATGAGACTACGTGAGCATCCCTGAAATTTCTGACACTATGGGCCACAGAAAACCTTTTGTCCTTTGATTTTTCTTCAGGTATTTATTTTGTCACAGTCATGGAAAGCTAGCTCAACACACTCACTTACTTTTAGCATCTTCTTATTTGCCGTGTTCTTGCCACACTCTCTCCTCAGCTGTTCGCTCATTGCTTGCAGCTCTCGTCCAAAGTGGATCATTCTTTCTATGGCGGCCTGACTTCCTCCACACAACTGGCGTCTTAACTGACTTGAGTCAACTTCTGTAAGCAAAACAAAGAAGTACTTTACTAGCTGTGAAATGGAGAATGATGAACATAAATCATAATTAGATACTTCATGGAAACACATGGGTTGTCTGTGTATTTAAGACAGGATCCAAAGATGTAGCTCAAGCTGGACTCAAACTCCTGATGCTCCTGCCTTGGCATCCCCAGTGCTAGGATTATAGGCCAATGAAAGAGCCTGATTCAAAAAGTGATGAACCAGGTGTGGTGGGGCACAAGCTTTTAATCCCAGCAGCAGAGGTAGGAGGATTGCCATGAGTTCAAGTCCACCCTGAGACGACATAGTATGACAAGGACTAGTTATACTTCTAGAGAAATGTTACTTATAGAAAACCTTTTTATATTTTGTGTGTGAGAGAGAGTCATGTCAGGCATCTTCCTCGAGCACTCTCTACTCCTTTGAGATAATGTCTTGCACTGAACCTGGAACCCCGGTGTTTACATGGGTGCTGATGATCAAGAACGTTATCCAGAGCCAGCTCCCCAGCCCTACATTATATCTCTTCACTATCAACTGGTAATCAACACCACTATCACTATATAAGTCACTAATACTATACTTGATCTTAGTCAAAAGGCCGAGATGATACCATGTCACCACTACGAACAGTGTTTATAAGATGGTGAGGGAAATGATTACCCTTTACTAAGTACTTGATACAACAGCTTTACTCTTCACAATGACTTATAAGATACTATTTTACCCACTTTACAGATGAAGACATTGAGGCACAGAGCAGTTAGGTATTTTGTCCAAGGTCAAGTGCTAGTAAGTGGCAGCTGCAGAAATAAAATCTTGACAACCTGGCTCTAGAACTCTGGCTCTTAACCATTATATTTAAATTTCTCTCTGGAGGCTGAGGTAACTTATAGACAACAGAAAAAAACTAGGTTGCCTTTTAAACAACTTGAATAAAAAAATACCTTTCAATCTCAAAGTACCAGAAAATCTAATGTAGCTAGGAAATTCCAAAAATTTGTTAATAACGCCCACTCTCCATTTGGTAGGAATGTTTGTTGATGGTCTAGTTTTAGATCAAAACCATTCAAGTGGAGTTGCAAAGGGGAAAGTGTGTGTGTGTGGGGAATACTATGGTTTATTGTCTATAATTATGGAAACTGTCAAAAAAAAAAAAATTCATATAAACCACTGAGCCACATTTCTTTCTTAAGGCGGAGAGGTCATACGTGGGCCCTTTCTGCCTTCCCAGCATAGAAAATACATACTATGTACTTACATTAAATGAATTTAAGAAATTCAATTTTATTAAAATTCATAAAATAATTTCTACCCATGGTTTTACTATGTTGCCAGTGTGAAGTGTTTCCTGTCTCCAGCCTTGCACCCTCAGGCTGACTCTCCCCAGGAGGTCCAGCAGCATTGGTACAGACATTGCCCTTCCCCTCAGGAGCAACCCAGAGGTAGCACTACTCTCTAGCACTCTGCTCGTAAGAAAGCTTGATAATACATTCTTAATCTTTAAATGTGGCTTATGCTTATCAGATGTGAATCATATAGCCATCATTTTTTAATGAAAATTTAAGAAATGTCACTGCAGACCCATTTCGGTGTCCCAATCTTCCATGTCGTGGTCATGTTTGGAGCTCCCATTTAGGAAGCCATTGGATGATGTTTCTCCAACTCCATTGGAGTAGTGATCTGTTTCCATGTCTACATCATTACTGAAAATGAAAAAACAAACCTAATTTTAGAAATATACTTGTAGCTTAGTTTAAAACAAATTACGATACAACTACATAGTCTGCATATCAACTAACTTCATAAAACAATAGCAATCTACAATTAAGGTAGTTAAATCTCAAATGTTATCAAAGCCAAACACAAAAACAAACCATTATCAAACCTCTGGAGGTAAGGGAGAAAAAAATGATATGTGCAAAACCATGACTGTTTGTGACGGTGAATAAACAGAAATCAGAGTTGAAATATAATATTTTAAACTATTTTTCAAATTTTATTTATTTACTTATTTGAGAGAAAAAGAGACAGCCTCCAGCCACTGCAAACGAACTCCAGACGCATGCACCACCTTGTACATCTGGCTTACGTGGGTACTGGGGAAATGAACCTAGGTCCTTTGGCTTTGCAGGCAAGTGCCTTAACTGCTAAGCCATTTCTCCAGCCCTATTTTTAACTAATTTTCAAATTCAAAACTGCACTTCTTTCATGCCCCAGTAACTACCCCAAGTGTTCCTCTTCTCTGTCCCCAGCATTCATTTTCAGCATGTAAAGGAAACAACTTCCCCCTCCAAACTAATAATGTCACTTCTTTGCCTCGCATGTGATCCACTTCTGGACTTGTTACAAATCCTAACATTTTAGCCATTGCCTTACTGCTTAAGAATATATCCTCACCCTCCATGTTACCAGGAAAAAGCTACGCTGCACACAGCCCTATAGGAGACAGACATCATCAATAGTGGTAAACGGCAGTGGACACTGCAAGTCATAAGATTAACCATCCAGGCCAAATGAGCCAACTGGTGCAATGTCTGTTATGGGGGAAACCAACCATTCTCTAATTGGATTGGAGGCCTGCTCCACAGGAGGGAATACAGGCCTGGTACTGAAAACCTAGTGAAAAGCCATGGCAGGGGAGGTTATGAGCCCTAGGGGAGTAATGACTGCTCGTGTCTGGCAAAGTGCATATATTATGCTCACCAAACTGCCCTCTAAGCACTTTTCTTAATGTTTAGATCCATATATTAATGCTACTCTCACTTTTGGTTAGAGAAGCTTTTCAAAAACTACTGTCTCATATACTCATCTTTTCAGATTTCAACATTCTTTCTTATGGGCCCATGGTTTCAAAGTACTGCCAAATCTGTATTTTTATTCCTATGTAAATGGGGTCTTGCTATGTTGCCCCAGAAAGCCTAGAACTTGCAATTCTCCTGCCTCAGCCTCCTGAGTAGCTGACCACACCCCGATCAACAATTTCTTTTCTTTTCTTTCTTTTTTTTTTTTTTTTTTTTTTTTTTTTTTTTGAGATAGGTTTTCTCTCTAGCCCAGGCTGACCTAGAATTTACTATGTAGTCACAGGGTGGCCTTGACCTCATGACAATCGTCCTGGGACTAAAAGTGTGTGCCATCACGCCCAGCTCTTTGTTTTTGAGGCAAGCCCAACAGACGACCTTTTCTCATGCAAGAGAGTGACAGTGACAGAACCTGCACAACAGGCTTTCAGCCACCACAATCGAACTCCTTGAGCACATGTGTGAACTTGCACACTTTCGTCACTTTGTGTGTCTGCCTTATGTGGGACCTAGAGAGTCAAACATGGGTCCTTAGGCTTCAGAGGCAAGGCTTTTCACTGCTAAGCCATCTCTCCAGCCCAAACCTTTTTTTTTTCCCCCTGAGGTAGGGTCCCACTCTATCCCAGGCTGACCTGGAATTCACTCTGTAGTCTCAGGAGACCTCAAATTCATAGTGATCCTCCTACCTCTGTGTCTGAAGTGCTGGGATTAAAGGCATGCACCACCACATCCAGCCAAACTTTCATTTTTAAACCATTGTCATAGACAGTCTCTTGACAGTTTCTAATCTTTATACTTTTACAAACCTACACTGTACTACACCTTTGTGCTATTAACTGGATTTGTAAATAATGAAATTGTCTAGCAAATCTTACAAGAGACAATGAATATCTTAGTTTTAAGATTTCTATGAAGAGCAAATCATCAGTATAGTTATACAGCTCACAAGTGGATAAGTGATGGAAATTTCATAAATGTTGAAGAAAAAAATGCCCTTTCTCATTCTAAAAGTAAACTGTATTCATTTGTAGAAAGAAACTGAATGCAGAAAAACGATAGGATGCATGTAAAGAATTCTGCTCCTCAAGTCTGAAGGTCTAGATAGAGCTGGGGAGAATGCGGCCAGAGCTCTGGACAGCAAACCAGATTTATTCAGTGAGAAGAGGCTTAGACAACTTTTAGAAGTAATTTAAAAAACCCAACTTTAAACTTTAAAAAAAAAAAGTTTAATTTAATGAGAATCCTTTCAATGATTTTTTTTTGGGGGGGTTGTTCAAGGTAGGGTCTAATTTTGGCCCAGGCTGACCTGGAATTTACTATGTACTCTCAGGGTGGCCTCGAAAAAATGGTAATCCTCCTACCTCTGCCTCACGACTGCTGGGATTAAAGGTGTGCGCCACCATGCCAGGTATGATTCTTTTTTTTTTTTTTGGTTTTCTGTGGTAGAGTTTCACTCTAGCTCAGGCTGACCTGGAATTAACTATGTATTCTCAGGGTGGCCTCAAACTCTCGGCAATCCTCCTACCTCTGCATCCCGAGTGCTGGGATTAAAGGTGTGCGCCACCATGCCCGGCCATGATTCTTAATTGTATAGTAAACTTTGTTTTTCTTTTGGACAACTTAATTTTGTATCTGAGAACCTTACATACATTTAAGAGCTTTTGAGGCATGTTCCACATTGGGCCCCAAGGTTATCATGACACTGCCCTCCAGCAGCAAATGGCTTCCACTAAGCTAGTGACTATATTCCAGAGTGAACAGAATCAGTGCTGTGAAGAATGATATAACACGCGGTGTGAAAATAAAGAGAGGTGACACCTGGACTTGAGTTTCAGGCATGAAGGGGAGAGGGAGGATAGAAGGAAGAACGCTTTACATGGTGAGAAGTCTAAGGAAAGCACAAGTTCCCAAGCCAGAGATCCTGGGAAGTAGTTTCAGCTCTGCAACTTACTAAAATCAGTAACCTCTAAAAAACATCATTGAAGCTGGGCATGGTGGCACACACCTTTAATCCCAGCATTTAGGAGACAGAGGTAGGAGGATTGTTGTGAGTTCAAGGCCACTGTGAGACTACATAGTGAATTCCAGGTCAGCCTGGCCTAGAGTGAGACCCTATCTCAAAAATCCAAACGAAACAAAACAAAATAAAACAAAACAATCATTGACTTTTAGATATTCAGATGCACATCTGTAAAATGGTGTAGACAATACCACCTGTACCTGCATGACAATACTGCATATACTACCCTAAGTTCTCTCTGCACACAAAGGGTGATGCCACTGTCACCAAACCTTTGGTTAAACTGAACCTAGTAGTAACAGCTCTAGCCACCAACCTCCTGCCATGAGGACAGAAGTTCAGAGAAAAGCCCAAAGGCAGACCCCTCCATCAACAATAAGGAACTAGCTATAAAGTACTTAGCATTAACATTTTTCATTCAGAATTTCTTTCCTATAATATTTTACTTTTATATAATCTAAAGGGCCAACTCTACTGTGAAAGATTGCCTCACTCTCCTTTGCAACGTAGATCTTCTCCCTGCTTCTCGTGCACATTTGTGGCCTTCCTCATAATCTGTACCAGGTAACATCATTGCTTCTAAGTTTTTGTTATGTCATAGGCAACCCAGAAATTTCAATTAATCTTCAAACTTTCAAATATTAATTTTTTACAGGCTCCTTTTACAGAATCAAATTTCAAATAAAATTCCATGCTAAAAGATAGGTTCTCTCTCCTTCAATAAGAAAATGCTGCACTAATAATATCCCCTAAAAATGCCATGTGACCAGAAGTTTAGAGTTATAGGATAAAATCAGTATCAAATTGATTTGGATGCTGGGTGAATGAACAGGCTGAATGCACACAAATTTGCTTTTGCATGCACATGTGTCTTCAAGTGATATTTCATGTGTTTAAGGGTTCATGACTACTAAACCCCAGGATGTCAAGGCTCATTATATGTTGACAAAGGCATATCTTGTCTCAAACTTCCTCAAGTCAGACAACACAGCTAGCAGAACATTTGGTCCTTACAGGTACTCAACACTGTGACAACCACCTCCCACATGCAAGGTGTTTAAAGATAAGCTTTGGCATATGTGTATGGGGGGCGGGGAGGAGATTCTTTGTACAGTTAGTTCTTTTGAACTCAGAAAAACATTTGACATTCACCCCACATCTTTAAAAAAACATACACATAGAAAATAAAACTAGAAGATTTCTCTCATGTAAACATCAGGTTATATTACTGTGTCTTAACTAGAAAATAGAAAATGGCATTTACATGATTATTGGTATAACTCTGCACTGGCAAGAAGAGAGCGTCGAGAGCCTTCTGTCCTTATGACCTCACTGGAGAGAAGGGGGCAGAAGGGGAAGAGCAAAGAACTAAGACATGAGCCCATGAGCACAGCAGCAGGTAGAAAAGCTTTGGGGGACGGACGTGATGGCGCACACCTTTAATTCCACCACTTGGGAGGCAGAGGTAGGGGGATTGCCATGAGTTCATGGCTACCCTGAGACTACATAGTTAACTGCAGGTCAGCCTGGGCCAGACTGAAACCCTACCTCAGGCAAAAAAAAAAAAAAAAAAAAAGCTTTGGGAAACTGATCTCTTACCTGCTTACTTTCTGGGCTCTTGGGAACACCCAGTCCTCCAGCATGGACCTTGGCTGCTTATATGAAGACCAAAGCTATGGCTATCACTTACCTGGTAAAGTTATTGACTTGCTGTGATCTTGACATGTTTATACTGTTCAGTTCTGGTACATTCAAACTGGATGACTGATGTTTACTATGGCAGTAAGATTGATGTGCTTTATTTGATATGACACCATTACTACAACTTTCAAAACCTGGGGGAAGGGTGACAAGAAAAAGACAACACATGAGAATGGAAACTATTTGATTAGGATGTCAGTAACAACTCCATATTTGGCACTTTTAGAAAGTAGGAAAGGCAATAAATAAATAGCTTAAAAAACAGCTTTGAGAGTATATTAAAATACTTCATTGTGAGCTTTAATTTTATTTCCTCCAACATTTAGCTTAATTGTAGATCTCCATGAATCCCTAGAATCCCTCAGTGAGGGCACTACACTATAGTTGTGCACTGCTTAACAACAAGGGTATATATAGTCTGTGAAGTTGGTTAAGTGATTTCATTGCTGTTCTATCATCACAGAGTACACAAACCTGATGATGCAGCCTACTACACATCTTGGCAGTATGAGATGACCTACTGCTCTTAGGCCTGAATAGCTTAAACTAAACACTACCAGCAACTCTAACACAATGGTATGTATTTGTGTACCTAAATAAAGAAAAGGATCAGTAAAAATAGTATGGGATAGGACTTTTTCACTCTATCATGATCATACAGCACCACGGTCACATATGGTCTGTCACTGGCAGTAATGACACCATGTGCTATATTATCCTCATCCCCATTTTACATATGGACACACGGAGGCTCAAAGTCTGTCCAAGCCTGAAGTGATTATATGATTCAGAAACGAAAATCATATTCATCATATAGGACAATGGATCAAAAAACTTGGGCTGGAGAGATGACTTCGCTGTTAAGGCACTTGCCTGAAAACCAAAGGACTCAGGTTTGATTCCCCAGAACCCACATAAGCCAGATACACAAGGTGGCACATGTGTCTGGAGTTCATTTGCAGCAGCTAAGGCGCTGAGCTGACCTGCAAAAACTAAGCACTCATGTTCGGCTTTCCAGATCCCATGTAAGCCAGATGCACAAAATGATGCAAGTGCATAAGTTCACACATGTGCACAAGGGCGCACACACCTGGAGTTCAAGTACAGTGGCTAGAGGCCCTGGTACACCAATATTCTCATATTCTCTCTCTCTCTCATTCATACACACACACACACACGGGAGGGCCAATCTGATGGACTTGCCTCAAAAAAAAAATTGAGCCAGGTGTAGTGGTGTATGCCTTTAAACCTGGCACTCGGGGAGCTGAGGTAGGAGGATCACTGTGAGTTCGAGGCCAGCCTGAGTCTAATTCCAGGACAGCTTGGGCTAGATCAAGGCCCTACCTTGAAAAAAAAATTTTTTTTGAGAGTAATACCAGAAAAAGTAATAGTGTTACTTTACATAATGTACAAAGAAGACAACATGTAAGGAAACCCAGAATAAAGAGATAAACAAAGAGACAACAATGAGAAGGGGTAGAAACAGACATCACAAAAGCCAAAAGAGAAGGCAATTCTGTGTGTAAGTGTGTTCATATGTGTGCAGTCCAGAGGTCCATGCTGAATGTCTTCCTCAGTTGCTCTCTACCACATTCTCTGACACAGGGACTCTCACTGAGCCCAGAGCTCTGACTCAGCTAGAACAGCAGCTGGTGAGCCCTAGGGAGAGATCCTTGGTCTCTGCCTCACAAGCCATCCTCAGACTCTGAGTCCCGGACACTGGGATTACAGGCACATGCCACCATGCCCAGCAATTTCCATGGGTAGTGAGGAACTGAACTCAGGTCCCTTTGCACAGCAGGCACTTTACCCAGGAGTCATCTCTCCATCTCCTAAAGGAAGGAATCTGAATTATGAAAATACTACAAGCCACAGAATATGATTGGTGAGGGGACAGGAGTAAAGGGACTGAGTGGGCAGAGAACAAGCCTGCAAAGGATAGATAGGAAAGAATCAAGGGAGACATGAAGCTCAGCTAAGTTTGGACATGTGTGGCATATCCTAGCCAGATCATCTTTATATTCATACTTTATTAAAAAACACAATCACAAAAAAATATCCACACACTTATCATTACATAATTTTAGTGACAACTTAGAAATGATAATTGTTTCCAAAGATCTAGTATTCTCAGGAACAGCTGTTATTTCTTGGTATGGATAACATTTTTTTATACAGAACATGAGATCAAGCATACACAACTACAAATATGCCACATAAAAGTGTCTAAAAATGGACTAAACTTTTAAAGGCCAAAGTTTGAAAGTAAGACTGAACCTCACCAGAAAAATGTGGAGTACTGCCTCTGCCTGATGCCAGGTTGTGGATACTCATCCCGTGGCTGGGGCTCATACTTGGACTACTAAAAGGGCGAGGACTGACAGGGTAGCTGTCTTGAGATTTTGGACTCCGGCCTCCCAAACATCGTACTTCACTATCTGTACCATTCACCATTTCTATAAACTGACGCACTCTGAAAGAAAAAACATTTGCTTAGACATAATCATCAAATGGTCTTTTGTTTATGTAACAGCAACAAAGTTCTGAACATATTTTAAAACTTGTATTTATCAATGTTTAATTTTTCCAAAATATTAAGAGTATAAGGCCAAAGACCTTAAAACAATATAGTTCCCTTTAACCAAGATTCACTAAGCAAATGAAAATCTATACAGAGCAGTAATAAGTAAAATGTCTAACTAACATATGTATTCAATAACAAATCAAGTAAGACCAATCTAAGGACAGGCACAAAGCACAGCCCCACCCCAACCTCAGTCAAAGGAGGCCTTGGTTAAACTGTCACACTAAAACAAAACAGCTCTCATCTGACTTACAAAGGTTTCTGCTGCTTAAAAGGTTGAAAATCTTAAGCTCAGTAACATTACATTTTTGTTCACTAAGAGATTCATAAACAATTAAAAATGCCAAATTAGCAAATCTATAATCAAAGAAGCAGAAAGATGTTTTGATGTAATTGTAGAGAAATGGGAAACCTTCTGCCAGGCTAGTGAGGAAAACAATGTTGCAGTTCTTCAAATGGTAACACAGAATCAATATATATACATATCAATATGTGTTCTAGGGGCTGGAGAGATAGCTTAGCGGTTAAGGCATTTGCCTGCAAAGCCAAAGGACCTCAGTCTGATTCCCCAGAACCCACGTAAGCCAGATGCACAAGGGGGCACATGCACCTGGAGTTCGTTTGCAGTGACTGGAAGCCCTGGCGTGCCCATTCTCTATCTCACTCTGCCTCTTTCCCTCTCTCAAATAAATAAATAAATAAAAGTGTGTTCTAGCAACTCCACTTTTATGTAAATAACCAAAAGAATTGCAAGCAAGGACTTAGATATGTGTACACTTAAATTCATAGCAGAATGAATCTCCACAGGCAACAGAGAGGAGCAAGCCCCAGTGTCCACCACCAGATGAAATAAATATGTGATACTTGTGTCCATATGATGGCAAGTTATTCAGCCTTTAAAAGGAAGGGACTCTAGGACATGCTACAATATGAATGAAACCTAAGCCACTCACAAAACAAGCAACATTGTACGAGGAATCTAGGAGAAAGAAAGTAGCAACAATACAGAAGGTGTAGTTAATGGGCACTGAATTTCAGGTTAAGAATGACAGCTCTAGGGCTGGAGGGATGGCTCAGCAGTTAAGGCATTTGCCTGCAAAGCCAAAGGACCCAAGTTCAATTCTCCAGGACCCATATTAGCCAGATGCACAGGGTGTTGCATGTGTCTGGAGTTCGTTTGCAGTGGCTAGAGGCCCTGGTGCGCCCACTCTCTTTCTCTCCTGTTCTCTCTGACAAATAAATAAATAAACATAAAAAATATTTTAAAAAATGACAGCTCTAGAGACGTATAGGGGTATTGGCTGCACAGAATGTAAATGTACTTAAGTGTACAGAACATACAGAACGGTTAAGGCATTTGCCTGAGAAGCCAAAGGATCCTGGTTCGATTCTCCAGGACCCACATAAGCCAGAAGTACAAGAGACACATGCATCTGGAGTTTGTTTGCAGTGGCTAGAGACCCTGGTGTGCCCATTCACTCTCTGTCTGCCTCTCTTCTTCTTTTTTTTTTTGGTTTTTCGAGGTAGGGTCTCACTCTGGTCCAGGCTGACCTGGAATTAACTATGTATTCAATCCTGTCTGCCTCTCTTCTATCTCTCCCTCTCTCTCTGCTTGCAAATAAATAAATACAAATTTTTAAAAATTTAAAAATTGGTAAGCTATTATATATATCTCCATATTTTTAGTGTGTGTCTTTTAAGAGAAATAAGATTCCTATTTTCTCTTCTTAAAAATTTTAATTAATTAATTTGAGAGCGGGAAAGAGGCAGAGAAAGAGAGAGACAGAGAGAGAGGGAGAGAATGGGAGTGCAAGGGCCTCCAGCCACTGCAAATGAACTCTAGATGCATGTGCTACCTTGTGCATCTAGCTTATTAGGTGAGTCCCGAGGAATTGAACCAAGGTCTTTTGGCTTTGCAGGCAAATACATTAAATGCTAAGCCATCTCTCCAGCCCAAGATTCCTATTTTCTAAGTAAAATTTTCACATTTTAAAACAGAAATACTGGGCCTGGAGAGATGGCTTAGCAGTTAAGCGCTTGCCTGTGAAGCCTAAGGACCCCAGTTCAATACCCCAGGACCCACGTAAGCCAGACACAGAAGATGGCGCATCCATCTGGAGTTCATTTGCAGTGGCTGGAGGCCCTGGCATGCCCATTCTCTCTCTATCTGCCACTTTCTCTCTGTCTGTCACTCTCAAATAAATAAATAAAAAATAAACAAAAAACATTAAATTAAAAAATACTGATAAGAAAAAAGATAAAAATATATAAATAAAAGATATAAATAAAATTAGTGATGGGTATGGTGGTACACACCTTTAATCCCAGCACTCGGAAGGCAGAGGTAGAAGGATCCCTGTGAGTTCAAGGCCATCCTGAGACTACATAGTGAATTCCAGGCCAGCCTGGGCTAGAGCGAGACCCTACCTCAGAAACTAATAAAAAAAATTTATACAAAAAATTTAAAAGTGCGCCATATGTAGTATGTGAGTTGGAATAAAACTCAGTAGCAAGCCGGGCGTGGTGGTGCATGCCTTTAATCCCAGCACTCGGGAGGCAGAGGTAGGAGGATTGCCGAGAGTTCGAGGCCACCCTGAGACTACATAGTTAATTCCAGGTCAGCCTGGACCAGAGTGAGACCCTACCTTGCAAAAAAAAAAACAAAAAACAAAACTCAGTAGCAGAGGCCAGTAAACTAGAAAGGGAATATAGGGGAGGGGAGACTTAAGGGGATGGCATTGTATATATGTAAGTAGAAGAATGGCTTAATGGGGGCTGGAAAGACTTAAGTTAAGTCAGGGGGAGAGTTACCAAAATCTAAGAAGGTATGAATAGGTAATGTGGAAACCTACCTTTTTTGGGCAATGGTGTACCCAAAAGCCATAGACTGTTACTAGAAAATTTTCAGTGTCAGGGATGGGATACCTTCCATTGAGTTGTTGGCCAGGGAGGTCCCTGGTGCCCCCAAAACATTACAGGACATTGCAGAAGTTCTTGGTTTCCTACCAGGAATAGATGGTAAGACCCTATTGCTGAAGACTCCACGTGCTTAGGCTGCAAGATCACTGAGAAATCCTGCTCCATGTAGACCAGCTGACAGAAAGCTGGAGAAAAAGCTACACTGCATGCAGCTCCATGGGAGAGAGAGAATCATCAGTGGAAATGCAACAGTGGACACTGCAAGTGTTAAGTTTGGCCAGCCAGGCCAAATGAGCCAACAGGTGCAATAGTGGCATGTCAGTTATGGGGGAAACTAACCACTCTATAACTGGACTAGAGGCCCGCTCCATGGGAAGGATTATATACATACATGCCTGGCACTGAAAACCTATGACAGGGAAAGTCATTTGCCCTAAGGGTATAAAGTCTGCTGGTGTCTGGCTAAATGTATATACTATGCTCACCAAACTGCTCAGTAAGCACTTCTCCTAATGTCCACACCCATATATTAATGTTACTCCCATTTTTGGTTAGAGAAGCTTCTCTTTTCAGATGGAGGTGACCATTGGGATGACCCAAAAGGCACCACAATGCTGAGAAGAAGGGACAGAGGAGTGCTCAGCACTGAAACATCTCTATCACATCTTCCAAGGCTCAGGGTTCATTGAGGAAGAGGTGGCAGAAAGAATATAAGAGCCAAAGGAAGGTTAGGACTGCTTACAATGCAATCATCCAGACAGAAATTGTCCTTGATATCCATGACCTGACAGTGCTTAGCACTATCTTCACAAGACCCTCATACTGCTGGAAAAACTGGATAGCCACCTGAGGAAGAATGAAATTAGATCCATAACGCTCACCCTGGATAAAAAAAAAAAAAATTAAGGCTTTAATTTAAAACAAGAAATGCTGAACTTGCTATAAGAAAACACAGGGAAAATTATTTCAGGATACAGGTATAGGCAAAACTTTCTTGAATAGTATTTGATACTTGGAATCCTGATTAAAATTAAATTTAAAAAGAGTTTAAATAGAGGTAACCTGCACAAATACAAAAATCTGGTCCCAGAACAATATAGGCAATTGCAACTGCTATTAGTTTCCCACCAGAATAGCATAAACCCTGTTGCTAAAGATTCAATATATGACCTGGTTACAGGACATAGAGAAATCAAGCTGGAACTGGAACTGGGGTAGAAGCTTCCTTTCTGCTGGCTAGCTATCCCAATGCTGGAGGGCACTATCCTAGCTGCTGGGGGAGAACTGTAACAGTCATCAACAGTCTCTTAGCTTTGTGTGCAACAGTGGCGTGTCTATTATGATGGTAAACATATGGTGGTAACTTTCTGACTTGATTTGAGGCCCACTTCACAGGTGGGAATCCATGTCTGGTATTATAAACTTGGTCAAAAGCCTGTGTGGCTGGAAAGTCAATAGGCTCTAGTGAAAAAGTTATTGTTAGACGGGCGTGGTGGCGCACGCCTTTAATCCTGGCGCTTGGGAGGCAGAGGTAGGAGAATCGCCATGAGTTCAAACCACCCTGAGACTACACAGTGAATTCCAGGTCAGCCTGGGCTAGAGAGAGACCCTACCTCAGAAAAACGAAAAGTTGTTGTTTTGCCAAATGGAAGTGACGTGCCCATCAAATTACCTCTTCATAACTAGGTTCATGCCCACAGATTGGTGATACTGTCAACAACTTTGGTCAGGACAAACGTTCTGCAGCTGACAGTAATAACTGCAGAGTCATAACTGGTCAAAGGGATGAGGATAAATAACAGCTGAATGCTCAGCTCTAAATGGGACATCTATATAATCTCCTCTAAGTTCAGGGAACATCCAAGAAGGGTGGAAAGAATTTAAGAGCCAGAAGAAGAGGGGAAATATTGTGAAATACGGACTTTGAGACATAATATGGCCATTGTATGAGATCTACATAAGACTGGGACTATGAGCATTCTGTCATGGACCAGGTGGGAGCTCATGAGACACCACTCCTACCTGAACAGCTATACCCATAGCTAATGGTTGATGGGATTACGAAGAGACATTTTCTTCAATGGGGTAGCCACCAGTAAGGTGCCCATGTTCCTATAAGCAACCTTAATGAAACTCACTGGCTTATCGAAACAAACTAACAAAGAAAAGTACAACATGAAAGTTGAAGGCTGTCAGTGGGAAGAGGACAAGAAACGACAACAATGGTATAGGTGTGTATGATCAAAATACATTAGAACCATGAAGAGAATGTCACAGTGAGATCGATTATGTATAATTTTTCTTCCATTTATTTATTTGGAGAGGGAGGAGGAGAGGGATAAAGAGAATGAGAATGAATTGGTGTGCTAGGGTCTCTTGCTGCTGCAAACGCACTCCAGATTCATGAACCACTTCGTGCATCTGGCTTTACATGGGTACTGAGGATTTGCAGTGAAGCTGAACTCAGCTGGCAGGCTTTTGCAAGCACGGCTGTGCCATCTCCCCAGCTCCATGTATAATAAAATCATAAAAAAGAAATTCCTGAATAGTACCCAATAGTACAGAAATTAGCTCCAACAATCGCCGGGCGTGGTGGTGCATGCCTTTAATCCCAGCACTCAGGAGGCAGAAGAAGGAGGATCGCCATGAGTTCAAGGCCATCCTGAGACTACAGAGGTCAGCCTAAGCTACAGTGAGACCCTACCTCGAAAAACCAAAAAAAAAAAACAAAACAAAACAAACAAAAACAAAAAACCGGAAATTAGCTCCAAGAATTGACACATGAGATTATTATATGAAACTGAGTTTTTGCATAGCCAAAATGTTTTTAAAATGTTATTTAAATGTGCCAAAACTATATGTAAATTCTCAAACAGATAAAATAAAATTTATTATAAAGCATAAACATAATTTTAATTATTTATCATGTGTAATACATAAAATAACATTTTAAAAACTCACTTTAATGTGAAAAGGAGATTAGGATTTCTTTCAAGTAAACTTGGGTACAATTGTTGTGTTGTTTCAATGGCTTCTCCCATTCTGCCTGCTAACACCAATTTTTGAATTCCTATTCAAAAAAAGAAAACAAAACATTAACTTCTATAAAGTAGAACCAAACTTAACACATCATCAGAAAAAAATATAATTACTAAAAAACTTTAAAACAATTGTTTTTAAATTTCCAATAGAGAATCCAGGGGAAAAAATTCAGATGCATTAAAAAATTAGAAAAACAAATACCTTTATGAACTATTTTAAAGAAATCATGAATTAATAAATAATATACAAAACACCTATTCAAAAATTTGAAATTTTCAAAATAAGATTTAGAAGACTATCTTTAAAAAAATAATACTTATTATTTTTTATCTATCTTACTGAAGCTTCTGACACTAGAATAGTGCTACCTTTACAGAAGGTTTGAATTTCATTGTGGGTCAGACATTTGTTAAATCAGATGCTGAGAATACAGAATGAGTAGTGACCATCCCTATTCCAGAGTAGTAGAGATGAGAAAGCAAGCAGAGTTTGCTCCAACAGAAATGTCATCAGTGTCACAGTGTAGTAATTAACCTATAAAAAAGATCGTTTTGTCCACCTGTTTTGTTTTCATCTCTCTATTACAACCCATCAAGTCATACCTACCCTACGGAACTAATGGCACTGAACTTAAGATGCTTACTACAGTTTTCAGGTTGACTTGCCCTGGCTGGCACTAAATACTAAGCAATAAGTACTTATGATCAATACCATCTTATTTTCAAATTTTATTTATTTGTTTGTTTAAGAGAGAAAGGGAGGGCCTAGAGAGATGGCTTAGCGCTTAAGCACTTGCCTGTGAAGCCTAAGGACCCTGGTTTGAGGTTCTATCCCCAGGACCCACGTAAGCCAGATGCATAAGTTGGCGCATGCATCTGGAATTTGTTTGCAGGGTCTGCAGGGCCTGGCGCGCCCATTCTCTATCTATCTGCCTCTTTCTCTCTCTGTCATTCTCAAATAAATAAATAAAACTTAAAAAAGAGAGAGAAAGGGACAGAGAAAAGAGAGAGAGAGAGAGAGAGAGAGAGAGAGAGAGAGAATGAGTGCACTAGGGCCTCTAGCCACTGCAAATGAGCTTCAGATGCATATGCCACGTTGTGCATCTGGCTTATGTGTGTACTGGGGAAGTGAACCCGAGTCCTCAGGCTTCATAGGCCAGCACTTTAACCACTAAGCCATCTCTCTCTCCAGATCAATCAAAACCATCTCAAATTTAGATAACAATTTAAAATCAAAGATATTTAAATTTATTTTACATATTAACACATCAAGACTACTTTACTACGTTAAAAAGAAACTTCCTTTTTATCAAATGTTTATTTCCTAAAGCTTAAGAACATCCTGCAGGAGGCACTCCTAGTGCTGGGGACCAAAATCAGTCTTGCACTTGCCAAATTAAAGGCTGTATACTACTGAGCAAAATCCCCAATCCCCAAGAAAACGTTTTTTTATGGAAAAAATTACTAAGACATTTCTTTAAATATTTCTCCAAAATTCTTATATTTCCCTCCCTCCTTCCTCCCCCACTCTGCATTTAGAACTCTAATGTGAATTTCCAAAAGATCAATAAAAATAAATTCAGAAGTATCCATTTAAAAACAATATATTCAACCAGGCATGGTGATGTATGCCTTTAATTTCAGCCCTCAGAGGAGGCAGAGGATTGCTGTGACTTTGAGGCCAGCATAGAACACTACAGAGTGAGATCCTACCTAGAAAAACTATGTGTGTGTGTGTATGTGTGTGTGTGTGTGTGTGTGTGTGTGTGTGTGTATGTATGTATGTATGTATGTATGTATGTATGTATATGTAAAATTAATTTTCTAAAGGTTAAAGTAACCAGAACTGTAAGCTGAAAACAAATGTTAGTTGTTCACCATGTCCTTACTTTGCCTGTTCTTAATGGAAGCTAATTCTTCTAGAACGGTCTGGTCTGTCGATCTGGCAAAGGCCTCTGCGGTGGCACAGTACCCATGGTGGACTAAGTAAGATGAAACCATTCTTAAAATAAAAAGAAGAAACACATCTTTTAGTTAGGAGAAGACACACTTTATACTGTAATTTTTGTCAATAATGTACTATTCTAGTGTTACAAAATGAAGCTATTTCTTTGAAACTATTAAGGATAAGAACTTCAACTTTAAAGGAAGTTGAAGAAATACTATTTTAAAGTCAGTCACATTCCAAAAAGATAATTTCAAAGAGTACATGGAGACTAGAATAAATATTACTAAGGCATCACAGACATTAAATGACTTCTTTGATTCTTGGATCTCTTACCTCTAGGTTCCTTCTTAATCACCTTCCTATTCTGAATTCTCCTTTCTATTTGACCTTCATCATCTAACACCCTGGTTATATGTAAACCACCCAATTTTAATATTACAGATTAGACATGGTGTTCCAGAGCTTAACTACTTTCTGTACTCACCCTGTAAATTAGATGGGATCATAGTGTGACAGAGAGATAATATTAAAATGAGCCAAGAGAGAGAGCTCACCAGAATAAACTCTGTGAGTATACTACAAGCCAAGAGCAGTCAGTCTTTTATGACTTGCACAGGAAATTAATTACACAAGATTTATAGAAAGTAGCATACATCTAAGAGAATAAGCTTAGATATTTATCTATCTACCTATTATCTATCTATCTATCTATCTATCTATCTATCTATCTATCTATCTATCAATCATCTATCTGTTTTGTTTGAGAGGTAGAGAGAGAGAAAGAATGGGCATACCAAGGCCTCTAGCCACTGTGAACAAACTCCAGATGTGTGTGCTACCTTGGGCATCTGGCTTATGTGGGTCTTGGGGAATTGAACCTGGGTCCTTTGGCTTTGTAGGCAAGCACCTTAACTGCTAAGCCATCTCTCCAGCCCAAGCTTAGGTTTTAAAAGCCACTAAGTGGTCAAAATATAAGCTTCATCCACTTCAAAATAGCTAGGAACACTGGGGTACTAACCCAACTCGATTAACTCCAAATAGCCAACTGTGCAACTTCCTCCACTGGACATTACTGAGGCCCAGTTAAAACATGGTGGAAGGACATGATTCACTAGGAGGGAGTCTGGTAGAAAGGAGGGAGATGCCAAGGCACAGATCTCTTAAATAGATGTTCATTTATTTTGTTTGATTATTTGAATGACTTTCAAGAAGAGGGAATCTTTCAGAATGTCTTCCCAAGCATATCAGTTTGTGAGTGGGGCCTATAGATAGGATTAAGACATACAAGTCTCTCCTCTACCTCTCTGCCTTGCCATGCTCAATGGCAATCGTTTTTAGAGCATTTAAGAAATGCTGCCACCTGTCCTGGCTCCAGCGTATGGTGATTACAGGATTCTGAGGTGGACAAAGACATCAGGTGGTGTCCAGATTCTGCCACACAGATGACACCAGCAGCCTACTTTCCAAGTCAGTCCTTTAACTCACAAACACCTTCGCCTCCAAACAATAGCCAAAAGACTGTCATGAACTTTAAAACTTAAGTCCTTTCAAAGCAATTATAAACACACATTTACGATTAATTGTGCCACACCAATGGTATGTGAAGTTACTGACTAGAATGAATTTTCAAACATAATGGCATTTATTCAATATTTACATCTATCCTGTCTCAATATTTAAGAACTATCACTCACTACAACTGACATCTAGGTGTCATCTCTGGACCTTCCTCAAAGGTATAGACTGAAACACTGATTGCCAAAGGACTTACTTTCTCCTGGTCATTTCCACAATAAAATTCTACTAAAAAGAAAAACAAATCCTGCCTAATAAAAGCACGTTAATCTTTTTGGGCCAAGAAAAAACATGTAATTTCTTATTTTAGTATTATTTGTCACTTTCTATTCTGCTGTTTCCATTAATATTAATGAATTCTAAGTATTTACACTGGATGGGAATCTACCTTCAGTCACTGCTCCTGGTTTTCATTCTCTTCATCTTACCCCAATGACTCATATACAAGGAGCAGCATTAAAATTAGTTACTAAGGTTCTTTTGTTTTTGTAATTCCTTTAGTTACAGGCTTTTGGTTAATTTTATTTTACAATAAAGCAATTACAATATCCCTGAATCTAAATGCTAATAAATATTAAGCAAAAAAGGGTTTCTAGTAACCAAAAAATAAGGTATTATTCTTACAGAATAACCCACACTAATCAAATCCTGTACATGAAATGTACACATCTTGTCTGTATTTCAACCTAGAACTCACTCTGTAGCTCCATGCTGGCCTTGAAATCACTGTGATCCTCCTACCATAGGCCAGGAGTGTTGGAATTAAGTGTGCACACCACATCAGGCTTTGTATTCCAGTATACTTAATGGTGAGAATAATCAAACAACAATTCTTTTTCTAGTTATTTTAAATATTGCCCAAGAAGACAGTGGAGTTCGTGTCCCAAAGCTACAAAATAGTAAAATCTAGGTTATTCCTCTGCACTTAGCTTTTGCATCAGCATTATTAGAAACTGAACTGTCCAGCCTACCAAATTCACTAAACCCTATTACTAAGGATCACGCATAAATTAACCTACTTTTTATGACATTATTCTCTTCATCAAGTTAAACTGAGATACCACTGACCAATCTCTCCATCCCCTGAGATAAAATTCTATATGTGTAGTTAAAGTGACACTACTTTAAATTCTGTTTAAATTGGCAAATTACTCTTTGAAGGGTTAAAATATAATCAATGAGCTGGGTGTGGTGGCACATGCCTTTAATACCAGCACTTGGAAGGCAGAGGTAGGTGGATCACTGTGAGTTCAAAGCCAGCCTGAGACTATAGTGAATTCCAGGTCAGCCTGGGCTACAGAGTAAGACCCTACCTCAATAAATAAATAAATAAATAAATAAATAAATAAATAAATAAATAAATAAATAAATAGTATTATATTAGAGTTAGTATTTAAATTAGTTTTGAATACAGATCTCCAAATACCAGAATAAATGAATCAACACTCAGTGTTTATGTCCTTCAAAGTTCTCACTCTTATTTTTTAGATGGACTTTATTAGAGAGGAGGAAGTACAGAGCGCTCCTGCCATAAGATAAAGCCCCTGGCTCTTACTTTTGTATCATGGTCTGCCACTCTCCTTCTCGATCCCCAATAGGAAACCGGTCTATCTGTGCCTGTATTTTGGTTCTCCATTCCCGCATGTAGTCTTCTATGTCAAACACAAAAGGATGTTGCCCGAAATTGGCATCAACCACTTCTCCTGGTGTCTGAAGCCCCACAGTAGGATAGAGGTTTGGCTGTAAGACAACAGATTTCTTTAAACATCTATACATTTTACATAAAAGACTTATTTCTCCTTTTAATGTTAATTTTCAAGCAAATACTTTTAACTGCTGGTCCATCTCCCCAGCCTAGTAATGTTAACTTTTAGAAAACGTAACCACAGGAGCCGGACATGGTGGTGTACATCAATAATCCCAGCACCCGAGAGGTAGCAGGATCACAGTGAGTTCAAGGCCACCTGATATTATATAGTGAATTCCAAGTCAGCCTGAGATACAGTGAAACCCTACCTCAAAAAACCAAAACCAAAACAAAACAAACAAAACAACAACAAAAAAACATAACCACAAATATACAAAACTTTCAATGGAGACTGGAGAGATTGCTCAGTGGTTGAAGGTGCTTGCTTGGGGGCTGGAGGGATGACTTAGCAGTTAAGGTGTTTGCCTGCAAAGCGAAAGAACCCAGGTTCGATTCCCCAGGACCCACGTGAGCCAGATGCACAAGGGGGCACATGCATCTGGAGTTTGTTTGCAGTGGCTAGAGGCCCTGGCACGCCCATTCTCTCCCTCCCTCTCTCTCTGTCAAATAAATAAATAAATAAATATAAATAAAATATGTATTTTTAAAAGGTGCTTGCTTGTTAAAACCTGAAAGCCCAAAGTTGGATTCCCCAGTACCCACCACACATAAAGCCAGATACACAAAATAGAACATGTGTTTGGAGTCAGTTTGCAGTTGGCAGGAGGCCATGACATGCCCATACCCCTCTCTCTCTCATAAATAAAAATTTTAGGAAATTTCAATGGAAACATTAGTGGAGAAAAACTAAAATAAATGATCTAAAAATAAATTATGTGTTGGATAAGAAAAGTCACTTCATACAACCTAATCAAGAACAAACAAAGCTACTAAAACATCCATTTTATTTATTCAAGTTAAAAACAAACAAAGCTACTAAAACATCCATTTTATTTATTCACCCTGGGATTCCAGGTCAGCCTGGGCCAGAGTTACCCAAAAACCAAAAAAAAAAAAAAAAAAAAAAAAAAAACCATGTAACATTATATTTATTTTTTAATATATTTTATTTATTTATTTATTCATTTGAGAGAGCAAAATAGGCAGAGAGAAAGAGAGAATGGGCACACCAGGGCCTCCAGCCACTGCAAATGAACTCCGGATGCATGAAACCCCTTGTGCATATGGCTTATGTGGGTCCTGGAGAATCAAACTGGGATCCTTTGGCTTTGCAGACAAATGCCTTAACTGCTAAGCCATCTCTCGAGTCTTATATTTCTTTTATTTTTTATTTATTTTTTTATTTTTGGAGAGAGACAGAGAGAGGGATGGAGACAGAGAATGGGTGTGCCAGCAGTCTCTCAGCTGCTGTGAACAAAATCCAGATGCGTGTGCCCCCTTGTGGGCAAGTGCGGCATTGCAACCTTGCATCACTTTGCATCTAGCTAAACGTGGGACCTGGAGATCGGAACCGGGTTCTTTGGCTTAGCAAGCCGGCACCTTAACCACTAAGCCATCTCTCCAGCCCTATTTCTTTTTTTTTTTCAAGGTTTATTTTTATTTATTTACTAGAGCCGGGGGTGGGGGGAGTGGGTGCGCCAGGGCCTCTAGCCACTGCAAACGAACTCTAGATGCATGCACCGGCTTATGTGGGACCTGGAGAATCGAACCTGGGTCCTTAGGCTTCACAGGCATGCGCCTTTACCACTAAGCCATCTCTCTTGCCTGTAATATTTTATTTCTAATACATGAAGATGTAATTCTTTTTTGTTTTGTTTTGTTTTTTTGTTTTTTGAGGTAGGGTCTCACTCTGGCCCAGGCTGACCTGGAATTAACTAGGTAGCCTCAGGGTGGCCTCGAACTCATGGCAATCCTCCTACCTCTGCCTCCCGAGTGCTGGGATTAAAAGCATGCGCCACCACGCCTGGCCCTGAAGACGTAATTCTTACTCTTAAGAATATGTCATAGGCTGCTGCCTCACACTACCACTGTGCCAGACTGTGTGGACAGAGCCCAGGCCTAGGCTTGCAATAAAGAAACCTGTTGTGTTTTTAAAAAAAAAAAAAAAAAAAAAAAAAAGAATATGTCATATACTTCATCAAATTAAAAGAAAGACTAATGGAGAGAGGGAGGGGATATGATGGAGATTGGTGTTCTAACGTGGAATGGGGGAGGGGAGGGAAATATCATATGTTTTTGTATGTAAGTATAGAAGGTGTCAATAAAAAATAAAAAAATAATAAAAAAAGAATATGTCATATACAAATTACAGATTACACAGGCAACTTGAAGAAAGAAAAAACAAACAAACAAACAAACAAAACAAAATGATACCCTGAGTTTTTGGAATGCAAATTACTATAAGCAGTTTTTAAAATATATTTTATTTAATCATTTATTTGAGAAAAAGAGGCAGAGAGAGAGGGAGAGAGTGGGTGCACCAGGCCTCCAGCCACTGCAGACAAACTCCAGATGTATGCACCCCTTGTGCATCTGGCTTATGTGGATCCTGGAGAGTTGAACCAGGTTCCTTTGGCTTTACAGGCGAATGCCTTAACCACTAAGCCATCCCTCCAGCCCAAAATAAGCAATTTTTTTGTGTGTGTGCACATCAGGTTAGGATGTCAAAGACTGAGATCATCAGTGTTGATGAATGCTAAGGAAATCTTTTTATCCATTATACACAGATAAACTGACATTATCTTTTAAGAAAGAAATTTGAAAAAATCTACTAAAATTGGCAGAGCAATTTTACTTATAAATTTAATCCTACAAAAAAAAAACAAACAGATATGCAAGACATGTCCCACAGCACTAATTGTAAAGGCCAAACAATGAAAAACAGGGTCCAGATTCCAAGGAGATATATTTTATATCTAAGACAAAAAAAAAAAAAAAAAAACCCACCACTGGAATAAACTTTGACAGCTGTACATCCCTAAATTGCATTCCCATTTTACATACTGACACATGACATCTTGTGTCTGAGCACTAGTGAGCTGAGTACAGTTAGAAAATAAGATACCGTGAAAGAGGCAAAACAACAGAATGGAAAACACACACGAGGGGAGGGGAAAATAATATTGTCAGCTTTAGCCCAATGAAAAGTGAATACATTTTTTTGAGCCAAATTTTTGCTATGTCTAAGCCAGTCCCCCTAAAGCCTGCGCATTTTTCCTCCCTTCCAATTAGCTTAACTACAGGACTTAAAACAAACTACAATTTAAAAACAAACAAATCTTTTTTGTTTTGTTTTGTTTTGTTTTTGCAAGGTAGGGTCTCGCACTGGTCCAGGCTGACCTGGAATTAACTATGTAGTCTCAGGGTGGCCTCGAACTCTCGGTGATCCTCCTACCTCTGCCTCCCGAGTGCTGGGATTAAATGCGTGTGCCACCACGCCCGGCCAAACACATCTTTTTAAATTGATTCTTTTTCTTTTTTCTTTTCTTTTCTTTTTCTTATTTGGTTTTTCAAGGTAGAGGCTTGCTCTAGCCCAGGCTGACCTGGAATTCACTATGAGGTCACCGGCTGGCCTCTCACTCATTGTGATCCTCCTACCTCTGCCTCCCCAAGTGCTGGGATATAAGGCATGTGCCACTATGCCTTGGGGGTGGGGGGAAATGGGCACGCCAGGGCCTCTTGCCAATGCACACAGACTCCAGATCCATGTGTTACTTTGTGCATGTGACTTTATGTGAGAACTAGGGAACTGAACCTGGGCCATTAGGCTTTGCAGGCAAGCATGATAACCGCGGAACCATCTCTCTAGCCCCTTAATTGATTTTTATTTATTTTTGGTTTTCCAAGGTAGGGTCTCACTCTAGCCCAGGCTGACCTGGAATTCACTATGTAGTCTCAGGGTGGCCTTGAACTCACGGCGATCCTCCTACCTCTGCCTCCATGTGCTGGGATTAAAGGCGTGTGTCATCACATCTGGCTCATCCCTTAATTGATTTTATTCGAGAGAAACACACACATACACACACACAGAGGAAGAGGCAGAGAATGGGTGCACCAGGGCCTTTTTAGCCACTGTGAATGAACTCCAGACACATGCACCCCCTTGTGCTCATGCATCACTTTTGTGTCTGGCTAAATGTGGGACCTGGAGATTTGAACAAGTGTTCTTAGGCTTCGCAGGCAGGTGCCTTAGCCACTTAATTAATTTTTTAATAAAAAGGCTGTTCTCTTATATCCCCTCTTCCTTGCCTTCATTCTTTTGAGAGACTTCTTCAGTGGGGTTATTGGTATTACACTAATTATAATTTTTATCTGATATATTAAAACTTAAGAATGAAAAATTGGGGGAAGAGTATTAAGGATATAGTCTTTAACTTGCTAAATTAGCTGTGAAAGAAACCAACGGTTTAGTAGATTCCCATAATCATGCAACCACCATCACTGTCCACTAATCTACTTGTGGCATTTCTATTTAGGTGGAATTACACTATATGGGGTCTTTTGTGACTATTTTTGTCCTATGGAATGCTTTGGCAGTTTACTTGTGGTAGCATGTATCTACAACATATATATGAAATTTCTTTTCCACAAATTACTCATTTTTACCAATTACAATTAGGCACAATAATATTTTTAGGCTTCAGAATAGGACACCTCTTATTTCTATTAACTTGTAAAAGATAAACATAGTAAAAAAAATATTTTCATGGCTGAAGAGATGGCTTAGAGGATAAGGCGCCTGCCTGACAAGCCTAAGGACCCCGGTTTGAGTCCCCAGGACCCACATAAGCCAAATGCACAAGGCGGCACAAGCGTCTGGAGTTGGTTTGCAGTGGCTAGAGAGCTTGGTGAGCCCATTCTCTTGCATTCTCTGTCTGCCTCTTTCTCTCTCTCTCAAATAAATAAAATTTAAAAAATATATTTCTGGGCTGGAGAGATGGCTTAACAGTTAAGGTGCCTTGCCTGCAAAGCCTAAAAATGCTCATTTGATGCTCCAGGTCCCAAGTTTAGCCAGATGCAAAAAGTGACGCACACATGCAATGATGCACATGCATCTGGAGCTCATTCACAATGGCTGGTAGGGCGCTGGTGTGCTCATTCTCTCTTTCTCTCTCAAATTAAAAAAAAAGTGTATATATTTTTTCAATCTGTAACTTACTCAAAAGCTGAGGTACACAATAAAATTCACATTTAATAATATAGTTTTATCCTGCATTTAAAATAGTTCTAATGAAAATAAAAGCAAATAAGTCAAGCCACTTTCTAGTCCTGGAGAGGAGCATCACTTTAAACAAGGATAGCCATTATAACCAAAGGAATATGTAATCCTAAACTGAATTAGTCTATAGTTCAAGAGATTTCTCAGGTTGGTGTTGCCAATTTTTTGTCGTCGTTTCTAATGAGCCCTTTTCTACCACCAACTACCACCTATATCTTTATTCCCTGTTGTACTGAAGTTTCTCCAAAGGTGCTACAAAGGTACTGCACTTCTATTTGCTCTCAGCTCCATTCCAATCAGAATTTTATCACTTGCCTAAATATCCTTGTCAACATCACTGGGGCCTCCACTCCACTAAATGAAACCGTCAGTTCTCAGTGCTTCCATGCCATGCAGCAGCAGTTTCTCCTTAGCGCTCATCTCCACCTGGTTTTCAGGGTTGCTGTGCGCTCTTCTTCCTTACCTCACTGATTGCTCTCAATTTCTCTTTGCTAGTTTGTACAGCTCATGTTAGCTAAAACTCAGTCCTTGGTCCACCTCTCCTCGATGCCTGCACCCACTTCCACAATTAGACCTCCAATTTTCAATGCCAGTTCAGGTAATCTTTTTTGTTTTGTTTTGTTCACTCTAGCCCAGCCTGACTTGGAATTCACTATGTAGTCTCTCAGGCTGGCCTCGAACTCACAATGATCCTCCTACCTCTGCTGGGATAAAAGGCGTGTGCCACCACACCTGGCCATATAATTGTCTTTAATTCCAGTCCTGCATACTGGACTTTTAACTTACTCCAAAATGTATTACTCATCATGACCTTATAAACATGCTCCACCTAAGTCAGGTGTGGTTGCTACCAGAGAGGCTAAAGCAGGAGGACCATTTTAGTCCAGTTCGAAGACAGAGTGAGCAACGTGGCAAAACTGCCTTTTCAACAAGGGCTGGGAGTGTAGCTCCATGGTAAAATGCTTATCTAGCATGCACCAGACCAAGTTTGATCCCTATACCACAAAGCAACAACCACTTGTCCTGCTATACAGAGCCCACTCCCTGTCAATAAGCAACCCTGTACCCATTCTCCATTCTTTCCACTCTTAAAAGTGAAATCCTTTTCCTCCTTCTGCCTGACAGTTTTCTTCCTGCTATTTGAATTCTTACCCTACATAGCCATTTCACTGACTCCTTTACTCTGAGAAAAGTTTCAAGTTGACCTTTGAGCAAAGGTGAGCAGCTTGTGCATCTCTGCCCTCCTCTGGCACGCCCATGTTCTCTGTTTTCTTCTTTCCAAAGGGCTCTTTTAACTTGTTATAATTTGCTAGCTTTTTGTGTATTACTTACTTACTTCCCCAGCTTAGATATTATAATCTAAAATGACATACACACCAAAGAAACATATACCTATTTGCCATATGACTTAAGCACAGAACCTGCACTTTGTTATGCTGTAAATAAACAATTAAAATTATATGGTTGTTTGATTAAAAGTTTAAAAAGTACTGGGGCTGGGGAGATGGCTTAGCGGTTAAAGGTGCTACCAGGGTTCAATTCTCCAGCTTTCCATGTAAAGCTAGACACAAAAAGTGGTACAAGTGTTTGGCATTTCTTTGCAGAGGCCATAGTCACTGGTATTCTCACTCCAACAAGTACGACTAAATTGATAAAATTAAGTTCAAAAATACCAAGGAAGCGAGGCATGATGGCGCACACCTTTAATCCCAGCACTCAGGAGGCAGAGGTAGGTGGATCGCTGTGAGTTCAAGGCCACCCTGAAACTACGTAGTGAATTCCAGGTCAGCCTGGGCTAGAGTGAAACCCTACCTTGAAAAACAAAAACAACAAAAAAAAAAAAAAAAAAAAAAAAAAAAAAAAAAAACAAACAAACAAACAAGGAAATACATTTTTAAATAAGTGCACATTGACAATGAAAGAGTCTCTTACATCCTTACATCTTAGGTCAGCCTGGGCTAGAGCAAGCCCCTACCTTGGGGCAAGGGGGACTGGTGCTGTATGTAGCTCAGTGGTAGAAAAGTACTTATTATGCATGAGGCCCCAGGTTCAGTGCCCAAAATAAAGCAAAAGTATATTTAAGTGATTAATTCTGATTTATTTTTTTTTATCCAACAGGATATGTGCCATTTAGACTTTAATTCTGAAGGTCCAAGGTGACTAAAGAAAGGTTCTTTATTCTAGGCACAGCATAAGAGCTTAACCTGACTGGACACCAAATATGCCTAGCTCTAGCTTCTTTAAGCTTCCTTTAATTAAAACGGCAAACCATAGGCCAGGCATGGTGGCACACACCTTTAATCCAAGCACTTGGGAGGCAGAAGTAGGATGATCTCAGTGAGTTCAAGGACAGCCTTGAGATAGTAAATTCCAGGTCAACCTGGGATAGAGCCAAACCCTACCTTGAAAAACCAAAAAATTAAAAAATAAAATAAAATAAATGCAAAATATCTTTTCAATATTATAACTTACTGGTAAGTCAGTGAATGCGATACCTGAAAAAGAAGAAAGAAAAACTGATATTAGCAGCTGTTTTCAAAGGTAGATAATGGTAGCAAATTGAAGAACTATCTGAACTGAAAGGAGATTGTCAAAAGGGCTGGAGAGATGGCTTAGCAGTTAAAGTGCTTGCCAGTACAGCCTGAAGACTCAGGTTTGACTCCCCAGAACCCATGCAAGGCCACATGCACAAAGTGGCACATGTGTTGGCTAGAGGTCCTGATGCACCCATTCTTTTTCTCTCTCTCTCTCTCTCATAAATAAATAAATAAATAGGAAAAAAAAAAGAAACTTATTGTGCTAGAGAGATGGCTTAGCAGTTAAAGGAACTTGCTTACAAAGCCTAATAGGCCAGGTTCAATTCCCCAGTATACACATAAAGCCAGATGCTCAAAGTAGACGTATGTGTCTGGAGTTTATTTGCAGTGACAAGAGGTTCTGGTTGCACCCATTCTCTCTCATAAACAAACAAACAAACAAACAATATATTTTTAAAATTATTCTTGACAAAGCATGGTAACAATGTGTGTCTATCAACACAATCCCAGTACTCAGGAGATAGAAACAGAAGGATTCCCTGCTTGAGGCCAGCCTGTGATTTACAAAGCCAGACCCTGCCATAAAAGTAAAACAAAACTTTCTTATAAAAGTACATTCTTAGCCGGGGATAGTGGTTAAGAAGCTTGCCAGCAAAGCCAAAGGATTTTGGTTTGATTCCCCCAGACCCACACAAGCCAGATGCACAAAGCAGCTCATGTATCTGAAGTTTGTCTGCAGTGGATGGAAGCCCTGGCGTGCCCATTCATATTCTCATTCTTTCTCTCTCTTTCTCTCTCCTTCTTTCATGCTCTCAAATAAAAAAAATAAAATATAAAAATATAATAGAAGAGACACAGCAAATGTAACACTCAATGCACAGAAACTTCTTGGGCACCAATGATGCTACAAGAATTAAACTCCACCAGAATTCATGTGGTAGGTCCTATTCAAAATTCAGACAAATTAAAAGCTGGGCATGGTGGCACATGCCTTTAATCCCAACACTCGGGAGGCAGAGCTAGGAGGATTGTCATGAGTTCAAGGTTACCCTGAGACTACATTGTGAAATCCAGGTCAGCCTGAGCTAGAGTGAGACCCTACCTCGAAAAACAAAAAAAAAAAAAAAAAATCAGACAAATTAAAAAGTGTGGTGAAGCCAGGCATGGTGGTGCATGCCTATAATCCCAGCATTCAGGAGGCTGAGGTACGTGGATTGCTATGAGTTTGAGGATACCCTGACACTACATAGTGAATTCCAGGTCAGCCTGGGCTGGAGTAAGACCCATCTTGAAAAAATAAACAAAAATAACAATACAGTGTAAAATTACCTTCAAGTCTTATGTGTAAAGCATATATGACACATGAGTGAATTTCATGTTGACACCTGGGTCTCATCCTTAAGGCAGATCAAAGGTATTATCCAAATAGTCTAAAATTCAATAAAATCCAAAATCTGTAATGTGTCTAGTCCCAAGCATTTCAGATAAAGGATACTTAATTTGTATATATATATTTAAAACATGTCAAAATAATGCTTTGCAATAGTAAAGCCCTGTTCTTACAGTTTTTACACAGCCAAGCAGTAAGGGTTTTGTTGTTGTTAAGTATACAAGTGCATGTGTGCCTGTGGGTGAATGACAACCTCAGGTGGGTTTTTGTTGTTGTTGTTGTTGTTTTTTAAGGTAAGTCTCACTCCAGCCCAGGCTGACCTGGAATTCACTATGAAGTCTCAGGATAGTCTCAAACTCACAGTAATCCCCCTACCTCTACCTCCTGAGTGCTGGCATTAAAGACGCACACCACTATGCCCAGCTACTTAGCTGTTATCTTGAGGAACACTGTCCACCTCTTTTTTCAAAAATATTTTATTTTTATTTACTTATTTGAGAGAGAGAAAAAGGCAGAGAGAGAGCAAGAGCAAGAGAGAGAGAGGGAGGGAGGGAGGGAGGGAGGGAAGGAGGGAGGGAATGGGCGCACCAAGGCATCCAGCCACTGCAAATGAGCTCCAGACACATGCTCCCCCTTGTGCATCTGGCTTACGTGGGTCCTGGGGAATTGAACCTGGGTCCTTTGGCTTTGTAGGCAGGCGCCTTAACCTCTAAGCCATCTTTCCAGGCCCTGTCCACCTCTTTTTGAGACAAGTTCTCTCATTGGCTAGATTGGTTAGCCAGCAAACTAAGCTCCAGGGATCCACCTGTCTCCACCTCCCCAGGGCGGAGACTGCAGGTGAACACCACTGTGCCTGTCATTCACATGAGTGCTACGGATTGAACACAGATCCTCATGTGTATGAGGCAGGCACTTTACTGAGCTACCTCCCCAGCCCATTTCGTTTAATTCCATATATGACATTCTGATTACATCTAATTTCATTTGAAGCAATTGGGACCAAATGTAAAATTTTATTCCAAATTCTTACGAAAATTAAACAGAATATGAAAAAGAGGATTATAACCAAACACGACTATACTATTTTTAACATTTTTGTAATACTGTCTATTTTTTCCTCAAAGACATCTATTTACAAGACTGTCTAAATTTACAGTGTTTTAAGCCAAAACTCTCTTTGTCATTAATTGCTAGAATTTTTGTTCTTTATCAAGAACTCTAATATAAAAAAAAAAAACTAAATTAGGGCTGGAGAGATGGCTTAGGAGTTAAGGCACATGCCTGTGAAGCCTAAGGACCCAGGTTCGATTCTCCAGGTCCCATGTAAGCCAGATGCACATGGTGGCACATACATCAGAATTCATTTGCAGTGGCTACAGGCCCTGGTGTGCCCATTCTCACTCTTTCCCTCTCTCTCAAATAAATAAATAAATCTAAAAAAAAAAACCCACAAAACACCTAAATCTGGGGCTGGAGAGATGGTTTAATGATTAAGGCACTTGCCTTGGAAGCCTAAGGACCCAGGTTCAATTCTGCAGTACCCACATAAGCCAGGTGCACAAGGTGGCACATACGTCTGGAGTTCATTTGCAGTGGCTGGAGGCCCTTGGCACACCCATTCTCTCTCTCTCTCTCAAATAAATAAAATTAAAATTTAAAAATTAAAAACTCAGTTCCGAGACTAACACTCTGGGACATTTGCCAAGTAAACTACTACAATCTATATGGTTCAGGCTACTTAGTAAGTTATAACTATTTAAATTTCATATAGAAAACCATTTTTGGTATTCATAATTCCTTGATTTGTCAAAAAAAAAAACCTTCAAGTTACTTCTATACTTAAAATGTTCCTATTTTTCTCTTTATCTATAAGCAAATGTTTATTTTGAAAACCTTGAATGAGACACAAGCTAAATATGCACCAGCTTTGGGGTAGAAATTGCCCTCCACACCCAAGGGCACAGGAGCAGAACAACACAGTATCTTCTAGACTCTCAGTATCCAGACCAGACACAGGCCAACCTTTCCTGTAATGGGCCAGTCACTATTTTCTGCTTGGAGGTCATACAGTCTTATCCCCACTACTCAGTTTTTGCAGTACTAGGAAAGCTGCCGTAGCAACACATAAATGAACGAGTGTGGCTTTATTACAAGCAATCTATTCTAAAACAGAAAGGAGGCAGTTTTGGCTATAGCTTTGTAGAAGACCCCTGTTTAAGGAGTAATTTCTGCCCACCAGTAGATCATCACTAGATCTCTGGTATCTAGCCTAGAGCTTGAGAAACAAATACTCCGAGTATTTACTATATGCCTGGCAGGGATCTGCAACCTTCTTGTGCATCAACTTAGTTCACAGGTACACAATCTTCACAAACTTACAAATGTCAACTAAAATGCATAACATCACATGGCATGTGAGCCAGAAGTTAAACCCGGTCAAGTCTGACTGAGGACTCTTTCCGATCACTGTTACACCGCCTATCTAGGTGCCTAATCTTTATTACATTTATGAACAAGTACCATCAAACATTTCAATTTTACTGAGAATTAGACTGCAATTACACTATCAGGTACACTTTTCCTAAGCATTTTAAATGGCTTTTTTATTCAATGAAAATATTTAATTTAGATGTTTGTAAATATGATAGAAAAGGTATCACATGTGACTTACCATCTTCTTTCTCTGAAAAGTTTAAAACATTAGTGTTAAAAAGCCTAATTGTGGTTTTTTGAAAATGTTTTGCATGTTTAAGATGACAAACCCTAAAAGCCAGCTTTTTATTTTTATTTTAAAAAATTTTTCAAGGTAGGCTCTCTCTCTAGTCCAGGCTGACCTGAAACTCATTCTGTAGACAAAGGCTGGTCTCGAACTCAGTTATCTTCCTACCTCTGCCTCCAAGTGCTGGGATTAAAGGAATACGTCACTACGTCCAGCTAAAGCCAGCTTCTCTTTAAGTTTAAGATCTTAACTATTTTAAGCAGGCAAGATAACCAAGACTATTATCAGCTAACTACTTTGACATCTAATCTACACCAGGTCACTAACAGTATTATACTGATGGGAACATCAGGCTCTTTTGTGAATCTGCAACAACTTTTAATTCAAGTAAGATAGAAGAGCTTTGGAATTAAAATACTCTGCTAAGCTGAATTAAAAAAAAAAGACTTTAAAGATCATGTTGGGATATTAAAAACATGTGTTGCAAAGCAGACAGAAATTTAAAATGTTTTGATGCTACCTACACAAGGCCTGCACAATAGGAAACTAAAAATGATGACATCAAAATAGAAGGACTAGCTGGGTGTGGTGGCACACACCTTTAATTCCAACACTCAGGAGGGAGAGATAGAAGGATCAACAGAATTTGAGGCCACCCTGAGACTACATAGTGAATTTCAGGTTAGCCTGGGCTACAGCAAAATCCTATCTTGGGGGGAAAACCACCCCAAAAAACCCACAAGACTCATTGAAAAGAAGAGATTTCAGTGGTGGGGAATTTGGATTCAGGGAGGGGACTGTGATCATGTTATACTGTCTATATAGATGGAAGCTGTCAATAAGAACAAAAGAAATTTTGAACGTTCTAGGAACTGACAGAAATGTTTGTGTTGTGTTGCATTGTATTCAAGACCATCTACTGAGTAGGTAAGCAAATTACATGCAGTCAAATGTTTAAATACTACTCAGAAGAGATCAGGCAGGGTTAGGGGGGCGTGGCTTTGGACTAGACACTATTCAGAAGCAAAGCAGTTTCTGTCCTCGAACGTTGTTTGTCTTTTCATGTTTTCCAAGAAAAAGAATTTATGAGCTTATGACATTTCCCACAGTAAAAGTGATATGAATCAGTCTTTTTGTAAAACATTAGTCTTGAAAGGGGAGTACAATTGCATGAAATGTTAAATCTGAGGTGCTAATGAGCACATGCATATTCAGCTAACCCCTAATTTCCCATTATTCTTCAAGTTTCACAAACATATTTCTTTGTTTTCTGTCTTATATCCTTGGAAGTTAGGTTATTTGCTTCTGTCACAGCCCTTGTTAGCAAGTTATGTCCATAGTACTCAGTGACAGAAGCATCTAGCTATTATTCATTTCTGCTCCCCCCCCAAGGGAGGGTCTCACTCTAGCCCAGGTTGACCTTGAATCTGTAGTCCCAGGCTGGACTTGAACTCAGCAATCCTCCTACCTCTGCCTCCTAAGTGCTGGAATTAAAGTCATGCACCATCACACCTGGCTGCATTTCTTATTTACTTATTTATTTATTTGAGAGAAAGAGGCAGGTAGAGACAGAAAATGGGAAAGCCAGGGCCTTCAGCCACTGCAAATAAGCTCAAGACATATGTGCCACCTTGTGCATCTGGCTTACTTGGGTCTGGGGAAATCGAACCTGGAACCACTGTCTTTGCAGGCAAGTGCCTTAACTGCTAAGCTATCTCTCTCTCTCTTTTTTTTTTTTTTTGGTTTTGCAAGGTAGGGTCTCACTCTGGTCCAGGGTGACCTGGAATTAACTATGTAGTCTCAGGGTGGCCTCGAACTCTCAGTGATCCTCCTACCTCTGCCTCCCGAGTGCTGGGACTAAAGGCGTGCGCCACCACGCCCGGCGCTATCTCTCTTTTTAATTGTCCCTACACTATACTAAGAAATCGCCATCCCTTTTTACTGCATTTGACACCTAGAGAATTGGATCACAGTTAAAAGATTCTCTTCAAGCAATATTGTTAAAGCAAAACTGGGCATTACTGTTACTAGAAACAATGCTTCGGTGATAACAGTTATTCCTCTTGCTCCACCTGTACACAACATGGAGCCTTAACCATTTCTTCTACTTCCTATGCAAAGAATAAGACACCATTTCTAAAGGCATCTATTACAAAACCACCATATCACAAACAAAGAGCATGCCTGGAGGGTACTCATCACAGAACTTGGGTATTTTTCAAGCAACACAACATCTCAAGTACCTAAACTATGTCCGTTCTTGGTGTAAAAGCAGGTGTTGTTGATAAGATTAACACAACAGCCAATGACATCACCAGTTGTAAAAGTTGGTCCATAAGGTTGTCCAGTTCCAGAAGAACAAAATGAATGTCCATCATCCCCATGATAACCATATGAGTGTTTATCCCAGCCTGAAGAAAAAGATTTAAGTTTACAATGAAAAGCAAGGCTCCTCGGTAGTCAGTTTATTCAGTAACATTGTAAGATAAGACAGAACAGTCCAACAGTTATAGAAGATAAAATTTTCAAATGCATACTTAAATTCTCCACAATAATACTAAGTAGTTAAATGCTATTTACAAAATTAAGAAAAATAAATTCACTACCCCAAACAGTAAAACAAGTATGAAACAGAAAGGATTGAACCAGAAAATGTAAACACAACACTCACAGCAGGACAGGTTTTACTTACTCATTGTTTCTTTAGCTAACATAGCAAAGGAATTTTGCTTTAATTTAAATAACATGTTTTTAAATATGGAATAGATTCAGTTACCACAAGCTTTTCAAGGCTGTGATCCAAATGTAAAAGCCTGATAATTTGTGGCCTTTTACAACACCGAATTACAGATATTCTATTAATATTCTTAAAAATATTAAGGGTAATTTTTAAGTAACTAAGGCCTCATTTAAACCACCTAAGTTTTTAGCAAAAGGCATAATGAAAGTTTATCAAGTTAACACATCTGACTACAATTAGATGACAACTATATATGGCTGCATGTGTTTCTGTCCCAATGTACATGCAGTTTTATATAGGTCATTTGTTTGTATATGAAAAATATTTCCCTAAAATTTATTTTAACATTAGCAAACAGAGTAATATAATCCAATCAATTCCTTCAGTTAAATATGTCAAGAAATAGTTCTGCCATTTCAGTTTTTACATTCCTTAACTCACTTTTAAGATAGCCTATAGTCTCACATGATACAACTGAAGAGGGGCGAAAAGTCAGGAATGTGACGTACAGCAAAGAGAATCAGTCACACTAACGTTTCCAGTGGCTGATAGATATGTACCTGTGCAGAAATACCAAAACAAGCCAGGTATAGTGGCACGCGCTTCTAATCCCAGCACCTGGGAGGCAGGAGTGGGAGGACTGCCATGAGTTCAAGGCCAACCTGGGACTACACAGTGATTTCCAGATCAGCCTGGGCTAAAGCAAGACGCTACCTCGAAACCCCCCGCCCACACACATACACCAAAAAATAAATAAATAAATAAATAAATAAATAAATAAATAAATAAATAAATATAAAATAATAATGATAATTAGGAAAAACAAAAATTGGCATGTATATGTTGTGCAAAATAGCATTAAACTTAAATATATTAAAACCTACTCAACTTCTACTTAGAATTCAAAATATAGGTAATCAAAAATACAGAAGTTACTATCTTTTAATTACATCATTGTTCAAATTTTTAACCAGAAAGAGTCAATCATAAGGTTAAAATACTATAATTCAATAACAAGTGTACCTGGTAGTCTATTCATGTTCACACCTTGAGCAGAAAGACCAATTCCCATGTAACTGTGGAGGTAAAAGAAGGAAAGATTAGGATAGTCAAGCATGTATAGCATATATAAATGACTAACATTCTCAAACACCACCAGAATGCAGCTCCAACTGAAGCTCCTAATCTAGATTTTAAAAAATATTACAATTTATTAATAGCAACACTGTGCACAGTTACATACCAGTGAAATCAAGATTCACAGTAAGCTCATAAATACAGCCAAAGTGTTAGTAAGACCCACAGAACGTTTACCATTTTTAAAAAGTATCCATTTTTACATATAAACATCTTTCTACCTTCTCTACATATAATTATTTAGGATTTAAACAAAACTCGAAACAAATATAGAGGAACTTGTGGAAGATAAATCTTAAGGGCCTTGAACTCGTGGCGATCCTCTTACCTCTGCCTCCCAGAGTGCTGGGATTAAAGGCGTGCACCACCACGCCCGGCTTTTCTGTTTACTTTTTGCCAGAATGACCTGTCAGTTGGTGAGAGTGGGGTATTGAAGTCACCCACTACAACTGTTTGATGTTATCTGTGACCTTAGTTCTAATAGTGTTTGTTTGATGAAACTGAGAGGCCCCATATAGGTTCATATATGTTTAGGACTGAACTGTCCTTCTTTTGAAGTGTTTGTTCCTTTAATCAACATAAAGTGACCTTCCTTATCTTTCTGAACTAATGTTGGTCTGAAGTCTACCCTGTCAGATATTAGGAAAGCAACACCTGCTTGTTTTCTAGGCCTATTTGCTTGAAACACTGTTTTCCAACCTTTCAGCCTAAGATAGTATCCATCTCTTACGGAAAGGTGAATTTCATAGAGGCAACAAATCAAAGGATCCCACTTTGTAACCCAGTCTGCAAACCTATGTCTTTGGTTGGGGCATTGAGGCCGTTGATATTAAAAGTTATTATTGACAGGTGTGTATTTATTTTTGCCATTCTTCTTTTGTAGTTCTTCCAGTTTTACCTTTGCTCTCTTGTGTTAACTAGTATTGGAATATGGTTTGTTTTTTTCCAGGTTCCTTATGTGTGTGCTTTTCTTTCTCTTCAGCATGGAGGATCCTTTCAAGTATTTTCTGTAGAGCTGGTTTGATCATCATATATTCTTTTAGCCTGCTTTTATTGTGGAATGGCCTTATTTCTCCATCCATTTGAATGGGTAGCTTTGCAGGATAACGTAATAGTTGACAGTTTTTATCTTCAGAATTTAGAATACATCATTCCAAGCTCTTCTGGCTTTTAAAGTTTGTGTTAATAATCTGCTACTAATCCTGATGGGCTTGCCTTTGTATGTGATTTGATTTTTCTCTCTAACTGCTTTCAATATATTTTCTTTGATTTGTGTGTTTTGTAGTTTAATTATAATATGATTGTGAGAGGTTCTTTCCTGATTTTGTCTGTTTGGCATTTATAGGTTTCCTGTATCTGCATTGGCATCATTTTCCCTACTTGGGGGAGGTTTTCTTCTATGATTTTGTTGAAAGTGCCTGTAATGGGCTGGAGAGATGCCTTAGTAGATAAGGTGCTTGTCTGCAAAGCCAAAGGACCTTGGTTCAATTCCCCAGGACCCATGTAGGCCAGATGCACAAGGTGATGCATGCAACTGGAGTTTGTTTGCAGTGGCTAGAAGCCCTGGCACGCTCATTCTCTCTGTCTGTTTCTACATCTTGCTCTCTCTCAAATAAACAATTTTTTTTTTTTTTTTTTTTTTTTTTTTTTTTTTTTTTTGGTTTTCTGAGGTAGGGTCTCACTCTGGTCCAGGCTGACCTGGAATTAACTATGTAGTCTCAGGGTGGCCTCGAACTCATGGCAATCCTCCTACCTCTGCCTCCTGAGTGCTGGGATTAAAGGCATGTGCCACCACACCTGGCATAAACAAATTTTTTTTTGTTTGTTTGTTTGCTTTTTTTTTTTTTTTGGTTTTTTGAGGTAGGGTCTCGCTGTAGCCCAGACTAACCTGGAATTCAAAAACAAATTTTTTTTCATCAATTTAAAAGCAGGACCCAGATGCTGATTTTGCACACATACAAGGTAAAACATACTCAAGGCCAAAGGGGAGGCCTGCTGCTTTTAAATTGATGAAAAGATAGGAAATCTCCATAAAGAAACTGAAACAGGGGCTAGAGAGATGGCTTAATGATTAAAGTGCTTGCCTGTGAAGCCTAAGAATGCATGTTTGAGTCGTCCCATGTAGCCAGACTCACAGTGATGCAATGTTGCACATGCACCACAAGGGAGCACACACATCTGGAGTTCATTCACAGCAGCTGAAAGGTCCTGGCACGCCCATTATTCTCTCTCTCTCCCTTCCTCCCTCCCTCCTTCCTTCTGCCTCTTTTTCTGTCTCTCTCTTAAAAATAAAATAACAAAAACAACAAAAATAATAATAATAAAGAAAGTGCAGCCTAAATGTGTTTGTCCTCCCAACAACCATATTTTGAAACCCAGTTCCCAATATGGTGTCATGAGGTGATAAGATCATTAAAACTCCTCCCTCAGAAATAAGATAAGTGACTTATGAAAGATGATTGAGGGAGCATGCTTGCCCATCCACTGAGGGGAGCACACACGAGGCACTGCTATGAAGGGCAGAATGCATCAGAAACCTAATTTGCTGGGCCTCGATCTTAAGATTTATCCTCTGGAACCTGAGTAATGAATTTATGATGCTAATAAGTTACCTAATCTAAGATATTTTATTATAATAGCCTGAACAGATGAAAACAAGAATAAAGTAGAAATTATGGGGCTAAAAAATATCTGAGAGAAATATTTTCTGATATACTTAATAGGTGAAAGATGACAAGAAATAAACATGACTACAGATATGAAGAGCAAACAAGAGACTGAGGAAGATAAAAGGTAGCCTTGAAGCCAGGCGTGGTGGTGCACGCCTTTAATCCCAGCACTCAGAAGGCAGAAGTAGGAGGATCACCGTGAGTTTGAGGCCACCCTGAGACTACATAGTTAATTCCAGGTCAGCCTGGGCCAGAGTGAGACCCTACCTCAAAAAAAAAAAAAAAAAAAAATGGACAGGGAGTGGGACAAGTATATCTATATTTTCTGTGAAATGTTTCAGTATTTTCAGAAGATTGAAGACAGTGACGTCTATTTTAAAACACTCTAAAATAGGGCTGAGGAGATGGCTTAGCAGTTAAGCCATTTGCCTGTGAAGTCCAAGGACCCCAGTTTGATTCCCCAGGACCCAAGTAAACTAGATGCTGAAAGGGGTGCATGTGTCTGGAGTTCATTTGCAGTGTCTAGAGACCCTGGTGCACCCATTCTCTCTTTGTCTCTACTATCTCCCTCTTCCTCTCAAATAAATAAATATAAAATAATCACTAAACTGTAAAATGACGGTTTACAAGTAAATAAATTGAAAAAGAATTATAATAAAATGCTAAAATGATAGCCAAAGAATGTAAGGTTGGCTTGTCAATTCAAAAATCACCCGATGGGGCTGAAGAGATGGCTTAGCAGTTAAGGCGCCTGCCTGCTAAGCCTAACAACACCCATTCAATTCTCCAGGTCCCAGGTTTAGCCAGATGCAAAGTGACGCTAGGGCACAATGCCGCACTTGACCACAAGGGGGCGCACGCATCTGGAGTTCGTTCGTAGCAGCTGAGACACTGCTGGCGCGCACATCTCTGTCTTCCACTCCCTCTCTCTGTGTCTCTCTCCAAAAAAATAATAAAAAAATTTTTTAAAAAGTATTATTAAAAAATTAAACAAGCGGGGCGTGGTGGCACATGGGAGGCAGAAGTAGGAGGATCACTGTGAGTTTGAGGCCAGCCTGGAACTTCAAAGTGAGTTCTACGTCAGCCTGGGCTAGAGTGAGACCCTATCTGAAAAAATAAAATATAAGTAAGTGGGGCTGGAGAGATGTCTTAGCAGTTAAATTGCTTGCCTGCAAAGCCAAAAGACCCAGGTTCAATTCCCCAGGACCCATGTAAGCCAGATGGCACAAGGTGGCATGTGAGTCTGGAGTTTGTTTACAGTGGCTGGATGCCCTGGTGCACCCATTCTCTCTCTCTCTCTTCCTTTTTCACTCTCTCAAATAAATTTAAAAAAATAAAAATAGTTTCAAAAATAAACAAGAGGACTTCTGGCTTCAGCTCCAATATGTTCAGCATCTGGAAGTTATCACACCCACAAAAAAAAAAACTGAACTCGAATAAGTACTCTTAGATTTCTCAGAGAACTGAGTTCACAGGGCAAAACAACCAATGAACGAGAGAGTCAGCAAGGAACTGCAGAATTCAAACGGCCTTGAGAACTTAGGCAAAGAAGCCACTCTTTAAAGAATGCTACCTTCACAGGCTCTAACCAGGTTTAGGATGGGGAAGCAAGACAGGAACTATGCTGGAATTAAGGTTGGCAAATCTGAGGAATTCCTGCTTTCAAGGCAAACAGTTTTGCCAGAGCCTTATCTGCTGACCTGCTGGAATGAGACCAGCCAGCCTCCCTCAACCTTTCTAAGGAGGAGGAGGTAGGGTTACATACTTCTGAAAGTCATAGCCCAGGGACTCAGTGCCACCAAAACAAAGCAACAAACCCAGAAACTTCATCACCATATCAGTAAAATTACAACAGGGAAAGCTGTAAGATATTCTTATTTAAGAAGTTTCTAGGGAAACCCCAAAACAAGGAAACCAAAGGAAAGTTAAGCCTCTGATATCTACAAACAACATAAATACCCAGCAAGCATCAAACACAACCTAACTCCTCAAAGAACTCACTCACTCGCGTTACAGCTCTGTTTACCTGAGCTTCTAGTACTTGGCAAATCATGCCTTCATTTCAACAAGAAATTACAAGGCATATAAAAGAAAGAAAACAAAAGCAAAGTAAGCATCAAAATAGACACTTTCCAACTGAAATGTCATGGGGGGGGAGATGGTGGTTAAACAAAAGCTATATACAAAGTCCAAGAAATGTGCCACTCTCCCACAGCAGCCTGAGAGCTTATTCTCTTGGTACAACTGAGATCTTGAAAAGAACTTCAAAATGAATCAGAAGGAAGCACAATTGGATTATTAACAAAGTTGGGCCAGGCGTGGTGCGCTCACCTTTAATCCCAGCACTAGGGAGGCAGAGGTAGCAGGATCTCCATGAGTTTGAGGCCACCCTGAGAATACAGAAATACAGAGTGAATCTGTCAGCCTGGACTAGGAGTGAGACCCTACCTTGGGGGAAAAAAAAAGAAAGCAACAAACCCAGGAAAGGAAAGGAAAAGAAAGAAAGAAAGAAAGAAAGGATATCTACAAACAACATAAAAAGGAAGGAAGGAAGGAAGGAAAGGAAGGCAAAAAGCATCAAAAAGAAAGAAAAGGAAAGGAAAGGAAAGAAGGAAAGAAAAAGAAAGAAAAGGAAAGGAAGGAAGGAAGGAAGGAAGGAAGGAAAAAGGAAAGGAAGGAAAAAGGAAAGGAAAAAGGAAAGGAAAAAGAAAGAAAAAAAAAGAAAGGAGAAAGAAAGGAAAAGGAAAGGAAGGAAAGGAAAGAGAGAGAAAGAAAGAAAGAAAAAAGAGAGAAAGAAGGAAAGAAAGAAAAGGAAAAGGAAAAGGAAGGAAGAGAAGGAAGGAAAGAAAAAAAAAGAGAAAGAGAAGGAAGGAAGGAAAGAAGAAGGAAGGAAAGAAAGGAAGGAAAGGAAAGAGAAGGAAGGAAGGAAGGAAGGAAAGAAAGAAGAGAAAGAAGAAAGGAAGGAAGAAAAAGAGAAAGAAGGAAGGAAGGAAGGAAGGAAAGAAGGAAAGAAAGAAAAAAGAGAAGGAAGGAAGGAAGAAGGAAAGAAAGAAAAAAGAAAAAGAAGGAAGGAAGGAAGGAAGGAAGGAAGGAAGGAAAGAGAAAGAAAGAAAGAAAGAAAGAAAGAAAGAAAGAAAGAAAGAAAGAAAGAAAGAAAGAAAGAAAGAAAGTTAAGTAAGTAAGTAAGTAAGTAAGTTGGGGGCTGGAGAGATGGCTTAGTGGTTAAGGTGCTTGCCTAAGAACCTAGGTTCGACTCTCAAGAACCCACATTAGACAGATACATAGGGTGGCACATGCATCTGGAGTATGTTTGCAGTGCCCTAGAGAGCCCATTCACATTACCCCCCCCAAATAAAGATATATTAAAAATGAAAGAGTTATGGCCCAGGTTCAATTTCCCACTACCCACATAAGCCAGATAAATGCACATGGTGGTGCACAGGACTGGAGTTCGTTTGCAGTGGCTAGAGGCCCTGACGTGCCCACTCTCTCTCTATCTGCCTTCCCACCCAAAAGTTTTTTTTTTTAAAGTATTTCTTTTTTTAAATTTTATTATTTTTTATTGACAACTTCCATGATTGTAGACAATATCCCATGGTTAATTCCCTCCCTACCCCTAAAGTAGTTCTTTAGAGCCCAGTGTGATACAAAAGCCTACTGTGATTTCAGCTACTCAGGGCACCAAAGCAGATGAATCCTGAGCTCAAGGCAATTTAAGTGAGATGCTGCTGAGGCAAGAGAATAGGGTGAAGAACGAGGTATCCAAGGCCACGGGCAGACCTTCAAACTCAGTATATGAAAAAAGTTAACAAATAGGAAAGCTAGAACCCCTCCAGGCGGCCAAGCAGAAGTGGCTTGCACCACAGGCTACAACAGGCAGAGGCACTCCAGAATCTATGGCTCATGATAACACTAAAACATACACCCCTGAGTGGATTAGGGGTCCCCATGAGACACTCACTACTTTTATCTAATACCATAGTGGAAGCCCCAGCCAATTCAATGAGACAAGCAAAGAAGGAAAAAGTACACAGACAGAGAAGATACAAAACTATCTTTGTTAATAGCTGAAAAAAAATTATCTATGTAGACATTCCCAAAGAATTAACAAAGACCCTCTTGGAACTAACAAGTGCTTATTAAGGCAAGGCTGTAAAATATAAAGGTAACATGTCAGTTCCTTTTCTATATGTCAGCAACGAATAATTTTAACTTTTTAAAAAATATTTTTACTTTTTCTTTATTTATTTGAGAGTAATAGTTGGGGGGCAGGGGGAGAGAGAATGGGCACACCAGGGCCATCAGCCACTGCAAAGGAACTCCAGATGTGTGCATCCCCTTGTGCATCTGGCTTATGTGAGTCCTGGGGAATCGAACCTGGGTCCTTTGGCTTTGCAGGCAAGCGTCTTAACCACTAAACCATTTCTCCAGCCCAAATAATTAAAACTTTAATACCACTATCTTAGCAACAAGATAATAAGGAAGTACGGTATAAATGCAACAAAATATGTATAAGCCATGTGATGAGAACCATAAAACTAATGTAAAAACAAAACAAAAAAAAAAGAATACCAGGGCTAGAGAGATGGCTTAGCAGTTAAGATGCCCGCCTGCTAAGCCTAAGAACGCCGGTTCAGTCTCCAGGTCCCATGTTTAGCCAGATGAAAAGAGATACAAGGGCGCAATGCCACACTTGCCCACAAGGGGGTGCATGCACCTGGAGTTTGTTCATAGCAGTTGAGAGGCTGCTGGTGTGCCATTCTTCTATCTGTCTTCCTTTCCCTCCCTCCCTCCCTCTTTCTCTAAAAAAAAAAAAAAAAACCAACAGAATTCATGTTCACAGATAAACACTCAATATTGTTAAGATGGCAATTTTTTTCCAAATTGATCTACAGATTCCACATATTCCCAGTCAAATATCTAACAAGATATTTATAGAAATAAAAAACTAGGGCTGGAGAGCTGGCTAAGCCATTAAGGCGCTTACCTGCAAAGCCTAAGGACCCATGTTTAACTCTCCAAATCCCATGTTAGCCAGACACACAAAGGTGAGGCAAGTGCAAGGTTGCACAAGCCCACTAGGTGGTGCAAACATCTGGAGTTTGATTACAGTGGCTGAGGCCCTGGCACGCCAATTCTCTTTCACACTCTAAAATAAAAAAAGGGCTGGAAGAATTGCTTAGTGGTTAAGGCATTTGCCTGCAAAGCCAAAGGACCCAGGTTCAAGTCCCCAGGTCCCACATTAGCCAGATGCACAAGGGGCGCATGTGTCTGGAGTTTGTTTGCAGTGGCTATAGGACCTGGCGCGCCCACTATCTCTCTCTCCCTGTCTGTCAAATAAATAAATAAACAATTCTAAAATATATATGGAAAAGCAAAAAGATGTAGAATAGACAACAAAATACAAAGTCAAAGTACTTTAAGACTAGTAAATATTTTTTTTTGGGGGGGTTCAAGGTAGGGTCTCACTCTAGCCCAGGCTGACCTGGATTTCACTCTGTATTCTCAGGGTGGCCTCAAATTCATGCCAATCCTCCTACCTCTACCTCCCGAGAGCTGGGATTAAAGGCATGCACCACCACACCCAGCTTTTATAAATTTTAAGACATACTAAAAACCAACAGTATCAAGACAACATGATATTAGGCAAAATAAAAGAAACAAGATCAGGGTGGGGAGAAGACTCAGTGGATAATGTAATTACTGTGCAAACATTTAGTACCCAAGACTGGATTCTCAGAACCCTGGTAAAGCTAGCCATGGTAGCAAATGTCTATAATTGCAGCACACATCTATAATCCCAACATGCCTACACTGAGTTGGGAGGTGAAAATAGGAGAATCCCCTGGCAGTTAAGCTAACCTGACAAACATAGTGGCGAACAAGACACCCTGCCTCAAAGATGGGAAGATGGGGGCTTGACACCTAAGGTTGCATTGGACCTAACACACATGTGCAGGCGTGCACATACACTAATGGAATAGAACAAAATCCTTAGAAATAAACAAGAGTACAGTTATCTTTGGCAAAAAAGCAAGGCAAGTCAATGGAGAAAGGTGTGTCTTTCCATTAAATGCTTCTGGAATTCTGATACTTATTTGCAAAAAGTAGAATACAGATACAGATTTGACAGTTTCAGAAGTTAATGCAAACTGATCACAGAACTAAATATAAAATACAAACCATGAAACACCAAGAAGTCAGGCATGGTGGTGCAAATCTATAATTCCAGCACTTTGGAGGCTAAGAAAGGAGAATTTCAAGTCTGAGATATATAGTCAGATTGGGCTATAGATATAGAAAGAACCTATTTAGCTGGGCATGGTGGCACACATCTTTAATCCCAGCACTTGGGAGAGGATTGCTGTGAGTTTGAGGTCACCCTGAGACTATGTAGTGAATTTCAGGTTAGCCTGGGCTAGAGTGAAACCCTACCTCAAAAAAAAAAAAACAAAAGAAGAAGAAGGAGGAGGAGGAGGAGGAGGGAAGGAGGGAAGGAGGGAAGGAGGGAAGGAGGGAAGGAGGGAAGGAAGGAAGGAAGGAAGGAAGGAAGGAAGGAAGGAAGGAAGGAAGGAAGGAGGAGGAAGGAAGGAAGGAAGGGAGGGAGAGGGCCTATTTAAAATAAATAACTTATTAGTAAAAAGTATTTTCCAGATGCCTGACTCACTGCTGGACAAACACCTGACCAGAAGCAGCTCATGGAAAAAAATGGTTTATTCTGTTAAGCAGTTTTGAGAGACAAACATGGCAAAGCAGGAAAGTGGCCCATCTCCTTACATATCAGATGTAGGGAGAAAGCAGAAAAAGTACGCTTGCTAGATTTGGCAGGCAGGCCTAAACTATAGAATCCCAAGGCCCACCCACAGTGACATTCCTCCTCTAGCAAGACTGTACTTCCCAAATGCTCCACCAGTTGGGGATTAAGTATGAGACTTCATCACAAACAACATTAGAGGAACATTTTACAGTCAAACCACCACATCCCACACCTGGCCCCAGAAACCCATGACCATCTCATGATGCAAAATGTCATCGGTCCAACTTTACAGTCTCCTAACTGTGAGCCATGTAAAATCATAACTCCAGTTACATACGTCCAACATATAATGGCACAGAGGAAACATTCCCACTCCAAAAAGGAGGAATGAGGACATAGCAAGGAAAGATTGGACCAATAAGATAGAAAATTAGCAGGGCAAACATCAAAACCTACAGCTCCATGTCTGGCATCTGGGACAAAATACCCTGCCAAAAGCAGCTCATACAAGGAAAGGATTTGTTTCTGGTTTCCCCTCTCCCTCTCTTTTAAGATTAAGAGTTTATTTTTTAAATATTTTATTTAATTTTCAGAGACACAAAGAGAGAATGGGCACACCAGGGCCTCCAGCCACTACAAACAAACTCTAGACGCATGCACCACCTTTGTGTATCTGGCTTTACATGGCTACTGGGGAAATGTTAGGTTTTGCAAACAAGTGCATTAACCACTGAACCATCTCTCCAGCCCACCAGCTTCCTCTTGAGGGGAAGGTTCATCATGGTGGGGACGGCATAGCAGAACCACAGGTGGGTATCACCACTTCACATCAGCAGGCAGGAAGAAGTGAGTTGACAGCATAGGCAACCTAGGATGTGTTGGGCATTGCTAAAACGGGCTGGGACTGTGAGGAGGCTGGCCTGGGCTGTGGGGGTTGCAGCAGGCCTTATCGTTGGGAACCCATTCTGGCAACGGAGCTGGCCCTCTCTCCTCAAGGTTGTAATGTGCCCTATCTTCGCCCAGAGTGGGCAGAACTGGCAGGCCCTCCCCCCTTATCCCAAAAGCACCTGATCATTCCATGGTAAGGTTTTGAGCCCCCCACAGTTCCTGACCTTGTGGCTAGCTGCCCAAGAGACCCTTATAAGCAGTCGCCCTGCAGCTATGGCCATCCAATATGTGGCTGAAGTCACGTAGCTTTTTTTTTTTTTTTTTTTTTTTTTTTTTTTTTTTGAGGTAGAGTTTCACTCTCATCCAGACTGACCTGACCTGGAATTCACTATGATATCTCAGGGTGGCCTTGAACTCGTGGTGATCCTCCTACCTCTGCCTCCCAAGTGCTGGGATTAAAGGCATGCGCCACCACGCCAAACTTTCACATAGCTTTTAAACAATCTCCCTGCAACTGTAGCCACCCAATATGTAGCTGAAAGCACGTAGCTTTTGCAAGCAAGCACATTAACCACTAAGCCATTTCCCCAGCCCAAGAACTGATTTTAAATGCATACTGATAAGTGAAAGAAATCAGGATGAAAAGGATCCATACTACATGATTGCCATTATGGTACTCTAGAAAGGACAACACTATATTAAAAGTACAGTCCACAGGTGCCAGGGTTTGTAGGTAGAAAGGAGAGGGATGAAGAGGTGAAGCAGAGGCAGTAAAAATATTCTGTGGACCTGTATTGCAAAAACTCTCATCTGAACTGTGTGAAAGAGCTAACTATAATAAACCTATGTACTTTACTTAGTAACAAATATCACCATGGGTTCACTAATTACAACATATACACCAGACTAATCCAAGAAAGTAAGAGAAAAAACTTGTGGGAGAGGCCAGTGTACTGGAATCTGTACTATATGCTTAATTTTTCTGTATACCTCAAACTGTTCTAGATAACACAATCTATGAATTATAATAAAAACACAAGAAAAGGGCTGGGGAGATGGTTGAGTGGGTAAAAAACTTGCTGCAAGCATGAGGACCTTAGAGGGCCTAAATGTGATTTCCCAAGACCCATGTAAACAGTTGGGTGTGGTACATCCACAACTGCAATCCTAGGGGAGCAGAAACAGGGCTATCACTGGGGCTAAAAAAAAAAAAAAAAAAAAAAGATGCTCTGAGGCCGGAGGGGTGGTTTGGCGATTAGGACAAGAGTTCAATTCCCCAGGACCCACATAAACCAGATGCAAAAGGTGACACATGCATCTGAAGTTCATTTGTTCATTTGCAGTGGTTGGAGGCCCTGGCTTGCCCTTCTCTGTCTTTCTCTCTTTCTGTATCTGTCTCTTTCTCTCTCAAATAAATTTAAAAAAATAAAATAATTTTTAAAAATTAAAAAACACAGTTCTGCATTCAGAGAATCTATTACAAAAATATACAAATAAGGGACGGAGGAATGACACCTAACACTCTCCTTGGGCACAAAGTACATCTGCACATATGCATGCAAAACATACACGCTACACATGCAAAAAAACCTATAAATAAATATAAAGGACAAATAAGGAGAAATGCTTCAATATATACTTAACAAAAAATTACATGCTTGGGCTGGATGGCTTAGTGGTCAAGGCATTTGCCAGCAAAGTCAAAAGACCCAGGTTCGATTTCCCAGGACCCATGTTAGCCCGATGCAAAATGTGGCACATGCCTCTGGAGTTCGTTTGCAATGGCTGGAGGCCCTGTGTGCCCATTCTCTCTGTGTCAAATAAATAAATGAAAAATAAATAGGGATGGAGAGATGGCTTAGCGGTTAAGGCGCCTGCCTGCCAAGCCTAACACCAGTTCAATCCCCAAGCCCCACATTTAGCCAGCCACAAAAGTGACATAAGTGCACAATACCATGCTTGCCCACAAGGGGGCACATGCGTATGGAGTTTGTTCACAGAAGTTGAAATGGCCCTGGTGTGCCCATTCTCTCTCTCTGTCTCTTCCTCTCTCTCTCTGCCTCTTGCTCTCTCTCTCTGTGTATCTCTCTGTCCCTCTCTCTCAAAAAAAAAAATAAATAAATAAAATAAATAAATAAATAAAATATAGAAAGCTGGTCATGGTGGCGCAGGCCTTTAATCCCAGCACCCAGGAGGCAAAGGTAGGAGAATTGCCATGAGTTCAAGGCCACCCTGAGACTACATAGTAAATTCTAAGTCAGTCTAGGATAGAGTGATACCCTATCTTGAAAAACCAAAAAAAAATTATATATATATATATATATGTGTGTGTGTGCTTAAGATATATAGTATGTTTAAAACTACTAAGAAAAATGTTTAACACAGCAGCCATACTCATGATGAACAAAGTAGAAACAAGATTCCTTCCGATGTGGCTCATCCTTATCATAGCTCAGTAATGAGAAGTACTGGCATAAGTATAAACATGGACTATCAGCTCCTTGTTGATTTCATTTCCTTTTGAGGCACACCCAATAGACTGGCTTTTTTCCCCCCCTTTTTCAAGGTAGGGTCTTGCTCTAGCCTAGGCTGACCTGGAATTCACTATGCAGTCTCAGGGTGGCCTCAAACTCATGGAGATCCTCCTACCTGTGCCTCGCAAGTGCTGGGATTAAAGGCATGTGCCACCACACCCAGCTTGGTCTTTTTTTTTAAGGGTGGAGGGGGATTGGTGTGCCAGGGCATCCTACCATTGCAATTAAAGTCCAGGTGCATGTGCTCTCTTGTATGCATGTGCGACCTTGCACACTTGCATCCCGGTGCATCTGGCTTATGTGAAACCTGGAGAGTTGAACATGAGTCCTAAGGCTTCACAGACAAGCGCCTTAACTGATTTCATTTCTTATCCAGCCTGAAGTGAAACAATCAATTTACATATTCCCTCACCAGAAAACCCAATTACTATGACTGTCTTCCAATTTACCTAACCCATAATTTCCCACTCTATCAAACATGCAATTCAACACCTCTCCCTTACTAGGTCAACAGCAACATAAACAGTGCTTGGCTGGAGATGGCTTAGCAGTTAAGGCTTGCCAGAAAACCCTAAGGACCCAAGTTCGATTCCCCAGTATCTACATAAGGCCTAAACGCACAATTTTTAGAGGCCCTGGTGTACCCATTCTCTCTCTCAGATAAATAATTTAAAAATAAATACAACAGTGCTAAGTCAACAAATTTCATGGTTTTAAATCTCATGATTCCTCAACATTTGTATTTCTCTCATCAGTGAATATTTACTAAGTAACTATGTAGGTGTAAGACAAAAATCAAGCTGTGAAACAGGGGCTGGGAAGTTGATTCGGTGGCTTATACAGCTAAAATTCATCTGTAGTGACAGGTAGCCCTGGTATGGCCATACACATACACTCTCTCTCTTAAATTTATTTTAAAAAGAAAATACTGAGCTGCATGTGATAGTACATGCCTTTCATTCAGGAGGCAGAGGTAGGAGGATTGCCAAGTTTGTGGCCACCCTGAAACTACATAGTGAATTCCAGGTCAGCCTGGACTAGAGTGAGATCCAACCTCAAAAAAAAAAAGTGAAAACAACCTTGCCAACAAGATAGTGTATCTTATGCCTTAGTATTCTTATACTTGGGTATGGCACAACCGAAGACCTCCCCCCTCAAGAAAAAAAAATCAAGAGCTTTTTAAAAAAAGAAATCATTTACTTAGAGATTTATATGTGAAAGAGACAGAAAGAGATGAAGGGGGAGAGAGATATGAATGAGAATATGGGTACGCCAGTGCCACTTTATGCATCTGGCTTTGTGGGAGTACTAGGGAATTGAACCCAGGCATCAGGCTTTTCAAGCAAATGTCTTTAACTGCTGAGCCATCTCTCTAGCCCCAGAGAAAAGTACCTGTAACTCTGTAAGAAATACATAGTAATAAGTACATATAAATGAATCATGATAAATGTAAGATAAAACATCTTTAAGGAGTGTATAAAACCTAAATGAAACAAGTGAAGTATCAGTGATTACTTAAACTATGGACAGTTTTCTTCCTCACATTTGTCTTTCACTTTCACATCTTCAAACTGACAGTGTATTATTTTCTAAATGGCCTGTAAAGTACTGTTTCCCACAATAGTAGCACAGCTTACTTGAACCACTAGCACATCATCTCTCTCTATTCCTTGCCTTCTAATGCTTTGACATATGGCACCTGCTGACATCCTAACTTTAGGGAAACTGTTATGGCAGGGACTAGCAACTTCCAAGACAACAGAACAAACAAAACAACAAGCCCTTGGCAAGGCTCCTTTGAATTGACCTCCCTGACTCCAAACAGGCTCTCTAATGGGAACAAATACCTGACCAGAATCAACGTAGGGAAGGAAAGGGGTTTAATTAGGCTAATGGTTCCAGAGCAAAGGATCCACCATGGCAGGGAAGGCATGGCAGGCCAGAGTGTTATGTATCTCCACCACACTGCAACACAGGAAGCTACGAGAGAACAGAATGTGGAGCTGGCTCCAGCACCTCAAGACCTGCCCTAGTGACACACTTCCTCCACCAAGGCTCCACCTCCTAGTTTCTACAACCTCCTCAAACAGCACCAAAAGCTTGGGATTAATATTCAACCCCATGAGCCTATGGGGACATATTATATTCAAACCACAAGTACCTTCTAACTCTAACCCTATTCGTCCCTATCAGATACTTTGTCAGCTGTGTAGTAAGAGCCCTTCTCTCTACTTAGTGGTTAAAGGCACTTGCTACAAAGCCTTCTGGCCTGGGTTCAATTTCCCATACCCACATAAAGCCAGATGCAGTTCATTTGCAGTGTCAGGAGGCCCTGTCTCAACCATATTCTACCCCCTCCCCCAATCTGTCTTACTCAAATAAATAAAAATACTTTAAACACACACACACAGCCAGCTGTGGTGATGCACATCTTTAATTCCAGCATTTGGGAGGTGGAGGTAGGAGGAAGATTGTTGTGAGTTTGAGGCCAACAGGAGATGACATTGTAGTGAATTCCATGTAATAGTGAACTGCAAGTCCATTTGGGCTAGGGTGAGACCCTACCTCAAACAAACAAACAAACAAACAAACAAACAAACAAACAAACAGGGGGCTGGAGAGATGGCTTAAAAGTTAAGGTGCTTGCCTGTGAAGCCTAAGGACTCAGGTTTGATTCCCTAGGACCCACGTGAGCCAGATGCACAAAAGGGCACATGCATCTGGAGTTCCTCTGCAGTGGCTAGAGGCCCTGGTGTGCTCATTCTCTTTCTCCCCCCACCCCCTTATCTATCTATCTATGCATGCCTCTCTCAAATAAATAAATAAAATATACACACACATATAGTGGCACACACCTTTATTCCCAGCACTTGGAAGGCAGAGGTAGGAGGATCACTGCGAGTCCAAGGCCACCCTGAGGCTACATAGTGAATCCCATGTCAGCCCGAGCTAAAGTGAGACCCTACCTCAAAAAAAAAAAAATGTTTTATTTATTTGTATGCATGTGTGTGGGAATGCACTAGGGCCTCTTGCTATTTACTATAAACAAACAACACACACTTGTGCTACTTTTTGCCTCTTTTTTTAACATTTTATTTTTATTTATTTATTTATTTGATAGAGAAAGAAAGAGGCAGATAGAGATAAATATATAGAGAGAATAGGCACTCCAGGGCCTCCAGCTGCTACAAATGAACTCCAGATGCACGTGCCACCTTGTGCATCTGGCTTACATAGGTCCTGGGGAATTGAATGTGGTCCTTTGGCTTTGCAGGCAAGTGCCTTAACAGCTAAGCCATTTCTCCAGTCCTTCATCTGACTTTTGCATCACATGGGTGGCTTGGGAATTGAATCCAAGCCAGGGGTCTTTGAAAGCAAGTACTTTTAACCTGCTGAGTCATCTTCCCAACCACTGATCCATCAATTTTTACCAATGGCTTCAACAACTTACATTCTGATGGCTCCAAAATCCACCTTCAGGTCTTCTAAATTCAATTTATTTTTAGTCAAAGCATATCACTAATCATCTAGGTTAGATGATGAGAAGGCCACTCATTCCCCTCTAGTATTTTCTGGGGTTTTTTAAATCTTATTTTTTTAGTTAATTAATTAATTAATTTGCAAGCAGAGAAAGAGATACAAGAGAGGCAGACAGAGAATGAACATGCCTCTAGCCACTGCAATCGAACTCCAGATGCATGTGCCCCTTGTGCATCTGGCTTACATGGGTCCTGGAGAACTGAACTGGGATCCTTTGGCTTCACAGACAAACACCTTAACCATTAAGCCATTTCTCCAGCCCATCTTTTTATTTTTTAGTTTAATTTTTTTGGGGGGAAGGGGTTCAAGGTAAGGTCTCATTCTGGCCCAGGCTGACCTGGAATTCACTATGTAATCTTGGGTAGCCTCGAACTTACAGCAATCCTCCCACCTCTGCATCCCAAGTGCTAGGATTAAGAGTGCTAGGATTAAAGGCATGCACCACCATGCCCGGCTTTTTTTAGTTTAATTTTTTGAGGTAGGGTCTCACCCTAGCCCAGGCTGACCTGGAATTCACTATGTAGTCTCAGGCTGCTCTTGAACTCACAGCCATCCTACCACCTCTGCCTCCTGAGTGCTGAGATTAAAGGCGTGCGCTGCCAACATAATACAGAGCCTGCAGTATTTTCTCTCTATCACATTACTGTCTATTCACTTATCTAAACCAGAAATTTGGGAGTCACCACTCTTCAATCTGTTACCAGCTATCTCCACCACTTTGCTTCTAAATCAAGTTTTGCAGGTTTAACACCCTAAATACAGTCATGTGCCACATAATGCCTCAGTTCACACACAGACATACATCACCTTCTGACGCTGTAGCTCATTAGGTCTGTGCAAGTACACTCTGATGTTCACACTACAAAATCACTTAATGACATATTTCTAGAACATACATCCCAGCCATTAAGTGACATATGAATAAGCAACCTCACTAACCCTACTACTGCATAGATGAAAGCCTCAATATTGCATTACAATAGGTGTCAGGGGCTGGAGAGATGGCTTAGCAGTTAATTGCTTGCCTGTAAAGCCTAAGAACCTCGGTTCAAGGCTCGATTCCCCAGTACCCACGTAAGCCAGATGCACAAGGTGGTGCATGTATCTAGCTTCCCTCTCATGTCCATCAGTTCTCCATCACAATCACCCACTGGCCCAGTAACAATGAACCACGAACTTCTTTTTTTTTTTTTTTTTTTTCGAGGTAGGGTTTCACTCTGGTCCAGGCTGACCTGGAATTCACTATGTAGTCTCAGGGTGGCCTCGAACTCTCAGCGATCCTCCTACCTCTGCCTCCCGAGTGCTGGGATTAAAGGCATGCGCCACCACGCCCAGCTCGAACCATGAACTTCTATCCAACACCAGTTTCTCACTCTTCCCAAGTCTACCTCAGCCATTTTACCACAGCCTGAAACACTTCTCTAACAAACCCTCTCATATTCTTACTTATCTTGAAAGGTCTAGCAAATACTACTTCTTTGATAAATCTGTTTCCTTGAGTCAGAATCCTCAATCTGCCCATATGTGGTCTCACTCTTAACTTAGTTTATTAGTATATTAATGCTTTAATCTAGAGTTGTTTACACAATGCTCCCTGCTCTGCCCCACTGTTCTTTCCAAACAATGTTTACTGAGTTTCTATTAAATGTCAGGAACTCTACTAGGAACTATGAATAAGGCAGAAATGAACAAAGTCATGATTCTTATGCTTAACGTCTAACAATATAATTTGTCTGGCAAATATTTGTTGAGTTAATAATTACATTGCTTACTTCTAATACACAGGACTTTCTTATTGTCACACCTTCCCTTCATGAACACCCATTTGCTACTTACGGGTAACTGAAATGAGGAGACGTCTAGATTTTTAAGCTTCTTATATAGCTAGAGGGGAAGAAAACCTTTCCTTTTACTCCCCTAGAAAGTACCCTATGAAGTCAGCAGACACAAAAGGACATCTGGAAAGAGAGAGCATTATCATCACCATAGATGTTTAGGAAAGCCAGGTGTGGTGGTGCATGCCTTAATCCCAGCACTGGAGAGCTAGAGGTGGGCGGACAGCTATGAGTTTGAGGCCAGCCTGGGACTACAGAGTGATTCCAGTTCAGCCTAGGCTAGAATGACACCCTACCTCAAAGAAAAAAAAAATGTTAGCTGGACGTGGTGGCGCACGCCTTTAATCCCAGCACTCGGGAGGCAAAGGTAGGAGGATCACCATGAGTTCGAGGCCACCCTGAGACTACATAGTTAATTCCAGGTCAGCCTGAGCTGGAGTGAGATCCTACCTCAAAAAATCAAACCAAAAAAAAAAAAAAAGAAGTTTAGGAACAGGGGCTGTGGAAGATGGCTCAGATGTTAGAGGCACTTGCTTGCAAAACTGCCAGCCCAGATTCAATTCAAAATCTGCCCATGTAAGCTAGAAGCAAAAAGTAAAACAAGATGCCAGGTGTGATGGTACATACTGTTAATCCCAGCACTTGGGACGCTGAAGTAGGATATCTGAATTTGAGACCAGCCTTGAGCTAGAGTGAGACACTACCAGTTTAATTAAAAGAAAAGAAGAAAAGAAAAGAAAAGAAAAGAAAAGAAAAGAAAAGAAAAGAAAAGGAAAGGAAAGGGAAAAAAACAATTAAAAGGTAACATAAGGGTCTGGTGCTCATTTGCACAGAGGCAAGAGGCCCTGGAGAGCCCATTCATATTCATATTCTCTCTCTCTCTCTCTCTCTCTCTCTCTCTCTCTCTCTCGTGAAATAAGTTTAAGAGGGGCTGGAGAGATTGCTTAGTGGTTAAGGAGTTTGTCTGTAAAACCTAAGGACTCAGGGGCTGGAGAGAGAGCTCAGCAGTTTAGGCGCTCACTTGCAAAGTCTGAAGGCATGGGTTCTAGTCCCCAGTACCCACATAAAGCCAGATGCACACAGGCACATGAATCTGGAGTTCATTTGTAGTGTCAGGATGGCCTGGCATGCCCTGTCTCTGTCTATCTGTCTCTCTCTCTCTCTCTCACATGACAAATTTAAGAGGGGCTGGAGAGATGGCTTAGTGGTTCATTTGCCTGGATGGCCTGGCATGCGCAAGCATCTGGAGTCTCTGTCTATCTGTCTGTCTCTCTCTCTCTCTCTTGACAAATGTTTAAAAATAGGGGCTGGAGAGATGGCTTTTTTTTTAAGGCATTTGCCTGCAAAGCCAAAGGACTCACATAAGCCAGGCTGACCTGGAATTAACGCAAGCATCTGGAGTTCAGGGCAGTGGCTGGAGGCAGAGATCCTCCTACCTCTGCCTCCCGAGTGCTCGCCAAACAAATGTTTAAAAAATATTTTTAAAAAAACCTAAGGACTCAGGTTCGATTCCCCAGTACCCATGTAAACCAGATGCACAAGGTGGCACATGTGTCTGGAATTTGCAATGGTTGGAGGCCCTGGTGCACCCATTCTCTCCACCTCCACCCCTGGCCTCTCTCTCTCTCAAATAAATAAATAATAAATCTTTTAAAAACAGAAATTTAAGGGAAAAAAAGCTAAGGAATAAAACAAGGAGTTAATTACTAGCCAATTCTCCCAGAATCACTGCCAAACAGGGTGTCAATATTTTGTTTGAACAGTTAAAATATCACATTCATAAGTCATAATTTTTGTTTCCTTTTGTATTTTTTTTAAATAACCACCTTTGAAAAAAATATTTTATTATTTATTTATTTATTTGAGAGAGAGAGAGATACAGAAATAGGCAGGTAGAGAGAGAGAGAATGGGTGCGCCAGGGCCTCCAGCCACTGCAAACTCCAGATGCATGCACCCCCCCTTGTGCATCTGGCTTACGTGGGTCCTGGAGAATCGAGCCTCGAACCGGGGTCCTTAGGCTTCATAGGCAAGCGTTTAACCGCTAAGCCATCTCTCCAGCCCTTCTTTTGTATTTTTTGAGAGAGAGAATTGGCATGCCAGGGTCTCCAGCCACTGCAAACTCCAGATATGTGTGCCATCTTGGGTGCGTATGTGACCCTGCACGCTTGTATCACCTTGTGCAGCTGGCTTGTGGGATCTGGATACTTAAACATAGGTCTTTAGGCTTCACAGGCAAGCACCTTAACTGCTAAGTCATCTCTCCAGTCCATAAATTATATTTTTAATTTCTAAAAATATTTTATTTGAGAAAAAGAATGAAGCAGATAGAGAATGGACATACCAGGGCCTTTAGCCACTGCAAACAAACCCCAGATGCATGTGACATCTAGTGCATCTGGCTTACATGCGTCCTGGGGAATCGAACCTGGGTCCTAAGGCTTCGCAGGCAAGCACCTTAACTGTTAAGCCGTCTCTCCAGCCCCTATTTTTAAATTTTTTAAATACAAATGTACTATCTCTCACACTTAGAATTATCTCTACTGACTCTGCATCTATTAGTGTGCATAATTTAGAACTTGAATGAAATTCCTGAGCTGAAAGTACATTCACAAGGTAGAAGTTTTTAGAAATCTCTTCACCAGCCACTGATCAGCAATAAGCACAAAGCACAGACCTTCAATGTCTCTAACAAACAATTGTGTGTAAGGGGATTTAATTTTATATTGTAAAATGAGAGAATTTATTTTATTTTATTTTTTCAAGGTAGGGTTTCACTCTAGCCCAGGCTGACCTGGAATTACCTATGTTGTCTCAGGGTGGCCTCGAACTCGTGGCGATCCTCCTACCTCTGCCTCCCGAGTGCTGGAATTAAAGGCGTGCGCCACCACGCCTGGCGAGAATTTTATTTTTAATCAAAAGTTTGACAGACTATTAGTCAAATAATTTGTCCTAATAAATTAAGCTCATTTTGCTGAGTGCACAAAAAATATGCTCAATTTAAATGAAAAACTAAATCATAAAATTAAATAGACTCCTTCACTCAATAAAATAAACTTCAAGCCTTATTATTATCATCATCATCTTTTTTTTTTTTTTTTTTTTTTTTGAGGTGGTTTCACCCTAGTCCAGACTGACCTGGAATTCATGATCTAGTCTCAGGGTGGTCTTAAACTCAGATGGATCCACCTACCTCTGCCTCCCATGGGCTGGGATTAAAGGCATATGCCACCACACCCAACTCAAGCCTTATTTTGTAGGCAATAAAAATAAATATTTAGCTGGGCATGGTGGTGCACAACTTTAATCCCAGCACTGGGAAGGAGAGGGAGGAGGATCCACCTGAGTTCAAGACCACCCTGAGACTAGATAGTGAATTCCAGGTCAATCTGGGATAGAGCAAGACCCTACCTTGAAAAACTAAAAGCATAATTTTCTACAGCACTATTAGAAATAGGGCTTAGCCGGGAGTGGAGGCGCACGCCTTTAATCCCAGCACTCAGGAGGCAGAGGTAGGAGGATCGCCAATGAGTTCAAGGCCACCTGAGACTACACAGTGAATTCCAGGTTAGCCTGAGCTAGAGTGAGACCCTACCTCGAAAAAGCAAAAAAAAAAAAAAAGAAAATAGGGCTTATAACAGCATAAGTTAAGTGCTTTCAAGTGCTTACTACACTAACACCAGTCCCTCTGTATTCTTTCAGATTGCTGAAAGAGGAAATTCATTTTAAACTCTTTCTATTTCATGAGAAAACTTATCAATGACAATTTTTCTAAAAACCTAAAATCTTGGGCTGGAGAGATTGCTTAGTGGTTAAACCCATAAACAAACATTTAGAAAGCAGTTTTGACATCATGTCCATTTAGTAAAATAATAGTAGGGCTAGGAAGATGGCTTAGTGGTTAAGGCACTTGCATGCAAAGCCAAAGGACCCAAGTTCAATTCCCTAGGACCCACAAAAGTCAAATGCACAAGGTGGCGCATGCACCTGGAGTTTGTTTGCAGTGACTAGAGGCCCTGGTGGACTCATATTCTCTCTCCTCACAAATAAATAATCCCCATAATAGTCATGTCATTATTGCATTAGTAGGCACATCTTGCCTGACTAGCACCGTCAGGCAGCACTATGAAAGCTAGTCTGGCAGGAAGGAAGCTTCCACTTCAGTTCTAGCTTCATTTCTCTATGTCCTATAACTGAAGTGTGCGGTGGCTTCAGCAACAGGGACTTACCATCTAGTGTTCAAAGCCAACTAAGAGTAATAACATATATGGGTCTCAGTAGCCTAGCCTCCCTGTCTGATCCATTCCTTATGAAGATGTTGGAATTAAAAGAAAAAACTTTACATCTTCTGATTTAGTTTGATAAGTCAGAAAGAATTACTTGGTAAAAATCAGTAATATGGGGCTGGAGTGAAGGCTTACTTAGCGGTTAAGGTGCTTGCCAACAAAGCCCAAGGACCCAGGTTTGATTCCCCAGTACCTACATAAGCCAGATGCACAAATGATATATCTAGAGTTCATTTGCAGCAGCTAGAGGCACTGACACGCCCATTCTCTTTCTCGCTCAATCTCTCTCCTTGCAAATAGTTTTTTTAAATGAGTAATATGAATTGGGTTTTTTCCCTTCCTCCCTCTCTACCTCTCTCAATAAATAAATAAATAAATAAATAAATAAATGTAAGGTGGTGGTATAGGAACCACACCTAAGCAGCCTAGGGAAAAATAAGCCCTCCCCCTCCCCCCAAAAAACAGCAAAATACACTCTTCTACTGAAAAGTGAAGGTATATAAGAAATTATCAGCCACAGGAGAAAAGTAGGAGAGACCCAGAGCTTCTAGAGACCACAGAAGCAAGCAGAAGTGGCTCCAGCAGTGGCACCAATCCACGTGGCCTTCAGGATCTGCCTGAGCAGCAGGTGCAATAGTGGCATAACTGTTTTGAGGGAAACCAACTGCTCTCTAATTGGGACTAGAGACCTGCTCAATGGGAGGGAATAATGCCTGGTACCTAAAATACTAATCAAAAGCCTATGGTGGGGGAGGAGGTCATGAACATTAGGAGTGGAATGCCTGCTCTTGTCTGGCTAAATGCATTTACTATGCTCATCAAACTGCCCTGTAAGCACTTTAGCTAATGTTCTTACCCATATATTAACACTACCCTCACTTTTGGTTAGAGAAGCTTCTCTTTTCAGATGGTGGTGACCACTGGGATGACCGAAAAGGCACCACAGTGCTGAGAAGAAGCGACGGAAAAGTGTTTAGTACTGAAACATCTCTATCACACCCTCAAAGCTTAGGGTACGTTGTGGAAGAGGTGGTGGGAAGAATGTTAAGAGCCAAAGGAAGGGTAGCACTGCTTACAACGCAACTGTCCAGACAGAAATTGGCCTTGATATTCATGATCTCACAGTGCCTAGTAATCCCTTCACAAGACCCTCATAATAGGAGGAAAAGATGATGACATCAAAATAAAAGAAACTAATGGAGAGAGGAAGGGGATATGATGGAGAGTGGATGTGTGAAAGGGAAAGTAGGAGAGAGGAGGGAATTATCATGGTTTATTGTAAGTATTGAAATTGCCAATAAAAAAATGCCAAAAAAAAGCCTGGTGTGGTGGCACATGCCTTTAATCCCAGCACTTGGCAGGCAGAGGTAGGAGGATCGCCAAGAGTTAGAGACCACCCTGAGACTCCATAGTGAATTCTAGGTCAGCCTGGGCTAGAGTGAGACCCTACCTCGATAAGCCAAAAAAAAAGAAAAAGAAAAAAGCCAAAAAAGCCGGGTGTGGTGGTACACGCCTTTAATCACAGCACTTGGGAGGCAGAGGTAGGAGGATCACTGTGAAGCCTCCCTGAGACTACATAGTGAATTCCAGGTCAGCCTGGGCTACAGCGAGACCACCGAAAAGATTTTTAAGAGGTAAAAAGGTAGAAAATTGCTCAAAAATAAAATAAAACAAAATAAAAAAGAGAGAGAGACTGCAAAATCCTGATGATACAAGGAAACATGTTATTGAAGAAGCAGATCAAAAGGAGCACTTACATGGCTGGTCGAAATGCAAACTAGTATAGTCACTTCACAAAAACTATTTGAGTTTCCTATAAAGCTAAAATTTATTTTAGCTATGATTTCACAATCTCAGTCCTAGATATTTGCCCAAGTAAAATTAAAACTTATGTTTACAGAAAAAATAGTTAGGTAAATATTCACAATGGTTATATTTTAACTGCCAAAATCCATCCTTCAGACTGGAGATGCATAACAACCTGTGTCCATCCATACCATCACCACACCAAGCACTGCTCTCCAGTAACTGCGGCAGCAAAGGTGACCTAGTCCCACTCTGCAGGATAGTAAGGAGACAAGAAGAGACTTCAGCCCCCACTATGGTTCCATCTACATGTCCTGCTAGAAATGGAAGTGGGGGAGGGAAGGCAATTACTACGGATTATTGTCATAAGTATGGAAATGTCAATTTTAAAAAAGTGAAAAAAAAAAAAAAAAAAAGAATTTGGCTTTCCTTACCTCTTTTTTCTTAAACCAAACATCCTGCCTAGATTGATTCCTTCCTAAAGGAGTTTCACCTCTATGGTAGTTGGAATAGATGGTCCCCGATATATTCAGTGTTTTATTTGTAGTTTGCATCTGCAGCCTGGCTAGAGGCAGAGTCACTGGGCGGATCTTAGGGCCCAGCCCCAAGGTGTGGTGGTGGGTTTAAGATTTCAATCTAAAGATATGCAAAGTGTGCCTAGCTGGAGTTCCTGAGTTGTGCTGTGCTCTGTGGCTTTTTGGCTTTTCTTTCTCTGTGCTGATCCTGTGAAGGCAGGCCAACATCTTCTGCCATTATGGAACTTCCTCTGGATCTGTAAGCTTCAATAAATCCCTTCCTCCATAACTGTGCCTGGTCTGGAAGTTCATCTCAGGGAACCAGAAGCTGTCTGTTACAACCTCCTTATAAAAAACAAGGGCATAACCAGGTGTGGTGGTACACACTTTTAATCCCAGCACTCGGGAGGCAGAGGTAGGAGGATTGCCATGAGTTCGAGGCCACCCTGAGACTACATAGTGAATTCCAGGTCAGCCTGGGCTAGGGGGAGGCCCTACCAGGGCTGGAGAAATGGTCCAGTGCTTTAAAGGCATTTGTCTGCAAAACCAAATGGCCCAGGTTTGATTCCCAAGTACCCACATAAAGCCAGATACACAAAGTAGCACACGCATCTAGGGTTCATTTGCAGTGGCAAGAGGCCTTGATGTGCCCATGCTTACTTTCTCTCTGGGTCTACCTCTCTGTCTAAATATATAAGTAAATAAATATTATTATTAAATACATCTTTAGTCCTAGCACTCAGGAGACAGAGGTAAGAAGATCACTAAGTTCAAGGCCAGCCTGACACTACATAGTAAATTCCAGGTCAGCCTGAACTGTACAGAAAGACCCTACCTAGAAAAAAACCAAGAGGGGAGAAAAGAAGTCACCAGGCAGATTACCCCTGCAGGACCTTTCCGTTTTGCATGAACTTTGCCTTCTTTCCTTCTCAAACTCTGTAATAAAACTCTTTCTAGGTGCTAGGGAGATGGTTAAAAGCATTTGCTTACAAAGCCTGCCAGCCAGGTTCAGTTCAATCCCCCAGTACCCATGTAAAGCCATATACGTAAAGTGGTGCATGTGTCTAGAGCTTGTTTGCAGCAGCAAGAGGCCTGGTGAATCCATACTGACTCTCCTTGCTCTCTTTGCTCACAAATAAGTAAGTAAAGATTTTTAAAAATCTTTCTAAACTTCAAAAGATTTAACTTTTCAGCAGAATTCAGAAAATAGGCAGAATAAACAAAGTCATGAAAGTGAGTGAAGGTATCTCTATTGCTTAACCTAGCTCTTAGTTTAGTAACAAACCTACCAGAAAAACTCAGTTAAAATCATAAACTCAAGCCTGGCGCATGCCTTTAATCCCAGCACTCAGGAGGCAGAGGTAGGAGGATCGCCAAGAGTTCAAGGCCACCCTGAGACTACATAGTTTATTCCAGGTCAGCCTGGGCCAGAGTGAGACCCTACCTCAAAAAACAAACAAAAAAAAAAAATGTAAACTCAGGCTTTAGTTTCAACTAGTACTTAAGCAGAACCTGATCCAAAGTGCTATACTGCAATGTAAAGAATCTCCATTTTCCAAATACCAAAATTTCTAAGATTCTAATTATATAATAAACATTTGAACATTGAATTATTTCAAATATAATTAACCAAGAATAGCAAATAATTATTCCATCAAAATTTACACTCACCCATCTCTTCCCTTACTGACAATTTTTACTTCAAAATAATAAATCCCACAGGCTGCTGGTATCGGGTGTGTGGCTCGAACTGATGCTGCATCTTTGGGGGTTTTACCATGACCTAAACATGGAACAGAGAAAAAAAAGGTAAATGAGACTTGCAAGCAAGCAATTCAGGAACAAATAAGGTTTCTGTAATGAGAAGTAAAGTCTGCTCTAATCAGTTCAAATTATTAAAGACATAATGAAACAACTACTATCAAAATTAATCCTGTATGCAAAATAGCCCAAGAACTCTTCACACTATCACTAGTTCTTTAAAAAATAAATGGGGGTGGTGGTGGAGGGATGGCTTAGCAGTTACCGTGTCTGCCTGCAAAGTCAAAGGACCCAGATTTGATTTCCCAGGACCCACGTAAGCCAGATGCACAAGGTTGCTCATGCATCTGGAGTTTGTTTGCAATGGCTGAAGACCCTGGCAAATCCATTCTATCTGCCCCCCACAAATAAATAAATAAATAAAATTTTTTTAATTTCTATGCAGACTGGAGAGATCACTTAGTGATTAAGGCACTTGCCTACAAAGCCTAAGGACCCAGATTAGATTCCGCAGAAATCATGTAAGCAAATCATGTAAGCCAGATGCACATAGTAGTGATGTCTGGAGTTCCTTTGCTGTGGCTATAAGTCCTGGTATGCCCATTCTCTCCCTCCCCCTCTAATAAATAAACAAATATGTTTTTTAAAAATATTATTTTTATTTTTTATTTATTTGAGAGATAGAGAAAAAGAGGCAGACACAGAGAGAGAATGGGCACATTAGGGCTTCTAGCCACTGCAAACAAACTGCAGATACATGTGCCACCTTGTGCATCTGGCTCACATTGGTACTGGGGAATTGAACCTGGGTCCTTTGGCTTTGTAGGCAAGGGTCTTAACCACTAAGCCATCTGTCTAGATCCTTAAAAAATATTATTATGGTGCCAGAGAGATGGCTCAATGGTTAAGGCACTTGCCTGCAGAACCTAATGACTGGAGTTTGATTCCCCAGCACCCAAACGCACAAAGTGGCGCATACACCTGGAGTCTATTTGCAGCAGCCGGAGGCTCTGGTGTGCCCATTCTCAGTCTGTCTCTCTTCTATCTCTCTATGCTTACAAATAAATAAATAAAATTGTTTTAAATTTTTAAAAAATATTTATAGCCAGGTGTGGTGGTGCAAGCCTTTAATCCCAGCACTCGGGAAACAGAGGTAGGAGGATCGTTGTGAGTTCGAGGCCACCCTGAAATGACATAGTGAATTCCAGGTCAGCCTGAACTAGAGTGAGACCTTTAAAAACATATATATATATATATACACACATATATTTGTATTTGTTTGAAAGAGTGTGTGTGAATATGGGTGCATCAGGCTTTACATGGGTACTGGGGAACTGAACCCCGGCCACCAAGCTTTACAAGCAAGTGTCTTTAACTGCTGAGCCCTGAGCCACCTAGCCCCACTATCACAAGTTTTGTTAACAGTTCAGAATCTGTTATTCTAAACAGATCCTGGCCCAGCAACTCTTTATCAAAATTAAGGTATGCTATAGAAGCTTTTTTTGGTTTTCCGAGGTAGGGTCTCACTAGCTCAGGCTGACCTGGAATTCACTATGTAGTCTCAGGGTGGTCTGATCCTTCCACCTCTGCCTCCTGGGATTAAAGGCATGCCCACCTCGCCTGGCCTAGAAGACTATTTTTGTAAAGAGAAAATAAAACTGGATTTGAAGCATATGATGAGAAAAGGAGTTTAACTTCATCAGATCTAAAGTTGCATCTAATTTATAGTATCTCCTATACATTATTTAGCAAAATACCTGCTTTATAATCTAGCAGCATCTGTATCATGGTGTAATTTTTTTTTTTTTTGAAGTGGGTCTCAAGCCCAGACTGACCTAATTCTGTAGCCCAGGCTGGCCTTGAACCCAGGGATCCTCTTACCTCAGCCTCCTGAGTGCTGGGATTAAAGATGTGTGCCACCACATCAGCTAACGGCGTGTTAAAATTTTAAGTAAAATTATATACAGCTAGATTGAATTAGCAACAGATTTCTTTAAGAATTTACAATTTTGTTCTTTGAATGTTCTTATCATTAATTCTAAACAACAGCTGATTCATAAAAATTCTGTGGTCAATAATAACCTATTGAGAATTGTAGCACTGTATTTTTGTCTATTTTTCCCTTCTTTAAAAAAATTATTTAGCTGGGTGTGGTGGCACACGCCTTTAATCCCAGCACTCAGAGGCAGAGGTAGGAGGCAGAGGTCCGTGAGTTCAAGGCCACCCTGAGACTACGTAGTTAATTCCAGGTCAGCCTGGGCCAGAGTGAGACCCTACCTTGAAAAACCAAAAAAAAAAAATTATTTGACAGAGCTTGCACACGCACACATGAGAACACATGGGTACGCCAGAGCCTCTTGTCAGTACAAACTCCAAATGCATGTGCCCATCAATTTGTGCATCTGGGGCAACAGGCTTTGCAAGCAAGTGCTTTTAACCACTGAGTCATCTCTCCAGCATTCCCCCCCCCTTTTTTAAGAGACAAAATAACACAATGCCATTGCTAACACTACAGGAAGTCTGTTAAAGGCTTTTTAAAAACTTTTTTTTAATTGACAATTTCCATAATTATAGACAATAAACCATAATTCCCTCCCCTCCCCAATTTCCCCTTCGCAAATCCACTCTCAATCCTCCCCCCCCCAATTAGTCTTGCTTTTATTTTGATGTCATTATCTTTTCCTATTATGAGGGTCCTGTGAAGACAGTATCACGCATTGCGAGGTCATGGATATCCAGGCCATTTTGTGTCTGGAAGACTGCACTGTAAACAGTGCTAATTAATGACTTTTAAACTTTTTGAAACTTTTTCAATTCTAATCCTAATTACTTAATCACAATTACCTTATTATTCGAGTCTTAGTTAGAGATGTTTTACTCAACACCAAATAGTTTCAGTCATACTATACAAGTATCTTCATGGAATTCCCCATCTCAAATTCACCATGACTGCTCTAAAACTAAATACACTGTGGTGTGGGTGCATCTGTGTATGCACACACATGAGGAGGCCAGAGGTTGACATCATGCATCTTTTTCAACTATTCTCCACCTTACTCTTTGAGACAGGTTCTCTAATTGATCCTGCTTGGAACTCACTGATTTCACTACACTAGATGGCCAGCAAGCCCCAGGGATCTTATCTCCACCACGCAGCACTGAGATTACAAACACATGTCACCATGCCCAGCTTTTACAAGGGACTCAGAACTCAGAACTCACGTGTCATGCTTACAAGCACTTTACCACTGTGATATCTCCCAAACCCCAAATACCACTTTTAAGTCAGAGTGTATCCTGGGATAAGCAAAATATACATAAAAGAAAACCTTCTCCCTGTAGACCAGCCAACTGAAAGCTGGAAAAAGCTGCACTGCATGGAGAGTATGGGAGACAGAAGTCATCAGCAGTGAAAACAGTGGACGCTGAATATTCAATTTTGGCCAGACAGGCCCAAGGACTGAATGGGTGCAATAGTGGCATGTCTACTCTTGGGGTAACCAACTGCTCCATAATTGGACTGAAGGCCCTCTCTACGGGAGGGAATACATACCTGGTACTGAAAAACCTAAGCAAAAGTCTATGGTAGGTAAGGTCATGAGCCTTAGGAGTATAAAGCCTGCTCTTGTCTGACTAAATGTATATACTATTCCCACCAAGCTGCCCTGAAAATACTACACTTAATGCTCATATTCACATATTAATGCTACTCTCACTTCTGGTTAGAGAAGCTTCTCTTTTCAGATGGCAATGACCACTGGGATGACCCAAGGGGCAACATAGTGCTGAGAACAAGGGATGGAGGAGTGCCCAGCACTGAAACACCTCTGTCACACCCTCCAAGGCTCAGGGACCATTGCGGAAGAGGGGGCAGTTAGAATGGAAGAGCCAAAGGAAGGGTACGACTCCTTACAATGCAACTGCCCAGACAGAAATTGGCCTCAATATCCATGACCTTGCTGTGCCTAGCAATACCTTCACAAGACCCTCATAACAGAAGTAAAAGATGATGACATCAAATTAAAAGAGAGACTAATGGAGAGAGGGAGGGATATGATGGAGATTGGAGTTCTAAAGGGGAATGGGAGGGGAGAGGAGGGAAATGCCATGCACTATTTGTATGTAAGTATAGAAGTTGTCAAAAAAAAAAGAGAGATCTCTTCCCTTTCCATTCACCAATACATATCCAATCAATAACACACTTAAGTCTGTATTGCAATGCCAATTAGTACATGTTCAAGAGCTCAAAGAAATTTAAACTCAGCCATTCCCTTCTTTTACCTTTTTTTTTTTTTTTTTGGTTTTGTTTTTCAAGGTAGGGTCTCGCTGTAGCTCAGGCTGACCTGGAATTCACTCTGTAGTCTCAGGGTGGCCTTGAACTCACAGGGCTCCTCCTACCTCTGCCTCCCAAGTGCTGGGATTATGCATGGCTTTCTTTTTCCTTTTTTAAATTTAAGTGGTGGTGATAAGGATCCAACTAGGGCCTATGTAAGCTACTCCATTCTATAAAAGTAACAGTCTGTCCAACATGACAATGACAGTTAATCAAGTTGGCTAGGAAGACAAAATGGAAACAGCAACATGCTGCCCTTCGTGTACCCCATACAGCTTTCACATATATACAACCTCTCCTATATCCTAAACAACTTTCACATATATGCAGCCTCTCTTGTACCTCAGCTTTCACATATGTACATAGGATATTTAGATTTAGCTAAGCAGGGGAGGGGGGATGGGAGTAACAGCACAAATATGCACACATCACTTCATAAGCACGTGTTTATTATAACATCAGTAAAAATGTGCAAATAATTAGGTTATCTCGGGAAAAGTCATGCCAACTAAATGCACATTTAAGATCCAGACAATAATTCCAACACTCGGGAGGCAGAGGTAGGAGGATGCTATGAGTTCAAGGCCAGCCTAAAACTACATTGTGAATTCCAGGACAGCCTGGGCTAGACCAAGACCCTACCTTAAAAAAAAAAAAAAAAAAAAAAACAGCCGGGCATGGTGGCACAAGCCTTTAATCTCAGCACTTGGGAGGCAGAGATAAGAGGATCACCATGAGTTCAAGGCCACCCTAAGGCTATATAGTGATTTCCAGGTCAGCCTGGACTAGAGTGAGACCCTATCTCAAAAAGTAAACAAACAAACAAAAACTGACTTATAAACAAACCTAAAGAAAACTCGGGCTGGAGAGATGGCTTAGTGGTTAAGGCGCCTGCCTGCCAAGCTGAAGAATGCAGGTTCCAATCTCTAGGTCCCATGTTTAGCCAGACACAAAAAGTGATGCAAGGGCGCAATGCCACACTTGCCCACAAGGGGGCACAAAAATCTGGAGTCCGTTCACAGTGGCTGAGAGACTGCTGGCACGCCCATTCTCTCTCTCTGTCTCTATCTCTTTCTCCCTCTCAAATAAAAAAAAATAATAATAGTTAATGTCATTAGTATGACATGAAATGAACTGTTCTGAGTGAATTATGCTTATCAATGCATTTAATATTGAAACAATATAACAAAGTAGGTACTATTTACCCTCATTGCACAATGGAGGACACTAAATGAAGATTGGCTCACCCTCTATAACCCTACTGAGTGAGATTGCAAATCAGGATTTGGGCTGCAATTTTAATTCAAGAAGCCTGATACAATGCGAACTCTGAGCCTACACATAGGACTGCACACCCATCTCTTCTATTCTTGCTACTTCAAGGCAAAAGATAAAGGAAACTAAGGGGCTGGTGGGATGGCTCAGTCAATAAGTGTTAAAGACCTGAGATTTGATCCCCAGCACACATCAAAATGCTGGGCAAGGTAGTGTGCAACTGTAATCCCAGAGCTGAGAAGCCAGAGGGCTTGCTGGCTAGCTACTCTAGTTCAATCAGTGAGCTCCAGGTTCAGTGAGAGACTGTCTCAAAAAATGAGGAGGACAACCTGCCCTCTAAGCACTTTTTTAAATGTTTATGCCTATTTATCAATGGTACTCTCTACTTTCAGTTAGAGAAGCTTCTCTTTTCAGATGGTGGTGAGGATATGAGGGTGATCTGGCTGTAACATCTGTCACCCCAATAATCACCAGGGTTGATTTGGCTGATCTGGCTGGCTAGGCGGGTGTCCCCTTCCTCCCTCACTGTTGCCTTGCCAAAGCCACCAAACTCTCAGATGGTGACTACTAGAGTGACTCAAGTCACCACAGTGCTGGCAAGAAGTGAGCCTGGGAGATGGCTGACCAAGTAAACGCTTGCTGAGCAAGCATGAGGGCCTGAGTTAAATTATCCAGCACCCACGCTGCACATGGCCACACGCACCAGGAACTCCAGTCCTGTGGTGAGCAGAGGCTATACAATCACTGGGTTCACTAGCTAGCCAGACTGACTGAAAAATGGAAAATCTGGGTTGAGACTAAACAATAGAGGAAGATAGCCAACATTCTTCTTGGGCCTCTGCATGGATAGACACACATATACACACACCACATACGTACACACACACACACCACATACATACATACATACATGTACATATATATATACACACACACACACACACACACACACACACACACACACACACATATGGTGTATGGGGGTGTGTAGGGCATTTCCTAGCATGTTCAAGGCCCTGGGTTTAATCCTCTGTATTATCATTAAACAAATATTTATCAAAGTTTTCATAGTATATTTTGGATTAGGGTAATATCAGAAGCACAGGGACAGGTTCTACCAATGTTGGAAATTCATTATTTAAATTCTGTGGTTAAAAAAGATAAGCCAGGGCTGGAGAGATGGTTTAGCGGTTAAGATGTCTGCCTGCAAAGCTAAAGGACCCCAGTGACCCACGTAAGCCAGATGCACAAGGGGGCACATGTTTCTGGGGTTCGTTTGCAGTGGCAGGAGGCCCTGGCATGCCCATTCTCTCTCTCTAATAAATAAATAAAATATATTTTAAAAAAGAGATAAGCCAGGGCTGGAGAGATAGCTTAGCAGTTAGGCGTTTATCTGTGAAGCTAAAGGACCCAGGTTCAATTCCCCAGGACTCACGTAAGCCAGATGCACAAAGGGCACATGCGTCTGGAGTTTGTTTGCAGCGGCTAAAGTCTCTGGCATGCCCATTCTTTCTGTCTCTGTCTCTTTTCTATCTCTCTAGGTTTGCAAATAAATAAATAAATTGGGGAAAAAAACAAGATAAGCCAAGCCCGGTGGCACAGGTCTGTAATCCCATCTACTCGGGAGGCTGAGGCAAGAGGCTGGAACAGTCAAAGCCAGCCCAGGCTGCAAAGCACAGTAAATTCCAGGCCAGCCTGGGCAATTAGATGAGATGTACATCAAAACAGAAAGTAATAAGGTCCCGACCAGTAATGGTATGGAACTCACCTGGCATGTACGAAGTGATCCTAAATTCAATCCCCATGGGAGGAGGACTGGAGCCAGGGATCACAGGCAAACCCCTCCCTCCACCCCGCCAACATCAGCAATACATAATTACTAGGTCCTCAATGTTGTGTCTCTGTAGCTTTAGAAGAAAATGTAATACTTCAAAAACTCTAGAGCCAGGCATGGTGACGCATGCCTTTGATCCCTAGGAGGGTTCACTGTGAGTTTAAGGCCACCCTGAGACTACATAGTGAATTACAGGCCAGCCTGGGCTAGAGCAAGACCCTACCTCGGGATAAAAAAAAAGGGAGGGGGTTGGAGAAATGGTTTAGCCATTAAGGCACTTGCCTGCAAGGCCTAAGGACTCAGGTTTGATTCCCCAGAACCCACATGCCAAATGCACAAGGTGGTGTATGCTTCTCACGTTCTATTGCAGTCACCCATTTTCTGTCTCTAAAAATAAATGATATTTAAAATTTTTCAAGGTTAGCAAAATTAGCTCCTTGTATCCAATCCAAGCTGTTAATTCTATTTAACCAAAATGGAAAAAGTCTGTGTAAAGACCACTCCAGCCCTACTCCTACCCTCTCCAATATGCAGCCAGCCTTTCTAGAAATGTGAAACAGCCTTCCTTGTATCACCATCCCTAGTACCACTCAAATTCCTTCCAAAGCCTCCCCTTTGGCCTCAGACACTTCCTGAACATGTTGCTTGACCTCATCCTCTCGAGTGTTTTCCACCTCCTTTCTGTGGCAGCCACACTAGCTAGCCTCTTCCAGTTCACAGCAACCAGCTTAGTCTCTGCACATGCTAGCCCCAAAAGAAAGGTCCGTCCTCCCTCCCTTCTTAGGCTGGTTAGGTCATCCTTTCTCTACATCTCCACTCAAACTTTCCTTCCCTCAAGCACACTCTCTGAGAAATTCTGACTTGGTCTAACCTCCTTTTTATTGGCCCTCCTAGCAATGCATCTTTCCTACACAACAGTATGCTTATTTGTGATTAAGTTTCTTCTTTTGAATTTCTGAGCCTTCTACTCAGCCCTCAAATTTGAGTACTCCTCCCTGGAACTGGATTCTGACACCTGAAACTATTTCACTTCAGAAGTATTCAATTCTAAAAAGAGGCTGGGAGGCAGAGGTAGGAGGATCACTATGAGCTCAAGGTCAGCCTGGGCTATATTGAGACACTACCTCAAAAAAACCAAAAAACAAAAACTAAACAAAAATTCTAATAAGTCTGTCCTAGACAGCACAGTTGTTGACAACAAACCAACTCATAGGCACTTCATAAACACAGGAATGGCACTGGTGTAACAAAGCTGTGGAGTTCTAATACAACTTTCACCAGGGCATTGATGAATTTAAAAGAAAAATAGCAACATAAAAAGGCCTTCTGGCCGGGAGTGGAGGCACACGCCTTTAATCCCAGCACTCGAGAGGCAGAGGTAGGAGGATCATCGTGAGTTCGAGGTAATGCCGAGAATACAGAGTGAACTCCAGGTCAGCCTGAACTAGAGTGAGACCCTACCTTGAAAAAAAAAAAAAAAAAAAAAAAAAAAAAAAAAAAAAAAAAGAAGGCCTTCTGGCCGGGCATGATGGTGCAAGGTACTAACATTTCCTCTTTAGATCAGTATGGAGTCATGTGTCTTTATTAAGTATTATTTTGGCACACAAGGCCTAGGAGCACAGGCCCATTAATCTCAGTTACTCAGGAGACTAAAGTAGAAGGCTCACAAAAGGACTGCCTGGGCAACTTAGCAAGATTCTATCTCAAAACAAAAACAAACGAAGAAAAGAAGAAGAAGAGGAAGCAGGAGGAGGAGGAGGAGAAAGAAGAAGGAGGAAGAGGAGGCTGCAGCTGGGGAAATGGCTTAGTAGTTAAGGCATCTGCCTGTGAAGCCTAAGGTCCCTAATTCAATTCCCCAGGACCCACATAAGCCAGATGCATAAAGGGGCACGTGTTAGGAGTTCGTTTGCACTGGCTGGAAGCCCTGGAACGCCCATTCTCTCTGCCTCTTCCCCCCTCTCTCAAATAAATAAATAAATAAATATTTTTAAAAAGAAGAAAGGGGGCTGGAGAGAGGGCTTAGTGGTTAAGGCGCCTGCCTCCTAAGCCTAAGAACCCGGTTCCAATCTCCAGGTCCCACGTTTAGCCAGATGCAAAGTGACACAAGGGCGCAATGCCGAACTTGACCACAAGGGGGCACACACATCACAGCAGCTGAGAGATTGCTGGCGCGCCCATCTCTGTCTCCCTCTCCCTCTCTCTCTCTGTGTCTCTCTCCAAAAAAATAAATAAAATAACAAAAAAAAAAATGGAAGGAAGGAAGGAAGGAAGGAAGGAAGGAAGGAAGGAAGGAAGGAAGGAAGGAAGGAAGGAAGGAAGGAAGGAAGGAAGGGGCGAGCTAAGGATCCAGTTTGGTGGTAGAACATTCACCTATCACTGAGTGAGCACATTGAGGCCTTAGGCTCAATTGTCATATTCTTCATTCTACCATGATCTTTTGCCTGCTTTTCTCTTTTAATTTTTAAAATGTATATGCATTAAGGTTCTTTGTGACACCAAGTTCTAAGGGCTAGCCAAAGACAAGAATGTAATGCATGCACAATTACAATTACAGAATCACACAGTATTTTCACTGACCTAAAAGTAGCCCCTGTGCTTTTTCTATTTGACCCTCTCCTCTCCCCAGGCCTCTGAGAACCTATCATCTTTTTACTGTCTCTATTGTTTTGCCTTCTTCAGGAGATTATAAAATTGAAGTCCTAGGTATCTAGACAGGTTCCTTTCACTTATGTAGAATCCACATCTGTGTGACCTGACCACTCATTTCTCTTTTATTTTTATTTATTTGAGAGAGAGAGAAGGGGGGAGAGAGAATGTGCGTGCCAGGGCATTCAGGAGCTACAAACGAACTCCAGATGCATGTACTACTTTGTGTATGGGTCCTGGGGAAATTGAACCTGGGTCCTTTGGCTTTGCAGGCAGACACCTTAACCACTAAGCCATCTCTCCAGCTCCAGCTCATTTCTTTGTAGCACTCAAAATATTCTTTGGCATGAATAGTCCCTGGTGTATTGATCCAGTCACCACTTACTGGAAGACATTTTGTTTACTCCCAGTTTTCAGTGGTTATGAGTAAATTCACTATAAACAATAATAGGCAGGGCTGGGGTGTTAGCTCAGTTGTAGTTCTTGCCCAGCATGCTCAATGCCAAAGGATGGAAGGAAATAGTTCGTATGCAGGTTTCTGTGTGGTATAAGCTTTCAGATAAATTAGGTAAAGGTTTTGGGACACCAGGGGGAAGTCAACCTTTGTTAGAAATTCCCAAGCCATGCTCCCAAGCGAATGTATCATTTTGTAGTCCCACCACCAGTAACTTGAGTTTGTTGTCATCAAGCATCCTCAACAGCAATGGCACACTGTCCACCGCTTTTCCATCCGTTTTAGCCATTCTCACATGTATACTTCCTCTTAAAAAAAAAAAAAAAAAAAAAAGCCAGGCATGGTGGTGCACACCTTTAATCCCAGCACTCAGCAGGCAGAAGTAGGATAATCGCCAACAGTTTAAGGCCACCCTGAAACTACATAGTGAATTCCAGGTTAGTCTGAGCTAGAGTGAGACCCACCTTGAAAAAACAAAAAATGGGGCTGGGGAGATGGCTCAGGGGTTAAGGCGCTTGCCTGCAAGGCCTAAGGACCCAGGTTTGATGCCTCAGTACTCACATAAAGGCAGATGCGCATGCGTCTGGAGTTCATTTGCAGTGGCTAAAGGCCCTGCATGCTCATTCTTTCTCTCTCTCTCTCAAATAAATAAATAAAATAAAAATTAAAAATACAGTGAAAAAGGCTAAACCTTTACTTCAATTAAATAGGTGTCAAGCAGTCACATGTTTTAGAAGGAAGTGCAAGACCAGGATCTAAGGCTGCAAAGAGGCAGCTGCTTGGGACAGGGACAGTGAACACAAATATCAGAGGAAATGTAACTGGGCTTGTAGGTCATTAGGACAGTAATATCTGCAATGCTGTAGCTGTTACAAAGTTCTATACACTTCTGAGTGAGTGTTCCAGCCCTATACTCCTCAAATGTCCCAGTTTAGCACAGTTGTGTGAAAACCTGGGTTTTCCTAGCAATACACTGACAGCATTCCAGCAGAATGCCCGGACCTCCTTATAGAACATACCTTCCTTTCTGAAAACTTCCCTGCAAGACTCCTCCCCAACATCAAGAGAACTCCAATTCTCTGATCTTTCCTCGTGATTTTTCTCTTCCTTTCTCCTCTTCCATGGCAGACTACATGGAAATCACTAAAACTCCAAATATATTTTGATTTGCTCAAATGCCTCTCCTTCCACCCCATCATCTGGCAACATCTGGTTTTTCATCAACATTATAGCCTACCTTCTCTTCTCCCACTAGACAGCTGCCCTCTGCCGTAAATGACCACTGCTGTGAACTCCACCATACCACCTGGGCTCCCCCAGTCCTCCCCACAGTATGCTCAGAAAGCTCCAGTCTGCTTGTTCAATTACCTCAAAGGCTTGGTCATATATTCATCATTCCCTTTAAGCCTGAAGATTCAGAGAGCCCACCAGGTGTGGTGGTGCACAGCTTTAATCCCAGCACTCGGAAGGCAGAGGTAGGAGGATCGCAGTGGGTTTGAGGCCACCCTGAGACTAATTCCAGGTCAGCCTGACCTAGAGTGAGACCCTACCTCGAAAAACAAAACAAAACAAATCAGAGAGCCCATTTTGTGAAGAAAATGAGAACCCATGAGATGTAGTCATATTCAGCTCTCCACTCTGCAGTCTGTACACACCAGCCTTCACTAATACCCAAGTCAGAATGTATGCTCTCTCACCTTCCTGAGTCACTGTGCTTTGGCAGCACTGTCCTTGCTCCCAACCTTTATTCAAATCAGTCCTCAAGCTTGTACTTTCAGTCTCTTGCTCTTTAATTCCTCCTTCCCCTCAACCTTTAAGAGAATAGTATGCCCACTTTTCACAAAACCGCTGCCAATAATATTCTAGAGATGGTGGAGAGTAAAAGGAGCACCTTTTACTTTAAGGTAACAGAACACAAGTTTTGCAACATATACTTTATTTGCTAAATTTTTCTAACTAAAATCATATTCTCATATATTTAACATTATCACTTCAGCTTTACCCACACAAATTATAAGACTGATTTAGAATGATACTATTGCTAATACTACTTTGAAGAGTTTGTTTTTATTTTTTGGAGAAAGAGAGAGAGAGAGATCAAGAAACAGAGAATGAGCATGCCAGGGCCTCCAGCCACTGCAAATGAACTACAGACACATGTGCTACCTTGTGCATCTGGCTTACGTAGGTCCTAGGGCATCAAACCTGGGTCCTTAGTCTTTGCACACAAGTGCCTTAACCGGTAAGACATCTCTCCAGGCCCTGAAGAGATTTTTTTAGAATATTTTATATAGGATTTTCATCTTACCTGACTGACAATCAGAAGCTGAGCCCCAGCTAAAATGTAACCCACTACTAATACTAACCAGTAATAATCTATACTCAATAAACAGTGTAATCTATATTCAATATCCTCTTTAGATGGGCCCTTCCATTTAGTGTTTCATTTACTAATACCTGGTTTTGGCTCCCACCACTTAATTCAAACTATTCTCCCTAAAGTCTGCGTTACAAATCCTATGGAAAACTGTTCTTGGGCTGGAGAGATGGCTTAGCGGTAAAGCACCTGCCTCCTAAGCCTAAGAACGCTGGTTCCAATCTCCAGCGGTTCCAATCTCCAGGTCCACGTTTAGGCAGATGCAAAGTGACGCAAGGGCGCAATGCCGCACTTGACCACAAGCGGGTGCATGCATCTGGATTTCGTTCACAGTGGCTGAGAGGCTGCTGGCGCGCCCATCTCTATCTGTCTTCCTCTCCCTCTCTGTCTCTCTCCGTCTCTCTCTCCAAAATAAAAATAAATATAAAAAAATTTTAAAAAAACAAAACTGTTCTTGCCTATCCCACTAAACTACCTAGTACATACAATGATGGAAGAGGAAGAGCTGCCACCGCCAGCTCCTGCAGTCTGGCTTCTCCTGCTCAATAGTGCCTGTGACCCCACCCTCTCCTTTCCATCTAGGCACCTTGCAACTACTTCCTCTTGGACCCAACTTTTTTTTTTTGGGGGTGGGGGTGGTTCTGAGGTAGGGTTTCACTCTAACTCAGGCTGATGTGGAATTCACTATGTCATCTCAGGGTGGCCTCAAACTCACAGCGATTTTCCTACCTCTGCCTCCCAAGTGCTGGGATTAAAGGTGTGTGCCACCACGCCCAGCCCAACTGGTCTTTGAATGATAGAGTTCCACCTCTGGCTCATGGATCTCCTAACTCTATACTTAAAGGTGACCCCACTCATGACCATGTCTCCCAAGCATCAGGTGAATTATAGCACCTGCCAACCAATCCTTGAGGAAGTGCCTCAAATGCCCCTAATGAAAGAAGTTAGGAAAGATTAAGCTTGCACAAGGAGAATAGTTTGTATTCTCCAGCTGACTCAACACAAGTGTTGCGGTTAGTGTGAAATGTCCCCCACAGGCTCATATGTCTGTTCTGGGAGGCTGTGGAACCTTTAGGAGGTGGCACCTAGCTAGATGGGTCACTGGGAGTGGGTCTTAGGGATTGCAGTCCAGATCTACAGCCTGATCCTTCTGTTTCCTGATTTGCAGAGATGTAAGCAAGCAGCCTCCATTATGGACTGTACACTAGAAAACTGTGATCCAGGATAACTCCTTCTGCCTCTAAATTGCTTCTGTCAGTTTTTTTGTCACAGCAATGGCAGAAGTAACTGATACAAAATGTGTCCCATCTGAAGAGGGCCAACGCTGCAGCAGACTGAAAACTGTCCGCCTGAGGGCCATGGCAGCTAGCTGGGTCAATTTGGTATATCTCTCAGGATCTCAAAGGGAAAGACAGATAAGCCAGTCAACAAGAAAAGAACAAACCAGAAACATGCAATTGTAGCTGAGTCAAAACTGCTGGATAGGGGCTGGAGGGATGGCTTAGCAGTTGGGGCTTGTGCCTGTAGTGCCAAGGGACCCTGGTTCAATTCCCCAAGACCCACATTAGCCAGATGCACCGGGGGGGGGGGCATGAGTCTGGAGTTTGTTTGCAGGGGCTAGGGGCCCTGGCACCCCTATTCTCTCTCCCCCTTTCTCTGTTGAATAAATAAACTTTTTTTTTTTTTTTTTTTTTTTGGTTTTTCAAGGTAGGGTCTCATTCTGGACCAGGCTGACCTGGACTTAACTATGCAATCTCAGGGCGGCCTTGAACTCATGGCAATCCTCCTACCTCTGCCTCCTGAGTGCTGGGATTAAAGGCGTAAGCCACCACGCCCGGCTATAAATAAAATATTTTTTAACAACAACAAAAAAAAACCTGCTGGCTTGGGCTGGACAGATGGCTTAGCGGTTAAGGCACTTGCATGTAAAGCCAAAGGACCCAGGTTTGATTCCCCAGGATCCATGAAAGCCAGATGCACATGTTGGCGCATGTGTCTAGAGTTCATTTGCAGAGGATAGAGGCTCTGATGAGCCCATTTTCTCCCTCTCCCTCTCAAATAAATAAATAAATAAATAATAAAACTGCTGGTTAGCATGAAATGTCATGAAGTCCCTCTGCTGGGACCATGAAAGACCCTTGATTCTGCAAGGCTTGTGCTGTTCTGCTATGAGCTGTGCTTCTCAGAGGCCCGAGGTAGGACAATCACTGTAAATTTGTGGTCAGCCTGGGCCTTACCTTGAAAAAACAAACAAACAAACAACAAAAAGATTCCCAGTTTACTTATCCCAAATATACTGTAAGGCAATGCTAATGTCTTCCAAATCTATTTAATTCAAAGTTCACTTTCAACCCAACAGAGCTAAAACTGTAAACACCATTCTTGATTTCTCTCTATTATTCCTCATATCTCATTATTACCTTTAATATCTACAGACATGTCCTCTCTGCCTCTTCCACTGAACAATTTGAGACAACGCTAACATGGTTTAATGCAAATGTCTTTGAAATGAATTTACTATTTCTTGTCTTATACCCTTGAATCTACCTTCCAATCAGTTGTGCAGTGTGACAAAAATGAAAATGTGAGCCAGTCATTTCCTATTTAAAATCCTCTGATGATTTGTCAGAGCCTACAGAATAAGATCTAAGCTTAATAAATCTTCTCTAAGGTTCCTTCATAGTTTTTCCCAGCTTCTGCTATTATACACTCTAAATTCCAACAACCCAAAATTGCTCACAGATCCAAACATACATAAAGTAATTCTGTCCTCCATGCTTTTACTTTTACTTCACCCAACCACTTCTAGTACCTGTATCCTACTCATCTTTTGAGATCTACCACTGGCTTCAACTCCTCCAAGAAGCTGCCCATGACCAACTCCTTTGTCCTGCCAATGCCAGCTTGGGTAAGATGCGCCTATCTTTCACAGTACTCTTTTGTTTGTTTGTTTTTGTTTTGCAAGGCAGGGTCTCACCCTGGTCCAAGCTGACCTAGAATTAACTATGTAATCTCAGGGTGGTCTCAGGATCACTCTCTGCGCTCCTCCTACCTCTGCCTCCCGAGTGCTGGGATTAAAGGTGTGCGCCACCACGCCCCCGGCTTCACAGTACTCTTTTGAACACTTTATGTCCTTCGAACTGAAAAAGTCAAAGACATTGTCTTATCACCTCTGAGTGCCTATAAACTGTAAGGGTTTTATAAAGGCTTGTTGAATAAGTGAAGATATGAATTAATCATTGCGAGCAAGACACAAATACATACTTCCTAAAAGATCTACCTGCCTTAGGCTGGCTATCTAGTCTAGGCAAATCAGTGAGCTCCAGGTTCAGTGAGAGACCCTACCTTTAAGAAATAAGGTAAGGGGCTGGAGAAATGGCTTAGCGATTAAGGCATTTGCCTGCGAAGCCAAAGGATCCCAGTTCAATTCTCAAGGACCCACTTAAGCCAGATGCACAAGGGGCACATGCATCAGGAGTTTGTTTGCAGTGGCTGGAGGCCCTGGCGTGCCCATTCTCTCTCTGTCTGCCTCTCTTTTCTCTCTCTCTCTCTGCTTGCAAATAAATAAATAAAAATCTAAAAATAAATAAATAAATAAGGTGAGGCTGGGGAGATGGCCCAGCAGTTAATGGCATTTGCTTGCAAATGCCTGATGGCTTGGGTTCAGTTCCCCAGTACTCACATAAAGCCAGACAAAGTGGAGCGTGTATCTGTAGTTCACTTGCACAGCAGGAGGTCCTGGTACACCATACTCATTCACTCTGTCTCTCTCAAATAAATAAATATATAAATAAAATAAGGTGGAGAGCAACTAAGAAAAAACCATCGATTCCTGACCTCCCTATGCATATGTGCACATACACACACACAAAATACATATGAAACACACAAATACACATCATACTCGTGCAAAAAAAAAAAAAAAAAACACAGAATTATCTGCCCTACAGCAATTGTTCAATTATCATTATTAGTGTCTACTTTTCCCTAATTATTATATTCACTTGATTCTTACAGTTAATAACTGGTATTTTAAAATATAATTTCCCAAAATTTTGACAAAGAGATCCATTCCTGGAAAGCTCAGTATAGTTTTCAAATTCCTCAATTTCTTCTCTCTACCACTGCCCGCCCCCCAAAGGAGTCTCACTATATAGACGAGACTGGCTTGAACTTCCAATCCTCCTGCCCCTACCTATCACATGACAAAATTACATGAATGCACAACCATGCCCAGTATAAATTCCTTGACTTTAAGGAACTCTTTGGTATTGTCCCTATAATTCTTTATCCTTGTAAGTAAGCATTTACTGAAGTGTTTATTCAGCCTTAAAAAAATATAAGAGCTGGAAAATTATATATATATATATATATATATGAATATGAGCTGGGCATGGTGGCACACGCCTTTAATCCCAGTACTTGGGGAGCCAAGGTAGGAGGACTGCCATGAGGTTGAGGTCACCCTAAGACTACAGAGTGAATTCCAGGTCAGCCTAGGCTACACCAAGACCTTACCTCGAAAAAAAAATTAAAAATTGTAAGAAATTATAAGCAACTATATTTAGTAAGGGTTAAAGACTAACTGGGGATGAAGTGAGTTGGGAATAACAAAAATCAATGAAGCTAGATACAGTGCTTGCCGCACAAGAGGACCTGAGTTCAGATCCCCAGCACCCACACAAATGACAAGAAGACATGGTGATCAACTTGGAATCCCAGCCTTTGTGAGGAAGACCAGGGATCCTTGAGGCAAGCTGGCTAGACCAGCTGAATCAGTGAGCTGTATGGGCTCAAGGTAGAAAATGCGAAACATGTGACATCAGCCTCTGACTCACACACATGCACCATACACGTATACACATGCAAAAAAAAAACCCTGAAACCAGGTGTAGTGGCGAACGCCTTTAATCCCAGCATTCGGGAGTCAGAGGTAGGAGGATCACCCATGAGTTCAAGGCCACCCTGAGACTAAATAGTTAATTCCAGGACAACCTGGGCTAGAGTGAGACCATACCTTGAAAAAAAAAAAAAAAAAAAAAAAAAAAATTGTATTTGGTTAAATACAGTTGCTCCAATTAATTGCCAGGTATGGTAGTGCCTTTAATCCCAGCACTCAGGAGGCAAAGGTAAGAGGATCTCTGTGAGTTCAAGGCCACCCTGTGACTACATAGTGAATTCCAGGTCAGCCTGGGCTAGAGTGAAACCCTACCTTGAAAAACCAAAAACAAATAAATAATAAAAAATGTTCCAATTACAAGTGCAATTTGGGTTTGGGAGGCTCAGTGGGTAAAGCACGCACTGTGCAATTCTGAGTGCCTGCGTTCGGATTCTCAGACGCACATGAAAGCTGAAAATTCAGGCCAGCTTTTAAAATCCAGTGTGCCCACAGCTGGAAGAGAGGCCTAGGCAGAGACAGGAAAAGTTCTGAGAAGCTCACAAATAAAGCATTGAACCAAAAGAGACTTGAAGGCCAGGGACAGACCCAAAAGTTGTCCTCTAACCTCAACGTGCACATCATGGAACATGCCCACCTACACATTACATACACTCATTTTTTTGGGGTGGGGATTTGAGTGTAGGGTCTCACTCTAGTCCAGGCTGACCTAGAATTCACTATGTAGACTCAGGGTGTCCTCGAACTCGCAGCAATCCTCTTATCTCCTTCTCTAAAAGCTAGGATTAAAGGCATATACAACCACACCTGGCAATCTTTTCTTTATTTGCAAGCACGACCAAGACAGAAAATGAGAACTGGTATGCCAGGCCTTCCCATGGATTGCAAATGAACTCCATATACTTGTGCCACTTTGTGTATCTGGCTTTACATGGGAACTGGGTTATCAAACCCAGACCATCAAGCTTTGCAAGCAAGCACCTTTAACCACTGAGCCATCTGTCCAGCCTCTAAATATGATCATTTTATTTGAGGTATTCTTATATAAACTGAAAGAGCTTTGTTTACAGAAAATGGAAAGAGCATGAAATCTGGAGCCAGGAAACCTGGTTTCTAATGCTGGCTTACTTGTGACTGGGAAAATCTAACCTTGCAGTGCTCCCACTTTCTCAAATCTAAATTGACAATTCCACAATCATCTTGCCCAGAACTGCTAATGTTCAAGTGCTCTGTAAAGCATCCAAATAATGATGCTAACTCTAAAAATACAATTCAGAAGCTGGGCATAGTGACACAGGCCTTTAATCTCAGCACTTGGGAGGCAGAGGTACAAGGATCCCCTTGAGTTCGAGGTCGCCCTAAGACTACATAGTGAATTCCAGGTCAGCCTTGGCTAAAGTGAGACCCTACCTCAAAAAATAAAAAAAATAAAAAAATAAAAAAACCCACTAAACTAAAAATACAAAATAAAACTGGGGCTGGAGAGATGGCTCAGTAGTGGTTAAGGGGACCTGCTTGTAAGGCCTGCAGAAACAGGTTAGATCCCCCCAGTACCCATGTAAAAGCAGATGCACAAAATGGCACACACATCTATCTACTTTGTTTATATTGGCAGGTAGCCCTATGAAACTCCCATTTTCTTTCTTTCTTTCTCTATCTCTTTATTTGTCAAATAAATAAAAATATTTTTTTAAAAATACAAAACTTGGGCTGGATAGATGGTTTAGTGGTTCAAGAGCTTACCTACAAAGGCTAAGGACCCAAGTTCCATTCCCTAGTACCCACATAAGCCAGATGCACAAGGTGACACATGCATCTGGAGTTTGTTTGCAGTGACTGGAGGCCCTGGTGTGCCCATATTTATTCATTCTGTCTCTCTTTCTCTCCCTCATGAAATAAAATATTTTTTTAAAAAAACACAAAACTTCCGGGCCGGGCGTGGTGGCGCACGCCTTTAATGCTAGCACTTGGGAGGCAGAGGTAGGAGGATCACCGTGAGTTCAAGGCCACCCTGAGACTACATAGTTAATTCCAGGTCAGCCTGGGCCAGAGTGAGACCCTACCTCAAAAAAAAAAAAAAAAAAAAAAAAAAAAACTTGCAGGGTGTGGTGGCACACGTCTTTAATCCCAGCACTCAGGAGGCAGAGGTATGAGGACCTCTGTGATTTCAAGGCCACCCTGAGACTACATAGTGAATTCCAGGTCAAGCTGGGCTAGAGTAAGACCCTACCTCAAAAAAAAAAAAACAAAAAAAACTGCCCTTAGTAAGTGAACACTTAGGCTAATGGAATCCAGTTTCATATTCATTTAATGTTTCATTAATAGTCATTAAAAGCAGAATCAAGTTGTTGCTATAACCAAATCTAAACATGTCACTTGTTAAATCATTCAATACTGACAAGAATTTTTAAAACAAAGAGGGATCATCAATAGTACTTATTGCTAAGCAAAAGGTTATTCTATACACACTGCAATCCAATCAATTTATTGGGATATCTGCCATTGTTTAGTGTGAATACTTTCAAATTCTTTAAGAAACAATGCTGCTTCCACAAGCAACAGTTCCAATTTAGAGAAGCAGCACCTTAAACACAGAATGTGCTCAGAACCAAAGAAACCACCATCATTATTGGAAAAGTATGATCCATTTTTTCTAATTCCATGGTTACACGGAAATACCATACAAACAGCAGTTTCCAATGTCAAGTGTTGATGCTTGGTTAAAAAAAAAAAATCAAGCCGGGCGTGGTGGCGCACGCCTTTAATCCCAGCACTCGGGAGGCAGAGGTAGGAGGATCGCCGTGAGTTCAAGGCCACCCTGAGACTACAGAGTGAATTCCAGGTCAGCCGGGGCCAGAGTGAGACCCTACCTCGAAAAACCAAAAAAAAAAAAAAAAAAAAAAAAAAATCAATGAAGCACAATGACAGGCTAAATAAAAACTCCTTCTTTTGTGAATTTAAAGTTTGTTTTATTATTCATTACCTAGGACACTTCTTTTTGCTACTGGGTCAAAAGTAGAGTCCTTTCAAAAGACAGGAAAAATAACAACAGACAACATACTGACGCTAAAATAACAAGACTAGAGAAGGATTCAGAAAAAAATCTTCTTTGTGACGTGGGAGGGAAGAGGATGACAAGGAAGAAATGAGAGGGAGAAGAAGAAAAAAGGATAGCAAAAAAAACCTATTCTTCCAGAGCTAATGGTTTATGTTTATAAAAGAGCAACGTTTCCAGAAAGTGAATCTTAGAATTACACAACAGAAAGTAATAAAAAGGCCAACAGGAAAAAATAATAGAGACAACAGTATCATACATATCCCAAACTCCAACCACATAAACATGCACGGGCATCTGACCCAAATCATTAACTTTACATTAAGAAAAAAATACAACTTATCAAAGCATGTCCTAGTGCTAAATCAATGTAATCATGAATCTCAAGATGATATGGGAATTTCTTACCAACCATCCCATTCAATTCCCACATCACTCAGAATAAACTGAAGCCCTGCCTGGTAACATACTACCACCACAGTCCACAGCAGGGTTGACCTAGGGAGAGCTAGGATTAGCCGGGTGTGGTGGCGCATGCCTTTAATCCCAGCACTAGGGCAGCAGAGGTAGAAGGATTGCCATGAGTTCAAGGCCATCCTGAGACTACAGAGTGAATTCAGTGGGCTAGAGTAAGACCCTACCTCGAAAATAAAAAAATAAATAAATAAAAATAAAAAAGAGAGAGAGCGCACAAAAGAGCTGACGAGAGCGAAGCTAGGATTCTTTGTTCAGTCATCTCCCCTACAGGGCCATCAGCCACAAACTTAAAATGATAAAAGTTCTGTCCTGGGGCTGCAGAGATAGCTCAGCAGCAATGCCTAACTACCAGAGTTTGAATCCTCAGTATCTACATAAGGCCACATGCTCAAAGTGGTGCATGCATCTGGAGTTCCTTTGCAGTGGGCTAGAGGCCCTGAAATAAAAATCTAAAAATAAATAAATAAATAAGGTGAGGCTGGGGAGATGGCCCAGCAGTTAATGGCATTTGCTTGCAAATGCCTGATGGCTTCAGGTTCAGTTCCCCAGTACTCACATAAAGCCAGACAAAGTGGGCGTGTATCTGTAGTTCACTTGCACAGCAGGAGGTCCTGGTACACCATACTCATTCACTCTGTCTCTCTCAAATAAATAAATATATAAATAAAATAAGGTGGAGAGCAACTAAGAAAAACCATCGATTCCCTGACCTCCCTATGCATATGTGCACATACACACACACAAAATACATATGAAACACACAAATACACATCATACTCGTGCAAAAAAAAAAAAAACACAGAATTATCTGCCCTACAGCAATTGTTCAATTATCATTATTAGTGTCTACTTTTCCCTAATTATTATATTCACTTGATTCTTACAGTTAATAACTGGTATTTTAAAATATAACTTCCCAAAATTTTGACAAAGAGATCCATTCCTGGAAAGCTCAGTATAGTTTTCAAATTCCTCAATTTCTTCTCTCTACCACTGCCCGCCCCCCAAAGGAGTCTCACTATATAGACGAGACTGGCTTGAACTTCCAATCCTCCTGCCCCTACCTATCACATGACAAAATTACATGAATGCACAACCATGCCCAGTATAAATTCCTTGACTTTAAGGAACTCTTTGGTATTGTCCCTATAATTCTTTATCCTTGTAAGTAAGCATTTACTGAAGTGTTTATTCAGCCTTAAAAAATATAAGAGCTGGAAAATTATATATATATATATATATATATATATATATATATATATATGAATATGAGCTGGGCATGGTGGCACACGCCTTTAATCCCAGTACTTGGGGAGCCAAGGTAGGAGGACTGCCATGAGGTTGAGGTCACCCTAAGACTACAGAGTGAATTCCAGGTCAGCCTAGGCTACACCAAGACCTTACCAAAAAAAAAATTAAAAATTGTAAGAAATTATAAGCAACTATATTTAGTAAGGGTTAAAGACTAACTGGGGATGAAGTGAGTTGGGAATAACAAAAATCAATGAAGCTAGATACAGTGCTTGCCGCACAAGAGGACCTGAGTTCAGATCCCCAGCACCCACACAAATGACAAGAAGACATGGTGATCAACTTGGAATCCCAGCCTTTGTGAGGAAGACCAGGGATCCTTGAGGCAAGCTGGCTAGACCAGCTGAATCAGTGAGCTGTATGGGCTCAAGGTAGAAAATGCGAAACATGTGACATCAGCCTCTGACTCACACACATGCACCATACACGTATACACATGCAAAAAAAAAACCCTGAAACCAGGTGTAGTGGCGAACGCCTTTAATCCCAGCATTCGGGAGTCAGAGGTAGGAGGATCACCCATGAGTTCAAGGCCACCCTGAGACTAAATAGTTAATTCCAGGACAACCTGGGCTAGAGTGAGACCATACCTTGAAAAACCAAAAAAAAAAAAAAAAAAATTGTATTTGGTTAAATACAGTTGCTCCAATTAATTGCCAGGTATGGTAGTGCCTTTAATCCCAGCACTCAGGAGGCAAAGGTAAGAGGATCTCTGTGAGTTCAAGGCCACCCTGTGACTACATAGTGAATTCCAGGTCAGCCTGGGCTAGAGTGAAACCCTACCTTGAAAAACCAAAAACAAATAAATAATAAAAAATGTTCCAATTACAAGTGCAATTTGGGTTTGGGAGGCTCAGTGGGTAAAGCACGCACTGTGCAATTCTGAGTGCCTGCGTTCGGATTCTCAGACGCACATGAAAGCTGAAAATTCAGGCCAGCTTTTAAAATCCAGTGTGCCCACAGCTGGAAGAGAGGCCTAGGCAGAGACAGGAAAAGTTCTGAGAAGCTCACAAATAAAGCATTGAACCAAAAGAGACTTGAAGGCCAGGGACAGACCCAAAAGTTGTCCTCTAACCTCAACGTGCACATCATGGAACATGCCCACCTACACATTACATACACTCATTTTTGGGGGGGGGGGGGTGGGGATTTCGAGGTAGGGTCTCACTCTAGTCCAGGCTGACCTAGAATTCACTATGTAGACTCAGGGTGTCCTCGAACTCGCAGCAATCCTCTTATCTCCTTCTCGAAAAGCTAGGATTAAAGGCATATACAACCACACCTGGCAATCTTTTCTTTATTTGCAAGCACCGACCAAGACAGAAAATGAGAACTGGTATGCCAGGCCTTCCCATGGATTGCAAATGAACTCCATATACTTGTGCCACTTTGTGTATCTGGCTTTACATGGGAACTGGGTTATCAAACCCAGACCATCAAGCTTTGCAAGCAAGCACCTTTAACCACTGAGCCATCTGTCCAGCCTCTAAATATGATCATTTTATTTGAGGTATTCTTATATAAACTGAAAGAGCTTTGTTTACAGAAAATGGAAAGAGCATGAAATCTGGAGCCAGGGAAACCTGGTTTCTAATGCTGGCTTACTTGTGACTGGGAAAATCTAACCTTGCAGTGCTCCCACTTTCTCAAATCTAAATTGACAATTCCACAATCATCTTGCCCAGAACTGCTAATGTTCAAGTGCTCTGTAAAGCATCCAAATAATGATGCTAACTCTAAAAATACAATTCAGAAGCTGGGCATAGTGACACAGGCCTTTAATCTCAGCACTTGGGAGGCAGAGGTACAAGGATCCCCTTGAGTTCGAGGTCGCCCTAAGACTACATAGTGAATTCCAGGTCAGCCTTGGCTAAAGTGAGACCCTACCTCAAAAAATAAAAAAAAATAAAAAAAATAAAAAACCCACTAAACTAAAAATACAAAATAAAACTGGGGCTGGAGAGATGGCTCAGTAGTGGTTAAGGGACCTGCTTGTAAGGCCTGCAGAAACAGGTTAGATCCCCAGTACCCATGTAAAAGCAGATGCACAAAATGGCACACACATCTATCTACTTTGTTTATATTGGCAGGTAGCCCTATGAAACTCCCATTTTCTTTCTTTCTTTCTCTATCTCTTTATTTGTCAAATAAATAAAAATATTTTTTAAAAATACAAAACTTGGGCTGGATAGATGGTTTAGTGGTTCAAGAGCTTACCTACAAGGCTAAGGACCCAAGTTCCATTCCCTAGTACCCACATAAGCCAGATGCACAAGGTGACACATGCATCTGGAGTTTGTTTGCAGTGACTGGAGGCCCTGGTGTGCCCATATTTATTCATTCTGTCTCTCTTTCTCTCCCTCATGAAATAAAATATTTTTAAAAAAACACAAAACTTCCCGGGCGTGGTGGCGCACGCCTTTAATGCTAGCACTTGGGAGGCAGAGGTAGGAGGATCACCGTGAGTTCAAGGCCACCCTGAGACTACATAGTTAATTCCAGGTCAGCCTGGGCCAGAGTGAGACCCTACCTCAAAAAAAAAAAAAAAAAAAAAACTTGCAGGGTGTGGTGGCACACGTCTTTAATCCCAGCACTCAGGAGGCAGAGGTATGAGGACCTCTGTGATTTCAAGGCCACCCTGAGACTACATAGTGAATTCCAGGTCAAGCTGGGCTAGAGTAAGACCCTACCTCAAAAAAAAAAAAAAAAAAACTGCCCTTAGTAAGTGAACACTTAGGCTAATGGAATCCAGTTTCATATTCATTTAATGTTTCATTAATAGTCATTAAAAGCAGAATCAAGTTGTTGCTATAACCAAATCTAAACATGTCACTTGTTAAATCATTCAATACTGACAAGAATTTTTAAAACAAAGAGGGATCATCAATAGTACTTATTGCTAAGCAAAAGGTTATTCTATACACACTGCAATCCAATCAATTTATTGGGATATCTGCCATTGTTTAGTGTGAATACTTTCAAATTCTTTAAGAAACAATGCTGCTTCCACAAGCAACAGTTCCAATTTAGAGAAGCAGCACCTTAAACACAGAATGTGCTCAGAACCAAAGAAACCACCATCATTATTGGAAAAGTATGATCCATTTTTTCTAATTCCATGGTTACACGGAAATACCATACAAACAGCAGTTTCCAATGTCAAGTGTTGATGCTTGGTTAAAAAAAAAAAATCAATGAAGCACAATGACAGGCTAAATAAAAACTCCTTCTTTTGTGAATTTAAAGTTTGTTTTATTATTCATTACCTAGGACACTTCTTTTTGCTACTGGGTCAAAAGTAGAGTCCTTTCAAAAGACAGGAAAAATAACAACAGACAACATACTGACGCTAAAATAACAAGACTAGAGAAGGATTCAGAAAAAAATCTTCTTTGTGACGTGGGAGGGAAGAGGATGACAAGGAAGAAATGAGAGGGAGAAGAAGAAAAAAGGATAGCAAAAAAAACCTATTCTTCCAGAGCTAATGGTTTATGTTTATAAAAGAGCAACGTTTCCAGAAAGTGAATCTTAGAATTACACAACAGAAAGTAATAAAAAGGCCAACAGGAAAAAATAATAGAGACAACAGTATCATACATATCCCAAACTCCAACCACATAAACATGCACGGGCATCTGACCCAAATCATTAACTTTACATTAAGAAAAAAATACAACTTATCAAAGCATGTCCTAGTGCTAAATCAATGTAATCATGAATCTCAAGATGATATGGGAATTTCCTTACCAACCATCCCATTCAATTCCCACATCACTCAGAATAAACTGAAGCCCTGCCTGGTAACATACTACCACCACAGTCCACAGCAGGGTTGACCTAGGAGAGCTAGGATTAGCCGGGTGTGGTGGCGCATGCCTTTAATCCCAGCACTAGGGCAGCAGAGGTAGAAGGATTGCCATGAGTTCAAGGCCATCCTGAGACTACAGAGTGAATTCCAGTGGGCTAGAGTAAGACCCTACCTCGAAAATAAAAAAATAAATAAATAAAAATAAAAAAGAGAGAGAGAGAGCGCACAAAAGAGCTCGCGCGAGAGCGAGCTAGGATTCTTTGTTCAGTCATCTCCCCTACAGGGCCATCAGCCACAAACTTAAAATGATAAAAGTTCTGTCCTGGGGCTGCAGAGATAGCTCAGCAGCAATGCCTAACTACCAGAGTTTGAATCCTCAGTATCTACATAAGGCCACATGCTCAAAGTGGTGCATGCATCTGGAGTTCCTTTGCAGTGGGCTAGAGGCCCTGGTGTGCTGGCTCGTGGGTGCACACTCTCTCTCTCTCTCTCCTTGCAAATAAAGAAATAATTTTTTTTTTAAGTTCTGTCAAGTCTAACAAAAGCATTCTGGTAGCTAGGTCAGAAGTAAACACTTCATAACACAGTACTGCTCACAAAAATCTAAAAACAAAATTAAGTAATACTTCACAAGGGAATTAACAAAATGTCCTAACTAAAGGGAAAAAACAAAACTCTGCAGTATTTTGAAATTTTCAGCCACTCAGATTAAGGAACATCATGTTCAAATTTGCAAAGTACTTCTTTGGATCTATGGCAAGAATAGAAGGAAAGAGTGCTCAATAAGGCCTATCTTTGTGTGGATTCCTTACAGATAAACCATTTAGTCCACTGCTCTTGCTATTCTTCTTTCCAATGAAATAGTAACTTATTTATCGAGGTTCTTCCCAAATCTCAGGTCTGTACTATTTTCAGAATTTAGCCACAAGGCTGTGGATCCCTCTACTACACCCATGTCAATAGGATCTGAAGACCCTTGCTTTATAGCCAATCAACACGAAGCTGCTTAAATGTAAAAGCTCTTGCATGAAATCTGGGGCCTAAAACATCCCCTTCCACCTCCACACAAGTAAACTGGATGTATGCCATTAATCTGGACTATATTTCAAAAAAGCCTGCTGCCACCTATTATTCTACACATAACCTCTCTGCTTAGAGGTGTTATAACCTAGGACAAGTGGATGAAAAGGGGATGGGGACAAGCAGAAGCTAAGGTGGCTCTGTGTTAACTGCAGGTGCAAAATATACCTCAATCTTCTTGAAAATGCTGAACATCATTTGTAAAAATTCTTGTTTTCGACAAGGCTTCAAGTAACGTCAACCCGGAAATACAGGGCATTTCCAAACTGGAGGGGCTCTGCTCCCCTAAGAAAACACTTAATCCTAAGGTTCCCTGACTCCTCGCCCTCCCAGTAGCTTTTAGTAAAGGTAGACGTATGGTAAACTTGGGCCCCTGGTCCTTTTTGCCTCCCCCCCCCCGACAATCTCTGGCCTAATTGTGGCCAAATCCTCCACTGACCGCTCCCCTCAGACACCGCTCCCCACCCCCCCAGTCTCCCAATTAGAAATCATACTTCTGAATCGTACCTCTTCCCCCTCCCCCCACGACGTAAGACGAGATGGCCTGACCCTCCACCTGAGAACAATGTAGCCCAACTCCAGCCCGTAGATTCCTCCATGCAAGCCCCGCGGTGGAACGCCGGGAAATCAGGAAGCGTGGCGTGTCCGGTCATCCCGCACTCTCCCGAGGTGTCCGGCCCTTGGCCCAGGATCCCCCAGCTCCTTTAAGCCTCGGGGACCTTGGACTCCCGTTCCCGGTGCACGCACCTCGCCCCGCACCCCGGGACTTTCCCGCGCCCCCCGATCTCGAGGACCCCACGGCGTCGTCCGGACCCTCGGAGGCCACTGACCCACGCGGGCGGGGGGGACCGGGGCGAGAGGCGAGCCGGACACGTCGCTCGCTGGACGCCCACTGCCACGGCGGGCAGGACGTGCCCCCGTACCTTTGTAGTGCACCCGCAGGTTGTTCTGCGAGAGGCCGATGTAGCTGAACTTGTCCTTCGGGCTCCAGGACCGGGGCAGCGGCGTCTCCTGCTCGTCCACGGCCGGGTAGAGACGCTTCAGCCGCCGCTGCAGCTCCTTCTCCTGCTCGTTGAGGGCCGAGTCTCCGTGCGGGAAGGGGGCCGCGGCGCTGCTGCCCGCCGCCAGGGCCGGAGCCGGCGTGCCCGCGGCCGGACCGAGGCTGGAGCCCGAGCCCGCGGCCAAGCCGGGCGGCGCGCCGACGGGGGCGCTCGCCGAGGCGGGCGGCGGCGGCGGCGGTGGCGGCGGCGGGGCCGCGGAGGCCGGGGGCGGCGGCGGCGGTGGTGGCGGCGGCGGGGGGTGGAGCAGCAGGGCGGCCGCCGCGGCCCCCAAGCCGCCGCCGCCTCCCCCGGCGCCGGGAGAACCGGCCGGAGAGGAGCCGGCGCTGACGGCCGAGGGCGCGGGGAGGACGACGCCGGGGACGGGGGCCACGGCCGCGGGGGGCGGCGGCGGCGGCAGCTGCTGCTGTTGTTGTGACGGCGGATGCGGCGGCGGCGGCTGCCCGGACATCCCGGCCGCGACTCAGCCTGCGGCCGCCTCCACCTCCTCTGCTCCGCTTGCTCCTCGGTGCTGGCCGGCGGGGCGCTGTGCTGCGGCCGCCGGCACCCGGCGCCTACAGTCCGTCCGCCCGCCCCGGAAGCAGGCGGCGGGCCGCGCGCCCCGGACAGAGAGCGCGGCGGTTGGCGGCGCCGAGGCGCGGGAGGACGGAAGCGGCGGCGGCGGCGGGAGCGAGGGCGCGCGGCCTTCGGGGAACGCGGCCCGGCGCGGGGACTCGGTGCGCGGGCGCTCTCGCGGCTGTTTCCCGGCCGGCGGGCGGGCGGCGCTAGCGAGGGGCGGGCCGCGGTCGGGGCCGCGCGCACAGACGCCTCTCGCCGGGAAACAGCCGCCACAGGCGCGGGCTAGGGACGCCCGCGGGTTCCGTCGGCGGCAGCGACAGCAGCAGCAGCAGCGCCGCCTCCCGCCTTCCGCCGCCGTCACCGGTGAGTCCCCTCCCACTGGACTTCTTTTTGTTGTCGTCGCCCCACCTCCCCGCGGCCGGGCTCCTCACAGGCGAGCTGCCGCTCGGCGCGCAGGCCAGAGCAATCGAGCCCCGGCCGGGCCGACGGGACGCGACCGCCAGCCCAGACCCGCGGCCCCGGCCGCCCGCCCGGCCCACCGTCCTCCGCGGACGGCGTCCCGCTTCTCGTGCCCGGCTGCGGTCAGCTAACACCTTCATTGTCCTCACGGGCCCTGGACACCGTCTGCGATGGCAGGGTCCCGTGGGTTTCCCGAGTGGCTGTTTCATGAGTGTATTTGATGAGGGCTCAGAGTGAGCCACGGGAGCAATACCAAGGAGGACTGGCGTGTCCCCAAAGGGCAGCAACACGAACTCCATGAATGCGACACAGGGCTTACGAAAGGCTTCTTAAGAGTCATCGAGACGTTGTATAAGATCATTTATTTTCATCACAGCCTCTTTGTTAGGTGGCAGAGAATTATGCCTTTTTTTTTTTTTTTTTTTTTTTTTTTTTTTTTTTTTTTTCAAGGTAGGGTCTCACTCTAACCCAGGCTGTCCTGGAATTCACTCTGTAGTCTCAGGGTGGCCTCGAACTCATGGCAATCCTCCTACCTCTCCCTCCCAAGTGCTGGGATTAAAGGCGTGCGCCACCACGCCCGGCTTTATGCCCATTTTTTACACGGGGAGATAGTTACTGAGGTCAGCAGAGTCAAAAATAGGACTCCCTAACTTTGCAGTTCCCGGTAGAGTGCTTGGTCAACTCGTTTGGCACAATTTGCCAAGTGTTTGTTGCTCTATGACCCGTCATAGCATTACTTCCCCCACACACACACCAGCACTTCCCTTTGTTGGGCTCAGCCTTTCCCTAGTTGGCAAAATCAGTCCTTACACATGTAAGCTACATACTACATGTTCTGATGTTTTGTTTGCCTTTGGTAAGGCGGACGTGGTGGTGCACGCCTTTAATCCCAGCACTCGGGAGGCACAGGTAGGAGGATCACCTTGAGTTCGAGGCCATCCTGAGACTACATAGTGAATTCTAGGTGAGCCTGGGCCAGAGCGAGACTCTACCTCAGGGAAAGAAAGAAAGAAAGAGAGAGAGGGGGGGGGAAGGAAGGGAAGAGAAAGAAGAAAGAAATACAGTGGTGATTGTAAATTGTCTTTTACTGAAAAGCATAGGTAAATAGTGATTTATTGAATTGAAGGGCTCTCAATGCCTGATCAAAACTCATCCAGCCTAATTCCTCTTCCTTTAGCCACACAACAAAAACCTAGCTGTTCTTTAAGTTAAAATATCCCAAAATTCTAAGGTAATTGTCTCAGGCCACAACATTTTAAATCATATGATGTCACTGCATCTAAACAGTTCTAAAATTTCATATATATTACAGTAACCATGAGTTCAGTAGAAGCCACAGTCTTAAATGTCCCATAGGCCACACAGACTACAAGGGCTCTGAGCCTCAGCACACTTTCTTGAAATAGTCATCAGGGAGGGACTGGTTGTTCTCTAAATGATCAACCTCAAGAAATTAGTGGTTTCACTTCCGGGGAGGACATTGTAGAAAGGACCTTTCTCATCCCAAAGGGTGTAGAAAACACTGACAATGTCCACAAAGATATCCATGCCCTTTGACTTCTCTATTCCAAAAATTAAAACTGGGCTGGAGAGAATGCTCAATGGTTAAGATGCTTACCTGCAAAGCCTAACAACCTGGGTTCAATTCCCCAGTACCCATGTAAAGCCAGATATACAAAGTGGACAATGCATCTGGAGTTTGTCTGGAGCAGCTGGAGGACCTGACATGCCCATTCCCTGTCCCCCTTCCCCCCCCCACTCAATGCAAATAAATAAAAATATTTTAAAGCACTTGGGAGGCAGAGGTGGGAGGATTGCTATGAGTTCAAGGCCACCTGAGACGACATAGTGAATTCCAGGTCAGCCTAGGCTAGAGCAAGACCCTACCTGGATAAAAAATTAAAATCAAACAACAAAAACAAAATGTGAACATATGAATTGGAAGCACATTTAATGCCCAACATGAAGGGACTCGTTGAAGAAATAACCTTATACCCTGCCTAATGGAATTACGGTTACAGGAGGATATACTGCATAGCTGTGTAAGAAAAATTTAATATTTTATTTTTATGTATTTGAGAGAGAGAGAGAGAGAGAGAATGGGCACACCAGGGCCTCCAGCTGTTGCAAATGAACTCCAGAAGCATGCGCCACCATAAGCATCTGGTTTACGTGCATATTAGGGAATCGAATCTGAGTCCTTAGCCTTTGCAGTCAGACATCTTAAATGATAAGCCATCTCTCCATCCCCAAAAGCATTTTAAAGGCCTCCTTTGGCAGTGGGGTTGTCAGAAGAGAGCCAAGCAATTAGAAGACACCCCTTCCTTCCAATAAATCAGTGGTTCTCAGGCTGGGATTCAAACCCCCTCCTTGGAGGCTTCTCACACTGGCTCCGGCTGAACCAAAAATTTTTATGACCTTTTAAAAATGTGGTTTTAAAGACATGGAAAAATGACTATGATATACTAAATAAAAAGAAGCTATACAATAATTATAGCACTGTCCAAATCATTACCAAAAAGACATGAAAGAGAATCATAAAATGTTTCTATGATTGACAATTAAAATGTATAATTAAAAATAAATTTTTATTGCAAGGTATTATAATTGTATATAGACATATAATTGGGATAAAACCCATTAGCCATGAACCTGTTCACTTTTCCTGGGTCTATATTCTGTCTTTATCATATATTGCTACAATACTGCTATTCGTCTGTATCTGCTAGGTTTCTCTGTAGTGAACAATAGGAGCCAATTCTGGCCTTCCTGAGCAGACAACTTGCTGGAAACACATTGGATGGTTCTCAGAAATAATGACCAGAAAGTTTAACACCAGGTGTGAGAACAGTCGAAGGCTGAAGAGAGAGGCTCCACCAATGGTCTCAGAGATCACTCCCAAACACCACCTTTACCTCACAACTCTCAGCTCTCTGACCCCTGATTTCCATATTGCAAAGTTGGCCAAGCCTACATTGCATGCCCATGCCAGGCACTACCAACAGATAAGAATTGCCAGTTTATCCAAAGGGATTATGGAGGTGCTAGGTTATTGATAACCTTCACCTCAGGGTAGCTCTTCAGTGGCTGCAATCCCCAGAGCCAATCACTCTGCTGTGCTCATCATATGTATTGTATGTTTTATCATCTGTGCCAGACATGAAAAGGCTTAGATCATGGTGCCCTAGTAAGTAGGAAGAGAGTCCCTGATACCCATAGCAGAAAAATGTTTAGATTCTGGCCAGTTTGTCCTTATGTAGGTTCATGATTGTGACAGTTTGAGTCAGATGTCCCCTGTAGCTTCATGTGTTTTGACTACTTGGTTCCCAGGGACTGGCAGACTGGGAGGTGGAGCCTTGCTGGAGGAGTGTTCCTAGGGGCGGGCTTAGGGGTGTCATAGCCAGCTTCCCCTGGCTCACTCTTGCTGCTATGGGAAGATGTAATAATGCCCAGCCTCTCCCATTCTTTCCCTGCCTCCCGATAAGACTACAATGATAATATCCTCTAAGCACTTGTGCTGGTGAATCTTGATTGTCGACTTGATGGGTTTAGAATCACCATGGAAACACACCTCTGGGTGTGCCTGTGAGAATGTTACTGGGACAATTTAAATGAGGTGGCATTATCCCACGGGCTAGGGTCACAGACTGAATAAAAAGGAGAAAATGAGGTAAGCGCCAACATCTATCTTTCTCTTGCTTCCTGGCTGTGGACATAATGTGAGCAGTGAGTTCACTAGTGCTGTCTTGCCTTCCCACCCATGATGAATAACATGGTCAAACCTTCCTTCCTAAGGAACTTTTGTCAGTGATTTTGTCCAGCAACAAACAAAGAAATGTAGTACTGGGAGATGTTATGCATCTTGTGCCAGTGTCTACAGTAAGAGTTTTGGGTATGTATTAGTTATTAGTTGCTACATCCCAGTTACCCCCAAATTTAGTGATTCCACAGTCTGTGAAGCCGTTCTTGTCTCCTCTTGTCTTCCCTCGGGCATTCAAGGTTGTCCAGGCTCCCAGATGTGGTTCTTGGCATGATTTAGTTCCCAGAGGGCTCTAAGGACCTCAGTTTGTTGCTAGCAGTTGGTTGGAAGTAGCTTTCGGTTTGGTCCTCTCCTGCATGGCCACTGATGTCACCAAAGTGTGCAAGCCAAGAAGACAATAGCAGCAGGACAGTAATCACAGCCTTGTCCGCTGGCCACAGAATGGATATCCCATCGCTTTGGCCATGACATGTTTGTTAGAAGTCAGTTACTAGGCCTGAGGGGATTTCACAAGGCCATTTACCCCAGAACTTGGGGGACATCGAAGTCCTCTTTGAAAATTGCCTGTTACCCAGTTGTGACAGGTGACAAGTTTCCATACTCCAAGGGAGTGACTCGGACATATCCTTGTCAAATACAGCTTCTAGACCAGGGATTTGTAATGTGTTCTAAGCCTTTTCAAGTAATGAGCTGTGTAGTTATGCTAGGTTCCATGAGCCTGTTGTGACCATTGAAAGTACTCAACTTCACTGTTATGATTGAAAAGTAATCACAGGTAATACATAAACAAATGGGTACAAATGTGTGTTGATAAAACTTTATTCACAAAAGTACATAACAAGCCGGACACCACAGGATATGATTGGTGATCCCTGTTCTGGATGATATGTCAATAATCCTTATAAGCCATTCTCAGTACTAAATAGCAGTGGAATCCCAACAGCCACCAAGTTCAGCTTATTAGTACCCAACGTGTGATGCACCCACACCACCTAAATGGGGCCTGGATATTTCTGTAGCTAGTGTGTGACAAAATGAATGGCAAATGGCTTCACCATTTTAGGAAGCTACGGCAAGAAGAGGTCTTAACAGATTAGTTTTCAGTGAATGTTTCTTAAGCATCTGTTATATCCAGAGCCTTGTGTTAGGTTCTGTTCAGGGAGTGAGGCAGAGAGGGACGAGGGTGATGCTACTGCTGCCAGTCCTACACCAGCTCTTTTTTTTGGGGGGGGGAGGGGGGCTGGCAGGGTTTGAGGTAGGGTTTCACTATAGCCCAGGCTAACCTAGAACTCATTATGTAGTATCAGGGTGGTCTCGAACTACAGCAGTTCTCCTACCTCTGCCTCCTGAGTGCTGGGATTAAAGGCGTGGGAGCCATCACGCCTGGCTTATACACCAGCTCTTGAAGAGAAGGACTGAGAACAACTTAGAGGAGCATTAGAAACACAGGCTTCCAGTCCAGGGCGGACACACAAAGGTCTAACGTGGAAGAATTCTGCATCCAAATTCACAAGCTGCCCGGGGCACAGCAGAAAGGTGGTACTGACTGTTCCACACATCAAGGGACTATGTGCCTAGAGTTCAGGGTTCAAGACAGTGTCTACAGAGTCACAGATGACAGTACATACAACCATTTCATATTCATGTCTGAAAAAATGATTACAATTCAGGGTTCAGCAAATAAAATCCATGTGAAAAACTAAAAGTTAATTTTAGAGGAAACTGTGTTCCTGAAGAATTTGGACAAAAATTACAATTTGGGTTGAAATAATCTACATTGACAATGATTTTTTTCCAAGGTAGGGTCTCACTCTAGCCCAGGCTGACCTGGAATTCACTATGTCGTCTCAGGGTGGCCTTGAACTCACGGTGATCCTCCTACCTCTGCCTCCCAAGTGCAGGAATTAAAGGCGTGTGCCACCATGCCGGGCTTAACAATGATTTTATAAATTAATGCAATCTCAATCTCCTGATTTGCCTCTAAACTTCTTCTTTTTCTAGTCCACAGTGTCTCTTTACTTGTCAAAACTCTTCCACATCGATGTCTGTCCCCTCTTGCTTGTTTCTTGCTGGCAGACATTGCAAGTACATGCATAATGCAGTAGCAGTGGGACACAGAAAGAAGGAGCTCATTTCCTCCTTTACTGCTTTCGGGTCAATGGTCAAGTTCTTGATGGAACATGGACCGAGACAGCTGACCCAAAATTCTGTAGGAGCCAGGTAGTTTTTTGATTGTTTTTTGTTGTTGTTGTTGTTGTTCGTAACCAGCTAGGGAAAGGCCCAAAGAGGAATGAAGAGATGTGACCACTGCCTGCTTCTGGAGGGCTGAGCCAGTCTCATTCCTCAACAGCAACGCCCTCTACTTCTTCCCCAATCTGACATACTTAGTGTTGTAGACAGTTCCCGCTGCTGGGATGAACATCCAAACCAGGGACAGTTTATGGGAAGAAGGGATTTATTTCAAGCTTACAGGTGCAGAGGGAAGTTCCATCAGGGACAGAGAAGCTGCTTCCAGCCATCCAAGCAGAGAGAAGCCATCAGCAGCCAGCAAACAGCAGAAATGGGCAGTAAGCAGCAGGGACCCTGCCAGCAGCTCAGATTGCTCTGCTTACATTTGGGCTAGAAAGCAGATCCTCCCCCAAACACACCTTAGGACAGGATCCCAGAATCTACCCCTAGTGACACCTCCTCCAGCCAGGCAACTGGAGACCCAACTTACAAGCTTTAATAAAACACCTGAGTCTATGGGGGACATACATTCAAACTACCACACTTAGGTATTCTGACCCCTTTGGGGCCAGCTCTAGTCTAAACCAATCAGTAATTTCCCAGACTTCCGTGAGCCTAATGGTAAAGCCTGTCCAAATAGGCTTACAGAGGTCTTCTTGGCTGTTCATTTCTCCCAGCCTGAATCTCGGGATCTCTGGTCTAATAAGACCTTCCCTCCTCATCCCAGCAGAGTGCTGGGGGGAGAAAGACTTACTTTTTTCCTTCTCATATTTGTTATTCCCTTCTAAGTTATAAGTCCTTTACTACTTCCTTTTTTTTTTTTTTTTTTTTTTTTTGGTGTTCCAAGGTAGGGTCTCACTCTAGCTCAGGCTGACCTGGAATTCACTATGTGGTCTCAGGGTGGCCACGAACTCAACAGTGATCCTCCTACCTCTGCCTCCCCAGTGCTGGGATTAAAGGTGTGTGCCACCACGCCCAGCTAGCTTCCTTTTTTTTACTTGATGTGAGGAAGAGGGTATATATTCTCTTTTGCTCTACTTCCTGTGTGTGTATGTGTGTGTCTTTAAGCTCTGGCCCTTTTTCAGTTTTCCGGGAAAACCTCCTTCATGTTTCCCCTCCATTGCAATGCTCAACTTCCCATCTGGGCTCTCAGGTTCTGCCTCCATGTGGGCATATATATCCCTTCCAGCCCCCTCCCTGGATTCATTCTCTGCCCTAAATAAACTCAATATTTATAATTTAACCCTTTCAACCTGATTTTTTCAATTATTTGTTTAAAAATAGACAGCTGGCCAGGGGTAGTGGTGCACGCCTTTAATCCCAGCACTCGGGAGGCAGAGGTAGGAGGATCGCTGAGAGTTCGAGGCCACCCTGCGACTACATAGTTAATTCCAGGTTAGCCTGGACCAGAGTGAGACCCTACCTTGCAAAAAAAAAAAAAAAAAAAAAAATAGACAGCTGGGCTGGAGAGATTGCTTAGTGGTTAAGGTGATTGTCTGCATAGCCAAAGGACCCAGGTTCAATTCCCCAGGACCCATGTAAGCCAGATGCACAAGGTGGTGCATGCATCTGGAGTTTGTTTATAGTGGCTGGAGTTCCTGGTGCACCCATTCTCTCTGTCTCCCTCTCCCTATCTTTCTCTGCCTCTCTCTCTTTTTCTCAAATAAATAAAAACTAAAAATATTAGAAAAACTAAACTGGGTATGGTGGCACATGCCTTCAATCCCAGCACTCGGGAGGCAGAGGTAGGAGGATTGCCATGAGTTCAAGGCTACCCTGAGACTACATAGTGAATTCCAAGTCATCGTGGGCTAGAGTGAGACCCTACCTCGAAAAACCAAAAAATAAATAAATAGACAAGAGCCCAACGTTGGGGTTCATAAGTTCTCCCTGAACTCCAAAACTCCTGCATCATTTCCTTCCTGGGTGTCTAGTGCACAGGCAGCAAAAGACACAGTTTAGGAGCCAAGAGACAGGAAAAAGGAAGATAGAAAACAAAAATAGTATAGGGGCTGGAGAGATGGCTTAGTGGGAAAGGTGCTTGCCTGTGAAGCCTAAGGATCCAAGTTCAATTCCCCAGAACCCACATAAGACAAACGCACATGGTGGTTTCATGTGGAGTTTCATTCCGGAGTTCATATGTAGTGGATAGGGTCCCTGGCATGCCCGTTCTCATTCTCTCTCCCATAAACAAATAAATAAAAATAGACAGTATAGGAAAAAGGAGGAGAAAATGATTGTCCTTTAGGTCCATGAACAATAGCTCCCCAAAATGCTAACTATCATAGGGCTATAACTTGTCTTCCCACTGTTGGTTAGCCCAAAATGTGGCCTACATGCCATTCATGGTCTATTGGGTGCCAGTTAGATGAAAGATACAGTGCTAGGTTGCAGAAATTGGGGGTGAGGTGTCTGCTGGAACTCATCTCAGGGCTTGGTGCAGGCTTTATCGCTGAGCTGTAATACCAGACCCTAGGGGAAAACAAAGGTGTTTTGTATGTGTCATGTGTTATTTTATTTTTAAGACACTCTGTCACTAAGCCTATCCTGGAACTCACTATGTAGCTCAGACTGGCCTCAAACCCACAATGATCCTCCTACTACAGCTTTGTGACTGCTGAAATTATTACCTGCCACCACCATTTTTTAAAATTTATTTATTTGTGAAAGCGAGAGAGAGAAAGAGGCAGAGGGAGAGAGAGAGAGAGAGACAGAGAGAATGGGCATGCCAGGGCCTCCAACCACTGCAAACGAACTCCAGACACATGCGCCCCCTTGTGTATCTGGCTTATGTGGGTCCTGGAGAATCGAACCTGGGTCCTTTAGCTTTGCAGGCAAACGCCTTAACCACTAAGCCATCTCTCCAGCCCCCACAAATTTTTAAAAATATTTTATTGTTATTTATTTGAAAGGGACAGGGAGAGAAAGAATGGGCAAGCTAGGGCCTCCCAGCCACTGGAAATGAACTCCAGATGCATGCACCATATGCATCTGACTTATGTGGGTGCTGGGGAATCAAACCTGGGTCCTTTGGCTTTGCAGGCAAATGCCTTAACCACTAAGCCATCTCTCCAGCACCTAGTTTTTGGTTTTCTGAGGTAGGGTCTCACTCTAGCCCAGGCTGATCTGAAACTCACTCCATAGTCTCAGGCTAGCCTTGAACTCACAGTGATCCTCCTACCTCTGCCTCCCTACTACTGGGATTAAAAGTGTGACCATCATGTCCAACAAGTTTGAAGGGTTTTTTTTTTTGTTTGTTTGTTTGTTTGTTTTTATTTTTCCAGGTAGGGTCTTGCTCTAGCCCAGGCTGACCTGGAATTCACCATGGAGTCTCAGGGTGGCTTTGAACTCATGGTGATCCTCCTACCTCTGCCTCTCGAGTGCTGGGATTAAAGGCATGCGCCACCAGGCCCGGTTTTTTTTTTTTTTTTAAATATTTGAAGGCTGGAGGATGGTTCAGTGGTTAAGGCTTTTGCCTGCAAAACCTAATGATGCAAGTTAGATTCCCCAGTACCCACTTAACGCCAATGCACAAAAAGTTTGCTTGCAGTGGCTAGAGGTCGTGATGTGCCCATTCTTTCCCTCCCTCCCCCTCTCTCTCTCTGCTTGGAAATAAACTAACAGGTAAAAATATATTTATTTGCAAGCAGAGAGAGAGAAATGGGCGTGCCAGGGCCTCTAGTCAGTGCAAACTAACTTCAGATACATGGGCCATTCTGTGCTTCTAGCTTTACACAGGTACTGGGCAATTGAACCCAGATGTCAGATCTTTCAGGCAAGTGCCCTTAACCACAGAGCCATCTTCCCGGCCCCCAAGAAGTTTGTTGCTTTGTGAGAGAAAAGTTTATTTACATAATCAGTTTTTCAGAATGTCCTAATAAAGGCACAAAGTACCATGGGAAGCTTAATGTAGAGTACCTGCCTCTTGGTACTTGAGTGGCTGAGACAGGTAGACCTTGAGTTTAAGGCTAACCTGGACTACATAGCAAAGTGCCAAAGGTATTTTTCTAAAATGACAGGGAAAGGAATTATGCAGCTTACCCTATTGTTTGGAGTTAAATGACTTAATTATTTGGGCTTCTTTCTCCGTAGTTTACAGCATGAAGATAACCGATACTTTGTTTTATTATGCTGATCTTCAAACAAAGCAAAAGAACTAATTTATGATCTAGGTGCAAAAATATAAAACAGCCGGGCGTGGTGGCGCACGCCTTTAATCCCAGCACTCGGGAGGCAGAGGTAGGAGGATCACCGAGAGTTCGAGGCCACCCTGAGACTACATAGTTAATTCCAGGTCAGCCTGGACCAGAATGAGACCCTACCTCGCAAAAACAAACAAACAAACAAAATAATAATAATAATAATAATAATAAATAAGACAACTTATTTAACAAATCATTATTGTACTTCATCATGGCCACATACACTTGGGAATTATTTTTTTCAATGTGTATGTGTGTGTGGTGTGCATGCATGTGGATATGCATGTGTGTGGGCCCAAGTTGGGGGGGTAGTTATGCATGCATATGTATGTGTTTTCAGGTGGAGGCCAAAGCTTGACTTTGGATGTTTTCTTATGTCACTTCTCCACCTTATTTTATTTACTTGTTTATTGATTTATTTATTTATCTATGAGAAAGGAGATGGGCATATCAGGACCTCTTGCCACTGAAAATGAATTCCAGACACATGTGCCACTTTTTGCATCTGGCTTAGGTGAGTGACTGGGGAGTCAAACCTGCGCCAGCAGGCTTTACAAGAAAGCACTTTAGAAGAAAAGAAAAGAAAAGAAACCTTTAATCCCAGCATTAGACAAGCTAGCCAGCAAGCCCTAGGGAGCTTCCTGTCTCGGCCTCCCCAGCACTGAGGTTACAAGCGCATGCCACCAAGTCAGGCTTCCTTTTTAGCCACTGAGCCATCTCCCCAGCCTTGGTTAAACATTTTCATTTCTTTTCCTTAAGTACCTTCCAAGATACTCATGGGAAAATATGCTAAGCAGTATGTGAGAATTCCCCCCATACACACACTCTAACCCAGGCTGACCTGGAATTCACTATGTCGTCTCAGGCTGGCCTTGAACGCAGAGCTATCCTCCTACCTCTGCTTCCCAAGTGCTGGGATTAAAAGCATGTACCAGCACCAAGCTAGATTTCCTAAATCGAGTATTTTGAAAATGGTCAAGTATTGAAATCTTAAAAACCAACTTGAGCACGTGCCTTTATTTCAAGCACTTGGGAGGCGGAGGTAGGAGGTTCTCCGTAAGTTCGAGGCCACCCTGAGACTACATAGTGAATTCCAGGTCAGCCTAGACTAGAGTGAAACCCTACCTCAAAAAAATAATTAAAAATAATTTTAAAAAATAATTTAAAAAATAAGGGCTGGAGAAATGGCTTAGCCTGTGAAACCTAAGGACCCAGGTTCAGTTATCCAGGTCCCACGTAAGCCAGATGCACATGGTGGCAGATGCATCTGGAGTTCATTTGCAGTGGCTAGAGGCCCTGGTGCACCCATTCTCACACACACTCTCTCTCTCCCTCTCTGTCTCTAATAAAAATATTTTTAAAAATCTTTAAAAAATTAAAAAATAACTTGAATGGTAAAACTATCTCAAATATTTCTTCTTGTGCATACGTGTGTGGTGTGCATGTATGTGTGGTATACATTTATGTCTATGTGTGTTCATATGTGTACAGGCACACCTATGTGTGGAGCGGGGAGACCAGAGGACAACCTTTGATGTCATCCTTAGGAATTCGTCCACCTCTTTGTAACAAGGTCTCTCACTGCCTGGAGCTCACCAGTGAAACTAGACTGACTGGCCAGTAAGCTCCATGGATTCATCTGTCTCAGACTACGGGCTCTGGGATTGCAGGTGTGTTTCACTATGGCCAGCATTTTTACGTAGAGGATCAAAATCAAGTCCTCATGCTTGTGAGGCAAGCACTTCACTAACTAACCAATCTCCTCATATCTTCCTGCTTCAGCCACAGTTGGTTTATCCTATCGAAACCTGACTTGGAAACAGATATCATTTATTTAAAGAGAGGGAGCATTTTCTGTGGAGTTTCTTATGACTCCTAAATAATCAGTAGTGCCTCAAATTGTACCTTTTGTCATTGTCCACATGAGAAATTGCTATAGGTAATAAATGTGTTACAGACAAATTTTGTTCAATATAGATCTTTGACATTTCTAAGAGACTCCGGCCTTTCTGAATCCTTATGTCACCCCATTAAATTCATTACGTTTGGTGGAAGTGATCCTCATGACTGGAAGGTAACCACGCCACCCTGATGCTGAGTGCTGAAGAGTTGGCTGGTCTGCTCAGCAGCCAAGGGCATGCGTGCCATCCTCAGAACATACAGCAAACTATGTCAAGGACCTTCAGTGCAAATGGGGTACAGGTACAAACAAACAAACAAACATATTTTTTTTTATTTTTATTTTTTGGTTTTTCCAGGTAGAGTCTCATTCTAGCTCAGGCTGACCTGGAATTCACTATGTTGTCTCAGGGTGGCCTCGAACTCTTGGCAATCCTCCTACCTCTACCTCCCAAGTACTGGGATTAAAGGCATGCACCACCACACCTGGCTCTATCTTCATAATTTTAACATGCGTGTGCATGCATGTGAGTGTGTGTATGTACATGGGTGCACATGTGTGCACATATATGTGGAGGCCAGAGGACAATCTTAGGTGTCATTCCTCAGGCATGACATCCACATTTTTTGAGACAGGGTCAGTTGGCCTGGAACCCCCCCAAATCGGCTAGACTGGCTGGCCAGTGAGCCCCAGGGATCCACCCATCTTCATTTTCCCAGGGCTATGATAACCACACACCACCATGCCCATTTTTTTTAAATGAATTCTGGTCTTCATGTTTGCAAGACAAACATACCCAGCCAGGTGTGATGGCGCACGCCTTTAATCACAGCACTTGGGAGGCATAGATAGGAGGATCTCTGTGAGTTCGAGGCCTTCCTGAGAATACCCAGTGAATTCCAGGCAGCCTGAGCTAGAGTAAGACCCTGCCTCAAAATAAATAAATAAATAAATAAATAAATAAAAAACAACTTTACCCACTGAGCTATCTCCCCAATCTTGTCTTCATAATGTGTCTCCCCTTCTCCTCACTGTCTCTCTCATTTCTGACATTTCAGTAAAGCACTTGGTTAGTGGAAAAATAATTTTATGATTAAAGTATGAACTGAAATGGCTGTTCTACTGCCGGAAGCCTAAATACCATAAAATTGCTTTCAGGACACTGCTAGTGGGTCACTGTGGCTGCTGCAGCTCAGAGCTGTCACTTTTAACCATTCAGTGCCTAACACCATATCTGCTATGCTCCACTCTCTATTTACAAACCTCACCCCAGCAGGTGAACATCCTGGGCTAGGCCGGGTGTCTTAGATCAGGTTCCCACGAGCAAGGGCCGCAAGAGGTATCTGCAGAGGAGACAGGGAAGCCTGAGACTCCAGGGAAAAGACCTAGACAGACAGACTCAAGAGGCCTCTCTTCAGCTTGCCCATGCACTGCCCCACTGTCCCACCTTGGGGCAAGAGCCCAAGGCTTTATAACTCATTCTCTGTAAACCAGTCCCTCCCTGGGGTAGCACAACATCCCAGCATCTCTAGGTAAAGAGCCACTGGTAACCAATGCTCTCTGCAGCCCTTAATTCAATGAAGAGAAGAGATGGGAGCTGTAAATAGCATCAAGGGGTGCATGCACCTACTTCCAGTAGTTTTCCTTTTCCTTTTCTTTCTTTCTTTCTTTCTTTCTTTCTTTCTTTCTTTCTTTCTTTCTTTCTTCCTTCCTTCCTTCCTTCCTTCCTTCCTTCTTTCCTTCCTTCCTTCCTTCCTTCTTTCTTTTCTTTTCTTTTCTTTTCTTTTCTTTTCTTTTCTTTTTTTTTTATTCTTTTTTTTTCTTTTTGGTTTTTCAAGTCTAGCCCAGGCTGATTCATTATGTAACCTCAGGCTGGCCTCAAACTCATGGCGATCCTCCTATATTTGCCTCCCAAGTGCTGGGATTAAAGGCGTGTGCCACCATGCCTGGCTTCTCCAACAGTTTTGCTCATTCCACCACTGATCAAAGGCTATTTCTGTGGTCTGGAGAGATGGCTAAGTGAAAAGGCACTTGCTTGCAAAGCCTGAGGGCCTGGATTTGAGTTCCTAGTTCCCACATAATGTCAGATGCACAAAGTAGCACATGCATCTGGAGTTTGTTTGCAGTAGCAGGCGTCCCTGGAGCTCCTATCCGTTATCTCTCTCTCTCTTTTTTTCTCAAATAAATAAATACATTTTAAAAAATAACATATTTGTGACTGGAGAGGTGGCTTAGCGGTTAAGGCATTTGCCTGCAAAGCCAAAGGAACACTGTTCGATTCTCCAGGACCCACGTAAGCCAGACGCACAAAGGGGCACATGCATCTGGAGTTTGTTTGCAGTGGCTGGAGGCCCTGACACTCCTATTCTCTCTCTGTCTCTCTCTCTGCCTCTTTCTTTCTTTCAAATAAATAAATTAATAAAATATATTAAAAATATTTATTTTTTAAAAAAGCTGGGCATGGTGGCACACGCCTTTAATCCCAGCACTCAGGAAGCAGAGATAGGAGGATCGCCATGAATTCGAGGCCACCCTGAGATTACATAGTAAGTTCCAGGTCAGCCTGGGCTAGAGTGAGACCCTATCTCGAAAAAAAAAAAAAAGAGAGAGAGAGAAAGAAAGAAAGAAAGAAAGAAAGAAAGAAAGAAAGAAAGAAAGAAAGGAGGGAAGGAAGGAAAGAAGGAAGGAAGGAAGGAAGGGAGGGAGGGAGGGAGGGATAGAAGAAAAAGAAAAGGAACATATTTGCATTAAAACAATCTGGCTGGGTGTGGTGGTGCACACCTTTAATTCCAGCATTCAGGAGGCAGAGATAGGAGGATCGCCATGAGTTCGAGGCCACCCTGAGATTACATAGTAAATTCTAGGTCAGCCTGGGCTAGAGTGAGACCCTATCTCGAAAAAAAAAGAGAGAGAGAGAGAAGAAAGAAAGAAAGGAGGGAAGGAAGGAAGGAAGGAAGGAAGGAAGGAAGGAAGGAGGGAGGGAGGGAGGGAGGGGGAAGGAGGGAAGGAAGGAAGAAAGGAAGGAAGGGAGGGAAGGAAGAAAAAGAAAAGGAACATATTTGCATTAAAACAATCTGGCTGGGTGTGGTGGTACACACCTTTAATTCCAGCATTCAGGAGGCAGAGGTAGGAGGATCACCATGAGTTCAAGGCTACCCTGAGACTACATAGTGAATTCCAGGTCAGCCTGGGCTAGAATAAAACCCCTACCTTGAAAAACAAAGACAAAAAAAAAAAAAGAAAAGAAAGAAAAAGAACATCTGAAAGAGGAGTAGGAAAAACAACAGCAAAAACAAAAACAGTGGCATTGTTGAAGAGGGTTGGAATTTCATGTTTTATGACTCAGGGAGAAATATTCACCAAACACGTTCACATTTTCCCTTTTTTTGTTTTGTTTTGTTTTGTTTTGTTTTGTTTTGTTTTGTTTTGTTTTGTTTTGCTTTGTTTTTCGAGGTAGGGTCTCACTCTAGCCCAGGCTGACCTGGAATTCACTATGTAGTCTCAGGGGGCCCTCGAACTCATGGTGATCTTCCTACCTCTGACTCCTGAGTGCTGGGATTAAAGGTGTGTGCCACCATGCCCGGCACCCTTTTTGTTTTTTTGTTTTTTTTTTTTCAAGGTAGGGTCTCACTCTGGCCTGGGCTGACCTGGAATTCACTATGTAGTCTCAGGCTGACCTCAAACTCACAGCAATCCTCCTACTTCTGCCTCCCAAATGCTGGGATTAAAGGAGTGTGCCACCATGCCCGGCTCACATTTTCCTAAGTGCTCCAGGGAAGTCCATTCACACAGTGACTAGTTTTGGCAGGAGCCCAGGTCTGCCATTCTGTGCCGCAGCTCCTAACTGGCTCCTCCATGTTGACTTTCACCCTCCGTAACTCTGTGTGTCTTCTTCAAGTCTCTGCTGGCCACAGGTAGGGCTATGTGTGCCAGCATGGCTTATCTGGGTCTGCAAGGGCCGAGTAAGTCCAGGTCAGTTGAACTTACTGTTCTCTAAGTAATATTTTGAACAACTAGGCCTTTCCTTCATGATGCAACATAGACTCGTGACTTTGATGGCAGCAGTAATACTCTATTTAATAATTGCCCAAGCTCTGACCATCTGCAGCGTCATCCCAAACAGGAATTACAAATTCATATACCCCCCAGAGCCAGACACTGAAAAAGACTGGACCATGCTAGGTGTAGAATAATAACAGACCGGACGGCACAAAGGAATTTTAAATCAAAATATTTATAACACTATACAGGGCAAACAAAACATGTCTGTGAGTCAGGGCTGGTCAATGGGTCACCAGTGGATGGCCTCAAAGCTCTGAACTCAGAGCCAGAAATTCTGGCCAATTACAGATGAGTCTGTCTTCTATTTGCCTGGGTCACCAAGGAGCCCAAAGCTATCATTACTTTTCTCTGCCTACTGTGGGTGAATGAAGTACCAGATTGGCCAGCCATGCTGTCCTTCCTGCAGAACCAGACCGAGATTTAGCGATACGCCTGCCCTGCCAGGGAAATCTGAGTCATAGGGGTACAACTGGCTTAACAACAAAACACCTTAGAGAGCCCGTTTCCCATTATAGTACCCGGTGTCTAGAAGCTCCTTAAACCCTTCCTGATGAAACCAGTGAGCTTGCTCAGACGGCTCAATTTCAGGTCTTTCTAATTTGCCTAGTAGATTTTCATTCTGAGAAGCAAATTTTTCAAGGTTTAATTATGTAGCAAGAATATAGCTATACATATGCTTATATGCAGTACTATAAGAAGTGCTGGAGAAGACAGCCTTGCCATAGTCATATGCTGCTGGTATGGAGACAGCACAGCCGTTCCTCAAAAGCCTGGACGTGAAGCTATATATGACTCTACTCACTCCTAAGTATCTCTGCCCACACTGCACCTTGCACACAAATGTTCACAGCAGCACTTTCATAATAGCCAAAAGCAAAAACAATCCGAAAGTTTATCAGTGAGAGACAGATACATCAAATGTTTTATATTGCACAAAAGAACATTATGCAGCAGTGTAAAGAATGGAGTTCTGATGGTACTGTAACAAGGATGAGCCTAAATTTAAGGATGCACCTGGGCGTGGTGGCGCACGCCTTTAATCCCAGCACTGGGAGGCAAAGGTAGGAGTATCGCTGAGAGTTCAAGGCCACCCTGAGACTACACAGTGAATTCAAGGTCAGCCTGGACTAGAGTGAGACCCTACCTCAAGAAACGAAAAAGAAAGAAAAGTACACACACACACATATGGATGCTATCACAAATCACCACATATGTTTCAGTTCACTTATATGAAACTCCAGGGTAGGAGGTTTTTTTTGGTTTTTCAAGGTAGGGTCTCACTCTAGCTCAGGCTGACCTGGAATTCACAATGCAGTGTCAGGGTGGCCTCAAACTCATGGCGATCCTTCCTACCTCTGCCTCCCAAGTGCTGGGATTAAAGGCGTGCGCCACCACGTCCGGCTGAGAAAGCAGATTTATTTATGGTTGCCAGGATCTAGGAGTAGGGAACAGGTAACAAGGTATGGAAGGTGCAAGATTTCCTTTGGTCCAGCCGTGGTGGCACATGCCTTTTTAATCCCAGCATTCGAGAGGTGGAGGTAAGAGGATTGCTTGAGTTCGAGGCCACCCTGAGACTACATAGTGAATTTCAGGTCAGCCTGAGCTAGAGTGAGACCCTACCTCAAAAAACAAACAAAAATTACAAGGCTAGAAGTATAGCACTTGCCTAGCACATGCAAAGTCCTGGGTTCGAGCCACATCACTACAAAACAAATACAGGGATTATGAAGATCTTGTGTGCTAGCCACCAGACTGCGCAGATCTATTCATTACAGCCAAGCATTCAGCTCTCTTCTCACTTGTGGCACATTGCAGGCAATCACTAGATGTTTGTTGAGTGAATTTCTATAAAGCTAGAATATTCTAGGATTCTGATCAACTGAATTTTCTGAACTTCTAGAGCGGCTGCCTGAAAAGCTGTGATTCTCTTTCCTATAGAAAAGAAACTTGCATGAAGTCTAGCATATGGCATACTCTCAGTAAATAACATTTCCACCCTTTTCCCCAAACCGTTTTAAAGGTTTATAATTCTGTGCTTTAAAAAAAACATACTACCAGCTTTCGATGGATTAGCCACCGAAACAGGGAGAAAGTGTTTCTAATCATATTGTGTTCAGTGGAAGGAGTTGTACAGCTTACGTATCCTCTGTCTGGCTCTGACCCTCCCATCAGGCCACCCCATGCTTTCATTTGGATGTGGTCTAGTAATGGCCTTCAAATTCATGTACTAGAAGCTAGGCCACCAATGTGGTGGTTTTTTTGTTTGTGTGTTTGTTTGTTTTTGTTGTTGTTTTCAAGGTAGGGTCTCACTCTAGCCCAGGACTCACTTTGTAGCCCCGTGCTGGCCTCAAAAACAGCGATGCTCCTACTTCTGCCGGCGGAATGCTGGGATTAAAGGTGTGCGCCACCACTCCTGGCCCCAGTGTGGTAGCTTTAAGGGGAGGCGGACAACTAAGAGGTGGGGGGCTAGTGGGACAGTGATTAGGTGACAGGGTCTTGCCCTTCGGAAGGATTAATGCAGCTAATTAAAGCCCAGCTAGTTCCCTGGAGAGTGGGTTGTTATATAAAAAGCAAAACTGGCCCCTTCCCACTCTGGCTTCCTGCAATCTCTCTGCATATGTCCCCACCATGAAACTGTCCACCCATGTTGTGATGCAGCCAGAAAGGTCTCCCCAGAGCAGAACAGAAGCCAGTGCAATGTGCTTGGACCTCTATAACCATGAGCTAAGTAACCTCTTTTCTTTACAAATTTCCCAGTCTCAAGCATTTCATTATAGCTATGAAAAATGGGCCAATGTATCCCTTCCAAGGCCTCCATGCCAGACCTCCCCTTTGCCGGGAGGCCCCACCTAACTTGTACGGATCTGGCACACTGAAGCTCACCCTTTCTCTCTACATAGTCAATGTCTACCTCACTCTGCCCTATCCATACTTTCAGACTGATTCATTCAAGAAGAAAGAAAGGGAAGGAGTAAGAAGAGAAGGAACATATTTCTCTTTAATGCCTCCACTTCTCCTTGTTAAGTATGGTTCCCCTCCCCCTATGATGATGAATTGTATAAAACATTCCTGGCACAGAGCGTGAGTGGCTATTCTACAAATGTGCAGCTTACTAGCTGGGGTTGAAGGATGAGCTCACATATGTGACACCACAGGAAAAGAAGAGGAAAAGGGAGAGGAAGATAAAGGAGAAACAGGTGTCCGAGGTCTCTTTATCCTGTCTCCATGCCTCCCTCAAGTACTTCTGGAATGCCCACTTTTCTTGGCATTAAATTGGCTCAGTGTTGTTCATCATTCACAGGCCGGCTCTTGAGCTTCCTTCTTCCCCAGAAATCTCTCACTAACACCAACCAGCCTGTGCCTCCCCTTGTGCCATGCCAGCACCTCTGCTGGCCACATTGTAGCTCTGGATTCCAGGTGACTCTAAACTAATCTCTAGCTCTCTCGTGTGTGTATATTTTTTTCTCTGAGATAGTCATTTCCTTAAAGATGTTTCTCTGTGACAGACACACACTTGCTGAAGGGCAGAAAGCAGCAACCCGTGTAAGGGGACACATCACCCAGAAATACCCGTTTACTTTTCATTGCTGAGACAAATACCTGACCAGAAGCAGCTTATGGGAGGAAAAGGGTTTAATTCAGTTTGTAGTTCAGAGGTCATGGAGGAGGAAGCACAGCAGAAGCAGGAAGCCAGAGTCACATTGCCACATGAGCAGGCAGGAAGTAGAGAAAGAGCCAGGCAAGCAGGGCTGGGCTTTGAAAACTCAAGGCCGGCTCCTATGACACACTTCCTGCCCCAAGGCTTCATCTGCTACAGGTTCCACAAGCTTCCCAAACAGCACAAGTGGGGATGAAACAGTCAAGCGCATAAGTCTGTGGGGCACATTTCACTCAAACCACCATACCAGGGTGGGCCAGGAAGTGAGAACCCTGCAGAGGGAGACCACTAGCTAGTTCTTGTCTTGTTGTCGAGCTCACTGTCTGCACGAAGGGCAAGTGCAACATTGAAAAGGTCAATATCTATTTAAGTCTAATTTAGCATGTCCAGAAACCATATCTCTCCAGAGCAATGGACCCCAGATACATGTGCAGCATATTTCACCCACGCCAAATAGTCGACGGCATGCATGTCATCCTGGAAAGAGAGCTTTATTTAGACCTTTGTGTTTTAGACCCTACACATCATACAAATCCCATAATTTAGAAGCTTTCACCGAGCATAAATGAACAATTCCATTTATAAACCAGTGAAAGATTCTGGACACAGTGACAGACACCTGTGATCCCAGTACTTGGGAAGTAGAGTTGGGAGGATCAGGAGTTCAAGGTTGTCCTCTGTTACATAGTGAGTTCAAGGCCAACCTGGGCTACATTAGACCATGTTGCAAAAATAAATAAATACAAACAAGCCATTGAAAAAGTCATCAGTAGGGCTGGAGAGATGGCTTAGTGGTTAAGGTGCTTGCCTGCAAAGTCAAAGGACCAAGGTTTGATTTTCTCAGGACCCACATAAGCCAGATGCACAAGGTGGCGCATGTGTCTGGAGTTCATTTTCAGCGGCTGGAAGCCCTGGCACACCCATTCTCACTCTCTCTCTGCCTTTCTCTCAAATAAATAAATAAAAATGAAATATTAATAAAAAGGAAAAATCATCAATGATTGTGATGTCTTCTGCTACAGAATTGAAACTTAAGAAGGCAATACCCTTGCTACAGTAACAGAATGAGGCCGACTTCCTAGTACCTGAAACCTCTTGTTGTATCCCAGCCACGAAGGTTAAGGGGCTGGTTCCCATGCATCTTTCAGTCATACCATGTATGGATCTACTTGTAATTGGAATGTCTAAGTTACTATAATGACAGACCTGAACTTTGTCTGGTAGCACAACTTCTGGTAACTATGTAGAGGCTATGTAACCATGACAGGTCAGTGATGGGTAGGACCACATGCTGACCAGGATTGCTCAATTATACTTGCTTTTGTGTGTATGTGTTCATATGTGTGTGGGTATACATGTATGAGCCAATGCACAAGCACATACATGTGGAGGTCACAGATCAACATAGGGGGCATCTACTCAGTCCTTCCCTACTATATCCTTTTGACCCAGACCTCACTGATGTGGCTAGACTAGTGAGCCCCGGAGATTGTGTTTCTCCACCTCCTCAGCATTGGGATTGCAGGTGTGCACCACCACACCCAGCATTGTACATGGAAACTGGGCATCCAAACTCAGGTCAGAGCACTTTACTCAGGTTCCCCTCCCCAGCCCCAATTATGCATACCTCTTGCCTTCTAAACCTATAACGCAAACCTTATTACAGGACCCTGACGATGGACTTGGGGGCGGTAGATGGACTTGGATGCTTTATTTGTGTTTTTTTTTTTTTTTTTTTTTTTGGTTTTTCGAGGTAGGGTCTCACTCTGGTCCAGGCTGACCTGGAATTCACTATATAGTCTCAGGGTGGCCTTGAACTCTCTGCGATCCTCCTACCTCTGCCTCCCGAGTGCTGGGATTAAAGGCGTGCGCCACCACGCCCGGCTTTATTTGTGTTTTTTCCAATGTGGCCACCCTGAATAAATTTCCTTTCTCAGGCTGGAGAGATGGCTCAGCAGTTAAGGCACTTGTCTATAAAGCCTAAGGACCCAGGTTTGATTCCCCAGAACCTATGTAAGCCAGATGCACAAGGCGATGCATGCGTCTGGAGTTGTTTGCAGTGGCTAGGGGCCCTGGCACACCCATTCTCTCTCTCTCTCTTTTTCTCCCTCATATGTAAATAAAAATAATTTTTAATTTCCTTTTTCTTCTTTTTTGTTTTTTTTTTTTTTTTTTTTTTTGAGATAGGTCTCACTCTAGCCCAAGCTGACCTGGTATTCACTATGTAATCTCAGATGGCCTTGAACTCATGGTGATCCTCCTGCCTAAGCCTCCTGAGTGCTGGGATTAAAGGCATATGTGTCACCACACCTTGACTTTCTTTGCTTTTTACTATTACTTTTTATTATTATTATTATTATTATTATTTTTGGTTTTTCAAGGTAGGGTCTCACTCTGGTCCAGGCTGACCTGGAATTAACTATGTAGTCTCAGGGTGGCCTCGAACTCTCGGCGATCCTCCTACCTCTGCCTCCCGAGTGCTGGGATTAAAGGCGTGTGCCACCACACCCGGCCCTACTTTTATTTTTTAAAATATTTTGTTTTTATTTATTTGAGAGAGAGAGAGAGACAGAAATAGGCAGATAAAGAGAGAGAGAATGGGCGTGACAGGGCCTCCAGCACTGCAAACAAACTCCAGATGCATGCGCCCCCTTGTGCATCATCTGGCTTATATGGGTCCTTTGGCTTTGCAGGTAAACACCTTAACTGCTAAGCCATCTCTCCAGCCCCAGCTACCACTGCTATTATTTAAGGCCTAGGCTTTGACCGTAACAACTCTAGTAATTCCGATAATAAGTAGTTGGATATTAATCAGGGTGGGAGAGGTGTTAAATACCTTAACTAAGTCACTAAAAAGCATCCAGTGTAGAGAATCTTGACTTGTGGACCAGCGAATTCTCCTGGAATCCTGTGGATGTTATCATTGTTGCCCCTAATAAGCTAGTGGCTTTGGGCTACACGCTACATGTGACTGACATCATTAAGCTTTCCCTAATTGCCCTGATCTGATGTCCACAAACAGACCCCACAGCAGTCGCCACCTGCAGTACATCCATCAGGCTGCTGCCAGCCCGCCAGGCGACAGTGGCGGTTCCACTTGGCTGCACGTGGCTCCTTTAAGGGGTGGAAGCAGGGAGGAATGCACGCGGGCTGCCAAAACAACATGTGAGCTTGAAGATGAGTCTGAACTTGAGCACGTGAGGAGGGGGTGCAGCACGCACACAGTGCTCTTTCTTTTGGCAAAAACAAGAGACAAAAGACACCTCGTAGGAGAGGAGGAATTTTTAGATCTGATAGTTATGGCCATTTTTAGAGGCTTTTCCCATAAAATTTAAAGGCTTTAAAAAAAAAATAGAACATTGGAGTCTGGTTCTGTAAATCATTGGATACATATGTGTACACACCCAGGCACTTGCTTGGCTAGCTGCCCAGAGAATATTAAATCTGCATTTTCGCTTTAGTTCTCTGTGTCACGGGTCACCCCGAATTTGCCCCTGAGTTTTCTTGTTCTTCTTCCTGTGAAGTACCACAATGAAGTACCACAGTACTTGGCTTGGAGCATAGGGCTAGCTCTACAAAGAACTCTTTGCTGAGATTCCACACACTCCCAGATGACGATGACACTATTTTAAGGGGACAAGACCCCAGCAGGTAACGTCAGTCCATTCTCAAACACAAGCACAGTTCAAAGGTTCTTTTTTTGTTTGGTTTATGTATGTATGTGTGTGTGTGGTATCTGTGTCTATGTATGTTCGTGTGTGTGTGTGTGTGTGTGTGTACACGCACACACAGATATGTGTGGAGGCCACAGGTAGACAGATGTTGGGCGTCTTCCTCAGTCATTGTCCTTCCGTATTTTTCAAGACAAGGTCTCTCACTGAACCTAGAACCTAGAACTCACTGACTCAGACCACTAGCCAGTCAACCGCAGGGATTCTCTGTCTCATCTCCTCAGCACTGGGATTATATATGTATGACACCATGCTAGCTAGCATGTCACATGCGTTCTGGGGACCTGATCCCAGGGCTTCATGCTTGTGCAGCGAGGAGCACTTAACCCACTGAGCCATCTCCTTCGCCCCTCCCAGAAATGTTTTTTTTTTTTACATTATTTTTTTAAATTATTTTTTTGACACCTTCTATACTTACATACAAAAAACATATATTTCCCTCCCCTCCCCCCAGAAATGTTTTTTAATCTGCAAAACTGGGTGAAAAATGAAAAGGTTTTACACAAAAGAGTTTGTATGATAAAATTATTATTTTTAAATTTTTTTCTTTGCGAGCAGAGAGAGAGAGAGAGGAGGGGGTGGGAATTGGCACACCAGGACCTCTTGTCACTACAAATGAATTCCAGACACATGCGCCATTTTGCGCATCTGGCGTAATGTGGGTCCTGGGAAGCTGAGCCCCAGGCCGTCGGGTTTTGCAACAAGTGTTTTTAACTACTGAGCCATCTCTCCAGCTTTGTGTGAAGAATTTTATTGTTGTTGTTGTTCTGGACATACACCTGCATGTTTAACTATCCCTAAGTCCCACCTGTACTGATTACAATGTTGATGGAAATGCTGGAAATGATTGCTTTTTCCTCTGTCAGACTACGAAGTAATGGAAGCAGCGTGGGCTTTGGAACCAGACCTGTCTAGAACGCACTCTTGTCCCTGCTTAAGTGTCGACAGTCTTGCCACTGGGCCTCACTGATCTCATTTTGGTATCTGCAAAAAGGGGGTCGCTTTCCCAGCCTCACAGCACATCCAACAGTAGCCAGCGCAGCACAGCCTAGAGGAAGTGCCCAGGGAATGAGAGCAACCATTGCTTTGGCTAGTTAGAGGGTCAGGAGCCTGCAGAGGTTGTATGTTGTAGAAAACCAACAGCTCAGACAGACCAAATGCCTCGGAGGCCGCAGAAAGGGACAGCAGCCAGTGTGTTGGTTACCTTTGCATTGCTGACAGAGCACCTTTGAAGATGAATGACTTAGCTTGGTTCACAGACGCACAGGGCTCTGTCCATCATGATGGGGAGGGCATGGTGGAGCAGCTTACATCATGACAGACAGGCAGCAGAAAGAAGAAAGAAGATAGGGCAATGCCAGGGCAAACAATAGCCCCAAGCCCTTAGCCCTTAGAGAAAATGGTACATTTTAGTCTCTGACATGGAAATGAAGGGGGGAGACAGAAATTGGCTAGGCAGCTTAGGGTGACAGGACCCCAAAGTGAATATAGCTTGCTCTTGGCTAAAGACAGGAATTGTCCTTGGGCCTGTAGGGGAAAATCTAGGTCATTACACTTCACTAGAGGTCAGAAATATCAGAAGGGTCTGGTCTTTCCTTCTCTCTGCCCCCTTAAGGAGTCCTTCCACCCCTCCCAAGAAGGCCCTTCCTAGAGAATTAAGATTCCTGGGAAGATTGTCCTTTTCCAAAAGTCCTGACCCCAGACACCTGGTGTCGGGACTGGACTGACAAGACCAGCCGCCCATCAACCTGAGCCTAGAGGTGGCTGCTTCCTTAAATTCTGTCTATAACCCAATAAAATCTTTTGTTGTTGTTTTTTTTTTTTCAAGGTAGGGCCTCATTGTAGTCCCAGACTGGTCTCAAACTTAAAGTTTTTCTCCTATCCCTTCCTCCCAAATGCTGGGATTAAAGGTGTATGAAAGGGGGCCAGCTTCTTGTGCCATTCTGGAACTTCCCCTGCATCTGTAAGTTTCCAAGAGATTCCACTCCTCCTATAAACTGTGCCTGGTTTGGAAGTTCATCCCAGCAATGTGAAGCTGACTGCTATAGCAGTCTAGTCCATAGATGTGTAAAGGGGCATATTTAACAGCCCAAGTAACGCCAGCTGCTATTTAGTTTTAGGGAATTGAATACATGAGTTGTTCCTGATTGTAAGTGAGCCATCAACATTTATTAAGAACATGACAGCGCTTCTCCATAGTCAATCTGGAAGTACTTAACTAATTGGTTAAATGTAATTTAATGTGCTAGAATGAATTTCCTTAGAAATAATTCTATAATTCATACTTTTCAAGGAGTGTAAATTCTATCACCATTCCACACCCACCCTTGCAACAGAACTGAATTAATTAGGCTCCATTTTTATGATACTCTGAATCATATTATGTGGTTATGATGTGATTGATTAAACCCTGAAGTACAGAAGTTTCTCTTACTGCTCCCGTGCCTCAGTTTCTCCATCTGGGTAAGTTAAAATGAATCCAGATGGGATTACCAGACATGGGGAAGAATTCTGTACCACTGTAAGGGGCACCATTCCCAAACTGCCTGTCTGAGGCCCTGCCTCTGCCTGGAGGGTTCCTGAGCAAATTAAATAAGTTAATACACACAGTTCAGGGGAACTGGTGCCTGGCCTGGATCAAGTACTGTTCATATGTTTAATGACTCACAAAGAAGGGCTTGATTCAAGAAGTTATTGCCCTCACATAAATGCTGCAATAAATGTCAAGAAAAATGAATTTGAGCCTGGCACAGAGTTGCACATGTGTAGTCCCAGCACTTGGGAGGCTAAGGTAAAAGGACTGTGAGTTTAAGCTACATGTGATGACACACAGCTTTAATCCCAGCACTCGGAGGCAGAGGTAGGAGGATCGCTATGAGTTCGAGGCCACCCTGAGACTACATAGTGAATTCCAAGTCAGCCTAGGCTAGAGTGAAACCCTACCTTGAAAAACCAAATAATAATAATAATCTGGAAAATAATTATTATGTAACCATTCTGTTTAGAAAGCAAAAAAAAAAAAAAAAAGGAATTTATAACATAAAACCAACAATAATCTAACCTAGTGCTAGACCTGGGAAGATGGCTTACCAGAGGAAGCAGTGGCTAGGGTTGTGTGCTCTGGCCACACAAACTCCCAGTGCCAGCTCTAGCATCACTTGCTGCATGGCTGTCACTGTGATTTCAGCTTCCCCTCTGTCAACCCAACTCCTTAAGTAGAGTGGGGAATAATGGTTATATCACAGCTGCCACGAAAGCAAAAGGAGGCCAAGCACCCAGAGCTCACTCATTGTTACGCCACTGTCTTCTCATCACGCTCTGGCAGCTTGTCCATGATGCTATCTTCATCATAGTGAAGTCCAGGTCAGCCTCAGCTAGAGTGTGACCCTACCTCTAAAAACCAAAAAACAAACAAACAAACAAACAAACAAAAAAAGACATTTTCCAGAAAATGCAAAAAAAAAAAAAAAAAACTAGCCCTAGGGCTGAAGAGATGGCTTAGCAGTGAAGGCATTTGCCTGTAAAACCAAAGGACCCAGGTTCGATAAGACCCATGTAAGCCAGATGCACAAGGTGGCACATGTATCTGGAGTTCATTTGCAGTGGCTGGAGGTCCTGGCGTGCCCATTCTCTCTCTATCTGCCTCTCTCTCAAATAAATAAATAAGATTTAAAAAATTAAAGAAAAAAGAAAAAACTAGATCTATTTGACTACATAAAAGAATGTAGGGCTGGAGAGATGGCTTAACGGTTAAGGTGCTTGCCTGTGAAGCCTAAGGACCCAGGTTTGATTCCTCAGGACCCACGTAAGCCAGATGCTTGTTTGTTTGCAGTGGCCAGAGGCCCTGGCACAGCCATTTTCTCTCTCTCTCTCTTCCTCTCTCAAATAAATAAATAAATAAATAAATAAATAAATAAATAAATAAATAAATAAATAAATAAAATTAAAGAATATAGCCAGGTGTGATGGTATACACCTGTAACCTCAGCATTCAGAAGGCTGAGCAGGAGGATCATGAGTTTGAGTCCAGCCTGGGACACATAGAGAGACCCTGTCTTAAAAAAAAAACATAAAAATAGAGCTGGAGAGCTGGCTTGGTGGTTAAGTGCTTGCCTATGAAGCCTAAAGACCCCGGTTTGAGGCTTAATTTCCCAGTACCCATGTAAGCCAGATGCATAAGGTGGTGCATGCATCTGGAGTTTGTTTGCAATGGCTGGAGGCCCTGGTGCACCCATTCTCCCTCTCTCTTTGTCTCTTTCTCTCTCTGTCAGTCTCAAATAAATAAATAAAAATGACCCCCCAAAATTTTTAAAAAACATAAAAATACACAAGACCATCATAATAGGAGGAAACAATGACATCAAAATAAAAGAGAGACAGATTGAGAGGAGGAGGGATATGATATGAAGGGGAAAGTGAGGGGTGAGGGAATAATCATGGTTTATTGTCTATAATTATGGAAGCTGTCAATAATAATAAATTAAAAAATACAAAATATACTATACACACACATTCGTACATCTAAACAGTTTCAGACATCTAAAAAGTTAAAAAGGACCATGACAAGTTGGAACAAAATAATTAGATTTGAGCCAGGTGTGGTGGCGCACTCCTTTAATCCCAGCACTCAGGAGGCAGAAGTATGAGGACCACCGGGAGTTCGAGGCCACCTAAGAATAGAGTGCATTCCAGGTCATCCTGAACTAGAGTGAGACCGTACCTCGAAAAAACAAAACAAAACAAGAACAACAACAAAAATTTAGATTTGGGGCCTGGTGCAGTGGCACACCCTTTAATACCAGCATTTGGGGGGCCAAGGTAGGAGAATCACTGTGAGTTCAAGGTCAGCCTGAGACTACATGGTGAATTCCTGGTCAGCACAGGCTAAAGCAAGACCCTACCTCAAAAAAGCAAAAGGAAAAAAAGTTTGGGGCTGGAGGGATGGCTTAGCAGTTAAGGCATTTGCCTGTGAATCCTAAAGACTCAGGTTCAATTCCCCAGTACCTATGTAAGCCAGATGCACAAGGTGGTACATATGTCTGGAGTTCCTTTGCAGTGGCTGGAGGCCCTGGCATACCCATTCTCTTTCTCTCTCATAAATAAATGAATAAATGAATAAATAAATAAAATATTTAGATTTTGACATGATAGTGAATACTTATAGTCTTAGCATTTGGGAGGGAGAGGCAAGAGGATAGCCTTTGTTACATAGTAAGTTCAAGGCCATCCTTGACTATGTGAGACTGTCTCAGAAATAAAATAAGGGACAGCCATATATATATATATATATATATATATATATATATATATATATATATATATATATATAATTTGTTTTGTTTTTTAAAAAAAAATTTGCTTATTTTTATTCATTTATTTGAGAGTGATAGACAAAGAAAGAGGGAGAGAGAGAGAGAATGGGCACACCAGGGCCTCCAGCCACTGCAAACGAACTCCAGATGCATGTGCTACCTTGTGCATCTGGCTTACATGGGTCCTGGGAAATTGAGCCTTGAACTGGGGTCCTCAAGCTTCACAGGCAAGCATTTAATTGCTAAACCATCTCTACAGCCCTGTTTTTCTTTCTTTTTTAAAAAAATCTTTTTATGGACAACTTCTATTCTTACATACAAAAAAAAGCATATTTCCCTCCCCACCCCTGTTCCCCTTTAGAACTCCAATTCCCTCCCTCTCTCCATTAGTCTCTCTTTTAATTTGATGTCATCATCTTTTTCTTCTATTATGAGGGTCTTGCGAAGGTATTGCTAGGCACTGCAAGGTCATGGATATCAAGGCCAATTTCTGTCTGGACAGTTGCATTGTAAGGAGTCATACCCTTCCTTTGGCTCTTCCATTCTATCCACCCCTCTTCTGCAATGGGCCCTGAGCCTTGGAGGGTGTGACAGAGATGTTTCAGTCCTGGCCACTCCTCTATCCCTTCTTTTCAGCACTATGTTGCCTTTTGGGTCATCCCAGTGGTCATTGCCATCTGAAAAGAGAAGCTTCTCTAACCAGAAGTGAGAATATCATTAATATGTGAATGTGAACATTAAGTGTAGTGCTTTCAGGGCAGCTTGGTGGGAATAATATATACATTTAGTCAGACAAGAGCAGGCTTTATACCCCTAAGGCTCATGACCTCCCCTGCCATAGACTTTTGCTTAGGTTTTTCAATACCAGGTATGTATTCCCTCCCATAGAGAAAGCCTTAAGTCAATTATGGAGCAGTTGGTTACCCCAAGAGCAGACATGCCACTCTTGCACCCATTCAGTCATTGGGCCTGTATGGCCAAACTTGAATTTTCAGTGTCCATTGTTTTCACTGCTGATGATTTCTGTCTCCCATAGGGCTGCATGCACTGCAGCTTTTTTCCAGCTTTCAGTTGGCTGATCTAAAGGGAGAAGGTTTTCTGCTCAGCACCAGCTTGCTTTCTCAGTGACCTTGCCTCTCAGGCAAGAGATGTCTTCAGCAATAGGGTCTTACCATCTGTTTCTCAAGGGAAACCAAGAGCTTTGGCCTTTAATGTTTTGAGGCTACTGGGACCTCCTTGGCCAACAACTCACTGGAAGGTATCCCATCCCAGGCACTGACAATTTTCTAGTAACAGTCTACAGCTTCTGGATGTGCCATTATTCAAAAAAGTAGGTTTACATAAGTCTTATTCACACTATCTTGATTTTTGATTGCCCCTTCCCCTGTTTTTCTTTTTTGATGCAGGGTCTCACTCTAGCCCCACCTGACCTGGAACTCACCCTATAGCCCAGGCTGGTTTTGAATTCATGGCAATATTCCTACCTCTGCCTCCTGAGTGCTGGGATTATAGGCATGAGCCACCATAGTTGGCTTACACTCCATATCTTTTTTTTTTTTTTTTTTTTTTTTTTTTTTTGGTTTTTCGAGGTTGGGTCTCACTCTAGGTCAGGCTTACCTGGAATTCACTACATTGTCTCAGGGTGGCCTTGAATTCAACTCATGGTGATCCTCCTACCTCTGCCTCCCGAGTGCTGGGATTAAAGGTGTGTGCCACCATGCCCTGCTCCATATCTTTTTGTTAAAAAATATTTTATTATTAGCCAGGCGTGTATATGGTTCAATTAAATTTTAGAATTTGCCTGTATTTTGTTCCACGCAACCTACTAGAATACTCTCATAGCAGGCAAACCCAACACCTAGGGTCACTTTTGTGGTTACTTTGAGAGTCTTAAGAGCCATACCTAGCACCTTAAGCTCCTACCGTGAAGATATATAACATCAGATTGATTGAGACATCTAATAATACTGCAGATAATTAGAAAACCCAAGCATTAAATTAATCCAAGATGCAAAAATCTCTACATTATAATACAAGAAATACAAAATATCAAGACAATATAAATTCACCAAATATAAATCCATCAGAAATGATCTCCAGTAGCTGGGCGTGGTGGCACATGCCTTTAATCCCAGCATTCAGAGGCAGAAGTAGGGGGATCACCATGAGTTGGAGGCCACCCTGAGACTACATAGTGAATTCCAGGTCAGCCTGGGCCAGAGTGAGACCCTACCTCGAAAAAAAAAAAATGACCTTCAGTGAGACTGATTTAGAAGAAATGCCTGAGAAAGATTTCAAAAGAATGATTATAAATATGTTCAAAGAGCCAGGCGTGGTGGCACATGTCTTTAATCCCAGCACTCGGGAAGCAGAGATAAGAGAATCACTGAGTTTGAGGCCACCTTGAGACTACATAGTGAATTCCATTTCAGCCTGGGCTAGAGTGAGACCCTACCTTGAAAAACCAAAAATAAATAAATAAATAAATATGTTCAAAGAAATCAAAGAGGAAATCGAAAGAATCAATGAAGACACAGGAAACCAAATTAATGAAATAAAGAGGTCAATACAAGACATGAATAAGGAAATAGAAATAATAAATAAAAACCAGTCAGAAATACTAGCAATGAAAACCACAGTAAGACAAATAAAAAAAAAAACTCTGTTGAAAATCTCATCAGTAGAATGGATGAAGGAGAGAATAGAATATCTAAACTAGAAGACCAGGTGGCAGATCTAATACAGTCCAAGAAAGAGAAAGACAAATGAATAGGAAGGTATGGCTGGGAATTTCAAGATATTCAGGACACTATGAAAAGATCAAACATAAGAATTCAGGGTATAATAGAAAGAGAAGAATTTCATAGTAGGTGTTTTCAACAAAACTTCCCCCCAGTTGGAAAAGAAACGTGAATGCAGATACATACAGGAAGCCTTTAGAACACCAACCAGACAACACCTGAAAAAACCTCTCCTCGCCATGTTATAATTAAACTACCAAACACACAAACCAAAGAAAATATAGTGAAAGCAATTAGAAAAATCAAAGGTAAGCTCATCAGAATCACAGCAGATTACTCAACACAAACTTTGAAAACCAGAAGGGCTTGGAGTGATGTATTCCAAATTCTGAAAGATAACAACTGCCAAACAAGGTTACTTTATCCTGCAAAGCTATCCATTCAAATAGAGAAATAAGGACATGCCACAACAAAAGCAGGCTAAAGGAATATTTGAAGACAAAACCAGCTCTACAAAAAATACTTGAAAGGATCCTCCATGCTGAAGGAAGAGAAAAGCACATATATAAGGAACCAGGGAAAAACAAACCATACTCAAATATTAGTTAATACAAGAGAGCAAAGGTAAAACCCCCATTAATCTGTTCTTCCACTTACGTATATACAATACCATCATATTAAGTGCCCCCCACACCTCCATTCCTTTCTATTCCCTTTATAGCCCCTTTCTAGCTTACTGGACTCTGCTACTGAGTTTTATTCCTACTCACATAGAAGTCTAATCATTTGTAGCTAGGATGCACATATGAGAGAGAACATGTGACGTTTGGCTTTCTGGGCCTGGGTTACCTCACTAAGTATAATCCTTTCCAGATCCATTCATTTTCGTGCAAATTTCGTAATTTCATTTTTCTTTACCGCTGAGTAGAACTCCATTGTGTAAATGTGCCACATCTTCATTATCCACTCATCAGTTGAGGGACATTTGGTTCCATTTCCTAGCTCTTGTGAATAGAGTGGCAATAAACATGGCCACGCAAGTGTCTCTAAGGCAGTGAGAAGAGTCCTTAGGATATATGCCTAGAAGTGGTATAGCTGGGTCGTATGATAGATGTATATTTAGCTGTCTCAGGAACCTCCACACTGATTTCCACAATGGCTGGACCAGACTACATTCCCACCAACAGTGTAGAAAGTTTCCTCTTTTTCTGCATCCTCGCCAGCACTTATAGTTATTTGTTTTCATGATGGTAGCCATTCTGACAGGAGTGAGATGGAATCTCAATGAAGTTTCAATCTGCATTTCCCTGATGGCTAGGGATGTAGAACATTTTTTAGATGTTTATATGCCATCTGTATTTCCTCTTTTCAGATGTATAGCTGGCAAAGATTTCCCCCCCTTCAGTAGGTTGCCTCTTTGCTCTACTCAGTGTACTTTGCTGTACAAAAGTTTTGTAATTTCATGAGGTCCCAGAAGTTGATCCGTGGTTTTTTATTTCCTGGGAAGCATGCAACTTGTGTCATTTCTAGAGGGATGTGGGCAGCATGCACGCAAACAGCAAAGTTAAACCTGGTTGTGATCAGAAGCCCTGTTCTGGGGACAGATTCCAAGGAAAATAAGGATGGAGAGCCCCAACTGAGCACTCACGCATGCCAGGGCTCACATCCAGCGTACCACATGGAATACCGCATTTCCTTCTCAGGATGGAAATGATGACAAATAGTGACTTCCATTTTCCAGAAGGAGAAACCGACTTTTGAGGAAGTTAAGCAGCCTGTCCCTGCTTTCACAGCCAGTCATTAGTGAAGGCAGAGCTTAAATTCATGCAGTCTGATTCCAGATCCCGCACATCGCATCACTCCCTGTAACGTGGCTCATACAAGCGTGTATGTGCACAGCGGCTGCAGCATTACCCAATGTGGAGATGAAAGCTAAATGGTGGAGACGAGCTTCCTGCATCAGGTGGTCACGTAAGGAAGGTGGTGTGACATGGAGGGACAAGTACTGGACTGGCATTAGGTGGCCTGGACTTAAGTTCCTACTCTGGCAGCCACATTAAGACCTTAAGTATCCACAGAGCCGCTTGCATCCAGCTTTCTCATCAGCAGATGACAGTGTTGGCAAACTCCTGGGCTCAAGTATCCTTCTCTTCAGGTCCCTTCTACCTCCACTCTTCCTTTCTTTTGTTCCTAAGATTCTATCTATGTTGTCTATTATCCATCAATGAGATCAGGTGAGTTCAGGGTGGTAGACTATCTATGAGTCATCTGTCTATATCTATCATCTATCCACCCATCCACGTATGTTAACAATTTAGGGAGGGGAGTAAAAATACTATACACATAAAAAAAAATTTTCAGGCTGGGTGCGATGGCGCATGCCTTTAATCCCAGCACTTGGGACGCAGAGGTAGGAGGATCACCATGAATTCAAGGCCACCCTGAGACTACAGAGTGAATTACAGGTCAGCCTGGGGTAGAGTGAGACCCTGCCTTGAAAACCAAAAAAAAAAAAAAAAAAAAAAAGTTCCAGGCCAGGAATGGTGGCACACACCTTTAGTCCCTTTAATCCCAGCACTTGGGAGGCAGAGTAGAAGAATTGAGGCCACTCTGAGAATATATAGTGAATTTCAGGTCATCCTGAGCTAGATTGAAACCCTACCTCAAAAACCAAAAAAATAAAAATAAAAATAAAAATAAAAATCCCACAATACAGAAAAAATGCCCTCCAGCCCATGACACCCAGTGCTCTTAGCTTCTGATTGCATATAACAAGTCTTAACACTATTGCATGTATGTGTATGTGTCTGTTTTCTCTATCCTGTCCCTTTTCACATAATTATCTAGAAATAGGCCTGCTGGGTGAGAAGACACATGCATTTTATGCATTTTATATTTTAATACATATTGCTCAATTGTCCACCCAAGAGGACAATGCTTGTTTCTCTAATTCTTCACCGTCGTCCATAATGGGACTCATTTCCATTATTCTGCAAGGTCTGAAAGAATCACATCTGCTGGTGATGGCAAGTACATGCCTGTGGTCCCAGCAATTCAGGAAGCTGAGGAGCCCAGGAGTCTATCAGAGGCCAGTCTGGGCAACATACTGAGACTGTCTCAAGAAAGGAAGAAGCCAGGCGTGGTGGCCCATGCCTTTAATTCCAGCACTAGAGAGGCTGAGGTAGGATGATCTCGGTGACTTCAAGGCCAGTCTGACCGTACATAGTGAATTTCAGGTCAGCCTGGGCTACAGTGAGACCCTACCTTGTAAAAACAATAAAATAAAATAAAATAAAATAAAAAGGAAAAAATAGAAAGGAAGGAGGAGGAGGAATAGGAAGAGGAAATGATTACATTTTGTTGTGATTTCACCTCACTTTTCTCAGGCACGAGGTTGAGAACGTTTTAATATGCTTAAAACCATCCTTGTGGTTTGAATGTAAAATCTTCCCCATAGGCTTTTGTGTTTGAACACTAGTTCTCCGGCAGGTGGGGCTGTTTGGGCAGGCAGTGGAACCTTTAGGAGGTGGAGTCTTACTGGAGGAAGTGGGTCACTGGGGGCGGGGCTTGAGGTTTTATAGGCTGGCTCCACTTCCTGCTAGTTCTCTGCTTCCCACCTGGCTGCAATGTGTGGAGCAAGGTTTTTTTGCCTCCTTCTGGGTGTGAGAAAGAATCCCCTTGGAGCTGTAAGCCAAAGTAAATCTTCCTTAAGTTGCTTCTGGTGCAGTATTTTGTCCTAACAACCAGAAAGTTAACTGAGACAGCCACTGACATTTGTTATTTGGTGTTTTGAGGTAGGGTCTCACTTTAGCCCAGGCTGATCTGGATTCTGTTTCAGTGGCAGGCTGGCCTGGAACTCACATTGATCCTCCTTCCTCAGCCTCCTAAGAGCTAGGATGAAAGGTGAGCCACATGCCCAGCTCCATTTCTTTCTTTCTTTTCTTTATTCTTTTAAAAATTATTTTATTTATTTACTCATTTGAGAGAGAGAAAGAGAGAGAATGGGCATGCCAGGGCCTTTAGCCACTACAAATGAACTCCAGATGCATGCACCACTTTGTGCATCTGGCTTTACATAGGTACTGGAGAGTTGAACCTGGGTTATTAGGCCTTACAGGCAAATGCCTTAACAGCTGAGCCATCTCTCCAGCCTTTTTTTGTTGTTGTTATGTTGGTTTTCAAGGTAGGGTCTCACTCTAGCCCAGGCTGACCTGGAATTCACTATATAGTCTCAGGGTGATCTCAAATTCACTATGATCCTTCTACCTCTGCCTGGCAAGGGCTGGTGGGACTGAAGGCATGCACCACCACACTCTTCTGGTCTTTCCATTTCTGATCTGTCACACTAGAGGACCTTGGCTGCAAAGCCATCTACCCTGTGTCAGTAAGGCAGCAAGGTGCTCAGGGGAGGAAAGTGATGTCACCAGGACTCCCGACCACAGTGTCTGAGCTCCAACCCCGGTCATAACAGGCTCTTAGGAGCTGCTTTTGCTCAAAAGCACCGACTCAGCACTCAGGTCCATGGGGAACTGGGAGACAGCTGAAAGCCTGAATCTCTGTCTTCCTTGCTTATCTCTTCTTCTTTGGGTCACTGACTTCTGAACATTTTTGCTTGTTTTGTGTGTGTGCATGTGTACAGTATGTGTTCATATTATATGGGTGCGTGTGGGGGGGTGGATGCATGTGGGAGGGCAGAGGTTGGTGTCAGATGTGTTACTCATTTTCTCTCTACCTTATTTACTGACGCAGGGTCTCTAACTTGAACCCAGAGTTCACCAATTCTGCTAGTCTACCTAGCAAGCTTTGCTGGTGGATCCCTTGTCGTGAGTGATGAGATTACAGTGGGTGGGGAGGCCATACCCACCTGGCATTCCCATGGGTGATGGAGATCTGAATTCCCTTCCTCAAGCACTTTCTCCACTGAGCTATCTCCCCAGGACCATGGGCAAACATGCTAATCATTCTGACCACTCACTGGCTCTGTCTGGAAAACCAGTGGCTACCTAACCCACCTCATCCCATTTTGAGGCTGAAGGCACCAAGATTAGAGCTGAACTATCTTGCTGTCAGCTAGAACTTTCTGTTCCAGACTCCCTAAAGGTAGCCAAAGGTCTCCAGTCACCTTGGAACTTACAGGAACAGCAGAACTTCCCAGGCATACACCCCATTTGAAGCAGGAGTAATTGCCTTCTGGGAACCAGCTTGTCTCCTCAGCAGTAAGGACTTCTCTGAGTTAACCTTGAAGAAGCAGAACTAAGACAATGGTCTCCAGGACCACACCTTGGTGAAACTGCTTAGTCACATAGAGTTCCCCATTCTTCCTCTGTTTAAACCTAAAGCTCACAGCAGTACCCCCAAAGTGAACCAGGCCATCACAGAACCCCTTCTTCTGTACTTCCCAGTGTGGCCACATTAATTAATTAAATCCCCTTTCTCAGCCAGGTATGGTGCCACACACCTTTAATCCCAGGACTCAGGAGGCAGAAGTAGGAGGATCACTGTGAGTTGAGGCCAGCCTGGGACTACAGAGTGAATTCCAGGTCAGTCTGAGCTAGAGAAGCTGCAAAAGCCATAAAAAAAGAGAAGTTCTCCTTTGTCTGTCTTTTGCCATGACTCATGCCTTTATTTGAGGTGTTGGGAGGAGTGGCCAGGCCTAGCCTGTGGAGCTGGGGATTGTTCCCTAAACTCCAGTAACATGACCTTTATTTCCACTTCTCCCGCACATGCCTACCTTTTTTTTTTTTTTTTTTTTTTGAGATAGGGTCTCAGGTCTCACTCTGGCCCAGGCTGACCTGGAACTAACTGTGTAGTCTCAGGGTGGCCTCGAACTCACAGTGATACTCTTACCTCTGCCTCCTGAGTGCTGGGATTAAAGGCGTACGCCACCATGCCCGGCTATACCTACCATTTTTAACTTTATGAACACTCTAGGAGCATCCAATGTCTTGCTAACATCTAGTGGATCCTCCATAAATGTTTTACATAATTCTATATTTTATTTCCAGATACTATATTTATTCTCTTTCAGCTTTCTATTTTCAATACTTTTTTCCTTTGTAAAAATGAAATATAATCGAGGTATATTTTGCATGCAATAAGATATCCCATTTAAGAATATACTTTGGGGGCTGGAGAGATGGCTTAGCAGTTAAGGCACTTGCCTGCAAAGCCAAAGGACCTTGGGTCCATTCCCCAGGACTCACATAAGCCAGATGCACAAGGGGGTGCATGCATCTGGAGTTTGTTTACAGTGGCTGGAGGCCCTGATGTGCCCATCCTCTCTCTTTCTCTCTCTCAAATAAGTAAATACATAAATAAATAAAATAAAAATATTTTTAAAAATATTTTAAAAAGAAGATACTTTGGCTGGGCGTGGTGGTGCACGTCTTTAATCCCAGCACTCGGGAGGCAGAGGTAGGAGGATCACCATGAGTTCAAGGCCACCCTGAGACTACATAGTGAATTTCAGGTCAGCCTGGATTAGATTGAAACTACCCTCCCCCCCCCAAATATATATGTATATAGTTTGGAAAGGGACTATGAAGGGGGCAGCAATGGGGAGGACTTAAGGGAAGGAGATGGTAAATGTGTAAGTAAGGGGTGGAATACTGGGTGTGGAAAGGTTCAAGTGGGGCCCAGTGGGAGGTGGAGGAAAGGAGAGAGTTAACCAAACTAAAGATGTTATGAAAAAGCCATATAGAAACTTACTTCTTTGTTAGCTAATTAAAAACAATAAAGTTTTAAAACAGAGTTTGGGTGGAAATCCCCTTTGGGAATGTTGCCTATGATCAGGGGTAGGGGTGGGAAAGGAACAGGATAAAACATTTTGTGATAACAAATGCATATGCTTCTCAAATCTAATGAACTATATTTTAAAAACTTATATGGACAATTTTCATACATGTACATAATGTATTTATTTATTTTGAAAGCGAGAGAGAGGCAGATAGAAAGAGAATGGGCACACCAGGGCCTCCAGCCACTGCAAACGAACTCCAGACGGGTGTACCCCCTTGTGCATCTGGCTTTTGTGGGTCCTGGGGAATCCTGGGGTTTATTTAACCCCTGATCATAGGTAACCACTACTAGTATGTATCCTGCCCTTTTCTTTTTTTTTTTTTTTTTTTTTTTTTTTGGTTTTCCAAGGTAGAGTGTCACTCTAGCTCAGGCTGACCTGGAATTCACTATGTAGTCTCACGGTGGCCTCCAACTCACAATGATCCTCCCACCTCTGCCTCCTGAGTGTGGGGATTAAAGGCACGCGCTACCACACCCGGCTTATCCTGCCCTTTTCCACAGTCTCACATAAGGGATTATACAGTATGTTGTCTGGGAAATATCATGTGTTTTTTTGTATGTAAGTATAGAAGTTGTCAATAAAAAAAATAAAAAAAAAAAACAAAACAAATAAACCAAAAAATAAAAACAGGGCTAGAGAGATGGCTTAGTGGTTAAGGTGTTTGCCTGCAAAGCCAAAGGACCCCAGTTTGATTCTCCAGGACCTATGTAAGCCAGATGCACAAGGGGCGCATGTGTCTGGAGTTCGTTTGCAGTGGCTGGATGCTCTGGCATGCCTATTCTTTCTCTCAAATAAACAAATAAAATATTAAAAACAAAACCAAAAACACCCCAAAACCTTTCTTTTTCTGTGGCTGTAGAATGTTGCCCAATTGTCATAGGCGGGTTTTCTCATGGTAATAGGCGTGAAGTAGCTTCACTGGTTTGTATCACTATAGGTGTGTGCGAAACGCAGAAGCTACGATAATGAGTTACCTTTTCCTAATGGTAGTTTGGGGATTGCACATGTAGCTTAGTGGTAGAGCACTTGCCTGGCACGCAGCTGCCGCCATGGTGCTCGGTTCTTCTGAGAGAGCCAGGGTGGCCTTGGCGTGAGGCCGCACTTCATCCAGCGACTAGTCCGCACCACGCCTGTCTCCGCGCTCGCGTGCATCTACTCGGCCCCCATCCTGCACGACGACGAAGTGACCGTCACGGAGGATAAGATCAGTGCCCTCATTACAGCAGCCCTTGTGAATGTTGAACCTTTTTGGCCTGGCTTGTTTGCAAAGGCCCTGGCCAATGTCAACATCGGGAGCCTCATCTGCAGAACGCGGCCCCTGCGCCAGCTGAGCTCAAGAAAGTGCAAGTCAAGCAAGAAGAGTCTGAGGAGTCTGATGACCACATGGGCTTTGGTCTTTTTTCTTCTTTTTCTTTTTGGCTTTTCAAGGTAGGGTCTATGTTGTAGCCAGGCCGACCTGGAATTCACTAGGAAGTCTCAGGGTGGCCTTGAACTCATGGTGATCCTCCTACCTCTGCCTCCCAAGTGCTGGGATTAAAGGTATGTGCCACCACATCCGGTGGCTTTGGTCTTTTTGACTAAATCTCTTGTAACATACTCAATAAAAAGAAGTCTGTTGAGCTGGGGAAATGGCTTAGTGGTTAAGGCATTTGTCCGCAAAGCCTAAGGACTCTGGTTCGATTCCCCAGAACCCACAAAAGCCAGATGCACAAGGGGGTGCACCCGTCTGTTTGCAGTGGCTGGAGGCCCTGGTGTGCCCATTCTCTATCTGCCTCTCTCTTGCTTTCAAAATAAATAAATAAATAAATAAATAAATAAATAAATAAATAAAAAGAAGTCTGTTGTTGGTCTTTAAAAAATAATTAAAGTTTCTGCCAGGTGTGGTGAAGCACTCCTTTAATCCCAGCACTCGGGAGGCTGAGGTAGGAGGATGGCTGTGAGTTCAAGGCCAGCCTGAGGCTACATAGTAAATTTCAGGTCAGCCTGGGCTGGAACAAAGACCCTATCTCAACCCCCAAAATTAAAATTTACCAGTTGGCATGACCTCGCAGTGCCTAGCACTACCTACACAAGACCATCATAGGAGGAGGAAAAGATGATGACATGAAAATAAGAGAGAGACTGATGGAGAGAGGGAGGGGATATGATGGAGAGTGAAGTTGTGAAGGCAAAAGTGGGGGAAGGGAGGGAAATATCATGGATTTATTGTCTATAATTATGGAAGTTGACAAGAATAAAAACATCTTAAAAATAAAAATAAAATCTACCAGTTGGTACAGGGTTGGATTAACCAATTCAGAGAGAATAGGATTTAATTATTTTTTTATTTATTGGTGTTTCAAGGTAGATTCTCACTCTAGTCCAGCTGACCTGGAATTCACTATTTAGTCTCAGGCTGGCCTCAAACTCATGGCGATCCTCCTATACCTGTGCCTCCCGAGTGCTGGGATTAAAGGTGTGAGACGCCACGCCTGGCAAGGATAATCTTTATTATTAGCACCATGCTCTAACCCACGGAGCTAACCAGCCAGATGAGGATAGTCTTTATTAACTAAGATGGGAATTATTACAGAGGGATAGCACAACTAAGTTCTATTCTTTTATTATAAATTGGAGCCAGCCGGGGTTGTGGTACACACCTTTAATCCCAGCACTCGGGAGGCAGAGGTAGGATTATTGCTGAGAGTTCAAGGCCACCCTGAGACTACATAGGTCAGCCTGAGCTAAAGCAAGACCCTGCCTTGAAAAACCAAAATAAAATAAAATAAAATAAAAATAAATAAATTGGAGCCAATCACCAATAAGTTTATTCTAAATTACCTTTATTGCTAATGAACCATATAAATGTAAAAATAGGTAAAATAGGCTCATGATATTCACCACTGGCGAGTGGAGGCATGTTTTTGTGTGGCAGCAGGAGGCAAGGAGCACATGGTTGTGGTGGGAGAGGGACTTGTTAATGTTCGCAAAGTTGTATTTTAGGTCAGGTGAGGAGGAGAGACAACTGGGAAGTGGGTTCTCCACCTGTATCCATCTGCCTCTACTTTTGAACGGCACTTTTTTCATGCAGATGGAATGAACAATTCTAACAAACCCCCAAGGATCTCAATATTACTTGTCCACAGACCCTTGAAAGTATATCCACTCTACCATTTACACTTGTATGCCTAAATTAAACAATGATCATTCTCCCTTTTCCCCTTCTCCTCCTGCTTCATCCCTTCAGTAGGGTTTGGACCTGGTTCTCTCTCTTTCCCTTTTGCTGAGGACCTTTAGCACGCTGAGCACAGCTCTACCACTGATCTGTCCTCCCAGCTCCAGCAGTAAAACACAAATATCTTCAGTCATCAGCACCTTGATGTGAACGTGGAACTCAGAGCTCTGTTGTTTAGATAGCGACAGTTTACAGAAAAGGAATTCGGACTTTTTAATTTTTATTTATTTATTTCAGAGAGAGAGAGAGAGAGAGAATGGGCAAGCCAGGGCCTCCAGTCACTGCAAGTGAACTCCAGGTGCATGCACCACCTGTGCATCTGGCTCATGTGGGTCCTGGGTAGTCGAACCTGGGTCCTTTGGCTTTGCAGGCAAACACCTTAACTGCTAAGCTATCTCTCCAGCCTTTTTTTTTTTTTTTCTGAATTAGTACATTTTTTTAAGTTAAAAAAAATTATTTATTTATTTGAGAGAGAAAGAGGCAGAGGGGTGGGCGGGAAGGGAGAGAGAATGTGTGCACCAGGGCCTCTACATACTGCAAAAGCACGCCACATGCATGTGCCACCTTGTGCATCTGGCTTTACATAGGTACTAGAGAATCAACGTGGGTCCTTTGGCTTTGCAGGCAAGTGCCTTAACTGCTAAGCCGTCTCTCCAGCCTAGAATTAGTACATTTTCACCAAGGGCTAAGAATATAGCTCAACAGTAGAGCCCTTGTCCAGAATGTGCAAGGCCCTGGGGTTTGATCCCCAGCACTGAAAAAAAAAATTAACTAAAAGTGAAAAAGAGTGGGCTGGGCAAATGGTTCATCAGTTAAAGATGCTTGCAAAGATTGGTGACTAAAGTTCGAATCCCCAGTACTCATTTAAAGTTCCAGGTCGGCTTGGGCTAGAGCGAAACCCTACCTCAAAAGAACAAAAATAAATAAATAAAAGTGAACAAGAAAGGGTCAGAATACCCTCCAGTGAAATTTTGGTCAGGGAGGTCCCTGGGGTACCCCAAACAATACAGGCTACTGCCAATACTCTTGGTTGTCCCCCAGGACTAGATGTTATCGCTGAAGACACCACATAGTTTACAAAACGCAGAGAAATCAAGCTGGAACTGAGCTGGAAGGTTCCTTCCTGAAGGCTGGCTGTCATAGAGCTGGAAGTTGCTGGGCAGGCTGCTGCGGGAGAGAAGTCATCAATGTTTTTACCCAGCAGACACTATGTGCTCTACAACTAACCTCTCAGGAAACATGTGCCCAGGAGCACTGGAGTGCTCTGACTGTTATGGTGGGTGATCAACTGTTTCCTGATTAGATCTGAGACCCATTTCATGGAAGAGCACTCATGCCTCTGCTGAAAACTTAGTCAGAAGTCCATGGCTCAGCCAGGCGTGGTGGCGCACGCCTTTAATCCCAGCACTCAGGAAGCAGAGGTAGGAGGATCGCCTTGAGTTCGAGGTCACCCTGAGACTACATAGTGAATTCGAGATCAGCCTGAACTAGAGCAAGACCCTACCTCAAATAAATAAATAAATAAATAAATAAAAATAAATAAATAAATAAATACAAGAACAAAACAAATCCTTTGGCTGAAAAGTTCCTGGGCTCGGAGGAGGAAGCTACTGCTGTTGTTTGGCTCGATGAATACAAAGTGCCCATCAAGTTGCCCTCTAAATATTTCTTTTAATTTAATTTATTTATTTATTGTTTTTTTGAGGCGTGCACCACTATGCCTGGCTATTTTATTTATTTATTTTCAAGGCGCGCGAGAGAGAGAAAAGAAAGAAGAGAGAATGGGCACGACAGGGCTTCCATCTGTTGCACATGAACTTCAGACGCATGTGCCACTATGTGCATCTGGCTTACATGGGTCCTGGGGAATCAAACCGAGGTCCTTCGGCTTCGCAGGCCAGCAGCACCTTCACCGCGGAGAGGGCTCTGCAGCCCCGCTCTCTAAGTAGTTATGCGCATGCTCAAGCAGGAGTGCCACTCTTCGGTTTTCGCCAGAGAAGCTTCTTGTCGCAGTGGGCAGCTGCTCCTGGGAAGACTAAGAACCTGTCAAAGTGCCGAGAAGTAGTTGTGAGTGCTCAGCAGTAAATGGGACATCCATCACCTCTGCAAGGCTCAGGGAGCTGTGTGGAAGAGAGCCAGAGGATGGGGAGAAGCGCTGTGGACCATTGTGTTGCTTTCATGAGCTCACCGAGGCTGTCACCTGCCCAGGATGGGGCCCATCAGTATTCTGTCATGGGTAGTGGAGAAGCTCAGGAGGCCCCCACCCCTCTCTGAGGGGAAGACATTTTCTTGAGTGGATAGCCACTGATAAATTGCCCATGTTTCAGTAAATAATCTCCTGCCCATGCTCATGCAAGCAACCCTAATGAAAACCTGTGGGTTAAAAGGGAAAAAAGGGGCCTGGAGAGATGGCTTAGCGGTTAAGCGCTTGCCTGTGAAGCCTAAGGACCCTGGTTAAAGGCTCGATTCCCCAGGACCCACGTAAGCCAGGTGCATAAGGTACGCATGCATCTGGAGTTTGTCTGCAGTGGCTGGAGGCCCTGTTGCGCCCATTCTCTCTCTCTCTCTCTCTCTCTGCCTCTTTTATCTGTCTGTCGCTCTCAAGGAAAAAGAAAGAAAGAAAGAAAGAATGAATGAATAAAGAAAGAAAGAAAGAAAGGGTAAATAAAAGGGGAAAAGAGGACATCAAAGTAGAAGAAAAACTAGTTGGGAAGAAGGCAGGGAGGATTGCAAGGAGGCCACCCTGAGAGGACAAAAGAAACAGTGGACCCTACCTCAAAAAAACCAAAAAAAAAAAAAGAAACAGGAGGCGAGCATGATCAAAATACATTATCTACATGTATGAAATTGTCAATAATAAAATACACTTATTTAAAAGTGGGCTGGAGAGATGGCTTAGGGGTTAAGGCATTTGCCTGCAAAGCCAAAGGACCCTGGTTTGATTCCCCAGGAGCCAGATGCACAAGGTGGCGCATGCATCTGCAGTGGCTGGAGGCCCTGTCACACCCATTCTCTCTGTCTCCCTCTCTCTCTCTCTCTGACTCTCTCAAATAAATAAACTTAAAAAAATTTTTTTAGGTGAGAAAAAGGATCACCATGAGTTCGAGGCCACCCTGAGGCTACATAGTGAAATCCAGATCAGCCTGGGCTACCTCAAACCGCACCCCCCCAAAATAAAATAAAAGTATAAAAAGAAAATATTTTATTCCTGAATAGCTAAATCTCATGTTATATCACATCAGCAAATACCCACTGAAACTGAAAATGAATCATTATAACACTGAACCACAGTGTGCTAGGCAGACAAAAAATAGTTTCTTCTATTTAGATTGAGATTTTGTGAATAAGAAGTTTCAAGCAGTGAAATAATACCATTACATTAAGCTTTTACCATGCACCAGCCCTGTGCTAAGTGGGTTGATGTGCCATGGCATTCACTCTCAAGCTTGAAAAACCACTTCAGGGGAGGGACCGTTGTCACCCTCGTGTTGCTGAAAAGGACCTTGGGGCTTGCAGAGGTGCCTTGCCCTTCTTGAAGTCACTCATCTTGAAGGTCAAAGCCCTTCTCTGTTACCAAGATGATTCCTAAATTTGTATGTATTTAATTATTTATTTTTATTATTTTTTAAAAATATATCTTATTTTTATTTATTTGAGAGAGAGAGAGAGAGAGAGAAAGAATGGGCATGATAGGGCCTCTAACCACTGCAAACAAACTCCAGATGCATGCACCACCATGTGCATCTGGCTTACATGAGTACTAGGGAATCAAACCTGGGTCCTTAGGGTGTTCAGGCAAGCACCATAACTGCTAATCCATCTCTCCAGTCTTTAAATTTTTATTCATCTATGAACAGATATTGATTGTGTACCCCTGTGTCAAGCACCATGCAATAACTGGAAAATACAATGAAGAAAGAGCTTAGAGGTATAGCTCAATGGCATGTGCTTAGCCTGCATGAGGCCCTGAATCCAAGGCTCCCCAGGAAACATATGCAGTGCAAATTGAATTGTGTGACAACAGAGATGTTAGGGAGCAGGCTCTGGTCCATTCACTGGTAAGGTAGACTTCTTACTCCTTAGTAAGGTGGGGTCACACACGGTTGGTCAGTAGTCTTTATCTTTGTAGGTGGCATTGCTGTCAAGGAGTTATCAAAGGATGACTCAGAGGTGTGGGGAAGATAGAGCCAGTAGCTCAGTGGTGTTTAGAAGGCAGCCAGAATTGCCAACCAAAGCCCAGGAAAAGCTGCGGTTCATAGCATCTGAAGGCCTGCGTCATGGTTGTGTTTTTGGAGAAGGAAAACCTGGTGGAAATTCAGCAGGCCTGGGAAAGCTGCAGCACGGGCCTTGTCCTGGAGCAGGGTGTTCTGCAGACATGTGACTCGTCTCATCCTGTTGATGGTGAGGGAAACAAACAGTCCTGCTGCAACACCCTCAGGAGGAGAGCGCCCAAAGCAGGAAGACTGATGCTCCAACAGCCACGAGAGCCAGGAGGCGGAAGCTTGAGAGCGCAGTGTGTGAACAGACCGTGCGTGATGGAACTGTGTCCATACAAGGACCAGGAGACCAGAACAGGGACATGGGGTGAGCAGAGCAGGGGACAGTGGGTCCAGCAAAACCAAAAAGTGGGGAGAAGCCAGGAGAAACATGTGCACCACAGAAGAAGGAATGGAACGAGGGAAGGGGGTCAGGGGACATTAAGAAGCAGTTTTGTTTTTTTTTTTTTTTTGTGTGTGTGTGTGTGTGTATGGTTTTTTGAGGTAGGGTTTCACTCTAGCTCCGGCTCACCTGGAATTCACTATGTTGTCTCAGGGTGGCCTCAAACTCATGGCGATCCTCCTACCTCTGCCTCCCAAGTGCTGAGATTAAAGGCATTTGCCACCACACCTGGCTTAAAAAACTTTTTTAAAAAAATTTTTATTTATTTGCAAGCAAAGAGAGAGATAGAAGAGAGGCAGACAGAAAGAGAATGGGCATGCCAGGGACTCTAGCCACTGCAAACAAACTCCAGATGCATGTGCCCCTTGTGCATCTGGCTTATGTGGGTCCTGGAGAATTGAACCAGGATCCTTTGGCTTCGCAGGCAAACACCTTAACCACTAAGCCATTTCTCCAGCCTTTTTTTTTTTTTTTTTTTTTTTTGATTTTTTGAGGTAGGATCTTACTCTAGCTCAGGCTGACCTGGAATTCAGTCTCAGGGTGGCCTTGAACTCACAGTGATCCTCCTACCTCTGCCTCCCAAGTGCTGGGATTAAAGGCAAGTGCCACCACACCCAGCTTTAAAAAACTTTTTATTGACAAATTCCATTAGTATAGATGATAAATCATGATAATTCCCTCCTATTACCTTCATTTTCCCCTCCTAAATCCATCCCATTGATTCCCTTCTTTCCAATTAGTCTCTCTTTTGATGTCATCATTTTTTATAGAGAAAAAGACTCATTTTAACATTTTATACGTGTTTATAAAGTATTTTTTAATATTTTATTTTTATTTATTTGAAAGAGAAAGAGAGAGAGACAGAGAATGGGCATGCCAGGGCCTCCAGCCACTGCAAACGAACTCCAGACACGTGCGCCCCCTTGAGCTAACGTGGGTCCTGGGGAATCAAACTTGGGTTCTTTGGCTTTGCAGACAAACGCCTTAACCGCTAAGCCATCCCTCCAGCCTGATGTCATCATTTTGCCCCTCCTATTATGAAGGTCTTGTGTAGATAGTGTCAGGCCCTGTGAGATCATATCCAGAATTTTTACATGGGTTCTGGGAATAGAACTCAGGTCGTCACGTTTGTGAAGCGAGCACTTTACTGACTGAGCTATTTCCATAGTCCCATTATATTCTTCTTTACTTAAAATGTATTTCTGGGCTGGGGAGATTGCTTTGCAGTTAAGATGATTGCTTGCAAAACCAAAGGACTGGGGTTTAATTCCCCAGAACCCATGTAAGCCAGATGCACAAGGTGGTTCATGGATCTGGAGTTTATTTGCAGTAGATGGATACCCTGACCTCTCTCTCCGCATCTGCCTCTTTTCTCTGTTTCTCTCTCAAATAAATAAATACATAAATAAAATATTTTCTTAAAAGAAAATTGGGTGGGAGAGATGGCCTAACAGTTAAGGCACTTGCCTGCGAAGCCTAAGGACCTAGGTTCCATTCTCCAGGTCTCATGTAAGCCAGATGCACAAGGTAGCTCATGTGTCTCGAGTTTGTTTGCAGTAGCTAGAGGCCCTGGTGTGCCCATTCTCTCTCTCTCTTTCTCCCTCTCTCCCTCACTCTGTCTCTAATAATTAAAAAAATTAAGCCGGGTGTGGTGGCGCATGCCTTTAATCCCAGCACTCAGGAGGCAGAGGTAGGGGGATCACCATGAGTTCAAGGCCACCCTGAGACTATATAGTGAATTCCAGGTCAGCCTGGACTAGAGTGAGACCCTACCTCGAAAAACCAAAAAAAATAAAAATAAAAATAAAAAAATTAAAAATGCCGGGTGTGGTGGCGCACACCTTTAATCCCAGCATTGGGGAGGCAGAGGTAGGAGGATCGCCATGAGTTCGAGGCCACCCTGAGACTACATAGTGAATTCCAGGTCAGCTTGAGCTAGTGTGAGACCCTACCTCAAAAAAAAGGGAGGGGAAGAGGGAAAAAATTTTAATAACGAAAGTCATTTATTGGGTGAAGAGATGCTCATACGCATTTCTCTTCTCTTTCTCCACCCACCACACATGCTGGGCTCCCCCCTCATCCTCTAACTGTTCAACTTTCTCCTTCAGTTGGCCCCCTTTGTGCCCATCTGCAGTAGTCAGCCTTCTGTTACCACAACAAACACCTGAAATGGTCAGCTTTTATTTACATATTTATTCATGAGAGAGAGAGAGACAGAGCATGAATGGGCACCAAGGCCCCCTACCACTACAAATTTCAGATGCATGCACCACTTTGGGCACCTGGCCTTTATGTGGGCACTGGGGAATTGAACTCAGGCTGTCAGGCTTTGTAAGTAAGCGTCTTTAACTACTTAGCTATCTCTCCAGACAGTCACTTTAAAAAATTTTTTTTAAATTATTTTTAATTTATTTTTGGAGAGAGAGACAGAGAGAGAGAGACAGAGAGAGAGAGACAGAGGGAGAGAAAGACAGAGATGGGCGCGCCAGCAGTCTCTCAGCTGCTGTGAACGAAATCCAGATGTGTGCGCCCCCTTGTGGGCAAGTGCGGCATTGCGCCCTTGCCTCACTTTGCATCTGGCTAAATGTGGGACCTGGAGATTGGAACCGCTGGACATTGGAACCAGCGTTCTTAGGCTTAGCAGGCAGGCGCCTTAGCCACTAAGCCATCTCTCCAGCCCCAGACAGTCACTTTTTAAAGAGAAAAGGTTTCCTTGGTTCACAGGTTTGGAGATTTCAGTCCATGATCTATTGGGCGTTTCACAGAGTGTACAGTGAGGCAGCCCTTCATGGTGGAAGCACACAGCAAGTGTGTGGACCTAAAGACCAGGATGTGAAGGACAGGACGAGAAAAACTGGTGTCTCTATGTCCCCTTAAAGGGCACACTTTTTCTTTTTCGTGGTAGGGTCTCACTCTAGCCCAAGCTGACCTGGAATTCACTCTGTAGTCTTAGGGTGACCTCGAACTCATGGTGATCCTCCTACCTCTGCCTCCCTAGTGCTGGGACTCAAGGCGTGTGTCACCACACTTCTTTTTAAAAAATATTTTATGTATTTATTTATTTGCACACAGAGAGAGACAGAGAGGAGAAAGAGAGATAGAGAGAGAGGATGGGTGCACCAGGGCCTCTAGCCGCTGCAAAGGAACTCCAGATGCATGTGCTACATTGTGCATCTGTTTTTTGTGGGTATTGAGGAATCAAACTCTGGTTATTAGGCTTTTCAGGCAAGCACCTTAACCACTGAACCATTTCTCCAGCTCAAACTAAAAACAAAAAAAAAAAATTTTTTTTTTTTTGTTTTTGTTTTTCGAGGTAGGGATTCACACCAGCCCAGGCTGACCAGGAATTCACTATGTAGTCTCAGGGTGGCCTCAAACTCATGGTGATCCTCCTACCTCTTTGTCCCAGGTTCTGGGACTAAAGGTGTACTCGACTTAAAGGGCACACTTCTAATGACAAGAAGACCTCCCAGTAGGTCCCACCTCTTAAAGATTCCTTTACCCAGCCAGGCATGGTGACGCACACCTTTAATCCCAGCACTCAGGAGGCAGAGGTAGGAGGGTCACCATGAGTTCTAGGCTACCCTGAGATTAAAGAGTGAATAATTCCAGGTTAGCCTGGGCTATGAGAAACCCTCCCTCAAAAAACAAGCAAACAAGCCAGCACCAAAAACAAAAACAAACAAACAAACAAAAAAACAAGCAAACAGTGCCATGGTCTGGAGTCAAACCTTTAACACATACATCTTTTTGAGGATAGTTGTTCAAACTGAGATCACCCACTGGTCTGGCTTAGGCCAGACTTTGGAGTCATGACCAGGAGACCCTGACTTGTTGACCTTATCTTAATTGCAAATCCACTTCAGCTACTGCCCCATCTCTTTGCTCCTTTTTCCAACAAAACTCTTCAGAGAACTGTCTATCCCAACTACTTCTAGTGCCCCTCTTGGCCCCATATGCTCAGGTAACACATAGTGACAGTATTCTGTGGTGTGGGAACTTTTTTTTTTTGAGACAGTCACAGAGACAGAGAGAGAGAGAGAGAGAGGGAGAGGAAGACAGATAGAGAATGAGTGTGCCAGCAGCTTCTCAGCTGCTGAGAACGAACTCCAGTTGTGTGCGTCCCCTTGTGGTCAAGTGCGGCATTGCGCTCTTGCATCACTTTGCATCTGGCTAAACGTGGGACCTGGAGATTGGAACCGGGTTCTTAGGCTTAGCAGGCAGGTGCCTTAACCGCTAAGCCATCTCTCCAGACCCTTGGAGGAACTTCTTTATGGTGGCAGAGAAAGGGGCCAGGGCAAGATAGAGCCCTAAGGACACACCTCTCAGTGACCTGTGTTCCCCAACTAGAACCCAACCTCCTGCTTTCACTGCCTCCCAATAATGCTCTATATTATGAATCTATCAAGAAACTATTATATTTAAATCCAGGTTAGAGCTCTCACCATCTAGTTGAGTCCTGCTTCACTAATTATCTACTTGTTCCTCTAAAAAAAATTTTTTTGAGCCGGGCGCGGTGGTGCACGCCTTTAATCCCAGCACTCGGGAGGCAGAGGTAGGAGGATCACTGTGATTTTTTTTTTTTTTTTTGGAGCCTGGAAGTAATGGCTTAGTGGTTAAAGTAGTTGCCTGCAAAACCAAAGGACCCAGGTTCAATTCCCCAGGACCCAGGTAAGACAGATGCACAAGGTGGCACAAGCGTCTGAAGTTCATTTGTAGCAGCTGGAAGTCCTGGCATGCCTATTCTCATTCTCTCTCTTTCACTCTCTCATCTATCTGCCTCTCTCTCTCTCTCTCTCTCTTAAATAAATAAATAAATACAATTTTTAAAATGTCACTTTATTTAGAAAAAGAAAAAAAGCTGGGCGTGGTGGCGTATGTCTTTAATCCCAGCACTCGGGATGCAGAGGTAGGAGGATCACTGTGAGTTCAAGGCCACCCTGAGACTATAGAGTGAATTCAAGGTCAGCCTGAGCTAGAGTGAGACCCTACCTTGAAAACCCAAGACAAAACAAAAAAAATTGTGTATGTATGTATGATGTGTGTGTTCATGTGGGTATGTGCACACCATGGCACACATGTGGAGGTCAGAGGGTGTTAATCTTCACCTTCAACCTCTTTGAGGCAGGGCCTCTCATTCTAGTTTTTTTTTTTAATTTTATTTTTATTTATTTATTTATTTGAGAGAGAGAGAGAGGTACAGAAATAGGCAGAGAGAGAGAGAGAGAGAGAGAGAGAGAGAATGGGCGCGCCAGGGCCTCTAGCCGCTGCAAACGAACTGCAGATGCATGTGCCCCCTTATGCATTTGGCTTACGTGGGTCCTGGAGAATAAAGCCTCGAACTGGGATCCTTAGGCTTCACAGGCAAGCGTTTAACCACTAAGCCATCTCTCCAGCCCTCATTCTAGTTTTGATTGCTGTGTTTGTTAGGTGAGCTGGTCCATAAATTTCTGGGAAGTTCTGCCTCCCGTTTGTCATGCTGAGAGTACAGGAGCCTGCCACCACTTCCTACTTTTCTGTGGGGTCTGGGGATCTAACATGTGGACTCAGGCTTGAGCTGGAAGTACTTAATCCACTGATCTATCTTCGCAGCCCCTCCTAGGCTTTTCTTTTCTCGCTCTTCTTAAAAAATATTTTTATTTATTTATTTGCAGAGACAGAGAGAGAAAGACAGAGAGAGAGAGGGAGGGAGGGAGAGGTAGAGGCAGGTAGAGAGAAGAGAGTCAGAGAGATAGAGAGAATGGGCCCACCAGGGCCTACAGCTGCTGCAAACAAACTCCAGATGCATGTACCACTGTGCATCTGGCTTTTTGTGGGTACTGGAAAGTTGAACCCCGGTTGTCAGGCTTTGCAGAGAAGTGCCTTAACCACTGAGCCATCTTTCCAGCCCATCCCAAGCATTTTTTTGAGAGAGAGACAGAGAGAAAGAGAGAGAGAGAGAGAGCAAGAGAGACACATAGAGAATGGGCACACCAGTGGCCTCTCAGCTGCTGTGAACAAACTCCAGACATGTGCGCCCCCTTGTGGGCAAATGTGGCATTGCACCCTTGTATCTCTTTTTGCGTCTGGCTTAAACATGAGACCTGGAGAATTGACCCGGCATTCCTAGGCTTCGCAGGCAGGCGCCTTAACCACTAAGTCATTTCTCCAGCCTCCAAGCATTTCTTAATCAAATCCAGTTGATAATAAAAAGTAATCATCACAAGTACTTTTTTTTTTTCCCCCAGAAGTATTTTCATCTTGATTCTGTTGCTTTTTCTTCCTCCTTGATATTAGAATTCAGCTCAGAGGTTCATGCATGCTGAACATATCCTATCCCAGAGCTTCGTCTCCACCCTCTAATCCCTTTCATTTTATTCTATCCTCTGTGACTACAGGTCTCCTTTGAAGTGTCCTCTGTCTTTCTTTCTTTGATTTTTTATTTTATTTTTATTTATTTAATTGAGGGAGAGGGAGGTAGAAAGAGAGAGACAGAGAATGGGCGTGCCAGGGCCTCCAGCCACTGCAAATGAACTCCAGATGAATGTGCCACCATGTGCATCTGGCTTACCCGGGTTCTGGGGAGTCAAACCTGGGACCTTAGGCTTCACAGGCAAGTGCCTTAACTGCTAAGCCATCTCTTCAGCCCTGCTCTGTCTTTCTTGAGATTACACTCTGGCCCCCAGATCTCAGGGCCTACCTACCTGCTCTTAGCCCAACAGGAATCCCCCCTGTCAGGCTGCAGATGCCTTTGCAGTCTCCACTTTTGGAACACCATCCCTCAATCAAACACCTCATCCTTATCCATGGCCCAACCTGGCCTAGTCATCTCCCCTGAGAACCACACCACAGTCTCTTCCTCCCAGATGGCACTGCTGCAGGAGAGGAGGGCATGCACACTGGGGCCAGCACAGCCTGGGGTGGGAGTACCAGCCGGGCAGCCTGGACACATTACTCCTCTTTGTGCAGTAGTTTTCTCCCCAGTGAAGACAGATCCACGATGCCACTTTTGCAGAGTGTCTGTGACAGCCGCAGGAAGTGATGACATGTGAAAAGTGTCCAGCACATAGTGGACAGTCTGTAATCTTCCGGAGCACCTTCCCCATGGGGTTAAATGGGGCAATAAAACATATTCAATAAGAAACACTGAGAGCAGGCAGGCGGCTCCCTGCTAAGAAAGTACTTGATATAGGAAACGATTTAATATGGTATGAGGGTCCATGAAAACTCCACACAAAATGCATGCAGGAACATTGTATTGTCAGCCAACTAGAGTAAGTCCAGGTATTATCTCATGGGCAGGAAAACAAGGCTGACCTGGAATTCACTATGTAGTCTCAGGGTGGCCCCGAACTCACAGTGATTCTCCTACCTCTGCCTCCTGAGTGCTGGGATTAAAGGTGTACGCCACCACGCCCAGCTCTCTCTCTCTTTCTATTTTGCCTTGCTTTATTTTTATGTTTTCCAGAGCTGGAGGGCCTCAGGCATGTTAGGAGAGCACTCTTCCACTGTGCTACTTCCCAGTCCCTTTAGCAAACAGGTAACAGGATTACAACTGGGTGGCTCTCTCTGCCAGTCTCACCTTGCCAAATTTAATGGAAATGTTTGTCTAGACCTTGCCAAATTCCCAGAAAGCCTCTCTGGTTCCCATGGCTTTGCTATTCAAGAGGAAGGGAGTCTTCTCTGTAGAGGTAGGTGTGGTCTATTTAACAGTGCTGGAAGCAAGTTCAACACAAATAACCAATGTGGGCAGATTGCACAAGTCTCAAGTTATTTTCGTGATGGGCAATGTTTTCCTTTTTTATTCCTTTTTTTCCCTCTATTTCAAATGCGCTAATGATTCACAGCACATAGCCAGCAGTAACTGTCCAGTACAATCCAGTGAGCCCACACTGAACACTGGTGTCAGTGGAAGGTTCTGTGTGGGCACTGTTTTTTTTTTTTTTTAAAGATTTTTATATTTATTTATTTATTTGAGATAGAGAGAGGGAGAATGAAAATGGGTGCGCCAGGGCCTCCAGCCACTGCAAAGGAACTCCAGACACGTGTGCCCCCTTGTGCATCTGGCTTACATGGGACCTGGAGAATTGAACCGTGGTCCTTAGGCTTCGCAGGCATGTGCCTTAACCACTAAGCCATCTCTCCAGCCTGACACTGTTTATTTCAATGGATTCTCAGCATAGTAAAGATGGAACAGGAACTGCTGGTTGCGGGGGCATTCTTTTGTAATTTATACCTTTGGTTTGGAAGTGGGTCATCAGATCACAAAATAAGGTCACCACAATCTCCTCAGTGTGAGCCACCCGCTCTTGGGGAAGCAAAGCCATGTATGGACACCATATGAAAGTGCTCAGTGTGCTTTTGTGTAAGAAGGAACTTCCTGGACCACCCTGGTGAGCCATCTCATGTGAGCTCAGCCTCTGACCTCGGTGGAGCAGGCTGTGAGATTCCCTGCAATCTTTTGTCGCTGCTATATTCCCAACCGGCCGCATGTCTGCCTCCCCCACACACTGCAATGTGTTTAAAATCATTATTGATCGCTCCTTAATCCACATTGTGGATTCAACAGAATCGAAGCTGACAGACACGGTTGTCTTCGCAACATAGTTAGTCCATTCAAACGGACAGAGGTGAAAATCATGTCCTTGTATCCAAGAAGCCAGGCAGATGGTTTCTTTGTTTTCTGCCCACCATAGTCCAGTTTCCTAATTCCCTCTAGGAAGTTGAGGGCAAGGGTCATGAGGGATATTTGAGTCAAGGAATATTTCCCGAGAGAAGTCTTAGCATTTAAACTTTACTTTTTTTTTTTTTTTTAAATTTTGTTTATTTTTTATTTGAAAGTGACAGAGAAAGAGGCAGATAGAAAGAGAGAAAATAGGTGTGCCAGGGCCTCCAGCCACTGCAAACAAACTCCAGATCCACTTCGCACTTTGTGAATCTGGCTTATGTGGGTCCTGGGGAATCAAGCCTTGAACCAGGGTCCTTAGGCCTCATAGGCAAGTGCTTAACTGCTAAGCTATCTCTCCATGCCACTAAACTTTACTTTTTATGCTTTAAAAATTGAGTATTCCATGCTTATGGTTAAAACAAAAACAAAAACAAAGTTAAATTGTACACAGTGAAAAGTTGGTCTTACTCATCTCACAGGCCCCCTCCCCAGTTCTATTCCCCAGAGGCCACTGTTATGAGTCCCTTCTTTCTTGTGACTCTTCCAGTGTCTACCCATATGAGAAGTTGCATTTTTATATGTTCAGCTCAAGTGGTTCATAAGATGCCTTTTCCAATAGCTCTCCATGGCAACATAACTCCGGCACACACACATACGGACAGCCACGTGTACACACAGTCGTTCTTTGAAGCATAAAACGGAGGGGCAGTGATGCAACAGAAAGTGAATAGAAGGCACATTACAGTAAACCGCAGTGGTTAGTGGCGTCTCAGATGGTTCCAGACAGCTTTTTAGACCGAAATAGCTCAGTGAGAACAGCCCAGCCTACTCAGGCTGCAGAACAGATCCCAGGGACTTGCCTTCGTGCACCCTTCCCTTGCAGCTCAAGTCTAAACACATCAGAGTGTGGCAGGGCTGCACAGATCTGTTAGCACACAGACGAACACCCCAGCTCCACAGCTCTCCTCGTTCTTTCTCCTCAAAACCAGGAGTTTTCTTACAGCTTCCCTCTGTTCCTCCCCCGGCCCTTACAGTTTTTCTGTCTCTGTTCCTCCCCGCCTTTAATCCCAACACCAGGCGGGAGGAAGGAGGAAAGAAGGCCACCCTGAGTTTACAGAGTTTTTCAGGTCAGCCTGACCAGAGTGAGTTCGCAAAACCAAAAAAAAAAAACCCAATTCTCACATTCTAAAGCAAAGTGGGGGAAATCTCACCCGTAAATAAAGAGCGATGTGTGTTTGCATTTGAAAAAAAATAAATCTAGAAAAATCGAACTATGAGGCCATTCTGAAACAGATCCTAAGCACAGCACACATTTGGAAAATGTATTTGTTGCCAGCATTTGTTAGACATGGGGATAGGAGTGACTCTTGAGAGAACCTTCATAAGTTGTTGTCCTGGAGATTCTCCATAGCTGAAGCAAGAGTAAAGACAGTTGAGGACTTTTATCTAACTAGTGGTATAGAACAGAGACACACTGTGTGTGTTACTGGGGATTTGAACTCATGGCCCTGCACATGTCAGGGGTAGAGATAATTCTACCACTGAGCGGTCTCCCCAGCCCCTCATACAGAATAAAAAGGGTCCATCAGTAATTGTTAGTAGAGTCATCCATCTATAGAAGTCTGAGTCAAAATATCTCATTGAAAACTAAATCCTAGGGCTGGGGTGGTGGCGGCTCCATTGGTAAATTGCTTGTTATGCAAGCACGAGGACCTGAGCTTGGATCTCCAACACCCATGTAAATGCCAGGCGTGGTGATGCATGCCTGATCCCAGCATGGGGAGGTAGAGACAGAAGAATTGCTAGGCTTTGCTGGCTAGACAGTCTAGCCCAGCCTAGCCTAATTGGCGAGCTCCTGGTTCTCACAGTGAGAGACCATGGCTCAAAAAAATAAGGTAAGGAGTGTTTGAGGAAGGCACCTGATGTCGACCTGTGACCTTCACATGCACACACATTAAATTGTAATTATCAGAGCCATATGAAAACCAAGAGAAAAGAAAAGGAATGTTGGGCTGGAGAGATGGTTTAGCGGTTAAGGCACATGCCTGCGAAGCCTAAGGACCCAAGTTCGATTCTCCAGGTCCCACGTAAGCCAAATCATTAAAAAAAAGAAAAGGAATGTTTCCAATGTACAGTAGACAAACTTAAAAACAGGTTTATTTCTGGTCAAAGAAATAGTTATTTGCCTGTTTAGTTTTTTTTTTTTTTTGGTTTTTCGAGGTAGGGTCTCACTCTAGCTCAGGCTGACCTGGAATTAACTATGTAGTCTCAGGGTGGCCTTGAACTCTCAGCGATCCTCCTACCTCTGCCTCCCGAGTGCTGGGATTAAAAGCGTGCGCCACCACGCCCGGCTTTTTTTTTTTTTTTTTTTTTTTTTTTTTGAGGTAGGGTTTCACTCTAACTCAGGCTGACCTGGAATTCATTATGTGTTTTTCAGGCTGGTCTCAAACTCATAGCAATCCTCCTTACTTCTGCCTCCCAAGTGCTGGGGTTAAAAGGTATGTGCCACCACACCCAGCTCTCCCTGTGTGGGACTTTTGCAGTCAAATGCTCTACCCCTGAGCTATGTCCCCCTGTGTGGGACTTTTGAATTGCCACACACACAGGTGGCTACTCCCCAGTGTCTGATGCTTTTGGGCATTCATTCATGCTCCTGTGGGTGGGATGCCTTGAATCCTGACTGGCCCATGACTTACCTGTGACCGGTAGAATGGGGCTGAAATGAGGCTGTGTGGTTTTTCCTAAGGACAGAGCAGGAGAAGCTTATAGCTTCTGCTTCCATCTCCTGGAAAGCTTGACTGGAGGAAGACAAATGCCACATAAAGAAGTATGTCCAGCTCTCCTGACACCACCTGGCTGTGAGGAAGCCCAGGTACGAGGTGGAGTAGCTTTGTGGGGAAAGCCAGGTCTGACCAACCCTCAGCTACTCAGCCGTCCCATAGCACGTGGCATGTGAGTAAGGCGCCATTTTGGATATCCAGCTCAACATATTCTGGATGGTTCCCGTCCCAGCCAACACTTGAGTACACCTGCTTGGGAAATTCCAAGTGCACATTGCTCATCTGGCTGCAGCCAGGCCACAGAATCGCCAGCTATAGTTCTCAGTTGCTGCTTGAAGCCGCTGAGTTCTGGAGCAGGGTGGTTATATAGCATTAGGTTAACAAAACATTTTCTTTGCAAGGTTTTGAATCTTACAGTTAACTTTCCAGAATCATCTCACCCCTCCCTCACTGTGCATTGTGGGAAATTAATCCTAGATTAGGATTACCCCTGATTAGTTCACACTAGTTGTTATCAAAGTGTGTTGCTTTGATAGCCTAACAATGTCACATCTGTGCTTGTTAGAAAGGCATTTTCTCATAGCTGGGCGTGGTGGCCCATGCCTTTAATCTCAGCACTCGGGAGGCAGAGGTAGGAGGATCACCAAGAGTTCGAGGCCACCCTGAGACTACATAGTGAATTCCAGGTCAGCTTGAGCCAGAGTGAGACCCTACCTTGAAAAACCAAAAGAAAGGAAGAGGGAGGGAGGGAAGGAGGGAGGGAAGGAGGGAGGGAGGGAGGGAGACAGAGACAGAGAGAGAGAGAGAGAGAGAGAGAGAGAGAGAAAGAAAGAAAGAAAGAAAGAAAGAAAGAAAGAAAGAAAGAAGGAAAGAAAGAAAGGCATTTTCTCTCCAGCCCTTCCCTGGACGTACTGCCTCTAGCTCTGGAGCTGAGGCTCTCATCCATGTCTAATAAGTCCTTCAGGGGGTTCTGGTGCATGCTCAAGCCTGAGGCTCACTGCTCTCCATCAGTCGTGCTAAGCAGATCTCTCCTTTCTAGCGAATGACTCAGGAATCCAGGCCCGAGCCCAAAAGCACATAGCATTCCCTGGTGTCAGTGGTTGTTTGTGGTTGAGGGAGTGGCTTTCTTTCTGAGGCAGGTTTTCCATCTGTGACGAGACCTACTAAAGATGCTGAGGATGGACCACAGAGGTGCAGAAATAACACGAGTCCCAGATACCTGAATTCAGACGTTCTGATTTGTTTTCTTTATCCATGGATGCCTCAACTCAGAGCAGGAGTTCCTGTTGGTTAAACCCATTTGAGTCAGCACTTAAATGATCTGAAGCCAAAAGCACGCCTCCAGACACAATGAGCATTATAATCTCTTTCTCACTGGTTTAGACAACTAGGACACGGAACTGCTAGGATTGGAATCCAGGTCTTTGTGGCCCAAACCCACCTTCAGAATGAAGTCATAAATGGTAAGGTTTGCTCCCTTCCTGAGTGAAGGGTTTGCATTATTTTGAAATAATTGGGCTGGAGAGATGGCTTAGCAGCTAAGGTGTTTGCCTGCAAAGCCTAACACCCTGAGTTCAATTCCACAGTACCCATGTAAAGCAGATGCACAAAGTGGCACATGGGTTTGGAGTTTGTTTGCCATAGCTGAAGGCCCTGGTACACCCATTCTTTCTCTCTGTTTCTCTTCTATCTCTTTCTGTTTGCAAATAAATAAATAAATAAATAAATGAATATTTTTTTAAAAACCAAAACAACTATATATTATTTATTTATTTGTGAAAGAAAGAGAGATGAGACTATGGGTACAGAGCTTCTTGCTGCTGATTAGCTCCAGATGCATGTGCTGCTTTGTGCATATAGTTTATGTGGGACCTGGGGGATCCAAACTGGGCCAGCAGGCTTTGCAAGCAAGTACCTTTTTTTTTTTCGAGGTAGGATTTCACTGTAGCCCTGGCTGACCTGGAATTCACTGTGTCATTTCAGGGTGCCCTTGGACTCATGGTGATCCTCCTACCTCTACCTCCCAAGTGCTGGCATTAAAGGCGTGCGCCACTATGCCCTGCTGCAAGCAAGCACCTTTATCTACTGAGTCATCTTCCCAACACCAGGTTTGCATTTTCAGTGAGATACGGTTCTGGAAAGACATGAAGGTAGTGGGCATCGAACAGAAGAAGTGGTATCGTTGAATAAAGAAAAGCTCCAAAGGTTCTGAGAAAAGCAAATGATTCCTGTGGAGTTCTATTCAGAGCTACTCTGACAGTGTGTCCTTAAGGGGATGGTATTGTATATATGTAAGTAGAAGAACAGATTACTGGGGGTGCAATGGCCTAAGTGAGGTCATGGAAAGAAACTGAGTAAAAGAAAGGTGAGGGTAGGGTTAATCAAAATTCAAGATGTTGTGAATAAGCCAGATGGAAACCTACTTTTTTGGATAGTGGTACACCAGTTCTCCTTTCTCCTAAACAGATTGCCATAGCATGTGGTTTTGTAAGGCCTGCACCAGAACAGTATAAAGCCTGTGTTTCTTTGAGGCAGAGGCAGATTGGTTCAAGTGCTTCTATAAATTATAGCCACCCATGTCATACTACTTCAAAGACAGTTCATAAGCACAAAGGAAGAGTACAGAAGATTTCTGCTAATGTTGATAGAGGGTAACAACAGATCGTACTCAGCGGACATGTGCTCAGGCATAGGTGTGGTGCTTGTCACCCCTCCGAGGACAACTACATCTGAGGGAGGCTCGAATCTCGTGTTTGCTACATCGCTGTCTGCACCGCAGGTCAGCCTTCTCCCACTCCCACCATGTTGCTGCCTCCTCCAGTGTCCCCTCAGAGCCATGGGGCTAATCCTGACTTGTAATCCAAAGCCCAGAGCAGGGACACCCCAGATGCCAGGGTGGCTGCAGTGAAAGCAAAGGGCACAGGGCTTTGGAGAAGCAAGGCAAAGCAGGAGGTGACAAATCTTCTCTCTGGCCATCACCCAGGGTTTAAAAATAAGGGATGGGGGTGGAGTGGGGAGGCTGAGGAGATGGCTTAGTGGTTAAGGTGCTTGTCTGCAAAGCCTAAGGACCCAGGTTCAAGTCCCTAGTACCCATGTAAGCCAGATGCACAAGGTGGTGCATGTGTTTTGAGCTCAGTTGCATTTGTGGCTGGAGGTCCTGGAGTGCCCATTTTCTATTTCTCTCTCAAATAAATACATAATAAAACATTAAAATAAATAAGGCAGGGGTGGGGAGATGGCTCAGTGGGTAAAAAGCACTTGATATCAAGCATGAAGAGCTGAGTTCAGATCCCCAGCCCCACAAAAAGCCAGGTCAGAGATGTGCGGCCAGTATCCCTATGCTGGGGAGTGGGGAGAAAGGAGTCTCTCCAGGATATTCTGGGTAGCTAATTGAGCCAAATCAGTGAGCCTGGGTTCAGTGACAGACCATGTTTCAAAAACTAAAGGGGAGGCTGGAGATGGCTTAGCGGTTAAGGTGCTTGCCTGCAAAGCCTAAGGACCCAGATTTGATTCCCCAGGACCCACACAAAGCCAGATGCACAAGGTGGCGCATGCATCTAGAGTTCCTTTGCAGTGGCTAGAGGCCCTGGCATGCCCATTCTCACTCTCTCTCTATCTGCATCTTTCACTCTCTCAAATAAATAAATAATTAAAGAAGGTGGAGAATCAGTAAGGGAAGATAGGTGCATTGACCTCTGGCCTCCACGTGTGGTTTTGGAAACTCCACAGGCACTCTGCACCGATTCCACACGGATTACGGCTGACTCCTCTGGCACCTGAACGGGAAGCCTCAGCCAGGGCTCTTTCAAACAGCTTGTCCCAGGTGTTTTGCTGTCATGAGCCCCGGTTACCCTGCATTCCCACTAGGCCAAAGGGGGAGCACTTCCTCGGATGGCCTAGGCCAGGGGCTGCTGTGACTGGTGCTAAGGGGACAATGCTGTGCTTGGTGCCAACACCCCTCCTCTGGCTACATAAGCTGGCTAATCGGCTCACTGCTGAGTTGACTGGGAGACACCCTCTTGTACTGCCTGCCCTGGTGTTGCAACAGTAGACCAAGGAAAGGCTTTCTTGTCTACTTTTGGTAGTGTGGGTGGAGCCTGAGGAACCAGGCAAGGCTCAAACACAAGGCAGCTGGCTGCATGTCACCTGAAGAAGGACAGAGAGCCCAAGTAGAGAAACTGCAGGCCCTGGATACTGGAAGAGCTCAGAGGGCTATCAGGCTTTTAGGGTCAGGGGCCTCTGACACCGCAGACCCAGGAGCTATGATGCTGAGGCTGTTGGGATGAGAAAGTCTTATACCTAAGGATCTGGGAGCAGCAGCACCAGGTAGGCCTGCACAGGAGCTCAGGGTCCTGCCACCTGGGGCCTGCAAGAAAGCTCTAACACTAGAGGCATCCACCTGTGGTTGCACCCTTCTGCCGTTCATGGGTGCTGTCAACACAGTCCACAAGAAACTGCAGAGGAAGCAGCGACACAAGTATTGGAGTCTTGCTCCCATTGCCAGCCTGACAACCGCCTCCAGGGAAACAGCAACAAACAGGGTGGTGAACTGTAAGAGCCACAGGGTGGATAGAAATGTCCTGAGGCACAGTCCCCCCACCCCACCCCTTCCCGCTGCCAGGACCCTAATTACCCCACAGTGAACACCAGTAACTCTGCTGAGGAGGGCTTTCAGGGAAGTAGGGGCAGGGGAGAGGGGATATAAGACTATAACAATTTTTTTTTTGCAGAGAGACACAGAGAGAGGGGGCGCGCCAGCAGCCTCTCAGCTGCTGTGAATGAACTCCAGATGCATGCGCCCCCTTGTGGGCAAGTGCGGCATTGCGCCCTTGCGTCACTTTTGCATCTGGCTAAAAGTGGGACCTGGAGATTGGAACCGGCATTCTTAGGCTTAGCAGGCAGGCGCCTTAACCGCTAAGCCATCTCTCCAGTCCAGACTATAACAATTTTGATTTGGGTAACCAAATGATCCCAGCCCAGGCTGATCACTAACTCATAGTGATCCTCCTGCCTCAGCCTCCTGAGTGCTGGGATTATAGGCCTTTGCTGTGTGTGTTTTTAAATTTTTGCATGTGTTATGATGTGTGTGCGCATATATTCATGCAGTGTGTATGCAGGTGCAGGGCCCTATGTGACACATGTGCAGGCTGGGGAGAATTTCAAGTGCCCCCATTTTCCCCTCATCCATTTGTTTCCTTGAGATGAGATGAGGTCTCTCACTCTACCTGAAGGTGCTGTTGTCACCGTTTGCTCAGTCAGCAAGCCCCAGTTTTCCTCTGGTCTCTGCCCCTGCAGGACTGGGGTCACAGACATGGGTGGCCATGCCTAGCTGTTTACGTGGGTGCTAGGGAATCGAACGGCGGGCAGTCTCAGGTCCTCTCAGGCCCTCATGCTAACTCAGCAAGCACTCTTGACCGCTGAGCCATCTCCTCAGCCCCAACCTTTTTTTTTTTTTCAATGGTTGTGATGGGCCACTTCCTGTGTGCTTCCTGGGTGCAGAGATCTTAGACTGAAGAGCTTTAGGGACAGAGAGAAGGGCCACTAGGCCACCCCCTTCCTTTAAAATAGAGTTCCAGAGCCAAGCGTGGTGGTGCATACCTTTAATCCCAGCCCTTGTGAGCCCTCGGTAGGAGGATTATTGTGAGTTCAAGTATAGCCTGGAACTACAGAGTGAGTCCAGCCTGAGCTTGAGTGAGACCCTACCTCAGAAATACCAAAAATAAAAAAACTAAAAACAGGGCTGGAGAGATGGCTTAGTGGTTAAGCACTTGCCTGTGAAGCCTAAGGACAGGAGGCTCGATTCACCAGTACTCATATGAGCCAGATGTACAGGGAGGTGCATGCATCTGGAGTTTGTTTGCAGTGGCTGGAGGCCACTCTTTCTTTGCCTCTCTCTCTCTTTGTCGCTCTCAAATAAATAAAAAAAAAAAAAAAAAAAAAAAAATAAAAAAATAAAGGGCTGGAGAGATGGCTTAGTGGTTAAGGCGCCTGCCTCCTAACCCTAAGAACACTGGTTCCAATCTCCAGCTGTTCCCATCTCCAGGTCCCACGTTTAGCCAGATGCAAAGTGGCGCAAGGGTGCAATGCTGCACTTGACCACAAGGGGGCGCGCACATCTGGAGTTAGTTCACAGCAGCTGAGAGACTGCTGGCGCGCTCATCCCTATCTTCCTCTCCCCCTCTCTCTCTCTCTCTGTCTCTCTGTGTCTCTCTCCAAAAAAAATTTTTTTTTTTTTGTTTTTTCGAGGTAGGGTCTCACTCTAGTCCAGGGTGACCTGGAATAAACTACGTAGTCTCAGGGTGGCCTCGAACTCTTGGCGATCCTCCTCCTCTGCCTCCCGAGTGCTGGGATTAAAGGCGTACGCCACCACGCCCGGCCCCAAAAAATTTTTTTAAAGCTAAAATAAATTAAAAAATAAAAAAACAGATTTGCAGCTAAGGCATCAAAGGGCTGTGGTGTTACCACTGCCCTCTGCCCGCCACCCTACCTGCTTGCTCCCCCACACCAGGAGGCCACATCCCAGCTGGGGGAGAACCCAGGGCCCTCTGGCTTGCCAACCTGGGTCAGTTCTGAGTTTGGGGAACCAGCAGTCTTACCTCAGGCCTGGGCTTCCAGGTGGCTAACTCGGGCCTTCCTGCCTGGATCCAGACTCCATTCCTGGTGTCCTCTTCGGGCCCCTTGCAGACTTGCTCCTGAGACCTCACTGTGAGGAGCAAGAGCCAGTCTCCCCAGCCCGCCCTGGGGCCCCTGTGGACAGCGAGGGAGACACACTCATAAGCATGACTTCCGTCTCTCATTGTGCTGCCAGGGAGTCAGCTTTGCCCTCATCAGACACTTTAAACGGATTTGATTTGGTTTTCATGGAGCCCTAACAAAAGATACCTTAGGAGCTGGAAAGATGGCACTCATCTGTGATCTCAGCACGAGGCTGCTGAGACAGGAGGATGGTCTGTTTGAAGTCAGTTTGGGCTAGGAAGTGAGATCCTATCTCTAGCCCTCCCTGCCCTGAAAGGTAATTTTGGGATTTAACAGCAACGGAGAGCACCGTCTAAAGGAGACCCACCGGGAGTTGAATGGCCTGTGTTAATGAGGGGAAACCTTTTGATTCCAGACTGGGTCTTCCGGCAGCAGCCTGTGGGAGCCGTGCGCTCAAGCACAGCATCGCCTGGCGTGGGTTCTCCATCTGAATAGTAAAGGTGCAGAATGAGCGGACAGATTCAGGTTCCTTAGCACATTCTCTCTGTCTTTGTTTTTCGAGGTAGGGTCTCACTCTAGCCCAGGCTGACCTGGAAGTCACTATGTAGTCTTCAGGGTGGCCTGGAACTCACCAGAGATCCTCCTACCTCTGCCTCCGAGTGCTGGGATTAAAGGCGTGCGCCACCATGCCTGGCCCACATTTGTTCCTTTTAAAGAAATGGATTGCTTTCTGAAAGATTATTTGGTGTGTTTGTATGTAGTGTGTGTGCTGTGTATGCATAGTGTATGCACACATGTGTGCAGATGCATGAGAGCGTGTGAATGCATGAGAGTCCACAGGAAGATGTCACATGTTCTCCGCTGAGGCTCTTCTGTCTTATTCCCTGAGTCAGTCTTCACTGAACCCAGAGGAGCCCTCCCCTCCCTTCCTTCCTTCCTTCCTTCCCTCCCCCTTCCTCCCTTCCTTCCTTCCTTCCCTTCCTTCCTTCCTTCCTTCCTTCCTTCCTTCCTTCCTTCCTTCCTCCTTCCTTCCTTCCTCCTTCTTTCCCTCCCTCCCCTCCCTCCTCTCTCTCTTTCTTTCTTTTTTGTTTATTTTATTTTATTTATTTATTTGAGAGCAACTGACAGAGAGAGAGGGAGAGAAAGAGGCATATATAGAGAGAATGGGTGCACCAGGGCCTCCAGCCTCTGCAGATGAACTCCAGATGCATGTGCCACCTTGTGCATCTGGCTTACGTGGGTTCTGGGGAATTGAGCCTCAAACTGGGGTCTTTAGGCTTCACAGGCAAGCACTTAACCACTAAGCCATCTCTCCAGTCCCAGAGCTCCCTTTCTTGGTTAGACTGGCTGAGCAGCGGGCCTCAGCTACCCTCTCAACCACCCTTAGTGTTGGGGTTACACGGACACACAGCCATGCCTGACTTTAAAAAAAAAAAGAAAGAAAAACTTTTATTTTATTTTATTTTATTTGTTGAGAGAGAGAAAGGCAGATAGAGAGAGAATGGGTGGGCCAGGACCTCCAGCTGCTGCAAGTAAACTCCAGACACATGCACCACCTTGTGCATCTGGCTTATGTGGGTCTTGGAGAATTAAACCTGGGTCCTTTGGCTTTGCAGGCATACGTTTTAACCATAAAGCCAGGCCACATCCCAGCTGGGGAGAACCCAGGGCCCTCTGGCTTGCCTACCTGGGTCAGTTCTGAGTTTTGGGAACCAGCAGTCTTACCTCAGGCCTGGGCTTCCTGGTGGCTAACTCGGGCCTTCCTGCCTGGATCCAGACTCCATTCCTGGTGTCCTCTTCGGGCCCCTCGCAGACTTGCTCCTGAGACCTCACTGTGAGGAGCAAGAGCCAGTCTCCCCAGCCCGCCCTGGGGCCCCTGTGGACAGCGAGGGAGACACACTCATAAGCATGACTTCCGTCTCTCATTGTGCTGCCAGGGAGTCAGCTTTGCCCTCATCAGACACTTTAAACGGATTTGATTTGGTTTTCATGGAGCTCTAACAAAAGATACCTTAGGAGCCGGAAAGATGGCACTCATCTGTGATCTCAGCACGAGGCTGCTGAGACAGGAGGATGGTCTGTTTGAAGTCAGTTTGGGCTAGGAAGTGAGATCCTATCTCTAGCCCTCCCTGCCCTGAAAGGTAATTTTGGGATTTAACAGCACCGAGAGCACCGTTTAAAGGAGACCCACCGGGAGTTGAATGGCCTGTGTTAATGAGGGGAAACCTTTTGATTCCAGACTGGGTCTTCCGGCAGCAGCCTGTGGGAGCCGTGCGCTCAAGCACAGCATCGCCTGGCGTGGGTTCTCCATCTGAATAGTAAAGGTGCAGAATGAGCGGACAGATTCAGGTTCCTTAGCACATTCTCTCTGTTTGTCTTTGTTTTTCGAGGTAGGGTCTCACTCTAGCCCAGGCTGACCTGGAAGTCACTATGTAGTCTTCAGGGTGGCCTCCAACTCACCAGTGATCCTCCTACCTCTGCCTCCGAGTGCTGGGATTAAAGGCGTGCGCCACCATGCCTGGCCCACATTTGTTCCTTTTAAAGAAATGGATTGCTTTCTGAAAGATTATTTGGTGTGTTTGTATGTAGTGTGTGTGCTGTGTATGCATAGTGTATGCACACATGTGTGCAGATGCATGAGAGCGTGTGAATGCATGAGAGTCCACAGGAAGATGTCACATGTTCTCTGCTGAGGCTCTTCTGTCTTATTTCCCTGAGTCAGTCTTCACTGAACCCAGAGAGCCCTTCCTTCCTTCCTTCCTTCCTTCCTTCCTTCCTTCCTTCCTTCCTTCCTTCCTTCCTTCCTTCCTTCTGTCCTTCCTTCCTTCCTTCCTTCCTTCCTTCCTTCCTTCCTTCCTTCCTTCCTCCCTCCCTCCCTCCCTCCCTCCCTCTCTCTGTCTTTCTTTCTTTTTTGTTTATTTTATTTTATTTATTTATTTGAGAGCAACTGACAGAGAGAGAGGGAGAGAAAGAGGCATATATAGAGAGAATGGGCGCACCAGGGCCTCCAGCCACTGCAGACGAACTCCAGGTGCATGTGCCACCTTGTGCATCTGGCTTACGTGGGTTCTGGGGAATTGAGCCTCAAACTGGGGTCTTTAGGCTTCACAGGCAAGCACTTAACCACTAAGCCATCTCTCCAGTCCCAGAGCTCCCTTTCTTGGTTAGACTGGCGAGCAGCGGGCCTCAGCTACCCTCTCGACCACCCTTAGTGTTGGGGTTACAGGCACACACAGCCATGCCTGACTTTAAAAAAAAGAAAAGAAAGAAAAACTTTTATTTATTTTATTTGTTGAGAGAGAGAAAGGCAGATAGAGAGAGAATGGGTGGGCCAGGACCTCCAGCTGCTGCAAGTAAACTCCAGACACATGCACCACCTTGTGCATCTGGCTTATGTGGGTCTTGGAGAATTAAACCTGGGTCCTTTGGCTTTGCAGGCATACGTTTTAACCATAAAGCCATCTCTCCAGCTCCATGCCTGACTTTTTCTTTTTTTGACTTTCTCCTTTTTATTGACAGCTTCCAATCTTACAGATAATAAACCATAATAATTCTCTTCCTTCCCCACTTTCCCCTTCATAAATCTATACTCCATCATATCCCCTCCCTCTCTCCATTAGTTTCTTTTATTTTGATGTCATCATCTTTTCCTCCTATTATAAGGGTCTTGTGAAGGTATTGCTAGGTACTGCGAGGTCATGGATATCAAGGCCAATTTCTGTCTGGACAGTTGCATTGTAAGCAGTCAAACCCTTCCTTTGGTTCTTACATTCTTTCTGCCACCTCTTCCACAATGGACCCTGAGCCTTGGAAGATGTGATAGACGTGTTTCAGTGCTGAACATTCCTCCACAATGTCTTCTTAGCACTATGGTGCCTTTTAGGACATCCCAGTAGTCACCACCATCTGAAAAGAGAAGTTTCTCTAACCAAAAGTGAGAGTAGCATTAATATATGGGCATGAACATTAAGAGAAGTGCTTATAGGGCAGTTTAGTGAGCATAATATATGCATTTAGCCAGACAAGAGCAGGCGTTACACTCCTAATACTCATGACCTCCCCCCACCATAGACTTTTGTTTTTTGTTTTTTGAGGTAGGGTCTCACTGTAGCTCAGGATGATCCAGAATTCAAGTCTCAGGGTGGCCTTGAACTCATGGTGATCCTCCTACTTTTGCCTCCCAAGTGCTGGGATTAAAGGCATGTGCCACCACGCCCAGCCACCATAGGCTTTTGATTAGGTTTTCAATACCAGGCATGTATTCCTTCCCATAGAGTGGGTGGGTCTCCAGTCCAATTAGAGAGCAGTTGGTTCCCCCCATAACAGACATGCCACTATTGTACCCATTGGCTCATTTGGCCTGGTTGGCCAAACTTGAGGCTTGCAGTGTCCACTGTTGTTTATCTCCACTGATGGATTCTGTCTCCCATAAGGCTGCATACAGTGCAGCTTTTTGCAGCTTTCTGTCAGCTGGTCTACTGGGAGCAGGTGTTCAGCTCATGCCCAGTTTGATTTCTTGGTGGCCCTGCAGCCAAGGCATGTGGAGTCTTCAGCAATAGGGTCTTATCATCTATTCCTGGTGGGAAAACAAGAGCCTTAGCAATAGCCTGTAATGTTTTGGGGGCACCAGGGACCTCCCTGGAAAACAACTCACTGGAAGGTATCCCATCCCTGGCACTGCAAATTTTCTAGTAATAGTCTGTGACTTCTGGGTGTGCCATTATCCAAAAAAGTACCATCCCTGAATTTATTTTTCAAGGTAGGGTTTTACTCTGGCTCAGGCTGACCTGGAATTCAGTCTGTAGTCACAGGGTGGCCTTGAACTCACAGCGATCCTCCTACCTCTGCCTCCCGAGTGCTGGGATTAAAGGCGTGCACCACCACGCCTGGCTCCATCCCTGACTTAAAAAATTTTTTTTAAAATATTTTTATTTATTTATTTGAGAGAGAGAGATACAGAAATAGGCAGGGAAAGAGAGAGAATACAGAAAAAGGCAGGAAGAGAGAGAGAGAGAGAGAATGGGTGCATCAGGGCCTCCAGCCACTGCAAATGAACTCCAGATGCATGCGTTCCCTTGTGCAACTGGTTTATGTGGGTCCTGGGGAATTGAACCTGGGTCCTTTGGCCTTGCAGGCATGCACCTTAACCACAAAGCCATCTCTCCAGCCCCCCATGCCTGACTTTTTATGTGGGTGCTGGGACTGAACTCAGGTTTCATGTCTGTATAACATGTGTTCTCACCTGCTAAGTTCCCCAATCCCCTGAAATTTTTTTTTTTTTTTTTTTTTTTTTTTGTGGTTGTTGTTGTTTTGAGGTAGGGTCTCTAGCCAATGCTGACCTAGAATTCACCCTGTAGTCTCAGGCTGGTCTTGAACTCACAGTGACTCCTACTTCTGCCTCCAAGGTGCTGGGATTAAAGGCATGCACTATCACCCCCAGCCTAAAGTTGGTTTTTAATGTCAACTTTATTGGGATATAATCAACACCCAATATGTCCATTTAAAGTATGTAGTCTGGCTGGGTATGATGGTATAGGCCTGTAATCCTCTCATTTGGGAAGTGCAGGCAGGAGAATCAGGAGTTCAATATCATCCTTAAAGTAAGTTCAAGGCCACCCTGAGCTACATGAGACCCTGTCTCAACTACTTTCCCCAGTGTGCAATCTAATGTTTTTTGGTTAGTCACTGTGGTGCAACTATCACTGTGATCCATGCTAGCAGTTTCATTACCTTGAGACAAGCCCTGTACCATTAGCTTCATTCCCCATTTCTCCTTAAGTCCCCCTAGTCCTAGGCACCCATTAATCTACTTTCTGTATCTATGACTTTTCCTACTTCCATGCAACACACACACACACACACACACAAACACACACACACACCTTTAGAATACGTAAATATATATATATATATATATATTTTGCTCTAGCCCAGGCTGACCTGGAGTTGACTATGTAGTCTCAGGGTGGCCTTGAACTCATGTCAATCCTCCTACCACTTCTTCTCCGAGTGTTGGGATTAAAGGTGTGCAACACCACACTTGGCTTTCATATATAATTTTAAAATTTTATTTATTTGCAAGCAGAGAGAGAGAGAGAGAGATAGCAAGGAGATAGACAGAGGGAGAATGGGTGCACCAGGGCCTCTAGCCACTGCAAACGAACTCTAGACACATGCGCCCCCTTGTACATCTGGCTAACATGGGTCCTGGGGAATCGAACCTGGGTCCCTTGGCTTTGCAGGCAAGAGCCCTTACTGCTAAGCCATCTCTCTGGCCCATTTACTTTTGTTTGTTTGCTTGCTTGCTTGCTTTGTGGTAGGGTCTCCCTCTAGCCCAGGCTGACCTGATTTCACTATGAAGTCTTATGGTGGCCTTGAACTCATAGCAATCCTCTTACCTCTGCTTCCCGAGTGCTGGGATTAAAGACATGTGACACTATACCTGAGACAGAGAGTGAGAATATGAATGGGTACACCAGGGCCTTTAGCCACAGCAAATGTGCCACTTTGTGCATCTGGCTTTATGTGGGTACTGGGGAATCAAAGTCAGATTGTTGGGCTTTATGGGCAAGAGCCTTAACAACTGAGCCATCTCTCCACACCAAGGGCCTGATCAGGATTCAGGTAGTCCACCATTTTGAGGGAACTTCGGAAAAGCTGTTGGATTTTATTTTAAATTAATTATTTAACTAATGAATTAATTAATTTGAGAGAGCTACAGAAAGAGTCAGGGAGATAAGAGAGAGAGGGAGAGAGAAAGAGAAAAAAAGCGAGAGAGAGAGAATGGGTGTGCCAGGCCTCTAGCCACTGCAAATGAACTCCAGACGCATGTGCCACCTTGAATATCTGGTTTACGTGGGTCTTGGGGAATCAAACCTGGGTTCTTTGGTTTTGCAGGAAAGCACCTTAACCACTAAGCCATCTCTCCAGCCCTGTATTTTATTTTTTGTGAAATGCTGCAGATATTCGTCATGGATGATTAAGGATGACATGTCCCAGTGAACAATGATGTCACAAAAGAAGAGCATGGGGGTGGGGGACAACTGGAGAGATAGCTCTGAGGTTAATAGGGCTCCGTCTGTAGGCAAGAGAACCTGATGGGGCCAAAGACTGCTGAGTTTGATTCCCTAGAACCAACGTAAATAGCTGGCCGTGGCCACACTCCAGTCCTATGGGAAGCAGAGCCTGGGGCTCATAAAAATGACAAGCTCGCCGGGCGTGGTGGCTCACGCCTTTAATCCCAGCACTTGGGAGGCAGAGGTAGGAGGATTGCCGTGAGTTCGAGGCCACCCTGAGACTACGTAGCTAATTCCAGGTCAGCCTGGACCAGAGTGAGACCCTACCTTGAAAAAAAAAAAAAAAAAAAAAAAAAAAAAAAGACAAGCTCCAGAATCAGTGAAGAGACCCCAATTCAAGGAAAAGGGGGTGGGCAATGGAGGGGGACAGCCAACATTCTCCTTTGGCCTTTATGTGTGTGTCGGGCACTGCATCTGCATACACATGTGCATATACCACCACACACATATATACCAGTCTACTACACACACGCACATGCCAAACAATGCATTGAGTTAAACAGTAGGAATCAGTCAATCTAAGGCCTGATCGGAGGGCTCCATGTCAACATGGACCCCTTTACCTAAAGACGCCCAAAGAAAAATAATCTGGACATTACCAGCCACCTTGAGACCTGTAGAGGGTTAATCCAGCCCCATACTCAAGAGCTTATGGGTATGCCTTCTGAGCTCCATGACTACCAGGACTGGGGACAGGTCGTGCGTGCCCTGGCTGTTCAAAGAAGCGTGCTCTTCCGCAGGACACTTCCTCTTCCTCAATACATTTGTCTGTCTGGGTGGTCTGGGTGGTTGCTAGGAAGCGTGTGAAGGGAAATATGTCTGTTGTTTTAGTAGCTGTGTAAACTCTACTAATAATCACTAGTAAATGATTTCAGCAATGGCACACAGACGACCTAATGGTTTCTGTGCACATACTGGTTTTATTGTTTATAATAAACATTTTCATGTCTGACTTCATTTGATTCTTACTGAGCGCGATCAGCCGGGCCGAGTATCATCTTATTTTCCGGAGTCAGAGTGCTTGAGTTTGAACAAGAGTCACCTTTCTAAGTGCTTTGGGAGCAGATTACTTCTATTTTTTTTTAATGTCTTAGTGTCTTCCACTGGTAACGTTAAAGTCCGCATCCTAGTACTGATTTCCCAGGGGTGTCATGAGATGAGATGACCATGTAAGCAATCAGAACTGTGGCAGGAACACAGTGAACCAGTGTGACTGTCCCCATTATCTTCACCGCTGCTACTAGTTTAGAAACGTGAGAACTAGTGTTCCCCCCAAAATCACGTTGAAACCCAAGTCCCTAATGTGATGGGCTCAGGAGGTAGAGCTTTGGGGATGTAATTAGGTCATGGGCGTGGATCTCTCCAGATGAGATTAGAGTCCTTGTAAGGAGAGACATGGGAGTTTTCTGTCTCTCAGCTAGGTGAGGGCAAAGCAAGAACAAGACATCCGGAGGAAAGGAACAGCGGGCAGGGGTTCCTATTTTGCCCACACAGCCTAAGGGAATGGAGGCAAGAGTCTTAATGTTAGAACTAACCTCCTGTTCCTTTTAAAGGGAAGAGAGCCCTGCCTGTGTTGTACTACTCTTTGATGAAAAATAATATACCTGCCAGGCGTGGTGGCGCACGCCTTTAATCCCAGCACTTGGGAGGCAGAGGGAGGAGGATCACTGTGAGTTCAAGGCCACCCTGAGACGACATAGTGAATTCCAGGTCAGCCTGAGCTAGAGTGAGCCCTACTTCAAAAAAAACAAAACAAAACAAAAATAATACACCGGGGACTGGAGAGATGGCTTAGCAGTTAAAGTGCTTGCCTGCAAAGCCAAAGGACCTCGGTTTGATTTCCCAGGACCCATGTAAGCCAGATGCACAAGGTGGCACATGCATCTGGAGTTTGTTTGCAGTGGCTGGAAGCCCTGGCGTGCCCATTCTCGCTCTCCCCCCAAATAAATAAGTAAATAAAAATAAAATATTTTAAAAAATGATACACCGGGGCTGGAGAGATGGCTTTGTGGTTAAGGTGCTTGCCTGTGAAGCCTAAGGACCCAGGTTAAACTCCCCAGAACCCATGTAAGCCAGACACACTAGGGGATGAATACGTACAAGATGGCATATGTGTCTGGAGTTCAAATGCAGTGGCTAGAGGCCCTGGTGTGCCAATTCTCTCTCTCATAAAATAAAATAAAATAAAATAAAATAAAATAAAATAAAATAAAATAAAATAGGGCTAGTGGGATGGCTTAGTGGTTAAGGCACTTGCTTGCAAAGTCAAAGGACCCAGGTTTGATTACCCAGAACCCACATAATCCAGATGCACAAAGTGGCATATGCATCTGGAGTTCATTTGCAGTGGCTGAAGGCCATGGTGCACCTGTTCTCTCTCTCTCCCTCTTTCTCTGTCAAATAAATAAAATATATAAAAAATAAAAATAAAAAAGATAGACTGAAGCCGAGAATATAGAACTCTATATAAAGAAGTTTTGAGAGATGCCCAAATGTGTATGTGAATTTGTTAATTAGCAAACTTAAAAAATTTTTTTAAATTTATTTGAGCCGGGCGTGGTGGCGCACACTTTTAATCCCAGCACTCGGGAGGCAGAGGTAGGAGGATTGTCATGAGTTCAAGGCCACCCTGAGAATACAGCGTGAACTCCAGGTCAGCCTGAACTAGAGTGAGACCCTACCTCGAAAAAACTAAAAAAAAATTTTTTTTATTTGAGAGAGAGAAAGAGACAGAATGGGCACACCAGGGCCTCCAGCCACTGCAAATGCACTCCAGACACATGTGCTACGTTGTGCATTTGACTTTACACGGGTCTGGGGAATTAAACCTGGGTCATTTAGCTTTACAGGCGAGCACTTTAAGCCATCTCTCCAGCCCTAGCAACTTTTTTTCTCCCAGGAACTATGATGGGATCCTAGAAACTAGTTATTCAATTTGGAAAAGCAATTGCAGGTTTGATTGATATGTCAGTAGAGATATAGTGTGCAAAACAGGGGCCTGTGGAAGAGACAGGTTGACACATGGGCAAGGTCTGCTAGAATCTGCAGGGAATGAGCTGGGAAAGCTGGATAAGAGTGATGAGGAAGAGGAGCGAGGCAAAAGGTATGCACTGACCAGAGCAGCTATGGATGCCATTTTAAAAGCCCCTGGCTGCATCTGAAGCTAGGAGGCTGAGTCCTTCTGTGAGCAGCTCTCTCAGGGGACTCAGAGCAAGTGTCCAGGACTATATGTGAAAACCCGGCCAGCAGCGTATCTCTAGGTTGTGGGGAAGGAACTTTGAATCAGAATCACACAGTATTCAGTGAGGTCAAAACCACATTGGATGGGCTGGAGAGACGGCTCAGCAGTTAAGGTGCTTGCTTGCAATGCCTGATGGCTTGGGTTCAATTCCCCAGTATCCACGTAAAGCCAGATGCACAAAGCAGTGTATGCATCTATGGCTAGAGGCCCTGGCACACCATTGTCTCTTTCTCTCTCCCTCTTTCTTTTTCTGTGTTTGCAAATAAACAAATAAATATTTAAACAAAACAAAACAAAAACCAGGTTGGAGTCAAGCATGCAGAGAAATATAGACTCAGGGTCCAAGTGGCAAGCAGGGACATCGGGAAGGACTTGGTAGAGCTGGTCAACACTTGCAATGAAGGGGGACCAGCCTGTTACAAAGCCCCTCAGAATGCTGTGAGGCTCATGGAAACTATAACAAATGTAAATGAGAAATAATAAACAAGACTGTTAGAAAAGGCACCGAACTTGATGTTGTGTGGGACGTGATGCCATCAGTCAGCGGGTCTTCTGGGAGAGTGCGTGTGGAGTCTGAGATGGCTAAGTGAGAACGTGTTCTAACAACCTTCACTAAAGAACACGAACAGCAGAGATGACATCGTGAGCTGAGCCTGTGACTGCTCACAGCTCCCTGGCCTTAAAAAAAATTGAACATTATTTATTTATTTATGAGAAGAGAGACACCAGGGTCTCTAACCACTGCAAAAGAATTCCAGATGCATGTGCACCACCTTGGGCATCTGGCTTATTTGGGAACTGGGGAATTGAACCTTAGGCTTCACAGGCAAGTGCCTTAACTGCTAAGTCATCTCTCCAGCCCTCTTTGAGTTTTAATATAAAACTGATTTGAAGCTTCAGAATAATGAAAGATGGTTGGGGTGTGGCTGGGGAGATGGCTCAGCAGTTTAAATTAGGTACTTGCTTATAAAGCCTGCCATCCTGTGTAACCACCTAAAGCTAGATGCACAGAGTGGTGCATGCACCTGGAGTTCATTTACATGCAAGAAGCCCTGGCATGTCCATTCTCTCTGCTAGCTAATAACTAAAAATATTAGCCAGGTGTGGTGGCATACACCTTTGATCCCAGCACCTTTTTACATGCATATGTAGAGTATGTGTGGTATGCAATGTGTGTGTGGTGTATATATGTGCCTACACTCATGTACTTGTCACGTGCACATGTGAAGTCCAGAAGAGAACACTGGGTGCCCTCTACCACTCATCCGTGTGCTTCCTTGAGATGGAGTCTCGCCTCCAACCAAGAGCTGCCATTTATTCAGTCAGAGAGCCCCAGTGATTCTCTGATCTCCAACCCACTTACAGGACTGGGGTTGCAGATGTTGTGTATGGCCACACCCACTTTTTTTTTTTTTTTTGGTTTTTGGCTCAGGCTGACCTGGGATTCACTATGTAGTCTCAGGGTGGCCTCGAACTCATGGCAATCCTCCTGCTTCTGCCTCCCAAGTACTGGGATTAAAGGCATGCGCTACCACGCCTGGCCACACCCACCTTTTGACAAGGATTCTGGGGAACAGAACTTGGGCCACATCAGGCCTCTTAGACCTTCATGCTTACGCAGCAAGTGCTCTTACCTGCTGAGTCATTTTTTAAATACATGTGTCCATAACATAATTTTCTTGTTTTTGGAGAATTGAAAGGCCCCAGCCAAAGGTTTTCTGTTTTTTTTTTTTGTTTTGTTTTTGTTTTCGTTTTTCAAGGTAGGGCCTCATCTACTCCAGGCTGACCTAGAATTCATGGAATTCACTATGTAGTCCCAAGGTGACCTTGAACTCACGGTGATCCAACTACCTCTGCCTCCCAAGTGCTGGGATTAAAGGCGTGTGACACCATGCCCAGCTTTTTGTTGTTGTTGTTTTGTTTTAAATAAGGTAGAGCCGGGCGTGGTGGCGCACGCCTTTAATCCCAGCACTCGGGAGGCAGAGGTAGGAGGATCGCTGAGAGTTCGAGGCCACCCTGAGAATACATAGTGAATTCCAGGTCAGCCTGGGCCAGAGTGAGACCCTACCTCGCAAAACCAAAAAAAAAAAAAAATTAAATAAGGTAGAGTCTCACTTTAGCCCAGGACCTGGAACTCACTATGTCGTTTCCAGACTGGCCTTGAAATCACAGTAATCCTCCTACCTGTGCTTCCTAAATGCTGGGATTAAAGGTGTACGTGACCACACCCAACTTTTGTTTTCATTTGTTTCCTAGCAGAGACAGACAATGGGAGGGAATGAGGTCTCCAGGCTTCCTGCCACTGTAAATGAACTCCAGACACGTGCACCACTCTGTTCATCTAGAAATTGTACCCATTTCCAAACAAGTGCCTTTGACCATGAGCCATTTCTCCAACCCAAGCCAAAGGTTTTAGTTTGTTCATATGCTGCACATGTGAACATGGTGTGGGAAGAGTGGACGACTGAAATCTAAATAGTGTGCTTTGTCTTTAGAGCTTCGAAAGTTAAGTCTGCAGATGGATCAGGGCCGTTGCCTCTCATCGGCTATGAGAAACTGACCCTCACCCCTAACTCTCGCCTACTTTCTTCTCTCCATCTGCTTTGATACAAGGTCTCTATAACCCAAGCTGGCTTGTAACTCACTACGTAGCCCAGGCTGTTCTCAAACTCATGCCAGCCTCCTGCCTCAGCCTCCTATGAGCTAGGCTCACAGGCATACATCTGTAATACCCCACACACATCTGCTAAGCCTAGTTTTGATTCTCTAACTGGTGAAAAGATTCTGGCTGGAGAAAAGAGGTTTGCATCCCATCACTTTCTGGCAACGTTTGCATTTCACTTCCCCACCTTCTGGATGTCCTGTGGGGCAGCCTTTCCTGTACTCATTAGTCAGCCTGCCGGGCCGATTTGGGAATAGCAGTTTCTGAGGTGGAGACTTACTCCGCAAGCCCTTCGGGATGGGCAACATCAACGGAGAGCTGGCACCTGACTCCCAGGCTTGCTCTAGTCACCTCGATGAGCGTGTTCTTGTGTCTGCAGACAGAGGCTCTGAGGTACAGAAGCCCGTCTGAGATGTTGGCGCTCACCAGGACAGGGTGAAGTGTGTCTTCCCTGAACTCCAGCTATGCAGAACCCGGAACTCTTCTTCGCTTGGGCTGGCTGGATTTAGGTTTCCTTCTTGCTGCCTCTAAAGTCCTGTGCATTGACCTCACCATTTCTCCTCAAACAAGCAGTTAAAATATTTTATACACACACGCTAAATAATTCTTTTGAATAATAAAAGTTTATTTTGCAAACCAGATAATCACTTTCACATGTATTTTTTATGTAATACAAATTTTTAGGTATTAGATTTGCTCACAATTCACTAGTTGTAGTACAGTGCTCTCATGTTACAGTTGAATAGAATTAAGTTTAAATAAAGTTGCTATTCCAGGAGTTATTCCAGCTCTTCATATTCCATTTGAACCATCTGAAAAGTATACTAGTTACATAAAATTAAATATTTTATTTTAGATAATAAAATATGTTCACTCTGTATGATAATAAAATATAATCGAATACTTGATTAAGTAATAAAAGGGTTAAGAAATGTTTTGGATTGTAATCAAAGGAATGTTAAGTATAAATCTGTAAAAAGATAAATATTTTCTGCATAAAATTTCAATAAGGCAAAACAGTCTCAAACAGCTTACATACATAATAACTTATTTCCAGTTAACATATTTTTGTTTTAGTGCCATAAAAACTGTAACAAATTTTATCACCAAAGATTTGTATGGTAGCATCTATAAAGTCTGTCCATCAGGATGGGCCTTAGTACAAGCATACCTGGGCGGGGGAGGGAAATGCTTGCAGTAGACATGGTTCTATGGTAGCATCTATCGTCTGCCCATTAGGACATGTCTTAGCACAAGCATATGTGGTGGGGGAGGGAAGTGTTTGCAGTAGACATGACTGATCAGCAGGCAGAAGGGCTGGAAGGAGGACCTAAAATGCAGAGGGAAGATGATGCCACCAGCACAGCCATAGAGGGGAAAGCAGCACAAAGCCGGCGAAGGAAGCAGCCAGGCATGGAGGGTCGGTTGTGGCTCAGGCTCTGGGTTCTGATATGGGTCAGAGGCAGATTCCAGCGAGCCATCTGCTTTGAGTCAAGCCTCCTTCTTGATCTGTGACTTCCCAAATGGGGTGCTTGGCATACTTGAGGGAAAGGATGTTTTTTTCTTTGTAGCTAGATATTAAGGTAAAAGTTATTTGGGAGAATGAAACTAATAAATCAATCAACATGCGGGGCTGGAAAGATGGCTTAGTGGTTAAGGAACTTGCCTATGAAGTCTAAGGGCACAAGTTTGATTCCTCAGTACACATGTAAGCCAGATACACAAGGGGGCACATGCACCTGGAGTTCATTTGTAGTGGCTAGAGGCCCTAGTGTGCCCATTCTCTATCTGCCTCTTTCTCTCTCAAATAAATATTTTTAAAAAGCCATCAATATGAGGGTCTCTAGGAAAGAAACATATCCCCAAATGGGTTTTGCTTAATAATGGAGCAGGGAAGGAGTGAAACTTGAATTCAAGTTCTTTAAAAAACAAAAAGGCTGGACAGATGGCTTAGTGGTTAAGTCGTTTGCCTGCAAAGCCCGAGGACCCACATTCAACTGTCCAGATCCCACATTAGCCAGACACACAAAGGTGAGGCAAGCACAAAGTTGCACATGCCCATTAGGTGGCACAAGTGTCTGGAGTTTGTTTATAGTGGCTGAGGCCCTGGTGCACCAATTCTCTCTCTCTCTCTCTCTAAAAAAAAAAAAAAAAACTACAAAAAGAGACCAAGGGGGCCAGGTATGATGATATGTGCCTGTAATCCCAGCATTCAGGAGGCTGAGGCAGGAGGATGGTACATTCAGACAAACAAAACCAAGCCAGCGCTGGGATGTGGCTTAGTGATGGGAGTGCTGTGTGCTTGTCTAGCATGGCAGGTTTGAAGGTCAGCACTACAAAAAAAAAAAAAAAAATGGAGGACAAAGTGGGGTGTGGTGGTATACACCTTTAATCCCAGCACTTAGGAGGCAGAGGTAGGAGGATCACCATGAGTTCAAGGCCATTCTGAGACTATGCAGTGCATTCCAGGTAAGCCTGGAATGAGATCCAAACTTTGAAAAAAAAAAAAAAAGGATAAAAAGGAATTTATTTTTACCAATGTGGTCAAAGTGACACTGTGTTATTTATTCTGGTCAAGAAGTCTCATATGGCTTCTTCTCTGTTCCACGGTGCACACGTGCACATGTGTTTGTGTGCATGTGTGTGGGGAAAGGTCTGATCCGTGTCACCATCTCCCAAATGCTTACTCTTGTCCACATGTCAGTCATTTAAATAAGAAATTATGTCACCAAAATACCCTTAACAGTGTTCAGGATTTATCTGCCTATATTCTATAGCAAGGGAGCTGTGAAGATATCATTAGCAACAAAAGAAGTCAACTGAGATTAGATCAGTGGCTGGGCATGAAGGCTTACAGTTGGTGAGTTAAGTGTGCACACTACCTAGATGCCCTATAGCAAGCTGGGTGCTTTTCTTGTATAGAAAACAGACAAATGCCAGAAGGACCGAAGTACCAAGAATTAGGAGTTTTTTAGGTAGGGCTGGGTGTGGGGGCGCACGCCTTTAATTCCAGCACTTGAGAGGCAGAGGTAGGAGGATCACTGTGAGTTTGAGGCCAGCTTGGGACTAGAGTGAGTTCCAGGTCTGTCTGGGCTAGAGTGAGATCCTACCTCAAAAAAATTTTTCTAGGTAGGTAATGACACAAGCATAGTATTATTACAGTTCTGGAACCAGGAGAGAAAGAAGAAGATGAAGAGGAAGGAAGGAAGGAGGGGAGATCTATCATTCTAAGAAGTAAAGGAAGCCAGGTGTTGTGCAAACATCTGTAACTTCAGCAATTGGGAGGCTGAGGCACAAGGGCTATGAGTTTGAGGCCAGCCTGGGCTACATAGCAAAATCTTGTCTCATAGAAACAAAAAAAAAAAAAAATCCCTTCCCCCCCTCACCAACCAGAAACTGAGTGCAAGCAGCAAGAACTCCTGCTGCATTCACAGGTTCTTCTGCAGGCAGCCAGGTTCTCTAGCTGGAAGGCCTGCTGACAGTGCTCACCACCATGGTATCAGGACCACGCAGCTTGAGGAAGGGCCCCGAAGGTACATGAGGGCAGCTGCGCTGTGAGCACCATGCTGCAGCTAAAGCCAGGCGGGCATGGGGAACTCCTGGGGCAAAGGGCCTGGTCAGCAGGCAGAGGAGCCGAGCTCTGGGCTGAACTTCTGTGATTCTTCACTTAACAGAGGTTCCCACATTCTCAAGGTGACAAAATACTTACAATTGGAGAGAATTATATGAACATTTACTTTTGGCATACACCACAGGATAGACCAAGTCCACTGGTTCAGGTGGGTGGAGTCTTGAATGCATGGTCCACTCATCATAAAGTCAACGCAACAGGCAAGGTCCAAGGAACCATGGTGGAATTCCGGACTGCTTTACGTTGCTTATGTACCCATCATTTGCACAGAAATAAATAGACATTAAGTCAAACCAGGATTACAACTTGGAACAAGGCAAGAGGGGAAGGTAACAATCTGGAACTGTTAAGGCCAACAGTGGGGATTTCTTTAAATATATTTTTATTATATCCACAGGCGGTAGAATCCCAGAGCTACTGTCAGGCACGTAAATACAGACCCTGTAAGAAAAGATGATTGACAGAACTATTAGTTCTGCTAAGTTCCTTAAAGGGATGTTCCTTCTCTTTACCACCGTGTTGGGTTTCATAGGTCACCTAGGCACCTAGGGCTGACTTAACGGGAGGGCCAGCTACCAGGAAGAACGCCCCGGCACTCCCTCTCAGCACAGAGAGAAGAACCGGGAAACTCTGTCTGCTCATTGATGAACTAGAACCCACAAAGCATCTCTCTAGTAAAGAATAAGCCCCCCAACTCGCAGCCATCACCTTCAGAGGACAAATGCTTCTAAGAGTCCAGCGAACTTTCCCATCCAACTATTGGGGGTCACCAAAACTCTATGGTCACAACATGCATGTATGTGTACCATGTACCTCAGTATAGAGAGCCATAACTTTAAAATATTTGATCAATCTACAATGTTGGAATAATAATCAATTTTTTGATACCTAAATATTTACTCCTTTGGATTAAATCTTGAAAAAGTTGTGTCACCAACTAAGTAGAAAGATGACAACTGGGGCTGGAGAGATGGCTCGGTGGTTAAAGTGCTTGCTTACAAAGTCTGACGGCCTGGGTTCGATTCCCCAGTACCCATGTAAAGTCAGATGCACAAAGTACACAAAGTGGCACATGCATTTGGACTTCGTATGCAGTGGCAGGAGGACCAGGCACACCCATACTTTCTCTCTCTTTCTCCTTGCAAATGAAAAAAAGATGACAAATCAAATGCCTTCCATTTTATCTATAAAGCATTTCCTGAATTTCACTAAAAATCCCCAAACTATAGTGTAATGTCAGCATCTTGCAATTATGTCAATTGTAAAGTACACCATTACTTATGAATTAGTTAGTTATAAATTAACCAGGTGCGGTGGTGCACGCCTTTAATCTTAGCACTGGGGAGACAGAGGTAGGAGGGTTGCCATGAATTCTAGGCCACTCTGAGACTACAGAGTAAATTCCAGGTCAGCTGGGGCCAGAATGAGTGAGATCCTACCTTGAAAAACAACAACAACAACAACAACAACAAAAAAGAAAGCTATAAATTAAAGATGGATCTACTGGAAACTGTAAGATACTTTTCAATTTAAAAAATGGTGAAGAAAATAGGGAGATGGCTCAGTGATTAAAGGTGCTTGCTTGCAAAACCTGCCAGCACAGGTTCAATTTTCCAATACCCACATAAAGCCAGATGCACAAAGTGACATCTGGAATTCATTTGTAGTGGCAAAAAGCCCTGGCACATCCATTTTCTCAGTCTTTGCTAGCAAATAAATAAAAAAAATTTAGGGATGGAGAGATTGTTTAGCGATTAAGGTACTTGCCTACAAAGCCAAAGGACCCAGGTTCGATTCCCCAGGACCCACATAGGCCAGCTGCACAAGGTGGCACATGGATCTGGAGTTTGTCTGCAGTGGCTGGAAGCCCTAGCATGCCCATTCTCTCCCTCTCTTTCTCTCTCAAATAAATAAATAAAACATATTCTAAACAATTTTTTAAATAAAAAATAAAGATGTTAAAGCATAAGAAATGGATTTTAAAGCGTGGAGTGACTTATTTTATGAATGTCATATATTTTCTGTCCAAGTTGTCTTAAACACACAGCATTAAGCATCTTACCTGCTAAGTATTTGATAGTGTCAAGCTTGTGTGCCTCTAGCATGGTTTTGAGGCCAGCAACCTCAGTTTCTATTTTCCTGTCAGTCTGGGTCAGGGCCCGGTCTTGCTGAGCATGCTTTTAAAACAAAGAGGTTGAGAGTATTAGCATGGGTAGACTCCCTCCAGCCCTGCCAATCCAGAGCTCCTTCCCAGCAGGGGACACCAGAGGCCTGGGGTTTAGTCTTATATCTGCTACCTTAGGCTATACGGCGTTGTCTAGGACCTTTAACAGTTTATGCCTCAGTTTCTTTATTTGGAAAAGGGGGTGGGGGATACCAGTGACTCAGCCTTTACAAGAGCTGTTTCAAGAATCAAGTGCGATAATCCATGTGAAAAGCTGCAGCCTTGTGAGGCCAGCTGCTCCCCTGGAGGTGAGATCTCACTTTCTGAAGCCCCTCAGGGCAGGGCACACACTGACCACCCAAGTTCTTCCAGAAATGAATGAAGCCCTAACCAACACCTCACCAACAGCAGCAGGGCCTGTCTTGTCCTATTTCTAGTCACATTTTTAGAAGCTTTCCTCTTTCACAGGTCAAACATTAAATGTTATACTGATCTAAGGCCTGGCTACCAAGGAACAAATTGTGTCCTTCTCCAAAGATGACAGTTTGTTAAACTGCTCACTAACCCCCAAGGGTACTGAACTAGGTTTGATATGCTAATGCATAAAAATCCTGAAGAAGGGCTGGAGAGATGACTTAGTGACTTTGCTTGCCTGTGAAGCCTAGAGACCCATGTTCCACTCTCCAGATCCCATGTAAGCCAGATGCACAAAAGTGAAGCAAGTGTAAGGTTGCATATGCCCACTAGGTGGCGCAAGCATCTGGAGTTGGATTAAATGGATGAGTCCCTGGCATGCTGATTCTCTCTCTCTCTCTAAAAAAAAAAATTAAAATTAAAAAAGAAAAAAATTGAACTTTCACTAAAAATCCTACAATAAGTAGTTTCTCAAGAGCACTACTTTAGACAAATAATAAGGAATTAGGCTTCCACAAGGAGAAAACTATTCCAGGAAACATTCTAATGTATCACAGAAGCCTCTGGTCCGTTCAGAAGTCCTGGGAACCAGAGCACAGATTATCTTCTCCACTGTTATTATTACTATTATTAATCATCATCATCAGCAGCAGCAGCACAAAACCCCAGGGGACCTGGTACAAGCTAAACACACGCTCTACTGCTGAGCTCTGACCCAGCCCATGAAGTGACAGAATGGAAAGGGGCAAAGACAGCAGGCTGGAGAGATGGCTCAGTGTTAAGGTGCTTGCCTTCAGAACCTAATAACCCAAATTTGATTCCCCAGTACCCACATAAAGCCAGATGCAAAGGGTGGTGCATGTATCTGGAGTTGGTCTGCAGAGGCTAGAGGCCCTGGCACACCCATTCTCTCTGTCTGTCTCTCTTCTCTCTCTGCTTGCAAATAAACAAAATTTTAAAAAATATAGAAGACATCTCCACTCCTTAGTATTTGTTATAACTGACATTTGAACTTGGGTATTTTTTGCTACTGTTGTGAAGTTTAAAAATCCTATGGTATTCAACTTCTGGGTATTTACCCCACAGAAACAAAAGCAAGACTCCAACAGGTGTCTGCACACCCACGTTCACTGCAGCAACAGTCACTGCAGCCAAAGACCGAAGCACCCAAGTGTGCAAAGTGTGGTAGTCAACACAGCAGGGTGCTCTTCAGCCTTGCGGAGGAAGCGGCTGTCTCAGTGTGGTGGAGTGAAGGCAGTCACAGAAGACAGGGGCATGATTCTACTTCTGCGAGGTTAAATTTATCCAGAAAGGAGAAAGGAAGTTGTACGAGTTTAAGAGACACGGTTTCAATTCTGCAAAACACATGCTGTGTACTACACACATCAAAGGTTAAGATCGCCATTCTCATGTGCATTTTACCCAGTGAGAAACCACATGTCACTACATTTGCACATCTTCCTGTCACACATCAGCACCAACAAGTCACCCACGGTGGGAAGAAGCAAGAGGAACGAGGTGACAGTCTCATCTCTTACCAGCGCCACGATTTCTGTCCTCAGTTCCAGTAGCTTCCTTTCATTCAATGAATACTGAAACAAACATGCAACACAGGTCAGATTCTGGTCTGTTCCTTCCCTCTTTCTTGGTGCCTTAAATATTCTGGTCTCAGAACATCCTGGAACGTGTAACACCTGATCACTGCCCCTGGGGCAGAGGCAGCCTGCTGCTTCCGGTGGACCTTGAGGCTCACCCGCCCCTCACGTGTGGACTCCTTTGTCAACTGTCATTTCTCTCTCTGGGTTTCTTCTTTTGTCTCTTGGCTGGATTATCTCTGGGTCCTACCCACTATGAGAACAGAATTTACGGGGCCCATTTAGAAGACACTGAGCACATGCCTTTTGGCTGTAGGAGGGGTGAAAAGAAGGAACACTATTTAATCTAGGAACTACCCCATCCTAACTATAAGCACAGCACACACCAAGTCCCAGAAGAAAAGACATTAGGGAAAAAATTGCTCCAAGGAATATTATCCTGTAACAAGACACTGTATTGTTACTATGAAACACAATATACATACCAGAAGCATACTACGCCATCATGCTACTTTTTATTTATTTATTTATTTTATTTGTTTGTTTGTTTGTTTTGAGGTAGGGTCTCACTCTAGCCCAGGCTGATCTGGAATTCACTACGTATGCATGTGCCACCACACCCGGCATATCATGCTAGTTTTTATAACAATCACCAATAGCACCCAGGATGTGATGATAACAAGCTGGTGGTAGTGAAAGAATGACAAGATTCACCCAGAATTAAAATGGGGTCTTGGGAGCTGGGCGTGGTGGTGCATGCCTTTAATCCCAGTACTCGGGAGGCAGAGGTAGGAAGATTGCCATGAGTCAAGGCCACCCTGAGAATACAGGTCAGCCTGGGCTGGAGTGAGATCTTACCTCAAAAAACTAAAAATAAATAAATAAATAAATAAAATGGGTCTTGGGGTTGGTCAGATGGCTTAGGGGTTAAGGTACTTGCCTGCAAAGCCTGAGGACCCAGGTTCAATTGCCCAGTACCCACATAGGCCAGATGCACAAAGTGGTACATGCATCTGAAGTTTGTTTGCAGCAGCTAGAGGCCCTGGCAAACCTATTCTCTCTCTTTTTGCTTGCAAATAAATAAAAATTTAAAAGAAGGGGGGATCTTGGACTAGACAGATGGCTCAGTGGTTAAAGGTGCTTGCTTGCAACGCCTGATGGCCTGGATTTGATTCCCCAGTACCCAGGTAAAGCCAGATGCACAAAATGGTGCACGCATCTTGAGTCTGTTCACAGTGGCAGGAGGCCCTAGCATGTTCATTCTCTCTCTGTGTCATTTTCTCTCTATATTGTGCTCACCTGCTATGCCAAAGAACACAGGTTTGATTTCCCAGGACCCATGTAAGCCAGATGCACAAGGTGGTGCATGTGTCTGGAGTTTGTTTGCAGGGCTACAGGCCCTGGTGTGCCCATTCTCTCTCTCTGCCCCTTTCTTTTTCTCTCTCTTAAACAAACAAACAATTTTTAAAAATGGGTGTGAGTAGGACGTGGTAGCTCACACCTTTAATTCTAGCACTCGGGAGGCAGGGAGGCAGAGGTAGGAGGATCACTCACTGTGATGGCAGTAAAAGGATTTGGTAGTCTTGTTAACATTAAAGCCAAATGCATCTCCTCAGTAGTTAGCATTAGGATTTAGCAGAGGAGAAAACATCAACCTGTTATTTATTTATTTTTTATATAATTTTATATTTTTTAAAGATTTTATTTATTTATTTTATATGAGAGACACAGAGAGAAAGAGGCAGAGAGAGAAAGAATGGGCACACCCCAGGGCCTCCAGCCACAGCAAACAAACTCCAGATGCATGTACCACCTTGTGCATCTGGCTTACGGGTGAATTGAGCCTTGAACCAGGGTCCTTAGGCTTCACAGGCAAGAGCTTAATGGCTAAGTCATCTCTCCAGCCCATATTTTTATGTTTTTTTTTTTATTTTATTTTATAATTTTTGGTTTTTCAAGGTAGGGTCTTCACTCTAGTCCGGGCTGACTAGAATTCACTATGTAGTCTCAGGGTGGCCTCGACCTCATGGTGATCCTCCTACCTCTGCCTCCCAAGTGCTGGGATTAAAGTCGTGTGCAGCCATGCCCAGCCAGCCCATATTTTTATTTTATTATTATTATTTTGGTTTTTCAAGGTATGGTCTTACTCTAGCCCAGGCTGACCTGGAATTCACTATGTAGTCTCAGGGTGGCCTTGAACTCATGGTGATCCTCCTACCTCTACCTCCTGAGTGCTGGGATTAAAGGCGTGTGCCACCATGCCTGGCTTTTATTTTATTTTATTTATTTTTATTTTGAGAGACAGAGAGAGAGAAAGGAAGAGGCAGAGAATGGGTGTGCCAGGGTTTCTCAGCCACTGTGAACGAACTCCAGACATGTGTACCCCCTTGTGGACATCAGCGACATTGCGCACTTGCATCACTTTTGTGTCTGGCTAAACATGGGACTTGGAGATTTGAATAAGTGTTCTTAGGCCTCACAGGCAGGTGCCTTAACCACTAAGCCATCTCTCTAGCCCTTATTTTATTTTTTGAGGTAGGGTTTAACTCTAGCCCATGCTGACCTGGAATTCACTGTGTACTCTCAGGGTGGCCTTGAACTCACGGTGATCCTCCTACCTCTGCCTCCCAAGTGCTGGGATTAAAGGCATGCATCGCCACGCCCGGCTCTCAACTTGTAATTTAAATAAAGATTTTTTTTTTTCAAGGTAGAGTTCACGCTAGCCCAGACTGACCTGGAACTCACTCTGCAGTACCACATTTGCCTTGAACTCACAACAATCCTCCTACCACTGCCTCCCAAGTGCTAGTATTAAAGGCATACAGCACCATGCCTGGCTTTTAAATGAAGATTTTAAAGACCTAAGTTAACATTGTGATAGGAAAACATGTTAATGGTTTGAAGTATCTAGAAAATTTCTAGTTATAAAATGTCCTACTGGAATTACTGGGGTTGGGGTGGGGTGGCAGGTAATGGATTGTACAAGGAAAACCCCACAAGACAAGGCTGCTCCATTCCATGATGCTGGGAGGGTTTGAAAGCAGGACACGTGCTGTGCAGCACATCACCACTGGAGGGCGCTGTGGAACTGGATGTTCAGCATCCCTTTACGTTCCCATCTTCACACAAACAGATTCACCAGGGAAAGAAAGACGACATCACGACACAGTCTCGATTATTAAAAGAACACCTCTGTGGCTCCGTCTCTGGAACTCCAAAACAGTTTCCAAACCATAATGCTTTTGAAACTGGCTGTAAATATCATCACAGTTAATTTTTATTGCAGAGCTAGGCATCAAACCCAAGGCTCGCACATTCTAGGCAAGTGCTCTCACATGAGCTATACCCCCAGTCCTAATTCATCAGTATCGTAACTTTACCAGGAGGATGCTTCTTCACCAACGCATTTACGTGTACGTTAGCATTACGATGCACTTCTGCCTTGTACTTCAGATTTTTGAACCTCACTTCCCAGCCAGCTTAGTAAATCACGTACATTCACTGGCTTTAGTCCACTTTCATGTCCATTTCCTACTTCCCTATGGATATTTCTTCAAAGCCTGGTTAGCTACAGGCTTATCAAAAACTTCCCAAGTCAAGTTAAATCAGGTAAAAACTAACCATAAGCCTCTCTTCTAGACACTCATCATATGGTGGTCACAGGGCGGCTCAGTAATGCGAGGTGACTTAATCTCCAGGACTGATAAGTATCATGGCTTTGAAACATGGGTAATGGGCACACAGTCACTTCTGTAACAAAGTTCAACGGAACTATCTTACTCCAACAGCCGTTCCAAATACACTCATGCTGTCTGAGGTCCAGCCTTAGCTCTGGTTATCATTACAACACATTTTATTTTGATCAAAGGCACACTGTGAAAAATGACAAGGGCATGAACAGCCGAGTGCTCTTTTCTGAGCAGAATCCAATTCGTGCCAGTGAATAGGGCTCCAATGCCCTATTTTTCATTATGCTAAGAATAAGAAAGGCACCTAACTAATGTTACCACACCTGAAGAAAGCCTGAGCAAGGAGATGAGGAATATCCAGACAGGTTAAAAATCAAGAAAGGTAGGAGCTAGGGGTGTTTTGTAGCTCAGTGGTATCACACTTGCCTAGCACGTGTGAGGCTCAGAGTTCGATCCCCAGCACTGCAAAAGAAACAAAAATAAAAATCCACTAGCGGCAACCTAACACATATCTATTAAATACAGTAATATGCTTTAACCTTGAAATTGGTGTATAATAGTTAGATTAATAAGCAAAGGTTTACTCAAGTCAGAAGATCAGCTTAACTTTTACAAAATTAAGAATGATGAGTAGTTAACTCGGTATTAAACAGACTGAGTTTTTTATAACTATTTGTATATCATATAATCTACTATGTCTGAAACAAAAATTCAAATCAACTTGACCACAATTTTAATGTTACTTCTGAAAGCATCAAATTTAAGCCTTAGTCCAAAATGTAATTAAATCAAGTGAAAACATAATAAATGAGTAAATGTTTAATACCTGTGACCTGTATACAAACATCAGACTTCATCAACATTCCATCTTGAAAGAAATTAATTCATAATCTACTTTTAATAAAGGAACATACCAATTCTTTTACTCTGCTCTTTTCTAGATTGAAGTCTAATTTGGTATCTGTCCGGACTTTGATTACTTCATCCTGGTCGGAGGGCAAAGAGAGAGACAAATGCAGAGTAAGAAGGAAGCCTTCTGGGGACTCAAGCCCTGGCAAGGAATGGCCAGAATTTTCAGAGACATGCATCTAGGACCAGTGATATTGGCAGCTCTGGTCCAGCCATGACTCCAGTTGGTTTTTCCTCAGCCTTTCCAGTTACATATACAAACGATCCCCATTAAGGTTATGCCAGCCTGGAGCAGATCATGATGCTTTTAATGTCAAGATCCCCCTTGCACACTTTCAGGCAACTTGTGAGTAAGGAAGTTCTTTAGACAATGCTGGAAGGCAGAGGGCTCCAAAAAACACATATTTAATTCGGGTTTATATAAAGCCTTCTTGCTAAAACTCATCAAAACCTTTTCTAGGCTGGGAAGACAGCTCAGTGGATACAGCGCTTGCTGTGCACACGTGAGAACCTGAGTTCATGTGAATGCTGGGTGGCTGTGGCAGCGCCTGTCGTCCTAGCCTGGGCCGAAGATCCCCAGGGCAGGCCAGCTGGACTAGCCCAGTCAGCAAGCTCTGGGTTCAGGTGACAGGAGAGTGACTGAGGAAGACACTGGCATCAACCTCTGGCCTCCATACACATGTTTACACAATCGTGTGTGCACATGCAAACAAACATATACCACATATATACAAATCTTTTCTAGTACCAATGTCCTTTCTAAAACAAACTGCTAGTCTGGTAACCATTTGTACCATACACAGACTTTGAAAAGCCATTCTCTTCTGGAAGAACCTAAGGATTCCACAAGGTTGCTTTAGAAGAAATTTGATTTAAAAAATGAGATATCTGGGGGCTGGAGAGACGGCTTAGTGGTTAAGGCACATGCCTGTGAAGCCTAAGGACCCTGGTTTGATTCTCCAGGTCCCACGTTAGCCAGATGCACATGGTGGTGTATGCATCTGGAGTTTGTTTATAGTGGCTAGAAGCCCTGGCACACTCATTCTCACTCTTTCTTTCTCTCCCTCTAATAAATAAATAAATTAATTAATTAAAAAAGAGAGAGAGCCAGGCGTGGTGGCGCACGCTTTTAATCCCAACACTTGGGAGACAGAGGTAGAAGGATCGCCGAGAGTTCGAGGCCACCCTGAGACTACATTGTTAATTCCAGGTCAGCCTGGACCACAATGAGACCCTACCTTGCAAAAAAAAAAAAAAAAAAAAAAAAGAGAGAGCTGGGTATGGTGGTGTAAGTCTGCAACTCCAGCACTTGGGAGGAAGAGGCAGGAGGACTGAGAGCTGTAGTTAGTTATACACATCATGAAGGAAGGAAGAAAGGAGAAAAAAAGTCCTGCTACAACATAATGGACTTCATGAACTGGTTACAGGTACTGGTATTGTGTAACTGATTACAGGAACTGGTAGTGTAATGTATTCTTTAACTGGTTACAGGAACTGGTGATGTGTTCTGTAACTCATTACAGGTTCTGGTAATTAATTATTCATGAGCTGTGCTCCCAGCTCTGTCTTCCAGAGTGCACCTTTGAGATATAAACATCACACATAGGATTTTGTTTGTTTGTATTTTTTTTTTTTCTTTTCTTTTTTTTTTTTTTTGTTATTTGAGGTCGGGTCTTGCTCTAGACCAGGCTGACCTGGAATTCACTATGTAGTCTCAGGGTGGCCTTGAACTCACTGCAGTCCTCCTACCTCCCAAGTGCTGGGATTAAAGATGCGCCACCATGCCTGGCTGGATTAAGTTTTAAGAGTAATACAATTTGTCTGTGACATTTCTTCTGTTAGTAGCATGTAATTAGAAGCAACCCCAAGACAGGTTAGACTCTTACCATTACTTGTTGCTTTAACTGATGTAGCTCAAGTTTGATTTTCTAGAAACATTAAATAGAAAAAAGTAAGGATATGTTTACAAAGTTAGAAGAAAAATGAAAAACTTGGTAACCAAATATTACAACAGTGAACTTTAAAGCATGAGCCTACAACAGTTGATTAAATGGCTTGGAAGAAAAAAAAAATTTTTTTTTTTTTGTTTTTCGAGGTAGGGTCTCACTCTAGTTCAGGCTGACCTGGAATTCACTCTGTATTCTCAGGGTGGCCTTGAACTCACACCGATCCTCTGCCTCCCAAGTGCTGGGATTAAAGGCGTGTGCCACCATGCCTGGCTGCAAGAAATGTTTTTATGTCATAACTCCCAACTGAGAAAAATCCTGTATACATCATCACATTAGGAGGACGTGCATACTAATATCCCAGCAGAGAGTTCTCCTCTGCCTTTGTTATTACCCCAAGGTGGGGTCTCAGTCTAGCCCAGGTTGATCTGGAATTCATTCTGTACCACAGGCTGGCCTCAGACTCATAACAATCCTCCTACCTCTGTCTCCCAAGTGCTGGGATTAAAGGCATGTGCTATTATACAACAATAGAGACTTCGAATGTTTCAAGGCACATTTTAAGGTCCCTCGATTCAAATTCTAGAACAGGCAAAATGAGTCGAGGGTGGTTTCCTCTGGAGAGGAGAGATGTGAAGAGGGCTCAAGGAGGACTTCTGGGGACTGGCAATGCTCTTCGTGTTACGTGATCAGCGGGGCACACTAGGGAAATTCCTCCTCGTGTACGCTTCCTCGTGCTCTTCTGTGTACGCATGTCTTGGAGTCTTAACAGAGCAAGTTTTATGAGTGTGTCTTAGTGTCTTTAATAGGAAAAGCTTTATGAGTGTGTCTCAGTGTCTTTAATAGAGCAAGCTTTACAAGGGGCTCTGTACTTTTACCTCATTTTCTGCTCTGAGGGCTGAAAATTCACTCTTTTCCAAAATGATCATATCCTTTTTCACATTAGCAATTTTGGACATTATTTGCTGGAGAGTAATTTCCTAGGAAAAAGAGAAACAAAACATAATGGAGTCCAGCACCTAACCCACTTCCTGTCACCTCTCCCTCCTCTCCAATTAATAAGAAAGTACAGCAACCCAGGTTTGGGGGAAGGTCAGAAAGGTCACTCTCCATTCCAAAATGAGAAAATGAAAAGAACAAAAACGCTCATCGGCATCAATACCAAGTGAATCACAGCTAAGTGAGTGGCAGAACTGTGAACTCAAGAGGTGGCTTAGTAGTTAGGGGCTTGCCTGTGAAGCCTAAGGACCCTGGTTCGAGTCTCAATTCTGCAATACCCATGTAAGCTAGATGCACATGGTGGCGCTTGCGTCTGGAGTTCGTTTGCAGTGGCTAGAGGCTCTGGCACACCCATTCTCTCTCCATCCACCCTTCTGTCACTAACAAATAAAAAAAAATAAAAACTTAAAAAAAAAAAAAGGAACACAGTGTGGTCACACTACAGTCCTGGACACATCTCCAGTTCTTAACATGAGTATGATTGGAACAGCCTGTGTCTCAGGAACAGCAAGCTTTAAAGCACAAGTCTACAAGAGTTGACTAAACAGCTTGGAAGAAATATTTTATTTTTTAAATTTTTATTTATTTATTATTATTGTTGTTGGTTTTTTGAGGTTGGGGCTCACTCTTGCTGACCTGAATTCACTATGTAGTCTTAGGGTGGCCTCAGACTCTTGGTGATCCTCCTAACTCTGCTTCCTGAGTGCTGGAATTAAAGGTGTGTGCAATCATGTCTGGCTTATTTATTTATATTTATTTATTTATGAAATAGGGGCAGATAAAAAGAATGGGCACTCCAAGGCCTTCAGCCACTGCAAACAAACTCCAGATGCATGTGCCCCCTTGTGCATCTGGCTTATATGGGTACTGAGGAATCGAGCCTCAAACTGGGGTCCTTAAGCTTCATAGGCAAGTGCTTAACCGCTAAGCCATCTCTCCAGCCCTTGAGTACTTCTTATATATAATAAAACTTTCAGGATTTCAAATTTGCCAAACCTCCCCTCCCTACCTGTTGCATCTTGGTGACCATGTCTTTGTAGACAATATCCATGTTGGCCTCTGTGATCTTGACCAGTGCAGAGACAATGATTTCTGCCTGCTGAGTAGTAAACCCTATGAAAGCACACAAACAAAACCAGCCAGCTCAGAAGGACAGCTGTCAGAAAAAAAAACCCAGAGAAAACATTCCCCTGTGAAGGTGTGAACTCAGAAGCCAGTTTTAGGAAAATGCGGTGTAGCAAGAGGGTGGAGAGACGGAGACTCACAGGCCGAGATGCATCCGCCACCCTTACGGGAAGGAAACATCTGAAAGTGTCCCTATGCAAAGAGAGGAGGCTGGGTTGACTGGTGAGTTCTCACACCATCCCTTGCTGTCAAAACATTATTCTCGGAAAATGTTTAAAAGTCATGGGGAGTCTCTGCAACTCAAAGTCAAGCGAGAACAAAACCAAAACTCAAAATTACAGATGACTGTCCTTTGTAATTTAACGAAGATTCAAGGCCTTTTATTTTTCAGACTTTGGACATCAAACTCAATACAATGAAGCACTCCACTTCTGGGCTACTTCTCCAGTGTGTAAATTCATCTTCCTCCAGGGTAGCTGGAGTAAGCCCCTCTGTGCTATGCACACTGATGTGTGTGCGCATGCGTGCTCGTGTGTATGGGTGAGGGGAGGTTGCTTCACTGTTTTCCGAGACAGGGTCATAATGTAAATAGCCCAGGCTGTCTTGGAACAGACAGGCCCAGGCTGGCTTCAGACTGTGATCCTCCTGCCTCAGCCTCCTGAGTGCTGTGAATACAGGTGTGCACCACATCTGGATTTTAAGGGTCTTGAAAGATACAAATAATGCAAGGGTCAAGGTCTGAAATCAAGAAAAGTATGCGTATTTCAATATAACTTTACATGCCCCTTTTTCATTTCTACTTTGTTCTTAAGTTCTGAGCTGAAAGAAGTTTTGCTGAAAATAACCTGTTTCAAACTTGACATGAAAAATGGGGTTATTACATAGCATTTGATGACTTTTCCAAAGTGCACTATGTTCGTTATTCCTTCAATAACCAAAGGATCTTTGGGATTCTGATGAGACCTGTGGCACAGATAGACAAGTCATTCTGTCTGTGTGGGGCTCAAGCCTGCCTCTACCATAGCCATGGAGGACACCCAACACTAACCCCTGACCCCCAAATGCACACATATACACATATGTACTCACCCTCCACAAATACACAAACACACACAAAGACATATTAAATGAAATGCTTGGTAATGTCTGCTCAGCATTAGTTCTGTCTCAAAAATTTTAGAAAACATTCAGGATACACAGTATTAAGACTCACTTGTGCTTCAAGGTTGTCATAGGGATCGGTCTTGAGTTTTGTGGACTCATGTCTACATGCTATCTATACCTCCATGATGATATTTATAAATGCATTTCATAGTTGGGCATGGTGGTGTTGACCTGTAATCCCAGCACTGGGGGTACAGGTGCTGAGGCAGGAGGATTTCAAGTTCAAGGCCAGCAAGGGTTACACAGTGAGATTCTGTCTGAAAAAAATGAAACCCAAAACAAACAACAAAAAAAGTCCTTCATTTCAACAAAGAGAAACTGTGAGAAAAGTCTCCACTGTGTTGATGAAGCAAAAATGTCCTGAAGCAAAAAACGTGGACTTTAAAAAAAAAAAAAAAAAGAGGCCGACTAAAAGCTCACCTGGAGGCTGAAGAGCTCAGAGAAACACCAGAGTAAGTGACAGCGTGAGAAAAGCCAGCTCGCAGGGCAGAGCTGCTCTGCGTGACAGACAGTGCGGCACGCACGAACAAGGGAGAGGATTACCATTGTCTTCAAGTAAGCACACTACGGCATGGGTGTCGAAGTAGAGCTTCCTGTTGCCAGGAGAGGTGAAGCCTCCTCTTTTGGGCTCCAGCTGCAGGCACCCAGCAGACAGGCTGAGGTCTAGAGGGGAAGAGAGAAGAAGTTCAAAATGGACTAAGTGGAGGCTGGAGAGATGGTGTGGTGGTTAAGGTGGTTGCCTGTTGTGCCTAATGACCTGGGTTTGATTCTCCAGTGCCCACATAAAGCCAGATGTGCAAGGTGGAGCATGCTTCTGGAGTTTGGCCCTGCTATGTTCATATTCTCTCTTCTTGCAAATAAATTTTTTTAAAAATGGACTTACTAGGTCAGCCTGGACCAGAGTGAGACCCTACCTCGCAAAAAAAAAAAAAAAAAAAAAAAAGGGCTTAGTGGTAAACAAAAGCAACCCAGTACTATGGGGTGAACATTAATACCCCCAAAATCTTATCTAATTTTTAAAACTTTTTTTCCAATGTTCATTTACTTATTTAAGAGGGGGAGCAGAGAGAAAGAGGCAGACAGAGAGTATGGGTACGCCAGGGCTTCCTGCTACTGCAAACAAACCCCAGATGCATATGCTACTTAGTGCATCTGAGTTTAAGTAGGTACTGGGGATCAAACATGAGCCATCAGGCTTTGCAAGCAAGCACTTTTAACTGCTGAGCCCTCTCTCCAGCCCAATTTTTTTGACATTTTTTTTTTTTTTTGGAGAGAGAGAGAGAGAGAGAGAGGGAGGGAGAGGAAGACAGATAGAGATGGGCACGCCAGCAGCCTCTCAGCTGCTGCGAACAAAATCCAGATGCATGCGCCACCTTGTGGTCAAGTGCGGCATTGCACCCTTGCATCACTGCATCTGGCTAAATGTGGCACCTGGAGATTGGAACCTGGAGATTCTTAGGCTTAGGAGGCAGGTGCCTTAACCGCTAAGCCATCTCTCCAGCCCTTTTTTGACATTTTTATAGAACCAGTATTGACACATACAACACAATTCACCCATTTCAAGTACAAAATTCAGTGGTTTCCAGTACATTTACAGCATATATCACCCCACAATCAACTTCATACACATTCTTCAGTCCCTTAAGAAAGGCATTCCCTTTAGTTACCACTCTCCCGGCCCTTCACCACCTCCTCCATGCTTGTTCTAGACTACCATTCATCTATTTTTCTCTATTGCCTGCTTGCTCTGGAGATTTCATATGAATAGAGTCATACAATATATATTTTGTGACTGGCTTCTTTCACTTAGCATGTGGTCAAGGGTCAGTCATGTTGTAGAATGTACTGGGCCTTTCTTTCTTATTGCTAACTCTCTATTGTATGACCAGTCCAGATTTTCCTCATCCATTCATTAGTTCCAGGATGGGTTTACACTTTTTGCCTATTCTGATAATTTAGCAGGCACTGGTGTTTTGGTTCTCTTGAGCATATACCTAGGAGTGGACTGCTGTTTAAGGAACTGCAAGATCTGCCTTTCAAAATGGCCACACCACTTTACATCCTCTCCAGCATTACGTAGGAGACCTCCAGTTTCTCCTGATCCTCACAAACACTGGCTATTCTGTTTGCCATTTAAATTATGATTATCTTGGGGTGAACCTTAATACCCCCCCCAATTTTATCTAATTTTTGTAACTCCTTTTCCAATGTTTATTTACCTATTTATTTGGGGGCGGGGCAGAGAGAGTATGGGTACCCAGGGCCTTCAGCTACTGCAAACAAACTCCAGACACGTGCACCCCCTTGTGTGCATGTGTGACATTGCATGCTTGCATCACTGTGTCTGGCTTATGTGGGACTTGGAGATTTGAACATGAGTTCTTAGGCTTTGCAGGCAAGTGCCTCAACTGCTAAGCCATCTCTCCAGCCCTATCCTTTTTAAATTTATCCACTGTTTTACTTCTTTTATCCATTCATTTCTGTCACACTTATGAAACTCTTATTACATGCTGCCTAACTTGATTTTCAATTTCTGGCCTTGAACTCACAATGCTCTCCCTGCCATAGCTCCAGAGGCTCCTTAAGAGCGCATCACTAAGTAGACTTAAAACTCACCCACCACAGCTCAGGGAATTTTGTGGAAGAGGGGCCAATAAGACTGGAGGAGCCACAGGTTGAGACATCATGCCCAGAGGCATTCTCTCCACCCCCCAAAATAAATGACTACTACTCCCACAATGCATAAACTACAGCCCCATGGTGAATACCTGCAAACCCACTGAGGAGCATCCCCAATGGAATGGGGGCAGATGAGGGAAAAGAGGGTATTAACACACAATGTATACTTTTTGATAATACTTTTTGTGTGTGTAAGTGTGGTATACATATGTGTTCATATGCATGTGTGTGTGAGTGTGTGAACGTTTGAAGGCCAGAGGTCAACTTTGGATGTCTTTCTCAACATTCTCCACCTTATTAATTTTTTTATTTGAGAGAGACAGAGAGAGAGAGAATGGGTGCACCAGCAGCTTCTCAGCCACTGTGAACGAACTCCAGACGTGCGTTCCCTTGTGGGCAAGTGTGGCAATGCGCCCTTGCATCACTTTTTGCATCTGGCTAAACATGGAACCTAGAGATTGGAACTGCATTCTTAGGCTTGGCAGGCATGCGCCTTAACCACTAAGCCATCTCTCCAGCCTCTCCACCTTATTTCTGAGACAAGATCTCTCACTGAACATGAAAGTCGAAGATTCAGCCAGAATAGCTAGCCAACAGGTCCAGGGATCTATGTGTCACTGGATCCCCAATACTAGGGTTACAGGCATGTGCTGCCATGCAGAGAATGTTACATGGGTGTTGGGGATTCAAACTCAGGTTCCTGTGCCTATGCCATCTCCCTAGTCCCTGATGTAAGTATATTTTGTTGCAAAAAGTTCAATTGTGAAGAAGCTATTGTTGCTTAGGCTTCTGTCATGTGTAAGAGACCACTGCCAATCCTAGATTTACACCTGTTTCCTTCTCAGTTGTATAGTTTCTGCTCTTACATGTAGGTCTTTGGTCCACAGTAATGTTTATGTGTGGTATGAGGTAACTTCAGCTACACCTGTCCTTCTACCAGTGCCACACTTTCTTACTGCCTGGCATCAGGAGGGAGATTTTGGACTTTGTTCCTTTTCATGTGGTTGAGCTATTATGAGTTCCTTATATTCCCATATGAGCTTTAGGGCAAGCTTGTCAATTTTTGCAAAGAAGTCCACGAGATTTTAAGGCTTGTGCTCTGCATGTTAGCTCAGGGGCATGGTCATGTTAGCAGTGCTAAGTATTCAGAGTGGTAAGCTGGGAAGTCTTTCCATTTACTGAGGTCTGTCTTTCTTTAGCAATGTTCTGTACTTTTCCGAGTAGATGTGTTATGCTCTTGTTAAACTTATCTCTAAGTATTTTATTCTTTTTGAATGTTCCTGTGAATGGACTATTTTCTTTCTTTCATTTTCAGATTATTAACTGCTAATGCATCAATATGTAACTGACTTTGTGCAAATCTTGTGCTTGCTGAACTGTCACAGTGCAGTGGGCTCCTCAGCATTTCCTGCTCACGGGCCATGTCACCTGGGAATAGTGACAGCTTTACTTCTCTCCACTCTGGATGTCTTTAATTTCATTTTCTTGTTTAACTGCCCTGGCTATAGCTTCCAACAAAATGTTGAGCAGAAGAGCAAAGGCAGGTCTCTTTTTGTTCCTGGTTTTAGAAGAGAAATAGTCCCTGTTTATTAAATATGATGACATCTGAGTTTCTTGTAGAAGCTCTTCTCTTCTAGTCTTACTTTATTGAGTTTGTTTTTTAAAGACATAGGTTCTCTCTAGGGAGTCTAGGCTGGCCTTGAACTCAGGATACTTTTCTCTCTTTCTTTTTTTTTTTTTTTTTCGAGGTAGGGTCTCACTGTAGTCTAGGCTGACCTGGAATTCACTATGTAGTCTCAGGGTGGCCTCGAACTCACAGTGATCCTCCTACCTCTGCCTCCCAAGTGCTGGGATTAAAGGCTTTATTTTTTCAATTTTTATTTATTTGAGAGACAGGAGAGAGAGACAAAAATACTGGGTGTACCAGGGCCTCCAGCCACTGCAAACAAACTCCAGATGCATGCGCCACCTTGTGCATTAGACTTACGTGGATCCTAGGAAATTGAACCTGGGTCCTTTAGCTTTGCAGGCAAGTGCCTTAACCACTAAACCATCTTCTTCCCAGTCTCCCCCTCCTTTTTTTGAGGTAGGTCTTCCTCTAGCCCAGGCTGACCTGGAAGTCGCTATGTAGTCTCAGGCTGGCCTTGAACTCATGGCGATCCTCCTACTTCTGCCTCCCGAATGCTGGGATTAAAGATGTGCACCACCACACTCAACTGCATTTTGTTCTTTAAATCATTAAAAGGATCTTAAATTTTAATAAACATTTTTTCTGAGTCTGTTGAAATAATGGGGCCTATCCTTTATTAATACGGCACATTAAGCTGGTTTTCAGATCTTAAATGAACCTAACATTGCTGCTGCTGGAACACTCCACCTGTATCACAGTGTATAACCCTTCATTATATGTAGAGAGATTTGGTTTGCTATTGTTTTTGGAAGATTTCATATCTCTCTATATATTTTTAATATATTTTATGTATTTATTGGAGAAAAGGAGAAAGAGGCAGAGAGACAGAGAGAGAGAGAGAAAGAGAATGGGTGCACCAGGGCCTCTAGTCATTGCAAACAAACTCCAGATGCATGCGCAACCTTGTGCATCTGGCTTATGTGGACCCTGGGGAACCGAACCTGTGTCTTTAGGCTTTACAGACAAGTACTTTAACTGCTAAACCATTTCTCCAGTCTCATATCTGTATTTTTGAAGGATATTTTGCCATATTTTTCTTGTGATGCCTTAGTGAATGCCTGTTTTGGAAAGATGTGTTCTAACAATATTTGTAATAGTCTTTCTATTTATTTTCATGCATGTAATAACAGACCCACCTGTTTTGTACACCTCTTGTTTCATGGGGCACTTGTGATGGAGAAAGCACAGTACACTGTAGTAGTCTCCGGGTCTTTACACTGCATGGACTACTGACACTGTAGCAGCATTTGGGTTGCCAATTCTTAATTTGTCAAACAAGGATATTTAAACATAATAGTTTCTTAGTAACAACAACGACGGCAAAGACATTTGACACCAAAAAGTAGGGAGGGAAGGACAATCTAAAAGATCTTTCATTAAAATTTAACAAACTGAGCTATATGAAAACCTTACTATTTGTCCTTGCTTTCTGATTTTGGCATGGTTTGGCAACAGATGGAGGCCAGATGTGAAGAGCAGCAGGAGAAGAGATGAATAGTTTCTTCAGCAGGCCCCCTGATTGACCCGAGATACTTCCACGAAAGCGCTATCACTCTCCATCCTTCACTCAACACACTAGAGGGCTGGAAAGATGGCTCAGCAGTTAAAGGCAGTTGCTTGTAAAGGCTGATGGCCTGGGTTCGATTCCCCAGTACCCATGTAAAGCCAACTGCACAAAGTGGAGCATGCATCTGGAATTTGTTTGCAGTGGCAAGAGACCCTGGAGCACCCATTCTCTTTCCTTGCATATAAAAAATATGTTTTTTAAAAATGTGAAATGGGCTGGGCGTGGTAGGGAACACCTTTAATCCCAGCACTAGGGAGGCAGAGGTAGGAGGATCGCCGAGAGTTCGAGGCCACCCTGAGACTACATAGTGAATTCCAGGTCAGCCTGAGCCAGAGTGAGACCCTACCTCGGAAAAAAAAAAAAAAAAAAAAAAAAGTGAAATGGACCTAATGCTTCCCATACCCAGCAGGAATCATTCTCATCCCACTGGTAACTTGGGAAGAGGGAAGTAGTTGTGGTCAACATCAAGGTCAGGGCAGGAGATGCAAATGTTCCCAGTACTGCTTGCTGACAACACAGACAATGTAATGCTTGTACATTTATGGTAAAAATAGGCTTGGGCCGGGCATGGTGGCGCACGCCTTTAATCGAGGCCACCCTGACACTACACAGTTAATTCCAGGTCAGCCTGGACCAGAGTGAGACCCTACCTCGAAAAACCAAAAAAAAAAAAAAAAAAAAAAAAAGGCTTGGCTTTCCCCCCCCTTTCCCAACAGTTTATCTTTTTAGCATTCTTTTATACCTTTCTTCACTTAATTGGGCAATTTACTATGTACACATTGTGCTCCAGAGCTGGCACTAAGTAACATTTTATGACTATTCCTGCTCCCTTCACCATGGTACGGAAGCTATCTTCCTGTTCCCATACCAGCTCTCAGCCCAGGAGGGCAGCTCCACCTCAGCACTGACTGCGTCGATGTCTGCGGCATCATCAAGCAGGCCGCTGTCCAGGAGCTGCCAATCTCCTTCCTTCATTTCAGCATCCAGCTGAGTCCCATCCACACAGCCAGCCAGAAAACGCTTCTATGCTTTGTAACTTAACTGTGATGGCATCAAAGACTTGGATTAAGAGACTGTCTAGAGAGAAACTTTGTGATCAACTTCTCTTCAAGTGTTTCTTTTTGGTGTGGATGTGCTCACTTCAATCTAGCCTGTTTTCATCATTATTTATCTCCAGCCCTGGGACTGCAGACAGCCTCCACAAGTCACAAAGACTGTCTGCCACCTGCGCTGTACACTGGAGTGCCTTGGTCTTTGTTTAACCTGGCCAATCGTGGACTCTGGATGGGTGGGCCTTCCTCCCATAAAAGTCCAGCTTCCACTGGGGCAGTGGACTTTCCAGCTCTGGAATCCCCTCCTCCCTGAAGAGTCTGCTCTGATTTCTTTACTTCTTACTTTGAAATAAACTTTGTTCTTTTTAAACCCTTAAAAAATAAAAACCACCGGGCATGGTGGTGCACGCCTTTAATCCCAGCACTCGGGAGGCAGAGGTAGGAGGATAGCCATGAGTTCGAGGCCACCCTGAGACTACATAGTTAATTCCAGGTCAGCCTGGGCTACAGTGAGATGCTACCTCAAAAACCCCAAAAAACCAAAAAACAAACAAACAAACAAACAAACAAACAAACAAGAATGTCTTCCCAACACAGAACAGACCCGACTCAGGAAACAGCTCCAGGTGAGTGAACGAATGAATGAAATATAGTACTTCTCAAGGGGCCCTCCAAGGCCACCTCACCTATCTTAGAACTCTGCCGGACTGTCCTGTGGGTTGGGGAGCTTAGAAACATGAGTCTAGAATGTGTAGTGGGGCCACTCTAGCCCCCAGATTCTTAGTTTCTAATAATGAAACATCATTCCTCTGATTTAAAACATATTTAGGAGGCAGAGGTAGGAGGATTGCTGAGAGTTCGAGGCCACCCTGAGAATACAGAGTGAATTCCAGGTCAGCCAGAGCTAGAGCAAGACCCTACCTCAAATAAACAAACAAAAAATTAGAACATAAACACCAGGTTGGAGAGATGGCTTAGCAGTGGAGGCACTTGCTTGCAAAGCCAAAGGACCAGGTTCGATCCTTCAGGACCCACGTAAGCAAGATGAACAAGGTGTCACATGCGTTCAGGAGTTTGTTTCCACTGGCTGAAGGCCCTAGTGTGCCCATTCTCTCTCTCTCGCCCTCTCTTTCTCTCCCTCTCTTTCTCTCAAATAAAAAAAAATATTTTGAAACATAAACACCCTCTTTATTCCCATCCACAGCCACACAACACAACAAGTCCATCATGCTACTAGTTTCTTGGCAATGTGGACTACTGACAATGTGGACACTAGATTCCCTACCCCCCTCACCTCCACAAACAACTGGAACCAGAAATAGCAGGCTTATTTCAAGAAAGCTGCCTTCTGTAATGTGGGGAAAAGGGCTGGCCACTTCCCACTTGGCACTCCCACCCCCAAAGGAGGTCAGGGAAAGCCATGCTGCCCGCTGTCAAAGGGCAATGCAGAGGATACAGCAGTAGTCTGCCTTCCCCCTGTAACCAGGAAGCAAGTAACCTGAGCTGTGTTGAAGAGACATTCATCTTATTGAAAGGATATTAAAACCCACAATTATAAAATAAGACCAAAGTTAGGAAACTTTGCCCAGATGAGGAAACCACACACAGAGTTCCTATTTATGACACCTGAAATAGATTTGCTGAGAATCTCAGGCACAAAACAAGCACCTGGGCTGAGAATAAAGGAATAAAATATCATTTGCTGGTGGCTAAAAAGTGGCAGGTGAGCGTCCTATGGTGTCTCTGTTCAGTTTCCCTGATTTTATGGACCCGTCCCTAGTTAGGACTGAAGAGTGAGATCTGATACTACAGCAGCATCACTGGCTGACACAGTGCCAGCCACGTGTGACAAAGAATCTTTTCTGTGCTCCATGACCTTGTATTGTAGGAGGTACACATCCTGGAAGTTACCAACTTGTCAAAAGTATAGAGACAGGCAAAACGCAGAAATATAACACCAAGTCCATCTCCATCTCCTAACTGCTGCAGGATACGGACAGAGTTAGCATCTTACCTCCCTCCACCTCTGTCTATAAAGCCTTCTTCACCTTGTCTGATTCTTCCCCTGCCCCAGCAAAAGGCATTCTCAAATTTGGGATGCTACCTGCACTTCCTAGGCATTTCTTTGAGAAAAATATGGAGGAAAAAACCAGAGGGGCTAGCTAAGATAGCTCAGCAGTTACAGGCACTTGCTTGCAAAGCCTGCTGGCCAGGGTTCTATTCCTCAGTGCTGGCTTAAGGTTAGATGCACAAAGTGGCACATATGTCTGGAGTTCATTTTCAGTGACAAGAGGTCTGGGCATGCCCATTCCCTCTATCACTTTAGCCTAGGCTGACCTGGAATTCAGTAAGTAGTCGCAGGCTGGTTTTGAACTCACAGCAATAATCTTACCTCTCCCCTGCAATCCCCCACCCAGTGCTGGGTCCGCCACCACAGCTGGCCACAAGGAAAGACTTTCTTTTTTGTTCGTTCGTTCTTTCCTTTCCTTTCCCCTTCCTCCCTTCCTCCCTTCCTCCCTCCCTCCCTCCCTCCCTCCCTCCCTCCCTTCCTTCCTTCCTTCCTTCCTTCCTTCCCTCCCTCCCTCTTTCTTTCTTTCCTTCTTTCTTTCTCTCTTTCTGTCTCTCTTTCTCTCTCTCTCTTTCTTTTTCTTTCTTTCTCTCTCTCTCTTTCTCTTTTGAGGTAGAGTCTTCCTCTAGCCCAGGATGACCTGGAATTCACCATGTAGTCTCAGGGTGGCCCTGAGCTCACAGAGATCCTCCTACCTCTGCCTCCCAGTGCTGGGACTAAAGGCGTCCACCACCACGCCCAGCTTTTTTTTTTCCCAGCAATTTTAACAAATTCTAGCAACTTTGCTCTCCTGATCTTAGGCAGCGCAGAGATACCTACCTCACCTCTCTCTTAACCAAGCAGCACCTTCTCAAAGAAACAACTCTGATCCTCTCCACTTCCTAACCCTACTGCCTCCACTTTCTCCTATTACATTTATCAGATGAGGTTGATATAAAATTACATAGGCATAAATATATACGACTATATAAGGCTCAAATTTTTGCATTGTCTCTGCTTGAATTAAGCTCCAGAGAGGATTTTGTTGACTGGATGATGATCCCCAACATCTTAGAAAAGATGTGCTAAGGCAGCTTCCGGCGCTACCCGGGTTCGATTTGAGGCCGCTGACGCTCCAGCTGTGATCCGAGGAATTCCGTGTTTGCTGCGGCAAAACTCATCAGCCCGCCGGCATGGCGATGCAAGCGGCTAAGAGGGCGAATATTCGCCTTCCTCCTGAAGTAAATCGGATTTTGTATATAAGAAATTTGCCATACAAAACTATAGCTGAAGAAATGTATGATATATTTGGGAAATATGGACCTACTTGCCAAATCAGAGTAGGAAATACACCTGAAACTAGAACTACCTATGTGGTCTATGAAAACATCTTTGATGCGAAGAATGCATGTGACCACATATCAGGATTCAACATGTGTAACAGATACCTTGTGGTTTTGTATTACAATGCTAACAGTGCATTTCAGAAGATGGACACCAAGAAGGAGGAGGAACAGTTGAAGCTTCTCAAGGAAAAATACGGCATCGACACGGATCCGCCAAAATAAACATTTGTATTTTCATTCTGGACCAAAACCCACAAAGGCCCACTTATTTTCTTGTCTTTAAATGATACTGAATATTATGGGTTTTTATTTTATTTTTTTAAGACAAAATGAATGACTTGCTTAAAGCTATGCACATGGCTCATGCCTTTAATCCCAGCATTCGGGAAGCTGAGGTAGGAGGATCAATGTGAATTTGAGGCCATCCTAGGGCTACAGACTAAGTCAGCCTGGACTAGAGTGAGACTCTACCTTGAGAAAAAAAGAGACAGGGAGAGACTTGCTTGAAACTTTCATACATACTAGAATATATTATGTTAAGGCCCCTAGGAGGTGGACCACGAGAGGTACCAGCTCCGGAGACCGCGCAGGACCGCGGCTGACAGCGCGGCGCATGCGCGCGGGGCGGTGCCCTCGGTGGGCGTGGCTCTTCCGCGCCCCGCCCCGCCCGGGCGTGGAGTCCCGGGTCATGCGCGCCACCCGGGCTGCCGGAGCCGGCTGCCACCCGGGACCTTCGCCCCGGCCCCAGCCCCGGCGCGGGAGACGCCGGCGTCCTCCGCTGACCCGGCCCCAGCGACCCTGGCCTTCCCGCCGCCCCCCTCACCTCTCCGGCAGGAAGTGGTGCCGGCCGCGCCCGCGAGGCCCCGCGGAGCCCTCCACGCGCCGCGCGCGGCCTGCGAGACGGCGGGCCCCGGGCGCGGGCGCTCCCGGGCGGCGGCGGCGACGGCCAGGCGCGGGGACGGCACGAGCAGCACGAGCAGCAGCGGCGAGGCCCGGGGCACCGGCACGCGGGCTCGCAACGCCCCCAGCCCGCCGGGCGGCGGGGACGGGGACCCGCGGGCGGGCAGGAGCGGCGGGAGCCGACGGCGGCCCGGCGTGCGCTTCGGTCGCTCACCCGCGACGGAGCCGCGGTCCATCCCCGAGCGGGTCACAGGCCCGGCGCGCACTCATGTCACTGGCGCGCGGCCCTGGACCAGTCCCGGGCGGGAGCGAGCGTGGGCGGCGGCGCGAGCCCGCCCTTTCCTGCCCCGGAGCTCGGGGGCGGGGCCGGGGTAAGGCCTGGCCACGCCCATTGGTGGTCGGTCCGCCTCTAATCGGGGCCCTCCAATTGCGTGCTTGCGGGTGGGGCTTTCTAGGCTCGCCCCTTCCTGGGCTGTCACGGCGTGGCTGCGCCCTGGCGCCAGTCCCGCTCAGCCGTGCCCTTCGCGGAGCCCCTCTAGCCACGCCCCTGGGCGGGGCATGCCCTCAATAAGCCACGCCCGTAGCTGGGCTCCGGGGTAACTGGAGTGAGCTGGTTTCAGTTACCATTTACATATTACACTGGCGTCCTTTGCAGCCCAGTGAAAAGTCCTTGGCCACACAACTGCCCTAGTTTGTACTGATTACTACGCAGGTCCTAAGGCCTCCAGAGTGTGGCGGCTATGGTCACAGGGCCTGGGGAACTAAGCTTGCAAGGTTAACAGGCCTTTCCGAGCCTTTGTTTTGGATTCGAGCACCTGCAGACACGATAAGGTTGCCATCTGGAAACGTAGAACGTGGGGCTTGAATGTTAAATTGAGACTGTTGCTGTATTTAAAACAGGCAGTGTTTCATTCAGAACTGTTTGAATGCCTATTGTACTGTACCCGTTCTTTGTGTAAACTCGGAAATGTTTGTTGAAGGAATAAAATGGATAAGGCACTCACCATAAGAAAGAAGCAAAAGAGATCGCTGTATTGCAGGAGTAGTAATTAATACTTTATATTGAAGAATACTGTCCCATGTACTGATGAGTGTGTTAAGAGCCTTGGTTTCAGGCTGGAGAGAATGGCTTAGCGGTTAAGCGCTTGCCTGTGAAGCCTAAGAACCCCAGTTCCAGGCTCGATTTCCCCAAGACCCACGTAAGCCAGATGCACAAAGTGGTGCATGCATCTGGAATTCGTTTGCAGTGGCTGAAGGCCCTGGTGCGCCCATTCTCTATCTGCCTCTTTCTCCCTGTCGCTCTCAAATAAATAAAAAAAAAAATTTTTTTTTTTTTAAAAAGAGCCTTGGTTTCAAAGTGCTGGGAAGAGGAGAGTGTAAACAGATGTGGGAGCTATGCAGATGACCAATCTAATATAAAGAGTTAATTAATAGCAATAAAGATTTGTAGAACTATCAGGGAAAGCAAGTTAGCAACACACACACACACACACACATATATAATGTTTTTCTGCTAAAGGCACCTGTCTCTGAAAATTGAACCCAAGTAAATAATCCAGGATACTAAACAACTTTTTTTTTGGTTATTCTAGGTAGGGATTTGCTCTATCCCAGGCTGCCCAGGAATTCACTATGTAGTCTCAAGCTAGCTGGGTGTGATATCTCATGCCTTTAATCCAGCACTTGGGAGGCAGAGGTAGGAGTAACGCTGTGAGTTCAAGGCCAACCTGAGACTATATAGTGAATTCCAGGTCAGCATGCACTAGAGTAAGTAAGACCCTAACTTGAAGACAAAAACAAAAAATGTGGAGCCAGGGAGATGGCTCAATGGTTAAAGGCTCTTCTTGCAAAGCCTGCTGCTGGCCTGGGTTTTATTCTCTAGTATCCTCCAGATGCACACACAGAGTGACACATGCATCTGGAGTTTGTTTGCAGCAGCAAGAGGCCCTGCCTCCTCTCTAATAAAATATTTCATTAAAATGTTGAACATTGGGGCTGGAGAGATGACCTAGTAGTGAAGGCACTTGCCTACAAAGCCAAAGGACCCAGGTTCAATTCCCCAGCACCCACATAAGCCAGATTCACAAAGTGGTGCATGCATCTGGAGTTTTTTTTGCAGCAACTGGAGGCCCTGGTGTGCCTGTTCTCTCTCCCTCCCCCCCTTTCTCTCTCTCTTTCTATATATATATGTATATATATTTATATATGTGTATATGTATATATAAAGCCTAAGAACGCCCATTCAGTTCTCCAGGTCCTACATTTAGCCAGATGCAGGCATGCAGTGCTGCACTTGCCCACAAGGGGTGCACACATCTGGAGTTCCTTCACAGCGGCTGAGAGACTGCTGGCACACCCATTCTCTCTTTCTCTCTCCCTCAAATTAAAAACAAATAGAAATAAATAAATAAATAAATAAAACAAATTATTTTTTTAATGTTGAGCATTGGGCTGGAGAGATGGCTTAGCAGTTAAAGTGCTTGCCTGCAAAGCCAAAGGACCCAGGTTCAATTCCTCAGGACCCAGGTAAACCAGATGCACAAGGTGGCACATGCAACTGGAGGTCGTTTGCAGCAGCTGGAGACCCTGGTGCATCCATTCTCTCTCTCCTCTTTTTCTCAAATAAATTAAAAATAAACTATTTTAAGAAGAATTAAAAATACTGAACATTGGTAATTTCATATGTATAAATTTGATATGCACACAGATATTCATTGTATCATAATTTGTAACTGAAAATGGGCAAACTAATGTTAATCATTAGAAGTATGGTTAAATGACAAATACAGTTTTTAAAAATTGAAGTATAATTTGGATACCTGGAATTAACTATGTAGTCTCAGGGTGGCCTTGAACTCATGGAGATCCTCCTACCTCTGCCTCCCGAGTGCTGGGATTAAAGGCGTGCGCCATCATGACTGGCTAAACCACTGATTTTTCTTATATTACTTTTTCCATTTTGATATTTTCATACATATAAATGATATATTTTGATCTTATTCCTTCCAATTACCCTCTCTTATCCTCTCCCTTTAGTCCCCACTTTACTTTCATACCTTTTATTTTTACCCTTTGAGTAAAATTAGTGTTGTCTCCATAGCACTGAGTAGAAGGTTATTTACCAGGGAATGGGCAGCACCCCAGTGCTGAACCTGACTCTCCTCCCAGCAACCATGAGCTGTTCTGGAAGGGGTGGGTCTCATGGACCCTTCTCCCACAGATGGTGAAGTGCTGACAGGCACAGTTTTCTGAAGGACGACACAGCTGCTATGAATTCATGAGTGGAATGGTCACGTCACATCTGGAAGATTCCACAACCCTTCTCCCCATGGTCCAGAAGACTCCCTGACCCCTGAAGGGGAATGGTTTAGATGTTCTCTTTGAGGCTGAGCACACAGTAGTCACTTGTTCTTGGTAATTTTGCCAGCTATGCGGTGGCATTAGCCACTGCCCATTGTAGGACCCTTCTGTGATCAAGGCTTCAAGCAGTACTTAATCTGTGTTAACAAATCTAGATATTTATAAGGTGGCTTGACCTGCTGTCCATTTAGCATAACCACAGTTGAAGGATCCCCCTTAAGGACCTATGACCTAACTATACATTTTTGGTTTATAGTACCATGCATGAAATCTCTCCTGTGGAGTGGGCCTCAGAAAAATCCACAGATCTTATGTGTTCAGTTTAAGTTCATTTCACAATTGTATGCATCACCCAAATAAAAGCTAAGAAATTTCCATCACTCTGGAATGTTCCTTTGTGTTCCCTCCCAGCAAGTGGCGATAATGTTCTGATTTCAGTCACCATGGATTAATATTGTCTGTTCTGGAACTTTATATAAATGGGATCCTATAAGAAAAAGAAACCACGCCTAGTATCAACTCCTGTTTCATGTGTGATTTCAACACAATTCCATGAGTGTCGCCTGTCGTATAGTAGTGGTTTCTTTGGCTACTATCTGACTCGTCACCGTGTGCTTACCTGCTCTCCTAGTGATGGCCATCGGGTTTATTGCCAGTTTTGGGCTACTTCCAATACAGATACTGTAGCAGTTACTTTCTCATTGCTGAGTAAGACAGAAGCAGCTTATGGGAAGAAAAGTTTTTTTTTGTTTTGTTTTGTTTTTCAAGGTAGGGTCTCATTCTAAGAAAAGGTTTATTTTAGCTTACAGTTTTAAAAACGATTTATTTGGCCGGGCGTGGTGGCACACACCTTTAATCCCAGCACTGGGGAGGCAGAGGTAGAAGGATCACCGAGAACTCGAGGCCACCCTGAGACTACATAGTTAATTCCAGGTCAGCCTGGGCCAGACTGAGACCCTACCTTGAAAACCAAAACCAAACCAAACCAAAACAACAACAACAACAAAAAAAACTATTTATTTGAGAAAGAGAGGGAGGGAGAGAGAAAGAGGCAGAGAGAGAGAATGGGTGCACCAGGTCTCCAGCCACTGCAAATGAACTCCAGACTCATGTACCACCTTGTGCATCTGGCTTACATGGGACCTGGGGAGTTGAACCTGGGTCCTTTGGCTTTGCAGGCAAGTCCCTTAATTGCTAAGCCATTTCTCCAGCCCTGGCTTACAGTTGTAAGAGGAAGTTTCATCATGGGAAAAGCATGGCAGAGCACACAGCCAGGGCATCACATCTTGTCACAGGAGCAGGAAGGAAATAGTCTGAGCGAGCTGTCCTGAACACCAATGGGCTGGACTAATCAACTTCAAAGTCCACCCTTAGCGGCACTCCTCCTCAGCAAGGCACCACTTCCCCAAGGTTTCCCCATCTCCCCAAATTGCCACCAGCTTGGGGTGCATGAGGATATGGGGGACATTTCACATCCAAACCACCACAGATGTTATGGGCATTCTTGTATGTTTTTGTATGATTATACATTTTTACCTGTCTTGAGGAAAATATGTAAGATTTGAATTACCAAATCTTTTGATTTAACTTTATACACTCTGACAAATACTTTTTTTTTGCCAAGCAAACACATCCTTTCACACGCCTGTCAGCAATGGATGACAGTTTCCGTTCCTTTCTATCTTTGACAAATTTTGATATTTTTGGTCCTTTGGAATGGTACCACATTGTGACTTCAATTACTGATGCCCAATACTGTTGAGAGACTTCTCTTTATTATTATTAACACCAATGCCAAATGCAGTTATGTGTGAAGTGCTTGACATACAGTAGGTGTACTAAATGTCAACGCTAACTAGAGTTTGGATGAGCCAGTATCACTGCTTTATTTGACTGCCATTTTTCCATGAGGGGCCACTTCCGGTCCATGCAGTTTAAGTGGGCTGTTGCTCTCTTCCTAGTTCACAGGCAAGGGGGTGTTGCTCAATCACAATGAACATCAATTCTAGAGGCTTTTGTAGAAACTGCTGGAAGACGGTTCCTTTTCCTATTGCTGGAACCTGACAAAAGCAATGCTTGGCTCACAGGTTAAGAAGGAATACAGTCCATCATGGCAGGAAAAGTGGTGGCAGGAATGTTAGCTATCCAGTCACATTGCTGGGGGTCAGCAAGCAGACACAGTTCGTGTTCTACTCATTTTTGTTGTTGTTGTTGTTGTTGTTTTGGTTTGTCGAGGTGGGTTCTCGCTCTAGCCCAGGCTGACCTGGAATTCACTATGTCGTCTCAGGCTACATTTTGTTTTTCTCCTTTTTATTTAGCTTAGGACCCTAGGCCATGGTGTGGTTCCACCTGCATTCAGAGTGGGTCTTCCTACCCCAGTTAAAACCTCTCTGAACAGACAGGTCCAGAGGGAATTCTCTAAGGTGATTCTAAATCCCTTCACTTTGGCAATCAAGACTAACCTTTCTGCTCTTAAATTGCTTCTTGTCAAGTGTTTAGTCACACCAATGAGAAAGGTACCTTGAATTCCTGGGACTACCTTATGTCTAAGCCTGAAGATATTATGGAAAGAAAGCAGAGCTGGGAGATGAAAATCCTATTGGAGTTCCTGGTTCTGCCCTGAAATTGGCCTTTTCATTCACAGAAGCCAAGAAATTCCTTTTACTTAAACCAGTGGGAATAATTTTCACTCTTACCCTAATGAACACAGGAGTTTCATGCAGAGACATTCATATAGGCCTCTAACGACAATGGGAAGTGAGAAAGAATCAACTGAATAATATATCAGACAGAAGCCAAACAATCCCAGGGCTCAGAAGTTTCTAACAAAGTTGGGCTGGAGGATCTGTTTGGATCTGGAGCCAAAATGGAGTCTTCCTACTTGCTCCCTACATCTAGACCTCCCTTCTTTCTATTTTTATTTATTTATATATTTGAGAGAGAGAGAGACAGAGAAAGAAAGAGGCAGAGAGAGAGAGAGAGAGCAAGCGAGCAAGAATGAGAATGGGTAGTCAGGGCCTCTGGCCACTGCAAATGAATTCCAGATGCATGTGCCACCTTGTGCATCTGGTTTAGGTGGGTACTGTAATAGAACCTGGGTCCTTAGGCTTTGCAGGCAAGTGCTTTAACTGCTAAGCCATCTCTCCAGCCCTTAGATCTTGGGTGTCTCTTTTTTATCTTACTATTTTTTTGAGAGAGAGATACAGAGAGAGAAAGAGGCAGAGAGAGGGAGAGAGAGAGAGGGAGAGAGATGGGGAATAGGCCAAGGCCTTTCAGCCTCTGTTAACAAACTCCAGACACGTGTGCCCCCCTTGTGGGCATGAGTGGCATTGCATGCTTGCAATCTCTTGCATCTGGCTATAGTGGGCTCTGGAGGATTCGGGCAGGAGTTCTCAGGCTTCACAGGCAAGCCCTTTAACCATAAGCCTTCTTTCCAGCCAAGATCTTGGGTCTTTCTCTTTTTATTTTTTTATTTTTTGAGGGAATCTCTTTTGAATTATATTTTCTTCAATATTAGATTCTATTTTTCTCCCTTCGATCTTCTGGCTGTGTCTCTTAAAAAATAATGTCTTGCTGGGCTTGGTGGCACACACCTTTAATCCCAGCACTTGGGAGGCAGAGGTAGGAGGAGCGCCATGAGTTCGAGGCCACCCTGAGACTACATAGTGAATTCCAGGTCAGACTGAGCCAGTGTGAGACCCTACCTTATAACCCCCCCCCAAAAAAAGTCTTCACACACACACACACACACATCTGATCAGGTGTGGTGGTGCACGCCTTTAATCCCAACACTCAGGAGGCACAGGTAGGAGGATCACTGTGAGTTTGAGGCCAGCCTGTGACTATAGAGTAAGTTCCAGGTCAGTCTGGGCTAGAGTGAGGCCTTATCTTCAAAACAAAACATAGCAAAACAATTTATTCTCATAATAGGGAGTATTTTCAATCCTTATTTTCTGGTACTGGGAACTGAACCTAGGGCCTCACACACTCACACATACTAGGCAAGCACGAAAGTACATACTCACCTCCTCTTTTTTTTTTTGGTTTTGCAAGATACACCCATTCTCTCTCTTTACAATAAATAAATAAATAAAATATTTTATTTTATTTTTATTTATTTATTTATTTTTTGGTTTTTGCGAGGTAGGGTCTCACTCTGGTCCAGGCTGACCTGGAATTAACTATGTAGTCTCAGGGTGGCCTCGAACTCTCGGCGATCCTCCTACCTCTGCCTCCCGAGTGCTGGGATTAAAGGTGTGCACCACCACGCCCGGCTTACTCACCTCCTCTTAATGCTGCATGTAGGTGGCTTCATCCACACTTTCAAAAGCTTGCTTGGGCAAAGGGTAGTTTCTCTCGAATCCCTTTCTCATTTGCATGTGAACCTCATTTGTCTTGACTTGTCTGTGAACTGGAGGCCACAGCTCTGGGACTGTCTACGTTTCTGTTGCTTGAAGTTACAGTGAACAGGAGAGATCTATCTGGGGTCATCTGGAGCCTTTTCCGAGATGACAGGGCTCTGGCGTCTTTCTGAGGTTTTATTAAGTGTCTTGCTTCAGACTTGGCTTCACCATGATGGGATGGATGGGGAGGGGAGATGATGAAGCTGTCATTGCATTGCCACTGCAGGGACAGCTTTTCTTGGAGAGTTGCCATTAGAGGATGTCAAAGCTGGCTGCCTCCCATATTACCAACAGCTAGTCAAGAACAGTTTTCAGAACATTAGGCGATGTCAATCAGCAAGTGGTTCAAATGAAAGAGACTGGACTTGGAGACCAAAGAAGTCACTCTTATGGTAGTGAAGTGGGAAACAAATCAAGCTCTGGTGACAGAGAGACTCAGATCACGAGGGGCGGAGATATAGAATGGGTTTAGCCTTGGGGACAGAAAGTCAGATATGCTCTCTAAAGCATGTTACTGCTGAAAAGGATTGACATTCCTCTGAATGGATCAAAAAGGATGATCTCAGTGTGAGCATCATAAAGTTGTAAAAGTGAAACAGGAAACAATACTGAGTACTTCACATAATCTCAGGTTGGTGTATGTCTAGAAGAATACATGTTACATGTTCATAGCAGGTTTTTGTTTTGTTTTGTTTTTGGTTTTTCGAGGTAGGGTCTCACTGTAGCTCAGGCTGACCTGGAATTCACTATTAGTCTCAGGGTGGCCTCAAACTCACAGCAATCCTCCTGCTTCTGCCTCCTGAGTGCTGGGATCAAAGGTGTGAGCTACCATACCCGGCTCTAGTTTCTGAAGTTTTTAGAGGATAATTATAGCATATCCAAGAGTTCAAACTCACCCCTCACTCTCCCTACACACCTTCAATCCTCCACTAGTGACCATTCTTCAGGACCCTGCCCTCCCTCCGGGCTTTTCTTCCTGAAGCCCCTCCTCTCAGCTCCTTGCTTCTGCTTAGGATGTATCGCACTGCAAGGATAAATAGACCCCTTTTAGTGCTTTCCAAAAGGCAAACCTGCCGGGCTTGGTGGTGCATGCCTTTAATCCCAGCACTCGGGAGGCAGAGGTAGGAGGATCGCCGAGAGTTCGAGGCCACCCTGAAACTATATAGTTAATTCCAGGTCAGCCTGGACCAGAGTGAGACCCTACCTTGCAAAACCAAAAAAAAAAAAAAAAAAAAAAAAAAAAAAAGGCAAACCTGGGGCTGGCGAGATGGCTTAGCAGTTAAGGTGCTTGCCTGCAAAGTCTAAGGACCCAGGTTCAATTCCCCAGTGTCCACATAAACCAGATGCACGAGGTGGTACATGTGTCTGGGGTTTGTTTACAGTAGCTGGAGGCTCTGGCACACCCATTCTCTCTCTTTACAATAAATAAATAAAATATTTTATTTTATTTTTATTTATTTATTTATTTTTTGGTTTTTGCGAGGTAGGGTCTCACTCTGGTCCAGGCTGACCTGGAATTCACTATGTATTCTCAGGGTGGCCTCAAACTCTTGGCGATCCTCCTACCTCTGCCTCCCAAGTGCTGGGATTAAAGGCGTGCACCACCACGCCCGGCTGAAATAAAATATTTTAAAAAGGCAAACCTGCTTGTTTCCTGGAGCTAGCTCTTTCCCAGAACACAGTCTCATCTGGTTTGACCTGCTTTGTGAACAAGTGGTACAAGTATCGTTACCAGCCAAGCTCTTTTTATGCACAGGTTTCACAGAAGAGAAGGGATTTATTTATTTATTTGTTTTGTTTTTTCAAGATAAGGTTTTGCTCTAGCCAGAGCTGACCTGGAATTTGTAGTCTCAGGGTGGCCTCGAACTCACAGCAATCCTCCTACCTCTGCCTCTCGATTAATCATGATATCCCAGTTACTTAACAGTCATCAGTAAGTATTAATGGAAAATAAAGAAGACTGAGTATGGTGACACACGTCTGTAATCCTAGTAGCATTGGGAGCCTGAGGCAGGAGGATTGCAAGTTAGAGAATACCCTGGACTATAGAGCCAAACCTTATCTCAAAAAATAAATAAAGAAATAGGGCTGGAGAAATAGCTTAGTGGTTAAGGTGCATGCCTGGAAAGCCAAAGGACCCCGGTTCAATTCCCAAGGATCCACATTAGTCAGATGCTTAAGGAAGCACACGTGCCTGGAGTTCATTTGCAGTGGCTGGAGGCCCTGACATGCCCATTCTCTCTCTGTGTCTCTTTCTCTCTCTCAAATAAATAAATAGTAAAATATTTTTCAAATAAATAAATAGGGATGAAGAGATGGCTCAGCGGTTAAGAGGCTTGCCTGCAAAACCTGCTGACCCAGGTTCAATTTCCCAGTACCCACATAAAGCCAGATGCACAATGGTGCATCATCTGGAGTTTGCAGCAGCCGGAGGCCCTAGTGTGCCCATTCTCTCTATCCGTCTGACTCTCTTCTTTCTATCTCTTTCTGCTTGCAAATAAATTTAAAATATTTTGATAAATAGATAAAATGAAGGTAGAAAGGAAAGGATGCCTTTTCTTCCCCCAGAGGCTGGGCTGGATTAAACTACTTCCATGTGCTGCCATATCTGGAGCTCTAGTTGCCCTGAGTACTCAAGCAGGGAAGTGATGCAACCTCCTTAAAAGATGGACACGCCTACACTCTAAACTACACGGAATCCTTGTAACAGATGATATAAACTGGAGTAATATTCATCTTCCTTTCTCTTTGCCTTGAAGTCATTTTTCTCTGGGAAGAGAAATGGAATGCTAGACTTCTAACTTTCCTTACAACTACAAATGACTATGTAATATGCTTCTAGCCAGTGAGCAGATGAGCCCTGCGGAGGCCCCGAAAGCTTTTGGCCACTTTGACCTTCTATTTTCTTCTAGCTTGGAATGGGGTTGTGAGGTTCAGTGGTATAGTAGCCCTCTTGTGTCCATGAATCCAACAAGCCTGAGAATGAAAATCACATTTGAAACAAGACAGACTAGCAAGACAGGAGGCAGAGTTTTTCTGGACACTGTGCAACACTGGGTCACTCTTGAATTGTCAACCTCTAGTCTTGTTTTGAAAGCTAAAATAAATCCCAGAACTTGGTAGGCAGAGGTAGGAGATAGGAGGATTGCCATAAGTTCGAGGCCACCCTAAGACTACAGAGTAAATTCCAGGTCAGCCTGAGCTAGTGAGACCGTACTTCGAAAAACTAAAAAGAAAAAGGAAAAAGAAAAAAGAAAATTAACCATTTCTTCAAGATTTTCAAACTTAGTGGAGTATATTTCTTAAAGTATGTCCCTATGATTTTCTGAATTTCTTTGGTATCTGTTGTATGTCTCTCTCTCTCATAAATAAATAAATAAATAAATAAATAAATAAATAAATAAATAAATAAGTAAATAAAATAAAGGCTGAAGAGATTGCTTAAGCAGTCAAGGCGTCTGCCTGCAAAGCCTAAGAATCCAAGGTTTGATTCCCCAGCACCCACATAAGCCACATGCACAAGGTGGTGCATGCATCTGGAGTTTGCAGTGGCTGGAGGCCCTGGCACACCCATTCTCTCTTTCTCTACATGCCTCTTTCTCTCTCTTTCAAATAAATAAAAGTAACATATTAAAAATAAATACATAAAAATGAGGCTGGAGATATAGCTTAGTTGTTAAGGAGCTTACCTGAAAAGCCAAAGGATCCAGGTTGGGTTCCCCATATGCACAAGGTGGCATATGCTTCTGGAGTTTGCAGCAGCTAGAGGCCCTGGCACACTCATTCTCTATCTATCTATCTATCTATCTATCTATCTATCTATCTATCTATCTATCATCTATCTATCTATCTATCTATCTTTCTATCATAGCAAATAAATAAATAAAAACAAAAATTGAAATATTTTTAAAAATTAAAAAAATAGCTGGGCGTGGTGGTGCACACCTTTAATCTCAGCACGTGTGAGGCAGAAGTAGGAGGACTGCTATGGGTTTGAGGACAGCCTGGGACTACAGAGTGAGTTCCAGGTCCACTTGGGATCCTACCTCAAAAAGAGGAATTAAAATTTTTTTCTTTTAAGGTAGGGGCTCCCTCTAGCCCAGGCTGACCTGGAATTCATTATGTAGTCTCAGGTTGGCCTTGAACTCACAGTGATCCTCTTACCTCTGCCTCCTGAGTGCTGGGATTAAAGGTGTGTGCCACCACGCCTGGCCTAATTTTTTTTTTTTCCAAGGTAGGGTCTCATTCTAGCTCAGGCTTACCTGGAATTCACTATGTAGTCTCAGGGTGGCCTTGAACTCATGGTGATCCTCCTACCTTTGCTTCCTGAGTGCTGGGATTAAAGGCGTGCGCCACCATGGCCTGCCTAAAATCTATTTTTTTAAAAAATAAATGATCTGTCTGGCATGGTGGCACACGCTTCTAATCCCAGCACTGGGGAAGTGAAAGTAGGAGGATTCCAGTGAGTTCGAGGCCAGTATTTCAGGTCAGCTTGGGCTAGAGTGAGACCTTACCTTGAAAAAAAAATGATCTATTTCAGAGCCTGTCCTTTGAAATAGTAAAACTTAAATGAGTTTTAAATGAATTTTAATTTCAAGAAGTTATATTCTCCAGTGCCGAGGAAAGAATTTAATAGCTTAGAATGATATGTTAGAATTTATAAAATTTTAAAGTAGTAGTAACAAGCTGATGAATTTTAATGACAGTTAAAATTTTTTACTTATGATCATTTCATAAATAAATGATTGCTATAAAATAATGAGTCTATCATTGCTTAGTAATTTCTGATTTATTTCCATACATTAGTTAAGTCTGTGAATTATTCATGGTAAGCAACTGTTAGCTGTTCCATCATGGTTGCGCATTTAAGCTGAATTCAGCAGTACCATCCTGATATAATGAAGAGACAAGTGTTATGAACTAAAATATAAAATACCAAATGCCCCAGTAGATGATATCAAGGAATGATTTATTATTGTTTTATTTTATTTTTTGATTTTTCTGCCCCTAGCCACCCTTAGGCTTGGCAGGCAGGCGCCTTAACTGCTAAGCCATCTCTCCAGCCCGTTTAAAAATTTTTTTTATTGGGCTTAGCGGTTAAGGTGCCTGCCTTCGAAGCCTAAGGACCCCGGTTTGATTCTCTGGGTCCCATGTAAGCCAGATGCACATGGTGGCACATGTGTCTGAAGTTTGTCTGCAGTGGCTGGAGGCCCTGGCACACCCATTCTGACTCTCTCTTGGTACCAACTTCACAGTTGCAGTCAGCTTCACATTGCTGGCAGAAAGTACCCAACCAAAAGTGGTTTGTGGGAGGAAAAGGAGTATTTTGGCTTACAGACTTCAGGGGAAGCTCCATGATGACAGGGGAAATATGGCATGAGCAGAGGCTGGACATCACCTCCTGACCAACAGCAGGTGGACAACAGCCACAGGAGCGTGTGCCAAATACTGGCAAGGAGAAGCTAGATATAACACCCCAAGCCCACCCCCAACAACATACTTCCTCCAGGGGGCTTCAATTTGCAAATTGTCACCTGCTGGGGACCCAGCATCTAGAGCACATGAGTTTATGGGGCACAGTAGGAGGATTCCAGTGAGTTCGAGGCCAGTATTTCAGGTCAGCTTGGGCTAGAGTGAGACTTTACCTTGAAAAAAAAAATGATCTATTTCAGAGCCTGTCCTTTGAAATAGTAAAACTTAAATGAGTTTTAAATGAATTTTAATTTCAAGAAGTTATATTCTCAGTGCCGAGGAAAGAATTTAATAGCTTAGAATGATATGTTAGAATTTATAAAATTTTAAAGTAGTAGTAACAAGCTGATGAATTTTAATGACAGTTAAAATTTTTTACTTATGATCATTTCATAAATAAATGATTGCTATAAAATAATGAGTCTATCATTGCTTAGTAATTTCTGATTTATTTCCATACATTAGTTAAGTCTGTGAATTATTCATGGTAAGCAACTGTTAGCTGTTCCATCATGGTTGTGCATTTAAGCTGAATTCAGCAGTACCATCCTGATATAATGAAGAGACAAATGTTATGAACTAAAATATAAAATACCAAATGCCCCAGTAGATGTTATCAAGGAATAATTTATTATTGTTTTATTTTATTTTTTGATTTTTCTGCCCCTAGCCACCCTTAGGCTTGGCAGGCAGGCGCCTTAACTGCTAAGCCATCTCTCCAGCCCGTTTAAAAAATTTTTTTATTGGGCTTAGCGGTTAAGGTGCCTGCCTTCGAAGCCTAAGGACCCCGGTTTGATTCTCTAGGTCCCATGTAAGCCAGATGCACATGGTGGCACATGTGTCTGAAGTTTGTCTGCAGTGGCTGGAGGCCCTGGCACACCCATTCTGACTCTCTCTTGGTACCAAATAAACAAATTGCAGTCAAATCACAAATTGGCAGATTGTACCCATAATTATAAAAAGTGGTTTGTCCTCCTTCCCAGTATTTTGGCTTACAGACTTCAGGGAAGCTCCATGATGACAGGGAATATGGCATCTAACTCAGGCTGGACATCATTTTGATGTCAGCAGGTGGACAACAGCCACAGGGTCTTGTGTAGGTGAAATACTGGCAAGGGGAAGCATAGATATAGGCCACCCCAAGCCCACCCCCAACAACATACTTCCTCCAGGGGCTTCTTTTGCAAATTGTCACCATAATGGACATCTAGAGCACATGAGTTTATGGGGCACATCTGACAAACCACTACAGAGAGCTCCTTTTCTATCGTAGTATCACTTCATCTCAGCACTATGGTGACTTTTGAGTCATCTCAGATCGTCACTGTCATCTGAAGAGAGCATTTCATCTAACCAAAAGTGAGTAGCATCATATTCCATTCCATTCCATTCTATTTCCTTCCTTCCTTCCTTCCTTCCTTCCTTCCTTCCTTCCTTCCTCTTTCTTTCTTTTCTTTCTTTCTTTCTTTCTTTCTTTTCTTTCTTCCTTTTTTTAATTCTTTCTTTTATCTTTTGGTTTTTCAAGGTAACATCTCACTCTAGTCCAGGCTGACCTGGAATTCACTCTATAGTCTCAAGGTGGCCTTGAACTCATGGAAATCCTCTTACCTCTGCCTCCTGAGTGCTGGGATTAAAGGCGTGTGCCACCATGCCCAGCCCATTCTATTTTCTACTCTTCGTCTCTTTCTTTCTTCTTCTCCTTCTTTTTTTTTTTTTTTTTTTTTTTGAAAGGTAGGGTTTAGGCTCTGCAGCCCAGGCTGACCTTAACTTCACTCCATAGTCTCAGGGCCCCAGCTCAAGGCAATCCTCCTACCTCTGTCTCCCGAGTGCTGGGATGAAAGGCGTGTGCTGCCATGCCCAGCTTTCTTCATCTCTTTCTTAAAAACCTTGTCTGCAGACCCTTTTTCCAATACCCTCATTGCATGGTCTCAATGGCTGTCTGCAATCATGGATAAAGGCTCTATGACCTACTTAATCTTGCATCTTTTCTTGCCTCCAAAAGCAGAACCATGTGGAGAAGGTTTCCAGATTCTTCAAAAGCTGGAGGTGGGCATCCCTGGAAGAAAGATTGCACCAATTCTGTGGTTTAAAACAATCCAGCAAACATCAAATTCTCCAACTCTAAGTCCACTTCTCAAAGGCTACATGAATAGACTAAATAAGAGTTCCAATTGTAAACACTTAAGGCTATGGGGACATTTTACATTCAAATCATCCCAACTCCATTGTGAAGTTTATCACAGTGGCCTCCCTTTTCATTACCAATTTTCTGGTACTGTGACAAAGTTCCTGACAAAATAAATTTAAGGAAGAGTTTATGTTGGCTTATAGTTCAAGGGCTTACAGTCTGTCACCACAGGAAAGTCATGGTGGCAAGAACATGAGGCAGGTGATCAAGTTGCATCTGCCATCAGGATGCACAGAGAGGTGAATGGGGGTGCTCAGCTCACTCTTTTTAATTCAGCCTAGGACCCCGGCTCATGGAATGCTGCCACCCACAAGTAAGATGGGTCTTCTCACCTCAGTTAGCCTAATCTAGAAACTCCCTCACAGTCATGCCCAGAGACGTGTCTCCCAGGTGATTCTAGATCCAGTCTAGTTGGCAATCTAGATTAATCTCATGTTGTGCTCACACAGTCACCACCTTTACTGACCAGGCTGTCTTCTCATCCAGGAAATTATTACAAGATGCTGTCTTCCAAGGAGGGGTGAAGAGTTTCATTAGGAAGAAGGTGGGAAGGAAAGTTGCCTCTTAGAGCTTCAAGGGCGAGCGGAGAGGGGGCATCAGCTACTTTTGATCAGGTGTTTGATCCCAGCAATGAGTAGGTGACTATAGCAATGATCGCTGGACTTTCATCACCACGATGAGATACATGACATAAACATCTTAAAGGAAGAAGGCCTTAGTTGGCTTAGAGAGCACTCCATGGTTATTTGTATCCATGTATTTGGGCCGAACATCACAGTGAAGGTAGCATTCACTTCCTGACATACAGAAAGCAGAGAAAGTTGGGCTGGAGGGATGGCTTAGTGGTTGAGTGCTTGCCTGTGAAGCCTAAGGACCCTGGTTCAAGGCTCGATTCCCCAATACCCATGTAAGCCAGATGCACAAGGTGGCACGTGCATCTGGAGTTTGTTTGCAGTGGCTGGAGGCTTTAGTGCGCCCATTCTCTCTCTCTCTGCTTCTTTCTCTCTCTGTCTGTCACTCTCAAATAAATAATTAAAAAAAATAAAAATTAAAAAGAAAAGAACGCAGAGAAAGTAGAAGGCACTGGGCACCAGACACAACTTTCAAAGGCATGCCCCCCACCGCCCATGACCCACTTCCTATAATATGCCCCACCTTCCAAAGGTTCTATTTCTCCCAAGATAGTGTCAGCAAGTGGTGACCAGGTGTTCAAAGACATGAGTCTGGGGTGGGGGGCACTTCAATTCAAACCATGAGGCTTGGTCATGATAAAATGGTGTTTGTGGTGATCTCTGTGAAGTAGCTTCTATAGGCACCAGACAGTGAGTAGCTACTGTTATGGTTTGGATATTGTTTAAAACTTTTTTTATTTACTTATTTATTTGACAGAGAGGGTAGGGGGAGAGAATGTGTATGCCAGAGCCTCTAGCCACTGAAAATGAACTCCAGATGCATGTGCCATCTTGTGCATCTGGCTTATGTGGGTACTGGGGAATCTAACCTGGGTCCTTAGGCTTTGCAGGCACGTTCCTTAACTGCTGAGCCATCTCTCCAGCCCTTATGCTTTGGATCTTAAGTGTCCTACATAGCATGTATTGTTATATACTTGGTACCCAATTAGTGGTGCCATTTTGGGAGGGTGTGGAAACTGTAGGAGGTGGAACTTAGCTGGAGACAGACTGTGTGTGTGTAGGTGTGTGTTTATGTGTGTGTGTTTGTGTGTCTATTTTTGTGTGTTAGTGTGTGTGTGTCTTGAGGGTTTTAAGCCATCAGAGTGTCTCCTTCTGCTACCTGATTCATGGAGATGTGAGCAAGCTGCAGCATGCTCCCACTGCCACAGAGCTGTCACCACCACACCTTCCTTCCATAGTGGACCCTACCTTTTTCATCTGTAAGCCAAAATAAACTCTTTTCCCCTTAAATTGTTTCTTGTTAGGCATTTGGTCACAGCCGTGGGAGAAGTGCCTAAGATAGGAACGTCTTTGTGAATGAATTTCAGGAATGTTCGGAGTCTGTGGGCAGAGAGGAGCAAGAGCAGCGGCCCTTCTCCCACATGGAGAGTGTGACTGTGGCCCAAATTGGCATCCCAGGGTTGGTGGTGAGACAGGTGCCATCTGTCGTGGTAGTGTAGCTCTGGCCTTTCCCCAAGAAGCAACACTGGTGCCACAGTTTCCTGTGACACTGGAGAAGATAATCATGCTTCCACACTTTTCCTGTCCTTTCAAAAATGACGAGTTCATGCATGTAGAAATACACGTTCATAAAGCAGACAAAGCATGAGGTGAATCTTCTCTGGAACATGAGGCTTCTTAAACTAAGTTCTAGAGCTCTGCTGAGTGTGGATTTTGTCATTACAAGTTTACGAACAGGTAAGCTACCCAATCCTTCTGACCCTCATTTTCCCCAACTAAACCATGGCCTTGGTCACAATACCTACGGCACAGCTGTGACAAATAATAACGTTATGTGGGCAAAGCAGGCGGGAAACGTTGACTCAAATCCAGTATCATTATCATCAACATCGTCACTGGTCATTTAAACAAGGTACAAGGGGCCTCAGTATATTAGGGATGGTTTTCTCTTTCTTTTTTTAATGTGGTGGAATGGAAGGAACAGTGGATTTGGAGGTGGAGCCAGTGGCTTGGTCTAAATTTGCTATTTTCACTCTGGGATTCGTCGAGCCACGTTGAGCTTCCTCATCTATAACTGGGAAAGGATGACGTCTAAGACTTCTGTACAAATTTGCATTGCCTCTTTTTTTTTTTTTTTTTTTTTTTTTTTTTTGGTTTTTCGAGGTAGGGTCTCTGGCCCAGGCTGACCTGGAATTAACTATGTAGTCTCAGGGTGGCCTCGAACTCACAGTGATCCTCCTACCTCTGCCTCCCAAGTGCTGGGATTAAAGGCGTGCGCCACCACGCCCGGCTTAAATAAAAACTTTTATTGACAACTTTTCTATACATAAACAATATCTTGTGATCATAATCCCCTACCACTACTTCCCCCTTTATGCCTCCCAAATACTTTTCCATAGAATCCTTCTTTCCAACTAGTCTCTCCTCTATTTTGATGTCATCATTTTTTTCTCCTTTTAAGCAGATCTTGTGTAGGTCGCATCAGCCGCTGTGAGGCTATGAATAACAAGGCCCTGCTTTGTGTCTGGAGGACAGTATTGTAAACATTCCTCCCCTTCCTTTGGCTCTTACGTTCCTTCCGCCACCTTTTCCCCAGTGGGGAAGAACGCAGAAGGATGTGGGACTGGATCCCCAGACCGAAGTGCGCTTGGGGTAGGAGCGAATCTGAACCAGCAGAAACTGTGCACCGCAGCCGTGAACCAAGTTCAGAGATGAACCACGCACATAGGACACGGGCACCAAGAAAGGCTGCTACAACTGCTCATTGGTGTGGCCACGGGATGTTCACCCCATGTGACACACTCAGTGTCTCCTGAACCTCTTGCCATCATGGTGGGGAGTGAGTGCGGGGAATGGGGTATCTGCAGTGAAAGCTGCTTCACACTGGACAGGACGCAGAGCATCTGCAGCTGGGATGTTGTACTTGCATGTGGGGTGAATGGATGAGAAAGGCTTGGAGACAGGCGAAGGCTGGAAGCGGGGCAAGCGATAGAGATGTTTGTTTGAGTCTTAGTAGGCAATGAAGTGATATTTGAGTATTTTCACGCAGTGGGATATCATCCCTTCAGCCTCTGTATGGAAGTAGCCGGTTCTAACCAGCATTGTAAATTGCTCCTGTCCAGCTGGATTGAAGATAATTGAAGTGTAAGGGGTTTAGGACTGGGTAAATGTTTGTGCTAATTTTATTGTGTATATTAAAGATATACAATGTGATGTTTTGATACACTTATCTTGATTATAGTTATATAGCTATGTTTATACAATACATAAGGGAAAGAACTATTCATAGTTATTTTATAGCATATATATACTATGTTTATAGAATTGTGTATCTTCAGGGAACCAATCCCAGGAACTCCTCAAAGATAATGTAATCTGTGATGTTTAAGTCCTTTATACAAAGTAGAATTGTATTTACATATAACCTATGCACATTATCTTGTACCTTGAAATTGCTTATCATATCTAATAAAATGTAAGTAGTTATTTTACTATGTTGTTTTAAAATTCACATTATTTTTATTATATTTTTTGTTTGAAGCAGGGTTTCACATGTGGTTTATATGAGGCTGTTCATGAACTCTGTTTTTTTTTTTTGCAATTTTTTGATTTATTTAAATTACAAATTATAAATAAATAAATAAATTTATTGGAGACAGAGAGAGGGACAGAGAGAGAGAGAGAGAGAGAGTGAGAGTGGGCGTGCCAGAACCTCTAGCCACTGCAAATGAACTCCAGATGCATGTGCCACCATATGCACCTGGCTTATGTGGACCTGGAGAATTGAACCTGGGTCCTTTTGCTTTACAGGCAAGCATCTTAACCGCTAAGCCATCTCTCCAGCCCTGAACTCTGTTTTCTTGCTTTTCAAGGTATGGACTTGCTCTAGCCCAGGCTGACCTGTAATTCACTATATAGTCTCAGGATGGCCTTGAACCCACGGTGATCCTCTTACATCTGTCTCCCAAGTGCTGGGATTAAAGGTGTGCGCCACCACACCCAGCCTGTTCATGAACTCCTGATCCTCCTGCCTCATCCCTGAAGTTCTGAGACTGCAGACAAGGCCCACCATACCTGGCTCGTATTATTATTTGAAGCATTCTCCATCTGGTTGGTTGGATCCACAGAAGTGGAGTGAGCACACAGAAACTGCTGAGGTGGAGGACTCACCGTACCTGGTGACATGATTCCTGCAGTCAAGCAGCTTGTCATTACCCACTGCTTTATCTTTTTTAAGTAGCTCTGTGTGTGTGTGTGCCTGTGTGTGTTGTGTGTTAGGAGCATCTAAAATGCACTGCCTTGGCAAATGGCTGCTATCTATTCATCCATTCATCCTTGGATGAATACTGTGGTTGTCACCTCCTTTAGCTGATGATGAAAGTCTGTCACAACATGGGCGTACAAAGACCTTCTTCTAACTCTTGACTCATACACTCAGTAGTGGAATGGCTAGGATAATGATATCATTTTTTTTTTTTGAGGCAGGGTCTCACTCTGGCCCAGGCTGACCTGGAATGAACTATGTCCCCTCAGGGTGGCCTAGAGCTCACGGTGATCCTCCTACCTCTGCCTCCTGAGTGCAGGGATTAAAGGCGTGCGCCACCACACCTGGCTGATACCATTTTTAATACTCTGATGAACAGCTCTACTGTTTTCCATAGCAGCTACTTCATTTTACATTCCCACTCATGGTGCCCAAGGGCCAAAGGTCTCCAAAGTCTCTCAATACTTACTTATTTCCTGTGTTTTTTTAAACAGCAGTCATCCTAATGGGGTTGGAGCACATTTTTCTCTTTTAGCTGGTACAAGGATGTGAAGATTTTAATTACTTGGGATCTGCTGCTGCAGTCTCTGGGTAAGGGAAGCCAGTAGCTCTTGGCAGTGATGGTGGCGACACGACACATGATATATTGAGTGAAAAATATATCGCCATGCAGAAGTTAATTGGGATCACAGAAAATGGCTCATCAGAGCCTGTGTATGGTACTTTAATAGACTCAGTCAGGGTAATGGGGAAACAGAAGCTCTTCAACTATGATGCGGAGCTAGGTACGAGGACAAGCTGCATATAGTAATTTGTTCCAGACTTTCTGCAAGAATTAGAGAGAGGGGGCTGGAGAGATGGCTTAGTGGTTAAGCGCTTGCCTGTGAAGCCTAAGGACCCTGGTTCAAGGCTTGATTCTCCAGGACCCACATAAGCCAGATGGACAAGGGGGCGCATGCATCTGGAGTTCATTTGCAGTGGCTGGAGGCCTTGGAGCGCCTATTCTCTCTCTCTCTACCTACCTATTTCTGTATCTCTCTCTCTCAAATAAATAAATAAAATATTAAAAAAAAAGAATTAGAGAGAGGAATGGCAGGGGGCAGTCTTGTGTTGGGGAGAGGTGCAGTTAAAATGGCTACAAAGTATATTTTGACAGGATGCTGCCTTGGAACAAATTCATCTGTCATTCTCATTGTTTCCCAAAGACACTTAAAGTGGCAGAAGAAAAAGGTGCAACTGGTGGCGTGAGGTCCTGGGGCTCGGTCAGCTCCAGCACCATGGCTTCCGGCTTAACTGTTCCCTTTGTTTCTGGTGAGGAGGATTCCAGGGACTTCTACGCCTCTCTGGTCTATAGCGTGACCCATTCTCTTCACATAAGTAGAAGTTATTTCTTACAGTATGTAAGGGAAAGAACTATTCATAATTGTTACATCATTTCTCCTCCACCCCTCACGGATTGCTTTACTAGTGTGCAACACTTAGGAGTAAGTTTACTAGCACCCATTGGACAGTTAGTTTAGAACTTCGCAGCCATCTTTGTGAAGTGGGGAGGACTTAAATTTGGCAACAGAGGGACTTGATGTGTTTACTGTGGCAACAACCCAAGACATTCAATTTCTTCACCTCATAATCATCGCCTCTCCTCCTCCATCCTCAGTGGAATTGTCCCCAGTCATTCTAAGTCATGTGTTGAAGTTCCAACCCCCAGGATCTCAGAATGTAAGTGTATGTGGAGGCAGAGGTAACTGAGGTCAAATGAAGCCATTAGGGTGGGCTCTTAATCCTTGTGACCTGTGTCCTTAGAGAGACAAACAGGCACCCAGAGGTACCCCTGTATAGCAAGAAGATCCTAACTATGATGACACTGTGAGAAGGTGCCTATGGTGGTTTGAGGTAGGTGCCTCGCATAAACTTATGCGTTCTGAATGCTAGGTCCCCAGCTGGTGGCAGTTTGGGGACTGGAGCTTCGGGGAGGTGCTGTATTGTTGGAGGTGGGCTTCCCTTTGCCAGTGTTTGCCACACTCTCCTGCTGCTATTGTCCACCTGCTTTTGGCCAGGAGGTGATGTCCACTCTCTGCTCATGCCATCCTTTCCCCTGCCATTATGGAGCTTCCCCTCAAGTTTGGGAGCCAAAATGAACCCTTTGCTTCCATAAACTGTTCTTGATTGGGCTCTTTGTGCAGCAACTCGAAACTGACCACAACAGTGGGCTTCTGAAAATTAAGGAGGAAGGTTTTAGAAGCCAGCCCTTCAGACACCCTAGTCCCAGGAGAGTTGGGAAAGCAAATACTCTGGTTGGTGAGTACTTGCTAATTTCTTTTCCCAGGTAGGGTCTCATTCTAGCCCAGTCTGACCTGGAATTCATTCTGTAGCCTCAGAGTGACCTCAAACTCACTGCGATCCTCCTACCTCTGCCTCCCAAGTACAAGTATTAAAGGCGTGCGGCCACCACGCCATGTGTCACCATGCCTGGCATTTCCTTCACATTTTTTAACTTTTTATTTATTTTTTATTTATTATTATTATTTTTTTTTTTTGGAGAGAGACACAGAGAGAGAAATAGAGAGAGAGAGAGAGAGAGGGAGAGGGAGAGGAAGACAGAGATGGGCGCGCCAGCTGTGTCTCAGTTGCTGTGAAAGAACTCCAGATGTGTGCATCCCCTTGTGGTCAAGTGCGGCATTGCGCCCTTGCGTCACTTTGCATCTGGCTAAACGTGGGACCTGGAGATTGGAACAGCTGGAGATTGGAACCAGTGTTCTGAGGGTTAGGAGGCAGGCGCCTTAACCCCTAAGCCATCTCTCCAGCCCTCCTTCACATTTTTTATGGAAGCCTAACCTCACATGGGGGTTTCCTCTCTTTTCCTAGGGGTGTGTGTGGGCATGGGGAGGGGCCAGTGGGTTTCCTGGTCAGAAGAGAACTCACCAGAGGTGCCCCCTCTGAGCCTTCAATTCACAGGGATGTGTTCGCCGGTCCCTCCCACATGCCGGAGGTCTTGGGCCTAAGAAAGGATTCCTCAGGCCCTGGAGAGCCTGGCCTGGGTTGGCTCAACCCTAATTACATAACTTTTCAGTGTCTCCCTGTTGCCCAGGTACTCCTCAGCATGATGGGCAAAGGTGCCGGGGGACTTCGGAGAGGCAAAGGGTGGGAGGAGTGCATGGCAGGCCGTGGACTGTTCTCTGTTTCCCCGCCAGGATCTCCGACGCCAGCCCTGCGGGGATTGCAGGAGCCAGGGCGGGGAGGACAGTTGCTGGGCACTGAAGTCCATCCCCGGGTCCTGGGGCAGAGCCCGCAGCGGCCGCTAGAGGTCGCCAGCAGCCGCGACCTGCAGGGAAGCTCAGAGGCGCAGGTGGGCAGAGGTGAGCGCTGCTGCGGTGACAGATGCCAAGACCTCCCCATGTCTGGGTGAAAGCATAGTGTACTTGTCAATCAAGGTGGAATTACCTGAAGGGACTAGAAAACCTAACCACTAGCTCTTCAATTTTCTCGGCTCCTCCATGCCAAGGCCAGAGAGGGAGTGTGGGCACTGCTCCATATAGTCATTATCAGTTGCCAAGAAGAGAAAATCGGCCCCCAACTGAGCCGAGAGTTCTGAATCTTGAGTGCTCCTGTGGCTTTGCCCATGAGTGCCTAGGGTCTGAGGACAGCTGCGTTGTAGCGACATTAACATCTGAACAGCCAGGGCTTGGGGCAGAAAACATTAGTAGATACATAAAAAGGCCACTTTATCTTGACAAAATAATAAGGTTACTGATCTGCTGGAAGAAGGCATGGCATTCTGCAGCCTATGACCCCCTTTTTGTCTCTCCCCGGGCCTAAATCTTCTTTCTAAGAAAATGTCCCTGTCCTTGATATCCACCTTTCCCCTCTGCTTTGGATAAATAACATGGGTTTTTTTTGTTTGTTTTTTGAGGTAGCTCAGGCTGACCTGGAATTCAGTCTGTAGTCTCAGGGTGGCCTGGAACTCACGGCGGTCCTCCTACCTCTGCCTCCCCAGTGCTGGGATTAAAGGCGTGCGACACCACGCCTGACAGAGAGCGTGTTTGTTATGTCTTTTCAAAGCTACTTTATTCCACATAACAATGTTTGAACAATCTCCTTAATGCAACAGTTGTGCTTTGTGTGTGTATGTGTTGTGTATGTAATCTGTATGCAGATGCATGTGCCAAACGACAGCACAAGGTATCCTCTGATATTGCTGACTTGTACAGTTCCTTGAGGAGAGTAGCTCACAGAATCTGGAGCAGCTGTTTTGGTCAGACAGTCTGACCAGTGAGTCCCAGGGATTCACTGTCTCTGCCCCCCTCAGGACTGGGGTTACAGGGGTGTGTGTGTGTGTGTGTGGGTGTGGCTATGCCTGACTTTTTATGTGGGTGCAGGCCCTCATACTTGTGTGGCACACACTTCTATTTGCTGAGCTGTCTCCCAAGCATCTATTTTTAATATGTAATTTTAATATACCTATATGTTATATGTTAAATAAATGATATAGTGCCTGATAGAAATATTTTCCTTTTTTGTAGCTTCAAATTTTAGCTACTTAGACACAGAAGCTTATACTTTGTCAGTGAAGAAACTTTTCTAGAAATTTCTTCCTGGCATTCACAAATACCCCCTTAGACACTTTCCTCCCCATCCTTTTGGAGTTTGAGTGTGTTTGGCTTTTGGGAACAATACTTACTGGGTTTACAGTTTTACTGGTTCTTTTCTCCTCTTAATTGCTCCCTGGCTGGGCTCCAGCACGTTAGCATTTAATTCCAACTAAAAGGTGCCAAAAACATGGCCACATTTCTTCCCTTGCTCAGAGCCAAGCTAGTTGACTTCCCAATGGAGCCAGCCTTCATCTCACTCTGAGCACAGCCAGTTGAGCTGTGAAGGAAACCACCCCAACTTCAATTCCAAGAAGAGCAATTTCTAAGCACAAAGTGCATTTTCAAATGGACTTGTAGTTCTCTCGGTACCACAGTGGTTGTCAAACTTAGAATCAGTTGCAGATCTTACCAGAGAGGTACAGGTGTGTAGGTTGGGGTAAAGAGAGCTTGCTGCAAGCGTGAGGGCCTGAGTCTGCCTGAGTTCCCCAGAGTCCATATCAACATCTGGGCGTGGCTGTGGTCATCTGTAACCCCAGGCTTGTGGGGAGCAGAGATTGGAAAATTGCAGGGGCTTGTGAAAACTGCTGCTCCACATTGGGAAAGAGAGGGGGCTCTGCTTTAAGGAAGCACACACGTGAGAGATAGAGGAAGGACACCTGACATTCTCCTCTGGCCTCTGCACACCTGCACATACATGTGCATATACCTCCCTCACCCCACATACTGTATGTAAAAAAGCACCTAGGCTCACTTCCTGCTAAATTAGAGTCTTAGGGTATGGAGAGATGGCTTAGCAGTTAAGGTGCTTGCCTGCAAAGCCAAAGGACCCAGGTTCGATTCCCCAGGACCCACGTAAGCCAGATGCACAAGGTGGTGCATGTGTCTGGAGTTCTTTTACAGTGGCTGAATGTCCGGGAGTGCCCATTCTCTCTCTCTCTTCCTCTCTCCTCCCTCTTTCTGACTCTGCCTCTTTCAAATAAATAAACAAAAATAAAAATTAAAAAAACAATTAGCCTTAGGATGTGATCAAGACTGAAAACCATAATCACAAGATGGAAATAACCAAAGATAAAGACCCCATTGCTAAACCAGGCGTGGTGGCACATGCCTTTAATCCCAGCAATTGGGTGGCAGAGGTGGGAGGATCGCCATGAGTCCAAGGCCACCCTGAGACTACATAGTGAGTTCCAGGTCAGCCTGACCTAGAGACCCTACCTCGAAAAACAAAAAACAAAACAAAACAAAACAAAAGACCCCATTGCTATGACGTAGTACTCCTGAGATTGGATTTGTAACAATTTGTGTTACTTTACTCAATTAGGAAAAGAAAGAAAGACAGGACTAACAAGCAGTGAGTACAGACTTTGAGGCCTTAGCCTGGGACGCTTTTTCCCCACACACCAGTTTTCTTCCTCTCGCTCCTCATTCGGTGCCTGGTCCGGGAAGCTGTCCCCATGACCTAGATTAGGTCATCCCAGCAGTGTCCCTGCCTTTTGCTCCTCCTTTCTACTCCCTCATCCGGTTCTGTTGTCTTCAGGATACTAATCATTTTCTGAAGTTAGCTTGTTTGTAGGCATATTATTTATGACCTCTAACCCTCTTTTGGAATTCACTTCCTGAAGTCTGAAGCCACAGGAGGTTCTGCAAGGTCAATGAATCAAGTGTGCTAGGCGTATCATATTCCTGATTTCACTTACTGCCCATAGCAACCTAGTAGGGTGGACATTCTTTCCATCTAATAGAAAGGAAACTGGGGCTTACAGCCATAAAATCACCTGCCCCAAAGGCACTTAATTTGACCCCAGTTCTGCCAAATTCGAGAGTTCAACTTTTTTTTTTTTTTTTGTTTTTCAAAGGTAGGGTCTCACTCTAGTCCAGGTTGACCTGGAACTCACTATGTAGTCTCAGGGTGGCCTCAAATTCCTGGTGATCCTCCTACCTGTGCCTCCCGAGTGCTGGGATTAAAGGCATGTGCCACCACTCCGGTGGCTTCAGAGTTCAACTTTTTTTCTAGAAGTGTAGTCACAGGAAGTTGGGAGTGCTGTGCCCAGAGAACAAGTGACTACCCTGTCCCCAACCGTCTCCATGGGGCACAGCGCTGCAAGCAGTCAGGTACAATGACAGGCGAGGTTTAGAAGTAATGACAGCAAGTTTCCCCTTCTCTGGGCATGGCACCACAGGGCAGAGTTTTCTCAGTGAGTCTTCTCTTCGCAGCACCACCAAGATCAGAGGTCACAAAGTCCCATGAATTTCTCTATCCTAATTATGGCTCACATTGCCTGGGCTTTGGAAACACATCTGTTGCAGTCACCTTCTTGTTGCTGGGACAAACACCGAGCAGAAGCAGCTTATGGGAGGAAAGGGTTTATTTCTGGCTTATAGACTCCAGGGGAAGCTTCATCATGGCAGAAGGTGCTGACTCACTTCCATCATCCGTCCACAGCAGAAAGACAATAGCTGCCACCAGCAAGCACAAGCTGTGGGGCCATTTACGTTCACACCACCACAACATCACAGCCATGTCCTTCTGAGAGGCCTCTGTCCTTCCTCAGGTGACTTAAAGTAACCAGCAGGTTGCTTAATTCCATCTACAATCCATCTTCCATGGAATGTGTTCAGCAGCCAGCCAGGTTCTGGGCAGCAGATATAAGTTCATCTCTGTACTTAAGACCCTCGAGACTTCCTATACTTTGTCATGTAAGACCCCCAAATCCTTGAGATTCCAGTCACTCCCCACCCTCTCAGCTTCTTCTCTGACCCTCATTTCCTTCTTAAAGCTCTGATACTCTTGTTTCTTACGTCATCACTTCTTGTGTTTTGACTTTCATTTCTTTTTTTTTTTAATTTTTAAAAATTTTATTTATTTTTGAGAGACACAGAGAGAAACAGATAGAGAGGGAGAGGAAGACAGATAGAGATGGGCGTGCCAGCAGTCTCTCAGCTGCTGTGAACGAAATCCAGATGCGTGCACCCCTTTGTGGGCAAGTGCAGCATTGCGCCCTTGCGTCACTTTGCATCTGGCTAAACGTGGGACCTGGAGATTGGAACCGCTGGAGATTGGAACCAGCGTTCTTAGGCTTAGCAGGCAGGCGCCTTAGCCACTAAGCCATCTCTCCAGCCCTCATTTTTTTTTTTTTTTGAGGTAAGCCCAACAGATTGGGCTTTAAAAAATTGTTTTTTTAATAAGAGGGAGACAGAGAGAGAGAGAGAGAGAGAGGGAGAGAGAATTGAGAGAATTGGTGTGCCAGGGCCTCCAGCTGCTATAATTGAACTCCAGACACATGTGCCCCCTTGTGCACACGTGTGACATTGCACACTTGCATCACTGCATCTGATTTGTGTGGGATCTGGAGAGTCGAACATGAGTCCTTAGGCTTCACAGGCCAGTGCCTTAACTGTTAAGCCATCTCTCTAGCCTTGAATTTCATTTCTTTATGCAGCGATTATTTCCCTTGCTCAACATGAGCATCTACTCACCCGCGCAGCCCTCTCTGACCACTCACAGATAAAGGAGGCCCCTGCGCCTGCATGTCCATCACAGTGCCCGTCTCTCCTTATTGCACTGATGGTGTTGTGGATACTGATTTGTCTGTATCCTTCAAGAGAGCATGCTCAGTTCTGGGGAGATGGCTCAGTGGAACAAGTACTTGCCTTGCAGGCACGAGGACCTGAGTTCGGATCCCCAGCACCCACAGAAAGTGCTGGGTGTAGTGATGCATGCCTGCAATCCCAACACTGGAGAAGTGGAGACAGTTGGGTGCCTGGGGCTTGATGTCATCTGGTCTAGACTAACTGGTGAGCTCTGAGCCAATGAAAGACCCCCTCCCAAACAAACATAAAAGGTGGGCCCTGATCCCAAGGAAGACACCTGAGGTTGTCCTTTAGCTCCCACATACCTGTGCACATGCACACACACCCATGAACATGCACACACTTAAGAAAAGAGGACAAAGTAGAGAGAGGACATGCGCACCACTGTCTTGCGTCTGGCAGGAGGAAGATGATTAAGACACTCCCCTTGTGCGTTTCAAGTTTATTTTTGTGAATAGACAAGTAGGTTGCTGAAGGAATGAATGATGATGGACTTTCAAGCTGACATGAAGGACCAGTTTTGATTGGGAAAGGGTTGGCTCTCTGTCGTCATTTTCTGGGGCTTCCATAGTAAAATGCCACCAACAGACATTTTCTGTAGTGGTCTAGGTACTGGTAGGGCCCACAGGCTCTTGTAGATAATCCCTGGCCTGTGCCCATGCAGCCCTAATGAAACTCAGTGGGTCACACTCATACAGAAGAAAAAATGACATGCAGATCGAAGAAGGACTATTAAGGAGAAGTGATTCAGTGGAAGGGGTACGGGAGGTAGTAAAGAAAAGGTAATGAGAGGTGATTATGACAAAAGTATTTTATAGGGCTGGAGAGATGGCTTAGCGGTTAAGGTGCATGCCTGTGAAGCCTAAGGACCCAGGTTCGATTCTCCAGGTGCCATGTAAGCCAGATGCACATAGTGGCACATGTGTCTGGAGTTCATTTGCAGTGGCTGGAAGCCTGGGCATGCCCATTCTCACACACACTCTCTCTCTGTGATTATAATAAATAAATAAAAATAAAATCTTAAAAAAAGAAAGTCTAAGAGCAGGCTAGCCTTGTCAGAGAATACAGATTTTTAAAAAAGTATTTTATGCTGGGTGTAGTGGCACATGCCTTTAATTCCAGCACTCAGGAGGTAGAGGTAGGAGGATCACTGTGAGTTCGAGGCCACCCTGAGACTACATAATGAATTCCAGGTCAGCCTGGGCTAGAGCAAGACCCTACCTCGAAAAACCAAAAAAAAAAAAAAAAAAGTATTTTATAAATGAATAAAATTGTCAATAAATAAAAATACCACCTGCTGAGTGATTTACACAGCAGAAAATTTCAAGGATCGTGGAGCTGGCAGGTTTGGTTTCTCCTCAAGGCTCTGTCCTTGACTCACAAATGGACGTGTCCCTCTTGCTGTGTCCTCACGTGGTCTTTCTTCTGTGTGCACACATCTAGGGCGTCTATTTGTACTAGTTAGTTTCTTTGTTGCTGTGACAGAGCAGTGTGTGTGTGTGTGTGTGTGTGTGTTATTTCCGCTTGTAGTGTCAGAGAGTCCGTGGTGGGGATGGCATGGCCGAGCAGCTCTGACTGTGCGAGTGACAGCTTGGAGCCCTTGCCTCTCACATGCTGGGCTGGCACCAGATACAACCTTCAAAGCTTATCCTCAGAGATCTACTTCTAGCCAGGCCACATGCCCCAAAGGTTCCATAGCTCCCCAAACAGCAACCACTAACTGGTGACCAAGCGTTCAAACATATGAACTTGTGGGGGTTCACATTTATACAGAGCGCTTGTCTCCCTATTAGGACCCCAGTCTTAAGTGCCCCACTCCATTGGTCTCACATTAACTTAATTGCTTAATTAAGCACACGACTTCAGAGAGCCAGCCTTCTCCCTATTAAAACTGGTCCTTCATTCCTGTCTGCAATTGCATCATCATTCCCAGTGGCCTACTTTGTCTGTCTACCTCTTCAAAGGCCCCATCTTCAAATACAGTCACATTCGGAAGTACCTGGGGCTAGGACCCATGACACTGTCACCTCTCTGTGGGACAGCCATCCTGAAGCATGGACGTGGTGCCCTGTCTTTCCCCTCGCTTCCTGCTTTCTTGTGTTCTTCTATTTGCTTCATACTATTTTGTCTTTGGTTCTGTTTCCAGAGAGCTTGCGCATGCCCCTCAAGTTACAGGGCACAGAGGCTATTTACAGCTCCTGCTTTTACTGCAACATCTGGCCTCTCCCAGGAAATCCTCAAACTAAGTGGGATTGAAGAAGTTGTTCTTGGAAGAACAGTACCATTTATAAAGAAAAAAAAGTGACCATGTTGCCAGTCTGAAGGGTGATATTTATATAATCCTTTGTAATTGAAAAACCTCGGAGCATAGACTATCAGGCGAAGTTTCAACCGCTGTGACCCATTTTATACACCAGTTTTCTTGTTCTTTTAGTTCATCTTCGGAGTCATTGCATTGATAAAAATAGCTGGAAGCTATTTTAACTGTAAGGCCTCCTTTTCAGCAGGTGTCTATTTTTTAAAAAACTTTTTTATTGAGAATTTTAATACATGAACAGATTATTATTTGATCATATTTCTGTCCTAGTGCCCTCATTTGTCACACCTTTCCACCGTTGTTCCGGTGAGCACCCACCTCTTTGCAAGCAGTTCTTCTATAAGGATCAGGGAACATTGTGGCAGAGGGGATGGAAAGAACATAAGAGCCACGGGGAGCAGTACTTCGGGACACTGACCTCCCGACATGAGCTGACTGGTATGTTCATGACCTCACCGTGGTTGTCACAAGACCTGGGCAATTCTGAGCCAACAGCATTTTCACATTGAAGACAGAGGAGGACAAAAAGAATGAGAAATCAAAACATGCACTTACTTTGTTGGCTAGAGTCCTGGCCACCACATGGAAATTAAGATGCTTACCATGGGGCTGGAGAGATGGCTTAGGGGTTAAGGCGCCTGCCTCCTAAGCCTAAGAACGCTGGTTCCAATCTCCAGCAGTTCCAATCTCCAGGTCCCACGTTTAGCCAGATGCAAAGTGACACAAGGGCGCAATGCCGCATTTGACCACAAGGGGGCGCACGCATCTGGATTTCGTTCCCAGCAGCTGAGACACTGCTGGCGCGCCCATCTCTATCTGTCTTCCTCTCCCCCTCTCTCTCTGTCTCTCTCTGTCTCTCTCAAAAAAAAAAAAAAAAAAAAAAAAAGATGCTTACCATGGCACATGTTGGTAGCTTTTTTTTCCCTCTTTCATTTTTTGGTTTTTCAAGGTAGTGTCTCACTCTAGCCCATGCTGACCTGGAATTCACGATGTAATCTCAGGGTGGCCTCGAACTCATGGCGATCCTCCTACCTTTGCCTCCTGGATGCTGGGATTAAAGGCGTGCGCCACCACGCCCAGCTTTAGCTTTTTTTTTTTTTTTTTTTTTAAATATAGGGGCTGGAGAGATGGCTCATGGTTAAAGTGCTTGCTTGCAAAGCTTGACAGCCTGGATTCAATTCCCTAGTACCCATGTAAAGCCAGATGCAAAAAGTGGCGCATGCATCTGGAGTCCCTGTGCAGTGGAAGGAGGTCCTGGCATGTCCATATTCTCTCTCTCTGCAAAAAAGGCAATTATTTAATATATATTATTTATTTATGAGGGAGAGACAGAGACACCGGGGCCTCTTGCTGCTGCAAATGAACTCTAGACACATGTGCTACTTTGTGCATCTGGCTTTACATGGGGAATTGAACCCAGACTGGCAGCCTTTGCATGCAAAGTGCCTTTAACCACTGAGCCATGTCCCTAGACGTGCTGGGTTTGATATCATGTTATTTGACATCTCTTTCAAGACAAGAAGGATTATGTGTTGACTGTAGATGGAAGCATAGCTCAGGGTACTTAGGAACTATTTTAATTAGATTTTCCTGAAAAGGATGGGAAGACTGTAGCCTTTAATGGATTTGAAAAGAATGAAAATTCTTACCACGTTTCCAGGTGGACTATGGACCAGTGTTGTCTGGTTGGCCATGGAAGATCCATTCCGATAGCTATCGAAGGTTCCAGCTTCTCTGGCATCTGTCCTGCCCTGTGTTCCCTCCAGGTGATTCGTGTGCTGCTAACTGTTCTGTGACGAGGCACTGGCTGATTGTAGCTGGTCTTGTATGCACTGTACCAGAAATCTGAGGAGGCCTGCAGTCATTTAAATTATGCATCCAATTTTGGATTGACAGACTGTGCCAAAAATGACTGTAGCCAAAGTATATTTACTGAAGTAAAAATGCAGGAAAGCCCAGGAATTTCCAGGGCTCACAATATTCTGAATCACGTAGTCCTGGAAGTAGGTATCCTGAGAACACGTTTTCCTCACTAAGTCAGTGTTGGATGTCTTGTTATGGATTCATTCAGTGAATGTTTGTTTATTTTTGCTTGTTTTTTTTTTTTTTTTCTAGGCTGACCTGGAATTCACTATGTAGCCTCAGGGTGACCACACCCAGCTTATGTTTGCTTGTTTTGGGCACTGAATTTGATCCTGAGACCAAAGATTGATATATCAAAGATTCCATCTTCTAGGACGGGCACTGGTAAACTTGCCTGTAAGGTACCTGGATCAGCCGGGCATGGTGGTGCACGCCTTTAAACCCAACACTCAGGAGGAGGATCGCTGTGAGTTCGAGGCCACCCTGAGACTACATAGTGAATTCCAGGTCATCCCGGGCTAGAGTGAGACCCTAACATGAAAAACAAAAAAAAGGTGGCTGTGACCAGACACCTGATAAAAAAACAACTTACAGGAGGAAGGATTACACTTATCTGACAGTTTGAAGGCTCACCATTGACTGTGGTGCATGGTGGGAAAGACAAGGCAGCATATGTGGCTGGGGCATTTCTGCAGCTGCTTATTTACATCTTTTAAAAAATTTTTTCTATTTATTTATTTGACAGAAAGAGACAGAGACAGAATAGGCACACCAGGGTCTCCAGCCACTGCAAACAAACTCCAGATGCATGTGCCACTTTGTGCATCTGGTTTTACATGGGTACTGAGGAATTGAACTTGTGTCGTTAGGCTTTCAAGGCAAGTGCCTTAACAGCTAAGCCATCTCTCGAGCCGTATTTATTTATTTTTTTAAACAAAAGTTATAGTCTTTTATCCCTCCCAACCCTGTCTCCATTTCCCTGAGGGTCCTTCTCAGTGTAGGAATTAGGCCCCCTGACAGTCTGTGTCTCAGGCTATGTCCACCAATCCTACGATTCTTATAATCTCCCTGTCCCCTTTTCCGCATCAATCCCTGAGTCTTAGTGGGCGTGTTAGCAGTTTGTCGTAGTGTTGGGTTCTCTGTGGTCTCTGTGTTTCTGTTATGCTGGGAAATAGTTCACCACCGTGTTTGTTGCTATTTCCCTGGAAGTCTGCAGTTTCTTCTGGACCCCGATAAATGTGGTAGAGGTGGCACATCTCGAGGTGACCAGTTGGCCATTGATTCCTGGTGTTTTGATGGATGTTGGATCTCCTCAGCCTGGAGAGATGGCTTAGCAGTCAAGGAGCTTGCTTGAAAAGTTCAGTTCCCTAGTACCCATGTAAAGCCAGATGCACAGGATAGTGCATGCATGTGGAGTTCATTTGCAGTGGCTAGAGGCCCTGGTGTTCCCATTCTCTCTTTTTACCTAATTTTTTTTCTCTCAAACAAAATAAAATTAGCATGCTTTTTTTTTCTTTTTTCCTTTTTTTAGAGAGAGAGAGAACTGGCACACCAGGGCCTCAGCCACTTAAAATCAAACTCCAGATGCTTGCGCCACCTACTGGGCATGTGTGACCTTGCACTCACTTCACTTTTGTGTGTCTGGCTTATGTGGGATCTGGAGAGTCAAACATGGGTCCTTGGGTTTCATAGGCAAGTGCCTTAACCGCTAAGCCATCTCTCCAGCCCAGAATGTTATTTTTTTAAAAAGAATGTTGCATTTTGATATTTCATACATGCATATCATATGTCTCATTGTATTCATGCCCCCATTAGCATCTTTTGTCCCCCTACTCCTTCTGAATGCTCTGCTCCTTTTCCCTAACAGTCTTTTTTTTTTTTAACTTTTTATTTTTTATTATTTTTTTGGAGAGACAGAGAGAGAGAGAGAGAGAGAGAGAGAGAGAGAGAGAGAGGGAGAGAGAGGAAGACAGAGATGGGCGCACCAGCAGTGTCTCAGCTGCTGCGAACGAAATCCAGATGTGTGCGCCCCCTTGTGGTCAAGTGCGGCATTGCGCCCTTGCGTCACTTTGCATCTGGCTAAACGTGGGACCTGGAGATTGGAACCAGTGTTCTGAGGGTTAGGAGGCAGGCGCCTTAACCCCTAAGCCATCTCTCCAGCTCCCTAACAGTCTTTGCTACTTTCATGTGTCCTGTTTTTAAAATCCAGATCTGGCATATGAGAGAAAGTGTGATGTATGCCTTTCTGAGTCTGGAGTATTTTGTTTAATATGATGATTTCCAGTTCTATCTATTTCATGCAATCAACAAGATCTCATTCTGTATGGCAAAATGACACTCCAATATTATATATATAATATATATTATATATATATAATTTATTTATTTGAGGGAGAGAAAGAGGTAGAGAGTGAGATAGCGAAATAGAGAGAGAGAGAGAGAGAGAGAGAGAGAGGGAGAGAGGAAAAGGAAGACAGAAAGAATGGGTGTGCCAGGGCCTTCAGCCACTGCAAACGAACTCCAGATGCATATGTCTTCCTGTGCATCTGGTTTACATGGGTCCTGGGGAATCAAACTGGGGTCCTTTGTCTTTGCAGGTAAACGCCTTAAATGCTAAGCCATATTCTCCAGCCCTCCATTGTCATTTTCTCTCTCTCTCTCTCTCTCTCTCTCTCTCTCTCTCTCACACACACACACACACACTACACAAGCTTTTAAAAATGGAGCTAAAAGTTTTCTTCTTGGAATTTTTCCTCTCTTTGCTCATTTTGCCATCTGGAACAACATCACACTGTCTACATTCTCTCTTACGTGAGGAGCATTCCAATATTTGAAGACATTACTTGTGTGGTTCCTTAGCATCTCTGCATGTTGAGTGTGCTTAGCATTCCCAACCAAGGATCAACACATACTGAGCACTAATGTCACTGTATGCTGGTCACCACATCAGGCTCTTGGCAGAAACCATCTCCATAGCAACGCTTCATGTTAGTGACAAGAGAACTGAACTGAAGTTCAGAAAGTTTAATGCGTGGGCTTGGTGGTGCACGCCTTTAATCCCAGAACTTGGGAGGCAGAGGTAGGAAGATCACTGTGAGTTTGAGACCAGGTTGGGCTAGAGTGAGACCCTACCTTGACAAAACGAAATAAAACAAAACAACCCCCCCCCCGAAAGTTTAAGTAAATTTCCAAAGACACCCGCTGGCCAACAACACAACTAGTATTGTGACAGTTTATGGAACAGTCTGAATGTGATGGGATATAAACATCACAGATCTCTCTCTAAGCCATGTCCCAGACCATACCCGTGTTGGGTTTCCTTTCCTTAAGGGACTTAGAGGCAGAACTCACAGGTTCTGAGTGGGTTCTACACCTCAGGAGGGTCTGTTAGAGATGCTGTGGCTGCAACTGACAAAGCATTAACTGTGCAGTATGAGAACTTCCTGGTCTTCAAGCACCCTAAAGAGGGGCGGGGCATGGTCTATTTTGCCTCTCTCCCCCTGGACTCTGAGGGCAGGGCCATCCTTTGGAAAGCCTTCTCTCCCTCGTGTGCAGGTTAAAGAGGACGAGTCTCTTACTCAGTGATCCAAGCATACCGTCTCCTCTTCTAGTCTTTGATTTTCTCCAAATGTCATTTACCTTGGGCTTCTGCATCATTTTATTTTGTTTTGTTCACAGAGCCAAGGACACACTGATAATTCTCTGATATTGGGGAATGGGCTCCAGTTTGCACCATGCCTTAGTTCTTCCTGCCATCTATACTCCTAGACATTTCACTGCTTGAGTTCTCTCACCTGGTGAACTGCAGTAAAGAAATGGTTGGCAGGGGGAGGGGGGGGTGGAGTTTCCGTCTAGGGAATCCGTTGACTTATGGGACATGTCCATATTTTTTAAAAAATATTTTATTATTTTTATTTATTTATTTGAGAGAAAGAAAGACACAGGGAAAGAGAGAGAGAGCATGGGCTTGCCAGGGCCTCCAGCCACTGTAAACAAACTCCAGACGCATGTGCCATTTTGTGCATCTGGCTGATGTGGATCCTGAGGAATCGAACCAAGGTCCTTTGGCTTTGTAGGCAAGCACCTTAACCACTAAGTCATCTCTCCATCCCATGTTTTTTGTTTGTTTGTTTGTTTTAAGAGAAAGAGAGAGAGAATTGGCATGCCAGGGCCTCAGCCAGTGAAATTGAACTCCAGATTCTTGTGCCACCTAGTGCACATGTGTGACCTTGCACTTGCATCACCCTTGTGTGTCTGGCTTATGTGGGATGTGGAGAGAGATTGAACATGCGTCCTTAGGCTTCACGAGCAGCACCTTAACTGCTGAGCCATCTCTCCAGCCTGTGTCCATGTTCTTGTGTCAGATGGTGGAAGCATGCTGACTTACTGTAACTTCTCTTAACACTTTGACTCCTTTTTTTAAAATTCTTCGTTTTATTTATTTCTTTATTTGGTATAGAAAGAGGGGGAGAGAGAAAGAGAGAATGGGTGCGCCAGGGCCTCCAGCCACTGAAAACGAACTCTAGACATGTGCTCCCCCTTGCGCATCTGGCTAACGTGGGTTCTGGGGAATTGAACCTGGATCCTTTGGCTTCTCAGGCAAATGCCTTAACCACTAAGCCATCCCTTCAGCCCTACCTTCTTACTTTACTAATTATTATAGTCACTTTAATTTAAGAACATCCAGCTGGAATTTCCTTAGAATAGTCAAGAATTGCAAATGGACCAAATTTCAATGACAGGCAAATGGTTAAATAAAAGTTGATTCTATTTGACAGTGAAATGTTTTGCCAACATTAGAAGTCATGTTTTCCTGGGCTGGAGAGATGGGTCAGTGGTTAAAGGCTCTTGTTTACAAAGCCCGATGGCCCAGGTTTAATTCCCCAGTACTCACATAAAGCCAGAGGCACAAAGTGGTGCATGTATCTGGAGTTCATTTGTAGTGGTGAGAGGCCCTGGTGCTCACTTTCTCTCTCTCTCTCTCCTTGCAAATAAATACATAAAAATATTTTTAAAAAGAAGTGTTTTCAAAAAGAAATTTCAAAAAGAAATAGTTCATCATATGGGAATATTTTCATGACATAATGGTAGCAGAAAAAAGCTAGTAGTTTACAGCATAATATCAAATATACTTCATACACATATCACATATATGCATGACATACATACACACTCCACAACACAATAAACATACACAAACATACATGATATACATCCACATTTCACATACACGCTCAGCATACATACATACACATACCACACACACACACACACACACACACACACACACACACACTAAAGAAAACCCTAGAAGAAATACAATATAGTGTTAGTGGTGGTCTTGTCTGAGTTGCAGGATTGTAGATGATTTTAAATTTCTTTATTATTATATAGTACTTTCTGTAATCCTTACTTTTTATTTTTTAATTTATTTTTATTTTTATTATTGTTTTTTATTGACTTTTATACTTACATACAATAAAAACCCCACCTGATATTTCCCTTCCCTCCCCCCATTCCACTTTAGAACTCAAGTCTCCATCATATCCCCTCCCTCTCTCCATTAGTCTCTCTTTTAATTTGATGTCATCATCTTTTTCTTCTATTTTGAGGGTTTTGCGAAGGTATTGCTAGGCACTGCAAGGTCATGGATATCGAGGCCAATTTCTGTCTGGGCAGTTGCGTTGTAAGAGGTCATACCCTTCCTTTGGCTCTTCCATTCTATCCGCCCCCTCTTCCGCAATGGTCCCTGATCCATTGGAGGGTGTGACAGAGGTGTTTCAGTGCTGGGCACTCCTCCATCCCTTTGTAATCCTTACTTTTATAAGCAATGATTTTGAAGGGGGAGATGAGGATCAGATAACTAAGGGCCTCACACATGCTAAGCAAGTGCTCTGCCACTGTGCTATCCTCCAAGACCTTAAGAAGAGCAGATTTAATCTGAGCTTTTGCCACAAGCCTGATAATTTTCTGCCACTTGTACCGAGGGCCGTGATGTATGTTATTTTGTTGGAAGCAGTGTAGAGACCATCATGAAAATAAAACATAATAAGGCTGTGCAAAGAAATGCTATGTAAGCATTTTGCCAACTGCTAAAGGAGGGAGCTGAGGGTAAGATTAGACACTACTCTTTTGTTTCTCATTATGGTGTTATTAACTGTACAGTAAACTGAATATAACTGCCATTTCTCAGTGTGGCTCTAGTTATCTACAATGAATTCTTTTTGCTACATTAAAGAGAAAAAAAATCCGTTTTGTTGTCAGCATGGATTTTATTTGTTTTTGACTGACAAGCTTGCTCCCGAGGCGAGGCAGGCATAGAGTGCTGCGTTTTCTGTGATGGCGCTCGTGGAGGGCCTCCTGGTTTGCTTGCGGATGATGGTGGGGAGGAAAACTTACTTCCATGAAACTGCTCCCTACGGCTCCAGAAAGTCTCTGTCCTTGTCCTCTTGGGAGGGAGGCTAGGGTTGTCTTTTTTTTTTTTTTTTATTCTTTTTTTTGTGTATGGTATGTGTGTGTATGTATGAGTGAAGGCATGCCACAGCCCCTGTGTAGAGGTCGGAGGAAGCTCAAGTGCTGGCCCTGGCTGGTCTTCTACCTTGTTGGAGATGAAAGCTCTTGTTCACTGCTGCATACATTAGGCCAGCTGGCCAGCAAGCTGCTGGGAGTCTTCTGCTTCTGCCTCCAACTCACTGTAGGAGCACTGGGGTTACAGACACGTGCACTAACATGTCTGGAGGGTCTGAACTCAGTTCCTTACGCTAGCATAGTAAGCACTTTTTCCACGAAGCCATCTCCTAACCCTCAGTTCCTTACTTCTTATTTTATTTAATTTTTTATTGTATGTGTGAGAGAGAAATAGAAAGAGGCAGAGAGAGAGAAGGGGGGGAGCAAGAATAGGCATGCCAGGATCTTCAGCTGCTGCAAACTCCAGATGCATGCGTCCCCTTGGGGTGCACGTGTGACATTGTGCACTTGCGTCACTGTGTGCCTGGCTATGTGGGACTTTGAGATTCAAACATGAGTTTTCAGGCTTCTTAGGCAAGTGCCTTAACCACTAAGCCATCTCTCCAGCTCTGTTCCTTATGTCTTAATCTATCAGAGAGTGTTTCAATTGTTCCTGGCACACATGAGGCCCTAGGCTTTATTCTCAGCCCCACAGGTAACAAACAATGAGCATGAAATGAAGTGGAAAAGTAAAGAAAACAAGGCGGTCTTAGTACTTCTTTGTACCTCCTCGAGGTCTTACCAGTTGGTTTATTGTCAATCACAAGACATCTAAATATCCCGCTGCACTCCTGGTCACTATATTACAGCCTTGTTTTCTTCTTTGCTTACATAGTTCACTACACGCAGCACTAGAATGGATACTGCATCCCAGAGCAGATTTCCCTTTTTTTTTGTTGGTTTTTTGAGGTAGGGTCTCACTCTAGCCCAGGATGACCTGGAATTCACTCTGTATTCTCAGGGTGGCCTCGAACTCACACTGCAGTTAGGGAGAACTTGGGCACAAACACTTTGTATGTGTGCGTGTACGGGTGCACATGCATCATTTCTCAGACACCGTCCTGGCACTGGGATTATAAGCACCACCACGCTTAGCTTTTAAATGTGGGTTCTGGGGATTGAACTCAGGTCCTCATGCTTTCAAGTCAATCACTTTACTAACTGACCCATCTCCCCAGCCCACACACTCCCCCCCCCCCTTACTCTATTGCCTTGCGCAGTTCCCAACGCAAGGTGGGAGGCAGAAGATCCAGCTGACAGGCCCACACTCATGTATTCCTTTCTTTTCCTCTTCCTTCACATCTTGACAAACTGGTGATCTCATTTAAGGAGAAATTTATCTATTTTTTTAAACTTTTTATTTTATCTTATTTTTTTTGGAGACACACAGAGAGAGAGAGAGAGAGAGAGAGAGAGAGAGGGAGGAAGACAGAGATGGGCACGCGAGCAGTGTCTCAGCTGCTGTGAACGAAATCCAGATGTGCGCGCCCCCTTGTGGCCAAGTGCGGCATTGCGCCCTTGCGTCACTTTGCATCTGGCTAAACGTGGGACCTGGAGATTGGAACCGCTGGACATTGGAACCAGTGTTCTTAGGGTTAGGAGGCAGGCGCCTTAACCCCTAAGCCATCTCTCCAGCACAGAAAATTTATCTTAAAGGGCAATGCCTGGGATGAAGAATCAAAGCTTTCTCGAGGGCCAGGATTATTCTGAGTGGGGACTGTAAACGTGTGTGTGGTCTGTGGTCAAGCACAAATTATGATCCAACAGCCTTTCAGTGTTGTCTTGGGCCAACTAATTTCACTCCTTAAAACTCATGAGCAGAACACGCCACACACTGGAATTTAGTCCCTTGTACAAGATACACATTTCCAAGCTAGCCGAGGAGGATAGCAAACTCCCGGGAGAAAATGAACTCGTGCACATCTGAGGAACGAAACATCAGGAAAGAGAGACAGTGGGCTCACAGGCTGTCCTTGTGAAAGGGCTGCCTGGTCATCAGTGCCTTTGTGCATCCATCATATTCCAGCCTTCTCGACAGTTGTGTCACCACCATGGGAACAGTTCTAACTATTGTTTTCCTTTCCTGCTATTTTTAAAAAATTCTTTATTTTTTTCTGAGACAGACAGAGAAAGACACACACACACACACACACACACACACACACACACACAGAGAGAGAGAGAGAGAGAGAGAGAGAGAGAGAGAGAGAATGGGCATACCAGAGCCTCTAGCCACTGCAAATGAAGTCCAGACGCATGCACCGCCTTGTGCATCTGTCTTGACATGTATACAGGGAAATTGAACTTGTATCCTTTGGCTTTGTTGGCAAGCATCTTTACTGCTAAGCCATCTCTCCAGCCCTCTGGCTATATTTTTGTTACCTACACTGAAGACTTAGTTCTAGGAAGCAGCCTGGGTCCTGAATGTCAGAGAGCAAGGAGAGTTATCTGATGTAAGACTAAAGCTCTGTCATGGTAGCTACTAAAACTTCTGGGATGACATGTCACAGTAGCGGATCGTACCCTGTCCTGACTATTACACTGCTACGAGAACCATAAGCAATCATATAGATCAAGAATTGAAATTAGTGTAATTCAGAGCTTCAAACAATGACATGATGTAGAGAGAAGTTATAATGAAGAATGAATATGCTTATTATATTTTTTAAATGATGGTTAAAATGAACTTCACAGATATGGAATGCAAGTGAAAGAAGGAAGTATGAATAACTTTGAATGTCAGGCAGCGGCAGTGCTGCTGTCTTTACTGTCTCATCAGCAACAGTTGTGCTATCTCCTGTTAGAAATGCAGTCAGTGTATATCGGAGAATAAATTAGTGAATTCCAATGTCAGAGAGGAAATGCCCCCAGAAGGCAAATTTCCCATTCAGCTGAATGAAGTAGTAAAATTTCCCAGAAACTGAGTGAGGACGGGTGATTTGCTCCAGAGCACCTGAAAGGTGGATTAGAGCTCGCTTTTCTTTCTTTGTTTTTGAAAAAGTAAAAGTCAAGAAAAACAAGCAAGCAAACAAACAAACAGACAAACAAACAAATAATGCGTACAGGGCTGGGGGACGCTCAGTGTTCCCAAACACCCACATAAAAAGCCAGGCAGGTCGGGCGTGGTGGTGCACGCCTTTAATTCCAGCACTCAGGAGGCAGAGGTAGGAGGATTGCCGTGAGTTCAAGGCCACCCTGAGACTACATAGTTAATTCCAGGTCAGCCTGGGCCAGAGTGAGACCCTACCTCGAAAAACAAAAACAAAAAACAAAAAACAAAAAACAAAAAACAAAAACAAACAAACAAAAAAGCCAGGCAGGGTGGCACACACCTGTAATCCTAGCACTGGGGAGGCAGAGGCAGAGGCAGGAGGATTCCTAGAGCTACTGGACAGCCAGTCTTGCCAAATTAGTGAGCTCCAGGTTAGGAAGATCTCATATCATAAAAATAAGGTGGAGAGGCCTGGAGGGATGGCTTAGAGGTTAAGGTGTTTGTCTGAAAAGCCAAAGGACCCAGGTTCAATTCCCCAGGACCCATGTTAGCCAGATGCACAGGGGCGCACACGTGTCTGGAGTTCATTTGCAGGGGCTGGAGGCCCTGGCGCACCCATTCTCTCTCTCCCTCTTTCTCTGTCAAATAAATAAATAAATAAAAATATATATTTTTAAAATACGGTGGAGAGTGATTGAGGAGGACATCCAATGTTGACCTCTGGTTTCCACATGCATGTGAAAACATGTGCATGAGTATACACACACACACACACACACACACACACACACACACACACACACACACAGAGCCATGCACATATACTCACCACATACACACAGAAATATGTTAATAAATGTACATAGCGGGCAATGAGGAAGCTTCTAAGTATATTCACAGACTTGTCAGCAGTGGCAATTGTGTCCCCCTACTACAAAATAGAAATGAGAAAATGTAAAGAAGGAAAATAAACCAAGTCTTCAGATGCTAATAAAAAAAAAGAAAAAAGAAAAAAAGTAACCAAGAATGACGCTATTTAACATTACTTCTTAGCTATTGTGGTGGTTTGAATGAGAGTCCCCCAGAAACTCATGTTTTTGGAACTATTGGTCCCCAGCCATGGTAACCTGGGAGGTGGAGCCTTGCTGGAAGAGACGTGTTGCTGGGGGCGGACCTTGAGGTTTATTAACCCCCAGCTTACCAGTGGGCTCGTTGTCCTGCTGTTTCCCTCTGCTGCGGCAGAGGTAATGTCCAGTCTCTGCTCAGGCCATGTCATTCCCCGCCATCATGCAGCTTCCCCTCGAGACTGTAAGCCATAATAAACTCTTTCCTTCCATCTGCTCCTTTGGGTCAGGTGCTTTGTTCCAGCAAGAAAAGTAACTACAGCAGTTACGGAATTTCTTTTCTTTTCTGCTGAGCTATCTTAGTGAACGTAATTTTTTATTTTTCTATTTATCTTTAATGTTATGGCATAAGCATTTCACATTGTTTTGCAATATTTTAGCACAAAATTAAATGACAACATAATGTTTCATAGAGAATAGTCGCATATTTAACCATTTTTCTGTTAGCCACTTGGGTTGTTTCCAATTTTTTTCCATCATAGACAGAAGTCTATGAATAAAGCGTTTTTATATTACAGCTTTCCAATCTAAAGAATACAAACATTTGTAATGCTCGTGACACAGTAATTCTGAAAGGATCACATTCAGTTCACATACGAACTAATGTTTGAAACTTACAGATTATTGAGTACATTTAAATTCATTATACTCAGTTATATTTAGGAAGAAATATTGTAAGCACTTCTTCAAATTACAGAAGTAAGTCAGGCGTGGTGGCGCACGCCTTTAATCCCAGCACTTGGGAGGCAGAGGTAGGAGGATCACTGTGAGTTCAAGGCCACCCTGAGACTACATAGTGAATTCCAGGTCAGTCTAGGCTAGAGTGAGACCCTACCTCAAAAAACCAAAATAAATAAATAAATAAATAAATAAATAAATAAATAAATAAAATAAATTACAGACGTAATACACTGTTATTATAAACATTTCAAATAATGCAGAGGTGCACAAAGTTAAAAGCAAGGGCTGGTTAAAGCACTTGCTTACAAAGTTAAAAGAGAAGTCAGTTGGGTGTGGTGGTGTACACCTTTAATTCCCAGCCCTGGGGGGTGGGGGAGGCAGAGGTAGGAGGATCGCCTGAGATTACAGAGTGAATTCCAGGTCAACCTGGGCTAGAGAGAGACCCTACCTCAAAATAAATAAACAACAACAACAACAACAAAAACATCTCCCCAAAACAACAACAAAATGAAATCACTTCATCATGTTTTTTTTCCAGATTAATTACTATTTGTTGTTTCATTTGCTATAATGTTTTCTGGATTTCTGATTTTCCAAACTGGGTGCTATATCTGTGCCACCTTTCCACACTGGCATATGCAGATCAACTTTGTTCTCTGTGATGGCTGCATGGACTGAACGTGGCACAGGTTTCTCAGCCTTGCTCCTTCAACGGGATTCCCATTGAGGTTCAAGTTTTTCCCTGTCTTACACAATGCCGCCATGAGACTTCTTGTATACACACTTTATGTTGAATGAGCATTTACTGCTGTGAGAATGTGACTTGGAAAAAAAAAAAAAAAGAATTGTTGGCGAGATGTTTTTGTCTCAGAGTGCTGAAACATAAAGTATTTAAACACCTCTTAAAAATTTAAATTTGAATTGAATTTCCATTAAAGCCATGTTGAAATCACAACGATGATTCCTCTTAGAGAGGAATGAATCCTCTTACTCCAGATGGGTCATAAAGCGCCTTAGATTGAAATTCACTGCGCAGGGCTCGGAGGGGGCAGATGGAATACCAATCCCCTCTGGGCGGTTATGTAACTCCGAGATGATCACAGAGTACTCCGGATAGCCGCAGACAGAAGGTGGACAGGGCCAGGCTCCACAGGGAAGGCAGGGGACCAGGCTGCAGGGTCACTCTATGTGCTTTTGTGACAAATTGCTGAAGTCAACCAGGCTAGATCGGAATCTGAACAGTACAACGTGGTCTGACGTAATGACTACCTTTGGGATCTCAGAAATCAGATATCTGGAGGCAGTTTCTTAAACAACCTTTGTGATGTGTATGTGTGTGTGTGTGTGTGTGTGCGCGCGCGCGCGCACGTGTGCCATTCCATCTCTCTGAAAGCCTTATTTTCACAAGTGTGCCAGACAAGGCCTTTAGTAGAAGCTACTGTATTCATTCAACAGGTGAGTATTATATGCCAAGCCCTTAAGTGCTATGGTTCAGCTGTAAATTAAATAGATGAGAGTCTGTGTCTTTTTTATTTTCTTTTTCTCAAAGTGGTGCTGCGATATGATCTAACTGAATTGAGTTCCACCTTACTACAGCTTCATCTTTATATCTTGTATCCTCTTGGTAATGCAGGTTGACACCATCACACCCATATTTACTGAGTCAAAAGATCCTTGTTTCAGCTTATACATTCGAGGAAACACTATTTTTCCTGCCTCACATCTTGGCTGCATTGCAGTCAAGTCAGTAGCAGTCTCAATACACAGAAACTGCTTCCTTTTTCCTCTTCCCTCCCTTTCTTCTTTCTTTCCTTTATTCTCTCTTTCCATCTGTCCACTAAATACCCCTTTCTGCCTATTAACAATATATAGAACATCTAGAATCGAAATTATCATATAGTGGGTACAGAATAAATTTTCATTGATTAAATTTCTACAAATATTTATTATCTAAATTTCAAACCCTGGGATAGTTTTGGGGCATACAAGGATAAATCAAACGTTATTTCTACTTTTTAAAATCTTATATCTAGGTTAAGAGACAGACATATCAACCAGAAAAATGAATGCTTTAAGAATGATTTGCTTAGAGCCTGTGCCTTCATGGTCCTCAAATAAAGTTACTATTCTCTCTCTCTCTCTCTCTCTCTCTTTTTTCGAGATAGGGTCTCACTCTGGTCCAGGCTGACCTGGAATTAACTATGTAGTCTCAGGGTGGCCTTGAACTCTTGGCGATCCTCCTACCTCTGCCTCCCGAGCACTGGGATTAAAGGTGTGCGCCACCACGCCCGGCTCTATTTTTTTTGGGGGGGGGCTTCTATTCAACCTGCTTTGGACTGTTCTCTAAATTTTTTATTTACTTTCCTTCATGTATTCATTCATTGAGTGAGGGTCTTACTACACAACCCAGGCTGGCCTTGAACTCTCTGTGTTCCTCCTGCTTCAGTCTCCCAAGTTGGGATCCCAGGAATGCAATACCAACCTAGGTGGACTTAAAAAACTTTTATTTTATTTTAATTTTTTTCAAGGTACAGTCTCACTGTAGCCCAAGCTGATCTGGAACTCATTCTGTAGTCCCAAACTGGCCTCAAACAGCAATCCTCCTACCTCTACCTTCTGAGTGCTGGGATTAAAGGCATGTGCTACCATTTTCAGAGTAGATAAATCCTCTTTCTCTCTCTCACTCTGTGTGTGTGTGGTGTTTGGTGAATCAGGGAATGAATTTTCGATCCTTTTCAAAAGCATGTGGAGGCAGCACTGGTCAGTGTTTTGCAGAGCTAACATAAATATTTCAGGGCACAATTGAGCTTTCCTCATTGAAGTCCATTCTCCTGCCTCTGTGTGTGGAAGTTTCTAGCCACGGAGAAAGTACTATTAAAAATAATTGTGAAGATCCTAACCCCATAGCAACCACGACAAATGGGCTTTTTCAGCTATAATAGGTTTTGAGGAGCCTCATTTTAGTTAAGAGAATGACAATTTCTGTGATTTTTTTTAAAAAACCTTATTTGATCTGATTTTTTGTTTGTTTGTTTTTGTTTTTTTGAGGTAGGGTCTTGCTCTAGCCCAGGCTGAGCTGGAATTCACTATGTAGTCTCAGGCTGGTCTCGAACTCATGGTGCCTTCTACCTCTGCCTTCTGAGTGCTGGGATTAAAGGTGTGCACCACCACCCCTGGCTTGATCTGTTTCTTAATTTACTCTCAGCTAAAGAGACAAGGTGGATTTACTTATTGTTTAATAAAAAATTCACAATCCATATCATTGTTCTCGAGAGATTTGGTGGTATCTACTATAGGGTTGCTAGATATCTTAAATTGTTCTTTTTTCATGTGGGGAGAAACAGTGAACAAACCCCAGCTTTTTTTTGTTTTTGTTTTTTTGAGGTAGCCCAGGCTGACCTGGAATTAACCATGTAGTCTCAGGATAGCCTCGAACTCACAGCGATCCTCCTACCTCTGCCTCCTGAGTGCTGGGATTAACGGTGTGCGCCACCAGCCTCAGCTTCCTTTCAGACTTTCCAGAGTTCCATTTCTATGTGCACTCACAGCGGTGGGAAATCCTAATTTCTCTGTAGGTCATTTTAATATTTCACCCATAGATGGCAGCAAGTGACCAGTCTGCTAAGCTACCGGGCCCTCTAAGTGGCCCTCCAAAGGTGGGTGAACTGCCAAACCATGGAAAGGGGAAGAAGGCAGAAGAGAAGGACAGGTCCTATCTCTGGGGATGCCTCTTTGGAGTTGTGTGAGAGGGGGCTCTTCTCTTCAGGTCTGGAGAACTTTGCTCTGCTTTGATAGTTTTCCTCAATCTAGTTCCCCCCTTAGATAGGGTCTCGCTCTATCCCAGGCTGGCTTTGATCTCATAATCATCCTCCTACCTCTGCCTCCTGAGTACTGGGATTGAAGGTGTGTCACCGTGCCCGGCTGGCCTACTTTTCTTAAATCTCGAGACAAGATTCTGCAGCGTCCTGGGAGTGCCACACAGGGAGAACATGAGGCTGGGGTCCCTCCCGATGGCCCAGTGCCTTCCCCTGGCTCTTTCACCTGTGAGCACACTCTGAAATGAAAGTTCCTCAGAATGCTCAGTCTAGCCCATTGGGTTTGGAGTTCCCCTTCCCTTACTTTTCAACCTTCCAGCAAGTTGGATGGGCCAATCATGGGCAGCTCATATCCCAAGTCCTTTTGTATTAGGTAAATTTCTCCTAGCTGGGGGCTAGAGAGATGGCTCAGTGGGTAAGGCGCTTGCATGCAAAGCCTAAGGTTCCCAGGTTCAATTCCCCAGAAAAGCCAGATGCACAAGGTGGCTAGAGGCTACTCTCTCTCTTTCTCTCAAACAAATAAATAAAATAATTTTAAAAATTCTTGTAGCTGGGACAAAATACATGGTGAAACCAACTTTAAGGAAGACAGTGTTTCGTCTGGCCTATAGTTCAAGGTTACGATCCGTCCTATCAAGGAAGGGGTGGTGGCAGTACAGTGTGTAGCAGTCAGGAAGCAGAAAGATGGATGCTGGTACAAACTCACTTTTTTCTTTCTATGATTCAGTCCAGGGCCTGAGCCCATGAAATGGTGCCCCCCCACCCCACATTCAGGGTGAGTCATCTTTCCTCAGTCTAATTTCTGGAAACACCCTCACAGACATGCCCAGACACACCCACGGTGATGCTAAATGCCACCCAGTTGGTAATGAAGATTAACCATGACACGTGCTAAGCATCACTTTCTTCCTGAGCTGGGAGAGTCAACCTGCAGGTGATTTTAAACAGAAACCTGCAGTAGGCATACATGGAGCCATAGGTGTATGTATGTTTATTCTGGTATATGTATGTTTATTCTGGACTGGTTATTTGCCGAATGTTGCTCCAAACACCTATTGCCTAATTTGCTCCTCATAAGAACTCTATCAATTAGATATTATGACTCTCACTTGGACAGCGAGGAAATGGAAATAAGCTAATTTGTTCAAAGTCATAAATATAGTTCAAACTCCTTTGGCTAGTTGTTGAAAGAGATTCTTCCTCTGGATGTGGTCATGCATTTTTAGGCTCAAAGCATAGGTTCTGGGGCTTGGTCACCCATTCCCCATATGGCAATTAAAGTGACAAATCATAGTGAAAAGCAGAGAAAGGAGATTTAATTGGGAAGGAGTCCACTGATCCCCAGGTCATTTTTTGGAGTGCTAACATGAGGTTTAGGTTTAAATAGAGGGTAGGAGGTGTGTGTCACTGTGTGGTCCCACCCACCACTGAGCCTTGTTTGTCTTAGCTCTGGTCTGTTCTGCAAAGGGATCTGACAAGTTGTCAGAACTGTGTAAAATCTCTTCCTGGGACACAAGTTCCACCTGTGACCAGGGCCAGGGCTTCAGCCTTTCCCTCCTCCTAGCATAGGATTCCTGGGTAAATTTTAGTCCTTTAGGCTGCATTGTTTCAACGTATGACAGTACAGATGTTCTCTCTTTAAAATATCTTCTCACAGCCGGGCGTGGTGGCGCATGCCTTTAATCCCAGCACTTGGGAGGCAGAGGTCGGAGGATTGCTGAGAGTTCGAGGCCACCCTGAGACTACATAGTTAATTCCAGGTCAGCCTGGACCAGAGTGAGACCCTACCTTGCAAAAAAAAAAAAAAAAAAAAAAAAAAAAAAAAAAAAAAAAAAAAAAAAAAAATCAATCTTCTCACTGGGCATGGTGGTGCATGCCTTCAATCCCAGCACTTGGGAGGTTGAAGTAGAAGGAGTTCAAGGCCAGCTTGATGCTATATAGTGAATTCCAGATCAACCTGGGGCTAGAGAGAGACTCTACATTAGAATCCCCCAAATAATCTATTTATCTATCATCTATCTATCTATCTCTATATACATACACATATATATGTATGAATACATGTATGTATTATCTATCTATCTATCTATCTATCTATCTATCTATCTATCTATCATCTAGTCTCTTTTGCTAGGATGGTTACAGTAAGACAGGCCTTAACCAGTATGTCAGATCATTTCATTATGTGCATTACAAAAGACAGGTTCCATATCCATAAAGACTTCACAGCCAGAGGCTCTGCACACATAACAAAAGATATTAGGGCTGGAGAGATGGCTTAGCAGTTAAGGTGCTTGGCTGTAAAGCCTAAGGACACACGTTCGACTTCCCAGATCCCATGTAAACCATATGCACAAGGTGATGCATGCACCTGGATGTTGTAGTGGCTAGAGGCCCTGGTGTGCCCATTTTCTCTCTCTTTCTGTCTCTCATAAATAAATAAATAAATAAATAAAATAAAAATATTTAAAAACTGGCTTCTTTCTTGTCTGGTAGCCTATGGTAATTATAGGACCATGAAATTCCATTCCTAGGTTTCTGTCCAGGGTAAAAACAATGTAAACAATGAATGTCACACAGAAGCTTGTACATGAGTGTTTCCTGGAGCATTACTGGTGATAGTCTAATTGTGGAAGCCACCCAAGTGTCCATGAACTGATGAATGGGAACATCCAGACAACAGAACAGTATTCAGCAATAAAAAGCATAAAGGATGATGCATGCCACAGTACGGATGAAGTGACAAAAGTCAGTCACAACTGTGCCACTCCATTTATATAAATTGTATGATTTATTTATATAAACCATCCAGAAAAGGCACACCTGCAGAGACAGAAAGTAGACTAGTAGCAGCCTAGGACTAAAGTGGGTGTGTAGGGACAGGAAGACATTAGCTAAGGAAAGTGGAGTTTATTATTTATTTATTTGCAAGGAGCACGAGAGAGAGAGAGAGAGAGAGAGAGAGAGAGAGAGAGCGAGCGAGCATGGGCATGCCAAGGCCTCCTGCCACTGCAAGCAAACTCTAGACACATATATCACCTTGTGTATCTGGCTTTACACGGGTACCAAGGCATCAAACCCAGGCTGTCAGGCTTTGCAAGCAAGTGCCTTAACTGCTGAGCTATTTCTCCAGCCCAGAGTTTCTTCTTTAAAAAATATGTTTATTTATTTATTTGCAAGGAGAGAGACAGGAGAGAGAGAAGGAAAGAAATAAAGGATGGGCATGCCAGGGCCTTCTACCACTGTAAGCGAACTCCAGATGCATGTACCACTTTGTGCATCTGGATTTACATGGGTACTGGGAAATTGAATGTGAGTCATCAGGCTTTGCAAGCAAGTGCTTTTAAGATCTGAGTCATCTCTCCAGCCACTCTTTTTACCTTTATTTCTCTCTCTCTTTCTCTCCCTCCCTCCCCCCCACTCTCTCTCTCTCTCTCTCTCTCTCTGTGTATGTGCACGTGTTAGGGGGCACACTAGGATCTCTTGCACATGTAAATGAATGGCTTTACTTGGATGCTAGAAAATCAAACTTAGGTTGGCAGGCTTTGTAAACAAGCACCTTTAACCTCTGAGTCATCTTGCCAGCCCTAGTTTCTTCTTGAAATGATAAAAAAAAAAAGTTCTAAAATGCATTGTGAGATGGTTGCCCACTTCTATGAATACCCTGCAAACCAGACTTATACACTCAACATGGGTGAATTGAATGATATGTGAATTACAGCTCAAAAGCCTCCCCTCCCCCCTCACAAAGATTCCACAGCTTATTGTAGCTACTGATGTCATATAGAATTCACTTGCTGGGTACTGTTCTAAACACATATGTCAGAGCATATGCTGGCTCTCTCAATCTTCACAACAATCCCACCAGGTAAGCAACTTCATCGTCTGTTTTCTAGTTGGGAACGCCAAAGCACAGGGGGATGAAGGATCTTGCCCAAGGTCACTTTGTTTGGGACAGACTGCAGCAGAACCTCTTCTGTAGAATTTGGAAGATCCCAGAATCTTGGCTGTTAATCCTAGACCATACCGCCTGGGAGAGAGGACCGGGTTGTGTGCAGTCACCTAGGAAAGCCCTGCCTCATTCCATAGGAGGGAGAACAAGGCACTGCAGAGTGGAGCCATGGAGCTGACACAGTGGGGTCTGCTGCTCTGCTCTGGAATCTCTCCATTGTATCACTTTACCTGGATGCTGACTGGCTCGCAAGAAACACCCAGAACCATCTAAACACATATACACATGCACACATTCTTATGAGAACATTCTTTTCTTGGAATTTGTTATGAGTTTTGAATCTAGGGAATGAGTCAGGTCAAAATATATAGATAGTGAGTAAGTGTTTAAAATGGGAAAATAAAGTAACAGACTACAAAATTGGTTGGGGATTTGGGAGTTTATGGAAGAAGTGTGAAACAATGTGCAAGTATATCTGTGAACTGTTGCCTGTTCTTCTCCTCCTTTTGTATTAGCAGAGAGTATCGAGGGAACTAAAAGCAGAAAGATATTGCTTGATGTTATAGTGGTTCTTTCTTATATGAGAAACTACAGGCTGGGTATCTCTTCTTAAAAATACTTTATTTATGTATTTATTTACTTGAGGGAGAGAGAAGGAGAGAAAGAGGCAGAAAGAAAGAGAACGAATGGGCATGTCAGGTCCTCTAGCCACCGCAAACGAACTCAACACATGCACCACCTTGTTCATCTGGCTTTATGTGGGTGCTGGGGAGTCAAACCTGGGTCCTTTGGCTTTGTAAGCAAGTTCCTGAACCACTTTCACGTTTCAGGCTGGATATCTCTTATCCAAGATGTTTGCAACCAATGTGAGGACTTTGGATGTTTTTAGATTATGGACAATTTGTGCATACAGAAACAAGAAATATTGGGGGAGGGGACAAAAGTCTGAATGCAAAATTAATGAGTTCCATATTTACATAGCCCAAAGAGTCATTTTCAACAATGGTATAATTTTGTGCATGAAGAAGAGTTTTGTTTTTGCTTTTGTGTATGCGCTGCACTGTGTGTGGCGTATGCACGTGTACATGACCTGTATATGCACTGCGCTGTGTGTGGCATAGGCACGTGTACGTGACCTGTGTATGCACTGCGCTGTGTGTGGCATATGCACGTGTACGTGACCTGTGGCACCTCATGCTCTTGCCTGTGGTGGGGTCACTTGTCGGCTGCGGCTGGAGCAAAATGTTAGGTGTCCCGCTGGCCCCATTGCTCTTCTGCTCCTTTTTTTTTTTTTTTTTTTTTGGTTTTGAGGTAGGGTCTCATTTAAGCCCAGGCTGACCTGAAATTCACTCTGTAGTCTCAGGGTGGCCTCAAATGCACAGTGATCCTCCTCCCTCTGCCTCGCACACCTTTGGGGATATCTGTGAATCCAGAGAGGCAGAACACCCATACAGAATGTGGGCTGCCTCATCCCGAATCCCTGGTGCCTAGACGGAATTAGAAGGGGCCAAGGAGCAAGCAAGCTGCACCCCAGCATTCATCTGCCTCACTTGTGACTGTAGAGGTGATGCGCACAGCCTTTCCCACCAGAATGGCACTGTGAACCATAACACCTCCTTCCTGCCCGGGGTTGCTTTTTACCAGTTATTTAGTCGCAGAAACAGAAAAAGGTAACTAATACAGTGGTGCTAGTGTGCTCCAAGGTCCTCTGAGTTTTTTTGAAGCTGAGTTACCTTTCTGCTAGCTGGGCATTTCAGTCATCCTTCCGAAATTGCTCAATTGCTGTATTTATTTCTACTGCTGTCCCCTGGCTGTTTCCAAATGGAGCGCAGCTTCAAAGAGCACTCTGATATTCACAGTCTTCCATGTGATTGTCAACCTTGAAGGTTTCCCTCAGGGGAATTGACACCTCTGTGGGCAATGTTAGATTGCAGTTATTTCAAAAGAACATGGCGGTGGTGGTCAATACATACGAGACATGGGGGGAGTGTAAATCCATGCAACAGTAAATACAAAACTTGACACAAGAAAGGACAATGACATAGACTAAAGGGACAAGGGACATCCTGGGCGGCAGTGATAAAAGATGCAACCCGGCTCTCAGGCAACAGGAAGTGCTAACAGTTGAATGACAGTCTGAATGAAAGCTCATGGTAATGGACAGATTGGAAGGACTTTTCCCCCAGGTCAGGGTAAGTCTCCAGGTTCCCTAATGATGCAGGAGCTTCTATTTGATTCAGCAACTAAGATGAAAAGAATGAACAGTGATAACATTTCAGCTTGATTTAGGTAGATGTATGATTAATGTTTTTAGTAATGATGTATAAAAATGTCCAGGCAATAAAATAAGCTCCTGCTTAAATCAGATAGAGAATCTAAGTTTTAAAAAATATTTTATTTTTATTTATTTATCTATTTGACAGAGAAAGAGGAAGAGAGAGAGAGAACGGGCATGCCAGGGCCTCCAGCCACTGCAAACAAACTCCAGACGCGTGAGCCTCCTTGTGCATCTGGTTAACATGAGTCCTGGGGAATTGACCCTGGGTCCATTGGCTTTGCAGGCAAATGCCTTAACCACTAAGCCATTCCTCCAGCCCGAGAATCTAAGTTTTTATCACCATCCCCTTTGATAAAATGATACTGACAAAAGCAGTTTGTTACGACTATTTTTTTTTTTTTGTTTGTTTTGTTTTTTCGAGGTAGGGTCTCACTCTAGCCCAGGCTGACCTGGAATTCAGTATGTAGTCTCAGGGTGGCCTTGAACTCATGGTGATCCTCTTACCTCTGCCTCCCCAGTGCTGGTATTAAAGGCGTGTGCCACCATGCCTGGCTTGTTATTACTATTTTTAATTGAAAATTTCTGCTGGAGAGATGGCTTAACAGTTAAAGTGCTTGCCTGCAAAATCTAATGACCAGAGTTTGATTCCCCAGTACCCATGTAAAGCCAGATGCCCAAAGTGGTGCATGTATCTGGAGTTTGTTTGCAGCAGCTAAAGGCCCTGGTGTGCCCATTCTTTCTCCACTTGCAAATAAATAAATAAAAATATCAAAAAAATTTTTGGTGTATGCATTCACATGTGTGATTTCAAATGTGTGTGTGCCCTGATGTGCATGAATGTCAGAGGACAGCTAGTGTGTCCATCTTTGAGGTTGACAGCTGAGGCAGGGTCTCTTTCTTGTTCATTACTGGACCCACCAGACTAGCTGGTCTGTGAGCTTCTGGAAATTCTCTTGTGTGTACTTCCCCTCCTTGCCATTTGTGTACTGGGACTACAGAAGCCCTCCATGGATTCTTTTTTTAAAATGTATTTTATTTATTTATTTATTTATTTATTTATTTATTTATTTATTTATTTGAGCGAGAGAAAGAGGGGAGAGAGAGAGAGAGAGAGGGGAGAGAATGGGCACGCCAGGGCCCCCAGCCACTGCAAATGAACTCCAGATGCATGTGCCCCCTTGTGCATCTGGCTAAAGTGGGTCCTGGAGAATCCAACTGGGATCCTTTGGCTTTGCAGGCAAAAGCCTTAACTTCTAAGCCATCTCTCCAGGCCTCTTTTCTTTTAAAAAGAAGTTATTATTATTATTATTATTTATTTATTTGAGACAGAGTGAATGTGCACCAGGGTCTCCAGCCACTGCAAATGAACTCCAGGTGTATATGCCACCTTGTGCATCTGGCTTTACGTGGATCCTGGGGAATCAAACCTGAGTCCTTTGGCTTTTTAGGCAAGTGCCTTAACTGCTAGGCCATGTCTCCAGCCCCTCCATGGATTCCTTTTATGTGGGTGCTGGGGATTTGAACTTAGGTACTCAAGTTTGAGTGGGTATTTTATTCCCTGTGCCATCTCCCTCAGCAGATGATGCTGATTCCAGTCATGGCTGTGTGGGTGCTGTGGAAGTCTGAGGACAACCTCAGATATCTACTCTCATCTTCCACCTTGTTTGAAGTAGAATCTCTATTTTTCACCTGGCTAGTTGGCCCATAGTGTCCGAGCAATTCTGTTCCACCCTCTCATCTTGCTGTAGATGCCTGGGATTACAGATGCTTACTACAGTATCTGGCTTTTTATTTCGGCTCTAGGGATCTAAAGTTAGGTCCTCATGCTTATGCAACAAGGGCTTTATTCCCTGAGCTACCTGCCCAGTCATTAGGTTTGTGATTATTTTATGATTAGGTTTTGGTTAGTCCTTCACTTACTACTATTGGTAGTGACATACGGCCCAAGTTTCAACCGGATGGAATGGCACACAGCACTCACTGGGTTCAGAGGCCTGCCTACCCAACAACCAGTTCTCCTTTTCTTTTAAAATATATTTCTTTCTTCCTTTCTTTCTTCCCTTCTTTCTTTCTTTCTTTCTTTCTTTCTTTCTTTCTTTCTTTCTTTCTTTCTTTCTTTCTTTCTTTCTTGGTTTTTCAAGCTAGGGTTTCACTCTGGTCCAGGCAGACCTGGAATTCACTATGTAGTCTCAGGGTGGCCTCGAACTTGTGGTGATCCTCCTACCTCTGTCTCCTGAGTGCTGGGATTAAAGGCGTGTGCCACTACGCCAGGCTTTTTTTAAAAAAATATTTTTAAAATTAATTAATTAATGAAAAAGAGAGAGAGAGAGAGGCAGATAGAGAGAATGGGCATGGCAGGGTCTCTAGCCACTGCAAATGAACTGTAGATGCATGGGCCACCTTGTGCTTCTGGTTTTATGTGGGTAGTGGAGAACTGAACCTGGGTCCTTTGGCTTTGCAAGCATGCACCTTAACCACTAAGCCATATCTCCAGCCCAGTTCTTTTCTTTCTCATGTATCCCTGTTCTTTCTCAGCTGGCAGTGTCTCCAGGCGAGGGAATGATGGAATTGACCTGTGCCAGTCACAGTTTCAGAATTTCCCTTCGCTAACTATTGGCACAAGGTTCAGTATGTTGACACTTAGCCTCTGTGGGCTTCTTGGGTGATGTTCCCTTTAATTAAAGAGAGAACAGCAGGAAAAGAACTGGATTTCAGGCCAGCTCATCCTCCGATTTTGTGAAAGTATATGAAGACATGAAGGTGTGTCTTTGTCCTCCATATTGTACTTAGAGAGGGGGTACCTCTCTGGGGCTGAGAGGGAGGAGGGGTGATAGAGAGGGAAGGAGAGGGAGAAAGAGAAGAGAGAGAGAGAGAGAGAGAGAGAGAGAGAGAGAGAGCACCCAGCCTTTGCTGATCCCTCAAGCAGCTGGAACTGCTGGAGCCACTGGTTCTGGGCATCATGGTTGTAAAATGAATAGTAATTTGGGCTTCAATTGGTCCATTTTTTCCTTCCTTGTAGCTACAGGCATCCTACCTCACATGAGTATTTTAATAGCATAGCATTTAACTCTGCAAATGGGAAAATGGTCAATATATCCATCTGGGGTGTATCCAGCGGATGAAATTCTTCCCGTGTCCCTTCGGGCTGAGCTGGCTTTCTGTTCCCTGGCATTTCGATCTGATGTTGTGAACATGCATTAGAGGTTTACAAATCAAGTCTCTAAAGAGAAAACAAAACCAAATTCAAAGTTTGCTTAAACAAATTGATCCCATAAAAACCTTTTGGACTGAAGGTTGATGAAACAAATGTGTCTCCAGTGCTGGGGTATTCAGGGCTGTGAAGCAGGGCAAGTGTCCAAGAAAGGAAAAAAAAAAGTTCTGACAAAAGAAGTGCCCATGAGTAATTAGAAAGGAAAGAACTCAGGAAAGAAAGCCCAGATTGTGAGTGCAAAGCTGTGCTGTTGTGCCAGTGAGGGCATCCCCAGAGCAACGTGACAAGTTAATTTCCAGGCCACTTTGGACAAATTCTTTCATTTGTCTTCACCCCAAGCCCTCCACAACCAACGACACCTCCCACTCAGTACAGAAAGACAAAACAAATGTTTGAAGTGTGTGCACTTTCATTTGACAACTTAGAAATACAATGCTAAATTATAAACCTAATGGAATTCATCCCTGGGAAGGGAGTTCTATATGAAAGCAGATCTTCGAATCACAGCCTCAATGAAACTACTGTCAGTGGAGGGAGACACCATGCTTGGGGCTAGATTGTACTTGGCCTGCGAGCATACCACGCTAGCACCGAATATGAGATCGTGAGGTCCCCGAGAGAGACACAGAGCTATGTACTATGGGAGGGACCAGATGATGAGAAGATGAGAAATTGTTTCATGAAAGCACGGACTTTGATGTGAGCTTTGAAGGGCGGTGTGGTGGTTTGAATCAGAGATCTCCCATAAACTCATGTGTTTTAAATGCTTGGTCCCTAGCTGGAAATGGAGCCTTTTTGGAGAAGCTGTGTCACTGGGGAGGGACCTTAAGGTTTATAGGTTTATTAGACCCCAGCTTGCCAATTCTAGCTCAGCTCACTTTTCCCTCCCTCCCTCCCTCCCTTCCTTTCTCTCTTTCTTTTTCCTTCCTTCCTTCCTTCCTTCCTTCCTTCCTTCCTTCCTTCCTTCCTTTTCTCTTTCTTTCTTTCTTTCTTTCTTTCTTTTCTTTCTTTCTTTCTTTCTTTCTTTCTTTCTTCCTTCCTTCCTTCCTTCCTTCCTTTTCTTTCTTTCCTTTCTTTCTTTCTTTCTTTCTTTCTTTCTTTCTTTCTTTCCTTCCTCTCTTTCTTTCTTTCTTTCTTTCTTTCTTTCTTTCTTTCTTTCTTTCTTTCTTTCTTTCTTTCTTTCAACATAGTCTTGCTCTAGCCCAAGCTGACTTGGAATTCAGTTTACTATGTAGTTTCATGCTGGTCTTGAACTCACAGTGATCCTGCTAACTCTGCCTCCTGAATGCTGGGATTAAAGGTGTGTGCCACCACGTCTGGCTTTAGTTCACTTTCTTGCTGCTATTTTCTCACTGCTGTGGCAAGAAATAATGCCCATCCTGTGCTCTACCATCTTTTCCTGCCACCATGAAGCTGCCCATTAAGACTGTAAGCCAAAATAAACCCGTTCCTTCCATCAGCTGCTTTTAGTCAGGTGTTTTATCCCAAAAGACATGAAGGTAACTGTCACAGGTGGGTAGTATTTGAACCAGGAAAACACCATCGCTGTAGGAGAACACAGTGTTTTAGTTTAGCCAGCAGGACATGTCAACAGTGTAGGGAATGGCCAATGGGGAAACCAAGCTAGGTGAGATTATAGAGAACAGGGTTGGGAGCGGTTGTCATCCACAGGCAATATGTGTGTGTGTGTTGGCGGGGGGCATGGAGTGTTTAGGGGCAGGACATGTGGTGTTCAAGACTGGGTTAGATCAAGCCAGCCACCCTGAGTAGGAAGATCAACACCACATGACCAGGTGACGGGCCATTGTGATATTTCATAATCAAATAAAGTACTTATTAGGTGGTTAGTTGGTTTTCTATTACTAATACGGGTACTTAAGATACTACGTTTATAGGGAGAAAAGGTTTATTTTGGTTCAGTATTAGACTTTATTTCTTTTGGGCCTATGGCAAGGCAGCCATAGCAGAAAGTGTATGACAAAACCACTCATGTAATGGATGTGAGGTGGACAGAAAGAGGAAGAGGAGAGACTGGGGTTCCACTATCCTCTTCAGCGGCAAACCTCCCAATGTCTGGAAGCCCTCCTAAGCTCCACCTCATAAGGGTGCCACTGCCTCACAATAACACCAAGCTGGGGACCAAACCTTTATTTAACACATGGCCTTTGAGAGACACTCCAGATGCTAACTAAAGCGCTAGGACTATAGAAATGACGGTGAACAGGAGGGAAGCCAACACGTGAACACAGGAAGCAGCAGATGGCAGGAACAAGGAGAAAAGAGTTCCCTCAGGCTTGTACCTGTAAATATGAGCTTCTGAAAGGACAGAGAATCTTCCCCGCTAGAGGTTCTGTTTTCATTAAAATTGAACTGGGTGGTGGGGAGATGGCTCAGTTGGAAAAGTGTTTGCCACATGAGTGAGGATTTGAGTTTATTTTTATTTATTTGACACACATACACATACACACACACAGAGAAATAGGCAGATGGCAGATAAAGAACGGACACATTGGGGCCTCCAGCCCTGCGAACGAACTCCAGACTCATGTGCCACCTTGTGTGTCTGGCTTATGTGGGTCCTGGAGAATCAAACTGAGTCCTTTGGCTTTGCAGGCAAACGTTTTAACCACTAAGCCGCCTTTCCAGTCCAGGATTTGAGTTTAATTCCTAGTAGCTATGTGAAAAGCAAGGTGCAGTGACTAATGTCTGCAATCCCAGAACTCGGAGGGAGATAGGACCCCTGGAGCTTCGTGGCTAAGCTGAATTGGTGAGCACCAGATTCAGCGAGAGACCCTGACTCAAAACAAAACAAAACAAAACAAAACAAAACAAAACAAAACAAAACAAAACAAAACAACAACAAAAATAAAAGCAATTGAGGAAGAGCCCCAGTGTTGATCTCTGACCTCCACACTCACACACATACATTGACCCATCCACATGTGAATATGCACACACCCCCACCAGCAAATGTCTTTCCCATTAACTGAGCTACCCAAGCCCCCCTGTGATGCTAAAGTTTTGTTCAACTGATCCAGCAGGCGGCTTTGGAGGATTTCTGGTGCAAGCTGTTCTCAGCAAGCTGTCATCAAGGAGGCAGACAATGGCGGGGGTCATAGCAACACTGGCTGCTGACCATGAGAACCTGGACCCAGACCAAACAGGCCTCTTAACTTCCAAGACACTTCATTATTAATCACACTCAGCTTTAATGTTTGCTGGGCTCCTTCAAGCCGGTCTCATAAAGACTGTCAAAGAGTAAGAAAGGATGTGTGAGTGTGCATGATCACCTTGGGGTCAAAGTCCCTGCTGTAAGAACAAGCCCCCACCCCACCCCCCACACCCTTGGCCAGTGTGGGAACAAAAGCATTAGATCAGCACTGAAACACCTCTGTCACACCCTCCAAGGCTCAGGGACCATTGCGGAAGAGGGGGCGGATAGAATGGAAGAGCCAAAGGAAGGGTAGGACTCCTTACAATGCAACTGTCCAGACAGAAATTGGCCTCGATATCTATGACTTTGCAGTGTCTAGCAATACCTTCGCAAGACCCTCAAAATAGAAGAAAAAGATGATGACATCAAATTAAAAGAGAGACTAATGGAGAGAGGGAGAGGATATGATGGAGAATAGAGTTCTAAAAGGGAATGGGGGGAGGGGAGGGAAATATCATGCGTTTTTGTATGTAAGTATAGAAGTTGTCAATAAAAAAAAAAAAAGAAAATAAAAAAGAGTTTCCAGGGGCAAGATGGCATGTGGAGGGGAGTACAGTCAGATTCTGTGTGGTCCTGTTCACCTGGAAAATACTTTTCCAGGGATGTTAGACTGTCCTGGGCTTTAATCTTGCTAAAGAAAGTGAATTTTCCTCGCACTGGTCCATACAATCTGGTCCTTGTTACTGCCTGGATTTCATTTCCTGCTACCTTGGATTCTGGCCCTGTGGAATGGAGTCCTCAGAACCCGATATGCTAGTTCTGCCTCTCAGCCCTCCGCAGCTGCTGCCGGCTCCTCTACCTGGAGTGACCTCCCTGCCATTGTTGCTTCAGGACCAGTGTGAACATTCTCCCCTTGGTGCAATACAGGGGTCCAAGCTGGATTGTCACCCACGACCCAAGCTTGATCTGATGATCAAGAGCACTTGGTGGGCTGGAGAGATGACTCCATGGTTAAGGAGCTTGCCGGCAAAGCCAAAGGACCCATGTTCAATTCCCCAGTACCCCTGTAAATCCAGCTGCGCAAAGTGGCGCATGCATCTGGAGTTTGTTTGCAGTGGCTGGGAGGCCCTGGTGTATTCATTCTCTCTGTATCTGCCTCTCTAGCTCTCAAATAAATAAATAAACAAATTAAATATTAAAAAAAAAGATGATCTGGGCATGGTGGCGCATGCCTTTGGGGGGGGGGAACAACAACAGAACACTTGGTGCCTGGTTTGTCACTGCCTGTTACCTTGACCCTCTCTTTTATAGACTACCTTCACTGGTGCTGGGGCCAGCCCTTACTCATGTCTGAGTTTCTGGCCTAGCCCAACATTGCACAGGGAGGAAAGAAAACACTTAGTGCATGAGAAATAACATTTTAAAAAATGTTTATTTTATTTATTTATTTGAGAGAAGAGAGGAGAGGAGAGAGAGAGAGAGAGAGAGAGAATGGGCACACCAGGGCCTCTAAGCCACTGCAAACGAACTCCAGACACATGTGCCACCTTGTGCATCTGCCTTTATGTGGGGACTGGGGAATCAAACCTGGGTCTGACTTTGGCTTTGCTGGCAAGTGCCTTAACTACTAAGCCATCTCTCCAGCCCAGAAATAACGTTTCAAATTAGCTGATATTCAATATTCAATAGATCACAGGCAAGCATTGAATATGGTGAATTTTCTTTTCCTGATCTGTTTTCTATGGCTTGTCTTACTGGAGGTTGGCATGTTGGCTACATTCTCTGGCTTTGTCTGGATGCCCTGCTGATTTAGATTGCTGTGTGTATTCTGGTTTGGCCCTTTCGTTGGTAATGAGAGGAGATGGAAAACAGAAAACTTACTGTCATGACACTATTTCCCAGAGGTGAAGAAAATGAATGTCAGCTGCTGTCTGTGAACTGTGACAGGGAATCTGCCTGTTCACTTCCTCCACAGGTGGCGACAATGGTCCAATGCAGGCACCTCCAGAGGCAGAGGGGCCAGCATGAGGAAGATAGGTGAGTGCCTGTGGCCCAGGAGCACCCATGAAGAGGAGATGGTGGTAGACAAGGACAATTTAAAGGTGAGGAAATGACAACTAAGGATGGTAATTTGTTGTTTTTTTTTTTTTTTTTTTTGTGTTTTGAGGTAGGATCTCACTCTGGCCCAGGCTGACCTGGAATTCATTCTGTAGTCTCAGGGTGGCCTCGAATTCATGGTGATCCTCCTACCTCTGCCTCCCGAGTGCTGGGATTAAAGGCATGTGCTACCATACCGGCATAAATATTAGAAAAATATTTTATTTATCTATTTGACAGAGACACAGAAGGGGAGAGAGAGAGAGAGAGAGAGAGAGAGAGAGAGAGAGAGAGAGGGAGAATGGGCACACTAAGGCCTCCAGCAAGTGCAAACAAACACCAGACGCGTGCACCACCATGTGCATCTGGCTTATGTGGGTCCTGGGGAATTGAACCTGGGTCCTTAGGCTTTGCAGGCAAAGCCTTCACTGCTAAGCCATCTCTCCAGCCTGGTGAACATTTTAAAAACAATCCAGGAGGGTAATGTTCTAAAGTTCTCTATGAGAGAGTGATAGGCATGAAGAACCAAGAAGCACAAGGTAGGACAGTGTTGTGAATCAGAAGAGCACCCCGGCTAGACACAGAGGGCAGGAACCTGGAAGGAAGAGCGTTTGGTGTAACAGAAGCAAGACTGAGATCTCTGCTGGGACAAAAATCCCAACCAGAAGCAGTTTAAGAAATTTTTTTTATTATTTTTATTTATTTTTTAAGGGAGAGGGAGAAGATAGGATTGCCAGCAATCTCTCAGCTGCTGGAGGCATGGCTCAGTGGGCAAGTGAAAGGCTTTACAGTGGCTGGAGATTGAACTGGGTTCTTAGGCTTAGCAGGCCTGCTAAGCCATCTCTCCAGCCCAGGTTCAGGGAAGGGTTGGGCTGGAGGGATGGCACCCACATAGCCTGCCTGTCCAGGTTCAGATGCACAGATGCACAGAGCGACATGCATGTGGCCAGTGTCTTTACAGTGGCCAGAGGCCCTGACACACCCATATTCCCTCTCTCTCAAATAAATAAATAAATAATTTTTTTTCAAGGTAGGGTCTCACTCTAGCCCAGACTGACTTGGATCTCACTCTATAGTCCTAGGCTAGCTTTGAATTCAGCCAAGTGCTGGGATTAAAGGTGTGCATCACCATACCTGGCTAAATAAATATTTTAGATAAAAGGAGGAAAGGGTTTCTTTTTGGTTTACAATTTTGAAAACTATTTTATTTATTACCTTGACTCTCAAAGAGAAAGAGGCAGAGAAAGAGAGAGAGAGAGAGAGAGAGAATGGGTGCACCAGGGTTTCTAGCCACTGCAAATGAACTCCAGATGCATGTGCCACTTTGTGCATCTGGCTTGTTTGGGTACTGGTGAATGGAACCTGGGGCCTTAGCTTTGCAGGCAAGTGCCTTAACCTCTAAGCCATCACCCGAGCCCATTGGTTTATAATTTCGAGGGGACATCTGTCATGACGAGGAGAGTATGGGAGGAGCAGACAGACAGCATCACATTGTCACGTGCACAGGGAGGAAGTAGAGAGAGTGGATGCCGTATGCCCAGCTAGCTTCCTCCTTTGTATATAGCCCAGGATCCCCCCACTGCCCAGTCAGGCTGTGTCTCGCCACTAGAAAATCCTTAACAGACGTGCCAAGTGATTTGTTTCCATGGTGAATCTAAGTCCTGTCAGGCTGACAACCAGAGATTAACCATCACAATCCTATAGGCCTTGTAAAGCGCTGGAGTCTCTCTTTCTCTATAGCCGCTTATCTTTCCCTGCCCAAGGATCAGCATGGCAGGCGTTCTCACTGCATATCACGATAGCACAGCTCTGTTCACTTCTACCAACTGAATTAAGTCTCTTCTTACAAGTCTGATGATCAGATTAATCAGCTTCTCCCTTTACACAGCATCCTGCCACCCACCTCCGTCTTGCTCCAACCCACTATCATTTCTTACCTGAGCTATTGAGTTAGTCTACTCATGGGCTTTCCCATTTTAACTTGATCACTTGATACCCTCTACAGAAAATAAAATGTTCTCTAAAACCTGGCCAAACTGAGGGAATGGCTTCTGCTGTGGTTTGTCTCCCAGAGTTCACTGTGCCCTGACGCAACCGTGCTGGGAGGTGGGAACTGTAAGCGGTGATTAGACCCTAGGGGCTCCGCTCTCAGGAATGGTTGATGGCACTATCGTGGGAGTGGGTTCCTGATAGGAAGAGCTGAGCCTCCTTCCTCTCTCATATGTGGGTGGCCTCTTTCTCTTCTACTTTTCACCATGGGAAGATGCACCATGGCACTCTAAGAACACACGAGAACCTTTCCTGTGTACCTCCCAGCCTCCATACATGTAAGAAATCAACCTCTAGTCTTGGTAACTCACGCAGCCATAGGCATTCTGTTTTAGCAATAAGATTGCTCTATTTATAGCAGTGCTTCATATCTGGGTGTTTTTCTTTTTTCTTTTTTTTGCTATGGGATAAATTTAGTTTTTAAACCTTTCTATTGACAACTTCCATAATATAGACAACATACCATAATCATCATTCCCCTCCCATTGTCATTTTCCTTCTTCCCAAATCCCCTCTCCATTGAAACCCTTCTTTCCCACTAGTCTCTCTTCTATTTTGATGTCATCATCCCCCACCCCTTCTCTATTATGCAGGTCTTTGCATGTAATGTCAGCCATGGCCTCTTTGTGTCTAGAAGACAGTGTTGCAAAGCTCACCTCTCCTTCCTTTGGCTCTCACATTCTTTCCTCCACCTCTTCCCTAACGGTCTCTGATCCTTTGCGATAGAGATGTCTCATTTAGTGCTGAGCCCTCCACTGTCACTTCTCAGCACTTGGAAAAGTTTTCAGCCATGGGTGGGTTTTTTAGACTACTTCCTAGTTGGGCAATCTGAAACATTTCTAGGGAAATATAAGGTGACAATATTACTAGTAGGTAACCACACTTTGAAGTTTGGAGACTGTCAACCTCCTCTTTGTGATGGTTAATCTTGATCATCAGCTTGATCCGATTCTAAGTCATGGCTAAGAAACATACCACTTGTGTGTCTGTGAGGGTTTCTGGAGAGGTTTAACTCAGGTGAGAAGACCCATCCTGAATGTGAGCGGCACTCTCTCATGAACTGGGGACCTGGGGTGAAGGAAAAGGCAAGATCAGAAAGTTGGGTATCAGCGCGCATCCCGGTCTGCTTCCTGCGGTGGATACCATGTGACCAGATGCCTCACTCCTGACCTTGCACCTTCCCTACTATGCTGGACCGTATCCTCACACTATGAGCCAAATAAACCCTTCATTTCTTTTTCGTATTTCTTGCACTTGAAGTACTCTTCGATGACATCCTTGGCCCGAGATGCCTTGCCGTAGGCCTTAACAACTACACAGCTGCAGCCAACCACTTTGCGGGGTTCCCCTCTCGGTCAATTAATTTTGCAGAGGCCTACCCATTCCCTAGTTTCTTGTTGTCATCAACCTTATTAGGTTGATTTGGTGCTCAGCACAAAGGGCCTCCACCAACTTGACATACATTGGCTCATCACAATTGGATGAAGCACACAAACCCACATAAAGCCAGATGCACAGAGCGACATGCATGTGGAGTGTCTTTACAGTGGCCAGAGGCCCTGACACACCCATATTCCCTCTCTCTCAAATAAATAAATAAATAATTTTTTTTCAAGGTAGGGTCTCACTCTAGCCCAGACTGACCTGGATCTCACTCTATAGTCCTAGGCTAGCTTTGAATTCACCCAAGTGCTGGGATTAAAGGTGTGCATCACCATACCTGGCTAAATAAATATTTTAGATAGAAGGAGGAAAGGGTTTCTTTTTGGTTTACAATTTTGAAAAATATTTTATTTATTACCTTGACTCTCAAAGAGAAAGAGGCAGAGAAAGAGAGAGTGAGAGAGAGAGAGAATGGGTGCACCAGGGTTTCTAGCCACTGCAAATGAACTCCAGATGCATGTGCCACTTTGTGCATCTGGCTTGTTTGGGTACTGGTGAATGGAACCTGGGGCCTTAGCTTTGCAGGCAAGTGTCTTAACCTCTAAGCCATCACCCGAGCCCATTGGTTTACAATTTCGAGGGGACATCTGTCATGACGAGGAGAGTATGGGAGGAGCAGACAGACAGCATCACATTGTCACGTGCACAGGGAGGAAGTAGAGAGAGTGGATGCCGTATGCCCAGCTAGCTTCCTCCTTTGTATGTAGCCCAGGATCCCCCCACTGCCCAGTCAGGCTGTGTCTCGCCACTAGAAAATCCTTAACAGACGTGCCAAGTGATTTGTTTCCATGGTGAATCTAAGTCCTGTCAGGCTGACAACCAGAGATTAGCCATCACAATCCTATAGGCCTTGCAGAGCGCTGGAGTCTCTCTCTTTCTCTATAGCCGCTTATCTTTCCCTGCCCAAGGATCAGCATGGCAGGCGTTCTCACTGCATATCACGATAGCACAGCTCTGTTCACTTCTACCAACTGAATTAAGTCTCTTCTTACAAGTCTGATGATCAGATTAATCAGCTTCTCCCTTTACACAGCATCCTGCCACCCACCTCCGTCTTGCTCCAACCCACTATCATTTCTTACCTGAGCTATTGAGTTAGTCTACTCATGGGCTTTCCCATTTTAACTTGATCACTTGATACCCTCTACAGAAAATAAAATGTTCTCTAAAACCTTGCCAAACTGAGGGAATGGCTTCTGCTGTGGTTTGTCTCCCAGAGTTCACTGTGCCCTGACGCAACCGTGCTGGGAGGTGGGAACTGTAAGCGGTGATTAGGCCCTAGGGGCTCCGCTCTCAGGAATGGTTGATGGCACTATCGTGGGAGTGGGTTCCTGATAGGAAGAGCTGAGCCTCCTTCCTCTCTCGTATGTGGGTGGCCTCTTTCTCTTCTACTTTTCACCATGGGAAGATGCACCATGGCACTCTAAGAACATGCGAGAACCTTTCCTGTGTACCTCCCAGCCTCCATACATGTAAGAAATCAACCTCTAGTCTTGGTAACTCACGCAGCCATAGGCATTCTGTTTTAGCAATAAGATTGCTCTATTTATAGCAGTGCTTCATATCTGGGTGTTTTTCTTTTTTCTTTTTTTTGCTATGGGATAAATTTAGTTTTTAAACCTTTCTATTGACAACTTCCATAATATAGACAACATACCATAATCATCATTCCCCTCCCATTGTCATTTTCCTTCTTCCCAAATCCCCTCTCCATTGAAACCCTTCTTTCCCACTAGTCTCTCTTCTATTTTGATGTCATCATCCCCCCCCCACCCCTTCTATTATGCAGGTCTTTGCATGTAATGTCAGCCATGGCCTCTTTGTGTCTAGAAGACAGTGTTGCAAAGCTCACCTCTCCTTCCTTTGGCTCTCACATTCTTTCCTCCACCTCTTCCCTAACGGTCTCTGATCCTTTGCGATAGAGATGTCTCATTTAGTGCTGAACCCTCCACTGTCACTTCTCAGCACTTGGAAGAGTTTTCAGCCATGGGTGGGTTTTTTAGACTACTTCCTAGTTGAGCAATCTGAAACATTTCTAGGGAAATATAAGGTGACATGATATTACTAGTAGGTAACCACACTTTGAAGTTTGGAGACTGTCAACCTCCTCTTTGTGATGGTTAATCTTGATCATCAGCTTGATCCAATTCTAAGTCATGGCTAAGAAACATACCACTTGTGTGTCTGTGAGGGTTTCTGGAGAGGTTTAACTCAGGTGAGAAGACCCATCCTGAATGTGAGCGGCACTCTCTCATGAACTGGGGACCTGGGGTGAAGGAAAAGGCAAGATCAGAAAGTTGGGTATCAGCGCGCATCCCGGTCTGCTTCCTGCGGTGGATACCATGTGACCAGATGCCTCACTCCTGACCTTGCACCTTCCCTACTATGCTGGACCGTATCCTCACACTATGAGCCAAATAAACCCTTCATTTCTTTTTCGTATTTCTTGCACTTGAAGTACTCTTCGATGACATCCTTGGCGGGAGATGCCTTGCCGTAGGCCTTAACAACTACACAGCTGCAGCCAACCACTTTGCGGGGTTCCCCTCTCGGTCAATTAATTTTGCAGAGGCCTACCCATTCCCCTAGTTTCTTGTTGTCATCAACCTTAATTAGGTTGATTTGGTGCTCAGCACAAAGGGCCTTCACCAACTTGACATACATTGGCTCATCACAATTGGATGAAGCACACAAAGATGGGCTTGGCGCTTGTCTAAGGCTTTGGCAGCTTCACGAATTCCACGTGCTCACCATTGTGGATGAGGCCGGTCTTCAGCACCTCTTGCAGAGCAGCGTTCACGCCCATTACACCTCCAGCAGCAATGCCTTCCTCGGCCAAGGTGGCAGGCTATAGGTGAAGTGGGGTGAAGCAGAATATTGAAAAGCACCCTAGCCTCTGCCTCTGCGCGACCCAGTGGTGGCAGGGAGAGAGCCTTTTTTTTTTTTTCAAGTTAAGGTCTTACTCTGGCCCAGGCTGACCTGGAATTCACTATGTAGTCTCAGGCTAGCCTTGAACTCATGGTGATCCTCCTACCTCTGCCTCCTGAGTGCTGGGATCAAAGACGTGTGCCACCATACCCGGCTCCTTTCCTTCTTTAAGTTGCTTTTGTCAGGTGTTTTGTCACAGTGATGAGAAAGTTACTAACATACTCTTATTAGCAACCTTGACCTTGTACCAGTTCTTGTAACTACCTTTTCTTCTTTCCCATTCTTACTTCCTACGCTGACCCCTTACCTGCCCTACAACTCTTGGCCATTATTATTGTGTTGATAAAAAAAATCTTGGTCTACCCACTGGAATATGTTCTTTCTAGGAGTTGTACCTATGTCTGTTAAAATGCTTTTTGAAATTTCTGTCTAGAGTTGCCCAATTTAGCAAATAAAAATATAGCGTATGCAGTTAAGTTTGAACTTCAGAATATGTTTTGGGATCTATATATCCTTTCATATTCCATGTTTTATCTACCTATGCCCTTTGCTAAAGCCCCCCCCCCCGATTATTCTAGATTTGCCACACTGGGTTGCAGTTAACAGGTCTATGTCTGGCTAATTCCTGTGACCTGTGCCTCTGTACTAAAGCAAGGTACACTCTCACCTGGATTTCAGGTGCCAGCACAAAATACTGCCATGTTTCTCTTCTGTTGCATTGTGTACCTCCCGCATGAAAAGCCTGTCTGGTCACAATATCCTTGGCTGGCTTTTGATGGTGTAGAATTCCTCAGCTGTAATGCACAAAAGATCAAATAATCAAAGGGCCTTTGAAACAGTTTTACTATTGTAATGATGTGTATAGCGCACAATTTCCCTTTGAGAAGTCCTCTAGCCTCTTGTTCTACTGGAATTGTGACGTTAGAGTTTTGTGGAAATCTCTGATCAATATGCTTTATGAAATCTTTACTGGCCTCAACACTCTCATTTTATAGACGAGGGAACAAATCATTTCTATCCTGCTAAAGGCTAGTTTGTAGCTGTGTTGGGATCAATAAGCAAATAAACTGTGGATTTAAGACAGATAATATTGGAAGCAGTTCACATGTGGACACCTTTTTGCCACTGTGATGAGGTGAGCTGTGTGGGGAAGGCTGGGTGCTGTAGTTATTTTGTGTTGGTGTCACCAAAAACCTGACAGACAGCAACTTCTGGGAGAAACGACTTGTGTGGCTCAGCCTTTCAGAGACTGTAGTCCGCGGTTGCTCAGGCAGACCCTCACGGTGGCAGGAAAACAGCAGAGCAGAAGCAGAGATTGGGGGGCAGGTCAGGCTGGTATGCCCTTCGAGGCCCCCCTTTGCTAGGTCAGTGAACCACTTCCTGTAGCTAGGCCTCTTCTAAAGTTTCTAGTCTCCCCAAATTGCGCCACCCTCTGAGGACCATGCATTCAAAACATTAGCCTGTGTGTGGGGGTGACATTTGATATTCAAACCTTTACAGACACTGAAGGGTCCTGAGAAGTGACTCGAGTTTCTACTTACTGACCCAAGAAAAGGAAATAATTTTTTTTCTTTTTTTTTATTGACAGCTTCTATACTTACAGACAATAAACCATGCTATTTCCCTCCCCTCCCCCATTCCCCTTCAGCACTCTATTCTCCATTATATCCCCTCCCTCTCTCTATTAGTCTCTCTTTTAATTTGATGAAATCATCTTTTTCTCCTATTATGAGGGTCTTGTGAAGGTATTGCTAGGCACTGTGAGTTCATGGATATCGAGGTCAATTTCTGTGTGGACAGTTGCATTGTAAGAAGTCATACCCTTCCTTTGGCTCTTACATTCTTTCCGCCCCCTATTCAGAAAGGGTCCCTGAGCCTTGGAGGGTGTGATAGAGATGTATCAGTGCTGGATACTCCTCCATCCCTTCTTCTCAGCACTTTGTTGCCTTTTGGATCATCCCAGTGGTCATCACCATCTGAAAAGAGAAGCTTCTCTAACCGGAAGTGAGAGCAGATTTATTATGTGAATAGGAACATTAAATGTTGTGCTTTCAGGGCTGTTTGGTGGGAATAATACATATATTTAGTCAGACAAGATCAGGCTTTATACCCCTAAGGCTCATGAACTCCCCTGCCATAGACTTTTGATTAGTTTTTTCAGTACCAGGCATGTATAGAGCAGGCCTTCAGTCCAATTAGGGAACAATTGGTTTCCCCAAGAGCAGACATGCCACTATTGCACCCATTCGCTCATTTCACCAGTCTGGCCAGACAAGGAGTAAACAATATGTTTATCCTATCTCTCTGCAATATTTTTCAATACTGCCCAAAGTTGATTGACTTAAAACAAAGTTTAAACAAATTAATGCAATCAAAAGTTTACTTTTGATCTCATCAATATCAAATTAATTACTTGGCTGAGTCATTGAGTCCTCCATAGGGAGCTGTTGATGTATGATGTCTCTATAGTTGTCTGTCTCCCTGTCTTTTTTTCCCCTACTGGTAAGTAACACACACACACACACACACACACACACACACACACACACGTTTTGGTTTTTCAAGGTAGGGTTTTGCTCTAGCCCAGGCTAATCTGGAATTCACTATGTAAACTCAGAGTGGCCTTGAATTCATGGAGACCCTCCTACCTGTGCCTCCTGAGTGCTGGGTACATGTATATTTTTAAGTAGACCCAAAATAAACTGAAGGGGGAAATAAGTGATAAATAATATTAAATGATATATTTTCTGAATTATCAGCAACCTTTCTCACACTATTAATTATTGTCAATAGTTCTCATTACCCCTGGTTTAGTAGTGAAAATATTTCAAAACCCATCTTGTCTTTGTGGAGTGGCCAGCAGAGAGGAGGCAGTTTTTTCAGTCCCATAGGAGGTGTGGGACTGTTAGCTTTGACCAGAAAGCTGGATGCCCTTTAAATTCTTTATTGCTTAAGCCACAAGGGTATACCAGGGTCTCTTGTAACCCAACATATCATTTTGGGTTAGGTAAAATTATTGTTCTTTAGCTAAATGTTTTCTTTATTTCTCTTAGAGAATCACTCAGATGAAGGAATTGAGGGTGCTAACTGGATTTATTTGTAGCTTTAAAAGAAAATATAATTTAAAATTATATTTTATTTATATTTTATAATTATATTTAAGATCTATGGCTACAAATTGTCCAGTCCAGGGGACCACAGGTTTCCATCCTTTGAGCAAGGATGTCCACACCACTTGGGAGCAGTAAATGCAGGAGTGTTTTCTCTCTTTCTTTCTTTCTTTCTTTCTTTCTTTCTTTCTTTCTTTCTTTCTTTCTTTCTTAATATTTGCTTTTGTAAGCAGATAACCTCAGTGTCTTAGGGGCACCTTTGGGAGGAAAGAAGTTGTGAGTTCTGAATTTTCAGCTATTGACTCACCTAAGAGTGTGTTTTTGATTATTAATCCTTTTTTTCAAAGAAATTAAAAACAAATTTCTATGAAGAAAACTAATTGAAGATATAAACTAATATCTTAAGATAAAATTTAAGACATAAACAAGTATTTTAATGTGTTTTGAATGTGTTCTCATCACCTCATTAAACAATGTCAGAACATAGCTAGAAGGCTGGGGTCGAAGGAGCGGTTGCTTAATGAGGCTGTAATGATCTAACACTCTGTCTAGTTTAAGATTTACAGCTAATGTGATAAAACCTATCTGGGCTCAAGCTTTCAAATAGTTTAAAGATCTTTCCTAGGATGGTCTTTGTACTTTTAGTTTTAGTCATATGAGGAAGTAAATGTGAACACATGTTCTTTTCTCTGCTATCATATCTAGTGTGTAAGAGTGTAAATGTGTAATAGTGGTTAAGAGTCTAGTCATTCTGCTACATGGACACCATGATCTTGTTCATGATATTCAGTAAATATCAGCTGTTATTATGACTTATTGAGAAAGAAAATAAGCATTTAGACAGACAAAATCTAAATTATAGAACAGGGAAATTTTTACACAATGTTTCAGTAGGAATGTATTATTAACTTTGTATCTTAGCGATTTTATTATACTAAATTAATCATAAACCACTAGGGACTGTTTGCTGTATTTTGTTAAACCTGGAACATTGAATATTTAGCAGGGTGGGATTATGACAAATGCTCGTCCCATGACTGAAAATTTGGTTCATTTTGCTCTCTCAGAGTGAATCAAAGTATCAGTTTGATTTTTGACAATTTTCTATTCAATTCAGGGGAAAACAGTTAAAATCTGATGGCTCAATTATACTTTTTTTCTTTTTTTTGGCTTTTTGAGGTAGGGTCTCACTTTAGCCTTGGCTGACTAGAATTCTGTAGTCTCAGGGTGGCCGTGAACTCATGGCGACCCTCCTGCCTCTGCCTCCTGAGTGCTGGATACATGTACAAAATGGTGCATGTATCTAGAGTTCATTTGCAGTGGCTTGAGACCTTGGCATGCCAATTCTTTCTATGTCTCTCTTCTATCTCTCTCTGCTTGCAAATAAATAAATAATGTTATAATCTTAGTATATATTATTTTTTTTTGTTTGTTTTTCAAGGTAGGGTCTCACTCCGGTCCAGGCTGACCTGGAATTAGCTATGTAGTCTCAGGGTGGCCTTGAACTCATGGCAACCCTCCTACCTCTGCTTCCCGAGTGCTGGGATTAAAGTTGTGTGCCACCACACCCGGCAAGTATATATTACTTTTAAAAAATATTTTATTTATTTATTTGAGAGAGAGAGCGAGAAAGAGGCAGATAGAGAGAATGGGCACGCTAGGGCCTTTAGCCACTGCAAACAGACTCCACGTGCATGCGCCCCCTTGTGCATCTGGCTTATGTGGGTCCTGGGGAAACTAACAGGGGTCCTTAGCCTTCACAGGCAAACACCTTAACCACTAAGCCATTTCACCAGCCCTATCTTACTTTTTATAATTATTAAATTGTCTTTAAAAGCATTTTTATTTATTTATTTGTTTATTAAAGACAGAAAGGGAAAGAGAGAGAGAGAGAGAGGGAGAATGGGCATGCCAGGGCCTCTAGCCACTGCAAACGAACTCCAGATACGTGTGATCCCTTGTGCATCTGGCTTATGTGGGACCTGGAGACTTGAACCAGGGTCCTTAGGCTTTGTAGGCATGTGCCCTAACCACTAAGACATCTCTCCATCCCTAAGTTTTAAATTATTATGCTTATTGAGGGAAATACAGAGCCAAGGAAAGGCACCCATGTGGCTAGAGATCCCACATGAAGGGCCTGGGAAAACCATGGAAAGAAAATAGGAAAAAGAAAGTTCAAGCCGGGCGTGGTGGTACATGCTTTTAATCCCAGCACTTGGGAGGTCAAGGTAGGAGGATTGCCATGAGTTCGAGGCCACCCTGACACTACATAGTGAATTACAGGTCAGCCTGAGCTAGAGTGAGACCCTACTTCAAAAAACAAAAAACAAAAACAAAAACAAAAGTTCAAGGAGCTCTTGCCATGTGAGGAGCTGGAGGGGTAAAGAGCCCATGTGGAGAGTGAGGGACAGGGTTCCTCCTTGGCTCAGCCAAACTGGGTCCAACTGAGCCAAGCTAAGGCGGAACTCACCAGCAGCTGGAAGTTCAGGAGAGGTCATGCAGCTCTGAGACCCTTAGTATGTCTCATTTAACCCAATATACTCAAAATATTATTCCACGATATACTCAGAGTAAACATTGTTAATGATATTGCACTTTTAAAAAAAGTTAATGTTCAAATGGCCATAGATTGTTATTAGAGAAATTTCAGTGCCAGGGATGGGATACCTTCCAGTGAGTTGTTGGCCAAGGAGGTCCCTGATACCCCCCAAACATTACAGGCCATTGCTAAGGCTCCTGGTTTCCCACCAGGAATAGATGATAAAACCCTATTGCTGAAGACTCCACAAGGTCACTGAGAAATCAAGCTGGAGCTGAGCTGAAAACATCCTTCCTGTAGCTCAGCTGACAGGAAGCTGGAAAAAGCTATGCTGCATGCAGCATATCATTGGAGATAAACAACAGTGGACACTGCAAGCCTTAAGTTTGGCCAGCCAGGCCAAATGAGCCAAATGGTGCAATACTGGCATGTCTGTTATGGGGGAAACCAACTGCTCACTAATTGGACTGGAGGCCGGCTCTATGGGAGGGAATACATGCCTGGTATTGAAAACCTATGATGGGGGAGGTCATGAGTCCTAGGGGTGTAACAACTGCTGGTGTCTGGCTAAATGTATATGTTGTGTTCACCAAACTGCCCAGTAAGCACTTCTTTTAATGATCATACTCATGTGTTAATGCTACTCTCACTTTTGGATTAGAGAAGCTTCTCTTTTCAGATGGCAGTAACCTCTGGGATGGCTCAAAAGGCACCATAGTGCTGAGAAGAAGTGACAGAGGAATGCTCAGCAATGAAACATCCCTATAACACCCTCCAAGGTTCACGGTCCATTGCGGAAGAGGTGGTAGAAAGAATGTAAGAGCCAAAGAAAGGGTAGGACTCCTTACAATGCACTCTCCAGACACAAAATGGCCTGGATATCCATGACACCACAGTGCCTGATACTAACTACACAGGACTGTCATAATAGGAGGAAAAGATGATGACATCAAAATAAAAGAGAGACTAATTGAGAGGGAGAGGTTATATGATGGAAAATGGATTTGTGAAGGGGAAAGTGGGGGACAAGAGGGAATTATCATGGTTTATTGTCTATAATTATAGAAGTTGTCAATAAAAAAGCTTAAAAAGTTAATGTTCAAAGTCTTGAAAATTGTGCATTTTGTACTTTCTGAATATAATTCCACTACATACCCAGAATAAACATTGTTAATGATATTGTACTTTAAAAATGTTAATGTTCAAAGTTGTGAAGATTTTTGTGCATTTTGCACTTTCCTTTTCAAAAAATACTTTATTTATTTATTTATGAGAGCGAGAGGGAAGGAGAGGTAGAGAATAGGCATGCCAGGGCCTCCAGCCACTGCAAACGAACTTCAGATGCATGTGCCACTTTGTGCATCTGGCTTACGTGGGTACTGAGTATTGAACCTGGGTCCTTAGGCTTCACAGGCAAGTGCCTTAACCGCTAAGCCATCTCTCCAGTCCCCCCTTTTGGGGGGGGGTTCTCGAGGTAGGGTCTCACTCTGGCCCAGGCAGACCTGGAATTCACTATGTAGTCTCAGAGTGGCTTCGAACTCACGGCGAGCCTCCTACCTCTGCCTCCCAAGTGCTGGAATTAAAGGCGTGTGCCACCATGCCTGGCCCATTTTTCACTTTCTGAGCACTTTTTTGAGATCAGCTAGCTGCCACTAGCTAATGCTTATGGCTGCTGGTGGCTACTGGATTGGACTGAAGAGCTCCAGAGGGTTTTATTTATTTTTACTTTTTATTTTTTTTGGGGGGAAGAAAATTCCTTAGTTTTATTTAATCTCAAATACCACAGGACTTTGAGGGAGAAGTCTTCTAGCCACATGATAAGGTTTAAGTGTTAGCATCTTCATTTTCACTTTAGCTCACTGGACTGGTGCTGCCACTTACTCCATGCAGATGACCTGCCTGGAAAACAGGGGGCACATTGTAGGGTAATGATTTCCTCCTGATCTTTACTTTTTAAAAATTTATTTGCAAGTAGAGATATATATAGAGAGAGGGAGAGGGAGAGAGAATGGAAATGCCAGGATTTCCAGCTGCCACAAACCCCACTGTGCATCTGCCTTTAAGTGGACACTGGGGAATTGAACCCCAGTTGTTAGGCTTTGCAGGCAAGCACCTTAACTGTTGAGCCATCTCTCCACCCTCCCACCCCCCGATATTTTAATTCTGTCTAAGAGATAGAACAGAGGCAGACCTTAAGATAAAGCTATATCCTAGCAAAGACAGACACCTACAAGAAAGTTTCTTTCTTTCTTTCTTTCTTTCTTTCTTTCTTTCTTTCTTTCTTTCTTTCCTTCTTCTTCTTCTTTTTTTTTTTTTTTTGGTTTTTCAAGGTAGGGTCTCACTCTAGCCCAGGCTGACCTGGAATTAACTATGTAGTCTCAGGGTAACCTCGAACTCTCGGCGATCCTCCTACCTCTGCCTCCCGAGTGCTGGGATTAAAGGCGTGCGCCACCACGCCCGGCTCAAGAAAGTTTCTTGAACCTGTGGGTTGAGATCCCACCACTGAATATGGGTGCTGTGAGAAATGTGGCAATAGCAAAAGATTTCTGAACACTCAATGACCCAAAGTTAATTCAAAATCAAATGCAATCGGAGGGATTTCTGGCGACATGTGCCCATACGTGTCGCACAGCTTCACTGCAGCCTGGGTTCTGAATACGCATGTGCTCTTTCTGTGGTGTGAGCCCTCACACCACACAACACCATCAGATCTGCCTGAAACACTTGGGCTCAGATTTGAGCCTGTTGTACAGGACAACCTGCAGTGTTTTCACCACACAACCAAGTGTTCTGCTTCTATAGGACATTAGGTTTCATTATAGAAAACAGGATTTTAACATCTTCCTTCTGCCATTCCTTAGCAAAGAAATATCAAATTAGTATATTTTGGGATTGTGTTGTGTTAAAATGTTTGAGTCTTTAAAAATTGCCATTTGAGTTGCTAATTTGAGTTTCATAAAAAAATTGTTCAATAATTTTGGCTTAGAAATCAGGACAGAGTTTTCAACAATTTCTGAAATGGCCCTAAACACACACTACTGTTCTATACTGTATACATATTTATGTGAAGTGGCGTTCTCAGCATTGAAAATTATAAAAACTAAATAGTGACCAACTCTGAAAACATTGACGATGCTCTACAGCCTACCGTATTCAGCTGAGATTTAATTCTTTATGTAAAAATAACCAAGGACATCTATCTCATCAAATATTTAAATTTGTTTTCATCTTTAATAAATTGTAAATATATTGTGAATATATCAAAGAATTACTTTAAAATAAATTTTGTATGTTTTATTATCAGTAAGTGTTTGTATACCTATTTTACACACACACACACAGGTCTCAAAAAACTTTCTTGGTCCATGGGCTGGAAAGATTGTTGGGCTGGAAAGATTGTTCAGCCGTTAAGACACTTGCCTGCAAAGCCTAAGGACCCAATATCCACATAATGCCAGATGTACAAGATGGCACATGTGTCTGGAGTTCATTTGCAAGAGGCCCTGGCACACCAATTCTCTCATTCTCTCTCTTAAATAAATAAATAAATAAATAAATAAATAAGTAAAATATTTTTAAAAATTATTTTTATTATTTTATTTATTTTTGGAGAGAGACACAGAGAGAGAGACAGACAGAGAGGGAGAAGGAGACAGATAGAGATGGGCGTGCCAGCAGTCTCTCAGCTGCTGTGAACGAAATCCAGATGTGTGCACCCCCTTGTGGTCAAGTGCGGCATTGCGCCCTTGTGTCACTTTGCATCTGGCTAAACGTGGGACACAGAGATTGGAACCGGTTTCTTAGACTTAGCAAGCAGGTGCCTTAACCGCTAAGCCATCCCTCCAGCCCAATAAGTAAAATATTTTAAAAAAAGAGAGAGAGAAAGAAAACTTTCTTGGTCCAGAGGGTTTTCTAGTAGAAAAGGTTTAAGAAGTCCTCACAGAGATAAAGACAGTGCCAGATCCCTCAGGAATTCACTCAGCAGAGACCTTCACTGGGTGCAGGCAGGGAGGCCATTCACTGGCCCCTTTTTCTTCTGTATCTAGTTTCCAATCAAGGTAATATTATGCAGGTCAATGGATAAACATGAAGAATCTTTGTTTCTAATTCTTTGATAAGTTACTAACAATGCTCATTTAGAAAGCAAGCACCAAACAAGCCGAACAATGCGTGCCCAAGCGTAGACAGAAACAGCACTGCCTTCAACTGTCGTCCTGCTTAATAGGTACCCATTCCTTCTGTTCTTTCTCCTGGTACTCACTCTCCCTTCTTCCCTCGGTCCCCCATCCGTCTCGCCCTTCCTCTCTTTCACTTGCTTCTCTCTTAGTTCAGTTTGTATCATGACAGCAAAATCCCTGAAGTTGGGTACTTTACAGAGGTGTATTTGGGCCAATATTTTGGATGCCCGGGAGCCTGATGCCAGCACTATCTTCTGAAGGAGGATGCCTCACTTGCCCCAGAGTGTATGCAAAAGAGATCACGTGGTACGGCGAAAGAGAAAGCCGGGAAGGGGAGGGGCCAGGGTCACCTCTTACACAGACTAATCCACCCCTGCAACATCCACCCTACGTCGTGAGACCACAGAGGCGAGGTTAGCCAGGGCCCAATCACCTCTCAGTAGGTAGGCCCTACCTCTTAAAGATCTCACCATTTTGTAGACCAAGCTTCTAGCACATGGTCTTTGGGGCAAAATTTATCCAAACTGTAACATGATTTTTCTAGATGGATATCTAGACGCTTTTGTATAGCGTGGGATCACCCTACACGTATTTTTTTTCTCTGTGTTGTTAATGTTGATGGAATAGAGGAAAAAGAGAGGAACAATTGCACTTACATGCAAAGCCTAACAACCAGGGTTCGATTCCCCGGTACCCATGTAAAGCCAGATGCATAAATTGACACATACATCTGGAGTTTGTTTGCAGTGACTGGAAGCTCTGGTGTGCCCATTCTCTCCAGCTCCCTCTCTCTCTCTGACTCTCCTCTTTGCTTGCAAATAAATAAATAAATGCAAATTAAAAAATTTTTTAAATAGCAAGTGTAATATGATCCCATTCATGTAAGTTGTGAAAATGTCCTCTACTGTCCTCATTTTTCTCTTTTCTTTTCTTTTCTTTTTTTTTTTCGAGGTAGGGTCTCACTCTGGCCCAGGCTGACCTTGAATTCAGTATGAAGTCTCAGGGTGGCCTTGAACTCGAGGCGATTCTCCTATCTCTGCCTCCCAAGTGCTGGGATTAAAGGCATGCGCCACCACGCCCCGCTCCTGTCCTTATTTTTCTTTCCATATGAAATTAAATATGTGTTTTATCATTTGTAATGGATGCATAGCATTACATGGTATGAAATCGCCAAATTTATTCAACCCTAGAACTTTTGATTGACATACAGTTTTGAGATTTACTATTAGCAAGCTGCAGCGATGTGCATCCTTATATGTCTCTCATGACATGTTTGTGTATTTCTGTGTAACCAATTTCTAACAGATAGCAAGGGGAAATGTACATGCATTTTGAATTTTGATAGGTATTGTCACATTTTTAATGGCCTTGTCACAAAGACTTCCTTCTCTTGACTTTCTCTGGAAGTACCAGTATTCTCATTAGAGGAAAGTGGCCAATCTTTTTTCTTTTTTGGTTTTCCTAGGTAGGGTCTCACTGTGGCCCAGGCTGACCTGGAATTAATTATGCAGTCTCAGGGTGGCCTCGAACTCACGGCAATCCTCCTACCTCTGCCTCCCGAGTGCTGGGATTAAAGGCTTGCGCCACCATGCCGGGCTGTAGGCAACCTTTTGGAGGAAGGAGGTTTTTCATTTTCTTTCATGAGATGGATCTTACATTGTCCTTACTCAATATGTGTGGCGTTCATTGGTAGTAGCAGTGTTCTGGTTTGTGGCTTTCCAGACAGATAGCAAGTCCAGAAAACAAGAAATCTTCAGAGTTTTATTATGTTGACATCCCTTTGGTGTGCGCGCAAAGCTTGAAGATAAGTACTCTGCTTGCTGAGGTCCACAGGAAGGCACTAGATTTTGGGTTCGGTCGTTGCTCTTTGAAGAAAACAACATACTATGGAGTGAGGATGACTCACTGCCATGGAAGCTGCCCTCTACCTCTGTCTTTACAGGAGGCATGACCCCGGGTCTGCTAGTACTTTTCCCTCTCTCTCCAAAAATTTCCTAAGGAGAGGATGCCTGGAATGTGCCAAGGAGAGCCTGTCTCCTTTCCTGAGTGCTGTGGTCCTAAGTCACTCACTGGTGCCCACAGTAGATGTTCAGCAGTCGCTGTCTGTCACCGATCAGTGGGTCGGCAGCTGGCATTCACATTGCAGCCCGAAAGTTTTAGCCTGTGGGGTTTCCAAGAGCATCCTGTGTTGACAATCAGTGTCTCCTTTCCTTCACCTTTGGGTGCCCACAGCAAGACAGGTGCATGGCTTAGCCGGTGTGAGACCAGCCCCAGCAGAAGCGAAGCTGGCTGCCTCTGCTGCTGGAGGAAGGGGGAGGAGGAGGAAGAGGAGGAGGAGGAGCAGGTGGAGGAGGAGACGGCCGTGTCCCTTGGCAGCGGCGAGCGTGCTGCAGCAGTGAACAACAGTTGCTCCACACTGTACTTTGCATGCCGTGCGCTTCCTTCTCCCTTAAGTGAATTTCCGTTTCGAGGACACAGCTTCGTAGAAGAAAGGTGTGGTGGCCTTGGGGACCGCGGGCCTTGGCCATGTCCAGTGTGGGAAAGCACAGGACACAGTGTGGCTTGCAGGCAGGGGCTCGGGGGTGCGGGCAGCCCGGAGAGAAATGCTGAGACCGGGGAGTGCTCGTGCGGGCGACGGCTGGCGCGGGGGCGGGATCCTGGTCCCCTGGCATCCCCGGAGCGCCGAGGAGGACGACGGAGGACAAGGAGGAGAAGCCCGGGGCCTCGGGGCGGGCGCGGCGCGGTCCCGGACCCTGATGCCCTGGGGTCGGTCGGTCGGTCGGCGCAGAGCCGGGCCCCGGCGGTTGCCATGGTGACGCAGGGTCGGCGGCTCCGCCGGCGCAGCCCAGACAAAGCGGCCCGCCCGCTCCTCGCCGAGCTCCTCCTCCGCGGCGCCTCCCTCCTCCTCCTCCTCCTCCTCCTCGCCGCCCCGCGGCTCCCGCTCCTCCGCCGCCGCCGCGGGCCAGGTAAGGAGCGCGCGCCCGCCCACCCCGGGCCCGGCGCCGGCGTGTATCGAGGCTCCGCGGGGCTCCGTCCCCGCCGCTGCGGCCTCCAGGAGCCCCGGGCGCCGCCCGCCCCGAGCCCCGCGCCGAGCCCCGCGCAGTCCGCAAACTTCGGGCCGCGCGCGCCGGGAGCCCAGCCCCGGCCCGTCCCGGCCAAGTTGAGGGGGCGCCGGCGAGACCCACCGACGGGGCTGTCTGTCTGTCTGTCCGTCCGTCCGTCTGTCTGTCTGTCTCTGACTCCTCAGTCTCTCAAATCGATGCTGTTAGGGAAAATTTAAAAAGCTAATATCACCTCTGGACTTTCAGGGGTAATTCCTTGCAGGATGAGCGGGTAGTAAGCAGAGCACACAAGACTTTTGTTTTATTTTACTGATTTATTTTTTTAAACACATTTCCGAAGCGTCTGCTTCTACCAGTGCTTGTGGCTGGAGCATTGGCAGCGGCTTCTGAAGTTCCTTGGGGATTTTGAATACCAAGGACCTTCGTCTCGGGAAGGCGCGAGGTCCACCTGCAGCCCAGCTCCTCACCCAGCCCTCGTGAGCTGAGAGCTGGACCCATACTTTGTGGATAGGAGACTTGGCACCGACATCATCGCTATTGTTTCTGGACGGTGTTGAGTTCATGCTCCAAGGAGCTGGAAAATGCCTGGTGTTTTCATGCCCAAGAAAGCTTTCCCGAGCACCTCCAGAGGCCGGCACCCCGCGGGTGTTTGCGTCAGTGTTTATGAGTGCGGTGGTAAGGCTAGGATGCGGTTACCAAGGGCACTGGGGTGCAGGGTGGGGACTGCTCCAGCTGTGGGTGTCCACTCCTCGCTCAATAACCCGAGCGGATGGGCCATTTCAGGGTAGCTTGTTGCAGACACAAAGAACAAAAAACGTGCTAGCGAAGACGACTTTTCTTATTTATTTTTTTTTTTTGGAGGGGCACCAGCTGAAAGACAGGAAAGATTCACTTCCAGGAGTACAGCAGATCACTTCAGAAGAAAATTGGACGCATATCAATGCTATTTGTATTAATTGGGGACAGATGTTATATTGATAACTGGAAAACGATCCAACTGTTTAATGACCCAACTTAGAAAAATCCCGTGTGAGTTAGAGCAGGTCGGCTAGAGAACAGGACACGGGATGTGAGGAGTTGCTTTTTTTTTTTTTTTTTTCCTTTCCCTTTTCTAGAAGGCAGTTGATGATACGCTGATCGTCTTGAATTGCAGATAAGCTGATTAGAATTCTGGATATTACCGCTTACTTGAAGTGTTGGCATAGACTCATTATCTAATATTCCTCTTCCTTCCTTTGGGATTTCAACACCTGTTAGCCTCCTGATTACTAGGCTCCTAAGCCGGTTCATACTTGCTAGCAATTTGCAGGCACGCCAATTCATTAGAAGATTGTATTGGAAACTAAGGGATTTGTGTTGATAATTTGAAGATTATTTCACAATCGGGGTTGTTTTTTAAACTGAAATTTACCTGCAAAGTGATTCGCTGATGCTCTTTGATGGTGGTAATGAAAAGGTACATTGATTAAATGAAGGCAATCTGTTTTGAGAAGATAACCTGGAGTGGAAATAGGCATTTTCTCATTTCAGCCTGAAAAGCAATCAGAATGTTGAAGCCAGGGCATGTTATGGAGACATAGAATGTAGTTTCATCTTTTGTACCAAAAATAGAATTTGGGTTCTTTCTAAGGTACCAAGAGTACAACTTTATTTAGCTCTCTGCCAGAAATGCTAACATTCAAGTACAAGGAGTGTGTATTCTGTCAGCCAGCTGTTTGAGTGTTCACTGTGACATACCCGGTATTGACAAAGCATGACAAGGAGTCATGTTTTCCTGTGGTACCCGCTGGCACAGGCACCAGGTTCAGTATAGGTGGGGATCTTCAAAGCAGCATCATTTTTTTTCTGCCAGAACAAGAAAGTCAGTAAACAGAAATAAAGTCATTCATGCCACACATCGTCTTGTTTGTATGATTTAATTATGAAAGATCTGAGGCATGAAATAAAGCTTGTGACAGTGCTGGGCAAAACAGTCACCTGGCATGTTTAGGTTATATGGTCCAGCATTCCGAGGAATGTTTGTAACCAGACAACGCAACAAGAAACACGGTGGTCCCCAGCATATATTGCCTTAGGAAATGCAGAGTGCTTGAGGTCCATGGCTCTGCACCCTCAGGTGTAAAGGACTAGTCAGTGTTCAGGTTCAGAGGAGTGCTAGCCTCTTCCTGCATTCCCAGGCTTAAAAGTATTATTATTATTATTATTATTATTATTATTATTATTATTTTCGAGGTAGAGTCTTGTTCTAACCCAGGCTGACCTGGAATTCACTATGTAGTCTCAGGGTGACCTCGAACTCATGGTGATCCTTCTACGTCTGCTGAGATTAAAGGTACTGGCTGCCATGCTCTGCCTGAGAGTCTTACTTTTATGAAGTAAAACTGGCCTTAATTTTTGGTAAAAGTTCTAAGATACAGTCTGATAATTGTTGCTATAGTCATTTCATGTAAGGATTTCTGTCACTTAGCCTTATCAAGTGTACCCAAAGATGCATAAAGCCAACTAAGACATGTTTTTCCTTAATTTTAGATTAACATTATCTGTGTGTCCCTGAGAGCCAGTTGTTTGTAACTAGGAAGCCAAAGGCTACAGAAGCCTCTGTTTGCTGTTTCTGGGTCAATGTCTCGTGCAGTTTCTCATTGCTCTGTGCTAGCATGACTACTGGTTGGTGATTTAGGAGCCAGTACAATGTATTATATCATTCGTGAGAGCCCATTTGTGAAGAACGATCGTTTTTTAATGATTTCTTCATTACCAAAACACTTAGGTTTAGATTTGTGGCCGGGGAGAAGAATGCGACTCTGAGATGTGAGGAAGAATGCTGTAAATATGAGGTGTCATTAACTGACCTGCTGTGCACTGTGGGTATTGATCGCAACCACTGTGCTGAGAAAAGGCAGGGAGACATGCAGCAGCTGTGGCAGGAGGTGGTGTTTAGTGGCATGGATTATTAATAACAATTGATGGAGGGAGAGAAAATATTGTGGGCATATTCTAGTTTTTGTGCTCTCAGTTAAGTGAAGATGAGATGTCTTTAAGCCATTTGTCAAACCCTACTTGGGGCAAATGTATATATTTAATTTTGAATGATATAAATTAAACATAGTTCAAGGAAAACAATTGATTACATTATCTGCCAGCTCGTTGTAGCAATTATACATTATAGTTTTGGACATAACCAACACATGTTTATCAAGGTCTCCTTCTTGCAGATGGGAGCTCTCTGACCTCTTTGGCTGAGGAATGATTTGTTTTATATCTTCTCTGATTATTTTATTTTATGTAACTCTATGCATATTATTCAAATTTATTCCTATGGCTTAGTTTGCAGCCTTTATCGTCCTTTTTTTAGGGGAAAAGTTACCAGCTATTATCATAATTTCAAAAATGTTTGTATTCCCAGAACTTATTTTGAAAATGTGATTTGATTCAGTTATAATTCGAACAGAAAAATGTTAGTTACAATCCTTATCTGTCACATTTTGGACTCTTGCTGTTGTAGTCAGCTCTGTGTTGCTGTACAAAGAACCCAACCAAAAGCAGCTTGTGGGAGGAAAGGGTTTATTTTGGCTCACAGACTCAAGGGGAAATGATGGCATGAGCACAGGGTGGACATCACCTCCTGGCCAACATCAGGTGGAAAATAGCAGCAGAAGAATGTGCCAAACACTGGCAAGGGGAAGCTGTCTATAACACCCATAAGCCTGCCCCCTACAGTACTTCACCACCAGGAGGATCCAATACCCAAATTGCCACCAGCTAGGAACTTAGCATTCAGAACATGCAAGTTTATGGGGGACACCTGAATTAAACCACCACACTTGCAGAGGTGATGTGGTGGATAGGAACACTTGAGATCCTGCTAAGTGATTTGGTCATGGTCACGGGGGAGTCCTTACCTGTCTTGTGCTGGGTCCCTGCTTCTAACCTTATAATCATTTGAAAGGGACAACCTATGGACTGGGGAGTCTGGAGGAAGGCGTCAATATGTTGAGAAGGGAGCTGAGACCTCTCTCAGGGCACAGTGGTCAAGGAGCAGGGAGAAAAAGACTCTCAAGGCTCTAGTCATCTCTTTAACACCTCATGGTCCAGACTTGCCTGCTGTTAGCCAAGGTCTGTTTACCTAGTGGGCTGGCCACTCCCCTAGCAGCCATGCTGGTCCTGCTCGCTAAGCCTCACTCTCCCTGCCAAAGAGCTAGGATGGCTGTGTGTGAACTTGCAAATGTTTCAGTCCACGACTTACAACCCATGGATCATGTGGTCCAATAGATCAAGTACACAATTTAGATAATCAAGACAAAATGAAACTCTAAAGTCAAGGGATGTCTTTGATGTGTTTGAATGTAGAATCGTGGTCCATTGTCAGCTCTCCTCCCCTCTCTGCCTGCTCTAGTCATTCAACCCAGACAGGGCACTTTATACAGTTCGATCACAGCGTGATGTGTCAGGCGTGGTTATATTGAAGAACAGATGTTTACTCAAGCTCTTGAATTCTGAAAATTCTGAATCTAAGAGGCTTCTTTGTGGGCTTATCTGGCATTTTCTCTTGTTGTAGATTGGTTTTCTAAGACCCTGTTTGTACTCAGTCACTTGGAGAATCTACTCTTTTTCAATCAGACAATCAATCAATCATCAGTCAGTATCTTACTATTGCAGCTCATGCACCAGACACTGTTCTCAGCATGTTGCAGATATGAACTCATTTTATCCACACAAGCTTGTGAGGCCAGTGTCCTTATTTTATGAATGATGGTATGCATAGGCTCTCTCTCTGTTATGTTAACTTAAAGTACACAAAATATGCCAGAATTCTGGTTGCTTCTATGGGTTTTCAAGGTAGGGTTTCATTCTGGCCCAGGCTGACCTGGAAGTCACTATGTAGTCTCAGGGTGGTCTTGAATGCATGGCGATTCTCCTACCTCTGCCTCCCGAGTGCTGGGATTAAAGGCATGCGCCACTACGCCCGGCTATGTTTTATTTTTTATTCAGCAATATTAACTAAGTGGAGAAATAATGGGACTAATTATGCTTGGGCATTTTCTATTTCTCTCTCTCTTTTTAGGGGAAGGCACTCAGGAAGAGCAAACACATTTTCTGTCTCTTTAGTGAAAAGAAACAAACCCTAAACTCATAAAACAAGATGCATTTCTTTCTTTCTTTTTTTTTCCTTCGGTGCTGAGGACTGAACCCAGGGCCTTGCGCTTGCTAGGCAAGCGCTCATCCACTGAGCTAAATCCCCAACCCCAAGGTGCATGTCTTTATAGACTATTATGACATGTACCAATATTCCTTACTTTGAGGGTGAGGGTAAGATGAGGTCTGACTCTGTGTCCTGGGCTGGCCTGGGACTTGTGGTAATACTCTGGCCTCAGTCTCCTGAGTGCTGGGATTACAGACTTGGACCATCTTGGCTCTATCAGTATTCTTTTCTTTACATAGAATCCAGAATACATTAATTGATAAAAAGAGAAACTTCTGAAGGTGGCCGAGCTTTTTTTTTTTTGGGTGAGTTCATGTGTTGAAAGAACACATATTTCTGGTGGTGTTGGCTTTGCAGTGTGAATGTAAATACATCCCCTAAGTGCCCGTCATTGACATTGACTTAGGGGGTTCATGGATCTGCCTCACCTGTTCTTTCCTTGTCTAGCTTGAAGTGTTTTAAAGTATGCTCAATACTCTTCCTCATTCTACCACTCTTCTAACAGAACTCTGCCTTTAAAAGTGCAGAATTTGGGCTGGAGAGATGGCTTAGCGGTTAAGGCATTTGCCTGCAACGCCAAAGGACCTCGGTTCAATTCCCCAGGACCCACAATAAGCCAGATGCACAAGGTGGCGCATGCATCTGGACTTCATTTGCAGGGTGGGAAGCCCTGGCATGCCCACTCTCTCTCACTCTGTGTGTGTGTCTCTCTCAAATAAATAAATAAAAATAATAAAAAAATTTTAAATGCAGAATTTCTCAGGTTGTGTTAGAAAATGCACATAAGTGTTTTGTGTTTAGACTGCCACCTTCCCAGGCATAAGAATTGTGTCTTACTTTTTCCAAAATCAAAGATAAGGCAGGCATAAGTGTTCTTATTAATAAAATTCTTAGAAGAGTTTTCATGTCAAACAAAATTATTTATATTTTAATCTGGTTCCAAAGTCAGTATTATTCTTGCAGCTTGAGAAAACTGGCTCCAGCTCTTTGCAGGGCACTGTAAAACTATTTGAAACTCTTGTGATTTGCAAGCAGGTGCCTTTAATTGCTGAGCCACCTTGCCCAGCCCTGTTCTCATTTTTTGAAGTATATCATTAGAAATCAAACATTACAATTTCACTTTCAACTTATCTGGGTTCTGCTGCCAATGTCTTAAAAGGTTTTTAGGTAAACATGAAAAAACAACATCAACTAGCTAGCTTAATTTTATGTGAGCAGTTATGATTAGGCTTTTGATTATTCTAGTCAAAGAGAGCAGAAAATGGATCTTCCAAAATAATTGACACTTGTCACTTGAATGTTTGCAGTGTTGTAGCTTCTATCTCCCATCTGCTTCCCCCCTCCTGTAACACATGTTCTCATGAACTCAATGGAAGAATGACTAAGTGTTCTAATTTCAGGGGCCTTTTTTATTGAGGCTACATGAAAAGCAGTATTAAATAAGAGTCATGAGCCTATGAAAGCAAGGAATTAGGCAGAGTTCTGCAGATTCTTCTGACAATAACTACTACAATAGCTTTCATATGTTGAGCATTTACTTGGTGCAGGTACCCTAGCAAGTGCACTGTACAAGCCGTCCCTGCAAGCGCACTGTACGAGCCGTCCCTGCAAGCGCTGTATACGAGCCGTCCCTGCAAGTGCACTGTACAAGCCGTCCCTGCAAGTGCACTGTACAAGCCGTCCCTGCAAGTGCTCTATACAAGCCGTCCCTGCAAGTGCTCTATACAAGCCGTCCCTGCAAGTGCTCTATACAAGCTGTCCCTGCAAGGGTACTATACAAGCCGTCCCTGCAAGTGCACTATACAAGCCGTCCCTGCAAGTGCTCTATACAAGCCGTCCCTGCAAGTGCACTGTACAAGCCGTCCCTGCAAGGGTACTGTAGCAGACAGCTTCAGGTTCTCTGAGATGAACTTCCAGACCAGGCACAGTTATGGAGGAAGGGATATTATTTATTCAAGCTTACAGATCCAGAGGAAGTTCCATAACAGCAGAAGAAGCTGGCCTTTCTTCACAGGACCAGGCAAGAGAGCAAAGCCCCCAGCTACACAGCACACAGAACAAAACTACTGAATATATTGGGGGACATATATTCAAACTACCACATTCCGCCCCTGGCCCCCAATATATTTAGCTCCTGGCCCCCAATAGATTTATAACTATCACACATTGTAAATTGTACTCAGTCCAATTTCAAAGGTTCTCACAGTCTTGATCAACTTAAGATAGTGAGTCCTGTAAAATCAAACAAGTTAAATACTTTCAACATGTAAAGGCACAGAGTAAACATTTTAACTGTATAAGGAATAACAAGGAGAGACTAAAACAATGCAAACTCAGCCATCATCAGTAATCATCAGACTTCTGCAGTTCAAGTTCCATATAACCGTAGACTGACAATCTCCATTTTTTCCAATTCCGCCCCTCCAGCTGGGCAGAGTCTCCAGGGAAAACTTTCATAACATGCCAACACTGCACTCCATGGTAGCCTTTTGCACAGTCCTGGTATATCCAAAACATCTTCAGGTCTCCATGCAAACCACAGTCCATCTTCCAAAAGGCTCTTCCAGCCTATTCCTGAGGGTCTTCATGCCCTGCCTCATGCCGCATCTCAGCAGCGGCTCCTGGAACCGTGTGCAACTCATGACCATTCTATGCATTTTTCATATTTCCAAAACTAATACCAGGTGTGCAGGACACAACCATATTCTCAATCCAGGGACAAAATAAACCATAGCCTTGAAAAGCAGGTTCCCTCTCCAGTCAGCTCTTTCCAAGAATTTGCATTTTTAACAGTCTTTCCTCAGGCATCCTCTCCATTGTTTTAATGTAAATCAAGTCAGGCCACCTTCCTTCCACCTTCCTTAAGATTGCTAATGTGTTGACAATAGCAACTTAACCAGTCTCAGTGCCTCTACTTTTAGCTTGCTTCAGGTTTTCCAACTCAAAAATCTTAAAATTTCAGTCCGATATCTTTAGCCAAGCACATCAGTCCATTACAAATTTAACCTTGATCAAACTTTCTGGGCCTGGATAGCGGAATGTAGCCATCCCTTATGCCAGTAGCCCAGTTCCAACAAAGTCCTCTGCAGTCTTTCCTTCCCCTTAGAAAGCTCATAAGCCAAGCCTCGAAGTTCAATACTATCTGCACTTAGCATTCTCAAACTCTCATCAGAATAGTCCATAAAACTTGGCTTACCACTCCAGAAGGCATCTTCAGTTGCAAGCACCAAGTCCATGCCCATTCCTCCAAAACAAAGGTTCCAAAAGACGAATATCCACATGGTCAGATTCATCTCACCCCACACTCCTCGGTACCACTTTACTGTAGCAGACAGCTTCAGGTTCTCTGAGATGAACTTCCAGACCAGGCACAGTTATGGAGGAAGGGATATTATTTATTCAAGCTTACAGATCCAGAGGAAGTTCCATAACAGCAGAAGAAGCTGGCCTTTCTTCACAGGACCAGGCAAGAGAGCAAAGCCCCCAGCTACACAGCACACAGAACAAAACTACTGAATATATTGGGGGACATATATTCAAACTACCACAGGTACTATACAAGCCGTCCCTGCAAGTGCACTATACAAGCCGTCCCTGCAAGCGCTCTATACAAGCCGTCTCTTTTGATCTTCTTACTGACTTGTTTCCTCATCTTTAAATAACTTGTCCAAGTTTACTTGGGATTGGTAACTGAAAACATGATGGGTGTGGATAAATCACCATCCACAGGTGACTTTGATTGCCTTGTTCATTAATTATTAGCATACCAGATGTCTCCTGCTGCAGGACAGATGTGTGGAGGTCCCCTGTGCATTAGAAGAGTGGGAGTCCAGGACGGCCTGGTGGGCAGGCGCTCTCCCTGCTCCTGATGCCGGGTGGGGTTTGGGAGCCGGAGGAGGGAGAGGACTCGTGCTCAGATCTGCTTTTAGAATTTCAACAAGGGCTGGAGGGATGGCTTAGCGGTTAAGGCATTTGCCTGCAAAGCCAAAGACCCAGGTTCGCTTACCCGGGACCCATGTTAGTCAGATGCACAAGGGGGTGCACACATCTGGAATTTGTTTGCAGTGGCTGGAGGCCCTGGCATGCCCATTCTCTCTCTGTCAAATAAATTAATTAAAAAAATAGAATTTCAAACAAAATCAAGTGGAGTTATCTTCTATCTTTTGAGCTGATGTTATTTTATACTGTGTCCTGGATTGGGAGTTTACTTGGGAAAGGGTTATATGAGGTAATATCGGATGAAAAGAAATGAAAAGCAGCTCTGTAAATGTCACATACCCCAGGCTGGGTTTTTCTGAAGGGCGGTCAGAGCAGCATGCTCTTGGGTGCACTGAGAGAGCACCTTGTCTTAGCATGCTGCTGGTCGGGGTGAAGTTAGAAGTGTTCAGAGCTGTTTGCTGTGGGCCATCCCAGCACACCATAGGTTTTCCTGGGGTTCCTGGTGGAACCTTTTCTGATAACTACTGGGAAAAAAGAAGAAGAAACTCAGCTACAATCTTAACAGTCTACAAAAACTCACTTTTTTTTTTTTGAGGTAGGGTCTCACTATGTTGCATAATGACCTGGATCTCACTCTGTAGTCCCAGACTGGTCTTAAACTCACAGTGATCCTCTTACCTCTGCCTCCCAACTGCTGGGATTAAAGGTGTGTACCATGACACCTGACAAAACCTTATTTTTTAAAGCAAGCATTTTTTCTTTTTTAAAATTAATTATGAATTTCACTGTATGAACATATTGCATTTTGGCCAAAAAAAAAAAAAAAAAAAAAAAGTTTTTTTTCAAATGAGCACCTAGTTATTTTTGTCGCTGGGAGCCTTTTTGATGTTCAAGGGTCATATGAGGAGTTGAATGGCCTGATCTGAATCCTAGCTGTAGCAGACAGCTTCAGGTTCACTGAGATGAACTTCCAGACCAGGCACAGTTATGGAGGAAGGGATATTTATTGAGGCTTACAGATCCAGAGGAAGTTCCATAATGGCAGAAGAAGCTGGCCTTTCTTCACAGGACCAGGCAAGAGAGCAAAGCCAACCAGCCACACAGCACACAGAGCAAAAACTACAGCCAAAGAACCACAGCACACTTCAGGAACTCCCCTTAGGCACACTTTACATATCTTTACAATGGAATCTCAAACCCACCACCACACCTTAAGACCAGCCCCCAGTGACATTGCCTCTAGCAAGGTGATTGCAGATGCAAACTATAAGCTAATAAAACACTGAATATATTGGGGGCCATATATTCAAACTACCACACTAGCTGTGTTCTTTTTTTGCACCTTTTGCCTTCTGGCAGCTCCTTCATGTGCCTAGGTTCATTTCTGCAGTGGTCTACTCATGCCCACCCCGACTTCTTTTTCTCCCCAAGGTAGGGTCTCACTCTAGCCCAAGCTGACCCAGAACTCACTCTGTAGTCCCAGGAAGGCCTTAAACTCACCGTGATCCTCCTGCCCCAATTTCTTTCTTTCTTTTATTTTTATTTAATTATTTATGAGAGAGAGAAAGAAAATTGGCATGCCAGGGCCTCTAGCTGCAGCAAATGAATTCTAGACACATGTACCACCATGTGCATCTAGCTTACATGGGTTCTGGGGAATTGAACCTGGTTCCTTATGCTTCGTTGGCAAGTGCCTTAACCTTTAAGCCATCTCTGCAGCTCAAGTTCTTTCTTTTAATAATTATTTTTATTATTATGTACCTTGCACTACATAATAATAAATATTGGTCATCTTTCCATCAAGTTATGCTCTTGTACCACTGAAGACCCTCCTCAGTGGGGTTCTTAGTATTCACTGTGGGGTCATGAATGCAGTGTCAGTGGTGGGGACAATGTCTCAGGATATTCCTTCCCTCACTGTGGCTCTTACACTCTTTCTGTCCCTCTTCTACAATGTTCCCAGCCTTGGTGGGTGTGTTTATTGTTGAGCTCTGTGCATGCTCTGAATTTCTGCTTTGATGAGTTTTGAGTCTCCTCAGTGTCATTCACTGTCTCCCTGGTTGTCAGGCTAGCAGTTAGAGCAGCACTTGAGTTTAAATTGCTACTTCCTCTGTAGTGCCTCCTGGGCCCTTGTTGATGTGACAGAGATGATTCGTCTCAGGCTAGACAATTGGCTATCTTGTCATATTGATGGATCTTAGTTTTGCCTGGTATTTGCTGCCATCTGCAAAAAAAAAAAAAAAAAAAAAAAAAAAAAAATGGAGATTCTCCAACCAAGATTGAGAGTAGCATGGGTCAGAGGGGTAAACATAGTGCTTTCAGACTTGTGGATGGTCATACCCTCTCTCCTAAGCCAAAGAACACTGGGAGTATCTCTCTAGAGTCTATGATCTTCTTATCCATAAGAGTCTGACTTGGTTCTTAGTACCAGGCATAAATTCCCTCCCACTGAGGGGGCTGCAGATCCAATCAGAGAGCTTTTGATTACTCTCGTAGCCTGTGTGCTATTATTGCACGGGTGTGTACTTCTTGCCCAGCTGGTTGATTCCATAGCATGCAGGATCTCCTGCTTCTTTGGGCTGTTGGTAACCATCACTCCCCAGAAGCTTGAATAGTACTCTCCAGCACTATGAGGGCTAACCAGCAGGGAGCTGGCTTCCTTTTCAGTTCCAGTGTGATCTCTTGTTATACTATGCTCACATCCTGTGGTGTCTTCTGCAACAGGGTCTTCTCATTTAGTTCTGGTGGGTAACCAACTGCTTGGCAATAGCCTGCATTATTTTGGAGACTTCCTGAGCCTCCCTGACCAACAGCTTGCTGTGGGTGGTAACCTAGTTCGGACACTGGGATTTACCTGCCAGAACCTATGTTTTTTTTTTTTTTTTTAAATATTTTTTAACTGACAATTTCCATAATGACAGACAATAAACCATGGTAATTTCCTACCCCCCCACTTTCCCCTTTGCATTTCCACCCTCCATCATACCCCTCCCCCCTCAATCAGTCTCTCTTTTTATTTTGATGTCATCATCTTTTCTTCCTATTATGATGGTCTTGTGTAGGTAGTGTCAGGCACTGTGAGGTCATGGATATCCAGGCCATTTTGTGTCTGGAGGAGCACGTTGTAAGGAGTCCTACCCTTCCTTTGGCTCTTACATTCTTTTTGCCACCTCTTCTGCAATGGACCCTGAGCCTGGGAAGGTGTGATAGAGATGTTTCAGTGCTGAGCACTCCTCTGTCATTTCATCTCAGCACTATGGTGCCTTCTGAGTCATCCCAAGTTCACTGCTACCTGAAAAGAGAAGCTTCTTTCACCAAAAGTTAGAGTAGCATTAATATATGGGTATGAACATTAAGAGAAGTGCTTACGAGGCAGGTTGGTGAGCATAGTATATACATTTAGCCAGACACCAGCATACTTTACACCCCTAGGGCTCTTGACTTCCCCTGTCATAGGTTTTCAATATCAGGGATATATTTCCTTCCATGGAGTGGGCCTCCAGTCCAATTAGAGAGTGGTTAGCTTCCCCCCTAACAGACATGCCACTATTCCACCCATTGAAAGAGCCTATAGTTTTAAGGTTAAGTTTTACCCTAAGTTCTTAGGTTGAAGTCCTAAGGTGATGATGGTATTAGGGGGTGGAGCCTTGGGAGTGATTATCACAACTCTCCTGAATAGAATTATATTAGAATGCGGGGCCTTTGGGACTGGTTAGTATAACTCTCACAAATAGAATTGGTCTGTTTTTAGCTGGAGAGATGGCTTAGCTTGTGAAGCCTAAAGACCCAGGTTTGATTCTCCAGTATCCACTGAGTGGGCTGCACATCCAATCAGAGAGCTAGATGTGCAAGGTGGGGCATGTATCTGGAGTTTGTTTGCAGTGGCTAGAGGTCCTGGCATGTTCATTCATTCTTTCTCTCTTTTTGCCTCTCTATCAAATAAATAAATAAATAAATAATTTAAAAAATATTTAGTCTGTGTTTAAGAGCCCTCAGAGAGTTTGTTAGTCTCTTCCTTCATTAGAGACCACTGGGATGGTGGCACCTATGTTTCAGGAAGTGGGCTCTCATCTCATCACTTCATCTGCCAGTGCCCTTATCTTGGCCATCTGATTCTCAGATCCTTGGGAAGAGCAATTCTGTTGCTCATAGGCCACCCAGGTTCTCTTGCTTTGTTAGAACAATCTGAATGGCTAAAATGGTAACATGAGACCGGGGAGGGAGGCGGCACTCAGAACTGCACTCAGTCTTGGGCATGGAAAGGGTTGGTATTTATACAGTACCTGAGTATTAGTTCTTAAGTAAGTTGGATGTACAGAGAGGAAAATTAATATTTAATCCATTATAGGTAAAAATAAAAAATGTTTTATTTAGGCCTTGAAGTCCAACTGACATATCTTATTCTTCTGTGTATATATCTGGTAAATTTGAGCAGTCACTTTCAGTTTTTCTTTGACTAATCTTTGATTTAAATTGAACAGACTTGGGTTGGAAGGATGGCTTAGTGGTTAAGGCATTTGCTGGCAACGCCAAAGGACCCAGGTTCAATTCCCCAGGACCCACATAAGCCAGATGCACAAGGGGTGCACGTGTCTGGAGTTTGTTTGCAGTGGCTGGAGGCCCTGGAATGCCCATTCTCTCTCTCTCTCTTTCACCCTTTTTCTCTCTGTCAAATAAATAAATAAAAATAAAATATAAAAAAATAAATTGAACACAATTAATTCCTTAAATTATCAGTTTCATTTAAGAAATTAAATCCTTAAATATTTTAAATTGCATATATAAATTTTCTAGTTTGAAAACATTAGACGCTTATTGGGAAAAATTTATGGCTCAACCAAGTAAAACCTTCTTCACTAAATCAAGGTCCTTTGAATACTCCATCAATTACAAAAAAATATTATCTAGACATAAGCAAATATTCTTAAGTGTTTCAATCTAAATAAATCTCATGGCTAAAAATATATCTCACATTTTAAATTAGAATCATGTGACTAAGCTATCACTTTAATATCAGATTTTTTTAAACATTGAAAATATGACAGCTATTCACAGATTGTACCAAGTAATAGAAAACATATTTCTCAACTCTTCTAAAGTTATTTTTATGTATCTCTGTATTTAATGCTAAGCCTTCTCTAGATTGGAAAGTCACTTACCTACTGGAAGGAAATATACCATTCCAGGTAACCTTTAGTTATCATACCATTCCACACTGGAGCTGTGGTTGAAACCATTTCTTAGTAAGATGTGCCAGCTTATTGTGACATATTTAAGGACTGACTGCATCCAGCATGGATAAGACTTCCTGTGACACTGATGGACAGGCTGTCTTTTATCATTACCATGATAACAGACAACCACAAGTCATACTTTCAGATATTATGGGTTATTTTTTAAAATCCATAGACCAATGCTGTCTGATATGTAAATTTAAAGTGTTGGATAGCCATATAAAAAAGTAATTATGCCGGGCATGGTGGCACATGCCTTTAATTCCAGCACTCAGGAGGCAGAGGTAGGAGGATCACTGTGAGTTCGAGGCCACCCTGAGACTACAGAGTGAATTCTGGGTCAGTCTGAGCTACAGTGAAACCCTACCTTGAAAAACCAAAAAAAAAAGTAATTTTATACCCCTAAGGCTCATGCCCTCCCCTGCCATAGGCTTTGATTAGGTTTTCAGTACCAGGCATATATTCCCTTCTACAGAGCGGGCCTTCAGTCCAATTAGAGAGCATTTGGTTTCCTCCAGAGCAGACATGCCACTATTGCACTTGTTCGGTCATTGGGCCTGTCTGGCCAAACTTGAGGCTTCCAGGTCCACAGTTTTCACTGCTGATGACTTGTCTCCCATATGGCTGCATGCAGTGCTCCTCAACCAGTTCTTTCCTGAGCTCCAGGCTGCTGCCCATCACTCTTTCAAATTCCTGCTTTCACCAAGTTGGATCCTACATTTCTGGACCTCACACTTCTGTAGTAGTTTTCATGACATCTTGTTTGTAAAGGCATTTTAATGTCATTTCATTAGATCCAAACATTTGATACTTCTGTTTATTTTCCCAAGAGATTTTCTCCATTTTTTTTTCCTTGTTTCTAACAGTTGAGGTAGTTCCAAAGGAAGTACAGTGGGGTATGCTTATGCCCTTTCTGAATCATCTTGGGTAGCTTGCTAGGTAGATGGGATTGAAGTGTAGTTTGTATTTAGTTTGTAGTTTGCAGGGGGTGGGCTTCCTGTTTTCCCAGCATGCTCATGGCCTTTCATGTCTTCCTTTCTCCCCTCAGACCTGTACCCCCTGCACCTTCTCCGCCCTCTGCAGGCTCCCACCACTGCATCTTTCACCCCCCCTTGTGACCCCAATACAAACCACCAGTCTCTCACGGGACTTGCCATGGCCTGTCTCTTCTCAGATGCTACTCTATGCCTTTCCACTTGCCCATTCATGAATAATAGTCTTTCTTTATCACTGATATTTCCCAACTTTGGATCATTTCCACCAGTTCCTAAATTCTAATGTGGCATTGCTCCTCTTGAAAAAATAAACCTTCCTTGACACCTCCACTTTTACAGTTCTGCAGCATTACCGTCCCTTGTAGCAAAACTTTCCAAAGAGTGCCAAAGGGGCTGGGGAGATGGTCCAGCAGTTGCAGGCTTGCAAACCTTGCTTGTAAACTCTGCTGACCTGATCCGATTCCCCAGCACTCACATTAATCCAAAAGTAAAAAGTGGTGTATGCTTCTGGAGTTTGCAGAAGCAAGAGACCCTTGTATCCCCCCCCACATCTGTGCAAATAAATGAAAACATTTTGCAAAAAGAGTTGTCTGTACTGTTCTTTCCTATTTTTCTTCTCCCAATCCTGAACTTACTCCAGCTAGGTATCCATACCCTAACTCTGCTGTAAATGTTTTGGAGTGCCATAGAGTCCTTGGCACATCCTCTACCACGTCCCAGTCTCCATCTCAGCCCACGTGTCAGTAACATCTCATAGTTGGTTTCTTCAGCTGGTACACACATGACTTACTGCCTTTGTAATGCTATGGCACAGCCTCCTTTAAGCGCAGTGGCTTGCACTGACTCTGGCTCTCTGTACTGGCCAGCTACATTTCAATGGAGGAAGCCGTGCCTAGCTGATAGTTCTGCTCCAGGCTGGGGCTCATCTGGGCTGACTCCAGGCTATGGGTTAGGTTCTGATGTGCTCCTTGTGCGTTGTTCTTGGATTTAGGCTGAAGGGGCTGCAGCCACTCTGGGAATGTCCTTGTTGTGACAGACTATGGGAACAATGGAATCAAGTCAAACCACATAGGCACACTGGAGGCTCCTTCTGTCCACTTACTGACTGGCATTCCTATTGGTCAAGGAAATTCACTTAGCCAGGCCTAACTAACATCAGTGGGGCAGGGAGGCAAGGGATCAAATATTCACTGAGCAGTAACCCAGGCATTACGTGACCTCTGACACCTGGGTCATCTTGATTCTCTGTCCACATCACTGCTTCCCTCCCCTTCCCTGTGCTGGTTTCTCAAGATCCTTAAAGCATCACAGTACCTTCAATTCCAGTTGTTGGTCTCTCCTTTCTTGGTGTCTCCTCTTAGCCTCATCTTGCTTCATGACTTTAATATGCTGACAGATCTCGAGTTTATGTTTTCACCTGAAAACTCCTTCCTCTGTTCAGGTGTCCAGCTCAGCACCTAACGAAGCTAACTCTGATTTCCTAGAAGGATAAGGTCCAGCCTTTTCTTCAGTCTACTTTTCGTCAGTTCACCAAATGACTGCTGTATTCGTTATCTGCTTAGGCTGTAACTTTGAAGACATCCTCAATTTCCCATTTTCCTCCTCTGATTTTGCCAGTGGAACCAACACAACACATGTCAGCAAGTAGAAGATGTTTTCTGGAGGAATCTATGTGGACATTTGATCACAAAAGAGAACAACACATTGAGGCTTGGAGGTGGCTCAGTGGGGAAAGTGCTTGTCACGCGAGCTTGAGGAACTGAATGTGGATTCTCCAGCACCTCCATGGAAACTGCGCATGACAGCATGGACCTGTAATTTCAGTGTTGGGGAGGAAGAGACAGAAGGACCCCTAGGGCTTGATGCCTAGCTTCATAACCAAATCAGTGAGCCCTAGGTGGAGTGCAAAATGCTTTCTTCAAGAATAAGGAGGAAGACACTCGATGTCAACCTCTGGTCTCATGTGCACACACATGTACATGCACCCTGCACACATGCCAAAAAGGATAACATATTAATTAGAACCGTGTGAAGTCACTGAAACTGTTGCCTTCTTGACCTCTCACTGGTGATAACGTGGGTGGGAGATTTAGTTGGTGTATCTCACATTAAGTGTAAATGGAAGATGATTTGGTCTATGGCCAGACCACTCTGAGCATGCTCAGTCTCTTCTGATCTTGGAAGCTAAGCAGGGTCGGGCCTGGTTATGGGAGGTGATTTAGACTGACAGTCTGCCATCAAGTGTGATCATTTATCCCCTGGTGCCACCGCTACCAGCCTAGTGCCGTCCATGACCACTTTCCTCGCGCTTGATCCTGGTGCCTTGTAACTGCTCTCCACCTCCGCTCCACACCCGCATTGTGCTTTCTTGAATAGTTGTGTAAAACTTTAAATCAAACACTACCACTTCCTTGCTCAAAAGACTCCAAGGCCAGAAGGAAGCGGGTGGGGATAAGGTGGGGGAGACAGGAGTAACTTGGTGTAATAGAAGAACTGTTGTTCTATGAAGTGGGAGGATAGTACACGGTCAAGGATGGTGGCCGGGGAGCTTGTTCGGAGCCACGTGCAGTGGTCCAAGTGAGAGAGACTGCACTTCTTCCCGTTATGGATTTGTATCTGCTTATGTGATTGCTTGGTTGGTATGTCTTCATGGACTGTAAGCTCCATGTTTCCCAGTGAGTGCACAGCCTGGCACCGTATGGATGCCACCTGGCATGTGAATGACTAGCTAAGCATCACAGAAACAGCAGTGAACAAGATGCAGTCTGTGTACTTGCATTTACCTGCACAAATACCACGAATAGAGGACTGATGTATGCATTGTGACCAAAGAGATTATTATGGTTACTCGGAAATGTTTGTTTTTGCAGTGCTGGGCTTGAACCCAGAGCCTCATGCATACTGGGCAAGCATTGTATTTCTGAACTATATACCTAGCCCAGGAAACATTTCTTCTTCTTTTTTTCATGTATGTGTGTTTGGGTCTGAGTGTGCGTGTGTGTGTGTGTGTGTGTGTGTGTGTGTGTGCGCACGCGTGTGCGAGCATGTGCGTGTGTGGGCCAGAGGACACCTTGGGTGTCATATTTGGGTACTGTTCATCTTTTTTTTTCAAATATTTTATTTTTATTTATTTATTTGAGATAGAGAAAGAGAGAGACAGAGAGAGAGAGAGAGAGAGAGAGAGAGAGAGAGAGAGAGAGAGAGAAAATGGGCATGCCAGGGTCTCCAGCCACTGCAAACAAATTCCTGACAGATGCGCCTCCTTGTGCATCTGGCTTACATGGGTACTGGGGAATAGAACCAGGGTCCTTAGGGTTCTCAGGCAAGCACCTTAACCACTAAGCCATCTATCCAGCCCTGTTCATCTATTTTTGAGACATGGTCTCTGACTGACCTAGAGCTTACCTGGCCAGTGAGCCCCTGGGATCTTCCTGTCTCCATCTCTCCAGTACAGGTATTGCAAGTGTGTGCCACCATGCCTGGCATTTGTACGTGGGAACTGGGAATCAAACTCAGGTCCTCATCCTGCAAGGAAAGCACTGGTCCAACTGAACTATCTCCTCAGCCCCCTCCCAGGACCCATTTCTCAAAGTGAAAATGTCAGGACCTTTATTCAGATATTCAGATCAGTGTTTTCCAGCTCTGCCATTCTGATTCTGACAGGAGGCCACTACAAACTATGTATCAACAGCTTGAAGACATTTCAGGGGAAATCTACCAGAACATTTGAGTGCCAAAGGGTTAACCTATTAATTAGACCTATGCAAAATCACTGAAATGGTTGAAATTGTTACAATCCCTTCGTTGTGATAAGCATATGGGTAAAAATGTTACCTCGCACATCTCACACTGAATGCATATGAACGATAATTTCACATGCTTAATTAAAAAGATACCTTCCTATGAACCATTTAAGGCATTCCTCACTTATTCTAGTGGAACATTAGGACGGACTGTGATATGATGGCTGACGTATTGGTGAGGAGGAGCTGACAGCATGACAACTTGAATGCTTTTTTTCCCTGTCTGTAGAGGCAATGATGGAATTGAAACCTTTAAACAATTTTTATTTCCACAGTGGGACACATAATTAGAAGAAGCTTAAAGCATTTTAGACTTCAGAATTATTTCTGGGTAGAGATTCAATTATTCTTTAGTCTGCAGTAAATTTAAATAGTTTGATTATTAACCTCCAGGTCATGGTTGATCTCTGTGCCAAATAGTTCAAAACAGGAGAAAATTTACTCAGTCCATGTAAAAATCTCACATTGTAGAACCAGGAGTCAGCTAGTTCAAAACAGGAGGAAATTTACTCAGTCCATGTAAAAATCTCGCATTGTAGAACCAGGAGTCAGCTAGTTCAAAACAGGAGGAAATTTACTCAGTCCATGTAAAAATCTCACATTGTAGAACCCAGGAGTCAGCTAGTTCAAAACAGGAGAAAATTTACTCAGTCCATGTAAAAATCTCACATTGTAGAACCCAGGAGTCATCTTAAGTAAATGGGATTGGGGATTCTTTTACCTTTATTGCTTTATTTAGTTAGTTAGTTGGTACCAGCAGAATATCTTTTGGGGGCAGTCACTGTGATAGGCAATAAGGACCAGTAGAACAAATCAGAGCCTCACCCTCCTGAGTTTCTGAGTCTGGAGGCCATGGACAAGTGTGATCATTGCACGGTGCATGGCATTCCAGGTACATGGTGCCTGTGGAAGCCCGTAGTAAGGCATCAAAGACTTGGGGATAGTTAGTATCTGTGCTAAGCGGAGGCAAGAGGAGGCATGGGATGGGTTGGATTGGGAAAGCAGGTGCCAGGTAGGAAGAGGAAACACATATACACAGTCTTGAGTTACTCTATGTGCTGCAGCTTCTGAAAAGTAGTGCTTTCTACTATTATAAATAGTGCTGCTGTGAATTTTTTTTTGGAGACAGGGTCCCATTATGGAGCCCAAGATGGCCTTAAACTCACTGAATCCTTGCCTCAGCTTACCACGTGCTGGACTTACAGGTGTGCAATGCCACACCCTGTGAACGTTCTATGGAAGTGTGAGGATTTGTGTTGAGATTCTACCTACTAGTGGAAGGGTCATAGGTCACACGTAGGATTTAGTTTCGATGCATACAAGGTGATCATGTCAGTTCTTTCCCTAGCACCTGTGTCGTCTCTCTGTTTGCTCATGTTTTGCATTGTCATTCACAATAGTGGGCTAGAAGTTGCATCTCACTGTGGTCTTTATTGTACGTTCCCAGGATCTAATATTGAGTACTTTTTCCTGTATATTTTTTGGTCATTTAGCTAGCCTCTTTTGAGGGATGCCAGTTGAGATTTTATTTGCCTGTCAAAGAAAAGATTGTCAGGCTGGAGAGATGGTTCAGCAGTTTAGGCATTTGCCTGCAAAGCCTAACAACCCCAGTTTGATTCCCCAGTATCCACATAAAGCCAGATGCACAAAGTGGAGCATGTATCTAGAGTTGGTTTGTAGCAGCTAGAGGCCCTGGTGCACCTATATCCATTGTCCCTCTGCTTGTAAATAAATAAATAAATAATATTTTTTAAAATAAAGATTGTCTATTTCTTAACATTTTTTTGAATTTATATTTTCTAGCTAGAAGTCCTTTGGCAGATGCACATATTGCAAACATTTTATCCCACTCACTGGCTTGCTTCTGAGTCTTGTAATTTTTGATGTGCAAACATTTAATTTTCACAAATTCTTGCGAGGCGTAGTGGTGCACACCTTTAATCCCAGCACTTGGGAGGCAGTGGTAGGAGGATCACTGTGAGTTTGAGGCCACCCTGAGACTCCATAGTGAATTCCAGGTCAGCTTGGGCCAGAGAGAGACCCTACCTTGAAAAACCAAAAAAAAAAAAATTAATTTTCACAAATTCTCATGTATGAATCTTTCCTTTAAGGTTGGTGCTTCTTTTATTTGAAGAATTTTTTTGCCTGCCTCAAGGTCATGGAGGCATTCTACTGTGCTGTCAAGAAGTGTCATAATTTTACTTTTCCACATTTAGATCTATGACCCCCCTTGGATTTGAGTTGTTGATTTTTCTTTTTCATGCATGGTGTAAGGTTTAGGCCAAGGTAATATTTATATTTAGAAGTCTGTTGTCGACCCAGTATTACTTATTTGAAACATCATCCTTTCTCTGTGGAATTGCAGTCACCTTATTTTCATGAATTAAGGGTATGCAATGAACCTGCTTTTGGCCTCTGTAGTCCTTCTCTTCCTTGAGTTTTCTAGTGCTGATATTGGGGAGTATATTCAATTTTTTCTTTATTTAGCTTATTCCTAGCGTTTGACATTTACATATCCATTTTAGAATCATCCTGTCAATTTACACACACCCCCCAACTGAAGTTTTGATTGGGACTGCTCTGAAGAAAGAATATCTAAAGATCTACTTAGGAGAGCTGACATTTCTTTTTCTTTTTCTTTTTTATTTATTTTTTTATTTTTGGAGAGAGACAGAGAGGGAGAAGGAGACAGACAGAGAATGGGCGTGCCAGCAGCCTCTCAGATGCTGTGAACGAAATCCAGAAGCGTGCGCCCCTTGGGGGTTTGTGCAGCATTGCGCCCCTGTGTCACTTTGCATCTGGCTAAACGTGGGACCTGGAGATTGGAACCGGGTTCTTAGGCTTAGCAGGCAGGCGCCTTAACCGCTAAGACATCTCTCCAGCCCGAGAGTTGACATTTCTACAGTATTTAATCCTCACATTTTTAGGAGGCACTTTAGTTTTACAAGAACTTGCTTATTGACAACTCCCATATGTACAGACAATATACTGTGATCCTAATCCCCTCACACCACTTTCCCCTTTTCCCATCCCCCCATCCACCGAACCCCTTCTTTCCAACCAGTTTCTCTTCTATTTTAATGTCATTACTTTTCTTCTGTTATGCAGGGATGAGACTTCTTTAATATAATAAATATGAATTTCACACTAGTTTTTTATTTTTTCTGAGGTAGGGTCTCACTCTAACCGAGGTTGACCTGGAATTCACTATGTAGTCTCAGGGTGGCCTTGAACTCACAGTAGATAAAGGGTTTTATTCCTTTTGATCCTCCTTTTATTTTCTAGTGTTTTCCCACGTGATACTGGGATTAAAGGTATTGCCAAACAGTATTCCACCATGCCCAGCTGACTTCTTAATCTTAATAGATGTTGAATCTTTTGAATTTTCTCTGTGTGCAACCATCTTATGCAGTAGATAAAGGGTTTTATTCCTTTTGTTCAGTCCTTATACCTTTTATTTTATTAGTGTTTTTGAGGCTTATAGGTATTGTAGTATAGATGGTTATTTTATCCCTTTTTATTGCCAAACAGTATTCTGTTCTATAGATATATCATAATCAGTTTTTTTATCCATTTGTTTTGTTTTTCTTTTAAAAGTATTTGTATTTATTTATTAGTGAAAACTGCAGGGCTTTAGCCACTGGGAATTCACTTGGGCCATCTTGTGCATCTGAATAATACTCCCAATAAACCATGATTTATTTCCCTTCCTCCCCTATTCTGTGTTCCTTTCTTCAGAACTCCATTCTCCATCATATGGCAGGCTCTTTAACTCCCATTTTTCTCTCAATTAGCCTCTAGTTGGCTGCAATTTGATGTCATCATCTTTTTTTTTTAAAATCCTTTTAAAACTTTTATTTAAATTTTTTTATTTGAGGGTCTTGTGAAGGTATGGCTGCATGTGTGGCACTGTGAGGTCTGGCTAAATGGATATCAAGGTCAATTTCTGTCTCTCAGCCCTGGACAGTTGCATTGGTCTTGGAGTCAAACCCTTCCTTTGACAGTTCTGCTGAGGGTCTTCTTCAGTGGATTATTGGTTTTGTGGGGACCAAGAGGTCTTTCCATTTCAGGCTATTCCCACCCACCCTGAGGTTCTGACAGTCTTTTTCTTCTTCTTCTTTTTTTGGGTAGGGCTTCCCTCTAGTGCAGGGGTCTCAGGGTCTGGCCCAGGCTGACCTGGAATTATTACTATGCAATCTTTCTGTCCCCTCTTCAATGGGTGGCCTTGATCTGACTGAATTCTCTGTAGACTCTGGATTTTTTTTTTTTTTTTTTTGAGGATCCTCCTATCTCTGCCTCCCATGATCCTCCTACCTCTGCCTGCTGGGATTAAAGGCATGCGCCACCACGCCTGGCTCCTTTGACTCTTACATTCTTTCCAGGTGACCCATCTTATGGCAACCACTTGGCTTTCTATTCTTTTCCTTTTTATTTATTTTTATTTTTAGAGAATGATGAGAGAGAGAGAGAGAGAGAGAGAGAGAGAGAGAATTGGGCCAGGGTCTGAGCCTTGGACCTTTGTGTGTGTGGGTGGAGAGTTAAACATGGGAGGCTTTGCAGGCACTTTAGCCAAGCCAGATGCCCTCTATTCTTTTTCTAATATATATATATTTTTTTCTTTATTTTTTGGAGAAAAAGAGAAAGAAGTGCCACTGAGCACATCCTCTGAATCAAACCTGGGTCCTTTCTTCTCAGCACTATGTTGCCTTTTATTCTGGTCATCCCCAGTGGTCATTGCCATCTGTTTATTTTTATTTTATTTTTAAAACTTACAGGGAAGAACTCCATTCTCCATCATATCCCCTCCTCTCTCAATTAGTCTCTGTTTTAAACCAGAAGTGAGAATATCATTAATATGTGAATGTGAACATTAATGGTGTAGTGCTTTCAGGGCAGCTTTTGAGTCATTGGGTGGGAATAAAAATATACATTTAGTCAGACAAGAGCAGGCTTTATACCCTTTATACCCCAAGGCTCATGACCTCCCCTGCCATAGACTTTTGCTTAGATTTTTTCAGTACCAGGCATGTATTCCCTCCTGTAGAGAGGGCCTTCAGTCCAATTATGGAGCAGTTGATTACCCCAAGAGCAGACATGCCACTATTGCACCCGTTCAGTCATTGGGCCTGTATGGCCAAACTTGAATTTTCCAGGGTCCACTGTTTTCACTGCTGATGACTCTGTCTCCCATATTGCTGCATGCAGTATAGCTTTCTCCAGCTTTCAGTTGGCTGGTCTACAGGAAGAGGGTTTTCTGCTCAGCACCAGCTTGATTTCTCAGTGACCTTGCCTCTCAGGCAAGTGAAGTCTTCAGCAATAGGGTCTAACCATCTGTTTCTCAAGGGAAACCAAGGGCCTTGGCAATAGCCTGTAATGTTTTGGAGGCAACAGGGACCTCCCTGGCCAACAACTCACTGGAAGGTATCCCATCCCTGGCACTGAAAAAATTCTAGTAATCTATAGCTTCTGGATGTGCCATTATTCAAAAGAGTAGGTTTACATAAGTCTTATGCACCTTTTAGCTGCTTGTAAATTTTGTTTGAGGAAATGTTTATTCAAGTGTTTTGCCCATTTTTAAATTGGGTTCCATTTATTGGCTATCTACTTAAACTTTTATATTCACTGGATACAAAGTCGTACTAACTATATTATTCTCAGTTATTTTCCTGAATATATGGCTACACTTGTTATTTTCTTAATGTTGTCTTTGTATGTGTGCTGTGGTGTGGTGTGGTGTGGTGTGGTGTGGTGTGCTGTGGTGTGGTGTGGTGTGGTGTGGTGTGGTGTGCTGTGGTGTGGTGTGGTGTGGTGTGGTGTATACACACGTGTGGAGGCCAGAGGAGAATATCAAGTATCTTTCCTCTGTCACTCATCTGTGTGTTTGCTTGAGACAGAGTCTCTCACTGAACCCAGAGCTGCTGATTTTCAAGTCATCTGATAGCCAGTGAACCCCCACAATTCTCTGGTCTCTACTCCCCCTAGGACTGGGGTTTCAGGTGTGTGTGGCCAACCCAGCTGTTTATGTGTTTATTCACTCAGGGTGAATCAAGCCCTCTCAGGCCCCGATGCTTGTGTGGCAAGTGTTTTTACCAGCTGGACAATCTCCCTCACCCCGCGAGTGTCTTTTTGAGGTACAGAAGTTTTTATTTTGATGAAGTCCCACATATTAATATATTCTTCTACGACATGGTTTTGGTGTTATAACTAAGAATTTGCTACCTAATCTTGGGTTATAATATTTTCTATATCTTCTTCATGTTTTAGAAGTGTAAATATTATATTTACATCTTGATCCACTTTAGTTCATTTTTACATACGGTACAAGGTAAAGGTCTTACTTTACTTACTTATTTATGCTTGTTTGCAAATAAGTGTGAAATCTTTTTCCTGCAGCATTTCTCAAAAGGACTGTAATTTTGTTATTGAGTTGTCTTAGCAACTTTGTTAAAAAAAAAAAAAAAGATTCAACGGAAGCTGGGCATGGTGATGCATGCCTTGAATCCCAGCCCTCTGGAGACAGAGGTAGGAGGATCGCCATGAGTTTGAGGCCACCCTGAGACTACATAGTGAATTCCAGGTCAGTTTGGGCTATAGTGAGACCCTACCTACAAAAAAATAATTTAGCCTTCCCCAAAATAAAGAACCAACAGCCAGGTGTGGTAGCACAAGACTGAAGCAATTTATGGGCTTTCAATTCTTTCTTTCTATCTATCTATCTATCTATCTATCTATCTATCTATCTATCTATCTATCATCTATCTGTATTTCATCAATCAATCATCTATCCACCCATTCATCCGTCCTTTCTTTTGCTTCATCACACTGTCACCTTACATAAAAATTTGAGATTAGACATGAAAGATGAGGACAATGAGGAAGAAATGTGTTAATGGGAGGGGGATAAGAAAGGGTAATTGGGGGGTCTAAGATCAAAATACATTATATACATTATAAAAATGTCAAAATGGGAAAAATAAATAAAATTTTACAAAATTGATAGTATAAAATTTCCAATTATGATTTTTTTAAAAAAAATTATTTAATAGAGACAGAGAGAGGGAGAGAGAGAAAAGAGAGAGAGAGAATGGGTACACCAGGGCCTCTAGCCACTGAAAACAAACTCCAGATGCATGTGCTACCATGTGCATCTGGCTTACGTGGGATCTGGAGAATCAAACCGGGTCCTTAGGCTTTGCAGGCAAGTGTCTTAATCACTAAGCCATCTCTCCAGCTCCTCCCCTCTTTTTTAAGGTAGGATCTTGTTCTAACCCAGACTAACCTGGAACTCACTCTGTAGTTCCAGCCTGGCCTTGACCTCACAGTAATCCTCCTACCTCTGCCTCCCAAGTGTACTAGGATTAAAGGCATGCACCACCATGCCCAGCTAATTCTGTCTTTTTTTTAAATTATTATTATTCTCTAAATTGTTTTGGTCACCCTAGATCAAAACATTCCCATATAAAATATTAAGATAAGTTTACCAGTTTCTACCACAACACCCCCCACTGAGATTTTGCCGGAGGTCATGTTGAATCCCTAGATCAGTGAGGAGCACTGACGTTTTAACAACGTTGCTTTTCCAGTTGATGGTCTTTTAAGTCTAGTACTTCTTGAGGGCTTGTTTGGAGGTTCTAGCAGGAGAGCGCAGCTGCTCACATACCCTTGACCGAAGAGGGTCCTCCTCCATTCGGGAAGGTTGTCTCTTCAACAGATCACACAGCTTTGGGAGGGACACACATGGAGCAGAGAGGGAGGAAGGCCTTCTTATATTTATTCTTGTGCTTGCAATCTTGCTAAATTTATTGTTTCTTGCAATTGTTTGTGAATTTCCTATTCTACTCTACATATAAGATCACATAATCTGCAAATAAAGGAAGCTCTACTTGTTCTCTTCAAACCTGGAAGCCTTTTCCTTTCCTCCTTCCTTCATTTTTTCCTTACTTCTTCTCTTCCATTTCCTTCTTTCTTCTTTTTTTTTTTTTTTTTTCTTCCATTTCCTTCTTTCCTTCTGACCTGGAATTACACTAGTCTCAGGGTGGCCACTTTTCTCCTCCACAATGTTGAGTGCTGGGAAAATGGGGCCCACCTTCTTTCCTTCATTACACTAGTCACCTTTTTCCATCTGAAAATGGAGCAAGGAGCTTCATTCCATCTGTAGAAGGAGCTTTTCCCATTTTACTTATACTGTTTTCTGTTTTAAGTTTAATTTATTTGAGAGAGAGAGAGAAAGAGGCAAAGAGAAAGGAGAGAGAGAAAGAGGGAGAAAATGGGCACATTAGGGCCCAACTCCAGACTCATGTGCTACCTTGTGCATTTTATGTGGGTACTGGGGAATTAAAGCTAGGTCTTTAGGCTTCACAGACAAACGTCTTATTCAGTAAGCCATCTCTCCACCCCCACTGTTTTCTTGATTAACAGTGTGCTTCATTCGATATTAATAGACCCATTTGTTAAGATTTTCCATTAGTTGAGAACCAGACTTTTCTTTAATTCTTCCAACTTTCAAAAATGTTCTGTAAATGTGTTTTAATATTTTATTTATTTATTTATTTATTTATTTATTTATTTATTTATTTGACAGAGAGAAAGAAGGAGAGAGAGGGAGAAAGAGAGAGAGAGAGAGAGAATGGGTGTGCCAGGGCCTCCAGCCACTGCAAACGAACTCCAGACACGTGTGCCCCCTTGTGCATCTGGCTAACGTGGGTCCTGGGGAATTGAACCTGCATCCTTCAGCTTTGCAGGCAAACACCTTAACTGCTAAGCCATCCCTCCAGCCCTGTAAATGTATTTTAATATCTGTATGAAATCTTTGGTAAATCCAACACTTTGAAATTTTTTTGTTAAAATTTACCAACACTCCTTTGGGTGGAATCAAGATAATTTTTATTGATACTGTTTTTTTCCCATTAAGAAAGATAGTCCTTTCAAATCCTTTCATTCAAATTTTCTGGGAATACAGCTCAGAGGTTCTTTAGCCTGTCGTCCCAGTTTTTTTTCTTGTTGAATATTGAGTTCACTTTTTGAAGCCCTGGCACACAATTTCTCTCTCTCTCTTTCTCAAATATATAAATAAAAATATTTTTAAAAAGAATAAAATTGCATGGGGTTGATTGATTTTATTTCCCATAGGATCTTATGGGTGCTTGTTACTGGGAGTGGTTCTGGGGTTTTATTTTAGCAGGTTAAGGTGGCCCTTTGGTAGATTATCATCCCAGCTATCAAAATTGACTACTTTTTTTCCTAAGAAGGTCTCCTTTCTTCTTTTCTTTATTTTTCCTTGTTCATATTGTCATTTTGAGTCACAAATTGTTGTGTCTAACTACTGTTTTTTAACTCATTTTTCAATGCTTCACTATTGGTGTCTCTACTGTTATTTTACTCATTTTTTAAGGCGTGGGGCTTAGGGGCCTTTCCTGTGTTTACTTGGAGGGTTTGTTCAAACAGCTCAGGCTGTGAGGTTGTGACCACCTATGGAGGGACCTGCATGTGAGCTGAGTTTATTCACTCAAAGTTCCTTTCACCGAGCACCCTGGTGTGCTCTGCTTGTTTAGGCTGTGAACATGTGAATGGTTTGGGCTTGCTCTGTCTCTGCTACACATATGCTCAGCATCCGGGCAGCACTGGCTATCTGGAGCTTTGCAGGCCTGCTGGAACAGTCTCAAAACCTGGGATACTGCTTCATATCTGGCTAGCCTGTGACCTGCGGTCATAGAGTCCAGGAGCTGTTGGCTCTTTCTAGGCCCCTGTGACCAGTGTGACCACCATCAGCAGGGCTTCATATCCAGCCTCTGTGTCGGTGGCACTGACACTGCTGGTTTTTGTGGTCTGCTGTTCCCTGGTTGCATTGCCTCACCAAGGGCAGGGGGTCTGGTGTGGTGGGAGCAGCCCTAACACCAGCACCACTTGCTTGTGTTAATCTTATTGAGGATTCAGTAGTTGACACGAGTAAGTACCAGGTAGTTTCTCATAGGTGAAATTTACAGAGTACAAGTAATTAATAATTGTCCTCCACCCCGCCCTTTAATCCTGCTGGGATTAAAGGTATGCACCACCACACCCAGCTCCACCCCCTGTTTTACTGGTACTGGGGTGTAAACCTAGAGCTTTGCACATGCTAGGCAAGCACTCTACCACTGAGTCACATCCCCAGCTGGTCAACCTTGACAGACTTGTGTGTCTTTACACTGGCTGTGTGTGGAAGGAGGGCTTGTCAACCTTCTTACTCCCCAGCCAAGGTCACCCGCTTGAGTTATTATATTTTTGAGTGCTACAATTTTATTCAATTTTTTCCTGCTTTTCTTTTAAAAATAGATACCAATTCTCTTCTGAAATTCTTCCCTGTCATCTATTTTCTTGAACATATTAATCAAAGTTCTTTTAGTCTACATCTGATAACTTTAGTATTTGGGTCACCAGTGGGTCACTTTCTCTTGTTTTGTTACCTTCCTCCTGGATTTTAGCCTGTCTGTCGATCTGTTTTATCTATCTATACCTATCTACCCATCCATCTGTTTATTTTATTTATATATTTAAAAATATTTAATTAATTTAATTTATTTGAGAGAGAGAAATAGGCAGACATATAGAGAGATTATGTGTGGGCCAGGGCCTCTAGCCACAACAAATGAACTCTAGATGCATGCACCACCATGGGCGTCTTATGTGAGTACTGGGGAATTGAACCTGGGTCCTTTGGCTTTGCTGGCAAGTACCTTAACCACTAAGCCTTCTCTCCAGGCCTCATCTGGTTTTGTTTGTTTGTTTGTTTTTTGTTTTTTTTGGACACAGGGTCTCACTCTGGCCCAGGCTGACCTGTAATTCACTATGTAGTCTCAGGATGGCCTCGAACTCATGGTGATCCTCCTACTTCTGCTTCCTGAGTTCTGGAATTAAAGGTGTGCACTACCATGCCTGGCTTCATCTGTTTATTTTTTGAGACAATCTCATGTAGCTCAAGCAGGCTATAAGCTTACTTATGTAGCCCAGGCTAGCTTCTGCCTTGAGCTCCTGCTGCCTTGCTCTCCCAAGTGCCCTGATGACAGGTATGTGCTACCACGCCTGGCCCTTTGCGGACCTTGCGCAGCATGCCACATGACATTGGTAAGGACTGTGGAGGCTCTTGATGCTGTCTTTCCTCCTGCATGACACAGTAAAAGTTGTTTTGATTCAGTACTGGATTTAAAAGATTTTATTCTAGATTTCATTATTTGTAAGGATTATTTTGGTTTGGCTTGCTTTGTTCATGGGGTTATAGCCTTTTGAGATTCCAGCTGAAAATCTGAGGTGTTCAGGAAGAACTTCTTGCTGCCCCTGAACTCTATCTTCTTTGCAACAGCTCTGGATCAGACAAGACTCTGTTGGGTACCCTAACCTCACGCACGCCCCTTTCTCTGGCGTTCTTGGTACCCTAACCTCACCCCTTTCTCTGGCGTTCCCCTAACCTCACCCCTTTCTCTGGCGTTCTTGGCACCCTAACCTCACGCACACCCCTTTCTCTGGCGTTCTTGGTACCCTAACCTCACGCACACCCCTTTCTCTGGCGTTCTTGGTACCCTAACCTCACGCACACCCCTTTCTCTGGCGTTCTTGGTACCCTAACCTCATGCACACCCCTTTCTCTGGCGTTCTTGGCACCCTAACCTCACGCTCGCCCCTTTCTCTGGGCTCCAGTGTGATGTGAGGAAGCGGCATCTGGCATCTGTTGTGTTGGCGGTTCTTCTCCACACTTCCTTTTTTCTTTGGGGTGCTGACTCTTTAGGCCTAGCTGCTTTGGCTAGTCTAGATTCTGTGGTCAAGTGGCTTAGACAGTGAACTAAATATCCAGACTAACGCTTTGCTTTCCTTTGACCTTGAGCCTCCAGTGTGCGCAGAACTGGAGATGGTTTGACAAGCAAACGGTAGGGAATGTCAGGGTCACGTTAGCCCATTTCCCTTTGACCCAAGGGCTGAGGCCTTTGAGAGCCCTACTAACATGTGGAATCATTTTTGCTTTTGTAAATTTTCTGTAAAATGTTTCTTTGAGGAATGGTTGGTCTGATGTCAGCTGCTTGACTCTGGATGGAAGTGGAACTCTAAAACCATTCCTTAGCATCCCTGCTACATTTGATGTAGGTTGTCAAAGTGATGCATGATCATGGACCTTTTTCTCTACGTTTCTTATTTGGAATAAATAAGAAGAGTCTTCAAGACACATTGAATAGGTATGAAAGGTGGAAAAATTATTTTACAGAATTTAACCCTGGGCAATTCTCAGTCAATATTAATAGGAAGAGACTAAAGTATTTTTTTTTTTTATTTGAGAGAGAGAGAGAGAGAGAGAGAGAGAGAATTGAACGGGCATTCTTAGGCTTGGCAGGCAGGTGCCTTAACCGCTAAGCCATCTCTCCAGCCCTAAAGTATTCCTTATAAAAGGTTAAAGTAATTGGGAGTGTTTTTATATTACTCTTTGAGATACTGTTTTTTTGAACCAGCTACTTCTTCATTGTTTCTGTAGTAAAATAAGTTCATAAAGTACTTTTATAAAAATGTAACAATGATTAAGTATAGGTCTTTATTTGTAATTAGAAATATTGAGACAACTTTTGAGTTTATTATTAAGAAAACAAAATATTTAACCTAATCCATTAATAGCAAGTTACTTTTAGCTGTTTAGTCAACTAGCACAAAATATTTAATTAATTAATTATTTATTTTTGGTTTTAAAGGTAGGGTCTCACTCTAGTCCAGGCTGACCTGGAATTCACTATGTAGTCTCAGGGTGGCTTCCAACTCACTGTGATCCTCCTATCTCTGCCTCCTGCATGCTAGGATTAAAAGTGTGTTCCACCATGCCCAGCTGCTTTTTTTATTTTTAAACTTAAAAAAGTTTTTTTTTCTAGGTAGGGTCTCACTCTAGTCCAGGCTGACCTGGAACTCACTCTATAGTCCCAGGCTGGCTTTGAACTCACAGCAATCCTCCTACCTCTGCCTTCCAAATGCCTTTTTAATACATACCATGTACGCTGATTATAATCACTGTCCATATTCCCCTTCCACTGAGCCCTTTTTTCTTTCTAACTAGTTTGTCTTCTATTTTGATGTCATCTTTTTAAAATTTTGCCCTCATATTAGGCAGGTCTTGTGTAGACAGCATCGGCACCTCATGGTGCCACGAATGCTGCGGCCGTTGTGTGGGAAGACAGCACTCCAAAGCCTTCCTTTGCTCTTACCTTCTTTCTGCCATGTCTTCAGCAGTGGTCCCTGAGCCTTGAGGGTGTGATAGTGATGCCTCGCAGTCATGTCAGAGCCCATCACATCTTAAGATATTTTTATTCAAGAAGTATATTACTAAAGAATTAAAATAAGAAAACCGGTGGCTTTTTAGGAATATAGGAAAGAAAACCTGGTCCTGATCTTTATCATTTTCTGAAATTCCTGCTTGGAAGTTTTTGTAGCTACAAAGTGAGCCTTGCTGGAGCTGTAGGGAATTTATTCCCACATGGGAATATCAACGGCTGCATCCCAGTATCAAACAATGGAAGTAGTGCTGTTGTTTGCTTTTAAAAAATATTTATTTACTTATTATTAGAGACAGAGAGAAGGAAAGGGAGAGGAAGAAGGAGAAGGGTAGAGAGAGAGAGAGAATGAATGGGCATGCCAGGGCCTCCAGCCACCGCAAACGAACACCAGATGCCAGACACATGTGCCACCTTGTGCATCTGGCTTACATAGGACCCGGAGAATTGAACCTGGGTCCTTAGTCTTCGCAGGCAAGCACCTCAACTGCTAAGCATCTCTCCATCCCGGAAGTGGTTTCTAAATGATGACAGTGTGGTCACTCACAGTCATCCCAGTAGGCACAAGATCTATTAACGTGGGCTCCATCAAAGAATCACAGCATCCTGCAATGTCAGGTGTCATTACTAGGCACATGGGGTTGTTCCTGCCTCACAGTCTGGCTTTCTGAGGGAGCTGTAGAAATACAGAAATGGGATTCACACAGAAAATCATATTGCTGCTGGGTCCATGAGCTCCGAGGTGCCAAGGGACTGGTGCACTCACCTCATTGTTCTGTAGCGTCTGTATTTCGGATGGCAGCGCTGTAAGGAAGGACTGTCTTGCCCATTCTTCAGCGCAGGGTCCTTCGCAAGACGCTGAGTGAGCACCACTAGGGAGTCTCACCAGACGCTTCTTGGAATGTTGAGGTCCGCTGGGGCGGGTGACCGAGATACCAGGTTAGCAGAACTCAGCTCCCTGAGACAAAAGGCAGTGGCCTTGGAGATGCTGGGGTATGTTGAAGGAGAGGGGCTGGAGGGTGCTAGGAGGCCTAGGCCCTAGCCAAGCTGCTTAGTAATTGGTGCTCATTTGGAGGAGGCACAGACTTTCTCTGTCTCCAGGACAGATAGTTTTGCCAATTAGAACAAGATGCCCCTGAAGTGAGGAGAGCTGGGTGACTGGAGAGGCGTCTCTCCAGGGCTGTGCAGTGCACAAAGATGAGTCCTGGAGGAGATGTGCTGCGTGGTGAAAGATCTATATCTCAGTCGTGGTTGGTTTGTGTTTGTTTTTCAGTGAGATGGAACTCAGGGTGTTACAGATGCCAAGCAAGCGCTTTCCCACCAAGCTGCATCTTCAGTTCAAAAAAGCAGTGGTGGGGGAGCAAGGGAAGAATTTATATTGCAAATTAAAAAGAATAACACTATAGAAAAATAAGGTCAGAGTACTGCCAGCAAGGGTTAGCTGGAACAGCAGCACCGAGCTTTCTCAGGCAGGCATTTTAAAGATGGGCTAGAGGTAGGGCGCGGATAGGAGGAAAGCACACTGCTGTGTTTTCAGGTCTCCCGTGCAGGTGCATGAGACGGCTTATGCTAAAGGTTGCAGTTCACTGTTGCAGTGAGGGCATGGGCTCAGAAGAACCGCATTAGAGTTTGGTCAAGGACAGAATGCTGGCTAATACCCCAGGGCAGGGAATGGCGTTTCATGAGTGGACATCTAGGGTGAGCAGAAACAAGGATGGACATCAGGCGTATCCCAAAGAATATTTTTTGTGCTGCTAGGATTTGATCCCAGAGTTTTGTGCATGCTAGGCAAGCACCCTACCACTGAACTAATCCCAGCTCCTACCCCAAAGAATTTAATATCTAGAACTGCCTGGAGAGAAAGAAGTCTTTGTTTACCCAAGCCCAAGCGCGCTATATCTGTTGTTTTCATTTACTCCTTCCACCAAACCTGTGAGGTGAGTCTGTACGGTCTCCATGCTATCAGCAAGGGACAGAAGTTCAAGCTGTTTAAGTAACATGTTCAAGGTCACACACTTAGTGATTGGTGGGGCGGAATCCAAGCCAGGATCTTTTGAACTTCAAAGCACCGTTGTCTGATGTTTGCATGTTAGTGTTATGTTGGCGTTGTTACTAGCAATGGGCTTTCCTGAGACGTAATTGATGTTGATGACCTTGCTAAGCTGCTTACTATGTGCTGGACCTTAAGGAGGAGGTTTAGCCAGGCCTAATAAGCACTGAGCAGTGAGAAGGTGAGAGAGGCCCATGCCTTGCTCTCCCAGACACACCTGAGCTCCTACTGATCATCTCAGAGCCTGCCCTGAGGGGAGGAAGGCCTGCAGCTGTAGAGACCCAGTGGCAACTTCTTGATGAAAAGTCATGACCCAGAAAGAGGAAGTGATTTACCCAAGTGATTTACTGAAGATCCCAGAGCCCGTTCATTAGAGAGCTGAGCTGGGTTTAGACAAAATTACTGTGGCCCAATTTGGGGCTTTCCCTCAGACATTAACAGAGTATTTATCTGGGCTAAATGGCTATGATGTTGCCCATGTATTCTTTCCAATAATCCTGTCAGTGCTGGGCTGGCCCTTGGGGGGTTGGAGGCAGTCCTGGCAGGTCATTGAGCAGCTTTCTAGTTCAAGCCCTGCTGCTGGAATCCACCTGATCAGTCTTGCCTGCTGGGTGAGGCCAAGATCAAGAGCGTGGAGCGTGACAACCCCAGGAAAGAGCCAACACAGAAAAAACACAGGATGCTTCTAAAAACTTCTCCAGAAAGTGGCCGCTGCGGTGTTTGAAGACCTGAGAGGCTGAAGGACACTGCAGGTACTGGTGCCAAAGCCTTCTGGTCGATGCTGCTTTTTGTGGAGACAGCAAGCTACCGCTTTTATCCTGTCGTTTGTTCCCCCATTCCGACTGCTGGGCTCACGTTTCATCTTGGCCGTTTTCTATGCACTTTTGGGGTCCCTTTCCTTTGGGTAACACTGGTGGGTCCTGTGTTTGGAGACGGTGTGTAGCTCCTTATTCTGTCAACCACACAGTGGACAGAGAACAGGCGAGCTGCCAGGGACCATGTGGAGCAGAGGGCTGAGGCCAGCACAGGCGAGCACCTCTGAGCACATGGAAATGCACATTTCTTTCTTTCTTTCTCTCCCTCCTTCTTTCTTTCTTTCTTTCTTTCTTTCTTTCTTTCTTTCTTTCTCTCTTTCTTCCTTTCTTTTTTTTTTCTCTCTCTCTCTCTTTCTTTCTTTCTAAAAATATTTAAAAATATTTTATTTTTTTGCAAGCAGAGAGATACAGACAGGCAGACAGACAGACACACACAGAGATAGAAAGAGAGAAAGAGAGAGCACGCTAGGGCCTCTAGCCACTGCAAATGGAACTCCACGTGCATGTGCCACTTGGTGCGTCTGTTTTTCGTTGGCACTGGGGAATCAAACCCAAGTTGTTGGGCTTTGCAGGCAAGTGCCTTAACCACTGAGCAATCTCTCCAGCCCTCCCCTTTTAAAAATTTTACTTATTTGCAAGAAGAGAGGGGGGTGAGTGTTTTACTTTCAGGGCAAAAAACACAGCCCCTAGTTTTCATAAGGGATAAGTCAGGGCTGCTTAGAGAAAGGGAACATCTTCTTTAAGACCCAAAGTGAAAAGGCAGGAGATTTTAACCACACTAATGCCAATGTTAAGGTGGGAGTGGGGGCGGGGGTCACCAGAAGCTTGCTGCCCCTCTCTGCCCCTTTGGCTCCTGGTCCTGCATCACTAACATCAAAGCTGCAATAGCTGAGTCACAGCCACTCCCCCAGCAGTGTTCACTGGCTTTGCCTAGCCCAGGACCCATGTCAGAGAAAGGGGTCTGTAAATATTTTGCTAGCAAATGAGCATATACAGGGGATGGGCAGGGGGAGAACAAAACATCTATGAACACAGAGTTGGAAAGTAGGCAGAAAGCCTGACTAATGGTTTTTATTTTTATCTTTTTGTTATGGAACCATTTTAAACATATTCAAAAGTGTAATGAATTCCTTTGTGCTAATCACTGAGTCTCAACAATGACCAACATATGGCCAATCTTGCTTCATTTATCTGCCCCCTTCCCACTGGATTATTTTGAAACAAAGACCAGATGTCATATTATTTCATCTGCGAATACCTTCGTATGCATCCTGAAAACAGTGAAGAGACTTGACTTCAGAAAGGAAAGAAAGAAAGAAACATGACTGTGACGCCATGGTCACTCCAGAAGCAGCACACATCCCCACTGTCAGTCACCAGGTCTTGTCAGTGCTCTTCCTGGTTAGACTCAGCACCCGAGCAGGGACGCACATGCCCTTACTACATGTATGTCATGTGCCTTTACCAGGCGTATGTCGCAAGCCTTTATTACGTGTGTGCTACAGGACTTTCAGTCCTTGGGTTCACCCTTCTTTTCTCTTTTTCTCTTGCATTTGTTTCTTTTCTAATGTAAGAAACCAGTGGAATTTCCCACAGTCTGATTTTTAACCGAACCCCATATTATTGTTTGTTTGTTTTTCTATGTCTTATCTTTCTAGTAATTAAGAACTGAGGTCTTATCAGATTTTCAGTGTTTGGGCCAGAAAATTTGAGAGGTGACAGTATACACTCCCTACCACATGGCATTGGGAGATGCATGTCACCTTATTTTTGTCCTTGTCCAGTGGAACTCTATCATGAGCCCAGGTGTTATCAGCCTCGCCTCTTCCTTCCCCACCCTCCATCTGCTTTTCCCCTGGGGTTTTAGCAACCATTGGTACTTCTTGTCTAAGTCAGTGCCTAGAAAACTGCTATGAAGGGCCAAATAAAAATATTTTTGGTTTTAAGGGCCACATAGTGTCTATCATTGTAGCAGGAAAGCAGCCATAACCAGAATGCGGATGAAAGCGCCTGACTGAGCAGCTAGAAAACCATTTATCAGGTCAGACTTGCCCCACCATCTGCTGACCTATATCAATTATTTTACTAAAGGTTGAAAGACAGTATCCTAATTCTGCCAGTCTTTGTTTGTTTATTAATCAAAGTGTTTCTGTAAGGAAGAATCATGAATGACTGGGTCACCTTGAAGGCACAGCACACAGCAAACTGGAACGGATGGCAGAGAGAATTCTCTAGACTTTTCCTGTATTCGTTTCAGAAAAGAGCTGCCTTCCCAGAAGGTGGTCTTCTGAGAGTGACGGTTTGTCCTCTCGGTGTTGTCATGATCTCATGGCTCCAGCCTTCCTGGGCCGAAGCATTGTGGGCACTGGGAGAAGTTCCGTGGTGGTGTCTCTCTGATGTCCCCTGTCTCTGTACTGTCTTCAGCCCCTTCTCTGGGTGCAGCCTTCAAGCCAGTGATGCTACAGTTCTCAGTTTCATTCAGTCATAAAAATATGGTTTCCAAATGAAAGAAAAATTGATTCTTGAAGTTTTACCCAAGTTTAAAACCATTAACATATTCATCACTGTTTTTAAGCAAAATTGACACTTAAGACTGCATAATGTTCTATTTATTAGCCCAGTTTTTCCATTTGATTAATGTGCTTTGGATTTTCATTAGTGCCAAGTGGGAAGAAATTGATATATCCAAAGAGCCCAAATGTAATGTTGTTGTACACATCAAAATGCTCTTCTGACTCACGTCCACCTCAGCCACCTTCCTCCTGACATGGAGATTCACCGTATGGAGCCCAGCTACACTCTGACTCAGCAACATGTGACCAAGCCAATCAGGGCTTCAGTGTGAAAGCTGTCAGTATTATTTTAGTGAGCACTACTTTGCTTTGCACATAAAACCTATTTAGAGAAAAATGCAAAGGCTGTCAGATAAAGCACACTACATCAGGTTGATGCCTGGCCATTTACGGAGGAATGACCCTGACCCATGGGGGTTTAATAGATACCTTCCATATTTATCAAAATCAGGATTTCAGATGATTAAGATAAAGAATGTCATTTGTTTAGCATGCTGTGACTTATGAGTCCTTTTGTATATTTTGTGATTAAAGATTTCTGGCCACATTCAGCAAATGCAATATTTTTTATGGAAATTTTGGGGCATTAGATTTATAAATTAAAAATCTAAACAAAATGTATAACTTCCAAGAATACTTCTGCAAAGTGTTGAGTTCTCCAGGTGTGCCGTGCCATTGTCCCTGTGGTGGAGGTAAGGAGTATTGGAGACAGTTCAACATTTATTTGGGTGACAGGTACAAGTACTGCTGACTTACAACACCTGCTGTGCGATAATGATAAACGACATATCAAAAGTTTCTCTGGTATTCTTAGAAATTGATTCTAGTAGAGAGCAAACAAGTTGGGTTTCTGGAAATTTGTTGGGGAACATAAGTAGGGTGCTATGACAGAATTAAGGGTGAAGTGTTGTGAAAATGAGGAAGTTAGGGAGGACCTCTTTGAAGACTTTGTATTGGAGATCTGTGAGAAGGAAGAGTGTGGTATGCCTGTCACATCTTCAAACTAGCCTGAAGTATGGAGTTTGGAATGTGATGGAACTTCACAAGGGCCAGTGTGCCAGGAAGGCAAGCCAACAGTGGCTCTAGTGGGATGGAGGGAAGGCAGAAGCCAGATTGTACAGGACCTTGTTTGGAAAGATCACTCAGCATGGAAAACGAGTGTATGGTATTGTCACCATGTCAATGTGATACACGCAAACAAACCTCCCGGATATACTGTTTCAGTTGCCTTCTTGTTGTTGGGAAAAAGCACCGACCAAAAGCAGCATGTGGAAGAAAAGGGCTTATTTTGGCTCACAGTCTCAAGGGGAAGTGTTAAGAATACACAACAGGGCATCATGTTTTCTTATGTCATCCGGAAGTAGAGTGAGCTGGCTTGGAACACTCACTGTGCTGGACTCATAGATCACAAGGTGGTGCACCTCCTCCACCTCCCAAAGGCCTAACAACTTTCCCTAATTGCCACCAGCAGAGGAATAAATATTCAAAACACATGAGCCTTCATTTCATTCGAGCTATCATATATAGGTAACAAAGTATAATAAAGTAATTAGAAGTGGAAAAGAAATCTAAGGTGGGGTTAGGTTGCTGGTAATAGAGATGGCATAGAGAAGACTAGAGACATACTTTGAAGACAGAATTGGCTTGCCTTGCCAGTGGACTAGATGCAAGGGGTGAGATAAAATGTAGAACCAAAGATTCTTCATTTCTCTGGATGTGAGGAGAGAGAGAAAATGCAGACTGGAGGAAGCCGTCAGGCATCTTCGTCCTGATGGGATCACCTGTGGAAAGCTCCGGTGTTGCTCCTGCTACCTAGCGGAGAACTCTGGTAGTGACAAGTGTATCAGAGACCCGCTAGCATCTTTTCCATAGTGATTAACAGTTGGTGACTTGAGCTCTAACTGGATGTCAACATCTGAATCTCTAGGTAGAAAAACTGGACTTTCTTGGGGGTAGAATAACACATTGTGGTGTAAGGTTAAGTTGGGACTCAAGTGTCATCAATAAGATCAGGATTATAAGAGTTTGTGAGTAAGAAAGATTCCATCACAAAGAAAAGGCAACTGTGTGTAATTTTAAAAAATATTTTATTATTTATTTACTTATTTGAGAGAGACAGAGAGAGAGAGAGAGAGAGAGAGAGAGAGAGACGATGGAGTCAGAGAGAATGGACACACCAGGGCCTTTTGCCACTTGAACGAGCTTCAAATGCATGCAGCACTTTGTGCAGCTGGCTGTACATGAGTATTGGGGAATTGAACTCTGGCCAGTAGGCTTTGTAAACATGCACTTTAAGTACTGAACCATCTCCCTTGCCCAGTAGCATTGTGTCTTGATAGTCACAATGAATAATGACGCTGTGCCACAGTCACTCAGGTGTTTGGGGGATAGCGCTATTCCTCAAAGAACTTAGGATGTCATAAAAGCTGATGACCGATAAGTGAAAATGTTTGAAGGTGACATCACTTTTGGCACAAAAAGAAACCGGACGTGTGGAGACAAGCTCGGTGCCATCTTAACGACAGAAACTATAGATACCAAGCACAATGCTTTGCTTGTTAGAGGGCGCTCTGAGACACAGTGTCTCTTCGTCTGGAGAGCCTCATTTGTAATAGTTATTCTCTAGGATGGGAGGAGCATTCAGGAAATGAGGCTGAAGCTTAGCGGTGTGGCCAATAAAGGACAATACAACCCACCGTGTGAGCACAATTCAGGCAAAGCAAAACCTTTCTGTGAAATATGTTGAAGAATCCATTCCCAGTTCCTATGGAATGGATTCATTGTAGACAGTGGAAAAACTCAGAACAGAGCCTGGAAGAGTAAACAACAGGGCCACCCCAGTGGCTCTCTGAGTTTATTTTTTAGTTTTCTAATATTGTGTTTATTTATTTGCAAGGAGAGAGAGAAAAAGAAAAAGTGGGCATACCAGGCTTCTTGCCACTGCAAACAAACTCCGGATACACACACAACTTTGTGTATCTGGCTTTATGGGCCTACTGGGGAATCAAACCTGTGTCATCAGACTTGGCAAGCAGGCACCTTTAACTGCTGAGCCATCTCTCCAGCCCTGAGTTTATTTTTTTAAAGCTCTCATGGTCAAGATTCTTTTGTCCTGGCTTCTTTTGTAATCTTGAGGAAGGGGCTTACTGGCCATGGCGTCCACACTGTGGACATTACAGTTGCTCCTGGCTGCTGTAGAGAGTGTGCAGTGTCTCTAACAAGCCTGACTTCCTTAGCGAGACTCTCTTAATTAGCAGCGGTTACTATAAAACAATAGAGTTGTATGTCTGGAGAATACATAGAAACTATTTGTTCTGTCTTCCTTTCCCCTTGCTGCTGTTCTTTTCATTCCCTTCCATAGTATAGCCTTCCCATGGCTTCCCTTCACTTGTCATCCCTTCCCCTCCCTCCATCTTCTACTCTTCTCTTCCATTCTTTCCCCTTGTCTCCTCCCTTATATTCTCTTCCATTGTACTACTGCCCCTGTCTTCCCTTGCTTTTATTATCATTCCCTCCCTTCCCTTCTTTTCCAGTGTACAGACTTCCCCTGGGTCCCCTTCCCATGTCTCTCATTCCCATTGGTCTTCCTTCTCTTCCTTTTCTGCTTTTCCCTATCTTTGTCATCCCTTGTCTTAGAAACTACATTTTGACGGAGAATTTATTTTTCTTTATTAAATTTGTATTAGCTTTCAAGAAACACATTTCATTATGACACCACAATGACACAAAAATCCCAATAGCTGCAGGCAGCTTCAGAGCTTCTAAGAAAGTCTTCCAGGTAAGAGTAAGAACATCCATTCCAGAAGGAACAACTCCCATTGGTCAGAGACTGACCTTGGGGTAGTTTGGAGAGATGATTTAGCATGCTGTAGCCATCTGTCACAAAACAAGTGACTTTTGAAGTGTTATAGTGGAGAGCAACCAGCGTGTTCATTGCTCACGGTCTGTGGGTTGCATGGTCTGTGGGCCTATGCTTTCACAAGCCTCTGTTGGGGTCACTCTTTTAGGGGGGCTGCCCTACGTGAGTAAGCAGAGAGGTCTGAGATGGCCTCGTTTGCTTGACAGATGTTGTTGATGGATTTCTTTGGGGCATCTGTGGCTTGCTTCTTCAGGAATCTAGGCTGGGTCTCTGCCACGGTGGCCCCTGGGTTTGGAGATGGCAGGACAAGAGCTGCAGGTCCCGTGAAGCCAGGCTTCAATGCCCATGGTGTGGCTCCAACTTCCTTCTGCTGGTCACAGCAAGTCTGTGGTCTGCTGAATTGAAGTAGGAAATGGATTCCTCCTTCTGTTGAATGACATAAAAAAAAAGCCCACTTCAGAGTATTTGTACAGGGTTATGAAAATATATTACAGTCATGTTTGCAAATAGTCCACCACAGTTGTTAGGATCTGGGCAAATATTTAAATAAAATTATCTATCGACTAGTATATTTAAATTTTTAATTTTTTAAAAATTTATGTGAGAGAGAAAGAGGCAAAGAGAGTGAGAAAGATAATGAGTACCTCAGGGCCTCCAGCCACTACAAACAAACTCCAGATGCATGCGCTACCTTGTGCATCTGGCTTATGTAGGTCTGGGGAATTGAACCAAGGTCCTTTGGCTTTGCAGGCAAACGCCTTAACCAGTAAGCAATCTCTCCAGCCCTATTTAAAATTTTAAATAGAAGGGTTTCATCATGGAAAAACTGGGGGAAAAGATCCAGGTAGAAAAGACCCTTTGATAGGTTGCAGGTGAAATGTCCCCCAGAGGCTCACGTGTTTGAACACTTGGTCCCCAGCTGGTGGCACTGTTTGGGAAGGTTGTGGAACCTTAAGGAGGTGGAGCTTTGCTTCAAGAAGTGAGTCACTGGGGGTCACCTTTGAGGCGGTGTAGCCTGACCCATGTCCTGTTGTTTCCTGACTGATGGAGATGTGACAGCTCTGCTCCCAGTCCTGCTGCTGAGCCTTTCGTGCCATGAGCATCTTGAAACTGTAAGCTGAATTAAACCCCTTTCCCTCCACTTGAGTGTTTGTTCACAGCAATGAGAAAGAAAATGATAAAGACCTCAAACAATCTAGTTTTAAAACTTATATGAGGGATGAAGAGATGGCTCAGTGGTCAGGGAGCCTGCCTACAGAACCTAATAACCATGGTTCAATTCCACAGTACCCAGGTAAAGTCAGGTGCGCAGAGTGGCACATACATGGAGCTTGTTTGCAATGGGCCCTGATGCGCCCATTCTCTTTTTCTCCTTGGAAATGAATAAATAAAAATATTTTAAAAACTGTATATGAATGTTCTTTGAAATAGGAAAACATGGAGAATTCTTGTCTAATAACTTTTTAAGCCAACTGGTATGTAGTAATGTAATTTTCTGAATTCCAATGTAAAAGTTGAAAGGTGTTCTGGAGGAAAGACACTCAAGGGAGCAGTGCTAGGATTTTTATTCCTTGGGTATCAGTTTGCAACAGAGGAAAGAAACAAGTGCGCAGAAGAGGACATTCTGACAGTGAATTTTAAAAATAGTTATGAGCTAGGGCTGCAACTCAGTTTGTTATACATCTTGATGTGAGGGGTAGCTGATTAACATGGCCAAGGTTCTCTGCAAATTACACTTTTACCACAACTTTCCATGTTTCCTAACTCTATAAATATTTGGGAAAACAGCAAGCTTAAGTGACTTACTATCCTGCCCCGTTCTGTCCTGCTCTGCTTACCTCTCCTGACCTAAACCCTCCTGGACCTGAATGTAGGTGAAACCCCAAACCTGTGGGGGTTGAGCGTTGGGGGTGAGGTGCAGGTAGGAGCTTGCTTTCTGAGCGTGAGGTGCAGGTAGGAGCTTGCTTTCTGAGCTGGGCTGGATTGAAGATGGAAACTGACAAATCCCTTGTGGTGATGAGAATGCATTGGATGCAGTGACAATGATGGAGGCAGGAGACTTCTAGAAACAGCATCGAAAATCACACTTAATGCTGTGTGTGCGTGTGTTCTGCAAGAGACCAAGACGTCACAGAGAGCGGGGCTGTGCTCTCCCCGTCTCCGAGGCTTGGAAGCAGAAAGGCTTTCTTACTGCTTTGGCTGTGGCCGTGCCATATTGCTAGTCTCATGGTCTCAGGAAACAGACCACTATTCCCACCACTCAGAGGACAGCAGGCACATGAGTCCTCTAGGACCCTGGCCATGTAAGAAGGACAAACGATGGCACCATGGCCAAAGAAAAGACAGTCTTCAAGAACAGCTGGCATGATGCTTAATACTGTAGACGCCAGCTAGAGACCATGGCAGGCTGACAAGGAGAGTACGAGAACCTAAGATGCGAATGCGGTTCATCAAAGACCTTTCAGGGATAAATGTGTGACTTGCTGAAATCGAGCGGCGTTGTGAAGGAGGTGGCGATTGTTCTTGAGGGTTGATGGCCTCGTTGGTCAAATGGAGAAATCTGTAAGTACAGAAACAGATATAAAGAGGTGGAAATCATACGAGAATATCCACCCAGGAAATAGAACATGTGTGCAACAGGAAGCCAAGAGGAGAAAGGTGATATAAATAAATAAAAGAATTGGGGCTGAGAAGATGGCTCTGTGGGTAAAGTGCTTACCACACAAGCATGAGGATCTGAGTTCAGATCCCCAGTTCCCTTGTAAAATACCAGGTAGAGTGAAACACACCTGTAATTCCAGTTCTGGGAGGCAGATGGGGAGTCTGTGGGACTCACTGGCTAGCAAATCAATCAATCAGCAAGAGATCCTGTCTCCAAAACAAGATGAAGATCAGTTGAGGGAGACACCCAACATTGACATGCACATGAATGCACATAAACATGCACACACATGTGCACACCCCCTACATACATACATGCAGCCACATGCCTTCAAACATGCATGCGTATTTGTATACCACACAAACTCAAATGACTGATCAAGACATCTCTGCTTATATTGGAAAAGTTCTTGAACCCTTAGGAATAAGAAGTGAACTTAGAAACTTCCAGACAGACAGCAAATTATCTGCCGTGAAGACATATCCGAGTAGCTTCACAGTCTGACTCGGGAATCTGGAGGTGGAGGTGGAGGGTAACTTCAGTAAACCATGGAAAAGAACATGCTGAAGACGCCTCCCTCCACAGGCCGGCAGCCATTCCCACAGGGTTCACCACTTGGCAACATGTGAGAATTCAGAGATGTCTTCACTTATTTTCTGGCAAATGTTCCCGAAGAAAGAAGAACAGCAAACAAATGGTCTGCTGAGCAGAAGCGAGGACCTCAAGGTGAAAGAAGTCAGCAGAATGGAAACATTCACATCTGATCCGTTAACTCAAGTGAGAAGGAAAGAATGAGTTCACACACAACGGTCTTTACATTCAGTGTGAACGGATGGATTCCTCACGGCGCTTAGACTCGGACTGAGTTAAAACATGAGCAGAGCTGGGCCAGGTGCAGCAGGACTCACAGCGACTTGGGAGGCTGAAGCAGGGGAGATCGTGAGTTCAAGGCCAGCTCGAGGAACTTAGACTGTGCCTCAGAATAAAATTTTTTTAAATTTAAAAGAGGTGGTGGCTGTAGCTGTAGCTCAGTGGTGGAGTGCTTGTCTACCATGTACAAAGACCTGGTTCCACCCCCAGTAACTAATGCACGTGCGCACACACAAAACAGTTATATGCTGCTTTTAGGGAGCACTTGAAATAAAGTGATCAAAGCTGAAAACGAAAGGATGGCTGAAGATCCCCAGCAAATGAAGTGAGCAGATCTAGCAAAATAGGTGCAAGCAGGGGTTATATGAGTTAAAGACATCACAGGGTCAGGAAAAACATTCTGTGATTAAAAAGAACAAAGCCCGGGAGGTAGAGGATGAGGTCAGCCTGGGACCACAGTGTGAGTTCTAGGTCAGGCTGGACTAGACCCTACTGTGAAAATACCAAAAAAAAAAAAAAAAAAAAACCAAGAATGAGATTATGAAGATGACAAGTAAAACTTGTATAAACCATGAAATCTGTAAAGCAAAAGAAATGCAAATATAATTATACTGAGGCACTTTAATAAACTTCTTTCATTTGTCTTCTCTCATAATCTTGTGTGTACCATAAAGATAAAAAAATTGAATAAATAAAACAGATTTAATAGATGTATTGGAATCTGGTATCTTTTGAATACAGGATATTCTTTTCACCTTAATATATTCAAAGGAAAAGAGATTGTGTGTGTAGTGTATGTGTGTGTGTGTGTGTGTATGTCCTAATGTTTTTTTTTTTTTTTTAAGAGAGAGAGAGAGACAGAATGGGCACGCCAGTGACCTCTCAGCTGCTCCAGATGCATGCGCCCCCTTGTGGTGCATGTGCAATATTGTGCACTTGTGTCACTCTTTGTGTCTGGCTAAACGTGGGACCTGGAGTTTTGAATGGCTGTTCTTAGGCTTTGCAGGCAGGCGCTGTTACCGTTAAGCCATCTCTCCAGCTGCCTAATGCTTTTTAATTAATTAATTGTATGGAGAACTTTATGAACTTATAGTAATTTGATCATGTTCCCATCCCATTATTCTTTTTGGTTTTTGTCCTTCTCTCCCATCCCCCTTCTCCCTGGGTCCTTGTCCTCCATGTCAAAATGCTGATGGGCTCAGAGCCACGCTGGCTTTGTGGTGGGCATCATATCGGTAAGCACTGTGGGTCATGGATGTACCAGTCAGTTCATGTCCAGAGGACAGTGTGACTTTATATTTTCACAGCGCTTGTGCAGTGGGGATGTAGCTCAAGGAGTAGAGTGCTTGCCTAGTGTACACAAGTTCTGGGCTCAGTCCTTGGCACCAAAAGCAAACAGCCCCCTCCCCACAGAGCTTGAAGTTGAACCTTTCTAAAATAGACGCTTGTATTAAACAGTAACAGGAAGAGCTTTAAGATTTAAAATATTATATGAACCAAGTCATCTTATCCTCTTAACATGATCTGCACATCTTACACACTTTCCTGTCTGAGTTTCTGAGTATTCTTTTTTTTTTTTTTTTTTTTTTTTTTTTTGAGATAGGGTCTTACTCTAGCCCAGACTGACCTGGAATTCGCTATGTAGTCTCAGAGTGGCCTTGAACTTACGGCGATCCTCCTACCTCTGCCTCCCGAGTGCTGGGAATAAAGGCGATTCTTACATCCAGTTAGTTCATGTATGCATTGTCATGAAGAGACCTTTTTTAATTTAATTATTTTTATTTTTATTGACAACTTCTTTAATTATAGGCAATATCCCATGTTATTTCCCTCCTTCCCCCCACTTTCCCCTTTGAAGTTCACTCTCTATCATATCCCCTCCCCCTCTCAATCAGTCTCTCTTTTCAGTTTCATGTCATGATCTTTTCCTCCTCTCATGATGGTCTTGCGTAGGTACTGTCAGGCACTGTGATGTCATGGATATCCAGGCCATTTTGTGTCTGGAGGAGCATGTTGTAAGGAGTCCTACTCTTCCTTTGGCTCTTACGTTCTTTCCGCCCCCTCTTCCGCAATGGACCCTGAGCCTTGGAAGGTGGGTTTGAGACGTTTCAGTGCTGAGCACTCCTATGAAGACACTTGTGTAATTAAACAATTCTGAGTTAAAGACAGATGGCAAGGGGCTGGGGAGAAGGTTCAGCAGTTAAAGTGATTACTTGCAAAGCTTTCTGGTCTGGGTTCAATTCCTCAGCCACCCACATAAAGCTGGAGAGGTGTTTGTAGCAGCAGGAAGAGACCCTGGCATCCCTCACAGACACTCAAGTAAATAAACTAGCTGGGCATGGTGCCGCACACCCTTTACTCCCAGCACTTGGGGCTGAGGTAGGAGGCTTGCTGTGAGTTCCAGATGAACCTTTAACCCCTGAGCCATCTTTCTAGCCCTCAAATTATAACATCTTATTTGTCAGTGACAAAGAGACAGAGACACAAGTCCACACTCTCACTCTCACAGCCTGAGGAGTTCTTTTTAATATTTTGCACTCCTTGCTTGCAAAGCCTGACAAACTGGGTTCAGTTCCCCAGGACCCACATAAAGCCAGATGCAAAAAGTGGTACATGCATCTGGAATTCATTTGCAGTGGCCAGAGGCCCTGGTGCACCCATTTCCCCACCTGTTCTCTTTCTCTTTCTGCTTGCAAATAATAAACAAACTTCAAAATAATTTTAGCTGGGCATAGTGATACACACCTTTAATTCCAGCACTCAGGAGGCGGAGGTAAGAGGATCCCTGTGAGTTTGAGGCCAGCCTGGGACTACATAGTGAATTTCAGGTCAGTCTAAGTTAGAGTAAGACACCACCTGGAACAAAAGCAAGCAAACAAACAAACAAAATTTTTTTTGCACTAGTAGTACTGAGGTAGGAATATCATCAAGTTTGAGGCTAGCCTGGGCTAGAGTGAGTTCCAGATCGGCACAGACTAAACTAAGACCCTACCTCCAAAAATAAATAAATAAATAAATAAATAAATAAATAAATAGATAAAAAGACATGTCCCTTTACTGTAAAGAGGTTTCTGGTGAGATTCTTTCACAGCTGGGAAGGGAGAAAGGCCTTAAGTAAATAATTGTGCTGGAATTCTTGACTGGCAAAAGGCTGCAGTCAGACTCTGATGTTAAAGTCACCTTTTCCTTCTCTATCATTTTTCCTTTTTAATATTTTATTTATTTATTTGAGAAAGAGAAAGAAAGAGAGAGAAAAGAGAGAGAGAGAGAAAGACAGAGAGAGGGAGAGAGAAAATGGGTGTGTCAGGGCCTCTAGCCACTCCAAGTGAACTCCAGATGCATGCACCACCACGTGCATCTGGCTTACGTGGGTCCTGAGGAATCACACCTGGGTCCTTAGGCTTCACAGGCAAGCTACCTTAACCGCTAAGCCATCTTTCCAACCCCTTTCTTTCTTTTTTTTCTGTTCATTTTTTTTATTGACAACTTCTATACTTACATACAAAAAACACATGATATTTCCCTCCCCTCCCCCATCCTTTCTTTCTTCTAAACACACAATTTTTTTTTTGTTTGAGAGAGAGAGAGGGAGAGAATAGGCACGCCCGGGCCTTCAGCTGCTGCAAATGAACTCTAGATGTATGTGCCCCTTGTGCACATGTGTGACATTGTGCACTTGCATCACTGTGTGTCTGGCTTACGTGGGACCTGGAGATTCGAACATGAGTTCTTAGGCTTTGCAAGTAAGCACTTTAACAGTAAACCATCTCTCCAGCCCTCTTTTTTCTTTCTTCAAATTTTTTTTTTATTTGAGAGAGAGAAAGGGGTAGAGAGAATATGGAAGACAGCTATGCTCACTGCTATACGACCAATGCTGTGCCAGGAGAGAGAGAATGGGCACGCCAGGGCCTCTTGCCCTATAGAAGTACTCCAGATGCATGCACCACTCTGTGCATCTGGCTTTATGTGGGTCCTGGGGAATTGAACCCAGGCTGGTAACCTTTGCAAGCAAGTGCCTTTAACCACTGAACCATCTCTCCACCCTCTTCCTCTGTCTTTCATTCCTACTTTACTGTTAGAAATGTCAGCTACTGGACTGCTCACTGTTAAAATAGGCAGGGGGCACAGATGAACAGCCAGGGAAGTTTTTCTTTTTCTTTGTCTCCCTAGAATTTTTCTGTTTATCTTCCTTTTTATTATTAACAACTTCCATAATTATAGACAATAAAGCATGATAATTCCCTCCCCCTACTTTCCCCTTCATAGCTCTAGTCTCCATAATATCCCATCCTCCTCTCAACTAGTCTCTCTTTTATTTTGATGTCATTATCTTTTCTTCTTATTATGAGGGTCCTGTGTAGGTAGTATCAGGCACTGCGAGGTCATGGATATCCAGGCCATTTTGTGTGTGGAAGAGTGCACTGTAAGGAGTCTACCCTTCTTTGGCTCTTACATTCTTCCCTCCACCGCTTCCACAATGGACCCTGAGCCTTGGAAGGTGTGATAGAGATGTTTCAGTGCTGAGCACTCCTCTGTCCCTTCTTCCCAGCACTATGGTGCCTTCTGAGTCATCCCAGAGGTCATTGCCATGTGAAAAGAGAAGTTTCTCCAACCAAAAGTGAGAGGGAGGAGGGGTGGCTTGTGGAGGCTCTAGGGCGAACTGGTTGGCTTAGCTCTCTGTCTGTCTGACTGGTGGATGCCTTCTGAGATAAGGAACACCCCTATACAGAAAGGGGAACTCGGGAATAGAGAGCTTTGATCTTGCGGCAGCTGTGGTGGGTCCAGGGCGCACTGAGATTTTTCTGTAGATCTTGTTTTCTGACCATGATCTGTTGGTACTAGAAATAAATAACAGATGATAGTAAAGAGAAAAATTTTTATAAATTAAATAATCTATATAACCTTTGCATCAAAGTCAAATGACAAGTCAATCAGGAGCATGATATCTTCCAAAAGCTATGTGCTAGAAGGAAAGTAAGGCAGGAAGAACGTATGGTAGAAAATGGCTGTAACCATTGGAAATTTTAGTCTTTATGTACTTTATTATCTAAAAATAGTGACAATATATTTCTATTATAAAATTAGAAAAAATGACAAGACATGCTAAAATAAATGAAAGAAAATAAAGAGAAAAGCTGAAATTAGTGAAATAAAAATAGAAAGATAAGTACATTAATAGTTAGTTATTTGAAAAGCACAATCAAATAGTTGTAAGGATTTGTGTGCCTGATTAGGAAATTAGTAACAAGTTAAGAAAAACTTAGATGAGTACAAGCTAGAAAAGGACCATATCAGAGGTGTAGGGATGATTCAGTGAAAACAAAGATAAAAATTGTTAACTATATAGAAAAGAATTTGAAAAGCCAGGGGCTCAGAAAACTGCTCAGCAGGTAGGAATGCTTGCCATGTAAGCATGGGGGCCTGAGAGGGCCTGAATTCTACCCCCAGCACCACGTACAAGGCTAGGTGTGGGTAACGTTTAGTCTGTTACATTCGTTTGCAGAACACTCTTGGCTGTGCCGACACTGTGCTTTGAGAATTAGGACACCTGCTGATCCCGAGATGCTGGGACAGGGTTTGTGGTGTCTGCTCTCCAGCTGTTAGGGAGGTCTAATATTCATCTGTACTTTCAAGCTAGCCAGAAAGTCTCCTGCTTCTGCGATAGGGCAGTTGCTGCCTACTTCGTTTTGTTGAAGCCATTATCTGCATGAATTCTACATGAACTTTGTACACAGAGTGTTCTAATAACAGTTCTTCAAGCTGTTGCCTCGGGGCTTTTAGCCCCCGGTCTCAGCTTCAGTTCCTCGGTGCTGGTCTTTTACTGGGTGCCAGCAGGTGATGACACCAGCAGCTCGGCATGGCCACACACCTGTGCAATCGCCGGGGCTTACTAGTCTTCTGACTGAAATAAACAGCAGTGCCAGGTTCATTGAGAGACGCCATGGGTGACAATAGAGGACACCCAGTGTTCTACCCTGGCCTCCACACGTGCACACACTTATGCATATTTTATACATACAACCACACCACACATACTACATAGATACAATGAGACACTAATTTAAAAATCTATATGAAGTGGATTCTTTCTTTGTTAAATATAAGTGTCTAAATTTGACTCAAGAATAAATGTAGAATTTTAATTGAAATGTAACTATAAAAGAGATGGGAAAGTGATTAAAGCGCCTCCATTGAGAATGGCAGAGACCCTATGGGATGCCAGCTAGGTTTCACATAATGTTTAAAGAACAGCTACATTTTACTGTCATTAAACTGTTTCAGAAGACGAAAAGCTCCTCTTTCACCTGTACAATAAGCACAAATTTAGTCCCGAAACTCCATACATTCAAAAATTTTTGAGAAATTTGATTGTTTTAAACATATTTTAGGGCTGCAGAGATGGCTTAGCGGTTAAGGCACCTGCCTGCGAAGCCTAAGAACACTTGTTCAAATCTCCAGGCTCCACATATAGCCAGATGCAAAAGTGACACAAGTGCACAATGTCACACATGTGCACAAGGGAGCACATGTGTCTGGAGTTCATTCGCAGTGCCTGAAAGGGCCCTGGCATGCCCATTCTCTCTCTGTCTGTTCCTCTCTCTCTCTCTCTCTCTCTTTCTCTCTCTCTCTCCCAAATAAAATTAAAAAAATTTAATTTGCAAGGAAGGGGGAGAGAAAGTGAGTGTGTGTGTACACATGCGTGTGCACATGCCAGAGTCTCCTGCCACTGTAATGAACTCCAGACTTATGCATTATTTTGTACATCTGGCTTTAACATGGGTACCAGGGAATTGAACCTGGGCCATCAGGTTTTGCAAGCGAGCACTTTAACTGCTGAGCTATCTCTCCAGGTCCCAATTTATTGTGAGTATAGATGCAAAATTATAGCTAAAACTTAGCAGATAGAGTCCATCAATTTATTTGAGGACCCAGTGGCAAGCAGGATTATTTTAAGGATATAATGGAACTCCGGTGTGTGGGGACCCTTACAGTTCCAATATGATCTGTGAATCTTGTTTTGAAAATCCTTAGCGCTTGGTAGCCAGGCTTGTCCAGAGACCTGTCATTGGTCTGTTTCTTTCTTTTTCTTTCTGTTTTCAATGGTCTTCAGAAGCCTTGAATGCAGGTGTTTCCCACTTTTTCTTCTCCACATCTGAGCTATTTCCTGACACTTGTGGAAGAGGCCTGGGTGCAGGCGTTAGCTGCACAGATGCCGCCAGAACTCCCACGTCCAGCCAGGGCGCCACCTTCCAGGCCATTTCCAAACTGGTGGAATGGGTTTGCCAGAGTTGTCCTTGGAATTTGGAATTAGAATACCTTTTGACTGGATATTTGAGCATTTAGTCTTTTTCTTTGAAGATTCCCAAGAGGCCCCCTATATAAATTTTAATCTTACTAATTTTGTTTTTTTGTTTTTTTTTTGCTTGTGTATGTGCATTTGTGGCATATGTAGTATGTATGTGCCCTTGTGGTGCCTCATACTCACCTGTGGTGGGGTGTGCTCGCCTACAGTGGCCACAGCAGGTGCTTATTTTTATTTTTATTTTTTCGAGGTAGGGTCGCACTCTGGTCCAGGCTGACCTGGAATTCACTATGTAGTATCAGGGTTGCCTCCAACTCACGGTGATCCTTCTACCTCTGCCTCCTGCATGCTGGGATTAAAGGCGTGTGCCACCACGCCTGGCCCCCCAGTTCTTTTTTTTTTAATATATTTTATTTTTATTTATTTATCAAATAACAATGTTTTAACATGTTCAAAATCTGGGGGAGCACTGCTGTGAAATGAGACACTGTGAACCAAATATGCAAGTATCTTAGGTTCTCAGGATGGCTAGCCAGAAATGGAGGCTGGCTCGGCATGGAGCGTTCCTGTGACTCTTCTCCAGTGGCTGGAAGCCTGGTCTGAAGAGTCTGTGTGTGATCAGCCGACTGTCAGATGGCCACAGTGTAATGTGTGTTGGTGTTTATGTGGGTTGGCTCTTTAGATTTGATTTTCCTGATTAAACTCCCTGGGTATTTCATCCCCTCCCCCATGTCATCGTCTTGGGGCTTCCATGCTCTGTGTGGTAATCACTGCTGTTATCCACTACTGCTGCCAGCTTCAAGGCACCTGGCTTTGAGAGGAAGTGAGGCTGAGTGGCAAGAAGGTGCTGCAGAGAGTACATGCTCCCTTTGGATGGGCTGGTTAGAGCAGTGTCCAGCAGGGAAATATGGGAGCAATTTGGGAAGCAGGTCACCAGTGCCCAGTGCATCCTGCAAGGACAGCCAGACCAGGAGTAGTGCGGGGACACAGTGCCTTCCCATTCTCTATTGTCATCTCGCAGGAGGAAAAACAAGACAGCTTTGTGGAATTGTGCTTTATAATGGCTGACATGGGAATGGCTAATCTGAACAGGGTCCAGATGGGAAATAAGGAAAATGGAGTCACAGAAGGAAAGGACTAGAAGACTCAATGTGTCTGTGGATTTTTGTGTATGGAAGGTTAGATATATAGAGATTGGTTCATGGTAGCAACTTTGATATGTAGCCATTCATGTACAGTAAACTCTGCTTTTAAAAAGTCCAACCTTTTTTTTTGCTTAGAATCCAAGATTCTATTAATTAGTTTCCTTTTTAAATACTATTTTTAATGTTGTACTTATTTATTTGAGAGAGAGATGGAAGGCAGAGAAAGAGAGAGAGAGAGAGAGAGAGAGAGAGAGAGAATGGGTACATCAGGGCCTCCAGCCATTGCAAACCTTGTGCTTCTGGTTTATGTGGGTACTGGGGAACTGAACCTGGGTCCTTAGGCTTTGCAGGCAAGTGCCTTAACCACTAGGCAATCTGTCCAGTCCCATTTAGTTTCCTTTTGCTACAAATGTACATCTTGCCACTGATGTCCTTTATATATTCATGCAGAATAGGAAATCAAATAAAAAATAGCAAGAGTCATAAATAAAAAAAGATAATGTGCTGGGTGTGGTGGCGCACGCCTTTAATCTCAGTGCTTGGGAAGCAGCGGTAGGAGGATCTCTGTGAGTTTGAGGCCACCCTGAGACTACATAGTGAATTCCAGGTCAGCCTGGGCTAGAGCGAGATGCTACCTTGAAAAACCAAAAAGAAAAAGAAAAAAAGAAAAAAACCATAATGTATATTTTTTTGTGTGTATGTGTGCGCATGTATGTGGACACAAGAGTCGGGAGGGGGTGCGTGTGGTAGAGGACAGTGGTTGCGTAGGCTGTTTTCCTCCATCCTCTCTTCTTTGTTTTACTGAGGCTGGGTTTCCCACTGAGTCCAGAGCTAGGTCCGGCTAGTTTAGTTAGCGAGCGCGTTCCAGGATTCCCTGTCTCCATGTGCATGCTGGGAGTATAGGCAGTTGCCATACCCACCCAGGATTCAAGAGGGTGCTGGGGACTCAAACTCCCATTCTCATACTTGCCAACTAAGTGCTTCACTGAGTGAGCCGTGGCCCCCGTCCGATAAATTGTCTTCTTGATTTCAGAAATTGTCTGAGTTTACCTGTCCTCTGCCCTTCTCTGTTAGTGCAGTGTGATCCATCACAAAGTTTGAATTCTTACATAGTTGTGCCCCTCTCCTCATAAATGTTAATATATTGGCTGGAGAGATGGCTTAGTAAGAAGGTATTTGCCTACAAAGCCACAGGACCCAGGTTTGATTCTCCAGGAGCCACATAAGCCAGATGCACAAGGTGGTGCATGTGTCTGGAGTTCATTTGCAGTGGCTAGATGTCCTGGCAAACCCATTCTCTCTCTATCTGCCTCTCTCTCTCTCTCTCTCTATCTGCCTCTCTCTCTCTCTCTCTCTCTCTCTATCTCTCAACAATAAATAAATTGATTAATTAATTTCAAAGAAATGTTAACACAGCTTCCTGCTATTATTGTGTGGGCTATGCTGGGAAAATCAAATCCATTTTGATATTTTCCAAGTAAAGCCCAATTTAAGACAGATCTACTACCACGAATTTCACAAGTATTAAAGCTAATGAAGACGGCTTGGAGTTTTCCCACATTGCTGCTCCCTTTCATTAATACTGACCATCACAGCCGACCTTGCACATGGACTCAGCCTTCAGCCCTTTGTCCAAAGCCACAGGTTGTGACACTGCTGTTAGTAGCATGAGGACTGTGCACTGCCTTCTGCCTTCTGCTTTCTATAGACAGACTGTTCATGAAGTCAAGTATTGAGTGTTTCTTGATAGTCATATAGGAAAGAGTGTGTGGAGATGTGATTGCATGTGTTATTCATGTTCTGTCTCAGGAATACTTGATTTGCTCATAATTTTTGTGCGAAAAGGGTTTACACTTCATTTTACTTTCTGTGAATGTTTGTTCACAAGGCTGGCATAGAAACAAAAAAAAAAATGGAATTGAATAGTCACATACTATTGTCCTTTCTAGAACAGATTTCTTTGCACTAACAAGGTGAATGTTGTGTCACTTAAAAATCCTCCTATCTCCATCCAAACATGTTCTGAAAACCTATTCTTTTTTGTTTTTTTGGTTTTTCGAGGTAGGGTCTCACTCTAGCCCAGGTTGATACTCAAGAATGTCTTTGTTGAAAGCTGGGCATGGTGGTACACACGTGTAATCCCAGCACTTTAGAGGCTGAGATAGGAGGATTGTCAAGAGTTCAAGGCCACGATAGAGTAAGTTTGAACCTGGGCTATGCAGTGAGACTCTGTCTCAAAACCCAAACAAGCAAAAGGCAATAATAAGAAAACCCTCTTCTTTGGTGTTTGTAAGCACTGGGGAAGGTACTTAGTGTCGTTTACAAAGGCTCTGCGAGTTAGTCTGTTATCTCGGATCCCTGCATGTCCCATTCTGTTTTCAGAGGCCAGACCTGGGAAGAGTTTCCGAGAGGGAATCGTTTACACTGAAGCCGATACTGCACTGTAGAACGTGCGATGCCACGGTGCTTCACAGGAGGCCTCGCCATCCTCATGCCATCTGTGGACTGAAGCATGGAGATGGCACTTTCCTGAGAGACTTAACCTGTTACGTCTGCTGCTGCTAATCCTTAAAGCTCAGAAAATTCTATGCAGCACTTTTCAGAAAGGCCTTTCCAGCGAACTGCTCACTATAATAGAATCTCTTGTGTTTTTTTTTCATTTTTCTTTCTTTCTTTTTTAATTTTTAAGTTAAATTTTTTTTTTTTTTTGAGGTAGGGTCTCACTCTAGCTCAGGCTGACCTGAAATTCACTATGTAGTCTCAGGGTGGCCTTGAACTCACGACAATCATCCTACCTCTGCCTCCCAAGTGCTGGGATTAAAGGCGCGCACCACCACGCCCGGCTAATTTTTTAATTTTTTTTTATTACGGAATACTTAGCATGGCTGAATCTCTTGTCTTTTCTTTGCAGATGCGTGTTTTACAATATGCGTTTGAGACAGAGGGTTACAGGCAGAAGCTGAAAATGCTTGGAAGATTGCTGGCCTCTCTCTGCTTTGCTAGCCTCCCCGCCTTCCTGCCTGACTTGAATGACGTGATACTCAGAAGGATACCTTACTGAAGTCGTTCCCCATCCAGAACCATCTGCAACAGGTGGCATACGTTACTCAAGATGGCTAGCCAGCCGCCCGAAGACCCTGCGGAGGCTCAGGTCTCCGACGAGCTGGAGTGTAAGATCTGTTACAACCGCTACAATCTGAAGCAGAGGAAACCCAAGGTGCTGGAGTGTTGTCACAGGGTTTGTGCCAAATGCCTCTACAAGATCATAGACTTTGGGGACTCCCCGCAAGGCGTCATCGTCTGTCCCTTCTGCAGGTTTGAGACGTGCCTGCCAGACGATGAAGTCAGTAGCCTGCCCGATGACAACAACATCCTTGTAAACTTGACTTGTGGAGGCAAAGGGAAGAAGTGCCTGGCCGAGAACCCTACAGAGCTGCTGCTCACGCCCAAGAGGCTGGCCTCCCTCGTCAGTCCTTCCCACACGTCCTCCAACTGCCTGGTGATCACGATCATGGAGGTACAGAGGGAGAGCTCCCCGTCTTTGAGCTCCACTCCTGTGGTGGAATTCTATAGGCCAGCAAGTTTCGACTCTGTTACCACGGTGTCCCACAACTGGACTGTGTGGAACTGCACCTCCCTCCTCTTCCAGACGTCCATCCGCGTGTTAGTGTGGCTGCTGGGCTTGCTCTACTTCAGCTCCTTGCCCCTGGGGATCTACTTACTGGTGTCTAAGAAAGTCACCCTCGGGGTTGTCTTTGTCAGCCTTGTCCCGTCCAGCCTTGTCATTCTGATGGTGTATGGTTTTTGCCAATGTGTATGTCACGAGTTTCTGGACTGTATGGCACTGCCTTCTTAATCAATAAGCAAAGCAGGAAACTTGACACACAAGGCCATGCTCAAATGATGTATGTACGTATAATTGACTTTCTTGTGCGTTCTCTATGCTGAGTACCTGTGGCATTAACGAAGCCCTTGGTCATACATTTGTCGTCCGTTTTCCATCCAGATGTTGACTTGATGGGCTTTCCTGGCTGCTGGAAGTCAACCCATGTTCATTTTTACGTGGGCTTAACCAAGAAGTACAACCTTCATGGGGGTTTCCCTGACGAAGGCGAGATTTCAGCCAGCGCTTCTAGAGTCAGCAGGCTGAGGTGTGTCATGCAGGGTCTTTGTGGAAAGGGGGGATATATGGGCTCTTCCTTTCACAGTTATGGGGATTCCATGATGGTGGGAAGATGCCATGTGGGTGTGGAGTGTATGGTGACGGGGTCCCAGATCATCTCCAGGTGCTTCCTCTCTTCAGGTAATGGCACTCCTGAGGTCTACTGCACCCTCAGATCCCTGTCCCCTGCTACGAGGACATTTGGCCGTGTTCCCTGGTTCCAGCTGAATTCCTGTTTTGTCATGTTGCTGAAGGAGATGGAGAACACCAAGGACTTTGCATGGGTGTAGGCTTCAAGGCAGAACATGACCATCTGAACGTGACCATTTATCTTCCTCCATCTGTGTTGTCCTCTCTTCCCAGGATTCTCTGAGAATGGAGAACGACGTATTGTTCATGGAAACCTTCTCTTGAATCCTTCCTTAAAGCTCCCTAGCTTTGTTTTTTAACACGTTTCTCAGTCAGCCCACACCTTGTAAACAAAGCTCCATCTAAATTGTTGCTCGCAGTGTGTGAGGATGCCATTTTCTTTCTTGTGTTTCCCCCGACTGTGGCCATGAAAGTGCAAAGGAGGCTGCAAGATGCAGTAGCCCACGGCTTGTGGCACTGAGGACCCAAGTGTCCTGCTGTGCTCTGTTGAGTTGTCCCCGAGCACAGTGGTTCTGGTCGATGTGAAGACTGTGCTTTGTAGAAGTGCAAAGGGAGAGACGTGCAAACCTGATGCCCTGTTTGAAAAGATCCTTCCAGGAAGGAAAGTGCAGGTGACAGAGTGTCTCTGTTGTCATTAAGTCAGTTTTGGAATAGATTCAAATTCTTAAATTTATTTCACATAAAAGCGTAAGTTATGTGGCTTGAAGTAATGAACTCCTTTTCACGACGCAGGGGAGGTTGAATGTATATATTTATGAGAAGAAATTGCCTAGCAGATTTTAGGTTTGGGAAAGTAGAATGTCCACAGAAACTAGGCAAAAAGAATAAAAAAAGCCTTTTTATTCCCTAAGTGATGACTAAAATTAAAATATTGGTAATGCTTGAAAAGGGCATTATTAAGACTACTTTAACTTGTTTGTGGTGAAATATTTGTTGTGCAGAATAGTTACAGTGAGACAGTTCCCACTTCTTTATTAATGAAAATTTGATACTTATCTAGAGTAGCAGTTTGGTTTTAATTATATAACCTTTAACTTTGAGAATGTATATGCCCAAGGTAAGTATGATGAGAAGTATATGTGGGGTGTGGTCCAATTAAATTTAAGCCCCAAGATAGAGCTAAATACATTTATGATTTCAGAGAATCTAGTTTTTAGGCAGTATTGTGAATGTAACTTCCAGAAATCTGTTTGTACTTTGAGTAAATATTCAAGAGACGTTTTGTGGTTTGGATTTATATATTTATAAAGTTTTTAAACAATGCTCATTTTGTCTGAACTATAACATTGAATCAATTGGTGGATTATCATAGGAGGAGATTTCCAGAAAGCTCTGGGATGGGTACTACATGGTTTGCTTCTTTGTACAATGTCTGCAGTGCTGAACTCATGTCTCTGTGTATCATGGCAGTCTTCTTTGTTGCCAGTAAGTTGGGTTGATTTTAAAGAGTTTTAATGTGTGGGGATAACAACTACAGAAAACCACCACTGTCCATGCTGTTGAATGAACAAGGGCAATGTGTTAATACTGTGCCCATGTGCCCATGTCGTCTTGTCTATTAAATTGTTACTATTTCTAAACAAGATGTCTGGTTTCTCTTATTTGTGGTGGGACCCTTGTTAACCTTAGATCACTATAAACACGAGCATCAGCAACAAGTAAGCCAAGGCCTTTGTCACCTATGTGCACTTTAGAACCTTCCCACAATGCTGAGACCATCCGTCCCGCTTCTCAGACTCCTCGCTCCCTCCCTCGTCTTCCTTCCTTCCCTCCTTCCTCCCTCCTCCCTCCTCCCTCCCTCCCTCCCTTCCTTCCTTCCTTCCTTCCTTTTTTTTTTTTATTTTTGTGTTTTTCAAGGTTGGGTGTCTCTCTAGCCCAGGCTGACCTGGAACTCACTCTGTACTCCCAGGCTGGCCTTGAAAGCGCAGCAATCCTCCTACCTCTGCCTCCCAAGTACTGGGATTATAGGTGTGCTTCTTTTTTTTTCTTTCTTTCTTTCTTTCTTTCTTTCTTTCTTTCTTTCTTTCTTTCTCTCTCTCTTTCTTCTTTTTTTCATTCTTCTTTCTTTCTTTCTTTCTTTCTTTTTCTTTCTTTCTTTCTTTCTTTCTTTCTTTCTTTCTTTCTTCTTTCTTTCTTCTCCCTCTCTCTCTCTCTTTCTTCTTCTTCTTTTTCAAAGTAGAGTCTTACTCTACCTCAGGCTGACCTGGAATTCACTATGTAGTCTCAGGCTGGCCTCGAACTCATGGTGATCCTCCTACCTCTTAACTCCTGAGTGCTGGGATTAAAGGCATGCACCACCACGCCCAGCCATACTTTCTTTTTTAAATAGTAGAGAAATATTAGGCAAGAGCAATGCAATAGAATCCAATTTAGTGGAGGAATACCTAACCTTGTACAATCTGGGCAAATGAAAAAATACGCTAACTACGACCACTGCTGGATAAAGGAGAGTTAAGAAGGTATAGCGCGTCTTTGTGCTTGTAGAAATCAAGAATGATGGCTTTATTTACTTCTGAAATATTTCTATAAGTGACCAGAGAAGCAGGTTACAGAACTTTCCTGAATACCCTGTGAACTCATACCCTGGCTAGCAAGAGACCAAAAAGCACCAAGCACTTAACAGATAATGAACAGTTTAGACACCTTGAAGAAGCTTCTAAGTATGTCAACCTGATGGACTTGAAGCCAAAGAATCCTGATATTACTAACCAAATGGATGGAGTTCAGTCCTAGGTCTTGAGTAAATGTGGTGGCGGGGCGGGGTGGGGGGCGGCAAGATAACACGGAAGAGTGCAGTGGAGGCGGGCGCCCTGTGTGCTGCATTGTTTGTCACTTACTCTTTTTGCGTACTCTTGTCAATCCAGTCCCAATACTTGCCTTAACTCTTTTGAAGGCTACATATTATTCCAGAACTTTCCTCAAAGCCACTGACAGCCTTGGCTTCAGATAAAACCTGTAAGAGTTTAACCACTTGTTCTTTCAGCTTGAGTTGTGTTCATTTCCCATGTCTTTGCTCTTTGCATATTTATTTCTCTCCAAAATCCCTTATAAAATTTTACTCCTGTAGCTTAGGATTGAGTCTTTCCTTATAAGTTGACTTTCATAGAAAAGATATTTATAAAGAATTGTGAAGCTGGGTGTGGTGGCACACGCCTTTAATCCCAGCACTCGGGAGACAGAGGTAGGAGGATCACCGTGAATTCAAGGCCAGCCTGAGACTACATAGTTAATTCTAGGTCAGCCTGGGCCAGAGTGAGACCCTACCTCAAAAAACAACAATAACAAAAAATTGTGAATGCCTGACTAAATTACAGTTGAGTCTGAGTCTTGGACACAGTAATGATCTGTCCGATTCCTTATATAATTTCAATCAATGTTATCATCCAAACCTATGCATATTTGGTGTAATTATTCATGGCTCTGACATTAAGGTACATTAAGTTTAGGAATAAAAAAGTCAGAAAACTAAAGTGTCCTCAATACTGTGTATACCAAGTTAGGATATGTGCTAATATAGTCTTTAAAGTCTTGATTTAATTAAAACATTCAATTAGTGAAACAATTACTCTACAAGCATTTTAATTAATCAGGAATTTATTAGATGGGCAACATATTAACCTTTTAAATTGAGAGGGTTGGAATCACAGGAGAAAGAGGTGCTTGACAGCCACTGTTTTTGAGCTTGGCTTTCCCAGGAAGTGAAAAGAATTGTGTTGAGTGTTTGCACCTATGTCCCTCAGGTAAGAGGTCTGGCCTGGACATCCTGCTCTGAGAGTCTGACTTTGCAATAGCAACTGAGGGTGAGGCCATGGAGAGAGAAGTGATGATGGAGAAAGAGAGGAGAGCCAAAGATGATCTCCTCAAACCTGGAACTCTGAATGTTCAGTTGAAGCTGCCCCAGGGAAGGTTCTGGAATATCCAGGGGGAAAAGAATGGAAGCCAGGGAACATGTGACCATCAGAGCCAAGAGAGAGGGAATCATTAAAATCATTAGGTCAATACATATACAACGGATCTTATAAAAAAAGATCCTTCAAGCTCTTTCCACAAAGATTTTCAAATGGTACGTGAGAACAGTATCATTGTTGCTGATGCACTCATCATTCAGTGTCTGTCAGCATTCCTTTTAGCTATGTTCCTTCTCTCTTTTGGGTAAATGTATGATGAATAATTCTCAGCATAACACTTCCCCTAATTATTGCCAACACAGTTCCAGTATGGCAGAGCCAGTCAAAATTATCCCTTCTTATTAGACTAGACTAAGGTCAGGTACATCAAAGCACTGGTCAATATTAAATGCCTTCTCCATAGTTTGGAATATATCTAACGTTGTTATTTATGTTTCCAGATAAAAAGTATATTTTCTAGCCGGGTGTGGTGGTGCATGCCTTTAATCCTAGCACTAGGGAGGCAGAGGTAGGAGGATTGCTGTGAGTTCAAGGCCACCCTGAGACTACAGAGTGAATTCCAGTTCAGCCTGAGCTAGAGTGAGACCCTACCTTGGAAAAAAAAAACAAAACTTACTTATCTTCTAGCAGAATTTAAGTGAGTTTTAAATATTTTAATAGCATTGAACTATTTTTAAATGTTATTTTTAATGTTAAAGAACATCAGTTGTCAATAAATGTACAACTATTTTTTGATATGTGTGGAGCCAAACAGCCCACACTCTTCCTCCCTGTTCCTTATTTTCTGATTTCACAAAGCCATTTATGGACCAACCTTGGGCAGCCGCAGTTCCCTTCTGCATAATTCCTGAACATAGGTACACACACACACACACACACACACACACACACTTACTTTCAGGAAACTTGGGTGAAAGTAAGTCATGTTAGTCTTCTACCAATTGGTAATTACCCATTTAAGTACTTAATGAAAATGCATTTTTGACCGCTCGTATCCATCTTTTTGACTTCTCAGAGAGAAATGAACATAGCTCCTTGGCAGTGGAGTTATCCAGCTAAGCTGCAGGCTGGCTGCTGATAGCCATTCTGATCAGTGTGGTTTTTCTCCACATTCCAGGGAGAGCTATGCATGTTTATATCATTGCAACTTTTATCTTGGCTGGAGCTTTCCAAATTATAAAATTACTAGCAACCTATAATTTGATCAACTGAAACCATCAGTTAAAAAGGAACAAATAGCAGTCTAATTTTGGGACTTTCTGCTGCCAGAGTGGAAGGTGGAGTGAGGAAGTGGTCTGAGAGACCAATAATATGAAATTCTGTTTGGGAAGAAGAAGAAAATTTGGCTGCTAATTACTTACCTCTGTTCCCTACTTACAGCTTTATATCCCAAATAGAAACCTTGCCAGATTGTTTTTAGAGAGATGAGAGAGAGAGAGAGAGAGAGAGAGAGAGAGAGAGAGAGAATTGTTATACCAGGACCTCAGCCATTGCAATCAAACTTCAGACGCTTGCGTCACCTAGTGGGCATGTGCGACCTTGAGCTTGCCTCACCTTTGTGCGTCTGACTGATGTGGGATCTGGAGAGTAGAACATGGGTCCTTAGGCTTCGTAGGCAAGTGCCTTAACCTCTAAGCCATCTATCTCTCCAGCCCCAGATTTTTTTTTGTACAAAACTTAAAAATTCATTCTTTTCTTTTCTTTTCTTTTCTTTTCTTTTCTTTTCTTTTCTTTTCTTTTCTTTTCTTTTCTTTTCTTTTCTTTCTTTCTTTCTTTCTTTCTTTCTTTCTTTCTTTTTTTTTTTTTTCTTTCTTTCTCTAGCCCAGGCTGACCTTTCACTATTCTCAGGGTGGCTTTGTACTTGACAATCCTTTTTTGAGTGCTGGGATTCCTGCAAGATTCATTATTTTCACTCATATTATGGCTACCTACCATGCAGAATACACTAATATCCCTTGACTTCAGAGAGTCACATACCTGTCATGCTTCATTGGAAAAATAAAAACAATTATGGTCTGTTGGGCTTTGTGAACCCAGTGGTTAGCCCAGCCAGTCTTGGCCTACTCCCGGTGAGGCCTCTGCCCAGAGCCTGAGTAGAGTTTGGTGACCTGTTGGAGTGACTCAGCACCTAAGCTGAAACTGCCTCCACCCAGCTGCTGCTGACGTGATGAAATAAGATTGGCCCTTATATTTTCTCTCATCCCCTCTTCCCACCCCCTTCCTCAAAGTATATTGGCCCTTATACCTTTCTCTCATCCCCTCTTCCCCCTTCCTCAAAGCATATAAATACTCCCTGACAATAAACGGAGAGTCCCCCTTGACGTTTCTCCCAGCTCAATGTGGTTTTCTTTTCCCCGGTGGTTTGGGAGGTTTTTGAGTCGTCGACACCTGTCGCTCAGCCTCGAGAGAAGCGGCTGGCCCGGTTCTCTCTCTCTTATGCTCTACCTGCCGGTGGTGGAGGGAAAAAAAGCCCCGACAATGGTCTTTAAAAGGAGTACCTCATTACAAATTATTCCAAAATGTATGTATGGAACATGTCCAAATAGGTGTTCCAAGAATGGAAGACTTCCTGCTGTGTGAGTTGAGGATGCTGCGCAGCTCGTGTCTGAGACTCACTGGGCACGGGCACTGTACAGTGTCTGAGAAGTGAGCCCCTTAACACACCTGTGCAGTGGTGCGGTCCAGTGTTTCCCAAACCTATCTAACCTTGGAACCCTTGCTTAAGACATCTGTTAATATTTTGTGTTTGGTGGAACGCATTTTGTGAAATATGCCTTAGGGAGTTGAATCAAATGAGAAAAACAAGAACACATAACCACAGTGTAGAATCTGACAGTAGAGATAAGTCATTGAGTCAGCATGTGAATTTAAAAGACAGCCATATTTAAGGTCACAGTTAGACAGAATAGCAAATGGAATAGCAAGTGGAAAGCAGGGAAGGAAGAGGCTTCTGGGAGTGTGAGTAGTAATGAGAAAAACAAGAACACATAACCACAGTGTAGAATCTGACAGTAGAGATAAGTCATTGAGTCAGCATGTGAATTTAAAAGACAGCCATATTTAAGGTCACAGTTAGACAGAATAGCAAATGGAATAGCAAGTGGAAAGCAGGGAAGGAAGAGGCTTCTGGGAGTGTGAGTAGTAAAAGGTTATTGATAATTTCTCTTGTTTCCAACTTAATTGACATTCTTTTTTTTTATTTTTATATTTTTTGTTGACAACTTTTTTTTTTTTTTTTTTTTTTTTTTTTTTTTTTTGTTTTTTTCGAGGTAGGGTCTCACTCTGGCCCAGGCTGACCTGGAATTAACTATGTAGTCTCAGGGTGGCCTTGAACTCATGGCGATCCTCCTACCTCTGCCTCCCGAGTGCTGGGATTAAAGGCGTGCGCCACCATGCCCGGGTTAATTGACATTCTTGTCAAGGTTTTATAACTTTGTCCCTCACACTTCCATTAGCATCCATATTCTAGGAGTCATTACACATAGGGAAATATCTAAATATATACAGAAGGAAGTCTCAAGTGGAATAATTAAGTACTAGTTATTTATTGAGCCTATGAGACTTCCATAGTGAATTCTCAACTTTTGGAAAACACATACAAGACCTAAAGTTCTGATCATCACATGTTAGGGGGCTAGAAAGATTTATGGGGCAGTGTCTGACCACCTTATTGGACAGATGAAATGCCAGTACTTAGAAATAATGAGCGGAATCACAAGAAAGGGCCAGGAATAGGTTCTAATGGGACCCCTCCCTCTCCTCTCCTTTCTTGCTTTTTTTCTCTTCTTGTTTCCATGAGTGCATTGTCATCATGGATCTTGGTGAGAACGCTGATTCTAGAGCTTCCACAAGTTGGTTTTCTCCCTGCTAGTCTGTGTCCTGTGAGTTAATGAGTGCCCGTTTCGTTCTCTGTCTTTCATGGAGAACTATCCCCACACATCTCAGATTTTCAGCTGTCTTTTCAGGTTAGTGAGGAGCTAAACAACCCCAATAGCAGTTCTGTATACACAGCTGGGATTTGTCATCAGTGGTCCCCTAACGGGATCCTCCTGTTTTATTGGCAGGTGATACATTCTCGCTCTAAGCAGGTCTGTCTTTTAAGTTGATGAGTTTTCCCCACAGACGATAATCCTGGCTGTCAGTGTTTTGCAAGCCCAGAGGAGGAGGGTGTTCAACTCTTTCCACTCTTCAGTCTAGCATTTCATTCCTGTTTATAAGAGGGCTCCTCATCTCCCCCCTCGGTGCCCTGGGAGTCTCTGGAGACAGGCCTCTCAGCTTTGGCAGGGCAGGGCAGGGCAGGGCATGGGGCAGCAGCAGTTGTCTGGGTACATGTAGGACTTATGTCCTCTGTGCCACCTTCTCAGTGACTCTGTCCACTCCACATTCAGAGATGGCTGGTGCATCTGATCCCCAAACTTTCCAAGGTTCTTCTGGGTGAATTAGCTGGCTGCTTTTTGGCAACCCTCTTCCTTCCCTCTCCTACAGCAGGCCTGTGAGCAACTTTGAAAGAAAGCGAATACTCACTGTGTGTCTGAGCTCTAAATATGAGCTCAGAAATATGTGGGTTCCAGACATTTGAGAACCTTTTCTCTTATAACAAATGCAGTTGAAGTATGTAAGCAGTGCAGCAGGCCTGAAAGCTTTTAGTGTATACAGTGCCGCTTCCGGTTTCACTGAAGCATGCATGTACTCAGCTGGAGTTCAGAATTCCTCAGTAGCAATATCACTAGAAAGTAAGATTCTTTTTGTAAAAACATATTGTATTTATTTATTTATTTGAGTGAGTGAGAGAGAGAGAGAGAGAGAGAGAGAGAGAGAAAGGCAGATAGAGAGAAAGAGAGGCCTCTAGCCACTGCAAACTCCAGACGCATGCACCCCCCTTGTGTAGGTCCTGGGGAATTGAACCTGGGTCCTTAGGCTTTGCAGGCAAACACCTTAACCGCTAAGCCATTTCCCCAGCCCAAGCAAGATTCTTTATTAACTAGTGTTAATACCATCTCACTATGTTAGAATTTTGAAAATATACAGAGCAGCCTTGTAGACTTTCATTTTAAATTCACTTTAACCTTTCTTATATTCAATAGAGACATGCAAAAATGGTTGCTGGCTCAGAAATGATCTTAAGTAGATTGAAATCATCATGAGCAGAAAGGCATCCTCTTTAAGTGTAAGAGAACATGCCATGGCCCTAAGGGCATAAAATAACTCTAGTTGAAATGAGAGAGAATGCTTAGAATGATTAATGATTTCATAATCTGAAAATCTCAGCTCACCAAATCCGGTGTTTCTCTTTTAAAAGATTTATTGTGGCCAGGTTATTCATCAAAATCTATTTTATGGGATGTTGACATTGTTTTAATAGGAAATTCAGAAATAATTAAGCATCTGTCAGGCATCATTTGTTTTTAATTATGCAGGTAAGTGCGAGGCTGGATCTGCTATCTGTATAAGGTTCTGATATCGGTGCATCAGACAATTAGAACACTAGATTGCAAAGTTGTTACACGGCATACACTGAGCAGCAATGAACTTGAGCAAGAGAACAGCTTCCCGTGCTTTCTTAATTACATTGTGCTTATAAATGACAAGACTTCCCTTTCCTGTAGCCTCCGCTTTTGGGTGTCCTGAAATGACAACACTAAGATTTAGTGAGTTCTTACTGCGGTCCAGATCCTAGGCTGGGGTAACTGACTTAATGCATTGTGTCAGTCAGTTGCCATGGTGACATGACTTCCTCATGTGGTAGTTAAATTTGGGATGCTGCCAGGTGAAATATAAATGTTTTCTTTTCCCATCTGAGCTCTATCTGCTTGAGGAAGTCTCTTGTAAGCGTGTGTGTGTGTGTGCGTGTGTGTGTGTGTGTGTGTGTGTGCTAATCTCTCTACTTTACACCACATGCTCTCACTTCTCCAAAAGAGAAGATATTTGATGCACATCACTTGCCCCTCATCTCCTTTTGTTGGTTATGGTATTTGTGCGTCTTGTATTAATTATGTTTCAAACTTGAGTAGTATCAACATGAGGTCTTGTTTCTTTACGGCTAGCTGGCCCTCTATGTTCCTTAAACTCTGGTTTTGAGTTCCCAGCTTGATATGGTTTGAGATGAAGACGCTGAGGAAAGCCTACTAACGCTGTCTTACAAGCAGCATTAAGCAAATATTTAAAAATAAATTTATTTAAAAGCCCTTTAGATTTGTAGAAAAATCCAAAAGATAGTACAGGGAGTTGTGTATTCCATACCCTCTCTTTCCTCTTATTGCCATCTAACATATTAATATGGAACCCTTGTTACCATAATGACCCACTGTTAATATGTTAAACATGTTTTGGTACCCTCTTTTCCCTTGTCCCTGTCCCCATTCTATTGGGGACGCTCCTCAGTGGGGTTGCAGGTATTCCCCATGGGGTTGTAGTTTATGCATTGTGGGAGCAGCAGTCCATTATTTGGGGGGGGGGAATACCTCTGGGCATGATGTCTGAACCCATATCTAAAATTGGGAACCAGATCAGAATTCTATGGAGACAAAGATTATGTTCTCCAATGTCAAACTCTCATTAGTCTTTCACTAAAAGAGGGGTTACATACATCAAATTCTCCCTAAATTAATAATGCTTATCCCATCTAAACTACACTGACTTCTTATTGCTTTTTTGAAAAACTATTTATTCAAGAGAAAGAGAGAGAACCGGGCGTGGTGGCACACGCCTTTAATCCCAGCACTTGGGAGGCAGAGGTAGGAGGATTGCCGAGAGTTCGAGGCCACCCTGAGACTACATAGTGAATTCCAGGTCAGCCTGGACCAGAGTGAGACCCTACCTCGAAAAACAAAAAAAAAAAAAAAAAAAAAAAGGAGAGAGAGAGAGAAAGTAAGAGGCAGACAGAGAGAGAAGAGGAGCACCACGATCTCCCGCCACTCCAAGTGAACTCCAGACACATGTCCCACTTTGAGTAGCTGGCTTTATGTGGGTACTGGGGAACTGAACCTTGGCTGCCAGGCTTTGCCAGCAAGTGCTTTTAACAGCGGAGCCATCTCGCCAGCACCACATCACCTTTAGTTAACATGTCTCATTAGGAGACTGTTAGGCATGACAGTTTTTTAGGCTTTCCATGTTGTTGATGGTCCGTGACAGTTTGAGAAGACTGGTCAGAATACTTTATGAAACATCCCCTCAATTGGGATTTGTCTGGTGCTTTCCTTAGGGTTAGACTGGGTCATGAGCTTGGGGAGCAAGACCGCAAGGTAGAATGCCATTTTCATGATATCACTCCATGGTGCATACTCTCCTGCTATTTGCCTTAACCACTTGGTCACCAGAGTGCTTGTCAGATTTTTCCCTTTTCATTTCTTGCTCCTGGAAGGAAGTCACTGAGCAGTGCACCCTTAAGGAAGCAACGGACTCACGCTATTGGAAATCAAGCTGCAGGGGCCTGGTGTGCTGTTGCTACTGGGGTGTTGTGTGTAGACCCACTCAGCTGAGAGAGCCAGGAAGTAGCGGGCGAGCTCTGTGGGATTAGAAACTCCCTCACCAGCAGCTCTCGTGTCTCAGGGTCAAGGGCACAGGCTCAGGGGAAGGAGGGTTTTGAGATTCATTTTAGAGAGCGTTAGACTTAAGAGGGAAAGCAAAGCAGAAAAACTCCCAAGCAGAAAGAAGTATTCCCCCTCCCAGACTGCCTGAGGATGGGGAGGGGAGGCTAGGAAAATGTCCCTCACACAGGGAAGAAAGAAAGAGGCCAAGGGAAGAAAGGGACAGAGAAGGTAAGGGGCTCACCCAGGTGGCTCCGGTGCAATTATAGGAATCAAGCATCTAATTAGAATGAGGCGCATCCTCAGGCTCAGATGTGTAAGAGAGGGACCTGATTGGTTGGTGGGCTCAAGGGGCTGACTCCAGGAGGGCCAGACCACAGGGCCCAGCCCAGGAAAAGTTCAGAAAGAAGCAGGAAGCAGATGCCAGAGTTGTTGCTGGCAGCCATCTTGGATGAGACTGAATCAGTCATGGGTTCTAGTCTGGCCAGAGAAGGCAGAGTGGTATCCAAATTTCTCTGTGCCAGTCCCTAGCTAACTTCCTTCCAGGAGAAAAAGATACCTAGTTCCTCTTGTATCTGGCACACTTCGGTCTCTGATGAGTTCCGTGTGTAACCATCTGCCATAGAGTAAGTTAAACATGAGGTCATACTATTTTTTTTATTAGAGAGAGAGAGAGAGAGGTAGATAGAGAGAATGGGCGCGCCAGCAGCCTTTCAGCCACAGTGGATGAACTCCAGATGCATGCGCCCCCTTGTGGGCAAGTGTGGTATTGCACCTTTGCATCACTTTTTGCATCTGGCTAAATGTGGGACCTGGGCTTGGCAGGCAGGCAGGTGCCTTAACTGCTAAGCCATATCTCCAACTCTAGTTATTTAGCACCTGGACCATGCTAGGCTCCCTTTGCTGGTCTGTAAACCCCACCGTACCAGTGAAAAAGCCCGACTTCCATTGTCCACCATCTACATACTTAACTGTTTGATTCCAACACACATGCACAGTGGTGTTAGAATGCTGAGCCCATCTCCTGGTGGGAGTCTTTTTTATCAGCAGAAGCATAGTGTTTTTGAGTAGTCCCCGTGGTCCAGTCATTTCCCACAGGACTGGGTCAGTACCTTCCTCTGCATCTCCCTCAGTGAGGTTGTTTCAAGCATTCACAATGTAACTGTATTGTTTCCTCCACATTTTTACAATTCATTCTGGAATCCTGAAATTTCCAAATGATTCTTAATTGTTAAGATTCACTCTTGGGCTGGAGAAATGACTCCCCAGTTGAGACATTTGCCTGCAAAGCCAAAAGATCCAGGTTCAATTCCCCAGTAATCACATGGAGCAAGATGCACAAAGTGGCACATGCGCCTGGATTTTGTTTGCAGTGGCTACAGGTCCTGGTGTGCACATTCTCATTCTCTCTCTCTCCTTGCAAATAAATAAATAAATAAATAAAAATTTAAAAACAGAGATTTGCTGCTTGTACTGAAAAGTTCTATGAATTTTGAAAAAATGCCTAAGTCATGCATTCACCATTGCACTCTCACACAAAATAGTGTTATCACCTTTGCTTCGCCTAGTGAACATCTCCCACTCTCCCTACACTTCAGGAATCCACTGACTGTTAAGCCATTCCTATGGTTTTGGTTTTTCTTGATAGTCATATAATTACAGTCAGACAGTATTTCACTCAACAGTATTCATGAAGCATTGTCCATGATTTTTCAGAGCTTGATAGCTAGTTTTCTAAATAATATACCATTGAATACATACATATATACATACATACATACATATCATGGTGTGTTTATCCATCTGCTTGTTGAGGACATCTTATATGCTGTTGATAGTAATTATGAATAGAGTCACATTCAAGTTTTTATGGGGGCCTAAGTTTCCAGTTCTGCGGGGTGAGTAATTCAGAGCACAATTGCAGTAACCTGGGGTAAGACTAAGTCAAGTTCTTGAGAATCTGCTATAGTCTCGTTTGTGATGTGGCTGTTCTATTCTGCATTCCCACCAGCAGTTAATGAATCTTCATTTGTCCGGATCCTTACCATCAAGTGATCTTGTCACTCTTTTTTTTTTTTTCTTCTATTTTCACCTATTTCATCTATTTTTAATAGATGTATAAGATGGGCATGGTGGTGCACACCATTAATCCCAGCACTTGGGAGGCAGAGGTAGGAGGATCACTGTGAGTTTGAGGACACCTTGAGACTACATAGTGAATTCCAGGTCAGCCTAGGCTAGAGCAAGAACCTATCTTAAAAAATAAAACAAAACAAAATAGGCATAAAGTATTTCATTGTTGTTTAAATTTTCAAACCATAGAGGTATTTTGCGAGATAGAATGGGTGCACCAGAGGCCTCTCAGCTGCTGTGAACGAACTCCATACGCGTGCGCCCCCTTGTGGGCAAATGAGGCATTGCACCCTTGCATAACTTTTTGTGTCCAGTTTAAATGTGGGACCTGGAGATTGGAACCAGTGTTCTTAGGTTTGGCAGGCAGGTGCCTTAACTGCCAAGCCATCTCTCCAGCCCTATTTTGCATCTTTTTACATGGTTATTTGCATTTTCCATATATTATTTAGTGAGGTATTTGTAGATCTTGTGCTTGTTTTAAAATTAGGTTATTTTCTTACTGAGTTTTAAGAGTTCTTTGTATATTTTAGATTTACTTTTTTAAAAAATATTTTATTACATTTATTTATTTGAGAGCAAGAAAGAGAAAGAGGAAGGTAGAGAGAGAGAGAGAGAATGGGTGTATCAGGGCCTCCAGCTGCTGAAAACAAACTCCAGATGCATGCACCACCTTGTACATCTGGCTTACATGGGTCTTGGGGAATCAAACCTGAGTCCTTTGGCTTTGTAGGCAAGTGCCTTAACCATTAAGATATCTCTCCAGCCCTAGATCTGCCTTACCAGATTTCTGTTTTATAAATATCTTTTCCTGGAGGGTTTCACTCTGGTCCAGGCTGACCTGGAATTAACTTAGCCGCAGGGTGGCCTCGAACTCTCAGTGATCCTCCTACTTCTTTTTCCTTTTGCTGGTGGCCCAGCTAACTTTCTTTCCTTTTGCTGGTGGAGGTAACTCAAGATGGAATTTCATGTAGTTCAGGCTGGCCTTGAACTCACTATGTAGACAAGGCTGGCCTTGTACACTGAGCCTTGTATACTCCCCAGTTTCCAGATATGTAGCCTTCTCATCCCTCCTCTTCCATCCCACACACACAAAAGGAAAATCTGAAAAATTAGGTAGCTTTGAAAATGATGAATCTCGACCTTTGGCACATGTGACCTGTACAGTGAGTATGGGCAGACCGTGGGCTTGAGGTCCAGGGGAGACTCATTCGCCAGGAAGCTAGCCTAGAAGACCACGGCTTTCTAACACGTCCACTTGTGTTCCAACGCACTAGACCTTTTCCATTCCACATTCCAGTGGGAACATTTGACACACTGAGATGATGCCCAACCAAAAAGGAACGTCAGGAACCCAGCAGACCGAGTGGCTGGATTCAGAGCCATGCTCTGGGTGCACATGTACAATTGTCACTTCAAAATTGCAAGCAGGCATTGAAATAGGATGGGCCAAGAGTAGTGAAGGATACTGGGCTGTTTCAGTGGGATCGTGAAGAGTGAAAGAGGACAGGAAAGTAATGTGGGGACAGTGCCGACACAGCCAGAGGTGTCCATTTCTTGTAATCTTATGCAGGAGATTAGTTAGTTTTTACTAATAGAAATAACCATTACATATAGAAAGGGATGGAGAGATAGCTTAGCAGTTAGGGCATTTGCCTGCAAAGCATAAGGACCCATGTTTGATTCCCCAGTACCCACATAAAGCCAGATGTACAAAGTGGCACATTCATCTGGAGTTCGTTTTTTAGTGGCTAGAGGCCCTGGTGCATCCATTCGCTCTCTGATTACAAATAAATAAATACACAATTATGGATGCTTGCTTGCAAAGCCTGCTGGCCTTGGTTCAATTCCCTAGTAACCAAGTAAAACAAGATGCACAAAAAGTGCACACATCTGGAGTTCATTTGCATTGGGGGAGACTCTGACAAATTTATTTGAGAGGCTCTGCCTCTCAAATAAATAAATAAGAATATTAAAAAAATTTTAAAAACCCCACAATTGTCTTTATGAGTCCTTCCTTAGCAGGAAAACCACACTCACTACTGCTAAAAGTCAGATCATAATGGGTCATCCATGTTCACCAGTCTTTCTTTTAACAACCCAACACAATGTTAGGGTCTGAGAATCGCTGAATAGTATGTGAAAACAAGGGGCGTTTATTCTGCACAATCAACCAGCATGCAGGGGTCAACCATCCACACAAAATGACGACCCCAGGAGGATCTCACAGGCTCCTTTTATTTTTTATTTTTTTTATTTTTTGGTTTTGCAAGGTAGGGTCTCACTCTGGTCCAGGCTGACCTGGAATTAACTATGTAGTCTCAGGGTGGCCTCGAACTCTCAGTGATCCTCCTACCTCTGCCTCCCGAGTGCTGGGATTAAAGGCGTGTGCCACCACGCCCGGCTACAGGCTCCCTTTATGCACAACTAAGGGAATTTTGGCGGGCTTTCAGTCTTTAAACATGATTGGTTAATTTGAACATTAACAGTACTTGTGTTTCTTTGATTGGTCTTAAGATTTTGACGACTAGGTCTAGGGGAATTCTAGGCGGGTGAGGTAATCTCCTAACGTGATCAGCTAAAAGCAAGGAGCAGTTATATTTGTTTATCTTTGATTGGCTGGGGCAAAAGGGACAAGTCTGATGACTTTACAGGAACTGACTCAGCCTTTTTCTGGTCAGGGCAGTCACTGATTAATGGCCCTTTGTTTCAGGTTTCCCAGGAATCTTGCCTGTCCCTCCAGGAAATTGAAATTTAGGCCTAGCTAGAGTGGTGTCTTACTGAAGCCTGTCATGGCGTCAGTTTTGTCCTTTCAACAACAGGTGTTGCTATCCGTTCTTGTGAAGGACAGCTGGACAGCGTAACCGTGCAGGGTTACAAGCAGTGGCAGACCTGTACTCTTCCCGGTGGCTGGCAGATTCTGTCCTCTACTTCTCTTAAAGCAGTGGGGTCCCGCCTCTGTGCACGTTCCGTTCATCTGGAAGCTTTGAAATCTGGTCCTGCTCAGCCCTGACCCACTGACTCCGCATCTCCAGGCCTGGGATCCAGGGAACCAGTCATGCTAACAGCTGGATTGGTCAGGGTTCTCGAGTGGATATAGATGCGATTCACTGATTGGCTTATAGGTTAGGAGGCGGAGCGACACAACAAGACCGCCTGCAGGCTGGAGAGATCCAGGACCAGGTAGCGAGCTGCCGGGTCCAAGAAGCTGGATGTTTCCAGCAGTCCCGGTCCGCGGCTGAAGGCCTGGAAACTCCCTGGACAGTGGCTGGTTCTGAGTCCATGTTTGAAAGGCCAAAGAAAAAAGGGGCTTGGACTGAGACAACGGCGGCAGTGACCGGCACTCACTGAGGAAGAAAGGGCTTGGACACCTGAGAATGCTGGTCATCTAGTTTGCAGCCAGCCAGGCCCCCAGTCCACTGGATGTTGCTGTATACAGTGAGGGCTGGCCTGCTGTTCCAGGTCATTGTCCCCCATGTCAATCCTCTCTGGAAATATCCCTACCCCCAACCCCACAGTTTAAGCAAGACCAACCATCCCAGTGGCTAAATTGAGAAGCAGTCTGGGAGACTGGCTTACATGAAAGAGGCAAAGACTCACTCAGATTGATTATTAATTTTAAATTTATTAACATAAGTGAAGCAGAGTGGTGAACCAAACATGGGTCTTGCCAGTTGCCTTGAAAAGGCATAAGTAAAACAAAGAAACAAACAAACAAAAAAAAAACAAACTGCTTCAACAGAAGAGTATGGAGAACGGAATAATAAATAATGATGAGCCCACCTCTCAGAGTTATGCTGTGTCAGTTTTCGTGAATAATTAACTTTATACTTCTTCCTGGCTCTGGGATTCTTTCTCTGAAGGGAAGGCATATTTGTTCAACTTCTTGCATCCTCCATTCTCTTTAGAATGAAGGTGTACAGCTTTGCATAAATGCAACATATTCCACACAACTTTCCAAAACACCAGTGTTTTTGTCGTTCCCTGTGTTTTTTTTTTCTTGGAGAGAGTCAGAGAGAGGAGAGGGCCTCTCAGCCACTGTGAACGAACTCCAGACACGTGCACCCCCTTGTGGGCAAGTGCAGCATTGCGCCCTTGCATTGCGCCTGGCTAACCACGGGACCTGGAGAATTGAAAGAGCGTTCTCAGGCTTAGCAGGCAGGCTCCTTAACCCCTAAGCCATCTCTCCAGCCCATTCCTTGTGTTGTTGAGATTTACCAATGCTGACATGAACGGCCATGTAGTGTTCCATAACATCTGCCACACATGGACATTTGAAATGTTTCTCACTATTTACCGTTTAAGACAAGAAGAATGCGCCCGATAGCCCTCTTCCTTGTGCGGCCTGCAGAGAGATGCCTTTAGAAATTCTACTGAGAAGAAAAACTGTGGTGAGAAGTTCACATGTTCTCCGTTTTGCTCAGCGTGGGCAGGTTGCTCTTCAGTGTAAGTTTAATACGTTTTCATATATACCAATATTTTTCTTTTCTTTTCTTTTCTTTTTTTGTTTTTGTTTTTGTTTTTCAAGGTAGGGTCTCACTCTAGCTCAGGCTGACCTGGAATTCACTCTGTTATACCAATATTTTCAAAGCAGTGTCTGTTGCTTTACATCTGCGACAGTCCTGGGTATTATCAAATTCTTAATTTTGACCAAACTGATGGGTATGAAATGGTTTAACTGCTTTAGTTTGCATAGCCCCGATTATTAAGAGATTTCAGCAGGTTTCCCATGTTTATTGCCAGGTGATTCTGTTTTCTTTTTCGCTTGTTTTTCCCCGTTGATTCTCAGGGTGGTTTCTGTTCACTCTCACCATCTCTTGTCAGATACACACACACTGAAAATAAGTTGCCAGCTTGTGGCTTGTCATTTCAATTTGGTGTTGTGGTTGGTAAAATTCTTGATCTGCTACAGTTAAATGTATCCATCTTTTCCTTTATAGTGTGCAGTTTAAAAACTTTTAAAGGGCTGGAGAGATGGCTTAGCTGCTAAGGTGCCTGCCTCCTAAACCTAAGAACGCTGGTTCCAATCCCCAGCGGTTTCCATCTCCAGGTCCCACGTTTAGTCAGATGCAAAGTGACACAAGGGCGCAATGTCGCACTTGGCCACAAGGGGGCGCGCACATCTGGATTCCGTTCACAGCAGCTGAGAGACTGCTGGCGCGCCCATTCTATCTGTCTTCCTCTCCCTCTCTGTTTCTCTCTGTGTCTCTCTCTCCAAAAATAATTTAAAAAAAAAAACTTAAAAAATCCTTTTGTACTCAGAGGTCATAAAGATATTTCCCCGTATCCTTTCCTAAAATGTTAAGTTTCCCTATGGAGGACTTTTGCCCTGGAGTTCATTTGGGAATTTTTATAATAGAAGAGACAAAGTTATGCTAAAGGTACACCCTGCCCCCAAATCACAGAGGCTACATTTTGACATCTCATTTACACTGCATATCCACCATGGTTTTGCAAGGATTTCTGTCCATCACAGCCTCCCAGGGACCCAGGTAGATGGTGGCTTGTAGACAGGGGGCATCATGTGTGTTAGACCATCCCAAATGAGCCCAGGCCTGTCCGATATCTCAGAAGCCAAGCAGGGCTGCCTGGCCTGGTTAGTACTTGGATGAGAGACAAGGGTGTGGATATGTCTGTGTGGAGGAAGAAGTGTGGTGCACGTTTCTTCTGCTCACTTTTAGTGGCCAAAGAAAGTCATGTGACCATGTAACGTCAGAGGGGACAGGGAGGTAGGCGCAATCCCACTGTGGACTGCAGAGCAGGAAACAACTGGAGTTAGGGCAGAACAGCGCTGGTGACTACAGAGCACGATGAAGTTTGGAACTTACTTTTATCACACTCATAGTCATGGAAGCACTATTTTTATAATCACTCATATTTCCTTTTCTCTTTTTTCCTCCTTCCTTCCCTCCTTCCTTCCTTCCTTCCTTCCTTCCTTCCTTCCTCTTTCTCTCTCTCTCTTTCTTGTTTCTTTCTTTGTGTGTATACGCATGTGTGTGTGAGTGAGAGTCCAAGTGTACACAGTGTACGTATGCTCAGAGGACAATGTCTGGGAGGCTCTCCTGTCCCCGCCTCCGCCTCGCTGTCAGCACTCCGGGATTACACAAGTCCATCACAACTCCCAGCTTTCACAAGGGGGCTAGAAATTCAAATCTTTGTACTTAGGCTCAAGTACAAAAGCTCTTTTGCCAATGACCCATCTCCCCACATATTTCCTTTTTTATTTATAATGCCCCCCTCTTGCCACTATGAAGTGTGAGTTTATTTCTGTCTGTCATACAACTTTGTTCTACTCATTCAGTTTTGCAATGCATCTATACTGTTTTAATCATAATGGCTTTATGTAGTTCATCAGATTCTTGCAGTGAAAGACCCCTGCTTTAAGGCTGCCTCAGCTACATTCTCTCTTTTCCTCTCTCTACCTCTTCCCTCTCTCATACATAAATAAAAATAATTTAAATAAAAAAGGAGAAATGGCTTAGTGGTTAAGGTGCTTGTCTGTAAAGCCAAAGGACCCAGGTTCAATTCCCCAGGACCCATGTAAGCCCAGAGTGTCACATGTGTCTGGAGTTCATTTGCAGTGGCTGGAGGCCCTGGTGTGCCCATTCTCTCCTTCTTCCTCCCTCTCTCTACCTCTTTTCTCTCTCATAAATAAATAAAAATTTAAAAATAGTAATTTTAAAAACCACCTCAGCCAGTCTTGGACCTTGACTTTTCCTATATATTTCTTAAATCCATTTGTCACGTTTTATGAATACTCTTTGGATTTTGCCCAGTGTTCCTCAGCAAGCAGATATGGACTTCAGATTAGGAACATGGCTGGGTCCTTCCCGTTCCCCTTTAAAGACAGGGAAGAGAATCCTCTAGCCTTCTCCCCCAGCTCCTTCAGACCATGGGGCTTGCTTCTATACCTGCTACAGCCCCTAGCAGGAGGTGTTCCCAGAGTCAATAGCACTTGAGTTTAACTGGGCGTCCAAGTCTAGGGGAGAGCCTGCAGAGAGGCTGCAAGCCTGTCTTAATAGCGCTGGTGGGGACGGTACTGAATCTGCGTCCTACCCTCCTCTGCTTCACCTCCCACCTGGATATGGCACGGCGGCCATGTTACAGGGTAGGGACAGAATTTCCCACTCATCCCCATAGCCAGGTCTCCTGGAAATGAGCTCTGTCTCCCATTTCTTCCTAAAGCATCGATCTCTGATGACTCAGCTAGCCCGCAAGCACCTCCTGACACAGCTGGCTCTTTGAATTAATCAGCTCTATCATCCTTGTTATTCCTCCTGGGGGACATGGTCAGTGTCACACAACAAATATTTACTGAGTCAGCCTGTGGTGGAGATGGCAGACTTTTAGTTCTCCTCAAGTGTAGCTGGTTAGAGACCAAAGGAATGTCACGGAACCTATCGAAGATATCTTTTTCATCCACCGACAACTCTGGTGGGATTTTTCCCATTTTTAGTGTTGCTGTGTGACTCAGCCCTCTTTCCTTCCTTGCCCTTTTGTAGCAGGAAAGGAAGACACGCATTGTGTTTCCTATGACTCAGCGGCCAGCATGGATTTGTTCTTGGTGGGCTCTTTGTGGGGCCGAAGGCTCTACACTCCATAGAGGAGAGAGGGAAGCGAGCCCTGGCTTCTGAATTTGTAGTTGTGAAGCCAGAATCAGAGGCTGTTTGTTTCTGCTCAAGTACTGGGTACGTTGGTGGTCTTTGGGTGAGTGACGGGCATTGGTAAAGAAATACAAATAGGGCTGGAGAAATGGCTTAGTGGTTAAGGCGTTTGCCTGCAAAGCAAAAGGATCCCGGTTCGATTCTCCAGGACCCACATAAGCCAGATGTGTGAGGGGCACATGCATCTGGAGTTCGTTTGCAGTGGCTAGAGGCCCTGGCATACCCATTCTCTCTCTCTCTGCTTCTCTTCTCTCTCTCTCTCTCTCTCTGCTTGCAAATAAATAAATAAATAAATAAAAGTTTAAAAATATTTTTAAAAAAAAAAAGAAATACAAATACTTTTTGTGCACTCTCCTATCCAATGAGTTTAACAAGGAAAATGGTGAAGTTTAACATTGGCCTGTTTTGTTAATACTTATATTACAGAAACATGACAGAACAATTGGAGAGCTCTCATTGAGGGAATGGAACATAGAGAAATGGTTGGCTTAGCGGCCTAGGACACTGCGTGGCTTGGGCAGTAAACACAATGCCCGTGAGTAACGTTGGTGACCTGCACTAAGTTTCACATACACTGCACTCCAAACAATGAGACGGGTTTCTCCTCCCCTAGCGGGCACCATTTGTGATTACTTTCTATTTTAATACTACTCACTTCTACAGATTCAGAAGTCACAGCTCAATTCCCACTCTCCTCTCTGGCGCGCAGAGCCTTCTGCCCCACACAGGGCCATCCGTCTTATGCCAGTTTTTTTTTTTAATTTTTTTTTTTTTTTGGAGAGATACACAGAGAGAGACAGAGGGAGAGGGAGACAGATTGAGAATGGGCGTGCCAGCAATCTCTCAGCTGCTGTGAATGAAATCCAGATGTGTGCGCCCCCTTGTGGTCAAGTGCGGCATTGCGCCCTTGCGTCACTGCATCTGGCTAAATGTGGGACCTGGAGATTGGAACTGGGTTCTTAGGCTTAGCAGGCAGGTGCCTTAACCGCTAAGCCATCTCTCCAGCCCCAGTTTTGGGTTCAAGTACGATAACACAAACTGTGTCCTCTAAGTGAACATTTTTTTTTTTTACTTTATTTATTTTTGGAAAGAGAGACAGAGAGAGACAGAGAGAGGAGAGGGAAACAGATAGAGAGGTGGGTGCGCCAGCAGTCTCTCAGCTGCTGTGAACAAAATCCAGATGTGTGCGCCCCCTTGTGGGCAAGTGCAGCATTGCGCCCTTGTCTCACTTTGCATCTGGCTAAACGTGGGACCTGGAGATTGGAACCGTGTTCTTAGGCTTAGCAGGCAGGCGCCTTAACCGCTAAGCCATCTCTCCCACCCTAAGTGAACTTTTACCATCTTATGCCTATGCAGAACTAGACACAGACACAATTAAAATTAGATGCATCATGAGACGGGAAATGTGCAGTAAAGGAAAGATTATATAACTCAAGTGCATCAATCAAAATAGGAAACTGCCCAAAGCATACCCCTTATCTTAGCACCTAACCCCAAATTCTCATGGACACTTGAAAAAGAAGCTTCTGGGAATAACTGAGACCCTGAGTACTCTTCTATTCTTGACAGTGTACTATCACTTTATTTATTTATTTATTTATTATTTTATTTTATTTTATTTTTAATAGAGACAGACAGAGAAACACATACACACAGAGAGAGAACTGGCACGCCAGGGCCTCAGTCACTGTAATCAAACTCCAGATGCTTGCGCCACCTGGTGGGTATGTGCGACCTTGCGCTTGCCTCACCTTTGTATGTCTGGCTTACGTGGGATCTGAAGAGTCAAACGTGGGTCCTTAGGCTTCACAGGCAAGTGCCTTAACTGCCAAGCCATCTCTCGAGCCCTATTTATTTATTTTAAAATATTAATTAATTTTCTTAGGGAGAGAGAAAGAGAGCATGAATGAGTGAAAATTGGTTCTCCAGGGCTTCTTGCTCCTGCAGCCAAACTCCAGACACATGCATCACTTTGTGCATCTGGCTTAGTTGGGTACTGGGGAATTGAACACAGGACGTTAGGCTTTGTAAGCAAGTGCCTTTAACCACTGAGCCATCTTTCCAGCACTCGCTTTGCTTTTAATAAAGTTTCTTGCTGCTTTACCCTATGTGTGCATCTTTTAAAATTCTTTGAATAATGCTCCAAGTACCTGGAAACCCCCGGAGACCACTGGTAACATCATCATTTGTAGTGCTCCTTGGAGGCTGGCTGTTAAGGTTTTCATGTCGTTTTTCCCCCACCAAAACTCATGTTGAAATTTGGTCAGTGGCGTAGTGAGTTAGGAGATGGGCCTTTAATTGGGATGAATGTCTATTTCGTGAGGATTAGTTCTCTCAGAAATGGATTAGTGGAGCACAAGTTGATATGAAGCAGGTGAGTTCCTGTGTCTGCCCCCCCCACACACTTTCTTCAGCTTGTACTTCCATGCGTGATGTCACCCGCCTGTTATAATGCATCACAAGACTCCGGATATGCCCATCCTATCTTGAACTTCCCAGGCTTTGCAGTCATGAGTTAATTACCCTTCTTTACTTGGAAATCACCCAGCCTTGAGTAATCTGTTATAGCACCAAACAAACAATTAGAATACTGGCCAAAGGGAACCTTGGTCAATTCCAAAGGGAAAAATTCACATTAGCCAGGAAATCAGATTAAATAGCTTCTAGGGTCCCTTCTATGTTGGTTCCTTGGGGGTGCGATAATAAAGCACCACAAACTAAGTGATTTAACAATAAGCATTTGTTTCCTCCCACATTTAGGGGGTTGAGGTCTGAGCTCCAGATATGGGCAGAGCCTTGCAGTCTTTGAAGGTTCTGGAAGCATCTTCTTCCAGGCCTTTCCTGGTAGTATCTCCTGATAAAATGTTGCTCCAGAATTACAAGGCATCTCCTACTGCTTCTGACTCTCAGTGCCCAAATCTTCCCTTTTCATAAGGACACTGGAATTGTTGGATTAGGACTCACCCTATTCCAGGATCACCTCACCTTATCCAGTTATACCTGCAGAACTGTCTTTCTTTCTTTCTTTCTTTCTTTCTTTTTTCTTTCTTTCTTTCTTTCTCTCTCTCTCTCTTTCTTTCTTCTTTCTCTCTCTCTCTCTTTTTTTAAAAGGTAGAGTCTCACACACTGACCTGGAGTTCACTATATAGTCTCAGGCTGGCCTTGAACTCACAGTAATCCTCCTACCTCTGCCTCCCAAGTGCTGGGATTAGAGATGTGCATAAACACGCCCCTAGCTCTAGTAACTGTATTTCCAAAATACAGTCTGACTCACTGGAGGTTAGTACTTCAACATATGAATGCTTAGGGGACACAAACCAGCCTCTCACACCCACCACACCTTCAGATGTTAAATTCAGTCGATCAAAGTTATAAAGGTCAATTATATATGATGCCCATCTACACTATTTCCTAGCCATTTTTAGCTATTGCTCCTCTAATATTGATATTCTTCCTTGTCTGGGCTTAATGAGGACAATCATGTCTTTCCTCTTACTGTAAATTCCTTCCAGAAATCCTCTTCCTTCTTTGTGTTTCTTTAGCTCTGCAGAGGACTATCTATAGCTTTCACTTACCTCTCACAAGAGATTCCTGCCTTGGGGGTACATAGTGGAAGTCTAGCCTGGCCTTAGATCAGCAATTATCTTGATTTTCTCAAAGACTCTTCTGCTCTTCCTCTGTTCTTTTCTACTCTGAAAGGATGAAGCTTTCTATCCTTTAAACCTTCACTGTGCCCGGGGAGTGTGCAATGCATACTCAAGATTTTAAAGGAACTCAATGTGATGATTCATCTTGATTGACAACTTGACTGGATCTAGAATCACCCTGGAAACAAATCCCGGGTATGGCTGTGAGAGTTTCTAGATTAAGTTACCTGAGGTGGGAAGACCCACCCTAACTGTGAGTGGCACTATCGGAGGAGCTGAGGTCCCAACTGAATAGAGAGGAGAAAGTGAGCTGAGCTCCAGCACTGGTTGCAAGGTGACCAGTGGCTTTCAAGCTCCTGCCGCCATGCCTTCCCTATAGAAGACTGCGCTCTCAAACTGGAAGCCAAAATAACCCCGTTCTTTCTTAATTTTGTCATGGCAATGAGAAAAGTAACAAATCCACTCAGCAACGCCAGAACAATCTTGACAATCTCTTCTGAAGCAGAGTCCAACAAAACTTTAAAACAAAAGCATTTAAATATAATGAATGAATCTCTCACAGGAAGATAGAGACAAAACAGCCAATTCGAAATAAACTGTGTTTATGGACTTTCTCTAGTAATAATGAGAATATTCTTCTGATGGTATTATAAGAAAAACAATCAGAAAACAAGCTTACATGCTTGGTACAATTTCAGTATGAGGAAAAGCAACTGAAAAGGGCTGGAATGACATAAAGCCACGTGTAAACACATTTGCTGTCGGCAAACAATAGGATTCAGGTGATTTTGATTGTTTCTTTATCATTCTTGCCATTATTTTCTCCATGTCTTTCTGGTAGCCTGTGCTTCTTTGTCCCGGGTCTTTCTTTTGTTAACGAAGGCACAGTGTGTAAGTTCCTGCTCCTCAAGTCAGCACTGTGCATCAGATAACCTGCAGGCCTAGTTTTCTAACACTTGCAGACATTCACTATCCAATATCAGTTTAATAGCTATAGAAGAAAGATGATTCAGGCTGTGTAGTTTTGTATGAGAAATAATGTAGAATGGCCATTTTCCTCATTTTCTCCTTCAATTACTCTTCAAACTCCTGTCATATGCTATATGTAGATCATAATGAAGTTATGCTCAGAAGCCCAAGGTTAGATGAAAATGGGAGTATAGATTGAAAGCCAGGAAGCTGTTAGTCATGTAGGCTAATTATACGTGCTGCTGTTGCGTTCCAAATGATCTTGACCAAAGAGACTTGTGCTGCTGGAAACTGATGAGCTTTTTTTTTTTTTTTAAATTAAAAAATTTTTTTATATAATGCCAAGCTTTGGTGTAATCAGAGGCTACAGGGGTGGCTGTCCCCTCAAGGAAGGGTTATGTGAAGTTGGTGTCCTAAGTGGAACCCTTTGGAGGTTCGGGGCACTTGTACTCTCACCTCTGCCTGAGCCCGGGACAGCTATCTGCAGGGACTTCCTGCGCTCAGGCTTCCTCTGTGCTGGGCCTGCACCTCTCGTGTGTCTTGTGCCTGAGCAGTCAGGTCCAGGGCTGTGGCACATTGCTTAGGCTAAATACTTTTGAGAACTGTCTTAAGTGGGGATCCTACGGCAGACCTGCTAGCTTGTGGGGAGTGAAGGGAGAGAGGCAGACCCACTGTCTCTGGGAGAGGCCAGATCATCACACCATGCTTCTGTTCAGGAAGCCTGGGACGGCAGGATCTTATACCCTTCCTCACGAGTTGTCACATCTTCATCGAATCCAGATCTCTACAAAATGGGACGCATTCCTGACTTTGTCCATGGGCAAGAACATGGGCAGAGAAGATGGGAGAGGAGAGTCAGCCCCGCCTTGAGGCAGCTCTTTACTGATTTCCATAGAGCCCTGTGATTGCTGGAGCCTAGATCTTAATCCAAAGGCCAACGTGAAAGCAAAGTCAATTCACCTCTTCTACCCATTGAAAGTCTCCATAGCAACAGAAGCGGGTGGGGCTCTCTGGCAATGTGATGAAGAGTACTGGGGGCTTTAAGGAAGACTGCCTGGCTGACGTGACCCGTTCAGGAAAACCTCTGTTTTCGCCCCAGTGACTGAGTCCACAGTAAACTGATCTGAGCACTAGTAAAATGGGAATTCCTCTCATCAAAGATTTGTTCTATGGGCTGGGGAGATGGTTCAGAGTTTAAAAGCACTTGCTCTCCAAGCCTACCCACTGGAGTTTGGATCTCCAGAACCCACATGAAGCCAGATGGGAGGGGCTCAAGTGTCTACAATTCCAGGGCACCTATAGCAATAAGAGGCAGATCCTGAAGAATTGTGGTAAAGCTTGCTGGCTAGTTAGCCTCCCATTTTCAAAGGCAAAACAAGAGAGAGTCTATCTCAAACAACATGGAAGGTGACAATCACCACCCCGAGGTTGTCCTCTGGCGACATGCACACTGTGGCACATGCACCCTCAAACATCATATACACATACACATTTTTAAAAAAATTATTTATTTGCAAGGAGAGAGAGAGAGAGAGAGAGAGAATAGGCATGCCAGGGCCTCCAGCTGGTATAAGCAAACTCCAGATGCATGTGCCACTTTGTGCATCTGGCTTTATATGGGTACTGGGGGATTGAACCCAGGTCTTTAGGCTTTTCAGACAAGTGCCTTAACTGCTGAGCCATCTTTCCAGCCCTCAGGAAAGTAGGTTTTCCTTTTCTTTTGAAGCAGGGTCTCAGTCTAGCCCAGACTGAGCTGGAACTCACTCTGTAGTTCCAAGCTAGCCTTGAACTCACAGCCTTCCTCCCACCTCTGCCTCCTGAGTGCTGAGATTAAAGGTGTGCGCCACTATGCCCGGTGGCACACACACAATTTTTTCTATGACATATAAATGGAGGACTGCAACTGCTAGCAAAAATGAATCTAAGCAAAGAGCTCCGAGCTTCTCAGTGGTGAAGTCTCTGCGCCACAATACAAGAATGACTCATAAGTATCCACTAATGGTGATGGATACAGAGCTATTCTCCTGCCTCGACCCAAATACCAGAGTGCTTCCTCTCCGTGACATGGCAGTAAGGACCACAAACACCCACTGCCTCGATGTGAGGTCAGAGCTTCCAGCAGCATGTCCAGCTCCTCTCATGTCAGCCCAGGGAAGATTCACCTGTAGCATATCAAGGTAACTTTAACACAGAACGTCAGAGGATTCGCGCTAACCCAGGTAAGTGGTGCATACCACCTCCACCCCACTGTGCATGAGAGGCAGCTTAGAAGGGAACTAATTTACTACTTAGTGTGCAGACTCCTTATATGCCGGAAGCTCTGTGCTTAGCTGAGCATTTGTTTGATAATATCCTCTTCTTTCTCAGACAAGAAAGTACTCCTATCTTCCAGCTGATCTGAGTTAAGGATGAAGCCAAGTCAGCATGAAGTGAATGAATGAATGGAGAATGAATGAAAGAATGAAGTGAAAGCCAACATGGGCTCCATGGCTCGCTGGGGTCTTCTGTGCCCACCCCACCCCACCCCATTTGTCAATCCCACTGAATATCCTGCCATCAACTTGACATTAATAGTTTCAGAGCTAAATCGAAGATGTTTTCTTTTCTTTTTCTTTTTTGGTTTTCTGAGATAGGGTCTCATTCTTGCCCAGGCTGACCTGGAATTCACTATGCAGTTTCAGGATGGCCTTGAACTCACGGTGATCCTCCTACTTCTGCCTCCTGAATGCTGGGACTAAAGGTGTGCACCACCACGCCCAGCCAGTGAAGATGTTTTCTACTGAAACAAAACAGAAGACTCACAAATAAATCTGTTAAATTATTTGTTGCTAGTCTGTTGTATTTTATTTTATTTTATTTTATTTCATTTCATTTCATTTTTTTGAGATGGGTCTCATGTAGGCTAGACTAGCTTAGAACTCACTCGGTAGCCAAGGATGACCTTGAGCTTTTGGGCCTCCTTCTTCCATGTCCTGAGAGCTGGGGATTGTCCTGCGTGCTAGCCAAGCATGCTGCCTATGAGTTACACCCCCAGCTCTGGTGTTTATCCTTTAAAAGTTATTGTAATTTTTTATGAGAGAGAGAGATTAGGCCTTAGCCATTGTGAATGATGTCGAGACCCATGCGCCTCCTTGTGTGCATGCACCTCCTTGTGCGCATGCGTCACCTTGTGCATCTGGCTTATGTGGCTTCTGGGGAGTCAAACCTGGGTCCTTAGGCTTTGCAGGCAAGCGCCTTAACCACTAGGCCATCCCTCCAGCCCTGTTACCTTTTAATGCAAAAAGATGTACCAATTTGTTCTTTGGGGTTCTGGTACCACGTTTTCTCTGCATCTACATCACACCTGAAGGCATGACAGTGGCTTGGGAATTTGTTTCTGAGTCTTCATAGTTTTGGGTGAATTCTTTGTCCCCTCCCTTCTTCTCTTTGCTCCCTCCAAGACATCCTCCTTTCTTCCCAGACTTGGTGGCTCTTTGCTGTGGAGGGAGCAGGTTTCTGTAGGTAGAGGCATTCTTACCTTGTTCTTCACCCTCAGCTGATATTTTTCCAAGTTTCCTTCCATGCATGCCCCTGTTGCTCTCTCTTCAGACATACATGGTATAGTAGTTTGAATGGATGTCCCCCAGTATATTCAGTTTTATTAAAGAAAATATCTGTTGTTAGTACTTATCAGGCGGGTCCTGAACTGCCTGTCACCCTGCTTCACTATGCAGCATTTTGTAGGACTTAGGAAAGCCTGTTCTAGGTGTCTCTTCCACCACTTATCAAAAGGCATGTGGAGGCTGGAGAGATGACTTAGCAGTTAAGGCACTTGCCTGCAAAGCCTAGGGACCCAGGTTCGATTCCCCAAAACCCATGTAAGCCAGATGCTCAAGGTGGCACACATATCTGGAGTTTGTTTGCAGTGCCTAGAGGCCCTGGAGGGCCCATTTTCTCCCTCCCTCCCTCCGTCTCTCTCAAGTAAATTTTAAAAGGCATGTGGATTTCTCATCTTAGCTTCCTAATCGGTCTTACTAATGCTTACTACAATGTAGAAACAAGTCAAACTGTCTCATGTTAGGATCCACATATGAGGGAGAACATGCAACATTTGTCTTTCTGAGCCTGGGTGATTCTCTTAGCATAATTTTTCCAGGTCCATCCACTTTCCTGAAATTTTCATAATTTCATTTTTCCTTACCACTGAATAGAACCCCCTTGTGTATATGTACCACATCTTCATTATCCATCTGTCACTTGGTGGGCACCTGGGCTGTTTCCATTTCCTGGCTATTGTGACCAGAGCAGCAACAAGCATGACTGAGCAAGTGTCTCAGTAGTAAAGTGCAGAGGCTTTGGGCTCTATGTCCAGGGGGAGGAAAGCCGGGTCACATGCTCGATCTATTTGTAAATTTTTACAAACCTCCACACTGATTTCCGTGGCTCTGCAAGTTCGTATTCCCACCCACAATGGACGAGGCTTCCTCTTTCCCCATACCCTCGCCAGCATTTGTTGTCATTGATTGTTTTGGTGACAGCCAAACTCCAGGATCGGACAAAAGAATTACTTGTGGGCTCTGATTTTTTTTTTTTTTCGAGGTAGTGTCTTACTCTAGCCCAGGCTGACCTGGAATTCACTATGGAGTCTCAGTGTGGCCTCAAACTCATGGCAATTCTCCTACCTCTGCCTCCAGAGTGCTGGGATTAAAGGCATGTGCCACCACACCCGGCTGATTTTTTTTTTTAATTTGAGAGAGACAGAGAGAGAAGGAGAGAGAAAGAGGAAGAAGTAGAGAGAGAATGGGCACCCCAGGGCCTCTCAGCTGCTGTGAATGAATTCCAGGCACGTGCGCCCCCTTGTGTGCATGTGCAACATTGCACGCTTGTGTTACTTTTTGCATCTGGCTAATCGTGGGACCTGGAGATTTGAACGAGCATTCTTAGGCTTCACAGGCAGGTGCCTTAACTGCTAAGCCATCTCTCCAGCCTGAGTTCTGATTTTTAAAACACTGCCAGTAGTAGGAAAACCTGTGTTCCATTGTTGTATCAAAATACTTGAGATAACTTATTCAGAAAGAAGAAAAGCTGGGGGCTGGGTGAGAAGCTGGGGGCTGGGTCAGGTACCTTTGTTAGGCAGTTAGGGTAACTGGACCCTTGAAAGTAAAAAGGCACCAAGGCCTGCACTTGCCAGAGATCAAAGGCTGATCTGAATTCTTATCTCTCCACTAGTTCCCTAGACCTGTTTTTTTCCACTACCTGAGTCCCTCCCTGGGAGGAAAGACTCTTTTTTATTCTAGAATTCAAAGCTAATCATGACATTATGGTTGGTCAGGCTTAGACCCCAGAACTTGGTGTCATGGCTGGCCTCTTCCCGAGGCAGCCTCTAGCCCAGATTAATCAGCTGTCTCTCTGGATCACCTGAGCCAGAAGGTGAAACCCACCACAATAAGGTTATAAATAGATGCATGTGAGGGGACAAGCCTCTCTCTGGGCTGCCTGAGCACTCGTGCACCTCCAGGTTCTGGTGAGTTTCCCCTGATCTCTATCCCACATGGGCTCTCTGCTTTCTCCTGCAGACAGAAAGAATGTTTGTGCCAGGGCCTCTAGCCACTGCAAATGAACTCCAGATGCATGCAAGTACCACCTTGTGCATCTGGCTTTCATGGGTACTGGGAAATCAAACCTAGGTCCTTTGGCTTTGCAGGCAAGTGCCTTAACCGCTAAGCCATCTCTACAGCCCTCTAATTTTCTTTTTATGGTTTTTCCAGGCCCACCACATGGGCTCTTAGACCACATGGGCATAATCGTTTTCCTTTCTCGGTTCTGTACTTCCCTCAGTAAGTATACTAATTTACTAATTATTTTTCTCAGTTTGGTATGCCCAATTCTTTGGTTAAATGCAAATGTTAACCCAGGATTTGGGTTTCAAGGACTTTTTCTGGACCCCTAACACCCTATTTCATGAGAAGATGGCTCAGTGGAGAAAATGTTTGCCATACAAACACATGGGCCACAGTTTGGATCCCCAGTAGCCAAGTAAATGCCTGGTGGGCAGGTGGCCTGCCTGAAATCCGAGCACTCTAGAAGCAGAGACAGGAGGTCCCAGGCCAGCTGGCTGGCTAGACTAGCCCAGTCAGAGAACTATGGGTGCAGCCGAGACCCCGTCTCAGTAATAAAGTGGAGAGCCATAGAGGAAGACACTGATGCTAACGTGTGGCCTCAATGCAAGAGCCCCCACATATGTACACACACACACACACACACACACACACACACACACACACTTATTTTAAAAAGAGGAAAGATTTATGTATTTATTATTTTTATATATTTTGAGAGAGAGACAGAGAGATATTTGTGTGTGAGACAGAGACAGTCTCTCAGCTGCTGTGAAGAATCCAGATGGGGCACCAGGGCCTCCAGCCACTTTGCATCTACAAATGAACCCTAAATGCCTTTGCTCCCTTGTGCATCTCCAGCCCTATTTATTTATTTTTAATATATTTTATTTATTTATTTGTGTGGGTCCTGGAGAGAAAACTGGGATCCTTTGGCTTCCAGGCTGCAAATGAACTTAATGCTTTGCCATCTCTCCAGTCCCCTATTTATTCATTCATTTACTTTAAAAGATTTATTTTATTTATTTTTCATTTAGAGAAAGATTTATTTATTTTAGACTTAGAGAGAGAGAGAGAGAGAGAGAGAGAGAGGGTGTGCCAGGGCCTGTAGCCACTGCAAACGAACTCCAGATGCATGCTCAACCCTGTGTATCTGGCTTACGTGGGACCTGGAGAATTGAACCTGGTTCCTTAGGTTTCTCAGGCATGCGCCTTAACCGCTAAGCCATCTCTCCATCCCTATTTACTTATATTGTTTGACTGGCAGTTTTAGCGGTTCCAGCCCATGGGGCTCATGGAATGGGGATTGGTTGGCCCCTTGAACCAAAAGCCTATGGCGAGGTGGGAAGTATATCGTGGTGGGAAGTAAAGCAACAGACTAGCATCACACAACCCCTTCCCAGTGTGTAAACCCTCCCTCTAGGCCCTACTTGGAGTTTCTGCCATATCCAATTGCGTCAAACCAGGCATCAAGCCTAAATCAAAGCACACAGGCCTTTGTGGGACATTTGTGATCCACACTGAAGAGGATTTCTGTTTTTCTTTACATCCACTCCTGGAGGCCAAGAGAGCGAGGGCCAAGCCACTAAAGAGGTCCTTCTGGCATTTCCAAGCAGGCCCCTGATGCACAGCACAATCGTTAAGTAATTGATACCAGCAGAGAGCTCTGAACTTTGAAGTGTAACTTAATGAAATTTATTTTTAATGGTAACTCATTATTGATAAACCATGGGAATCGACTTGATTAGCATAAACCTCTTTCTGAAAGATTGGGTGTTAGTTTAAGAATAAATTTGAATTGGATAGCTCTCAACAAGAGCAACATTTTCAAGTGTAATTTTCTGAAATATCTGGTTTTGTTTTTATACTTTGAAAAATAAAGATCAGGGTCCATATCACTGTTGTGTCCTTACCCACTTCATCTGTGTCTTCACTGGAGTTGAAGAGAGGCCAGAACTCTGGCTCAAGAGGCTGAATGATGCCTTCATTTGTGTGTGTGTGTGTGGTATTGGGGATCAAACCCAGGGTGTCATGCATAATAGGTAAACTTTACCACTGAGCTACAACTTTGCCCCGGCCAGCGGGGCTTCAACGGGAGCACGGACCCCAGAGAACCTGAAATGAAAGGGACAAGAGACACAAGGAACCGACAGCAAGACAAGAGTCTGATCAAGCTGCAAATTTTATTTTTCTCAGGGTGCCTTTTATACAGCAGAACAGGGAAGTTTGTCAGCAGTTTAGGTATTGCTACAATTGTTTCAACAGGATAAGGTCCCAGCCCCAAGGTCACAAGATGTTTCAACAGGATAAGGTCCCAGCCCCAAGGTCACAAGATAACGACTTTCTCATTCTCTGTGGGTTACATTGTTCTTTCTCTGTGCATGGGTTAACAAACAACTGCAGACCTTGTGACCTTCCAGAACAGACAACTTATCACAAAATGGAGTCACTACTCAAGATGGAGGCACTTTTGGTGACCTAGTGCCCAACGGTTCCCCGCACAACTTGAGCCCTGATTCTTCTTTTTAGTTATACTGTGTGGCCCAAGACAATGATTCTTTGTCTACTGTGGCCCAGAGAAGCCAGAAGGTTGGACATCCCTGGTGTATAAATAGACTATGACAAATGGGTCCACTCAGCCTACCATCTGCTGGTGGTACAAGTAAGAGAGAGAGAAAGAGAGAGAGAGAGAAAGAGAGAAGAGATTCACAAAAGCCTTGAAGGCATAACTATTTTTATTATATTACCATTGCAAATTACTCTTGACTCAGCCAATATTTTATTCTAATAAACACATACAAATACAGGTGAATACTGGGTTTGCTTTATTTAACTTAAAAATTTGCACTTCAGCCAAACCCCAGCTGAAAGCACAGAGGCAGTGGGGTGATGAGCAAGAGTGCTGCTTCCATGGTGAGCCTGACAATCAGCGCCAGGGGGAAGGAGACAGACCCTGAGGACACGCAACACCTACCAAAGAAGAAATCCAGAGGCTTCTAAGAGCTCACCACTAAGTAGACTTAAAACTCACCCACCACGGCTCAGGGAATTTTATGGAAGAGGAGGCAGAAAGATTTTTAGAGTCACAGCCCAGGACATCATGCCCAGAGGCATTCCTTCCCCCCAACAACTGACCGCTGCTCCCACAATGCATAACCCAAAACCCCATGGGGAATACCAGCAACCCCACTGAGGAGGGCCTCCTGTGGAATGGGGGCAGGGACGAGGGAAAGGATGGTACCAACGCGTGATGTATCCATAATAAGTATGTCCGTAATTAATAAATAAAAATAAATAGTTCAAGGAACGTCAGTAACACAAAAAAATTGCATTCTGTGAATACATTTATTTACCTTTAGCCTCTTAATGAAGTGCTTCTTATGTAGAAGCCAATCACTTTAATCAGCGCTGTGGGTGATTCAGGCTGTCAGCTGGCGTACAGCGTATGGGTTTTCCCTCCTCTTTTACTCAGCGCTTTGATGTTGCGTAAGCCATTCACAACTCGCAGTTGCCGTTGACATCCAAACCAACAAATATATTTAGCACAGTACACCAGAGGGTGGAAAGTAAGGCTTTTAATTAGCCTTTAGGGGATTTTCCAAGATTATAGGTTGAAAAAGAAGTTAGAGGTGCTGAGTTCCCTGCAAAGTTAATGGTGACCTTTCTCCTGACTTTTGGGTGTGACCAGGGTCAAGGTGACCTCTGATCTCAGACACAGGACAGTACATTTTCTATTTTTTTTTAATTTGAGAGAGAGAGAGAGAGAGAGAATGGGTGTGCCAGCGACCTCTCAGCTGCTGTGAACGAACTCCAGATGTGTGTGCCCTCTTGTGGGCATTGCACCCTTGCATCACTTTTTGCGTTTGGCTAAACATGGGACCTGGAGAATGGATGGGGCCGTCTTAGGCTTCGCAGGCGGGTGCCTTAACTGCTCAGCTATCTCTCCAGCCCACATTTTCTATTTTTTAAAAAATATTTTATTATTTATTTATTTATTTGAGAGAGAGATACAGAAATAGGTTGGTAGAGAGAGAGAGAGAGAGTGGGAGAGAATGGGTGCGCCAGGGCCTCCAGCCACTGCAAACGAACTCCAGATGCATGCACCCCCTTGTGCATCTGGCTTACGTGGGTCCTGGAGAATCGAGCCTCGAACTGGGGTCCTTAGGCTTCATAAGCAAGTGTTTAACTGCTAAGCCATCTCTCCAGCCCAGAAAGGAGCTGACCCCGACGTGATTTGAACACGCAACCTTCTGATCTGGAGTCAGACGCGCTGCCGTTGTGCCACGAGGCCGGTCCACATTTTCTATTTTTTTAAATGTGCTAGTACAGGTTGAATGGCCTGATATGTACCAAACCTGTTAAGATAAGCATGGCAAAAGGTCAGCTTAGAATGTTTTAAATTCTGGAATCTTGTTTTTGCTTGCCATCTCCCTGCTGTCAGGAGCCTGGGATCTCCTGTCCCTTTTTGGCTAGCATGCAAAGAACCCTCTCTTTGAAGAACCCCTTGCCTCTCACACCAGGGCCAAGTTTCCCCACTGAGACTGGCAGCCACTGCTCTCAACCTGCCCACACCGTGAGCACTTCTGAAGTCCAGGATTCCAGGTGCGGTTCCAGGAGCATTCCACTGAATCCCTGATTCTGCAGGGAAGTAGCAGGGAAGCTGGGGGAAGGAAGACGGCTGAGTCACTCACTGAGCACTGTTTACATGGGGGAGGCCCATGCTTCCCCCCCACCCTGTGCCCTCTTTTCTCAAGGGACGCTCCCCAGAAGTAACTCCTGTGTGTTTGTTTCCAGAACCCTTTACTGCTTAGGTCTAGGCAGGCAGTGATTTGTTTACTCTCAGTTCTCGAGGCTAACATGTCCAAGGTCAAGGTCTCAGCGTCTGTCAAGGGTCTTCCTGATGGGTCAGTTTCATGGAAGATTGAAAGCCAAGTGGCGGGGAACGCTGTGTCTTCAACAGGTGGAAATGTGAATGGCACGAATCCATTCATAAAGGTGGAGCCCTTGGGACCTAAACACCTTCCATTAGGCTCCACCTCCGACACTGTGGGCTGAGGATGGTTTGCAACATAAAATTTTGGCGGGGTGGGGGGAGGAATACATCCAAGTCCGAGCCCCTCATTCCAGTCTTCAAGTTCTTCCCAGGCTCGTCATCCTCAACTGTCACACTGAGGGATGGGTTGGGGATGTCAGGCTGGGGAGCTTCAGGGCCACGCGAGACTTGATGGGTGAATGGGCAGCGTGGAGGGAGATAGAGGAGGCCTCTAAGCCGGTGCTGCTCTCTGCCCTCCGCGCCTGGGCACTCTCCTCTCCATGTCGCTCCTTTCTCTTTCCCCCCATCTTTCTTTCTTGCCTTTCTTCCCTTCTTCTTCTCAACTTTACCGCTCTTCATTTTTCCTGCGATCATCAGACATAACCAGGGGGAGAAAAAGCCCTAGTATCCACTCTCCTCTAGCCCAGTAATCAATCCCTCTGCAATTTTTTCCCATATATTTTATTTATTTGACAGATAGAAAGAGGCAGCCAGAAAAAGAGGATGGGAACCAGGGCCTCCAGCCACTGCAAATGAACTCCAGACACATGTGCCACCTTGTACATCTGGTGTTATGTGGGTACTGGGGAATCAAACTCTGGCCCTGGGCTTTGCAGGCAAATGCTTTAACTACTGAGCCATCCCTACAGCCCAGTCCCTCTGCAGTTTTTAGCACACATGTCCCCACTCCCACCCACTGGGCCCTGTATCACATCATAGTTCTATCTGGCTGTGATGGATGATCTTGATTATCAACTTGACAGGGTTTTAAGTCATCACAGAAACAAATGTATGGGCAGGTCTGTGAGTGGTTTTTCTAGATTAGGTTAATTGAGGTGGGACGACTCACCCTAAATGTGGGCATCAGTATTCCATGGGCTGGGGTCCTGGACCACATAAAAAGGAGAGAGATCGCTGGGCATCAGCAGTCATCGCTCCCTGCTTCCTGACGGCGGACTGAATGGGACAGCTGTCACCATGCCTTCCCTACTGTGACAGACAGTGTCCCCTCTGACCGTGAGCCACAATAACAACTGTCTCTGCTCGATGGTTTGGTTAGGTATTGGACAGGCAACGGGAAAAGAAACTGGCACACTAACTACTTCAGTCAGGGTTAATCCAGAAAGATCCCACAGTAATCTCACTATGGGAAGTTTTGTATGAAGATGCTTGGACGATGACAGACAAATAATGATGAAAATATCAAGACAAGCGAAGGAAGGCTGATGCGGAGCACTCTGGGAAAGCTTGCGGGGTGGGGGGGCTCTCCAAATCTGACCTCAGACCTCAAGGGTGGTATGGGCGCAGCTTGCTGGGTGGCAGGGAGATCCTCTAGGTTGCTCCTTGCTATGTCTTGAATGCTTGGTCCCTCTTAAATATCCATGTTGAGACTTAATCCTCAGTGTTGTAATGTTCAGAGAGGGGAGCACTGGATGATTTGGCCCTGAGGACCTCACCCTCATGGAGGGGATCAGTGCCCTTATAACAGACTTTAAAGTGGGTTCAAGTTCACTTACTCCTATCTCTTTCAGTATGCGAGTGAAGGCACGGTGTTTTGTTCCCTCCCAAGGAAGCAGCATTCAAGATGGTATTATGCATGCAAAGTTCAGTAAGGCACTCCACACCCATCTTGCCTGTGCCCCTGGGGTATCCCAACCTCCAGATCTATGAGAAATAGATTGCTAGTGTGTATGGATTACCCGACTAGGTATTTAGTCATAACAGCCTGAACTGTGACATACACACTTGCTAGGCAAGGAAGAAACTCTTCTCCAGGACAGAGGTTAAGCCTGGTGGGAGAGCACACGAAAGAGGGCAGGGTGTCAGGGGTCTGCTCTCCAGCCGGCTGGTGCACATCACCCGAGGTACCAGGCTGAGTGAAGGGTCAGACCTTGCTCATGGGACTGCACGCTCCTGGTGGATAAGTGTGGGGAGCTGTTGGGAGGCAGGAAGAGTCGCCCCTTCCTTGAGCACACAGGCCCCCCCTTGGCTCACAGCTTTGCTTGGTCTTGACTGCGGCACACGCCCATTGGCCTGTCACAAGCTTCTTAGTGAGCTCCGCCTGGACTCTATGAACAACATTCTGCCTTTTGCCTTTGCCTTCTTTTTTAAAAGAAGTACTTGGATCCTCATATTTTCAAAGCTCCCTCCTCACAGCACAGCATGTGCCAGCATCACAGCACAGCACAGGGAGGAAGGTGAATATATGTCCCCAATATATTCAGTGTTTTACTAGTTATAGTTTCAGTGGGTGATGGGTTTGCTGCAAATGTGTCTGCAGGACTGAAGTCTGCGTGACCTTTTCTCTTCCTCCCTCTGCTCCTGTGTGTCTTGGATCCTGCATCTTCCTCCATAACTGCCTGGTTGGCCTGTCACAAGCTTCTTAGTAAAGTGGCTCCTGCCTGGATATTAAGTTTCTTTGTTTTGGAGGAATGGGCATGGACTTGGTGCTTGAACAACATTCTGCTATTCTGATGAGAGTTTTTTGCCTTTGCCTTCTTTTTTTAAGGGAAGGAAAAAGAAGTACTTGGATCCTCATGAAATTTTCAAAATATTTTATTTATCAGACTGAGAGATTTTAAGTTTGAAAGAGAGAAGAAAAAGAGGCAGATAGAGAAGAAAGAATCTTGAAGGTGCTGGCCAGGGTCTTTGAGGAAAGACTGTTAAAAATGCAAATTCTTGGAAAGAGCTGACTGGAGAACAAACTGTTCAGTTTACACATGTGCCACTGGTATTAGTTTTTGAAAAATGCATCTGGTCATGAGTTTATGCTGAGGTACTTGAGACTTGAATCTGAATAGGCTGGAAGGCCTTTTCCTTACCAGGACTGTGCAAAAGGCTACCATTGCAGTGTTGGCAAGCAGCCGGAATTAACCACTAAGCCAGCTGAACTGCAGAAGTTTGATGACAGCCATTATTCTAGGTTCTCTTTGCTTTTTACCAGTTAAAATGTTTACTCTGTGCCTTTATTTATTTATTTGATTTTACAGGACTCAGAGAGTTGAGCAAGAGAACCTTTGAAATTGGACAGACACACAGAGAATGGGTATGCCAGGGCATCTAGCCTCTGCAAATGGTGGCTTTATGTGGGTACTAGGAAATCCAACCTGGGTCCTTAGGCTTTGCAGGCAAGCAGCTTAACTGCTGAGCCATCTCTCCAGCATTGGAAGTTCATTCTGAAGCTGTTTTAAAAATGTCTTTTTTTATTTATTTAATTGCAAGGAGAAAGCTTTAGAGTACTAGGAAATCCAACCTGGGTCCTTAGGCTTTGCAGGCAAGCAGCTTAACTGCTGAGCCATCTCTCCAGCATTCTCTTCTTTTTTAAAAATGTATTTTTATTTATTTAATTGCAAGGAGGGAATCAAACATAGGCTGGTGAGGGCTTTAGGCAAGCAAGCAAGTGCCTTTAACCACTGAGCCATCTTTCCAGCCTCCTTTTGTCTTCTTAACCAAATGCTACCAACTCTGTAGTCTGATGCAAGGCCTAGTCCTGAGCAGGTTAACTGGTGTTCTGTCCCTGCTCAGCCAGCTCTGTGACATCAAAGTTTTGTAGCTTCATGATTGTCTCTCTGACCAGACTTTATGTTCCTCCAGATCAAGGTGTGGCCCCTCTGTTTTCCAGTGATCTGTGGATTATGCCTTACTCTCCATAGATACCCCCAACTGGTGAGATGTGATGGGAATGTTAGTGTGGAGGGAGTTCACTGGAGAATGCTTAGAGGTCTCTGAAAAAAAAAAATGACTTCAGTGGATGCTCCATTCTCCACCTGTAACCAAGAGCCAGCGTAAAGCAAGCACTTCCGGGTTCCCTCCTGGCCCTATGAAACAGTTTTGCCACAATGGTACCAATTAATACCATGTAGTTCCCTCTTATAATCCTATGTATGGGGGTGGGGCGGAAATGTGATGTATTGGGAGAAAATGAAAATGATTTTGCCTGCTCTGACCCAGATCTGGTTGGGAACGAATATTTTCTTTCCTTTATCTCTTCTAAGAAGCAGAGCGTCTTTCATAATAGAATCATTTCTCAAGATGAAATACACGGGATTATAAAGAAGTGGAGAAAGAAAATGACCCAAGTGCTTTATAAGGGACAGTTTATTGGATCAATCCCTCTTTGTCTTATTACTCTGCATTTTCCCAAATGGCCTGTAAGTGATTCTTGAATTACTGTGAAAAGCTTTGGCCAGGGCAAGGAGACATTTGTTGTTTATCAAACCAGGCTCCTCTGCCTTGTGTGCTGGTGTTTCTAGGCAGCCTTTTCAAAGTCATCAATTTCCTTTAATCTGAGCAAGATATTTCCTGACCACCTCCTACCCTCAGACTGAGCTGATCGTTAGCTCTTCTGCATTTCCTTCACAGCTAACTCATTCTGGAATTTTCCGTGTTTGTGTATCCTAAGAATTCAAACCATTAATTTGTGCATCACTAGGGTTTTATAAATGTAATTGGAATGAGTGGATGGTTGAGACGAAGCCGTCACAGTTCTCTGGGTGGCAAACATTGTTAACTCAATTGTCTTAGGTTGTGGGAACTGTTTCAACATAACAGCATAGATTGCATGGCTGGGAAACAACAGAAAATGACTTCTCACAGTTCTGGAAACTGAAGAGTTCAAGGCTGAGGCATCTGGAAAAGATCCACTTCCTGGTTTATCAAAGGTTTGCTCACTGTACTCTTGTTTTATGGTAGAAGAGACAAGGGGAAACCTCAGGGGCTTCTTTTTAAAATTTTTAAAATTTATTTTTATTTATTTGAGAGCGACACATATACAGAAGAAAGAAAGAGGCAGACATTGAGAGAGAGTATGGATGTACCAAGGCCTCCAGCCACTGCAAACGAACTCCAGATGCATGCGCCACCTTATGCATCTGGCTTATGAAGGTACCAGGGAATCGAGCCTTGAACTGGGGTCCTTAGGTCAGGGGCTTCTTGTCACAGGGCACTGATCCTAGCATGTAGTCCCACCCTCCTGACCTCATCACCTCCAAAGGCTCCAACTCCTAATATGCCCACCCCAAGACTTAGAATTACAAATAGCACATGAATTCTGGTGGACATAGTCAATCTGTTGTACCAAGTTAACTTGTTTTAGGCAAGGAGAAATATTCTGACTCATGTGACTGCGGACTTCTAACGGTGTCATTCTACCCTGATGTGTGCTTGATTCAGGAATTCAAATTTTAGCCCCACACCTCAGTCTCTCTCTCTCTCTCTCTTTTTTCTAAATATATTTTTATTTAATTTATTTATTTATTTGGGAGAGAGAGAATGGGTGCACCAGGGTCTTTAGCCATTGCAAATGAACTCCAGATGCATGCGCCTCCTTGTGCATCTGGCTTATGTGAGTCCTGGGGAATTGAACTGGGATCCTTTGGCTTTGCAGGCAAACGCCTTAACTGTGAAGCCATCTCTCCAGCCCCTCTTTCCTTTTCTTTAAAAAATATATATTTATTTATTTATGAGAAAGAGATAGAGAAGCAGATGGAGAGAAAACGGGTGTGCCAGGGCCTCTGGTCATTGTAAACAAACTCCAGACGCATGTGCCATCTTGTGCATCTGGCTTTACGTGGGTCCTGGGGAAAAGAACCCGGGTCCTTAGGCTTCACAGGCAAGCACCTTAACTGCTAAGCCATCTCTCCAGTCCCTCAGTTGTTCCTTCAATATACTTTCTGCTGCTTCATTCTTCTAGAGTTCTTCATATGGAATAATCATAACAAAGATATAGGTGATTCTAGGCTGGACTTCTCAGTGAAGGTGAGACTGGCGATTAGTAACGGATAATTCTTTTTTCTGTGGGACTGTCCCAGGCATCACAGGATGGTTGCCTCCTCTGGCTTCCAGGTATCAAATGTCCAGATGGCAATAGTGTCACACACACCGAGACTTCTAGACATGTTCCCACATTTTCATATAACCTAACAGACAAAACAACCGTAGTTGAGGGCCACGACTCCAGGCTGACTTTGTACTCACAGTTGTGATCCAAAAAACAATGGGCCTGACCCTGTTTCCCAGTCTCCTTAGTTCTTGAAGAAAACTCTCATAGGCTCTGCTGGACTGTTTCCTCCCCTGGACCAATCATAGTACGGTTTGGCATGACTGAGTTTTCCAATGACTCCAAAACTTGCAACTTAAACAACTTCTGTGGGTCAAGAGTGTAGGAGCAGCTTAGTGGAGTGGTCTGACTCTGGGTCTCTCCCAAAGCCGCAGGAAAGCTGTGGGCCAGAGCGTTTATCTTCCTGAGACTGAACTGGGAGGAGAGGGTTGTGTCCATCTGCCCAGGGGGTTCTTCACTGGCTGTTTGGCACCTTTGTCATGTGGCAGCTTCATTAGGTTGCTGGGTTTCCCCAAAGAGTCATATCCAAGAAAAAGGACAGAAGAAAAAAAGAAAAGGAGTGGAATAAAGGGAAGAGGATTCCAAGTCGATGTTCCAGTGTTGGCACTGGGGAGATGGCTCGGTGGTTAGATATGTGCTTACTGTGCAAGCACGAGTTTGGACCCCCAGCACCCACATAAAAATGCTGGGGGGTGGGCTGGAGAGATGGCTTAGTGGTTAAGGCGCTTGCCTGCTAAGCCTAAGAACCGGGTTCCAATCTCCAGGTCCCACGTTTAGCCAGATGTAAAGTGACGCAAGGGCGCAATGCCGCACTTGACCACAAGGGGGCGCACACATCTGGATTTCATTCACAGCAGCTGAGAGACTGCTGGCACGCCCATCTCTATTTGTCTCTCTCTCTCTCTCTCTCTCTCTCTCTCTCTCTCTCTCTCTCCAAAAATAAATTTAAAAAATTTAAAACAAAATTAAAAATGCTGGGGGTGGCAGTATGTACCTGCAATCCCAGCACTGGAGAGGAGGCTTGCTGGGTGTCCAGTTTAGCCTGGTCAGTGGATTCTAGGGTCAGTGAGAGACCTTGTTCCCTCAATAAGGTGGATAGCAATGGAGGGGACTACTCAGCACCAACCTCTGACCTCCGCACATGCATGCACATGTGTGCATGAGCACCTGAGCATACTTGTGTGCCCACATACATGCATACTACCTGCTAGAATGTAATTTGGGAAGCAACACACCTTTCTGTCATATTCCACTGGTCACAGGCCAGCTCTGGTGCGTTTCAAGTGGGGACTTCGTGAAGAAGTGGGATTGTTGGGCCATCTCTGAGCTGTTTCTCAGACAGCACAGCCATATTCTGTGTTCACTGCAATGCATAGGACAACAGCCCCATCAACTCTGGGGAGTCACACAGGGTGGGGAGACATTTCCCCAAAAAGGAGTCATGCAGTGCAAACCAAAAGTAGACTTCAACCACGAATGAATATTGAAACAACATGCATTTCTTCAGGAACTCATTCAGGGGGACTGGGTAAGTTCCAGCAAAAAAAAAAAAAAAAAAAAAAAAAATGAGTTCTTTCTTTTTTTTTTTTTTTTTTTTCCTGTAGCTCATCATTTGTCCCTAAGAATATTTTCCTACTGTGGCCCGATGTTCCTGTCAGTATCTTTACTGGGCAAAGGATTTCACAAGCAATTTAACTGCTGACATACAGCTAGGTTCTGGAGATCTTGGGAAGAGACCAATAGTTGAGAATTTGTCTCCTATGAACTGTGTCTGACTGCTGCTTGCTTTCATTCAATTTTTAAATTTATTTTTATTTATTTATTTGAGAGGGACAGAGAGAGAGAGAGAGAAAGAGACAGAGAGAAAGAGAGAGAGAGAATGGGCGCAACAGGGCCCCTAGCCACTGCAAACGAACTCCAGATGCATGTGCCACTTTGTGCATCTGGCTTACGTGGATCCTGGGGAGTTGAGCCTCGAACCGAGTCCTTAGGCTTCACAGGCAAGTGCTTTACCGCCAAGCCATCTCTCCAGGCCATCATTCAATTTTTTTGAATGGCTAGCAGGGAAAAAGTATAAGCTATGTCTTGGTGTGGTTCTGCTGGGCTAGAACTGGAACAGTCCCAGGAATAAGAAGCAGCAGAACCATAGAACCTACTCCAAGATGAGAAATGGCAATTCAAAAAAGGCGTGGTGGTTTGAATATGAAATGACCCCTTTAAGCTCATGTGTCTGTGATGAAGCCTCATACTCAGGCCCCGGCTGGTGGAGCCTTTGGGAGGTGGAGCCTTGCTGGAGGAGGCGTGCCTCTGGGTGTATGGGGCAGACTTCGAGGTTTGCTAATCTAGTCCTGCTGCATGTGCACTGGCTTGCGCAGCCTTGCCGCTTCTTTTCTGCTGCTGATATGTGACAAGAGGTGATGGCCCACCTCTGCTCTGCCATCCTTCCCCTGCCATGATGAAACTTCCCTGGAAACCGGAACCCTGAAATAAGCAATTTCTTCCTGTAAGCTGCTTCTGGATGGGTGTTGTGACCCAGAAATGAAAAGGTTACTGCTACAGTAGTATGTATGTATGTATGTATGTATGTATGTATGTATGTATGTATGTATGTAGAAATAACTACATTCAGAGAAGCGGGTTAACTGGCTGGTTTATTGCTCATTTTTTTTTTTGAGACAGAGTCTCTCTTGGCCTAGAGCTTGCCAAGTAGGCTAGACTCCGCAGTTAGTGAGTGCCAACAATCTACCCATCCTCACTTCCCCAACACTGGGATTAAAAGTGGGGGCCACCATGCCCAACATTGTTTTTCCTTTTTCTTTTCTTTTTCTTTTTTTATTTTAGGGAGAGAGAAAGGGGAGAGATAAAAATGAGAGAGAAATGGCACACCAGGGCCTCAGCTACTGGAATTGAACTCTAGATGCTTGTGCCACCTAGTGGACATGTGTGACCTTGCACTTGCCTCACCTTTGTGCATCTGGCCTATGTGGGATCTGGAGGGTCAAACATGGGCCCTTAGCTCCTTAACCTCTAAGCCATCTCTCCAGCCCATGCCCGGCATTTTTTTATGTGGGTTCTGGGGATTGAATTCAGGCCCTCATGTTTGCAAGGCAAGCACTTTAGTGACTGAGTTATCACTTACGCCCCGCTTCTTGAGACAGGGTATCGTATAGCCCAAGCTTGCCTTAAACCTGCTATGTAGCTGAAGCTGGGCTTTAACTCCAGATTCTCTTGCCCCCTCCTCTCAAGTGTTGGAATTCCAGATGTGCTACCAGGCCCAACTTCCTTTCTTAGGAAGCTACTGATGCCACCCTGAAAGCTCTCCCTTTATGGCCTCCTAGTTATTCCCCAACATTCCTACCTCCAAATAGAGCTAACATGAATTGGGAGGATATGTTTCTAATACCTGAGTATTTTATTTTAATTTTTATTTATTTATTTGAGAGACAGAGAGAGAGAGAAATAGGGAGAGAGAGAGGAAGAGAGAGAGAAATAGGCACAGAGAAGCCGGGCGTGGTGGCGAACGCCTTTAATCCCAGCACTCGGGAGGCAGAGGTAGGAGGATCGCCAAGTGTTCGAGGCCACCCTGAGACTACATAGTTAATTCCAGGTCAGCCTGGACCAGAGTGAGACCCTACCTCGAAAAACCAAAAAAAAAAAAAAAAAAAAAAAAAAGAAAGAAAGAAATAGGCACAGAGAGAGAAAAACAGAGAGGGAGAAAGAGAAAGGGAGAGAGACACACACACAGAGAGAATGGGTGCACCAGGGCCTCCAGCCACTGCTAATGAACTCCAGATGCATGCACCCCCTTATGCATCTGGCTTACATGGGTCCTGGGGAATTGAACTATGTCCTTTGGCTTTGCAGGCAAGTACGTTATTCTCTAAGCCATCTCTCCAGCCCTGAATATTTGGGGGACACATTTAAATCATGGCAGTACCCCTCTAACCTTCCAGGTAGCTGAGTAGAGGTGAGGAAGGAGCATGAAGCCCAGTATGTGATTAAATAGTTGTGGTCTCTGCTTTGCAACTCCAAGCAGACTTGTCGCTTCTGTTCGATAATTTTAATATTCAGAATATTTGGGTGAAAGGTTATCTATGGCCAGATGGCTAATGTGGGCCTAGGCTGTTGATATTTTTACTATTCAGAATATTTTCCTGGGCCAGATGGAGAGGCCATTGTGGGGGCCAGGGACAGGGCAGGGCTTGTCACTGGAGGAATGAATGAGGATATTTTCCGTATCAGTGTCGATCTTTCTCCCATACTCTGGCTCTAGCCGTCCTGCTCAACCAGGTTCCTCCTCCTGGCATGCCACCTTGGAGTGGCCAACTGTGAAGACTGGTCGAAGGTCAAAGTCTCCAGCTCTGGGTTCAGGTCTGGCTTCTCTCTTGCCTCTTACTGGACAAAAAAAAAAATCAAGTGTTTCTGTTAACAGTTTATAGTCAATCAGTCTTTTTTCTTTGGAGGCACATGTTCCACATGTTTCATCTCTGGGAGTGTATAAGGGTCATTTGTAGTCCTGGGAATTGTCTGCCACCATGATTTTACCCAAGGAAGCAGACTACCTAGAAACTGCCACACGATCCTTCTCCTCTATGATGCCAGAGGCAGGCAGTTTCTCCTGCCATTTGGCCAGGGTGTTTGTTGTTGTTGTTAAAGGAAGAAAGAAAGGTAGTAATTGTGGAATGTGGCAAGTAAGGAGAATAGTTCTCCACTTAATAAGCCTTTCACTCATTTTCTTAATCTGCTAGGTTTTTTTTTAATGGAAAAATCATTTTGTTGATTTTTTTTTCACCTCCCATACAGAGTTAATGGAAAAAATGGTTTATGGGGCTAGAGAGATGGCTAAACAGTTAAGGCGCCTGCCTGCTAAGCCTGAAAACGCGGTTCCAATCTCAGGTCCCACTTTTAGCCAGATGCAAAGTGATGCAAGGGTGCAATGCCACACTTGACCACAAGGGGGCGTACACATCTGGAGTTCATTCACAGCAGCTGAGAGGCTGCTGGCATGCCCATCTCTGTCTTCCTCTCCCTCTCTCTCTGTCTCTCTCTGTGTCTCTCTCCAAAAACAAAACAAAACAAAACAAAACAAAAATGGTCCCTGCCATTCTCTCTCCTCCACTAAGCTCTGCTTCAATCACATCAAGCAGGCTGCAGCCGGGGCTCTACTGCCCTTTTGAGGAATAAAACAGGAACCCAACACCCACCTGCTATTTCTCTGTTTGGGGCTGCACACAGTGACATCGGCTTTGTCTTGTATCCCCAGCCCCAGTGGTGTGTTTTATGCAATTTTTATGTCCAAAGTTTCTCATCCACCCTGGTACACAAAAGTGGAGCTTAGGGGCATTAGGAAGGCTGACAGGAGGGGTGGGGGACTCCATGAAACAGGGATCAGGCCCTGTCTGCAGAGAGCTCTCAGTGGGCAGGGTCCAGAAGGCCAGGCTTTCAGCAGGATAGCCTTGAAGAGCCAGACTTTGGGGACTATTGAGTGGCATGGTAGGGACCAGTCTTTACCGTGGACAGTGTCAAGAGAAATCACTCAAAGCATGGGTTCTGTTACTCTGCCCACACTCGTACTTGAGTTTGAACTAAGGAAAGCACTGGATACTGAGAAGGGCAGGCATTGGACCTGCAAAATAGCGCCGGCAGCTGATTTGCGTGGCTCCTGGTCTTGGTGGATTCCTTCCCCAGAGGCAAGGTTCTCTCTGTCCCTGTCAAGCTGCAGAAGCCCCTGGGCAATGCAGAGGCCAGAGCCAATAGTGACACTCGTGAGACAGACCATGGTGCCATCCCCAGCCTTCGAAGGGGGAAGCCCTCAGAACTCAGTTCTTGGGACCTTGCTCAGAATGAGTGGGTCCTGGGGCCTGTGTGCCTTCCACAGCCTCAGAGACTGATTTGATGGTACCACTTCTTGTTGATCTCACCCACCGTGGAAACCAGGGCTACTGCAGAGCATTTGGGGGGTAGGCATCTTTCAGTTTCTTAGATATTTTATTTTAGTTCTGTCTGAGGAATCCAAACGACCACAGTAAGTGACAGCGAAGCTATCTAATCTATGGCCCCATCCAGGGTTTGCCAATAATGATAATGACAGCAGCGTTCCTCGCCCGCCCAGGTCACTTCATTTTCTGTCACATCAGTGAGCTCACCCCTCCTGACTGGCACATTAACAACCTTACTCTAACAACTTTCCTGGCAAATGCAGAAATGACATGACAGCCCAGCCTGAGTCACGGTGCCACTCGCCACCCTTGCCTCCTGTAGACAGCCACCCACGACTCACCACTGAGTGCTTAGCCTGGCAGTGCCATGGGCCGTAACCCAGTCTCTGTTGTTTTTCCAGCATCAACTCCACCTCAGCCCACCTAGCCTAGGAAGACTAGCTTGCTCTTTCTGGAACATTCTCTGCTGCTTCCCATTCTCTGCAGTGACTCTCCACTGAAATGCTCTTCCCGGTCTCTCTCCCAGTTGACAGTCCATCTCCACCCAGGACACAAAGCAGGTGCTGTTGTCTTTGTGACGCCTTCTGTGGCTGGAGTCAGGAGGGGCTCTGAGCTGAGGTGGGGGGTTCTGACCGCTTGTCTCCTTGTTCATTCCTGCCATGGTTAATCTGCTCATCTTTTGTGTGAGTCTCCACTTTGTGGACCTATGTTTGTTCAACAAATACACACTCAGGGTCTACAATGTCCAAACTATTGTGCTAGATTCAGGCAGTGTAAGAATGAATAAGAGACTGAATGTGCTCTTGAGGATTAGAAGAACAGGGTGGATGTGCCGGGCGTGGTGGCGCACGCCTTTAATCCCAACACTCAGGAGGCAGAGGTAGGAGGATCGCCATGAGTTCGAGGCCACCCTGAGACTTCATAGTGAATTTCAGGTCAGCCTGGACTAGAGCGAAACCCTACCTTAAAAAAAAAAAAAGAATAGGGTGGATGTGGGTGGACAAAGTGCAGATGTGCTGAAGTTCCCAGTGTATCCAAACAATGTCACCAGGTCATCAGGTGAAGAACCCATATAGGGGTGTAAGGGGAAAAAAGTGGGAAAGCCCTGCTGATCCTGGGTGACAAAGGAATTTGCAGGCCACGGAAAACCTACATAACTCATTAAGCAGCAGAGTGTGGGGTGGGATCTGTTCTTAATAAAGGCTCCATTGTCACAAGGAGGGTCTAGTCCTGATCCAGTGGCAGCTGTTAATATTCAGTGCCCAGAAACCTCGGGTAGCCTGTTCCCTGGCAGCAGTGGAGTTCTGTCATGTCAGGAGCTTTCATTGCATTCCTCACAGGCGTTCTGGAAGTTAAGCACGAAGTGAGTGTGGGGACAGGAGTGCCCCCAGGTAGAGAGGCTGGATGCATTAGTGACTCTTCTGCTCATCATGACAGACAGAATGCCTGACATGAACCACTTATAAGGAAGGATTCATTGTGCTCAGGGTTTTGGAGGGCTCGGTCCGTCATGGTGGGAGAGTGTAGACAAGCAGGGAAGTTCACGTGGTGGGTCGTGTTAGCAGAAGTATATCCTTCTCTGAATAAAGACTGAGAGGCTTTCATCAGCAAAAGTGAGGCAAGGTCAAGGGCAGCCCAGAAACGGCAGCACGTCACTGCCTGAGCACAGAATGAAACTTACAGTCCCTGAATGCCGCGGTGGGTCGCTCCTCTCTCTTTCCCATTGACTGGGTGCGTGGGGAGGTACAGTCTTTCCTGTGTTCTAATGTAACACCTCGTCTTGAGTTTTTTCAGCTTCTTTGTTTAGCTGACCTTGGCTCTGGTGCCGCTATTTGAAGATATGAGGTTTCTATCTGCATCTTGGCTCTGATATTTACAGACCCAGGCATGCACTGAGATGCTTCTCAGCCTGTAAATTTCCACTTTGGAAAAAGGTGTGCAGTACCTCTGGTTTATTAAGCCTGTAAAGTCAAGCCACATGTATGTATGTATGTATGTATGTATGTATGTATGTATCTATCTATCTATCTATCTATCTATCTATCTATCTATCTATGCACTGTCCTAGGCAGGGTCTATAATCAGAGCTGGGTCCACACCCGGCCTGTTCAACCCTGATGGCAATTGAGAAAGGAGTGACTCTCCCATAGTAGGCACACACTCCTACCTAGGTGGGTAGGGGACTGGCATACTAGGGGTAGTAAGCTTGGCCAAATAATAGCCCAGGTCCCTGAAGAGGATCCACAGTGGAAGGGCAGGATACGCTCAAACTTGAGGCCATGCAGGCTTACAGCTCTTGCCTGAATCATTACCCCTGGTGAGGGTTAGCAGCAACGAGAATACCCAGGGGCAGTTGGAGCTTATAGAAGCCAAGAAGTATACACAGGGTCCCCATCTGGGAAGAGTGGCTTCTTTCCACACCATACTGGCTCCTGTGGCTGGGGATGCTGTAGTCAGGCCAGACTCAGGTCCAGGGAGGACCAGGAGTCTATGGCTGTGGGTGGCTGGAGAAGCAGAGGCAAGTGAAGGGAGGCAGCACACACAGTTGTCTTGGTATCATGTAGAAGTTCTTAAATTAGCTGTGGGGAGAGGAAATAGGAAAGAAGAGCCAGAAAGGCAGCAGCCAAACTTTTCCATACCATCTGTGATGGGAAGCAGAAAGCTGCCAAGACAAACCACGTGATGGAGATAATTGGTAGAACTTGAGAGCAGAAGTAATGTACCATCTCACTGAGTCGAGAGGCTCTTTTCTTTTCCTTTTTTTCCTTTCTTTTCCTCTTTCCCTTTCTTTTCGTCTCCCCTCTTCCACTCTCCTTCCCTCCCTCTCTTTCCTTTTATTCTTTTTTTTTTTTTTTTTTTTTTTTTGGTTTTGTGAGGTAGGGTCTCACTCTGGTCCAGGCTGACCTAGAATTAACTATGTAGTCTCAGGGTGGCCTCGAACTCTCAGCGATCCTCCTACCTCTGCCTCCCGAGTGCTGGGATTAAAGGCGTGCACCACCACACCTGGCTCTCTTTCCTTTTATTCTCACCCATTTCCTTTCTCTCATTTTAAACACGTAACCTCATAGCAATGCTGCTGCTAAGACGCACCTATTAAAGATGCTGGGTAATGACCGTGGCTTGTGAGTGACTCAAGGTTAAGCTGAATCACATTGATAGTTTAATGAAAGGAGGCACATTGAAGGAGTTTGAGTTTTTAATTTAATCAAACTTATATTGAATGTCCACTAGATATCAGGCACCTTATTGGATTCCACACAAACAAATGATTCCTACTTTAAAAAAATAATTTAATTAAATTAATTTATTTGACAGAGAGACAGAGAGAGAGAGAGAGAGAATGGGCACACCAGGGCCTCCAGCCACTGCAAATGAACTCCAGATGCATACGCCCCCTTGTGCATCTGGCTAATGTGGGTACTGGGGAATCGAACCTGGATCCTTTGGCTTTGCAGGCAAACACCTTAACCAGTAAGCCATCTCTCCAGCCCATGATTCCTACTTTTAAAGAATCTGTCAGTGGGAGGGGGGGAGACAGCCATGGGTATTGCTCCACAGAAATGCCATCCACCTGTTTTTGAAACAGGGTCTTTTTTTTTTTTAGAGATCACCCATTTTAGGGTCTAGACTGGCTCAGGCTGGACCCAGATGTCCTGCTGTAGTCTTGTTTTCTAAATTTTGAACACAAGTTGCATTCCTAATTTGTTATGCCAGTTTTAGGGGTATTGATTTTAAGAGAAATTAAACACAACTGGATCATTGCATGCTCTAATTTCTTATTTCTTATTTATTTCTTATTAATCCTTGACTTATGATACTGGACTGGGCACAAAACACATGAGAGAGAGAAAATGGGTGCACCAGGGCCTCCAGATGCAAACGAACTCCAGATGCATGTACCCCTTGTGCATCTGTGCTTACATGGGTCCTGGAGAATGAGCCTCAAACGGGGTCCTTAGGCTTCATAGGCAAGCGTGTAACCACTAAGCCATCTCTCCAGCCCCCATCCATCCACCTGTTTTTGAAACAGGGTCTTTCCTTGTCCTAGAGATCACCCATTTTACTAGAGTGGCATATATGGACCCAGATGTGCCTGCTGGAGTTTGTTTTCTAAATTTTGCCACAAGTTGCATTCCTAATTTGTTATGCCAGTTTTAGGGGTATTCATTTTAAGAGAAATTAAACACAACTGGATCATTGCATGCTCTAATTTCTTATTTCCCTGTTATTACTTGTGTGGAGTGAGAGTTTAATCCTGTGACTTATGCTACTGGACTGGGCACAAACAGCCACATGACGTAGTGAACACTGTGCCCCTTGGAAGATACAAGAAGTCATTGGATGAGTACCTGATTTATGCCTGTGCCTCAAAAATCCTTCTGAGGGCTGGGGAAATGGGTTAGTGGTTAAGACATTTGCCTGCGAAGCCTAAGGACCCTGGTTCGATTCCTCAGGACCCACATAAGCCAGATGCACATGGGGCACATGCGTCTGGAGTTTGTTTGCAGTGGCTGGAGGCCTTAGAGTGCCCATTCACTCTTTCTCTCTGCCTCTTCCTCTTCCTCTTTCTCTCTCAAATAAATGAATAAAATATTTTTAAAAATCCTCAGTTAAGGCGTTTGCCCATGAAGCCTAAGGACTACAATTTGATTCTCTAGGTCCCACGTAAGCCAGCTGCACATGGTGATGCATGTGTCTGGAGTTCGTTTGCAGTGGCTAGAGGCCCTAGTGTGTCCACTCTCCTCTCTCTCTCCATCTCCCTGTCACTAATAAATAAATAAATAACAGTAAAAAAATAGAATATTTTAAAAAAATCCTTCTGAGTGGATCTGAACATCTCTGGGCTGAAATTTTCTTCGGGTCACCGAGCAGATGAGGAATCTGGGGTTCTGAGGAGTTGTTTACTGAATAATCATGGCCATAGTTCTGCTTTGAATCTTTTTGCATATTCTTGACCTAAGAACCATTGTTGTGTGACTGCTCCTGAGGAGGAGTGAACTGATGCCTGTTCTTCCCAGGTAGAGCACCAGTGATGGACCACAGCAACAATTCCAGCCAATGAGTTTACTGGAGCTACTTCCAGTAGTATGGTGAGGGCTTACTTCTGGGAGCCTGGCTGACTCAAAGGCAGCTGCTTCATTGGAAAGCTCACCTCAGCATGCCTGAGCACTGGGGGACGTGGCATCCTTGGAGCTCCCTACTACATACGCGGTCAGCTGGGCTGGTCAACCTCTCTGCTGGGAGAGGGACTTCAGCAGCCTTGGGGAGGGGCCTGGTAACTCTTGTTAGTTCCAGGAGCATCCTGAGACTTGTGAAGTTTTACTCCCTGAGTCTTAAGGAGTTTCCCTCCAAAAGAGAATGGTTCAATTCTGTGGAAAGAGCTATTTAATAATCACCAACATAGGAAGGCACTGTATTTTTGTTTGTTTGTTTGTTAAAGAAAAAGAAATAAACAACATGGGAAGGCACTACTTTTCCTAGCAGTGCCTCTAGAGATAGAAGGAAGCCGTTCCCTTAATCATGGAATAACACTTTAATAGTCCTTTTGGTTATGAAACTTGTAAATCCCAGACCATCTTCTGGAAGAACCTGCTTTATGACAAGGATCTAACTATTTTACATAATTAAAATGTTTTCACTGCGAGCAGATTTGAAAACAATCTCAGATGGTTATCTGCTAGAATGGGATTATTTTGTAATTTTTGTGTTTCCTTTGTTGGCAGCCTCAGAAAATATCTGTTTGGACTCAAAGTTGGAAAGACAGGTTTTTCAGGAGCTGTGCTAGCCTCTCCACCATGACCGTGACCACAGAGCAGAAGGAGCAGGAAGGAGACCTTGCAGAGAGCTCGGCCCATGGGCTCCTAAGCAGCCAACCCTCCTCTCCTGGTTCCCTCAAGTCTTCACCAGAGCTATGCTAATCACTGACTGTAGGTTAGAATTAAAGGGGGACGGTTAAGCAGAGAGCCAGATGGCAGAGGAAGTGGCTTTCACAGTGAGGGCAGTGCTCCCTGGGGAGTCCCAGGGATGCTGGATGGGCTTCGATCACTGTCTAGTGCAATGGTGAGCACTGACCATGGAAGGGTGGGAGAGTCTGGGGTTACCTGTGCCCTGCAAATTCACTCAGCAATTCCTCACCTTTCTAGGCACATAGCGCACACAGTCACTGGCTCAGATGCTTTGCAGGAGGAAACAGGAGGTGCGCCTGATTCCACCTTTGGCAAGGTGGTCAGCCTCTTTCAGTTCAGGTTAACATTATGTATGTGTAAGGTTTGGGAGGGACCAAGACCACGCAAACCACTCTGAGGCAAAGATGAAAGCTTTTATTTGGGAAAAGCCCCAGCTGCCAGGGCTGGCTCACAAGTGCAGAGCACTGCCAACTTGACTTTTTGGGTAGTGGGCTTTATAGAGCTTTTCAGTTGGGGGAAGGGGAGGAAGGTGTTGGGCCCTAAGAGGCCCGGGCGCGAGGCCCAGTGGAACTTCCTGATCTTGGCTAGAGTTTGGCCACCTGTCTTGGGCCTATTACTCCCGCTTAGGAGTGACTCAGCAAGACTTAAGCCAAACTGCCTCCGCCCAGCTACTGCTGACGTGGTGAAATACTATTGGCTCCTACACCTTTATCCCATCCTGAGAGCCACCCTCTTTCTCAATGCTATATAAACACCTTCCTACTACAATAAAACTAGATCCTGCTTCGACAAGACTCCCGACCCAGTGTGTTTTTCTCTCCGGTGCCTTGGAGGAGGGGGTTCTGGGTCGTCCACACTCACCATCCCACTCAGCCCCAAGAAGGGACCGGCTGGACGGGCTTCTTCTTCAGCCCTAACTGCAGGAGGACCCAGCAGGAAGGGAAAAGAACTCGTTTGTTAAGTTGTTAAGATAGGGGAGATCATTACATTAACCTTATTTAAAATTGCCAGGGTATGACACCAGAACATTGACCATGTAACTCACAAGATAAGGGTGCAGGAAACCATGACCTGGGGCAGTGTTAGGCAAGGAGGGCATAAGGACTGGGTGGTTTCTTGAAGAATGTGGATAACCCACTTCCCCATACCTCTGCCACCATTCTGCTGACCATGGCGACTCCATTTTGGGAGCCCATCCTGACCTAACAGTATGGACTTGAGTGGAATGAAGCAGTCTCCCTTGTCTATTTCACAAGGCACCATACTGGGCGTCCACTGGGATCAGGTAGTTTCCTCTGCTAGGTAGATAGACGGCGAAGACCGTCCAGGTAACTATCTCTTTTCTTTACTGGTATGTCCCAAGATGGTGCAGAGGCTGATCCTTCCCGGTTCTCTGTGTGGCTGACTTTTCTCACTGGCCAGCTCTTTTTGGTGAGCTTGCCCAGACATGCCTGAGAGCTGCACCACCCCAAGATACATCATTGACCAATCAGGGCCCTCATCCTCTTTCAAGCTAACCAATCAGGACACTGGGCAGGGAGCACTCTATGTTTCTCAACCTCTTATTTTCACTTTAAATAAGCTCCTGTTTTGTTTGAATCTTGTACTTTTTCTGCCTTTTAATTTCTTTCAAAAAACTTTTTATTGACACCTTCCATAAATATAGACAACATACCATGATCATAATCCCCTCCCACCCCAACTCTCTTTCTCTCTCCTAACCCCCCCTCCACTGAATCCCCTCTTCTTTCCATCTATGTGTTTGATTTCTCTGATTGATCTCTGATTGATGGAGTAACACTTGATCACATCAGCTTCCGTTTGTCCTTGCATTCTGAACCTTCCGAAGGTACCCCTCCCCTGCCAAGGTTCCCATACATCTCCATGGAAGATGCAGTTCATTCCTCCAAGGCTTGCTTGGTGACCCACATGGCCTTGGCTTAGAAACTGGGGAGCCCGAAGTCAGTGCCACAATCATCAGTTAGGAATTGGCTCAGCAAGTCCCAGCCCCTGAGAGTCCACCGGTCCCTTATTTCTGTCAAAGGCTCTGGCAAGCCTGTACAGGCAGCAGAGAATACCTGAGACAGCACAGATGGCTCCTGCTGGAAGAATCTGCCCTTCGCTGCATAAAGCCACCCCAATGGGGAAACCAGTGTAGTTCAGTTCACTGGCTTTAGAATTATAAGGGTCTGGGTTTGAATTCTTAGTCACACACTCACTGGCTACATGACCTTGACTGAACTGTTTCACTCATGTCATTTTCAGAACAACCAGAGAGGAAGGTGCTATTATTGCTGTTTAAGGCTAAGGAACATGTGAGCTGGGGCTGCACCTCGGTGGAGCACCGGCCTAGCCTGCATGACGTGCTGAGCTCAGTCCCCACACTGCAAATAATAGAGAAATTAAGGAAAATGAGTCTTAAAGAAGTTAAGGGAGGAAATTGCTCATTTCCACACTCGGAATGTATTCTGTAGCCAGTATGTGGCTGAGACTTTCCATTATTTTGCCGCCACTGACATTGACCCAAGGGATTCCAAGCATGCATTAGAGTTGCTTGCTTCTCAATAGCAATGGTGATGATATAAAGGCATCTTAACATACAGCCTTCAGAAATGGTCAAAGCACTTCTAATGGTTTGCTCTCAAGAGAGTGGCACCTATTTAAGGAGCTGGTTCTGGAGAGCCAGGTCTTGGCTTCCTCACAGATAAGTATTTTTTTCCTATTTCAATAAAGAGAAAAGTTTTCTCTTCTCAAGCACTGATGTTTCTTTTCCACACCACCCAACAGGGGCGGAGTCTTCCTCCACGGTCAGGGGACAGCACCAGCTATGTCCTCTCTACCTGATCTCTCCAGCTGCCTCTAGATAGTTGATCCCATCATTGCCTTCTGGGTGAGTTGAATGGTGTCCCCCCCCGTCACCCCTCATAAATCTGTGACTATAACTTTGTTTGGATAAGGAGTTATTTCAGATGTAAGTTAAGAATCTCAAGATTAGCTGGGCGTGGTGGCGCATGCCTTTAATCCCAGCACTCGGGAGGCAGAGGTAGGAGGATCACCAAGAGTTCGAGACCACCCTGAGACTGCATAGTTAATTCCAGGTCAGCCTGGACCAGAGTGAGACCCTACCTTGCAAAACCAAAAAAAAAAAAAAAGGAATCTCAAGATTGCAGTTGGCCCTCCATCTAATAACCGGAGTCCTTAGAAGAAGCAGAAGAGGATACATGGAAGAGAAGATGTGTGAACAGGGAGTCAGAGGTTAGAATGATGTGGCTGAAAGACCAGTAATTCTTGGAGCCCACCAAGGCTGGAAGAGCAATGAAAGCTTCTTCCCCAGAGCCTATGGAGGGAATGCGACCCTGCTGATACTGTTACTTAGACAATCTGGTCAGATCTCCCAGAGAATCCGTTTCTGTTATACACACACACACACTAATGATAATGCAGAAAGAATGAGAGGCAGGAGAAACCTTGTGTGCCCTCCTGACAGGAGACCAGGGGAACTAACGTCTCCCCACAGCTTTCTCTGCTCCCTCTACAGTTGGAGAGCGGCTGGCGGCTTCATTCCTCAGTTTTAAGCCTTCCCCCATTTATATTCCCTGCACACACATTTCTCCATCACAGAAGGGACTTGTGGAGCAAAATCTGACATTTTCCAGTTCTTGGGTATGTGCCTGGAATCCACAACCCTCACCAGGAAGGGTGAACCAATCCCCAAGATGTCACCGCAGAAATCCCCAGCTGTCCCTGCTCTCCTTCCTTCCCCTGAAGGCAGAGCTGGTGCCTCAAGACTCCAGTGTTAACAAATGACTGTTCACTGAGCGGTACAGTGAATACAGCTGTCTCTTCCTGTCCACAGGTTCTTTATTCTGGAACCCAAATCAACTGAAGATTGAAAATAGTTTGAAAAATTGTATTTGAACTAAACATGCACTGGCCTTTTCCTCATCATCTTTCCCTACACAAAACCGTGTAACCACTTTTTATGTAGAATTTGCATTGCAAGAGACACAATAAGAATCTGGAGGTGCCTTGAAGTTTATGGGCTAAACTGGGCATGGTGACAGGAGCCTGTAATCCCAGCACTCAGGAGGCTGCGGTGGGGGGATTGCTTTGAGTTTAAGGCCAGTCTGGCTACAGAACACAATCCTGTCTAAAAACAAATAAGCAAAACAAAAGTAAGTGGAAAGGGAAAACACACACACACACACACACACACACACACACACAAACACACACAACAACATGTACTGGAGGGTATTCATAGGTCTCCTGTGAATTCTATGGCATTTGTCATAAGGGAATTGAGGAATTTTGGTATCCAGTTTCCCTGTGGATGCCCAGCATGTCTTAGTGGCATTAGGAGAGTGGGGTCCACCTGTGTTGCTTGGGTTGGTCAAACTTTAAGAATTTCCTGGGCTGGAGGGATGGCTTAGTGGTTAAGGTGTTTGCCTGCAAAGCCAAAGGACCCAGGTTCAATTCCCCAGGACCCACGTCAGCAAGATGCACAAGGTGGAGCATGCATCTGGAGTTTGTTTGCAGTGACTGGAGGCCCTGGAGCACCCATTCTCTCTCTCTCTCTCTCTCTCTTCCTCTTTCTGTCAAATAAATAAATAAAAATAAAAATTTAGAAAAAATTCTGTTAACTGAATCTCATGTGACCTCAGAAAGCTCTCTTATGCATGGATAGGCCCATGTTTCTCACAATTGGGAAAGTTGTCTCCCTGGAGCTAAGGTAACTTGTTTGGATGGAGTGGTGCAGGGAGGCACAAGAACTTGACACTGCCTGGGTCCCAGCTTCTTCCCACCTTTCCATCTCTGTCTGACCCCTCCAATTTCCTGGTCAGTGTCAGTTGTTACAAGCAAATGTCATTTCTAGGTGTAAAAAATCCATTTTTTTTTTAATTTATTATTTTTTTATTTATTTTTGTAGAGAGAGACGGAGAGAGATAGACAGAGGGAGAGAAAGACAGAGATGGGTACGCCAGCAGTCTCTCAGCTGCTGTGAACGAAATCCAGATGTGTGTGCCCCCTTGTGGTCAAGTGCAGCAGTGCGCCCTTGCGTCACTTTGCATCTGGCTAAACGTGGGACCTGGAGATTGGAACGGCTGGACATTGGAACCAGCGTTCTTAGGCTTAGCAGGCAGGCGCCTTAGCCGCAAGCCATCTCTCCAGCCCCAAAAATCCATTCTTAAGTATCCACGTGCTGTGTCTCCCATGAAGCCCACCCTGGGAACACACAGGTGGGTTGCTTCTCTGAGTCTTCTCATCTCCTCTTTCACTCTCTTCTCCCATCCCTAAGGCTGGCTTGGCCTCCAGGCTGAGGTGGAAGAAGAGAGAGAAGCATAAAAGATGTCACCCTTGCCTGTGCTAGAGAGGGCCACACACACAACACTAATGCTGATTATGGAGGGCTGGCACTGAGTGTCCCTCGAAAGAGTCCTGACAGGAGCTCCACTACCCTGTGTGGCTCACGGGGCAACAGTGCAGACACTGCCCTTCAGGTGGCTGTTCAGATTTCTGAAGACTCATCCCTCTTCTTGTGGTCACTTACTGCCACAGGCCTTTCCCTCAAACTCTGGACAGGCCGGCTGGTCCCACCTTGTTCTGTACTGAGAGAGCCTCAAGTCAGACTTCTATTGACAGAATGCTCCATGCAGTGTCAGCATCTGTCCCTATGTAGGTATTCTAGAACCCCAAGGACCACCTCACATTCTTCAAGCAGCTCCCCTAAAAGTCCCTTTGCCTGGCTGAAGGTATACCTCCTTTCTCTCTGGAGGAGGGAAACACCAGACCACCAAAACCCCCCACTTACACTTCATCTCGAGATATTTTCACCCTGTGTGCATAGCCTGCAGGCAGTGCTCGGCATGAATCAAACACTTGGTTTGAGACTTTCTTATGAAGTCCTCTATTAACAACAAGACTTCTTTCATAAATGTGACATACTGGCTATGCCTGAATCACCTCCCAGGCATCTCAGATGACTCACTGAGAAGGCCTTTAGAGTGCTCCCAAGTTACCATCCCTTGTGCTCCCAGTTCTTGTCGTTCTATAGCCCCTTGAAGTGCTTGCTCCCTGGTGCACCCATGTGTTCTTCCCGAGGAATAACTACGCTTCAGTCCTAGGGCTTTTCTTGAGCTTTGAAAACTCTTCCCTGTTAATCTCAGTAGCGTTTTCCATCTGTTCCAGCTGCTACTGACACCTCAGGAGGCCTGAGAGAGGATCAAACCTGTAGGAAGAGGAATAAGGGCAGGTTGTGTGTGAGGTCACTTTCTACTAGTGATGCTGGACCACAAGCACTGCTCAAGTGACCCAGAGAAGACATAAGTGGCCACTCTGTGTGGTGCCTCTCTGGCAGGACTGCCTGGTCTAGTCCGTATGAGGAAGGCTTATTCCTCTTAATAACTATATTTAGACCCCAATTCTTGCCAAATAATGTCCTGGGGCTGGATTAGCCGTTTTTGCTGTAACAGAATATTTGAGAAAAAATGACTGACCGGAGGAACAATGTATATGAGCTCACTGTTTCAGGGGCTTCAGTCCATGGTCTCCTGATCCCATTGCTGTGGGCCTGTGATAGCGGCCGGCTTCAGTGGCAGAGGGAGGGTAGAAAAGCAGAAGTTCTCACTGCATGGTGGTTGGGAAGCAGAGAGAGGGACAAAGGAAGAGTGTGGGGCCAAGATGTATCCTTCAAGGGTATGCTCTTCATGAACTATTTCCTCCCATCAGGCCTTACTTCCTAACAGTCCATTCAACTATGCATTCATTGATAAGTCAATCCAATGACAAAGTCAGAGCTCTCTGGATCTAATCAGCTCCCAAAAGCCCATCAGCCGGCAAGCAATCTTTTAACAAAGAGTGCATGGGGGTTGCTAGAGGGATGGCTTAGCGGTGAAGGCATTTGCCTGCAAAGCCAAAGGACCCAGGTTCGATTCCTCAGGAACCACATTAGCCAGATGCACAAGAGGGCGCACGTGTCTGGAGTTTGTTTGCAGTGGCTGAAGGCCCTGGCACACCCATTCTCTCTCTTTCTTCCTCTCTCTATCAAATAAATAAATAGATAAAAATAAAATTCCAGGTCAGCCTGTGCTAGAGCAAGACCCTACCTTGAACTCCCCCCCAAAATAATAATAAAATAAAATATTTAGTGCTGGAGGGATTGCTTAGTGGTTAAGGTGTTTGCCTGCAAAGCCAAAGGACCCAGGTTCAATTCCCCAGGACCCATGTTAGCCAGATGTACAAGGGGGCACATGCGCCTGGAATTTGTTTGCAGTGGCTGGAGGCCCTGGTGTCCCAATTCTCTCTCTCTCTCTCTCTCTCCCCTTCTTTCTCTGCCAAATAAATAAATAAATAAATAAATAAATAAAACTAAAAAAACTTTAAAAATAAAATATTTTTAAAAAGAGTATATGGGGGACATTAGACTCAAACCACAACAGAGGTGAAGATGTTAAGTTGGGTCCAATTCCCACTTCAAAATGGATGGGCACCATGTTCAAAAAATAAAGAGCATTTATCCCATCTGAGTAAGAAGTCATGTGAGGGAAAGAGAATGAGAGTGTACAGGAGTCTAAGACAGAGGGGGCAGCTGAAGCCTGCTGTCTTGGGAGAGTAGGAAGTTCACGCTCCCCTGGAACCATGAGAGCTCACATTTGAGCAGAAGGCAGCAGGCAGCTGGCACACTAGGGAGAAGGAACAATGGCAAGAGGGGAGTTCAAGACAGTGATCAAGTTGCCAGTTGTGCAAGGCTATGTGGCTCTTGCCTAGGACTCTGCATTTTGCTCTGCGGTAATGGGCACTGTGACAAAATTCTAGGCAATTCACAAGATCACTTTAGCGTTTCAGAGTCTCTTACTATAGCATGAAGCACGGATGCTTCAGAGTCTCTCACGTGAACGTGAAGCACAGACACTTCAGTGTCTTACTGTAGCAGGAAGCACTCAGGTAATGGGTCAAGATGAGCTGGAGGAGGAGGCCAGGTAAGAGGCTGTGGCAGAAGTCCAGAGAGTGATCCAGAAAGTGAGAGGCCTTGGTGAGGCAAGGGATGAGTCAGCCAGGTGGAGAGTCTACATAGGCAGGTATTAGAGGATTCTGGCTTGGGCGACCAGGTGGTGGCATTCCCTGGCATGGGGAACATATGAAGGTCACATGACACATATAGATGAATGATTTTCTTAAACTGGAGCTCCCTACTCTGCCAAGAAAGATTCTGGATCCCCCAATCCCTGGTTAGCACCAATTTCTTCCCAGGTCCTGTTTTTCCTACTGAATAGCATACTTGGAGAACAATTTCATGGCTACTTGCCTTCTTTCTTAGTCAGAGGCCAATGGATACATCCACCTGCGGATCTGAGCATCATGGTATTGTCAGAGTGACTCATATCTTAGCATGTTCCTGAGGTAAAATGATTCCTATAAGCTGTGGCCTCCATGCACTTTGGAATGAAAGTGAATTTTTTCAACGTGTCTCTACCCTGATTTTGCCCTTATTTGGTCCGCCATTTGGGAATATGGAGCCCAATGAGATGTGTGGTTATGTAGCTTTGCCTATTCGGAATTTCAAAGTTTAATCATCTAATTGACCAGAGAAAATGCCACCTATGGCAGAGGCTGACTAAATATCAATTCTATTATCTCTTTTTGGCACGCTGGAAGATTACATTTCCCAAATATCACTGTAATTAGGCTAGGGCCATATGACTGGGTTCTGGCCAATGTTGCATGGCTAGAAGAAATGTCAGCTGCTTCTGGGCCTGGCATGAAGCCCTGTGAGCAACGGCTTGTTCTTTCTTTGAAGGCCACATGTGCAAGCTGGTGGCTACTCGAGATGAAAGGAGCTTAGATTCCTGAGTCACTTCTAGAAGAGTGCCAACAACTTGCCTTGGATGTGACTTGAGTAAGGAAGGCATAAACCTGCTCTAGATCAAGCACTGAGACGGAGGGTGTGTGTGTAGGGTTCACTATTTCAACTAAGGCACACAGCAGCAGATCAAGGTTTCCCTCTAGGATATGTTAGACCTCTCTTCTGCCAGCTCTCTATACCAGAGCTCACCTGCAAGAACCCCACATTGTCATGAGAAGACTTCCAGCAGCTGGCACAATGTTCTATGGCAAAGCACATGAGCTTCTTAATGTATGATCTGAGAATAAAATACAGATATTTAAGCAATATATTTGTGTACATATATGTACACATTTTATGGCTAATTCTTAAAGAATACACTGGCTGACAATTGGGAAAGGTCATATGTTCCACACCACAGTCAAGAAAAGTGAAGGTGACCCAAGTGTGGTGGTTCATGCATTCAGAAAGCTGAGGCAGAAGGATTGCCATGAGATTTGAGAATAGCCTGGGCTACATAGTGAGTTTCAGGCTAGCCTGGAGTACATAAGAGACAGAAAGAAAATAAATGAGAAGAAATATGAAAGAAAAAATAAAGAAAGAGAGCAGGGTGTGGTGGCACACGCCTTTAATCCCAGCACTTGGGGAGGAGGGGCAGAGGTAGGAAGATTGCCATGAGTTCGAGGCCACCCTGAGACTACATAGTGAATTCCAGGTCAGCCTGAGCTAGAGTGAGACCCTACCTCTAAAAACAGAACAAAAAAATAAAATAAATAAATGAATAAATAAAGGGAAGGAAAGAAAGAAAGAAAAAGAGAGGAAGGAAGGAAGAAAGAAAGAAAGAAAGAAAGAAAGAAAGAAAAAGAAAGAAAGAAAGAAAGAAAGCAAGCAAGCAAGCAGGCAATGATGTCTTCAGGGTGGACTGCTTTACAAAGCTGGAAGTATAAAAAAGATGCTTCTTCATGGGTTTGCCCTCAAGCCACCCACACCCATGTCAGAGTCCTTGTCTTTTGGAGAGAGCAACTTTTGTTACATCTGCAGCATTCTTTGCCATCACCAAGGGAACAGCTCGGCGTACTGTCCCCTTTCAGTTCCAGGGCCACCATGTAGGTGGTGGGCACTCAAGCCTAGGATGCCCTTGAGATGAAAGTGCGTAGTAGAGCTATCAGAGCCAGTATGCGTGCAAATGAGACATTGCAATTCTGTGCTCTTCTCTGAGGGGCAGAAGTTAATTGAGTCCCCACTGAAGGATTTCATGCTGTCTCTTCAGCAGAATGGTGGGGAACCAGTTTCCAGAAAAGGCTATTACAGTCATAGTGAGGGGAAAACCAGGGATACAGGATTTTTTTCTTGCTTTCTTTTTCTTTTCTTTTCTTTTCTTTTCTTTTCTTTTCTTTTCTTTTCTTTTCTTTTCTTTTCTTTTCTTTTCTCTCTCTCTCCTCCTCCCTCCCTCCCTCCCTCCCTCCCTTCTTTCTTTCTTTCTTTCTTTCTTTCTTTCTTTCTTTCTTTCTTTCTTTCTTTCTTTCTTCATTTTTTTTTGAGAGAGACAGAGGGAGAGGCAGAGAGAGAGAGAGAATGGGAGTGCCAGCAGCCTTTCAGCCACTGTGAATGAATTCCAGATGTGTGCGCCCCCTTGTGGGCAAGTGCGGCATTGTGCCCTTGCATCACTTTGCATCTGGCTAAACGTGGGACCTGGAGATTGGAACCAGCATTCTTAGGCTTAGCAGGCAGGCGCCTTAACTGCTAAGCCATCTCTCCAGCACTCTTTTTTTTTTTTTTTTTTTTTTTTTAATCTGGCTGAGTGGTTAAAATACTTGCCTGTGAAACCTAAGGGTCCAGGTTTGATTCCCCAGGACCCACATAAGCCAGATGAACAAGGTGGCACATTTGTCTGGAGTTCGTTTGCAGTGGCTATAAGCTCTGGTGCACCTATTCTGTTTCTCTATCTGCCTCTTTCTATCTCTCTCCCTGAAATAAATAAAAATATTTTTTAAAAATGTCCAAACAAATCATAGAAGTTCTTGATTTCTAGTTTTGTCCATCTGAGGGAAGTAGAAATGTTGCTGGTGACATAGGGGAGGGTATTCCAGCTGGGCAGATTGCAACAGATAGAGGAGGAAAGGAAATGAGATATGGGGGGAGAAGCACCTCTCTGCTGCCTGACTGTGGTCACCTCCTACAGAGGATGGGCAGGAACAAGGAGAGCCGAGGCTGAGTGTTGAGTTTACTACAGGGATGCTGGTAAAAGATGTGTGGAAGAAGCCGAATGATGTTTAAATTTAGGTCTACACCACTGTTGCAGTTACCTTCATGTTGCTGGCACAAAACACCCTACCAAAAGCAGCTTGTAGGAGGAAAAGGTTTATTTTGGCATATAGACTCGAAAGGAAGCTCCATGATGGCAGGGGAAAATGTGGCACGAACAGAGCTGGACAGCACCTCCTGGACAACATCAGGTGGACAGCAACAGCAGGAGAGTGTGCTGACCACTGGAAGGGGAAGCTGGCTGAAACACCCAGAAGTCCACCTCCAGCCACACACCTCCTTCAGCACGGCTCCGATTCCCAAGCTGACATCAGCCTGGGACCAAGCATCCAGAACACATGAGTTTATGGGGGACACCTGATTCAACCCACCACGATCGCGTTAGTGAAAGACCCGAGGAACTGCATAAAGACAGAGGGTTATTTAGGTTGCAGATATGAACATCTAAGGGCCCACAGCTGGTGGTAACCTTCTTGGTATCAGGCTCACGGTGGCTCAAGACATCACTGAGTGAGAAACAGGGAGCATGAGTATCTGTGTCTTCCGATCTTTTCGCCTCTAGGAAAGCCCCTGGGATTCAATCATGGGGGCTCTGCTTGATGGAAGTCTAACCACCTCCCAAAGGTCTTATCTAAACACTGTGATTGTTACGTGCTTACCGTGTGTGTGTGTGCATGAGCACATGTGTGGGAGTACATATGGGGGTACATGTGTGTGTATGCATGTGAAGGCAACCAATTGATGATAGATGTCTTCCTCTATCACCCTCGCTCCCTAGTTCCTGAGGCAGGATCTCTCACTTGAGCCCAGAGCTCTCTAGTCAGCTTGACCAGGGGATTCCATGTCTTTAGCTCCTGCACTGGATTTACTGGAGGCCACCATAGCCACCAAGCACTAATGTGGGTGCTGGGGATCCAAACTGGGTTTTTATGCTTACATGGCAAGTGTTTTATCCACCGAGCCATTTCCTCACTTATACTTATCCTATACTTATCATATATATATATATATATATATATATATATATATATATATATATATATGCCCTATACTTATCCTCTTAATACCTCACAATGGGAAATAAACTTGAATTTATGAATGCATAGGGACACACCCAAACCACCTGCAAATCATAGCATGTAGCTTATGGGTTCAAACTCTACTGTTATTAGATTACTTGGGTGTTTGAATTCTAAAATTAATTCAATCAAGTGTTCAGTAGAAATATTTTTAAAATCAGCTACATTTATCTGCCATTGTCTTCCATGACATTCACACAGTTGGGATGCATCTTCTCCTTATGGAATCATGCCTTTATTACAGAAATATTTGCCTTTCTGTCCAGGTATGGTGGTGCATACCTTTAATCCCAGCATTTGGGAGGCAGAGGTAGGAAAATCTCCATGAGTTCAAGGCCACCCTGAGACTGCATAGTGAATTCCAGGTCAGCCTGGGCTAGAGTGAAACCCTACCTCAGGAAGAAAAAGAAAGAAAGAAAGAAATATTTGCCTTAAACAGAGGGACAGCTGGGATCATGTGACATTCCACACATCAACAGACCAACATTAGAACCCTCACCAGCCTCAACAGAACCAATACCACAATCCTCGCCAGCTCTGCTTGTAAGATAATTAATACATTATGCATAATGAGGAACTAGTACAAACTATACATAAGAAGTTGACTTTTTAAATTTTTAAAAATATTTTATTTTCTTCATTTATTTGTTTGAGAGAGAGAGAGAGAGAGAGAGAGAGAGAAAGCAGAGGGGAGGAAAGAGAAGAGAGAGAGAGGCAGATAGAGAGAATGGGCATCCCAGGGCCTCCAGCCGCTGCAAACGAACTCCAGACAAATGTGCCACCTGTGCATCTGGCTTACAAAGGTCCTAGGGAATCAAATTTAGGTACTTTGGCTTTGCAGGCAAACACCTTAACCGATAAACCATCTCTCCAGCCCTTTGCTTTTTTTTTTTTTTTTTTTTTTTTTTTTTTTTTTTTTTTTGGTTTTTCAAGGTAAGGTTTCACACTAGTCCAGGCTGACCTGGAATTCACTATGTAGTCTCAGGGTGGCCTCAAACTCACAGTGATCCTCCCACATCTGCCTCCCAAGTGCTGGGATTAAAGGCGTGCGCCACCATGCCCGGCTTCCTTTGCATTGTTTTGAAGTGAAAATACATATTACAAACACATTTCTTCCATTATCACTTAAAAATAATTTTAATAATCTTTTAATGTGATGCCCTATCAGTTCTGTGATCTGCAAGAGGAGATGCAGGGTTGGGATAAGATGAAAAGGCAGAAGAAAATCTCACTGTATAGCTGAACCATGTGTTCGGCGGGTATTTGTTCCCCACCGAGAATGGTTCTCCTGGACGTGGTGTGCGTACCCACAGATCATATTTCAAATTCCACAGCGAATGGACTTCTCAGCAGCCTTTCACAATGCATTCATAGCCTTAGACAGATCTATCCCCAGCTGGTGTTGACTTCTCCCTGCAGTGCCTGGAGATCATTAATCTTGTATATTCTCTTGCTTGGAAGGATTTTTTTTTTTATCCTTTGCTGAGATTTTAAAACAGATTGTGCCTGTTTCCACTGACCTTTGAGAGATTTGTCATGTGTCCCCTTTTAAACAGGTTGTGCAGAAACCAATTACTGAAGTATAGCTGGGGTCACAGCTACTAGCTCTGTTGCCAAGGTGGGAGCCTCAATTTTGTCATCATTTCCTATGTTAAAAGCAGAGTGAAGGTGCCACCAACAGAAGCACTTATTACTGGTTTATGTAGGAATGTGCTGGACCCATTCTGGAGAGTGGATTTCCACAGGGCTGGTGGAGTAACTTCTTCTTGCCTCTGAGTTACGCTGATAAGAGCTGGAGACCTCTCTCAAGCCACCTGCTGACAGTGGCTCAGAGTGCAATTCCAGAGGCCCTAGCTGCTGCTGTAGACCTCACTGTAGTTGGCCCTTTTAAAGGGCAGGTTTCTTGGCTATGGACAGAGAGGAAACATATCCACAAGCAGAAAAGAGAAGAACAACAGAATTATCCTGAGAAGACATGTATATGCCAATCCCTCCAATACACTGTGGGCTTCATAAACACTCCTTTCCCAGTGGCTGGTGATTTCCCCCCACTTCCCCTAAATTGTTTAGGGAGTCATGTCTGCTGTCTATCTCATGTAAAGTTCCTGCTTTCTCTAAGAAAACAGCTTTTGCTTAGTATAATTATTTAACAGCGGCAAAAGCACGTGGTTCATTGGATGTTAATATTGATTTTCTTTGTAGGATTCAAAACAAACAATGACAAGAGTGCAGGGGGACAGGCTACACATTTCCATTCAATTTAATCCTTCAAAACGTCTCTCTTCCATGGTGGCTTTACTCTCAGCAGGCTGGAGGCTGAGGTAGGGAGAACCACTGTGAATTCAAGGCCAGTTATGTTATAGAGCGAGTTCCATGTCAGCCTGGGCTAGAGGGAGACCCTGCTGCAAAACACAACACAACACAACACAACACAACACAACACAATACAACACAAATGTCTCTCTTCTGTGTTTCTTTCACACACATACACCCCCGAGCCCAGATGTGAGATGTCATCGTCTGGATACCCCTCTGTAAACTCTCCTGAGCCCCCACTCTGATGGGGTCAGTACAGGTACCAAATCTGGAGCTTGCCCTCCCACACTTACAAAACCATTCTAGACTGTCACCCTGCACTTGCTCATGATGGTTCTCTGCACCCATTCTCTCATTTCCATCCTTTCTGCCTTTGGGCTTGAGGCAAAACGTTGGGTCTCTGGCATGAACTTGGAATAACAATCTTGGTCCTGCCCTGACCATCCCCTCAGGTCATCATTCTGCTTCCAAACCCTTCCAAGCTACTTCCTTCCCCCAGTATTAATTCGCCAGATTCAGCAACTTCCCTTTGACAGGGCAAAAGGCCCAACTAACAAGGTAATTAACAACAGAGCATTCACACTTGAAAGCGTTTAATAGTTCCCTGGCAATAGTCCAATAACGCACAGGAAAGAAATCCTTATGACTGGCCTCTGCAGTCCAGTGCTCCATCATTTACCGTACTCCGGCTGTAGGGTTGACCTCCACAGTCCAATGCCCATCCCTGAGCTGGGTGACATTTCACATCCAAGCCACCATAGGATGTGGTGCTCAGGGTTTCATTCACGCACACCTCTGTCACTACTGCATCCCTGTTTGTAGAATCTTTCCCTGGACCATGGACGCTATTGCTTGGCCTTAGGGGACCCCATTTTTCTTATCTATAAAGTGGATGGGTGAGCCTTGATGGTCAAGGCCTTCTCTTCCCTCTATTATATGAAGGCCATAAAAAACTGAGGCAGGTGGGGTAGAAAATGTGGATATTTTTAGAAAGGAATGTTTTAAATGGGACTTTTTTGTTATTATTGTTTTGGTTTTTTTGAGATAGGGTCTTGCTCTTGCCCAGATCAGATAGGATTTTTTGACAGTATTTTAAAGTTTTTGTAAGGCAAAGATCACATATTTCTCCCTCTAAACCAGGCCACTAAGAAGAGGCATGCCTTCCATGGAGTTGAAAGCTTGGACTTGGACTAACTAGTACCCACTGTCATTATTCCTGTCATGAGCCTCATCGTTGTCGTCATGACAACCACACATCAGCACTGCTGTGTGCCTGACACTATCTTTGCATATGCCATTCCACTTAATTTTTATTGTGAGAGGAGACCAAGTACTGGTTTCAAAGTTAAATGACTGCCAGTGAGTTAGAAAGCTGAAATAAGAAGCCGGGCGTGGTGGCGCACGCCTTTAATCCCAGCACTCGGGAGGCAGAGGTAGGAGGATCACCGTGAGTTCGAGGCCACCCTGAGACTCCATAGTGAATTCTAGGTCAGCCTGGACCAGAGTGAGACCCTACCTCAAAAAAACTCAAAAAACAAAAAACCAAAAAGACAGCTGAAATAAGCCTGGCAGAGACGGCGGAGGTAGACTTTTGGTGTGGTAAGTTGTGCTTTTGTGTACATCCTCGGTACAGAGGTGTGTGTTAATGAAACCCTAAGCAAAACGTTCTGTGATGGTTTGAATGTGAAATCCCGTGGATTTGTTATTAAGCCTCATACTCGATCCCCGGCTGGTGGAGCCTTGCTGGAGGAGGTGTCCCAGTGGGGGCAGACCCTGATGTTTCTTAGTCTAGCTCTATTGGGGGTTCACTAGCTAGCTCGCTTGACAGCTTCCTTCCCCTGCTGTCTTCTCATGCCATGTTTTCTCTCTCATGATGAACTCTCCCCTCAAACTGTAAGCCTGAAACAAACCCATTCCTCCCAGAAGCTGCTTCTGGGTGGATGTTTTATCTCAGCAATGAGAAGGTAGGTGCTGCCCCTGCCCGGCTTGAGAGTCTCCGCCGTGCCTTCACCTCCCTCCTCCTTCTTGTCCCCATTTCTTTTCTTTCATGACTCTGCTCACCAGCTAGTAGTAACTTGTCATGTGTTCACTGCTTTTCTTTTCTGACTCTGGCTAGAGTGTGTCACACAGAAGAGTGCTGGCTTGGTCTTCTTCCCTATTAAAACTCTAGCCCGGGCTGGAGAGATGGCTTAGTGGTTAAGGTGCTTGCCTACAAAGCCAAATGACCGAGGTTTGATTCCCAAGGACCCACGGAAGCCAGATGTACAATGTGGTACATACGTCTGGAGTTCATTTGCCATGGCTGGAGACCCTGGGGTGCCTAATCTCTCTCTTTCCCTCTCTCAGATAAATACATATTTTTTTTAAACACTCTAACCTGAAAGCAGTGCCTGCCCCATTGTAGTTGCTTAGTAAATATGGACAGATGAATTGATGTGAGAAGACAAGATTAGAACCCACAGGAAAAATATACAGCCCTGACAAAGGTGAAATGTATAGAGATCCAGAGAGAAGAACTGAAGAAAGGAGAAACCAGGAGACCCTGTGTGAGGAAGGGTATTGGGTGACAGGGTCACTGATGTCCCAGGGCATGTGGCTGGTAGGGGCGGAGGGGCAGCAGCTGAGACTGTGTTGTTGTATGGCAGGTACAAGAACCTTCTTTACCAAATCTCCCGGAATACATCTTTCCATGCACACTCAGCCCTTGGTATCCGTGGGTTTATTTGCATAGACTGAAAAGAAAACTGCACCTAACCGGTAGATTTCTCATTCCGTCATTATCCTCTAGGTAGTACAGCACAGCACAGCAACTAGTTACACAGAATTCGCACTCAGCTGTTACAGGTGGTCTAGAGATAGCTTACGGTCTGCAGATGGATCTGGGCAGTTCTATGCGAACAAACGCACTGCTTATAAGAAGATTTAAACATCAGAGGATTGTGGTAGCTTTCGGGGTCTTGACAGCAGTCTCTATTGGATACTGAGAGACAACTATGCCGCTTAAAAAATCCTCTTTTCCTTGGAAATGAAGCAATTTCTTTTTTAAAAAAATATTTTATTTCTTTATTTATTTAAGAGAGAGAGAGAGGGAGAGAAGCAGATATATAGAGAGAATGGGCATGCCAAGGCCTCTAGCCACTGCAAACGAACTCCAAATGCATGTGGCACCTTGTGCAGCCGGCTTACATTGGTACTGGGGAATTGAACCTGGGTTCTTAGGCTTTACAGTTAAGCACCTTAACAATTAAGCCATCTCTCCAGCCCTAAAGCTTCTTTTTAAAAATATTTTATTTGGGCTGGAGAGATGGCTTAGCGGTTAAGGTGCCTGCCTCCTAAGCCTAAGAACGCCAGTTCCAATCTCCAGGTCCCACGTTTAGCCAGATGCAAAGTGACGCAAGGGCGCAATGCTGCACTTGACCACAAGGAGGCGCACACATCTGGATTTCATTCCCAGCAGCTGAGAGACTGCTGGTGCACCCATCTCTATCTGTCTCCCTCTCTGTGTCTCTTTCCAAAAAAAATTTATTTATTTATTTAAGAGAAAGAGAGAGAAAGAAGCAGATAGAGAGAGAGGGAGGCAATTTCTGCGTCCTGCTCTGAGAGAGTTGGTACTTGTTAAGGGCAGACCCGTACAGAACATAGAGAGACACAGAGAAACCATCTATCCATCAGGATCTGAGTCACATGAATGCCAAGGATACTAAGCCAGGCTCATTTCTCCATGATGGTTTTCTATAAAGTTCACTTTCTCTCTGGGGAGGCATGGAGGAAGGCCCTTGAGAGGCTGGTGACGGAGGTGACTTTAATGGCAAGGGCGTACCCAAACAGTACGATGTACTAATGAACAGAAGACACCTGCTCCATCACTGTCATTTCTTTTCTTTTCTTTTTTTTTTTTTTTTCAAGGTAGGGTTTCATTCTAGCCCAGGCTGGCTTGGAACTCACTATGTACTCGCAGGGTGGCCTCGAACTCACGGTGATCCTCCTATCTCTGCCTCCCTAGTGCTGGGATTAAAGGCGTGTGCCACCACGCCCGTCCATCACAGATTATTTCTGAGAACAGAATTACTTCGCTTTTTCTCCACTGTTCATTCATGTAAATCAAATGGAGGTGATCATGGGTGTGAGTGTGTGGGTTCAAGTACAGACTTCCAACCAAGCATGGGGGACTGAGACTTACTGCCATCCAAGGAGATGGTTGCTTTCTTTTAACAAGACGTGGAACAGGAGCACATTAAAGTGTTAGTTGGCTGGGAAAGTGAAAAGTGCTTTGTGTGCACGCTGGGGAATAGGTTCTGCTCTGTTTACTAACGAATCCTTTTAAGGAATGAAGCCAGGAGAGCTAGTGCGCTTCTCTTCTCGTCCAGAGAGTGTTGGGGAGCTGGTGGCTTAGATGCCCCCGTCTCAGGGATCCACTGGCCTTTTGCAAACTGAATTTCCTAGGGGCCAGAGAAGCTTCTCTCTACCAAAATAGCTTTCTCTGATGTTTACAGGCAACAAAATACAGAGGCAGGACACACGCCTTTTCACTGCATGCTTCTAACTTACAGTGTACTCAGCTAATCAGTGGCCTGCAATATTTTCCGGCCTACACTGAGAAATATAAAGTCTTGTAAACAAACATAGACCATAGATGCTTAGTGTTCAGAAAGGAAGAGAACACAGGACCCGGGCGTCACAGATCGCCCGCCTCTGCCATGAAGCATGGTCTTGGTGACAGGTGTGCCAACACACTGCCACTTCCCACAGAAACACAGACCAGACAAAGAGGGTGGCTCATGCCAGCAATACCAGCACTCTGGGGAGCAGAGGCAGGAGGATTGGCATGAGCTTGAGGACAGCCTAGATTATAGAGTGAGTGGGAGGCCAGGCTGGGCTAAATCATGAGACCCTGTTTAAAAACAAATCAAAACAGAAACAGAATGAGAAAGAAAGGGAGGAAAGAAAAGAAGAAATAAAGAGAAAATTAAACAATGAAAACAGAAACCTCCACTTTGAGTACTATATTTCTGATATAAAGCCCTTCACTTTCTACAAAAGCTATGTATATTGAAAAAAAATTCCTCGTCTGGGGCCTGAAGAGATGGCTTGGCAGTTAAGCCCTTGCCTGTGAAGCCTATGAACCCCAGTTGGAGGCTCAGTTCCCCAGGACCCACGTAAGCCAGATGCACAAGGTGGCGCATGCATCTGGAGTTTGTTTCCAGTGGCTGGAGGCCCTGGTGAGTCCGTTCTCTATCTGTCTGTCTCTTTCTTTCTTTGTCTGTCACTCTCAAAGAAATAAATAAACAAAAATAACATTAAAAAGGAAACATTCCTGGTCTGGAATTTCTGTCAAATAAGAACCAGAGAGTGATTAAAGGCTAGTTTTACAATTTCTGCCACATGGGCACCTCAGTTCTTCAACTTCTATTACTGACTGAGGCTTGTTTTGCCCACCAAACAGCATGCCAATCACCAAGGAAACGTTGTGCAAAAGAGACAGGCGCATTTACAAGGCGAGCGGCCAAATAAGAGGCGGGAGCGTCAAGTGGTCAGAAGCCCGCCTTCCCAAGGAAAAGGCTTTGGGGTATTCGTAGGATAAAAACACAGGTGGTCTGCACTCACATACTCAAGCCTCATGGCTCTTCATAAACATTTGTCACCCACTAGACAGTGGCCCAGGCCCAAGTGAAGAGTTGGTGGTTTCAAGTGGTTTGAGTGACATCCATGTTGCTGAAGAAGGGCAAACCAAGGGCAGCCTGAGGGCTTGTTCAGGGTTTCTCTTGATCGCGCCTCCCTGGTCACTTCCTGGCACTTTCTGAGCCTCTATCATATTAAAATGGGTCTGAAACTTCACACTGTAAACTGGGAGCAAGGAGGGAATTGATTAAACAATGTATGAATAACAGAGCACAGTGCAGAATGTTAGACATTACAGCAGGCCATTGTTTTGAACTAAGCCCCTGACCTGGGGCGCCCCTACTTGTCCAGACCTGGCTAGAAATAAAAATGGAGTTACTCATGAGAAGAAGGGCTTTTGTCATCAAGCTGAAACTAAGCTGTTTAATCTGACCTTTCAAGAAACCAAGAGAAATGAGAGGTAACAGCCAAATGTCCATAACAGGTCAATTTCAAACTGTATGCTAATGAACTTCCCTGGGCTTTAATCCTTCCACAAAAGAAATGACCTGCAGTAACCTGCTAACGGAGTCATTCTTTCCTATTGCCTGTCCATTGCCCCCACTTGAAAGGAAAGAAACTGAAGTGATAATTATTTCTTGTTCCTTGTCTGTACTTCTTGCAGCTCTTTTGTATTTTACCAACCTCTTCTGCTCAGCCTAGTGGGCAACTTGTCCTGTTCTTTTTTTTTTTTTTTTAAATTATTATTCTGAAAGCAAATACAGGAATAATGAAAATATTTAGTTTTCATTGTTGTAATTTTGTTCTTGGACGATAGAAAGAGCTCAATAAATAATGGTGACTCTTGAAATTCAACGTTGGATGTATGTGTGCAGGTTTTTTTCTATCCCTCACCTGAGATTGGATAAAATGACTGGGAGATGGTTGCAGATGCTAACCCCAGGAAAAGGGCAAGCTTACTAAAAAGATGCGTATCAAGGGGTTGGGGAGATAGCTCAGTGGGGGAAGTGTTTGCTTTGTAAGCATGAAGATCTGAAGTTGATTGCCAGTACCCAAGTCAAATGTAAGGCATGGCTGCATGGTGGTATGTGCTTGCAACCCCAGCACCAAGGAGGTGGAGACAAGAAGATCCCTCCAGGCTACTAAGGGACCCTGTCTCAAAGAGACACGGATGGCATGCCTGACGATGACACTCAAGGTTGTCCTTTGGCCTCCACATGCATACACACACATGCACCCACACACATATGAGCATGCACAACCCCCCAAACAAAATTAGGTCCATCAAATGCCTGCCTCACCTTCCTAGCAACAGCGAACATGTTTTGAGTTTTCCTGTGTGTGCTGAGCATGATGGGAGGACATGACACATTTAGGCAAAGAAGTGCCTTTTTTTTTTTTTTTTTTTTTTTTTTTTTTTTTTTGCCTTTCCAGTTTTACTAGCATTGTGTTTATGTCAGCTCTTTATCATATTTTGGAGTATGCTAATAAGGAGGCTTGTCGTCCTTAAATGTTCCCCAAAGACCTATGTATTAAAGGTTTGGTCCTATTAGTAGGCTGGGTGTTTTTGGGATATGGTGGAAACCTTCATAGTAGGAGGTTTTAGATCATGGAGATGTGTCTTTGGGGGGGAAATTTGAGCCCTTAGCCTCCTCTTCCTCTCTTGCTTCCCAGCCTCCCTGAGGTGGTTAAATGTATTCACCCTGTGCTCCCCATCACAGGCTACTCTTGTCACAGGTCCAGCGGAAAGTGGGGGCCAGCCAACCATAGACTGGCACCTCTGAACCCCTGAGCCAAAACAAACATTTCTTCTTTTTAAGCTGATTTATCTCAGGCATTTGTTGCAGTAATGCAAAGCTGACTAACACAGAGTCCGTGTAAAAGGTTGGATGTAGTTTAAAAAAATTAGCATTTTTCTCCCTGAATCTGTAAATCCAAACACTTTCTTCCTAGGCCTCTTCCTTTCAACAAAGCAACTGAATACTTCATGAGTCAAACTACTGGTTAGTTCAGCAAGAGCCACATAAACTCACTTCAGGCTGTGAGAAGCAACTGGATTCTTCTTTTTTTTTTTTAAAAAATTATATTTATTTATTAGAGAGAGAGAAAGAGAGAAAACAGATATAGAGAGAAGGTGCACACCAGGCCCTCTAACCACTGCAAACGAACTCCAGACACATGCCTCACTGTGTGTATCCAGCTTTACATGAGTACTGGGGAATTGAACCTGGGTCCTTTGGCTTTGCCAGCAAGTGCCTTAACCATTAAGCCATATCTCCAGCCCTGGATTCTTATTTCTGTGGGGTTAGCTCATTCTTTCAACCTCACAGATGAGCCGTTGGGTGGGGAGGGAATACATTTTTTTTTTCAAAACTGATTTCTGCCCTGTGTTATGCTACAGTGCTGGTTCTGTATAAGCCAGGAAAGAGTCTCAACATTAAATTCTATTCCCAGCACAATATTCTTGTAGTATTTTTAGGGCTTAGTAATAACTTAATGGTTCACTCACAGGCTAGTGGCTGGGTTGTTTCCCTTCTGGATGGGGAGAGATGTCACGGAACCATGCCTTGCTCTCTGCTGCCCTCTAGTGGCTTGAACATGTATTGTTTTCATGACCTACATTCAAAAATGTTCAGCTTGTACAGCATGCTCACCTGGAGCAAAATAAAGGCTTAGCTGGGCTTCACACTAATACACTTTTATTAGATGCATAATCTTTTATTTTTAAACTTCTTATTGATAACCTCTATTCATATACACAATGTACCCTGATCATAATTCCCTCCCACTGCCTTCTTTTGTCCCCTCCCGGACACCCCCATACTAAGCCCTGCCTTCCTTTCCGACTAGTCCCTCTTCTGTTTTGATTCCTTCAGTTTTTATTTTGCGCTCGTGTTATGCAGGTCTTATGTAGGTAGCATCAGCCACTATGAGGTTGTGACTGCCCCAGACAATGTCTGCAGGACAGTGTTCCAAAGCACCTTCCCCCTTCCTTTGACCCTTACATTCTTTCTGATGCCTCTTCTGGAAAAATCCCTGAGCCTTGGAGAGGGTGTTGAATACTCAACTGTCACTTTTTCTCAGCACTTTGATGCGTTTTGAGTCCCCCTGGTATTCATGACTAGGTGCATACTCTTAAAATTTTGTTCTGTAGTTTTGTTTTGTGAGATAGGATCTCACTATATAGCTCTGGCTGGTCCAGAACTTACTTGTAACCGAGGCTGGCCTTGGACTTGTAAGTGCTGGGATTACAGACCCACACTACCATAGCCAGCTGGATGCATACGGTTTTCTTCTCACCTCACCCACCTATTCTGCCTTATTTCTGTTTTCTAACTTTATTTGCCTTTTGTCTATCACTGTCTACCAGTGACTAGAAAGGGCTACAGTTTGAATCTTGAATGTTCCCCCAAAGACTTGTGTGTTAAAGGCTTGTTCACCAGCCTATGCTATGATGCTTCTGGGAGGGGCTGAAACCCTTAGGAGCGGGCCCAGTGGGAGGAGCTTAGGTATTGGAGTTGTATCTATAAAGGGGATATTGTCCCTCCTCCCTGCCCCTGATTCCCTTTCTCTCTCTTTGCTTCCCAGCCACCATGAAGAGAGCAGCTGGGCTCCATCACCCACCACCATGTCTGCCTTGTCACAGGCTCAAAAACACTGAAATGACTGAAATGTCTGAAATGTCTGAAACTGTGAGCCAAAATAAACCTTTCTTCCTTTAAGTTGGTGGCACAATGATGGGAAGCTGGCTACCACAGATGGTCAGCTTCATGAGACCCTAGACTTCAGTCTGCTGTGGGATCTTTGGGATCTGGCAGAATGGCTGACACATAGTAGGTAGTCTGCGCACACTAGGTGAGCAGAAGAGTGAGTGCCAAGCATAACTAAGCATTGAGTGCTATCACAAGAGGTGAGAAAACAAGGGTCTGGCTTTTTAGAGATTCACCATTTAGAATCACTGGACAGGAATGACTGTCACGGGAGGTTGGGGGGGAGAAGTTTGCACACGCTTGCTTTACAGACTGGAACACTGCACACCAGGAACTCCTTCATCCACGTTTTCAACATTCAAGGAGCCATGTATGAAAGAAAGGTTGGGGACTGGAGAGATGGCTCAGAGGTTAAAGGAACTTGCTTACAAAGCCTGACAAGCTGGGTTCAATTCCCCAGTACCCACGTAAGCCAGATGCAGAAAGTGACGCATGCATCTGGAGCTCATTTGCAGTGGAAAGGTGCCCTGGTGTGCCCATTTCCTTTCTCTCACCCTGTAATCCATACCTCTCTCTGCTTGCAAATAAATAAATAAAATATTTTTTAAAAATAGAGATTGGGCCGGGCGTGGTGGCGCATGCCTTTAATCCCAGCACTCGGGAGGCAGAGGTAGGAGGATCGCCGAGAGTTCAAGGCCACCCTGAGACTACATAGTTAATTCCAGGTCAGCCTGGACCAGAGTGAGACACTACCTTGCAAAACCAAAAAAAAAAAAAAAAAAAAAAAAAAAAAAAAAAAAGAGATTGGACCTGCTGAATTTATCTCCAAAGAACATGCCAGCTGGGATGGAAGATACACAGTAAGGATTTTGGCAAAAATCTCAGCTTTGTCTGAAGTAGTTCTGGGCTGCTTTGAGCGTGAGTGGGGACAGAGATGCACAGATTGAAGGAACTTCTGTCAGGAGACACTGCCAATGGCAATGGTCCCTGTTGTAGCTAGTGTCCAGTCTCCACTTGACTGGATTTGGAATCACCTAGAAAACTTGTTGGTGAGGGCATTTCCGGGGAGAATTAGCAGAAGTGGGAAGGCCTACCTTGAATGTGAATGGCAATGGGTTGCATCCGGGACTGTGTCAAAATAAGAAAGAGAGCCGAGTACGAGCATCTATCTTCCTCTCTGCTTCCTGACTGAGCTGAGTACCAGCATCTCTGACTGAGCTGAGTACCAGCATCTCTCTCTCTCTCTGCTTCCTGACTGAGCTGAGTACCAGCATCTCTCTCTCTCTCTCTGCTTCCTGACTGAGCTGAGTACCAGCATCTCTCTCTCTCTCTCTCTGCTTCCTGACTGAGCTGAGTACCAGCATCTCTCTCTCTGTCTGCTTCCTGATTGAGCTGAGTACCAGCATCTCTCTGTGTGCTTCCTGACTGAGCTGAGTACGAGCATCTCTCTTCCTCTCTACTTCCTGACTGAGCTGAGTACCAGCATCTCTCTCTCTCTCTGCTTCCTGACTGAGCTGAATACGAGCATCTCTCTTCCTCTCTGCTTCCTGACTGAGCTGAGTACCAGCATCTCTCTCTGTATGCTTCCTAACTGAGCTGAGTACCAGCATCTCTCTCTCTCTCTCTCTGCTTCCTGACTGAGCTGAGTACCAGCATCTCTCTTCCTCTCTGCTTCCTGACTGAGCTGCGTACGAGCATCTCTCTTCCTCTCTGCTTCCTGACTGAGCTGAGTACCAGCATCTCTCTCTCTCTGCTTCCTGACTGAGCTGAGTACCAGCATCTCTCTTCCTCTCTGCTTCCTGACTGAGCTGAGTACCAGCATCTCTCTTCCTCTCTGCTTCCTGACTGAGCTGAGTACCAGCATCTCTCTCTGTCTGCTTCCTGACTGAGCTGAGTACCAGCATCTCTCTCTGTCTGCTTCCTGACTGAGCTGAGTACCAGCATCTCTCTTCCTCTCTGCTTCCTGACTGAGCTGAGTACCAGCATCTCTCTCTCTCTCTGCTTCCTGACTGAGCTGAATACGAGCATCTCTCTTCCTCTCTGCTTCCTGACTGAGCTGAGTACGAGCATCTCTCTTCCTCTCTGCTTCCTGACTGAGCTGAGTACCAGCATCTCTCTTCCTCTCTGCTTCCTGACTGAGCTGAGTACCAGCATCTCTCTCTCTGTCTGCTTCCTGACTGAGCTGAGTACCAGCATCTCTCTCTCTCTCTCTCTGCTTCCTGACTGCACACAGTGTGACCAGTGTCCTTACACGCCAGTCACTATGCCTTTCCCACCATGATAAACTGTATCCCCTCAAACTGTAAGCCAAAATCAAACCTTCCTTCTTTGAGTTGATTTTTATAGGTATTTATGAGGTATTTGCGTTGGGTATTTGTGAGGTGTTTTTGTCAGGTATTCATGAGGTATTTTTGTTAGGTGTGTTTAGTTTCAGCAAAAAGAAAAGAGGCTCATGTACTCCCCAAGATGTGATGTGTTCAAAATCTCATCCAGCTCAGGATCTTCTCAGAAGCACTGAACCCAGGGCTGCAGCGATGGCTCGGCAGTTAAAGTGCTCGCCTGCAAAGCCAAAGGACGCACATTCAAATCCCCAAGATCCACGTAAGTTTGATGCACAAGGTGACACATGCGTCTGTAGGTCATTTGCAGCAGCTGGAGGCCCTGGTGCACGTATTCTCTCTCCCTCTCTTTCTCTTTCTCCCTCTTTCTCTGTGTCTCAAATAATTTTTTTTTTCTGGTAAAAGAAGTACTGAATCCAAATCCCCAGAAGTGGACCCAGGAATCTCCGTTTTATTACAAGCCCCTGGAGGTTCAGAGGCTGCCCTCTACAGACGGTTGTTAGGGAATCCTTGCACTGGGGAGCTTTGGGGTCAGAGGGGTAGCCGGGCTTGTTGCCCTGAACCTCATGACCATAGGAGTTCATGGTTTCCGGGGCTGCAGAGGTGGCTCAGTCAGTAAAGTGCCTGCCTTCCAAGCACGAGGACCTGACTTCCAACTTCAGAATCCATGTAAAAATGCTCAGCGTGGTAACACACGCTTATAATCCCAGCACTTGGATGGAAGGGAGGCAGAGACAAGTCTAGTTTAACTGGTGGCTCCAGGCCCATGAGAGACCTTGTCTCAGAAAAGATGGATTGAGCCGGTGTGGTGGTGCACGCCTTTAATCCCAGCACTCGGGAGGCAGAGGTAGGAGGATTGCTGAGAGTTCTGAGGCCCCCTGACTGTCAACCTCGCTCCTGCCACCATTTCTGAGAGGCAGAGCTTCCTGACCTGAGGTCATAGTGAATTCCAGGTCAGAGTGAAAACCATGCACCGTGAAAAAAAGCCTGAAGAAAGAAAGAAACTACCTGAAAAAAGAAAGAAAGAAAGAAAGAAAGAAAGAAAGAAAGCACGCACCGTGAAAGCTCCTGCCACCACTTCTCCCTCTCTGCTTCCTGATTGTGCACGCAGGTGAAAGAAAGAAATTTCTCCCTCTCCACTTCCTGACTGTGCTCTTGAGGGTGACACTGGAGGTTGGGAGGTTGTCTGCTGGCCATCAAATGCACTGTGCAGGTTGGGACCCTCAAGGTTGTACTTCCTGCTGTGCAGAAATGTTGCCACATACAAGGCATTAACAAATGCCACCAAAATGCAAAAAGCACACTTCTCCCTCATCCATCAAGGGTATTTCTCCCCTCTCAGCTTCCTGACTGAAATTAAATCCCGCTCCTGCCACCATTTCTCCCTCTCAGCTTCCTGACTGTGCATGCACCGTGACCTTCAACCTCCCGCTCCTGCCAAAACTGTGCATGCAACCTTCACACACCCATCCATCAGAGGGTAGAAATGCTAGCTTCCAAATTGCCAGGAGCAAATCATCTGCTTACGAGTAGCTGATCTGCACTGGGCCTCATGATGATGCTTTCTGTAAATCTCATTCCCTTTCTTCCAGGCCTCGGGAGGAAACAGAAATAAGGCTCTTTTAGAGAGTCTTTAAAAAGAGTAGTCATCAGCAGTCCCTCAACCTCCCGCTCCTGCCAAGAGTGGGTGGAAACCTGGGGGCAAGTAGAAAGTTTCATGGTCAACCCTATCCATCCCGTTGTGCCCTAATCCTTTTTTTTTTTAATGTGTGAGACCTTTATGTACACATATTTTATATATATATATATATATATGTAATGACCCTGGCCCTTCTGAAACTTGTTATGTAGCAAATGCTGCTCTTGAACTTGTAGAGCCCTGCTTGCTCCTGTCTCCCAAGTGCTGGGATCACAGGCATGGGTTACTATGCCTGGCTTCTATACACTACTTGAGTCTTGTGGGAGTTTGTCAATTCATATGGGGAGGAAGGAAAGGAGTGGAAGGTTAACTGCTCAGGCTTTGATGCAAACAATTTTTATTTAGGAAGCTGGATAAGAGGGAGTGGGGAACTCTTTCTTGATCCTTTCCTAGTCGGGCTCATTAAATGTCAGTGGTGGTGATGAGAGTATTTAAGTCCAGAAGCAGGGTGTGAATACATGGGTGAATCCTCTGTGGTCCCCACGCTCAAGGACCTGAGCCTAGATGTGTTGAGATAATCACGCCAAATGTGACAAGTGTTTTATCTGAGGTCCTTCTTAGCGCATGTGGCAGGGTAATAAACAAAACTGCATGTCTCCATTGACACCAAGTCCGTCTGAGGAGAGAGTATGTGAATGGGGCTCATTGGCTGACTCACTGGGATCATTAATTTACATGGGCTGATAAGTGTAGCTGCTGTTGTTTGCTTTTAAATTGGAAGAAGGGTATCCATATCTAATACAAATAAATTTTAAAACTAGAATAGAATAGAATAATGCTTACATGCTAAGTATGTCCATATCTAATAAAACTAATTTTAAAAAAATACAATAAACTGGACGAAGGCGGGGTTAAGCTTGGGCTCCAGGATGCAGAGGACAAAGAGACAACAGGAGAGGAGACTCTAGTGTGAGACCCTGGAGGGCCAGAGGTAGAGTAGGACAGAAGGTGAGGCACATGGACTGTCACTTCAAGGAGCAGCTGGCACGTAAAGCACAGGGTGGAAGGACAGTTATTTCCCCATGCCCCACCACAGTCAGCCAGCCCAGGGAAACGGAACAAAAAGGCTGAGCTCTCAAAAGGGCACCGCTGGGGGCAGAAAAAGGACATTGTGAACTGAGCTCTGAAGGATGAGTGTGTCCTCAGGCAGACATAGTGCAGTGAGTATTTTGAGCACTTTATTGTCCTTTCCCACCCCCCCCAACACCTTACCCTAGAGCTGTCTTGAACCTTCTAGACAAGCAGATTAGAAAGAGTCTAACCCTGGGCATGCCTGGGACACCCACTATTACAGACTCCAGCCCACAACCTCCTACGCAGTCCCAAGGCTAAGGATTGGCCTCAGATACTCCAAGAGGAGATGGGGGGTGTCTGCCTTGGCTGTTGCAGTTACCTTTTCAATGCTGGGAGAAAACACCCAACCAGAAGCAGCTCAGAGGATGAAAGGGTTTATTCAGCTTATAGGTTTTTTTAAAAAATATATATTTTATTTTTGTTTATTTATTTGAGAGAGAGAGAGAGAGATACAGAATGGGCATAGCCAGGGCCTCCAGCCGCTGCAAATGAACTCCAGATGCATGTGCCACTTTGTGCATCTGGCTTATGTGGGTCCTAGGGAATCAAACCTGGGTCCTTTGACTTTGCAGGCAAGTGCCTTAACCTTTAAGCCATCTCTCTCCAGCCCTCAGTTTACAGTTTTGAAGGGACATTCTTTTTTTTTTTTTTTTTTTTTTTTTTTTGAGGTAGGGTTTCACTCTAGTCCAGGCTGACCTGGAATTCACTATGTAGTCTCAGGGTGGCCTCAAACTTACAGTGATCCTCCTGCCTCTGCCTCCAGAGTGCAGGTATTAAAGGAATGCGCTACCACACCTGGCTTTTGAAGGGACATTTTATCACAGCAGGGAAAGCATGGCAGAGCAAAGGCTGGGCATAGCAGCTTCCCACTGCTACTGGGGGGGAACAGCAAGAGCGAGCTAGTTCCTGAACACCCAGCAGGGCTGGACTCGTGAACTCAAGATCTGCCTTCAGTGAGGCGTCTTCTCCAGCAAGGCTCCACCTCCCGGAGGCTTTACCACCTGGGGATGGAGTACGAAGTGTAAGCTTGAGGCTGTGGGGGACATTGTACGTGGCAATCACCATGGCCGTGTTCATTTTAATAAAAGGACTCTCACTAAATGCCAACACAGGTTTGAGGACTGATGCCAGAGGCCCTCTGTTCTCTCTGGTCCTTGTTTCCAGCATCATGGCTGGGTGGGAAGTGCGGAGAATGGACTTCAGAGGATGGTAGGTTTCCAAACAGTGCAGGGCAGGCAGGGGGTCTCAGAAGCATGGGCCAGAAGATTGTAGGATAGAGAAACTGGCAAGTGACCTTGAGGGCAGGCTTGAGCTGGTATGCACCTACCAGGAGCCTTCAAATGCAGAGGTGTGACAGGGGCTGGTGTTCCACACTGATCTGTGTATTTATTTATTTATTTTTGGTTTTCTGAGGCAGGGTCTCACTCTAGCTTAGGCTGACCTGGAATTCACTATGTAGTCTCAGGGTGGCCTCAAACTCACAGTGATCCTCCTACCTCTGCCTGCCGAGTGCTGGGATTAAAGGCGTGCGCCACCACGCCTGGCTTTGATCAGTATATTGACATCAGGAGGACAGGGCTCTTCTGCTTAGGAAGGCTTCACCTTCAATCTGCATTCGGTTGTGCACCTCATCCTGAGCAGGACTTGTGGTCACTCCATCCCCTTCTCTGGAGGAGTGTGGCCTGCCTCTTCTCCTACAAAGCAAAGCTTCCCCTGCACACATGCCTGGGAAGTGCTGAGTGTCTGTGAGGAAGAGGGAGATTTTCTGTCCCCTCCCTGGAGGTGAAACACTTAAGGAAGTGAATGGAGACCACAGTGAATTCTCATCTGTCCCGCAAGGTTATGCAGAAACAAATGGTGGCAGGTGTGAAGGGACGGCATGGTGCTAAAAGCAAAACAACAACTGTCCCCGCAGAGGCTGCTGGGGGAGGGCCGTGCCACACAATTCAAAAGATGGCCCCGTCTTGGCTCACTTAGCTCTGCACCTGCTCCAGGCCCCTGGGGACTTTGCATCTTTGTACTTAGGATCTAAGCAGTGGACCATGCGAATCCCCTCACCTTGGCTTCATCTGCCTATTTTCTGACATGTGGAGGAATTCGAGAAGGCCAAGTCATCGTACACGCAGAATGATGGCTCATGAAACTTGCCGTATCAGATGCAGCGGGAAAATGAATGACTGGTTCTGCCTTCTGTGGGCTGTTATTGAGACATCTCAAGTTAGTAGAGACACGTAATGATGGTTAACCTGCCCCCTGGTTGGAGGTCATGCCCCAAATGCTCACAACACAGACATTTCAGTGAGAGCCCAGGAGAATCCCAGCCAAAGGGCTAGGAGCGAAATGAAGGGTGGGACTGTGCCTAGGGAAGGGACAGCAGCGTGCCTCTGAGCAAGGGCATTTCCTCTGTTCCTGCAGGGTTTCTGCCAAAGACACGGTACAGCCTAGAACATGTGCATGTTACGGGACACGTGATTTGTGGGAGGCGCCTTGCTCCTATTGATTCAGATGGATTTCTTTTTTTTTTTTAATTTATTTTTTATTTTTATTATTTTTTTGAGAGAGACACAGAGAGAGACAGAGAGAGGGAGAGGAAGGCAGATAGAGATGGGCGCGCCAGCAGCCTCTCAGCTGCTGCGAATGAAATCCAGATGCATGCGCCCCCTTGTGGGCAAGTGCGGCATTGCGCCTTTGCATCACTTTGCATCTGGCTAAACGTGGGACCTGGAGATTGGAACTGCTGGAGATTGGAACCGGCGTTCTTAGGCTTAGCAGGCAGGCGCCTTAACCGCTAAGCCATCTCTCCAGCCCTCAGATGGATTTCTTTCTGTTGCGCTGTTCTTTCATCCACTGAACAGACTTCAGCACACTGAGAAGTAAAAAATAGAGATTTTGGAGACAGTAGACGCTGAGTCACTGAACGTCAACCAGTTTCCATGACGGCTCAGTTGGGTCCAGTTGATTGGAGGGACCGTATCTAGTCAGAGTTCTCTACAGAGACAGAACCAATAGGACGAGCATATATTACCAAGGGGATTTTATAAGATTGTCTCACACGCTACAGGCTGAGTAGTCAATAATGGCTGTCTGCAAAATTGAGAGGCTGAGAAGACTTTAGCTGGGTTCCAGCGTCAGTAACGGACAGACAGCAGCCACAAAAGAGATGGCCTCACCAGCAAGGAGCACGGTCAGGCAGCCCCAAAGCCCTGCTTTTCCATGGACCTTGTGGTAGTTTGAACATATGGTCCCATAGGCTCAGGTATTTTATTAAAATTGAGCTTGCAACTTAATCCTCTAGCAGGCAGATCGCTGCCATAGAGGGCATGTCACTGGGGGTGGATCTGAGTCGAGTGCTACTAGGTGTGTGCAGAGCAGTTTGGATTCTGGCTGTTCCAGCTTGCTGTGTGGAGCTGGCTGTGTGCTGGTGTCTCTCTGCTTGGATCTATGGGAATGAGCCAGCTTCTTTTGCCATCGATGGTGTTCCCTTGGAGTTTTAAAGCCTGAAATAAATGCTTTCCTCCCACAAGCTGTTTCTTACCCAGGCTGTCTGCAATAGATGTCCTTGTGTGCAGGCTGTGGTCAGAAGGGCTGTCCATTCTGGATGAAGCTCTCTCCTGTCTTCTCTCTGTTTCCTCTCTGGAAACACCCTCACAGACCTGCCCATAAGGTAACAGCTCTTATAAAATTCCTGATCTTAAGTTGACGATAGAGGTGGCATTTTTTGGTGTGTGTTTGTTTTTTGAGAATTTTGCTATGTAACCCTGGCTGAACTTGAACTATGTAGCTCTGGCTGGTCCAGAATTCTCAGAAATCCTTCTGTCTCGGCTTCTTTCTTTCTTTTTTTAAATTTTTTTGTTTATTTATTTGAGAGCGACAGACAGAGAGAAAGAGACAGACAGTCAGAAGGAGAGAGAGAGAGAGAGAGAGAGAATGGGCACACCAGGGCCTCCAGCCAGTGCAAACAAACTCCAGATGCATGTACTACTTTGTGCATCTGGCTTATGTGGGTCCTGGGGAATTGAGCCTCGAACCGGGATCCTTAGGCTTCAAAGGCAAGCACTTAACTGCTAAGCCATCTCTCCAGCTCCATGTCTCAGCTTCTTAAATACTTGGATTAGAAGTGTGCGCCCTGATGTCTGCTGTGTGTTTTCAGTTCTTAATAGGACAGGCAGTGTTGTTCTTCAAATGCTTTAAGAAACTGTTCAAATGGAAATTTGATTTCCAGGTTAGCCCATCAAGCTGTTTTTAGGTTACTCAATGCTGCAGTGCCCAGCGAGTCCATTGGCCTACTAGAAATAAATCCCATACCCATTCCCTTTGAATTCCAAGAATAGTGGCTGAGCTGGCCTGGTCCTGCTGTCTGGCACAGAGGGTAGGTGAAGATGAATTGAACTGATGATGTGCTATTTGTGCCCTAGCCCTGTCCCAGCCACTCGTGCTGGGAAGTGAAGAGCGAGATGAATAGACCTTGAAAGGGCCCATGACTTCATGAAGTCGCATCCAAGGAAACTGGCTCTTTCAGAGCAGGACAGACTTCCTTCTGTGCCCAGACTCTTCCAGCACTGCTTCAGGAGTGTGGAAGGGGTTGCGCCTGCACAGACACTGCTGGTTAGAAGGAAAGAACTGAAGGAACAAGTTCTTTAGTGGGTGCAATTAATAGTGATAATTTAAAAACCTGTGAATTTTCAAAATACAACACACACATTCAAACCAATTTGGTTCTCACATTAGCTATGAAAGATAAAAAGTGTATTTATCATCACATAATTTGTTTAGCACACATTAATTGAATATATATTCTATTAGTTACTTTCTTGTTGCTGGGACAGAATACCTGACCAGAAGCAGCTTAAAGAAGGAAAATGTTTATTTTCTGCTTTTAGTTTCAAGGGGAAGTTGCATTCTGGGGGGGGGAGGGGGCATGGCAGGCTGGAGCAGGAAGTCCATGTCACATGTTCACATGGGCAGAAAGGAAGTAAAGAGTGAGCATGGCAAGCAGGCCTGGGCAGTAACACCTCGAGGCCCGCTCCTGGTGACACTTCCTCCAGCAAGGCTCCACATCTTCAAGGTTCCAGAACCTTCCAAACAGGGCCACCAACTGGGGATGACATAGTCACACACGTGATTCTCTGGGGCCATTTTACATTCAAACCACCACACATGTACTGTTCTCTTGTATACATAGTCAACCCATGGTTGCAATTCAACCATGATTTGGCAAAATCAGACTACGGAGAAACCATTTTATCACTTTCTTGCTTAGCACAGTCCTTCAAGCCATTACCGAATACGTGGAGTTCTAACGTCAATATTCATAGATTTTCTTCTTTATTTTGATTGAACAAAGGGAAAAACAAAGATTTACATGGAATTTCATTTACTGCCAATAGAATGATTTTGTCAACCAGACAGTGCTTCTTATGTGGGTGCGTATGTTTGCATATATGTATTTATGTGTACATGCTCATGTGCACGTGTGTGTGAACTGTGTGAACATGTATATGGAGCCCAGAGGACAACCTCAGTGTTGTTCATTAGGAATGCTGTCTACTGTTTTTTTTTTCTTCCTTTGAGGCAGGGTCTCTCCTTATTACTGTAGGCCTGGAGCTCCCCAATTAGACTAGGCAGGCTGGCTGGCTGGCAACAAGCCCCAGGAATCCACTTGTCCCCACCTCCCCAGCACTGAGATTACAAGCATGTGCCATCATGCCCAGTATTTTTATGTGGGTTGTAGGGCTTGAACTCAGGTCCTCATGCTTACAAGTCAGGCACTTTACTGATGGAACTATCTCTCCAGCCCAGGTCTGTCATGGTTTGTTTTAAGTTTTTAAAATATTTTTCTTTTTTTAAGTTTTATTTATTTGAGAGAGAGAGAGAGAGAGAGAATGGGCACGCCAGAGCCTCCAACCACTGCAAACAAACTCCAGATGCATGCGCCCACTTGTGCATCTGGCTTATATGGATCTTGGGGAATCGAACCAGGGTCCTTTGGCTTTGCAGGCAAATACCTTAACAGCTAAGCCATCCCTCCAATCCCCAGGTCATGGTTTTTGATGCCAAAAGAATATTTCCTCAATATTTGGTGCTATTCCTAGTCTAGAAGCAGCAGATATTCTTTTAAGTTTCATGATATGTTGTTAATTGATGTGTCACTCTTTTTAGTATTTTATTTTATTTATTAGAAAGAAAGAGAAAGGCAGATAGATAGAATGGACATGCCAGGGCTTGTAGCCACTGCAAACAAACTCCAGATGCATGTACCACCTTGTGCATCTGGCTTATGTGAGTACTGGGAATTGAACCTGGATCCTTAGGCTTTGCAGACAAGCACCTTGACTTCAGCACACTGAGAAGTAAAAATAGAGATTTTGGAGACAGTAGACGCTGAGTCACTGAACGTCAACCAGTTTCCATGACGGCTCAGTTGGGTCCAGTTGATTGGAGGGACCGTATCTAGTCAGAGTTCTCTACAGAGACAGAACCAATAGGACGAGCATATATTACCAAGGGGATTTTATAAGATTGTCTCACATGCTACAGGCTGAGTAGTCAATAATGGCTGTCTGCAAAATTGAGAGGCTGAGAAGACATTAGCTGGGTTCCAGCGTCAGTAACGGACAGACAGCAGCCACAAAAGAGATGGCCTCACCAGCAAGGAGCACGGTCAGGCAGCCCCAAAGCCCTGCTTTTCCATGGACCTTGTGGTAGTTTGAACATATGGTCCCATAGGCTCAGGTGTTTTATTAAAATTGAGCTTGCAACTTAATCCTCTAGCAGGCAGATCGCTGCCATAGAGGGCATGTCACTGGGGGTGGATCTGAGTCGAGTGCTACTAGGTGTGTGCAGAGCAGTTTGGATTCTGGCTGTTCCACCTTGCTGTGTGGAGCTGGCTGTGTGCTGGTGTCTCTCTGCTTGGATCTATGGGAATGAGCCAGCTTCTTTTGCCATCGATGGTGTTCCCTTGGAGTTTTGAAGCCTGAAATAAATGCTTTCCTCCCACAAGCTGTTTCTTACCCAGGCTGTCTGCAATAGATGTCCTTGTGTGCAGGCTGTGGTCAGAAGGGCTGTCCATTCTGGATGAAGCTCTCTCCTGTCTTCTCTCTGTTTCCTCTCTGGAAACACCCTCACAGACCTGCCCATAAGGTAACAGCTCTTATAAAATTCCTGATCTTAAGTTGACGATAGAGGTGGCATTTTTTGGTGTGTGTTTGTTTTTTGAGAATTTTGCTATGTAACCCTGGCTGAACTTGAACTATGTAGCTCTGGCTGGTCCAGAATTCTCAGAAATCCTTCTGTCTCGGCTTCTTTCTTTCTTTTTTTAAATTTTTTTGTTTATTTATTTGAGAGCGACAGACAGAGAAAAAGAGACAGACAGACAGAAGGAGAGAGAGAGAATGGGCAAACAAACTCCAGATGCATGTACCACTTTGTGCATCTGGCTTATGTGGGTCCTGGGGAATTGAGCCTCGAACTGGGATCCTTAGGCTTCAAAGGCAAGCACTTAACTGCTAAGCCATCTCTCCAGCCCCATGTCTCAGCTTCTTAAATACTTGGATTAGAAGTGTGCGCCCTGATGTCTGCTGTGTGTTTTCAGTTCTTAATAGAACAGGCAGTGTTGTTCTTCAAGTGCTTGAAGAGACTGTTCAAATGGAAATTTGATTTCAAGGTTAGCCCATCAGGCTGTTTTTAGGTTACTCAATGCTGCAGTGCCCAGCGAGTCCATTGGCCTACTAGAAATAAATCCCACACCCATTCCCTTTGAATTCCAAGAATAGTGGCTGAGCTGGCCTGGTCCTGCTGTCTGGCACACAGGGTAGGTGAAGATGAATTGAACTGATGATGTGCTATTTGTGCCCTAGCCCTGTCCCAGCCACTCGTGCTGGGAAGTGAAGAGCGAGATGAATAGACCTTGAAAGGGCCCATGACTTCATGAAGCCGCATCCAAGGAAACTGGCTCTTTCAGAGCAGGCCAGGACTTCCTTCTGTGCCCAGACTCTTTCAGCGCTGCTTCAGGAGTGTGGAAGGGGTTGCGCCTGCACAGACACTGATTAGAAGGAAAGAATGGAAGGAACAAGTTCTTTAGTGGGCGCAATTAATAGTGATAATTTAAAAACCTGTGAATTTTCAAAATACAAGACACTCATTCAAACCAATTTGGTTCTCACATTAGCTATGAAAGATAAAAAGTGTATTTATCAACACATAATTTGTTTAGCACACATTAATTGAATATATATTCTTTTAGTTACTTTCTTGTTGCTGGGACAGAATACCTGACCAGAAGCAGCTTAAAGAAGGAAAATGTTTATTTTCTGCTTTTAGTTTCAAGGGGAAGTTGCATTCTGGGGGGGGAGGGGGCATGGCAGGCTGGAGCAGGAAGTCCATGTCACATGTTCACATGGGCAGAAAGGAAGTAAAGAGTGAGCATGGCAAGCAGGCCTGGGCAGTAACACCTCGAGGCCCGCTCCCGGTGACACTTCCTCCAGCAAGGCTCCACATCTTCAAGGTTCCAGAACCTTCCAAACAGGGCCACCAACTGGGGATGACAGTCACACACGTGATTCTCTGGGGCCATTTTACATTCAAACCACCACACATGTACTGTACTCTTATATACATAGTCAACCCATGGTTGCAATTCAACCATGATTTGGCAAAATCAGACTACGGAGAAACCATTTTATCACTTTCTTGCTTAGCACAGTCCTTCAAGCCATTACCGAATACGTGGAGTTCTAACGTCAATATTCATAGATTTTCTTCTTTATTTTGATTGAACAAAGGGAAAAACAAAGATTTACATGGAATTTCATTTACTGCCAATAGAATGATTTTGTCAACCAGACAGTGCTTCTTATGTGGGTGCGTATATTTGTATATATGTATTTATGTGTACATGCTCATGTGCACGTGTGTGTGAACTGTGTGAACATGTATATGGAGCCCAGAGGACAACCTCAGTGTTGTTCATTAGGAAGGCTGTCTACTGTTTTTTTTTTCTTCCTTTGAGGCAGGGTCTCTCCTTATTACTGTAGGCCTGGAGCTCCCCAATTAGACTAGGCAGGCTGGCTGGCTGGCAACGAGCCCCAGGAATCCACTTGTCCCCACCTCCCCAGCACTGAGATTACAAGCATGTGCCATCATGCCCAGTATTTTTATGTGGGTTGTAGGGCTTGAACTCAGGCTCATGCTTACAAGTCAGGCACTTTACTGACGGAACTATCTCTCCAGCCCAGGTCTGTCATGGTTTGTTTTAAGTTTTTAAAATATTTTTCTTTTTTTAAGTTTTATTTATTTGAGAGAGAGAGAGAGAGAGAGAGAGAGAGAGAATGGGCATGCCAGAGCCTCCAACCACTGCAAACAAACTCCAGATGCATGCACCCACTTGTGCATCTGGCTTATATGGATCTTGGGGAATCGAACCAGGGTCCTTTGGCTTTGCAGGCAAATACCTTAACAGCTAAGCCATCCCTCCAATCCCCAGGTCATGGTTTTTGATGCCAAAAGAATATTTCCTCAATATTTGGTGCTATTCCTAGTCTAGAAGCAGCAGATATTCTTTTAAGTTTCATGATATGTTGTTAATTGATGTGTCACTCTTTTTAGTATTTTATTTTATTTATTAGAAAGAAAGAGAAAGGCAGATAGATAGAATGGACATGCCAGGGCTTGTAGCCACTGCAAACAAACTCCAGATGCATGTACCACCTTGTGCATCTGGCTCATGTGAGTACTGGGGAATTGAACCTGGATCCTTAGGCTTTGCAGACAAGCACCTTGACCACTAAACCATATTCCCAGCCCTGATGTGACACACTTTTAAGTTTAAGTCTAGACAAGCAACACCAACAACAAGATGAAACCCGTGATGTGGTTTTGTCAACTTCTGTGGTGTAAACGCTCCCTCCAGGGCTGACTTCAAGCTCCCCTCATGACGTCAGAGCAGATGTGCGGTGATATAGTGTTATGAACACAGGAAAAAAAAATAACCTGGAGGTAGATAATAGTGAAAGTTAATAAAATAATTAGGAAGAGATATTTTATGCATGTATTTCTTTTATTTTTTAAAAAACTATTCTTAGGAAGAAGAGAGAGAGAGAATAGGCATGCTAGGGCCTTTTGCTCCTGGACACGAACTCCAGACACATGTGACACTTTGTGAGTCTGCTTTTACATGGGCACTTGGAAATTGAACCCGGGGTTCAACCCCTCAGCCCTCTTCCCAGCCTCCTTTTTTTAAAAAATTTTTTATTATTTTATTTATTTTTTTGAGAGAGAGAGAGAGAGAGACAGAGAGGGAGAGGGATGCAGAGAATGGGCGCGCCAGCAGTCTCTCAGCTGCTGTGAACGAAATCCAGATGTGTGCGCCCCCTTGTGGTCACGTGTGGCATTGCACCCTTGTGTCACTTTGCATCTGGCTAAATGTGGGACCTGGAGATTGGAACCGCTGGAGATTGGAACCAGTGTTCTTAGGCTCAGCAGGCAGGCACCTTAACCGCTAAGCCATCTCTCCAGCCCTCTCCTTTTTTTATATAGCTAAATCATACCTTTTAATAATGGCTGTATTTGACAAATGCATTTGAAAGATCTCAGTCCTCCTGAGCAGGCACAAACCAACTCCCATATGCCACTGCCATTTAGCACTCCAGGCAGAGAGGAAAGATGAGTTTTTGGTGAAATTCTGTGGCACTTGGCTGCTGATGAAGCGTAAACAGGTGCTTAATTCTGAGTGCAGACGTGTGGAGGAGTATCTGTCTGCATTCATCAGTATGTGTATGCTGAATGAGTGATGGCGTTCATTAGAGTATTTGTCTGCTGTGACCAGCCGTGCTGTTGTTTACCTGTGAAAGCATGCAACAGCTCAGAATACATACATGTGAACTGTCAACACTGTGCTTAGTGTAGTCACGTGACTTTCTAACCTTCCTCTAAAGGCACAGCATGAGTATTCAAACTACAGCCCCTGCCTTTTGGTCCTACCTTGTAGAATAATGAACAACAGTGCTAATTTTAAAACAGCAGAGGGTTCCTGTGTGTGGTGTCTTCTGAGGTGAGCACTTGCTAAATAGTTAGCAAGGATCTGGTCTTTGCGGACGTATCTAACCAACCTCCACAGGTTGCGCACACTCGCCTTGATCCTTGCAATTAGCAATGGGGGCGGGGGATGCCACACTCTTGCTTTTGAGCCATAAACACCAAGCAGCAGAGCCTGGCAGTTCCTCTCCAAGTGGTGTTCTTTCTTGAATGATCTCTGTGTGGGCTTGGGGAGACAAGAGCAGAGGGCAAGCCTCCAGCTGAATGGAAGGTTAACTCTGCAAGCACAGGCTGATGTAACTATTTAACAGCTGAGCTAACACACTCAGATTATTCCTGCCATTCATTCATTGATTCATTCACTCACTCACTCATTCCCCCTCACACTGAGAAGTCACTCTTCTCTATCTGGAATCTGGGCAGGATAATTTTTTTTGTTTATTTAAATTTTTTTATTGACAACATCTATACTTATAGATAATAAACTATGATATTACCCTCCCTTCCCCCATTTTCCCCTTCACAACTCTGCTCTCCATCCATCATATTCCCTCCCTCTCTCCATTAGTCTCTCTTTTATTTTGATATCATCGTCTTTTTCTCCTATTATGAGGGTCTTGTGAAGGTATTGCTAGACACTGCAAGGTCACTGATATTGAGGCCAATTTCTGTCTGGGCAGAAGCATTGTAAGGAGTCGTACCCTTCCTTTGCCTCTTACATTCTTTCTGTCACCTTTTCCGCAATGAACCCTGAGCCTTGGAGGGTGTGACAGAGGTGTTTCAGTGCTGGACCCTCCTCCATCCCTTCTTCTCAGCACTATGTTGCCTTTTGGGTCATCCCAGTGGCCACCGCAATTTGAAAAGAGAAGCTGCTCTAACCAAAAGTGAGAGTTGCATTAATATATGAATATGAACATTAAGTGTAGTGCTTTCAGGGCCGTTTGGTGAGAATAATATATGCATTTAGCCAGACAAGAGTAGGCTTTATATCCCTAAGGCACATGACCTCCCTTTTCATAGGCTTTTTATTTTATTTTATTATTTTATTTTATTTTATTTTTTATTAGAGCAGAGAGCAGAGACAGAGAGAGAGGAAGAGACAGAGAGAGAATGGGCGCTCCAGGGCCTTTTCAGGTGCTATGAATGAACTCCAGACGTGTGTGTCCCCTTGTGCACATGTGCGACATTGTGCGCTTGCCATACTTTTGCGTCTGGCTAAATGTGGGACATGGAGATTTGAACAAGCATCCTTAGGCTTCTCAGGCAGGAACCTTAACCACTAAGCCATCTCTCCAGCCCTGCCATAGGCTTTTTTTTTTTTTAAAAAAAACCTTTTTATTTTATCTTATTTTTTTTGGAGAGAGACACAGAGAGAGACAGACAGAGAGAGAGAGAGAGAGAGAGGGAGGGAGAGGGAGGAACACATGAGCAGTGTCTAAGCTTGAAATCCAGAAGCCCCCTTGTGGCCAGGTGTCCTTAGGCGTCACTTTGCATCTGGCTAAACGTGGAACCTGGAGATTGGAACGGCTGGAGATTGGAACCAGTGTTCTTAGGGTTAGGAGGCAGGCGCCTTATCCCCTAAGCCATCTCTCCAGCCCTGCCATAGGCTTTTGATTAGGTTTTCAGTACCAGGCATATATTCCCTTCCTTAGAGCGGGCTTTCAGTCTAATTAGAGAGCAGTTGGTTTTCCCCAGAGCAGACATGCCACTATTGCACCCGTTTGGTCATTTGGCCTGGTTGTCCAAACTTGAGGCTTCCAGTGTCCACTGTTTTCACCACTGATGACTTCTCTCTCCCACAGGACTGAATGCAGTGCAGCTTTTTCCAGCTTACAGTTGGCTGGTCTGCAGGGAGAAGGTTTTCAGCTCAGCACCAGCTTGATTTTTCAGTAATCTTGCTGCCCGCACATGTGAAGTCTTCAGCAATAGGGTCTTACCATCTGTTACTCGTGGGAAACCAAGGACTTTGGCAAAGGCCTATTATGTTTTGGAGGTAGCAGGGATCTCCCTGGCCAACAACTCACTGATAGGTATCCCATCCCTGGCTCTGACAATTTTCTAGTAGCAATCTATGGCTTCAGGATGTGCCAATTATCCAAAGAAGTAGGCTTTCATATGTCCTATTCAGAATATCTTGAATTTTGATTGACCCTCCCCCCACCCTTTTCTTACTCGATCTCTTTCCTTGGCCTCACTTAGGCCTTTCTACTCCCTGTGATCTGTTCTTCTACTTACATATATACAATACCATCCCCTAAGTCCTTCCTTCTCCTCCCTCCCTTAGAGCCTTTTCCAGCTTACTGGCCTCTGCTACAATTTTTTTATTTTTCGAGGTAGGGTCTCACTCTGGTCCAGGCTGACCTGGAATTCACTATGTAGTCTCAGGGTGGCCTCGAACTCTCGGCGATTCTCCTACCTCTGCCTCCCGAGTGCTGGGATTAAAGGCGTGCGCCACCACGCCCAGCTTGCTACAAATTTTTTTATTCTAACTCACACACAAGTCTAAATATTTGTAGATAGGATCCACATATGAGAGAGAACATGTGACATTTGGCTTTCTGGGCCTGGGTTACCTCACTTAGTATAATCCTTTCTAGGTACATTCATTTGCCAACAAATTTCATAATTTCATTTTTCTTTACTGCTGAATAGAACTCCATTGTGTAAACGTGCCACATCTTCATTATCCACTCATCAGTTGAGGGACATCTAGGCTGGTTCCATTTCCTAGCTATTGTGAATAGAGCAGCAATAAAATGGTTGTGCCAGTATCTCTCAGGTAGTGAGAGGAGTCATTAGAATATATGCCTAGGAGTGCTACAGCTGTGTCATATGGTAAATCTACTAAGAACCTCCACACTGATTTCCACAATGGCTGGACCAGATTACATTCCCACCAACAATGTAGAAAGGTTCCAGTTTTTCTGCATCCTAGCCAACATTTATTGTCATTTGTTTTCTTGATGGTAGCCATTCTGACAGGAGTGAGATGGAATCTCAAAGTAGTTTTAATTTGCATTTCCCTGATGACTAATGATGCAGAAAACTTTTTTAGATGTTTATATGCCATCTGTATTTCTTCCAATGAGGACCCTCTATTTAGTTCCATAGCCCAGTTTTTATTTGGGTTGTTTGATTTCTTATTGTTTTGTTTCTTGAGTTCTTTGTATATTCTGGATATTAATCCTGTGTCGGATGCATAGCTGGCAAAGATTTTCTCCCATTCTGCAGGTTGCCTTTTTATTCACAGTGTCCTTAGCTGTACAAAAGCTTTATAATTTCATGAGATCCCAGTGGTTGATCAGTGGTTTTATTGTCTGAGCAATTGGGGTGTGCATGTGCATGTGCTGTTACTTGGATTAGAGCCTTCAATTTTAGAAGTTAAAATGTTCTAATTAATTCACCTCTTTGCAATCACTTCCTTTAGCTTGCTCTTGATGATACCTGTTAAATGCAAATCTGTCTCGCAGTGCTGAGAAGCCCTAGAAGGAGTATCGCCTTTGCCTCCTGCATCCTCTGGAGCAGCAGGTTGCCCGGATCCAGCCAGATTCTGACACCAAGGCCAGATTCCTGGAAGGAAACAGGGAGTTGAGATGGGGAACAAAGAGATGGAGAAGGCAGAGACGGTGCTGGCGGGAAGGGGGGAATGGGTTTCCCCTTCTCCATTCATCCCAGCCCCATGGTTTACCACAATCTACAGCCTCCATGGCCTTTAACCAGGGTCTATTTCCCTGGGTTCCAGGCATACCTATCCAATTTTGTCCCACCCACCCTATAATGAACGATGAAATGGAAATTGCTGCCCCACCCTCTCCTTCCAGTTCCTCTTAGCATGTCCTTGAGAATTACCTCATCTTCCCTTTAGCCTCCTGCCCCTCTCCTCCTCATCTCTATGTTGTGATTAGCCCACAGCTACTGGCTTGACTCAAACCCTCATTATTTCTCACCCCAGATTTTTTTTTTTTTTTGCCCCAGTGCCCTGCTGTGCACACAGGGTCCTGCTGCAACCAAATCCTTTCTAGTTGCCACCCTGCCAGAGAGCTTTCTGAAGCCTTTGTGCCTCCACGTGTGGTCCCTGGAGGAGTGGCTGTGTCAGCAACTGCAGGGAGTTTGTCAGAAATGAGGATTCGCAGGTCCCGTGTTAAGTAGCAGTCAGAGTCTAGTGCAAAGATGGAAAGGCCCATTCATTTGAATAAAGAAAACTGCACATGAGAAGTGGGAGAAATAAATGTTGTCTAGTCATGCAATGGAAAGTTATTCAGGAAACAATATGAATGAATCACAACACTGTTAAACTGAGCCAAATACTCAGGTTGCAAACAGCTGGCTAGAGGTAGTGAGAGTGTGTGGATGGCATGGTCTAGAAATGGCAAAACTGAGGTGACAAGTGTCAGCAGTGGTCAGGGGCTGTGGGAAGGGGTATTTGATGACATGAGGGGATTCTGGGGGCTGAAGATGCTTGCATGCTCCTTATGATGGTGAATATACTTGTTTTTTAAAAAATATATTTTATTTATTTGATAGAGAGAAAGAGGCAGAGAGAGAGAAAGAGAGAGGGAAAGAATGGGCGTGCCAGGGCCTCCAGCCACTGCAAACAAACTCCAGGTGCATGCACCTCCTTGTGCATCTGGCTTACATGGGTGCTGGAGAATCAAACCAGAATCTTTTGGCTTTGCAGGCAAATGCCTTAACTGCTAAGCCATCTGTCCAGCCTGAATATACTTGTTTATGTAGGCATCAAACCCAGCTTGTGGACCTGTTGGGGGTGAGGCCTCGTTGGAGGGAGTGGGTCACTGGGAATGGGCTTTGAGGCGTTAGTAGCCTGGAACCACTTTCTATGCTCTGTGTTTCCTGAGTGTGGATGCAACACGACCAGCCACCTCACGCTCCTGCCACGGTGCCTTCCTCACCACGACGGACCATATCTCCTTAAACTGTAAGCCAGCCCTAATACAGCCATCATTCCTTCAGTTACTTCTGGTCAGGTAATTGGTCTTAGAAACCAGAAGAGTAGCTATTACACCCACCTCAACAGAGTGCTCAAAGTTAACACCATTAGTGATGTCCAGAGTGAGAGCGTTCGCCCTCTGCTGAGGAATAGGGTGAACCCAGCTAGCCAGCTTCATGGGTGCACGATGTTTGTAGACCCTCAGGGCCTTGTGGCTGATTTCATGCTCTGCTATCACTTTTCTGAAATGCTCAGTTGTTTTTTTTTTTTTTTTTTTTTTTTTGGTTTTTCGAGGTAGGGTCTCACTCTGGCCCAGGCTGACCTGGAATTAACTATGTAGTGTCAGGGTGGCCTTGAACTCACGGCAATCCTCCTACCTCTGCCTCCCGAGTGCTGGGATTAAAGGCATGCGCCACCACGCCCGGCTGTTTTTTTTTTTTTTTAACAAAAGCAATTCATTTTTATTTGCAGTGAGCTCTGCTTATGACATACAGAGCTGGTCCTGAACACAACACATCACTTCTGTGACAGTCCTTCAAGATGTAGTCCTGAATTGGATCGTGATGAAACATCAGAATAAAAACCAAATGGAGGGCTGGAGGGATGGCTTAGCGGTTAGGCATTTGCCTGCAAAGCCAAAGAATCCAGGTTCAATTCCCCAGGACCCATGTTAGCCAGATGCACAAGGGGGCACACATGTCTGGAGTTCATTTGCAGGGGCTGGAGGCCCTGGCATGCCCATTTTCCCTCTCTCTCTCGCCCTCTTTCTCTGTCAAGTAAATAAATTAAAAAAAAAAAAACATTTAAAAACAACGACAACAACAAATGGGTGGGATGACTTTACCCTTCTTCAGTAGAGTCAAGGTCATGAGAATCACTGGGAGACCCAGGAAATGTTTCCTGTGGAAGGAGACTGAAGACACACGACCACTAGTCTTTTGGCCACAGCGGGTATCACCGTGATAGCTTTTTTTTTTTTTTTTTTTTTTTTTTTTTGGTTTTTTGAGGTAAGGTCTCACTCTAGAATTCCCTCTGTGTTCTCAGGGTAGCCTCGAATTCCGTGATAACTTTTTTTTTCTTTTTTGGTTTTTCCAGGTAGGGTCTCACTCTAGCTCAGGCTGACCTGGAATTCACTACGTAGTCTCAGGGTGGCCTCAAACTCATGGTGATCCTCCTACCTCTGCCTCCCATGTGCTGGGATTAAAGGTGTGCGCCACCACACCTGGTCCTTGATAACTTGTAATGCGATCTGGAGGTTAGCTGGCAGCCATAACCCAGTGTTAATTGTCTCACCCTGAGGGGTGCATGCTGGCTTTGGGGAACAATGCCTGTCTGTAGCAGTTTCCTCCCAAATAGTTGAGGAAGAAAGTTCACTGCGTGTGCTCTTTTAGCAGCTTTTTGTCAACTTTGAGATCTTTTCAGACAAGACAGTGATGAGGAGCGGGGAGAGAGTGATGGGGAGGAAAGTAATGGGGGGAAAAGCTAGTGGAGCCCAGAGATGTTGGGGGAGGGGAGATGGCTATCCTCTGAATGAAGGCATTCTTTCTTGGAGGAGACTCCTTAAGAATTAGAAAAATAAACAGACTTTACAGGGTTCAGAAAATAAACAAACACCTCTCCAGTCTCCAGAAGCTCCTGAAATTTACAAAACAAAAAACCAAAACAAACAAACAAACAAACAAACAAACAAAAAAAACAAGGAGTCCCCTCTTCAAGGCTAGATGAGCAGTAACAATTTATGGGAACAGAAGACTTTCTGCTCAGCCCAGCTCCAGTCAGTGGTGGCATGGACCCACGTTAGCCAGAGGTGCAGCTTTCAGAGTGGTCACTATGCCAGGCTGGGCATTGTGATAGTGCAGATCAGTCATCTATTTCATGTAAGTAACAGTTACATCCAGACTCCTGTAAGTAACCACATATGGCTACATTGACATCTATTTCCTGTAAGTAACTCTGCATCCATACTCCTTTAAGTAACTCTGTGGTTACATTGGTTTGCAACTTTGGTGGAACTCTTACTTTGTCTGTTGTTGGTGCAAGGTCTAGGCTATTTGTTGATATCTTCCCAGGAAATCCACACAATGCATGAGGAGAATAGAAAGTGCTGGGGAGGGGAGAAAGGGATAGCGGAGAGGGACTCTCCCTCTAATTATGTGACGTGTGACCAGAGACCTTAATAAAGTTAGGACGCACTTCCAGGCAGATGGAACAGAATGTGCAAAGGCCAAGAGGACGTTGCCTTGCTTGGGGTGCTTGAGAAAGCGAGGAGTCAAGTAAGGGCCGATGTGGAGGAGGGAGAGAAACCACCCTCAGTTTATATGGAGATCACGCTGGCTGCTCACTACAGAGAGGAAGCAAGGAGGTCAGCCTGGGATTCGATGGGAATAATTCACTCTGTGACGGGTAACTGGGTCACAGAAACCTCTCCGAAGTCTGGCCTGCCCAAAAGCACAGAGTGCTGGCAGAACTGAGCCCCGGCAGCAGGAAACCATCTGACTGCATCCGGATCCCAGGCCCGTCTGCCTTTGGAGATCTGCCAATGCATGTCCTGCACCGAGGCTCCTTGCCAAAGGGCACTTCTGATCATGCCGGGACAGGAGGGTTAAAAAGCCAGCTGCTTGCATTGGAAATCTCATTTTTCTATTATTTGGCACAAGTGTTAAAGTGTCATTTTTAATTAATTATCATAGAACCAAAGACGAGTTCAGGGAGAAATATTGTAACTGTCAGATCATGCCTTGTTACCTGGGGCTTCCTGGCAACCGTAAGGAAGCACTTGAGTCCTGTGCACACCTTACGTTCTCCAGGCCCTCCAGTGAAGGGACTTGAAGGTTTTAATTTGGTTCCACCTGTGTTAGTTCCCTTGCGTTATGAAAGCAGAGGACCAGGATCTCTACTTTTGATTCTGGAGTGTGGAATGTCTAAGATCCTGGGGCACACATCTGCGGACACTTGGTGCGCCTTACCATAGTGGAAGGCAGAAAGGCAAAAGAGAGATGGAGAAGTAGAAAAAATAAGCCCCTAGTCTCAAGTCCTTTTGTAACGGGCACTAGTCCATTCACAGAGGTGAGCTCTTATCTAAACGACATCTTTTACCCACCCCCAACCCCCAACATTCTTGCCTTGGGGATAAAATTTGCAGCATATGCACTTGGGGGATCAGAGTCATAGCACCCAGTCCCTAGAACCCAGGTTGGAAAAAAAAAGGCCAGGTGTGGTGGTATGTGCTTCTCAGCCCAGTGATGGGAGTAGGAGAAAGAAACCTGCTGGATAGTTAGGGAAGGGACCTTGAAAAGATGCAGTTTGCCTTTTTGTCCTTGTACTGGGAAAGTTACAGTTAAAGTGAATGCCTGAGCTAAAATGTCTTCCAGTTGGGTGTAAGCTGCCAGATTAGAGACGGGAAACGACTCTGAAAAAATACAACTCAGGATTGGCAGGTCTCATGACTCCCAAGAAACCCCACCTGAAAACACATGCCAGGCACTGCTCCCCTGACAGTGGTTTTGCCTTTTGTCCTTGGTTCTGTCCTGCCTCTTCCTTGCAAGCAACTTAGTGACCAAACAGCTCCTGTCCAGCTACTGCACTGGTGTTTAGAGGTGGGCACTGAACCTCAGCTGAGACGGAGGGCCATGTGATCAGCTCTCTGACTGGAAAGGAGACATGTGGACACCGTGTGGGGATTGATGATTGGAGAGGATTGATGATTATTCAGTTCACTCACTCATTTCAAACATCAGTCTAGGGGCCAGAGAGATGGCTTAGCAGTTAAGGCGCATGCCTGCAAAGCCTATGGACCCAGGTTCAATTTCCCAGGACCCATGTAAGCCAGATGCACAAACTGGAATATGTGTCTGTCTCTTTCTCTCTCAAATAAATAAATAAAATATTTTTTAAAAGATAAGTCCATTTTCCTAACTAAAAAGGTACCAACCCTTGAGCCATCCATGCCCATTGGTCCCCTCATTCTCTGGGAGTTCTGTCTTTCTCTTTCTCCTCAAAAAAATAAATAAAATATTTTTAAAAGATAAGTCCATTTTCCTAACTAAAAAGCCTTACTCTCAACCCTGTGCACCCTCAGGGTCTTAGCGTCACTTTGCATCTGGTAAAAACCACCTGGAGATTGGTCCATTGGAACCAGCTACCATTCCCTGGGAGTTCTAATCTTTTCTGCTTTTCTCCTTAATCTTAATAAGCTTGTTTTCTTTTTCTCTACTATGAAAATTCCTCTCTTCTATTGTCCGCCCTTCATTGTCTGTGAACCAGTTCACAAGACAACTAACCCACAGTGTTTACCCAGAGTGGCTTTGGTGACCCTGGCTGGTCTGTTGCTCTGGCCCCTGAGTTGGTAGTTTAGACATGCAGAAAGGTTTTATTGATGTTGCTCTCAAAGACCACAGACTTGTGAGCACCAGGAAGGCTAAGCAGGTGGATCCTGGGGCTTGCTGGCCAGCTAGTCTATCCTACTTGGCAAACTCCAGGCTAGTGAAAGATCTGCATTAAAGGGGTAGAAGGAAGGAGAGGAGCAACACCCGAGGTTGTCCTCTGGCCTCCACACACATGAATACATACTTGTGCACAAAAAAATTAAAAGTGAATGTAGTTCCCTGTTTTACTAGCCTCATCAGGTGAGTGACATTTTAGAGGTTGGCTGGTTTTGTAATGTACCAAACTTGTCCTCCACAGTTGTGAAGTCCCAGTGAGAGAAAACCATGGGCTTAAGAGCCATGCATTGCTGAAACACCTTTGTCGCACCCTCCAAGGCTCAGGGACCATTGCGGAAGAGGGGGCGGTTAGAATGGAAGAGCCAAAGGAAGGGTATGACTCCTTACAATGCAACTGTCCAGACAGAAATTGGCCTTGATAACCATGACCTTGCTGTGCCTAGCAAGACCCTCATAATAGAAGTAAAAGATGATGACATCAAATTAAAAGAGAGACTAATGGAGAGAGGGAGGGATATGATGGAGAGTGGAGTTCTAAAGGGGAATGGGGGGAGGGTAGGGAAATACTATGCACTTTTTGTATGTAAGTATATTTTGTTGTCAATAAAAAAAAAAAGAGCCGTGCATTGTGCTTACTGTCTGATTTTTCTTCTGTCATCCTATTAGTATTTGGCAATGTTGACATTTTACAATGCTTTATTCTATGGTACTTTTCAAACTTAAATATGTATGTGGTATTATATAAAACACATTTTTTTAAATGCAAGAACATCCATTCAAAGAGCAACACTTAACAAAAGTGTTTCTACTCTCGTCTTTTCTTTTTCTTCTTTTCTTTTCAGAATAGGAAATTAAATCCAGGCCCATATGCATGCTAGGCAAGCTCTCTGTCACTGAGCAATACCCCAGCCCTAAAATGTGTTTCAGATGTGAGCCTAACATTCTGAAATCAATAGTTTTCAGTTTACAGCGCAGAGACTCAGCGTGGTTAGGGGCTGATTTGCTGCATGTAGGAACACAGCCAATGACCTTGGCAATGATGCAGGGGTTAGGGCCAAGTCATTTTCAGGTCAGTGAAGATGCTGCATTGTGGAGCAGAGCTCACCGCCGACTGCTGGCTGATGCTTTCTGAATGACCCCAGAGCACAGGCTCGTTGCTGTTCATTTGTATCGTGGTTTCCGTTCAAGGTTTGTCTAATGATATTTCTATCATTGAAAAGGTTGAGAATGACAACATGATCATCCTTCCTCAACTTTTAGGATTAAAGTCTGAGGAAGAGGAAGTGTCACTTAATTGAAAAAACCCAACAAAATAGCTAAGCCTGAAAATAAGGGTCTTGCCATGAATTTGACCTTTCAAATAATTCACAAAAGATAGGAATTGTTCTTATCCAAATTTCCTAGGTTAAAACTCACCAGGGGTCTTAAGAGGTGGGACCTTTAGGAGCTCATTGTCCTGGAAGTCTGCCATCCTGACTAGAAAGTGCTCTCTCTCTCTCTCTCCCCCTCTCTCTGCTCTTTTGTGTATGTGTAGTATGTGTGCTGTGGGCGTGTACATATGGTGTGTGTATCCATGTGTGTGTGCAGAGGCCAGAGAAGGATATCAGATGTCCCCTTCTGTCCCTCTTCCACCTTATTTCCTTGAGAAAAGGTCTCTTGACTCTGGAGCTCTCTATTTTCAGCTAGACTGACTGGCAGTGAGCCTCAGTGGTCTTCTTATGTCCACCTCTGCTGAGGGCTGAGGATTTGGATAAATGTAGCTTTGTTTTGGTTAATAATTTTATTTATTGATTATTTACTTACTTATGAGAGATAGAGAGAGAGGTCAGGGCCTCCAACACTGCAAACGAACTCTAGACACATAAGCCACTTTGTGCATTTGGCTTTATGTGGGTCCTGGGGAATGGAACCCAGGCCATCGGATTTTGTAAGCAAATGCCTTTAGCTGCTGAACCATCTCTCCAAGCCTGAAGGTAGCTTTTTATGCAGGTGCTGGGAATGGACTTTAGGTCCTCATGCTTTTGCGCCAAGAGATTTTACATCTCCCCCGTCTCAGATAAAGGTGCTTATAAAAAGTGGTCAAAGGCCAGAGGTGGTGGCACGTATCTGTAATTCTAGGGTTCAGGAGGCTGAGGTAGGAGGATACTGAGGTGAAGGGCAGCCTGAATTATATATAAAGACCCTGTCTTCTATATATGTCAGGGAGGAGGCGGGGAGGGGCGCAAAAAGGTTAAAGGAGACACCCTCCCTGGAGCTACTCTTCTACTCTCCCTTGCACTTCTTCTGTCAGTAAGAATGTAACAAGAAGGGCCTTATCAGACACCAGACACTTTGAACTTGGACTTCCCAATCTCCAGAATTGTAAGAAATGAAGTTATGTTCTTGTGAATTAGCCTTGTCTTGAGTCCTTTGTAATGGCAGCACAAATGCACAAAGATAGGCATGCTACAATGTTCGGAGCAGTCAATTTGTACTTCTATCAAAAGCATTGGCGTTTCTTGTCAGACTAAGAGATTTTGGCACTGGGGAAAGGGTCGTGTTATGACAAATAACTGAAAGTGTGAGCATAGTTTTGGAGCTGGGTATTAGCTAAGACTGCATCATCTTAAAGAGCCCGTCGCTAGGGACATGGACATTGCAGGTGCCCCACATGAGGCCTCGGATGGAAATGAGGAACCGAGTCTTGGCATTAGAGGAAAGACAGTTCTTGTTATAGTTGGTGAAGAAATTGGCTGAATCGTGTGCTAGTATTTCCTAGCAAAACTTGTAAGTGATTAATTAAATCAGATAGTCAGCTAAGGAGACTTCTATGCAAAGAATTGAAGGGATATGGCCTGACTTCTTTTTACCAGGTATAGTAAATGTCCAACAATGGAGCTAAGTTGAAGAAGGAGTTGTTAAAAAAGAATCAGGGGGCTGGAGAGATGGCTTAGTGGTTAAGTCACATGCTTGTGAGGCCCAAGGTCCCAGGTTTGATTCTCCAGCTTGCATGTAAGCCAGATGCAAATGATGGCACATGCATCTGGAGTTCGTTTGCAGTGGCTAGAGGCCCTGGCATGCCCATTCTCACTCTCACTCTTACTCTCACTCTCTCTCCTCTCTCTCTCTCTCTCTCTCTCTGTCTCTAATAAGTAAATAAATAAAAATAAAATCTAAAAAAAAAAAAAGAGAATCAGAATTTGAAGATTTACAAAATGCTCAGTTATCCCCACTGCAATATGTGAATTATAATATGACGGAAGTTCTAAGGATCAAATGTGATAGGTTATATGTACTGTGAGAACTTTGTAGTGTAAAATAATGACATATCACAATTTTATGATGTAGATATTTTCATGTCTTCCTCATGAGATCAATGAGAAAGTAAATATCATTATAATCTTTTGTTATCCTTTTGTTTTCGTTATAATTTTTTCCATTGGGGATAATTGAGGTTTAGAGTGAAGTGACCTGTTTCTTTCTGGAGATAGGAATTCCCTATATATCCCAAGATGGCCTTAAACACTATCTTCTCTTCTGGCCTCCATCTCTGTGGTGGTTTGACTCTGGTGTCCCCCATAAACATAGGTGTTCTGAATGCTAGGTTCCCAGCTGATGGAGATTTGGGAATTAATACCTCCTGGAGGCAGTGTATTGTTGGGGGCAGGCTAATGGATATTATAACCAGTTTCCCTTTGCCAGTGTTTGGCACATTCTCCTGTTGCTATGGTCCACCTGATGTTGGCCAGGGGGTGATGTCCACCCTTTGATCATGCCATCATTTTCCCTGCCATCATGGAGCATCCCCTCGAGTCTGTAAGCCAAAATAAACCTTTTTTCCCCCAAAACTGCTCTTGTTCGAGTGATTGCTGTCAGCAGTGCAAACCTGACTGCAACACCCTCCCACTGGATTACAGTGACTGCACCAGCACATCCGGGTCGAGATGAAGGGATCAATACATTAATATCATAAGGTCAGCAGACCTGGATGATGCTTTGATCTTTATAGTCAGCTCGGCGCTCTTTCTAATATAATATCCTCTCATGTCAAAGACTTCTAGACTTGTGACAAATCAAACACGCATACAATTGCACACTCTGACATTCACACAGTTAGAATCAGTAAGGAATGCAAAATTAACAGAAGACAGCTCTGTCCCTTCTATACTATCTAGGTGGAAAGTTAACCATATGTCTCAGCTGACAACGATGAAGCAGTCTTGCGAGAAAAGAGGTCCAGCTCTGCACAGAATGTGGGTTTTTTTTTTCTTTCTTTAAGCAGAGAAGGGTCTTGCTGTGTTGCCCAGGCTAATCTCAAACTCGTGGGCTCAAGTGATCCTCCTGCCTTAGCCACCATGCACAGTTCCACATTCTTTAATCAGTTAACCTCTAAAGGCAGGACATTTTTTGTAAAACAAGTCAGATTTCATTAACTTTTTGTTGGCTTGCCAAGGTGCATTCTCCCCTTTGTTGTCTTGAAGGAAAAGGTTTCCAATTCATAGACTGACATCAAGTTCAGAACTCTAAGATTATGTTGGAGAATGCAGACCCCTCACTTAAAAAAATATGTTTTATTAAGCACTGAAATATCTCTTACACACTTTCCAAGGCTCAGGGTCCATTGCAGAAGAAGTGGCGGAAAGAATATAAGAGTCAAAGGAAGAGGAGGACTCCTTATAATGGGCTCCTCCAGACACAAATGGCCTGGATATCCATGACCTCACAGTGCCTGATACTACCTATACAAGACCATCCTAATAGGAGGAAAAGATCATGACATCAAACTGAAAAGAGAGAATGATTGAGAGGGGGAGGGCATATGATGGAGAGTGGAGTTTCAAAGGGGAAAGTGGGGGGAAGGAGGGAAGTACCATGGGATATTGTCTATAATTAAGAAAGTTGTCAATTAAAAAACAAAAATGTTTTATTTATTTACTTATTTGCCAGAGAGAGAGAGAAAATGGGCACATCAGGACCTTCAGCCACTGCAAACGAACTCCAGAGGCATGCGCCATCTTGTGCATCTGGCTTTCATGGGTCCTGGGGAATTGAACCTGGGTTGTTTGGCTTCATGGGCAAGTACTTTAACCGCTAAGCCATCTCTCCAGCCTGACCGCTCACTATTTCAAAGACTCCCAATTTTTCCACTTTACCCTGGTGTGAAAGTAATATACGTTCAGTAGACAATGTACTTGGAATTGTGAATTTTGAAATTTGCCCAGGCTCATGACACACTGCTTGATCACCAGCAGTGACTGCAGCATCCAGGAGCCCTGTAGACACAAGGGCGAATAGTCTACGCACTGTAGTGTGCTGCATGGCTACCTAGGATGTGCAGAGGCTATGTGAAGCCAGTGCATCTGCCACTGAGTCTCTGTGGTTTATGCGGGCATGGCAGGACACAATGTTAAGTAACATCTGCATTTGTAAATTTGGTCCATTGATTTCATTAAAAATGGCCCCAGGGTGCCAAACAACAACTTCTCAGTGATAGATAAAAGAGAGTGTGTAGAGTCTAAAGGGAGAGAGAGAGAAAGGTGGGGGAAGAACAAAGGAAGCTTATTTTTCCGTAAGCTTTCTGGGGAGGGGGAAAGTTCTACACAATGTGACTCAGCCTATGTGCCGGAAGCCACAGAGGCACTAGCTAAGACCCAAAGTGTAACTTAGGCGGCCTTGGCTATCCCTGCAATAGGGGGCTGGTCTTGCTGCTCCATCTGGCCTGGGCTGCAGGGGCCTCTTAAAATGACTCTGTCTATGTGTTAACACTTAGAGCCCATCTTTACAGTTTGTGAGGCAGTCAGAAGCTCCAACTGGGGCATTTATTTTGAGTCCCACACCTACCCAGGTAGCTCAGGGCTTGGGAGAATCCCATGAGTGACAGGCCTTGTCATTCTGCTCCCACTTGCTGTTGTAAGGAATGCCACCTCTGCCTGAATGTAGGTGTTAAAATTGTTTCCCCACAGACAGTGGGAGAAAGATCTTTGCATAATAATAATACTAATAAGTGATGGGAAGGGAGGAGGAGGGACCTGAAGGCCACCCAGGATCCTTGTTCCCTAGCTGCATTCACGCTTGCTTCCAAGACAGCATCAAAGTTGACTAATCTTCCTGGAAAGTACTGCTTTGGTGAATCTTTTGTTTCCTGGTGAGGTACTCTGCAGACAAGATCCTCCGACGCGATGGCTTCATACTGCAGCCCTGCAAGGCATGGAAACACAATCACTCTCCATCCGTGACTGTAGAGTTTTTTTTTTTTTTTTAACTTGTGTGATCATTCTTCCACTCACCTTTGATTGTTGGGTTTGCATTTCCATACATTCATTTGTCTCCAAAGTCAGAGGCATAAATTAGCATATGGTCTCAACAGCAATATGAGAACACTAAACAGGAGTTTCTGTGAGGTCTGACTGTGAAATGCCCCCCATAGGCTCGTGTGTTTGAATATTTAGTCTCCAGATGGTGGCTGTTTGGGCAGGCTGTGGAACCTTTAGAAGGTGGAGCCTCACTGAAGGCAGCAGGTCAGTGGGGATGGGCCTCACTTCCTGGTCATCCTCTGCTTCCTGACTACTGATACAATGTGACTAGCTGTCCTCCTGGGCCTGCTGCCAGATCTCCTCCACTGTGCTGGAGAGTACACCCTAGAACTGTAAGCCAGAATGAACCCTTGCCTTCCCTGAGTCGCTTCTGGTCTGATACTTGGTCACAGCAATAGTGACGTAAGCAGTACAGGGAACAAATCTGTTCTAATGCTACGCTACCCACCTCCATTCAAGACGTGACTGTGGCATGGGCCAATGACATGCATCCATCCCTATAAAGAAAGGTTATGACATCGCACGATGCCACGAACACACGCTTCATATAACTCCAGATACTGGGAAAAGAGAAGTTAAACCCTTTAAATAAGGTTTGCTCATACTGCTTTTCTTCTCTTTTTTCTTTGTTTATTTTGTGGGGGGGGGAGTGGGGGCTGAGTAGAGGCCAGTCTATATGTCCCAGGCTGGCCACAAATTTGCTATGCAGCCAAGGTTGACTTTGTGGCCGCTCCTGTCTCTCCCCACTGATTGCTGATTGCCCCACCATGCCTGGTTTATGAGGTACTACAGACGGAACCCAGGATTTTGTATGCATAAGGCAAGCACTCTGCCAACTGACCTGTATTCCTAGCTACTCTTTCCTCTTTCTCTAGTATATATATATATTTGGTTTTTTGAGGTAGGGTCTCAAATCTGGTCCAGGCTGATCTGGAATTAACTATGTAGTCTCAGGGTGGCCTCGAACTCACGGTGATTGTCCTACCTCTGCCTCCCAAGTGCTGGGATTAAAGGTGTGCACCACCATGCCCGGCTCTCTAGTATACTTTTATCTTATTATCCATTCATACCTAAGGTAAATTAGTTAAGACCTTATCTCCCTTCCTTTGGTCTTTCATTCTCACTTTTTTTTTAAACTTTTTATTTTTTATTATTTTTGGGGGAGACACAGAGGGGGGGGAGAGGAAGACAGAGTTGGGCATGCCAGCAGTGTCTCAGCTGCTGCGAATGAAATCCAGATGTGTGCGCCCCCTTGTGGTCAAGTGTGGCATTGCGCCCTTACATCACTGTGCATCTGGCTAAACGTGGGACCTGGAGATTGGAACCGCTGGAGATTGGAACCAGTGTTCTTAGGCTTAGGAGGCAGGCGCCTTAACCCCTAAGCCATCTCTCCAGCCCTCATTCTCATTTTTTTCCTTTTGAAATATCTTTGACATTCTTATTTATTTCTAGCCATGACATATCTAATCTGGAAATGCTGTGTGTGTGTGTGTTTGCATTTAGCTGGGTATGTGTGTATTTGTGCCTTGTGTAAGGGTTTGTGCTAAATATGTGCCTGGCTCTGTGCACGTGTGTTTCTCTGTACCCCATTTTCACTCCCCCCTCGCTGAGCCATCTCCCTGTTGTCCCTGTTTCTTCAGGTAAAAAGTTGAGGACTTTGGGGCCAACCATAATAGTACTTACCATTTATATGGACTTGATAGGTGTCGGGTCACTATCTTTATAAATGCTGATTTGTTTAATCCTGAAAACAACCCTATGAAGTTAGAGCTATTATACCCATTTTATATACGAGGAAATGGATACATAAATTCTTACAATACATACATTAAGGATGCATAAACTCTTATAAATAAGCCGTTAGGAACGGGAAAATGAGGAAAGGGGAAATGCACTTGCTGCTTAGACTCACATGCGTCAGTGTGTGTGTGAGTGAGGGGGCAGGGAGAATATAAAAAAATACATATGAGTTAGGCAAATCCCCTCAATAAATGCCTCATTCCATTGCACTCTTTTTTTTCCATTTATTTATTTATTTATTTATTTGAGAGGGAGAGAGAGAGAATGGATGTGCCAGGGCTTCCTGCTACTGCAAATGAACTCCAGATGCATGCGCCACCTTGTGCATCATGGGTCCTGGGGAAGTGAACCTGGATCCTTTGGCTTTGTAGGCAAGCTCCTTAACCACTAAGCCATCCCTCCAGCCCCACTGCACCCTTTCTACAATGTACCCCCATGGCTTACTTTCCTTCATCCAACACAGTTGATCACGGGAGAAAACAATGATCCTCTCACCGAGCCTCAGCTCCCAACACCATGTCAAACCTGTCCTTAAGGTTCTCTTTAGCCTGAAGACTCAGCATTGCTCCCAGGAACTGCGGCTGACTTGCAGATGGAGAGCTGTGTGGTGTGTTACCGCCACCTGGAGGCGAGGTGGTGAAACACAGGCCACAGATCAAGCATAGCAGAAAGGAAGCTGTCAGTCTAAGCAGCTTGGATCAATAAGATAATATACTTTAAAATTAAAGCTCTCTCTCTGAGATCCCCAGCACTTATGAGGGTGTGTTATCATCCAGTATTACTATAATCCAAAAGTTCACGTTTGACAGCTTACAAAATGAGGAGGAAAGGAGGGGGTTGTTTTGGGAAGAAAACCTTTCCAGCTGTGTTCATTCTTGACAGATGAGGCAACGGAAGCTCCAGGTGGAGATGGGTTTCTCAAATTGTCGTTAGGAAGGAAGTGTGGCTGGTGAGGCTGGGGTCCAGGGTCATTGCAGTGAATCAATGTGAGACAGCTTTTCTTCTTCACAAAGGGTGGCCTTCCACCTGGCCACCCACGGAGTCCTGGAAAGACTGTGTCAATATGCTAATATTTGCAGAAGTTACTGCTGGTAAATCTTGAATGATTTTTTTCCCTTCTTTTTTGGCTTTTAATAAAAAGACATGAACCGGGCGTGGTGGTGCATGCCTTTAATCTCAGCACTCGGGAGGCAGATGTAAGAGGATCGCTGTGAGTTCAAGGCCATCCTGAGCCTACATAGTGAATTCCACATCAGCCTGAGCTAGAGTGAGACCCTACCCTGGAAAACCAAAAAGAAAAAAATGTTTAATAAAAAGAAATGGTATCACTATGTAGCCCTGACTGGCCTGAAACTCACTGTGTAGACCAGGCTGCCCTTGAACCTGCAGCATATTATCCTACCTCTGCCTCCCTAGTGCTGGAGTTTCAGGTGGGAGCCCAATGCCCAGGTTAGACCTGGTGGATTTGGAATGGCAGCCCCAGGAACAGTGATGGTTGTACTCTAGTCTGTGTGCATTCTCTTCCCCAAATAGCATCCGCTTGTCGGATGGGGGCTGAAGTTAGAGGGAAAGGCCTGTGACACTGAAGGACCACCCAGACAAAACAAAACAAACCAACAACCACTTCTCAGCCTGGGAGATGGGAGGAAACTATTCTTGTTAAGAAAAGTGACCGATTGAAGAGCCAAAGGAAGGGTACGACTTCTTACAATGCAACCGCCCAGACAGAAATTGGCCTCGATATCCATGACCTTGCAGTGCCTAGCAATACCTTCGCAAAACCCTCAAAATAGAAGAATAAGATGATGACATCAAATTAAAAGAGAGACTAATGGAGAGAGGGAGGGGATATGATGGCGATTGGCGTTCTAAAGTGGAATGGAGGAGGGGAGGAAAATATCATGTGTTTTTTGTATGTAAGTATAGAAGTTGTCAATAAAAAATTAATAATTAAAAACAAAAGCAATGTGACCGAGGTAGAGGGAAGGAATAAGTGTCTCTCGTATCTTCCTTGTGTCATGGGGCCTGTTGGGGACTCTACAGACTTGTCCTTAGGATATTACTTTTAAATGCAAAAAATGAAGGGGGATTGATTAGAAAGGAAATTAATTCTGGGAAAATAAGGTTACTACATTCTTTAAAAATATATAATGCAAGGCTGGAGAGATAGCTTAGTGGTTAAGGCATTTGCCTTCAAAGCCAAAGTACGCAGGTTCAACTCCCCAGGACCCACGTAAGCCAGATGCACAAGGGGGCGCATGCGTCTGGAGTTCCTTTGCAGTGGCTGGAGGCCCTGATGTGCCCGTTCTCTATCTGCCTCTTTCTCTCTCCTTCTCTCTCTCTCAAATAAATAAATGAAAAAATAAAAAATATTAACAAAATATATAATGCATATGTATCTTAGCTCAGGCTATATAGCAAATACCACAGACTCAGGGACTTAGTAAGGAGACCATCATTCCTCACAGTTCTGGAGGCTGGTGGTCCAAAATCAGGTGCTGCACGATTCATTTCCTGGTGAGGGCCCACTTCCTGCCTGTAGAGGGCACCCTCTCCCTGCTTCACCACATGGCAGCCAGCCAGCTCAAGTGTCTGAACCTCCTCTTACAGGGCTCTAAGCCCATGGTGGGGCTCCCCGCTTCGTGATCTCATCTAAACTTTATCTCCCATAGCCCCCACCCCAGGGCCACAACACTAAGGGTTCCCATTTCCACATACAAATCTGGAGTGGTAAGAGGGTGGTAACGTGGATTCAGTCCATCTTTATTGATGCTTTCAGTAACAAGCCCTAGTGACAAGCTTAAAGGCGTCACAACGGGGATGACTGGTTTAGCAAACCTCTGCCACCATGGAATGATATGAAAATATTGTGGATTTCCATTGGTGACAAGTCCCAAGAACTTCTAATGCTGCTGTGGTTTGGGTTGCTGTGTGTGTGTGTGTGTGTGTGTGTGTGTGTGTGTGTGTGTGTAGGCCAGAGCACAACTTTAATTGTCATCCTTAGGAACACCATATACTTTTTTTTTTTTTTTTTTTTTTTTGGTTTTTCGAGGTAGGGTCTCACTCTAGCCCAGGTTGACCTGGAATTCTCAGGGTGGCCTTGAACTCATGGTGATCTTCCTACCTCTGCCTCCAAAGTGCTGGGATTAAAGGCGTGTGCCACCACACCTGGCTTCCATATACCTTTCTGACACATGGCCTCTCACTGGCTTGGGGCTCACCAAGTAGGCTAAGCTGCCTGGCTGGCTATTGAGCCTCTGAGATTCTCTTGTCTCTGTCTCCCCAGCACTGGGACTACAAGCATACGCCACCATCCTGGCCAGCCTTCCCTTCCCCTTCCTTCCCTCCTTCCCTCCTTCTTAAAAATATTTTATTTTTATTTAAAAGAGAAAAGGAGAGAGAAAAAATGGGTGAACCAGGGCCTCCAGCCACTGCAAATGAACTTCAGATGCATATGCCACCTTGTGCATCTGGCTTATGTGAGTCCTTGGTAATCAAACCTGGGTCCTTTTGCTTTGCAGGCAAGTGCCTTAACCACTAATCCATCTCTCCAGCCCTCCTTTCTTCCTTTTGATGTGATTTCTGCTGGGAATCAAACTCATATCCTCATACCAGCAAGGCAAGCGCTTTACTGAGCAGCATCTGTTGTTTTGTGTGTGTGTGTGTGGGTGGGTGTGTGTGTATAGTTTGTCTTTGTTTTTTTGAGGTAGGGTCTCACTCTAGCCTAGGCTGAACTGGAACTCACTATGTCGTCGCAGGGCACTCAGGGCAGCCTTGAACTCACAATGATCCTCCTACCACTGCCTCCTGAGTGCTGGGATTAAAGGCGTGTGCCCGGCTTGTTGTCTATATTCTTAATTGAGGAAATGCTCAAGTTCAATTAGAAGTTACCAAAGATGAGTATGTGTTATAGTTACTTACCTGCTGCTGGGACTAAGCACCTAACCCAATGCTGCTGATGGGAGCAAAGTTTTTGTTTTGGCTTACAGTCTCCAGGCGAAGCTTCCTGGCAGCCAAGGAGAGCATGGCAGGATCAGAGGCTGGGCGTCCCCTCTGTCACAGCAGGTGGACAACAGCAGCAAGAGAGTGATCCAGAGGTAGAACTGGCAAACTGGGGGCTAATGAACCTCAGGGTACACTCCCATGGTACACCGCCTCCAGCAAGCATCCACCTCCCAAACTGCTGCCAGCTAGTGACCAAACATTCAGAACACATGATACCAGGGACATCTGACTGAATCCACCACAGCATGCAACTTTTAAAATATTTTATTTAGGGCTGGAGGGATGGCTTAGTGGTTGAGGCGTTTGCCTGTAAAGCCAAAGGACCCAGGTTCAATTCCCCAGGACCCACGTTAGCCAGATGCACAAGGGGGCGCATGCATCTGGAGTTTGTTTGCAGTAGCTGAAGGCCCTGGTGCACCTATTCTCTCTCTCTCTTTCTCTATTAAATAAATAAATAAATAAATAAATAAATAAATAAATAAAATATTTTATTTATTTATTTGCAAGCAGAGAGATACAGACACATAGAGTGTCCAACTTCCCTCTTGGACCCAGAAAAAGCGCACAAAACCAGAAAAGAAAGAAGAGTGGAAAAAGCACTTCTGGGGGTTTCTTATCCAATAAAGGGGGTGCTGGCAGTCCTAGGCAAAACTACCCCATCAAGCTTGCTACCAACTCTAAAACCAGGAACATGCAGATGGATGGAGATTTGATTCTTGGGCTGAAATTAGGGGTCTTTCCCTGGTTCGGTCACCCCAGAGTCAGTGAGGGAGGTCTTGAAATATAGATCCAGGGCGAGCCCCCAAAATGTTATGGGGTCCGGTGTTGCCCAAGTAAGACCATTGACTCACAGGATGTGAGGCAAAGTTTTATTTGGTAAAAAAGAAAGAAAAGAAAAAGAAGAAAAGCTGGTGCACCCCAGGGCTGCATCTACAGTTTCTCAGGATGCAGCACAGAACTGTTTGGGGGGTCAGTTTTTAGTGGAAGAAACTACAAAATGTTTATTGCAAAAACAGGATGGGAGGGCTGGAGAGATGGCTTAGCAGTTAAGGCGCCTGCCTGGTAAGCCTAAGAATGCTGGTTCCAATCTCCAGTGGTTCCAATCTCCAGGTCCCACGTTTAGCCAAATGCAGTGACGCAAGGGTGCAATTCCGCACTTGGCCACAAGGGGGCGCACACGTCTGGATTTCGTTCACAGCAGCTGAGACTGCTGGCATGACCATCTCTGTCTCCCTCTTCCTCTCTGTCTATCTCTCTCCAAAAATAAATAAAATAATAATTAAAAAAATTTTTAAAAAACAGGATGGGAGTTAAGCCATAAATCACAACTTACATTCTTAGAAGATTATAGGAAAGAAAAAACAGAATGAGCTTGTGAACAGGTCTGTTGGTCAGTTACAGGAAGCGCCTGGGGGTTGTGAGGTAGGCAAGTGTACCAAGAATGTCTGCTTCTCTGCCCTTAAGGACTTTGCTCAACAAGGCAGACCAGGGGTATTCAGACCAGCAGAGCATCCTGTTTACCTCCCATCCCCACCTGCTCAAGCAAGTGTTTCATTTTATTCTTTTATGGGCTAACATTTTGCTCTCTTTACAAGAGCAGGGAGAGAGAGAGAGAGAGGGAGAGGGAGAGGGAGAGAGAATGGGTGCACCAGGGCCTCTAGCTGCTGTAAACGAACTCCAGGTGCATGGGCCACTTTGTGTATCTGGCTTACATGGGTACTGGAGAATTGAACCCAGATTGTTAGGCTTTTCAGGCAGTTGCCTTAACTGCTGAGCCATCTCCCTAGCCCCACAGCATGTAACTTTTTGTCACCCATATTTACAGACCGTGTTCAAAGCCCTGCCCATGGGCCTCCGTTTATTACTACCTGCCTTCAAGACTCGTGGCACACTCAGTACTTGGAAGTCATCTATGGCTGCAGCATACGACATCCTGCAAGGAAGTGTATTGAAGAGTTCCTTACAAGGGTGCCCAGGGAAACAAGCCTGACTGTCCCAGCATTTGTCCCTCTCCACCCAGTCCTGTTCCTGGAGTGGGGGACATGGATCTGTTGAAGGCCCATCCTGAGGTCAATGTCCTCTTCTCACTCTCTGGGAGTGAAACAGCGGGAGCTGCTGTACCACAGCATATCAGGTACTTTCTCACCTCGGAGACAAAATGCTTAACCAAGAAGCAGCTTAAGGAAGAAAAGGATTCATTGTCAGCTCATAGTTACAAGGGTAAGTCCATCACTGCAAAGAGCATGACAGGAGCTGACAGCAAGGAAAGCTTGACAAGGGCAGAAAGCTGGTGTCACACCATCACAGTAGCAGGGCAGAGGTTTAGAACATTGAATGCTGAATGCTCAGCTAGCTCTCTCCTTTTTATTCAGTCCAGGAACCTAATGTATTGGATGGTGCTAGCCACATTTAGGGTGGGTCCACCCACTTCAACTAATCCCTAGAGATCTCACCTGGGCATAACAAGAGACGTGTTTCCATGGTGATTCCTGTCAAGTTGACAATCAGAGATGAACCATCACGCACACACACACACACACACACACACACACAACACAGAACTCAGCTTCATTTTTTTAAATTACTTTTTATTTATTTTTGGAGAGAGACACAGAGACAGACAGACAGAGAGGGAGACAGATAGAGAATGGGTGCACCAGCAGTGTCTCAGCTGCTGTGAAAGAAACCCAGATGCGTGCTCCCCCTTGTGGTCAAGTGTGGCATTGTGCCCTTGTGTCACTTTGCATCTGGCTAAACGTGGGACCTGGAGATTGGAACTGGTGTTCTTAGGCTTAGGAGGCAGGCGCCTTAACTGCTAAACCATCTCTCCAGCCCCTCAGCCCCTCATTTTGTTTATTTCCTGGATATATTCATAAACCCCCAGATCTGTGTACTGTAGAGAAACGATGAATTCTTGTGTTCAAGGCCCAATTCATCCTTCAGCAATAGAGTTAAAGAGAAAGGGAGGTGGGTCTGGAGAGATGGCTTAGCGGTTAAGGTGTTTGCCTACAAAGCCAAAGGACCCAGGTTCAATTTCCCAGGACCCATGTTAGCCAAATAAATAAATAAATAACATTTAAAAAAGAGAGAGAGAGAGAAAGGGAGGTGGAAGGATTCACTAGCTTCTTTTCTCATGTAACAAATACTAAGCAAAAGCAGCTAAGGAGAAAGGGGTCATGTCAAGTCACCGTCCAGGAGGACAGAGTCCATCGTGTGTGGAAGGCATGGCAGCAGGAGCATGGAGAAGCTGGTCACTTTCTGTGCACAGGACGCCGAGGGCGTTGATGCTACTGCTGAGCTCATTTTCTCCTTTTTGTATAGACCAGCACACCCCTCTGCTAACTCAATTAACTTAATCTAGAAACTCCCTCACAGACAAGCCCCGAGGTATTTCTCCATTGTGATTCTAAATCCTATCAAGCTGACAGGATTAACCATCACAAAGCAGCTGGAAGGTTGTCAAATGTTAATGGGAATATCTAATGAAAGCAAATTTTCTTGAACATAGTCAGTCTCTAAACTAGTAAAAGATGGGACAAAAATCTAAGAAAACCCAGTGTTTGCTTTCGGAAGGAATATTGTGATGTGCTCCAGTTGGGTCCATCTGTAATTATTACATCCGGACAATGTTTTCATAATACTTTCTAATCGTAAATTCACATGCCCCATATTGCTTCGTTTAGATGCTTCTCTGCCTCTAAGTTAATAGTGTTACTGGCACTTCCTGGAGGATCATGCGCCTGCACTCTGGGCGCACATGCCCACACTGGGACTTTTCTAAAGCAGGTTGTCATGCTGGTGTGCACTGAAGTGGTGTGTGTGTGGGGGACTGTGACATTGCCAAGGAACGAAGGTAGCTCCCTAGCTGCAGGCTGGTTGTAAGGCAGTGGGGCAGGAGGGAATTGAAGACTTATTTCAGCAAGCAGGTGGGGAATGGAAGAAAGAAGGGAAGGACTACTTATGAAAATTGTTTTTGTTTTTCAAGGTAGGGGCTCAGTCTAGCCCAGGCTGACCTGGAATTCACTATGTATTCTCAGGCTGGCCTCGGACTCTTGGTGATACTCCTTTCTCTGCCTCCTGAGTGCTGGGATTAAAGGTGTGCACCACCATGCCCGGCTGAAATGTTCTTCTAAGATGTTTTCTATTTGTTTGCAAGGGCAGGGAGAATGAATATGGGTGCATCAGGACCTCTAGCCACTGCAAAAACAAACAAACAAACAAACAAACAAACAAACAAAAAACTCGAGATGCATGTGCCACTTTGTGTATCTGTCTTTACGTGGTACCGGAGAATTGAACCTGGGTCATTAGGCTTTGCAGGCAAGCGCCTTAACTGCTGAACCATCTGCTGAGTCCTCATTTATGAATTTCTTTTGTTTTTTATTTTTATTTATTTATTTGAGAGCGACAGACAGAGAGAGAGAGAGAAAGAGGCAGAGAGAGAGAGAGAGAGAGAATGGGTGCACCAGGGCCACTGCAAATGAACTCCAGATGCATGCTCCACCTTGTGCATCTGGCTTACAAGGGTCCTGGGGAATGGAGCCTTGAACCTGGGCCCTTAGGCTTCACAGGCAAGCGCTTAACTGCTAAGCCATCTCTCTAGTCCTTACAGGGTTTTTTTGTTGTTGTTGTTAGAAATTTTTAAAAACTAGTTATCTCAACAATTCTTTTTGAAAAAGGAAATTCTCAATATAATCCAGACACTCTCACTCATTTCCCTAATTCCATCCCTCTTAACAAGAAAAGCCAAAAGGATGTTTTAAAGGACATGGCCTCATCAAGTGTATAAACTGGAATGTGCTCAACTGTGACTCAGACACTCTACAAGCCAACAAATTCTGCTAAGGAAGTGGGCCTGTGGCTTAATGGAAGGACTTCTGAATTTTTTAGGATGTAATTTTTTTAACATGTTGCACTCTTATAACATCAACATTTCATTATGGAACATTTCCTTTCAGTTTTTACCCATGCATAAACAGTGTCATGCAAATGAAGACGCAATGTTCCTTCTATATTGTTTCAGTCTAACATTTCATACATTTCCCAAGGATGGCCTGCAGTCTTTGTAGGCATGCAGTAGCTGTATGCATGAGAAGATCTGCCAAAATTTATTACCCATGCTCCCATTCTGCCTATACATGTTTTTTCCAATCTTTTGCTAGTTTGAAGTATTTTTTCTTCATGTGAATTAAAGATAAAGTCTTGAGAATTGTGTAAGTACAGACTACAATATTTTGTTTGAGGGAATATAAATTATAAGAGTGCTTTGCAAATTGACCATGTCAGTACACACATTGTCAGCAGCAATGGAGGATACTGTCCATTTACGTAAGCTGACCAGTATACGACCCTGCAGTAAGAAGACCTTTGGGAATGTAGACGATGATATAAGGTCTTTTCTCTTTAATTTACATCTGCTTTCTGATGACATAGCACATTTCCCCAGCTCTCCATTTTTATCCATCTGTATTTTGGAAAGATTATCTTTCCACACCTTTCCCTTCATGTGATCCCAACTCATAGGACTCGCATAAATTTTCTTGTTGCTGTGACCAAATAAATGCTTGACTGAGCTACTTAAGAGCGGAAGGATTTGTTTTGGCTCATGGTTCATTGGTGGGGAGAGAATGGAGGCTGTGTGGGTGGAAGCATGCAGTGGTGGACTCTCCCATGGCACTGACCAGGAAGTAGAGAGCTTGGGTTGGAAGCTGGACAGGGAGGGACAGCTCTCAGAGGCTTGCCGCCCCTAGTGATGTAAATCAGCCAGCTAGGCACTAGTCCCAAACACGTGAGCCTGTGTGGGACATTTCACATTGAAATCATGTCAGACATGAACAGAAAAACTGATGAAGTCTAAATAGTGTCTAGGTTCCGTTACTAGTAATGTACCGACATGTTTTTTGTTTGTTTTGAGAAAGTACCACAGTTGCAGCATTAAGGGCAGACAGTGCGAGGAGTACGCTGGAACTCTCTGCATTGTCTTCTGAATTACTCTCAAGGAAGTTTGTTTATTTATTTACTTACTAGCAAGAGAGAGAGTGAGAGAGAGAGCACACCAGGGCCTCCAGCCACTGCAAACGAACTCCAGATGCATGTGTTACCTTGTGCATCTGGCTTACGTGGGTCCTGGGGAATCGAGCCTCGAATCGGGGTCCTTAGGCTTCACGCTTTACAGGCAAGCGCTTAACTGCTAAGCAGGTCAGGGCTGGAGAGATGGCTTAGGGGTTAAGGCGCCTGCCTCCTAAGCCTAAGAACATAGCCGTTCCAATCTCCAGCGGTTCCAGTCTCCAGGTCCCATGTTTAGCCAGATGCAAAGTGACGCAAGGGCGCAATGCCGCACTTGACCACAAGGGGGCACACACATCTGGATTTCATTCACAGCAGCTGAGACACTGCTGGCGCGCCCATCTCTGTCTTCCTCCCTCTCTCTCTCTCTGTCTGTCTCTCTTTCCAAAAAAAAAAAAAAAACCAGGTCAATACTGGATATGGTAACACATGTCTGGAATCCCAGCTACTCAGGGGGATGAAGCAGAAGGATTGCAATTTAAGGCCAGTCTGAGCAACTTAGTGTGACCCTGTCTATGAGAGAGAGAGAGGAAGAAGAAGGAGGAGGAGGAAAAAAATAAGGGAGAGAAGGCTGAGGGGGGGGGAGGGGAGGGGGGAGGGAGAAGGAGGGAAAGAGGGAGGGAGAGGGCAGAGGAGAGACCTGTGGGTGTAGCTCAATGGCAGAGTGCTTACCTAGAGAGACCCTGGGTTCCTTCCCCAGTAAAACACACACACACACACACACACACACACACACACACACACACACGGCACTGAGGTGGAGACTGAAGATCTTTCTTTTAATCAGCATGCTACATGATTGGTTCTGGTGGGAGGCATCGAGGCAAATCTAAACTCCCAGCAGATGTTAGGGTGACTGAGTGTCCATGTATGTGTTGTGGGGGGGTCCTTTTTACCCTCCTTATATTTTGGAGGATTTTAAATTTTTATTTATTTATTTATTTATTTATTTATTTATTTTTGGTTTTTCAAGGTAGGGTCTCACTCTGGTCCAGGCTGACCTGGAATTAACTATGTAGTCTCAGGGTGTCCTCGAACTCTCGGTGATCCTCCTACCTCTGCCTCCCGAGTGCTGAGATTAAAGGCGTGCGCCACCACGCCCGGCTGGAGGATATTTTTGATTTCTCGAGACTGTGGCTCAGATCTTGAATTTGGACTTGAGTGCATTAAGACTGTTGTGCCCCAAGTAGAGTGGTACCCCACCTCCAGCCTGTCCCACCTCCAGCCTAGCCACCAGCTAAGGCAACATTGTTCCCACCTTGGTCCTCAGAGCCCTGCCTGGGGATTTGATTTTCTTGCCTCAGTGTCGATCTCCGGTCCTGAGCTCAGATGCTGAAGTCCAAGCCGGGAAAAACAAAGCCAGAGGAGTTATTCTCCTTGAGCACGTTTTAAAGAAAATATATTTCTTGAATTTTTTATTTTTATTTATCTATTTTGAGAGAGAAAGTGAGGGGAAGGAGAGAGACAGAGAGACAGAGAGAATGGGCATGCCAGGGCATCCAGCCACTGCAAACGAACTCCAGATGCATATGCCACCATGTGCAACTGGCTTACGTAGGTACTGGGGAATTGAACCTGGGTCCTTAGGCTTTGCAGGCAAGTGATCCCCACGAATGCACAGCAAACCCAAAGCACATCCATCACCGAGTGGATGACTGGGCCAGGTTCCTTAATTTCTCTGTTCCTCAGCCGTCAGATAAGGACGATAATGATCCTTATGTTGTAGGCTATTGAGAACTGGCATATACTTGGAATGGTGCCCAGCACGGGTGAGATCTGTGTAAATGGTAGTGATCACTTTTATTTGTTCATTCACTCAACAACAGAAGAGTCTCTGTACATCTGTGTCCTTTTCTGTAGGGACACAGGGACAGACAGGATCTAGCCCCTCCCCTCAAGCTGTCCTCAGTGGAACCAGGGCAAACCGGACATGATGGCTCACACCTGACATCCCAGAACTCCGGAAGCTGAAGTAGAAGGATCATCACAAATCTGAGGCCAGCCTGGGCTTCAAACTGAAATCCTACCTGAAAAAAAAAAAAAACAAAAAACAAAAAAACAGCAACAGGGCTGGGGAGATGGCTCAGTGGGTAAAATGTTTGCTGTGAAAGCCTGAGGACCTGAGTTTGGATCCCCAGACCACATAAAAGCCATAAAATGGAGATGCCTGCCTGCAATTTCATTGCTAGGGAGACAGAGACAGGAGGATCCCCGAGACTTGCTGGCTGGCTCGTCTAGCTGGATCAGTGAGTCTCAGGATCAGGGGGAGAACCTGTCTAAAAAGGAAGGTGGAGGGCTGGGGAGATTTCTCAGTGGTTAAAGGCACTTGCTTGCAAAGCCTGCAGGTCTGGGTTTAATTCCTCAGAACCCATGTAAAGCCAGATGCACAAAGTGGTGCATGCATCTAGAGTTTGTTTGCAGTGGTAAGTGGCCCTGGTTTGTACACACACACACACACACACACACACACACACACACACACACTCAAGTAAATAAAACTATTTTAAAAATTAAGGTGGAGTTGAGTGTGGTGGCACATGCCTTTAATCCCAGCACTTGTGAGGCAGAGGTAGGAGGATCACTGTGAATTCAAGGCTAGCCTGAGACTACATAGTGAATTCCAGCTCAGCCTGGGCTAGAGCAAGACCCTACTTCAAAAACCAAAAGAGATAAATAAATAAATAAACTAATTAATTTAAAAAAAAAAACATGGGTCTGGAGAGATGGCTTAGCAGTTAGGACACTTGCCTGTGAAGCCAAAGGATTTAGGTTCAATTCCCTAGGACCCACATAAGCCAGATGCACAAGGTGGCACATGCATCTGGAATTTGTTTACAGTGGCGAGAGACCCTCGTGCAATAATTCTCTCTCCCTCCTTCTATTTCTCTCTCAAATATATAAAATAAATATAAAAAATACAAACAGGGCTGGAGAGATGGCTTAGCAGTTAAGGTGCCTGCCTGCCAAGCCTAAGAATGCCCGTTCAATCTCCAGGTCCCATGTTTAGCCAGACGCAAAAAGTGACACAAGGGCGCAATGCCACACTTGCCCACAAGGGGGCGCATGGGTCTGGAGTTTGTTCACAGTGGCTAAGAGGCTGCTGTTGCGCCCATTCTCTCTTTCTCTGCCTCTTCCTCTCTGTCTCTGTCTCTCTCTCAAATAAAAATAAAAATAAAAACATAAAAATAAGGTGGAAGAACAACTGAGGAAGACCCCGACCTCTACCTCTGATTTGCGTGTGCGTGCACTCACACCCACCACATGCATCCACACACATGAACACATGCACACACGCATGAACACACATATAAACACATGCATTCACACCCCACACCCACACAATGCACCCCCACACCCCTACACTCATGCACACCCCTACATGTCCCACCACACCCATACACAAGCACCCACGTACCCCCTAACCCTGACCCCTCCACACTCACACACGCAACCACACAGATATCCCCTCACATGTACACACAAGCACCCACAACCCCCACCTCCTATCCCCTCCACATTCACACACATGCAAACACACACACACACATACCCACACACACGTACCCACACACACACATCTCCCCACCCACAATATACCTCCCACATGCACCCACACCCACATCACCCTTACATGTGCCTGCCATACCTCCACACACCCATGTACCCCCACACACCCTCACACCACACACACCCCACACCCCCACATGTACTTATACCCCCCACAACCTCCCCCAACCTCCCCACATTCCCCACACCCATACCCACACACCCCACATCCAGACGCCCCACACCCCCACACACCCCCACACCCCCCACACATCCCCCACATCCACACACATAAACCCCATATGCACCCACACACATCCCCCACACCCTCACACATGCACCCCCACACACAAACCCCACATCCCCAACACACATCCCTCCACACCCCAAACACACACACATCCCCACACCTTCCAAACATCCCCCCACACCCACACATGTACCCCCCACCTTCCCCACACACCCACACCCACGCACTCCCCCATGCCCCCCCACCCACACACGTGCAACCAGACACACACATCCCTCCCACGCACCCAGACACATGAACACACGTACAGACATGCATGCACACCACACATACATACATACACATGCAAAAAGAAGCAACTGTAAACAAACGCATGCACAATGACAAAAATCATCAATCTTCCTTGTTCTGAGGGTTTCTGGGGGCGTCCTTGAGACAGCGCCTTCTCTCTGAAGACCTCATAGATGTCGGGATGGACGACTATGCATCATCTGGGTTTGCCATAGGATGTCAGGCGTATAAAGAATGATTCATCCACCTCCACCAGGAGAGGTTTCCACAATTTCTTCCTTGCAGACTCTTTTAACTCTCTTGCACAGAACGAGAATAGTGGCCAAGAAAGAATAACAGGGTCAGGCATCTGTTTTTTTTTTTTTTTTAAAATAACAACAACAACAACAAAACTTAGGACTGGAGAGATGGCTTAGCAGTTCAGGCGCTTGCCTGTGAAGCCTAAGGACCCAGGTGTGATTCCCCAGGACCCACGTTAGCCAGATGCGCAAGGTGGCACATGCGTCTAGAGTTTGTTTGCACTGGCGGGAGGGCCTGGCATGCCCATTCTCTATCTGCCTCTTTCTCTGTCTCTAATAAACATGTAAAATAAAACAAACATGAAAAACTTAGATATGGTAATTTTAATGTATTAGTTAAGCAGAAAAGTCATTACTGAACTGGGTACCACTCAGAATGAAATGCCTGTCCCACAAGCCACACGGGCTGTATTTATAGTCAGTGGAAGGAAATGATGTCCTCTCATTGGCTGTGGATGGACATGTTTTGGCAACCTTCAGCCTATGGCTGATGGAGACCACAACTTACGGGCCAATTTAATACAATTTGACATTATTTCCTAGAGAAAGGATGCTTGGATGGTGCTAAAGAGATGGCCTTGAGTACGCAGGACCTGACTTACCCAAGTCTGCACCCTAGAACCCCAAGAAAGAGCAGCCAGTCTAGGGAGCAATCCTGATACTCTCCAAGGTCTGTTCCCTACTCAGAGGGACTTGTGGACCTGGCTGCCACCAGCTTGCCTTTGGCCTCATGTAGTGACACAAGGAACGGGGGAGTTATTTCTCTGTGAGAACAAGGCTCCCTTCAAGACCAGTGATGGAGAGTCAGGAGATGCAGGTTCTAAGTCTGCCCTTCCACTGCCTTCTGGTTCTCACAAAGCCACATAGAAGCATAGAATGGCAAGGCAGCTCACACTTCCTCCAGTAACCAAGCAGGGGGATTCCAAATGGTCTTTCCAGGACCCGGTAGTGGTCACGGGTGCAAGGCTGAGTATGGACGCGGGGCTTGGAGTGCTCTTTCCTATTAAACTTGAAAAAGTCACTGTTCCGGGGGGTTTGGGGGAAAGCTTCCTTTAGCAGAAAGAACCCCAAGCTTTGACAGCACAGTAAACTTGCAGGAAGGGACCGAGGTCTTCTCAACTTCCTGTGTTTTTCATAACGGAGGATGTGTGAGGATGCATGCGTGCATAGCTCATGTCCTGTCACCCTGCCTCACCATCAGAGGACCCAGTGCAGTTCCCTGACCTCCATCCGGGCCTCTCAGAGGGGCTTTACTCAATGACTGTTAGAGGGCCAGACTGGGTCTCAGCTCTGCCTGGCTGGCAAACTGCCCTGGCTCTTGTTCTGGGGCCAAGAAGACCCCAGGAGACGTTGGTTTGCCAGCCAGGGTGGGGAGTGGTGCTTTCAATATCTTGTTATCATAAGGCCTGGAGGACTGCATCTAAGTTCCTGGGAGTTGCTATTTTAGAACTATTTTCTTTTTGAAGGACTTAAATCCACCAATTCCCAATGATTAGAATTTGCCAGATTGGTTACTGTTATCTTAAGTTCTGGTGTTTTTGAGAGAGAGTCAGAGAGAGAGAGGAACAGAGGGACAGAGAGAGAATGGGTGCACCAGCAGCCTCTCAGCCGTGTGAAGGAACTCCAAATTCGTGCGCCCCTTGTGGGCAAGTGCAGCATTGCACTCTTGAGTCACTTTTGCATCTGGCTAAACGTGGGACTTGGAGAATCAGACAGGCCTTCTTAGGCTTAGCAGGCAGGCGCCTTAACCCCTAAGCTATCTCTCCAGCCCAGTTCTGGTGTTTCTGAGGGTTAGAGGCAAGCTATATTGAGTATCTTCTGTCATCCTCTGCACTTATAAACAAGCCAATAAACTCCAGAGTTTATTTTTCTTTGCTTATTGCTTGCTTTGCTTTTTTGGTGTACAGTATGTGTGGAGGAGGGTGTGGCATTTGCACATGTGTGTCACATGTCCTCCTCTATTTCTCTTCCCCTTGTGTCGCTGAGATGGGGAACTGAACCTGGAGTTGTGGTTTTTGGTCAGACTGATTGACAGCAAGTCCAGGAGATTCTTCTGCCTCCGTGGCCTACACTGAACTTTAAAAAATATTTTTAAAATATTTATTTATTTATTTGAGAGAGAGAAGGTGGGAGGGAGAGAGAGAGAGAGAGAGAGAGAGAGAGAGAGAGAAAGAATGGGTGCTCCAGAGTCTTCAGCCATTGCAAATGAACTCCACACACACATGCCACCTTGAGCATCTGCCTTTTCATGGATTCTGAGGAATCAAACCTGAGTCCTTTGGCTTTGCCAGCAAGTGCCTTCACTGCTAAGCCATCTCTCCAGTCCTACAGCCAACATTTTATGTGGATGCTCAGATTGAACTCGGACCTCTCAGGACCTCATGACTGTGCAGCCAGCAGTCTTATCCACTGAACCATTTCCCCAGCCTCCTGACTGGGTTTCTGAGACAAGAACTCACTGTGGAACCAGACTGGCCTCAAGCTTGTGATCCTCCTACCTCAGCCTCCTGAACACCAGGATTATAGGTTCATGTCAACATGCCTAGCTCTAAACGAGCTCTTTAAAACAAAAAAAACAAAAACCTTTCAATACTTACAGTGTGCTGGTAAAATCATTCTTTCTATTCTATTCTATTCTATTCTATTCTATTCTATTCTATTCTATTCTATTCTATTCTCATTACTTTTTTTTTTTTTTTTTTGAGATAGGGTCTCACTCTGGCCCAGGCTGACCTGGAATTCACTATGCAGTCTCAGGGTGGCCTCGAACTCACTGCAATCCTCCTACCTTCGCCTCCCAAGTGCTGGGATTAAAGGCGTGCGCCACCATGCCCGGCTCTTCATTACTTTTTTAAAAAATATTTTTATTTATTTATTTGAGAGAGAGGAAGAGGCAGAGAGAAAGAGAGAATGGATGCACCAGGGCCTCCAGCCACTTGCAAGTGAACTCCAGATGCTTGCGCCCCCCCTTATGCATCTGGTTTATGTGGGTCCTGGGGAATTGAACTGGGGTCCTTAGGCTTCACAGGCAAATACCTTAACTGCTACGCCATTTCCCCAGCCACCTCATTACTTTTTAAAGCTAGCATCCAAAATAATAATGAGTCTTTTTATGTTTTCATACATATATTATAAATATATTTCATATATATATATCATATATATTTCATATATATATATATATGTTGCTGGTATTTATCCCCTCCAGCCCCAATGTCGTCTGGATCCCTCTTCTCTCCCTGAAGGAGTAGTTAAGCCTGCTTAAACAGTTGAATAAACTGTGATGGGGCCAGAAAAAAGTCCTGGTTCCCCCTGACTCCAGTAGCCTCATGTTCTTTGTCTGAGACACAGCCTGGGCATCGGTTTTAAAATTCTCATTTGCAGATGAGTTGAGGTGAGAACCACTGGGCTAAAGGAAATATACTGAGAAAAGACACACCTGTGCACTTGCACATGTGTGTACACATACACACCACAAACGCATGTACATGCGAGACTTATTTTCTTGAAATGTGTCTGTTCAGTTGATAGTTCATCTCTTATTGGATTAAAGGTTACAGGGAGAATGTTTATTTCAAAAGAAAATGTCTTCCGAGTCATGGGAATGTTCCAGTTAAAAGGAATGGCTCAGATAAAAGTCCAGGTGTAACTTATGAGTTTCTGCACCATTTTCTCTACAGTTCCTACTTGCAATTGAAATCACAGAATGGATTGTCATCGACGGGATCAGACATTCCTTTGGGGGACCTGCTGGCATTATTGGTTGACATATATATATATATATATATATATATATATATATATATATGTAATTTATTTGAGAGGAAGAGGCAGAGAGAGAGAAAGAGAGAGAAAGAGAGAGAGAGGGAGGGAGAGAATGGGCATGCTAGGGCCTCTAGCCACTGCAAACAAACTCCAGATGCATGCATCCACTTGTGCATCAAGAAAATGTCTTCCGAGTCATGGGAATGTTCCAGTTAAAAGGAATGGCTCAGATAAAAGTCCAGGTGTAACTTATGAGTTTCTGCACCATTTTCTCTACAGTTCCTACTTGCAATTGAAATCACAGAATGGATTGTCATCGACGGGATCAGACATTCCTTTGGGGGACCTGCTGGCATTATTGGTTGACATATATATATATATATATATATATATATATATATGTAATTTATTTGAGAGGAAGAGGCAGAGAGAGAGAAAGAGAGAGAAAGAGAGAGAGAGGGAGGGAGAGAATGGGCATGCTAGGGCCTCTAGCCACTGCAAACAAACTCCAGATGCATGCATCCACTTGTGCATCTGCCTTATGTGGGTCCTGGAGAATCGAACTGGGGTCCTTAGGCTTCGCAGGCAAATTCCTTAACCGCTAAGCCATCTCTCCAGCCCTGTTGGTTGACTCTTGATGAAGGACCAAGCGTGACATAAATTAGCCAGAGTTTCAAATAGTAATGTGTCAGAAGGGCAGCTGTTCTGCAGCTGACGTCTCCTGATTTGATATCGTGAAACCACAGTTCAAGGTCAGAACACAGGCAGCCCTCGCCGTACACGTGAATTATACAGAGGAACCTAAACTTCTATTACCTGAAGACAGATCGCATGAAAGCATCAGCCCCGCTGTGTCACAAGTTTAGCCGAACACTAAGTAATGTGAGATATCATGCACCACCCCCCAGAATTGCTCTGAGAATTGAGATGGGATATTGGATGTGAAAGAGCCGACGGAAGCAACGGTGCCAACCATCACACCATATGAATGCACCGTTCACCAGGCCCTGTTCCTGGAACTGCACAGGCACCGTCTGGTTTTGTTCTCGTGTGAGCCCTTTCCTTTACTGGGAGGAATGAACTCACGGCCTCCTCCAAGGTCACCCTGCTAGGAAGTGTGATACCAGGGCAGATCCAGCCCTGTCTCTTCCCACCATTCCACCCGGAGATCTCGCTGGCTCTTCCCTGCACTGAACAGGGAACAGAGTGCAAAAGCTGCCCACACAACCATTTGGGAAGCCCAGAAAATTCTGGTAAGATTCCCAAGGTAGCTGAGCTGGTGGTTTCCATTTCACATCTGAAAAAGCTCAGCCACCCATCAGGGGCATTCCATCTTCCCATTGACCCTGGGATTGCTAGGATAAGAAAATGTTGCTGTGTTTGACAATGGAAGTTGTTCTTAAAGGTAACACCTTCAGTTTCAACTTTCAGCAGAGAGTGATCCCTGGGTATATACGAAGTGAAAGAGCAAAGTTTTGTGAGAAAACACAGAGCTAGATAAGGAGGAGGGAAAACACACATGAAGTCCTGTTTGCTCAAGTTTTTATATGGAAGACTAAAGCAACGGTTTCCTAGGGGGGGTTTCCTTGGTTTCCTTGGTGGGAGAGGTGTCGATGCAAGGCGGAAGTTGTCACTTTTCATTATGTTGATTTGACTTTGGACCTATGGAAATATTTTGCATAGAATAAAAGTAATCAAGGGCTGGAGAGGTGGCTTAGCAGTTAAGGCACTTGTCAGCAAACCCAAAGAATCCAGGTTGGATTCTCTAGAACTCAAGTAAGCCAGATGTACAAGGTAGTGCAAGCGTCTAGAGTTTGTTTGCAGTGGCTGGAGGCCCTGGTGCACCCGTTCTCTCTCTGACTCTGTCTCTATCTCCCTCTCGCTGTCAAATAAGTTAATAAAATTTTTTTTTCAGTAGTCAAAACAGAGATCAATCTTGAAAAACAGAAAGGAAAAATTTGGCCTGCTCCTCTTAGTGCTGAAAAGAAATTGAAAGCAAAGTGAAACAAATGAACCTCATTAACTTGTTAGTAATTAAGTAGATAAACCAACCATATGAAAAGAAGCTGTCTCATGTAGCTTTAAAACACTGAGTGCACATGCCTCGTAAGCTATAGCTCATGGGACCCAGCAACCATAAGTAAGATTAAAATTATGCTTATGAATATTTATGAATCACATTTTCTTGCTAATAGTATTGATACTGTCTATCTGAAACATACATGCATATATGTGCAAATAGATAAATATGTTCGTTATTAGGAAGCAAGATTTTCTGCTTAAAAGAGATGCAAGTATAAAATTAAACAACTTATGGAAAAACTGTTGTTCTAGATTTTAATAGATAGCATTTTTAGGAACATTTATGCTACACTTATAAAAGGGTTTTCAACACCAGGTGTGGTGGTGCACATCTTTAATCCCAGCACTCGGGAGGCAGAGGTAGGAGGATTGCCGTGAGTTCGAGGCCAGCCTAAGAATATGTTGTGAATTCCAGGTCAGCCTGAGCTAGAGTGAGACCCTACCTTGAAAAACAAAAACAAAATAAAGTGTTTCTATCACTGTCTGTTGGAACTTCTCTGAATGGCTAGCAAGGAGCATCCTGACATTCAGACCTAAGTACTCATTTCCAGTAAGAGGAGCTAGTGTCTCTTGGAGGGATGGCAGATTCTAGACCTGGGACAAGAAGAAATGAGATGAACTAGAGTAGTGATGCACAGTAATCCAGCCCCAGGGGGCTCTCACTGGGCAAAGATGGGAAATTTTGAACATTAAAAAGAATAACACAGGGCTGGAGAGATGACTTAGCGGTTAAGGCACTTGCCTATGAAGCCGAAGAACTCATGTTCGAATCTCCAGGTCCCACATAGCCAGATGCAGTGATGCAAGACGCAATGTTGCACATGTGCCACAAGGGGGCACACGTGTCTGGAGTTCGGTTGCAGTGGCTGAAGGTCCTGGCGCACCCATTCTTTCTCTCTCTCTCCCAAAATAATAATAATAATAAAAGAATAACACAACAAACATCTAAATACACGTTCTCTATGCTTGGCCATCAAGGAAATGCAAATTAAAACTACTTTGAGATTCCATCTCACTCCTGACAGAATGGCTATTATCAAGAAAACAAACAAGCAAAAAGAAAAAGAAAACAAATAAATGACTAAATAAATGCTGGGGAAGTTGTGGAATTAGAGGAACCCTTCTGCATAGTTGGTGGGAATGTAAATAGGTACAGCCATTGTGGAAATCAATGTGGAGGTTTCTGGCACAGCGAAAAATAGACCTACCATATGACCCAGCTATACCACTCCTGGGCATACACCTCAAGGACTCTACTCATTACTTTAGAGATACTTGCTCTTTCATGTTTATTGCTGCTCTAGTCATAATAGCTAGGAAATGGAACCAGCCTAGTTGTTCTTCAACTGATAAATGAAGATGAGGTACATTTACACAATGGAGCTTTATTTAGTGATAAAGAAAAATGAAATTATTAAATTTGCAGGGAAATGGGTGCATCTAGAAAGGATTATACTAAGTGAGGTAACCCAGGCTCACAAAGCCAAATACTGCACATTCTTTCTTATATGTAGATCTTAGCTATAAATGTTTAGATTTGTATTAAGTGGAGTAAAAGTCAGTAGTAGAGGCCAAGAAGCTTGAAAAGGACAATAAAGGGAGGAGGAAAGTGGAGGGCTTAAGAGGAGAGTATTATACATATGCAAGCAGAAAGTCAGATTACTGAGGGCGGAGTGGTCTAAGTGGGGTCAGGGGAAGGATTAAGGAAAGGAAGAGTGGGAGGAGGGCTAATGAAAACTGCAGATGTTATGAATAAGCTACATGAAACCTACTTCTTTGCTTATATATATATATATATATATATATAATATATATATATGCTGAAAACAGAGAGGATGAGCAGATGTAAGCTACAGATGTGGATCATGGTGCTCAGAAGCCACAGATTGTTACTACAAAAATTTTGGTGCCAGTGGTGGGCTACCTTCCAGTGAGCTGTTGGCCAAGGAAGTCCCTGATGACCTCAAAACATTACAGGCCACTGCCAAGGCTCTTGGTTGCCCACCAGAAACCAGAACTAGATGATAAGATGCTATTGCTGAGGACTCCACATGCGTGGGCTGCAGGTCACTGAAAATCAACCTGGGCTGAGCTGGAAGCCTCCTCCCTGTTAACTAATTGTCAGGATGCTGGAAAGAGCTATGCTGCATGCAGCCTCTTGGAGAGAGAATTCATAAACAGTTTTACACATCATTGGACCCTGAAAACCTTATAGCTGACCAACCAAGCCAAATGTGCCAACTGGTGTAATAGTGGCATGTCTGTTATGGAGGAAACTAACTACTCTCTTCCTGGACTGGAGGGACTCGATGTTTCATACTGGAAACCTAGTAAAAAACCAATGGCTGGAGAAGTCATAAGCCCCAGGGTAGTAATGACTGCTGTTGACTGGCTAAATGAATATGTTATACCCACCAAACTGCCCTCTAAGTACTTTTAAATTTTTATGTTTATGCCCATCTATTAATGCTACTCTCGCTTTTGGTTAGAGAAGCGTCTCTCTCTCTCTCTTTTTTCAGTTTTTCGAGGTAGGGTCTCACTCTGGTCCAGGCTGACCTGGAATTAACTATGTAGTCTCAGAGTGGCCTCGAACTCTCAGCGATCCTCCTACCTCTGCCTCCCGAGTGCTGGGATTAAAGGCATGCACCACCATGCCCGTCCTGAGAAGAGTCTCTTTTTAAATATACTTTTATTTATTTAAATTATTTAGTTGAGAGAGAGAGAGAGAATGGGCACACCATGGCCTTCAGCCACTGTAAACAAACTCCAGATGCATGTGGCACCTTGTGCATCTGGCTTACATGGGTCCTGGGGAATCCAACCTGGGTTTTTGTCTTTTCAGGTAAGTCCCTTAGCTGCTAAGCCATCTCTCCAGTCCAGAGAAGCTTCTCTTTTCACATGGCAGTGACCACTCGAGTGACTTAAAAGTCACCATAGTGCTAATTAAGAAGAAGTGGCACCGTTCAGAACTAAGTGAGACATCTCTATCACACCCTCTAAGGCTCAGAGACCATTGCGGAAGAGGTAGCGGAAAGAATGAAAGAGCTAAAGGAAGGGTAGTACTAATTTTATAATGCTGTCTTCCACACACAGAATGGCCTTGATATTCATCACCTCACTGTGCCTGACACTGCCTACACAAGACCTTCATAATAGGAGGAAAAATGATGAGATAAAAATAGAAGAGAGACTAGTTGGAAAGAAGAAGGGATGCAGTGGAGAGGGGACTTGGGAGGGGAAATATAGGTGGTGGATGGGAATTATTATTATTGTCTATCCTTACAGAAGCTGCCACTAAAATTTAAATAATTAAAAAAGAATAACAACTATAATAAATAAAATGACTAGCATGACTCATGCATGTTAAAATCCATGAATTAATTATAAAATTAAAAATAGTCCTTGGAAGATGCTCAGGAACCAAGGCATTATTTTGAAAATAACAAATAAAAGAGGTAAATGATGTCTTTTTCCTGTGCTGCCCATGTGAGCTGAACTTCAGAGCAAGCGAGGACGTTCTTCTTTACGGAAGAATTTCAGTTAAAAATGTAGAGCTGGGCTGGAGAGATGGCTTAGGGGTTAAGGCGCCTGCCTCCTAAGCCTAAGAACACTGGTTCCAATCTCCAGCGGTTCCAATCTCCAGGTCCCACGTTTAGCCAGATGCAAATTGACGCAAGGGCGCAATGCCGCATTTGACCACAAGGGGGCACACGCATCTGGATTTCGTTCTCAGCAGCTGAGACACTGCTGGCGCGCCCATCTCTGTCTTCCTCTCCCTCTCTCTGTCTCTCTCCAAAAAAAAAAATAAATAAATAAATATTAAAAAAAATAAAAAATGTAGAGCTAACCACTAAAAATTGTGACTTTCAACTCCTAATGAAACAGCCCACCCAAGCAACAGTTAGCAAGTGGCATTAAAGCCATTAAGTAAAAGGCTAATGAGAACTTCTTCCCAGCGCTGGGATGGAAACCAGAGCCCTGTCTTCTCTAAGGACGAGACCTCCCACTGAACTGCCCTCAGGCCCAGATGGGAACTTTGTATGGATGGGTCAGTGAACAGTCCTTGAGCCCATGACACAGAGCAAAGGGACCCACTGACATTAAGGTCCTCCAGCTGAACTCCTGCCAAGATGAGAAGAGCTAGGTCTGCTCTCCTGTTAGGTCGATTTTCCAGTTTCCCGGAGACAGTGAACACATCATAGTTAGCATAATTAGGATCACGTGGAAGAAATCCCGAAACTGGACAATGTCCTGTGTTCTTCAACAACTAAATCACAAGGAAATAGACAAAAGAGATGTATTATGGGTGGAAATGAGTTGCCCCCATGTTGCAGTCAGGTTCGCATTGCTGGTAGAAATCACCTGACCAAGAGCAGCTTGTGGGGGGGAAAAAGGTTTATTTTGGCTTATAGACTGGGGGGAAGCTCCATGATAGCAGGCGAAAACAATGGCATGAGCAGAGGGTGGACATCACTTCCTGGCCAACATCAGGTGGACAATAGGAATAGGAGAGTGTACCAACCACTGGCACGGGGACACTGGCTATAATACCCATAAGCCTGCCCCCCACAATACACTGCCTCTAAGAGCCGTTAATTCCCAAATCTCCATCAGCTGGGAACCTAGCATTCAGAACACCTATGTTTACGGGGGACACCTGAATCAAACCAGCACGCCCCAACTCTATTTATTGAAGTCTTAACCTTTTTTCAGCATATGATCTTATACGGAGGTAGTCTTTTAAAAATTATTTTTATTTTTTGGTTTTTTGAGATAGGGTCTAGCCTAGGCTGACCTGACCTGGAATTCACTAAGTAGTCTCAGGGTGGCCTCCAACTCTCTGCAATCCTCCTACCTCTGCCTCCCAAGTGCTGGGATTGAAGGCGTGTGCCACCACGCCTGGCTTTAGATTGGGCATTTTTCATCCACAGTTCCCTTCCCAGCCAGTGGTCCTCTTCCCTCACTGACACAGAAATGGCCGCTGAGGACCAGACACCATAGATGCATTTGTCTCTCAGCTCGGCCCGGTTACTAGCCCAGCTTGTCTTCCAGCTGATCCAGATGGTGTGTGCCCACATGCATCCCACCCCGGCCTGACAGGGCAGAACACCTGAGCTGCTCTTCTCTCCTTCACACAGTACCCGTGATTCTCTGGCACACCCGTTCCTACAGCCCTTCCAGCTTCTACCCTGAGGAGTGCAGGGGAGAAATGTCACTGTTCCACCCACAGATCGGGCCATGCTCCCTTGCAGGGGTGTCCAGGAAGTTTGAACAAAGAAGCTCCTGGCCTGGCTTTGCTGAGGAAGTGACTTTAATTCTGGAACCTTTAGACTTCGTCAGAAGAGGAGAGGGCTGGGTTTTGCAAGATGGAAATCAAATATTTTCCCCTCAAGTTTCTGTTCCTGTTTGGGTTTTGTGATTTAATATAGAATTTTTTTTTATTTATTTATTTAGTTTTGGATTTTCAAGGTAGGGTCTCATTCTAGACCAGGCTGACCTGGAATTTACTCTGTAGTCTCAGGGTGGCCTTGAACTCATGGCAATCCTCCTTCCTCTGCCTCCCAAGTGCTGGAATTAAAGGCATGCGCCACCATACCTGACTGATTTAAAAAAATTTTTTTTTATTGACAACTTTTATACTTACATGTTTAAAAACCACCTGATATTTCCTTCCCCTCCCCCCATTCCATTTTAGAAGTCCAATCTCCATCATCTCCCCTCCCTTTCTCCATTAGTCTCTGTCTTAATTTGATGTCATCATCTTTTTCTTCTATTTTGAGGGTCTTGTGGAGGTATTGCTAGGCACTGCAAGGTCATGGATATTGAGGCCAATTTCTGTCTGGGCAGTTGCCTTGTAAGGAGTCATACCCCTTCCTTTGGCTCTTCCTGACTGATTTTTTTTTTTTTTTCTTTTTTGCGAGGTAGGGTTTTCTGTCCAGGTTGACCTGGGTTTCACTCTGGTCCAGGTTGACCTGAAATTCACTATCCTAGTCTCAGGGTGCCTCTCGAGTCCTGGGATTGCGATCCTCCTACCTCTGCCTCCTGAGTGCTGACTGATATTTTTAATCACCTCTTTTCACCCCTTTCTGTCACTATTAAAAAAAAATTAGAGAAAATGCATAGTAAGGAGAAAAGGGTTCTTTTGGCTTATGGTTTTGGGGGTTTTCTGGTTTTGGATTCTATGATTATCCTAGTGGCTTTTATGTACCTGGTAAGACAACTCAACGTGACACAGAACAAAGTCACTCACCTCACCCTATGGTGGCCAGGAAAATGATAGATAGATAGACAGACAGACAGATAGATGACAGAGAAAAGGAGGAAGAGGAAGGAAAGAGAGGAGAGGTGTGGGTCTCAGGCTGTGGGTCTCCTTCTGTTCCCATTCCCCGGGGACGTCCCGGGTGAGCTGCAGGGTCATCTGGCTGGGCGGGTGAGTGCCTAAGAACACATGACGGGGCAATGAGCACCCGGGAGACCGTCTGATGGACAGCACTCGTTTAATGAAAGGGGGGTGGGTTTATAAACACTTGGGGAAGGTTGAGACTGCACGTACAGACTGAATGGCAATCGGATGCATAGTTTATGGGCTGTTATCTAGATAGAGGAAGGACTAGTAACTTCAAAGCTATGGGGGAAGGATAAGGGAAGGTAGGGGAAGGGCAGAAGAGATTAACAGGAGGCTGTGACTTCAGAACTGTGGGGGTGAGAAGGCTACGTGACTTTAGCCACATGAGGGTCTCTTGGGCAGCTAGCCACAGGTCAGGAACTGTGAGGGGCAAAGTCTGACTTATGGAATAGTCAGAGCTTTTGGGGTTTGGGAGCACACTTGCCAGTTTTGCCCACTCTGGGCGATAACAGCTCACTGCACCCTACAACATAGGGAAGGCAATCAATGTCGCCAGGTCTGACAGGGACAGCTGCGACCCCACAGCCCAGGGCCCCTGGCCATGTCCAATAGTTCAGGCCAGCCTCCTCACCGGTCCAGCCTGTTACTAGCAAAGCCCAACAGAGAGAGAGAGGAGAGGAGAGGGAGAGAAGAGAAAGAAGAGGAGGGGGGAGAGGAGAAAGGCAGACAGACAGGGTCCCACAATTCCCTTCAAAGGCATGAACCAATGGCCTAACTTCTCCCACTGACGCCAGTACCTCTTAAAAGTTCCATCACCTTATCGCAAACTGTGGACCACGTTGCTAAGACATGGCACTCAGAGAACCTTCCATATCCAAACTCATCTGACCTGAGGTTACAGGGATGACTAAGCACAATGCTGGACAGATCAATTGGACAGTTTATGAGTCACGAATGCTCAGAGTTTGGGAAAGAAGATGACCTCGGTGCAGAGGGAACAATAGGGACTCAGGGGTAGGGAGGCAGGCTTCCACTAGCAGCAAGAGATGGAGAGCGTCTTGCTTCCCCTCCAAAGGGCGCGATTGGCTTCTGTGGACTGTCAAGGAACCAAAACCCAGTTGTCACAGAGAAGCAGCAAGACAAGTGTTCATGCCAAGGAAGGCTTCTTGGAAGGCAGGAACCTGGTGGGGAGGGAATCTGGGCGCCTCGTGATTTTACCAATTCCATGGCAGCATGTGACACAAACTTCAGGCCTTCAGCCACAACATCATCTAGTCGGGTGGCACAAACCTTTTCAAATAATCACCACATTCAGTCAACCACCACATTATTTTGCTTCTCTTTAATATATACGGAACCCAGCCAGTTCTCACTGTTCCCACGCCCACCATCACTGTTCCAGGCACTTCATCTCCTGTGTGCTTTGGACACCTGCTGGCCTCTATCCTTTCTTCCTCCACAGAGCACCAAGGAACAGGCCTTGCTGGTTTCCACCTCACTTGCATCTTGGTTAAAGTATGCAATGCACATTTGGAACAACTGTGTGATATTACTGACACTGTGCTAGCTTCTATACTCGTTGCCGTGACCCAATATCTGACAAGAAGCAACCTAAGGAAGGAAGGGTTATTTTGACTTCAGATCCAGGAGGAACTTTCCATTACGTCAGGGAAGGTGGGAGGCTGGTCATTAAGTCAGGAAGCAGAGGGTGAAAAGGACGTGGGCCAGACTATAAAATACCAGGATCTGCCTCCAGTGACCCGCTTCCTCCAGCAAAAGCTATTTACTCTGTAGTCTCAAGGTGGCCTTGAACTCATGGCAATCCTCCTTCCTCTGCCTCCCAAGTGCTGGAATTAAAGGCATGCGCCACCATACCTGACTGATTTAAAAAAATTTTTTTTTATTGACAACTTTTATACTTACATATTTAAAAACCACCTGATATTTCCTTCCCCTCCCCCCATTCCATTTTAGAAGTCCAATCTCCATCATATCCCCTCCCTTTCTCCATTAGTCTCTGTCTTAATTTGATGTCATCATCTTTTTCTTCTATTTTGAGGGTCTTGTGGAGGTATTGCTAGGCACTGCAAGGTCATGGATATTGAGGCCAATTTCTGTCTGGGCAGTTGCCTTGTAAGGAGTCATACCCTTCCTTTGGCTCTTCCTGACTGATTTTTTTTTTTTTTTCTTTCTTTTTTTTTTCTGGTTTTGCGAGGTAGGGTTTCACTCTGGTCCAGGTTGACCTGGAATTCACTATGTAGTCTCAGGGTGGCCTCGAACTCTCGGCGATCCTCCTACCTCTGCCTCCTGAGTGCTGGGACTGATATTTTTAATCACCTCTTTTTCACCCCTTTCTGTCACTATTAAAAAAAATTAGAGAAATGCATAGTAAGGAGAAAAGGGTTCTTTTGGCTTATGGTTTTGGGGGTTTTCTGGTTTTGGATTCTATGATTATCCTAGTGGCTTTTATGTACCTGGTAAGACAACTCAACATGACACAGAACAAAGTCACTCACCTCACCCTATGGTGGCCAGGAAAATGATAGATAGATAGACAGACAGACAGATAGATGACAGAGAAAAGGAGGAAGAGGAAGGAAAGAGAGGAGAGGTGTGGGTCTCAGGCTGTGGGTCTCCTTCTGTTCCCATTCCCCGGGGACGTCCCGGGTGAGCTGCAGGGTCATCTGGCTGGGCGGGTGAGTGCGTATGAACACATGACGGGGCAATGAGCACCCGGGAGACCGTCTGATGGACAGCACTCGTTTAATGAAAGGGGGGTGGGTTTATAAACACTTGGGGAAGGTTGGGATGGCACGTACAGACTGAATGGCAATCGGATGCATAGTTTATGGGCTGTTATCTAGATAGAGGAAGGACTAGTAACTTCAAAGCTATGGGGGAAGGATAAGGGAAGGTAGGGGGAAGGGCAGAAGAGATTAACAGGAGGCTGTGACTTCAGAACTGTGGGGGGTGAGAAGGCTACGTGACTTTAGCCACATGAGGGTCTCTTGGGCAGCTAGCCACAGGTCAGGAACTGTGAGGGGCAAAGTCTGACTTAGGGAATAGTCAGAGCTTTTGGGGTTTGGGGGAGCACCTTGCCAGTTTTGCCCACTCTGGGCGATAACAGCTCACTGCACCCTACAACATAGGGAAGGCAATCACCGTCGCCAGGGACAGCTGCGACCCCACAGCCCAGGGCCCCTGGCCATGTCCAATAGTTCAGGCCAGCCTCCTCACCGGTCCAGCCTGTTACTAGCAAAGCCCAACAGAGAGGAGAGGAGAGGAGAGGGAGAGAAGAGAAAGAAGAGGAGGGGGAGAGGAGAAAGGCAGACAGACAGGGTCCCACAATTCCCTTCAAAGGCATGAACCAATGGCCTAACTTCCTCCCACTGGACGGTACCTCTTAAAAGTTCCATCACCTTATCGCAAACTGTGGACCACGTTGCTAAGACATGGCACTCAGAGAACCTTCCATATCCAAACTCATCTGACCTGAGGTTACAGGGATGACTAAGCACAATGCTGGACAGATCAATTGGACAGTTTATGAGTCACGAATGCTCAGAGCTTGGGCGAAGATGACCTCGGTGCAGAGGGAACAAGCAGGGACTCAGGGGTAGGGAGGCAGGCTTGGTAGCAGCAAGAGATGGAGAGCGTCTTGCTTCCCTCCAAAGGGCGCGATTGGCTTCTGTGGACTGTCAAGGAACCAAAACCCAGTTGTCACAGAGAAGCAGCAAGACAAGTGTTCATGCCAAGGAAGGCTTCTTGGAAGGCAGGAACCTGGTGGGGAGGGAATCTGGGCGCCCTCGTGATTTTACCAATTCCATGGCAGCATGTGACACAAACTTCAGGCCTTCAGCCACAACATCATCTAGTCGGTGGCACAAACCTTTTCTCGTCACCACATTCAGTCAACCACCACATTATTTTGCTTCTCTTTTAATATACGGAACCCAGCCAGTTCTCACTGTTCCCACGCCCACCATCACTGTTCCAGGCACTTCATCTCCTGCGTGCTTTGGACACCTGCTGGCCTCTATCCTTTCTTCCTCCACAGAGCACCCAGGAACAGGCCTTGCTGGTTTCCACCTCACTTGCATCTTGGTCAGGCCGCAGTATGCAATGCACATGTGGAACAACTGTGTGATATTACTGACACTGTGCTAGCTTCTATACTCGTTGCCGTGACCCAATATCTGACAAGAAGCAACCTAAGGAAGGAAGGGTTATTTTGACTTCCAGATCCAGGAGGAACTTTCCATTACGTCAGGGAAGGTGGGAGGCTGGTCATTAAGTCAGGAAGCAGAGGGTGAAAAGGACGTGGGGCCAGACTATAAAATACCAGGATCTGCCTCCAGTGACCCGCTTCCTCCAGCAAAGCTTCCCAAATAGCGCCACCAGCTAGGGACCAAGTGTTCCAACACTCGAGCTCCGTGTTAAATTAAATGTTCAAAACACAACAGATGCCCCTTGCTTTTCATCTCTTTCCCTGTTTTCTCTTTAGGAGACTGAGCTGAGCTCTGGCAAGGGGATACAGCTATAACACCCTTCAGCCCACCCCAACAAGACTTTACTTCCCAAATTGCCAGCAGCTGGGGACCAAGCATTCAGAACACATGCGTTTGTGGCGGGCATCTGATTCAAGCCCCTACAGCAACTCTCCATTGACTATTTGCTTTGCAAACTTCCAAGCAACGAGCCTTTGGTTGGGAGCTCTTCCTGAATAAGTCTTTTCTTTCCTGTTCTCCCTCTTACACCCTTGCTCTCTAGCGCATTGGTCAACTCCTAAGCTAGTTCCAGTTCTAGGTATGCGCGGTCTTCCTCTTTGATGGGCTGTCATTTCTCAGCACAGACTCACCGTCCACGTGTCAGGGGATTCCCTACTTCTTCCTGAAGCTTCCTTGGCCACAGCCAAGCCTCTTCTGGGTACTAAACACGCCCTTGAACTTAATCCTGTGAGAGACCTCCCCATACTTCAGTACTGGCTTTTCTCCTCAGCAGTTGCAGGACCCCCAAGGGTGGGTACTTCACCTTGTCACTGTTGTAGCCCCAGCCCTGACCACCATGCGTGGCTCCTGGGCAGCTTTCAGAAGCCTCTCACTGGAGTACAGGCATTCCACACTGAGGAAAAGTGTTCTGTCACCAGTGACTGACGTCCAAAGGTCAGCTTTAGCACTAAGAGACAAAGGGAGAGAGAATTTTTTCTGTATGTAATGTACATGGTCGCATAGCACATATCAGTGTTTTGGGAAATGATGGACCACATATATACAATAATGATCCCACTAGATTATAAAGGAGTTGAAACCTCTGTCCCCTAGTCACACTGCCTATCGTGACACGGTAGCTTCCTAACACAGTGGCACAGGGCATCACTCACCTAATTGGGATAGTGCTGGTGTAAACAAATCTACTGTGTGGCCAGTTGTATAAATGTGTAACACGCACAATTATGGGCATGATACTTGATAAAGCTATCAAGCTACGTTATTGGTTTGTATATTTACAATGTTGTATTTTTTACCATTGTTTATTTTTTTTTATTTATTTTTATTTTTTTGGTTTTGCGAGGTAGGGTCTCACTCTGGTCCAGGCTGACCTGGAATTCACTATGTAGTCTCAGGGTGGCCTGGAACTCTCAGCGATCCTCCTACCTCTGCCTCCCGAGTGCTGGGATTAAAGGCATGAGCCACCACGCCCGGCCATTGTTTATTTTTAAAATATTTTATTTATTTATTTGTAAGGAGAGAGAATGACTGGGCACACCAGGGCCTCTTGGCAAACCAACTCCAGATGTATGTGCCACTTTGTGCACCTGGCTTTACATGATGTTGCTGCCAGGTTCGCATTGCTGGCAGAAAACACCTGACCAAGAGCAGCTTGAGGGAGGAAAGGGTTTATTTTGGTTTACAGACTCAAGGGGAAGCTCCATGATGGCAGGGGAAATGATGGCATGAGCAGAGAGTGGACAGCACCTCCTGGCCAACATCAGGTGGACAACAGCAACAGGAGAGTGTGCCAAACACTGGCAAGGGGAAGCTGGCTATAACACCCATAAGCCCACCCCAAACAATACAGTGCCTCCAGGAGGCTTTAATTCCCAAATTGCCATCCGCTGGGAACCTAGCATTCAGAACACCTAAGTTTATGGGGGACACCGGAATCAAACCACCACATGTGGATACTGGAGAATTGAGCCTGGGCCATCAGGCTTTGCAAGCAAGTATCTTTAACTGCTAAGCCATCTCTCCAGCTCTACCATTGCTTTTTTTTTTTTTTTTGAGAGAGACAGAGAGAGAGAGAGAGAGAATGGGCATGCCAGGGCCTCTCAGCCACTGTGAGAGAACTCCAAACATGTGCACCCCCTTGTGGGCAAGTGTGGCATTGTGCCCTTGTATCACTTTTGCATCTGGCTAAACGTGGGACCTGGAGAATCGAGCGGGCTTTCTTAGGCTTCACAGGCAGGAGCCTTAACCGCTAAGCCATTGCTCCAGCCTTACCATTGCTTTTTAAAAATATTAATTTATTTTTATTGAAAACTCTTTTAATTATAGACAATATCCCATGGTACTTCCCTCCCTCCCCCCACTTTCCCCTTTGAAACTTCACTCTCCATCATATCCCTTTCCCCTCTCTATCAGTCTCTCTTTTCAGTTTGATGCCATGATCCTTTCCTCCTATCTTGTGTAGGTAGTGTCAGGCATGGTCATGGATATCCAGGCCATTTTGTGTCAGGAATCCTACATTGCTTTTTTTTTTTTTTTTTTTTTTTTTTTTTTTTTTTTTTTTTTTTTTTTTTTTTTTTTTTATTATTTATTTGAGAGAGATACAGAAATGGAGATCCAGGCCATTTTCCAGGGCCTCCAGTCTTACTCCAGATGCATGCACCACCTTGTGCATCTGGAATGGGTCTGGAGTCGACCCTTGAACCTTGGGGTCCTTAGGCTTCATAGGCAAGCGTTTAACCGCTAAGCCATCTCTCCAGCCCCTACCATTGCTTTTGATTGTACTCTTCCTACTGACTACAGCATCTAGGCTGTGTACTCTAGTGTGCTCAGATAGTGACAAGGTTACCTGATAATACATTTCTCAGACCACATTCTCTGTGGTCAGGCAACACATGACATACATCTTTTGGATGTGTGCATTTATGTGTGTGTAGGTGCATGTGTGGGGGCAGGCATTTGTGCACACGGGTACCCATGTGTGTAGAAGCTGGAGGTGGACGTTGGGTGTCTGCCTCCATTGCTTACTACCTTCTTCTGGGTCTCTCACTAAACCTGGAGCTCACTAATTTTGCTAGACAAGTTAGCCCTGGGGATCCTCTGTCTCCTCCTCTTTACATATGTATTTTTCAATTATTTTGTATTTGCAATGTATTTGAGAAAGAGAGAGGGGGAGAAAGGAAGAGGCAGATACAGAGAGAGAGAGAGAGAGAGAGAGAGGGAGGGAGAGAATAGGCACGTCAGGGCCTCTAGCCACTGCAAACGAATTCCAGACACATGCAGCACCTTGTGCATCTGGCTTATGTAGGTGCTAGGGAATTGAATTTCCACCTTAGGCTTCGTAGGCAAGCACTTTAACCACTGAGCCAGCCCTACATTTACATTTTTAAAAATAATTTTTATGATTTTCAAGGAGAAGAGAGAAAGAAAGAGGGAGGGAAAGAGAGAAAGAATGGGGGCACACTTTTTGCATCTGGATTTAGTGGGTATTGAGGAATTGAACCCAGGCCATCAGGCTTTGCAAGCAAGTACCTTTAACCACTGAGCCATGTCTCCAGCCCCACATATACATTTAAAAAAATTTTTTTTTATTTTTAGAGAGAGACACAGAGACAGACAGAGAAAGAGGGAGAGGGAGACAGATAGAGAATGGGCACGCCAGAAGTCTCTCAGCTGCTGTGAACGAAATCCAGATGCGTGTGCCCCCTGTGGGCAAGTGCGGCATTGCGCCCTTGCGTCACTTTGCATTTGGCTAAACGTGGGACCTGGAGATTGGAACTGCTAGAGATTGGAACCAGGGTTCTTAGGCTTAGGAGGCAGGCGCCTTAACCACTAAGCCATCTCTCCAGCCCCCACATATGCATTTTTAATATAAGGCCCAAGGGGGCTTGAAAAAGTCAGCAGAGACTAGTCTTTTCCACTCCGTCTCAGATTAATGGCCTCTCCGGGTAGGAGCCAGTTTGTGGAGGACATCGCAGTCCTTGGAGAGATACATTTTCACATTGACTGTCAGTCAACTGCTCTGGACCAAAGAAAAGACGCCTTGTCCTAATGCTTGGCGTGTGTGAAGACGGGAGGCATTGTGTGCCTTTTCATGGGGACACATGAACAGCTCTCTATTTCCTCGAACAGACCAAATAAATGCTTCTGTCCTGTTCTAGCTGGGTGAATCAATGAGCTTGTGGTGACTCCTTACAGAAGCCTGAGTGAGGAGTTACTCTCTCACAAGGTCATGGGTCACTCAAAGGTTGTGCATCACTTAAAAGTTTACCCCAGGTGCTAGGGAGATGGCTCAGCGTTGAAACCTCTTGTTTACAAAGCCTCCAGTCCAGGTTCAATTCCCAGCCACCCACATCAATCTGGATGGAATTTATTTGCAGCCACAAGAGACCTTGCTCCCCCCACTATCCCTGCCACAAATAAATAAATAAGCACATTTTTAAAAGTTTAGGGCTGGAGAGATGGCTTAGCAGTTAAGGCAGTTGCCTAAGGACCCTGGTTCGATTCCCTAGTGCCCACATAAGCCAGATTCACAAGGTGGCGCATATGTCTGGAGTTCATTTAGAGTTGCTAGAGGCCCTGGTATACCCACTCTTCACCCTCCTTATCTCTCTCTCTCCAATGAATAAATAAATAAAATATATATTTTAAAATTTTTGTTTATTTTTATTTATTTATTTGAGAGTGTCAGACAGACAGAGAGAGAAAGAGGCAGAGAGAGAGAGAGAGAGAGAGAGAGAGAGAGAATGGGTGTGCCAGGGCCTCCAGCCACGACAAATGAACTCCAGATACGTGCGCCACCTTGTTCACCTGCCTTACATGTGTACTGGGGAATCAAGCCTCGAACCAGAGTCCTTTAGGCTTCACAGGCAAGCACTTAACCTCTAAGCCATGTCTCCAGCCCTAAATAAAATATTTTTTAAATGTTTACCTCAGCATGATGACTCACAAAGGCATAGCAGCTGTTTCCTGCACAAGTTGCAGGCAGCTCCTCTGACGTAGCTCCACCCCTGCTCATGCCTCAGTTTACTGCTTAGATAGGCTCAGGGAGGGCCTGTGAGTCTTGTAACTTCATATGAATTATTTGTTCACTCATATTGTGTGTGCGTGCTCACGTGTGCCACAGTGTGTGAAGGTCAGAGGACAACTCTCATGTCCCAGCGTGTCTTACACTTCATTTGAGGCAGTTGGGTTGCTTCTTGTTCACCACTCTGCAAACTTTTGGGAAAGTCTCCTGTTTTCACCGTCTTTCTCACTGGAGGCATACTGGGATCAAAGAAAGCCCACCATAGCGTTCACCTTTTACGTGGGCTCTGGGGATTTGAACCCAGGTACTCAGAGTTGCAAACTCTTTGTCTATTGAGCCATCTCACCCACCCCGTCTTGTAACTTTCTTTTGAGGAGTTCTGTTTTCAACAGGGAACTGAGTCCCTGCACAGACCTCTGGCTCCAACACTGGGCTTCATAAGAGATGTTGGCAGGGTGATTTCATTGCGTATGCTGTCTTTCCCCCTGTCCATCTTCTGGACCTGATTCTGTGCTGGGGGTTCTGGTTATGCCATTCGGTTTGGCTATTGCATTAGTTAACTTTGCATTGCTGTGTCCAAAAACCCCAGCCAAAGCAATGTAAGGGGAAAGCTTTTTTTTTTTTTTTTTTTTTTGGTTTTGCAAGGCAGGGTCTCACTCTGGCCCAGGCTGACCTGGAATTAACTATGTGGCCTTGAACTCTCGGCGATCCTCCTACCTCTGCCTCCCGAGTGCTGGGATTAAAGGCGTGCGCCACCACGCCCGGCGGGGAAAGCATTTATTTTGGCTCATGGTTCCAGAGGGTACAGTCCATAATTACATGACCTTGTGCTCGGGTGGGATGTCATGGCAATGGGAGTGTGTGGTGGAGGAGAACTGTTCTCACCAAAGCAAACAGGAAATAGACCAATACGAAGCAGCAGGGAGAACAATACATCCCAAGGACCCCACCCTAGTGATCTACTTCCTCCAGTGAGGCCTCACCTCCCGAAATTTCTAGAACCTCCCAAAGTAGCTGGACCAAGTGTCAAAGCAAGAGTCTCTGGAGTAGACCTCAGATTCCAGCCCTAACACTGCTCTTCAGGACAATTTATCCAGGAAACTCAGATTCCAAGTTTTGGTTTCAGACAGTTGCTGTTCCTGACAAATGCAGCTAGTCTTAATTCTCTTTTATCTGGTGACAGTTGTACTAGAGATGATGAGAAATCGGGAATCTGCAGTACTGATAACATTTAGAGCTACAGGCAACTTAAGGATTAAGAGATCCAAATCCCCCATTTACATGGAAATGTACAAACTTGTGAAAAATCACAAGGCTGTTTTTTTTTTTTTTTTCAATCTAGTTTGACTCATCCAGCCAATGATTATTGAAAAGATAGGAGAGCCCTGGTGGTGCAGACATATTAGTGTTTCCTCTTTGTTTATCTGGTCATGAATAATAGTATCACTTATCTTCTCCATCAAATATCAAGCTTGCCATTGGGGATTTGGTAGAATGATTAAGCTTGTACTGTATTAAATTTTGAATTAAGTTTGTGAGAAGCTGAACAAACAGTATGCCCCTAGAGGAACGGAGAGGTGAGAGGCCCCTTACCATGGCTGGCCCAGCATAGCGCATCACCATTGAACCTGTGAGGCACAGGCCTAAGATGGAAGCAGTTGTTTGAAGCCCGTGTTTTATGAAACACGGATGTCACACTGATGCTCACAGCCACTTAAGGACTAATTCCATGAAGGCTCCCCAAGCAATTTATTGGATTGCTCTGGAGATTTTTGCAAAAGAGATTTTATTCAATTCAAAATTTGGTTCTTAATCCCCTCACATTTCAATTTGGTATTTCAGAGCCTGTTTAAATAAATCACCCAAGTTTAATGGAAAAGCAAAATCAAATTGAACAAATAGGCTAACTGCTCAGCTAAGTTTGATTTCAGCCATTGCAGGGTTAGGTAAAAACCACAGAATGATTTATAGCTAACCTGACTGATCCTTGAGAGACCCCTATACCAGCTGTACCCTCCTGGGCATACTTAACCATCTCAAGTGACGCACAGAGAAAACATCTGTTCTTTGACAAACACCTACACGAGTACAATCCCAAATGCAAAACCGAATCACTATTAAATGTATATCCAGCTGTATTTTCAATAGAAGAAGGGGCTCTTATAACGAAAATTCATTGCCGATGTTTGTTCACTACATTTGCGGTTCAGGAGGGGACTTAAACACAATCTGGAGAGAGCACCGCAGCATGCTGAGAATCAGAGGAGAGAGAACCTGAGAGCAGACAGACCCTGTTTCCCTAAAGCCTTAGTCTAGGGCTGGAGAGATGGCTTAGCGGTTAAGGCACTTGCTGGCAAAGCCAAAGGACCCAAGTTCAATTCCCCAGTACCCACATAAAGTCAGATGCACAAGGTGGTGTATGCATCTGGAGTTTGTTTGCAGTGGCTGGAGGCCCTGGTGCATCCCTTCTCTCTCTATCTGCCTCTTTCTCCCAGCCCTCACTCTTTCAAATAAATAAATAATTAAAAAAAAAAAACAAAAGGCTTAGTGTTTATGGTTCACAAACATCTCTGGAGCTTTCTATTTCCTCTTCTACTTCCTGTATGACCAGCTATGTGCTATGATTCCATCTTGTTCTACTGTGACTCCACCAAAGTTCCTATCATTTCTCCTCTTTCCTTCTGCTTTCCTGTCCTTGTTTCACCTATCCTTTCCCCCTTTCTCCTGTCTTTACTTTGATTTGCTGAAGGCAGCCTTGGTGTGGTGGTCTGAATCAGATGTCCCCCGTTCACTCATGTGGTCTGAATGCTGGCTTCTCAGCTGATGGGCAGTTCGGGAGGTGGAGTCTTGCTGAAGGAGGTGTGTTGTTGGGGTGGGGGAGCAGGCTTTGGGGTGTGATAGCCAACTTTCCCTTGCTAGAGTTTGGCTCACTCTCCTGCTGCTGTTGTGCACCTGCTGTGGCAGAGGTGATGTCCACCCTCTGCTCATGCAATGTTTTCCTCTGCCATCATGGAGCTTCCCCTCAAGATGGAAAGCCAAAATAAAATCTTCCCCTCCTTGAGCTAGTTTTGGTTGGGTGTTTTGCCCCAACAATGAGAAAATAACTCCAACTCTTGGCTAGATTTTGCTGTTGTAACATACAACCCGAAATGTTCATGGTTTATGTAAGCAAATATTATTTTCTCATTTGTGGAGCTATAGATCAGCAGGGCTTGGTTGTATTTGGTCTGAATTTCTTTCTGCTTTGGGTAAAGTTCATCAGTTTCATGTGCCTTTCACTGTGAGAGATGACACAAACATTTCTCAGTCGGGATACTACCTTTGGACTGCAGGAGTAATGATAATCTAACATCCTTCTGTCATGGAGGGGAGGAGAGCAGGAGTACAGGGCAGGAAGTGCATTGTCTCACCTTGGCCTGGCATCATTCCATGGGGCCCCATTGCAATGATGGAAGTGTATCACATGGCCAAGTCCAAAGTCAAGGGCATCATCCTGGGACTGGGAGCATGCATACTGACTGGAGAATAGCACAATCTGCTATAGTTGGAAGGGAATGGAGGACAGGAATGTCTCAATTGTTTTTAGAAAGAAAAAGAAGACAGTTCTCCAACTTTTAACACACTAGGGGTGCCCTGGTTTTGTTTGCCATGCCCAAGGTCAGATCCTTCATTGTGGAGCAGGTAGAACTATAACAACCAATAGTGATCGTGGTAATAGTTGGAATTTATGGTACAACTAGTCATTTCAGATATGTGTACTGAATATTCACTTGGGACTTCTTTGCCAAAGTTTTAAATGAAATTTTTATAAATGTAATTGTATTAGTTATCTTCTCATTGCTGGAACAATGTACCTAACTACAGTCCAGCATGGTGGGGGTGGCATCAGCCAGAACTTGAGGCAGCTGGTCACATTCGGCCCCCAGTGAGGAAGCAGAGAGCCATCATTACTGAATACTCAGCTAGCTTTTTCCTTTTTTTTTTTTTTTGGAGAGAGACACAAAGAGAGAGACAGAGAGAGAAGGAGAAGGAGACAGACAGAGATGGGCGCACCAGCAGTCTCTCAGCTGCTGTGAACGAAATCCAGATGTGTGCGCCCCTTGTGGGCAAGTGCAGCATTGCGCCCTTGCGTCACTTTGCATCTGGCTAAACGTGGGACCTGGAGATTGGAACCAGGTTCTTAGGCTTCGCAGGCAGGCGCCTTAACCGCTAAGCCATCTCTCCAGCCCTGCTTTTTCCTTTTTTATACCCCAGTGCCCCCCAGTCCATGGACTGGTGCCACCCACAGTTAGAGTGGGTCGTCCCACCTCAATTAATTTCATCTAGAAAATCCCTAACAGGCATGCCAAGAGATTAGTTTCCATGGTGATTCTAAATCCTGACAGGTTGACACCCAGAGATTAACCACCACAGTAATTCCCTTTAATTTTGGTTTCGGCCTAGTGCCTCCATTCCAAAGGACTGCACCGCTCTTGCGGTTGCCCCTCCAGGGCTGTGGGGATGCAGCTGTCATCTGTCACGTTCCTGTGTGACTGGTTCTTCCTGATCCCTGCCATGGCCCCCGTCCCTACCTCATCCTGCTGAGGTCCTTTTGGCCTGGCTCCCCTCAGACATGTCTTTTGCCTTTCTTGGGAGCCTGGGAGTCATCCATTACTCCTAGCATGGCCCTTTCTCCTTCGGCACACGACCTAGCAAGTTCTGCTTTGCTTTAGAGCTCTTGGAGATTCTACCAGTCATTTTCCTACCCTAGGCTTGGACGAAGGGCGGGAGGCAGGACGGTGTCTGGAACCATCCGTACTGCAATGACTGACTTCAATTTTTTTTTTTTTTTGGTTTTTCAAGGTAGGGTCTCACTGTGGCCCAGGCTGACCTGGAACTCACTTTGTAGTCTCAGGCTGATCTCGAACTCACAGCGATCCTCCTATCTTTGTCTCCCAAGTGCTGGGATTAAAGGCATCCATCCATCACCACATCCAGCTGACTTCATTTTCCTTGGACTCTCTTCTCTACTTGGAGTGCCTTGGTTCTTCTAGAATCTTCCCAAATGAGTCTATTTCCTGATATCCTCAACATGCATCATAGGCAGAGAAACTCACTTCAAGGCTGATGAAGCCACACTGCACATCTGACAAAGGAAGGAAGGAAGATTTATCAAGTGCAAAAGCTGAGCTTCCTCCACTCAGCTAACTGGCTGTACATAAAAAGAATTTTTTTTAAAAAGCAAAAAGAGTGCAAAACGGGGACTATGCTAGTCCTTTGGCTTGTTTGTACAAAAATACCCCAGACTAGGTCACTTATAAGCAACACTCTCTTCTCATGGTTCTGGAGGCTGAGAGGTCAAAGATCAAGGTGACAGCTGGCTTAGCATCGGGCAGGTGCCCACTTCCTGGTCTGCCATCTCTCACTGTGCCTTCACAGTAAGTAACAAGACAGCTCCCTGGGGCCTCTGTCATAAAATTTAGGACGCTAATCCTGTGGGCTTTATCCTCGTGACTTAATCACCTTCCAAAGGCCCCTCTCTAGTAGACATCAGTGTGACCCCGGGTGGAGGATGACTCCAGCTCCCAGGTTGGAGTGGTCATCTGGCATCGTAACGTCCACACAAAGACTGCGGTAGACCCAAATCAAACGTTCCAACTTAGGATTCCATGTTAGGTGGCCTCTGTTGGCAAAGCAAACATCAAGAATGTCCAGGGCTGGAGAGATGGCTTAGTGGTTAAGGCGCTTGCCTGCGAAGCCAAAGAACCTTGGTTTGATTCCCCAGGACCCACGTACGCCAGATGCACAAGGTGGTGTATGCATCTGGAGTTCGTTTGCAGCCCTGGTGTGGCCATTCTCTCTCTCTCTCTTACTCTGCCTCTTTCCCTCTCCCAAATAAATAAATAAAAATCTAAAAAAATAGCTAATGTGGGCAACTTAGTTTAAAAAAAGAATTTTCAGTTCTTCTTCAGAACAAAATTCAAAATCCAGAAGGAAAGATTTTTTTTGGGTGGGTGGGGTTCCAAGGTAAGGTCTCACTCTAGCTCAGGCTGACCTGGAATTAACTATGTAGTCTCACGGTGGCCTCGAACTCTCGGTGATCCTCCTACCTCTGCCTCCCGAGTACTGGGATTAAAGTACAGTGCCAGAAGGAAAGATTTTGAGGGATTTCTCCTCCTCTGGGAACTGGATCCATAAAGATCCACATATCCATCTGTTCTCCATTGCTCTGACCAAGTACTTGAAATAACCAAGTTATAAGGAGGAAATGCTTATCTTGGCTCACAGTTCCATACATGTCAGCCAATGGTCACTTGTCCCTGTTGCTTTTGACCTGTGAAAACATGGTGCCTCGTGCCAGGAGCAGGAGAAAGAGGAGATCTGTTCCCCTCATCCTGGTTGGGAAGCAGAGAGTGATATAGGATTTGGCTATGAATGCATGCCTCTAGTGACCTGCCTTCTTACCAGAACCCTGCTTCTTTTTTAAATTTTGTTTTGTTTTGCTTATTTGACATGCAGGAGGTCAAACCTGAGTCCTGTCCATGTTAGACAAGCACTACACCACTGAGTTATAGTCTTAACATTTTATAAAAATGTTTTAGAGCCAGGCGTGGTGGCGCACGCCTTTAATCCCAGCACTTGGGAGGCAGAAGTAGGAGGATCGTTGTGAGTTCAAGGCCACCCTGAGACTACATAGTTAATTCCAGGTCAGCCTGGGCCAGAGTGCGACCCTACCTCAAAAAACCAAAACAAAATTTTTAAAAAATATGTTTGTTTATTTGCAAGCAGAGAGAGAAAGAAGACAGAGAGAATGGGTGTGTCAGGGCCTCTAGCCACTGCAAATGAACTCCAGATGCATGCATCATTTTGTGCATCTGGCTTTCTGTGGGTATTGGGGAATCAAACTTGGGTCATTAGGCTTTGCAGGCAAGTGTCTTAACCACTGGGCCATCTCTCCAGCCATATAGTCTCAACTTTTTAAATTAATTAATAAATTAATTTATGAGAGAGAGACAGAGAATGGGTACATCAGGGCCTCCAGCCACTGCAGATGAACTCCAGATGCATGTACTGCCTCATGCATCTGGCTTATGTGGGTACTGGGAAATCAAACCTGAATCCTTAGGTTTTGCAGGCAAGCACCTTAGCCACTGAGCCATCTCTCCAGCCCCTATTCTCTGCTCTTAAAGCTATCAAAGGTCCCACCACCTCCCATTAGCATCACAGGCTGCCTTTGGAAGGCATCCTGGAACTAACCTGGCAATCGAAGGTGGTAGTGAGTCTTCTCTGACCTTTCAATTGTCTAGGTGTGGTGTTTTGAGAATGTGTGTCTGTATGCACCAAGAGAGAGTGCTCAGACCGTCTTTATGGAAAGACCCCCAAGTGTAAGCAGTGCATATTTCTTGTGTTATGCATCCTGCCTTATAGTATGTTTCTGCCAATAGGAGAGATTTTACTCCATTGTTGAGCATTGGGAAATCAACTCTTTATTTTTTGTTTCATTTCGTTTCCTTTCCGTTCTGCTCCTTTCCTTTTGAAACAGGGTCTTATGGAGCTCAGGTTTCATAGGTAGCTGAGGATGGCGAGAATGGTCTTGAACTTCTGGTCCTCCTGTCTCTGCCTCCCCAGTGCTGGGTTTACAGGCGTGTACCACTACACCCAGTGTATGTGGTGCTTAGCATATACTAAGCAGGCACTCTACCCATGGTGCCCCATCCCTGGCCCAAAATTATCTTTTGTGACTCAAAATGAAAGCTGTGTACACACACATGCACGTGCGTGTGCAATGCCCCCCAAAGGCAGCCTGTGGTGCTAGTGGGAGTTGGTGGGATCTTTGATAGCTTTAAAAGTAGAGATTAGGGGCTGGAGAGATGGCTCAGTGGCTAAGGTGCTTGCCTATACACATCTACACACATGACCGACTTGGGCAAAGCATCCCCAACTTCTTATTCTCTGTGAGACCACATAAGTATTCAAGTGAGATGCTATCATAACATGAAATATGACAAGTATGCTTTTTGTCTAACCATTTTTTGGTGTGTATGTCATGTGTTCATGTATGTGTGTGGCTACATGTACGTGGAGGCCAGAAGTTGACAGCAGATGTCTTCCTCCATCACCAACTCAGCTACACAGTTAGCTAGCAAGCATCAGGGGTCTCCTGTCTCCGCCTTCCCAATGCTGGTATTATTTAGCCGTGCTGCTATGTCGAGCATTTACGTGGCTGCTGGGGATTTGAACTCATGCCCTCAGGCTTATCCACAAGCACTTTGCCCACTAATCCATCTTCCCAGCTCCCTTAACTCTTCGCTTTTAAAAAGTTTCTAAGAAGCCGGGCGTGGTGGCGCATGCCTTTAATCCCAGCACTCAGGAGGCAGTGGTAGGAGGATCACCGAGAGTTCGAGGCCACCCTGAGACTACATAGTTAATTCCAGGTCAGCCTGGGCCAGAGTGAGACCCTACCTTGCAAAACCAAAAAAAAAAAAAAAAAAAAAAATGTTTCTACGTATTTGGAAAGAAGTTGGATGTTAGGATATTTGCTGACTTATTGCCATCTTTGATGTAGTCTCTCGGAACCCCATAAAATAGGAATTATAGCTGTCACCTTCTTGTTACTGGCAAGAAACACCTGGCCAGAAGAGCTTATAGAAGGCAAGGGTTTATTTCAGACTTATGGTTTCAAGAGGAAGTTTCCTCAGGGTGGGGCAAGGGCAGTGGGAGGAGAGAGCCAGCCAGGCACATCTCCACAGCAGCAGGAAGGAAGGAGTCTGAGTGCTGGGCCCAAGCCCCTCCCCCAGGGACACGCCTCTTTCCGCAAGGCGCCCCCTCCCAAAGACCCCACAGCTGGGGATCAAGTATTCAAAACCCCTGAACCCATATTTCAAAGCACCACAGGAATATTGATTGGAGGTAAAATAGACCAAAAAACTGCACATATGACACGGCCCTATCTGTGGTAAAACATAAACAGAAAAGTTGCTGGAAGAAAATGTACAGGGTTGTTCACGCTGGTTACCTGTGTGTGTGAGAGTATAATAAAATTTAAATGTCTTCTTCATATTACAGCTCTCTTTCTCTTTCAGTGAACGTGTTTCCCAAGTCACAGTCATTCTCCCAGGACAAAGATTTACTGCCTTTAACAATATTTTGCAATGTCCACGGGCTTTGGAGGATATGTAAAGAGTCAAGCTAGATGTGGTGGCACACATCTGTCATCTCAGCACTAGAGAGTCTGAGACCAGAGGATTGCCACAAGTTTAAGGCAAGTTTAGGCCATCCAGGGCTACACAGCAAGACTTTGCCTTGAACTACAAAATCAAAATAATACTAACAAAATAATTGGTGTTAGAAATTCCTTGGAATAGATGTGTGATGTATCCCAGTCGGAGGCACAGTTCGGGCAGCTCAGAAAAATCAGGTGCTTCAAGAGTGATTTCCATGACTCCCAGTTGTGGCAAGGCTGGCTGACTCCATTGTTTTTTTGTATTTTAAGATTCCAGACCAATGTACCACGTGAATGTAGTGATTTGACCAACCATCTGGAAAGTTCCCGTATATGAAAAGCAAATGACCAAAAAAAAAAAAATGTTCATTGAATGGTTTAATGTGAAATTACTCTTTGGATTGGCAGAAAAAAAAAAAAAAAAGAGGAACCACAGTGATTTGAAACTAGACTGAGAAGGAAAAATGTGATTCTGAAGAACTTTCTCTGGTCTTAAATATAGAATATGGAAATCAAAGGGATTGGCAGTCACAAAGGTGTATTTTATTAATAAAAATGAAACATACAAAATGAAAACATTTGTTTATAGAAAGTTTTGCTTCATAGGCCTTTTAAACAGGTATATTGTCTACTTCCCACCCATTCCATTGACACATTTTGGACGGGAAAGGAAAAGTTTTATATTTACCATTTAATGAAATTGGTAATTTAATATCATCTTAATCAAAAAGACATAAAACATATGAAACTGAATATTAATAAATGACATTTGCCTAACAGACAAAAAATCAATGGTATTTGCTTTTCTAATAGGCATTCCATAAATATTTAGTGCATCTTATGTCTGTGCATGACCTTGTGTTTGCCCCTGAGCACAATGAAAGTGTATTCCCAGCTAAGAATAGTGTGTTGAAGATGGGAGGTAGTGGTGTGGAATAATTTGTTGGTGTGTGTGTGTGTGTGTGTGTGTGGTGTATGCATGTGTGCATGCAGATGTGCATGGTGTAGAGACCAGAGGAAGATATGAGGTGTCCTTTATCACTCTCCCACTTTTTTTTCCCCAAGACAGGATCTCTCAGTGAACCTGGAGCTTCAAGTTCTTCGGTTAGGCTGGCTATCAGGAAGTCCCAGCAATCGTCCTGTCTCTACCTCCTTCAGCATTGGGAATGTAAAGCGTGCACAGTCACGTTTGAGATTTTTTTTAAAAATGTAAGTGCTGGGGATTCTCTGTCTCTCTCTCTCTCTCCTTGCCAATATAAATAAATAAAAAAATTTAAAGCAGTGGAATAATTTCAAAGAGTATGGGAAAAGAAGCCCTCCAAGCGTATGAAGCAAGGGAAGACTGCAGATTTGGTGATTCATTGCGGAGCGCTGAGCTGAAGTGAGAAGACGGCAACATTTCTTGTAATTTGGATATTTGAGATAAGGACTGGAACCCACTACTTGGTCTTCCTGGGTGAAAGAGCAATGATAGCTGAAACACAATGAGATCTTGCACTGGGAGATGAAGCGCTGGCCAGCAATCCAGCTACAGGCAGAGCCCTGACTCTGGATCCACAGAGAGACTGAGAGGAGAGTTCCGCATCCCATCCCCTCAGAGGCCTGAGCACCCTGTCTCTTTCAGTTCAATGTTTCTATGATGTCAGTAGTACTTCCTTCCCCCAACCCCCCACAGTGGTCAAGCATCACAGTGTCACAGCGACCAGACTCATGACGACCTCTGCAAGTTCTTCTTTTGGTTTCTCTGGCAGGCGGGTGTGGAGGGAGAGGGGAGCCGGAATGCCCGGCCTGTGCTAGGTCATCTGTGTGTCTAGTTGATCCCAAGACAAGCCCAGGGAGCCCAGTCACCAACACAGCACCCCTGTGCTGAAGAACACTGTGGGGGTGGGGGCACCAGGCACCTGATTAGTGTGGGCTGAACTTTAGCCAAAGGCCAGAGCCTACACTCAAAGTTGTCACAGGGGACAGGGGTGTAGCTCCAGGGTCGAGAGCCAGGCAGAGTTCTATCCCCAGCACTGAAATAAAGAAATTGCTCTACAAATTTCCAGAGTCACCTTGCTGGAAGTCAAGTGTTATCAAATCTTAGTGTTGGGCTGGAGAGATGGCTTAGCAGTTAAGGTGCATGCCTGCGAAGTCTAAGGACCCAAGTTTGATTCTCCAAGTCCCACGTGAGCCAGATGCACATGGTGCCACATGCATCTGGAGTTCGTTTGCAGTGGCTAGAGGCTCTGGGGTGCCCATTCTCACTCTCTCTCTCTCCCCCACCCATCTCTCTGTCTCAAATAAATAAATACATAAATGAATAATCTTAGTGTCCTCCATATACAATAAGGAGGATAATACACACACACACACACACACACACACACACACACACACACACGTGTTAGGTGTGGTGGAAACATCCTATAATCCCAATACTTAGGCGGCTGAGGTATGAAGATCAAAAGTTAGAATCCAACCTTGGCTGCCTGACCCAAAAAAATTAACTAACCAACCACCACCGCAAACATCCAGAATGGGACATCATGGTGACTTTAGGGAAAAAAATTCATGAAATCATAAATATCCTACATTTTGTTTTTACTTGCCCCTACTTTTTAACATTCATTTTCATATTGTATAGATATCAATAGCTTCAGACTGCTGCCAAAAGGAGTGACCCAATTTAAAACAAAAAAGGAGCTAGAGAGATGGCTTAGCAGTTAAAGTGGTTGTCTGCAAAGCCCAAGGACCCATGTTCAACTCTCCAGATTCCAGGTAAGCCAGACGCACAAAGGAGAGACAAGCGCAAGGTTGCACATGCCCTACTGGGTGGTACATGTGTCTGGAGTTTGACTGCAATGGCTGAGCCCTGGCGTGCCAGTTCTCTCTCTTTGCCTCTCTGTCTGTCTCTCTCTAAAAAAAAAATTAAAAAAAAAAAAAAAAAAATTCTGTACTGCTTTCCGCTAGGGAAGTATGATTACAAAATTTTTTTTTTTTTTTTTTTAAAAAAAATTATATTATTTATTTGCAAGCAGAACGATAGAGAGAGGGAGAGGGAGTGAGTATGGGTGTGCCAGAGCCTCTTGCAGCTGCAAATGAATTCCAGACACTTGTGCCATTTTGTGCATCTAGCTTTACGTGGGTATTGGGGAACTGAACATAAATCATTAGACTCTGTAGGCAAGTGCTTTAACCGTTGAGCCATCTCTCTAGTCCCAAAATTCTTACACAATATATTGTCATAGGCGAACATTTAGCGATAAGCTAAGAAGGGGTCTTCTTACAAAAGTGAGCAGTGATTTTCACAGGCGTTTCTGCCTCCATGGCTCCTGCCATACATAGACCCACAGTAGGGGTGTCTGGCTGGTAGCTTGCTCCAGGGAGAAGACAACGTTTTATCATTGCTAGGACTCCGTAGTGTTCAGCACAATGGATTACCGAATACACGAATGAACACGTCTAAACTCAATCAATATTCTTGGTGTGTATCCACCATCCACATCAGCCCAGGTACTTCACCAATGTTCAGGCCATAGGCTAATGCTTAACATGAGGCATATGGTTATGAATTGTGGTGTACAAAGTGTTATGTCGTATCAGACCTACACGTTATCTGAGTTTGAGAACTAACAAGGGCTTGTTGTGAGGTGAGCTGTGTAATAAACAACGTTGACTGTGTGTGTTTGGAGTTTCCTTAAGCTCTGATGGCCCTGTCAGCAGATTTACTAAGAACTTGCATTTCCTCTGTCAAAGCAGAAAACTAGATTCCGGGAACTTCCCCATAAGTATTTTAAGAAAACCTGGCCTTTTGTGGGTTCTACATGGGGGCTCACTAGCATGTCTGGCATCGGCCATTGTGAAGGCTTGCTTCTTTTCCTGTCCTTCAATGGTCAGCCAGGACAACTGCATTTATTTATTTATTTATTTATTTATTTATTTTGGTTTTTGAGGTAGGGCCTCACTCTAGCTCAGGCTGACCTGGAATTCACTATGTAGTCTCAGGGTGACCTCGAACTCATGGTGATCCTCCTTCCTCTGCCTCCCAAGTGCTGGGATTAAAGGCGCGCGCCACCACGCCCGGCTATTTTATTTATTTTTTAACCACCAGGAAGTTCGGCCTTGGCCCTGAACTTGGTTTTAGGCATTCACTCAGTGGTCACTCAGTGGCTGGGCTCTTTGCCACTGAAATTGCCTTTCTCTGTCTTTATTCTCGAAGCTCCCCAGTATTTCTCCCAACAGTCTCTGACTTTGTGCTGGGAGAGCCTAAGGGTTACCTCCTCTGAGAGAGCCAGGGTGCAGATTCTCATCTCTTCAATTCGTGAGTTTCATGTAGGATTTTCCATTTAATGTGTCTATAAATTCAGGGGCCACACAGGGCCAAGCAAATGAGGCAGAAGCCTGTATGGCAAAAGGCGGTCCCGTCTTGACAGGAGAAAAGATAGTCATTCCATACATAGACACTTGTGTCCTTCACTTTGGCTGTCAGCTTATTGAAACAATGGACCCCAAGATATTGGAATTGCCCCAAGAATCTCATGCTGGGGGAAAGAGGAAGTAAGAGGAGGAACTTGCCTCCCAGGGAGGGATTATGTTTGAGCAGTTCTGGTCATTTGTTAGCTCATCTTGTAGGAGAGACTGGAGCAGAGACGACGTTGGTCAGTGACGGGCAAGGCCATGGCCTCCTCTTGGCCTCTGTTGAAGTCTAATCCCATGTCTAATCCCAGCGCTCAGAGCATGAACTTGGCGCGTCCCTCAGTCAGTTTTCTTGTTCTTCTTCGTAGTGACAAAATCTCCTTTCTCTATTTTCACCATTGCTTGCCTTTTTAATTGGCATATGGGGGACAGGCGGCAGAGCCTAGCTTACTCAGACTACCATTGCCAAGGCTTTGACCCTAAAATCTGTGGTTACAGGGGCACATGTGTGACAGGAGCATCCCAACTAATCCATCCTTAGCACCCCGTTTTGGAAGATGGCAGATGCATAACACAGTCCTCGGCCAGGACACGGCACCCTGGGAGAAGCAGTCACTGGAACTATGGCCGGGTTTTCAGCTGTGCTGGTAGGGTGGCCTGTGGAGACCGGGAGGTCACATTAATCGAATGCGCATGCACAAAGAAGGCAGCAGTGTCTCACTTCCAGCCAGGTATTGTCAAGTCTTCTCATGGAAAGGCAGAGTTCTAGACTTTCATGTGTGCTATCCCAGACTGGCTTAGTTTTAAAACCCTGGGATGGTCAGTTAAAGAATTCTGGGACTGGGCTACAGGGATGGCTTAGTGGTTAAGGCGTTTGCCTGCAAAGCCAAAAGACCCAGGTTCAATTCCCCAGGACCCACGTTAGCCAGATGCACAAGGGGGCGCACGCTTCTGGAGTTCATTTGGAGTAGGTGGAGGCCCTGGTGTGCCATTCTCTCTCCCCCTCTTTTCTCTGTCAAATACATAAATAAATAAAGATAAAATATTTTTTAAAAAAAGAATTCTGGCTGGGCATGGTGGCACATGCCAAAGCAATGCTGTGGTTGTTAATTCCAGGTCAGCCTGGGCCAGAGTGAGACCCTACCTCGCAAAACCAAAAAAAAAAAAAAAGAATTCTGGGACTGCTTCCAAGCCAAAGCAATGCTGTGGTTGGAAGATCTGCCTCATTGAGGCTTCTCATAGGTGTCGCCTGTCTGAACCCATGCCACACTATTAACACCATCCTTTAGCATGCAGAAGTCCACCTGTCCACATCAGCGGAAAGTCAGGGCTGGACCCACATCTTCTGCCTCCAGGTCCATGGATCTTGCTGCAGTGTGGCTGATTCCCCAGTTCTCGTGTCTTCTCAATGCACATCCTGATATGCTGGTGCCTGGTGTTACAGTCTGAATCTTTAACGACCCCACCAGTTCATGTTCTGAGTGGGTGCTCTTCAGCTGGACGTACTGTTTTGAGAGGCTGTGCAAACTTTAGGAGGTAGGGATTGGCTGCCCAGTAGGTCACTATGAGCAGGACTCAGAGGCCCTGCTCAGCCTTTGTTCTGATCACTACCCCTCTCTGCTCTGTAGTCTGGCTGCCACATATACTCCTGCTACCATTGAGCCACTTGGCCATGCCTTCCACTACCCGACAGACTAGAATCCCTCTGAAACCATGAACCAAGATAAGCCTCACTTAAGTTGCTCCTGTCAGATATTCTGTCACAGTCATGGCAAAAGCAACTAACACACCCGGTATACAAGAAGCTTCTCTCCACTCTGCTAAACCCTGTGCTGACAGGACCCCAAAAGTGTGCCAGTGCTGAGAAGTCACAGCTCTCTGTCTATGTTTCATGTGTTCATACCACACTGGTGTTACTGTAGCATTAATATATTACCTAGAATATCTCCTCTTTCATATAAGACATTTTAAATTTCATTGTACTTTAAAAAATATTGCTTTTATTTATTTGACCCAAGAAGCTGCTGGGGGACTTTCTCAGTAATCTGAGGTCTTGGGTGAGACAAGTGAACCTTGTTAGAGACTGTGCTTTGAACTTACACACCAAGGCCAGTTAAACATATACACATCACTGGAGAAGCTCTGATAAATAAAGGCTCTCAAAATCAGCTCAGGAATCTCATGGACGAGGTCTGGCCCAAGTGGGACCCAGACAGCACGATTCTGACCCCACTGGGGTGATCTGGTCCTGCCTGAGCCCGTCTGGTTGCCCAGAATGTTCAGGGTCAGAGAATGGCTTTGCTCCCCAGCATGACCACTGTAATTTGGATCTAGAGTGTCCCTAAAAAGCCCATGTGTTGGGCTGGAGAGATGGCTTAGCAGTTAAAGTGCTTGCCTGCAAAGCCAAAGGACCCAGGTTCAATTCGCCAGGACCCGTGTAAGCCAGATGCACAAGGTGGTGCCTGTGTCTGCAGTTTGTCTACAGCAGCTGGAGGCCCTGGTATGCCCATTTTCATTCTCTTTCTCTCTAAATAAATAAATAAATAAATAAAAAATAAAAACTATTTTTTTAAAAAGCCCATGTTTAGTGATTGGTCACCAGCTTGGTGCTATTGTAAAGTAAGAGACTCTTTAAGGGGTGGGGCCTAGTGGGAGGTCTTCAGGCCATTGAGGAAATGTCCTTAAAGAGGCACAAAGGGGGTTGTGGGTCTGTTCTCTTTTCCTGATCATGAAGTAAACAGCTTTATTTTGAGGTAGGGTCTTGCTCTAGCCCAGGCTGACCTGGAATTCACTTTGTAGTCTCAGTGTGGCCTTGAACTCATAGTGATCCTCTTTACCTCTGCCTCCCAAGTGCTGGGATTAAAGGTGTGTGCACCATTCCTGGCTAGTAAGCAGCCTTTTACTCCATCACACAGCCCTGCTGTGAGCCCAAATCAACAATCATGGACTGAAACCTCCAAAACTGTGAGCCCATATAAACCATAAACCTTTTCTATTTTTAAAATTTTTTAAATTATTTTTTATTTATTTTTGGAGAGAGAGACAGAGAGAGATAGACAGAGAGGGAGACAGAAATGGGCCCGCCAGCAGTCTCTCAGCTGCTGTGAACAAAATCCAGATGCGTGCGCCCCCTTGTGGGCAAGTGCGGCATTGCGCCCTTGCGTCACTTTGCATGTGGCTAAAAGTGGGATCTGGAGATGGGAACCGCTGGACACTGGAACCAGCATTCTTAGGCTTAGGAGGCAGGCGCCTTAGCCGCTAAGCCATCTCTCCAGTCCCTTTTCTCTTTTTAAGTGGATTATCTTGGGCATTTGTTACAGTAATGGAAAGCTGCCTTACATATTGGCTTTTCTGTCCTAGTCTTAGACTCTGCCACATCCTCTGTCGCCAGTCATCAGCTTTCTAGCCCTTCCTCACCCATTCCTGGCTGACCCATTTCAGCTTGCACTGCACTAACTGACAACATGCAGGGGCCCCTGAGACACTGGCTGTACCCAAACTCACCGCTTTCTCTGGTCAGCTGACCTCTGGCACCAATATACTTTCTAGTCTCACTTCCCCACACTGTCTTGGGCATATCAGCCTGCCTTGGGAGTGGTAGACAGTTAATTGTGCTATCATGCTGTTTAGGGACAGTCCATTTGGTTAGCCGTAGAACAACAGAAAAATGGTCTTCAGCTTAAGGACCCGGTGGCATTTTGCACTCATGAAAGTTTCTGAATTTATGGTCTCAAGCATTTTTGCTTACTTGCTCTCTACTATGTAGACAAGTGCCTTAAATGGAGCCATCTCTCCAGCCCGCTCTCTACTATGGAAGTTGCCACAAAGTTGAATTCTCTTTTCTCTTAGCTTGATGCTCATTTATGTTACCTAAATGACATTTCTAGAAAGTTTTTAGAGCGCTAAGGAAGCAGAGGGACACTGGGCTTCTCTCTAGCCTACCAACTGAGCAATGAAACAGACCATCCAGAAATTTACCATAACTGCCCTACTTAACAGAGATCTCTTGGGGCAGGTATATCTGAGCATCAATTTCTTTGCATACAAAATCAGACTTAATATTTTATTTTTCATGTGTGTGGGGTGCATGTGTGCATATATGCATGTTTGTATGTGTGCAGGTGTGTGCACCTGTGAAGGTCAGTGGTTGGGTATCTTCCTTAATCACCGTCCACTTCACTTTTTTTTTTTATTGACATCTTCCATAATTATAGACAATAAACCATGACAATTCCCTCCCCTCCCCCACTTTCCCCTTCACAAATCCACTCTCCATCCTATTCCCTTCCCCTCTCAATCAGTCTCTTTTATTTTGATGTCATCATCTTTTCCTCCCATTATGAGGCATTGTGAGGTCATGGATATCCAGGCCACTTTGTGTGTGGAAGATTGCACTGTAATCCACTTCATTGTTTGAGACAGGGTCTCTCACTGAACCTGAAGTTCACTGATTTAGCTAAAGAAGTTAGCCAGCAAGGCCCAGGAATCCTCCTGTCCCTGCCTCCCCAGCGCTGGGATTACAGGCGCACACTGCCATGCCTGGCTTTTATATAGATAATGGGTCCTCACACCTGAGCAGCAGGCACTTTACTGATGGTGCCATCTCCCCAGCCCCCAAAATGGGCATGATACCACCCGCATTGGAATTATCATAGGAATTAAATGGTCTGACGTGCACGTCTGATAGTTTCTTTTCTCTCCCTGGCCCTTCTGGAATGTGTTTTCCATGGCATTGCTGACACCCGTTCTTAAAAATGAAGCCCCGAAGTAACTTGAAGTGCTTTTGTGCGTGATGCAGTCTCACTGCCATCTCAATTAGTGACAGATCCTCTCCTGTCTCAGTTCTTCCTGCTAACAGCTGCTGTCAGGGCTGCTTGGGTGGGGGAAGACCCTTGCTGGCTTTCCTCTGAAGCATCACACGCAACATCCCCAGGGCTATGCATAGCAAGGAACGGAGGGAAAGCAAACACCACCTGGCACTGAGCAAACAGCATCATCTTGCTGACGACTAGCCTCTGGAATCCCAATTCTTGCACACACGTAGCAGAGAGACGTCAACATCAGGACTAGAGAGAGGCTCCTAGAGAGGGGAACATAAACACCTGGAAACAGTCATCGGATTTATGGACAGCCCTGCTGCGCCTATGGCTGCATTCCACTTCAGAAAAGAAGGAGGAGGTGCTGATGTTCAAAGGCTTTGTGCCAAACAAATAAGTAACTCATTGCCCTTTAAAAGAGGCTGAGGAGCCCGGCATGGTGGTGCACACCTTTAATCCCAGCACTCGGGAGGCAGAGGTAGGAGGATTGCCGTGAGTTCGAGGCCACCCTGAGACTACATAGCTAATTCCAGGTCAGCCTGGATCAGAGTGAGACCCTACCTTGAAAAACCAAAAATAAAAAAAGAGGCTGAGGACATTGCTCAGTGGGTAAAGTGCTTGCTTTGCAAGTGTGAAGACTGGAGTTTGGATCCCCAGCACCCACATAAGTGCCCAGATGGCATGATGGCCCTGCTATAATCTCAGTGCTGGGGGAGTGGAGATAGGAGGATTCCTGGAGCTCATTGGCTGACTAGTCTAGCCAAATAAGTTTAGCAAAAGACCCTACCTCAAAGAGTAAGGTGGAGCGTGACCAAGTAAGACACCCAATGTCCATCTCTGGCTTCCATGTGCATGTACACGTAGGTACATGCAGGCCCCATATGCCAGCACACATATGAACATGCATACACACATGTGCACAGACTATACACACCCATTAAAAAAAGACCCAATTGTGCAGCAGCAGGAGGATGCAGGTGGGTCAGCACCTAGGGTGGTGCCTCGTGCGAGGGAGCACAAGTGGGGGCTGGGATAGCATGTCTACCTTGCTCCTTAGCTCTGGCTGGAGACCATCTCTGCTGGCTGTTCCTGGTGTGATGTGGTGTTCCTAAGGAGTCCTCATTACACTCAGAGTTTGTACAAGATGAAGAGGATGCTTTATGCATTGCCCAGTTATTCTGAATGTTGCAGTTCAAAGAAAATTGTGAACATGGGCTGGAGAGATGGCTTAGCGGTTAAGACACTTGCTTGCAAAGCCTAAGGACCTGGGTTCTATTCCCCAGGACCCCCGTAAGCCAGATGCACAAGGTGGCACATGGATCTGGAGTTGGTTTGCAGTGGCTGGAGGTCCTGGCGAGCCCATTCTCTATCAAATAAATAAATATAAAAATACTTTAAAGCTGGGCGTGGTGGCGCAAGCCTTTAATCCCAGCACTCTGAAAGCAGAGGTAGGAGGATCATCATGGGTTCAAGGCTACCCTGAGATTACATAGTAAATTCCAGGTCAGCGTGGGTTAGAGTGAGACCCTACCTCAAAGACATTTCCTCTTGATCTATAAGCTGTAATAAACCCTCTCCTCCTGTACATGGTTTCTGGTCTGGTGCTTTGTTCCAGCATTGAGAAGGTAAGTGCTGTGCTCACATTACAGTTCTGATTTGCAGATTCTGCATTTTTTCTTTTGTTTTTTCTTATTCTTCCCTCCCCTTTCTCTCTCTCTCTCTCTCTCTCTTCTCCCTCTCTCTCTCTCTCTCTCTCTCTCTCTCATTCTTTCTTTTCTCTTTTCTTTTTTTTTCTCTTTTTTTGGTTTTTTGAGGTAGGGTCTCACTCTGGCCCAGGCTGACCTGGAATTCACTATGTAGTCCCAGGGTGGCCTCGAACTCACAGCAGTCCTCCTACCTCTGCCTCCCAAGTGCTGGGTTTAAAGGTGTGTGCCAGCACGCCCGGCTTTCTTTTCTCTTTTTAAAAATTGAGACAGAGTCTCACTCTCCAGCTCAGGCTGACCTTGAACTTCATCTGCCTCCCAAGTATTGCAATCTACAGGTGTGACCCACCACATCCAGCTCCTCATGAGAACTGATCAGAGTCCCAGGAGAGGTATATTAATTCCTTCCTTGGAATTAATCAATCAGGCAATCACTTTTGGCCAGACCTTACTTCTTATAGGGTTCCACCACCTCAACCTTATGACCCTGGGGACCAAGCTACAAACTCTACCCAAACCTTGTCAATTTAAGCTATTCTATTTTGTTGTTGTTGTTTGTTTGTTTGTTTTGTTTTTGAGGTAGGGTCTCACTCTGGCCCAGACTAACCTGGAATTCACTATGTCGTCTCAGGGTAGTCTTGAACTCACAGCAATCCTCCTACTACCTCTGCCTCCTAAGTGCTGGGATTAAAGGCGTGCGTTACTACTAGTGTTTTAAGGGAAAAAACAAACAAACAAACCACCAAACTGACAAATGTGGACAATAAGAATTACTTCAATTAGTTTATTTGGTCCATTTAATGAACAGATAAGTCCCGAGCTGGAAAGTACAGGGTGACTAAGAAGTGGCCCTGAGGGGAAAAAACCTCCTGGGGAAATTTATCTAAAACCTTTTGATAGGCCTGCCCACGCTCAGGGTTTCCCTCTCACTCCCTGTGGTTCTGAAGAGTGGGGAGTGCTTAGGCCTCAGTGCTGTGAGAGAGGCGTGAGAGGCAAGGGTGTCAGCGAATGTCTTTCTACTTAGGGGAGGGTTTGGGCTGAGGATCTGAGCTCTTGTGGCCAGCAGATGAGTTGACCACATAGGTAGTTTGGGAGAGAAGGCAGTGACCACAGACCTGTGTCTTGCCAAGCTGGTTTGGCAATTTTGTCGCCTGAGCGGCTCAAGGGTTCTTTCTGTCCCAAAGCCCTGCTCTGAAGAAGAAACTCAGAAGTCACACTTGGGGCACAAGGGGATCTCCCTCCTGGAGGACTTCCTCATCTTTCAGGCCAGTCAGTCAAAGAGGAGAGAATGGGGAGACATGGGTTCATGGGGGGAGGTAACCGTGGGTGTTGTCCCCCACCACCAGCCTCAAATAGTTCAAGCATTTGTGATGACATCTAAAGACCACCACAAATGTGTCCACAAGCCCTCCTGCAGGACTTCTTAAAGGGCAAGTCTTACTCTCACTTCCTCTTCTCCTTTCTCCTCTGTCCCCAAACCATCAATTCACTTATTCCTTCTTTCTTTTTAGAGCCGTCTATCCTCTACCCCTTCTGCCTTGCCCCCGCCCCCCTCTCCTCAGACCTCCAGAGAGAAGTTGTGCAAATCCGAGAGCAAGCCAGGGCCACATCAGGAAACTACCCTCCTGGGTAGACTTCTCAAGGACACTCTTTCTCCCAGGCATCCTTCCATGATGCTTAGTAAACACTCAGCTAAACAGTCCTCCTCTTCTCACTCATTCCCTCAGCCCCTACCCTGAGGAATAGCAGAGGGGCGAGCATTACATTCTAGCACTTTCTTCCTTGGCCTCCAAACTGCTGAGATTCTCAAATGTCTACGTTCCACATCTTACGACATGCTCCCTTGATGTGCTTTCTAAGAGAAATTAAACAACACGAACCCTGATGTTGAAACAACCAGACAGGGGGGTATCAGTGTGAGCAGAGACAGTGACGGGCATAGGCTGGCTTGGGCTTTGCCCAAGGTTAATGAGTGTCTTCCCTCGCAGTGAGAGTGTACAACCACAAGGTTTTCTACTGATTTTTTTTTTAAAGCAGGAAGAAGCAAAGGTGATGGCTAGTGGTTCAGAAAAGCCAGAGGCACTTCTTTTTCTTTATATTCACTTTTCTTGGTCCTTCATATTACAGAAGCCTATTGAAGGCAGATCTGGCTCCAGTCAGCGATTGAACTGATGGCTTTTCTGCCTCTGAAACATGCTGTGAAATACTATTCTGTTTTCACTGCAATGTGGCCAGAGTTGTTCTAAAAAAATGAGTCACGCTCAGTGTGGGAGGATTTAGAGTCTACGGAAGAGCAGGAGACGCACACACATAGGACTCAGTGCTTCTCTGGGGAGGATGGGGACTGTTGGGCACCATACAGATTGGAAACTTCTGTTTTCAACAACCAAGGTGCCTGTGTGTTATGGAAAACATGTCAGGCAAATTTCTAGAACTGCCGAGTAAAGTCTAACCACATCCACAGCTTCAGCAGCAAGAGAAGAAAAGGTGTCTGAAGGGTCAAAAATGAGTGAAGAGCTGAGAAGCAGCCTGAGCTGGCCTGGGCTGCTGGGAGTGAGGGGACGTCAGTGGCCAGGCTGGGGAATTGGAGAGCTTGGGTCGGAATGACCAACAGGAGTCCAAGAGGAACCCTGGGCTAAGGAGAGGAGGAAATTAGAGCTGATGTCCCTCTGTGAGGAAGAACCGAATGAAGAACAGTTCCCATGGGAGGTGACAGGGACACTGTTTGATAAATCAGGAAAGATGCTCCCCTTACCATCAAGTATGTGCCCTCACATGCATAGGATATTAAGCTGTTATTAGACTGTTCTAGGATCCAGTCACCAGGAAATTAATATCAAATTCTGTCACAGGCTGATGTTATGCTTGGGACACAGGCTGACACAAACATGAGATCTCTGGGAAGCCACGGTCTCGTCCAAGGTCCTCTGACATGTGTGAGGAACCAACTGAAGATCAATTCACAATTCAAAACCACCAAGTGCATCAAGAAACAATTTACAAAGCAAGAGTTAGCAAACAAAATTCAAAGTGATATTAAAGCTCAAAAACATCTGATAAGGCCAGGTGTGGTGGCACATGCCTTGAGAAGGAGAGGTAGGAGGATTGCTGTGAGTTCAAGGCCACCCTGAGACTGCATAGTGAATTCCAGGTCAGCCCGGGCTACAGTGAGACTCTACCTTGAAAAATCAAAAAAGCAAGCAAGCAAGCAAGCAAACAAACAAACAAACAAACAAAAAACCACATTTGAGCCAGGTGTGGTGGCGCACGCCTTTAATCCCAGTACTTGGGAGGCAGAGGTAGGAGGATCGCCGTGAATTTGAGGCCACCCTGAGACTACATAGTGAATTCCAGGCTAGCCTGGGCTAGAGTGAAACCCTACCTCAAAAAAACAAAAACAAAAAACCCATTTGATAAGATGTGGTGACCAGGTAGATTATCAAATAAGTGTGCTTAATAAGGCAAAAGTTACAAAGAACATAAGCCATGCTGGGGAAATGGCTCGGAGGTTAAAGGCACTTGCTTGCAAGCCTGCTGGCTGGAGTTCAGTTCCCTGGCACCCACATAAAGCCAGATGCCAAGTGGCATGCATGTATCTGTGATCTCCAAATGCCTATGTCAATGGGAGGCAGAGCCAGGAGAACCAGGAAGCTGGTAGACCAGCTAGTGCACACACAGGCAAAGAAAGAGAGACTCTGTCTCAAAAAATAAATAAATAAATAAAAATTTAAAAAAGCTCTGAGGTGGGCATTGATGGCAAGGATGGCTAGTATGGGTTGGCGAGAGGGCTGGGAGACAGACACTCATATATTGCAAGTGGGACTATAGATTGAGGAGGTGCCTCAGAGATCATTTGGGAAACTTTGATACAACTGGAAATGTCCCCTTGATCTGGTGCCACTGCTTCCAAGTATGGCTCTAAGAACAAAGGTTTGTCTCCGCCACAGTGTGTCACAGCACCCACAGCTTTGTAATATTAGTAATAAAAGAGGATTGATTTAAACAGCCAGTGCAATGTAATGGGTTCTGTCGTTTGGCACAACACATTACACAGCCACTGAAAAGATGCTGGAAACAATTTTTAAATATTTTATTTTTATTTATTTATTTATTTGACCAAGACAGGGGAGAGGGAAAGACAGAGAATATGAATGGATGTGCCAGGACCTCCAGCCACTGCAAATGAACTCCAGACTCATGCACCCCCTTGTGCATCTTGCTAACGTGGGTCCTGGGGAATCGAACCTGGGTCCTTTGGTTTTGCAGGCAAATGCCTTAACGCTAAGCAATCCCTCCAGCCCAAGGAAAAAAAAATTAAACTTATTTATTTGGAGAGAGAGAGGGAGAAAGAGAGAGAGAAAGGAAGAGAGAGAGAATGGATATTCCAGAATTTCTTGCCATGACAAACGAACTCCAGATGCATGTGCCACTTTGTGCAACTGGCTTTACAAGGTAGTGGAGAAATGAACCTGTGATGGCCGGCTTTCCAAGCAAGTGCCTTTAACTCCTGAGCCATCTCTGCAGCCCAAGATGCTGAAAAACTTAATGCTGTGAACTGTTTGTAAAATATTAAACTGAGCAAGATAAGCTAGCGTACAAAATAGCCAGAAGAGTCAACCATTTAAAAAGATATATATGTATGCACTGGAGTCAACACAACTAACATGTCAGGGAAGTTCCTTCTGGGTAGATTATAGGTGGCGTGATCTTTTAGAATTCTTTGTCTTTCCCCAAAATGTGTGTGTAATTATTACTGTAGTCGGAAAGGGGTTTCTTTGAGGAAATCATGTGAACAGGGGATAATCCCAGGGAGCCCAGGACGGCCACTTGGACCATTCCCTTGGCTATCTAGGGCGTCTGTCGCCTGCACAGTACCGGGAGTGAGGACTTGGTCCCACTGGTGACGTCAGCGCGGCCGGGCGAGGGTGGGGTTGGGGGGATGCTGCCCACCTCTGTGAAATGGGCACGACCAGCTCGATGAGCCGGTTCCAGGCTTCGTTTTGAGGGTCACCGAGCCGGTGTCACGCGTGCGTCCCGCGGACACGCTGATCGCCGCTGCCCAGCCGCCGCAGCGACGCGAACTCGGGGCGCGCGGGGGGCGGGGCCGGGCGGGGCGGGGCCGGGGGCGCCCGGGCCACCCGCTTCCGCCCGCCCGCAGCCCGCCGGGGAGTCCCCGGGGCCGGAGCGCGGGGCAGTCCCCGGGCGGGAGGGCGGGCGCGCGGTATAAGAGCGCCGCGTCCCCAGGCGGCGTCCCCGAGGCGGCCATGGCGCTCGGCCTGCGGCTGCTGCTCCTCGGCTGCGGTGGGTGCCCGGCGCGTGGTGGCGGTGGCGACGGCCCGCTCACGCCGCTCTGCCCAGCCCCTCACTCTCTCCCCCTCTCTCTCTCTCTCGCAGCCTGCAGCCTGGCGCCCGCCTCCCGCGAGGTGAAGGTGGCTTGCTCCGAGACGGCCGACCTGCCGTGCACCGCCCCCTGGGACCCGAACCTCTCCTACGCCGTGTCTTGGGCCAAGGTAAACCACCGCTGCGGTTTGCTCCGGAGACCCCCTCGCGGGGGGCTGGGGTCGGGAGTGGGCAGCGGCGTCTCCCGAGACCGAGCTTGCATTCCGACCCGCCTCTGCCATCCGCATCCAGCTCCCGAGGCCCCATTAGGTGGTTCCCCAATGATCCCCTCCAGGTGGCTTGGCATCAGGGATCCCAGTGGGACGTTGGCAAAGGGATTAGATATCTGCCCATGGCCACCTGTGGGTGTGGCCAGTAGGCCACGAAAATAAGCTGCAAGGGCCTAGATTTGGTGGGTCGCTGCCTTAAATTGAGTTGCAGAAGGCTTTTGAAAGGTTTCCTTTCAGCCAGAACGGTCTTTTTACATCTAAGATTGCAATTCCTGTGGTGTTTTAAAGCCCATGTAGGGTCCTTTGTACCCTTTCTGTAAATGTCATTACTGCGACAGCCACCTCCATTTTAAGGCAAATGAATGAAGTTGCAGGTGGCTTTCTCTGGTTCTTGCTTCCTTACCTTGCAGGAAATCTCTGTACATTGTAGCTTTCCATGAAAGGGACGGCCTTCTTTGGCCCATCATAAAAGATGGCCAAAGCACCTGTATGTATATCTTGCTATTTCGCCTGGCAAAGCAATATTGGAACGTGCGCGCGCGCGCGCGCGCGCGTGTGTGTGTGTGTGTGTGTGTGTGTGTGTGTGTGCGTCCCCGTCCTCTTTGACTGGTTTGTCATTGGAGGGAGTATATCTCAGTGGTAGAATTCTTGCCTGACATGCACAAGACCTTGGGTTCCATCCCCAGCACTAAAACGAACAAACAAACAACAGACGCATAAGCCACGTGAATGGTCAGACCCCAAGGGCAGTGTTGGGCCAGTGCTTTCTGTCCAGCACCCACTGTTTGCCTTGTTAACTGCAGGGCGCAAGCAGGCACTCTACCTGGTTTGCCGGGTGAGGCCCCGTGGAGATCTGGGCCGCGTGCTGTGTGGACAGTGTAGGACAGTGTAGGCCAGTGAGTGTTCCTAATGCTACCTCCACTTTCCCCACGTGGGCTCAGAGAACACAATTCCAAAATTGTTTGCAATTCGAAACAACACCTTCAAATATTGCAAATACAACATTGGAGAGCCCACCATATGCCAGACTCTGGGAATAAATATTTTCATAGGTCATTTAATCCTCTCCTTTCAATTTAGACAGAATAGGTCAGAACTATCACTGTTCCTACCTTGCAGGTGAGGAGACAACCCAGGGGAGTGAATTAAGTGGGCTTTGAACCAGGTTGCCAGATTCCAAATCTGAAGTTGTTGGAATACTGCCTTAGTATCTTTCTTTTCTCCCTTAATTATTTTGAGTAAAGAAAAATCAAAGTGTCCCTGGGCTAGCCAGGCATGGACTTAGTTATCTCAAGAAAGGAGCAAAACAAGAAACCATGATGTCTCTCAGATGTAATTAAAAAGAAGAAGAAGAAGAAGAAGGCATCATTAATATCCTCAAGGGAGTAATTAAAAAGTACTCATGAAATAAGTGGATGAAATTTCAGACTATAAAGTTCAAACAGTTGTCAAGTTAAATCTTCTTGTGCAGGGTCGTTTGGAATGGTTCAGTAAATCATAGCAATTAACCTTTGGCTTCGCCTTGGATGTCAGCAGATGATGTAACTATAATGTATGAGCTTGTTTATTGGAGACTGTTCTTGCGGGGTCTACCCTGAAGATTTCTTACAACTTTGTTAAAAAAAAAAAAAAAAAAGACAGCAGTCTATTCTCATTCATATTCTCTCTGTCTCTTTCTCTGTCTGTCTTTCTCCCTCTTCGTCCATGAGATTGGTAGTTAGAAGAGCTGCACTCTGCCAGCCCCCAATCAAGCCTATTGAAAGAGACACATGTTATTTCTTCCAGGGCTTGACAAGTCTCAGCATATTCTGTAGACATTGGTTATTTTCCAGCTCAGCAAGTATACTTTTACATTGATGGTGCTTGTATAACAAAAACGGTAGACTGTTCTGAAAATAAGGTAAAACACTGAAATCCTTCATTTTACACATTAAACATCTTGTCTTTTCCCGCAGTTTTCTTGTAAAATGCTCGAGGGAGCTTTAAGATGGGTGGTTTAACCCTGAAACAGAGGCCAGCCTCATGCTTCCCACTTCTCTTCTCCTTGTCACTGCCCTGACTTTGCTTTTATTTATTTATTTTAATATTTCATTTATTTTTTTGAGAGAGAGAGGAAGAGGCAGGCAGAGAGAAAGAGAGAATGGGCACCCTAGGGCTTCTAGCCACTGTAAATGAACTCCAGACGCATGCGCCCCCTTGTGCATCTGGCTTATGTGGGTCCTGAGGAATTGAACTGGGGTCCTTAGGCTTCACAGGCAAATGCCTTAACTGCTAAGCCATTTCCTCAGCCCCTTATTTATTTATTTTTGCATGTGTACGTGTGTGGTATATGCACATGGGCACACATATGTATGTGTGCATGTTCATATGTGTGCACTTGTGTGTGGCAGCCAGGGGTTGACTTTGAGTGTCTTCCTCTGTCATGGTCTACCTTATTTTTTGAGACAGGGTCTCTCTGAACCTGGAACGCACGGGTTCTGCTAGACTAACTAGATAGTATTCCTGTCTCTGCCTCCCAGCACTGAGGTTATCTGCACGCACTGCCTCACCCTGCTTATGGTGGGTGCTGGGGACCCACACTAACATCGTTATGCATGCACAGCAAGCACTTAACCATCTCCTCAGCCCCCCCCCACACCCAGCCTGGTAAAACCTGTTTCTGCAGGTTTTACCTGCAGTGGGATGTGCGCTGGGCAGGTAGAGCAGAGTCCCTGGGAGTGGGTTTTTACTCTTTCACATTGAATCATATACTTACAGGCTTTCTGCATATCACAGTGGTGGCTGTAATGACAAACCACTTAAAATTCCACTTAGCACTAGCTCCACAGAGCATCCTGCCACTGCCCAGTGACTTGTGCCTGACAGATGACCCATGTAAGCCATCCTTTTAAAAGATCTTTTCCCTTTGATCAAAAACTCCAAGCAGATGGTGCCCAGTTTGTGTTGTACAAACATTGATGGGTTGGGCAGGAACAGTGTCTGTTTTAGCTTCTGTGTCAAAGATGCAGTGAGAGGAGGCTAGAAGGGTCCAGAATAGGCAAGCCCAGAAGGTCAAAGGCAAAGCCAAAAGGCTGAGAGCATTAGCCCAGCTCCTGTGAGGCCAGCCCTTCCTTCTGTGGCCAGTGTCCTCCTAACTAGAGTCCACCAAGGGTTCTGCTTGCCTCCTTTCCTTTCTTGTGCCTTTAAAAGCAGGATGGGTGCCAGAGAAGAAATAGAAACAATTAACATATGATATCCTTTGGGGGTGTAGTTCAGTTTAGCCTTTTCATTTAAATTTTGCGCATGCGCGCACGCGTGTGTGTGTGTGTGTGTGTGTGTGTGTGTGTAATCCAGAGTACAACCTCCAGTGTCACTCTCTGCAACACCTTCTATCTCCTCTGAGAGGGTCTGGGAATGGCCCAGAGCTCACCAGTTAGGCTAGACCGGCTGCCAGCGAGCCCCAGGGATCTTCCTATCTTTGCTTCCCTGGCAGCGGGATAACAGGCATGCATCACAGTGCCTGACGTTTTACGTAGGGACTGAGGATTGAACCCAGGTCCTCATGTTTGCAGGGCCAGCACTTTACTGGCCAAGCCATCTCCCTGGCTCCAATTTCGCTTTTAAAGCCACACTAGATGGTGCTTTCCTGAGGGAGATGTCTTGAGAACATGTGCGGAAAGACTTTGGCCCTTCACTCTTGCTGTTGATGGTGACCTGTGTTTACACCGTGTTATGAGAGGGAGCAGCACAGTGTGGTGTGTGCCAGGAGCAAGACCGAGCCTGAGGGCCGTGGTCAGGGTCCTTCTCTAGTAAGAGCAGGTGGTCATCCAGCAGATGCAGTGCCATCCTGTAGCATGCGGAGAGCTCAGACAACCGACCCTGAGGCTCTAGGGTCACCTCTGGTGGATGCTGCGGGGGCGAGGACGGCCACGCGTCACAAGACACGCTCTAGTTAGATGATTTCCAAAGGAAGGGAGAAAGGGGAAGTAAGACGGTGATTTCAGAGATGAGGTCAGACTTGAACTTTATTAGAGTCAGAAAGCCCCAGCTGGGGCAAATCATGAGCAGTCCTGAGAAGTGACTCATGTCAAGGGACCTGTGGGACAGCAGGTCGATGGCTTGTGTGAGGCTGCAGACACTCCAAGGGTGGCCACGACACCTGTGTCACTTGCCCTGGACCGCTCAGGAAGCTCACTTCCCTGTATCTTGGTAAATCCTACTGAGTGGTGTTATGTTCTCCCCCTCCACTGGGCAAGGGGACTCTCAGAGGAGCCAAAGCCCGTGCACCCTGATGGCCCACGCGGGAGCTGACAGGTGTCACTTGTCGCTTTTCTCTGACTCTAGAATGACGTCTGTTGACACGGGATTTAATAATATTTTTCGGAGAAAAAAGGAAACATTTCCCCATTGAATTTAGAAGGACTGAAAAGCTTAATGTAAAAGCCATATGCGTATCTGAATCAAAAACATTTTACTGCCCCCATTGGCACGTGTCTTCCTTGGCTTGCTGGAATTAGCTCAAACTGTGAAAGGGGTAAAATTGGCTTTCAGATATCTTTCATATTCATACTTGCGTTATTTGGTAGAGTCCCAAATGTGTGCTAAGTCCTAGGCTTGGCACTGGCCAGTCCCAACTCCACTCGGAAAATTTGCCAGGCAACTGTCTTAAGTAAACTCAGTGGGAGGGGCCTTGGGAGATGGCTCAAGTCAGTAAAGTGCTTGCCATGCAGGCATGCGGACCCAGGTTTGGATCAAGAAGGCGCGCGGACACGGGGTGGGCAAGGCGGCCTGCCTGTTATCCCAGTACTTGGGCTTTGGCCAGCTGTGGGTTCAAGTGAGAGAAGCTGTCTCAATAAATAAGGTGGAGAGGGATTATGGGAGATAACCGATGTCAACCTCTGGCCTAATCTCACACACGTGCGCGAATGGGAACCCACAAAGCCTTTGGGGGGGGTGAGTAGAATACCTAGTAATGGAGATGATGCCGCAGGACTCAGAGATAATGACGCCACGTAGGCTGCAGAGAGATGGCAAAGGACCTTGAATGTCAAACTATAATGAGTTGAGACTTACATTTTGGCAGTAAGTTTTGAAGAATTTGCTGAAAATTGAAAATGTTTCAGCAAGGAAAATGATGTCATGCAAACCTAAGAAAAGCACATTTCTCAAAGTGATGGAAAAAGTATAACTCACCCTAGGACACAAGTCCCTAGGAGCCAAGTCTTTCATGGCACTGAAATTCCCACCAGCTGAACTTAGCGAAGGCTCCAGCACATCCTGACCTCCTTAGTTTTTCTCCCTTCCTCCCTTCCTTCCTTCCTTCCTTCCTTCCTTCCTTCCTTCCTTCCTTCCTTCCTTCCTTCCTTCCTTCCTTCCTTCCTTTGTTCCCTCCCTCCCTCCCTCCCTCCCTCCCTCCGTCCCTCCCTTCTTCTCTCTCTCTCTTTATTTTTCTTTCTCCTTCTTTCTCTCTTTCATTTCAAGGTAGGGTCTTACTCTAGCTCAGGCTGACTTAGAATTCACTGTGTAGCTTCAGGGTGGCCTTGAACTCACAGCGATCCTCCTACCTGTGCTTCCCAAATTCTGGGGTTAAAGGTGTGTGCCACCACACCCGGCTAGCTTTTCTTGATTCCTGGTCCGATCCATGCTGTTCCACAGTAGAATGGGCAAGGAAGGATGAGGATGCTGCAGAGTGAGTAGAAGCCTCAGCCAGCTGAGAATAGTGGTTTGCTGAGGTGTTGCACATGTGTGTGTTCATTTGTGCTTATGTGTGTGTATGTGTGTGTGTGTTTAGGTCAAAGGTCAACATTGGGTGTCTTCCTTAATCTCTTTCCACCTTGTTTTTTCAGACAGGATACCCCACTGAACCTAGCGCTCACCCATTTGGCTAGAGAAGCTACCCAGCAGTCCCTAGGGATCTTTCTGTCTGTCTGTCTGTCTCTCTCTCCCCAGTGCTGGGGTCACAGGTGTGCACCACTGTACCTGACTTTTACAGGGGTCTCAAGAATCCAAACTTAGGACCTCATACTTGTACAGAAAGTACTTTACTGACTGAGCCATTTTCCTAGACCCTCACTAAAATTTTCGACAATTGTTGACCAGAATATTGATTAAAACTCTTTCAGCTTGAAAGATGGTGGGACAAAGGCAGCCTAGACTTTTAAATAGAGAAGCAAGCAAACAAAGATCTCATGTGCTTTCCACAGATACAAGGGGAACCAGGATCACATGAGGGCTGGATTTTCTGTTACGGTTTTGGTTATGTCACTGCATGAAAAGGAGGAAGCTTGCAAGAGTTTTCAGTGATGTAGGGGAAGGTTTTATGCAGGACAGGACTAAAATTGGATGCATTACCTAAAAAAGAGGTTGTTTCTTTAAAACTGCTTCCATGGTTCCTTTCTGGCTTCTTCTGCAGTGATCTCAAATTTTCTACCAACCTTCCTCAGGAGAAATGTTCCTTAGAGCCAGAAACCCTCCCTTAAGATTCCTTTACATCCTTAAGCATGCCTTTGTTTTTTAAGGTTTCATTCATTTCAGGGTGGCCTCGAACTCATGGCGATCCTCCTACCTCTGCCTCCCGAGTACTGGGATTAAAGGCATGTGCCACCACGCCCGGACTGCCTTTGTATTTTCGTTTTGTTTTGCACTGAGATGCACAGGGCAACAGTCCTGTGTGCGCCAGGTGGAGCTAGTGGTAATTCCGAAGCCCGAGGCTTATGAATATCACTTGACATTTTACTGGCGCACCACGTAGCCTACTCCATGTTCCAATCCCAGTTCTCCAGAGAGGAAAGATTCCAGAAGAGCTGGTGCCTGGCTAGGATTATGGGGAAAACCTTTGGGGAAGGAAGGATGGTAGTCACCATCAGTTGTCTGTAACTGGACCAGACTTTGTGGGTCAGTTCTGGAGAACACAGTTCTGAATCCAGTCAGGCCTAAAATGTCATTCTGTGAGAAATGGAGCAATATGGGTCGGTGGGGGAGGGGGAGGGAAGCAGGACTGGTTCAAAGGCGGCAGTGGACAGTCCCCCTGTGTCACACTTACATGGTAGAACAGCTAGCAAATACAGCGAGACTTAGAGGTTCATGACTATTCCCTGGGCTTGGTGACATCTCATCTGTCAACACTTTCTGCCTTCATGTCCGCTTTACTGTAACCACCTGTCGGGGAGAGGGAGTTGCTGATAGCTGCAGACTTGCACATCTTTCTGAAAACAGTGAGAAGGAAAGGATTATGATTCTTCTACTAGATTAGGGAATGGCTGGTTGTTCACAAGGGGCCTGGTTGGGTCATGTGCCCATCAGAGCCAGTCTCAGTCATGGGATGTCAGACTTGAGTGAAGTGGGCTTTCTATAAAGCCACAGGGCTTGGTGAAAGACATGAACTCAAAGCTCATGATGGTGGCCCCCCCAGGTCCAGCAGGCCCCACAAGATGCCAGCCGAAGAAGGATAGTTGGTATGGAGAATGAATGGTGCCACCCTGCCCCCAAATCCTAGGCTTTAAGGGCTTTTCCACATTTTCACAACGGTACTTTAGAGATTAAATTCCAAATGCTATGGGCATTTAGGAGACACTGTGAGCAGATAAAGAATTTCTTCTGAGACCATTAGATTGAGGCTTGTTGGACAACCTGGCCAGAAAGGGACCAGTACAAAATAACACAATATGGACTGGAAAGCAATCAACCAAAATAAAATTTTCTATTATCAACACTTCCAACTATACAGCACCCGGCATGGGCTTTCTCATTTGATTTTTATAATAAACCCCTTCTAGACAAGAAAATGAAACTCAAAGATAATGTGATTTGCTGAAGATGACCCAGCCAGCCAATGCAGAGGCTGGGAATTAACTTTAAGGTTTTTTTCTGGCATGTGTATGTATGTGTGGTGTGAATGTGCGTGTGTGTATGTTGGCGTATACAGTTTCTGTGTGTGTGTGTGTGTGTGTGTGTGTGTGTGTGTGAGACAGGTTCTCTCACTGAATGTAGAGCACACCAGTGCAACTATGGCTAGCCAGAAACCTTGGATCCAGATCCTCCTTGTTTCTGCCTCCCCAGCACTAGGATAATAGGCATGCCCATCATGCCCACCATTTTATACGGGGACTAGGGAATCTTAACTCAGGTCCTTGTGCTTGTATGGCAAACACTTTACCCACTGAGCTATCCCCCCAGCCCTGACTTTTAAGCCTTTTGATTTCAAAGCCAATGTTCTCGTGACTTTCTCACTATTTCCCAAATTTACTCCTTTATTCAGAAAATCCATTCTTAGAACTTCCTATGTGGAAAGAGCTAGTTAGCATGCTGAATAAAACCATGGCTCTATGCAGAAAAGAAAGGGTAGTACTATTGCTAGGGCTTTCCGTGTGACCATTCCATGCTCAGGGTCTGTCCACATCATGGTAAATATCTTCATACCCACTCTGAGATCCAGTCCCCAACCCCCCCCACCCCGGGTTGCTGGGCAGTGAACAAACTGGGAGTGGTTCAGCCAGTGGGCCAAGAGCATCGGGATCTAGGGAGGGAAGGGAGAGGGGAGGAGGGAGGAAGGGAGGGGAGGAGAGAGGGTTGGGGATGGCTCTAGCTCTGTCCCCCTCCAAAGCCTGTGCTCTTAATTAGGCCGCCTCTGCGATGCTCATAACTCTTGTTAACAGCCGTAAATCCCGCTCTGTCTGTTAAAACCCAGTAAATTTCAAAGTGGAAAATCATTTTTCTAATAAAACCACACTTAGAAAAAAAACGACGTTAATGCTCATACATTTTACCCTCATTATGACATCAACCTCCGAGCCAAACTATCTTGCACACTATGAAGAGCCATTTTTATGATGAATGGGGATTATATTGGCACTTTAATTGAGTTAGAAACCAAAGTACCTGAATGTTAGTGCACAGAAATGCCATTAAAAAAAGCTGTTCCAATGTGGTTGGAATACATCAGATTAATTTAATGACACCTTTAAATGCCTAGTCTCTACTTTTAAATGTATTTTTATCAAATTGTTAAATGAAATGTTTACATATCTCTGAACATGCACGTATTTTTTCCTCTCAAAAGAAAACTCTTTTTTTTAAAAAAAAAAATGTGTGTGTGTATGTGTACATATGTATGTGTGCCTGTGTCACAGTGCACGTGCGGAGGTCTGGATGTCACGTTCTGCAAATTAACCAGCCTCAAGGTATTTGTCTGTTACCTCTGCCCTTGGTTATCTGGTTTTTGCTGATTTGCTTTGTGGAGTGAGTTTCTGGATTCTTCTGGCTCCGCCTCCCATTGGTGTAGGTCTTTGTGATCTCAGATCTTAGAGGCATGCACCATTCTGTTCCCCAGCTTTATCTGGGTGCTGGGGAGTTGAACCTGGGCTGGCAGGCTTGTAATGCGGGTACTTTTAACCTCTGAGCTTTCTCCCCCTCCCTTTTAATTACACTTCATCAGTTTTAGCAGATCTAATGGCAAAGCTCAGACTTGTGATGAAAGCCCTTTGTTTACTATAAGAATGGAACTGTCACCTTCCCAGCATGCACAGTTCTCTAGGAGAATCTATCTGTTGTGTCTTTTGTTTACGTGTGTGTGTGTGTGTGTGTGTGTGTGTGTTGTGTTTTTGAACCTAGATCCTCACATGTGCTAGGTAAGCCCTCTACTCCTGAACTGTTTTCCATTTTATTTTATTTTATTTTATTTTATTTTATTTTATATTTTATTTTATTATTATTATTATTTTATTTATTTATTTATTTATTTATTTTTGGTTTTTTGAGGTAGGGTCTCACTCTAGCTCAGGTTGACCCAGCATTCACTCTGTATTCTCAGGGTAGCCTCAAACTCACAGCAATTCTCCTACCTCTGCCTCCCCACTGCTTGGATTAAAGGCGTGTTCCACCATGCCCCCCTCCTTTTTATTTTGAGACAGGGTCTCAAAGTTGGCCTTGAACTTGTAACCTTCTTGCTTCAGCCTCTTGAGTAACTAGAATCATAGGCCTGGACTATCATGCCTGGCTGGTTGGCATACATTTAGATAAAATTATGTAATTTTTTTAAAGTCCTTGTCACAATAGCTTTTGGTTGAAATGTTGGTTCAGTTCCAACCATATTTACTTAAGTTGTTCTAGTTCAAATTTTTCCATCATTAAAAAAATAATCCATTCAATTCACAGACCCTAAAAGCTAGTGCTTATGTTTTCTTGATGTGACGTTCAACAAATTAAAAAGAGAGTTTACTTTAATTTAGGTCTTGTGGTTTTCTTAAAGTCAAATCCCTTTTCAGAGAAAGAATATGGTATTTAAGTTACTGAGTCAAATTGGAGGCCTCGAGGCGAGTCAAAGTCCGTAGGCATTCTGAAAATGAGATATCTCATATATTTTGCTTTCTTTTTTCCCCCTCCCAATTCAATAAAAAGAGTTGTCAGGATAAAAGTTAATCCACAAAGTGTGGATATATAAAACACCATTAGGATGAGTGTTTTGAGGAATTAATTTGCCCAAATTGTGTTGTGCTTTAGCGCCCTGTACCACAATATTAGCGTCGTGAAGTGTGCATTAAACAGCTCCCGTCAATTATGCTTGGCTGTGAATGAAGCTGAGGGTTCCTTTTGTTATAAATTACTATTTCCTAAAATGCTTTTGCAGAGAAGCAATGAAACACTTTTAGATTTGGAATGCGTGACAAGCTGCTCTTGCCAGTGGTTGATCTTGAGCCAGCTTGCAGGAGCCCATACAACGAAACAACGTTGAGGACGGTCCATTTGCTGTGACATCATTCCTCTGCCCTTGATGCCACTCCTGCCACAGCTGACTCATTTCACCTGGCAGGATGACTTTGTGCCTGGCCACATATCCGTTCAGGATAGGTCGAATTTTTAAATGAAACAGTCGAACATGAACAATTTGACCCTCGTTTTGAACATGCAGTGTTAATATAAGAACTGCTACCCTGGGGCTGGAGAGATGGCTCAGCCCTTGCCTGCAAAGACTAATGACCTGGGTTTGATTCCCCAGAACCCCCATAAATCCAGATGCACAAAGTGGCACGTGCATCTGGAATTTGTTTGCAGTGGCTAGAGTCCCTGGTACGCCCATTTTCTCTGCCTGTCTCTGTCTCTCTTCTCTCTGTCTCTTTCTCTCTGCATGCAAATAAATAAATAAAATATTTTTTAAGAAAAGAACTGCTATTCTTTTGCAGTGGCAGGGAGGTCTCCTATGTCTCAGGTGTATTCACATGAGGAAGGGGAACGGACATTGTGAAGCCCTAGAACTTGAAACTAGTGGGTGGGCTGTTGAAGATTTCAGATACATTACATAACTTTACAGAAGGTCTTTTATGTTTCACTGTGTTCCTCCCTTATCCATGAGTTCACCTTCTTCCATGTTTGTCTGAAAATATTAAATAAAACAAGAACCCTCCAGAAATAAGCAGTTCCTAAGTTTTAAATTGCTTACTGTTTGGAGATGCATGAGAACACCTCACATTTTGTCTCACCTGAGATGTGAGCCTTCCCTCTATTCTGCAGATCCATGCTCTTTGTTGGTTACTAAGTAGCCATTGTGATGTCAGAGAGCTTGTGTTCACGTAACCTGTGCTTTACTTAGCAATGGCCTCAAAGCACAAGAGTAGCAATGCTGGCAAATTCAGATAGGACAAAAAGAAGCTTTGAGTGCTTCTGATGTGAAAAGGTGACAATAAGAGAAAATAAAGACCGGGGAGCGGGGGAGGGGGCACCACATGCTGAGGTTGCTAAGGTCTATGGTAAGAATGAATCTTTACCCTGGTAAAGATCCCTAACTGTAAAAGCATAGCCTTGGTATGTGGTAAGGACTGAGGCGAGACGGAGTGTTCATTATACTTGTGGGTGGGAGATACGGGCAGAACATATGTGCCTTGCTTACAAATTCAACTCGGTCATGAGGATGTGTGGATAGGTTAAAAACCATGTCTGTGGAGTTCACATCTATTCATGATTTCAGATATCCACTGGGGGTCTTAGAATAGATTCCCTGTGGGTAAGAGGTGACACTTTAAAAATATTTTATTATTTTATTTATTTATTAGAAATAGAGAAATGGTGGGGGGCAGCAGTGAAGAATGGGCACGCCAGGGCCTCAGGCCACTGCAAACGAATTTCAGATGCTTATGTGGGATATGGAGAATTGAACCTGGATCCTTAGGCTTTGCAGGCAATCGCCCTAACCGCTAAGCCATCCCTCCAGACACTTCTTAGTTATAAGGCCGTGCGCACTTCACTTGTTTGGCAAGAGTCCTTGCAGATAGGAGGGTGATCCTGTGAGAGCTGAGCTATTTTCTTGTGGTTCCCACAGCTGTGTTGATTCAACGTCAGAATTTCACAAAGGTTGCTCAGGCACGCTTTGCTCTTCATTTCCCCTCACCCCTTTTCCTTGCGGCTTACGTTCAATTCCCCAGCCATTCTCATAAGCCAGCTGCAAAAAGTGGCATATATATCTAGAGTTCAGCTGTAGTAGCAAGAGGTCCTGGCATGCCCATTCTCCTCTTCTCCCCTCCCCTTCCCTTCTTCCTCTTCCCTCCTCCCTCCTTCTTCTCCTCCACTTTTCCTCCTCCTTCTTCTTCCTCCCCCTCCCTCTCTTTCTCTCTGTGTCTCAAATAAATAAATCAAAATATTTTACAAAAACAACCAGAGGCTGGAAATTGTGCCAGAGGACCATGGAAATCTGACCATCAAATGCACTTTATATTTTTATTTATTTTTTAATTATTTATTTATTTGCACACACACACACACACACACACACACAGAAGAGAGACAGACAGAGAGAGAATGGGCACACCAGGCCCTCTAGCTACTGCAAATGAACTCCAGATGCATGTGTCCCTTGTGCATCTGGCTTACGTGGGTCCTGGAGAATCGAACCGGATCCTTTGGCTTTGCAGGCAGACACCTTAACCGCTAAGCCATTTCTCCAGCCCTATATTTTTTATTTACTTATGAGAGAGAATATAGGCATACCAGGGCCTCTTGCCTCTGCAATTGGCCTCCAGATTCATGTGCTATTTTGTGTGTCTGGCTTTACTTGGGTATTAGAACCCCAACCAGCAGGCTTTGCTGAGCCATCTCCCTAATGCACTTCTTTTTGTTGTTAGCTTCGTAGCTTTAAGATGACTTCTTTGCAAATAGGTAGAAGGCTCCTGTCAGCTGGCACTGACCTCCCCGTGCCAACTTGCTTCTTAATTCCCGGCCTCTAGCTCCATAATGGGGTCGTCTTTATGCAAATAGGCACCATTGTTCATAAGTCCACCAGCCTCAGTGAGCTCTGCAGGTTTTGATCTTAACCTCTCCCATGGGCTTTTCTGAGGGACTTCTGGATGGGAGATGAGCCCCCAAGGAGAAAAACCAAAGGCAGGCAGGTTATCTCAAAATGCTTGTGGCAGTCCTATTTGCATCTGGAAAGTAATTCTGAAGGGAGTAGGGCGTGGGGTATTCATGGGGTTGAGCAAGACTGGGCTGAGCTAGAAGCGCTGTCCAGTAAGAGTGGGTGGGTAGGCAGGAGCCTCGAGGAGCCACACTGTGGATTTCTTAAGCTTACAAAGGAGGAAGCTGCTTCCCGCCTGGTGTGCTCTGGAACCAGTTGGATGTTTTCTGTCTCTGTCTTCTTCAACTGCCTCCTTTTATTGTTCTTTTCCCCTCCCTCCCTTCCTCCCTCTTCTTTTGCTTGCACGTATGGTGTGCATATACTGGTATATGTGCATTCATATGTGTGTGTGCATGCACACATGTAGAGGCCAGGGGTTGGTGTTGAGTTTCTTCCTTAATCGTTCTCCTCACTTTATTTATTTATTTATTTATTTATTTATTTATTTATTTATTTATTTATTTATTGTGTGACAAGGTCTCTCACTGAACCTGGAACTCACCAATTAGGCTAGACAACCTGGCCAATAAGGGCCCAGGATCCTATGTCTGTGCCACCCAGCACTGTCATGTGCCTCCATGCCTGACCTTTACATGGGTGCTGGGGAGCCATCCTCATGCATGCATGGCAAGTGCTCTACCCACTGAGCAACAGCCCCCCAACCCTTATGCTTTACTTTTTAATCTTTTCCTATGTCTATGATTTATTTCTGTGCGTTTGTGGATGTGTGTGCACATGTGCATGACGTATGTGGGTGGGTATGGAGATGTGCTTGTGGAGGTCAGAGGACAACTTTGGGGGCTTCTCCTCTCCTTCTGCTTTCTTCTTCTCCTTCTTCTTCTTCTTCTTCTTCTTCTTCTTCTTCTTCTTCTTCTTCTTCTTCTTCTTCTTCTTCTTTTTTTTTTCATTTTTCAAGGTAGGGTCTCACTCTAGTCCACGCTGACCTGGAACTCACTATGTAGTCTCAGGATGGCCTTGAACTCAGGGCGATCCTCCTACCTCTCCCTCCGAGTGCTGGGATTAAAGGCATGCGCCACCACGCCCGGCTTCCTTCTGCCTTCGTTTGAGGCAGGGTCTTGTCACTGCCACCTGCTAGCTTCCAGCTTCTCCTGACTGCCTCCCATTGCTGTATGCCCATTGGGATTACAGACAACCGTGTCACTTTGTATCTGGCTTTATGTGGATGCTGAGTGGGATCCAACTCAGGTCAGTGGGCTTGCAAACTCCTTTAGCTACTGAGCCATCTCCTGGGATTGTATTGCTTGATTGTTGAACACCCAAAGGCCCCAATCTTTTGGCTCCCTCCTGAAAAATTTTTGATTATTTAGTAAGGAACCTTTAAACATGGGGACCTTCTAGAAATTGGATTTATGTTCGCAGACAGCCCGAGAAGAACCACTTGTCTCAGTGTGGTGCTAGGAGTGAGCACAAATCTGCCAGCAGATGTCCCCTGTAGCCCACTCCATAGGAGTGCTAGTATGCCAAAAGCTGGGACCCAAGCTGTGCTGCAGTGTCTAGCCTGCTATGTTAAATAGGGCTCCCCCCCCCCCCGTGTGTTAGCACATAGGTGCACATTTTCTTTCATAGGATGACTCCATCCCTTGGTTATCTGTTTCCCTGCCAGAGTTTCCTCTGAATGTCAAAGAAGAGCTACAGAGTGACCCTTCACTCCCTTATAGGACATTCTCCATTGGCTGGTGTCCTCTCAGAGATCTGCTAATCTGTCCTTTTCCCTAACGTGGATCTTGGCTGTTACAATGCTTGGGATGCATAAGGGACTTAGGACTTCCTCCCAGTCCCAGCCAAGCAGTGAAGGACAGCGTCACAGCTTGTGGCGGACGCCAGTGCTGACGGGCCACTGTGAGCAGTGAAAGCAGCGGTTTGCTTTAGTGCTTGTGAAAAATCCATTTTAGAAGCTTTGAGACACTTCAGTGGAAGAACAACTAGTGAACTCAAATTACATATGCGTCCGGGAGAGAGACTAGATAGTGAATGTGATGTATGCCACGTCTTGGAAGTAGACATTGCTGAAAACTCAACTGAATCCCAATGACCATTGAGGAAAAAAAAAAAAACAGTTAGATTGCTTGATTCACCTGGGAATCTACCTGGGTAAGGTTTGCCTGTCGTGGGTGCAGGCCCTTCTGTGTGTGTGATAACCTGACTGACTGCCCAGTGGTCTGACTCATAAAACCTCCTCATGTCATTTTCCTCAGCTGTCTTCCAGCCTTAGCAGAGAGCTAAAGCGTGGTACATTTCCTTAACCTTGGCCGTGATGAGGAAAATCAGTCCTTGAAGAACAAGGTGGTTGTTTACTGGAACCATCGCTCATCTGTTACCTCTGGGTTTCAAAGAGATTTCTAACAGTTATCTTAACCAATTTAGGAACTTTTCCAAGTACAAGGTTGGCATCCAAAATTAAGAACCAGTCAACAAGTGAGCTGGCTTCGGAAGAAAACAAGAGAACATTTAGTGGAGGATTGACAGGAACAAAATCCAACTGAGAGCCATCCGTACTCAAAGTGTCATTAACAGAACTAGCTGCAGGCTGTAGGTGGGGTACTGGTGCTCCAATGTGCTCTGATCTTGTTCCAAACAAATAGAGCCTTGAACAGTTCATATAGATTTTCTTCTCCCCCAGAGTTCACATATACAATAAATAAATAAATAAATAAATAAATAAATAAATAAATAAATAAATAAATAAATAAATAAAATAAAGCATTATATCTTGCTTAAGAAACATGCATTTTGGACGCTTTTATGAAAACAAGTTGTAGAATCTTGGTGTAAGACCCCATCAGTGAGTATGACACACTGTGGTTGCTTCTTCGCAGCTGGCAGAGGGCGGTGATGAGAGACTGGAGTCCCCCCAGGAAGGCCCGTACCACAGTGGACAGCACTGGGGGCAAAATAGCTCCTCTGAGGCCCCCAAGAAGAGGCCCTATTCCCTGCAGATTCTGAACACCACCAGCTGCAACTCGGGGACGTACAGGTGTGCTCTGCAGGAGCTCGGCGGCCACAGGAACGTCAGTGGCACAGTGATTTTGAAAGTGACAGGTGAGGTGACCCGCTGGGCTTGTTTCCTTCTTACAGAATGGGCGGTGCGCTTGCTGTAGGCCCTGAAATTATCCTGTCTCTCACAGTCTGCATCTGCAGCTGTGGAGCACATCTGTCGCTGGAAATAACTTCTGCTGCAAGAATGTCATGACTTTGTCTTTCTGTGGCCTAACCTATGTGTTGACTTTTGCCCAACACTTGTTAGGGGCTCAGGCTGACTGTGAGCCCCACCCCCATTTTGTATAATAGTTCCTTTTTCTTATGTCAAGTATCAGAAAACAATCAGAACTAACAGTGATATTATTACACTCCCAAAGCATGATCGCTGCTTACAGGGTCACTGCTCACATGTTGTGAGCATGCACACACACACACACACACACACACATACACACCTACCTCCTTTGCTCCACTTTCCTGTCTTCGTAACACAGTTCCCAGCTGCCTTGCGATGGATGGATGGGATCAATGCCCATATCCCCACAAAGAGCAAGAACTTCTCTCCTGTTCTCCGCTTGTCCTGCACACAGTAGGCCCTCAATGAATATTATTCACATGGCTGAGAAAGGAGAACAGCCTTGCAGGGGAGAGTCTGGAGGGCAGTACATCCTGCAGGGAGCAGAGAGGAAGTGAGCAGAGGAGAGCTGATGATCTCTCCTTTTCCTCATCTTGTGAGGTAAAGGGTCAGACTGGAGTCACTGTCATCTAGTGTGAATGTTCACTCTGCCACTCATTAGTGTGTGGCCTCCAGCACGCTCCTGACCTGCTCCAAGCCTCAGTTCTCTTATATTTAAAATGGGGATAATGTCTTACAAGTCAAGCTTGCTGCAAGGATTAAATAAGGTATTGCATTGAGATGCTAAGTACAGTGCATGGGGTAGACCAAATGATCAATCAGTGTGAAGGACCCCAGGCAATGGCTCCAAGGTTTTTTAAAAAATATTTTATTTATTTATTTGTTTTTATTTGAGAGAGAGAGAGAGGAAGAGGCAGAGAGAAAGAGAGAATGGGTGTGTCAGGGCCTCCAGCCACTTGCAAGCGGACTCTAGATGCATGTGCCCCCCCTTGTGCATCTGGCTTATGTGGGTCCTGGGAAATTGAATCTGGGTCCTTAGGCTTCACAGGCAAACACCTTAACTGCTAAGCCATTTCCCCAGCCTGGCTCCAAGGTTTTTCATTGAGTTACAAACCTTGGGGATCGATCCTTAGACAGCTGAAAGCAACTTTGAATTCACTCTCACTGCCATAACCTCCAAGGGAGGAACTCCCTGGAATCATCTGCCTGCTGCCGCCTGGGCTGTAAGGAAGTCCCATTAGCAGCTTCACTATAGTGCAGACCAGACATCAGATATTGCCCTTGGATAGGCTGAGACCCTCATCTTTTCATGGGTGTTCCTGTGGTGCCTCCCTTGTCCTCTTGTGCAGTAGCCAGACTTGAATATCTGAACAGAGCTGTGCCCTGCAGCCCGTGCTACTGGCCTTCTAGAAGAGCTCCGGTTGTGGGGAGCTGGAGCTTAGTTAGTGAAGTTTGTCTAGCATGCAAGAGGCCCTCTGTCTAATCCCCAGCATTGCATATGCCTGGGTGTGCTGGTACACACTTGTAATCCTAGCACTTGGGAAGTAGAGGCAGAAGAAGCTCAAATTCAAGGACATTCTTAGGTACATAGCAAGTTGGAGACCAGCATGTGCTAGATGAGACCTCACTTCGAAAAACAATAATTAAAAAAATGGGGCTGGAGAGATGGCTTAGCGGTTAAGGCGCCTGCCTCCTAAGCCTAAGAACGCCGGTTCCAATCTCCAGGTCCCACGTTTAGCCAGACACAAAGTGACACAAGGACGCAATGCCGCACTTGACCACAAGGGGGCGCACGCATCTGGATTTTGTTCGCAGCAGCTGAGAAGCTGCTGGCACGCCCATCTCTATCTGTCTTCCTCTCCCTTTCTCTCTGTCTCTCTCTCAAAAAAAAAAAAAAAATGCCAGCCTTGTTTCATTGTCCAAGTCCTTTGGCGTGGTCACCATCTAGCAGTCTGCAAAGCCACAGGATGGATGAGCCATCATGCAGGTTCAATATGGTGGTTCACCTGATAGCAGGAAAAAAGCCAGGAAAGAGCCAGTATCTGAAGTGAAGACCAGAAGGAGGAGGAGGAGGCCGAAGCAGTGTCTGGCCCTGCCACCTGCCTGTCCTTAGCCTTTCTGAGCTCAGCTCTGCATCTGTAAAGCAGGTATCCTTAGTCCTGCCCAGATGCTCGGGAGATGCCACATAGATGACATGGTGTCACAGTGAGCGCTCACCGCTGCTGAGTTCAGCCTTCCTCCAGAGTATAGCCGTGAGGGTGGGGATGGGGCTTGGAAGGCCAGAGGAAGGAGCAGAGCACGATAGAAAAATCCACTTCAAATGTCTTCATGTGTTACTTTTTTGTTGTTTTCTTAAAGGATGTCCCAAGGAGCCTAAAGAAACAACTTTTAAGAAATATAGAGCCGAGATCGTGTTGCTCTTCTCTCTGGTCATTTTCTACCTAACACTCATCACTTTCACTTGTGTAAGTATCTATGTAGCCCATCTGTTTTTGTGAAATGGTCACCTTGGGGCTACCGACCCACATGCATTCTGTAGCTGGTGTGCATCGTTGAACAATGGAGAGAGAGGTTATTCTCTGAGTGCTGGGCTCCTGAGGGCCCCACCCAGGAAGAGGCATGCCAGGAAACGCCCTAGGAGTCCTGGTGGAGGGAGCTTGAGGTAGGTCCAAGGATTCTACTGAAGAACGAAGGCCTTATAGTGACAGTAGACCAGTCACAGTGTCGCTAGCTAGCCATCGCCCCAGAACAGAGGTCTTGCCTTCTAGGACCGGGTCAGTCCCCTTTGCCTACTCTGTTTTCTCTTTGCAGTTCCCCACTTATATACTTTTTAAATTTTTTTTAAAAAGTTTTATTTATTTGCAAGCACAGAAAGAGAGAGAGATAGAAGAGAGGCAGACAAAGAATGGGCACGCCAGGGCCTCTAGCCACTGCAGATGAATTCCAGATGCATGTGTCCCTTATGCATAAGTGGGTCCTGGAGAATCAAACCGGGATCCTTTGGCTTCTCAGGCAAATGCCTTAACTGCTAAGCCATCTCTCCAGCCCCCGCACTTATATTTTTCATACTTCCACCTCCCCCCCTTTTTTTTTTCGTTTTGCAAGGTAGGGTCTCACTCTGGTCCAGGCTGACCTGGAATTAACTATGTCGTCTCAGGGTGGCCTTGAACTCTCGGCGATCCTCCTACCTCTGCCTCCCGAGTGCTGGGATTAAAGGCGTGCGCCACCACGCCCGGCTCTTCCACCCCCCTTTTTTTTTTGGTTTTTCGAGGTAGGGTCTCACTCTAGTTCAGGCTGACCTGGAATTCACTATGTAGTCTCAGGGTGGCCTTGAACTTACGGCAATCCTCCTACCTCTGCCTCCCGAGTGCTGGGATTAAAGGCGTGCACCACCACACCCGGCTTCCACCCCCTTTTAATACTTGACCCCAAGAAGTCAGAGCAGAGGAGCACCGAGACTGTCCCCTGGGGTGGAGGGTAGCTGGAGGCACTTGGACATTCTAAGTACTCTCTTGTGCTTTTGCTCACGGGCTCCAGCTTGACACTGTCCAAGCCACTTCTGTGTGGTTGTTCACCTGGAAGGGCCATCTGCAACCCTCATCTACTGGGAAGTAATCTATCCCATGTGCCTCAGGGCCACCCGAAAGGCTAGTGACACAGGGATCAGGACAAACCCAGCCAGGAGCTATCCCGGGGTTGGATTTCGTCCTCCACTTTGCCCCTGTGTTCCTTCACCTGCTTCTCTGGCTGCACACTCCTCTCCCTGATTTTCTGTTTTAGACACCAGTCAACAAGCATCGCGTTTCACCCAATAAATACAATTATTACATGTCAATCAAAAAATGTCAACCTGCTGGGTGTGACAGCATACGCCTTGAATCCCAGCACTCAGGAGGCCAAGGTAGAAGGATTGCCATGAGTTCGAGGCCACACTGAGACTACATTAGTGAATTTCAGGTCAGCCTGGGCTAGAGAGAGACCCTATCTGGAAAAACTAAAATAATAATAATAATAAAACAAAAATAAAATAAAATAAAATAAAATGAATTTATTCAAAAAGCAAACATTTCAGCAAGGTGAAATACTGGTCTTTCATAATCAAAGATGAAAAGTCTACTTTCATAAGGTCATGATTTTATACTGAGCCATTGAATAATGCACTAATATTTTTCTGGATGCTATCAAAGTTTCTATGTGAATTAATCTGAAAAGAATTCTTAAAGTGATTTTTCTTGGTGAGTATCATGGATCAAATTTAGGGTCTCATATATACTAAGCATGTGCTTGAAATAAAGTAAGGGCTTTATTCTAAAAAAAAAATTAGGGCTGGAGAGATGGCTTAGTGGATAAGGTGCTTGTCTATGAAGCCTAAGGACCCATGTTCTACTCTCCAGATCCCATGTTAGCCAGACGCACAAAGGTGAGGCAAGCACAAGATCGTACACGTCCACTAGGTGGTGCAAGTGTCTGAAGTTCAATTACAATGGCTGAGGCCCTGGCTTGCCAATTCTATCTCTCCTTCTCTTTCTGTCTTTCACTCTCTCTAAATAAATAAAATTAAAAAATTAAACTAAAAAGTAGATGCACACAAACAAAACACAACTCCTGTTAGTAACTACTGTATACAAAACACCAGGTAGTACATGGGATGGAAAACATTGTAAAACATGTTCCTGTCCTCACGGGGCTTAGAGTTTGATTGTTGGGGTCATTTGCTCATAAGAGGGTAACTAGAATTATCAGCACATTTTAAGATGACTGCCATCAGTCTCATGTAGGCAGGTGCCTACTTCATAGGCCCTGACTTCCCCATGTTCTGTAACAGCAGAAGCGGGAGAGCACTGAAGCCTGTAGTCAGAGGATATGCTGACCCAAGCTCTGAGGCATCGGGAACATTGGCTGAGGGTCTTGTAGAGTGAATGAGGTACTGAGTATAGCCAAGACTTCCAGAATAAGATGTCCAGTGAGCTCGTGGGGAATGTCACTTAAATGGGAGTGACAACTGCAACACCTTCCTACTCACTTCTCAAATTGCCTTTTATTTTGATCTCTTTTTCAGAAGTTTGCACGACTACAGAGTATTTTTCCAGATTTTTCTAAACCTGGCATGGAGCAAGCTTTTCTTCCAGTCACTTCCCCAAGCAAGCATCTGGGCCCAGTGACTCTTCCCAAGACAGAAGTGGTCTGAGGAGAGACTCTTGATTTTTCTGAATCCAAGGGCACATTGGTGTCCCTGAACGCTTCCTGGATAGGACAAGAATGAGCTGCACCCTATGATGGCATCCTTCCTGTGAAGTCCTTCACCTGGCAGGGGGATCCAGCCTGCTGTCTCTCAGCAGGGTCTTCAATACCATTACATGTCCACAAAGCATGGAGCCATCACTGCTCTCCATGGCTACTATCTTAGTGTTTTATGCAGCTATCTGGTCAACCTCTCGGGCGCTTTTTCAGTCATATAAAAGCTATGGTGAGATAGATGCAGGTGGAACAAGGTCATGGGAAATTCGAGTGCCCAGAGCTGGCCCTGCCACAGTCGCCTGAGGACAGCTGCCCTCTTGCACATCTGGAAACCATCTCTTTGAATTTGCCGTGTTTTGTTGCACTGGCCCAGATGTCTCACATCTGGGAGAAATTGACAGGCCAAGCTGTGAGCCAGTGGGAAATATTCAGCAAATAATTTCCCAGTGTGAAGGCCCTGCTATAACTAAAGAGTGTTACGTGTACATAGAAATAAGAGGTCAGTGAACTATTCCCCAACAGGGCCTTTTCATCTGGGAAAGTCATCTATAAAGAAGCAATAAAGAAGAATGCCACGTTTATTTTTATATCTGCATACTGGCTGAAGAAGGGTTTTCGTGTTTTCTGAAGAAGCGTGTTTCTTCTAAAAATCTCTGTCCAGTTAGATGGCGTTGCTAGCTGACAAGCAAGCTGAATGGCTATGGAGAGAGAAGAGCCCAGAGAAAGGCTTACAGGCCACTACTCCCGGCAGTGCTCTGTTGGAAATGCTGAGCCGGTCATGTCACCTAGAACCTAGCCCCTGTTGTCTCAGGCTTGCTGGATAATGTTGGGCAGGTTCCTTGTGGTTTTTACTTTCTTAGCTGTGAACCTGACAGCTGTTGTGTGGATTCATTAAAATGTTGAGAGGATATGTGAGAATGCTCGAAGAAGCTGAAAGCACTGTCCGAGTTCAACTCCCTAAGGAATCATTACCTTTGTTTTGACGTGGGGCTGTGGAGGCCTTGTGTATCTCACCTGTCCTATTCTTCCAAGTAAAGAAGGCTGCCAAGGGGACATTCCCACAGTTTCTGTGTGATCCCTCTGGGGAAGTGCACAGAGCAAGTCGGTGCTCCGACCTTGATGCACCAGCTGAAAGTTCTCAGAGATGTGGACCTGAGGGAGCCCCCTGGGCCATGGCAGAAGGGAGTTGTCAAACGTTAAACTGATATGGCAGTTACTAATGTTCTCTCATAACCATGGCCCCTTTCCCACTTGCTTTCCAAAGAGACATTTTCCCTTTAATAATGTGAGCACCATTTACACTAATGTGAGCGAGTGAGCGAGCGAGCGCGGAAGGGAAGGGATCCTGAGCTGACTCAGTGTTTTGGCATCTCTGTCATTACTTTCGTGTTATTAAAGTATGCACATGAACAGGGGCTGTTTTCTCTTTTATATTTAAAATGACTCCTAAGACTTTGGGATGAGTGTTTGAATGTGGTGAACCGGTTGGAGAAAGAAAAACCCAAGATACAATCGTAGAAATGAAGAATTGCCTGAGCCTTGTCCTTCCCCCAGGAGGGAGGGGCACACGGCAGACAGATCTCTGCCAGATCCATCCTGGAGCTGTGCCACCACTAGCAAGTTCATGGCCAACATGCCCATCTGCTTGACCACAGCGGGAGGGATATAGAGGGTGCTCCTGCTTCTGAAAGGTGTGTCAAGTCAGGGTCTTTGTACCTGGAATTTATGAGGTTTTCCTCAAGATTCTCAACTAGGCCCTTAACTCCTAACTATTAAGGGCAAGGTATTATCCTGGTTATGAAAGCATTATAATGGGATTGAGGGGATGGGTAAGTGGTTAAAGACCCTTGCTCCTCAAACCTGCTGACTTGCACACCACGACACCTTTGAATATCCGTACATACGCACACATTTCAAGGATTAAATGCATCACAAGTAAATGGATCTTTATGAAGATGAATGCACACAAATGGCTCTAAAAGGTACAGGTCCCCTTTAAATGGCATCAACTCCATTCTCAAATGTTTTCTCAAAGGTGCCTGGGGAAACCAAGGTGTTTGGCAGGACAATGAGGAACTGAGAGTCTGTCCACCTGAAGTTGTGCATCTCAGTCTGGGGTCTTTAAGAATAGTATCACCCGGTAGTAGTATTAGGATGAATGAGATGATGTATGGAAGGCCTAGTGTCCAGCAGTGCTCCACGGATGGGAGAAAGGGGAGTAGAGAAAATGTCAGCTCCCACACATCTTTGACAACCTGGTTTTGTGAAAAGGAATAAATCGACTTGAGTGGTTCACGTTGCCCCCAGGGATTAAGACCCAGTGAGCCAAATGCTCGGTAGCTGTTTGTGCTATAGTGCAGACCAAGCTATTCCTGTCAGTCTGGAAAGATGGGAGTTGAAATGTGGTCCCAGTCAAGGAGCTGGCCAATTCAATGTTTCACACCTAGGGCTCGGTATGAGAAAAGGTGTGAGTGTGTATGGCAGAGCGGGAGAGAGAGAAAGGGGGAGAGAGGAGAGAAGGAAGGAGGGGAGAGAGACAAAAATGGGGAGGGGAAGGTGGTATAAAAGGGGAAGATGCGAAGAGGGAGAAAGAGGAGAGAGGAGGATGGAAGGAGGGAGGAAATGGGAGAGAAAGGGGTAGAAAGATAGAAAGGAGGGAGGGTGAGGCTGGGAGGGGAGAGAGGGTAAGAGGAGAGGGCCAGAGAGAAAGAGGGGAGAAGAGTAAAGGGGGGGCAAGAAGAGGCACAGGGGAGGAGAAGGAGAGAGAGGAGAAAAAGGAGAGAGAGCAAAAAGAGCACTCTGATGCCTCAACGGAGCTTTGAGATGGTTGTGGGCCATATTATTTCCTGTCTTTACTGCCAGGAAAAGCTTTGTTCCCAGGCTGTCCTTTGTCTGTGGAATTAAATCCACAACTGTAACAATTTTGCCTTGGGACGCCCCAGGACACAAATACAGTCATGAATATCAGCCTGATGTTCTTCCAAAAGGCAGCCTGTGGTTTCTTGTGTTCGTAAGAATGCTTAGCAGTTTTCCTCCTAGAAAAGTCTGCACAGCACTCCCGGAATCCAGCAGAGCTGCCAGTTCATGGCCTGTGGACACAGAGACAGAAAAGAGTGGCCATGTGTGACCCCACGGCACAGCGAGTCCCCATCCCAGAAGAGTTCTGAGCTCTTCCCTTGTTGGCAGCTTTGTTTGGTTGCACAGACTGGGCAATTGTTTAAGACTTTATGTTTCCTTTGTCAACATGGAACACAGGGCCAGGACGGGAGCTGGGCACTTAACTCACCAGCAATTGTCCTTTGTAGTCTTGTGACTGATTATTGGCAAAGCCACTTTTCATCAAATCGGTTGGTAAAAGATGACCCAACAGCTCTGTCAGAGCCCATTGTTGGTGCTCTTTGTCCCTCTAGATGAGATGTGCCTGTTTCCCAATTTTCACCTTTAAATTACATAAGAAGTTAAAACTTTACCATCTGCCTTTCTGGTATGCTCTCTCTCGATGGGAAAAAAAATGAAGCATAAGTACATTTTGGTTTTGAGCATTTACTCTGGACAAAAATACTATTGTTGGACTGGAGAGATGGCTCAGCAGTTAAAGGTGCTTGCTTGCAAAACCTCATGGCCTGAGTTCAATTCCCCAGTGGTACCACCTTGCGCATCTGGCTTACGTGGGTACTGGGCAATCGAACCTGGGTCCTTAGGCTTCCCAGGCAAGTGCCTTAACTGCTCAGCCATCTCTCCAGCCCTAGACCCAACATTTTATATAGATGCTGGTGATCTAAATGCAGGTCCTCACACTTGTGTGGCAAACACTTTCCCCACTGAACCATCTCCTCAGCCTCGGGAGAAATCTTTAAGAGTAAAAAGTAGCTTGAGGGCTGGAGAGATGGCTTAGCAGATCAGGTGCCCACCCGCGAAGCCTAAGAAAGTCCATTCGATTCTCCAGGTCCCACATTTAGTCAGCCGCAAAAAGTGACACAAGGGCGCAATGCTGCACTTGCCCACAAGGGGGCGCATGTATCTGGAGTTGGTTCACAGTGGCTGAGAGGCTGCTGGCGCACCCATTCTCTTTCTCTCTCTCTAAAAATAAAAAAGTAGCTTGAGCAGAGTGACAGTTAATGGAGGCACAGGGCACATCCAGTCCAGATGGAGAATGGAGGAAGCTGAGGTAAGATATGGTGAAGTGTTTTAGACAGCTGGAACATAGAGTTGGGTGCCACACTGATGAATCAAAGTTGGATTGCTGACCAGGAAAACAAGGTGAAAGATTAAACAAAATGGCTGCAGGAGATATTAGGCACCAAGGACACACGGGACTGGTAACCTTGGGAGGCACAGCCACTGTTGAAGGAAAGAGAGAAGAGCTGGCCAGTTGGATCCATATGTTGAAACCATCTTTTCAGTTTTCAGTCTTGATTTAGCTTATGCGCCTAGGTGTTTTACATAGGTTTGTGTTGTTCTAGTTTGGTTGGTTTTTATTTGTTTGCAAGCAGGAGAGCTAGAGAGAAGAAAAACTGCAAAAGAACTCCAGATGCAATCTCCACTTTGTGTGACTGGCTTTATGTGGGTCCTGGGGAATCCAACCTGGGTCGTTAGGCTTTTCAGGCGAGTGCCTTAACCACTGAGCAATCTCTCTAGCCCTTCTATTCTTTTTTAAGGCTGCTTTTCTTTTTCTTTTTTAAAAAATAATACAATGGAAAGAAAGAGACTTTCTCTTTCTCTTTACTTCTACACAGCAGGCAGAACCTAATCATGTCAGGCCGCAGAAGAAGCGCTCATGTTTCCCAGCTATTACTCTAGCTAATGACCCTGCCACTGCTGTGATCAGACGCCTCGTGTTTCAAGCTGATTCGAGTCTCCTTTAAACCCACTTCAATTTCCCTGCCCAGAAGAATATTCCTGCAGTGCGTTCTCCTTACCTAACGTGATATTAATTTGGTCAGTGACCATTTGAGTTACGAAACATGACATGTGTGACATGTGTCATTCTGAGCTCTTTGGCTTTATTTTGTGTGTGTTTCCAACCACATAACCAGCACTGGGTTCTTTCCCTGATTCTGAGTCCTTTGATTTTGGCCCAACTGATGATATGTTATGACATAGCTCCTTAGTGGTTTTTATAAACAGGAAAACCCAAGCGAACCCCACTAGCAGCACATGGTGATAAACCAAGAGCTGGGCTGTGTAGGGTAGTGGGGGATGCGCATGCACACATCCTAGGGGAAGGAAAATAGTCCCATGGGGCACCACTGGTTGTTCTAGTGCTTGGTAAATAACCACCCCTCCCCCATCCTTCAGAGCCAAGGCATTTCCCTTGCACACATGTCCCTGTTCTTTTCCGTTTCTGTATTTCTTTCTCCCCATGGGACTCCAGGCTGTGCACAGTTAGGTAACAAAGAATTATCAGGAAAACATCATCTAGGCTGGACGTATTTGTTTCCATGGTTCCTGAGAAGTTGGGGTGAGGGAAGGAGGTGAAACTCCCTTGCTAAAAGCAAATCTATTCTTTTCTCCTTTCAATGCATAAACACGTACAGTGTCCCTCTGGGCAAAGGAGCCAGACCCCACTTAGGGCTCATTTAGATTCTGCATGAGAAGGAGATATTGTGTTTTTCTTCATTATGAGAGCGACTATTTCTTCCAATTGACCATTTCCCCCTCGCTCTTCGCCAAAGTAGCCTGTTTACAATCTATTCTTGCAGATTACAGTACTTAGTAGAGACAAGTAGAGAGAAATTCAGACTCTGAAAAGCTTTGAGACATCCCACAGAGTTGGAATGCTTTTTTCAAAGAGGAGGGAAAAAATCTGTAAATGTGTATATACTTGCCCAAGTCCCTGAAAAGCCAGCTGGGCAGCCTCTAAGCGACTCCCATCCAGGGACAACAATAGCCTGTGTCAGAAGTCAAGGGACAGGAGGCTGAGAACTAATAATAATTTTGCACTTACACAGCAGTTTTTATCCGAAGACCTCAGAGTGCTTTATAAACATTAATTAAATTGCCCAACAGCCCTGTGAGGTGGCTGTGTATCACTATTTCCAGTTGGCAGGGGGCAAGGGAGGAGAAGTGTTTGCATGGAGTGAAGTTGGAACCAGGCCATGCTATGATGCATGTGGATTGGAGACTCAGAAAAAAAACGACCTGGGTGTTTTCCTTGTGAGTTCGAGGTTGTGGTCAGGAGTATGGTACCCACTGGGCCAAGGACATGGTCTGGGGATTTCCCAGCCGATCCCAGCTTATGCATAAATAAAATAGACCACCATCCCCAATGGGCACTAGCATGGCCTCCTACAACCTTACCGCCATGTTCCAGGTAACCATCATTATACACTCCCTTCTTATGGTGGGGCCGCGCTAGCAAACACAGTGATTATTGTGTGACTTTTCCTGGATAGACATGGGTACATAACTATAGGGCATTGAGAACACACCAAAGCAACAGTTCCACCCAAGTCTAGCTCGGTGAAGCAACAATGAGTTTATCAGGGCTATTTCCAGGAGCATGGATGAAGGGTTGCTTAGAGGCACGTGAATGACTCCAGGGCAGCTGCGTTATCACCACAAGGCCCATCCTAACATGGGTGAGAACTGAGTTCTGCAAACTGCATCTCTGGAACATTCTGTTCCACATGCAGGCAGTCTCCTCTCCCCAGCAATTGCCCTCTCCGGGGGATTAGCCTTGTGCATCCTGAAACCTTCACGAGCTTCCTGAACCTTCCACATTTTGTTAGCTTCCTAGTCTTAGGAGCCTCTCTCCTCCCTCAATTAGGAGGAAATGTTTCAATTCTGAGGAAACAGCTGTACAACGGTGGCTCTGATGGCTTCTAATTAGAGCCAGGAGGGCAGTGTGGCATTTAGTCTGCTCAACAGAATATGCCAGGATGGAGTATTCATATCAGCTCCACGTGTGACCTAAGGTAGGTATTGCATGGAACTTAGACCCCCAAACATAGCTACTGAAACTCTGACTTTTGCCCGGTCCCCAGCAATGCACCCTTCTTCAGAAGGAAGGCCTTTGGAAATGTACTCAAGATGAGCTTACACTGGACTGAACCGCTGTCCTTCAGGGAAGAGGCAGTTTTGTACACAGACACGTAGATATGAGGAGCCCTCGTGAAGACAGACAGAAGCGGAAGCAAGGCTTCCACAAACCAAGATGGCTGGCAGCGCCAGAGGCGAGCAGAGAGGCCTGGAAGAGATCCCTCCCAAGGGTTTTCAGAGGGAGCATGGCCCTGCAATACCATCTGTTCCCCAGAACTCTGGTGGAAAGCCTTTTGGTTGTTCTATGGCAGCCCTAGAAATGAATGGAATGGCTAAAATATAGACGCTCCCAAATACAGGGTGACTAAAGCACTCATCCATCTAAAATCACATCCCACCGTCACAGTGATGGGGGAAGGGTTCCTGGGGTCATGGTGATGGCACACTCCAGCTGGTGACCCTGACAGGTGGGGGAAATGCATTGTGATGGGGGTCATGGTGACATCACCGTGGTCTTCTGGGTTGGAAGGTGTTGGTTCCAGCCCACAAGGTCATGTTGAATTGCAGTTGTTAAATGCCTTGAGGGCATTCCATGTTTCATCCCTTCCATAGCATAGAAAATTGAAGATTTCACCTCGAATCCAATGCTCCTCCTCGATCAAGGGTAGCAAAAAAGGAAAAAAAAAAAAAAAAAAAAAAGACAGCTATAAAGTAAGACCCCAAAGGCTGGAAATGCCATTAACTTGTCATGGGTGAGTTTGCAGGCATTCAGGACCAGACATCATCTGTTGTATTCATTCTTAGTCCTACACTTTTCAGCGTTTTTCTTTCAAAAAAAAAAAAAAAATACAAGCGTTCCCAGCAGGGGCAGCATGATTTACAATACATTCCGGTCTGAAAAAGAAATGAGAGTTAGATGTGAATTGGAAAGCAGCCACTATCACTCACTAGCTCTATGGTATTACACAAGTCACTTGCCCTCTTGGGGCCTCAATTTACTCATCTGCTACCTGGGTGTAAAAACAGTTCTGAGGAAAACAAACAAACAAAAAACCACAAAACAAAACGAAAAGGTTGGGCGTGGTGGCTCACGCCTTTAATCCCAGCACTCACGCAGGAGGTGGAGGTTAGGAGGATCACCATGAGTTGACCGAGACTACATAGTGAATTCCAGGTCAGCCTGGACTAGAGCGAGACACTACCTCAAAAAATAAAATTAGGGGTTGGAGAGGTGGCTTAGCGGTTAAGGAGCTTGCCTACAAAGCTTAAAGCCCCAGATTCGATTCTCCAGTACCCATGTAAGTCAGATGCACATGGTGGTGTGTGCATCTGGAGTTCATTTGCAGTTCATGGAGGCCCTGGTGCACTCTCTCTCTCTCATAAATAAATAAAAATTAAATAAAAAAATAAAAATTACTCTCAGATTTGTAGATTTGTATATAAAAGGCTGGTCTAGGGAAAGTGATAAATTATCATTTGCAGTTTCTCCTGTTGAGCACTGAAGAGCAGAAACTAAGATGTCAGCATGCAAGCTGGAGGGGAGGCAGAGACAGAGACCCACCCAAGTGGAAAGATGTTGCATAATTGGGTCTGTCGTTGAGATGCTAATTATGGAAACCTTGCTTCCTTCTCCACCTGGCTTCAGGGATCCCCACTCCAAAGATCTTTCTCTTGGGATCACCCAAGAGTGGGATTGAGAGTACCCCATTGCTTGCAGTAGGCTAGCAATGGGCAGTGGGGCTCCCTCCTTTACTTTTTCTCTCTGAAGCTAGCTGGGTTTACATCCTGGGGAGACTGAGGGATGGGTGCGAGGGGTAACACACAGCAGCTCCAGCTGTAGGCAGGACACTCTGCAAGCTGTGTGCCAAGCAGCCCCAAGGCAGGAAGTAGAATCGCTCCCATCCTTAGGTTAAGCACCACATCTTCAGAACCTGTTTAGTATTTTTTTATTTTTATTTTTATACTACTGGGGATTGAACCTAGGATCTCACACATGCCAGGTAAGTAAGTGCTCTACCACTGAACTATAGCCCTAGACTTGGCCTACACTGAAGGAGAGAGAGGAGAACTTGGAAATCTTACTTTCTTTGAATGTGATCTTTGAACCCCAGTTAAATCCATGAGGTCCAATTTCCCCAAACTGAAGTCATCTTTATGAACTGCCTCATGATCTTTTAGTATATTTTTTAAAACATTTGGACATGCTTGAGTACAACTTTATTTCTCCAGGCTTTCTATGGCCAAAGGACATTGGTAACAACCTTGATTAAAAACCCCTCTGAGCCAGGTGTGATGGTGCACGCCTTTAATCCCAGCACCGGGAGGCAGAGGTAGGAGGATCGCCGAGAGTTCGAGGCCACCCTGAGACTACATAGTGAATTCCAGGTCAGCCTGAGCCAGAGTGAGACCCTACCTCGAAAAACAAACAAACAAACAAACAAACAAACAAACAAACAAACAAACAAACAAACCTCTGAATTGGGTGTGGTGGCACACACCTTTGATTCCAGCACTTGGGAGGCTGAGGTCAGAGGATCACTGAGAGTTTGAGGACAGCCTGAGACTACAGAGTGAATTCCTGGTCAGCCTGGGCTAGAGCGAGCCCCTATCTTGTGAGAACAAACAAACAAAACAAGCCCCTCTGATGTCACATTCTCCCATAGAATGAGCCGAGTATCCATGGCACAGGCCTGACTCTTGCCGGGCACAGGAGGGGTCCTCCCCTGCCTCTGGCTGGCCCTGCAGCTCTGCTCCTCCACTGCAGGCTTGACTCAGCATCTCTTGTCCCCACGCCCTGCTGAGGCTGCAAGCAGACTGCTGCCACTCCGGCTGGGCTTGTGAGCTGCAAAGCTTCTCTTGCCAGTGGAAGCTTCCCCATAGTAAGCTAAGATCTTGAGCTTTCTTTCAGTTCCTGCAACTGGGCTGCCTTCTGCTACCCCAATGCTACTTTCAGAAATTGTTGCCCCCCAACAATTTGCCAAAGAACCATGGAAGGGCCCAGGCCAGCCAGCTGCCGCTGCCGGAAGCTGCCCTGCCCCCGTGGGCTTTGCAGGTGGAAGGGTTTTTCTCTCTCATCTTCAAGTCTCCAAGTAAGCACTCTCTCAGGCTTCTTTTAACTTTGTGTTTTTGAGATATCCTCTCACTAAGTTGTTTATTTAGGTTGGCTTTGAACCAATTTCGTAGCCCAGGCTAGTTTTTAACTTTCTATCCTCCTGTCTCAGCGTCTTAAGTAGCTGGGATTATGTGCCTGTGCTACCAGGCCTGGCTTCAAGACTTAATTCCAGCTGGGCGTGGTGGCACATGCCTTTAATCCCAGCACTCGGGAGGCAGAGATCGCCAAGAGTTCGAGGCCACCCTGAGACTACATAGTGAATTCCAGGTCAGCCTGAGCTAGAGTGAGACCAAAAAAAAAAAAAAAAAAAAAAAAAGACGTAATTCCAGAAAGGTCTCGCATCTTTATATTCAGTCTTTCAATAATATTTTGAAGGAAGTGTGAAAGCTGAGGATACAAAGTGGCATCATTCTTTTTAAAAAATATATTAATTAATTAATTTATTTATTTATCAGTAGGGAGACAGTGAGCATGCCAGGGCCTCCTGCCACTGCATATGAAATCCAGACACATGTATCACTTTGTGGGTCTGGCTCTACATGGGTATTGGGGAACTGAACCTTAGCCAGCAGGCTTTGCAAGAAAGTGCCCTTAACCCCTGAGCCATCTTTTCAGAGCCAAAGGCTGTCATTCTTCTCAGACCTGGCAGATAAAGTCATATCAAGAGCCAGGGAGTGCTGAAGGGAGAGGCTTTCTGCTTCTATTCTAAGTTAAGTACTTTCGCCAGGACTTCTTCAAGGCGCACAGGACTGAAAATCCTTCTCAGCCTACAGGCATTCTATGTAATGCCTACCCCCAATTTGGGGCTAGAGAGATTGCTCAGTGGTTAAGGCACTTACTTGCAAAGCCTAAAGACCTAGGTTTGATTCCTCAGTACCCATGTAAAGTATAAGGTGATGCATGTGTCTTAAATTTGTTTGCAGTGGCTAAAGGCCCCGGTGAGCCCAATCTCTACCCCCTGCCTCTCTCTCTCTCTCTCTCATAAATAAATAAAATATTTTTAACTCAAAAAATTTTAAATTTAATTTTAATTTATTTATGAGCGAGAGAGAGAGAGAGAGAAAATGGGTGTACCAGAGCCTCTAGCCACTACAAAAGAACTCCAGATGCTTGCACCCCCTTGTGCATCTGGCTTATGTGGGTACTGGAGAATTGAACCTGCATCCTTAAGCTTTCCAGACAAGTACCTTAACTGCTAAACCATTTCTCCAGCCCAACAAAATAATTAAAAAAAAAAAAAAAAAGAATGCAGCAATTCAGGACGCCTCTTGTGAAGAAATAACTCCTGACTACTGTCTACAAGATAAGTGAAGTTTGTGTTCAAGTATCTTATATACATTTCTCCCCCCCTTTTTTTTTGCATTTTAAAATTTCATTTCATATATATATGTTTTTCAAGGTAGGGTCTTGATCTAGCCCAGGTCAAGTCTCAGGGTGATCCTCCTATCTCTGCCTCCCAAGTGCTGGGATTAAAGGAGTATGCCATCATGCCTGGCTTAAAAAATATTTTTATTATTTATTTGCAAGGAGGAGATAGAGAGAGAGAGAGCACACATCAGGGCCTCCAGCCACTACAAACGAACTCCAGATGCATGTGTATTCTGGGGAATCAAAGTCAGGCTGCCAGGCTTTGCAAGCAAGCACCTTTAACCACTAAGCCATTTTTTTTTGAACATACCTAGTGTACTATACCTATGTTCCAATTGTAATGCCTTTTTCTGTTCAAATAGATGCTATTGTTCTTTGAAGAATGTCTGTCTGGTTGTTAACTCTGACTTACAAAAAGCTTCTGTGCTTGGCAGCCATGTTTCTGAGGCTCTCTCTGCTTCTTTCTATGGTAGTGATTGAGTTCTGGGCTTTGTTAAAGCAAAACGACAAACGATCAACAACAAATTCCTACCAAATTTTCTGCTCAGGTGCGCAAGAGCTGCTGAAGATCCCACCTCAGGGTGATGCCCACATTCCCTTGGGCTCCTAGAACCTTTCCTGGGGAGACACAGGACAACCGGACCCCAGTCTCCTTCAGCTTCGGAGTGCAGTTCCTTTGTGACCTCCCTGTAGTCTGTCTCAGAACAGCACTAGCTGACTGGGATGCGGCCATGAAGGTGAGTCTAGGAGGAGTGTGGAGTGTGGAGAGGAAGAGAAACTCCTGGCTCCATTCCTGGCTTCCTGTTGACTGTCACGTTGGCTGGGGATGCCATGCGGACATCATCTGTCTCCTTTACCCTCACCAGAGTCCTATTGTCCCTGTTCCCTCATGCTTGGTAGAGCAGACCAGGCCAAGCCACAAATGTAGTAACAGGAAGTGGAAGAAAAGCAACCCAGGATCCATTAAGAGAGGGGCGAGAAGAGGCCCTAGGAAGCAGGATGCAACCCATGTCTGAGGAGCTTGGGATTTGTGTCAGGCACTTTGCATCCATTAACTTTCTCCCACTTCACAGGTCTGGTAACTGGGCCTCAGCGACGTTGCAGAAAGTCTCCGGGTGCATAGCGAACAGGAGCTAGACTCGGGTTTGTGGATCTGCATGACTTCTGGTCTCTGGATGTTTCCACCAGACCTTAAAATATGTGCTCCTGGGAATAGGAATATAATGCTTCTACGTCTACAGAATCAGCTCAGCTCCCCTGTGCGCCTCACTCCTTGTCATTCATGTGGCTTCCCATCCAATGCATGCAACAATCTCTGAGGTGACAGAAATGTCAGGGAGAGGTGCAGGGCAGCCGCGGGCATGATCTTGAAGCTCAGACCCTATCTGCTGTTGACCGCAGGTGGCTGGAATGAGACAGGGAAGACTATGAGCGACATGACCTCTAGACCCAAGAGGTTCCCCGAGAGAGCCTGGGTTACATCTCCTTGGTAAGTTCGATCTGTACTGCAAGCCCATGGGGAGTAGCTAATGCTGTCTGACAAGTAACCTTGAGAGACTTACAGTGGTTATATTTTCAGCTGGTTGGAGCCAGTCTAGGCCGGTTTCTCCAGGGTGTTAGGTGTGAGTGGAAGCCTGTGAGTCTGCACTGCACACATGGATTTGGCTCAGCCCCTTCAGTGTTCAGTGTGATTATCTCACGGAGGGCACAAGCGACACCTCTCTGTTCCCTAGTGAGAGCCAGTCTCCTGGCCTCCTCCTTTCTCCTCTGGAAGAACAATGCAGCACTTGTTCCAAGCCCACTGTGAAAGTTTGCATTTAGTGACCTTCGGCACTAGTCATTCTGTCCTATGGGGATTGAAATTGATCCCCCCTTCTGTGTGTGAACACAACCTGAGTGCACATCTCTTTTAAAATGCCCATCTCAGGTGTGTGCTGAAAGGTGAAAGCCCCTTGAAAAAATAAATGTGAAAAGTTGTTTCGAAGAATGTTCTCGATAACCTAACCCTGTGGATGGTCCAGATTGTGCTTGAATTTTCACCATGTTTTTTAATTTCTCCAGGCCACTTATGTGCGTGCATTTTTGCATGTGTGCGTGCATGCATATATGTAGAGGTGAGATGGATGGCTAAAGCCGAGGATACAAATGGTCCAAATCCTTCCCCATGTGGCTTGGAGATTGTGTTCTTTGACACAACAATGAAAATGTCTAAAAAGTCATAACTCAAGAAAAAGCTTTAATGGCTTACATTTTAAAAAATGATTTAAAAATGAAAATGAGGGGTGGAGAGATGGCTTAGCGGTTAAGGCACCTGCTTGCCAAGCCTAAGAATGCTGGTTCGATCTCCAGGTCCCACGTTTAGCCAGACGCAAAGTGATGCAAGGGCACAATGCCACACTTGCCCACAAGGGGGCTCACTTGTCTAGAATTCATTCACAGCAACTGAGAGGCCACTGGTGTGCCCATTCTCTCTCTCTGCCTCTTCCTCTGTCTCTGTCTCTCTCAAATAATAATTAAAAAAATCAAAATGAGTGCCAAAAAAAGTTGTGATGAGCAAAATACCAAAATTGAAATGAATAAACCCATCAGCATAACTGTTTTTTCCCTCTGTTCCCCACTGTAGGCACTACTTGAATTAGGGAGCAGGTTTGTTTTCTCTAATATTTATTTTTATTATTTATTTATTTATTTATTTATTTATTTATGAGAGAGAGAGAGAGAGAAAGTCAGATAGACAGAGAATGGGTGCAACAGGGCCTTTAGCACTGCAAAGAAACTCCAGATGCATGCACCTCCTTGTGCATCTGGCTTATGTGGGTCCTGGGGGATTGAACCAAGGTCCTTTGGCTTTGTAGGCCCAGGTTTGTTGTTTTGGTGAGCTAAAGACATTAGCCAGCATTTATTTCCAGTGATCAAACTGAAAAGGAATTGGTGAATGATTCCTCTGGTTTATAATCATAAAAGTGCAGAATGACATTTTTATTTTATCATTTACTTTGTCATAGCTAAAGTCATTTTGAATGCTTAGTCCATTTGGGTTGCTATAAAAAATATCTGAGACTAGCTACTTTATAAAGAACGGATATTTGTTTGGCACACAGTCCTGAGGTCCACGAGCCTGCCCCTAGCCTCAGCTTGCAGTGGGGACTCTTGATAGATAACACCACATGCCTGAATCATGTGTGAGCGTTCCTACTGTGAAAGAGGAAGTAAGAACTAGTCAAGAAAGCCAAACTCACCTTAAACCTACCTGGAACTAACTGTGTTAAGTCAGCTTTTTATCCTTATGGCAAGATATCTGAGCAAACAATTTATGAGAAAGAAATATTTATTGTGGCTCACCGTTTTGGAGGTTTCAACACATAATTGCACTTTTGGCAGGAAATCATGGAGGGGGTGTATGGTAGAACAAAACTGCTCCTTTTAAACACACACTCCAATGGCCTAACTTCCTCTTACCAGCCCTACCTTCTAAAGATTCCACCACTTCCCACTAGTGCCACAGGCTGGCTGACCAACCTTTAACACAGGAGCTGTTGAGGGACATTAAAGACTCAAACTGGGGCTGGAGAGATGGCTTAGCGGTTAAGGCATTTGCCTGCAAAGTCAAAGGATCCTGGTTCAATTCTCCAGGACCCACGTAAGACAGATGCACAAGGGGGCACATGCATCTGGAGTTTGTTTGCAGTGGCTGGAGGCCCTGGCATGCCCATTCTCTCTCTGCCTCTTTTCTCTCTCAAATAAATTAATAAATAAAGTATATTTTAAAAAAGGACTCAAACTGTAAAACTCCCTCAAGATAGCATTAATCACTTTGGAAAGTTGTACCCCAATGATTATCTACCTCCTGTGGATCTGACCTCTTAAAGGTAGCCATTACTTGATACCATTATGTAGAGACCAGCTAGAAGCATAGGAACCTTTGAGGGATGAATGGAATGCCAAGGAGAATAAGAGAAGAGGAATAAGTTTTCTTGGGGCATGGGCCCAATTCTGTATATCCCAGGAGGATCTGATAGATACTTACGTACGGTGGATGCGTGGGTTAATTTGTGGTCTGTATCCCAGGGATTCTCAAGGACTCCCAGCCATGGGAGGATCTGATAGATACTTACGTATGGTGGATGCGTGGGTTAATTTGTGGTCTGTATCCCATGGATTCTCAAGGACTCCCAGCCATGGGGGGATCTGATAGATACGGTGGATGCGTGGGTTAATTTGTGGTCTGTATCCCATGGATTCTCAAGGACTCCCAGCCATGGGAGGATCTGATAGATACTTACATACGGTGGATGCGTGGGTTAATTTGTGGTCTGTATCCCAGGGATTCTCAAGGACTCCCAGCCATGGGAGGATCTGATAGATACTGAGGTATGGTGGGTGCACGGGTTCACTTGTGGTCTGCATCCCAAAGATGCTCCAAGGACTGCCAGCCATGAGAGGCTGCCCTGAAAGTGCTGCATCCCAGCCAGACTGCCAGCCATGAGAGGCTCATCCCCAGACAGTGGTCCCCAGGCACAGGACGGCAGGTGTCATTTTAATCACAGCTGCCCTTTCAGGATATGTCCTGATGGCTTCTGGAGTTCACAGAGAAGCTGGCTGTTTCGAAATTGTGAGGTTGACCTCCATGCCACAGCTCCACTGCACACTGGAGCATTTCCTGACAGATCTGTCTAACCCCAAATGAAATGACATTTCCTGGCGAGAGATGGACCAAGGGTTGAGACTATCGCAGTAAACACTCTGCTGCGTCTGGGCTGGGCCTTCTCACCCCCTCGCTTAGGTTTTTCTGGCTCTATTAACTGGCAAGGTCATGGGGTGACCCTGGGAGCTTAGAGTCTGATTTGGAAAATGAGGTCAGTGAGAGACTGCCTGCCCGACTGTGGTTTTCAATGTTAACGTCTCCTGTACACCCTTTCCCCATTTCAAACCTACTCTTCTTACTCCATTGGGAGGTGACCTCATGTCTGTACAGCAAAACAGACCTTCCCAGTCTGACCTCCTTAACCACTTAGAGCCCTCCTGCCACCACAAGGACCCTTTTCAAATACTGATGTGATCCTGCCCATCTACTTTTCTAGAATCTTCTATAACTCCTAGCCTAGAAGCAAAGGAGCAAGCCCGCATTTTGGCTCTGCCCACCTCACTGCGCTGAAGGCTCTCTGCCTGACATGTCTCAACCTCTGCGTGTTACTTCACACGCCCCTCTGCCAACCCCATCACAATCCTGCATCCTGCCAGGTACCAGCTTTCTTAGAGCTGGGTGGTGGTGAGGTCTTAGGTACCTGCATGGGGACTTTGATTGGCTGCCCTGATGTTAGCTGTCTGCCATGCTATCCCCTCTGTCCTGCCTGCTAGTATTGCTTCTGGAGCCACGCTTGTCCATTTTATCCACAAATAAGATCTTGTGTCTCTCAGTGACTGTGTATGAGGACCAGCTGCCTGGCTGGACAAGCAGAGCATTAGGGCTTCCTGCCTGTTTCACGAAGTTCGTTCAGTCCCCTCATGCTCTTGTCTCTCCCTTCAATGACAGCTGGGGCCACTAACTCCCAAGCCTTTCTCAGGTTTTAGAGGCACAGGCGTTTCCTTACCTTTGACGTCCCTCTTTGCAGGCACTTAAGACCCAGTGGCTCAGGTTCACTTCATTTTTCTCAGCTATAAAATGATATCAAAATTTTACAGAATTTCATCAAAAGGGTGGAATAAGCTAGTAGTCTCTCTGGTGGCATCTAAGCCTCAGGCTGCCTTCTAGTTAGTGAAGGCATTTAGGTTTGGTGAATGCCCATTAAGTGACATGCAGAGAATACCCAAACATGAGTAAGTGCATTTGGAATTACCAGGGCACCATGGTGGGATGCATGTGGCATAGCGAACCATGCCAATACTCTGGGTGGCTGACGCCAGGGGAAGCTCTCGGAAGAAAAATGAAGAGGGTGACATGATATGTTTTGATCAATAATTCTTGGCGGCAGGATCAGTAACAAAGGTGGTGTCAGTCCAAGATTTGAAAGGTGGCTGGAGGATGTCTGGGTGGGTAGCACATGAAATGCTAATGGGTGACACCCACCTATAATCCCAGTGCTGGAGGCAGAGGGGTGCAGCTCGTCTGGCCCAGCTGATTGGCCAGACTAGCTGAGTTGGTGAGCTCTGGATTCTTAATAAAGTGGCCAAGCAACTGAGGAAGGCACCAGGTGTCAACTTCTGGCCTCCACACCCTTGTGCATACACGATACATGTGCACTCTCACACATGTGTATACCCATATGTATATGAACACACTGCACACACATATATCTGTTTTTTTAAGTCATTATGCCAGGTATAGTAGAAGCATTAGGGAGGCAGAGGTAGGAGGATCGCTGAGAGTTCAAGGCCACCTTGAGACTACGTAGTGAATTCCAGGTCAGCCTGGGCTAGAGTGAAACCCTACCTCAAAAAACCAAAAAAAAAAAAAAAAAAAAATTGTTGGGGGGGCTGGAGGAAAGGCTTAGCAGTTAAGGCATTTGCCTGCAAAGCCAAAGGACCCAGGTTCGATTCCCCAGAACCCACGGTAGCCAGATGCACAAGGGGGCGCATGCATCTGGGCTTCGTTTGCAGTGGCTGGAGGCCCTGGCACACCCATTCTCTTTCTCTCCCTCTCTCTCCCTGCCTAGTTCCCTCTCTCTCTCAAATAAATAAAATAAAATGTTGTTGGACATGTTCTTGCATAAGGCTGTAGCGACCTTTGTGTTAGGCTGTGTGTTCTGGCAGTCTTGGTGAGTGGTCCTTGCTAGCACAATATATACGTGACTTCTCATGCTTAGTAATGTCCCTGCTTAATTTAATTAATCAAACAATTGTTAGTTTTTAAATTTTTTTTTAGATAGGGCCTCATTATGTAGCTCAGACTCATAAACCTCCCACCTCAGCCTCCCAAATGCTAGGATTCCATGTGTACATCGTGGCTCACATTTCCTTATTATTGTTTCTTGTTGGGGCTTAACAAAAGTGACTCCACTTTGATTCTGACAACTTTCATTACCCTGCACAAGGTCCTGAGTTCAATTTCTAGCACTGCAAAAACGAAACAAGAACCTGTTTTATTTTCTTCCTTATTACGCTAGAGTCAGAAGGGGCAGTCTGGAATCACGGCGCAGGACCGCTGTCAAATTAATTCACGTTTGCTTTTAGGGTAAAGAAGCATGCTGCTTGTGCACGTGAAGATTTTGAAATGATGCTCTATGTTAATAGACATGTTGGTTAATTGACTCATGAGCTTAGTGTTGGGTAAGAGGTTTTTTTTTGCAGAGGTTTGAGCCGGAGCAGAGCTGCGGGGCCTTCTTAGAGAGGTGTGAGTGACATCACCCTCTGGCAGGGGCAGGAACCACATAACCTGTGTCCCCTCTGTGACTTGGCTCAAGGTTCAGGATAAATGTTATTGGGCTAATTAAATGGTTTAGAGCCCTTGAAAAAAAAAGACCAAGTTTTCATTGTGCTTTCCAAGATGGGCTGTAATTTTTATTTAAACACACATAAGCCACACAAGTCTGACCTGCATTCCTGCTCAATGTATGGAGCTGTTCTTTGGAGTGCGTGTGATTACCCTCAATTAGTACTTGGGGAGCCATGTGCTGCCCCTTGCTGGCAATGACCAAGTCACCAGGGAAGTGTGGACAAAAATCATAGCACCGCAGTGAGTTTTGGAAAGGAAAACCAGCAGATGTGCCCCGCGCCTGACTCGTCAGTTTTCCTTGGGACTTGTTTGCACGTTCTACGGGGTTCTGATTCCCTGAGGCCCACGGTTGCTTTTTGTCATTATTACTGTGTGTAAGAACAACTCTCTGGGTGAACGCGCCAAGCCTTTCACATGGCCCCCAAATGGAAAAATCATTTAAACAGAAAATGAAGTTTACTTTGGCATCCGCCCTCACAGGTCATTAGCCTGAAAATGTACCCTTGACATGGCTGGCGGGTTTCAGGGAAGGTCTCGTAGCTATGCAGGGTTTATATGATATTTCCAGTGAGGCAATCTTCTGTCCACGGATTCCACCGAGTCCTGAGCTGCCTGGGTCTCTGCTTGGGACACGGTGTACCTGTCCCATCTTCCTTGTCATGGGAAGGACTGTTCCTTTCTAGAGGGGTCACACGTTCCTTGCTCAAGCATTTGACTTGGCAGGCAAGCTCCCCATCTGTCTTTCACACCTCGACCCTCTGAACTCACCATCCCACCTCTTACTCTGCACCAGGACATCATAAATGGAAAGAGCTGTGGTTTCTTATTCCCTGGGTGACCCTTCTTTTTTTTTTTTTGGTTTTTCGAGGTAGGGTCTCACTCTGGCCCAGGCTGACCTGGAATTAACTATGTAGTCTCAGGGTGGCCTTGAACTCATGGCGATCCTCCTACCTCTGCCTCCCGAGTGCTGGGATTAAAGGCGTGCGCCACCACGCCCGGCTCCTGGGTGACCCTTCTTGACAAGCGTGTGACCTCAGAGGATTTGGTCTGGTTTGGGTAACCCTGCCCTGTATGCAGTTAACTCTCTCTCTGACATGGCTGACTTGCATCTCATGCAGGAAGCAGCATTCCCATCCCACACACTGCCAGGTTTGGGAGCATGGGGAGATCACTAATGGCCTGTGGCTTGCTCAGGTTTATGTGTAAGCTTGCTTGGAAAGCCGCACCAGTAGGGCCACGACCCCCTGGCTTTCCAAGCTGTAACCTTGGTTAGATGCACTAGCTCAGAGTGTCCTTTGAGAAGGGGTCATCAAATCAGATGAAAGCTGGGGCCAGGGTGGGAACTGGAACCAGTCAGACAGTCTTGGGTTGACTCTGAAGGAAGGAGGGGTGGGGTATGGCTGAACTCGTGGGGGCAGGAGATATGGCCCGAAAGATGAAAAGGGAGGATTCTGAGGAGAAAAAATAGACCAGTGAAAATTGATCTCTGGGGGCTAGATAGATGGTTCAGCAGTTAAAGTCACTTGCTTGCAAAGCCTCATAGCCTGGGTTTGATTTCTCAGTACCCATGTAAAGCCAGATGTACAAAGTGGCACATCTATCTGGAATTCGTTTGCAGCAAGAGGCCCTGATATATATATTTATATATTATATATAAATATATATTCATATATTAAATATATATTATATTGTTTTTCGAGGTAGGGTCTCAAAATATATAAATATTATATATATAATTTATTATTTATTTATTTAACATATAAATACATATATATATAATATATATTATATATATATACACGCTATATATATTGTTTTTCGAGGTAGGGTCTCACTTAGCCCAAGCTGACCTGGAATTCACTATTCACTCTGTCGTCTCAGGGTGGCTTCAAACTCACAGTGATCCTCCTACCTCTGCCTCCCGAGTGCTGGGATTAAAGACATGCTTGCCACACCCAGCTAATAAACTATTTTCTTAAAAAAATTGATCTCTGGCACTTCATGTTGACATAGTGTGTACAGGAACTGAAAAAAACCAGACTGGGGCTAGACACCCCTTTCAGGGTCAATATGCCAAGTTTGAACTCTGTCTCAGTCACTCACTTTGGGATGTGTCTCTGGGCCTGTTGTGGATGTCATGAAGGCTAAACCATGTTCTTCACACTCACTCACGGCATCCCTAGGAGTCTGTAGTCGTGTGGGGTGAGGCGTCACTGCAAGATGGTAAGACAAGGGACAAGCCTTCCCTACTCCTTTACTGGCTAATGGCCACACTCCGTAGGCCAAGTGACCTTCTGCCCAGTTTATGTCATATTCCTTCTAAGGTAAACCCAGTTGCACGAGCTCCCCAAGATCAAGGGGGGGTCAGGCGTGGGATGAGAGTATCATTTGCTAATGGACAAAAGTCAGCAGAAGCCGGGCGTGGTGATGCACGCCTTTAATCCCAGCACTAGGGAGGTAGAGGTAGGAGGATTGCCATGAGTTCGAGGCCACCCTAAGACTACGTAGTGAATTCCAGGTCAGCCTGAGCTAGAGCGAGACCCTACCTTGAAAAACAAAAAAAAAAAAAAAAAGAAAAAAAAAGTCAGCAGAACATGGGTGAACAATTATCAAAGAAAATCCCCAAGGAAGACATGCACACGGCAGCCAGGCAGCCTCTCACGAGGGACAGAAAATTATTGAGTGTAATTTTCCAAATGTGGCACCAGCAGGGGGGCACTGAATGCACACACCATCAGACCAGTAAAGAATTAGCCTCCATGCTGGGATCTGGACATTTAAACCCTTAGTAATACAAGATTTTTTTTCTCCCCTCTTTTTCTTCTTCTTTTTTTTCTTTTCAGTGAAAAGTTCAGATTGATGGGAGTTTATTTGACGCTACGTGGGAACACAGCTAGGTCACTTCTTTATGTTGTCATCATGTTTGATTCTAATCACTCTGAATAAAACACTTCAATTTTAGTCCCACAAAATGTAATTTTGTTTGTTTTGTTTTATTATTTCAACTTACCAAGATCTTTGTAAGACTGAGGCTTGTGGTGTGCTTTCTGATGTCTGCCAATTTGATATTCACGTTTGATATGCTTTTATTGACAAAAATATTCGAAGGGGGCTGGGGATATGGCTCACCAGTTAAAGGCACTTGCTTGCAAAGCCTTCTAGCCCAGGTTCAATTCCCTAGGACCCATGTAAAGCTAAACTCACAAAGTGACACCTGTGTCTCATTTACAGTGGAAGAGGTTTGGGTACACCCGTTCTTTTCTCTCCTTCTCTTCTCCTCTCTCTCTCTCCATCAGATAACATATTTTTAAAAATGTTGAAGGATCAGGAAAGGAACATGATCTATAGAATTCCATTAAGAGACCTATTTCCAATTTAATATTGATCCATGAACTCTTTGGGAATTTCAAAGCCAACTACTGACCGCTTAACCTGATATGCAAAGCTTGCCCCACTCCTTTAATAGCTAATGGCCACACTGCCTAGGCTAAGTGGGACCTTCTGCCCCATCTATGTTACATTTCTTCTAAGGTAAGCTTCTTGACCTAACTTCCCACCGCGGGGTCCTGCTTTATATCCCCTAGTCATGCCCGCTTCCTGCTCACCCTGACTTTATTTTATTTTTTTATTTTAAAATTATTTTTAGTTTTTCGAGATAGGCTCTCACTGTAGTCCAGGCTGACCTGGAATTCACTATGTAGTCTCAGGGTGGCCTCGAACTCACTGTGATCCTCCTATCTCTGGCTCCCAAGTGCTGGGATTAAAGGCATGTGCCACCACACCCGGCTTTCACCCTGACTTTATAAAGAGTGATCATTCTATTTCTTCTGGCCTGTTGTAAACAAACAACAAGCAACAAAAACTGGTTCATTCCAGTTCGCTCATTTTAAAATTGAACTTGAAAAATGAATTTTGCAATGTGCAATAGTTTCCGAAAGATGTTGGGGTGGAGCTCAGGCAAGCCAAAGATTCCCTCCCTGAGCAGACAAGGATGGAGAGGAAGTAGCCAACTTCTTCTGGAACTTGGGAGCCCCTGTGAATCTTGGGAACACTGTGGACTCTTCCCAGAGAGAACATTGTGCTTACAATTTCAAGGAGTGTATAGCCCCTCCAAATTTTGGGGTTCTTAAGCCCAGAGAAGATGTAAATAATGAAGTTGGTTGGAATGGGGACAATGAAGAGCAAGTGTGGAGAGACAGGATGGCAAAGAAGCAGACCCCCCAGAACCACTCATTTCCTCTTTCTTTGTGTGTGTGGTGTGTGTGCCTGTGTGTGTGTATGTCGGTCTGTGTGTGTGCATGGGTGCATGTGCATTCAGAGGTCAGAGGTCTTCCTCAGGAGCTCTTCAGCCTACTCATTGAGACAGGGTGTCTTGCTGAACTCAGAGCTACCAATTCCTGCTCCAGGATTCCTTGTTTCACGCCTCTTGCATTTGGATGACACGTGTGAGCCACAACTCCTGGCATTTTTTCATGAGTGCTAAGGATCCAAGCTCTGATACTTGTGCAGCCAGAAGTTTACCCACTGAGCCACTTTTCCAGCGCCTACCTTATTTGCAAGGTGTCCTGATCGTTCTCAAGTCTCTTCTCCAAACCTTCTCTTTTCTGGGAATAAATTGAGGGAGGGCTCTTTCCTGCAACTAAAGGCGTCTGCCTTAAAAAATCAGGCCAGCTTCTACCCTGCCATGGAAGCCATAAACTGTAGCTCTGCATCTCTAACACCAACACGGCTGTCCAAGGCTGCATGGTTACCCATCACCTTCTGACTGTGCTAGCATTCCAGGAGTGAGCCAACCCTCCTGGAGCAATGATGTGTCCAGATCCTCATAGTTTCTGGGCTCTAGCCCAGGTTGGACCTCAAACTTTAGACTCAAGTCTCCAACCACTTGTTGATCATCTCCACTTGTGGTCTCATACATACTGTGAATGCAAGTTCAAATCTGAACTTGGTTTTCTCTCTGTAAGAAGGCGAAAAAAAGCACGGCATATACAATTGCTCCCTTGGCATTTTTGTCAGGACTTTCTTTTCTTTCTTTTGGAGAGAGACACAGAGAGAGACAGAGAGAGAGGGAGAGGAAGACAGATAGAGAACAGGCGCGCCAGCAGCCTCTCAGCCTCTGTAAACTAACTCCAGATGTGTGCGCCCCCTTGTGGGAAAGTGTGGCATTGCGCCCTTGCGTCACTTTGCATCTGGCTAAATGTGGGACCTGGAGATTGAAACTGGCATTCTTAGGCTTAGGAGGCAGGTGCCTTAACTGCTAAGCCATCTCTCCAGCCCTTTGTCAGGACTTTCTATTCTGAGAAGCATAGGCACCTTGGCCCCCCTTTTCTTATCGATCCTCAATGAAATTCATTAGCACAGCCGGATTCTCCCCTTTGATGAGTTCTCCCATTGGCATGTTTCTTTCTGCCCATGGCAAACCTCATTCTGCCATCCTGATCCATCACCTGTAGGAATCTGGGCACGGGGAGATGACTCTGTGGGTAAAGTGCCTCAGAACCCAGGCAAAATACCCATTGTGGTGGCCCACAGGGGACCAGAGGGGCCTGCTGCTAGTTTTTCTAGCCCATTTGGGTTCAAGTGAGACACTCAGTCTTACAAAATAAGGTGGAGAATGAAAGAGGAAGATACTTGAGGCTGATCTCTGACCTTCACATACACTCACATACATGTGTGTTCACAGTCATAATGTACACACACACACACACACACACACACACACACACACACACACACACAGTGTTTGGGGTTTTTTACTCGAGTATCTCCAGCCCATGTTCCAGCCTCAGCCCCGTGGCAGTCTATGTTACAGAGCTAAGACACTCCCACTCAGATCTCCATGTATTCTGGTAGACAAAGTCCACATGTCCGAAGTCGCAGGGACTCTAAGACCTGTGACCTATTACATACTTCCAGCCTCCTCTCACTGTCTCCCTACTCATCATTTTTTGCTCCAACTGATTGACCTTCTCACACTTCCTGCCTACACCACAGTTTGAGGTTCTCATAGTCTTCTTTGCAGCTAAATTCTAGTTAGAAGGGAGAGTCTGTCAAGGAACTGTGCATGACACAGCTCTTGGCCAATCATAACATCACATTTAAAGATACTGAATGCAATGAATATACTAAAGGTTTGTGAAAGGTCCCCAGGGTCCCTGCCTCCATGGTCTTTCTGTGGCTCCTTTCTGCCCCACTGACATTTCCTTGACCCCCTCTGGCTGTGTTCACTCTAGCCTTTGCCCTCATAGTTTTGCTCACTCACCCACCCCAAGTTTTTCTTTTTCTTCTTCCAATTTGTTCTTTTAACTGAAACTTCTACACACATTTCTTGGATTTTCCAAATGGATGCTTTTGGTTTAGGAGAAATGACATGTTCCCGAGGATCAGCCTTGATTGGAAAGCTGGGGGAACTCATTATGTTATGTGAACTTCATCCAGTAGATACATTGTAATGAACATATAAAATTTAAGATAGCAGGTTTTTTTTTTTTTTTTTTTTTTTTTTTTGGCTGCAACAGTAATTTCTGGAGCTAGGAATATGACCCAGTTGGTAGAATGCCTGTCTAGCATTCATGAGACCCTGGGCTCAATCTCCATGCATAAACTCAGCATCTTGGAACCTGCCAATCACCCCAGCACTTGGAAGATGGAGGTAGAAGGATCATAAGTTCAGGGTCATTGTGGTGGCTTCAATATTATAGCCCCCATCGATTCCCAGTTTGAACACTTGGTCCCCAGGAAAAGTGGTGCTTTTTGAGCAGGTTGTGGAACCTTTAAGAGACACAGCCTTGCTGGAGGTAGTGTGCCACTGGGGGGAGTGTGCGGCCCTTGAGGGGTTACCTGCCTGCCTGCTTGCTGTTCTCTTTCTTCCTGTTGATGTGATGATACGGCACTGGCTTCCTGCTCTTGCCATGTTTTCTAAACCATGGTGGACTCTGCCCTCTGGAACTGTTAGCCAAACGGAACCCCTTTTCCTACCATAAGCTGCTCCTGGTTGGGTATTTTGTCCACAGAAAATAACCGTGTTGTTTTCAGCTACATAGCGAGTTATAGAACAGACTGTGCTACATGAGACTGTCTCAATTTTTTGTTTTGTTTTGTTTTTTCAAGGTAGGGTCTCACTCTAGCCCAGGCTGACCTGGAATTCACTCTGCATTCTCAGGGTGGTCTTGAACTCATGACAATCCTCCTACCTCTGCCTCCAGAGTGCTGGGATTAAAGGCGTGTGCCACCAGGCCTTGCTCATTTTTTTTTTTTTTTTTTTTTTTTAAAGTAGTTCTGGTCGGCGAAGAATGACAAAAGAAGGGAGAGATGCTGTCACGATTGCTGCTATACTGCCCTCATGGCATTGTTTCTTTATTTTTCCTTTGTCTAGAACCCCCATCAGAAACCAGGAAGAGTCTCTCCCAGGACCTCTTAAAAGGCTCACACCAAATAAACTTGGAAAATAATTCCAAAGAAAGTGGATTGTCTTCTTTACATAGAAGCAAGCTGCTGTGATATGGAAGCCTGCAGCTCTTGCTCTTTCATTAAAAGTTGATTTACTCAGAGTGTATAAACACCATTATTCACATGATTCCGAATCATTGGCATATGAAAACTGTGTGTGGGTTTAGGTGTGTCCCATCAAAAGATAGTCAACGTCTCTGCCCTCCCTCCCCCTTGAGTGTGGTCTTGCCTTAGTGACCGTGATGGTTAAGAGACCCACCGTAGATATAGGGGGCACCATTCTATGGCCTGGGGTCCCCAGCTGAGTAAGCAGGAGAAAGAACCAGTGTCCATTGCTGTCTGTTCTTGACTGCAGACTCAGTGTGAGCGGCCACTCCTGCATCTGCTGTGACGCCTTCCCCACTGTGGTGGACTGTATCCCCTGGACCGGAAGCCGAAATAAACCCTTCTTCCTTAAGTTGTTTCCTGTACGGTATTTGGTCACAATACCAAGTACAATACCACTGATACAGTGACCCGATTTCTTGGGTATCCATTCAGAGATTTTTATGCATTTGAAAAGTGTAGATATTATTCTTTTTGTGCATGTTATGTGTGTGTATGTATGTATGTATGTATGTATGTATGTATGTCACTCTGCAGATAGAGGTGCACATGGGTGCATGTGATGTGAATGTGCGTGTACGTCAGAGGTCAATTTTGAATGCCTCCCTCAGTTTCTCTCCACCTTATTTTTGAGACAGTCTCTAGCTGAATCTGGAACCCATTGACTTGGCTAGATTAGCTAGCAAGCTAGCCCCAGATATTTCCTATCTCTGCCTCCCTGGTGCTGTGTAGTTTGAACTTGTGTTTCTTATATGTGTGTTGGTGAACATTGTTCATGTCCTATGGTGAGTTTTCTTTTTCTTTTTTTTTTTTTTTTTTTTTTTTTGGTTTTTCGAGGTAGGGTCTCACTCTAGTTCAGGCTGACCTGGAATTCACTATGTAGTCTCAGGGTGGCCTCGAACTCACGGCAATCCTCCTACCTCTGCCTCCCAAGTGCTGGGATTAAAGGCGTGAGTCATCACACCCGGCTCTATGGTGAGTTTAATTAATTACTCTTCGGGGATTTGCATGTAAAACTGTGAAGTCGTCAGCTTTGGTTGTCCATGGACCAGGCAGTGTGTACCGCTACCTGATTCCCCTACACATTCCCATGAAGCCCAAGAGTCACCAACTCACCCTGTAGGGAAAGTTCATTTCTGAAATATGCAGTGGAGATGACACCTTTTGTGTTCATATGTTCAGGTTTTCATTCTTCTCCTTTTGCATGGCAACCATGAGGTCAGTATGCATACAATTGCTATGCTGGGGGTGGTACTGTGCTGGGGGTGGTACTGTGCTGGGGGTGGTACTGTGCTGGGGGTGGTACTGTGCTAGGGGTGGTACTGTGCTGGGGGTGGTCCATTTCTCTCTCTGCCTTGTATGTTCCGTTCTCTGGTTTCTGGATGTTCTGTGTGGGTCTCTCTCTGAGCATTGCTTTACCTTCAGGTGCTTTCTGCAACATTTTTCTACCACTCCATTAGGAATTCTTCATCCTTTCCAGTCACACAAAATTTAGAACATGATCTCCCCCTGCCACACACACACCCCAAACAACCTTGTTCTCTGCAGCAGAAAAACTTGCCCCATACTCTGGGTGTTCTACAGGTCCCAGAAGTAGCCCTTTGTTCTATCCCTTGACTTCTGGGCTGGACACGAGCTGTGGTTCTTTGTGGATTTGTCCAGACCTTGCCTAGAAACTTCTCTAGGACTACTTGTTTTATGAGTCACTAAAATACATCTGGCTTTGCGGAATTCCTGGAAACTCCCTGTGAGTTTCCAGTGGTTTTCTCAGACCTGGGTGCACCTCATGAGGGTGGTTGTGTGTGTGTTTCCTATGCAAATGGAACAAATCACTGCTGTTAAATATTTAAAATACTCCATCCCTCTGCGGATGACAATCTCACTAAGCATCACTGAACTTCTGTGAGGACGATGGCTCCTCTCAAGGGCTTCTGAATCCAAGATTGCTAAATTTAACTGCCAGAATGTCTTAAAAACCTCTCTAGTAGTTACTTGTTGCCACTTAACATTGCTTCTGGGGGGCTGGAAAGATGGCTCAGCAGTTAAGGTCCTTGCCAGCAAAGCCTAAAGACCTGCACTCTATCCCCCAGTAACCATGTAAAGCCCCTAGACAAAGTGGTGCATGCATCTGGAGTTTGTTTGCAGTGGCTAGAGGCCCTTGTGCACCCATTCTCTCTCCCTCCCTCCCTCTCTCTCTTTCTGTCTCTGTTCTCTCTGTCTCTCTCTGCTTGCAAATAAAATAAATGGGAAAAAGAACAACCAACTTTGCTTCTGCAGTTGGGAAGCAGAACAGGAAGTGGGGCCAGGCTGTAAGACCTCAAGGCCTGCCCCTGCTGACACACTTCCTCTAATGAGTCTCCACCTCCTAAAATTTCCACAAGCTTCCAAAACAGTACCACTAGCTGGGGACCAAGTGTTTAAACACATGAGCTCATGGGGGACCCTTCACATTCAAAGCACAACCATTTCCTTGTTAGCCAGGTGTTGTAGTCAGCTGCACATTGCTGGACGGATATTCAACCAGACACAGTTTATAGGAGGAATGGGTTTATTTCAAGCTTACAGATCCAAGGGAAGTTCTATCAATGGCAGAAGAAATTGGCTCCCTTTCACACCACCAACAGTCAACAAACATCAAAAACAAACAAACATACAAACAAAAAGCAAGCAAGCACAATCCCCAAGAGCTCAAACTGCTCTGCACACAATTTTGGGCTGGAATCCAGATCTGTCTCCAAACCCACCTTAGGGCTGGACTCTAAAATCTACCTCCAGCGACATGTCATGCCCCCTATGGCAGGAATCTGCCTGCTAGCGGCTGAAGTTGCAAACTCAATTTTAATAAAACACCCGAGTCTATGGGGCCATACATTCAAACTACCACAGCAGGTATAGTGGCACATATCTGTCATCCCAACACTCAGGAGCCCAAGGCAGGAGGATAACAAGTTTGAAGTCAGCACGAGCAACTTGACTCAGAAATCAATCATAGAAAACAAACATTTCTTTATCAAAATACCTTGCCTATCTGGTCTCAAGTCTTGTTCTATGTGTTCATGGTTTATATTTTGAGAGGGTATGCCTGCCAAGAGTCTTCTCGATGTCTTTGTCTATCCCCTTTGATCCATGCTACTGTTACTCTTAGAAAAATCTGCTTTTTACAGATGGTAAATACCAGAGAGACACAAGACCCATCACTCTGGCAAGAAAAGAAAGCCAACTGCTTAGCACAAGACAAATCCTCTCTACCACATCTTCCAGGGCCCAGGAAACATTACAGAGGAATGGTGGGTGAGAATATGAGTGTTGCTCTCACTGCTAGCCTGAGAGCCTACTGGAGGGAGATGGTGGCAGACACTGAGGAGACTCAAAAGTCATCGAACAGAAAATCAGAGGCTGCTGAGACTCAACACTAAGGGAGACTTATAACAAGCCTTCCAAGGCTCAGCGAATATTGCCAAAGAAAAGGCAGAAAGATTGTAAGAGTCCCAGGGTGGGAAGGAGGATCCTGAGGCATTGTCCACTACATGGAGAATGATTGCACTCATGACCCACAGTGATTACCGACAACCCTGCTGGGAGGGCCCTCAGAAGTATGGGGTTGGGGGAAGAGGTAACATAGACTATAACCCAATGGGAATGCAATCAATATGCAATATGTTTATACACTAAAGTTCTCAATTAACGAGAACAAAATTAAAAAAAAAAAACACTGATTTGAGGGAAAGTTGGGTTATCGGCACTTTTAGATGGCAGAATTAATTTAATTCTACAATGCAACTCCAGGAATCTGATCCAGTGGGTAGAAAGTGTTCCATCACCTAGGCAGGGACTCCACTCTGCAGGGGATTCCTCTGTCCAGAAACATGAAATTTAGGCTGGGCATATAGCTCAGTGGTATCATACTTTCCTAACATACAGGAGGTCCTGGGTTCTATCCCCAGCACAGAAAAGCTCTTATACAACCATCTCCACAATTAGAAAACCCAGGAGATTGCCAAGCCAGGGTACCAGAGTGCACTATTATTGTCTGTTTAAAACTTTGATCCATCCCAAGCAAAGTGTCTTTGCAAGGGAAGATACAGTTATTCAAGGCAAGTCCAAGGTTAGACACACTTTCATCTAATATAGATGCTCATACAATCGGACTCTGCTCTGAGGCAAAAGAATTTCATGTGCTTCACAGAGGAGGCCTGGTGTTCCTGCCCCCCACTTGGAGGCAGCCTCCCACTTTTGCATCCTACTCTCTGTGCATCCTTCTCACTTGACGTATCTGTGTGTGGAAAGAAGTGGTTTTCTGGGGTAAGTTTAGGACATCGAACCAGGGGTGTTCAGGGGTTCTAGAATGAATCTGTGTATCTCATGGCCTCAATGGGACATGCAGGGGGAAGAGAAATTATAACAGACCAATAACATACCAATGAGGGAGAACATCAGCTTGTGAAAAGAGAGATGGGAAATCTGTTTTTAAAAATATTTTTATTTATTTGCAAGGGGAGGGAGAGAGAGAGAGAGAGAGAGAGAGAGAGAGAGAGAGAGAGAGAGGAGAGAATGGGTGTGCCAGGGCCTCTAGCCTCTGCAAACCAACTCCAGATGCATGTAGCACCTCATGCATTTGGCTTTATGTGGGTACTGGGGAATCAAACCTGGGTCGTTAGGCTCTGTAGGCAAGCACCTTAACCTCTGAGTCATCTTTCCAGCCCCAAGAAAAATCTTAAAGAAAGGAGGAGAAAGAACGCCTGGAGGTTGTGACAAATCAAGAAAACATAGAAACAAACACCGCAGTGGAGACACACAGTAACTAACTTTTCGGGTGTCCTCTGAAATATGCATCATTGCCTCTGTGCAGCTGCCAGCTATAGCCTCATTCTAAGGAGTGGCACGATTTGTTTACTTATTGCTGACTTATATTATCTTGAATACTGGAGTTTTTGAAATTCACCTCCCAGTACAGGAACAAGTAGCTACATCTTGCCCTGAAGTTCTTGAAACAAAGCCTTATTCCTTCTGCTGGACTTGAATGCTCTTGCTTTAGGGCCTTGAAGATGCTAAGTACCTGCTTCCTAACCATGTACTAAAGAAAAGAGCTGAGAAAATGATGTATTTTTGCAATGTGCTGGACATGGAAATGCCCTCTGGTGCCCTGCAACACCAACCTGATGTGTTCTTTGTGACTGGCTCTCACAAATACTGGCCTGGGCAGAGAGATACACAAAAATCTTCTCTCTTTCTCTCTCTCTCTCCCCGCGTGTGTGTAGGACAGAGAACAAGTTTAAGTGTCATCCTTAGGAATGCCATTCACTGTTTTTCAGACAGAGTTTCACTGGCCAAATAGGCTAGACTGACTAGCCAGTGAGCCACAAAGATCCCGTCTCTGTCTCTCCAGTGCTGGGATTACAGTGCATGCCACCATGCCTGGCATTTTCCCATGAGTTCTGGGGATTACATTCAGGTCCTCATGCTTGCAAGGTAAGCATTTTACTGAATGAGCTATTTTACCACCTTTTTTTTTTTTATGAGGTATTGGAAATTAAACCTAGCACCTTGGCCATGCTAAACTAGCACTCTACCATATACCCCTGGGCACTTCTTCTATTGAAACAAAGTCTCACTAAGTTGCTGTGGCTGGCCTTGAACTCACTGTAGCCCAGGCTAGTTTGGAACGTGTGATCCTCCTGACTCAGGCCCCTGAATAGTTGGGATTATAGATCCATACCTCCAGGTCCAACTCATGCATGATTTTTTTAAAAAAAAAATTTGTATTTATGTTTTTACAAGCAGAGAGAGAAGAGAGAGAGAGAGAGAGAGAGGGAATGGGCACATGAGGGCTTCCAGCCCCTTCAGATGAACTCCAGATGCATGTGCCACTGTTTATCTAGATTTATGTAGATACTAGAGAATTGAACCAGGGTTGTTAGGCTTTGCAGGCAAGAGCCTTCACTGCTGAGCCATCTCTCTAGCCCTATTATGCACAATCTTAAAACAATTTCCAGATTGGAAAGTAATTGTCTTTAGATTCGTACACATAAAGAACAATGGCTATGTTGGTCTGTGGCCCCTGAATGAATGGTGGATGACCCTTCTCTGGACCACTCAGAATAAGACTTGAGTTGCAATTCACAGACAAAGGCATCTTTATCGGTGTTATGAACAGAACTGTGGAGATAGGGCCTGCAGAGGTCTCACTGGTATGATATGAGGTTATGTTTCTAATCCAGAAGTGCTGGCTAGTGTCCTTATAAAAAGAGGAAGCGACCCAAGGGATGTGTGTGCACAAAGAAGTGGTCATGTGAGGACACAGGGAGGAGGTGGCATCTTCTTGTCCACAGGACGGGCCCTGGGAGAAGCCAGCACCTTGACTGAGGAGTGACACCCTGTAGAGCTGCAATGAAGTAAGTCTGGCTATTTATGTGACTGCACGTGGGGCGCTGGCTCTGGTGGCCTGAGCAGATTAACACAGCAGGTAACCTTTGTGATATTTCTGCTTTTGTGGGGCCTCCACTGCAAGCTACTGGCATTTGAACGCCCACATACTGCTGAGTTTAAAACCATTACTCACAGGAGAAATCACCCCCTAAGACCTGTCTAGAAGGTTATGGACTAAGTGGAGAAGAGACTGGTAGAAGAAGAAGCAGTGATGTATTTACATCCAAGGAATAAAGAGAATTCAGAAGGCCCCACCGGACCAAGAACCATTTAGGATAAAACCAAAGAGAAAATCCCATAGAAGGACAGGAGTAGGAAGAGGTAAAGGAAGGATGGAGGAACAAAGATATGTCAGAAATAATGAAACAAGTTGTCAGAACACTTTAGAAGGTTTTTTCATCAATGCAGAGTGAACTGGTTAGGACCCAGAAAGTAAAAGAGAGTGTCAGGAGACAAAGAATTTAGGTGGCTGAACTACATGGAGTTTCTGAACTCTGCGAAACCATGGCCTTGATGTGACTTGTGGGGTCAAGGGTCTCGCTCACACAGAGCACCCATCATCCCCTATAGAGTGTGATCTTGTGGGCCTCCATGCAGGCCTGTGGGTAATGCTCATGGTAAGCACAGGTGTCCGTCAAAGGCAGAAAGTCAAACAGCTCCCAGATAACCTGCATGGGCAAAACAATGTGAAAGCAGAGTCATCCCACTTCTGGTGCCAGGAAAACCCATGAACATCCTAGGTAGAGAAAGGCCTATAGTTATCGCCAGGGTGTGATGGTTAATTTTCATTGTCAACTTGACTTTGATTTAGAATCGCCTAGGAGACACACCTCGACTGGGTGTAAGTGAGGACGCTTCCAGAAAAAGGTAAATAGGGGAGAAGATCTACTCTATGTGTGGGTGACACCATCCCATGGGCTGGGGTCCTGGACTGAATAAAAAGGAAAAAGGAGCAAGTCAGCTGAGCACCAGCAGTCATCTCTCAGCTCTGCTTTCTCTGATCAGCCCAGATGTGGGCAAGCAGTAGCATACTGCCACAGCCACAGCCACAGGAGAAGCCTAGTGCCACGCCTTCCCCACCACGTTGGACTATATCCCCTTAAACCATGAGTCAGATGAACCTCTGCTCCCTTAAGTTGCTTCTTGTGAGCTATTTGAGCATGGTGCTGAGAAAAGGAAATAATATACAGAGCTGTCATTAAAAAAATATTTTTATGTATTTGCAAGCAGAGAGAGAAAGAGATAGAATGGTTGCACCAGGGCCTGTAGCCATTGCAAAAGAACTCGAAAGGCATGCATCACTCAGTGCATCTGACTTTACGTGGTTATTGGGGAATCTAACCCAGGTTGTTAGGCTTTGCAGGCAAGTGCCGAAACTGCTGAGCCATCTCTCCAGCCCCAGGCCTATAATTTTTTTCCTCTTTTTATTTCTGGTTCATCTCAAGCTAGACCAGGTTGTTGCACTTCCGCTTTTATATAAAATAAATTTGCCTACATCTTTTGACGAAGAGTTTTCTACAGTATTTTCCTATCCTTCCACCTTCTACTTTTTATTGGACCCACTTTCTTCTTGGCCTTCTGATTGTCCCAATCATTATTTCTGCCCTTTGTGGGCAACCTCTGATGCTTGCTTGACTCCATGGAGACACTGCCTCCTTCATGCCAGGAGATGTTCCTGCCCTGGAGGCACCCTCCATTTGCCACCAGCTCTCATGTATTGTTTTTCAAACTCTGGCCACAGCAACATGGAGACTTCATGAGCCATGGCATGGACCCTTCAAGGGTGACTTTTGATATTATCTACATAGATTGCTTATCTGTAGAAATGTTACAAGCCCAGGGCATTACCATTCCATGCCTAAAAGCACTGCTTTGGCATTTTAGAACACTCTGTGGCTCCTGTGACTACACAAAGATAAAATGTCTCATTCTAGCATCTCAAGGAAGATGGAAGAACAGTCTCCTGTGGTGGTTTGAGTCAGGTGTCCCCCATAAACTCATGTGCTCTGAATGCTTGATCCCCAGCTGTGGTGGACTGATTCAGGTGTCCCCCATAAACTCATGTGCTCTGAATGCTTCATCCCCAGCTGTGGTAGTTTGATTCAGGCGTCCCCCATAAACTCATGTGCTCTGAATGCTTGATCCCCAGCTGTGGTGGACTGATTCAGGTGTCCCCCATAAACTCATGTGCTCTGAATGCTTGATCCCCAGCTGTGGTAGTTTGATTCAGGTGTCCCCCATAAACTCATGTGCTCTGAATGCTTGATCCCCAGCTGTGGTGGTTTGAGTCAGATGTCCCCCATAAACTCATGTGCTCTGAATGCTTGATCCCCAGCTGTGGTAGTTTGATTCAGGTGTCCCCCATAAACTCATGTGCTCTGAATGCTTGATCCCCAGCTGTGGTGGTTTGAGTCAGATGTCCCCCATAAACTCATGTGTTCTGAATGCTTGATCCCTAGCTGTGGTGGTTTGAGTCAGATATCTCCCATGAACTCAGGTGCTCTGAATTCTTGATCCCCAGCTGTGGTGATCTGATTCAGGTGTCCCCCATAAACTCATGTGTTCTGAAGCTTGATCCCCAGCTGTAGTGGTTTGAATTAGGAGTCCCCCATGAACTCACATGTTCTGGATGGTTGATCCCCAGCTGTGGTAGTTTGATTCAGGTGTCCCCCATAAACTCATGTGTTCTGAATGCTTGGTCCCCAGCTAATGGTAAAATGGGATATGGACCTTCTTGGAGGAGGTGTGATGTTGGGGCCAGGTTTATGGGTGTCATAGCCAGCTCCCCCTTACCAGTGTTTGGCACACTCTCTTGCTGTTGTTGGCCCCTGACGTTGGCCAGGAAGTCATATACAGCCTCTGTTCCTGCCATCATTTTTCCTGCTATCATCGCGCTTCCCCTCAATTCCATAAGTCAAAATAAACTCTTTCCTCCCACAAGCTGCTTTTGGTGGGGCGCTTTGGGCCAGCAATGTGAAGCTGACTCCAACATCTAAGAAATGAGTTTGTTAGAAATAAAAGCCATCTCCAAATGGAGAAGCAGACTTTCTGGAGCTACAAATTTTGCTGTAGTTTCTTAACAGTTGAAATAAGTTGAAATAAAAGTAAAAATTGCCACATTGTGGGGACATTGCATGTATCTAGTGTTTTAAAAATATGCATTCGTTCACATGCACAAGGATGGGGCATCTTGGGTTGTTTTTGCAATTGCTTTCTCTTTGGGTCTAATGCAACAGCAGTAAATGACTTTGGTCAATCACACGGTACATTTCCATTAACATTAGGAACATGTATGTCAACTGCACTGACAGAAAGTCAGCCAGGAAGGATCCTAATCTCAGTGTGCAAGGAGAGCATACCGCTGGGTCACACCTAGGTTTCTCCACCTGTCTATCTCGTTTCCACTTTGCTCTCTGGACCACAGGCTCTGCCCTCATCAGTAAGCATTGCTGTCAGTGAGGTGCCTTCCAACAGCACAGCTCCCTGCCCTCCCCTGCTCTGGCACAGCTGGCTCTTTAAGCCAGTGAATGGTGCTCTTCTTGCAGAACAGGTAACTCTCTGTGCTGCAAAGGTGGGTAATGAACTGGCTTTGAAGCTGTGCCACACTGTAGAACTTGGGACTCATTTTCCATTCCATAGGCTGAATCTTCCTTCTACTGAAAGATACAGCAGAACTCACATTTTCCACCTATCAGTAATCATGACCCCCAATGTTTCAGGCTTCCTTCTACCCTCCACCCCAAAAAAAGTCATGTTGCATGGCCAGTACTCCAGATCTAGCCTGTTTTATAGACCTTCTAAACCACATTGTCTGACCCTGCCAGGAATTGAAGGGTACTTCTCACAGTATTCATGGTAATGAACCAGTGTTTTCGTTTTTTTTAATGCACGTGTATGTGCATGTGTGCTTGCGTGTGTGTGTATGTGTGTGTGTGTGTAATGTTGTAACACTTCCTGGCAATATTTGCGCTTTACAGGAGTAAAATAGCCCCTGGGACTTGCTGACCAGCACTGAGTGGCAGATTACCAGAGACTCCCATTCAAATGACACTCCACGAATGATGCCCAGAAACGGCAGTGAGAGTCTCCCTTCTACACCTGATGTGATAGAGAGGAAGGTAAAGGGAACAACAAGGCCACTCAAAGAAATGTCACTTTTTAGGGGGAAGGATGTGACTTGAATGGCCTGTTACGGGTCATTGTGGTATACAGTTTTAACCGTCCTTTTCAAGGTTCCATGACAGTCTTCCAGCACGTGAAGAGTACAGATGCATGACAGCCATTCTGCTTTTTAAATTTTATTTTTATTTATTTTTTATTGATTGATTGATTTTTTGAGGTGGGGTCTCACTCTAGCTCAGGCCATTCAACTTTTTTTTTAAATTGTATTTATTTATTTGCAAGCAGAGAAAGAGAGAGAGGGAGGGAAGGTGCATGGGCACACGAGGGCCTCCATCCCTGCAAACAAACTCCAGACACATGCACCACGTTGTGCATATGGATGTACATAGGTACTGGGGAATCGAACCCGAGTCATTAGGTTTTGCAGGCAGGCGCCTTAACCACTGGTGGAACCATCTCTCCAGCCCCCATTCAACTTTGGAAATAGGGTGCTAAACGCTTTACTACACCAGGAGATTGTAGGAAAACTAGAAACCAAGTTACAGGACAGCAGGGATTTTTGTCTGATTTGTTGTTCAAGGCTTGATCTTTAGCATCTAGAGCAGAGTTTCACATAGACTAAGTGCCCAATTAGTGTTTGTTGAATCAATTAAACAACATAAAAGGTCAATTCACTCATCAGCTAGGAAACAGGTCTAGCAGTGCCAGCAAAAATAAAAGGTGGAAATTTGTCCCAGAACGACAGGTAGGTTGGGGAGCAGTAGGCAGGTACTGCTATTGTAGAAGAACACAGGAAAATCTCAGCAGGCAGAGATTTCATAATGATTCAGGTTTTTGACCTTGGCATGTATGCATACATACAGACAGACAGACAAGCAGGTAGGCAGGCAGACAGACAGACACACACACACATACACACTAATATATGTGATAGATAGATAGCTATCTGTCTTAAACCATACAGTCTTTGGTCCTGTCTTGAGAGATGGACACTCGTGGGCTCAAAGAAGCAGAATGTTGAAAGCAATGAGAAATTGAAAGCTGGTGCTAATATCTGCATGTAAACATTATAGCATAGAGCAGCAAAACTATCTTTTTATTCATTTATTTATTTATAAGAGGGAGAGAGAGAGAATGGGTGCATCAGGGCCTCCAGCTACTGCAGACAAACTCCAGATCAGGCTGTAGATCTGCAGGTGAGAGCTGTCTCTACAGAGGACAGAGCCAGAGCTGTTTGCTTTGTCTTGCATACATAGAATTAGAGATGTCTTAGTGGTGGAGCTAAACCACACAGTTCCACGGGCAAGAAAGATGAAACCGGGGAAAGGTTTGTTCCGGCTCGTGGTTTTAGAGAGTGTTATGCATGATCACATGGTACTGTTGCTTTGGGCCTATGGGAGGCAGCATATCTTGCTGACAGTGCATCATCGCAATCTTCTTGCTTCATAGTGGCTGGAAAGAGAAAAAGAAGCTACGGCTGAAGTCCCAGTGTGAGCTTTGAGGGTACACTCTATTGACTTTACTACTTTCTACTACACCCTACCTCTTAAAAGTTCTCTGCTGCTTTCTGGCAGCATCATGGGGCTGGAACCAAGCCTTTAGCACATGTGTCTTTGGGGGACATTTATCCAAACCACAGCACCTACTTTGGGCACAGTCACTTCCTGTGTCTCTGAAAAACTTTTTTATGCATGTATGTGTATACATTTGTGTGTGTGCTCTTGTATGGTGGGTACATATCTATGTATGAGCATACGTGTGTGTGTGTGTTTGTGTGTGTGTGTGTGTGTGCTTGTGGAGACCGGAGGACAACCTTGGGTGTCATTCCAAGAACACTGTCAACATCTTTTCTTTTTCTTTCATCTTTTCTTTTTTCTTATTTATTTAATTTATTTATTTGAGAACGACAGACTGAAAGAGGCAGATAGAAAGAGAATTGGCATGCCAGGGCCTCCAGCCACTGCAAACAAACTCCAGATGCATGCGCCACGTTGTGCATCTGGCTTACGTGGGTCCTGAGGAATTGAACCTTGAACCAGGGTCCTTAGGCTTCACTGACAAATGCTTAACCACTAAGCCATCTCTCCAGGACCTTTTCTTTTTTGTCTTAAGACAGGGCCTCTCATTGGCTTGGAGCTCACCAGTTAGGTTAAGCTGGCTGGTTTGCAAGCCTCCTGTCTCTGCCTTTCCAGCATTGAGATTACAAGCACAAGCTATTATGCCCAGCAATTTTTAAAAATTTTTTTGTTTATTTTTATTTATTTATTTGTGAGTGACAGACAGACAAAGAGGCAGAGAGAGAGAAAGAGAGAGAATGGACACACCAGGGCCTCCAGCCACTGCAAACAAACTCCAGATGCATGCACCACCTTGTGCATCTGGCTTACGTGGGTACTGGGGAATGGAGCCTCGAACTGGGGTCCTTAGGCTTCACAGGCAAGCGCTTAACTGCTAAGCTATCTCTCCAGGCCCTATGCCCAGCAATTTTTTTTTTTTTTTTTGAGTTAGGGTCTCACTCTAGCTCAGACTGACCTGGAATTCACTATGTAGTCTCAGGTGGCCTCGTGCCTCCCAAGTGCTGGGATTAAAGGCGTGCGCCACCATGCCCAGCTATGCCCAGCAATTTTAAAGGGGAAGAGAAAGTGAACTCAAGTCCTCATGTTTTCAAGCCAAGCAATTTACCGACTGAGCCATGTCAGTAAATTTCACAGCCCTGAATGTGAAAACTGAACAATGAATTTTTTAACCCAACTTCTTGACAACATTTACATTATTTCACTTAATACCTAGTCACTCTAGTAGATATCATATTCCTTTTGGACACGATGAAATCAGCAAGAAAATACTGGGATTAAAAGGCATATTCACCTCATGCCAGAGTCACTGCATTTTCCCCTCTACCCCGCTGTTAATGCCAACCACACTGTTAAAAGCCAAAGGGCATAGTAGTCTTGAAAGCAACAAGAAATTGAAAGCTGGCGCTAATATCTGAATGTAAACAGTATAACACAGAGCAGCAAAAAACTATCTTTTTATTCATTTATTTATTTATGAGAGAGAGAGAGAGAGAGAGGGAGAGAGAGAGAGAGAATGGGTGCATCAGGGCCTCCAGCTACTGCAAACAAACTCCAGATGCATGTGCCACCTTGTGCATCTGACTTATGTGGGTCTTGGGGAATCAAACCTGGGTCCGTTGGCTTTGCAGGCAAATGCCTTAACTGCTAAGCCATCTCTCTAGCTCAAAAACAATCTTGAAAGAGCACAAAATTGGAAGACTTTGTGATTTGAAAACTTGCTACAAGGGCTGAAAGTAATCAAGATATGTGATGCTGGCTTAGGGATGCCCAAATAAATTGATGGACTAAGAATTGAGAAGGCAAAATAAATTCTCACACTTATGGCCAATTTATTTTGAACAAAGAGATCATGGCAGTTCAATAGGGAAAGAACAGCCTCTTTAACTAGTGATGTGAGCACGCTGGATACTACATGCCAAAGAATGAATTTTGACCCCCTCCCCCGTCTCACACTGTGCAAAAATGAATACAAAATGGACCAAAGATGCAAATGTAAACACTAAAGCAATAAAACTCTTTGAAGGAAATGTAGATATAAATATTAGTGAAGTTTGATTAGGTAATTAAAATATAACAAAGCAGAAGCAATACAAGAAAAATAGTTAAATTAGATTTTATAATAATTAAAACATGTGCATCATAAGAGAATGGAAGAGAACCCATGATATGGAGACTGTATCTGATACGGATTTAGTAGTTCAAATAAATTGAGAAAAAAAACCTTTATAACTCAAGCACAGAGGAAAAAATTAAAATCCAAATTGGCCGGTTGTGGTGGCGCACGCCGGTAGGATATTGCTGAAGAGGCGGAGGCAGGAGGATCAGGAGCTTGAGGCCAGCCTGGGCTACACATTTTAGCCGGGCGTGGTGGTGCATTCCTTTAACCCCAGCACTCGGGAGGCAGAGGTAGGAGGATCGCTGTGAGTTCAAGGCCACCCTGAGACTACATAGTGAATTCCAGGTCAGCCTGAGCCAGAGTGAGACCCTACCTCGAAAAACCAAAAAAAAAAAAAAAAAAAAAAAAGAGGGGTTTATCTTTGTAAACACAAAACATTTTTGCTTTCTCCAGTTTTCTGTTAATGGTGAAAGAATGGAAGTGAATAAAGTTTTCCTGATTTTTGAGACACTAAAAAAAAAACAAAAAAAACAAAAAAAAAACAAACCCAAATTGAAAAAGGTCAAAAGGACTGAAATAGAAAATCTTTCAAAAAATGCATCATTAATTATTATGGAAATGTTAAAATAGTTATGAGAAGCACTGTTTGCCTATTAGAATAAGATAGGATACGATGGAATGGGGTGGATAGGAAGACTGCAAGTATTGGTAGAGATGAGAAAAAGTGAGACTCACCTGGTGCTCTCACACTGATGACAACACACAAAGGTATATTTGCTAAAACAAAACAAAACAAAACAAAACAAAACAAAACCAAAAACCCCTTAGGATCCTGCGATTCCTCTTCTAGGTACACATAAGAGAATTGAAAAGATGTGTCCATAAGAACTGTACACAGATACGCAAACATCATCACTCACAATGGCTCCAGTGCAGAAGCGACTCAAATGTCCTTCAGCTGATGGCTGACGAAACAAACTGGTCTCCCTGTACAGTGGACTCTTATTTAAGCCGCCCCCCAAAAAAATGCAGCAGCGATAAAGACTGGAACCTTGGAGCAGGCTGACGAAGGCAGAGCATGACTCCACTGCAACCAGACACCCTACAAGGCACCCAGGTAACAGGCGGAAGATTGACTTGTTATCAGGGGGTAAGGAGAAGAGGTCTTCGGAGGCCGGTGTTCTTTGTGGTTGCTAGAAATTGTCTTGAATTAGAGAGTGATTATGTTTGCACAAGATTGTAAATATACCCAAACCTACCAAGTGTACATTTTAAAATGCTTAAAATGGCGAGTTTTATGTTACGTGAATTTCATCTTAATGAAAACTTTTTTTTTTTAAACTGACAAATAGTCTTGATGGTTTGTAGGTAAATTTGTATGTTAAGTCCTTGGTCTGCAGCCAGATTAACTAGGCCATGTAGAGACCAAGTTCCAGCAAGCAATCCAAGTACCCAAGTGTGGGCCAGCAATGAACAGGGCCAACCAGGCCCAGCAGGCACAGTGCCTAGGGACGTATTCTATACATAGGTTTTAATTTTAGTTTATCTTAAAATCAGAATTTAAAAACGTTCTATTTGTATATGTACGTGTATATGTGTGTATACATCCAAGTGTGTATGTATGCGCATGTGGGTGCTACAGCGTGTATGTGAGGGTAAGAGAGCAACCTCAAGATGTCCATACTCTTCTTCTCCTGCCACCTTCTGAGACACTCTCTCCTATTGCTGTTTTCACACTGTGGGTGTCAGATTAGCAGTCTGAAAGTTTCTGGATTTGCATGGCTCCACCTCCTGTTGCTGTAGGCACGTCAGGATCACAGATGCGTGTGCCACTTTGTGTCTGACTTTATGTGGTACTGGGCAAGGGTGAACTCAGGGGAAGCAGGCTTGTAAGCAAGTGCCTTTAACCACTGAGCCATCTCCCCAGCCCCCCTAAAATCCAAATTTTAAATAAGATACAATTATAACTTCAGTATCAATCTTTATGCCAACAGTAATAACACATCATTTTACATGGTTTTCTTCAAAGGCAAAAGTGCTTAGGGCCCACTGAAGCCATCATGTGGCTCTGGCCACACAAGTAAAGTGACATGGGTATTGTGGTAGTTTGAATGGATATCCTCCAATAGATTTAGCAGTTTTATTTAAGCTTTTAACTTGGTGTTACTGTGAGTGGATCCTAACCCTAACCCTTAACCCTAACCCTTAACCCTTAACCCTAAACCCTAAACCCTAAACCCTAAACTAAGGTTTGGGGGCTGATCGGAATTTCAGTCTAAAGATATGCAAAGTGTTTGAGTTCTGTCTGGGTTCCTGGAATGTGCTTACTTGTGGTGCTGGGGGTGGTATTTCTCTTTCTGTGGACCTGTGAAAGGGGGCCAGCTTCCTCCACCATTATGGAACTTCCCCTAGATCTGTAAGCTTCAGTAAGTCCCTTCCTCCCCCAAACTGTGCCTGATTTGGAGGTTCGTCCCAGCAACTGAAGCTGACTGCTACAGATGTATTCGAGAGATGTTTCTAGAAGGTAAAATCAGATGGGGTTGGTGGTTGGATATGGAGGTCACACCACTGGATGGATAGTGTTGTTCATCCCTGAGCTGGGAAGTGATGGGGAAAGAATGAACTTGGAGGAAGACTGATCAATGGGGCGAGGTTTGAACTTGGAAGAGTCCTTGGCACTAGTGGATGCAAATGGGCAGTCTGTATGGACACGGCTGGGGTCCAGTTAGCAGTTTCCTTTCTGCATGCTGGGATGAGCCACACAAATTGCTGCAGTCTACAGAAGCCCCTTTGGATGCAGCACCCATGATACTAGAACTTTCCTCCTCTTGTATTTGTTCTCGTAACTTGAGGTCTGGAGACTATTGGGAGAAGTGGGAAAACTATCATTCTTTTGTTGAAATGTGAAAACTCTGTCTTTAAAGATGCAAACAATTCAGGCTGAGAAGATAGCTCAGCGGTTAAAGGCTCTTCCTTGCAAAGTCCGCTGGCCCGGGGTTCAATTCCCCAGTACCCATGTCAAGTCAGATGCACAAAGTGGTGCACACACCTGGAGTTCAATTGCAGTGGCAAGAAGCCCTACCATGCCCATTCTCTCTCTCTCTCTCTCTTCTTTCTGCTGGCAAATAAATACATTAAAACATTTTTAGAATCATGTTTATGTAAAACATTTAATGAGAAAAAAGGGGGGCTGGGGAATCGCTGTCAGTAAAGTGCTTGCCCTGTAAGCATGAGAATCTGAGTTCTATGCCCAGAACACATACACAAAAACCCAGGCACAGTGGTGAGCATTTGTAAGCCCAGTACTAGGGAAGAAGAGAAAGCAGATCCCAGGGGCTCATTGGCCAAGCAGTCTTATCGGGAGAGACCCTGTCTCAAAGAAGGTGGATGGCACCTGAGGAACAACCCTTGCTCTCTGGCCTCCACATGCACGTGCACATGCACGCACACCTGCACACACATTTCCTCCCACACACCAAAAAAAGAAGGAAGGAAGGAAGGAAGGAAGGAAGGAAATAAAGAAAGGGAAAACAAAGGCAGATATTCATCCAGCTTCTCTTTGCACATTAAAGCAGATATGACCCAAATCCTAGCACACAAACAACAAATTATATGAAATAAGCATGCTATGCACATCTCCACTGGAAGCTCATTGGAAAATGAAACTCACCAGCTGCCAATTGCACTGAAGGATCAGATCAGAAGGCAGTCAATGTCTTCTTGAAGTGTTCCAACAGGATTTCACAACTGAAGCATTAAAAAAAAAAAAAAAGGCAGAGAGATAATGTGCACTTGATGGTGACCTTAGCAACATCTTAAATGTCTTTTGACAATATCCTCAATTCATGTTTAAAAAAAAACATGTTTCTTTATTTATAACTTTCTCCAATTATGTCTGGTAATGTGGCAGTTTTTATAAATTAGAGAGAAAATAATGTCTTTTACAAAAGACTTATAAAAGAAAGTTATGGCATCTAATTTGGCCTTTTTCTGTAATAAAATTTATTGTGACCCAACACATCATATTAAAAGAGTAGCTGAGCTAAAAGAGATGATCCGGCCCCAAGAAACCCCACATCATCATTTTGATAATTTCTCTTTCCTGAAACATCAGCAGAAGTGTGCCTTTTGTAAAAATTAATTCTATGCTCTTTTATCTTCAAATTTCTTTCCTGCCAATTGTAAATTCTGAGGAGGAACCAGAACCATCGAGTCTCGCCACATTACGATCTAACCATCTTTCTCCTCCTTTAGACTCTGATGCCTGAGGTCATGGTCAGGCCAAAAACAATTAGGCCGAATGTAGGTCAGTTCTCCAGGTGATAAATTTCCCCTTCCAGTGGCTCCTCTGAAGTTTCTGAGGCCAACACGATGGCTGGAGCTATTCTGAGGAAAGATGAAAGAAGTCTCTTCAAAGGGTCAGACTGACTGCGAAGGCCCAAGGTAGTGAGGTGTGTGTGTGCTGGACCACGGCCAGGTTCCCGGCTTCAAGAGAGACCCGCTGTTCTAGAAGCAGCCGAGAGATGAAGGGGTTCCTTTAAAGAGAGGATGAAGAAAATGGCAAGTGTAAAAATGGCCCAAAATGAACTGTTTGGGGGAAAGCACTGGATTCTATCCCCCATGCAGGTCACTAACCCACCCACCGCATCATGACATGGATGACATGGTGGCACACATGGTGGCATGTGTCGGCTTAGGTCTCCCTCACATTGTTTTTTAATGTCACCAGTCCCACGATGGGGTTCCCCAACCTGTTGACGTCAACTAATACTTAATACCTCCCAAACGCCCCACTTCCAAAGACCAGCAGTGTATACACTGAAGACTGAAGTCTGAGGGAGGGGCCGTTCAAACCACACCAGCAGGCTCCTGTGGGAATCTTCATGCTGATTGGCCGATTGCTCCTTTCTTTCAGGCACCTGTTTTTTAGATTGGTAATCTTGTCTTCCGTGTCACGTAGCAGGCGGAATGATGACTCCTCCTTACCAACTCTTACATGGAAAAGGACTTTGCAATTAAGTAAGAATCTCGGTGTGTATGCACGTGTGTGTTCAGAGAACATCTTGAAGTGTTCCACCTTGATGAAGATAATCTATCTCTGTCTCTCTCTCTTTTTGTCACTAAGAATGAATGCTAGACTAGCTGTTCATGTGCTTTGGGACTCTCCTGACTCCCGCTCCATTGTCATAGGATTACAAATGGGCATTACTTGAGTCTGGCTTTAAGTGGATTCTGGGGACCTGAGCTCAGGTAGTCAGGCTTGCACAGCAAGTGCTTTTTTTTTTTTTTTTTTTTTTAATTATTTTTATTTATTTATTTATTAGAGACAGAGAGAGGAAGAGAGAAAGTGAGTGAGAATGGGCACACCAGGGCCTCTAGCCACTGCAAACAAACTCCAGATGCATGAGCCACCATGTGCATCTGGCTTACGTGGGACCTGGAGATTCAAACCGGGGTCCTTAGGCTTCGCAGGCATGCACCTTAACCGCTAAGCCATCTCTCCAGCCCACCAAGTGCTTTTAACCACAGAGCCATCTCCATAGTCCAAGTGAAGAATCTTCAGGTGGGGGAGCTAACCCTGGATTGTCCTGGTGGGCCAGATGCAATTACACAGTTCCTTATAGGAGGAAGGCAAGAGTATCAAGGGGAGAGAGGAAAGAAAAAGAGAGGGAGAAGAGGAGAGAGAGAGATTGATTCAAAAGTGCCATGCTGTTGGCTTTGAGATGGAAGAGGGGCCATAAGACAAGTATTACAGGTGGCCTCGAGAAGGTGGACAAGGGAGGTAGATGGATTCATGCTCAGAGTTTCAGAAGAAAAGGGAGATCTGACACGCATTTGAGCTGTCTGACTTCTAGGACTTTAACATCATTGGTTTGTGTGGCCTGAAGCCACTAAGTGTGTCAGAACAGCAGCAACAGGACACTGGTCACCCACACCACAGAGTCCTGTTTGTGTGTCCTGTCATCGGGAGGTGCGGTTCGGTACCACAAGAGCAATTTGTCTATGTCCCATCTGCATCCTTAAACAAAGGTTTTCATGTAAAGGAGAGATAGGAAACCACCCATGAGAGTGAGCGGCGGGCAGTGGAGGAGGAGGCACGATTTTTGGCTCACGTAAATACAAAGGAGTCTATGAACCCCTTTGTCCCCAGAAACAGGGCCCCAGAGCAGGTGGTCTGTGTGAAGGTAGATCCAGGGGAGGCAGCTCTGCCTTTAGTCCTAACAGTGGGGGGCTAGTGCAGTATGAATCACAGGAAGGTCAAGGACAATAGCAATGTATTTGTTTCTTTTCTCCTCTCTGTGACAAAAGGGGAAAAAAAACAAAAAAGAAAAAAAAAGAGGGGCTGGTAATGACCCCTAACCTCTTAAAGGTCCAGCCAACTTTAACATCAGCAAATGTGGGGGGCAAACTTTCAACCTATGAACATTTAGGGGACAAACTATGTCCAACCCACAGCATCTCTTGCAACTTGGCCAAGTTCTACTGCTTTTTAGCAAATGGAAGGCATCACCTGTCAGAAGACCTGTAGAACAGGAACACCAGTCTTTTCCAGATCCTTCTTGCTGCTGCTTTCTTTCTTGGGAACCCGTGGTGACTGTCCATGCACCAAGTGGTGACTGCGCATGTATTTGATTTCACTGCATGCAGGGACAGAAACATGGCATACTCTTGTTTTGTAAGTGTACGTGTGTGGGTAACTGTGAATGTGTACACCTATAGAGGCCTGAGGTTGATTTCCCATGTCTTCCTTAGTCACTTTCACTTTATTTACTGAGGCGGGGTCTCGAACTTGACCCTGAGCTCACTGAATTGGCTATTCTAATTAAGCCAGCTTGCCCAGGGATCCTCTTCCCTGGCTCCATCTCCTGACTGCTGGAATGATTGAAGGGCATCTAGACATGACCAGCATTTACATGGGTGCTGGGGATGCCAACCCCAGTCTTTGAGCTTGCATGGCAAGCAAGGACTTTACCCACTCAGCTATCTACCTCCCCAGCCCTGAATACATTCTCTTTGTTATAATACACTCCTTTCTGGCCCTCAAAGAACACTGGCGACAAGCTTTTGACATGGAATCATTATTTGCACATTACGTATGAAAATCTATATCTCATTAAACCCTCCTCTTGCTCGAGGGCTCACTTTCAATATTGGTCCATGTATGTCTTCATTTATTCATCCACTTGTTCATTTTCACTTACTAAGTGCTTGTGATCTCACGAGTCAATGTAACGTGAGAATTTGACAAAGACTTTTTTGTGGCACCCTCCCCAGAACAGGGCATCTTTCTTCCTCTCCAAGAAAATGAAATCGGTAATCACAGAGTTCTATATTTGAATCTTTAATGTTTATACAAATTTCTCTTAACTACGTGAATTTTGAAAGAGCATATCTTTAACTTGAATAGGTTTTTCTTAACCTTAAAGGTACAAAGCTGTATATATATAAAAAAAAGAGAATAAAAGGGCTTTCTCAGAAGCCATTAACTTACAACCTGAACTAGGTGAAGGCCAATGAGAATCTGATTTCACAGCTATGTATTTGTAGAATTGTTTTTGCTGAAAAAATGTGCTCTAAATATTTTAAAAGTCGACCTTTACATAAATGGGAAGAAAAGGAATTTGTGTCTCATTGAAAATTTTATTAATTGAGAATTACTGTTGAGAATTTAGAAGACCTTAGGTGAGATTTACAATGGAGGAAAACTTTGAAATGTTCACAAGAGGGCTCCATTAGAAAGTGCGACAGGGCTTGAAAAGACATGTTAAAAATAATGAGAGAGAAAGAGAGAGAGGTGGGATTACCAGATACAGTCTTTCTTATATGGCTAGGGTGATGAAAACAGGGTGGTGATTAACCTGGCAGGTAGAGAGAAAACCTACTGCTGGTAATTGGGAACATTAGTGCTCAGGATGTAATTCTCCCCCTTTCACTATTCTTTAGAGGAAATAAATGCTTTATTGAAGCTGCTCCATGAGAATCTTTACAATTTCATGGAAGAGTTGGTGATTCCAGAAGCTTTTGTGACTCCAAAACAGTTATTTAAACCATTTCCTGAGAAAGTAGTTTAGGAAAAACAACAACAACAAAAATACCAGTTTAGCTATAAATGTGGAACATGGTGATCACGTAAGGTGAGTTTACCAGCTGTTTCCTTGCTGTGGTTGTGAGGACAATGTCATTCTTGGCCGAGGAAAGCTGAATTCTAATAGCAAACAAGCTAGGCACCACCTCCATTCCAAGTTCAACTCCATGATGTAATGCTAGGGATGCTTCAGAGGATAAAATATTGTTGTGTCAGGGCTCACGGCATGGGAAAAATCAACAAGGATAATAAAGAAAAATGAATGGTTTTCATTCTAGAAGAATTTGTATTAAAAAGACTTGTCACTGATAAATGCTTTAAATCTAACTTTGTACTTCAGTACCCATCATTGGAAGATAACCAGAACTCAAATTTGAAAATCGTTTTATTGTAGGACACAGTGATATGGACAGGCTGGAACCCAATGGTTTTGGGAAGGAGAAGCATGAAACACGGCCAGACTGGATTGATGTGGTTTCTTAGCAAATTTAGTGAGTAATTGAGATTGTGCAAGATAATGGAAGTAAGCCACTGGGATTTCCCTTTGGACAGAGAATGTGGATTATCACTGATTTTTGTTTTATAAATGTTGCTTCAATTATGGGCATTTTACTTAGCTCTTAAAGGATCCATTCCTAATTTCCTTTTGCAAAAACAAAATCAAAGAGTTACATGCATGCTAACTTTTTCGCTTTTCTTCCTTTTTTCATTTCCTTTCATTTTTTCCTTCCTTCCTTCCTTCCTTCCTTCCTTCCTTCCTTCCTTCCTTCCTTCTTGCCCCTGCCCCCTTCCTTTTTCTCTCTTTTTTCTAATTTTATCATTTAGGCATACATTGCCATGTTCTTTTGTAGTAATTGCTAGAGTACAGATTTTTTTTTTTATTTTTCCTCTTTTTTTAAAAAAAAATTAGTCTATATTCACTGTAATAGTGATGGTTTCATAAAGATAATTTCTTTTTTGTTTATTTGTTTTTTTGAGGTATGGTTTCACTCTAGCCAAGGCTGACGTGGAATTCACTATGTAGTCTCAGAGTGGTCTCGAACTCATGGTGATCCTCCTACCTCTGCCTCCTGAGTGCTGAGATTAAAGGCGCGTGACACCACGCCAGGCTCGACAATTTCTTTCAAGCATATCATGTAATTAGACCATAGTCGCCTCTCCCCGCTCTCAGTACTGCTTTTCTTTCCCATGGCAGCCCTTCCTTGCCTAATCCTTCCTGAGTCATAGCATTCTCCCCTGTGCATGCGTGTGTGATTGTGCCTACTTGTAGAAGATAAATTGAGTGTCACTTTGAAGCAGTCTCAATGTATCATGTTAGTAGTTTGCATTAAGTTGCCAGTTAATTAAATAACCTCTGTCTCTGACTGCAAAAAAAAAAAAAAAAACCTCAAGCTTTATTAAGTTAGAAAATTTACAACCAATAGCATAATCAATAAAACATTAACAAACATGTCACCCTCGACAAACCTTTAGTATTGATTTTCACATTCTTACAAAGTCTGCCTGTAGCCTGGGAAAAAAAAATACTACCAGAAAATGGATGTAATACCATTAGCCCAATGTAACATTCTGTGGAGCAGGGATGGGACTCCTCTACTTGTTAGTTCTGATTCTTCACAAGTCTCTGCTTAAAGATGCCTTGGAATTGGCTGTGTGTTAAAAGTGCTGCAGAGATGACTCAGCGGTTAAAGGTGCAAAGCCTGATGGCATGGGTTCGATTCCCTAGCACCCATGTAACACTGGATGTACAAAGTGGCACATGTATCTGGAATTGATTTGCAGTGGCAGGAGGCCCTGGTACATCCATACTCTCTCTGTGTCTGCCTCTCTCTCTCAAATAAATCAATAAAAACATTTTTAAAAAGTGCTCTCCAATGAGCACGTGGCTTCTGCAGGGTCCCCACACCATCCCTGAGAGTTACAGATGTGCCCCTGAACAGACATGAGGCAAGTCTGAACCTATCTGCGTACGGGGCATTTGCAGCCTGAGTGTGCAAGCAAAGGCTGGGGGCCACCTAGAAGGCTTGGGCTTGGAAGAGGATTGTGTCTTGTGGTTCAGTTGGTTTTGTTCTTGTACCTGGCCAGGTGCCATATGGAGGTGAAGGTGACGCTCCTTGGAGGAGCCGTTAGGCAGTGAGAGCCTCACGGGTACATGCGACGTAAGCTTTGCTATGGAACTGCCTAGTCCTGACTCTCAATGATCCAGTATGTCAAGCCCACTCTGGCAAGGAGCAGTTAGGTGTTCGATGAATGTGAGTTTCTAGGAGATGAAGTTTGACTGACACGCCCCAACTCTAGCAGACTTCTCAGTTGCTACTTCAGGAAGGAAAAAGACATGCATGTCATTTGGGGCATGACTGCCAAGACCAACTGGAGGGCCCACAAGAAACCTGTAAACTCCTTCTTTCCTAGGATCCAGTGATTGCCAATGGGTGGCTCTGTCAGAGGTGCCCAAGACATGTCCAAGGGAGTGGCAAGGTGTGAGTAGAGGGAAAAGAATGGAATCTACTAGAATTTCAGGGTGTCCTGGTAAAAATGATGGCCAAGTGTCCAGGAGCCCCAGAGGATTCTATTTCTACTCTTTAAGAGGGATGATTCTGTCACGTTGTTGTGATGGCTAACGTTGATTCTCAACTTGACAGGCCCTATGACTCAAGAGGTTACCTACATTAGGTTAGACTCTGGGCATGCCTGTGAGGAATTATCATGATTAGGTTAATTGAAGTTAAAGACTCACCTTTACTTGGCAATACCATTTCATGGGTTGGATCCTGAACTGTATAAAAAAGATACAGCTGGTGAGCTCTCTGCTTCCTCAGTGTGGGCTGAATATGACCAGCTGCCTCAACTTACTGCCACAGTGCCTTCCGTATCAGCTGCCTTCGTGTTGCTGGACAAAACACTGAGCCAGAAGCAGCTTATTGAAGGGAAGGGTTTATTTCTGGCGTAGAGTTTTCAGCAGGGGAAGTTTCATCATGGCAGGAGCAGACAACCAGGTATCGCATCTCCACAGCAGCAGGGAAGTGGAGAGAGTGGGTTAAATGCACCGAGTGCCACACCTCCTCCAACACAGCTCTACCGTCCAAGGGCTATACCAGCTGGAGACAGTCTGAGGCTGAGTCACAAACAAATGGGGTTATGGGGTCATTTTACATTCAAACCACCCCATCTTCCCAACCATGGTGGACTATGACTTGGAGTCATAAGCTGAAATAAACCTTTTCTCCTTGAAACTGACTTTAATATATATATTTCTTCAGTATTTATCAGAGAGAGACCAACAGGGAGAATTAGTATGGGCACCATAAGGCTTCCTGCCACTGCAAACAAACTCCAGGTGCCAGTTAGTGCATCTGGCTTGCATAGGTGCTGAGGAATCAAACCTGGGTCATTAGGCTTTGCAGGCAAGCGTCTTAACCTCTGAACAATCTCTTCAGTCCAAAACAGACTCTTGCCAGGTATTTTGTTCCAGGAATGAGAAATTAACTGATTCAATTGTATTGTATTCAATTGTATCCCCTGTTCCTATAAGCGGTGTCATGCTCTGACACTTGATTGTTCAGGTGTCATATGTGAAATAGGAGTGTCTCTGATGATTCTCCACTAAGGATAAAAAACATTAACACAAATGTTACAATGTACCTCAAATCCCTCCATCCCACATATTCCTGGCCCCATGCTGGTCTGACACCATGGTAGACAATACTGATTTTCCTAAATCTGTCTCAGCTCCCAGGATCTCACACCTAAGGCTACTGGATCCATCCAAGTCCTGGAGAAACTAGTTGTACTGAACCCTGTGGGAATATACTCCTGTGGTAATAACTCCCGAGATAGTCCTGTCATTGTGTAAGACCAAAATAAAAATAATTGTTGAATGAACCCAGATATGACCTCTTAATTCTTTTTAACACTTCCAAAAGCTAGTACAAATCGATTGGATTTGGCATGCGAGATGAACCTGTTTGCGATTCCCGCTTTAAGGAAACTCAGTAAGAGGCTGCCAACACAGATCATCTTTGCACTACTGTGTGGTGGGTACATGCATAATGTGTATGCAAATAGTTTCCTTAGAACATGTGATTCTCTCCCCTCCCAGCTTCTTACTCCATCCCTAAGTATGCAATTTCATGAAAACCACACCTGTGACTGCTTATTGGAATGGGAAGGTGGCCAACTTATGCTCTCAAATTTATAACACTTGCCTATGAATTTCTAAACCATGGTTCCTGTAATAAACCATAGTGCCTGGCAGAAAGGTGCAAAATATTTCTATCTGAGCCTACCAAAGTTTTCACTGGCTTCCACAAGCCGAGTTGGTTATACCATGTCTGTGGACTTTGTTCTTTTCTTTCTTTCTCTCCTAACTCAGCTTTTTACCTGCCTCTCCCCATTTGATTAGGCTGAGAGGAGATTCAGACACCATCAGAGGTCTACAGTAGACACTGGAAAATTCTGTGATTGTTAAGGTTTCTGTGAAAACCAACTGGAAAAAAAGTGAAAACAGGAAAAGAAGGCAGAATTGGCCCCAGATCCCATGAGCATCGCTCCTCTTCAAAACCAGATGGCAGGTGCACTGTTTTCCTTGCCGTGAGCCATCAGCAAAGGGTATGGCATCTTGGTGAAGTGACAAGTCCTCGGGAGACATTTTGGCAATCCCATTGCCCATCAACCTGTCTGAGAAGTGTCACTCATCCAGAAACGTCTGCGTTCTAACCAAGCACATGGAAAACCAGCTTGGTCTAAAAGCTTATTCCTTCTCCCTTTATGCCTCTCAGAAACAGGTCATAAGATGATTTTGTTCCTTTCTTTTCAGAAGTTTATACTGAGTTTACAGGTTTGACAATGTGATTATTTGTCTCTAGCCTCTTGCTAAAGAATAGAAAGTTTAGGGGGCTGGAGCAATGGCTCCATGGTTAAGGTGCTTGTCTGCAAAGCCTAACGACCTGGGTTTGATTCCCCAGAACCCACATAAAGCCAGATGCACAAGGTGGCCCATGGGTCTGGGGTTTGTTTGCAATGGCTAGAGGCCATGGTGTGCCCATTCTGTTTCTGTCTCTGTCTCTCTCTCATAAATAAATAAAATATTGTTTTTAAAGAAAGAATAACAAGTTTGGAGTTTGGGTCAGTGGTTAAAGCACTAGAGTCACACACATGAAGCCCTGGGTTTCATTCTCAGGAGTTGGGATTGTCTGTCAAACTTCATCTCCTAGCAACTCGCATTCATCTAACACATAACTATTTCCCAAAGTGCACACACCAACTAGGATCCTGGGAACAAACCAACTGTAAAGCAGAAGGCAACCTCCTTACTATAGCCAATGTGTTACTTTCAAAAAACATTGACCAAAATGTATGACAGAAAGAAGGGAGGAAAAGTTTCAGAGAGAGTCCAGTCCATGATGGTGGGGAGGGTAAGATGGAATTCCTGGTGTGGGGAGCATGTGAAGGAGACTCCCCACATCATGGCAGAGCAGGAGATCGGCAAGCAAGGGGAATCCCAGGGCATGCATAACCTACAGTGACCCACTATAGCCAGCCAAGCTCTACCTTGTGAAGATGTCCCATCTACCCTCCCCCCCACCACACAGCAGCACCAGATGGAGCACAGGTGCTCACAATGTAAGCCTAGGGGGATGTTTCATATTCAAACAATAATAATAGCCCAAAAGGTGGGCATTCGTCAGCAACAGTAGAGGGGAAGAAAGATATTATAATACACAAAATGATAGCTTGATCCAGTTAAGACAATAGGAATGGATTATTAAATGAGGTTCAACCAGATAAAATTTGGCCCTGGATTTTGTGGGAAATGCAAAGTACCCTTTGCTTATTATAGTTTGGGAAAATGTCGTAGGAACACATTAAACACTATCGGAGTTGACAGGATTCCTTCTGCTGAATGGCTGTGTAAAAGCAAGAAGTGAAATTTTCCCATCAGCTCAGACTACCTTAGGTAGGTTGATAATATGAGTTAAATTAGCCAAAATGGGGAAAAGCTAACGGTCCCTTTGGGAACACAAAATAACTCTAATGAAAGAAGTGGAGCTAGGGCATAATGATAAAATATCAACTGATATGCCCTTTGGAAATTGTAAACTCGCAAAATTCCCTCATGCAGTTATTAGCTGGAGTCAAGTTCTTGCCAACTGTGGCCCTGGAGAGGTGACAGGAAGGCACATGTTGAACATCTGAAGCTTACCAGTCCCTGAGGGACAGTGACTCTTGCTGCCCACGAGCTGCACGAAGTGGAGGGAACATGGTGTCTGAGTCAACTCGGGGTTGGTTTTCTCACAGTTTTTGTTCATGTTTTCTGGTTGGTGTTGGCTTCCTTTCTCCCCAGTTTTCAGACATTGGACCCTGGGGAGCAGTATTGCTTTAGCTAGGCTTTCTGGGAGGGTTAATGGCCAAGTGGAACATGAATGTTTTTTTTTTTTTTGAATCATTTGGATGGACAATTACTCTGGGTTTTCTCTTGTTTTAATAAAGGATGAAAGGAACCGGGAACATCACAATAGTCTGGCCTGGGAGAGGATTAATGCCGCCACACACTGAGGGTGGAGATGTCACAGAAGCAGGGGACTGGTGAGTGTCAGGGGAGCAATAGTCTTCTGGGGAGCTGGCAACCAGCAGACCAAGGTCCTGTCATTAAACCTCACCACAGTCCGTGAGAATCATGCCCTTGGCTGCCTTGTCTCTTCTGTGTCCCCAGAACCCTAGCTAGCGGGCACTGTTGGAGGTGAAAGAGCAGCACGTGTTCCAGTAGTGTGTGGTCTCTGTTCCTGCAGTGATAAGCTCAAAGACCCAGAGTCTGTTATTATTTGATTTGTGAAAATTCCATTTGTTTTCTTCTGTAAAAATGGAATTTACAACACCTACCACATAGCACTGTTTTGAGACCGGACCACATAGTAGGTAAAATGCCAACCCTAGTCTCTTCAGTGTTCCTAATCTTCATCATTATAAACTAATCAATGATTGATCATAATGAAAACACATCTCTGTGATGTGATGTGATGTGATGTGCTACGCATTGTCTAGTGTGAGAGGCTGATATTATTATCTTCATGTGAGAGGTGAGAATGGAGAGTCTAAGACACGTGGCTGGAAAAAGACATTCCAGCTTCAGTTGCTCCTAGAATTGAGACCAAGGAAGGGACAGGGGCCTTGGTCTTTTGTCTCTGACAGGATCCTGACCCACATGTTGCCTTAGCCAGTCAGCCTTCCCAGACTTGGGACTGCAGAAGAAGAACCAATCCAGTTGCCTGACAGTGGTGTGCACCAAAAATTCATGGGAGATTTTATGGCTTTTTCCAACTGATAACTTTTCTTCAATCATTTACGGCAAACATAAAAGCCAGCGGGAATCAAATAGGATCAAACAGAATCAGAGCCATTCTTCCGGATGTTGAGTACAGCTGCTTTTTCAGCAGTGGGAGCAAGACAGGAGGATTTTCACTGCTTTTGGGGTCAGAAATAATACCTTAATGTCTTTCTTTCTTTCTTTCTTTCTTTCTTTCTTTCTTTCTTTCTTTCTTTCTCTCTCTCTCTCTCTCTCTCTCTCTCTCTCTCTCTCCTTCCTTCCTTTCTTTCTCCCTCCCTCCCTCTCTCTCTGGCTCTCTTTCTTTCTTTTTTGGAGAGAGACACAGATTGAGCCAGAGAGAGAGGGAGACAAAGACAGATAGAGATGGGCGCGCCAGAAGCCTCTCAGCTGCTGCAAACGAAATCCAGATGCGTGCGCCCCCTTGTGGTCAAGTGCGACATTGCGCCCTTGTGTCACTTTGCACCTGGCTAAACGTGGGACCTGGAGATTGGAACCTCTGGAGATTGGAACCAGTGTTCTTAGGCTTAGGGGGAAGGTGCCTTAACCGCTAAGCCATCTCTCCAGCCCTGTCTTTCTTTCTTTTTTTTTTTTAATTTTGTTTATTTTTATTTATTTATTTATTAGCAACAGACAGACAGAGAGAAAGAGGCACAGAGAGAGAGAGAGAGATTGAGAGAGAGAGAATGGACATGCCAGGGCCTCCAGCCATTGCAAACAAACTCCAGATGCCTGTGCCACCTTGTGCATCTGGCTTACGTGGGTACTGGGGAATTGAGCCTTGAGCCGGGGTCCTTAGGCCTCACAGGCAAGAGCTTAACCACCTAAGCCACCTCTCCAGTCCCCCTTAATGTCTTTCTTACATACTCATATTCCATATAGAATGTGAGAGCAAATTTCAGATCCTAAACTTCTTCCTCCTCCTCATTCTTCCTTCTCTTCTTCCTATTCTCTTCATCTTCTTTGGTCATGGCATTGGTATGGATAACAATAAAGATTCTATTTCATAAAAAAAACACTATCTCTCTGCGGCAGGTGGACATCACAATTCCAGAAACAAAATGGCAGATGCCAAAGGCTTTTCTACCTTCCAAAATGCACGTGGAGTTCTATGATACCACTTCCTGCAGCTCCTGATAACAGAGAGGAAAGCAGGAACAATCCTGATTTTAATATTCATCACTCATATGCAGGCGGAAGACTTTGTAAGTGGCCAGACTTTGAACTTGTACCTCCCCTCCCCCCTGGAGGGGGTTAAGAAGGACCAGCTAGCTCCCCCTTCTTGCCTTCTGACTTCAAGATGGCAACTTCCTTGGGAACTCAGTCGAGGAAAGACATCTCCCCATCCCTACTGACTGCCTGGCAGAGTCCAAAATAGCATGACTCTGACCATCTGTGGAACTTTCCTTGGCCACCCACAATCCATGTGCAACTGTACAAGGGACCACTCCTGGTGGTTGATATCAGATTGCCACAGTAACAAACTTGTGTTCTCATATGTTCTTCTTAATACAAATCCACCATGTCTCCTTTTGGGATCAAAGAGAGAGAGACAGAGGGAGAGAGAGAAAGAGAGAGAGAGAGAGGAAACAGAGGTCCACTACTATGAACCAGGGCATCATGGAATGTACTAGAAGGAGAGGTGGCATTGACTCACTGGTAGAAGGCCATGTTGTCAAGCTCGGGGCCCCTGTACCCTGAGTATAAGGGAAGAGCTCATATTGTACACTGATGTCATGGTGCCTAAGGGTCTAGAAGAATTCACAGTGAGGGGAGCATGATTACTTAAGGAGCAAGCATTTGCTGTCAAAGCAAGGGAGAGGGAAAGGAGGAAGTTAAAATGTCCCTGAGTCTGCTCATGGAAAAGAAGTTAGGGAGTGACACTGAGTGGGAAGGCAGGCTTGTAGGGGAGAATCAAAGCCCTTCGGAGCTTTCCTCATATGCTGTTTGGGAATGATAGTCAGCTATGGGAAAAAAGAGGTGCCTGAGAAAAAAACAAAAGTCGAGAAGCATCTGAGATGGGAAGAGAAACTACTCATCATTCGATCAAATGGTGCCTCTGAATTAGGGAGGTGGAAAGGTGACAGTTACATAAATACATTTTCTCAGGAGCTAGTGGGGCTTCAGTGCAACAGGCCCGGAGTGGGGTTTGGGGATCTCATGTCAAACAATCACCTATGTGAGCATGCCCTGGAGACCCTATAGACACACCCTTGGGACACCCTAGAGTGCAGTTGTTTAGGAGCTAGGGGCATAACGTCATGATTTCCAGAAAAACCCCTGGGAGGTGGACATGATGAATGGAGGGGCTGCTGAAAGAGCAGCTACTGAGGTGGTCAGGTCTGTGTCCTGCAAGGCCAGGTCACACGGGTCCCAAAAGTCTGAAGAGTCCAGAGTGGTTGCAACAAGAGTAGAATGCCTGAGAGGCTGGGGTATGGAATGCCTGCTCCTTGCTCCCTCCCCCTACCCCTTCAAGGAGCAGATCATTTAAGGGGGTGCAAATGATTTAACATCCCCAGGCAGGATTCCCAGGGGAAACTGTCACCATTCCCACCACAGGGTGCTGTGCCTGGCCAACTGCTCACAGGCAGGGGCCGCTGGGCTGGGTGCCCTGGTCTGAGTGTGGCTGGAAATGACACTGTGGCAGTCACCGCTTAAGAACTAGCAGCAAGTATTAATTATAGTCTGAACAACAAGTGAGGTCGTGCATAATTGTTTCTTTTGCCTGCAGAGCCCATTTCTCAAACATCTCATTAGTCTTATAATAGTCTTTTTTTTTTTTTTTGGTCTTTTGATTTCAAAGCCAGTTATATGTTAAAAAGAAGAAAAAACAATAATTCAGTGACTACAGTAAGAAATATAGTTTTAGCTGAGAGTTGGCAGGGCCTATTTCCCTTTCTCTGCTTAAATATTCAGATTTATTGTATTACTGAGGTGAGACTTGGTTTATTCAAATATAAGTAGCTGAACCAAGACACACATTTAGAGACTTAAAACACTGCATTTAAATCCTGCAAAATGGTATAAGATGAAATTCTTGATTTCCGTCACAGGTAGAGCTCAGAAATACTATTAAAATTGAAATCAAAATAAGACATAACAAAAACTCATCATTTTCCCTGAGAGGGAATAAAACTCTGTGACGGGACAGACTATCTGATGGTTTTATTATCACTTTAATCTCTAGATGCAAACACAACACTCACCTGAGTAGAAGCGAGTTGGGTAAAGACAAGAATGGTGAATATTACATTCAATGCTGTTGAGTATCCCTCCTTGTTCCTTCGCGTTGTCCTCTGATGTCTCACTTAGAGTTCCTGTGCACAGAGCCGGGCTTTAAGTCTCTCTGCAGCTCCCAACTGCTGTGTGAGAATTGCTTCTGGAAGCACCAGGCCCTCTGAGTCCTGGCGATGGCTGGCAGATTTAGCTCTGGGCTGGGAGATTGGGGAGTGAAGTCATTTGCATCAAAGAAACACTAGCTGTCTATTCCCATTAGAAAAAACACTTGGTGTTTTAGTGCAAATTATTTCAAAAGGGCAGATAACTTATGGATGCAGAAAGGGTGATCCATAAAGATGTGTACAGTTTTGTTCAGTTGATGTCCTCAGGGCGGAAACATCAAGCATAACAAATGTGCTAAATACAAACAGACATAGTCGTAAGACGTGACAGCCGTGATTCAAATACCCTTTTCAAGGGTCCTTCTGCACTTAGGAGAGTCTCTGCTTTGTTAATATCAAGGCGCATCATTTCCCGTGATGCATAGGCAAGCTCTTATTTCCTGACTGTATGCTTAGAAGATTTCATATTCTGGGGCTTTCATGACAATAGCCTGGGATCACAGTGCTGGGTTGTGGGGGGGGGGGTTCAGCTTTAAGAATTAGAAACTGGCTGGAGCTCTGCAGCATCACAGATCAGCTTCTGAACCCCACTTTCATACTCTGCTGATGTACAGAGCCCCTCATCTGCCAATGGGAGATCAGGAGTGTTGAGAGGATTAAACACAACCAAACCAAACAGCCAGAGGTAAAGTGCTTCACACAGTACCTGGCAGAGCCAAAAACAAACAGACTGAAGAGTGGAAGACATACTGTTCACTAGTGTGTGAAAGGAAGATGTTTACAGGTCGGATAGTGCAGTGGGTAGAGTGCTGGCTTGCCTAGCACATATGAGAGCCCTGGATTCAATCCAGAGTCCTGTAATCCCAGGACTTGGGAAGTGGAGGCAGGAGAATCAGAAGTTCAAGGCCATGCTCAACTACATAGAGAGTTTGAAGCCAACCTGGGCTACATGAGACCCTGTCTCACAAAGAGGAAGAGAGAAGAGAGAGAGAGAGAGAGAGAGAGCACATGCATAAGAGAGAGAAAAGGAAGAAGAAAAAAGAAAATAAAACAAAAAAATTGTACCAAGATTTTGGGCATTTAAGTCATGAGAGGAAAATGGAGTCTCTGTCATTCTATGTCTGTAGATGGTGCTGATAAAATAATTGCTCATCGACTAATGGAGAGAGGGAGGGGATATGATGGAGATTGGAGTTCTAATGTGGAATGGGGTGAGGAGAGGGAAATATCGTGTGTTTTTTGTATGTAAGTATAGAAGTTGTCAATAAAAAATAATAATTAAAAAATAAAAAAATAATTACTTATGCCTCTATCTATCTCCTTCATTAACCTGAGAGTAATAGTTACAACTCTCAGTACCAAGTATCCTTTGCATATTGGGTTTGAGAGCAGCAGACAGCTTTTCTCTGGGTGGGCTTAACCTAAGTGGCTTTGATGCAAGCAAATCAATGACTACCGGAGCTGTGCCCCAAGTCAGCTTCGGAAGTTCCTTGTTGAAGGAAAAGTGAGAAAAACTGCCAAGCAAGTGGGAGGGAAAGAGAGAAGGAAGGAGGGAGGAAGGAAGGAGAGAGAGAGAGAGAGAGAGAGAGAGATTGCCAGCAAGTTGGCCTTTTATGGGACTTATGGCTGCAACTGGATACTGACTTCTGTATCTGTTATTCCTCATGGACAGAACCAGTGAGGGGCCCTCAGCTCTGTGCATGTCCCCTGGCTCAATCAAAAAGCACATCACCTGCTGATCACCCAGTCCGGGGAATGGTCACACATTGTTCATTCCCTCTTGTGCTCATCCAGAAGGCTGTGGACTGAGTCACCTTCCTTTTTTTTTCTTTCCTTGAGCTATGCGGCCGTGACAACTGGTTATACGACTGTTGTAACCATGGACTCTCACCCTTCCTTCCTTCCTTTGGAACTAACTTCTCTGTCATTTTATAATTCATTTCTTCCTCACAACCTCTTCAGAAGTCAGTAATAATAGGTCAGGAAACATAGGAAGGAGAAGTTTAAGTTACCTGTTCAATGTTACACAACCATTAAATAATGGAACTGGAACTTAAATTCAGATATTTATCCCAGAGTCATTATTAGATCAGATATTATCCCACAGTCACTAGGCTGTGTTTGTTTGTTTGTTTGTTTGTTTGTTTATTTATTTACTTTTTGGTTTTTCGAGGTAGGGTTTCACTCTGGCCCAGGCTGACCTGGAATTCACTATGTAGTCTCAGGGTGGCCTCGAACTCTCGGTGATCCTCCTACCTCTGCCTCCCGAGTGCTGGGATTAAAGGCATGCGCCACCACACCTGGCTGTTTATTTTTTAATCTCTCAGTGCACCAGGCCAGGGGCTTTGCACATAGTGAGCACCGGCTATGTAGTCAATGGTGATTTAAAAGATTCTAGCATTTGCTTTTGAAGTAGAAGAGAAGGAAGTGGTTCACTTGTTCTTATTGGATTTCTAGAAAATGAAGGCGACAGACGACACTGAGGAACCCAGGGACAGTAGCAGCACTTAGCACCACTTACGGGAGCCTGTGGGCTGTGAGCCAGAGACTACACACTGCTGTGTTCTCTGGTTCAGAACCCAAGAAGTCAGCAGCAAGCGTGTGCTGCCCACAGAATGACCTCGAAGGTGAGTGCGAGCCAGCACCAAAACCTTTGATTAAAATGGGTGACTGGCCAGGTGTGGTGGCGCACGCCTTTAATCCCAGTACCAGGAAGGTAGAAGTAAGGGGGATCACCATGAGTTCGAGGCCACCCTGAGACCACAGTGAATTCCAGGTCAGCCTGGGCTACAGTGATACCCTACCCTGAAAAACAAAACAAAACAAAGCAAAACAAACAAACAAACAAAGGTTGACTGGAATGACTGGGTTTGGGCTGATATCACCTGAATCAAGTATTTAGTTTTACCTCCTCTTACCAGCTCTGTGACCTTGGATACATTACTTAGCATTTCTGAACATCAGGTTGCCCAATTTGAAAGAGGAGTGGGCATGACAAAAATAATCCTTGCTCCCGGCTTTCTTACTTGAAATAAAGTATAGCTATTGTGTTCATAATCCAATGCTGGGGAAATCATGCATTATCAAGATTAAAGTAGCTGATATGACAGAAAATCTCCACTATCTGCACTGTGATGCAAGAAGTACTGTCCTGGGCTGGAGAGATGGCTTAAGCAATTGCCTGTGAAGCCTAAGGAGCCCGGTTCAAGGCTTGATTTCCCAGAACCCATGTAAGCCAGATGCACAAGGGGGCACATGTGTCTGGAGTTTGTTAGTAGTGGCTGGGGGCCCTGGCGTGCCCATTCTTTATCTGCCTCTTTCCCTGTCTGTCGCTCTCAAAATAAAATAAATAACAATAATAATAAAGAAGTACTGTCCTTCCTCGTGGGTACTCCACTTGGCAGGCAGTACCTAGGGCAAGTGTGGTGGTAATTTACAGACCGGAGTTCCTTTCACTGTGGTTCCCCCATCCCCACAGGTTTGCTGTGTTAGAGGAAAGAGTGAGGGGACTCCAGTGGGAGGTTTTCATGAACCAGAAAGTATCTCCATTCCCTGGTCATACCTAAGTGCCAAGGATGTTGGGAAATGTAGTTCAGGGGCAAAAGGCGAGGCTTTGGCGATTGGCTAGCCATTCTGACTTTCATCTCCCAGGACCGTTGTGAGATAAAATGAGTTAACCCAGGGGGGGGATGTGTTCGTTGTACCACAATAGAAATATTAACAAGGCTGACTGCCTATATAGACGTGCAAACAAAGGAAAATTTGGAACAATAGACACTGAAAACTCTCCTGCCTTTGTTTCTTAAAGGTACCAATGTCATGAATAGTGTGCTCAAGGCCCATGGTGTGGGGACGCCCCACCAGGTGAATACCTTCATGCCCATTGGCTGTGGGCAGGTTTTGTGTATAGTAAGGAGCAGATAAGAAATGACTGCAGGAGAGGATGTTTAATCTTGTGAAACGCTCGCACATCTCTCACAGCAGCGGCCGTGGCCTACTGTGCACCCGATGCATCAGATGAAAGTTGAGTAAGAAATTCTGTAAAAAAAGCTTAATGAGGGCCAGCACATAAGCTTGGGTTTGGGGAGAGCGCCGCCAGCTCCCACTCTCGTCCATCTCTGGAGGTTTTAGCAACACTTCTGAGAAGAGTGAATTTACCACGCCTCCCTGGGCAATCAACAAGGATCTCTCAGGAAAGAAAATCTTCATGGTATTGTGATTCTTGTTTTGCTAGGTTGTGCTGTTTTTAAGGATATAGATGTGTACTCTATATTCTAATTTCCCAGGAAAGAATGGTTCGGTGCCATATATTCATGGTGTTTCCACTACCAAACGTTTTGGGTTTTACTTTTAACACATTATTTTTGTTGTAAGGTAATCCCACATGCGTTTGGTGGGTGCAACATGATGGCAGAGTTTTAACTACATTCACTGGTTGGATTCAAATAAAATGTGTAAATTATATGGTGATTTTTCTAAGCCATATCCTCTTTAAGTCCTTCATCACAACACACCCACACCCACACACACACTTTATTTATTTGAGGGAGAGAAAGAGAGAGAGAGAGAGAGAGAGAGAGAAAGAGAGAGAGAATGTGCATGCCAGGGCTTCTGGCCACTGCAAACGAACTCCAGACGCAGGTGCCCCCTTGTGCATCTGGCTTACATGGGTCCTGGAGAATCGAACTGGGATCCTTTGGCTTTGCAAGCAAACGCCTTAACCACTAAGCCATCTCTTCAGCTGCATGACCAGCTTTTATGTCTTGTGTTACGTGCTATTCTTTACCTGGTAAAATGTCGTTTTCTGGCTATGCTCTTTGAGTGACAGGTCTAACGTCTGGAACAACGTCAGCCAGCGATGGAGATAACAAGGCTTTTCTGAGTGCTTTGATCCAGTAAGTATGCCTCTCACCACTCTGATTGGAGAGCTTGCATTTCCTTCTCAGCCTAGTGAACATTAATGTGCTGGTCTTTACCCACTACGGTTTAAGCTCCAGGACAGCAGAGACTGTGGACGTCTTTATTCCAAATCGTATGCCTGGTCCCCAAAGCAGCCCCTGGTATAGGGTGGATGCTTAATGGTATCAATTCAAAATGCACACATGAAGATTTGTCTTGTACATGCTGAACCTGAACATCTTCCGTTTCGTTTTGCTTTCTGAACTCAGTCTTTCTAACGTGTGCCTGCTTGGCCATCTCCATTTATGTTCATCTAAATGAAGCCAACGATGTCTTCACCACCTGCTACAGGAGGGGAACAGCCTTCTGTCAGGTTTCCCTAGATTCAGCCTTTTTAAGAGCCATGTCATCTTCCCACATAGCTTGGATATACTGAAGCATCGTAGACATATACAGTGATGCAGGCACTCACCAGCTTCCAAGAAATACATAATTCCCACAGGAAGAGGGCACTATGATCTTGGGTGGTGACGGGGGAACACTGGGAGAAGAATTTAAAGAATGATGAGTGTTTTCCATCTATTTAAAGTTTTCCTTGTATTATCAAGGGAAAATAAATAGATAGACATATAAATACATTCTCGGATAGTAGAAGTATAAAAAGCCTTTCTGTTTCTTGAAAGATTTACCAATGATTCCTCTTGGAGTGAGAACTGTCTTTGGGAATATCTTTGTAGAACAGATTAAACATGGATAGAAGACAAGAGTGAAAGGGGGGATTGAGGGAGATGTGTTTGAAAGGAACAAGAAGGTGTGTTGGTCATTTTTCTTGTCTCTTTTGACAAGAAGCAGCTTGAACCAGGAAAGATTTCCATGGCTCATGGTTTGGACATACAGTCCATCATGGCGGTGGAGGTGGCTAGAGGCTGGAGTAGTAATTGTGGGTTTTAGCCTTCAAGATGATCCGTAACAAGTTCCGTTTCCTGGTACTCAGCTCTCACACTGCAGCAAGGCTGGTCTCTGTGAATAGGTTGAATATGGAGGGAATAATGAAATGTGACAACCAAGACTAGGTTATAAATGAGTGTAGCTTCTGCATCTATCTATTTTCTTTCTTTCTCCCTTCTTTCTTCTCTTCTTCTTTCCTTCCCTCCCTTCTCTTTCTTCTTTTCCCTTCCTTCCTTCCTTCCTTCCTTCCTTCCTTCCTTCCTTTCTTTCTTTCTTTCTTTCTTTCTTTCTTTCTTTCTTTCTTTCTTTCTTTCTTTCTTTCTTCTTTCTTTCTGTGAATAGCTACATAAAAGATCATGTGTCAAGGAAATGAAGACTGCAGTCCAGCTGACTCCTGTCTCTAACGACATGGGTGAGCTTGAAAGTAAAACTCTTCAACCACAGCTGGGTTTTGAAATGACAATTCTGACTGACAGCTTGACACTAACATTATGAGAGGGCCTGAGCTCAAACCATCCAGCCAAGCCACTCATGGATCTCTTGCTCTTTTACAGTGGGAATAATCTGTTATGCAGATTAGTGCACTAGTACAGAAGCAGGGAAGCCCAAGGGCATATGAATGATGCTCATGTTTCAGTGTTGTTTTTATTTCTATTTATTTATTTGAGGGAGGGAAAAAGGCAGGAGAGAGAGAGAGAAAGAGAGAGAGAGAGAGAAAGAAAGAATGGGCACATCAGAGCTTCCAGCCACTGCAAACAAACTCCAGATGCACGCGCCACCTTGTGCATCTGGCTTACGTGGGTCCTGGGGAATCAAACCAAGGTTCTTTGGCTTTGCAGGCAAGTGCTTTAACCACTAAGCCATCTCTCCAGGCCTCAGTGTTTTAAAAAAATTATTTATTCATTTATTTGAGAGAAAGAGAAAGAAAGAATGGGCATACCAGGGCCTCTAGCCACTGCAAATGAACTTCAGACACATGCACCACCTTGTGAATGTGGCTTACGTGGGTACTGGGAAATCAAACCTGTGTCCTTAGGCTTCACAGGTAAGTGCCTTAACCACAAAGCCATCTCTCCATTTCTCGGGATGGTTTTGAATTGAAAAATAGATCTTGAGTCTTGGTCCAATCAGGCTGCTATAACAAAATACCATAGACTGAATAAATCATGTACAAAAGAAATTTATTTCTTACAGTTCTGGAGGCTGGGAAGCCCAAGTAAAGGCAAAATCAGTTTCTGCAGGGAGGGGCCTGCTTTATGGATCACTGGTGCCCTTGGTGACAATTTCTAGTTATGGTCTCCCATGGTGCAAGAGTTGATCTTGAAGGGCACTAATCTCATTAATGAGGACCTGCTTCTATGACGCAATCACCCCAAATCCTCTTTTGTTCATCTTATTACCTTCAAGGTTAGAATTTTAACATACGAAACTGGTTGAACACAAACATTCATACTTCAGACCCATACCTACCTTTAGACCCCAGGGCACACTTGCTGTGTTTGGTCTACAAAGAGCAACGAGGAGGGGACTTGACACCTTCAAGGACTTGACAGTCTGTACTTCCCCTGGATGACTTACACAGGCCTGAGTTACACTGAGCACAGTCTGCTGTAAGTGACCCAATAATCAGAACACCTGGCTCAGGGCTACAGAGATGGCTTAGTGGTTAAGGTGCTTGCCTGTGAAGCCTAAGGACCCAGGTTCGATTCCCCAGCATCCACGTAAGCCAGATGCACCAAGGTGGTGCATGCATCTGGAGTTCATTTGCAGTGGCTAGAGACCTTGGCATGCAGATTTTCTTTCTCTCTCTCCCTTACCCCCTCTCTGCTTCTGTATCTTTCTCTCATAAATAAATAAATAAAAATATTTTTAAAAATCTGGCTTGGGCTGGAGAGATTGCGTAACAGTTAAGGCACTTCCTGCAAAGCCACGTTTGACTCCCCAGGGCCTATATAAGCCAGATGCACAAGGTGGTGCATGCATCTGGAGTTCATTGACAGTGGCTGGAGGCCCTGGAATGCCCATTCTATCTGCCTCTTTCTCTGTCTCCTTCTCTCTACCTAATAAGTAAATAAATAAAATATTTAAAAAAAATCTGGCTCAAGGGCTGGAGAGATGGCTTAGCGGTTAAGGCACCTGCCTCCTAAGCCTAAGAACGCTGGTTCCAATCTCCAGGTCCCACGTTTAAGCCAGATGCAAGTGACACAAGGGCGCGATGTCGCACTTGACCACAAGAGGGCGCACACATCTGGATTTCATTCGCAGCAGCTGAGAGGCTGCTGGCGCACCCATCTATCTGTCTTCCTCTCCCTCTCTCTCTGTCTCTCTCTCTCTCCAAAAAAAAAAAAAAATCTGGCTCAAATTGGCAATGTATTACAGCATAGGTGAGGTGGTATCATACTGAAGAGCATCTTTGTTGCATCCAACAGAAAGCCTTGTGCAAGCTGGATTATGCACCAGCACTTGACTGAGAAAGGACCTGAGAAAGGTAGGCCTTACAGAGGTCTTGGACCCGGTTTAGCTCCCTCTTGTCTCTGGCTTCCTCACAGTCATTATCACCTCTAGCTTTCGTGTGCGAGTGTGTTAGTGTGTAAGTAGCACATGAATGTGTGCAGATGATGTGCATGCATACTGGTAGAAGTCAGAGGTTGAAACTGGTGCATCCCTCTATGGCATTCCACCTTATTTACGAAGGCTGAGTCTCTCACTTGAACCCGGCTAGTGTAGCTAGCTGGCTTGCCCTGAATATCCTTGTCTGTGCCTCCCAGGAGCTGGAATTAAAGATGGGTCACCACACCCACTTGGCATTTACATGGGTTCTGGGGTCCAAACTCTTGTCCTCACACCTTTACCCACTGAGCCATTGCCTCAGCCCCACCTCTAGCTTTTGACATGACCACAAGATGGCTGCCACCACACAAGCAATCTGCACAATTACTTGTTCATGTCCAGCTGGCCTGGGGCACTTTTCCCTCTCATCTGTGCAATAGAAATTATGAGCTTGACATTTTCAAGAACTGTGGCCACGTGTGCAATTCTGAGCCTGTGCTCTTTGGTCTAGCTGGTATCGCTCCCTGTCCCACTGGGCAAGGCTCATGCCAGTGGGGTTAACACAGGAGCAGGAATAGAATGGAGCCAGAGCTGACATCTAGAGAGCTTAAATGGCTTGTCCAAGGTCAAATGGTGAGATCTTGAGCCGTGGTCTGTCTGGCTTCCAACATCACATGTGTTTGTTTCCTCTGGCTACATAGGTGATAGCCAATAATTGTACAGAAACCGAAATGTGCCTGGCACTGTATGTATGTGTGTGCACTCCTTCGTTTCTCACACTGATCCTCTGCAGCGAGCATCGTTATCCCGGTGTTCTGATGAAGAATGTATGATCATTTTAAGGGAAACTCGCCGAGGCAAGCGGGATGACTGACTAGGAACTGGAGTGGGTATCTGGGCCTCCGTGGTGGGGTGAGGTTAAAGAGGCAGAAACAGCACTCAGATTGAAGTTTTCAAGCATTTTAGAAATATTTGAGGGCCAACCCTCAGCCAGGAGCATTTATAGATCATAATTATCACTCTTGGAGCTTCCTGTGCTCTCATGACTCCACATAGACAGACAGATAGACAGAAAGATGGAGAGACTTACATACATGCATAGAACTCAGCACACACACAAAATCATAGACACAGATTTTCTCACACATGCAGAGACACGTACAAACTATTTGAGAATTTCCCATGATGAAAGTATCTTGGGTTTAACTAGGGTGCAATAAATAGTTGTCACACCGCAGAGTCCCTTTGTCCCAGTCTTCTGTGCTCCAGCATAAAACCAGGAATGTCTCCTTTTACCTAGAATCCACCCGAGCATTCCCTGGGAACTGGTCAGCAATCTTTCCTCCTGGTTCTTATTTGTGTGTTGATGCCAGAGTCTCTGGTTCAGCCTCCAGTCCTCAGCCCCTTAGGGTTCTTCCCCATAGACTCCGTGTCCTGATGGCCACGAAGCCACTTTTGCTCATGGGAATCACCTATGTTGGAGTTTTAAGAGTTAGAAAGAATCTTAGGGAGAAACCATCTGATTCTGTTCACTTTTTTCCTTCTTTTCTTTTCTTTTCTTTTCTTTTCTTTTCTTTTCTTTTCTTTTCTTTTTAGACAGGGTCAGATATAGTCCAGGCTAGACTCAAACTTCCTATATAGCTGGGACTGGCCTTGAACTCCTGATTCTCTTGCCTCTACATCCCAAGTACCAGGATTACAGGCATGCACTATCATGCCCACCTGTTCTCTTTCTTTAAACAGAACTGAAAAAGTAAAGCACATTATAAGTTCACATCTAGTCAGTGGGCAAGCTGGAATCAATTATTGGTCTTCCAGGTCTATGTCATACTTCTTTCTACTGGAATAGTTAGTCTTTTCCCAAGAGAGTGTCTCCTAATGGTAATTACCACCCAAGGGAGCTGATAAAGGAGTTCATGAAATACATACGTGGTCAGCGAAATATGGGGCAGTTTTCAAGAAACTAAAAATAGCTTGAAAAAAAAGTATACTTATGCCTGAAAAATTGAATTTATTACAGGAAGTATAATTTATATCTCTAATACAGGTTCAAGACAATCTAATATAAACAAGTAATGGGGAATTAACTCCTGTACTGTTCTTCTTGAGACTGTACATAATTGCTTCATTTTTCTTGATAATGCAAAAGACTTTTTTTTTGTTCCTGACAGCTCCAGTATTTTCAAAACAAAATGTGAAATTTGGTAAGGTTGACATTTTCCAACTGATTATTTTCTATTTAATCCATTAAATACAGTGTTGCAGTTACCTTCTCATTGCTGAAACAAAACACCTGACCCAAAGCAGCTGATGGGAGGAAAATATCTATTGTGGCTTCCAGTCTCCAGGGCACATTTCTTAGTGCCAGGGAAAGCATGGCATGGGCAGAGGCTGGCCATCACATCTCGTCACACATCCACTGGAAGCAGCAAGAATGAATGAGCTTGTGAACACCAAGTAAGGCTGGACTAATAACCCTCTAGGTCCACCCTCAGTGGCACACCTCCCCTAGCAAGGCTCTGCCACCCTAAGGCTTTACTCCCTGGGGACTGCTTACGAGGCTTAGTCACAAACACACGAGGCTATGGGGGACATTTCACATTCAAACCACCACATACAGTTTAATTTTTTTTTTCTGCCCTTAGGATAACTGATCGAGAGCAGAGACTATGTAATCCATCTTTAGGTCATCTCTGTTTGTCCTAGCTTAAATTACTACCTTTCATTTTCAACATTTCGGAAACCAAAACGTCCCTCCAGGTCTACGGAAGAGACACAATAGAACTTATTTGTATCAATGGAGTCACTTCATTCCAGGGACTTTCAGTCTTTACTCAGCAAGAGGGTCCTGAGTGTGTCTCTCCTCCATGTGGAGGGGCATGTGTCCCTCTGCAAGTATCAATGACAGAGCAGTGACTCAAGTGTAGGAAAACCAGAAACCAAATCAGGGTACTTTGCCCAAATCCTGGACACTCCAGCTTCCTGAAGAGGATTCAGCTACTATTTATTTTTTCTTCTTTATTCTCCTGTGTGTGTGTGTAGAGTATGCATGGCGTGCAGATGAGTATACAGGTGTGTGTGTGTGTGTGTGCACGCGCGCGTGCGCAGTACACATGCATGCACAGTCCAGGGAGAATTTCAGGCACCCTTCTCTGCAGTGCACCCATGTGCTGCCTCCAGATGGGGTCTCTCCTTAAACCTGGAGCTGCAGTTTTCAAGTCAGCAAGTCCCGGAGACTCTCTGGTTCCCCCACCAACAGACATGTGTATGGCCATGCCCTGCTTTTATTTATTTATTTTTTTAATGTGGGTTCTGGGGAGTCAGACTCAGCCTCATGCCCTCCCAGACTCTCATGCTTAAGCATCAAGCACTTTTAAGTGCTGAGCCATCACCTCACCCCTCAGCTACTAGTCCTCAACTATGCTCAGCAACACACCTGATGCTGTATTGAATGAACACTCATAGGAACATTGAGGAGCCAGGTTTGATGTAAAATGGCTGTGAGAAGAAGTGATAGGAAGGCCTTGGCTGGGCATCATTGAATTCATCTCCCTATTTTTCTTGTGGATTCTGAATGCTGGGATCCAGTCAATCCTCTCAGCAGGGAGCACACTGTCCCTGGAACTACCTCCCTTCTCTCTAGGTAGATGTTTCTACCTTCTTCAAGTCACCACTCTTGGGAGAGACGCTCAGAGCTTAGAGAATACAGGTCAGTGCAGAGCGACGCCACCAGCTAAGGAGGTCCCAGTGAAAATCTGTTATTGAACAATCCTAATCTAGAGCTCCAAAATCCAAAACTTTGAGCACCAACATGATGCTAGAAGTGAAAATTTCACACCTACGCTTGTGTGATAGGCTGCATTCAAAAACACAGGGGCACTAAAATATTGCGTAAATTATCTTCAGGGTAAATGTAGAGGGTGCATATGAAGCATAAACAAACTTCATGTTTAAAATTGGCTCCATCCCCAAGTTATCTCACTAGGGAAATGCAAATATTCCAAAAGCTGAAATCGAATATGTTTCTTACCCCAAGCATTTCAGATACAAGGCACTCAGTGAGTTCAGTATTGTGAAGTGGTGAGGTGCAGCTTGGAAGGTGGAGAGAGAACAAGTTCAAGATCGGTTGCTGCATGACCTGGGGCAAGTTTCAGAACCTCTCTGAGCCCAGTTCCTTACGTGGACACGGGAGAGCAATAATGCGTACGTCATAGGCTTGTTAGGAGGAAGAGCTGGTCAGACACATTGTAGTTCATCTTTGTGAGAAACACTATGTCCCAGTTCAGCCACCCTCCAGGGTTTATCAGAGCCTCAGGGATGAGATGTATCCTGCTCCATGGCCACATAGCTATCAGCAAAGATCCTTAAGATTAGCTCTCTGGCCTCTGGAACTCAGGCCATTGCTTTTCTACATCAACCTTTAATTTCTTTTATTTTTATTTTTTTTATTTTTTATTTTTGGAGAGAGACACATAGAGAGACAGAGAGAGAGAGAGGGAGAGGAAGACAGATAGAGATGGGCATGCCAGCAGTCTCTCCGCTGCTGTGAACGAAATCCAGATGTGTGTGCCCCCTTGTGGTCAAGTGTGGCATTGCGCCCTTGTGTCACTTTGCATCTGGCTAAACGTGGGACCTGGAGATGGGAACCGCTGGAGATTGGAACAGGGTTCTTAGGCTTAGGAGGCAGGCGCCTTAACCCTAAGCCATCTCTCCAGCCCTCTTTTTTCTTTTTTTGAGAGAGACAGGGTCTTGCTATTATATAATCCAGACTGGCCTCAAAACTTGCCTCAAGCTTTGAATCCTCCTGCCTCAGCCTCCCAAGTGCTGAGATTACAGGCGCATGCCACCATGCTGGCTCTACATCATACGCTGGATGAAACTTGCAATTTACTAACCTTGAAAAAAGTCATGTCTATTTTCTGAAGCATTTCTGGCACAGTCTGATCTCCTGTCCATTGGCTGCAACCCTGAATGGTGTACTCTTAACACTGGGTTGTGCTAAATAAAGATTTGCTGGCTAGCTGCAGGGAGCTACCTTAGCGTCGATGACTGAGTGGAAGTACTTTATGGATAATCATAGCTTCCCCCACAATGGACATAGTCATGGATAGTGTTACAGTCAGGTTCACATTGCTGGCAGAAATCACCTGACCAAGAGCAGCTTTTGGGGAATTAAAAGGGGGGAGTCATTTTGGCTTATAGGCTTGAGGGGAAGCTCCATTACAGCAGGGGAAAATGATGTCATGAGTGATGGTGGACATCACTCCCTGGCCAACATAAGGTGGACAATAACAGTAGGAGAGTGTGCCAAACGCTGGCAAGGGCAAACTGGCTATAATACCCATAAGCCAGCCCCCAACAATACACTGCCTCCAGGAAGCGTTAATTCCCAAATCTCCATCAGCTGGGAACCTAGCATTCAGCGGCCCAAGTTTATGGGGGACACCGGAATCAAACCACCACGGACAGCAAGTCTCAATAGCTGGCATTTGAATTTTTACTTTGTTTTCCCCAGGCGAGAGCAAGGAGATGACTCAACAACAGTAAGAAGCCAGCGTGGTGAAGTCCGACTCTTCACTTGCTTGGCTGTGAGGATTAACCTGGATGCTGTACCTGCGGATAATCTCATGGGAGAGAGGGCTTCTGGAAGGACCAGTCATGTGTGTCTTTCAGGTAGCACATTCTTTACTGCTTCGCACAAGGTCTCCATTGCTCGCCCTCTAAAACATAGCTTTGTCCCAATTCTTTAGGTCCAAAGTTTACTTCCGGTTCCAATCTCACCAGACAGGTGCTGAACAGATCACATTTTATTGCAGTCACGGTTATTTACAACACAAAGCTTTTGGGTTACCTTTCTCTTTATAGTTTGTTCCCAGACATCCAGTGACTCATAAAGTTAACTTATAACCAAGTTACCGCCGTGATCAGAGCAGCTGTTCTTGTGTCCACGCCCAAAGTCACCTGCTCCCAGAACGTGCGGACTTAGAGGCATTGAGTCACTGTGTGGGGTCAGTCCTCTGGCCTAATCCTAGGTCCTTATCTCAGACTGTTTCCTTTGAGCTTTCTCCAATCTCTGGAGTTTTCTTGGTTTCTTTGTTTGGTCTCATGAATGTTCTGGCTGGATGTCCAGCTGAACTAGGTGGCAATGGGGTTCCTGTTTGCTGCGTTGGGTTTAGGCATGCTTGACCACCTGTGCAAACACAACAATGGTTCAGTTTCTGTTTATAGTTTGATGGCCTGATGGTGTCGTTTATAACCTGTCTCCTTGTCCCTCTCCCCCAAATAGGATGCGTGTACACTTTAGACAGGATGATGGAGGACTCAGCCCAGAAGCAGGAAGGAAAGAGAAGCCCATTAGGGCCTTGGTTCCAGGAGTGATCATGTATATGTCTAGCAGTCTAAATTACTCAACCTTCTTATTCAGCAGGTTAAGAAGGTTCCTTAACTTGATCAAGGTTGTAGAGTGAGTTAGTCATTCCCAGGGTGGTATTTTTCTCATTACACCATGCTATGTTCCATTAAAATCTAATTTTATTCTCTGGCGGAGAAACTGGCTTTGCAAATGGGCAGGGAGTAAGGAAATGTGTTTTGGCTTTAGTAAAGCTGGTGATTGCAGCCTATTAATACACGAAGAAAGAAAACAAGGGTTCAAGCTCATTCTAAAAACAGTCAATGTTCGAAAATCTTGGCTTGTAGGATTTTTAGAAATGGAGGTAATTTAAAGCAATCATCCTGCACAATGAATTCCAAATTGTGTTCAGTGGAACCCCAGGGTTCCACATCAGTGCCTCCTGGGGCCATTAAAGGGTGAAAAATGTGAGTATTACAAGATTCAGAGGTTACAGGGCCCTTAAAGCAAGCCCGTTTCTGTCTGTTTTATATGTGAGGTTTTATGTTAGATTTTATTTTTTAAAGGGAATCTGTTTCTACAAAAAAAAAAAAAAAAAAAAAAAAGCATTTCAAACCGTAAATCTAGTTCCAATCCCTCAACTCTGAGATGAGAAGACTGAGACCTGGGGTCTGGCCCTGGAGCTGCTGAGTAAGAACCTTTGTTCAGTACCAGGAGTGAAGAAACCAAGATTCATGGAAAGTTATGGGTTTCCTCCAGTGACAGAGCCAGGGCTAAAGCCAGGTGCTACAGCTTGGATTTCCTTTTAATTTTTGGCTTACAACACTCCCCTCCATCCCATTATTAAATAATAGTAAACCCGGGGCTGGACATAACTGCTTTACAATCAAAGGTAGAATGAAGGAGCAAGAGGCAGGGGTTGGAGGGCGCAGTCAGAAGGGTGTGCCAATCACCCAGTGTAAGAAAGGTGACTTAATTCTTGACTGGACTCACAGTGATCTGTTTTCATTCCCTTCATCATGAATCCACATCATTCCTTTAATTTCTGGCTACAAGGCTGTATGTACTCTAGCACCTAAGCAGAGACCTGGCACTTAGAGCTCAATGCATATGTATTGGCTCAGACTAGATGTGTATCCCGAGACACACTAAAGACCTTGGTCAGGGACTCAAGAGTCTTGTACTTTAAAAATTCAATACTTGCTGAGCATGGTGGCAGGTGCCTTTAATCCCATGACTGGGGAGGAAGAGGTAAGAGGATTGTTGTGAGTTCGAGGCCACCCTGAGACTGCATAGTGAGTTCCAGGTCAGCCTGGCCAAGAGTGAGACCCTACCTCAAAAAACAAAAAAAAAAAAAAAAAATCCAATACTCTATCAAACTTACATAAATACAATTTTTAAATATATATTTATTTGAGAGGGGGGGGAGGAGGGGAGAGAGAGAGAAAGACAGAGAGAATGGGTGCACCAGGGCTTCTTGCCACTGCAAACACCCGATGCCATTTGTGCATCTGGCTTACATAGGTACTGGGGAATCGAACCTGGGTTCTTAGGCTTCACAGGCAAGCACCTTAACCACTAAACCATCTCTCCAGCCCAGAAATATAATTATTAATCCACAAAAGATGTGGCCACAAAGCCTGCTTTCTGACAGGGACAAGTCATTTTCATGAGCCACCCAAAAAGGTTCCATCACCCCTAGGGCAGCCTGACCCTGAACGACCTTAAAGGGAAACCGATAGGATGGGAAAGTTAGCTAAGGAGCTGCGGTTATCAAGGGATAGCGGCAACAGCTTTCTCTGGGGAATTTAAGAACAGCCTAGCCAAAATCCTATAATGTGAGCTCTTTCTGTCTATAACCACACCTTACAATGGTGTAGCCGTTTACAGTGTAAAAGTGCCCTGAGGTAGGAGAATGGGTTAGATGCCCCTGTGAGGCCATGCTGGATTTGTTTCAGGGGAGGAAAAGAAAAGGTAAGAAGGGGCAGGGAGGGACAGCCATGACGATGTGAAATGTGATGATGGAGACCACGATCCCCTGTCTGAATTCATGCCCTCCCCATGCCCTGCAGGTACCCCTGACATGTTGTGTTGTGGTCGGCTCTGCATTCATGGGTGGGCTGGTTTATGGCAACATGGTGGGATTACCATAAAAGTCATTACTTGTGCTTTTGGATGTGGGTTTTCTCCCTTTAAGATAATTAAAACCAACGAAGCTGACTTTTTCCTTTCTGACCCAATTCCTGGCTTTCCTCTGCTTTGTCCTCGGGCCAATCCCGGGCTCTGTGAGGTCCTGATGCCCATCTTCCCCACCTGCTACTTCAAGGAGGGCGCAAGACGGCCAAGAGGGACCCTCCTGCCTCTGACATCTTGATTCGATCTCAACGCCTTCAGAAGGATCCAAGGGACAGTCCCAGTCCCCGAGCTCTGGCTAAGCAACAAGTGGCTGGTGCAGGGTCCCTTCCCCCAGCATCCCCCTGGCTGTGGCCCCCGGGGCTCACTGCTGCGGAGGGGGTCGGGGAAGTCCTGTTTTAAAGCTCTGGCAGGCAGCTCTGCGCTAAGAGCATCCCTGGGGGAGAACTCCGCCCAGGCATCCCTTCAGCGGCTCCAGCCAGCGCCAGCCGCGCAGAAGCCTCCCGCGCCCGCGAGCGCACGCGCCGCCTGGCTCGCGTTCCCATTGGCTGCTGCCTGTTGCTAACCCACGTGACCGGCGCCGGCGCGCCCCGCCCCCGCGGGCTCCCCCTCAGCCCGCGCGTTCCTGCGGACGTGCGCTGCCCGGCGCCGGCTCCAGGGCTCCGCCGCCCGCCCCACCCCGCGGGGCTCCTTTGCTGCTGCGCTGCTGCGCACGGGGCGGAGAGCGGCCGCCGCGATGCAGACTATGCCCGCAAGGTGGCAGTGCCGCGCTGCATGTCCCGGGGCTCCGGGGCGCGCGAGCCGCCGCTGCCACGCCGCCCTGCCCTGCAAAAGTTTCACCGCTGCGCACCGGCGCGTTGGGGCCCATTGCGCTCTTCCCGGCGTGCCCGGGACACCCCCCAGTCCGGCGGGTCTCGGGTGACCTAGGGACCGTTTGCACATCTCGTATTCCGTGGTGCCGAACTCAAAAAGCGAATCAGCTTTGGGGGCTCGTCACCGATGCAAAGTCTGTGCATGTTTTCTGTTTTGTTTTGTTTTGCCTTTAGGGACCGTGCACCAAGAATGGATTCTTAACGCGACGTACAAACTCGGACAGTTGTCCTTTGTCTCGCTTCTAGGCTCTGCGCTGAGCACGGCCACCCTTCGTTGGTGTGGGATGCACACGGCCGCCCCGGGATCCCGACCGACCGGCTCCGAGGCGGGAGAGGGGAGGATGTCAGGGCCTCCTGCTCTGCAGCTGTCCCCAGGATGCCCTTAATTCCCCCGACACGAGCGATAAGCCCGTGTGACCTCATTTGACCCCGTCGCAGGCGCCAGGCGTCCTCATTTAGAGCGAGGCCTCGCAGAGGCTCCTGTTTCTTCGGCTGGCTGTCTGCGGCGTATTTGCCGTCGTCATTTCTCCTCTCGTTCTCCTGGGGGCTATGTATTGCTCCTGTGCCCCGAGCCCCTCTCTCCGAGCGCCTCTCATTTTGCCACTTTCTAATTTTGCTTAAAATAAGACGTTCTGCGGGTTCTCTGGGCTGGCATGACCCTGGCAGATTGCAAGACCAGTCACCAGGGCAGCAGTACCTAACCTGTGGCAGGAAAGAAACACACCTTCGATTCCACTGTTTCCACCAAGCAGCAAATTCCTTTCTGGCTGGTCAAGTCTTTCCCACTGTGCAATCTGCCACCCACCCCCAAACCGCCCTTCTTCAGGTCACTTCCCACAATGCTCCAACCAGGCATTCATTCTCACTTAGCAGGGCCCAGGAAAGACCCTGATGTAGCCCACCAGTAAGATGTTACCTGGAGGATGTCGCAAGGGTTTCTATGCCTCCAGACTAAGGAGCCAGGAGAGGCCAGCAAGGAGTGGCTCTTTCTATTGCGGCGTTCACCTGCTGTGTTTTCCCACCTGTCTTTGGGCAAGTGAGGAGGGGCGCTCTGCAGAACTACCTGGAGAGACTTTCAAGTGACTCCTGGAGTTGGGGAACCATAGGGATGGAAGGGACCTGGAATCAGGGACAAGAAAAGGAGGGTTTCAAGCAGCCTCTGCTTCCAGGAGTTGACAAAGCACACCTGCATTAGTTTTCCTATGGGTACCCTCACCGGGACAAGGCGAGTACCACATACTAGGATCTGAGGGTGTGAGTGTCCTGCCAGCCATGCCAGGGAATTGCAGCTGTGAGAACTCCAGCAAAGCTGGAGAGAATGGAACCACCCCTGAGGAGTAAGAGCCAGGACCCTTCAGTCCAACAATGCTTAAAGCGCATTGCTCTTGGTCCTGAAAGACCTGCTATGGGCTGAATATTGTTGCCTCTCCCAAAAATTCATGCTGGAACCCAATTTGCAATACGAAAATATTAAGAGGCAGGGCCTTTGGGGAATGATTAAATCGTGATTAAGGGATTAGGACCCTTAGAAAGGAAGTTAGCCCTTCTGTCATGTGAAGACGCAGCAACAAGGCATCCTATACAGCCAAGAGAGTGGTCCCTCAACAGACCCCAACTATGCCAGCATCTTGATCTTTAGCTTCCTACCCCTGGCACAATGAGTAATGAATGCCTGCTCGTCATAAGTATTGTCTGAGATACTGTGTTGCAGCAGCTTAAGTAAAGTAAGAGGAGACCCTGGTCACTCGCCAGGGGTTGGAGAAGGGAAAGGCTGGAGGAAGAAGAAATTGCTCAGGTGTCCCCCAAGCATACCTCCCAGACTTTAGCCAGCTTGCGGTGGGGCCCAAGTCAGAAGCACTGGTTTCAATGGGAGAGTCAAGTTGCTCAGCTTGTTTGCAGCATATGTAAGAATTTTTAAAAGAAAAAAAGAGAGAGATCATTCATGTATCTTGGAGATTAGCAGGGAAGCCTGGCCAATGAGATTTCATTCAGCCAGAGGACAGTAACACTGATAACAGCTGCACTGACATTATAGTTAATGTCCCACGTGTATTACCTCCTTCAAGCCTCACAACATCCTCTAGAGATCAATAGACTTCTGATTCCCACTTCACAGTCAAGGAGCTGAATGCCAGATGCATTAAGAAAGTTGACCAGGGCTGGAGAGATGGCTTAGTGCTTAAGCCACTTGCCTGCAAAGCCTAAGAACACAGGTTGGATTCCCCAGTACCCACGTAAGCCAGATACAGAAGATGGCGTATGCGTCTGGAGTTTGAAGCAGCTAGAGGCCCTGGCATGCCTATTCTTTCTTAAATAAATAATAAGTAAATAAATGTAATGTAATAAAATTTAAATTTTGTTTTTAAAGTTGACCAAAGTCTAAAGCTAATAACTGGCAAAACTGGGATTTGAATCCAGGTTTCAGGGTCCTCTTGTGGAGCTAAAATGCATTTCCATGGCTGAGTCCTTATTCCTGTTCTTGGACCACACCTTGCCCAACTTCCAGGCCCAATTCAGGCCCCTACCAGCCAAGGTCCTTCCTTGCCTGTGCCAACAGATGGCGCCTCCCCTGCTCCGTCCTATTTCTGGGGTCATTTGAGGCTGCGGATTGGCCATTGCCTCAGACAGTAGGGGGCCTTTTCTGCAGAGCCAGTTAACACCCCTCCATGCTGGCAGCTGTTCTGTTGAAGGTGGATAGTCTCTATAAACCATCCTGACACGATTTGAAATCCAAAGCAAAGGCCAAGGATCAGACTAAGAGACACTATCTTTGATCAAATGAAATAGGGAACAGGCCACCCAAATGAGACTGATTTTCTTCGGTGGCTGAAAAGCTGGATCTAAATGAAACTTTAAGAAGAAATCTTGCCAAAAGACGTGCCAAGGTAGCCTTTCTGGAAAGCATGGATTCCAAGGCATTGGTTCAGGATAAAACTCACTTGGATGCCTATGTTTCTTTTTTAAAATAAAAACAGATTTTTCTAGCTATGCGCCTCACGTCAAATTCAATCTTCATCTTTGCTCAGTGAAACCAAGTAATAAAATTGTGAAGGAAAACACCACACCTTCTACTTCCTGCATTCACTTCTGCACCATCTGTGTATCTTGGTGACTTGCACAGAAGAAGTACAGAATAGGGCTAGAGAGATGGCTCAGTGGTTAAGGCACTTGCCAGGAAAGCCTAAGGAACCAGGTTTGATTCCCCAGTACCCACGGAAAGCCAGATGCACAAAGTTGCACATGCATCTGGAGTTCATTTTACAGAGGCCTTGGCAAGCCCATTCTCTATCTGCCTCTCTCTCTCAAAAAAAAAAAAAAAAAAAAAGAAAAAAAAAAGAAAAAGAAAAACAATTGGGCTTCTTCACAAACCACGAAGCTTTGGATGATGGAGAAACTTGTTACCCAAGCCCAGGTGGGATGGGGATTCTAGCTACAAAAGTGATGGAAGGTGCCGGGCGTGGTGGCGCACACCTTTAATCCCAGCACTCAGGAGGCAGAGGTAGGAGGATCGCTGAGAGTTCGAGGCCACCCTGAAACTACATAGTGAATTCCAGGTCAGCCTGGGCCAGAGTGAGACCCTACCAAAAAAAAAAAAAAAAAAAAAAAAAAAAAAAAAAATAGTGATGGAAGGTTTAGAATGAAGCAAAAAGTGCAGTGGGGACACTCGACTGATGCACCTTCCAGGGACCAGAGTGCTCAGTGGAATCATGGGAGATATAATTAGAAAACATTTTGTGTGTGTGTATGATTAGTGTGATTGCAGGCTCATGTGTGTCATGGCATATGTGTGGAGGTCAGAAGACAGCTTTTCCGATTGGCCCTCACCTTCCACCTTGTTTGAGGTAGAGTCTCTTGTCTATTTCTCTTATTGTCCAGGCTCGTTGGTGTGAGGAAATTCTCCTGTCTGTACCTCCCAGCTTGCAGTAGGTATGCTTTACCCATGGAGCATCTCCCTGCTCCCAGAAAGCTGTTTTCTGAGAAGATTATCTCTTTATCACCTCTGCCAGTAGTTTTGCTCTTTCATTTATCGTTACCATCTCTCAAACCATACCTAGAAACAGACATCAGAGCAGATGAAAACAAGAGGTATCTGGCTGGAATTACGGGAGAGAGGCCTTGAGATGGCCTTCTTTGTGATTCCTCATACACACCTGCCCAGTACCTGTAAGGAGCCCCAGGGCTCTTCCAAAGTAGTCTGACCTAGGGGACCCCCCCCACAAGCATGTTCCTTTGTCTCTATTAGTCCCTAACTTCCTAGTGGCCCTGTCTCACCATCAGTTCTCAAAACTACAAACTTCTCTTTCCCAGAAGCACCAGTGCCACCGTGGCCCACCCTATCCAGGAGCCCTCCATGTACTCAGTGACACCAGGATCAGGCTAAGTAAAGATTGATCTAATTTTTTAGAAAATAAAGTTTTATTAGAACACAGACACATATATTTGTTTTCTTATTGTCTGTGATTGTTTTCACGCTGTGATAGACTAAATTGGGGCATATGACAAGAGACCATGCGGCTAGCATAACCAAAATTATTCAACATTTCATCATTCACAGAAAACTTCACCAGATCTTTGATCTAAAGCAGCCATGGCATTCTCATTTCACTATACTGTGTTTAGATTTAGACATAAAGCAGCTTTGATCAAGGAAATGTTAGGCAAATTCCGAGAAAAGAATTCTTTCTTAATAAAGAGAGGAATAAGAGGAGAAAATTCCTTTTGTCATCATCATTGTCTCTTTAATTCCATATGATGTCTGGAGTTGAGGCAGCCACTTATACTCAAGCAGAGTAATACTGGAATCTGATTTCTCAATGGCACCATTAAGTCACTAAACTTATCCTACGACTGTCTGCTTCCAGAATTATTCTTCTTCTTTTTAAAATTTTATTTATTTATTTGAGACAGAGAGAGACAGAAAGATGCAGATACAAAGAGAAAAAGTGAGTATGGATACTGCAGGGCCTCCTGCCAATGTAAACAAACCCCAGGCTGTCAGGCTTTGCAAGCAAGCGTCTTTAACTGCCGAGTCATCTCTCCAGCCCTGCTTCCAGACTTCTTGAGGAAACCAAAATATCCCTAAGGACTGGAGAGATTGTTCAGTGGTTAAAGGCACTTGCTTGTAAGACCTGAGAGCCTTGGGTTGATTCCTCAGTACCCATGTAAAGCCAGATGCATAAAATGGAGCATGCATCCAATGATAGTTTATAGCGGCAAAAGGCCTGGTGTACCTGGTCTCTCTCTCTAGCAAATAAGTAATAAAAATGTAAAAACAAAAACATCTCTGGCTTGAGCAAGTCTTTTAGTTTTTGTAACTTAAAGCTGAATAGAGACTAGCTATTTTGTTTCAAGATTAAAAGCAAAAGGTAAGAGTGCTCTTTGAGAAGCTGTGCCCTGGAAAAAGTGGCGGGGGAGAGAGAGAGAGACAGGGAGAGAATATCTAGAGGATAATTATGATGATAACTAATACTCACTGAAAATTTGTACCATGCCATTCACTAAACCATGCACTGCACACTCATTTGTTTCACTGCACAGATGAGGCGATGAGGTTTACAGGAACTCAACAATCTGCCTGAATTCACATCGTAACAGAGCTCAGATCTGTACCCAGATCTGCTGACACCGAACATCCTAATGGCTACTCTGTGATGTCATTTCACGGACAGCCTTGAATTCGAGTTCCAACTAGGCCACATGAACTTAATCTTGTTTCCATCTTCCTGCTTCTTCTTCCCCTCCACTTCTTTCCTCTCTTTCTTCTTATTTTTAGGGACAGCACCTCTCTGGCGGAGCTCAGATTGGCCTGGAACTGGCAATCCTCCTGCTTCAGCCTCCCAAGTACTGGGATTATAGGTGTGTACCACCACAGTTCACGCTTAGTCTTCATTTCATTTTTAGAGAGATACAGAGGGAAAGAGAGAGAAGAATTAGCATGCCAGGGCTTCAGCCACTGTAGTTGAACTCCAGGTGCTTGTGCCACCTGTGGGCATGTGCGACCTTGTGCTTGCCTCACCTTTGTGCATCTGGCTTATGTGGGATCTGGAGAGTCGAATATGGGTCCTTTGGCTTTGCAGACAAGAGCCTTAACCAGCTAAGCCATCTCTCCAGTTCCACTCTTTATTTATTTACTTATTTGAGAGAGAGAGAGAGTGGGAGAAAATTGGTGTACCAAGATCTCTTGCCCCTGTAAATGAACTCCACACACATGTGCCACTTTGTGTGTCTGGCTTTACATGGGTGCTGGGGAATTAAACCCAGGCCCCCGGCTTATCACACAAGCACCTTTAAGCACTGAGCCATCTCCCCAGGCGCAATCTTAGCTTTCTTGAGCCTCAGGTTCTCCACAATAATGTGGAGACAATACTTTCCTCAAGGAGAGAATGCACCGCTCACTGAAAGATGTTTGTGGACTTGAAGAAAGTGACAGCTGCTTTTCCGAGTCCCCACATGCTCTTTTCACGGGCCGAGGAGACAGTGGTGAGTGCACCATGGAGCAACCAAGGACCAGCAAAAGCAAGTGGCCACAGGAGCCGGGGAGTGGGGCAATCAGAAAAGCACAAGACATAGGCTGTTCTGTCCTCATGGTGACATAGTGTATTTGGCCAAGAACTTGGCGACCTTATAGTCAAGCTGTGGCCCAACAGCCCTGATTGCCTGGAAATCCATTGTCTTGTTTCAGGGTGCTTTGCAAAACTGTTTCAAACAAAAAGAAATGACTTGATTTGTTGGCGTCATTTACCTTTGTGTGAAACCAAGTCAGCAGTGCCTGTAACCATTAGCGGGCAGCTGTTGCTTTCACTGTCAGGCCCTGAGCCCATAAAGACCGGACATCTGAGGAAGGGGAGGCAGGCCCAGCATTTGCCTGCAAATGTCAGCCTCAGTTCAGTGGTTTCCCTCCTGAGCATGACTGGATAGCTTTTGATGGAAAAGAATCATCAAGACCTGTCACCACAAAGGGCTTATGGAAAATATATGAAATTTGGAGTCTCAAACTCAGATTTAATTGTGAGGATCACTTTTAAGAGAGCTAGACAAAACGACCCCAAATGGCTTATTCTATAACATCCAGATGTTTGTCATTATTCAGACCAGATGAGGGGATGACTTCTTCATGGTTCATGTGGAGGCTCTGGCCTTGCTCTAGAGACATGAAAGAGCAACTAGCCAAGGCGCTGGAACAGCCCTGTCCTGGTGCTCGCTTCTCCTTCAAGACACCCGTGGACCATCAGCTCTATCTTGACGTTTCGATACAACAGATTCTTAATGAACACGCTCACTCCTTAGACCTGGTACAGGCTTGTGAAGCTGCTAGAAACCATCTGGTGACTGGTTCAAGGTAGATACAACACTGAGTGAAAGAAATAGCCCCTTCTCAGTCAGATGTCTGAGGCTCAGGTAGGCCTTGATCACTTTCATTGGCAAAGAACTAACGTAACATGCCATTAACATATGTCTGGGGAGGGCTGGGCAGATGGTTCAGTCAGTAAAGCCTTTGCTGCACAAGCATGGAGACCTGAGTTCATGACCCAGCACGCCTATAATCTCAGCGCTCAGGAGGCAGACAGGAAGGTCCTTGGACTGCATGCTAGCTTGTCCAGCTGAATTGCTGAGCTCTGGGGTCAGTGAGAGACCCTGTCTCAAAGAATAAGGTGGAAAGCGATTGAATAAGGCACCTGATATCAACCTCTGTTCTCCACGTGCATGTGCATATTCATGTACACACATATACACACCTATAAGAACACACACATGCCCACCACCCACACGTGCTCACACACACACACACACACACATACAAGCATCAATAATGTGCTGGTGGGCTTTTCAAAAAGTGACAGCTAGCTGCTCTTCAGAGAGACTGGCAGTGCCAGCTGGCTTTGTTTTCATCTTACCAGAAATGCCCATGAAAAGCAACAAACACCATGGCTCTAGAGTAAGGAAACCGAGATCTGATTAGTGTTTTCAAGTGTTTGTTGAAAAAACACACTAATCTGAACATATTCTGTGCGGAAATCCTCTCAATCTCATCCCTGATAAATAAATCTGGCTGGTAGATGAACACCAGGGTCTTACCAATAGAGCTCTACCTGATACGTGAGTTCTGCTGGCTCTTGAGCTGGGCTCGCATTACACACCTTTTAGACCAGCCAAGAACAAGGCCTGGCCAGGAAAGACACGTTAGCTGTGACCCCACTTGTCTAAGAGCACTGGACTCCAGCCTTTCATAGAAGCCCAGGGGGTATTCAGGCTCAGGCTGTCTTGGGTTACGGTTGTTATTTGGTGTTTTTATTGAACTTGAGCATCTGTGAGGTATTGCAGCCTATATTGCAATCAGAGACATCGCCCACTTTCCTTCAGGTTTTCCACCCAGGGAAATTTTCCCTTTCAACAAGCAGCCTTGCGTCTCAGTGTAAAAGTGCCCCTGTCCTTCAGAGTCTTAAGACACTTTTCTGTTACATTCTGCATAGCTGTGTTCTAGCATAGCCCTTATGTCGTACGTTCCCCAAGAAATAGATACATTTCTTCCTCTTTGTCACACTGAGCCCCGGGCACATCTACTATTAAATATTTATTAGTAATTAGTTAAGACTGGATGCATATGCTTCTGCTCTGTGTAAGTTTGTGCGTGTTTGTGTGTGTGTGCGTGTGATTGCCAGAGAAATGCAATTTGACCTCATTAGGAATTTATTATTATTATATACATGTGGTATGCACGTTTGTGTATGTGTGTGTGTATAAATGTGTAGAGACCAGAGGTTAACATTGGGTGTCTTTTTCAGTCTCTATCACATCTATTTATTTATTTAAATATTTTATTTTTATTTACTTATAAGAGGGCAGAGAGAGAAAGAATGAGAATGAACTCCAGATGCATGAGCCAACTTGTGCATTTGGCTTACATGGGTACTGGGGAACTAAACCTGGGTTCTTAGGCTTCACAGGCAAGCATCTTAACGGCTAAGCCATGGCTCCAGCCCTATTTATTGATTTTAAGACAAGGTGTCTGGCTGAACATAGAGCTCACCGATTCTGGTTAGCTAGTAAGCCCGTGGGATCTTCCTGTCTCTGCCTTCACAGTGCTGGGATTATAGACCATTGTGCCTGGCTTTTACGTGGGTGCTGGTGATGGGAGTGCAGGCTGTCCCGGTGGTCTAGTGAGCACTTGGCCCACTTGGTCCATCCCCCCAGCTCCTCTTACATATTTCACAGGACCCTCAAAGATAGCAAATAGTTTGCTTTTCACATGTAGCAACGGGGTATTTCACACAGAACCATTCACTGGAGAATTCCCAAGTTGCCTCCCCCACCCGGCATGCACACGTGCACATGTTGAAGGCACTTTTCCAAACAGTGTCTGCCCGCTGTGGACAGTCACACAGAGGTGTATGTTTCCATAAGCTTCCGGGTAATTCTGGTAAAATAATCAGACTCTCTGAGCTCCTAGTGGTTTTCTATTGCTGCATAGAAAATGAACCCCAAGTTAGTGACTTACACAAACTTATTTCACTTTCTGATGGTGAAGAACTGAGAGACGTTCAGCTAGAGTGGTTGTGACTGAAGGGCTCTACCCAGAAGAAAGTGAGGTCACATGTTGTCCGGGTACATCTCTGATGACTCCACTTGGTCAGAAGACCAAGATGGTGCCCTCCCCTGGCTGTCAGCAGGAGACCTCCATTCCTTATAATGTGGAACCCTCTACTGGCTTCAGGAATGTCCATGTGACATGGCCATTCATTCATCTTCACACTGTGGTGAGTTGGAAGATCATTCAGGGTGTCAGCTGGCTGGTTGAGGGCTGTCTCGGGGGTCAGGAGGCACTGTTTCTGGGTGAGTTGGTGAAGGTGTTTCCAGAGAAGATTGGACTGTGGGTCAGCCAAGAAGACCCTCCTTGAACGCGGGTACTACTGTCTATCTGCTTGTAGTAACATTCATCTCTGAGTGTATGTGTGTAGTCTTTTGCGTGCGTGCGTGCGCGTGCGTGCGCGCATACACACACACACACACACACACACGAGTTGGTTTCTGTGGAGAATGCAGATTGAGAAAAAGCAGGCTGCCACAGTGCCTTTTCATATGTTGTACGCCATCACCTCTTAGCGGCTACCTTAAGTCGAGCACTACCCAAAGGCAAGAATTAGGTTTCACCTCTTTAAAGCAAGAACACCAAAGCCTTTGGGAATATGTTGTAAACCCATCACAGAAAAGCAGTTGCTTTGACTTGATAATGGATATCTTTTTAGACACTCACTGGTCTTTCCTTAAATATGTAAATCATGTTGGCTTCGCACTGTGGAAGGAGGCCTACATAGTATTGCCTAATGCGAGGAGAAACGGGTTGTCTGAAACCAGGACCTGTGGTTGAGTGTTTGACCTCATCGCTTCTACTTTGAAACCATTTTTGTTTCCTCTGTCTGCAGCACGAAGAGGGCTCTCATGGCAATCCACTTTGAACCTCTCTAAGGCGGAATCACAATAGCACTCACTATTAGTGGAGCTAAGTGCTCTGTGAATGCCAATTCATTAAACTCTCACGACCTCCCGGAGTGAGATGCTTTTGTCATCCTGCTTTACGGAAGGGGATACCTAGGACTGGAATCATTTGCCCAAGGTGCCCTAGACAGAAAAATGGACACACTTGGACTTGAACCCAAGCAACTTTACCTCCAGAGGCTGAGCTCACATCTCCACTGTGTTACAGTGACTCTCCCTGCAGGTGAGCCTAACTCTCCTACAAGTTAATTTCCATGCGGGTTTTGTCACAGCAATGGAAGCTGGTGCAGTATCAGTTTCCTGTCTGTGTTAGGCAGAATAATGGTCCCCAAAGATGCTTCTTATACTACTTAGAACTTGTGGACATGTCCTCTCACCTGGTCAAAGGGACTTTGTGGATGTGACTCAGTTAAGGAACTTCAGATGGGGAGGTGATTCTAGATTATTCAGAGATAAGGGAGGGAAAATGGCTTTTCCTTTTATTCATCTTAGGTTCACTGGGACCTCTGTATCAGAAGGCAGCTTGCTGTTGCTGTGACAAAGAGCCTGAGATAAGCAACTTACAAAGAGGAAAGGTTTACTTTTTATTTATTTTATTTTATTTTATTTTATTTTATTTTATTTTATTTTCTAGGGTAGGGTTTTGTTCTAGCCCATGCTGTCCTAGAATTCACTTTGTAGTCTCAGAGTGGCCTCAACTCATTGCAATCCTCCTACCTCTGTCTCCAAAGTGCTGAGATTAAAGCCATGTGCCACCACACCTGGTGGAAAGATTTATTTGGGTTCATGATTTCAAAGGTTTCAGCTGATAATTGCTTTGGGATAGTGCTAAGGCAACACATTGGGGCAGGAGAGAGGAAGGAGCTCCCTTCATGGTGGTTAGGAAGCAAAAGAGAGAAAAGAGGCCAGGGTCCAAATATCCCCTTAAGGGTGCATCTCCCAAGTCCTAACTTTTTCTTGCTAGGCCCCACCCCTTAAAAGTTGAGCCATTTCATAATAGCACCATCAGCTGGTGAGATTAGAATGTAAAATGTCCCTCATGACTCATGTGTTTGAATTCCCTGTTGGTATCCCTCTTTGGGAAGGATGGGGAGCCTTTAGGAAGTGGACTCTTGCTGGAAGAAGTATGTCACGGGGGGAGGGCAGGCCTTGAGAATTTTATAGACTAGCCCTGCCTGCCAGTTTACCCACTATGCTTCCTTCCTGCTGATGAGAAGATGTGCTGTCTGCTCCTGCCATCATGAAATTTCCTTTCAAAACTGTCAGCTGACAATGAACCCTTTCCTTCCAGAAGTTGTCAATGAACTCTTTGCTTCCATAAGCTGCTTCTTGTTGGGTTTTGTCTCAGCAACAAGAAGGTAACTGACACTGCTGGGGACCCCGACTTGAGACATGCCTTTGCAGGATGCTTGAGATCTACCAGAACACCTCAGCACATGAAGAGGGATGAATAGCAGGAGAGGGTCCAACAGCCTGTCCAGTCTGTTTTACCAAGCTGACTTCAGGACCTGCCAGATCCTGAAGTATGACTTGTGGTGAACTTGTGGCAAAGGGTAGACCACTTGGGAGGCTGGGAGAGAGCAGGCCTGAGGCCAGTCAGAATGGCCATGTGGTATGGAAGGGCAGTGGACAGATGTGCTTAGCTATGATGGAGAAGATAAAGGAAGATTGCTGGACATCAGTATGATGAGCTCCCCCCATGCTGGGAACATTATGGTGATGGGTCCATGATTGGGGACCTAATCAGGGCAGTGATTAAACTACTTTACTTTCCATTTTCCAGCCCAATATCAAATAATTAGACATTGAGTGTGGCTAAAGAAATGGAAGGTGGTTGCTGGAAGGGCCCCTAAAGTCATTTGTGGGAAAATTTCTAGTGTACCCCAGGCCTCTTCCTCTGGTACATGGAGTGGCTGCCTGGAAACCCTCCTCAGGACACCCAAGAGTCATTGCCAAGCATTGGAAGTAATTCATATGCTCTTGCTGGAATCGCATCCCAGTGTGCACGGGTATGTCCCAGGCTGGGCAGCTTGATTATTTGTCATGTTGTCCAGGAGGCTGCCTGGAGACCCACTCCTGCTACGGACGTTGCAGGTGATCACACGTGTCTGACCACATTAACGTTGATTCTGAGCTTGCCTAACACACTGCACTTCCCCCAAAGAAACCTTTGTCTCTGTGTGCATGAATGTTTAATATTGAAAGCAGAAGTCTGTACTCCCTGCAATGTGGATATCAAATATAAATCATTTCACCTCTCTAAGTGAGGATTTCTTTAACATTTTTTTGAGGATTTATTTATTTAGTTGAGAGAGAGAGAGAAGGAGAAAGAGGCAGATAGAGAGAGAGAATGGGCACGCCAGGGCCTCTAGCCACTGCAAATGAACACCAGACGCATGTGCCACCTTGTGCATCTGGCTTATGTGGGTCCTGAAGATTTGAACCTGGGTTCTTTGGCTTTGCAGTCAAACTCTTTAACTGCTAGGCAATTTCTCCAGCCCCTAAGTATTACATGAAGTTTTCCTTTCTTTTTTTTTTTTTTTTTTTTTTTGAAAGGCTGCTTTCCATTGTGTTCCTCTCCAATAGATCATGACATCTCTTTGATCCCCCACAGTCCCAATGTGGAGATTGGTGGTCCTGGTGGTAATATCTCATCCAGAGGTTCTCTCACTTTTGTCAGTGGGAAAGGGGAATATTTGCCTATACTATAAATATAGTGGATATATACATATTTACACACATGAATACTTACCTATATACATGTATATAGATATGTATATATTGACAGAGAGAACCCAAGAAATAAAGAAAGAGAAAATGTCAGCTCAGGCTGGCCTCAGTTGAGGGTTAAGATGACTTTGAACTTGTGATCATCCTTCGTCCACCTCCCGAGTCCTGGTATCACAAGTGTGCATCACTGTGCCCAGTTGCAAACTGTGTGTGTGTGTGTTTAGAATGGAATTTAGTAGAAAGTTCCATTTTGAACCTAAGCCAGTTTGATGTATGGATTTACCCAAAGGGCTTATAAGACTAGGACACTTAGAGTTTGTTCTTCTGGGTAGATTCAAAGTGACATAATGTTGCCACAGTGACACTGAGAAAGAAAAGAATTTTGGAGGAAAAAAAATGGAAAAATAGTGCAGAAAGAGGGATAATGTGGCAGGTAGAACTGGATTTATTGGGTGACATGGTTGCTGAGTTGTAGCCCTCTTTAAACAATGAATTTTAATCTGTCATCTGCTCTCCTGATTTCCATGTACCCACATAGCTGCCATGGTGAGGCACCAACTTCTGCATAGGAGGAGATTGTGTGTTGGTTGTGCCCTATCCCCGCACTGAAATACCTGAGACACGGAACTTATAGAGAGAAGAGGTTTGTTCTTGCTTATGGTTTTGGAGGTTCCAATCTAAGATCAGCACAGAATATAGGTTTCTTTGAATGTCTATTAGGGGCACTGGAGGGCCATATTGTGCAGTGAATTTCTTACTTCATAGAAAGAGATCCACCCTCCTAAAGTTCTGTCTCCTCCCAGCAGCAGTGGCCTGGACAACAAGCCTCCAGTGAGCTTTTATCTAAGCAAAGTGCCTCCCTTGACCTTGAGCAAGTCACTAAACCTCTCTGTGCCTTGGTGTTATGATCCAGGAAATCATAATAATGCCACAACTACCAGTGCCACCGCCAGAGAGCAATCTGATGTGTCCTGCAGGGCCATTTTAAAACTTAAATTCCAGGGCTAGAGAGATGGCTCAGTGATTAAGGCGCTTGCCTGCAAAGCGAAAGGAGCCAGGCTCTATTCCCCAGGTCCCACGTAAAGCCAGACGCACAAGGTGGTGCACGTGCATCTGGAGTTCATTTGCAGTGGCTGGAGGACCTGGTATGCCCATTCTCTCTTTTCTTTCTCTCTCTCCCTTTCTCTCTTGCTCCATCCGTCCTTCTTTCTCTCTCTCAAATAAATAAATTAATTTAAAAAAAACTTACATGTCAGCACTCAGACACAGAAGGATCAGGAGTTCAAAGCCATTCTTGGCTACAAAGCAAATTTGAGGAAAGTCTGGAACACAAGACTGTGTCTAAAACAAACAAACAAACAAACAAACAAACAAACAAACAAACAAAACAAAAAACCTCTGGATTAGATTTTTTAAAAATATATAAAAAATAAAACTTAAGTCATACAATTCATGTCATTTTAGTCTAGTACTCAGCATATAATAAGCTATCAAATATCTAGCATTTCATTTTAAAAAATTAATTATTTGGGCTGGAGAGATGGCTTAGCGGTGAAGGCGCCTGCCTCCTAAGCCTAAGAATCCAGGTTCCAATCTCCAGGTCCCACATTTAGCCAGATGCAAAGTGACCCAAGGACGCAATGCTGCAATTGACCACAAGGGGGCGCACACATCTGGATTTCGTTTGCAGCAGCTGAGAGGCTGCTGGCGCGCCCATCTCTTTGTCTTCCTCTCCCTCTCTCTTTGTCTCTCTCCAAAAAAAATTAATTATTTGTAAGCATGTGTGCACATTTGTATGTGTGTGTGTGCAATGTGCTGCTTCCTGTGCTCAATATTGCTAATGGAAAGAGGCCTTCTGGATGTCATTCAGAATGTCACAGAAAAAAGGAGAGGTCTCTTCAGTCCTTTTATTTATTTATGACACGGCAGGGACAATGGGCACAGCAGGATCTCTTGCCACAGCAAATGAAGTTCAGATACATGTGCCACATTGTGCACCTGGCTTTACATTGGTACTGGGGAATTGAACCTGGGCTGGCAGGCTTTGCAAACAAGTGCTTTTAACTGCTGAACCATTTCCCCAGCACATTTTAGAATTTTTCTTAACTCTAAAGCCTAGTAAATATATCGGGGTCGCTCATCTTTCAACAATCTCATTTTCCTTTTTGGACTTGGTGTGCTTTATGTCTGGACCCTGGGGGGAATCCAGAAAATTAAATAAGAAAATGAAAGAATTCTTTTCTTTTTTTTCCTTGGATTGAGGACCTGCAGAAATCAAAGGAGCCAGGATATTTACAATAGGATCTGGTAGGTTTGGGGAACAAAGTGACAACCATAAAAAATAGAGCCTAAAGTGGATGGGACAGTTCTCAAAAGAAGTATAAACAGCCAGTAAATGCACGAAGAACCTTGGCCATCAGAGAAATGCAAATCAAAATATACCAAGCTCCCATCTCCCCCGGCAGCATGGCTATCAGCAAGAGAAACAACAAATGGTGGCTAGGAGGCGAGGGAAAAGGACTCCTGATACAATGCTGGGGGGCTGTCAACTAGTCAACAACGGAGGTTCCTCACAAGACTGAAAATAACATTGCTGCATGCTCCAGCTACACAGCACTAGTGGGAATCGACCCAAAGAAATCCAAGCCCGAGTACAACAGAGGTAACTGCGCATGCGCGCCCATGACAGACCTAGTCACAGTAGCCAAGGTGTGCAAACAGCCTCCATACCCACCAGCAGGTACGGATAAATTAAATGTGGTGCAGATACACAATGGAATCTCACTCAGCCATAATGAATAACAAAATTCCATCTTTTTTTTTTTTTTTTTTTTTTTTTTAAGGAAAATGGATGGAACTGAACAAGTAAGAGAAATGGGCCAGACTCAGAAACAGCAGGAAAGTAGAAGAGGATCGAGACAGGGGAGCAGTTGGAAGGGAAGAAGATCACCACCATCTTTCCTTACCTCTGCTCATTCTTCACCTTCTCTTGCGAGATTGGAATTACTGAGAGAGAACTGCATTCCAATCTCCATTTTGTCCCTGTGCCCAAAACAGTGGCTGACACCTAGTTGGTGCACAGAAAAGTGTGCTGAATGAAGCAACAGTGGCTGGTGCTCCTAACTCTGTCTGTCAGCTTTGTGCCATTGACAGAGCAATTGGTGAAAACATCCTTCTCTGCACCCCCAAATTTAGCTACACAAAATATGACCCAAATCTTCCCAAAACGTGATGAAAATCCCTATACATTTTGAATATTATAAAATAAAACAAAGCAAAAGCCACAATCCCATAATTTTCTGGTTTTTAAAAAAATTATTAATTTTTTTACTGACACTTTCTATTCTTACATACAAAAAACATGATATTTCCCTCCCCTCCCCTCCCCCCATTCCCCTTTAGAACACCAGTGCCATCATATCCCCTCCCTCTCTCCATTAGTCTCTCTTTTAATTTGATGTCATCATCTTTTTCTTCTATTATGAGGGTCTTGCGGAGGTATTGCTAGGCTCTGCAAGGTCATGGATATCGAGGCCAATTTCTGTCTGGGCAGTTGCATTGTAGGGAGTTGTACCCTTCCTTTGGCTCTTCCATTCTATCCGCCCCCTCTTCCGTAATGGTCCCTGAGCTTGGAGGGTGTGACAGAGGTGTTTCAGTGCTGGGCACTCCTCTATCCCTTCTTCTCAGCACTATGTTGCCTTTTGGTGATCCCAGTGGTCATCGCCATCTGAAAAGAGAAGCTTCTCTAACCAGAAGTGAGAGTACTGTTAATATGTAAACATGAACATTAAGTGTAGTGCCCCCGGGGCAGCTTGGTGGGAATAATATATACATTTAGTCAGACAAGTGCAGGCTTTATACCCCTAAAATTTTCTGGTTTTTGTTAATTTTTTTTTTTTTTTTTTGCAAAGTCCGTATGTTACAATACCCAGAAGCATGCCAGAGATCACAGACTTGTACGCAATGGTTTGGGTGAAAATGGAAAGTGGGGACTGGAGAGATGGCTTAGCAGTTAAGGTACTTGCCAGCAAGCCAAAAGACCTAAGTTCGATTCCCCAGTACCCATTCCTCAGTACCCACATAAAGCCAGATGTACAAGGTGGCACATGGTCTGGATTTTGTTTGCAGTGGATAAAGGCCCTGGCATGCCTATTCTCCTTCCCTCTCTCAAATAAGTAAATAAACATAAATAAAATATTTTAAAAGTGGAAAAGTTACTGGGCACATTTTCATGTGAATCTTTGTAAGCAGAACACATTAAACTAGAGTTATAACAACAATTATGTAAGTAAGACAAACAGCAAATACAGGGATAATGGAAAAACTACAGGTCAGCAATGAGCACGGAGGCCTGGACCAGTTGGTTAGACAACCACAACAAGGGTGATTACAAGAAAATAGCCGACAGTCCAGCTGTGAGCAGCTGGATCCAGCCACGCTCCAGTGTGGGCCATACCAAGATGCAGATCAGAGCTTTCATGAACTGGAAAGTCTCATCTTGAGTGTCACCAGCCTTCCAGGGCCGTGGAGACCACAGCCTCGATGTCTCTCCTCTCGCATGCACCCTTTGCTGAACTGCCCCCTGCGGCTTTCACATAGCACCCTGTCTCTCACTGTTAACTCCTGCAGGACACTGGCTCCATTCTGCCTTCATTTGTTTTCTGTCCAGCTCAGCATCCCATGAAGACAAGATAAGCTCTTCCTATAGAGGGATTCTAAGAAGTTGTGTTGAATTTTCTCTGGGGTTTTATTCACCCTTTGTGATGATGTTAGCAATGTTATCAAGAGTAGGGATGGTTGACAATGACTCTCCCTTCCCTCCTCCCCTCTATCTCTCCCCTCCATCCCTTTCATCTCTCCCTCCTTTTCCTTCCTTCCTTCTGCTCTTCCTTCCCTCCCTACCACCTTCCTTTCCTCACTTCCTCGGCCATGCAGCCTGCTAGTCACTGGGACCTGGAGGTACTTACAGGAGCTTCATGTTACAATGGAGTTCGCGCCATTAAGCACATTTCTTTCTTTTGAAACCCTAAGCACAGCCTTTTCATTTCATTGAAAAGAAGCACCTCCAGCCCTAAGTCCTGGGGGACCCCAAGCAAGCATGTATCAAGTCTTCTTCCCCCTCTGAGCCCCCCACATCAGAAGTCACCCCTCAGCTGACTGTAGTTGTTGCATCACCTTATGCTGACTATAGCTTGCCCTGGCCCCTCTCCACAAAGACAAGTGTCTTTATGCTGCTCCTGTTGGAAGCTGCTTATCCCAGGGAGCTTTCTCGGAAAATGGGATGGTTGGGACCAGCTACCCCATCTTGACTGGGAAGCCCCTTCTTACATAGGAGCAGGCTGAGGGGACCTCTGCTCACATCTCTATTCCTTGTCTTCTGAGCTGGAGGAAACATGTCTTTCTTTGCCCTCAATTTCTAAAATAGACAAAGCCACCTCTTTTCTTTGAATAGGAAAACTGGGAGCACTTTGGGCATTTATTATGTGTGTGTGTTTTTTCACATGAGTGTACCCATACTGTGCCACAGCGTGTGCTTGGAAGTAAGAGGACAGCACTGGGTTGTCCTCATGTATCAGCTTGTTTTGAGGCAAGGTCTCTTGTTGTTTGTCTTCTGTGTATGCTCGGCCTAGCTGGCCCACTGAGCCATCTCCCCAGCCCCTACCTCATGCATTCCGAGAACAGCAGCTCCGCTTTCTTGTGAGCACAGCGTGCACAGAGTGCGCTTGTCCTGGTTAGTTACAGAGCATGTGAGGCTTCGGCTCGATCCACACTTGACTTGCGTATCCCCAGTGTCATGGCCTCACATGCCCTCTGAGAAGAATTGCTCTGGAGCACTTTGGTTGACATCCTCATGTTTGCAAAGCAGACCTCACAGGAACTATTTGTTCCTGTGGGAGCAATCCTGAAACTGCCGCGTGTGGTGGTTTGATTCAGGTGTCCCCCATAAACTTAGGCATTCTGAATGCTAGGTTCCCAGCTGACAGAGATTTGGGAATAAATGCTTCCTGGAGACAGTGTACTGTTAGGGGCGGGCTTATGAGTGTCATAGCCAGCTTCCCCTTGTCAGTGTTTGGCACACTCTCCTGTTGCTGTTGTCCACCTGATTTTGGTCAGGAGGTGATGTCCACCCTCTGCTCATGCCATCATTTCCCCCTGCCATCATGGAGCTTCCTTTCAAGCCTGTAAGTCAAAATAAACCCTTTTCCCCCACAAGCTGCTCTTGGTGGGGTGATTTCTGCCAGCAATGCAAACCTGACTGCAACACCACGATAAATAACCTCTGCTCAAAGGGAACAAGGGAGACAGAGAGATGAGAAATAGAACACAAAACCGCCTGACACAAGTCAGGAGGCTGTCTCTTTTCTCCTCAGGGTTCTCCCAATCCCAAGCTTCAGCCCTTAGAGTCTTGGAGAAAATGCAAGCCAGAACAGGAATTTGCACTGCAAAGGAGATTGGGTCTTCTGCTCTGAGAAGCTCGCTGCAGGGATAGGTCATTGGTCAGGGTGGTCGGTGGTGGATGTGGGGAGAAGGTCTCTGGTGGTGAAGAGAGGGTTTCTATCACTCTCTGTCTCTCGAGCTCCCATCTCTTTCTCCTTCTCTCTCTCTTCCCAGCAAAGGTAGTGGATTAGGGACTTCTCCTTTCAACGCCTCCTCCCATTTCCCGCTTCAGTTCTTGCCTCGCAGTCAGGGAAGTCTGTAGAAAGAAGGAGACCCGAGGACCACGGGAGCATCTCCTGTGCTTTGCGGGGAGAAGGCGAGCAGAGGTGAGAGAGTAGAAAAGATGGAAACCAAGTATCCCCACAGTACCTGGGGGATGGTGATATTCATGGTCACGCTGGCAAACTGGGGTAGAGAGGTGTGGGGGAGGAAGGACCTATTGAGAGACCCCTTAAATGGAGACACCCAACAGGAAGTTAGTTGTAAGATTTGTAAGAGTAATCCAGACTGGACACGCATTAGGACAGAGATGCTAAGCAAAAGCGCTCAGGCTCACAGTATCCAGAGTGGTGGGAAACGGAGGAAGGCAGGGTAGAGACATCTAGGCTGAGGCAGAGACCCAGGGAGAGTTGGGAGGAAAACCAGAAGGACGGAAGAAATGTCTGGGAAGTACACCGGGGTCCTTGAGTACTGGCATGAGGGTGAGCTTGATGTTGGTTGACCTTGGCCAAAGCCATTGCAAGAGTCTTTGGGACCAAAGGACCGTTTCGTATGCAAATGAGGTATCAATGGCGTGGTCGTTGGCGTGCTCTCTGGGAAGAAAGCTGGGGTCTGTGAAGAATGGGGTCGGAGGAGAAGTGGGGAAAGCCTTGTAAGGTGTCTCTCTTTCCCTATTCTTTGGCATGTATATGGAGCTATTTAAGGTCTGGGGGTTTCTTTCTGGGTGAAGAAAGCAGAGGTAGTGAGCACAGGAAGGTTCCAGAAGCTCAGAACCCAAGTCTCTCAATTCCTCTTTGTGAGAGGAACAAGAAGATCTTACCTTCGATGGTGGATGATAAAGCTGGGAGCTCTATTGTCCTGTTAAAGTCCTTGGGCTGGGGAGATGGCTTAATGGTGAAGGTGTTTATCTGTGAAGACTAAGGGCCCTGGTTAGATTCCTCAGGACCCACTTGAGTAGATGCACAAGGTGGCACATGCGTCTGGAGTGGCTGGAGGCTTTGGCACATCCATTCTGTCTCTCTCCCTCTCCAGTAAATAAATTTAAAAAGATTTAAAGTCCTTCTTGCCCTGCCTGCCCCTCCCCACCGAGTATGTAGAGGGTGCAATTGTGAGGCCACTCTAAAACACAATCGCCTTTTGGAGCTCAGGGGTGAGCAAAACGAGTGTTCCCTATTTTTTAAAATTGGGGTAGAATGTATAAGAATGTGAAATTTGCCATTGTAACTATTCATTTGCACTTTGTTTTTCAGTGCTGTGGGTGAACTCAGGGCCTATTCCTGCTCATCAGGCTGTCTACCACTGAGCTACACCCTAGTCCAATCTAGTCCAATTTTAACTGTCTTACATGTACAGTCTAATAACAGTAACATATTCCAACTGTTGGGTAAAAATCTCAAGAACTCTTTCATTTTCAAAACAGAAACTCTCCTTTCCTCTAAGCCACTCCTATCAGACTTTCTGCCTTGCATTTGTCTGTTCCAGGGACCTCTTATAAGCAGAACCATATGGTGTTTTCTGTGAGCGACTGGCTGGCTTCACTGGCTCTGAGGAGCTCTCGGTTCATCCATGTTGTCGCCCACGGCAGGACCTCTCTTCCCGCAGAGGTTGCCCACCCCCTACTTTCTGCCTCTCATGTTTCCAGCTCATGAAGGCTGTCTCCCTCATTTCTCTTTTCTCACTCATTTCCCCTTCAGTGTCATATGGAAGTGGCCATTGTCATGGGTTTCAGCTGAGAAAAAGAAATGCCAGGCTCAGGACCACCCAGAAGGCTCAGGTCCCGCATCAGAACATAGCCTTTAGTCTCTGGGGCCACTGGGCTGTCCCTGGAGTGCAGCTGCATTGTGTAAACACTTAGGCAACTCTGGGAGCACTCCCCGTGGCACACGTAAGGGGACCAGGACAAAAATCATGACGTCCCTCAAGAATGGACCCAGGGACAAGCCAGCCACGGGACAGAAATGGAGGGAGGACAAGAGGTGGCAGAGAACGTATAACCAGTTGCACTTTGGGTAGTCAGCCTTGCTCACTTCCATGGTCACAGCACACCAGCCAAGGGGTGTGCCAGTCCTAACAGAGTGAAGCCTCTAAATTATTATTCAGACAGGAGAAGCCTGCAGTCAGGGGAAGACAGAAGTTCAAGTGGAAGGGCCCGACTCTGTCGTTGGAGGATGCCTCCTGAGGGTCTGGCTGGCTGGTGAGATCTCCTTTGAAAATGGTGTCAGTACCCCTCTGTTCACATTCCTATGTAGGCCAGCAGACACCTAATGAAGAATATGCCTTTTGTGTTTGGAGGAGCTCAGCCACTGCTTCTGAACGCGAGCCACTTTTTAGATATTCCTGGCAATTAAACTCACCAGTGGCCACACTCCGGGCTAAAACAGCTGAGTAACCACAGTGTGTGCTGGTTAATGACGTTACTTCCTCTCGGTACCAGACTCTATCCTTCTGTTTGCAAACTGTCCCAGAACATTTGCTGTCTGTTCCGGTTAGGAGGTGGGCTGTCATGCACTCTGGTTAAAGAGGAGCGTCTAGTTATCATTTACAGAGTCCCGCTCTGCGAGAGCACGGCAATGCCACATAGTCACTGTCAATGATAATGTGATCCAATCCATCTGTGAAAACACTAAAGATGTTTTTATTTCCTCAGGAGTCATTATGAGCCCCACGCACCCAAGAATTGATAAAACATGCAAATGCTGGTTAATAGAATGTTGGGTAAACAGCTTTTAATGAACTTCCGTGTCTTGATTCTGTCATGTATTAATTTTCTTAAAAGGAATTGAGTGTGTTTGAAAATGATTAAGACTCAATAAGCTAATGGAAGACAGTGACCCAGAGGCAACCAGCTCGTCCTCCAGCCCAGAATTCCACCCCCTTAAACTTTCTGACTTTTTTTTTTTTTGATGCCTGCCTTCCATCTAAAATATTATGGCCATGGAACTCTCTCCCCATTCTATTTATGAGTTTACTATTGGAAAATCTCTCTTAATTCTCACCTCAAGCACGGGAGCGCAGAAATCCCATCTCTCTGTTTTCAGATAATCAGACATTCATACGTCTCGGTCCCCAGTTCCGTTTTAGCAAAGCCCGTCACCTCTGGTTCCTGCAACCTCCCTAAACTGTGGAATATTCCCTTGTCTGTGGGGCTCTGACGAGAACTATGAAGGTGGATGTGGCCGGCCCAGTGCTGAGTGTTGTGGGACCCCTACCTCCTTCCTTCTAGATTTCATCCTTCCATAACAAGCCTACTGGTTCTGACCCTTCTCAGGGTAATTGTCCCTCCCACCCCCAATGCAAATTCTGGCTCTGTTACTCCCACTCCCTACTGTGCAGTCTTAGGCAAGCATGATTTTTCCTAGCAAGATACAAACAATTGTCTAGTTACCCCGGATAAGGTTCCAATCAATGGCAGACCACAGAAATGATCCCACCCTAGTTTGGTGAAACAATGAGTTCGTTGGAATTACTTACAGGAACTTGGTTATGGGGGACTTACAGAAGCATGGGTGAATAGGGCAGCTTCATCCCTGAAACGCCCACCCTCCAACACGGGATGATTCAGAAAAGTTACCCTCAGGGTCCCCTGTGCAACTTGCAGGCAGTGACATCTCCTCTTCCTGGGCAATTGTGAATTACTTATATGACATCAAAGACTGGGCTTCATGAGTCTGGTGTTTTTTTTTTTTTTTTTTTTTTTTTTTTTTTTTTTTTTTTTGAGGTATGGTTTCACTCTAGCTCAGAATGACCTGGAATTCACTATGTAGTACCAGGGTTGCCTTGAACTCAGGGCAATCCTCCTTCTGTCTCCCAAGTTCTGGGATTAAAGGTGTGCACCACCATGCCCCACTCGAGTCTGTTTTTAAAAATATATTTATTGCCAGGCGTGGTGGCACACGCCTTTAATCCCAGCACTCGGGAGGCAGATGTAGGAGGATCGCCGTGAGTTCAAGGCCACCCTGAGATTATATAGTTGTGGTAGTTTGAATATATGGCCCCCCAATATATTCAGTGTTTTATTAGTTATAGTTTGCATTTGCAATCACCTTGCTAGGGGCAATGTCACTGGGGGCCGTTCTTAAGGTGTTAATGGTGGGTTTGAGATTCCATTGTAAAGATATGCAAAGTGTGCCCAGTAGGAGTTCCTGTAAGTGTGCTGTGTGACTTTTTGGCTGTAGTTTTTGCTCTGTGTGCTGTGTGGCTGGGGACTTTGCTCTCTCTGCTTGGCCCTGTGAGAGCAGGTCGCTTCTTCTGCCATTATGGAACTTCCCCTGGATCTGTAAGCTTCAATAAATAATATCCCTTCCTCCATAACTGTGCCTGGTCTGGAAGTTCATCTCAGCGAACCTGAAGCTGTCTGCTACAATAGTTAATTCCAGGTCAGCCTGGGCCAGAGTGAGACCCTACCTCGAAAAACCAAAATATATATATATATAAGTTCACCAGGGCCAGAGCCCCCTCCCTCAAAAAAGGAGAGATGTGGAGGGTAGGTGGGGAGAATGGGCCTCCTGTCACTGAAAATGAACTCGAGCTGCATGTGCCACTTGGTGCATCTGACTTTATGTGGGTATTGGGAGATGGAACCTGGGTCATCAGACTTTGCAAGCAAGCACCTTAACCACTGAGCCATCTCTCCAGTCCCCTGAGTCTTGTAAGAGTTGTGAGCTTTCTGAGTCTGCACCTACCTTCCTTCCTACGGCAGGGAATGTTTCAGTCTGGAGGAGACCGCTAGGCAACAGAACAAGATTCACTGCTCAGCATGCTCTGTCTATCAATGACAGCATCAGCCCTGCAGCTTCCCAGACTAGCGACAGGGGGATCACATGTGCAAATGCTTACACAGTCAGGGCTCACTCAATGCACTTTCTCATCCACCAACCATGTCGAACACAGGTGAGAAAGCTTAAATGCTGGGTTCATGTCTCCGTTCATTTTCAGAGTTTTTTTTTTTTTTTTTTTTTTTTTGCTCTCTACCTATGAGCTGAGTGCTGTTATAAGTGACTGAATTTCTCTGTGTGTAAGTTTCCTTATCTTAGTATCTTTATCGACATGATTTGTATGAGGATTAAATGAGCTATCATATGTAAGGTACTTGAAATAAAACCTTGAAAGTGAAAGGGGAGATAAGAGCTACTATTATTAGAGCTTGACAATATACCTCGTGTGTGTATGCGTGTGTGAGTAGGCGTGTGTGCAGATGCACCTGCATGTACATGCACTTGCATGTTCAAGCCAGAGGACAGCATCAGGTGTCATTCCTGAGGTGTCATTCACCTCTCATCAGCCTGGGAGCTCTGCAAGCAGACTAGACTTGACCAGGAGGCCACAGGGATCCACTCGTCTCTGTCCCCACCCCTGCCCAGCACTAGGATTACAGGCCTGTGCCACCATACCTGGCTTTCTTTTATAATGTGGATTCTAGGACTCCAACTCAGGTCCTCGTGCGTGCATGGCAAGCACTCTACTGACTGAGCCATTTGGGTTCCCAGCCCTGCATCTAATTTTTAAAATAAGTCATGTGAAAAGGTTAACCCTTGGGGGACCACGTGGGTTCCATAGCCTCTTTTATCTGCTGGTCTATGCATAGAGAATTCTCATCATTTATCTTTTCCTGCCTCCAGTGATCCCCTGACAGAGCATCTTGAATGTGGTTGGTGCTTCCAGAATTCCCAGGCTTCGAAGTCTTCCGCACTCCTTGAAATCTGCTTTCCTAGATCCTGGATAACTTCATTAGATTTCTTCTCTCTAGACTCGGCTCTGAGATCTTCTCAGATCTGCGCAGGAAGACACAAACTCCCATAACACCACACTGGTCACTGCCTCCATGTTCACACAGCCTCACCATGTGTCCCTTCAAAACAAGGCTGCGCTAGCTGATTTCTCTTTTTATTTACTGGATGTAAACTGAGGCACATGTAGAATAATCCCCAACTTGCCCTTGCCACATTGCTGACTGGCAAAGAAGTCTTCCCTTTCAGAAGTACAGAGCATGAAGGCAGTGCTTACACATGTTTCAGAATAAAAGCCATACTGACTCTGTGCAGCCCAGAGTCCCCATGTGCAATTATACTGATAATGTGAGAGGAGAACTTATCCCAGCTGAAAAGCGTTTTCAAGACAATCACTAACACTGCTTCGAAGGCAGCAGAGTTGCTTAAGACTGTTTTCTTCTTATACCTCAAGTGGCATTCATTAAAAAAAAAAAAACACTAGATATATAAGAAAAATAGAAAATGTTCTTTAAAATTTTATGACAGGCTAGAGACTCAGTTATTACTTAAAAAAAAACACCTTCTTTGATTTTTTTTTAAAGAGATCTAAGGTACCTAAGATGTTTGTGTTTGTGGGAACATGTACATACATACATACATACATACATACATACATACATACATTGTGTGTGTGAGAGATTTGGAAATAAAAATATCAATATGGTGAGGAAGAAAAGTACCACAGTTGTATACTGTCCCTACAAAACATGGACACAGTGGATAAAGAGGGATGAAGAGGACTATCATTGACCACGAGAGGTCAGGAATTGAATGGTTAGTGTCACATAGCTCATACACAAAGAACTTGAACTTGAACCTGAAGGCTTAATGAATAGTTAAATGATGAGGTGGTGACTGGCAGTGACAGGGGACAGAAAGAACAGGCTTCAAATTTGAAAAGATTCGAAGGGCACCTGCTCATTGTGGACCCACCATCCCCTTACGCTTGTGGCACTACTGTTGGTAGGGAACGATATTTGTGCATCCACACACAGCTCCCAAACATACTATCTTGGGCTCTTCGTGACCTCACACCGACATAGCCAGTCCTCTCCAGTCACCAGTCGTACAAGGCTAATTTCCTTCAGGTCATCTCCTTGTGAGTGTCCCACTATGCCCTCTCGTAGACCATGGCAGGAGTTTACCAGCTTTGCTGAGCAGACCCTCCTCTCATTCATCTCTCCTCATATCTTCCCACAGTCCTTTGTGTCTGTGCTGATCATTCGGTTGCCACGGGCCTGGGTGATGTCTGACCACTTCGAATGTGGCTGGTCCCCACTGCAATATGCTATAAGTAGAAGACTGGATACGAAAGCGATATCACTAATTTTGAATGATGGTATTTTGGATATATTGTACTATATACAATATATTCCTCAAATTATTTTATCAGCTGGGTGAAGTGGTAGACACCTATAATCCAGCACTTGGGAGGTAGAGACAGGAGGATCAGGAGTTCAAGGTCATCCTCAGCCACATAACAACTCTGAATCAAGAAAGAAAAAAAAAAGAATTTTATTTATTTCTTTCTGCTTTTTGAAACAGGGATACTAGAAAGTTGGTACATGTTGAATGTAAAATGTCCCTCACACCTCCATACACACGTAGGCTCATGAGTTTGAACATGAGTTTGTCCAGCTTGGGGGGCAGTTCTGGAAGGCTGTGGAATCTTCAGGAAGTGGAGCCTTGCAGGAGAAAGGGTTCACTGGGCATGAACCTAGAGGTTGTATGGCCCAGCAGTTTGCTCTCTGCTTCCTGATTCTGGTATAATGTGCCCATCTCGTTCTTGCTCCGGCCGGCCATGCCTTCTCTACCATGATGGACTCTCCACCCACTGGAACTATTAGCCAAAATTAACTCTTTCCTTTATATGTTCTTTCTGGCAGGTATTTGTTCACAGCAAAGCGAAAGCAACTGGTACATATACATATGCAGATTATATTATAATTTGATTGTGTAAAGGCTACTTTGGGCAACCAGCCAATGACTGAATCAGGCACCTTTAAAGGCAAGCTCCTAGATTAATGTACCTTTAAAGCATCCTTTTTTTTTTCAGCTAAAACTTTATGATAAGGCTGAGTGTGCTCCAAAGTGTTTCTATCCACCATTTCAACTGTCTGAACATTTCCTCTATGACCTTGAGCTACGCATATCCAAAAATGTGTCTGTCATTTTCCTTCTTGAACTAGGAGCTTAAACTGACCATGCTCAGGAATGTACACCATGTAAAGGGCTCTCCTATATAAATATGTATAGGGCTCCTGGCTAAAAACCGCCAGGCTTCCTTTGTTCAAAGGCAGCATTGCTTTGGGACTAATTCTGCATTTTCCTTGTCTGTTGCAGCTAATAAATCTTTCTCCACTCTTATTTTTTGGCCTTTGTGCGTACCAAGATGTCAACCCACGGCATTTATTTGCATGACCATGGGGTTAACCTTCATCTTCTTGCTCTTGGGGTTCTATACCCAGTCTGCCAACAAGCCCTGACAACATCCCTGGGCCCTTTATCTTCCTCTTCATCTCTAGACTCACCCATATAGACAAGCTCTCCTCTTTGTAATGGCGTCTCTTGCCTCCAGCTGCCGCCCTCTACTCTCTACTCCAAGCCAGGAAACAAACTCAATAACTTGGGTAACTGAGTATTAACCTCATTAAAATCCCCCTTGAGATGAAAAAGAAAACAAATAACCACATAAACTCTGAATAACGGCACTGTATAAGAAGAACTCCAATGTGCTGGAAATGAGAGAGCCAGCCACTCAGGTTTATAGGCTGCCCTTAACATAAACAAATGCCTTGCCCCCACAGATGAAATGCTGCTCAGGAAAGGAGGGTGGGGGGAGCCCCTTACCTACACACCAGGGAGGAAATGGAGTCTCCAACCTTCGCAACCACAGACACACAATTCTCTTTGCAGTTTGGTTCCCTTTCAATCCTGAAGACACACCGGGCCCTACCTTCGTTTAAGAAAGCTTAGGTATAGCACACACACACATTTCTGCTCTTGGGTTCAGATTTTAGGGATCTTAACTAGACAATATAAATCTCTAGAAAAGCCAGCCTTTTACCACCAACTGAAATGACCCAAAGCAAGAAGCTAAACTGGCCATTCAGTAAATTAGATCTTGGGGATGGCAAGGTAGGCCTGAAGTAAAGGTGAGCCAGTACTTAATGTCTGTGCTCATTTCTGCCCATCCTGCAGCTTAACCAATGCCAGCTTGCAGTTCACATGAAAGGGCTTGGGTAGATACTGGAGGCCCTTTGTCAGACAGAGCACCCCATCTCTGCTCAGCAAGACTGTGTCTTCAGAGGGGCTGGGAAATGCTTCTAAGGCTCTCGCCCCAGACGTCATTAAAGGCTGAAGATGTCATTAACTCTGCCAAGAGCTGGTTTTCCCAAAAGCCATGCACACTCTATGGCTTCTAACATACGAGCTTCAGTAAGAAAGACAAGTCCCTTTAGGTTCTATCAGAAGTTGTTCTCCGCTGGGCCCAGAGTTGATGACTATAGAATAACAGGCTCGTTTCAGTTTATGAAGTTACACTGATCTCATTTTCATTTTCAAACTCTTGTCTCATAAGTCCATGCTTTTTGGCTTGTTGAAGTACTAATTTGGAGAGTGATGTGTTGGCCCCAGTGGGACCCCTTTCCAATAGCAAACACTGAGTGTAGAAAGTGCCAAGGAGAACTTGGTAGAAAATGAGAGTGAATTCCTCTTGCTGTATACACACACCAGATTTCCATTGACAGGGAGTTAGGTTCACATGGAGTCCATATCTATCATAGCAGCCAGACAGGAGTGTGTGGAATGTTGGCAGGATACCCAAAGCTGACCTGGTGTTTCCAGAACATTAGAATGAACCTGAATTTTCCTTTTTTTTTTTTTTTCCTTTCTTAAGCACCAGCTGGCAGAACTGACTCCTTTCTCTCAAGGGCTGACTTGTGAGTCACCATCCATCTGTCCACTGCAAAAGGGAGAAGAAAACCCCACAGAGCCCTGGGTACTTGCCCCAACTTACTATGAAGACTTAGTAAGGCAAGGCAGTACCCAGTCCTGCACAACACTCACTTGTTGTGTCTCCGCTGACAAGGGGTCCTCACCCAACACAGGTACCTCTTGAGATTAGAACTCAGGCTCATGTGAAAGCATGTCCACTATCAATTGATGTACGTCAAGGGTATCTTGCTGACAAATGGCCTAGACTGTATTAGAACAAGCCAGATACAGAGATCCTAACTGCTTAAGAAGATAGAAACTGGGCTGGAGAGATGGCTTAGTGGTTAAGGCGCCTGCCTGCTAACACTAAGAATGCTGGTTCCAATCTCCAGTGGTTCCAATCTCCAGGTCCCACGTTTAGCCAGATGCAAAGTGATGCAAGGGCGCAATGCCGCACTTGCCCACATGGGGGCACACACATCAGGATTTCGTTCACAGCAGCTGAGAGGCTGCTGGCGTGCCCATTCTCTGTCTCCCTCTCCCTCTCTGTCTGTCTCTCTCCAAAAATCAAAAAAAAAAAAAAAAAAAAAAAAAAAAAAAAAGAAGATAGAAACTTACGAACTTAAGAACTTATGAACTTCAAAAGAAAGAAATATAAGCCATTCTAGGACCATGAGAAGCATTTAATAGATATTACTTCATGCCTTAACAGGGAAAACTTACCCCAATTGATTGAAGAAGGAACAATTTTCAAATCTCAGTGGCTTCAGACAACAAATGTTATTCCTATAGACTGCGGGCTCTCCAGGGTAGTTATCCCCTGGGTGGTGACTCAGAGACCAGGCTGTTCTTGGCACTGCAGATCTGTCATCTCAGTATGAGGCTTAGAAATTGGCACCAGCAGCAGGGGAAGTGAGAGACTGGAGAACCTCACCAGGATTTGCACTACTTCAAGCCAGGAAGTGACACCTGTCACTTGAATCATGAAGGCCCGGCTAAAATGCTAGAGACCGTGAGATGGAAGCTTCTTAGAGCCACACTAAAATGTCCAACCAGAGAACGAGGAGGAAGTAACGCTCACTGGCCTTCATCTAGCTCATATTTGCACCCTCCCGCTTATCTGTATAATTCTTCTCTCTCGTGCAACTGGAGCCCTTAAATTTTTGTGGTCCATTTATTAAAACCAGGATGCAGTGGTGCCCAAGGTTAGTGTGATAGAACTCGGCTACTTGATGCACCTATTTCTCTCCTTCCCTTCCTCCCGTATTTCTCAGGTTAAAGGTCAAGTTGACCTGTTTTGAAATGGATTCATGTTTTTTTCTAGATGAAACAACTTTGCCTGGGAGGGAGAAGAAAACGGCCGCTTTATAGGGAAAGGCAGCCCCTGCTGTGACCTTGTAGATGGGAGTGAGGAAAAGAAAGTTGACCTCCAAGTCAAATGTCATTTGAGATTGTCAATCGCCCATTGAAGATTTGGGGCCCGATGCTGTCTGTTTCCATCTTTTACATTTTTCATGCATATAGTCTCCTAGATATGCTTCAAGGGACCCTAGGAGAACAGGACCCTTCAGATAAGACTTCCTGCAAAAAGATGTTGTAGCAGACAGCTTCAGGTTCGCTGAGATGAACTTCCAGACCAGGCACAGTTATGGAGGAAGGGATATTATTTATTGAAGCTTTCAGATCCAGGGGAAGTTCCATAATGGCCGAAGAAGTGGCCTGCTTTCCACAGGGCCAGGCAAGAGAGCAAAAGCCAACCAGCCACCACAGCACACAGAGCAAAAAAAACTACAGCCAAAAGGTCACACAGCACACTTCAGGAACTCCTGCTAGGCACATTTGCATATCTTTACAATGGAATCTCAAACCCACACCATTAACACCTTAAGACCGGCCCCCAGTGACATTGCCTCTAGCAAGGTGATTGCAGATGCAAACTATAACTAGTAAAACACTGAATATATTGGGGGACATATATTCAAACTACCACAGATGTTCAACACCATTAGCCATTAGGGAAAGGCAAAGCAACCCTGCAACGAGATACCATTTCACCCGAGTAGCTACAGTTTCAAACCGACATGGACAAGGATGTGGAGCACCTGGAAGTCACAGTGCTCTGAAAACGTTCCAGAAAACTCTTCAGCAGAGTTTAAGCCATTAAGTTAAATGTACTTTTTCTCCGAGACTTAACATCCCACTACCACCTATTGGCATGAGGAAAAAAAAAAAAAAAAAACCAAAGCATATGACCATAAAACGATTTTCAGGAAAAAAGATTTATAGAAAGATGCCATCTTCATTCATAATAGCTACAAGTTAGATAGAACTCGAATGTCCGTCCACAGGAGAGTGTGCGAACAAGCTGTGATGCATTGGAATAACACTCGCCAACAGATGGAACGAGCCACAGGTGTGTGCAACACGTGGAACAACCTCAGAAACGTGCAAAGTCTACGGGGTGAGACACAGGAGCACACACTTGACAATTCCTCTTACGGAAGCTCCGTGCTAAGCAAACCAAGCTGTGGTGATAGAGTGGTGGATACCTGGAAGGGAGGAATTGAGGAGAAAGGGGGAAAAGAGAAATTTCTGGAATAATGACAAGACTTTATATCTTGATTGTGGTGGTTACACAGGTGAATGGTTTGTCCATAATTTATTGAATTACATGCTAATGCTATGTATGGTTCACTGTATATAAAATGCCTCTAAGCATCTACTTTCTCACTCTTACTTAAATCCTATATATTATTGTTGTTAGTGATGGTGGTGTTTGGCATGAAGAAGAACATCTTCTTTAAAAAATATTTATTCACTTATTTAGTTGAGAGAGAGAGAGAGAGAGAGAGAAAGAAAGAAAGAATGGGCATGTCAGGGCCTCTAGAGGCTGCAGATGAACTCCAGATACACGTACCACCTTGTGCATCTGGCTTTATATGGGTACTGGTGAATTTACATGGTGTCTGGATCCTTTTGACTTTGCAGTAAGTGCCTTAATCACTAAGTCATCTTTCCAACCCTTTCTTCTTTTAATTGAGAATTTTAGTACATGAACATACTGTAATTCGATCATAATCTCCTCCCATTACCCTCTTTTGTCCTTCTTACTCCACCCTCATTTCACTGAACCCCTCTTTCCAAGTTGTCCTTCTTCCGTTTTGACATCTCATTCTTTTTGCTCTCCTCTCTCCTCTGTGCCACCGTGTTGATGGCCTCAGTGTTGTGCAGGCCTCGTGGAGGAGATGACATTCAGTGAGGTCATGAACGTGCTGGTCAGTTTGGTCCCCGAGTACAGTGCCCTGAAGTCCTCATTCCTATGCTGTGGCTTTTGCATCCTTCCCACCTCATCTTCCAAAATGTTTCCTGGGCCCTGGCAGACAGGATATGATAGAGTTGTCTCATCCAGTGCTGAGCACTCAGCTGTCACTTCTTCTCATCACCTGGATGAGTCTTGGGTCTTCCGGGTAGTCACTGCCATCTGCAAAGAGAAGTTTCTCTAAGCAAAAGTAAGAACAGCCCTAATCTATGGGCATGCAGGTCACCACTCAGCAAAATTTGATGGGCACACCAGGTCATTAGTCAAAGAATAGTACAAGCTTTCCCCCAGTACCAATGACCTCCCAAGCCATACGCTTTTTTAAAAAAATTTTCTTGAGCCGGGCGTGGTGGTGCACACCTTTAATCCCAGCACTCGGGAGGCAGAGGTAGGAGGATTGCCGAGAGTTCGAGGCCACCCTGAGACTACATAGTTAATTCCAGGTCAGCCTGGACAGAGTGAAACCCTACCTTGCAAAACCAAAAAAAAAAAAAATTTTTTTTTTCTTTTTTTTTATATTTTATTTGTGTGTGAGAGAAAGAGGGTGGCCCAGTGTGAACTCAGATGCTTGCGCCACCTAGTGGTCATGTGCGACCTTGTGCTTGCCTCATCTTTGTGCATCTGACTTACGTGGGATCTGGAGAGTCGAACATGGGTCCTTAGGCTTCGCAGGCCTAAGCAGCGCCTTAACTGCTAATCGATTCTTTTTTTTTTTTTTTTTTTTTGGTTTTTCGAGGTAGGGTTTCACTCTGGTTCAGGCTGACCTGGAATTAACTATATAGTCTCAGGGTGGCCTTGAACTCACGACAAACCTCCTACCTCTGCCTCCCGAGTGGTGGGATTAAAGGCATGCGCCACCATGCCTGGCTCAGCCCAGATTCTTTTTCTTGCTCATAGACTAATTCATCCATGTAGTGGAGAGAAAAACGTCTACAAAGATCGTCTCATTTTATTCCTGATATCGCTGGTAAGACACTGCATGCATGTCATGCTCTGGTCCCTCAATGAGTCTGAGGCAGGTATTGTTTCCCTCACTTGTAGGTGAGGTGACAAGAAACTCATCAATTCACTTAAGGTCCAATAGCCAGGGAATGCCTTGATTGGCTCTGTCGTCTGCTTCCGTGGCAGAGCGACTATCAGGTTACTTTGCTCCCTTTATGAATCATGAGATGAGTCCTGAATAAAAGAGCCTGCTTCCAACAAGTGAGCTAATTACATAAGGAGACTTTTGCCTGGGAAGCCTAAGGACCAGGTTCCATTCCCCAGGACCCACATAAGCCAGATGCACAAAGTGGCACATGTGTCTGGAGTTTGTTTACGGTGGCTAGAGGCCCTGGTGTGCCCATTCTCTCTCTCTGTCTTCCTCTCTCTCTTGTGCTCAGATAAATAAATGAAATATAAAAAGATAAAAAGAATCTGGTCCCTGGAGTCACATCTCTCATGCTTTTACCAGATCATTGTCACCCCCACACCCATCATCACCTCCAAGGTTCAGCCTGTCTGCTGGGCTCTCTAGGAGGACAGCTTCTCAGATATCTCGATTACTTGAAGAGAACCTAAGGCCTCAAGTGGGAACACATGGACATGTAGACTCCATTCACAGGTCAGGGGAAATGTGCCCATTCTCCCGGGGTGTTGGGTGTTGAACCTGTGCCCACCTGATACTCAAGCTGCACAAATACAGCCCATTGGAGAAGTTCTTGCAAAGGAGGAGATATACTTTCAGGAAGGCCTGAGTTATGTTCTGCGTTAGAACATGTTCCCTCTACCTTGTCCCCAAGACAAATGTGGACAGCTTCTCATTTAATTACTACCTTTCACAGCTAAGAGATCCTTGTGACATTGAAAATCATCTGCCCTTCCAGACCTTGGTCTGACAGATCCCAAATAGCCCAGGGCTCATGGCTCCACCACCTTGTCAAGACCAGAGCCTTTTTTTTACCGGGCACTGGGTCAGGCGAAACATTGTCCACCCCTGGGCCTCCTGTTCTGGAACTCAGTGCTGTATCCTTTGAATGACCCCTTTCTTTGACACATTCTTGGCAGAGGGGTGCTTACAGATCTAGAAGCCCAGCAGATCCGTGCTCAGGTCTTGGTCCTGCCCTCGAGCCTTGGGTCAGCTCAGATTCCTCAGTGTCGAATAACAATCCATTTCCGTGATCCCAAGGACTTAACAAGGTCACGTACATAAAGCTTACTCAAGGACCTGGCCCTTCGCGTGTACTTAAGATATGTCAGCTATTGTTCTTATTGTATTTACTAATAATTACAACCACTGTGTGTGGTTTTCCAGTTGCTGCCTCTAAGTGGAATCTTGAGCCTCCATTAGATTTTCACTTCTGTGACAGTAAAGACAGCTTGGATATTCCATTTGTATGTCACCCATAATACCTAGTATTATACTGGGGCACGGGGCAGGGGACTGTAACATTAACAGCTTAATAAGGGATTAGAGGTGATTTACAAGGGACTCGCCATGCTTTTCCGTCTACTCATATTTATGCCAGGAACAGGGGATCGGAGTGAACTTCTCTTGTACTGTGATGCTGTTTCCCAAAACCTTACTCTGGGGACACGTTTTCTGCATGCATATGGCACTTTTATTGTCTTTCAAAAGCTCTTGCTTTCTCTCTGTAGTCCCAGGTTAAACAAACACTGCTGGCATATTGCTCTCTTCCTTTCTGACCGAGGACAAAGGATCAAGGCATTGTTTTGCAGATTACAAAGCTGTTGTTTATCCTCCTAACAAGCTCAGTTACAGGGTATTTGTTACTGTGGAAAAGATGGTCATCCCTCATCAAAGGGACACGGAGAATCAGGTGACACAACCGCGAAGGCCAGCTGGACTGTGGCAAGAAATGTCCTCAGGTGACCCAGGCTATTTAGTGAGAAGACAAAGAGTGTCCTCACTGCTGAGAACAACAGAAGGTGACAAGAGCTGTGCAGGGTTAGATTTCAGCAGGTTCTGTAGGAGGAAGCCCCCTCCTCCTCATGGTCTGTCCAGGACTTCCCTGGATCAGCCTGCGTAGAGATTGACAGAAGAACCTTGGAGCTGAGTCTGAGAGGCCTGGGTGGGGAGGGGGGAGGGCAGGGGGCTCGACACTGAATCTCTGAGGCTGCAGCAAAGCCATTGTCCAACCACATGGTCCCTAAGATCACCTGATGCTGGCTTGTAGCTCTGGAAAGGCACCCTGCAGCCAAATCAGGCCCCCTGGTTGGACTAGTATTGTTTAATATGAGATCAGACTGGTGCTATTGATGTGCCAAGTTGGGGTGAGCTGAACTGTGTACATGGACAGTTAGTTTCCCACTCCCCAACCCCCAAAGTTGCTTGGTGCCTGCTTCCCCTGGGAGAACTTTGTTTTTCACTCAGGCAATAAACGTAGAACATGAAGCGACTTCAAAAATAAATGGAAGGAGCTGGGCGTGGTGGCGCACGCCTTTAATCCCAGCACTCGGGAGGCAGAGGTAAGAGGATCTCCATGAGTTCAAGGCCACCCTGAGACTACATAGTTAATTCCAGGTCAGCCTGGACCAGAGTGAGACCCTATCTCAAAAACAAACAAACAAACAAACAAACAAAAATAAATGGAAGGGGCATGGGCTAACAGGAAACACAGGGAAATTATACCAGCAAATATCAAGCTAGCGTTCTCATGAAAGATAGTAGGTATGGGGTATGGTGCGCACCGAGAGTCAGGAGACAGCCTCTAGTTAGTTCTAGCGCCAACTCTGCAACTAACAGTGTGGTCTTGGGAAAGCAATGTTGCCTCATCTTTCCTATTTGTTGTTGTTGTTTTGAGGTAGGGTCTTATGCTAACCCAGGTTGACCTGGAATTCACTAATGTAGTCTCAGACTGGCCTTGATCTCACAGTGATTCTCCTACCTCAATCTCCTGAGTGCTGGGATTAAAGGTGTGCACCACCACTCCTGGTCCAAAGGGAGAGGAAGAGAGACAGGGAGAGGGGAAAGGGAGAGACTGATCTCCAGGGCCTCTAGCCACTGCAAACAAGCTGCAGATGCATGTGCCACTTTGTGCATCTGGCGTTACACGTGTACTGGGGAATCAAATTTAAGTTGTTAGGCTTTGCAGGCAATCACCGTAACTGCTGAGCTGTCTCTCCAGCCCTCTTTGTTATTTTTATTTTAGAGAGAGAAAGAGAATTGGTGTGTCAGGACCTCAGCCACTGAAATCGAACTCCAGACCCTCCACCTAGTGGGCATGAGCGACCTTGAGCTTGCCTCACCTTTGTGTGTCTGGCTTATATGGGATCTGGAGAGTTGAACATGGGTCCTTAATCTTCACAGGCAAGCACCTTAACCATAAGCCATCTCTCCAGCCCTCTAGCCCTCTTAAAAAAATTTTTTTTTAAAATTTATTTATTGGAGAGAGAGGGAAAAAGAGAGACAATGCGGGCATGCCATGGCCTTTTGCCAAGGCAGACAAACTCCATATGCATGCGCCACTTTGTGCATCTGGCTTTACATTGCTACTGGGGAATCAAACCTAGGCCAACTCAGGCCTGCAGGCTTTGAAAGCAAGCACCTTTAACCACTAAGCCATCTCCCCAGCCTTCAGAGCCTGTTTCTTTATCCTTAAAATGAAATGGATGGATGGAGGGATGGATAGATTGATGGACAGAGAGATAGATGGATAGATGGATGAATAAATGGACAGATGGACAAATGGATGGCTGAGGAGGTCTGCAAGGTGACTGAGGAGAAAGGGAGGGAGCCGGCGTCTGTCCAGCCTCTCTAACTCTACCTTGCTGGTACGAGTTTACTGCTCCCCTAGTTCTTTTCCTTGTCTCATCTCTTTGCCTGTGTCTTGGTTCCCAAGAGCAGAATGGTGAGATGAAGTCTAAAACCTGAAGTTTTCTTCTACGATATTTGTTTTAACCTTTCAGCAATTCAGACACTGTTGAAGTGTCACATGCCTTCAAAGTAGAAGGAGCAGTGCCTGCCTTGTATGGTAAGGGGCTCAAATATGTCCATGGAACTGCTCCAAAGCCTTGTTCTAAGATGTTTTACAAGGCATCTACGGGGCACTCCCTTTGTTTCGTGTTATAGGTGCGCACGAGACTCCTGCACAGTTGACACGAAACATGGTCAGAGTGATTGATTCCACAGCCCCAGAACGGAGGGAAGTAAAGAGATCACCAAGTAAGGTGGTGGTAACACGTGGTCCATGTCACGTGTCAGGAAAGAGGCCCTTTGTGTTGTTTTCAGCTTTGTCTTAAGACACCAGAGTCACAAGGTGTGCATTCGTTACAGAGAGAGTAACAACGAGGGCTCTGTGTTCTTCAGCAAGCATGCCTTTCCATCCACGCTACACGAGCAGTGGAAGACTTCAAGCAAAGAGACAGGTGGGAAAAAGCAGGCTCTGAAGCATTTCTGAGATAAGCTATCGCTGAGGGCGGGACAGTGCAGAAGGTGGACACATCCTCTTGCTCACCATGTCTACTACACACCTTACCTTTATCCCAGCTCGTCGCTCTTGTGACTTCTTAAATAAGCAGTGGCCAGGAACTTGCTAGAAATGCAGGTTCTCAGGTGCTGCCTTAGTCTTTCTAATGGCATCTCTGGAGCTGGAACCTCAAAAGCTGGTGATTTTGATAGAACGAAATTTTGAGAAGCCCAGTCCTAATTTGTGACTTTTCCTGAACAGTAGTGGGCTGGGGCTCAGAGGTCAATACCCCCAAAATGTTTTTACATTATGGGCAGGTTTAGCAATTTGATCTAAAGGCAACTAAATGGCCTTAAATTAAGCTCAGATCTGATCCAGGTCCTCCAATCTTCCCTGCCCCTTCTCCTCTGACAACACAGGAAGAGGCTTTCTGCGAATGTCCGCTCTCTGCCTAAAGACCCAACCTGTCCAACGAGGAGCAAGATGGCCTTCCGACCCCTTACTGAGACTCCATTAGACAGAGAAAACTAGACTGAAAGGTAGTCAGAAATTTGTCAACACAGCTGGATAGATTTTGTCTCACACCATTGTCTTCTCTTTTGGTTCCATACAGACCTACTCAGAAACCACTGTCTCTTCTGCTGGCCCAGAGACTTTGTCACAGAACACTGAATGCTCTCTAAACCCAGTTAGTTCCCCTAAGAACCAATCACCAATTTCCTACAAATTTTCTACACTCGCCACTTTCCCTCTCCCTTATCAAAGTCCAGATTTTCCCCAGGCAGCTAGTGGTAGCCACGCTGTGACTGCTTTCTACATATTGTAACAAATTTGTATATCTTTCCTCCAGCTCCTCTGTCTTCGTCAGTTTTATCAACAATCAACAAAAGGTGCAGGAGGAATTTCCCTTCACCCCTTCAACTGCATACCTGATGGGTAATTTTCTGCCTCCACTTGAATATCTCTAGTGACAGAGAGCTACTACGTAATGAGACATCTGGCGAGAAACCCTGACACTTGAATACTTCCTCACTTTGGTGAGACAAATTGGACTTCTTGTGACTTCCACCTGCGGGCCTTGGCACAGTCCTGTGAATGCAGGTCAGAGTTATAGCTGACTCGGGATCCCTGGAAATTGGGCTAATTATTCCCATAGTAGGAGTTTGGTAAAAGAGAATACAAGCGGATAAACTGGGAGGGAGTCCAGAGACTCCCATTTTCCTTTCAAGCAAACAAAACAGCAAGATTAAGGGCTGTCCCCGGCATTTGTGAGATTATGATAAATATCGGTATTAATAACAATAGTGACAGTAATAATTACCCACGGCTCGATTTGGATGCAGGTCAAGAAACCATCCAGATCAAATTACATGTAAGAAAAAATATGTGTGTTCAGGGCAGGGAGCATTCTCAGGAAGAAAACTTGACGCTATGGAACATTTAACCTTCTAATGGAGAATAACTGCTTTTTTTTTTCCAGCACAAGCAGACTACGAGAGAAGGAAATTTCCTGGCAGGATGGGATGTTTCAGGGAGGAAGCAAGGCCGTTGTGTCGGGGGAAGAAGGAGCCTTTTCCTGGTCACTCTGTAACAGGAATGCTTTGAGTTCAGTTCTCTTGTTTGGCCAGAATTTACTAGTAAGCATCTTTTCTGTGAGTTTCTGGGAGGCATTTTTTAGAAACACAGCATGGATATTCCTTAACAGGTACTTAGGAGCTACTCTGGCTAAAAAGCATTAACTTCCAGTTTGGCCCATAAACTAATTAATTAAAAGCAGGAAGAAAGCCAGGCACTTGCCTTCGCTTGTGTCTGTCTCCTTGACTTTGGCTCAGACTCCTGCTTGACTGGGGCATTCGAGTGTTCATCATCAGGGAGCGTCTGTCCACCTAACCTCTTTCAGCCCCTTGAAAGCTCAGAGAGACGTCATCGTCATGGCTCCAGTGATGCAATCCGTTAGTGTGGTACTCATAGGAGATAAGTCATCCTCTAAACCAGGAAGAGCAAAGCCTTCCAGAACAGTCCACCCCTTCCCACAAATAAGGGTAGCTGTCCATGATGGGGCCCCAATGGACTGGGTGTAATTATTATTATTTGGTTTTTTCGAGGTAGGGTTTCACTCTGGTCTAGGCTGACCTGGAATTCACTATGTAGTCTCAGGGTGGCCTCGAACTCACGGCGATCCTCCTACCTCTGCCTCCCGAGTGCTGGGATTAAAGACGTGCGCCACCATGCCCTGTCTGCATGTAATTATTTTTCTGAGAACCAGCTTGTCCCCTCAAGCAACAAGGACTACTTTGGACCACCTTGCAGAACCAGTTCAGAGACAACGATCAAGGAATGGAAGTATTTAATTCACTGGCTTCTTGCCCGGTACCAGTTCTTCCTCTGTTTAACCCCAAAGCTCATGTAGAACACTGAAGAGGGACTTTGGGGAAAGCATTGCGTTCCTCTTCCCAATGCATCGATTAAATCTCTTTCTGCTTGTCACATTACTTATCTCTTTAGTTGGAGCATTGGAGTCATGTGGCCTGGCCTAGCCTGTTGAGGCTACCGGAGTCTGAGCTTTTATCCTAAAATTCAGGTGACATTCTCACAGTGGCTTCCTCCCACGAGGAGGTGGTAGGAGTGGCCTTGGCCCTGACCGCAGCCTCTGCTCTCAGGGTAGCTGTGATCTCTTTAACCTTCTATCCCATCAGAACTCAAGAGCAGGCAGCTTCTACCATTACCAGGACACTCACCAACGATTTTTTTTTCCTCTCCCAAATTTGAACCTGGAGAGTGTTTACTTCCTGTTGCACCCCAGGGACCTGCTGATTTTTCCCATTACTGCAAATTGCTGCTCTCAGGTGCTTTGCATTTGGTATTAAGATGTAATCAGGGTTGTCTAACTGATTAACCGCCTCACCCTCGGCGCGGGCCCCACACACCTGACTCAGGAGGGAAGGCATCAAAGACAGAGCCCCGTCCTGGCTGCCGGGAGCTGTCAGGCGCTGCTGGGTGATGAGTTCTTTTGGGCAGCTGGGCAACTGCCAGCACCAGGACAAAGCCAGTGGGCTCTGGGCTCCTCCGTAGGTCTCTGGAACACGCGGAGACATTTTGCTATCTCTCCAGTTCCTGGGAATGGTGGTGCGTGTTGGGCCGTATGACAGGCCTGTGGGATCATGACAGCTGATGGCTGCCACGGCCTGCCCAATGAGGCAGAGGCCAGGCTGAGCCAGGCCTTCCGGACGACTAAGCACGGAGTGTCTCTGAAGGTGGAGTGGCAAGATGACAAGCTCACGGGGGACGGCCTGCATGGGATCCATGTCAATCAGTGTGGGGGGAAGAAGCTGTGAGCCCCACCTCCACCTGAGCACCCCTCCTCCCTTCTCGCCTTGCTGAGCATTGAGCACCCAGCCCCATCTGACTCTGTCCCTGCTCGCAGCCATCCATGGAAACGCACACAAGCTTGGAAATACGTGCAAATCAACTCTCGGAAAACAAGTCATTTTCCTGAGCACATCTGGACCCTGGCACCCTTTCTTCTCCCTCTTTTGGCCCTTTTTCTCTTTCTTTTATCCTTCCTTCCTTCCTTCCTTCCTTCCTTCCTTCCTTCCTTCCTCCTTCGGTCCCTCCCTCTCTCTCTTTCTTTCTCTCTCTCCTTCCTTCCTTCCTTCCTTCCTTCCTTCCTTCCTTCCTTCCTTCCTTCCTTCCTTCCTTCCTTCCTTCTTTCTTTCTTTCTTTCTTTCTTTCTTTCTTTCTTTCTTTCTTTCTTTCTTTCTTTCTTTCTTGGACCCAGGGCCTTCTGCACTTGTTTAAAACCAGTTATTTTAGGGGCTGGAGAGATGGCTCAGCAGTTAAGGCTCTTGCCTACAAAGCCTAAGGACCCAAGTTTGATTCCCCAGTGCCCATGTGAATCCAGATGCTCAAGGGGCGCATGCGTCTGGTGTTCATTTGCAATGGCTAGAGGCCCTGGTGAGCCCATTGTTATCTCTTTCTTTCTGTCTCTCTCTCCCTATCTGTATCTGTATATATATTTTTAAAAACTAGTTGTTTAAAGTAGCACCATTTTTATTCAAGGAGTAACTTAGCTCTTGCCCTTCGTTGCGTGAGGAAAGGAACAGCCTTCCCGAAGATCACGGACAAGAATCCTAGCATTGCTGAGCGTGGAAGGGGACTCGGAAGAGGAACAGCTGCAAATGGCTGTCACAAATGCCAGCAAGTGTCAGTATGTGATGACTGCCTGGGTGAGTCCAGGAGCCCGCACCTCCCCCCAAACACACAGACATGCTTTTAAAACCCAAGTCAGAGCCACGTGGGGCAGCTTGCAGCTGTGTGAGGCTTGTGGCGTAACACCTGAGTTTCCTCAGATCTATGCATGTATTTCAGGAAAGATAGAAAACAGAAAGGAAAGGGAAATGCAGGGAGGTGGGGGTTGTTTGTGCCCAGCTACGTCCACTTGAAAAGAATAGTCATTCTGGGTTCAAACTTTGCACACTCCACTTCTGTTAAACTCAAAACCTGCCCCCTCCCCCATGGAGGTAATGAACCAAGTTCATGGGATTGTTAGAAAGCTACAGCAGTCAGAATTTTTTTTTTTCGCTTCCCTTCTTTAGTGAAGGGGGACCAAGATGATGATGGTTTCAAAGAAGTGATTTGGGGTATCATTTAAAGACTCAGATCAAACATATGATTTGGAGTATCATTCAAACACTCAGATGATAGTCTGATGATAGTCTGGCTTATCTAACATGGAGAAAAACTAAAATGTGTACTTAAAGGAAGCATGTACATAGTCTCAAATGTAAAAGCTGAGGGCAAAGGCTGGAAAATAATGACGTGAGCATTTATTCCTGTGGAGAGACTTTGAAGAAGGCGAACAGTGCAACCAATCCCTAGATGACAGGGACGAGACTGAATAGAGTGGCTGACAAACCCAAAACAGGAAAACCAACAAGTCAGCGGTTGCTGTTGTTTTCTTAAAGCAACTGTGAAATTAGAAAACCTGTACAAAGACTATGTATTTATGTGTGAAGGAGAAAGAACACAGATGACTCCATTACAAGGAAGTAACATTATTGTAGATTCCCCTTAGATTGACAATTAAATTGATGTTATCGGCAGCTTTATGTCAATATTTGGCAATTTATACAAACAGGTCACTTAAGAATTACTACAGAGAGAAATAATATTTCTGAAAAGTTTGATGTCTATTAAATTTGAATGTGTTATTAACAAAAACCTCAAATCTGGCTGGAGAGATAGCTCAATGGTTAAGGGCGTGCTTATAAAGCCTTCTGGCCTGGGTTCAGTTCCCCAGTGCCCATGTGAAGCCAGGCACACAAGTTAGCACATGCATCTGGAGTTCATTTGCAGGGCAGAAGGCCCTGGCTGGTGTGCCCATGTTCACTATCACTTAAATAAATAAATAAATAAATAAATAAATAAATAAATAAATAAAATTTTAAAATAGAACCTCAAATCTGGGCAGGAGAGACGGCTCAGTTGTTAAGGCACTTGTCTGTAAAGCTTAACAAATTGGGTTTAATTTCCCAGTACCCATGTAAATAAATAAAATAAATTAGCCAAGCATGATGGTGCACACCTTTAATTCCAGGACTTGGGAGGTAGAGGTAGGAGGATCACCCTGAGTTCGAGGCTACCCTGAGACTACATAGTGAATTCCAGGTCAGCCTGAGATAGAGTGAGACCCTATCTTGAAAAACCACAATAAATAAATAAATCAAATAAATCATAAATAAATAAATAAACTAGCAAATCAATTCCAAAATCAAAAGTCCAAATTACATCCAATTTAGCTTATTTCCAGAGGTATGGGATTAGTTTAATAGTCAAAGGACAACAATTATAATTTTTAGCATTAGCAAAATAAGAAAAAGAAACATGAGTCGGGGAGACGGCTTGATATAGGAGTTGGGGTTTCTCTGCCCATGCACTAATATGTTATACCAACAAATCGACATGATATGGGAATTTTGGGGTGTCTCCAGATTCTTGTTTTATGACAAGATCTAAAATCCACAGACCAGAGGGAAAGATTTAGAGAGATTTTTTTAGGTTGCAAATAGATCTTAATGTGCTTAAGCAAAGGGAAGAGGATCAAGTCCAGAGAGCTCCTGCCCATGAGAAGGCAGCTAGAGACCCCCCTTTTGTGGGTTCTGGAAGGGGGGTTGACTTAACCAGCCACAATTTAATCCTTCCAGGAATGTCAATTCGAAGCAAGGAAAGCTCCTTTCAAGGGAGGGACTCTGACTGAGTTTAAGGAAAAAGGCATCTAGGGCAGGAACTCCTTCGAGGAAACAAGCAGAGTGAAGCCCGATCCCTAGCTTCTCTAGCAAAGTGGAGACTGCCGAGGAAGACTCTTCGGAGCTCTGTTACCCCTCAACTGCCTCAGGCTCAGTACACAAAGAGCTTGCCACACAATCATGAGGACCCGAGTGCAGATCCGCAGGACCCACGTAAAGTCGCATACTGTCACACTTGCATCTGTAAGCCCAGCGTTCCTATGGCAAAACAGGAGGCGGAAATAAGAAAATCCCTGGAAACTCCAGCTAGTCTGGCATCTACAGCAGTGACCACTAAGAGATTCCCTCAAAATAAGGAGACCCACACCTGACCTGCATGTGTAGGCTGTGGCCTGAGTGTGCCTGCGTGCAGACACATGAACACACATACACATCACACACACAAAGAATTTTTGGGGGGCCCTCTCAATAGGTGTAGAAAAGGCATTTGATACAACCCAATGTAAAATAAAGGGGAAAAAAAATCCAATGTGTTTCTGACAAAATCCTTAGTTCTCAAAATAAAAACAGAAAGCAGCTCTTTAATCTGATAAAACCACCTACTATGATCACAGCACTGAGAGGCACCGTACGAAAGTTTTCCCCTTGAGATTAGCAATGCCCAAAGGGTCTTCAGTAACGTCCTCACAAGACAAACAAGACATAAGAGCAGTGAGATCTCAAAAGGAAGATGTAATACGATCAGTGTTTACAGATGGCGTGATTGTGCATTTGGAAAAGACAAAGGAACTTTTATAGGAAAACAATTAGAAACCATTAAGTAAACGAGTGAGGTCCCAGAATACAACGTCAATATCGAAACATCATTTGTGCTCCACCAACAACGATCACAAAGGAAATAAAACTCATGCCATTTGCAATAGCATGCCTTTTTTGTTTGTTTGTTTTTTGAGGTAGGGTCTTATTCTAGCCGAGGCTGACCTGAAATTCACAATGTAGACTCAGGCTGGTCTTGAACTCACAATTCTCCTACCTCTGCCTCCCAAGTGCTGGGATTAAAAGTGTGGGTTACCACACCTGGCTAGCATCCCTTTAAAATCAAATTTCAAAAGCAAAGCTAATGGATGGGTGTGGTGGCGCACGCCTTTAATCCCAGCACTTGGGAGGCAGAGGTAGGAGGATCACCATGAGTTCGAGGCCACCCTAAGACTACATAGTTAATTCCAGGTCAGCCTGGGCCAGAGTGAGACCCTACCTCAAAAAAAAAAAAAAAAAAAAAAAAAAAGTAATACTAATGAAAATGCGTGAGACAAAAAATACTATAAAATTGAAGAAGAATAAACTATATTGACCCCCAGATCTTAGGGCTGGCCCCTAGGCTCTCTGCCCAATGTAACCAAGTTACAAGCTTGAGTAAAACTCCTCAATCTATTGGGGGACTGCTACTTAAACTACCACACAGCCCTCCCTTTAGAAGACTCTCCTGGTATCTCTTTGATCAAAACAAAGCCATAGTGACATCTTTTTCTTTAATTTTTTCTTTTTGTTTATTTGCAAGCAGAGAGAGAGAGAGAGAGAGAGAGAAAGAGAGAGAGAGAGAGAGCGCAGAGAGAATGGGTGTGCCAGGGCCTCTTAACCATCTGGCTATCTGTGGGTACTGGGGTATCAAACCTGAGTCATCAGACTTTGCTGGCAAGCGCCTTAACTGCTGAGTCATCTTTCCAGCCCCATAGTGACATCTTTTGATACAAAGGACACTGGAGACTGCGATTCTGCTACACTGACGTTTTCATGGCCAATCCATAGGGTCAAAAGACAGTTATTCTAAATCACCAATAGCTGTGAAGCTATCGCGTGATGTTCATGTACTTGCCTAACCTTTCCCATATAGCTTTGACATAATTTGCTTGGGTTTTCTGTGTTTGTTATCAAAATGAGCTTTTCCTTTGGTAAATTTATCAATTTCCCAGTGAAAGTGTGAAATTACTTCACCAAGTGCTGGTTTTAGACTCTCCTCCCTGCTCCTAAATTGAGCACCAAAATTGGTTCCCCTGGTTTCATCCAAGAAGGGTTGCTGGTATGGGACCAAGGAGCAGTGCTCAAGTATCTGATTAATACACGTACAGGATGCAAATTGCTGACTTTCTAAAACTTAGAATCATGCTTCAACTGATCTTACAGTGTTTAGTCTATTGTAAATATTTTAGCATTTCCTTCCTAAATGTTACCTGTTCAGTGAGGTAGGATATTTTTTCAAGGTTGTGATTCTTCCCTTTTCTTAGCCCTAACCACTTTCCCCTGGACTTCTGGGCTTCTCTACCACTCTTTTCAGGCTGTTTTATATGGGCAGAACACAAATCCAGCCAAGAAAATGTCAGGTTGCAGAAGGCTTAGGCTTGTACTCGATTCAATCACCATGTACACTCTGGACTTGGTACCTCCCCATGGACGATAGATGTTCATTTACATATAAGAGGTGTTGTGGATCTAGTATTTTAAAAATTATTTATTTATAAGAGAAAGAAATAAAGAGAGAGAGAGAGAAAGAAAGAAAGAAAGAAAGAGAGAGAGAAAGAGAAAAAGGCAGAGAGTCGACAGAGAATATGGGTACACCAGGGCCTCTAGCCACCACAATGAACAAACTCCAGATGTGTGCACCACTTTGTACATCTGTCTTTACGTGGGTACTGGAGAATCAAACCCAGGTCCTTAGGCTTTGCAGGCAAGTGCTTTAACCACTGAGCCATCTCTCCAGCCCTGGACCTAGTCTTTCCATCCCTGCCAGTGGAGTATTTGCAGTCTTCTTTTGTAATGCCTTTATATATGTAGCAAGGGCAGGGTGTCATGAAACGTCATTTCTGGTTTTGGGACTACTTGTAGTTCACATGTTGAAATATATAGAACGTCTTGAAAATGTTTGTTATTTCCTAAGTACTTCACTCAAAATTTCCTGTGGCCCTGCTTACAACTTTCAAGATGGTGAAAACTAAAGGCTTAAGGACAAAGCAGGGATAGCAGAGGGGCTTTAGAAAGAAAGAATTCAGAGAAGAAGACACATGAGGCTTTGAATATCAAAGGGACAGGCAGCCTGAACTATGCTCCTAGTGTCAATGAACTAGACTTTCAACACTAAGCTGTGCACCTGTATCCACCAGTCACCAAAGGCCAAGCCCTATGAAGCAGCCACTTAAACATGGATCTTGGGGCTGGAGAGATGGCTTAGGGGTTAAGGTACCTGCCTCTAAGCCTAAGAACACTGGTTCCAATCTCCAGAGGTTCCAATCTCCAGGTCCCACGTTTAGCCTGATGCAAAGTGACGCAAGGGTGCAATGCCTCACTTGACCACGAGGGGGCGCATGCATCTGGATTTCGTTCGCAGCAGCTGAGAGGCTGCTGGCGCGCCCATCTCTATCTGTCTTCCTCTCCCTATCTCTCTGTGTATCTCTGTGTCTCTCTCCAAAATAAAAATAAATATAAAAAAATAAAAAAAAAACAAAAACATGGATCTCACAGGTATAGAAAGCTTCTGCTAGCACACCTGACTTCTTTCTGGTTTTTCTAGTCCTGAGCTTATTTTAATTGGTACACAAAGGGTTTTGTCTTTGTTGTCACCAGTATTTTCTTTTTTTAAAAAAATTTTATTTTTATTTATTCATTTGAGACAGAGAGAGAAAGAGGCAGAAAGAGGGAGGGAGGGAGAGAGAGAGAGAGAGAGAGGGAGAGAATGGGTCCACCAAGGCATCCAGCTACTACAAACGAACTCCAGATGAATGTGCCACCTTGTGCATCTGGCTTACATGAGTCCTGGGAGGTGAACTGGGACCTTTGGCTTTGCAGGCAAGTGCCTTAACTGATAAGCCATCTCTCCAGCCTAGTATTTTATTTTTGTTTATTTTTTCCTTTTAACTTTTAAAAACATTTTTTAAATTTAAAAACATTATTTTTGTTTTTTTGTGGTAGGGTCTTCCTCTAGCCCAGGCTGACCTGGAATTCACTATGTAGTCTCAGGGTGGCCTTGAAGTCTCGGCGATCCTCCTACCTCTGCCTCCCTCCCGAGTGCTGGGATTAAAGGTGTGCACCACCACACCTTCCCTTTTCCCTCTCTCAGATCCCTCCTCTACTGAATCCCTTCTTCTTTCCAAGTACTCTCTTTTCTATTTTGATGCCATCATTTTTCCCTTCAATATGATTTTATTTGATTGCATTTCTGAAATGACTTTTTGAGATATAATCCACATTCTGCTATAGTTTGAGTCTGGACTATTTCTCAAAGGCCCATCTAGTTATTATATGCTTGGTCCTGTCAGGAAGTGGGCACTGTTGGGAGGTGGACACCTTGAAGAGCAGGTGCTTAGTGTGAGATCCCCTTCAGAGAGAGAAGGACTCTGGTCTCTTCTCATTTTTTTTTCTACCTGGCCATGAGGTGAATGGGCCTTCCTCCATGAGCTCTTTCACTACTAGCCCAAAGATAACAGTGCCAACCATGGGGTGAAGCCCTCAAAGCTGTGAGCGAAAACAAGCCTTTTCCTTTTATAAGCTGGTGATTTCAAGTATTTAGTAACAATATTGAAAAGCTACTAATATATACACCATCCAACTTGCTCACTTGAAGCGTACCAGTCAATGAATTTTGGTATTGTAGCAGACAGCTTCAGGTTCGCTGAGATGAACTTCCAGACCAGGCACAGTTATGGAGGAAGGGATATTATTTATTGAAGCTCACAGATCCAGGGGAAGTTCCATAATGGCAGGAGAAGCGGCCTGCTCTTCACAGGACCAGGCAAGAGAGAAAAAAAACCACCATCTACACAGCACACAGAGCAAAGCTACACTCAAAAGCCACAGCACACTCAGGAACTCCCCTTAGGCACACTTTGCATATCTTTACAATGGAATCTCAAACCCACCACCACACCTTAAGATCAGCCACCCAGTGACATTGCCTCTAGCAAGGTGATTGCAGATGGAAACTATAATAAAACATTGAATATATTGGGGGACATATATTCAAAGTACCACAGGTATATTGTGTTATTAATCTTTTAAAAATTAGGCTAGGGTCTGGAGTGATTGCTCAGTGGTTAAACGTGCTTGCTTGCAAAGCCTGATGGCCTGGATTTGATTCCCCAGTACCCACATAAAGCCAGTTGCACAAAGTGGCACATGTATCTGGTGTTTGTTTGCAGTGGCTGGAGGCTCTGGCATGCCCATTCCCCTCCACCCCACTTCTTCCTCTCTGTCTCTCCCTCTCTCAAATAAATATTTTTTAAAAATTATGTGAGCTGGGCATGTTGCTACACACCTTTAATCCCAGCACTTGGGTGGCAGAGGTATGAGGATCGCTGTGTGTTTGAGGCTAGCTTGAGACTACATAGTCCATTCCAGGTCAGGCTAGGCTAGATTGAGACCTTACTTCAAAAAAAAACAAAAACCAAACCAAACAAAAAAAAACTAGGTGAAAATAAAACAACATAAAATTCATCATTGCAGTCAAAAATTTAAAAGTTTTATTCTAATTGGCACATAATAATTACATATACATTATGAGGTGTGGTACAATGTTTCACTATTACGCAGTGTGTGAAGACACGGGTAATTAGCATATCTGTCACCTCAAACATTTATCTTTTATTTTCTTTTCGCGTTGACTACATTCACTATCCTCTCTTCTAGCTGCTTTGAAATCCTTGATAGACTCGTTAACTGCAGTCACCTCCCAGGCAGTGGACTAACATCTCATTTCTCCTGGGTGTAAACTTGTGCCTGCTGAGCATCTCTTTCTAATTTTTGTGTGTGTGTTTATGTAGGGACATGTTCAAAGTCATGGCACACGCGTGGAAGTCAGAGGACAACCTCAGGGTGCTGATCTCTGCCTTCCACCTTCTTTGAGACAGGGTCTCTTGTTTGCTGTTACTGAATCCCAGACTAGCTGGCCTGAGTGCTGCAGGCTTTTCCTGGCTCTGCCTCCCTTTGCCACAGGTATATTGAGATGACATGTGCTACGACATCAGGCTTTCTGTGGGTGCTGGGCATCTGAATTTGGTTGTCCAGCTTATATAGCAAGTGCTTTTAACCACTGAGCCATCTCCCCAACCCCTCTTCCATTTTTTCCCCACCAACTTTAAATGCACAATTCAGCAGAATTGATTACCTTCACAATGAACAATCATCACAACCCATTTCCAAAAGGCGTTTCTCTATCCCGGCTGTATGTTTTTGTGTCTTTACAAAATGCCTTCTTGGGGTAGGCACACTAAAGCAGGGTCTGACTCTTGGTTTTGGGTTGCACAGCCCAGGGCTAAGTACACTCTGGTGAAATGAGTGTGCTAGAATTCAGCCTGTCACGCCTCATCCCGTCACTGTGTCTTACAGCACATTCTCCATGAACTTTCGTAGCAGCCTTGTGGTGCCAGCACTGCCCAAGCACAGCTTGTGATCAAAAGGAGAGAGGCACCGAGGAGACGAGAGGAGACGGACATTTGCTAGTATGGACTCTGGGCTGGGCCTTCACTGTCCCTCCTGACAAGCATGGCTTCATGCTTTCATTTCTCTCCCAGTGAATGGGTCACTTGTCACCCAGAATGTTCCCCCAGGTCTCCTGGGGCTTTGGGGGTCTGTGTAGCAGGGCAGAGTTGGTGGCATCCACAAGAACAGGCTGTTTGTGGAGACAGAAAGATGGGCAGAGATCACACTCTCTCTCAGTGGGTGAATCTCTCATTTTTGTGTTCATTTTGGGGGAGGATTATCAACTCTTAGGGGTCGAAAACAACAAAAATGTATTGTTCACAGTATTAGAGGCCAGAAACCGAGCTGTGGGTAGGAATGTGCTCACTCTCCAATGACGAGAGCAGAGTCCCTCCAGGTAGTCCCGGGTGGTGGCAGCGTCTCTCTAGGCTTCACAGGGACAGCTCTTCTCCCTGGGCCTCTTAGCTTGTACCTCTTCTAATGGCACGTGTCATCGGATTTAGGGTGACTCACGATACTCTTATCTTAAAATCCTTAACAACTGCATCGCTGAAGACCCTTTCCCTACCTTAACAGGCCACATTCACAGGTTATGGGGTTTGGGACATGGACACATCTTGTGCGCCCAGCATGAAACTCATGATACCCTTTTGACTGAAAGCAGTGGAGAATAAGCCACCAAAGAGGTAAGACCCAGTTCTATGTGACCCCTGTGTCTTGTAACACTAGGGACAGTGCCAGCATTGGAGCTGCCATTTTTTAAATTTCTTTTTTTTTTAATTTGAGAGAGAGAGAGAGGAAGAGGCAGAGAGAGAATGGGTGTGCCAGGGCCTTTCAGCCGCTGTGAACGAACTCCAGACATGTGTAACCCCTTGTGTGCATGTGGGACATTGAATGCTTGTGTCACTTTTAAGGCCTGGCTATACATGAGGACCTGAGATTCGAACAAGCATTCTTAGGCTTTGCAGGCAAGTGCCTTAACCACTAAGCCATCTCTCCAGCCTAGTATTTTATTTTTGTTTATTTTTTCCTTTTAACTTTTAAAAACATTTTTTAAATTTTAAAACATTATTTTTGTTTTTTTGTGGTAGGGTCTTCCTCTAGCCCAGGCTGACCTGGAATTCACTATGTAGTCTCAGGGTGGCCTTGAAGTCTCGGCGATCCTCCTACCTCTGCCTCCCTCCCGAGTGCTGGGATTAAAGGTGTGCACCACCACACCTTCCTTTTCCCTCTCTCAGATCCCTCCTCTACTGAATCCCTTCTTCTTTCCAAGTACTCTCTTTTCTATTTTGATGCCATCATTTTTCCCTTCAATATGATTTTATTTGATTGCATTTCTGAAATGACTTTTGAGATATAATCCACATTCTGCTATAGTTTGAGTCTGGACTATTTCTCAAAGGCCCATCTAGTTATTATATGCTTGGTCCTGTCAGGAAGTGGACACTGTTGGGAGGTGGACACCTTGAAGAGCAGGTGCTTAGTGTGAGATCCCCTTCAGAGAGAGAAGGACTCTGGTCTCTTCTCATTTTTTTCTACCTGGCCATGAGGTGAATGGGCCTTCCTCCATGAGCTCTTTCACTACTAGCCCAAAGATAACAGTGCCAACCATGGGGTGAAGCCCTCAAAACTGTGAGCGAAAACAAGCCTTTTCCTTTTATAAGCTGATTTCAAGTATTTAGTAACAATATTGAAAAGCTACTAATATATACACCATCCAACTTGCTCACTTGAAGCGTACCAGTCAATGAATTTTGGTATTGTAGCAGACAGCTTCAGGTTCGCTGAGATGAACTTCCAGACCGGGCACAGTTATGGAGGAAGGGATATTATTTATTGAAGCTTACAGATCCAGGGGAAGTTCCATCATGGCAGGAGAAGCGGCCTGCTCTTCACAGGACCAGGCAAGAGAGAAAAAAACCACCATCTACACAGCACACAGAGCAAAGCTACAGTCAAAAGCCACAGCACACTTCAGGAACTCCTACTAGGCACACTTTGCATATCTTTACAATGGACTCTCAAACCCACCACCACACCTTAAGATCAGCCACCCAGTGACATTGCCTCTAGCAAGGTGATTGCAGATGGAAACTATAATAAAACACTGAATATATTGGGGGACATATATTCAAACTACCACAGGTATATTGTGTTATTAATCTTTTAAAAATTAGGCTAGGGTCTGGAATGATTGCTCAGTGGTTAAACGTGCTTGTTTACAAAGCCTGATGGCCTGGATTTGATTCCCCAGTACCCACATAAAGCCAGTTGCACAAAGTGGCACATGTATCTGGTGTTTGTTTGCAGTGGCTGGAGGCTCTGGCATGCCCATTCCCCTCCACCCCACTTCTTCCTCTCTGTCTCTCCCTCTCTCAAATAAATATTTTTTAAAAATTATGTGAGCTGGGCATGTTGCTACACACCTGTAATCCCAGCACTTGGGTGGCAGAGGTATGAGGATCGTTGTGTGTTTGAGGTTAGCCTGAGACTACATAGTCCATTCCAGGTCAGGCTGGGCTAGAGTGAGACCTTACTTCAAAAACACAAAAACCAAACCAAACAAAAAAAACTAGGTGAAAATAAAACAACATAAAATGCATCATTGCAGTCAAAAATTTAAAAGTTTTATTCTAATTGGCACATAATAATTACATATACATTATGAGGTGTGGTACAATGTTTCACTATTACGCAGTGTGTGAAGACACGGGTAATTAGCATATCTGTCACCTCAAACATTTATCTTTTATTTTTCTTTCGCGTTGACTACATTCACTATCCCTCTCTTCTAGCTGCTTTGAAATCCTTGATAGACTCGTTAACTGCAGTCACCTCCCAGGCAGTGGACTAACATCTCATTTCTCCTGGGTGTAAACTTGTGCCTGCTGAGCATCTCTTTCTAATTTGTGTGTGTGTGTGTTTATGTAGGGACATGTTCAAGTCATGGCACACGCGTGGAAGTCAGAGGACAACCTCAGGGTGCTGATCTCTGCCTTCCACCTTCTTTGAGACAGGGTCTCTTGTTTGCTGTTGCTGAATCCCAGACTAGCTGGCCTGAGTGCTGCAAGCTTTTCCTGGCTCTGCCTCCCTTTGCCACAGGTATATTGAGATGACATGTGCTACGACATCAGGCTTTCTGTGGGTGCTAGGCATCTGAACTTGGTTGTCCAGCTTATATAGCAAGTGCTTTTAACCACTGAGCCATCTCCCCAGCCCCTCTTCCATTTTTTCCCCACCAACTTTAAATGCACAATTCAGCAGAATTGATTACCTTCACAATGAACAATCATCACAACCCATTTCCAAAAGGCGTTTCTCTATCCCGGCTGTATGTTTTTGTGTCTTTACAAAATGCCTTCTTGGGGTAGGCACACTAAGGCAGGGTCCGACTCTTGGTTTTGGCTTGCATAGCCCAGGGCTAAGTACACTCTGGTGAAATGAGTGTGCTAGAATTCAGCCTGTCACCCCTCATCCCGTCACTGTGTGTCTTACAACACATTCTCCATGAACTTTCGTAGCAGCCTTGTGGTGCCAGCACTGCCCAAGCACAGCTTGTGATCAAAAGGAGAGAGGCACTGAGGAGACGAGAGGAGACGGACATTTGCTAGTATGGACTCTGGGCTGGGCCTTCACTGTCCCTCCTGACAAGCATGGCTTCATGCTTTCATTTCTCTCCCAGTGAATGGGTCACTTGTCACCCAGAATGTTCCCCCAGGTCTCCTGGGGCTTTGGGGGTCTGTGTAGCAGGGCAGAGTTGGTGGCATCCACAAGAACAGGCTGTTTGTGGAGACAGAAAGATGGGCAGAGATCACACTCTCTCAGTGGGTGAATCTCTCATTTTTGTGTTCATTTTGGGGGAGGATTATCAACTCTTAGGGGTCGAAAACAACAAAAATGTATTGTTCACAGTATTAGAGGCCAGAAACCGAGCTGTGGGTAGGAATGTGCTCACTCTCCAATGACGAGAGCAGAGTCCCTCCAGGTAGTCCCGGGTGGTGGCAGCATCTCTCTAGGCTTCACAGGGACAGCTCTTCTCCCTGGGCCTCTTAGCTTGTACCTCTTCTAATGGCACGTGTCATCGGATTTAGGGTGACTCACGATACTCTTATCTTAAAACCCTTAACAACTGCATCGCTGAAGACCCTTTCCCTACCTTAACAGGCCACATTCACAGGTTATGGGGTTTGGGACATGGACACATCTTGTGTGCCCAGCATGAAACTCATGATACCCTTTTGACTGAAAGCAGTGGAGAATAAGCCACCGAAGAGGTAAGACCCAGTTCGATGTGACCCCTGTGTCTTGTAACACTAGGGGCAATGCCAGCACTGGAGCTGCCATTTTTTTAATTTCTTTTTTTTTTTTTTTAATTTTTAGAGAGAGAGAGGAAGAGGCAGAGAGAGAATGGGTGTGCCGGGGCCTTTCAGCTGCTGTGAACGAACTCCAGACATGTGTAACCCCTTGTGTGCATGTGGGACATTGAATGCTTGTGTCACTTTTGCGTCTGGCTATACGTAGGACCTGAGATTCGAACAAGCATTCTTAGGCTTTGCAGGCAGGTGCCTTAACCACTAAGCCATCTCTCCAGCCCAGAGCTGTCATTTTTGAGTGATGCAGCCATTCATCTCAGGTATAAGTCACAGAACCCAGTCCTACTTTTGGAGTAGGCATCCTGTCGGGTATATTCCCCCACTGGGACCCCAGCACCCTAAGAGAAACACTTACTCTCTGGTTAGCTGTAGGCGGTGACTGTAAGCTGATATGTCTGTCCAGGTAGAAAGTGCCTGACGTTGAGCAGAACTTGGGATGCTGTGGCATCTCTACTCAACTTATAGTTTCAAGGGTGAGGAAAACATTGCAGAAGTGCGAGCAGGCCCGGCATCACACCACCCTAACCCCAAGAAAGATACAGTACAAATGCGAACGTCTGGACGCATGCACCTCAAGGCCTGGCCCAGAGACACGCCTTCACCAAATCTCCACTTCCCAAGGGTCCCACCGGCTGGGGCTTGAGTATGAGGTTTAATCAGAAACACATGGGACTTTGTGGGGGCCATTTTACATTCATTCCAAATGTAAAGAACATTTGGCAATGTTTTCCTCTTGACCCACGTCTCCCCTGACCCACTTCCAGATCAGCAGTGTCCCAACGAAAAGGATTCTCTGAGAACCTGAGCCGACAGGTTTGTTTGTCAAATGTCCAGTGGTGTTTATGTCTGGCGTACTTTTAAACTTTGGGAGGGTTAAAGGGGAGTAAAAGGCGAGTCCTGCCTACAACTGTCAAGATGAACCAGACATAATTTCACGAGCTCACTGATGGACGGTGTCACCGTTCAAGCGTCCCCCACAGGCTCATGTGTTTGAACAGTTGCTCTCCAGAGGTGGCACTGTTCTGGGAGGTTGTGGAACCTTTGGGAGGTAGGGCTTTGCTGGAGGAAGTGGCTTTTTGCAGTAGGCAAGGATGGGGAGGGACTTGAGGTTCTACTTCCTGTCCCATCTCAGCTTCCTGATCAGCCTAGATCAAGCAAGCTTCCAGTTCCTTGGTCACAAACCACTTCAGCCACCATACTACCTCCCCTTAAACAAGGAACCAGAATAAACCTTTCCACCCCTACGTTGTACCTTTATCACAGTGATGAGAAAAGTAACCAATCCAGTCAATACAGTGAAATCCCTGGCTGCCGCTGAAGAAAGAAACCCCGGGGCAGATGGGAAAGCTCCCCATGTGAGCCAGCAGGACCTTGGAGCAGGAGAGTGGTGCCTGAAAGTAGAACTGAGGGGCCATGAGGGAGGCAAGACTCCTGGGGAATGGGCCTATAAGTCAATGGTTTCCCTTCTTGCTTCTAAATCAATAGGTAGGTTCAAATTTGGACATTTACCCCATACACAAATGTCTGGCAAGAATCCTGGCCCTAAACGGCTTTCACAAATGTGCAGGTACGTGGAGAGGGGGCACCTGCCTGTACAGCACTTAGGAAGTGGAGGCAGAGGACCATGAGTTCAAGGTCAGCTTGGGCTACATAGAGAGACTCTATCTCAAACAAAACAAAAAGTAACAAAACACAAAAGGACAAAGATGCTCAGATGGTAATGCAGGTTGTGGCATGACACTGGTGTCAGGCACTGTGCTGGGGTGTGCTATAGCATCTCAATCGTCACAGTGACTCTCTGAGGACATTATTATCCTTGCTTCTGAGGAAAGTGAGGCTCAGAGAGGTTCAGAAGAAATCAGGAACCTAGGTTCAAACCTGGGTCTGCTTCCTTCAGGGACTGTTCATTAAAGAAACCCTGACTGGCTGGGTGTGGTGGCACAAGCCTTTAATCCCAGCACTCGGGAGGCAGAGGTAGGAGGATCATTGTGAGTTTGAGGCCACCCTGAGACTACATAGTGAATTCCAGGTCAGCCTGAGCTATAAACAAGAAGAAAGAAACCCTGACTGAAATTTCCCTAAAGCTGGTTGGCTCCCCTCAGGAGCGCCCCCCCCCCATGGGTCCATTTTGTGGCTAGTGTGTTGAAATGAAGCCTGTCTGTTTTGTTTTGTTTTGTTCAGGGGGACATGCTTGGGCTCTGCCACATTTTGCCCAACCTGGCATTACTTGGGGCTGTACCTCTTGCCCCTCCAGTGAGTGGCTGGCTGGCGGCCTCTGGTCTCAGGCAGAGGGTAGAGCTTGGGCTGGACTCTGGTGTGCTGGCTTTCCCAGTCATCACAATGAACGATGGGTTTATTTAGAGTGCCATCTGCTCATAGCCTGAATTCCCAGAGGCTGGCTGCAGGTCCTACCCACCCCTCACCCCATGACTCCCCTACCCAGAGGAGGCAAGCTTGAGTTTCTTTAGTTTTTTAAAAAATATTTTATTTATTTATTTATGAGAGGGGGGGAGGAGGAGAGAGAGAAAATGGGCATGCCAAGGCCTCTAGCCTCTGCAAATGAACTCCAGATGCATGAGCCACCATGTGCATCTGGCTTACGTGGGTACTGGGGAATTGAACCTGGGTTTTTAGGCTTTGCAAGCAAGTGCCTTAACCACTAAGCCATCTCTAGCCTGAGTTTCTTTAGTTTTAAGGAAATGCTCTGGCATCTGAAAGGTGCCAATTTCCTCACTATGTGGAAGAAAGGCATTCTCCCTGTGGCTGGGCTCCCCTGTTGAGTGGGGGGTAGAGTTCGGGTGACTGGACCCCTGAAGGTAAAAAGCGCAGGAAAGTTTGCATTTGCTGGAAATCAAAGATGATCTCATTTCTTATCTCTTACCTAGTTCTGTCGAACTATTTTTTCACAGTCAGGACCCCTCTTGGGAGGGAGGTCTTTCGTAGGATTTAAACATTGTGGTTGGTCAACTTCAGTCCCTGGAACTTGGTGCCAGAGCTAATCTCTTCCTGAGACAGCCCCTAGCCCTAACCAACCAGCTGGGCCTCTGGTGCACCTGGGCCAAAAGACAGCCCACCACCGTAAGGTTATAAATTTTGCAAGGGGAGGGCAGGGACTCTCTCTGATCACTTGGGAACTTCCAGCTATGGGTGAGTCTTTTCCTCCACTGGGCCTGGGCTGACTCAGGCCCAGGCCCAGCTGAGAGGGGTTCAGCCTAGGCCCTAGCCTAGCTAAGCTCAGCTGGGAGGCCCCCTAGCCCTTACTCTCCACATGGGTTCTTTATCTCCTCTAGCTCCCCACGTGGCTGAGGAGCTCCTTGAACTTTTTTTCTCTTTCCTTTCCATGCTTTTTGTCCCAGATCCATATCTGGTCACATGGACTTCTGAGCTACACGTGACCCGTTTGGGCTTTTGGGCTCCACGTGGTGGACTTCTCTTCTCCCCCAGTTAACCTCCCCTTACGGCCCAGCCTTCCCCTTTCCACACTCCTTTGTAAAATCTAAATAAAATGGGGTATTTTAAAAATCATTCTCTTGAATCTGGAATTGCCAATTCTTTGGTTAGTTTGCAGATATGAACTTCGGGGCTTGGGGTTCCAGGAAGTAACCCAGAACCCCAATTTCCCTGTTACACTGTTATTCTCCTTGCCTGGCAACCATGGAACCAGGTCCTTTGGGACAGCTTAGTGAGAACATTACCCACTGCTTTCCCGGGACTGCAGTGTTGCATCAGGTCACGGTGAGACTGGATGGGCAGTCATTAGAATATGACATGCCCTTAACCAGAGCAGAAGCCAGGAACCAGACCTGTGCTCCTTAGCATCAGATCTGGCATTTCCTGAGCTACTTTAAGAGCCTAACGCCTTTGTGTGGAATAATAGGCTGCTACATAGTGAATTCCAGGTCAGCCTGGGCTAGAGTGAGACCCTACTTCGGGTGTGTGTGTGGCGCAGGGGGGGGGGATTCAAATTTCTGGGTGAAGTGTCTAGAATGGGCAAATCAATGCCTCCATTAAGCTAGTGGGCAGCTGCGAGGCAAGGGTGTCAGACCTGATTATTCCACGACTTAAGGTTTCCCTCTGCACACCTGGGTGTGTTGTTTTCTTTGTCTTTGCTAGCCTAGACTAGCCTAGATCTCATTGTAGCTGAGGATGACCTTGAACTCCTGAACCTCCTGCCTCCAACCTTCCAAGTCCCGGAGGAAGATGTGAAGTGTGGCCAAGCCCCTTCAGGGGTCTCCCTCCATGTCTCCCTCCCTCCATGTCTCCCTCCCTCCACAGCCCCTGCTATGAGTGGAGCTGCCTAAGGAACTGTCCAGAGGGTCCTTGTGGGGTTACCATCCTCCCCCTCCCTCTGTCCATCCTTCATACCTCAGCTGGGGTCCCCCTTGCCCTGGAGCAGGCTGGAGGTTTGTGTTTGAATCACCCCAGTCTATTCCCTCCTCCACCTGTTGTGGGAAGAGCTGTTTTTAAAGAGGTGCTCATTTTTCCATGAGGCCACACCCTTGGGGTTAAAAAAAATTCAGAAAGGGACATCAAAAAGGGAAGAAAAGTGAAAGCCTCAAAGAGTGGGAGGAGAGAAATGGAGAGAGCCAGAGCAAGACTGAGATCCGCCCTGCCAGGGATCAGAACGCGGGTGCAGCTTTAGTTCACCGGCTGCCAAGGACCTCGTGCTGAGCTTCTGGATGGAAAGCGGGGGCAGAACAATGCGCTGGAATTTCCAGCGCCTTTGTAAAGCACCTGCCATTGGTATGTGCTCTGAATATGCCAAGGATGGCTTCTGACCAGGGAAGCCTTTTCTAGCCCACGTGGGCCGCATCACAGCCAGAGGAAGCCAGCAAACCCTGCCCGGCTGTGACCTTCTCTGTTCCCAGGGCACTTTCGTGAATCCATGTTTCAAAAGGGCATGCATTATTTCTAGAAGGAAGGTGAACAGAAGAGAGCTATTTGATGAATGACATCTCAACGGGACATACATGGGATAACCTGGCTAGGCAAAGAGGGACCGATAGGTCTTGATCAAATCACTCAGATAAACCAAGACGTTTCTGGCATTATATGATCTACGAGTCTGCAGTGCTCCTGCTGAGATGTCAGGTTTGCGGGGCGGGGGGGGGGCGAGAAACACACTGTTGTTTGTTATGGAGGTTCTGTTTGTTTTGGTGAATGGTGTTATCCTCGATTTAAGCCAGAAAACTCTGGAGTGTTTCATAGTTCGGCTTCCCTCTCACACCCAGCGGGTCGTTCTTCCCGCCCGCTTTCCTGACATTCCATCTCGTCTGTGTGTCTCCATTTCTGCTTCCCTCCCCTGCCTTGAACTCATGCCTCCTGTCTTCTATTCCTTCCTTGTTTCTCCTCCTTCAAGAAAACTCAGGAACAATGGGGGCTGGGGACACAGATCTGTGTGCAAAGGGCCTGCCCCATGTATTCATTGCTGAGACCTGACAGGAAATAGATTATGGAAGGAAAGGGCTTATTCTGTTTAGAATGGTGGGGAAACGGAGGCCAGCTGGACATCTTGCACTCAGAGGCCAGAAGGGCGGGACAAGTGGAAAATGAGGCTGGGCTATAAAACCTCAAGACCCAGCTGGGCGGGGTGGCGCACACCTTTAATCCCTGCACTTGGGAGGCAGAGCTAGGAGGATCACTGTGAGTTCAAGGCCACCCTGAGACTACATAGTGAATTCCAGATCAGCCTGGACTACAGCAACACCCTACCTCAAAAAACAAAACAAAACAAAAGATAAAAAGGTGGAAAGCAACTGAGTCAGACACCTCTGATGTCAACCACTAGCTTCCATAGGCACACATATATATGTGTGCCCAAACAAAAATAAACATGCACACACGCATGCACATATGTACAGCGCACAGTCATATGCACACAGAAAAGGAAAGAAAAAGCAATAATCTAAGCAGTCTGCTGGGGGGCATTGATTCGGGGGCCATGTTGATTGTCATCAGGACCCCTACAACAATGGTCCTGTAGTCGGGGAGGACTCTGGGAGGACAGGAAGGGAGTCACAACCGAGGGGGGAGGAGCACACAGAGGATGAATCTTCCCACAAGCAAGCATCAAGCATGAAGGGGTTTGGCCAAACCAACTTGCTAAGGTCATTGCCAGCAGCAGCCAGCGTGGCAAATATGGTGGGCAGTTCGCCACAAAAGTTGTGAGGAGCGTACCCCCAAACCAACAGGGGCCTCATAGCTGTTTCTGTGTGAGGAGTGGAAGGCACAGAAGTTGGGAAAACAGTGAAGGTCAGAAAAGGCTGCTGTTCCCCATTATGGTGGCCTTTGCAGCCGATGGGAGGGAAGGATTTACTTTGGCTGATCGTCTCGAGGGGAAACTTCACGATGGCAGGGGAAAGCATGGCTGGGTTTCTGCCACAGCAGGTGCAAAATGACAGCAAGAAAGTGAGACGCGCTCACGAGCAAGCTAGGAACTAATAAACCTCAAGGCCCACCCTCAGCAACACACTTCCTCCAGCAACACTCACCTCCCAAGTCACCATCAGCTGGGAACCAACGTTCAATGTTTTTTTGTTTTTTGGTTTTTTGAGGTAGGGTCTCACTTTAGCTCAGGCTGACCTGGAATTCACTATGTAGTCTCAGGGTGGCCTTGAACTCATGGCAATCCTCCTACCTCTGCCTCCCAAAGTGCTGGGATTAAAGGCATGCGCCACCACGCCCAGCTTTGGGAACCAACATTCAGAACACATGAGTTTATGGGAGGGGGCGCTCTGGCTCAAACCACCACAGTCCATGAAGGGATGCAGATACAAGCCTGTGTTGGGGGCTAGACAGGAAGCACCGCTGAGGGTCACTGTTGAGTCGGAGGTCCGGGAAAGCACAAGGCAGGGACCAGGTTGCCACATCACCAGTTGGAGGCATGCCACGCTTACATCCCTGTGACTTCAGACACTGAAGTCAGCTTCACATGTAAGCTGTTATTGAGGCAGTGAGACTGGAAAGATGGCTGGGGAATAAAGGAGGAGCTGAGGAGCAAGGAAGAGACCAGAACTGCCAGTTATTTTTCTTGTTGCTGCGACCACCTCACAAGAAACAACTCGAGGGAAGCAGGGTTTATTTCAGCTCACAGGTTGAGGGCGCAGTCCATCGTGATGAGAAGGCGTGCTGGCAGCAGTGGGAGGCTGCTTGCTCACACCTGAGTGGATCAGGAAAGGGCGTCAACATTTCTCCTTTTTATGCAGTCCTTGATCCTCACCTGTGAGATGGCACCGCTCGCATTCAGGTGGCCCTTCCCCTTCAGTGAACCCTCTCTGGAAAAGCCCTCACAGACATGCCCCCGTGCGTGCTCTGTTAGTGCTCTAGGTGGTTCTGAATCCAACCAAGTCGTCAAGCACAGTTAACTATCAAGAGCTCTATTACGCTACCTCCCAGGGCAGGTAGCCGGAGCTCAAGCCAACCAGGGCCTCCTGGACACCCTGTAGAGGGTCCAGTTGAGGGAAAGAAGCTCAGTGCTTCTCCAGAAGGAAGTCTCAGCCAACAGCATCCAAGCACGAGGCTTGCTGGTGAGGCTGAGCGCTAGTGGGATCCCTTAGAGGGTGACGGTGGCATACAGAAACTCCCTGGGTTGAAAAAAGACAGGTGCCCACTTTGTTTTTAATCTGCTTTTTTTTATTTTTTAGACAGAGAGAGAAAGAGAGAGAGAGAGAGAGAGAGAGAATGAATTGGCACACCAGGGCCTCAGCCACTGCAATCAAACACCAGACCCTTGCACCACCTAGTGGGCATGTGTGACCTTGCTCTTGCTTCACCTTTGTGCATCTGGCTAACGTGGGATCTGGAGAGTTGAACGTGGGTCCTTAGGCTTCTCAGGTAAATGCCTTAACTGGTAAGCCATCTCTCCAGCTCTGGTGCACACTATTTATTTATTTATTCTTTTTTATTTTTCTATTTTTTGAGGGAGGGTCTCACTCTAGCACAGGCTGACCTGGAATTCACTTTGTAGTCTCAGGGTGGCCTTAAATTCACGACAATCCTCCTACCTCTGCCTCCCAAATGCTAGGATTAAAGGCGTGTGCCATCACACCTGGCTTTGGAGTACACTTTTTTTTGAGAGAGAGAGAGGCAGAGAGAGAGAGAGAGAGAGAGAGAGAGAATGGGCACACCAGCAGCCCCTCAGATGCTGTGAATAAACTCCAGATGCATGCGCTGCTTTGTGGGCAAGTGCGGCATTGTGCCCTTGCATCATTCTTTTGCGTCTGGATAAATGTGGGACCTGGAGAATTGAAAGGGCATTCCTAGGCTTTGCAGGCAGGAGCCTTAAGTGCTAACCCATCTCTCCAGCTCTGGTGCACACATTTTTTTTTTAATTTTTAATTTTTAATTTTTTATTTTTGGAGAGAGACACAGAGAGACAGACAGAGAGAGAGAGGGGAGGAAGACAGATAGAGAATGGGCGCGCCAGCAGTCTCTCAGCTGCCGTGAACGAAATCCAGATATGTGCGCCCCCTTGTGATCAAGTGTGGCATTGCGCCCTTGTGTCACTTTGCATCTGGCTAAACGTGGGACCTGGAGATTGGAACCGGGTTCTTAGGCTTAGCAGGCAGGCGCCTTAACTGCTAAGCCATCTCTCCAGCTCTGGCGCACACTTTTTAATGAGAGCCCTTGCTGTGGGTGGAAAGTGGGTCTGCCCTTCACTGTTAAGTATCTCTGGGCTCGCTCAAGGGAATGTGAGAGTAAGCCTACTCCAAGGTGGGCCATCCTCTTCCTCCTGCCTGTTTCCCCACTACCTGGAAATACCCAGAGGGGCTCCGTCATTACCCACAGTTATGGAATGACTTTATTGCAAGACACTGCTGTGGCCAGGCACATACATCACCTAGTGCGTCTGTAACTGATTACAGACATTTTGAGGTTTGAAAGGTCAAGTCTGTGGCTTCATTATCCTCCGGCATTACCACCAGTCGTGGAGGTGAGAGGTCCCAGAATCCTTGGTTCCCACTAAGCGTTCTCCTCCTCCTCCTCTTTCCTTTCCTCGTTCACCTCTCCCTCATCCCTTTTCTCTCATCCTTTCTTCCTTATTCTTGTCTTTTTTTTTCCAGGCTGATTTCCATCTCTAAAATTGTAATGTGCTAAACATACATCAAAATGAAGCGCAGGGATGTGGATTCACTTGGCTAGCACTGGGTGTGGGTGTGAGAACAGGTGCCTCATCTCTGGGAGTCTTGTGACCTCAGTGAACCTTCCTGACAAAGAGTCCGCCCAGCAGAGAGGGAGCCAGAGCACCGCCACAGGGAAGAGGTGAAGACAGCAGATTCAGGTTGTTCAGTGGAAAATCTTTGAGGGATGATGTTCCTTTTGATGTTCTCTAGTTGTCTGAAAAACAAAAACAAAATAAAACAAAACATTAAAAACCTCCAAGAGGAAGGGCATACCATATATTGGCTGGCACGGACACAACCTCCTTAACAAAGCGCACCATTTCCCTTCATTTCCACACTGTCCTCCAAGGCTAAGCCATCTTGGGTGCCACATGGGCCAGTGTCATGCCTTCTGCCCCACGTTTCTTCCTGTCATCTGCCCTACATAGAAGCCCTGTGTGACAGAGGCCTTCCGTGAGAACATGTAGGAACGAGCCTCCCGTGCTCAAAACCCTCCCTTGATTTCACCCGGCACAGGGCTGCCGCAGGACTTGGTGGGCTGTGACAGCCCACCTTTCCAGCCTCCTTGTTTCCACACTTTCCCACCCCCACCTTGGCATCACCTCTTCTCGATATGCTGCAGAGCTTTGCCATGTGCTGTACCTTCTGTCTCTAGAATGGTTCTTTCTCAGTTATCTATGTAACTGCCTCCTTCAGGTCCTGGGGGCACATGTTGCCTTCTCGCTGAAGTTTTCTTAATTTTACTTCATTGTTCCAGGTTCTAAAATACTTTAATTAGTCACCAGTACTTACGGGATTGGTGACCTCACAAACCGTCCAGATAATATACATCATTTGAAACATATGTGCAGATGAGACCCTCCTTACCCTCCCCCAACAGTGGCCACTTGCTGAAGCCCCTTCAATGGCCCAGGGTCCTTCCCTCATGCTTGTATAACAAGTGCTGTTACCTGCTGTACTATCTTCCCAGCCCCTGAACTTGGCTTTGTTTTCCTCAATGTGGTCCAATCCTCCCTGGTGATGCTGGGCAGCTGCGGGAGTTATAGCTTCCCGTCATTCCCATGATCACAAGAGGAAGTCACTGATACTGTACAATGTCCCACCTGGCGTTGACTGCAAGGTTAGGGTGTTCTGCAGGCTGGGGCTACTAAATGTGCTTTTCTTTTTATTGAGAGAGAGAGAGAGAGAGAGAGAGAGGGAGAGAGAGGGAGAGAGAATTGGTGTGCCAGGGCCTCATCCACTACAATTGAACTCCAGACGTTTGCACCACCTACTGGGCATATGTGACCTTGCACTTGCCTCACCTTTGTGCATCTGGCTTACATGGGATCTGGAGAGTAGAACATGGCTCCTTAGGCTTTGCAGGCAAGCGCCTTAACCACTAAGCAATCTCTCCAGCCCTAAATGTGTTTTTTTAAAAAATATTTAATTTATTTATTTGAGAGAGAGAGAGAGAGAGGGAGGGAGGGAGAGAATGGGCACACCAGGGCTTCTAGCCACAGCAAATGAACTCCACATGCATGTGCCACCTTGTGCATCTGGCTTACATGGGTCCTAGTGAATCGAATCTGTATCCTTAGGCTTCACAAGCAAGTGCCTTGAGAGCTAAGCCATCTCTCCAGCCCACCTAAATGTGTTTTGACTTAGGAAATTTCAGATTAGACTGGGGGTTTTGTCAGGACAGCCCCCATCATGTGTGAGCCCAGCAGCACTAACCAGTACCCCTTGCCCTGTATTGGCTGTGTCCTTCTATTCTGTGACTCTTCCTTCACTCCCACCTCAGTGAATGCAACTTTGCTTCTGCAAGAACATGGGAGGAAATGCAGTCAGCAAGCTCTGCGAGTAGATTGAGAAACGACAAAAGACCCATCAATTTGTCACATTATTTACAAAGTTTTATCTTTGCGTTACACAGTGGCAATCTTAAGCAAGAAGGAACCAAGTAATGGATAGGAGCTGCAGGATTTCTTTCCTTTGATTCTCCCTCCCATCTCACCACCTCTCTGACTAAACAGTTTTGATTTAAAACCTAAACCTTGAGAGATGAAGACTTCAAATTAGGAGCGCCGTGGGATTTATGTCTTTGATTTCTGCTCTCGGGTTTTTCAATGTCGGCATTGCAAATATGATTAACTGGGCTGGTGTGCACAAAAAAAAATACATACTCATTTGAGAAGAACTAATACTGTGTCCTGTGTTAACAAACTGAGACCCGAGGTTGGATTCTGGAAAGAAGGTATTGCTTCACACTGTTCAGCATGGGGCCTTCGTACAGTGGAAGCTGGATGTGTGTATATATATATATATGTTTCTTGGTTGGGGTTCTGTGTGGTGAGAGATCCCAGTCAGCCAGCACAGTTGGTAAACTACTAGGTAATCACCGGGCCACAGTGTCACCTGTGGCTTGTTAATCATGTTACTTCTGAATGTGGAAAGCTTCCGCATGCTGCCGCCTCCTCCGCCGCCTCCTCCTCCTCCTCTTCTTCTTCATTAATTGGTTCTGTTTACTGAGTGTCTTGGCTGACACATCTGCGAAGGTCTCAGGAGTACTCGCACAGTGACAATGTAGGCTTGTCAGTTTCCAACAAGATGGCGTATGAGTCCTTTGAACTAGACGTCGAACGTGAGTGCTGAGAATTCCACGCACAAGAGCCACGAGGTCTGGTGGGATAAGATAATGATGTGGACTTCTCACAGAGTTGGCATCCGGGAGGCTAGAGGTCAGAGTGTCTGGCATGCCTGAGTTCTGCCAAGGGCTCTCTTCCTTTCCGTCATTACATGGCCTTTTCTTAGTAAGTGTGTGTGGGTGTGGGGGCAGGGCACAGAGTGGGAGAACGGCCTGCTGTTTCATAATTTTAAAAATTTATTTTATGTGTTGAGTTGATCTCATGTAGCTCTGGCTAGCCTTGGACTCACTATGTAGCTGAGGGTAACCTCCGACTTCTGATTCTCCTGTATTTACCTCCCAAGGGGGCTGGCATGTGCCACCACACCCAGTTTATACAATGCTGGGTACCAAGCTCAGGGCTTTGTGCTCGCTAAACAAGCACTTTACCCACTGAGCCATATTCCCAACCCCATTTTTTGTTTTTGAGGCAAGCTCAACAGACTGCCTTTTTAAAATGTGAGAGTGAGAGAGGGAGAGAGAGAAAGAGAGACAGAGAGAACTGGCATGCCAGGGCCTCAAGCAATTGAATTCCAGATGTGTGCCCCCTTATGCACACGTGTGACCTTGTGTACTTGTGTCACTGTGCATCTGGCTTCCATGGGACCTGGAGAGTCAAACATGAGTCCTTAGGCTTTGCAGGCAAGCACCTTAACCACGAAGCCATCTCTCCAGCCCCTCCGCCCATTTTTTTAAAAAAATAAGGGAAGAAATCCCATTTGAAATATTTCATCACCATGACCTCATGTAACCCTACTCACTTCTCCAGGGTCTCCTCCAGATGCCATCAAATTGAGGGTCAGAACTTCCACATACGAGCAGAAGGCACAGTCAGCCCGCAAAGCAGGCAGTGGGAAGGGCCCCTTCACAGAAATACAGCTCACGCACAGATCGACCCATTCACAAAACAAAAAGGACCACAAACAAGTACCCCAGAGAACAGTGGAGAGAGTGAGGCCTGACCGAGGGGCCTGGAGGACCTAGCACATCCAGGAAATGGTAGCAGACCCGCCGGGAATGGTGGTGGCTACCTTTGCTTTGGGCCTTTGGCCACATTTGCTGAGACCACTCAAAGGTTGCCGTCCCCCAGGCCGTCATGCCTGGTCTCACTCTTGGGCAGCTCTGCAGAGTCAATGAAGACTCTACAACCTGCCCCTTTGCTTTCTTTGAGGAGCTCACACATGTTCCCCAAAGACAAGAAAGGAGAGAACACCGAATCAACGTGGGGAGACAACCAAGCTCATTCTTCTAGGCTGCATTCCTCCTGAGGAGAACGCTCCCTTCCTCCACCTGAAACACACCAGTGCAGTTGCTGAAAAGATACAGCCACAGAGAAGGCATGCAGGATGTGGGAATGGAAAGGACCTTTAACACACCTAGGGAGGTGGCATGGCACTTCCTTCAACTCCGGCCATGCTTCCCTTCGCCACAGACAAGGCCTGGGGGAACTGTTCCTGCTGCAGCCCACGTCCAGAAAGACAGGCAGGGATCCAGCCCAGGTAGGAAAGGGAGGGATGGACTGAGTGTAGGGCACTGCTCCATGTCATCAAATGCCAGTGGCGCCTTTATGTGACACTGAGGCGGGAAAGCAGAGGGACCCCTGCCTCCTCTGAGCTCTGACAATTCATCTGGCAGGAGAAGGCAGGGACAGTCAGCCAAAATAGTCTCTCCTCTGTATCTCCTCCTTTACACGCCCGGGCTGCTCTCTTGCTTGTCCCCTTCCTCTCAGCAACAGTCCCCTTTCTTCAGCTGTGTTCCATGACTCACTCTTTCTTCACCCTAAAGTCTTTTCTGCCCCTCTCATGGGTCCCATTCTAGTTTCATCTCTCTCTCTCTCACACACACAGAAAGAGAAAGTGAAAGGGGCGGGGGGGAGATTAAAACCTAGGATTCACATAAGAGAGAAAGCAGGCAGTGTTCGTCTTTCTGAGCCTGGCTTATTTTGTTTAACATAATCATTTGCAGTCCCATCCTTTTGCCTGCATGATTTCATCCTTTTTGCCAGCTGAATGAAATTCCATGGTTCATGTTACCACATTTTCCTTATCTGTCCATCGACTGATGAGGATCGAGGCTGGTTCCATTGCTTTCTTTGCTATTGTGGACAGTGCAGCAGGAAACGGATGTGCAAGTGTCTCTCCATAGGACTTTGAGGCATTTGGTTGCCTTCTCTGAAAGCAGCTTTGCATGATGTCCCGTCCCTTTGACCCACGCTCGCCGCACCTCATGTCTTATGGTTTGGATGTAAAATGTCCCCCATGGGCTTATGTGTTTGAATTTTTTACTTTGGTCCAAGCTATGAGGAAAAAGTAGTGAATGCACCATGCTATGCTTTGACCCATAAGTGAAAGGCTTGGGCTTCAGGATGACGTCATTGGAAGGAGGTGGAGCCTACTGGGAAGACGTTAGGTCTTTGGAAGAAGTATTGTCTCAAAGGGAATATTGGGACCCTGTCTCTGTCTTTCTCTTTTGCTTCCTGGCCACCATGAGGCAAATCAGTCTCTTTTCCTGCCATGATATATGTGGAGCTGAGTAGGCCCCAAGCAACAGGGCCCAGTGACCAACTGTGGGCTGAAGTGTCTGAACTCACAAACCCAAGTAAACTATTTTTCTTATTAACTTGATTGTCTCAGGTGTTTTGTTCCAGTCACTCAAAGCCAACTAATGGCTCTTGGTTTCCACATGCACAGGAAGAGAAGCCGAAATCAGATCATCTCTCAGCTCCCAGCAGGTGATGAGAGGAACACGGGTAGCTACGCGGGCCTTGCTGCCCGCCCTGTATCCCGTGGAAAGCAAATTAAAGGAAATGGGGAAGAGAGACAGCATGTATTGAATTTCTCATTAGCCCACTGCCTGGTTCTCATTAGTGAGTCTTCTGGGTTATGGACACAAGGGCGAGGGCTTATTTTCATGGCTGAATAGCACATGTGAAATGTAGGCGATTTCTAATCCACATTATATGAGCTCCACACTTTGATATCTCACCAAGTAATGGGCAGCGCTCGCGGAAAACCCCACCAGAATGACGGGCTAATCCTTGAGGGGGAAATATTGCTGTTCTGCATAAGCTTTTGCTCTCTGCTTAATTAATCCCTAAAACTTTCAGGCCTTAATGAGAATAATTAGACTTGACAGTACTGAGCTTAATGCACAACCGTAGACAACAAAACCCGTGTTCAGTTTATAAGCTTCCCAGAGCTTGCTGAAAGACAGCCTAATGTTATTTACAGCAGCCCCCGGGGGGGGGGGGCTGGAAGAGGCTGACACTGGAAATGTGCCTGTCGCTCCCCAAGAACAGGGTCTCTAAGGAACAGGGTCCTACAGCCTCCCCGCCCCCGCCACTTTTGTGCCCTTTTTTCCATAACAAACCGTGGTCTAGACAGACCTGCCTAGGAAGTCTCTCACCACCACTCCAGCCAGACCAAATTTATCATCACCTTGAACGCAAGGCGGGCGAAACCGCCACGCCTCTCCCGCTTCTAATGAATTGAGGGAGCGGAAGAGTTACTGCCCATTTCCTGCACTCCTGCTCCACTCCGTGCCTGCTAGCTTCTAGAAATACCTCATTTTCCAGAAAAGCACCCATTTGTCAACAGAGGGATAATGGTAAAACCTTCCAGACCAATCAGACCCAAGGCAGGGGCAGGAGGAGCACATGGAACAGCCCGAGAGACTGGGCTGCCTTGCCCTGGTGCCATTTCTTTGATTTGTGACCCTCGCGCCAGTCTCTGTCTTCTCTAAGGCAGGGTTTAAATCTCCTTGGAAATGAGGGGGCTTGCCCTCGCTAGATGGAGGGTCTTGAAATACCTTCCCCTGGTGCCCTGGGATGGACAGGTGTGTTTGTCTGCTTCTAGGGACTGCTCCTGATAAGGAATCCTTCCACAGGCAGATGTGAGCCATTTCTTGAGTGAGACACCGGGAGCTGGCTGTGTGGACATATAGGAGGGAGTGCATCCAGCCTGGTGAGATGATGTTGGGGTCCATAAGAGAGAGGGGGGTGGGTGCTGGGTGTGGTGGAACACACCTGTTATTCTAGCACTCAGGAGGTTGAGGCAGAATGATCACAGATCGATGTGGGATACATAGAGAGTCCCTGTCTATATAAGCAACAACAAAAAATGGATGGATTTCTATACTCAAACCGAGAGGTAATTACTCAGTTAATTGGTAATTAATGCAAGTGGTATGCCATCACCCCAGCCATCCTTGAGGGTATAACAAAAGTTATAAGATCCACTTTGCAGGGAGGTGCTTAGACAGGAAAAGCAACAGATATACAAAGCGATTGGCTGCCCAGTGCTTCTCGGGGTGAAACTCATCTCAGAGTTTGGTACTCCCGTGGGTCCAAGGAGCTGTAAATGCGTGGGTCCAAAGCCAGCATGTGACCCCTCGCAAACAGAGAATGGCCAACACAGCAATGTGAGGACAGGAACTTGGACCCTATAAATGGTACGAGGCTAGACAGCTTTGTTTTTAATTTTCTATTAAGGACCTAAAACCAACTTCAAAGGGCATTTAAGCTGACAGTTTTACTTGTTCTTTGAGGAAGAGGAAAGATGCACAAGCATATAGCCAGATCATTGGCAAAATAATTGCAGGCCTGACATATTTAAGAGGGTTTGTCAAAGAATATACAGTGGTGATTGATCTGATTAATTAGAGATGTACCGGGATTGTAATAATCACTTATCCCCTGATAAACTACAGCTACAAAAATAAAATAAAAGTAACCATTTTCTGCTGGGGAACTCAATTTTGTTCCCTCCCTGCCATGGGAAGTCAGTAGGTGAAAACTTGTTATCGCTTTTCCTCCCCAAAGCAAGTAGCAGCCCGTAAAGAGCAGCTTAGACTAGGTTCCTCTTTGCCCACAGAGCTCTGCGTTTACATGGCTTGTGTGATACCTTGCATAGTGTGGCGGCTTGTCGCAGTCGACTGAGCACTGAATCTAATGAACAAACAAGTGAAAAAATGTGCTACAAGGAAGAAAGAGCATTGTGGTCTTTTAAGCCTGCACGTGTCGTTTACCTGTGAAGAATGGGCGAGAGCCCGTGGAGGGCGTCCTGACTGCCAATTGCTCATTCTGCCTCTTGCTCTCCCTGCAGTCCTGTTTTCACTAACAACCAGTTAGCACATGGCACACACTCTGGAAGAACAGCCAGTGATGAAAGCGGATACAGGCATCTCGGAGCACTGTCCAATCCTATACCATCGGAGCTGAATTTTCACATTGGCTGGATTTAAAAATTCTGTAAATGTTCATTGTTGCTGCAGATGAGAGAATATGGGAGAGGGCAAAGAAGAGAGAGAGAAAGAAAGAAGGGAAAGGAAAGGAGGGAAGAAGAGAAACATCTACTATGGCTCCAGAGATTTGAGCATGTGCACCCAAACAGGAGCCTGCATCTGTCCCTCCGAGGCAGGTTTTACTAGTTGGCACGAAGGCACAGTGGGGCCAGAGAAAGGTGACCAGGACAATTTGAAAACAAAGCTGGACAGCTGGCTTGATATGAAAATTGGCCGAGGACTGAGGAGATGTTTCAGTGGATTAAGTTGCTTCCTGTGCAAGATTCAGAACATGAGTTCGTATCCCCAGACCCCGTGTAAAATCAGAGAGCCATGTTCCAGTGACATGGGCAGCATGATAGACCAGTAGTGAGAAACAATCACGCCAATGAGATCTTCCCTGAAAGGAGGGAGCAGGTCAGGACATCAGGATGTCACAAATGTTATTTCTCGGGCGTCCATATGTGCGTGTGGCACCCTTGAACCCATACTCACACACATGAACACATAATACACATCACATACACAAATAAAAAACAAAATTTAAAAGTGGCTCAAGGTGACCTTTGTCTGCTAACTTGTCTACAATAGAACAATGCTTGGCCAGCTGACTCAATGTCCGTATGGGTAGTACCCTCGCAAAGCTAAAAAAGATTACAAGACCCTCATAATAGGCGAAAAAGATAATGACATTAAATGAAAAGAGATACTAATGGAGAGAGGGAGGAGATATGATGAAGAGTGGAGTTCTGAAGGGGAAGGGGGTAGACGGAAATATCATGGTTTATTGTGTGTAAGTATAGAAGTTGTCAATAAAAAAAGATAACTAAGGGCTGGAGAGATGGCTTAGCCATTAAGGCGCCTGCTGCTAAGCCTAAGAATGCCTGTTCGATTCTCCAGGTCCCATATTTAGCCAGACGCAAGGGCGCAATGCTGCACTTGCACACAAGGGGGCGCACACATCTGTAATTCATTCACAGCAGCTGAGAAGCTGCTGGCGCGCCCATCTCTATCTGTCTCTCTCTCTCTGACACTATCCCCCCAAAAAAATTTTTAAAAAGATGAATCTTTCTGGTTGCAAAAGGCATTATATTAATACTATGACCATGTTTTTATTTTACTGGAGCAACAAGATTAAACTTATCATAAAATCTTGAGATAATGTTAAGGAAAGAGTGGCAGATCCTTTAAAAATTTTTAGTTATATATTTGTGTGTGTATGTGCACACACATGTATGTGTGCACACACTCCAGTCTCTTGCTGCTGCAAGTGAATATCAGACGCTTGTACCACTTTTCAAAAAATATTTTATTAATTTATTTGAGAGTAAGACAGACAGAGAGAAGGAGGCAGAGAGAAAGAGAGTAGAGCTAAGATGCCATTGGAGGGCCATGGAAGGGCATGGCCCAGAGAGCAAACTCCACTTTGGCTCTAGTGCTGAGGAGCCCCAGTCAAGGGAGAGAAAGAACACTTCCAACAGATCAAAGCCTCCAGTCTCTTAAAATGGAAATGAACATTTAAAAAAAGGCCTTTCTCAAGGGAGAAATATGCAGTAAATCAGAACTTTTGAAAGACAACTGGGGCTTGTGCTGGTTTTTGAATAACTCGCAGCTTAATAAATGTTCTATTTTTGACCCTTTAGAGAAATATACAACTCCATCTGAAACTTGTGGGCCCAAATAGTTTAACTTTCTCCTCCATCTCATTTCTATAAGTTTTGTGATGGTGACAAATGATCTGGAAGCTTCTTTTGTTTATTGAGCTTGCATGGAGATGAGATCACTAAACAGGAGAGAAATGGTTTGCTCTGCATACCACTTCTGTGATGGTGAGATTTTAGTTAGTCAGTCCCAGCGGCCAGTCTTAGGATTCATGAGAAAAAAACTAGTGCATGAAATTATTTTTGTGTTTTCAAGATAGGTTCTCACTGTAGCCCAGGCTGACTTGGAACTTACTCTATAGCCTCAGGCTGGCTTCAAGCACACAGTGATCCTCCTACCTCAGCCTCCTCAAGGTTAGGATTAAAGGCGTGCACCACCATGCCTGGCATATTTTAATTTTTTTTTTGATGAAATCTCGCTTATGTGGGCAGGCTGGCATAGAATCCTTGATCCTTTGGCATTCTGGGGTTTGTAAGTGTGTGCCACCACACCACCCTGTGGATGGAATTTTAAGGAGTTTTGTAGGAACTTGACAATGATCATATAAAGTGCTTTGTGTGTGTGTGTGTGCGCATGTGTGTGAACAAGTTACTTGGAGTCAGAGAAGATACGTAATGCCTCTTCTCCACTGGCAAGAAGGAAGTACTCCATCTGTGTTCGAATGAAGTTGAGTATTTTCTATATCTCTTTCTAATCCCTATAGCATTAGCAGCACACTCTCTGTCCAAGCTATATGCTTTATATTTTTTTTCCTTTTGCCTATATGTATGTGTGTATGCTGTGTATGCATGTTTGCATATGTGTGTGTGTGACTGCATCTGCACAAAAGTTCATTTACCATGGAAGCCAGAGGTTCATGTTGAATGTTCTGTTTAGTTACTCTGTAGCTTTTTTTTTTTTTTTTTTTTTTTTTTTTTTTTTGAGAGAGTCTCTTGCTGAACTTAGAACTCACCAGTTAGCCAGTAAACCCTTAGAGATCTGCCTGCCTCCACTTCCCCAGTGCTGGGCTGGGATTTCAGGCCCACACTATCTTGCCCGTTGTTTTTATGCATGTACTGGGGGGATGCACATGAACATAGTTTCTCATGTTGGGGCTTTACTGACAGAGCCATCTCTGCAGTCCCATGGTATATTCTTACTGTGTTATTAAGGGAATCTGTGAAATTTAACATGTCCTTGACTGTCTTCAACTGCCATATAGTGGGCCTGCAGTTACACCTTCAGATTTTGTCCTTCATGAGGGATCACAGTAAAATCCTGGGAATAGATCCTGTATGCCCTCAGATCACCATCACCGGCATCATTCCTTTCTTCTGGCTCTAGATAGCCACCCCCTCACATCCACTTGGGATTCCTATTGACATAACTCAGATTCAAGGGCTGAGGGAATCTGAGATTGGAGGGCTGACTCAAAGACCACATGGAGTTTGGGCTTGCATGTTTTCTTTGAGCCCAGGCCAGCCAAGATCATGGCCTCACATAATTTTTCTGCCTGGTGTGGAAAAGTGCCATCGAAAGATGAGTCATGAGAAGAAACTGCTGCATTTCTGCCTGGAACTGAATGGAAAAACTTAGTGGAAAAAAAAAAAAACCCAGACAAACACGCAGAAGACGCATAGATGAAATTTATACCTTTAGCATTGGGAAATCTACATTTATTATTTCTCCCACTTGGCTTGCAAAAGGGCAAAAATCTAACCATAAAGCTCTTGTTGGGTTATGTATAAGATTTTTGACAATTCATTAGTGTCTGGCCTATAATTATAGCTAATATTTGCTGTGTGATCATTGGTTTGTAGAGCACTTTTTGTATATATTTTAATTACTTATTAGCCATAAATATCCATACTGATATTAACCGATGAGAAAATGCAATCTTTGTGAGTACACATGGACTGTACCTGTATGAGCCATTTAACTAAAGCCCTTTCTTTGCACCTGGATGTTTTGTTTTAACCACAGGGTGATATCAAAAGTAGTTGCCAGGCGGGGCATGGTGGCACACACCTTTAATCCCAGCTCTTGGGAGTCAGAGGTAGGAGGATCGCCGGGAGTTCGAGGCCACCCTAAGAATACAGAGTGAGTTCCAGGTCAACCTGGGCTAGAGCGAGACCTTACCTCGAAAACAAAACCAAACAAAACCAAACAAAAAGTAGTTGCCTTCCAACAGTAGTTCTGTGCCACCTACTGGGTGTCCTACAATTCAGTGTCATTCTGACTCTACAATCTACGGTCACCATCAGATCCCACAAGTTAAACTTGCACACCCCAAACAGTGCTGACCTTTCTTCTGATGATAGCTGAAAGCAGAGTCCCAAGGCTTCTTACACTTTTGTCTGACATGACAATAAATTTGGAGGCTCCCATAACTCCCACTGGTTCAATGACTTGCTTCATGGAAGTCAGGAGAGTGCTATTCTTTCTATTCTATTATGAAGGAGGCAAATGGGTAACCATGTGAAAAGAGGCTCACAGAGCCAGGTCTTGGGGACTGTTGGTCTAGTGCTAAGCTCCCTTGCTTCCATGAACTAACTCCCCATTGGGTGCATGGCTATCTTCCAGGGCAAGGATATGCCCCTCTGTCAGACATTTCTCTGAGCCTCCTACTTTCAGAGTTTTTATTCATTATGTAGGCATGATTGATTTAAGTATTGGTCACAAGTGACTAGATGAAACCTCCAGTCTGTCTCCCATCTCAGCACAATGAGAGCTGGAGCTGAAATTCCCACTTTCTAATCCTGTGATTGGTTTTTCTGGGAACTGGTCTCCACCCTGATGCTATCTGGGGAATCCTGTAATGAATCACCTCTTTAGCATAAGCTCTGATTTGGTATTGATGGGCTTGTTATGAGTAACAAAACATCTGACATTTGTGCCACTCTGAAAACTCCAAGGAGTTTTGAGGCACTTCTTCTAGGAACTACAGATAAAGACTAGTTATATACTTGTGTGTGTGTGCGTATACATGGTGCATGTATGGATGTGGGCATCAAAGGACAACCACAGAATGTCTTCGTCCTTGCCTTTTATCTTGTATGAGACTAGCTCTGTCTTATTTTTGCTGCTGCAAACCCCAGGGTAGCTGGGCTTTGAGGTTAGGGATTCTTCTCATTCCCATTGTATAGGCATGCTGGGACTACAGATGTGTGTGCTATTTGTGTCCAGTTTTAGGTAGGTTCTGGGACCAAAATTCTGTTGTCAGGGTGGCACAACAAGTGCTTTTAGCCATCTCCCCATCTCAACCATAAAGTAAACATCTTTCTCCTTTGTAGATTCAAGAAGTGAGTGGATCTATTTCCCATTTCTTGAATGTAACCATCTTTGATAAATAAAAATGACATTATAAAATGTCTACATTTTGTACATTTTTAAAGAGTTAGAGACAGAATATGTGGCCCAACACAATTCTTCTGACTAATAGGTAATTAAACTATATAGGAAAAGTGCTCTACACTGACGGACATACAGAAAATATTAGCTATAATTATGGGCCAGACACTAATGCATTGTCACTGTGGCCCAGAGAAGCTGAAGAAGACTATCCAGATGTTTCAGTGTTTTCTTCCCTTTGGGAAGCCAGCAGCCCACCTTTAGGGTACTCATGTCAGACACTCAGATGTCTAGGGACTATATTCAGTGAGACCCCCCAAGGGAGGAGAGGACATTTTTTGAAATGCTCCCTCTTTCCATAATGCAGCCAAAGCTTTATTTATCATCAGATTTGCATTTGGTGATGTGATAGATTTTCCAGTTTCTTCCAAGCTTTCAACTAAACATAGCAGAAGAGCCTTTCAGCTGAGCTCAGCCAAGTCACTGCATTGTGACATATCATTCATTGCTGTAGTTTTAAGCTTTTAATTAAGTTTAGGAAGTTTGTTACACCCTGCAGATAACTTGGACCCATTGAGGTTCCTCTGAGAGTTTTGTGTTTTAGTAACAAACCCTTACAAAATGACCTTCTTATAAGCATCTCAGGTAGGTAGGATTCTGTTTTATATAGAAGAATATTAAAGTCAGGCTCAATGCAAAAATGTCATGTATTTAAGAATGCCAAGGCTGAAGCTAATTCATTTTGGTAGTGCTTTTAAAAATGTTTATTTTCTTTTTGTCTTCATGTAACATCCTTCTAGTCAATTTTTTAGGTCCTTTTGGTTCACTCATCTTGTGAGCCAAATACAGAGCTAATTATAGGTTAATGAAGCCTGTTCCTAAACATTTAGGTAAGCACTTCCTTATTTAAGTAGATTTTGTTTCTCATTATAATCATCATTTTCAGTACCTACATTTTTTAGAACTCTACACCCAAAGATAGTAATACAGTGGTATTTACCTATTTTTTTAAAGGAAGAAATTGAAAAAAAAAAAAAAAGGTGAATGGAATTTCCACTCTCTTAACAAATTCAAGAGGAGAGACAAGGGAGGAGAAGTCTACTTCATGCAGTTGTTACTCAAGGATCCAGATTCCTACCATTTAGCTGCTCTGCTGTTCCATAGGTCATAGCATACTGGATCCCCATGTTCATGGGAACTGGGAAGGTCCCAGCAGAGCTCTTCTTCGATATTTTCCACCAAATCTGGCAACAATCCCTACTTCATCTTCCACTGAGAACTTGGTTAGTGTAAGGACACGTGGAAGTCACTAACTGGACAGTCATATACTCAACTTCTGTAAATCACTAAAGGAAAGGGTTAGTATGTAATTAAAAATATGCTACACAGATTGTTGCAGTTTTTGAAGGCAACTTAAAAAAACTGTCATTCCAAAAAAAAAAAAAATTAACAAGAGCAGTATCCTTGTAACAATTAGGCTAGCTACCAACAAAACTAATCATAATCCTGATATATATATGGAATCTGAGATGTTTGCTGAGATGTCATACCTAATAGCCTATCCCTTTGAAGAGTTCCATCTTCCACTGAAAGCCACGACCAAGAGTGGTGGCAACTCAATAGCTTTGAGTTCCAAAGAGACATGGCATTATTGGCACACAGCATCTCCCTCTCTGCTAGTTACCTGAAGTGGCTCCTCAAAGAAGCATGCTGAGCCAATCTTGCTGTTCTTGATTCCCAACAGCCCTACCCCACCCTTGTATTTTCACCAGAGTTAACTCATGAGGGAACACTTGCACCTCCTCTTCTTATTTTGTGTTACTTGTGAATTTCCACACATCAAATGAATGTATTTGATTCCACAGCATACGTTTAAATGTTTAAAATATTGAGGCGTGTTCAAGGGATGCCATCTCACTTAGCAGTCAGCGCTAACATCATTTTTTGAAATGTTCCCTCTTTCCACAATGCAGCCAAAGCTTTATTTATCATCAGATTTGCATTTGGTGATGTGATATATTCTTGAACCAGCCAAACTCATCTACAAGCAAGCTCATTTCATGCAAAGCAAATTTAAATGTGTCTGCCTCAAAATGGGCCACCCTGCTTAAATGATCCTTTGGATGTAATTAGAAGAAACTTGAGTTTCATGAATAGGAAAAAAAAAAAAAAGAATGAGAGAAAGTTAAATGATTTCCTTTTCCCTGGTTAATTTTTTTGACCATGCACCAATAAAATCATTTACCAATGTGATTTATCTTTAATGCAAGTTTTCTGCTGACAGTTTAGTAGGAGGTAGCTAGGGAACGGTGTGCCACGTTTGAACGGGCATGAAGTATATAATAAACCAAGCTTTGTACATCTTCCAATTTCCCTTGCTTTTTAAACCACGTTTTCCCTTGTTCCTTTAACCAAGCGAAGGAAGAGGTGGGGAAAAAACTTGTAAGATGGTCAATGAACCCATTTTCCCTTCAAGTCCAGAAGCACTTCGCTATGAACTAAGATGCCATCATCCTGACTCAACTTCCATCCCAGGCTCTGTGGGTGATGAAGATGATGGAGATGTTACTTGGGAGCTATTTACAGAAAAGACCATCCTCCGAAGAGAACCTGGTTGTACCTGCATGGTTGTCAAGTCTCCTATCCTCTACTCAATAAAGAACCTCTGGATGGAGCAGCTCATTCCAAACCCCAGTACAGCCTCGCTAGGAACTAGCCATTAAAAATACAAGCCTGGTACAAAAAATGAGCTCACTCTGCAAGAGCAAGATACCACCAAATGTGGGCTAGAAGAGAGCCAACGCATATAAAATTCCCTTCAAAACATAGATGGTCATCCCTTCTACCTAGTACTAACTTTTCCCTCCGTTGGAGAATTTGCTTATCTTTTTTCAGGTGGACAATGAACCTGAAGGGCCCCAGTTGAAACCATAGAACAACGCAGGGGAAGGGCAAGAGTTCAGCATTCATGGCAATCATGACACCAGAAAAAGGCTGAAGGAGATAAACACAGAGAACATCCAACTCCAACTGGGCCAAATATCCAGAGACACAGAGGCTCCCAAAACCTCATCAAGGAAGCAGAACTAAAATGACCCCAATGTGGCTCAGGGAAACTCGCGGAAGAGGGGGCGAAAGATTGTTAGAGTCACAAGTTGGGGCATTATGCACAGAGACTGGGGCTTATGCCCCAGAACTCTTGACTAACCTCACAATGCACGACCCACATTCCCCATTGATGAGGGTCCCTTTGGAAGAGGGAGGACAAGGAGGAGGACAATGGAACCAATACTATGAATATAAAAGCAGAATAATATAAATTAAAAAAAAAAAAAAAAATACAAGCCTGTTAAACTTTCAGGACATGCTTCCACATTTTGGGGTGCTGCCAGGTTTTCAAGATTTGAGCCAGTTCAGTGGTGGCATCAGCCGACCAACATCTTCCAAGCAATGAAAGTCGTTGCCGTGGAAACCCTAGAGCTGCACCCATCCACAGCGTTACCATTTTGACAGTTCAGAAAGTGACTATTTACGAATTTCAATTAGAGCAGAAACATACACATTTAGCTGAACAAAATCCTTAAAGTCTATAGGAACTGATTTAGATAGGCATTTGTATCCTTAAATCAAAAGGCAGTTCCCTAAACATAATACTGTAAGTGGAAATGGATTAAATGAATCTCAGGAAGAATGTAAAAAAGCACTCAGGAAAGAGAAAAGATGTTAAAGTTCTTTTATCCCATTTTCTTCCTTGGAAAGGAGCTAGGCACCAAGAATAAATAAGTTGTGAAAAATGATCAGTGAATTTTTTTAACAGGGTAGCCACAATATGCCATGCTTGTTAAGTCAGAAGTGGTGCATATTATTAAGAAAATTTTCAGAATTTTATATTTGCCAGTTCTGCATATGTGTGCAGTTCTGGCAGGATAGTCTTTCATACAACTCTGCTGTAGAAGTTAGAAGTCGTCTTTTCTTTTTACGGTAAAGGAACTCGAGGTGCCTGAGGATGGAGATGTACTCAGACAGTGTATTCTGAGTCTGCCTTACACTCTATTCACTTTGGGTCCTGGTTACTCATGAACTCATAGACAATGGTTGCTTTGGTGTAAATGGTGACATCAGCACTTCCTTCAAACAGAAACTCAGACACCATTTTATTAAAAAAACAAAACAAAACAGGGCTAGAGAAATGGCTTAGCAGTTAAGGCATTTGCCTGCAAAGCCTAAGGACCCATGTTTGACTCTCCAGATCCCACATAAACCAGATGCAAAGGTGAGGCAAAGCACAAGGTTTCAAATGCCCACTAGGTGGAACAAGCATCTGGATTTCGATTGCAGTGGCTGAGGCCCTGGCACACCAATTCTCTCTCCATTCTCTCTCTCTAAAAAAAAAATGAAGCCATTGAAGCTGAGATCTCAGATGTAACAACAAAAAGCAGGTTCTGTGATATGATTGTTATTATTATTATTATTTGTTTGCATGGGTTAATACTCCTACAATGATATAAAAGTGTAAAAGTCTAACCATTTAGTTGAATGATCTTCATTGACTTTACTTCAGTTCTAAACTCAAGCAAAATTGCATTGCATAAAATGGAAGAAGTATGAGAGGTGAACAGAGCAAGGGTTGATAGTTTTATAGACAGAGAAAGGCTGAGAAAGCAGAGAACAAGTCAACACAGATTGCTCTTTCCAAGACCCTTTGATAAAGGAGCAGGGAGACAGAACAATAAATAACGGGTTAGTCTCAGGTTTCTTGACTTACCTAAGGAAGAGGAAACTCATGTATTCTGTCCTTTGAAACTGGCCTGCTTGGGAAATTTGACTGTTTATTGCTCCTGATTTCTCAGAATATAGACAATCAGCTAATCTGCTTAGTTGGGTTTTATGTTAGCATGAGTAACGCCATTTTGATTTTTAGTCTGGCCAAAAAGCCTGGTGCAGGATCATAGTGCAAAACATTGTCTTCCTGTGTTTTCATACTTAACAATACCGATACTAGGAAATTCACCTCCATGAATACTGTGTATATTGCCGTGTTGGTCCTCCTCCTCTGATCTTTGTCCTGTGTCCCTAAGGGTGACCATGGGCTGTGTCACCTGTACTCTCCTGTACCCACTGCCTTTTCTGGCAGGTTTGACAAAGGAGGCACAAAGAAGAGAGAGCAGAGGGTGGGAGGAGAGAGAGAGGTCAGTGTATATTGTCCCAGACCCAAGTCTGTCCCACTTCCTCCTTAGCTCCAGCCTCAGGCTAATGCCAGTCCTCAGTCATTTCACTGTTTCTCAAACCTGCCATGACCACAAGCCTAGTTTGCTGGGATCCGGGTGTCCTGTGATGTTTTGAAGTCAGGCAATTGGAACTGCCTTGGGGTGAAGTGGGAGTTCCTAGTTAACAATCTGCTACGCATTTTTGAGTGAGTGTGTGGAGGGGTTGACGTATTTGTTTTTGATTTTTCTGAAACAAGGTCTCACTATGTAGCCCACGCTGCCCTCAAACTTACAGCAATTCTCTTGCCTCAGCTTCTCCAGTGCTGGGATTACAGATATGACTCAACATACCAGGTTTGTTAAAAGGTTTTCAAAAGTTCATTGCTGTGGTGTAAATACGAGCCTTCCGAAGCTCCTTGTGTTGGAAATCGCCTGTCTCCAATGCCAGAGGGAGGTGGTGGAATTTTAAAGAGACCCAACTCTTCCTCGCTCTCTGCTTCCTGGTTTCCATGTAGAGAGCAGCTTCCTCTCCTTTTGCTTCCACCATGATGGGCTGCCTCGTCACAGGTCCCAAGCAGCATGAGCAATCTCTAAAACCTTTACCCCTTTCTCTTTCCTTCTTCCTCTTCCCTTCTCTTTTGAGAAGAGGTCTCATGTCTGGCCTCAAACTCCTTACATTGCCCAGATGGCCTTGAATTTGCTATATCATGTAACCAAATTTGACCTTGAACTCCTGATCCCTCCACCTCCCAAGAGCTGGGACTATAGGTATGTCCCTCACCAGCCCTGGCTTCACTTCCTCTTTTTATAAATGATTATCTCAAGGGCTGGAGAGATTGCTTAGTGGTTAAGGCACTTGCCTGTGAAGCCTAAGGAAGCAGGTTCGATTCCCCAGTACCCACGTAAGCCAGATGCACAATGTGGCGCATGCATCTGGGAGTTTGTTTGCAGTGGCTAAAAGCCCTGGCATACCTACTCTCTCTTTCTCCTTCTCTCAAATAAGTAAAATATTTTTAAAATATGATTATCAAGCTGGAGAGATTGCTTAGTGGTTAAGACACTTGCCTGCACAACAAAAGGACCCAGGTTCAATTCCCTAGACTCGTGTAAACCAGATGCACAAGGTGGTGCATGAGTTTGGAGTTCGTTTGTGGTAGCTGAAGGCCCTGGCATGCCCATTCTCTCTTCTCTCCTCTCTCTCTCTCTTTCAAATAAATAAATAAAGCTAAAAATATTTTTAAAAAGCTGGGGATGGTGGCACACGCCTTTAATCCCATCACTCGGGAGGCAGAGGTAGGAGGATCACCATGAGTTTGAGGCCAGCCTGAGAATACATAGTGAATTCCAGGTCAGCCTGGCCTAGAGTGAGACCCTACCTCAAAAAACAAAAAATAAAATTAAAAACAAAACCCAGCTGCTATCTTGGACGGTGAAAGAAATAACTGAAGCCCAAATAGGACTGAAGAAAATACCACTAATGCCTGGCCTGGAAGGACCATGAAGGAAAGAGGCATCTCACTGGGCATTGGGACAAACCAGTGACAGCACACCAAGCCACATCCAGCAAAAGCAGTGACACCCCATCACCACCCCGCACAGAAACCCTGACCTGTGACTGTCTTGAAGTGATCACAGAAGCTATGTCACTCGTTATCATTCTCCCCGAGCCTGGCCCGGGACTTACTATAGAAAGTTCTCCCTAGATATTCAATGAGTACATGAATGAATGAATGAATGAATGAATGAATGAATGAATCTTCTCCTGCAGGTGACCTCATGGTCCTGCACAGATATCGCGAGTGACCACGTATTGCAGAATACTCGAGACAGGGTTTTGCTGGACACTCCCGTGGAGATACTTTGGGACCCTAGGGATGGTTGACACTATGCTAGAACTTTCTCTGTGTCTGTAAAGCTTTCTGAAGAGCACAGGTGGAATCAGGGACCTTGCAAGTTTGACTGGGAGGTCATAAAGGTGGGACAAAGTAATTCACAACTCTGGCTTTCCTCTTTACAGATGGTTTGGAGCTGCTGTTCTGGGTGGCCTTTTTCTTCTATCCGCCAGTATTAAGAGTGAGGAGAAGAAGAAGAAGGAGGAGGAGGAGGAGAAGGAGGGGAAGGGGGAGGGGAAGGGGGAGGAGGAGGAGGAGAAGTAGAAAAAGAGAGGCTCCCCTGTCCCCAAAGCAGAGGGATAAATACAGCCTGGGGCATGCAGCAGCTTTGGCCATAGTCATCAGGCTGTGCCTAAAGTTGATTTATGAGTGATGTAATGAACTCAGCTCTCCACCTCTCCAAGTTTCTCTAATACAGAGGACACGGTTGGCAGTCCTGCTTCATGTTAAAGATCATCTCATATCTCTCTCATTCACTCCAGTGATGGCAACAGGAAGCAAGGAGCTCTTTCCCCAGGGCTCTTGCTATGAAGTGATGACTTTGGCAGGACCCAGTATGTCAGCCTTGGTCTCACTCATGTAATTGTAGACCACAAGTACAGATCACATCATCCTATACACACGTATATGCAAAAGAGTTACCCTAGGATAAATAATCACTTTCATTAGAATACACATTATTGGGATGGGAAATGGCTCAGCAGTTAAGGTGTTGCCTGCAAAGCTAATGACCCAGGCTCAATTCCCTAGTACCCACATAAAGCCAGATGCACAAAGTGGTGCATGTGTCTGGAGTTTGTTTGCAGCAGCTGGAGGCCCTGGTATGCCCATTTTGTTCCTCTTTTCTTTCCCTCTCTGCTTGCAGATAAATAAATAAAAATGTTTGTAAAACCCATACATTTTCTTATACTATTATATAATGTATGCATGTACCTTTATTCCTAAAGCATGTTTAAATTCTGGTTCATGATCACCTCACAGTGTTGGGATGTATAGCTCATCAGAAATAACAGTCCCATCCCTGGGACAGAGATTAGGGCACTGATCAAGGTCAAATGACTGCCCAGGTGAGGAAGCAGGTCTTGAACCTGAGGGGGCTTGGGTTAGCACCTAGCGTGTGTGCTTTTTTTTTAAATTTTTAAATTATTTTTTATTTATTTTTGGAGAGAGACACAGAGAGATAGACACAGAGAGATAGACAGAGGGAGGGGAGAGGGTGACAGAAATGGGCGTGCCAGCAGTTTCTCAGCTGCTGTGAACGAAATCCAGATGTGTGCGCCCCCTTGTGGTCAAGAGCGGCATTGCGCCCTTGGGTCACTTTGCATCTGGCTAAACGTGGGACCTGGAGATTGGAACCGCTGGACATTGGAACCAGCATTCTTAGGCTTAGCGGGCAGGCGTCTTAGCCGCTGAGCCATCTCTCCAGCCTGCGTGTGTGTTCTTTTAATTGACACTATTGCACTGAGTTGCCACTTCCTCCAGCAATATATGATAAACTTCATTCCTTAGGATTATTTTAACCTCATTCCACCTGAGTTCCTTCTGTCTTCAGCAGTGGGCTGGCCTTCTGTAAGGTGAGGGGCATTAGGAATGACTAGCTCAGTTTCCTCAAGGAAACAGGCACTTACAGGAATATTTGGCAGCAAGTCCTCATTCTTTTCCCAATTTAGCTTTGCTCTGTGACTTCAGAGCCCACATCAGACACATCCATGGGGAAACCCACAATGCAAACACATACACGAGTGTATTGTCTACCAGCTGAAGGAGAGGTCAATTTGATTTATATGAAGCAGTATAGTTTTCTCGGTCCCATCTAATTGATTTCTTCAAGGTTTATGGCCACCTTTAGCTCCAATGTGGCAATGGTTCCATTTCTCCAAGGAGGAGCTCTGACGTCAGTAAAATCATTATGAGGCTTTTGTGGGTTTCCCAAAGCCATTAATGGAAGAGGTGTGCACCCAGGATCCTCTCTTATTGGTGCCCACTGGGACTTTAGCCAGATCAATTTCGTAGCCTTCCAGACTTCCTTCTGCAACTGACTACTTCATTCTCGAGTGGGATTTAAAGGATTGAAGCTTGAACATTCTTGAAAGAATTTAATGTTTTCAGAACACCTGGGGGTTCGTAGCAAAACTGAACCAAAGGTACAAGCGTTTCCATGTACCCCTGGACCCCACCTATGCATTGTCACCTGCTTTATCTATGTTCCCCTGTCACAACTGAAAAGCCTACATGGGTGTGCCATTACCACCTAACTTACGGTTCACTTCTGGGGTTACGCAGTCTGTAATTTGGAAGAATGTATCATGGTGGGTCTTCACCATTCCAGTAGCCCACGAAGTGTTCCCTGCTCTACAAACCCTCTGTGACTCTCATTCTTCTCCTTCTGTGTGACCACCACTGACCTGTTCACCGTTTCCATAAATTTGCCTTTTCCAGGATGTCATATGCTTGAAATCAGGCAGCATGTGCCATTTGCCCATTGATTTCTTTCACTTAGTAATATTCACTTAAATTGCATCCATGTCTTTCCTTGTTATTTTCTTTCTTTCTGTTTTTGTGTGGTATTTATATGTGTAACCATATCCTCAGTGTTGGCATTACAGGTGTGTGTCATCATGCCTGGCATTTTTACATGGGTTGCTGGGGCTCAAACTCAAGGCTTCATGCTTGTACAGTAAGCACTTTGCCAACTGGGCCATTTGTAGCAGCCCTCCTCCACGTGCTTGCGTGTCTCCGTTGCTCGTCTCTTTCATGTGCTGAAGAACATCCCTTTGTGTAGATACTCCAGTTTATCGATCCATTCACCTGTTGGTATGGCTTAAGGACAACTACCAAAGTCCATGTGTTGAAAATGTAATGCCCGGGCTGGAAGACAGGCTGAGGAAGAGGACACGCTCATGCCTGGCAGCGCTCTCCTAAGCAGGCACAGTTTTGAAGCTGTCGCTACTGTTAATTACCAGACTCCTGACTCTTCAGACTTTGAACTTGGACTCACACCAGCGACCTACCAGGAGCCTTCCAGGCCTTCCACCTCAGACCAGGGCTACATCCCATGTTCCTCTTATTCTTGGGCTTCCAGCTTCTTGGACTGAATGACTACTGGTTTCCCCAGCTCTCTAGCCCATGGATAGCCATTGTGGGACTGTCCTGCCTCTGGTCATGTGAGCCAAAATTTCCCTCTTAAAATTGTATCTCCATTCTATTGGTTCTGTCCCTCCAGAGGACCCTGATAAACTCAGCATCATTTGTAAGCTATGTTCCCCCATCTCGTTTTCTATGCTTTGAAGTTTGAATAGTGCCTGTATGGATTATGGGAATGAGAGGTGATGTCAAGCGTTACCTTTCGTGTATTCCTGCATGTGTGGTGAGATCTGGGTGGCCCCATAGCAAGGACTGCCCATCGAAGAAAGTGAGCCACCTTTCATAAACCGTCCCTGTGTGGGACACAGGTGCCTGTATGTGTGAAGCAGGAGAAAATGTTCTCTATAATATGGGCTATTGAACATTATGGGCTTCCCCAGAATGAGTTAAATTTTCTTCTGCAGCGGATCATAATTTACCCTCACCACTGCTCTACTAGACATATATATTGGAACTGACTAGAAATGTAGATATCGGCTCGCTTTGGAACCCGGTGTGTGATTCTTCTCTGAGTCAGCTTGGTCTGGAAAGGGACAAGGTGCTGTTTGTGACCTGCTCCAGGGAATGCTTTACCCTGAAGGCCGAGCCTCCAGGACTGGTGGCTTGCCATCTCCCTGGTCATTAAAGGGAGAGAGCAAATCACTCACTACGAATCCGCCCCGAGTGCTTAAGTACATGTCAGTCATCGAGACAGGCATCTCCACAGAATGGAGCTGCCGTGGGCTTTGCATTACACACAGCACCCCATGAGATCATTAGAACTACTTCAAGCATATGGCTTTCAGAGTAGCCCTAGCCCCTCCCTTTACCCAAGTAAACGCAATCAGAGTCAACTGGGAGCAAATTAGGGAGGCAAAATAAAGCACGCTTACGGAAAACCAGCAAGAAACTCTACTGTCTATTATTAGAAAAATTAGAGACCATTTAACAACATGAGACCATTTTGTGTTGGGAATAAAAGAGGTCTTGGATGAAGAGCCCCAGGCCTGAGCTGAGGGCTGACATCTAGGTGAGATCAAATGCAGCCTGGTCCAGCACTAATCCTGCCTCACCTAAGTCTGTATTAGCTGATGAGCGAAGACTGCCTGGTGAACCCGATGTGTGAAGGGTGGCCAAGCACCAACTTTCCAAACCCATGATGTTTTCCAAGAGGTGCTGTGCCAAAGGCCAGTGTTATGTCAGATTCAGTTCTTGAAAATTTAGAGTTCTAATGGGGAATCCATAAAGAAATTGTGCCAACCTTTCCCCCCCTTTTCATACATATATATATTTCTTCTCTATTCCTTTTAGACCTCATGATCACACCTCATATATTAAGATCCTAATTTGTTTAACATCTAGGTGCTGAGCATAAAGGCCTCACTAAACACTGATGAATGGGGTAGCTACTGAGTAGCCTTAATGGGAGTGGGGCTGTGCACACATAGAGAGAAAAGTGTGCGGGTGATTCTCATTTCCTAACAAGCTTTCCGCCTGGAAACCTGTATGTATCAAGACCTGAAATATGCATTGCTCCAAAGACTGTGAATGTTTAAAATGTCATCCTAAATTAGTAAGTGTCTTTAAATCTTCACTCTTTTGTCACGTTTTAGAAATGTTTATTACGCACCATAAATCTTATTCATATCCACATAAATTGAGTCCCTAGCCATGAAGGAGACATATACTTCTACCCACTGACATCAAATATTGTAATTGAGGAAAAAAAAAACAACAGAAAGAAAGCTCTGCAGAGAAAAGCAATTTGAGAAGTAATACTTTCTATCTCCTGTTGGTGGGGAAAAAATTTCATATCTCTGAAATTTTGTATAGTGATTTTAGGTATTGAAATACATTGTCATGCCCTCAGTAAAAGTTTACATAGGTTATTTCAACTATGCCTGCATTCAGATTGATTTTAGCAAGTAAGCTGTGGGGGGATAAAATGAATAGAACTGAAATCAAAGTGGGTTAAGATAGTAATAAAAAAGAAGCGATTTATAAAAGTTCAGGGGTTATCTAGAAGGAAGATTTTATTGCATGTTAGGTCAAACAATGGCAAGATAAGAGTAGAAGGAAGAAAGTTATGTTTGAACACAGGATTGACTATTTCCGAATGTCTGAGTACCAAACCAGTAGCGCAGGGAGTGACATGTGCCTGACAACTTTTTATTTTCTCCAAATAAAAGAACGCTTAAAGTGCTAGTAAGTAGTATTTGTATAATTCTAAAGAGTAGAAGTTCTTTGTTTTTTTTTTCTTCAATTTTTATTTTATTTATTTGAGAGAGGCAGAGAAAAAAGAAAAGATAAAGAGAATGGGTGTGCCAGGGCCTTCAACTGCTGTTAATGAATTCCAGATGCATGCTCCATCTTGTGCATCTGGCTTATGTGGGTCCTGGAGAATGGAACCTGGGTCCTTTGGCTTTGCAGGCAAACACCTTAACCCCTAAGCCATCTTTCTAGCCCTAGAAATTCATTGATTTGGGCACACAACAAAGCAAATTAGATGGACTTAGGAAATGCACACCTTCTTTTCCATTTTCTGTCTCTTTTGCCACGAGTTAGTAGTGAGATGCAGGGAGCCCTGTCTGTAATCCCAGTGATATATGCAACATAGTAAGATGACATTGCCCAGCACTGTGCCCCAGGCTGACTTGTTTGGCAACTGGTACAGAGAACATACAACTTGGGAAGTGGGCATGGGGCCCCTTTAGCTTTTGTTCTCCTGTGGATTATCAGGCATGACATGGTAGGGAAAACTGCAGGTGAGAAGCCCAGGACCGAACCAGGGCTGAGGTCTGTCTGAGAGCCTAGAAAGTTCTGTTTTAGCATCCAAGTTTTAGTTCAAGAGCCATCGGCCCTTACAAACCCATACTGACTAGTGTCTAACCCTTGGGTAGAACAGGATAGAACAGAACAGTGCATGCTCCCCCCCCCAAAAAAAAAGTAGAAGGTGTTTAATTTTAGTTTGGTTTTGTGAGACATCGTCTCGCATTGCGGCTCAGGCTATCCTAGGACCCACTAGGAAGCCCAAGATGACCTCGGTGGATGACACACATCCTTGGCTCCCTCCTCTGCCACACCCTCACCAATCACATGGCCTGTAACACTTCAGCATGTGATCTACATTGCTTTTCTCCCTTGACCTTTGTTTCTTCTAACACCTGTGCACGCACGCACGCACGCACGCACGCACGCACGCACGCACGCACACTCTCTCCTAATTCCAAATTGTGAAAACCTTAGGCAGGAAAATGACCTATGTTAGTTTCTACAGAATCTACAATATCGAATGTCAGAGGTTTGCTAAATATATATTTATGCATTGGAGACTAGTAAATAAATCCTTCCCAGTCTAAAATTCTGCATCCCTGTCTTTCCCCACTAATAAGCAGTAAGATAAAGTAATCCCAAATACTTCTGGTCCCACACATTGTGCACAATTCCTTAATTCCATGAATTATACATTGGCAAGGAGAGCACAGTTCCACCATGAAGGGCCAGGCCTCATATTAACATATTAATGTGGATCTTTTCTCTGCCTTCCCATTAATACAATCCCTTGTCCATTTGTCTATCCATGAAATAGTGAATAATGAAATGCCACACAAGATTCTATCTGAGTTCTTATGTAAAATTTACCCCTTGAGGTTGGGGAGATGGGCCAGTGATTAAAGGTGCTTCCTCTCAAAGTCTGCCAGCCTGGATTCCATTTCCCAGCATCCATGTAAAGGTAGATGAAAAAAAACAAGGCATACGCATTTGTGATCCCAAAGTGCCTAAGACAATGGCAGGTGGAGCCAGTAAGAAAGCTCACAGAGCAGCTAGACTGGTGAGAGACCTTATCTCAAAGAAGGTGGCACAGAAAACCTGGAAGTTGTCCTCTGACCTCCACATACACGCCATGACACACGGACCCATACACACTTAGGTGTGCATGCACACCCTCTCCCACATGCAAATAAATAAAAGTCAAACAAAAAGATTTTTCCCTTTAGAAATGCATCTTGTTAGTCAGGGAGATGGCTCAGCAGTTAAAGGTGCTTGCTTGCAAGGCCTGCAATAAATCAACCAGCCATCCAACCAACCAATCAATCAAATCTGGCCTGAATATGATTCCCCAGCGCCCACGTAAAGCCAAATGCAAAGCTGCAAGAGATCCTGACGTGTAAGTAAATAAATGAAGTCAAATTTAATCTTTTTTAAAAAATGTATTTTGTAATGGGTGTTACCTGCTGTCATTAAATCAGCTTGCATCCTGAAAAAGGAAAGATATAAAAATTCCAGTCAAAAAAATTTAAAACCAAAATTCTCATCACTGGAAAAAATGAGGCCACATTTTAAGTCTTCCCCTAGCATGTATGTATACCCTGACCAATATCTGAATGTCCATTTTACTTAGTGGGATATTTTTAGCCTAAACTGAAGTTAATATAGATTGGTGTCAACTACCACCTGTCAGATAGTGCTGGAAAGCTCTGTCACCATGAGAAATGGACCAGGAGAAATAAACAACCTGTGAAGAGAGAGTCTACAAATATTGACACACATGGCTCAGGTTCTCAAATAATAGAAGACGCAGCACAGCCCCAATGTCAGGACTTGTGCATCTGTGTACACTATGCTATCTGCCCGGCACTAATGACTGGGATGTGTTTTTAATCAATTAATTTGGCAAAGATGGTGCTCTGGGGGGGGGGAAGTTGAGACTTGTCTCCATGTTATTAGTACTTAAAATGGAAGCACCCACTTCAGAACACAGCTCAGCTGCTGGAATTCAGAGCCCAACTTTCATGAACTCCCTCCCCCCATGACCTTGATCTTCCTGTAGATTTACATGGTCCCTACAACTGTTCAGTGGGCTTGCATAAGCGCTATCACTTTTGAAAAATGACCCATGATAGTTGGCATATGTATTTTAAGCTGTTTACTCTGTAGTTATATATTTTTTGCATACCATCATTGGATGATCCCTACCGGGCACTAGCAAGACAATGTACCATGCCAGGGCTGAATGCTATCTGTGATGATGCAGTACAGGGTCCTGTTCTAACTGAGATGCCCAGAATCACAGGCCAGTACCTGCTTTATCCAACTGACCTAGAAAGAAACCCATTTGCATCAACGCCTGTGGGTTACTCCCTGCAATCCCAAATGCTCAAACATAACGCTCACATGTCCTTCAGTACTTTTTGTAGGTCACTAAGGCTTAAACTTGGATGGCCCCTGTGTGAAAAGTGATCGAAGACATGCTGGCCGTCAGCAAGTGCTCCATTATGACTAACTGGGGTCTGTCTCCTGAGCCCTAATTGCCAGAGGCCAAAAGAATGTAGACTCTGAGAGAGCCAGGGTGGTTCCTGCCTCACTGAGGATCAAACACACTGCACCTATCAGAGGGCTTTGTGCTCAGAGGTATTCCATTCTCTTGGGCTGGAAGAATGGCTGACTGAGTGCATGGCATAGCGTTAGCCACAGCAAAGTGGCTTTATCCTTCCCACTCCCCATATTACGCATGTGGTGCCGGTGGAGCTTGGCATTCCGGGACTTCACCAAGCATGGATTGAAACAGTTGAACATGTACAGAGGATTTCTTTGTCCGTATCCCCTAAACAATCCAGTACAACAATAATTTACATAGTGTATACATTAAATCAGGTGTTATATGTAACCCAGGGATGATTTCAAATGCACAGGGAATTAGGAATAAGCTCCAGGCAATGCCATGCCATTTTACGTGAGACTAGAGTCCTCAGAGTGTGGCCTTTGAGGCGGAATATGGCCATTATTGCTCAGATAGTGGAGAGGATTATACTCAATCCATTCCTTTCTTTGCAATGACCTAGCTTTTCAGACAAGTTAGATTGGCGTAAAAATTGCCATTTGCTTTCCATAAATAAAAGATAATTCTTTTCCCTCCCCTCACCAAATGGTGAGGGGTACCGGAGGAATCTTTCCTGAGCAAGCCGCAGGTTTCATAATGCCGCCCTAGCTTTGTATTGAACATTAATGACTATTTCATAAAATATGGGGACTTAAGACTGCCACTTAAAACAAAAATGACCCTTTTCTTTTCTCTGAAAACTATTCCTGATTAGATAACTGCCAGACCTCAGTAATGTTGTGAAATAAACCTGCAGACACTCAGTGATCAGAGTGACACGCATGCCTGCCGCTCACACTAGCGGGCTGGTTCTAGCACCCATTAGCATGAGTTAATGAGTAAGCATTCCCTTCCCTGTCACATTCCTTGCCTGTTATTAGCCCAAACCTGAACTTTAGCTTAATTGCAGAAACCAGCCTGCCCATGGCAGATAGAGGGCATGGTCCCCATTGTTGTGATTGCATTCAAAGTGCTAATTGGGGAGACCATGACAGATAACATGCCCCGGCACTCCACAGAGCAGCAGGTGGGGTGCTGGGAATTCAGATTCAGAGATGAAAAATGGCATCTTCAAAAGCCCCCAGGATTTCATTCTTCTCACGCTTACTCAGCTTGGCACATTAAACTAGATTTCCCAAGTACCAGAGGGTCGCATGAAACTAGCTTCTCATATTATATTTGCGTTTCTCTTATCTGAATTTGGAATTGATCATTTCATAGGTTCTTGCGTGTGCCCCTCCCCCGCCACCCTATACAATTCCTTAGACCTCGGTTTATCTATCCAGACATTTGCTTTCTTTGGTACTGAATCAACTGGAGAATTCGAAATACTTGAGAAGGAAAAGCCATTAGTATTTTACTGCCAGGAGCTTGTGGTTCTGTTTTAAGATTTTTGTTGAAACTTCTCTGTATTGATAGGACACTTCAGTTCTGGAATATATACTAGGCACTTTTATGAGTGCTGTGACAATACCTGACAGGAACAACATCAGGAAAAGGATGTGTCTTGGCTCACGGTGTGAGAAGGTACCCTCCATCGTGGCAGACAGTGTGGCAGCTCATGGCTGTGGTATGAGAGTGTAAGCTGCTTGTTGACATCTTGATGGATCAGGAAGCAGAGACACATTGGTTAGAAATGAGGCTGAGCTGTGTCACCCCTAAGCCTCCCCCTACCCCCACCTCTTCCAGGGAGCTCCAATTCCTAAATGCTTCCAAATCAGTGCTAGGAGGAGCAGGGAACCAAGTGTTGAAACACAGGAGTCTGAGGAGGACATTTTACACTCAAACCACAACAGAATATTTAAGACTTGCTTCAGCTCTGTGTTTAATTCACATGGCTCCTCTACTGACTGGGAATTATCTCTTCGTGTGTATTTCTCCATCTTAGCAATGGAAATAATTGTGTCCAATGTCTACTGGCTGCCCGTATCAGTAGTATTATTTTGGTTGTGAGTGAAAGGAAACAGCCCCAGTGGGTTAATCAAAAGGGATTCTTGACATCCGTCATTGGAAAGTCCAGGAAAAGGTCTGGCTTGGGGTGTAATGTGATTCACAAGGCTGGCTGTCTTGAACCCTCGGTTTCTGTGGGCTGTCTTTAAAAAGGTGCTTCATTCTCAGGGTTTGCAGCGGGGCCTGGGAACTGGAGCAAGTGCCCCAACAGCTACTTCCTCTGAGCTTATCCAGTGGAGAGGAGACAACAACTTCCTAGACATGGGTTTCACTGACCTTGACTGGCCAGACTTGAGTCACGTGACAGGGAATAGGCACATTGGAGTCCAGGTGGACAATATGGATGGGGAGTGGAGCATGGTTAAGCAGAACAAGGGCCTTGTGATGCACAAGTGGGTACCTGCTGACACAACGACTATCCACCAGGCCAGCACAGAAAAGCAATTGACAATTCAAATCACAAAAGCCCCATGATGCTCTTAAATTAAGAGGCAGGATGAATTTATTGGAGGTAGCAAAACTTTTTTTAAAAAAATTTATTTATTTATTTGCAAGCAGAGAGAAAGTGAGAGAGAGAGATAGAAGAGAGGCAGACAGAGAGAGAATGGGTGCACCAGGGCCTCCAGCCACTGCAAACGAATTCCAGATGCATGTGCCCCCTGTGCATCTGGCTTACATGGATCCTGGAGAATCGAACCCAGATCCTTTGGCTTCACAGGCAAACGCCTTAACTGCTAAGCCATCATCTCTTCAGCCCGGCAGCAAAACCTTTTTGTGAAAATCCTGACATGAGACGATAAAAGGTGGTGAGGTGCATGAAATAGGTGATATTTGGCATTTATGTGAGTGTGAGTATTGTGATTTAACTGATATGGCGTGAGCCGATATAGCGTGACCGAACTTGAACTTGAGCCATAATGCAGTCCTCCTCTGTAACTCCACGTGTCACTGCATGCGCTGTGGTAAGAAGCCAAGCTGTTGCAGTGAAGCGATGAACATCGTGGGGTCTTCTGTTGTGCTTGCTTACGACAAGCTTCAGGAAGAGGTAGTCAATTAGAGAAGTCTTTTAGAATGAGTAATGGGAGCACTTACGTGAGTGCTAATGGCTGAGTGTCTATGAAGCCTGGGAGCATCCGTGAGAATGTTTGGCAAAGCAGCATACTATGGCTGTGATGATCACTATAAATTAAGTTTATGCTGATATAATTAGCAGTTAAAAGTTAAAGTGATAGTTATACTGATACACGCTATACTAGTGCAAACTGTGAATGTTGACGTGGTGGGAATAGTTTGATTTTGCAAGGAGATATATTTCTAGGAGTAAGATCTAGTGTGTTAAAGTATAGTATATATAGGAGCTGAAGAGATGGCTTAGCGATTAAGATGCTTGCCTGCAAAGCCAAAGGATTTCGGTTTGAGTCCCCAGGACCCACATAAGCCAGAGGCACAAGGTGGCGCATGCATCTGGAGTTTGTTTGCAGTGACTGGAGGCCCTGGCATGCCCATTCTCTCTCTCTCTCCCTCTTTCGTGCTTCAATAAATAAATAAATATTTTTCAAAAGTATAGTATATATGGCCTATTTCTAGGATTGAGTTCCAGTATAATATAGTATAATTCTAATATTAACACACACACAAAAACACACACACACACACACACACACACACGAAGCATAGACTTGACCAAATTGCTTTGCAGATTTGGAGTCTACAGCTCAGCTATGCAACTCTCATAAGGGAGAGTGAGCAAGAGAGCACTGTCTAGGTAGGCCTGGCCTCAAACCACCCAAGCTGGGAAGAGAGAGGGATAGATGGGGTGCAGAGCAGGTAAGAGGGAATGTGACATGTAGGCAACTGCTGGTGAGTTCAAGGCCCACAATGATGAGAATAGGAACGATCCAGTGTTGATGATGGGCCACAAGGGCCAGTTGATAGTAGCTGAGTTTCATTCCAAAAAACCTGATCACTGTGAGCTTGCTTGAGTGATTGTGGCTAGGGTTAGCATCATGGACCTATAACCTTTGTTGTACGTCAGCCCTTTGCATGTTCAAGGTCAGGGCATCAGATAGAGGTTTGCTAATATTTGAACATTTATCCAACCCAGCAGTATTTCAGAGAGAGGAGCTGCTACACTTTGTATGTTGAATGTCACCAAAAGTCTCTTGCGATAAAGAATTGGTTCTCAGGGTGGTGCTAGTGGAAGATGTACCTTTGAGAGATAGGGCCTACTGGGAGGTCTTTAGGTCATCAGGGAACATGACTTTGAAGGGATTATAGGATCCTGACCTCCACTTCTTTTGCAGTTTCTCTCACCAAGTACTTCTCGTCATTACCATCTGCCCTCTCTCCCCCTGCCAAAGGCCTAAAGGCAACAGGTTTGCCTGGTCATGAATTGGACCCTATGAAACTGTGAATCAAAAATCTTTGCTCTTCATAAGTTAATGCCTCTGGCCCTTTGTTATAGTAACAGAAGGCTGACACACACTTCCCTGTAGTATCCAAGTAAATAGACAGGGCCCAACATTGTTCATTGTTAGAGAAACTGAGGCTAGAAAGGTTCTCTGTTGCCCTGCGGGGACTCTGAGTGATTCCCGGGGAGGAATGAAAAGAGACAATCATTCTTGAGTTTCAAGGGGGGTGAAGGAGTGAGATTCCCAGGGACCACTGGGGTATCATTTATGCAACACTTGTCAATGCCACTTTCTGCAAATTAGATCTCTTTTTATTTTTTTAAAAAGTGTTTACTGAGCCGGGCATGGTGGTGCATGCCTTTAATCCCAGCACTTGGGAGGCAGAGGTAGGAGGATCGCCGAGAGTTCGAGGCCACCCTGAGACTACATAGTTAATTCCAGGTCAGCCTGGACCAGAGAGAGACCCTACCTCGAAAAACCAAAAAAAAAAAAAAAAAAAAAGTTTTTACAAATGAGGAGCAAGGAACTATTCAAAAGGGTGAGTGACCCCATCCCAGGTAATGGTGGGGTACGCCCAGTCATATGATGCATACCAGCCCTATTCTGTTCCTTCCATCTGTTGAGTAACAAGTGTATTTCCTACCTGAGGGTTAGAATTTACTGGAAAGCTATGCACAGCCTTAACTCTAGTCACTATCCAGCTGATGACACTTTTCTCCTGCAGTGGTTTTATCTGATTTTTTTTTTTGACACTTACTCACACAATTCATCTCTACTTTTCTTGGTTTCTGAAGGCAGAAGAGCTCTGGACTGAGGGGAAGACCTGGGCTGCAGGCCTGTCTTAGTCCATTGCCTGTTCCTCTGACAAAATATCATTGATTGCTTAATCTATAAAGAAAGGAGGTTCATGTGATGGTTTACTAGGCTTAGAAGTCCAAGAGCATGGTGCTGGCGAGTGAGGGTCTTCCTCTGCATCGTGACATGATGGGAAGATCACAGGGAGAGAGCAGGCACGCTACCCCAGGTCTCTCCCTCCTCTGATGTCGTCACTAATGCCATCATGGCGGCACCATCGTCTAGTTCTAATTATCTCCCCAAAGCTCCACTTCCACCTACCATTAACAAATAAATTGGTGGATTTGCCGGGCGTGGTGGCACATGCCTGTAATCCCAGCACTCGGGAGGCAGAGGTAGGAGGATCGCTGTGAGTTCAAGGCCACCCTGAGACTATATAGTGAATTCCAGGTCAGCCTGGGCCAGAGTGAGACCCTACCTCAAAAAAGCAAAACAACAACAACAAAAAAATTGGTGGATTCACTTTTCAATGTACAAACTTTGGGGGACACAGTCAAACCATAGCAAGAACTTCCTGTTCTAACTATAAAGGCCGTGCGAGGTCAGTTGTCTGTAGATGGGTCTCCTTGTGCTTCTATTTAGAGCAGATACCTTCTCCCTAAAGCCTTTTCTTTCAGTTCTGACAGCCCCAGTATTAAGTATAATGTAAGCCCTTGTACCGACACACACAAACTCTCCTCTCTCTCTCTCTCCCTCTCTCTCTCTCTTCCTTTTAGTAGCCAGGTAAGTAGATAAATCTCTTTCAAGGTGAAAATTGAAGAGTCAAACTATCCATTGCTTCAAATCTGCCAGGCTGCCCTTTTAGGGGAAGCAGCTCTGTGGTGATTGAGAGACAGGCTGCTGCTTGCTGGCTGTGCAGTGTGGAACTTAAGTGCTGGTGCACAAGTCCTTCCTCCAGCCTGGGCCACCTGTGTGTGTCCCTGGACAATGACAAAGGACCTTGGGATCATTCTCAGTGAAAGTAGGAGAGCAGAAGTAGGAATTGATTGATTGTGTTGTAGGAACTGACTGATTGTATTCATATGTCTGAAGCTTTTTCGAACAGGCCCCAGCATCCACCATCAGAGACCATTGCCTCTCTGAGCTATCACAGGATAAGCCTCTGGCTTCCTTTCTGCTGGGATTCCTTCCTTCTCATCACAACTTTTGGTCATGCCAACTTGGGGCAGAGAAGTGCACTGACAACAATCCTTGGAACTTTTTAGCACAAAGCTTCTTTTCTAACTGTGTTAGTAAAGTCACATTTCAGCCTCAACAGTTAACAGAAAGGGCTAGTTCCTACCTCACCCCAAAACCCTTGGCAACATAGCCCTGGAAAGCCAGCCTTCCAGGGTCGGAGGTAATTTATGACTTGGGACCAGAAACCTCTGTCCCTGATGTTGATCCCGGAAGAGGCCCTGGTTCTGGCTGGCACGGGTTTCTCTTGGATATGTCTCTGACAGTGTCCCTGCTATTAGGGGTTTCTCGTGCATCTGAGCTGGGAGACATCAGCCTACTGCTGGAAACCATGCATAGGAACTGCCAATGTCAGATGTCATCTATAGTACTGTGAATGGATGCCCCCCAATAGATTCAGTTTTATTAAGGCTTCTTGGATTTCCAGTAGCCTGCCTGGAAGAGGTGTCACTATGGGTAGATCCTAGGGTCCAGCCCTAAATTGTATTGGGGGGGGGGAATCTGGAATTCCAGTCTAAGGTATGCAGAAAGCAGAGTGAGTTCTGCCTGGTTCCCTGCTGTTTGGCTGTTTTTTTTTTTTTTTTTTCCAATTTGAGAGAGACAGAGACAGAGAGGAAGAGGCAGAGAGAGAGAAGGGGCGTGCCAGCAGCCTCTCAACTACTGTGAACAAATTTCCAGACGTGTGAACTCCCTTGTGGGCAAGAGCAGCATTGCGTGCTTGCGTCACTTGCGGCATTTACGTCTGACTAAACATGGGACCTGGAGATCTAATGGGCGTTCTTAGGCTTGGCAGGCAGGCGCCTTAACCACTAAGCCATCTCTCCAGCCCTGGCTGCTGGTTTTTGCTCGTGCTTTTGGTAATGAGTTTTCTCCTTTTTGCCATTACGCAACTTCCCTTGGATCTGTCTGGCTTGGAGGTTCATCCCAGCCACGTACATCTGTCCATGGCACCATCAGTCTGCAACTTAATCTTTTAAATAATCAATTGATCCACGTGTTACTCCTGAGCCTCCAAGACCGTGTGCCTTTGCTACTTGCACAGGAATGATGCCCGACAGCTCCCCTCCAGGCAAGATTTGCACTCCTTGACTAACCTTTGTCATCCTTTCTGGAACACAAGGTGTATATTGATGGGCAAATTATGTTTTCTGTTAGCTTCCAAATAAATCAAGCTTGAGTTTAGTCTCACATAACACATGGAAGCGCATGCGTGAGCTTGTGTGCATGCACACGCACACATGCAGAAAGAGAGAGAACAAGATAGAGTCCCTCCAGAAAACTGCTTACACTCTGAGGCCTAGCATCCCACTGAGACTTCAGTTTCTTTTTTCTTTTTCTTTCTTCTTTCTTCCTTCCTTCCTTCCTTCCTTCCTTCCTTCCTTCCTTCCTTCCTTCCTTCCTTCCTTCCTTCCTTCCTTTCTTTCTTTCTTTCTTTTTTTTTTTTTTTGGAGAGAGACAGAGAGAGAGGGAGGAGAGAGGAATACAGATAGAGATGGGCGCACCAGCAGCCTCTCAGCTGCTACAAATGAAATCTAGATGCATGCCCCCTTGTGGTCAAGTGCGGCATTGTGCCCTTGTGTCACTTTGCATCTGGCTAAACGTGGGACCTGGAGATTGGAACCGCTGGTGATTGGAACCAGTGTTCTTAGGGTTAGGAGGCAGGCGCCTTAACTGCTAAGCCATCTCTCCAGCCTGACTTCAGTTTCTTTTAATGCACAACAAGTAAATCCTTCCGAAGGGGACGTAGTGGCCCTGTAGACTCAAGCTAGAATCTTGAGTCTGCAGTGAGCAGAGCTGGGGAGGAGGTATGTCACGGGAGATGGGGCAGATGTGAATGGATGCCCCCCAATAGATTCAGTTTTATTAAGGCTTCTTGGATTTCCAGTAGCCTGCCTGGAAGAGGTGTCACTATGGGTAGATCCTAGGGTCCAGCCCTAAATTGTATTGCGGGGGGGGGGGGAGTCCAGCCTTAAGGTATGTTGGGAGTGGGTGTCAAATTCAGCTCTAAGGTGTATTGAGAACAGTTTGGAGCTCTGCCTGTTCATGCTTTCTAAGACTTTATTATTTATTTATTTATGACAGAGAGAGGGAAAGAGAGAGAGGGAGAGTGAGAATGGGTGTGCCAGGGCCTCTAGCCACTGCAAATGAACTCCAGACGCGTATGCCCCCTTGTGCAAACTGGCTTACAAGGGACCTGAAGAATTGAACCGGGAACCTTGGGCACCGCAGGCCAATGCCTTAACCGCTAAGCTATCTCTCTAGCCTTGTTCATACTTTTTAAAGAAAATTTATTTTAGAGAGAGAGGAAGAGAGAGAGAGAGAATGGGCACACCAGAGCCACCAGCCACTGCAAACTTCAGGTGCATGTGCCACCTTGTGCATCTGGTTTATGTGGGTCCTGGGGAATCGAACCAAGGTCCTTTGGCTTTGCAGGCAAGCGCCTTAACCTCTAAGCCATCTCTCCAGGGCTGTTCATGCTTTTTGGTGTTAGCTGGTTGTTTGATGCTGTTTCTCTGCTTGGACCTCTGCAAATGGGGTCTTACCTTGGTCAGATATGGGGACACTCATCTGTCCCCAGTTTTTCACCTGGCACCAGCCATTGTCTTTCTAGTCACCTCTCCCTCGAGGTTTGGTAGCAGCTTGACCCCAGTGTTGATAGGGTTCCTCCCCATTGTCACTGCCCAGGCCCACTGGAGAATGTCCCATCGCCAGATGCTTCCTGATGTCTGAGGGCACAGGATGGCAGAGAGCAGCTTCATCAGTGTCCATCCGGGAGCAGCAACCCCGGGTGTGCACTGGGTCTGCAAGGGCAATTCCTTTTGGCCACACCACACAGCTGTGGGAGGTGGGCATGCAGTAGCAAGCTGACCACTTCACCATGTTTTCTGTCTTCCCCTTCCTCTTATGTTAAGACAAAACTGACACAAGTAGGAATCTGCAAACAGCACCATCTTGGGCTTTACCACAAATAATCAGACACATTACATTTCCCTTTAGGTTCAAAATAGCATTCCTGGCTGGGTATGGTGGCACACGCCTTTAATCCCAGCACTCGGGAGGCAGAGGTAGGAGGATCATCATGAGTTTGAGGCCGCCCTGAGAATACAGAGTGAATTCCAGGTCCAGCCTGGGCTTGAGTGAGACCCTACCTCATAAAACCAAAAAACTAAAACCACCCCAACCCCCGCAAAAAAAAGAACAACAATAACAAAAAAATCAAAAAACCAAAATGGCATTCCTGGAAGACCAGTAAGGGTCTAAGGCCCAAAGAAGAAGCACAATTTTCTATACCAGGAATATTTGTTTTCTTTTGAACTGGTCTCAGGTGGCCTTTCCCCACTCTTTTCAAGGCACAGTGAGACTTTGACACCCACACACCCTCCTGGGGCTGGTCTCTCCTCTCTGCTTCTGGAATCTCGTGTTGGCTCATTCGTAGTTCTGAGTGGAGTGTCTTCCACTCCTCCAACATGAGCCTCATGTACTAGGGTTCATAGGAACCATCTGCAGGTTTGACAGTTTCTCAGCTGCCCAGCCTGCTGTGGGAGTGTCACGTGACACCTCTAAACTCTCTGGGTATCTTATGGGAATCGTGCCAAGTTATGGGCAGTTCAGCCATAGGGTAACCGATCACATCACTGATGGTGAAGAAGACCCTGTTGTGAAGGACACGTGCTACATATGGAAGTACTTACAGCGAGAGGCTCAGCATGGGGAAGGGTGGACCTAAACCAGGACCCAAGGGTGAGGAAGATGGTGGGGAGACACAGTTTCACATTCCAGAATCACCACGGGGCGTGTAGTCTTACGCAGCTCATTTCTGTGGGCATCCGTTTCTGTTTCCTCACCCATGAAATGGGGGCGGTAGGGTCACCATGACAATCAGAGATAAGAGTGGTTTGTGCAGACATGCACACCCATTTGCACATTTGTGTTAGTAAACCGGTGGAAACAACCCGTGATGGGTGATCTGTCGTCAACTTAACAGGTTTTAGGAAACATGCGAAACATGGAAATCTCTGGCCATGTCTGTGACAGATTTTCTAGATTCTGTGGGAGAGCCCATTGTAACTGTGGGAGGCCACATCCCATGGACTCTATATAAAGGAGACAGTGGGCTGGAGAGATGGTTTAGCCGTTAAAGTGTTTGCCTACAAAGCCGAAGGACCCAGGTTCGATTCCCCAGAACCCACGTTAGCCAGATCCACGGGGGGGGGGGGCATGTGTCTGGAGTTCGTTTGCAGTGGCTGGAGGCCCTGGCATACCTATTCTCTCTCTCTCTCTCTCTCTCTCTCTCGCCGCTCCCTCTTTCTCTGTCAAATAAATAAATAATAAAAATACAATATTTTAAAAAGAAGAAAGCTAGCTGTGCATTGAGGATTCATTTGTCTTTTTACTTCCTCCCCCATGTGATGATGTGGTACTGGCTGGCTGCTTCTACCGTGATAGACTTGCCCTTGAAAATAGACTCTTTCCTCAGACAAAACACCCAACCAGAAGCAGCTTATAGAATAAAGGGTTTATTTCAGGCTTACTGTTTCGGGAGGAAGCTTTGTCATGGCAGAAGAAGCTGGCTCACTCCATCCCACATCCAATGCACAGAGAACAACAGCCAGAGCTCAGGCTGGCTCTGAGCACCCAGCAGGTTGGACTCAAGATCCACCACCAGCGAGACATGTCTTCTAGCAGAGCTCTGGCTGCTCAAGGATAAGTAGAAAGCTTAACCAAAAATACCTGAGATGAGCCAGGTGTGGTGGTGCATGCACTCAGGGACCAGAGGCAGGAGGATCTGCGAGTTTGAGGACATCCTGAGACTACATAATAAATTCCAGGTCAAGCTGGCCTAGAGTGAGATCCTACCTTGGAAAACTAAAAAATAAAATAAAATAAAATAAAAAATACCCGAGACTACACAGGACATTCATTTACATCCAAACCACCACACTTGCCTAAGCTGCTTCTGGTTGGGCATTTTGTCCCAGCACTGAGAAGCTCCACTGGTGGATGAAGCAACATGTGGTATGCACCTATTGTGGAATATTACTCAGTATTAACACAAGACAGGAAATTCTGGCATATCCATGCTATGAAGTTGATGATGTCACAAAAGAACCAACGTTATATGGCCTTTTCCACTGGGTATAACATGATGCCATCTTGAAGTAAAGAATGCTTGGCTGGTAGCCATAGAAACTTTGGAACAGAACAATAAACAATACTGTGACACCAGGCCTATGGTAATGCTGACAGAATTACTGATGCTCCTGATTCTCCCTAGTACATGGAGGAGGGAAGGTCCTGAGACCCTCACCTGGGACTCCACATATTATTCAATTCTGTTGCCCTCCTAGATGCAAGGGATCATGGAAGAATTATCGATTATGTAAAAAGTAGAAGGTGGGGCTGGAGAGATGGCTCAGTGGTTAAAGCGTTTACCTTCACAGCCTAACGACACGAGTTCAACTCCCCAGTAGTCATATAGACCAGATGTACAAGTTGGCACATGCATCTCTCTCTGCCGGGTGTGGTGGTGGCACACACCTTCAATCCCAGCACTCAGAAGGCAGAGGTGGGAGGATCGCTATGAGTTCAAGGCCAGCCTGAGATGACATAGTGAATTCCAGATCACCTGAGCTAGAGTGAGACCCTACCTTGAAAAACCAACCAAACAACAAAAAATTAGGTTACCTATAAGGGGGGGCTCTGTGATGCCGCTTCCATGAGTTCACCCTCCCGGTTGTAGTTATGCTGCCTGTGAGTCGCCCACACACCTGCAGGTAGCCTCTCACCCATGCTTTTTAAGTGACCCCAGTAAACTCACTGGTTCACCAAAACTGGGCTTTGTTACGTCCTTGCTTTGGTCGGTCATCTGAGCCTCATCTGAATAGACGTGTGTTTGTGTCTCCCTGGGGAAAAAGCATCCTGCGACCTTCCGCTTACATGAAGTAACTAAAATTCCCTGCCAGAGGGTATAATGGTGGTTAGTAGAGAGGTGCAGGGCGAGGAAGGGAGAGCTACTGGTGAGTGGACATGGAGCTTTAAGATGATGAAAACAAAACCATTCTGGAAATGAATGGTGGTGATGGTTTCACCATAATATGAATACACTTAATCCATTAAACTCTACACTTTAAACTTTTATTTATTTATTTGAGGGAGAGGAAGAGAGAAAGATGCAGAGAGACAGAGAGAGACAACAAGAGAGAGAGAGAGAGAGAATAGATGTGTCACTGCAAACAAGCTCCACACACAATTATCCACCTTGTGCATATGGCTTACATGGACACTGGGGAGTTGAACCTGGGTCCTTAGGATTTGCAGGCAAGTGCCTTAACCATTAAGTCATCTCACCAGCCCTGAACTTTACACTGTAAGTGCTTAAAATGCTGAACACTTTTATGATGGTTTATGTCGACTGTCTGCTTCCCAGGACCTGGAATCCCCTGGGAAACTGGCCTCTGGCCATGTCTGAGAGGAATGATCTTCCTTAAGTTCTCTGAGGTGGGAAGACCTTTTTACCCGTGAACGGTAATAGTCCATAGACCAGGTTCCTGCACTGCCTAAAAGGGAGAAAGCTGGCTGAGAACCAGCATCCATTGCTCTCTGCTTGCTCACAGGGGACTGAACGTGAGCAGCTGCCTCAAGTCCTGTCTCCACACCTTCCTTGCCATGAAGGACTGGAACCTGAAACTGTAAGGCAAAATGAACCCTCCATTAAGCTGATTTTGGTCAGGTATTTTGTTCCAGCAATGAGAAAGGTAACTAATTGCATATTTTTGATATTTATGTGTGTATATGTATTTGTATGTATATGTATGTGTGTGGGTATGGTCATGTGCATGCCATGGTATGCATGTTGAAGTCAGAGGACAACCTTAGGGTCTCTCCCTCATTGCTTTTTTTTTTTTGTTTTTTTTTTTTTTTGTTGTTGTTTTAAGAGAGAAAATGAAATGGGCACACCAGGGCCTCTAGCCACTGCAAACAAACTCCAGATGCATGCGCCACCTTGTGCATCTGGCTGAAGTGGTACCTGGAGAATTGAACTTGGGTTGTTAGGCTTTGCAGGCAAGTGCCTTAACTGCTAAGCCATCTCTACAGCCCTCATTGCTTTTTTTTTTTTTTTTTTTTTTTTGGTTTTGCGAGGTAGGGTCTCACTCTGGTCCAGGCTGACCTGGAATTAACTATGTAGTTTCAGGGTGGCCTCGAACTCTCAGTGATCCTCCTACCTCTGCCTCCCAAGTGCTGGGATTAAATGCGTGAGCCACCACGCCCAGCTCTCATTGCTCTGTTTTTGCTGCTATGAATACCAGACTATCTGGCCTTCCAGTTATGGAATTCTCCTGACTCTATCTCCCATTGCCATAGGTGATTTGGGACTATAGATGTGTAAACCACTTTATGTGGATCCTGGAAATCTGAACTTCAGTCAGCAAACACCTTTAACCATGAAACCATCTCTGTAGTCCTATTAAGATGTTTACACAGTCTTGGTTGAACACTCAAAGGATGGCTGCTAAGAGCATTATGACAGGGAGAGAGGATTCTTGTCACCGAGTCTACTGCGAACCAAGATGGAAGAATTTTTATTACCCTCTGAGCTGCAATTACTCCACTGGAACAGAGCTCCCTGGTATACCTCCTTCCTTTCCTCCGAGAAGTCCAAATGAGATTGTTAAACATTTAGGGAACCATCACATGCTATCTACTGTAATAGAACTGGTGACAGGAACAGAGCTAAGATCAAGTCAGATCCTATCTCAATTTGCTCTTTGGAAAGAGAATTTTCTGGCCTCCCCTGACTGCCCTGAGCTGCATTTCCTAGACTAGTTTTGTCCAGATGGGGAAAACAGTAGGCAACATGGAGCCTCTGTGGACAAGGGTCTGGCCTTGGCTTGGAAACGGTGCCTCTCCTCTTCCCGCTGAGACTTTTTCCTCCCGAGAGTTCCCCTAAAGCTAGAAAACAGATTTTCTTCTATCGCAAAAAAATATAGACCCAGTCTGATCCTCCCTAAAAGTGGTCAGAAAGAAAGCAAAAAGTGTCTAAAGCTAAGAGAGCCCCGATTCATTGCTTCCAGAGCCTGTAGCGTTTTATACTCACTCTGCAAGCATAATCAAGGGAGTGATTCTGAACCTTGTTAATCAGAAAGGGCCCTTTAAAAATGTCATGCTGTCAATATAAAACTTTGCTAAATTGCATTATAAATGCCAGATTCAGTCAACTAACACATTTAACACCGTTTCTTAAGTACAGTTTAGATTTTATCCGTGCCAGGGAGAATGAGAAAAATACCTCAAGAGAGCCAAAGCCTGTGGATTCATTGTGCTAAGCTCACTTCCCCCAGAGAGGGATTATAAATATTTTATTCCAAAGCCAAGGCACGCTTCTAACGCTATTGTCAATATAGTGCCCACCCCCAAAGTTGCTGGCTTTCAAAGTGGAGGATTCGTACAGCTAAGAAAGTTAGAAGGGGTGAGAGTCTTAGACTTGTTTTTCAATTAGCAAACAATCCCTAGAGCAGTTTTTTGTTCCAGACAGGAAAGGTTTCTTTCGAGGTGAGAGCAAGCATCAATGCTAAGGTGGGGAAAAGGCCTTATTATTGACTTCTGGAGAGCCCAAAAACATATATAACCTTTCTTTCTCTCTTTCTTTCTCTCTTTCTTTCTCCCTTCCTTCCTTCCTTCCTTCCTTCCTTCCTTCCTTCCTTCCTTCCTTCCTTCCTTTCTTTCTTCCTTCCTTCCTTCCTTTCTTCTTTCTTTCTTTCTCTCTCTCTTTCCCTCCCTCCCTCCCTCCCTCCCTCCCTCCCTCTCTCTTTCTCTCTCTCTTTCTTTCTTTCTTTCTCTCTCTTTCTTTCCCTTTCTCTCTTTCTTTCTTTCTTTCTTTCTTTCTTTCTTTCTTTCTTTCTTTCTTTCTTTCTTTCTTTCTTTCTTTCTTTCTTTCTTCCTTTCTTTCATAGGGTCTTGCTATAGCCCAGGCTCATCTGGAACTCATCTCAAATCCCAGGTTGGCTTCAAACTTACAGGGAACTTCCCACCTCTTTCCTCATGAGTGTTGGGATTAAAAGCATGTTGTCACCACACACAGCTATCCAAACAAGTTTTGTGTTGGGGACTTTATCAGTTGCCTTTCTCATCTTGAGGTAACACACCTGAAATATACAGCTTAAGAATAGGGGAAGGAGTTATTTTGGTTCATGATTTCAGAGGGTTCAGTCCATGGTCACTTAGCCCATGTGCTTGGGCAGAACATCACGGTGCAGGGAGTGTGTGGTCAGGTGTTTCTTATCTCATGGTGGACAGGAGGAAGTGAGAAGGAAGTATGCCATGCTGGCCTGGCTTTCTCCTCCTTCCCCTTTTGTCCTGAGTCCTCAGTTGGAGGATGGTGGCAAGAACATTGAAGAAGGGACGTCTCCTCCCACCCCCAGTTCTTTCTTTCTGGAAACACGCTCACAGAAAAGCCCACGCTGTGTCTGAGCAACCTTCTAGGCCCTGCTCAATCCACTCCCGTTGACAAAAGCAGAAGCCACCATCATGGGAACTTAAGGGAGGAAGATGTACATTATCTCATGGTTTGGGGAGGAAATTTTTATATACATACATATGTATTTCATATATACATATATATATTTTTTTCTTGGAATATATGGTGGGAAGGCATGATTGTGGGTTAAGTCTCCTTACATCATTGTGAAGCAGGAATCAGAGCGTTTAGACCAGAGCCTATCTGAACAGGCTGTAACCCTCTAGCCCTGTTTCTATGACCTATATCTGCCCGGTAGACCTTGTGTCCATAACTTGTGTCCCCACATGGGGACCAAATATTCAAACCCATGAGCCTGCTGGAAACATTTTACATTTAAACCCCGATAATGGCCCAGAGTTCTTGATTGTCCAGAGAGGGTAGAAGCAAACAAGAATCCTGAGCACGGGGGAAGACAGAAACAGAAAAAGATCAAGTTAGATGAGCAGGGCCATGTAGCAGGCATCTCCATGGGTGCTGGTGTGAATATGGAACAGGAGGGTCCGTGTCCTGCCTGGTATCATGCTGGAATTGTATGAATGATGGAGAGACTCTGAAAGACTGGGACAAGTCCCACCTCTGGGAGGAGGGCAGCCCCAAACAGAGGTTTAAGTTCAAGGGGAATAAAGGAAGCTGACGTCTCATCTCAGACACAGGTGGGCAGAGTTTGTGGCTGCCTCATGTAGTAACTATACACGGGGACTTGGCTGAACCTCTGAACCATACACATGGCTGCCTCAAATACCAGATGTTTCTAATGGCCATTTTCTTTAGCCTAAGTGCTGTTTTGTCAGAAATGTCCTCTTCCTTTGTAGCGATGCATTACGCTGCGATACACCACGCACGGATTTAATTGACCACAGGTTAGATTACTAGAATAAAATGTGGACATCTAAAGCTAAAACACACATTACGGACATCTCTGTCATTATATGCATGCAGTTTCAATATCATAACCCACATGCACACACACACAAACACACATGCACGCACGCCTCGAAGGCTTTTCTTTCTTCATGCACTGGAAGACCTGGAAGAACAAAAAAGCTAGAGAAATATGTGTCAGCTGAGCTGAGTGTGTGTGTGTGTGTGTGTGTGTCCTTTCCCCCCTAGCACCCCCAGCTTCAGTTTCCTCCTGGAGCTTTTCTTGTCTATTTCAAAGCCCCCTTTACAAGTTCACCACTGACAGGAGAACAATGAGACGTGAGCTCCGCCAGAGAAGGAGCACAAAGCAGGCTGACTTTAGGTACTCTGGTGGGAAAAGGGACTATAAAATGCAATTTTAGATTAAATAAGTACTTTATGTGCAATATCATATTGATTTTGTTTCCACGGGCAGAGGCTGAAGAATTGTGTTCAGCTTGTATATGAGATTGAGAGAGAGAGAGAGAGAGAGAAAGGGAGGATACCTGGGAAGCATATGAGTTTCAGTTTAACTTTGCTGCCCAGAAACAATTTGAAGACTAATATATTTGGTTTGCAACTTGTTTCAGTCTTGAACTAATGACCCCAACTCCTAACCTATATGCCATACAACCCTTATCAATTCCTTTAAAAGATGCCTTCATTCTCTCCTTCCGCCAGTGATGGCAACGTCCCCCTGACCAGAGCCTGCATACTCTGGTGTTCCAGCCTCACTTTCTTTCTTGTTCTAGCAGCCAGAGCAGCGAGGCAGGCCACTCCAGTTTTCAGAGGGAAAGAATATTCGTGCCCCTTTATCGTGTTAACACGAATACCCACTCATGGTCTGAAAACAAGAGATTACGAGGTCGCATGCAGAAACCCTGACAGGAGGGGCTCTTCCTCCAAGCCAGGGATTGAGAGACAGACACCTTCAGGAACAGGGCAGAGGGAAGTGGAATGTCCACACCCCCATGGAGGTATGGGCAGGGCTGGGAGTTAAAGAGAGGCTTCTCTTCACTCTGCGCCCCTGGTTCTACTTTACAAACCCCACTGGGAAGTCCTGAATAACCCTAAATGCAGTAGAGAATATTTTCTAGAATGCTCCATTGGTCTGAAAAGTGATGAGATTAACACATTTGCAATAATAATTTAATGCATTTGAAGTTAGTAAACAAACTGGGCTTGGAAGTGCAGGTCAGTGGTAGATTGCTTGCCTAACATGTCCACGGCTCTAAGTTCAATCCCCAGCACTGTACAAACAAACAAACAAACAAACAAACAAACAAACAAACAAACAACAAAAAATACTTTGAAAGTTATTTTTAAATTGTCAAGCATGGAGAGAATAGGCATTCTCTTTTACAGTTCAAGTAGAGGAATATACAAAAGTGTTAAGCATCCGTTAGTCAAACATTCCTTTTCTAGTACTTGATCTTAATACAATTAACTAGAGAAGTGCAAAACTGCATGTATTGGCTGTTCGCAGTAGTGTAATCTATAACGGTCAAACATTAGTGGCCATCATTTAACAAACGACTGGAGGTAACTAATTTTAAAAAGTGCAAGGTTTATTTTGGTGTACAGTTTCACAGTTTCAGATTGCTGTAGTTACCTGCATGTTGCTGGGATAAAGCACCTGATCAAAAGTAGCTGATGTGAGGAAAGTTTTTATTTTGGCTTATAGTCTGAAGGGGAAGCTCCATCATGGCAGGGGAAAGCATGGCCTGAGCAGAGGCTGGACATCACCTCTGCCACATCAGGTGTCAACAGAAGCAGAGAGTGAGCCCACATTCTGGCATGGGGGAGTTGGCTCTAACACCCCTAAGCCCACCCCCCAAAACACACCTCCTCTAGCAAGGCTCCACCTCCCAAATTGCCACCAGCTGGGGACCAGACATTCAGAACACAGGAGGGTATGGGGGGGCGTATGATCCAAACCACCACACCCACCATGATGACCTTGGCTTTGCTGCTTTGGAGCCTGTGGTGAGGGATGTGCCATAGAGCAAAGCTGCTTACCTCATGGTAGCCTGGAGGCTGAGAGAGAGAGAGAGAGAGAGAGAGAGAAAGAGAGAGAAAGGGTGTGTCCTCCAATGACCAAACTTCCTCTGCCTTGGCCCCACCTTTTAAACATTCCATCATTGCTGTAGCAGACAGCCTCGTGTCGCTGGGTTGGATGCTGGGAGGAAGGGATTTAGTAAAGCTTAAAGATTCCGGGGACGTTCCATAATGGCAGAAGAAGCTGGGCCCATCTTCACAGAGAGATGCAAGCAGAGAGAGAGCGAGAAGCCACCATCACTACAAAGCAAGCACGCTCCAGGAACTCAGGCAGAACCGAAGCATTTTGCCTATCTTTAGCTGGAAACTCCAAATCTGCCCCCACACCTTAAGGCTGGACCCTAGGCTCTGTCCTCAGTGGCACCTCCCCCAGCCAGGTGGCTGGAGATCTAAGTTACAAGCTTTAATACACACTCCTGGATGTATTGAGGGACATCCATTCAGATTACCACAATTACCCAACAGTGCTGTACCTGGGGACCAAATCCTTAGTGCATGAGTCTTCTGATGACACTCAATGGAACCATAGCAATGTACAAACTAAAAACAGCGCCCATTTTCATTAAGGAAGAGTTTACCATGATTGAGTAGAGGGGAAACCAGAAGCCAAGACAAGCCAGCTTACAGAAGAAGAAGAAGAAGAAGAAGAAGAAGAAGAAGAAGGAGAAGGAGAAGGAGAAGGAGAAGGAGAAGAAGGAGAAGAAGAAGAGGAAAAGCTGCTCAGATGAAGATAAGCATGTTCTGCGTGACAGAGAATAGCAGCAGCCCTGGGCAGCCCTACCTCTGACATTTGTAGATGTCCAGACGGAGAGCTAGTCCATCACTCAGCCCATAAGTCATTCAACACGCTGCTCTTGCCTGCTACTCAGTCAAGGGCAGCATTCCTTGAAATCACCTCACAGTGCCAGATAGGCAGCCCACAGAGACAGAGAGCCAGGCTTTGGTCCTGCCTTGACCCACTTTTAGTCACTTCTCATCTCCTGCTGTGTATGCCCATGTTTGAGGGAAGGGATCTAATCCACGTATCATATCCATGAGGCTTCATTGGCCCATACGATCATGTCCATCCTTAAGCCCACAACCAACCACCCATGCCCACTCTGACCCTAGGGGTATGCCACAGGAGAGTCCCAGGTAACCTCGTCTAGTTGGTGAACTCCAGGCCAATGAGAGATAGTGTTTCAAAGGAGGTGGCTGACACACCTGAGGATGACACGCCAGGTGTCTGGCCTTCATATGTACACACAGGAACATGCACACACATCCACACACAAAAACATAGTAAAATCAATTCTGCACTAACAGATCATAACCTGTCAACTAGCCTTTCAGTCCACTAGTCCTTACTGATTTAAATGAGAATTGTTTTTTAAAGAAGGGAAAGGGGGAGCTGGAGAGATGGCTTAGTGGTTAAGTTCTTGCCTGTGAAACCTAAAGACCCCAGTTTGAGGCTCAATTCCCCAGGACTCACATGAACCAGATGCATAAGGTGGCATCTGGAGTTTGTTTGCAATGGCTGGAAGCCCTGGTGTGCCCATTCTCTCTCTCTCTCTCTGCCTCTTTCTCTTTCTGTCTGTTGCTAATAAATAAATAAAAATAAACAAAAAAATTTAAAAAAAGAAGACAAAAGGAAGTAGAATGCCAAATAATATATGTTGAAGAAATAATGAGATTAGAAAATTATCATTTGACCAACATCATGGCTACAATTGATGGAAGTAGAGTCATCAATGGATGCTAAAATGAGTAGGTGAATGTTGGAAAACAAGCAGGATATTTATCTAGCTGTAAAGTAATTTGCCACAAGGCTATTATTAGTGGCAAAGAGGAAAATGATAACTTTGTAATGGAGAAACCTAGCAGACTGGACTTTAACTAAGTGGTCAGAGCCACAAATCCATGCTCTTGGCCTCCAGATGTGATGTAGAAGGCAGCCACATTGCTCCCGGCATTCCTGCCCACAGAACATTGTTATCTGGACCTCCTCATGGGAAATAGGGAATATACAAATCCATGTTGTGGAGCAGTGTACAAACATTTCAAGTTCATGAAAGACTCCAGAACTATTCCATTTGAAAGGAACCCAGAGAGGAGGGAACCTACTTTAACACATGGTTCTGGACTGACTGCTCAGCTAGAAAACATTTAAAAATGTTACTATATGGCTGGTGAAGTGGCTTAGTAGTTAAGGTGTTTGCCTGCGAAGCCTAACGACCCTGGTTTGATTCCCAGGACCCATGTAAGCCAGATGCACAAGGGGGTGCATCATGTTCATTTGCAGTGGTTAAAAGGCCCTGGCGTGCCCATTCTCTGTTTCTGTCCATCTGCCTCTTTCTCTCTCTCTCTCAAATAAATAAATAAAATATTAAAAAATTAAAAGAGGGCTGGAGAGATGGCTTAGTGGTTAAGGCGTCTGCCTCCTAAGCCTAAGAATGCTGGTTCCAATATCCAGGTCCCACGTTTAGCCAGATGCAAAGTGATGCAAGGGTGCAATGCCACACTTTCCCACAAGGGGGTGCACACATCTGGATTTCGTTCACACTGGCTGAGAGGCTGCTGGGGCGCCCATCTCTATCTGTCTTCCTCTCCCTCTCTCTCTCTCTGTCTCTCTCTGTGTCTCTCTCCAAAAAAATAAAAATAAATAAATAAAAAGTTAAAAGAAATGTTACTACAAAGGGTTTAGCTAGGATGACTAATGAACATTGGGCAAGGGCTGTAAATCAGTAACTTTATCTGAAGGACTTGGCAATAAAAGGACATGATGCCTGTAACTTAATCTTAAACAGTTCAGAAAATAAAATTAACACCTGTAACCCTAACACTTGGAAGGTTAAGGCAGCAGGATTACCCCGGATTTGAAGCTGGATTAAGGCTCATAGTGATTTCCAGGCCAGCCTGGGCTACAGAATGAGACCCTATCTCAAGAAAACATACACACTGGGCACGGTGGCACACGACTTTAATCTCAGCACTCAGAAGACAGAGGTAGGAGGATTGACATGAGTTTGAGGCCATCCTGAGATTACAGAGTGAATTCCAGGTCAGCCTGGGATAGCGTGAGACCCTACCTCAAAAAAACAAAACAACAACAAAACATATGCAACGTGGGCTGGAGAGATGGCTTAGTGGTTAAGGCACTTGCCTGTGAAGCCTAAGGACCCGTGTTAGACTCTCCAAGTCCCACATAAGCCAGACGCACAAGGTGACACAAGCATGCAAGGTCACACATGTGCACAAGTGGTGCATGCATCTGCAATTGCAGTGGCTGGAGACCCTGGCGTGCCAATTCTGTTTGTCTCTCTCACTTTCTCTCTCTTTCACCCTCTCTCTCTCAAAAAATAAAAAAAAAAAAAAGACAAGAAAATGCAATGGGATGAGCACATAGTTCAGTGCATAAATCATCTGCCACACAAATGTGAGGACTGGGATTCCTACCGCGGAATGCTGGGTGGACGTATCGGTTGGTCTGCCTATAACCCTAGAGCTCCGGAGGCAGAAAGAGGGGACCCCTGGGGCAAGGTGGCTAGCTAGACTAGCCAAACCAGCAAGCTCTGCGTTCAAGTGCCTCAGTAAATAAAGTAGATAGGGCCTGGGGAGACACGTGGCGTCAGTCTCTGACCTTCACACACGTGAACCCCTACACACACATGTACTCGCAGCTGGGCATGTGTGCCTATATATATATGTGAATATGCAAATGTACACACATGCAAAAAAGAAAACATATACAAAACCCCCAACACAAAAATAAAAATGATATTAAATTTATATATATATATATATACACACACATACACATTCAGAGAAAATCTAAGGAAAATTTGGTAAAGGGTGGAGTTATTATGGGAATTTTGTTCTATTAAGACTTATCTGTAGGTCTGGAATTATTTAAAAATAAGATAAAAAATAAATGCCATCCCTATTCCTTAGGGCCAAGCAACAGTGGTCATGTTTTCCAACAGTTGATAAATTGTCATTTTGTCCCAGCAAAGTGTCCACTGTGGTTTCATCATGAAGGTCACTCAGTTCCTTCCCCAATTCCTGCCACTTCTCTCACAGACACTGGGCATTTGCCAGTTTGGGCCTGTCCCCAGCTGAGGATGGACCAGGGGGCCTTCCAACTGTGTCTATGGGAACAGTCACCCAGGACAGAGCTGCAGCTTGCCTACATGAGGCTTGGGGTTTCTGTGGTCATAGTCAGGAAGCCAGACTTTCTCCCTGAAGCTTTAAGCTCCTTGGTGACAAGGGGTTGCCCTGAGCTGGCAGATGGAAGCCAGCCCTGCTCCGTTCCATGAAGGAACTGAATATGACAGGAAGCAGGAGAGATGCCCATGAGGGAACCATGCCCACCTTCCAGGGCAGCTTGCCAATCTTCAGCTACATTTTAGACTTGCCCCCTCATCACTGCTTTTTAGATCTGACTTCTTCCAGGTTTCCTGGTTCTTGTGACCAGTTGATCCTTTTCAGACACAAACACTTGTGCATATGTGCATGAGCATATGTGTACACGTTTACAACATGCACACACACACATGTGTGCACACACACAGTTACTGAGAACATTTTCCTACACAAAACTTCCTGAAGTTCCATCTTAAATGGCCATCAATCTTAAACTACTCAGTTTACTGACTAGATACCAACCACCAAGAGTCAAGTGTGCCGTCTGGGTTGGAGTCTACAGTCAGGGACATGTAGCAGGATCCCAGACGCGAGCAGAGCAATGCTGGCTTTGAGAAAAAGCAGAAGTGCTTACTATAAGATAGCTGTGTCTGGTTCTGCCAGACACACCATAAAACCTTGGAACTCACATGCTGATGGTAAATGTCCTTAACAGTTAGTCATCTCTCTTTGGGGGTTTCAATAAGGCATTCATGGAAGGCTGGAAAAAAAAAAAAAGAAAGAAATATATTGATGTCCCTTAAGGGCAATAAAGGAAACACTTCAGACGTGGTGGCAGACTGTGCGGTCATCACTTAGCTACTGTACACAGTTGAATTGGGCAGTGACGCAGACCTGTCAGGAGGCGGCCTTCACATGCTCAGCAACCAGAACTCCGAGGAGACCCCAGCGAGTCACTGTGTGGAATGAGACTTGGCACGAGCTTGCATTGGCAGGTGAGAATGGGGGAGCCGGCTCCGGCCTGAGGGGAAGCCTGCTGACCTTATCTTCCACAGGGCAGGTATGTGGAACTCGCAGCCATGATGCTGGTGTGGAATGGGAAGGGTAGGGAGAGGGCAGCTGGCAGAGATGTCATAGGTAGCTGACCAGGGAGTTGTTTGGAGAGACCTTAAAAGAAAATGCATTTCCTTCCAACAGGTGACTCACTCAGAGATGTGAGTGAGTGGTTACTCAGCAGTGGCCCCTGTCTGGGAGGTGGGGGACAGTGACAGACACCCCTCCCCCTGAAGGACGCTAACTGCAGGGGATCCAGATGAAGACAGTCTGGGGTTGGCAGCTGGGAAACAATTTGCTCCTTCTGAGCAGCGGGAAGGGTCTGACCACTGACAAAAGCAACTGTACTGCAATTGGCTTGTGCAAAACCTCTCAATTTATGGATTTCCATCCTGGTCATGCATTACAGGAGACGGTTTCACAGCCAGGCTTGGCAGAACTGCTGAGGCGTGGAGCTCAGCCATTAGGCATGACAACCCCGTCCCCGTGCCAGTGCAGGACCGTGCTCTGAGGGACTTGGACAAAGTTTCCCTTAGCTGCCTGATTTGGAAATGCCGGGGATGAAGGCGAGAGTGAAGCTACTTAGCAAGGTTTCATTCACAAGTCTGGGGTCTTCTGGAGATCTTCGAGGAAGCAATTTAGTCACTCTTGGAACTGGAGAGCTTAGTGGTTAAAGGCACTTGCTTGGAACGCCTGAGTGCCTGGCTTTGACTCCCCACTACTCATGAAAAGCCAGATGCACAGTTTAGCTACCCCTGAAGAGTGGTCAAGCAAAAATGTCAAAACAAGAAAAGGGCTGGAGAGGTGGCTCACAGGGTAAAAGCACTTGCTTGCTAAGCCTGATGGCCACGGTTGATTCCCCAGTACCCACTCAAGACAGAGGCAACAAATGGCATCTGTATCTGAGGCTCATTTGCAGAGGCAGGAGGACCTGGCATGCCTATACTTCTTACTCTGTCTCTCTTTCTTTCTCTCTCTCATAAATAAATATCTTTAAGAAAACAAACAAAACAAGCAGGGTACAAAATGAGCTCTTCAACTTAAAACCAATAACTCTGGGGCTGGGAAGACAACTTCCAAGCTAAAGGTAAACTTCTTACAAAGCCTGCTGGCTCAGGTTCAATTCCCCAGTACCCATGTAAAGCCAGATGCACAAAATGGTACATGCATCTGGAGTTTGTTTATAGTGGCATGAGGGCTTGGCATAACCATCCTTTCTTTCCCTCTTGCTCTCTTAAATAAATAAATAAAAATACTATAAAAAAGAAGAAGAATAGCTCACAATGCCCAAATAATTTCTCACTCGTGTTCTCAACTTACCCTCACAATAACCTGTAGCAATGCTAACTATGTGAACAAGTACTTCTGAGTACTTGCAGGCTCTGCAAAGAAGGTAGAGTTCGGCCGGGCGTGGTGGCGCACGCCTTTAAATCCCAGCACTCAGGAGGCAGAGGTAGGAGGATTGCAGAGAGTTCAAGGCCACCCTGAGAATACATAGCGAATTCCAGGTCAGCCTGAGCTAGAGTGAGACCCTACCTGGAAAAACCAAAAAAAAAAAAAAGGTAGAGTAACAGACGGACACAGGTTCTGTGCTCACAAAGTCCCCTGCCCCAGAAGAAGAAGGCAGTTATCAATGTGAATGAAGTCCAAGGTGAATTAAGGCGCAATAACAATGACTTTCTTTTATATTCCCAAGGAGAAAATTGAGACTCAATGAGATTTCAGGATAATTCTTTGAGTCCATAACAGGAGGAAGGGCTATTCCTTTTCCTATTTATATTACATAATCCTGCTTCTTAGGACAAGTAGCTTCAATTTTATTAGATAACATTCTTTTTGTAGCAAAACTATAATTTCAGGTGAGAATTTCTGGGGAATAACTAATATTATAGGTATTTATTAAACCTACAGTTTCCTCTGTCGGTTCTATTTTCAGGACCATTCTGTTGTCCTGGTAATTTTTTTTTCTTTTTTATTTATTTATATTATTCTGATTTTACATTCATAGTATTGCTTCCATTATCCTCCTCCCTGTCTTCCCTCTTCCAAAGGGACCCTCATCAATGGGGAATGTGGGTCGTGCATTGTGGGGGTTGTCAAGAGTTCTAGGGGGTAGGCCCCAGTCTCTGTGCTTAATGCCCCAACTTGTGACTCTAACAATCTTTCCACCCCCTCTTCCGCGAGTTTCCCTGAGCCACATTGGGGTCATTTTAGTTCTGCTTCCTTGATGAGGTTTTGGGAGCCTCTGTGTCTCTGGATATCTTGTCCTGGTAATTTCTGATAAGGTATCCAAGTTCTTGTTTTTGTTACACACGATTGCATTAAAATGTGAGATGTGTGACTGGATGTATCTTATCCAATCTATCCAACTCTGAACCACGTTGTTTACACCCAAAATATTTTCGCAAAAACATTCACAAGAGTAGCCAAATGGAATGGGCCACAACTGTAACCCTGGTACTCAGGAGGCAGAAAAAGAGGATGCTGAGTTTGAACACAGCCTGGACTACGTTAGATGTTCCAGGCCAGCCAGGGCTACTTAGTGAGATCCCATCTCCCCTACCAAATAAATAAATAAATAAATAAATAAATAAACAAACAAACAAACACATCACAAGATTTGTTTCTTTTTAATTTTTTTCTGTCCTCTCTGTGCCTCTCCTAACACCTGGTGCATAATAGTTGCTTGATGAATGTTGGATGAATACATGATCCGTTTCTTTCTTTTTTTTTTTTTTTTTGGGTCATACGGGGTCTTACTATGTAGCTCAAGCTAGCTTTGAACTTGCAATCCTTCTGCCTCAGCTTCCTACCTGCGGGGATTTCAGGCGTGCACAATCATGCCAATAGTAAAACATACTTTTAAAGAAAGAAAAGCCTGTGTTTTTCTTCTTTCTTCAGATATCAAATTATACAATCTGCCAGGATTATTCACTTGACCCTACACAGCCTATAAAATTCAATGTCAAGGTGAATATTCCTAATCTTCTATAAGAAAATTTCAATTAGCCCAGTTAATTAAGGAGGGCTGATTCTCAAAAAGAAATTCTACAAATTAACAGGACCACAGTTGTTCTGATAAGACAGATCTTTCCCCAAAGGGATGGTTTAGCTGAGGGTCTTTGACCACATTTAACATGCTTGTTGACCATGTGTCCTCTTGTGTGTGTGTGTGTGTGAGTTGTGTACATGCCTGTGCGTGTGTTCCTATGTGTGTGGATGCCCGTGCATGTATGAGTGTACATATATGTGTGTGCACGCATGTGGTGGTCAGAGGTGGATGTCAGGTACCTTCTATTGCTGCCCCCCACTTATTTTTATGAGACAGGGTCTTTCACCAGCAACTGCCAGAGGTCCTTTTGTCTTGTCCTCTCCAGAGCTGAGGTTAAAGACACACACCACCATGCCAGGCATTTTATGTGGGCACTGGGGATCCAAATTCCGTTTCTCATGCTTCCATGACAAACCCTTTACCCACTGAGCCATGCCTCCCACCCTATTCTGACCATGCGTCCTTACGTGGGCTTCCTTTCCATTCGGCTTTCCACAGCATCGTTTGCATTGACATAGGGACAATTTGCAAACTTGGTATTTCTCTGGTTAAGAAGGAAGACCTGGGTGAAAAGGCAACCACTATGTCACAGGAGACCTGAAAGTAAAGAGCTCCAGGGGAGCAGAGCAAGACAGCCCTTGGCAGGAAGGAAGTACTGGGTGTGTTTGGTAGACGTTTCAAGGAGCTCTGCAGTTCAACGTTGTCTCGCCTGGTTGTGCAATAAATCCTGGTACACACAGTACACGTACATGGACCCTTAGCTTTGGTCTAATGTTGGGGTCCCCCCTAAGGCCAGCTCAGGAGGGACAGTAGGGTCCCTGCCGAGTCGGGGCGAGCAGCACAGAGTCACGACACAGACTCCGGGAGTTGAGTGAAAGCGGGAAGCGAGCCGCCGCAAACTCGTTTATTGAGGAAGTGCACGTGGGTTTTAAGGGGCTTGGCTGGCCAATCATTGTATGGGGTGGTCCCCCTTTTGTGACCAATGACAGCCTGTCTCTGGACAGGACATCTCGTAGCAGGCTTCTCGCGAGCATGGGACTGTAACTGTTGTCACACCAGGCCTGCGCAGAACGCCATGTTCACAGAAGCCACTTCCTGCTTTCTTCTGTCATGCGGTCTGGCTAGGACCAGGCCTGTATTGTGCCATACAGTCTAACAGTGGCAGACTCCCCTTGTCCAACAATGTCCTAGTCCCTTCTGCATGGTTGATCTCCTTGGAAATGCCGACCAGGAGAGATCAGGGGGTCAGTGCTACAGGGAGTAGTTGACTAGATCTTACAGCATTAGACTCTGTTGGTTTCCCTCCTGGGTCCCTTTTCTACATGGATGGATGACAGCTGCTGTGGCTTGAATCTGTCTTCCAAAAGTTCACCGTTGTAATTTTAATCTCCAAATGTACACGCGACTGGTGTTTGGAGGCAGATCTGGAGAGTATGAGCACCATGGGGTCCCATAGGAAGAGGAAGAACCCGAGTATACCAGTTACTTCCTCATTCCTGCAACAAGATGTCTGATGGGAAGCAAGTTGAAGAAGGAGAGAGTTATTGCTGGCTCACGGGCTCTAGGGGAAGTGTCATGGTGGGGAGGGCATGGCAGCAGTGGGGGCTGGAGCAGAGCTGGTCACCTGTAAGGCAAGAAGCAGAGAGTGAACTGCAAGTGCACAGGGTATACCATCTCAGGGTTGGCCTGCAGTGGCTCACTTCTTCCAGAAGGGTCCACCTCATAAAGGTGGATATTTCTGGTCCAAACAGTGGCACCAGCTAGGGATCCAGATATTCAAACATATGAGCCTAGTAGGAGCATATTACATTCAGACCAACACACTGGATTAACACATGTGCTCTTTCTCACACGTGTCAGCCCTTTGTCCTTTTATTTACTATACAGCAAGAAGGCTTCCAGGTACCAGGCAGTAGCTTCAAGCTTTTGTATTTCTCAGCCTCTGGAACTATGAGCCAAGTAAACCCACATTCATTATAAGTTATCCAGTCGTGGGTGTTTTGTTATAGTAATACAGAAAAGCAGCTAAGAGCAGCTTAAGATACTCCATAAAGTTGAAGCGCCATGTTGTAAGTTCTTTGAAAAATCCAAGAATTGGTTCTACCACCAGCGGGGACTGCTTGATGAAAGATGGCTCAGAGTCATTGAAAGTGACAGACTATATTTTGTACAGTGACCCTGTTTCTTCTTTTATTTATTACACAGTAAACTGAACGTTCATGGGAAAGAATTTGCAGGCGTTTTCGTAGTTGTCTTTGGAATGCATTTATTTTCTGCATAGCGTAGCACAGAACATCTGTATAAAGGATTAGAGCGAGATCATTCCCTGCAATTCTATTGGTACAAGTGTGAGGACAAAAAGCAAGGGGCAAAGATGAGCAATGTGAGAGCTTAATGAACTTGTCTGAGGTCGTGAGATTGGTTAGTAGCTAAAGTTGAACCCAGGACTCAAGATTCCCATTAATTCACATGCACTTCCATTTTGTTTTGGAAACTAATTATAAACATACAGTTTGATCAGTGGGCTGAGCCTAACACTCTCCGTGTTTCAGGCTCTATCTGGGCCAATTCATTGAGCAGGGACAATCTGACTGTGCTCCGGGAAGGCTCCTCGGTGACCGCAGCCTGGTGACATTCATACTCGAGAACACACACGCGTGTCTCATTGTGTGTATGTGCCTCCGCGTGATAGGTGAAGGACTCAACATCTTGTCCCTTGACTTTCTATTTTTAGATAAGGTCTTGTTCCTTAGCTCAGTCTGGCCTCCTCCTGCCTCAGTCTCTCAAAGGCTAGGATTGCAGGTGTCTGTCCCCAAGCCTGTCCCCTGACATTGACAAGATGATCTCTCTCTTTACTGCCTCACTTCTGGTAAGACTTTGGTGAAGGAACAATAACAACAACAACAACAAAATGCCCATGGTCCCGGGCATTCCTAGCAAAGCACTTCATCATATCCCATAGATATCCTCTGATCCCAGAGGAAAAAATTCCATCTAAATTGTAAAATCATTTCTTATTGCCTTGAATCTATATTATTGACACTCTTGGGCTTTCTGAACGTCATGCTCCGTTTATTATTTATTGGCTGATTTTATTTGTTGGCTCTCTTGCTTGTATGTTTAATGACCAACATGGATAACAGATATCTTACACACAGAATCATTTTATTGTCTTATGTGTTACTGAATGTCAAAGTGTCACAGCAGAGCAACACGCTGCTGTATAGAATTTATTAGTTTCGGCTAGAAGCCTAGACCCTGTCAAAACCATACTTCAGATAAAGGCACATCAGGCAGGATATTACTTTTGATAATAAATTATAGGCTGGATGATTTCTATGACTAATGTGCAGATCCATAATATTGTGTTTCTCAAAACACTCTTCCCCAGCACCGACAGTTCTGACCCCAGAGCAGGACTTGATCGGGTAGAACAGAACGTGTGCCCAGCACTGAACTTGGATTAAGGTGTGAATTCAGATGGAAAACGACTGGGTTAGCATGGCTTACTCTCCAGTAAATAATCTACCCGGAAGCTCTCTGCAAATTATCTTCCTGTCATGAACACAGAATTCTGCTGGCTCTGCCTCAAGGCCCATACCATGGGAGAGTTCATCCAGATTGTCTCATTAGACAATCCCTTACAACCAGAAGAGATGAGTTAATTCTTCCCTCTGAGAGCATTTTGAGGTTGGCAAGAGCACTGAGATTGGAGATGGAACATCACTGGCGGGCAGGAGGGCAAACAGAATCAGGTGGTTGTGTTTGAGAGCCGCTGAAGACCAGCTGTACTTGTAATGTGAATTAAAAACAGGAAAGACAGATGAAAATTGGAGCTGGGGAGATGGCTCAGTGGGTAACGCGCTTGCCCTGTAAGCGTGAGGACCTAAATTGAGAGAGATCACAGGTACCACATGAAAGCACTGGAGAGGTGGAGATAAGAGAATCCCTAGCTAGGGCTTGCTGGCCAGCTAGTCTAACCAAGTCAGTGAGTTCTGCGTCCAGTGGAAGACTGTCTCAAACGCTAAGATGGAGAACAGCTGAGGGAGACGCTTAACTGACCTCTGACCTTCACATACGTGTGCACACCACTTATACAAACAGTAAGAGGTGAAATTTGGACTCTGAAGTCATTTTGCTCCTCGCTTGCCCCAGTGCTAATTACAACCCTGAGGCAGAGATTTTTTTTTTCTCATTTCAGTATATCCAGCGCTTGCTGTAAAACCCAGCACATGGCAATCACTTGTGTTTGACAGGCACACATGTGTTTCTTTAACAAAGAACATGACTCTGTGTTTTTAAATTTTACTTTTTTATTGATAGCTTCCATAATTGTAGAAAATAGGCCATGATAATTCCCTCCTCAGTCCCACTTTCCCCCTCACAAATCCCCCCTCCAGCATACGCCATCCCTTCTCAATTCATCTCTCTTGTATTTCGATGTGATCCTCTTTTCCTCCTGGTATGAAGATCTTGTGTAGGTAGTGCCAGTGCATTCCATGGTAGCACATGTGAAGTCAGATGCCAGCTTCAGCCCCTCTACATGCAGCTGACCATTTGGAACTAAGAAAGCAGCCTTCTGTGAATTCTGATGCTCTTGGACAGAAACTGAGATAAATATTTAACCATGCTTCTCTGGGCCTTCGTGGAGCCGTGCGGTATCCTTGAGCTGGCTAATTTAATGCTGAGAATAGAAGTTAAACTATCCACCTCTCAGTAACCCAGGAGGTTAAAATTAGTGCAGAAAACCTTCTTCTTCTTCACTTGTGACATAAGCTTACGAAAGAAAAATATGCGGGAATACTCTGAGACAGCACGCTTTTTAAAGACCTTTGACAAACACAAGGTAATTCTGTGACAAACTTGTGGTGTTTTTATGACTATGAGCTCATGTAGTTCTGCCAGAGTTTATTTAAAACCAAAACAAAAAGGCGCACATACATTTTTGCTGTTTTTTAAAATAGTTACGGTATTTCCTAATCCATGGATTTTCCATTTACAGGCAAGGCTAAGTCGGGAAAGGAAAAGTCAGCCACAGAAGGCATTATGTTAGCCAAATGAACCAAATCAGAAAAAGAGAACACTATTTGCAATTTAACCAGCCAAGTTAAACATGACATGATTAGAGCTGATCTTTGGGGACCAAGTTAGTAGTAATTGGGCCTTGTTTAACTTGGCCAATTAAAGGCCAAGCTCTTTTCTAAATTGGCTATTTTCAGAGCAATCACACCTTTGCACTTGTAATTTTTTTCAGCTTGCCATTTTTAATTTAAGTATTTGATTACTTAATGGATGTATGTGTGCATGGACCCATGCATAAATATTTGCACATAATACAAAATTAATACATGTTTGTATTGGACAAAATAATTAGCTTCTTTTGAAAGTGGGTCTTATGTTGAATGTTCTGTGTTTTAACATGTCCTTCCAACTTCTGCAGGAAGCGTCTAAGCTGAGCAAGGAGTCCTTTGCTAAGATAAGGGAAGAGTCCCGGAGGCTTAACCGTCATAACCGCACTAAGAAAAATGACCTCAACAGTCAAGCTGTTGATAGCTAGCAAAACTAGACAAACAGACTCAATGTTCTTTCTACCAACCATCAGGGAATCCCCAGAGACGTTGTCACTATGCGTCAGTAGTTACTGGGTGCCAGAAATGAGCCTCGTCTCAACCAGTGTCTGTTCAAGGAAGAAAGCACAAAAGCCAATTTGCGGAGGATGGACAAGAGTAACCAAGAGCTGGAATGCACTCCTCAACTTTCTCTAATGGGATAAAAGCATTTACACAAGTGGTAAGACTCAGGACACAGGAAAGGAGCAGAGAAGACACGGAATCTGCTGGACGGAGTCAACGAAGTGTGGATTTTGGTGGGGGGATTTGAAATGGGCTGGAGTTACAGAGATAAGTTAGTGTCCTTAACTTTTTCTCTCGAGTCACGTTAAACTTCAGGAAGAACAAAAGCTCACAGGACAGACCATCTCCCCGGATGAGGACGGTCACCCAGGAGGGCAAGGCTGCACTCTCAAGCGTGGAAGGATGGTTTCACAGTTTATGAGAGGGCTTTTCAGGACAGACAGAGCTGAGCCAGTGAGGGTCAAGGATGGGCAGAAGCGCACCTTGAGCCCAGCTGTTTAATTATGTATACCCATGACAAGATGCCAGAAGTGTCAGCTGACCACTTTACTTCCAATGTAGCCACATAAAATACATCTCCTTTCTCCGCTTTTCACCATTATTCGCCTCTCTAATTGGTACAGTACCAGGACAGGTGCTGAGCCTAGCTTGTTAGCGCTTTAGAAGCCCACATTTTTTTGTTTTGTTTTGTTTTGGTTTTGGTTTTTTTAACCATTAAATACTCCAGTATTGGACCCAATAGGCAAGCGCTGGAAGAAAGAAAACTTCACAACTAAAGAAAGTGGCAGAAAGTCAGCTTTGTAGAAAAAAAGAGTAGGTGCTCTGAACCAAGGGAAATCCAGCTTCCGGAACCGACATTCAGAATTGCAAACACTCAAATCCCTTATAGAAAATTTGTAGCATTTGCTCGCAGCTTACACATATCCTCCAAGATAGTGAAAACATCTTTAAATTCACTCATAATACAGTGTGAGCAGTTATGACACTACCTGGTCTGGGGGACAATGGCACATGCAGTAAAGACAAGACAGTTTTTTTCACATAGTTTTGCACGTGTGTGTGTATGCAGGTGCACGTGCACCATGAGTGTGTGGAGGCCAGAGGAGAACTTCGGGGTTCCTTTCTCTGTGGCTTGTCTGTGTACTTCCTTGAGACAGGGTCTTTTCCTCAATCTAGAGCTGCCATTTCATTAGCTCAGCAAACCCCAGTGATTCTCCTTTCTCGACCTCTAACAACCTGGGGTTACGTGTGCGTGGCCACACCCAGCCTTTTACTTGGGCTCTGGGGAGTGGAAATGGAGAGGTCTCAGGCCTTACCGTGTGTGGTAGTTTGAATAGATGGCCCCCAATATATTCTGTGTTTTATTAGTTTGTAGTTTGGATCTGCAGCCACCTGGCTGGAGGAGGTGTGGTGGTGGGTTTGAAATTCCAATCTAAAGATATGCAAAGTGCCTCGTTCCTCCTAGAGTTCTGAAGTGTGCTGTGTGCTGTGGCTTTTGGCTTGTGGCTCTCTCTCTCTCTCTCTCTTCTGGGACCTGTGAAAGCAGGGCCAGCTTCTTCTGCCATTATGGAACTTCCCCTGGATCTGTAAGCTTCAATAAATTCCTTCCTCCATAACGGTGCCTGGTTTGGAAGTTCATCTCAGCGAACCAGAAGCTGTCTGCACCACTGTATCCTCCTGTTTAAGTGGAAAGTGCTCTTGACCACTGAGCTGTCTCTCAGCCCTCAGACCTTTCTAACCAACACCTGCTTGAATTTGTGGATGCAGGCTCCTTGGGTATAAAAGACTGGATGTATGTTTCCGAGACCTCTTGGAAATAAGGGCAGATGTGTTTTTCCATGAAGTTTGGGTCCGTGTATATGTGGACTGCAATAGACCTTACTTTTCAAGAAGTGAGAACATTTTCTGCCTAATAGAATGAGCAGTTGTTTTGACCATGTCATGTGCATGCTGAGTCCTTTTGAATTTTATTTATTTATTTATTACAGAGAGAGGGAGAGAGAGAGAGAGAAAGAGTGAGAATGGGTATGCCAGGGCCTCTAGCCACTGCAAACGAACTCCAAACACATGTGCCACCATGTGCATCTGACTTACATGGGACCTGGAGACTTGAACCGGGATCCTTAGGCTTTGCAGGCAAAGACTTTAACCACTAATCCATCTCTTCAGCCCACTGGGTCCTTTTGAAACCAGCTTTTTTCTCTACACAGATTGCCGTCTTCACGCTGTCGCCTGCCTTTGTCAGTGGAATGATTGGAAAGGGAGGTGATCAAGTAGAGAGGAAAGGAAAGGCAGAAGTTTCCTCACTGGGGCCGTGTGCTGCGTTTACTGGGGTGAGCTGGGAGAACTGTGGCTCCATCTGCATCCAGAAGGAGCAAATTGCTCTACCTTCCCTTCCCTCCTTTTCCATGGCAGGTGGGGGGAAGGCGGGTGGGAAGAGTTACCTTCAAAATAAGGGCTCGTCTCACTGGACACAAATGTAACACTTCATTGGCCAATGTAGGAGGGGTTGCTGTGGCTGGGACATTTCATATTAGAATATGAATACCCTTCATTTGGCTCTACCTTCCTCCTAGCTGAATTGACCCTTCTTTAATTGATATTTTTAGCTGTTTTTTTTTCCTTCTCTGGTGATATGGAGTGGGATCTTAGCTGAAAGTTCCAAACCAAGGTCAGGGCTGGGAAGACAGCTTGGTGGTTAAAAGGCGCTTGCTTGCAAATCCTGCCAGCCCAGATTTGATTCTCCAGTGCCCATATAATGGCATGTGGCACAGGCATGGGGAACCTCACGTGCCTACACACACACACACACACACACACTCTCTCTCTCAAATGTGCATGTGTGTGTGTGTGTGTGTGTGTGTAAACTAGGCCTGTTTCATGCTGGAATTTGCCCTGAGCTCTGGCTCACTGCCTGTTCTCTCTGGAAGTTGGGTAACTTTTCTTTCTTTCAGAATGACACAACTGAAGGCTTAGGCTTGGGGAAGGAACTAAATGCCATCAGGCCCATCTGCTTTGACTCTAGACAGAGCGCAAGTGGACAGGATCCAGCCTGCTCACATAGGTTCATCATGCTTGGAGGAGCTAAAGCTTGTCTGTGAATGAAGTGTTCTTGGCTTTGGAAGAAATGTCTCCATGTTTACATTTGTTTGTGGGTCTTGTGGAGAGGTAAGATTATTTGGGGACAGAATTTGCATATTCTTAAAATTTCTGAACTACAAATCATCAAAATACTCAAACCACAACGACCATCTTTTGCTGTTACTCCAGCTACTGTCTTCAACAAACATGGAGTGTGCCGTCTCTGCTTTGTAACCTTCAGCACATTGTCCCCTCCGCTAACCCTGCCAAAGATTTTATGTTCAATAAGAGCTGCATGGTTGCTCAAAATGAAGTGTGGCTTGATACCATAAGACACAGCATGTTAACATTTGTGTTAGCACACACACACTGAGTGCTGATGCTTCATAAGTGTCGGGATTTGAACAGAGGTTCTGAGAAACAATTCATTTACTAGAGGGGCAGATCAGGGAGAACAGTAGAGAGAGGCCACAGGCAGGTGTGGCAAAACCTGTAGCAGATTAGGGAAGAAAAGTGGGGGAGGGGGGGTTCAGGTGTAAGCCGGAAGTGGAGGAAGAGCGAAGAGAAAGGAGTGCGTGTGTAGAAAAATAGGCAGACAAGAGGCTGAGATGGAGACAGAGGGATATGGAACAGTCAGAGACAGAGAACACACACCTTACTTCAAAGAAGAGGGCCAGGAAGAGACGAAACAGAGGCATCTGGGGGCTTTAATGTCCATGCCCTTGGGGAAGGGGCGATCGCCCAGTGGCCCAGTGAGGGAAAGGTCTTTCGGAGGTGTGAGGTGTGGGCTGGTGTTCAAGGAAGGATCCAGATGGGCTAGATCTCCTGCTAAATTTTGGCTGGGTGGTGGTGGTGGGGTGGGTAGGGAGTGCTGAGACTAGCAGTAAAGCACTATGGACAGTGAGGTTAACCAAATGAAAGTGAGATGGCTTCGTTCCTCAGCCCAGGGAGGAGTGGATGCACAAACCATGGCTCCTAAGCCCAACTGGGAGTAGAGCTGCCTAATGGAATTGTTTCTTGTTCCAGGAGAGTCAACCCAGAGATGGCAGCAATAAGAAGGTCATGAATTTGGTTAACATGAGACCATCCAATAGAAAAATAACTTTGTGACTAATGGTAAAGAAAAATAGAGATGGAAGCCGGGCGTGGTGGCGCAGGCCTTTAATCCCAGCACTTGGGAGGCAGAGGTAGGTGGATCACGGTGAGTTCAAGGCCACCCTGAGACTACATAGTGAATTCCAGGTCAGCCTGGGCTAGAGTGAGACCCTGCCTCAAAAAAAAAAAAAAAAAAAAAGAAAAAAAGAAAAAGAAAAATAGAGATAGAAAAGGGTAGTAACACATAGGAGAGACGGTATCAAGTTATTAAAATACTGTCACTGTAATTCTTTCCAAAAAGAATTGTACCCCAAGCAGAGCTGAGCTGACACTCCAGCCACCACCATTATACTCTGGGCCACTGTCCACCTGCACAAGTCACCTAGTCCCCTGACCAGATGGTAGACTACAGGGACACCACCTATTTCCCAGAGCCTGCTGAAACTGTCCCCAAAACCTCCCTGCTGTTAATCACTTCACATCACTGTGACAAAATACCTGGATGTGTGTGTGTGGGTGGGGAACTGAGGATAGACTTACTTCTCCCAGTTTCAGAGTTTGAAGTTCATGGTCAGCTGGCTGTTGCTTTGGGCCCATAGCAAAGCTTGTCATGGCACGGAGGACATAATGGGAAGGGTCCAGGAGCAAGATACAGCCTTCAAAGGATGTTTCCCAGTGACCCACTTCCTCCAGCTATACCCTACCTCCTAAATGTCCTCCAGCCTTCTAGAACAGCACCAGTCAGCTGGGGACTAAGCAATCCGAGCGTGGTGCTTAAGATTTCAGCCATCGTGGTGAGCAATGAACGCATGAATGAATGAACTCCAGGCAGAGGAACAAAGAATGTACATACATTTATAGTTTTATAACAAAGGCTAAAATAAATGAGCCATAAATGATAAAAAGCTTCCACACGCATAATGTCTTTAAATCCTTATAACAACCCTGAGAAGTAGGGTTAATTCTGTTTTTTCTTAATTCTTTTTATGTAAGTTTAGAGAGCCTTTATTAGATCAAGAGAAGGCGAGATTATGAATAGCTCCTACCCACGAGATGGCAGGAGGGGTTCAAACCGCTATTCCTGTTTTCCTCACGAGAAAGCCAAGGACCCACATCTCCTCAACCTCCACACTGCTCACAGCTAACACGTGGTCCAGCTAGGACGAGGCTGCAAGTCTCTCTGCTCTAAGTGGCCAGGATTAGAGCTGTCTCCGAGAGAGAGAGAGAGAGAGAGAGAGAGAGGTGTCACATGCAGGTGGGATGAGATCTGGAGAGCAAAAGGCCAGGATGGTATTGTCAATTTAACTGTTGTGCTCAAGGTGAGTTAAGGTTTAGTCATCAAAGCTAGAAATGACATAAAAGAGAAACGGGGCTCAAGTCCACTGTCCCTTGATAATGCCAGTGACTCAAGAAGGACAAGCTTCACTCAGTGGCCAAAGAATGAGAAGAGGGACCTGCTCAGAAACCAGCCTCTCCACTTCCGGCAGTTGAGCAAGTGCAGACGCAGGATATGAATACAGAAGGGGGAGGCAGGCTGGTGAAGGGGTGGAATTCATTCACATGTTTTCAGGGAGTAGGCAGAGATCTCCCAGGAATATGGGTATGTCCTCTTTGCATCCCGTTCATGGTCTGGTGTTTCCATTCATGGTGCCTGGAAAGTGTCTTTAGCCCAGAGGTTGAGCCTACAAGGGAGCCGGACACAAGATGAAGACAGATGTCAGGCCTTTGGATCTCGCTCCTCTTACCCTTTGGCCATCTGCGGAGCTAAGTGAGGAGTCAGTGTTTTTAGTAAAAGTGGCCTTCAAGTCTCTGGACAGTAGCCCAGACAACTGTCATCATAACTCTATGTGCCAGCAGCTGCATAGCTAGTGAGCAACTAATGTGTTGTCTGTCTCGATGACTTCCAAACTTTGTGCTTTTTAAAGTCAACTAGCAGCAAATGATATCAAGAGGGTTATTTAGGTTTTCCCTCTATAAAAAAAATGATGGGGCTGGAAAGCTGGCTTAGCACTTAAGGCGCTTGCCTACAAAGCCCAAGAGTCCAGTTTCGATTCCCCAGGACCCACGTAAGCCAGATGCACAAGGTGGCTCATGTGTCTGGAATTTGTTTGCAGTGGCTGGAGGCCCTGGTGTACCCATTCTCTCTCTCTCACTCAAATAAATAATAAGTCAATAATTAAGAATGATTATCAAATTAGTAAGAAAAAAACAAATAAAAGAATTACGGAGCTGGGCATGCTGGCGCACACCTTGAATCCCAGCACTTGGGTGGCAGAGTAGGAGGGTCACCATGACTTCAAGGTCACCCTGAGACTGCATTGTGAATTCCAGGTCAGCCTGAACTAGAATGAGACCCCACCTCACCAAAAAAAAAAAAAAAAAAAAAAAAAAAAAGAAAGAAAGAAAGAAAGAAAGAAAGAAAATGGCGTGCAAAAGGTATGATCATACAATTCATTGAAGAGAATAGCTCTGGTCCTCTGACGAAATGAATGAAATTTAGCCGGGCGTGGTGGTGCACGCCCTTAATCCCAGCACTCGGGAAGCAGTGGTAGGAGGGTCGCCATGAGTTTGAGGCCAGCCTGAGAATACATAGTGAATTCCAGGTCAGCCTGAGCTAAAGTGAGACCCTACCTTGAAAAACCGAAAAATGAAAAAAACCAAAAGAAAAAAAAGAACAAAGAATGTGATGCTTTTTTACCCACACTGGTACCCGTTTAAGAAGTTTGCTGGTATCAGCAGTAGGTGCTGATGTTGTGAGGAAATGAATGGGAAGCAGTCGCTGCTTCCTGTGGAACTGGAAATGCACCTCCTTAACGGCCCAGCACTGTTCTAGAAGGTGGATTTTGTATACATCAGAGAATAGACAAGGACTCTCTGAGCATAGAGGAAAAATGGAAAAACTCTTTCTTATGCTTCGATTTCTTGCATTATGGGGATGAACTATAAGAACAAACGGTGGAAATGAATTATAAGAAATATGGGAGCCAGTCCTGGGGGTGCATACCTTTAATCCCAGCACTTGAGAGGCAGAGGTAAGAGGATCTATATGAGTTCGAGGCCACTCTGAGACTACAGACTGAGTTACATGTCAGCCTGGGCTCAAGTGAGACTCTACCTTGAAAAAAAGAAAAGGAATAAAATATGGGACTGAGCTATGGGAAAGAACTGTAGGACTATTTCTTATGGACCTTATGTATAACTTTTCTGAGATTATTGCTGCAAGATGCTAAATACTCTACTTGTAACTTGCCCTAAACTTACAACTAGGTAACACACCCACTTAAAGCAATGTGACTGTTTCCTCTGCCTTGGTGTACCTTTGCTCTGAACAACACAGATGATCAATATTGACAAGCGGTATATAGAGATGCTGACTGACCTGAAGCTATGTTCGTTGTCCAATTTCCTCAGTGGCCTGGCTGGACTCTTGACTCAAAGCTAGCATACATACGTAAGAAGTGCCGACCGCAGCATTGACGACAACGAGGTCAGTAACTAAGGGCCCCCAGATCTGTTGACCACAACAAGTGGGCTTAATGTGATTGCATTTAATGAATAGAGTATGTGTGTGTTCTGTACCATCAGCTTATACTTCTAAATTCCTTCCTTTAACAATTGTTTCATAAGCATTATCCAGAGTCGAAAGTTCCCTACCCTTTGCTCATACAATGTACTTGACTGTTTTGTGCCTGTTCAATAAAAATGCCAGTGAGTACCTGTGTGCATCTAACTAGAGCTACAACAAGATCAGAGCACAGGGCTGGAGAGATGGCTTAGCGGTTAAGGCACCTGCCTCCTAAGCCTAAGAATGCTGGTTCCAATCTCCAGCACTTCCAATCACCAAGTCCCATGTTTAGCCAGATGCAAAGTGATGCAAGGGTGCAATGCCTCACTGGCCACAAGGGGGTGCGCACATCTGGATTTCGTTCACAGCAGCTGAGAGGCTGCTGGCGCGCCCATCTCTTCCTGTCTTCCTCTTCTCTCTCTCTCTCTCTCCCAAAAAAAAAAAAAAAAAAAAAAAGATCAGAGCACAGGTGACAGCAGATGTCCTGGGATTACCGTTGGCCTTAATTCCAAGCTTAGCTTCTGTTTTCAGAAGCCCACTCTTGGGTAAGACCCCAAAGGTTAGTTATCGTCTAGCTTCATGGCTGTTCCCCCCAAACAGGCCTTGTGTCTGGTTTTTGTGTAGAGGGTTCTGCAGGGTAGAAGTTCTGGTTTCCCAGCAGACAGTGTGGGCTGCTGGACAGATCATTTCAGGGGCAATCACCTAAGCTTACAACACACAAAAGCCCTGAAAGAGCTGCAAATTGCCTTTAGGGTGGTTTTTTTTTTTTTTTTTTTTTTTTCAGACGTAGGGTCTCACTCTGGCCCAGGCTGACCTGGAATTCACTCTCTATTCTCAGGGTGGCCTCAAACTCATGGCGATCCTCCTACCTCTGCCTCCCGAGTGCTGGGATTAAAGGCGTGCGCCACCACGCCCAGCTTTGGGGTGGCTTTTTGTTTCCTCTAAAACCCACCAGAGAAACTTGCAAGGAGTCAGCTAAAATGACTGAGTCTTCCTGTCCACATCCCTTTAGGTGATCTAAAATAAATATTTGCTCATTTTAATATTAAATTCTCTGCCCAGAGACACTCCATCTGCTATGTTTTGAATAGGCAACATTTGAAGAACATCACTTCAACCGAGCATGCCCGAGAATGGTCCCACCCCTGCCCATGACAGCGAGTCCTCCCTGCATGTATACATACCTGTGAGTTTCCCCAATCAAAGTTGCTTGCTTTTCCTGCGATGGGAGACATTACTTTGGGAAGGCTCCCCAGCCTGCTCCTTAATTGCTGCATGTAGCAAACCTCTCTTCACTCTATCTGCTGGCTGTGCTTATGGGCTTTCCACTCATCAAGGGGCAAAAGAATGTGTTGTGTTACAGCAGGATGGATGGCTGCAGGAAACCGCCCTTGCTTCATCCCGGGCAGCCCAGTGCAATGTGGCCAACATGGACTTGAAGGATAACCCTCTTGCCTTAAAGCAGACAGCTGTGAAGTGCTACCATGCTCTCGAGCTCCAGCAAGATTAGAGCAGCCTTCCCCAGGCTCTGCCCTGCAGACTCCCTTCCTTCCCTCAGGTGCATTCTGTTGTCTCCAGGAAGGTCCTTGCATGCAAATCTCAGAGCACCGGAGTGTTCCCAAAGAAACTGACCTAAAGCAGTTTGAAAATGCCTGCACTGTTACAAATAAATGTTCATGCAAATAACTTTTGAATATTTAAATGCGCATATATTTTTGTTTCATGCTCAGGAACTCTTTTTGTTAGGGTTGCATTGGAGAAGTTTAGAGATCAGTGATTGCTTGTTGTAGTTTGGTGCGAGTTTAAATAGATGACCTCATAGACTCAGGTGTTTCATTAAAATGGAGCTTGCAATGTGAGCCCCTAACAGGCAGGTCCCTGCTGGAAGTGTGTGTGGGGTAGGGCGAATGTTTCACCAGATCCTGGAGTGCGGCTCTACTAGGTGTGTTCAGAGCACTTTGAGGTCTTGTGGTTCCTGCCTGCTGGTATTTTATAGTGCTGGCTGTGGGTGGTATCGCTCTTCTCGCATCTCTGAAAGGGAGCTAGCTTCTTCCACCATTGGTGGTGTTCCCCTGGACTCTGTAAGCTTGAAATAAACCTCTTTCCTCCCATAAGCTGTGTCTGGCTAGATGTTTGTCCCAGCCACTGGGAACTGACCGCAACACTGCTACAGGTTGCATTGCGCCACCCCCAAAATTTATACAGTAGTTCCTAGCCCCCCATCCCCACGGAATATGACCTAGTTTGGAAGCAAAGTCATTGCAGATGTAATTTGTTATGATGACGTCATATTGGAGTATGGTGTACTCCTAATCCAGTGTGACTGAGATCTTTATAAAAAGGGGGAAAACTACACACACACACACACACACACACCACCACCACCACCACCACCAGCAGCAGCAGATCCTTTGATGACTGGGACTCTGCAGCCAGGAACCAAGTACTAGAAGTCAGGTGAGAAGCTGGGACTCTTGGCTCAACATGGGCAGAAGGATCAGATCCCCACTGACACTTGATCTTGATCTTCTGGTTTCCAGATGATGGGGAAAAATATGCCCATTGTTTAAAGCACCTAGTGTGCTGTGCTTTATTACAGCAGACCTAGCAAGTGGAGATGGTGCCTGAGCCTGAGCGAGAGTCATGAATTATTCTAGAATCTCTCCAGGACCCTGGGAAGACAGCTGTCTCTGCCCTCGGATGGTTTGCTAAGCTAGGCCACTGTTCACTGGACTAAACGCTCCCTCCCGTCTCTGCAGTGTGATAAGTGAGGTTACAGTGAGGACTGTGCTGTGCACTGGGTGTGTTCCCCAGAAGGTTCCGGTGCAGACTCGGTCTCCTAACCAGTGGACCAATCATGAAGAGCTGATTAGCTTAACGAGGGTTCTGACTCATCCCTCAGCTTCTGATGGATCCCAATAAGCACACCCTACCTTGAAAATATCCAGGTCACAAACGCATGGATTACACTTCACCTACCGATGATCACAGCTTGGCAGCACAGCACACTGTACAGTGATATTGTTTTTCTTCTCGGTGGATGACTAGAAACTATGGCTCTTTGTCAGAGAGAGAGAGAGAGAGAGAGAGCAAGCGAGCGATCAAACCATCCATCAGAGTATCCAAAGTTTTTACTGATTGGGGCTGGAGAGATGGCTCAGCCTTAAAGGCACTTTTTTTGTGTTGTTGTTGTTTGTCTAAAACTCCCGGTGATCCTCCTACCTCTGCCTCCCAGATGCTGGGATTAAAGGTATGCACTACCACGCCTGGCTAAAGACACTTTCTAGCAAAGTCGGCTGGCCTGGATTCAATTCCACAGTACGCATGTAAAGCCAGATGTCCAAAGTGGCATATGTGTCTGGATTTTGTATGCAGTGGCAAGAGACCATCGCATGTGCCCATTCTCATGCTCTCTCTCATAAATAAATAAAAATAAAATTTAAAAAGTTTCTACTGACTTCCTAAGACTTTTGAACTATTATAAAGTCGAAAACAAAATTCAAAATTGAGCCATTGTAAATTGGATTATATAATATGTGGTAGTTTGAATATATGTCCCCCAATATATTCAATGTTTTATTACTTTATAGTTTCCATCTTCAATCACCTTGCTAGAGGCAATGTCACTGGGGGCCGGTCTTAAGGTGTGGGTTTGAGATTCCATTGTAAAGATATGCAAATGTGCCTAGCAGGAGTTCCTGAAGTGTGCTGTGTGACCTTTTGGCTGTAGTTTTGCTCTGTCTGCTGTGGTGGCTGGCTGGCTTGGCTCTCTCTGTTTGGCCCTGCGAAAGCAGGCTGCTTCTCCTGCCTTTATGGAACTTCCCCTGGATCTGTAAGCTTCAAATAAATAATATCCCTTCCTCCATAACTGTGCCTGGTCTGGAAGTTCATCTCAGCGAACCTGAAGCTGTCTGCTACATAATATATATATAATATGTGTAAATATCTGTATATTGAGGACATAGATCTCAATGTTGCCCAATACCAACTACCCTTGGAAAAAATATTGTTTTAGCTTGGCGTGGTGGCATACACCTTTAATGCCAGCACTCGGGAGGCAGAAGTAGGAGGATCACCATGAATTTTAGGCCACCCTGAGAATACCCTGAATTCCAGGTCAGCCTGGGCTATGGTGAGACCCTATCCTGAAAAACCAAAACTATGTATATATAATTCTTGGAGGCCAGAGAGACTGCTCAGTGGATAAAGGTGTGTGTTTGGAAGCCTGCTCCAGCTTGATCCCCTCAGTGCCCAGGTAAAGCCAGACACAAAGTGGTGCGTGTGTCTTTAATCCAAACCTGGCTCCAGCCATTGGAGATGGAGCCGGGGGAATCTGGAAGCTCTTGAACAGCGGTGGCAAAACCAGAAAGAAGGACAAAGGAAGGGTGGTAGAGATGGCTCAGAGGTTAAGGCACTTGCTTGCAAAGCCTGATAGCTTGGGTTAAATTGCCCAGTACGTATGCAAAACCAGATGCACAAAGGGACACATGCATCTGGAGTTCGTTTACAGTGACAAGAGGCACTGGCATGCCCACATTTTTTCTCTCTCTCTCCTTGCAAATAAATAAATAAATAACAATTTAAAAAGAAGGTCAAAGGAGAGGAGACACCCCTTCAGGTTTTTGCTAGCCCTCATACATACACAATAGCACATGCATGCACACACACGCACACACACACATTAAAAATCAAATAAGGGCTAGAGAGATGGCTCACAGGTTAATGTGCTTGCCCATACAGCCTAATGGCCTGAGTTTGACTCCCCAGTGGCCACATAAAGTCAGCTGCACAAAGTGGCACATGGTTCTGGAGTTTGTTTGCAACCACCGTCCCCCTTTGTGTATGCCTCTCTATTCTGGGAATGATGGCGCATGCCTTTAATCCCAGCACTCGGGAGGCAGAGGTAGGAGGATCGCCATGAGTTTGAGGCCAGCCTGAGACTACATAGTGAATTCCAGGTCAGCCTGGGCTAGAGCGAGACCCTGCCTCGGAAAAACCAAACCAAACCAAACCAAACCAAACCAAACCAAACCAAACCAAACCAAACCAAACCACTCTCTTCTCAAGTCAGTTTAGTGCTATCTGAACTGTGTGACAGCTTCCATGTGGCCCAGGCAGATAGGGGACCCAAGACCAAAGCGTCACCATTACCAACATCAGTGTTGACATTTATTCCGCAGGAGAAAGTATACTAATACAGTAGGGCCTTTGCTTTGAAGCAGTTAGCATAGAATTTCTAGAAGAAATAAGAGAGAGAGAGAGAGAGAGAGAGAAAGATTTACCATCTGTACTCTCATTGATCTTGCCTTAAAATGGAAGGAAGTTGGTAAACAAGAAAGCCAGAACACTATGGGAGGATGAAGCAAATTAGAATATTGATGTCAGGGGATAATTATAGATGCGCAGCACAGCTGGAGTCTATGGGAACCATGCAGTTCTGGGTGTGGGAACAGAGTAGAGGAGGAAGCAGAAGTGTGGAGGAGGGAGACTGGAGAAGGGAGCCAGGGGAGAAGGCTGCGGCAGCACAAAGAGCAAGAGTGGCTCTTCTGGAACAGCAGCTCACCTTCACACACCTGTTTCATTTAACCTAAGCTCAGTGGTCTTGGAGATGAGGACACCGAATCTTGCCCTCAAGACCCCAGGATGCGCTGGGATGCACCTGCAGAAACCTGCCTCCAAGGGCAAAGAGCGTCTTTTCTGCCCACGTGGCTTTCCACGAACCTGCCGCTTTAGGGCTGAGTGCTAGGAGGACTCATGTCCAGATGGCTGACTCCATGCAGGTGCCTGTTCTGTGCGAGGTTCTCACCCATGAGGTTTCTGCAAGGTCACTGGCTGCCTCCCTGTTTTCCCAGAGCCTTTCACTTTAGAGGGTTCAATTAAAAATGGCAACCCTGAGCTGGAGGGATGGCTTAATGGTTAAGGCGTTTGCCTGCGAAGCTAAGGGACCCAGGTTTGATTCCCCAGGACCCATGTTAGTCAGATGCACAAGGGGGTGCACGTGTCTGGAGTTCGTTTGCAGTGGCTGGAGGCCCTGGCACATCTATTTTCTCTCTTTCTCTCCCTCTCTCTCTGTCAAATAAATAAATAAAAATAATTTTTTTTAAAAAAAAAAGGCAACCTGGCCGGGCGTGGTGGCGCACGCCTTTAATCCCAGCACTCGGGAGGCAGAGGTAGGAGGATTACTGTGAGTTCGAGGCCACCCTGAGACTACATAGTGAATTCCAGGTCAGCCTGGGCCAGAGTGAGACCCTGCCTTGCAAAACCAAAAAAAATAAAAATAAAAATAAAAAAAGGCAACCCTTCCTTAGAATCTGTGGTCCCAAATCCCTGGCAGGACTCAGGGTTGTGATAGTGCCCTTCTATGTACACACTAAGTGCAGAGCCATAGCACTGGCCTGAACAAGGAACAGTGAATTGAGAAGTGGGCAGGGGAGGGGTCCTTCATGTGGAGGGGCAGCTCAGATTTTCCCTGCAATGTAAACCACACCAGGCAGCGACTCTCTTCGTTTAATACAGGTATTGAATTATTCAAAAGCACTTTGATTCGGAAGCTGGTCTTCCCCACTTCTATTAATCAAATGACCAAAGCATAAATTGGCTTTCAAAGGTAGTTAAAACTGAATTTTATCCTTTAAAAAAGGAAGGAAAAAAAAAAAAAAAGATAAAGTGCCAACCACACATCTTCACAATGGAATTCCCAGGAAAGACAGATCGTGATAATAAATAGTTAAACCTTTGTATTGATAATGTGCCTGCCCATGAGCGGCTCAAAGCTTCTTTCTGTATTTTTCAATGTTCTTGGGCCTTTCAACCTGCCTGTGAGACACAGTGGGCAGGTATTGTGATCCCCATCCTATTTTCACAAGAATAGACCAGCACATAAAAATGAAATGCCTACAGCATCTCACAGAAAAACATTAGCCTCGGACACAGGTCCATTCCCAGAAAGATGGTGCTGCTGGAGAGTGAGACAACATAACAGAGCTGACTCCCACATTCAAGAACCCTCTCACTCAGGAGTCTTTTGGAATGAATGTGTTCAGCACGAGGGCTGCATGATGTTCTCTTTCTAATTATTAAACCCGCACCATGGAGGCCCATCCGTGACAGATGCCTCTGTCTGCCCTCACCACACAGGGCCAGCTTCCTGCTGGAGCAGGAGGGGAGACTTTGTGCCTCCAGGGAAGGAACCCATCAAATGCTGGGACGATCCAGTGGGTGTTTGCTCATTAATAGCCACAGCTATTTTGTTCGGAGGCCACTGTTCATGGGGAGCTGAACTAAGCATTTGGTGTAACTTGTCTTTCAAAGCTCTTTTTCCAGCCTTGTGAAGAAAGAAAGCCTCATTTTCTCTGCTGAACACCAACCTCAGAGGGCTTGATCAAATCCATGCACCTGGTAAGAGAAAAGCTGCAACTTGAACCATTGCTGGACTCCAGAGCGAACCTGTAACCATTCTCCTGGGCTCTCTGAACAGCGTGTGTCCCTACCTGAGACCATACCCATTTTCCACACCTGGGGACTACTAACAAATGCTACTGCCTATGAATGAAGTCAGTTTAGTCCTCTACACGTTCAGTGACATAGACTAGACTAGCCAGCATCAGAGCGTAGAGTAGAAAAGAAGGCTGGGGCTGGAGAGATGGCTTAGCGGTTAAGGCATTTGCCTACAAAGCCAAAGGACCCATGTTTGAGTCCCCAGGACCCATGTAAGCTGGATGCACAAGGGGCACATGCGTCTGGAGTTCATTTGCAGTGGCTAGAGGCCCTGGCGTGCCCATCCTCTGTCTTTCACTCTCCTCTCTCTCTCTCTCTGCTTGCAAATAAATAAATAAAATTTAAGAAAGAAAATAAGGCTAGCTATTGGTTTTTGAACAGACTGTCTTGAATTTGTACATGAGGGCATGTGTTTGCAATAAGTCTTACAGGATGACAATGTGCATCATGGGTCCCCACAGAAAAGCCCGGGATGCACGGATGTGGGATCCAGTCCTTTCTGTCACGCAGCATCTTCCATTTTGCCCTTCTCCCCACTCCTGGACATTTCAAAAAGACACCTTGCATCTAGGAATAGCACTCCTGGTATTAGTTGTTTGTGCTAAAGATTGACCGCAAAACCTGAACAATTTTTCTTGCAGTTCCACATGTCTCCTGGGACCTAGTTTTTATTTCATTTTTCAAATTACATGTGGGTCTCATATTGTTGGTTGCAGGGTATGTGTGTTCCAAAGTTGACAGGCAAACCCAAGCTTCTCGCAAGCATCTTATGAAAGACAAGAGGGAGGGAAAAGGCTAAGTAATTAATCAGGCAAACATTTTACTTGTTGGAGGTTTATAACTTGCAAAAGTGGAATTGGATTTGTGTCTGAGCTAAGCTGATGGACAGCTTGAAATGCACTGTCCATGGGATTTGAAGGTTTCTGTGTACACCCAAAGGTCTCTCTTCCACTCTGGGCCACAGGAACAGAAAGGAACGGATGAGGTCCCATCGCGAGGAGGAAGACTGAGTCCAGACACACATGTCTGTAAGAGAGGCTTTCAAACTTCTCTTTCCACACTCTCAGAGTCCGCGGTGACAGTAAGAGAGAAATGTGACTTTACCAGTGATGGGCAGATGAAGCGTGGGGCCACTGCCACAGCTTCTGTCATTCTCCCTCTTTCCCATATTAGTTAGTGTGGGCTCCCAGAGAAAAATGCCAAAGACTGGATGGTTTGAATAAGAGATATTTATTTCATAAGCTGCTGGAAACTAAGGAAGTTCAAAATCAGAGCGCCAGCATGGTTGGCTTTCAGTCAGAGCCCTTTTCCCAGCCATCTTTCTGCTCTGTTCTCACATGGTAGAGGCTGGTGAAGGTTTTCTGCTTTTTAAATTGTTTTTGGTTTATTTTTGTTTATGTGGTTTATTTCTGTGGTGCCAGGAAAGGGGCGCAGGCTATGCAAGTGCTCTACCACTGAATAACAACCTCCGCCTCATGCTTTTTCTTAAAAGGACACATATTCCTTTTAGATCAGTGCCTCTCTCTTGTGACCTTGTTCCACTCCAGGGGCTTCTCTAAATGTTCGACTCCACACTGAGCGTTAGTGCTTCATCCTAGGAATTAGGGAGAACACCATTAAAACCACAGGACACACCCTAAACCACAATGACCCATTTGTCCTTCATCCACAAAGGCCAAAGGTTGCAGGAGGCTCACCTTGCTGAAAGTAGGTGTTTGGGTGGAGGAAAAAAAAGGTGAAGAAGTTAGGACCATCTCCGCTTTCAGAGGAGAAGCTGGGGGTGTGTGCCGAAATTGCCTGGCAATGTTGTGGATTTCCTCTTGGGTTTCTCCCATCTGGGCAGCCAACATTTTGTTTTCCTAGGACTAAGACGTAAAATTAAAATAAAAAGCTCACACACATACATAACACAAATCTTGGGAGGGAGAGATTACAGCGGTCTTTCAGTTTCTAAATCATACATTTCAGGAATGCTTGAATTTTCAACCAATGTCATCTATGACTCTGTCATTTAAAAAAGTCACACTTTATAAAAAACGGCATAGAAAACACTTTACAAAAGCACACGTAGTAACAGCACAAGCAATTTACTGAGTAAATATAGGGAGGTGATGAAAGCTCTTGGCTCGTGTTCCCTAACGTGCCATCAGACGAGGGATTTGGAGAAAGACACACTGCTAAGGGCTTTTTGCTCTCTTGCATTCCCTGACTTCACAGAAGTGAGGGAAAAGATTCCTGATCTAAATAAGAAGATGCCTAGGGCTGGGGAGATGGCTCAGTGGATGGATAAAGCCCTTGCCTGGCAAGCCGGAGTACCTGAGTTTGGAACTCTAGGTAATATTTAAAACCTGAAATCTGGGGTTGGGGAAATGGCTTAGCAGTTAAGGTGTTTGCCTGAGTAAGCCCAAGGACCCAGGTTCGATCCCCAAGACACATGTAAGACAGATGCACAAGGGGCACATATGTCTGTAGTTTGTTTGCAGTGGCTGGAGCTCGCCCATTTGTTCTTTCTCTCTGCCTCTTCCTCTCTTTAGCAACCAACCAACTAAATAATATAAAAAGAGAAAAAAAAAAAACCTGGAAGCTGTGGTAGGGTAGACTTTGGAATCCTGGCACATCTGTAGCCAGTTGGGAGGCTACAGGAGAATTTCCTGGAAGCTCACAGGCCACCTAGCCTGGACAACATATCGTGGTGGACTCAAGGTGGAAGGTGAAGACCAATATCCAAAACATTGTGCAAACACACCATGGCATGCATGGCTCACACTCACACACTCTGAAACACTTAAAAGAAAACAAAGAAGCCTGAAGAACAGGTGAGTTGTGCTTTAAGCTAGAGATAAAAACCACATAGACTTCTGTCTGACTAAAGGCATGAGCTGCCTTAGAAGCTTCTAGAATGTTCCAGATTCTGGGAAGTCTGACCATTCGCCTGATGACGCGGAAGGTTGAGTTTCCACATCCGCCGTCCTTCCACATGCCACGCAAGGCAGCCGGAATCTGTGACCACTCTCAACTGTGGCCCAAGAACAAATAAAGAGTCCTTTCATTGAGAAAGCCATTCACAGACGCTGGGGTGGAAACCACAGCCCTGCAAAGACGCAAAGGCTTTATTAGAGCCCCAGTGAGGGGAGCGGAGGCTGCAGGCCTCGGCTTTATTAAACCGTAGCTCTTCCCCGCTGCCACCTCGTTATTGCCAGGGCTATTGTTAGTCTGAAAGAGGAGCACACGGGGCTGTGGGGAGAGCTTTAAAAAGGAAAGAGGAGTCCAAGGTCCCCCCACCAATGCATGGCAAAGCTTGTAACTAATTTCTTCTAAGACCCAGGCGGCCTGGGGAAACACAGGCACCAAGTGCTGGCAACGCTGGGGCCTGGCCTGTTCGCCGCTGCAGCCAGCATTTGAGACCGTGTCTGACAAACTGGGCGCCCTGGTGGATTTTTAAAAATAACTAGATTCTGACTTGGAGAGAGCCCATTCCTACAAGGGTTTCTAGCACCTCTCTGCCCAGAGCTTTGGGTCTTTCAAGAAAGAATGTTGCTGGCTTCCCAAAGCAATACCCCAGTTGCAAAGATATCCATAGAAAAATCTATTTTGTTGCAGTGAATTGTCTACCACACAGCAATGGCAGGGGCCTGTCCGAGTGCAAACTCCTGGAAGGGGCAGAAAGGCTAAACCTCTCTCCTCCTGTCCTCAGGTTTCCTTCAGCCTCTTTCTCTTCTTTTCTCCTCCTCCTCCTCCTTCTTCATTTTTTTTTTTTTTTTTGAGGTAGCGTCTCACTCTAGCCTAGGCTGACCTGGAATTCATTACGTCGTCTCAGGATGGCCTCAAACTAATGCTGATCTTCTTATCTCTGCCTCCTGAGCGCTGGGATTAAAGGTGTGCGTTACCATGGCTAGCTCTTCAGCTTCTTTCTTCAGATTGTAGCTGAGTAATCCAGGTGCATCCAGTCTCAGGCTCCTAGTGCTGCCAGGTGACATGGTCACCAGTGCCCACTCCTCCCTGGCCAGCTCCTGCAGGTAATATGGCCTGTGATAGCCCAAAACAAATGCGAGGGTCTCTGAGGAGTTATGGGCAGTAAGTGGTGTCTGCAGGGATGGGGGACATTTGTGTAGTGGTGTGGTCACTGGCAGGTCCCACGTGCTCTGGTAAATAATCCTCCACCTGTGCAGGCACCCCTGATTCAATGCAGATGGTCACACCCACCCACAAGAAAGAAAAGACATCAAGTCAGAAGAGGGGCTCACTGGAAAGAAGAAAGGGATCGGTGGAGGGGATGTGGAAGGGGGTTGAGACAACGTAATGGGAAGGAATTATGATGAAAAAATGCAATATAAAGAGCTGGAGAGATGGCTTAGTGGCAGTTAGGTGTTTGCCAACAAAGCCAAAGGACCCAAGTTCAATTCCCCAGTAACCCTCTCTCTTCCTCTGGTAGTTTGAATGGATGGTCTCCAATATATTCAGGATTTTATTTTTTTAATTTTTATTTATTTATTTATTTATTTGCAAGCAGAGAGAGAGAGAGAGGGAAAAGAGGCAGACAGACAGAGAGAGAGAGAGAGAGAGTGGGCATGCCAGGGCCTCTAGCCACTGCAAACGAACTCCAGTTGCATGTGCCCCTTGTGCATTTGGCTTACATGGGTTCTGGAGAATCAAACCAGGATCCTTTGGCTTTGTAGGCAAATGCCTTAACCTCTAAGCCATTTCTCCAACCCTATATTCGGGATTTTATTAAAGTTTGTAATTTAGATCTACAGAGGAGGTGTCACTGTGGGTGGATCTTAGGGTCCCTCCCTGAGGTGTGGGGGTGGATTTGGAATTCCAGTCTAAAGATATGCAAAGTGCCTGAGCTTTGCTGGAGTTCCTAAGTGTGCTTATTCATGGTATTGGTGTGGCTTGTGGCTTTTCTCTTTCTCTCTCTGCTTGACCCTTACCAGAGGGGGCAGACTTCTTTTGCCCTTATGGCACTTCCCATGGATCTGTAAGCTTTAGATCAATCCCTTCCTGTGTGGTCTGCAGGTTCATTCCAGTGACTTGGGGCTGTGTGCTATACTTCCTCCCTTTCTCTCATAAATAAATAAATAAACAAGCAAACAAACAAACAAATAAATAAATAAATACATAAATGTTGCTTTTTAAAATACCACATATAGATATGTGCATCAATACAATATTTGCATGTTGAAGCCCTATCCCCAGAATGTCACTGTGTTGGTCAGCTTTCCATTACTATGACAACATACCTGAGATAGTAAAAGGAAAGAAAGGGAATGGAATCCCTGGCCATGGCTTCTGTGGCAGAGACTTCGTGGTTGGAAGGGATGCAGTGGAACAAAGCCATTCTCCTCATGGCAGCCAGGAAGGAGAAGGGGAGAGGGAGGGAGAGAAGATGATCAAGATTCCAATGTTCCCTTCAAGGGCATTCCCCTAATTTCCTTATTCCAACAAAGTCTCGCTTCCTACAGGGTCTACCATCTCCCAACACAGGCTAATAGCCAGCTCTTTAGCATATGAACCTTCAGGGAACATTTAAGATCTAAACCATCACAGTGACTATATATGGAGACAGCCTAGCAGCAACCACAGTGTTTAAGTGAGGCAATGAGGGTTGGCCCTAATTGAGCATGCCTACTGTCCTTATATGCAGAGATTAGGACACGCACGTACAGGGCAGGCCATATGAATACAGTGAGACATGGTCACCCACAAGGCAAGAAGAGATGAGCCCTGCTAACTGACTTGCAGACTTCAGGACTTGGAGGAAACAAAGTTGTTAGTCTGCCAGTCATGCACTGTGACACGAGTTGCAGTAAACCATACATGCTAACATACTCCCTGGTTGCCATGCTAGAAAGAAGGAGAAGTTCAGATCCTGGTCCCTTCTTTTGAGAGCAGAGAGCTGCCAGAGGCCTTAGTGGATCCCTGCTCTCTCCTTGAAAGTCTGTCCCTGGATCACTTCTCCTCTATTTTCTCTATTTTTAACAAAAAATAAAAAATAAAAATTTTGAAGAACATGATTGAACTCTAATCAGCCCTTAGGGGGAATATGAGAAGAAACTGCCCCTAAGTTACTGATAGCGAAAGAACTGTAATTTTTCAAAAGTCCCCTGGGACTGGAGAGATGGTTCAGCCATTGAGGTTCAATTCCTCAGTTCCCACATAAAGCCAGATGTACAAAGTGATGCATGCATCTGGAGTTTGTTTGCAGCAGCTAGAGGCTCTGGTGCACCCATTAGCATTCACAGTCTCTCTCTCTCTCTGTCCTTACAAATAAATTTTAAAAGCCCCTTCATCTCTCCATCTGTTGCTTTATTTCTCTGAATATCAGATTTATTTGTTTGTTTGTTTGTTTTTCAAAGTAGGGCCTCACTCTAGCACAGGCTGACCTGAAATTCACTATGTAGTCTCAGGGTGGCCTTGAACTCACTGCAACCCTCCTCCTTTGCCTCCCAAATGTTGGGATTAAAGGTGTGTGCCATCCCACCTGGTCAGATTTTTTTCATAGAAAAATGCACATACTAGTTTTGAAAGATCCATGCTTCCTTCAAGTACAAACAGGGCTGATTCTGCAGTAGAGCAAACTGGGAAGAACGAAGGGATGGGAAACATAACAGAACAGAGGCCCTGCAGTGTCTGTGTTGAGTGCAAGCCTTCCCAGCCTTGGACTGCATGACCACTTGGAAGCAGCTCGCTTCTGCCCACTCCTGTCACACAAGCACAGGTCTTCTGATAGGCTCTCCTGTGGGCTCATGGCTGCTACAGACTGTTCTCCTGCTACGATTCTCAATTGCCTGATGGAAGCCATGTTCTCAAACAGAGGAAAAATCTCCTGTATCTATTGCAGAAGATGGCACCTGGTGTGGTGATTTGAATCAGAAGTCTCCCATAAACTCATGAGTTTTCAACACTTTGTTCTAGCTGATGATAATTGAGAAGCGGAGCCTTGCTGGAGAAGGTGTGTTGCTGGGGGCGGGTCTTGAGGTGTTAGAGCCCAGCTTCCCTCTTGCCAGAGCTCAGATCACTCTCTTGCTGCTTTCTGCCAGCTGCTGTGGAAAGAGGTGATGTCCAGCCTCTGCTCCACCATTCTTTCCCTGCCATGATACAATTTCCCCTTGAAAAATAAACCATTTCCTCCCATAAACTGCTTTTGGTTGGTTGTTTTGGCCTAGCAAGAAGGAACTAAGATAGCTGGGGATGAGATGGGCTTGGTGGCTCTTTGTTAAAATGATCCCCTCTGGAAAGGAGTGCTAAGATGCTAGGAGGCCTATTGGCCTACCATGATCGCTGAGCCTTCTTCAGAGAGTCTCTTGGCCTGGATACCTTAAGGAAACAAGTGAATTGAAGACCAAGACCAGGCCAAGCAACAGAGCCATGGTTATATCTCGGCACAGGAGCACTGACGCTGAGCCCTAGACCCTCAGCTCACTTCTCATGAGTGTGTGTATACTCAGAGACCCAAGCAGACAGTCAGGGCTTCCCCTTGCAAGGTGTCATTGGACAAGGTAAGGCCCAAAAAATCTCAGCCTGCATTCCTGCTCCAAACCATCAGTCAGAGTGGAACTCAGGAAAACACCTGATATGGCTGTTGCTGAAACAGAGGTTTCTCCAGTGGCCAGGAGGTCAGAAAACCTGGGATGTGGCATTGGCTTTGTTATGACACAAGCCATGCAATGCCCTGGGCCTGTTTTCCCATCTAACCAAGCAGTGGCCCATATCATTTCTGGCTCCTTCTTGCCTGTACCATTTCATCTACTCAACTCTATTTCAATACTTTTTTTTTTTTTTTTTGAGAGAGAGAGAATGGGTGCGCCAGCAGCCTCTTAGCTGCTATGAATGAATTCCAGATGCATGCGCCCCCTTGTGGGCAAGTGTGGCATCGCACCCTTGTGTGTCTTTACATCTAGCTAAACGTGGGACCTGGGGAATCGAATGGGCATTCTTAGGCTTGGCAGGCAGGCTCTTTAACTGCTAAGCCATCTCTCCAGCCCTCAATGCTCTTTTTTTTTTTTTTTTTTTTTTTGGTTTTTCGAGGTAGGGTCTCACCACTCTGGCCCAGGCTGACCTGGAATCAACTTTGTAGTCTCAGGGTGGCCTCGAACTCACAGCGATCCTCCTACCTCTGCCTCCCGAGTGCTGGGATTAAAGGTGTGCGCCACCACGCCCAGCTCAATGCTCTTTTTAGACAAGCAAATCCTGGGGCCAATTGGAAAGTTTGGGGTGTTGACTTGGTTTCCACATGCTGCACCCCTGCTCTCCTGCAGACGGGCTGCTCCATCAGCTGTTTGTGCTCCTGCGCACTGACTCACCCATCATTGCAGATGCTCGGCTTTTGTTGGTGGTGCTCAGTTCTCTGGCAGACATGGCTGCCTCCCAAATCTAGAGGTATGCTGAATTACAAGCCCTGTGTTTCTCTTGGAAGGCAACACACGAATCACAGAACCGCAAATTGGATTCTTCTGTCAATGTAGTCGAACTGTTTGTGTGTTTATAAAAAGAAAATAAAAAGTGGGTGCAACATATTTCTGTTTGGTAAAGTCTGTATTTTTAGACATTCGGATTACTTTCACATGAGGTGCAAACACAGTTTAAAAAAAAATCCTCCAGTTGGTGTAATTTGTTCAAGAGGCAAGCCAGGTACAAAAGTTTTTGTTTTTCATTTTTCTAGAAACTTCTAGAAAGGTATTTTTTTCTCTTCATGGCAATTTGTTGAATGAGAATGACTATGGCCATTCTGTGCCAAGGTTAGGAATCATAATATGTCTAATCCTTAAACAACCCCCTAATAGCAGTCTCTGCTGTGCCCATTTTGTGGATAGGAAATTGGAGTCCATGGGAGGTGGGTTGTTTATTCAAGGTCATCTGGATGGGAACTTGATGGGCATGTGAGTTGAAGCTAACTTCAAATGCCTATGCTTTCTCTATTCTCATATATATATATATATACACACACACATATATGAGAGAGAGAGAAAGAATGGGTGTGCCAGGGCCTCCAGCCACGGCAAACGAACTCTAGATTCATATGCCTCCTTGTGCATCTGGCTTACGTGGGTCCTGGAGAGTTGAACCTGGATCCTTTGGCTTTGCAGGCACACACCTTAACCACTAAGCCATCTCTCCAGCCCAAGCTTTCTCTTTTTTATATGCTACCTAGAAGGGGAGAACGGGTTAGTAACTCAGATGGCATGGAACATGCCAGGAACTCTCAAAGAGTCAGTGGCTTCTGTTTTCTTTACAAAGCACGAAGAGGGCTCAGACCTGTTCTGAGCATGAAGCCCTGTGAGGATTAGAAGTTACTCCCTCCAGGTGACTGTAGCCCAACATGCAAACAGCAAAACATGGAGAGGAGAGGCTGAGACCAGCTCTGAGTTTGATGCCATGTATGCTCATTTGAATGTGTGTGCCCCACAGACTTGTAGTTTTATTAAAGCTTGAAACATGGGTCTGCAGCTGCCCGACTGGAGGAGATGTCACTGGGGTGAATCCTGGAGTCTAGCCCTAAGGTGTTTGGGGGCCAGATCTGATTTCCTGCCAAAAATGTATGCAGAGTGGTTGGAACTGTGGCAGAGTCTCTGCTGTCTGCTGCTAGTCTTTACAAATATTTTATTTATTTATTTATTTGAAAGCAGAGAGATAGAGAAAAAAGAGACAGACAGAATGGGTGCCCCAGGACGTCCAGCTGCTGCAAACAAAAGTCAGACATGTGCGGCTCTTTGTGCATCTGGCTTTCTGTGGGTACTGGGGACTAGAACCTGCATCCTTTGGTGTTACTGGCAAGCACCTTAATCATTAAGCCATCTCTCCAGCCCTTCTCCTTCATCTTGATCATTGGATTGTTATTATTATTTACTATGATTAATGACATTACTGTTCTCATTTCTGTGACCAAATACCTGAAAAGAAGCAGCTGAAGGGAGGAAAGGTTATTCTGGCTCATGATTCGAAGGGATGAGGTCCTGCATGGAAATAAAGGCAAGGGGGCAGGAGAACGAAGTGCATGCATCAAGAAGCAGAGAAAAAGGAACACTGGTGCACAGCTGGCTTTCTCTTTTTCCCTCCTTTTATTCAGCCAGGGTCCCTAGTCCATGGCACGGTGCCAGCCATGTTTTGGGTTTTGGGTAGGTCTTCCCTTCTCAGTTAATTCTCTCTGAAAATGCTCTGGAAGACACGCCCAGAGGTCTGTATCCTCAGGGCATCTGAATCTGGTCAAGTTGAAAATGAAGATTCCCCATCATGATTAACTAAGCCCAAACATTTTAGCTCAATGGTAATGAAAGCAGAGACCTGGGGGTGGGGGGCGGGGAAACAAAGGAAGAGAAAGGAGTGGGCAGAGGCCACCAGTCAAGGGTGAAGATCAGACTGGCAATCAAATCATCAGCAGCAAGATCTGTTTCTCTAAGGCAACTTGAACTTTCTTTGGGCCAGTGTAGTCACAATAAGAATGATGGAGTGCCTCTTTCCTGGCTATGAGCCAGCTCAACCCTGGGAAGTGCGGTCAGTCTCTCTAAGTGAACTTGACATCTGGAAAGAGAGCTAAACCTCTTCAGCGGGAGGACGTGTTTCCATCTGCCCATGAACCTGTTTGCAAAAGAAAAACGAGAAAGGTAAATATTTGAACGTCATAAGCTAAATAATGGTGATAAATAATGTCGTCTTCTTCTGGTCTTTACCGTCTGCCATCAACAGGTAGCTAGTTGTGTGTTCATCCCCAGCCCCCCCGTCTCCAGTCCAGCAGCTGGGTAACGGTTGTTAGGTCTGCCTTTCTGCCCTCACCAAACTGTTTGCACGCTGGGCTACATTCACCAGGCAGGAGTTACTTCTAGTGCTCACATGATGTCAGTTCTGTGTTGCTGAGATGGACCATACACAGTTTATGTGAGGAAGGGGTTTATTTCAAGCTTATAGATCCAGGGGAGATTCCATCTCTACAGAAGAAGCTGCTTCCATACATCTAAGCAGAGAGGAATCGTCCCTAGCCAACAAATCCAAACAAACAGCAAACGCAACACTGGCAGCACAGGCTGGAGAGATGGCTCAGCAGTTAAGGCGCTTGCCCGCAAAACCTAATGACCCAGGTTTGTTCTCCAGTACCCACGTAAAGCCAGATGCACAAAGACCTGCATTTATCTGAAGTTTGTTTGCAGTGACTAGAGGCTGTGGTGTGTCCATTCTCTCTCACTTTCTCTCTCTCTGCCCCCCTTTTTTCTCTCCCTGACAAACAAATAAAATATTAAAAAGAAAAGATAGAGGAGAAGACGACAGAAGAGAATGCCTGCTCCCAGCAGATGCTCATCTACAGAGGAGTACACTGAGGCTGGAGAGGCAATAGCACTTGTTCAAGGTCCTCTGGAATCCACGTTCACATGCACGTGATCTGGTTACTTCAGCGAGCATGGGAAGCCCATGAGATGGGCACAGCTGGAGAGTCAGGGAGGGGAGTCCATAGTCAGCCCTTGTAGTTACCGTCTCATTGCTGGCACAAAGGACCTTATCAAAAATTGCTGATGGGAGGACAGGATTTATTTTGACTTATAGTCTCGAGGGGAAGCTCCATGATGGCAGGGGAAAGGATGGCATGAGCAGGGGGTGGACATTACTTTTCCCACAGCAGGGGGAAAACAGCAGCAGGAGAGTGTGCCCAGTGCTAGCATGGGGAAGTTGGTGACAACACCGCTAAACCCGCTCCAACAATATGCCTTCCCCAGCAAACTCCAAAATTGCCATGCACTGGGGATCAAGCATTCAGAACACATGAATTTATGGGGGACCTCTAACTCAAACCACCACAGGCCCTCCTTGTAGTCTAGCAACTTGGGGTCAGGATCCACCCCAGAGTTTAACGTGGATAGCTATTTCAAAAGTGTTTGTTTTAGGAATGGATAATTTAACTTATGCATAAAAAAGAATGAGATTGCAAAGATGAGTGGGAGGGGGAGCCCACACAAGAGCAGAAGGTGGGTAGGAGGGGGAGACAGGGAGGAAGGAGGGCTGTGGAATGTATTGGAGAAATCAGCTGTTTACATCGCATCCTATAAATAAAAAGTCATTGGCGTTCTTGATCATCCAAGTGGGATGTGCGAGAAGCTCCACATCAGGCAGAGCTGTGATGGAGATGGACAAGACTTCTGGTCGCTGGCAGGAGAGTCCCATGAGTGGTTTGGAGGCGCTAGCTGGTTTATTCTTTCCCTTCAGCTCCCCACTGGAGAAGGGGCCTCATCTTCTACGGGGAAGGATGGAAACTAACTTTTTGTGCCTCTGACAAAATACTTGAGACGTCCCATTTCTAAGGAGGAAAGCCCATTTTGGTCAGTTTCAGAGGCTTCAGTTCAGGGTCAGTCAATGTCATCATTCCGGGCCTGTGGTGAGGCAGACCATCCTGTGGGGAGGGTGTGGTGGTAAAATGGCTCCTGTAGTAATGGCCAGAAAGCAAAATGGAGAAGAGGCCGGGACATTGCCCCAGTGATGCGTTTTCCTTCTGCTGACCTGTCTTTCTCTTTCCTTTCTTCTTCTCTCTTCTTTTATTCCACTTTGTGCCCTGGTGAGCAGTTTCTGTAGAGGCTGGAGCCCTTCCCAAGGAGCACAGCCTCAGGTGCTGTCGAGCACTCCCCAAGCACCTATTAATTAACCCATAACATCATCTCTCATGACTGAGGCTTAATTAGAAAACGAGCCTTGAAAAAGGAGCCATCAGGGTGGAGAGATGGCTCAGTGATTAAGTGCATTTCCTGTGCAAATGTGAGGGCCTTAGGGGGCCTGAGACCACCAGTTCAAATCTGCAGATCCCATGCAAAACAGCCACGCGTGCCTATAATCCCGGTTCAACAGAGAGAGAGAGAGAGAAGGAATCTTTGGAAACCCAAAAGCTCTAGAAGGCAGTTAAAAAAGAGAAAGAGGGGCTGGAGAGATGTCTTAGCGGTTAAGGCGCCTGCCTGCTAAGCCTAAGAATGCTGGTTCCAATCTCCAGGTCCCACGTTTAGCCAGATGCAAAGTGAGGCAAGGGCACAATGCCACACTTGACCACAACGGGGCGCACACATCTGGATTTCGTTCACAGCAACTGAGAGACTGCTGGTGCGCCCATCTCTGTCTCCCTCTCCCTCTCTGTCTATCTCTCTCTGTGTCTCTCTCCAAAAATAAATAAAAAATAATTTAAAAAAAAAGAGAGAGAAAGAGCCAAAGACTATGGCTAAAAAACAAAAGTGCAGGCGGAAGAGCAATGGAGTAATGGAATGGATTACACACACAGGCACACGCATGCACACACACGCACGCACAGAACACATCAGATGGGATGGCTGGGAAGAGTAGGAGGTAGGAGCAGGCACTACTCCAGCTCAATGTGGAAAAGAGGATGGGATAGTTTAGTGACTTTGAGGAATGCTGGGTTTGGCCAGATACTGGTGACAAGGGTTAGCCAACCCCAGGAAGGCAAGTTGAATGGGACTTCTGTAAGTATCAGGGGGCGTGGATTTCAGCCAGCTTCCAGACAGATCACCATGACATGCATAAGAGCTAAGAAAAATAATAATAGTAAGAATTAACAGGGAACCAGGTGTTTGAGCCCCTCTCTTTAAGCGTCTGTAACGTAGGTTTACCAGCAAAAGCAGTTAAGTTCATCCAGGCACGTTTCATGTTTGCAAAACTGAAAACAAAACAACTAAATTTGGAACCACAGTCCTTTCCCCCTTCAAACCAGAAGACAGTTTGATAGGGTGACAAGAGCCTGCTTTGCCCACCCACGTGACTTTCTGTCACTGGGGCAGAAAGCCCGTCACTCTGGAGCTTTGAGTTGATGGTTGATTGACTCTTTTACCTTTGGGTTGGAAGCATGGCAGAACATTGTGTGTCAAATGCGTGGTAGTACAAAGCTGCCTATGCAACAAAGAGTGACGGGAAGGGCAGAGTTTCCAGACTGCCTTCAAGGGCAACACCCCAATGACCTAACTGTCTTCCACCAGGTTCCATCTTCTGTCCGGAGCACCACAGGCTGTGACTAAGCCTTTAACACACAGATGCTTGGGAGACATTTAAAATCCAAACACCATCCCTGACCTGTGTCTTATACACTGGGAGCTGGGGGTGGGGGTGGGAATGCTGTGACAATCTAAGCCACTCTTCTCAGGAGGCCAGGATGTGTGACCTCAAAAACTTGGACGGAAGGATTATTTTGAGCTGAAGGCAAACACAAGGAAATCTCTCCGTCCCTTGTCATGTGTCCAAAACCAGGGCAAATCACAAAGCCAAAGGTCTCCCTCCTGTGCCAGGCAGGAAAGAAGTAGTCATCACGGAAGGCCTTCTGCAGCCTGCAGATGGTACCAGAGGAATCTGCAAGCAAGATTCACTAGCCAGTCATTATCTATTGTTTTTTTTTCTTCCCTCAAGTTACTGTCTCTAGTTACTCAGTATTTTCCATTGTTACATCACTTCTCAGAAGTTTACTTTTCTTTGACAAGGGGATGGTGGTGGGCACCTTTCATCCCAGCACTCAGTAGGCAGAGTAGGAGGATCACTGTGAGTTTGAGGTCAGCCTGAGATTACATAGTGAATTCCAGGTCGGCCTGGACTAGAGTGAGACCCCCCCCCCCAAAAAAAAAAAGAAAATGACTTTTTTGTTGAAGATGTTAGGATAGCCTGAATTCAAAGGACTAACCAGTATTTCTTAATTGTGTTTATATTTGTTTATTTGAGAGAGATAAAGAAAGAAAGAGGCAGAAAGAGAGACTGGGCATGCCAGGGCCTCTAGCCATCTGCAAACAAACTCCAGACACATGTGCTACCATGTGCATCTGTCTTATGTGGGTACTGGGGAGTTGAACCTGGGTCCTTAGGCTTCTCAGGCAAGTGCCTTAAGCCAGTTCTCCAGCCCTTCAGACAGTATTTCTTTTCTCTCCATCTCCTATGACTATCTAAAATATACGTGACAATAGACTTCTTTAGGTTATTTTAATCATAAATCTGTTTTTTGTTACGGGGGTCCATCCCAGCTGAGAACACAAAGGCATAGATGACAGCCCATTTTCCCTCCACTGTACTTTTCTGAGGTAGGATGTTCTGTGTCTGGACCAAAGACCTCACTCTCCTAGGAAAAGGAGGCCATAGCAGAATGGGGGGGGGGTGGATGTTGGTCCTGTGCACACTATTTGTGAGAGAGAGATGAACATGGTCCTATTCAGGCTGGTTATCTTCATATTTATAAAGACATGATCACGTGATGGGCATTCAGTGATCAGGAAGCAAAAAGCTAAATAATTACAAGGCAATTAATGGTTTCTGATGCAATACAACATACAAAACCTCTCCACTATTTTGAATGGCTCTAAATTTAAAAAAAAATTTTCTTATTTTTCTTTATTTATTTGAGAGAGAGAGAGAGAGAGAGAGAGGGAGGGAGAATATGGGTGCACCAGGGCCTCCACCTGCTGCAAATGAACTTCAGATGCATGCACCCCCTTGTGCATCTGGCTTACATAGGTCCTGGGGAATTGAAACTTGGTCCTTTGGCTTTGTAGGCAAGCACCTTAACCACTAAGCCATTTCTCCAGCCTGGCTCTGAAATGTTTTTATAAAGAGTTTATTTATTTTATTTATTCATTTATTTTGAGACAGAGAGAGGGAAAAAGGGAGAGTGAGAGTGAGAATGGGTGCGCCAGGGCTTCTAGCCACTGCATACGAACTCCAGACGTGTGTGCACCCTTGTGCATCTGGTTTACGTGGGACCTGGAGAATCGAACTGGGGTCCTTAGGCTTTGCAGGCATGTGCCTTAACCGCTAAGCCATCTCTCCAGCCCTGAAATTTTTGGTACCACTATTCTAAGTGTTTTTTATACATGCACAATATTAACCAACTTACTGAAATGGGAGTTTTGGGGTTCCTTTCTAATATACCAATATGCCAATGTACCAATAAATTTAGGGTACTCTGGATTCTTGTCTTTTGAGTTAAAAAATTAAAGTCCATCGACCAGAGGGTAAAGTTTAGAGAGACTTTATTAGATTAAGAGAAGGGAAGAAAAGAAAGTGCAGAGAGCATCTGCCACGTGGAGGGCAGGAGGGGGTAGAGAGTCCATGGGGGAGTAGAGGTTGGGGGTCTCCCCTCATCTCAGCCTGGCTGGGCTGAAACAGAGAAGGCTTACCAGAACCTGGAAGCTCAGGAACCAGCCAAGAGAGAGGCCAGCCACCCGGTAAGCATCTACTTATAACCTTATTGTGGTGGGCTTCACCTTCAGACTCAGGTGAGCCAGAGTGAGGACTGATTGGTCTGGGCTAGGGGCTGGCTCAAGAATGGGCCAGCCATGAAACCAAATTTTGGGGCTGAGCTTAACCAACTACAATGCCAGGATCAGGTTTGAATCCTAGGAAAGGGGAACTCCCTCCCAGGAGGAGCTCAGGTTGTTTGTGGAAAAACAGATTTAAGGAACTCCTCTAGGCAAGAGATAAGGACAGGAGAGATCCTTTTCTGATCTCTAATAAAGTAGAGATTGCAAGGACAGACTGACGGACATTTCTGCTTCTTACATTCAGGGTCAAGTCATGCTAAACTATCTAACAAAGCTACCTGACTCCCTCTTGTTATATCATTTTGCCTACACAGTAAAATTTCCTTATTTGAGGCCAAGAATTTTGGAATTTATATTAATTAGAAGACAATGATTGTATTGGATAAAAAGTTTGGATGAAGAAATGCAATTTAGAAATCTGTACTTTTATGAGCACTGCGCATGTGACACCATGTTTGTGTAAGCCGTAATCTCACATTCATTTAAGCCAATTTTCTTTATTAGGGCTTCATTCATTTCTGAGTTTGTAGCATCTGTAGCATATAACATAATTATCAGAATTTCTTTTAACAAATGCCCGAGTTAGAATGCTCCATAAGAATGGTTTCAAGGGGCAAGGATGTAGCTCAGTGGTAGAACATGTGCTTAGCATGGGCCAAGCTCTAAATCCAACACACACACACACATACACACAGGCACACACACTTCAAATGAAAGCATGGTCTCCTGTATTTGACTGTGTTTACTCAGAACTGGCTCCTCAGAAATTTCCTTAGCCATGCGACACTTTGGGAAGATGTTGTTATTCTTCAAGGTGACAGACTTGAAGCCAGGTGGCTGTACATGCAGATAACCTGTTCTTTTCAGACCCACAATATACACTTCGCTTCCTGCCACAGCAGCTTCCAGAGCCTGAACACGTATCTTGTTGGCTTTGGACGCAGCTACTGTTTTTTTTTTTTCTCTATAGGAACCACAGAAAGCTGAGCCTATAACCTTCCTTTTACCTCAGCCCTAGAGCAGGTAGGTTCTATGAAGCTCTGGTTAAGAAGGCTCCAGGAAACCAAATGGCTCCTTCCCCTGAGAGGTCGTCTTCTAGCGTGCCCAGGAACCACCACGGGTCTGGATTAGACTTGCTGTCTGTTAGTGCACTTCAAGGCCTGAGTTTCAGTCCTAGCTCTGATAGTTATTGCATTATAACCTTTAACACGATTCGGAACATCTCGCAGGCCATTTTCCCAAACACAGAATAAAAAAATTAATTGGAGAGTCTGAGAAGGATGAGAGAGAATACACACACACACACACACACACACACACACACACACACACACACGGCATGCAGTGTCAGAAAAGCAAGCATTTGAGAAAAGGAACCCTTTTTATTATCATAGCACTTCCGACCCTGTGCTACAATCATGCCTGTCTGTCTGCCCTTCAGAAAACTGTATTTTTGTTTTGTTTTGTTTTTCGAGGTAGGGTCTCACTCTAGCTCAGGCTGACCTGGAATTCACTATGGAGTCTCAGGGTGGCTTGAACTACAGCGACCCTCTACCTCTGCCTCCCGAGTGCTGGGATTAAAGGCGTGCGCCACCATGTCTGGCTAAACTGTATTCTTTCATAACAAACATTTCTCTACTGATGGACTTGGTTTTTTTTTTTTTTTTTTTTTTGAGAGAGAGAGAGAGAGAGAGAGAGAGAGAGAGAGAGAGAGAGAATGGGTGCTCCAGTGGCCTCTCAGCTGCTGTGAATGAACTCCAGACACATGCGTCCCCTTGTGGGCAAGTGCTGGGTTGCATCCTTGCATCACTTTGTGTCTGGCTAAACGTGGGACCTGGAGAATTGAATAGGCGTTCTTAGGCTTAGAGGGCAGGCACCTTAACCTCTAAGCTATCTCTCAGCCCTACTGATGACTTTTAAACAAAATTTGGCACAGAGTAGATGTTACATAATTTTTGAATGAGTTGATCCATAAACCATTAGGAATTATTGAATACATCCTTAAAGAGCCTGGGTGCTTGGCTTACTCTATTGTTCAGCACACCTGTTTCTTGGGGAGCTGGTGGAGATTAGAGACCATTCTAAACAGAAGAAGTCAGAAAAAAGGGGTATGTTTAGTTTCTAAAGAAACTAGACTTGATATTTTGGTCCTTACCATGTAGACTGCCTACTGTATACAGTGCCAATGTTTCTGGTATGAGAATCCAGCCAGACACAGTTTATGGGAAGAAGGGATTTATTTCAAGCTTACAGATCCAGGGGAAGAAGCTGGCTCCCATTCATAAAGCTAAGCAGAAAGAGAAACCACCAGCCAGAAAACACCAAAATGTAGCAAGCAAGGACCCCACCAGAGCCCAGACTGCTTTCCACACCTCTGAGCTGGAATCAGCTCTTCCCCCAAGGAAACACCCCCCAGTGACACCTCCTCCCGCCAGGCGGCTGGAGATCTAAGTTACAAGCTTAATCTAACTCCCGAGTCTTTAGGGGACATGCTACTACATTCAAACCACCACACTGCCTATAATTAATGATAAACCTCAGTGGCGCACGTCTTTAATCCCAGCACTTGGGAGGCAGAGGTAGGAGGATTGCCGTGAGTTGGAGGCCACCCTGAGACTACATAGTGAATTCCAGGTCAGCCTGGGCCAGAGTGAAACCCTACCTCGAAAAACCGAAAAAAAAAAGCCCTCACTATACACAGGACATCAGTAACTGGCTAGCATGTGGCTTGGAATGTCATATGCCAAGAAGTAGAGTAATAGATCACAGATTTTCCCTCCCTTGACCGCTGGGCCTTTCTCGTTTAAAGGAAAGACAGTTTTCCTTCCAATCACCATTTAAGGGAAACATTTTGACCTTACAGAAACTTGCAAAATAAATAACTGTTGGCATCTCCTTGGGAAGAAGAGAAAAACCCCAAAGCTTTGATAGATGTTAAACTGCAGTCCTCCCGGGATGTTCTCAATGGCTCATAAATACAGCCGGCGGGATATTGCCTATGTGTGTTTTCCACTTCCCTCACCTTTGAGGTTCTGTTCTGGCCCCTGGAGAATCAATACACACAATAACAAAATTGCTGATGTATTAATCTTTTTGCTGACCTAAGCTTTTTTTTCTTTCCAAAATGGGAATAGAGCTAGGAAAGAAAGTGAAATCTAGACCACTAAGACAGTAATGAGGAGAAAATTTCATTTGCACACTTTAAGAAATATATGAAGTATTTTCTTTTTCCAGCCTCACTGAGGTGTCTTGATAGAGTGTGCTGACTGGCCTGTAGCCATGAACTTAGTTTACCATGAGTATCTGCTTCAATCCTGGTTTTATGACCTTAAAAAAGAAAAAACAACTCGTTCCTCCTGGTGAAATCAGGACTAGAAGTTCCATTAGAACAATGAGCCATGATCATTGTCACAAGGTTTTCATTACTGAGATGTATGCTATCATTCTGCAGTTCCCCTTAAAGATAAAACCTCAGCTCATTTTTCTTAGTTGAGAAAGCAAGATCCTTTAAAATATATATATATATATATGATTTATTTAAGAAAGAGAAAGAGGGAGAGAGAGGGAGAGATCGAATGGGCACACCAGGGCCTCCAGCCACTGCAAAAGAACTCCAGATGCATGCGCCCCCTTGTGCATCTGGCTTAAGTGGGTCCTGGAGAGTCGAACAGGGATCCTTTGGCTTTGCAGGCAAACGCCCTAACGGCTAAGCCATCTCTCCAGACCTGTTTGTTTTTGTTTTTTTTTTTAAGACACATTAACAGGAGAAAAACAAAAATGTACTGACATGCATTTCTCATATGCACAGAGGAGGTACCCCAGGGAAGTGAGTGGATCTTGAGTCGACCTCAGGGTGGGCGTTGGTTTTGGGTTATGACACAATACTTTGTTGAAACTAAGAATGGAGGGTGTGGGGTAAGGCCAGGTCCGGGAAGATAATCAGGAATATATGGTAACCAAGAGCCAGGTTTTCTACCTGCTGGTCAGTTCTGCAAATTACTTTTTTTCTAATGGCCTGCTTCTCAACCGGTGGGTTGTGATCCACAGAAGGAAGTGTAACTGAATGAGGGCATGAAAACTTTGCCAGCAATAAATGGTTTCCAAATATGCAACAACGAAAAATTAATTCAAAATCAAACACATAATAAATCTGAGGTGTTTCTGGCAGCTCTTGCCTATGTCTCATCGCGCAATCACACTGCAGCCTTGGTTTGAAATGTGCATGTTCACTTCATGCTGCACACGCCATCCCACTACACCACGCCAACAAATGCTGCTGAAACACCTCAGTTCAGATAGAAGATCATTGTGTGTTATGAACTGAAGTTTTTGACTGTTCATACAAGGTTTTCTACTCTTATGAAAACATAATGGTTTCATTATGGGAAACAAAGATTTTTAATATTTACCTACATGGTATTCAGCATGTAAGTATCAAATCAGCACGTCTATGGACTTTATTGTATTAGAGTATTTTATTTTCAAAATTACCGTTTGAGTAAGTTTCACTTAAAAATATTAGATGAAGTCGGGATTGGGATTAAGACAGAATTTCCAACCATTTGTGAAATGGCCTTGAGCATACTTCTTCCATTTTGTACTCCATATTTATGTAAAAAAAGGGGTTCTCAGTATTGTCAATTATAATAATAAAAATATCAATCAATTCTGAAAAACCTTGAAGATGCTCTGTGTCTGACATCAAATACTCAGCCAAGATTTAATTCTTTATGTGAAAATCAACAAGCACACACATCTCATTAGCATGCAGATTTGCTTTCATCTTTAATAAATCATAAAAGTGTCTGCATACCAAAGAATTATTTTAAATTACATTGTTTTATGATGTCTTATCAGTAAATGTTTGATTTGTATAACTTTTTAATATCCTATATACCTTGGTCTTATGAAAGTTTCTTGGGTGAGAGAGGTGGGAAATGGAATAAGGTGAAGGACCTCTGGGATAACTCATTCACTTTTCTGCTGAAAATTAAGAAGTTAATGTGTTTTGCTTGAACCCAAGAGCTGTTACTCTTACACAGAATTCAAAAAGTAATTTATTTTCTTTACTCATTGCAACACTGGTCTCCCCACACCAGATGGAGATCAGGGTTTTGATCATTGTGCATCATCACACTGAGGGGCTAAGAGAAGCAGAAACTTCCTTTCTGCCCTGTCAGCCTCTAGCCTGGAATAAGAAATTAAAGGGCAACAGAGAAAATGATCTTGAATTGTTGGCATCACTGAATCGATGTAATTTCATCTTTGGGCGTGAAGCTGGGTCAACTTAAATTTTTCTCAAGCCATTTGTTCAGGATGAAAAGTTCTTGCGCCAGAAATATGTAAGTATAATCAACAGAATGGATTAGATCCTGGGGAAAGCATATTATGGCTTGTCACTGAGTAAAATTAACATGTATTTTTAATAAGTCTGTAATTACTTATTCTACAACAGACCATATGGTCTATTCACTTTCCATGGACTCAACCACTTAAGCCCATAACTGCTATTTAGTTTTAAACACATACACATGCCTACGCCCCTTTCCTCAAGAAAACAAAGGAATCGCATTTTGAACTTTAAACCATTCCCTCAAGGAGTAAACATTCAAATTACTATGAAAGCAAGGAGTTTTACACTTGTGTTTACAAAGCCGCAATGACACATTTTTTTGCCCTACCTCAGGCCTTCTTTGCTTTTCAACAATGTGGACTGAGCGCAGCGTGTGTGGACCGTGGACTGAGCGCAGTGCGTGTGGACCGTGGACTGAGCGCAGCGCGTGTGGACCGTGGACTGAGCGCAGCGTGTGTGGACTGTGGGCTGAGCAGCGTGTCTGGGCCGTGGACTGAGCGCAGCGCGTCTGGGCCGTGGACTGAGCGCAGCGCGTGTGGGCCGTGGGCTGAGCGCAGCGCGTGTGGGCCGTGGACTGAGTGCAGCGTGTCTGGGCCGTGGGCTGAGCGCAGCGTGTTCATGCTGAGTCTGCATCTGATAATGCTGGGTTCTTTCTTTTTGTGAATTTTTGCACCACACCTGGCATTGGCATTTCAATGGAACCATTGTTTTATTGCTATATTAAAATTCGATTTAATTGGGAAACAGGGAACTTCTGCTGCTCTCAAGGAGAAACTGGGTGTATGTTCTCCACTTGTAGATAACGTCCTTTCAGAAAGCCTTGTTCTGATATTCTCATTGAAGTGGGACATAGAGACAGGAGGAGCCCCTCATTCTGAGGTTTGGCTGAAGCCCCTCCCTGGCTGAGAATCAAGAATTCCAGCATAGTTAATGACATTTGCCCATGGCCTCTTCCCTCCCAGCTGTACCATTGCAGTTTTCTAGGAATGTCATATGTCCTAAATCCATAGTGGCTCCTGGATTTTTAAAAAGTTTTAAAATTATTTTATTTTTATTTATGTATTAGAGACAGAGAGAAGGAGATGGGATTTATTTTATCAGATTGTAATCCTATCCAAGCACCTCAGGAAAAGCCAACACCCACACCGAAAATTGTCTTATTCTTTCCCTGGGCACCTCTGTTAGACCCTTGTGTAAAACCTATGTTGACACTGTCTTTTGATAAACCCCACCTTGGCTTCATACCTGCTCTGCTTGACTTTTTTTTGTATGTTGTGGACTAGGCTCTGGATTGACCTGAGTGGAGGTCTCTAACTTATTTATTAAAGGAACTCCTCAGGCTGCTGGGGGAGGGTGAGGGGAGTGCTGGGCTGGTTCTCTGGCTGTGCCATCTCTGATACTCAGGAACATACTGAGAGGCACACATTTTATAGCTTCACTTGGGATATTATTATTGTTATTATTATTATTATTATTTTGGTTTTTCGAGGTAGGGTTTCCTCACACTAGCCCAGGAATTCACTATGTATTCTCAGGGTGACCTTGAACTCATGGCGATCCTCCTACCTCTGCCTCGAGTGCTGGGATTAAAGGAGTGTGCCACCACACCAGACTTTCACTTGGGTTTTTTAAAAACTGCAACTAGGCAGTACCCTAAGTTTTTCTTTTCTTTTTTTTTTTTTCCCCACTCAAAAAGACTGCATAACTCATTGTTTGGCTATTGTTAAAGTGGTAGTTTGATTTAGATGTCTCCCATAAACTTAGGTGTTCTAAATGCTAGGTCCCCAGCTGATGGCAATTTGGGAATTGGATACTTCTGGAGGCAGTGTACTGTTGGGGGCGAGCTAATAGGTATTACAGCCAGCTTCCTCTTACCAGTGTTTTGCACACTCTCCTGCTGCTGTTGTCCACCTTATGTTGGCCAGGAGATGATGTCCACTTTCTGCTCATGCCATCTCTTTCCCCTTCCATTGTGGAATTTCTTCTTGAGTTTGTAAGCCAAAATAAACTCCTTCCTCCCACAAGTTTCTCTTGGTTGTTGTTTTCTGCCAGCAACTGAAAGCTAAACGCAATAGTTATCTCACAGTGATTCCATGTTAAAATTTCTATCTTTCTGATATGGAAATTTAGGGACAGCCATAGAGCCTTCTCAGCACTCGGTCGGGCTCTGACTCAGGAGTTAGGGTGCCAGATGCTCGAAGTTATACAAAACTTCCACTGAGCCAGTGCATCCAGGTTCTTGTCTTGTGAACTTGAAGAATGAAATCCACAAACCAGAGAGAGTAGGGTTTAGAAAGATTTTACCATAAAGTTTAAGAAAAGGAAAAGTTCCTGTATAGCAAGAGAGGTCCTGAGCCAGATCTCCATGAGGTCTCTGGTTGGATTTTTTTTTTTTTTTTTTTTCTGGATGGAGGATGACCTTGTAAACCCAGTTTCCATACCAGGTGTCTAGGTGCCCTGAAATCTTTTTAATGCATGGTTTCTAGGGGAACTCCTTTAGGAGAAAAGTAATAATGAGAGACCAGACCCTTCTGGCATTTCTGGCCTCCAGCAAGGTGGAGGCTATGAGGACCCCTTTAGGGACAAAAGAGATCAGGAAGGATTGGACCCCAACTTTCAGGCTTGAGGACATTTCCCACTTTTAGCTAAGAAAGAAAAAAACTATCTCAGGGCTGGAAAGATGGTTTAGCAATTAAGATGTTTGCTGGCAAGGCCAAAGGACCCAGGTTTGATTTCCCAGGACCCATGTAGATGCAGAAGGTGGTGCGTGTGGGTGCATGTGTCCGGAATTCTGTTGCAGTGGCTAGAGGCCCTGGTACACCCATTCTCTTTTTCTTTCTCTCTCTCCCCCTATATCTGCCTCTTTCTTTCTCTCTCTCTCTCTCAAATAAATAAATAAAAATAATATTTTTTTTAAAAAAGGAGGGTTTTGATTTTTTTAAAAAAGCTATTTCAGGGTGCTCTTACCCACAATTGCCTAGCCAATTTCTATCTCCCATTTAACATTTCAATGCATTTGAGAGATGAATAAATGTCAATCAGAGGGATAATCAGTCAATTTTAGACAATTAGATATTTAAAAAATGTATTGGGTGATCTTTTGCAAAAAGTATTTTATTTATTAACTCATTTTCTTGAGAGAGAGAGAATGGGCACACCAGGGCCTCTAGCCACTGCAGCTGAAACACATGCACCCACATGCACCACCTTCCTGCATCTGGCTTTATGTGGGAACAGGGAAATCAAACCTGGATCCTTTGGCTTTGCAGGCAAGTGCCTTAACTGCTAAGCCATCCTTCAGCCCTAGATGATCTTTTTTAAGACAAAATCTCATTTATCCCAGGCTATTCTCATACTGTAGCCAAGGTTGACCTTGAACTTGGGTGTGTGCGTGTGTGTGTCTCCTGAGGCAAAGAATTGCACCAAGGACACATGGTAAGGAATAGAAATAGAGACAGCTTATGAAGAAAGAGAAAAAGCACTCTGAGAATAGAAGTGGCCTAGTTGCTGGAAAAAGAAAGGTCTCTGCTCAAAAACTGACCTTGCAGTTCTGATCTTCCTGTCGCCACCTCCTGAATGCTGGGATTACAGGTGTGTACCACCATGCTGCCTCACGTGCTGCTGGAGATTGAACCCAGCCTCGCTTCATGCATGCTAGGCAAGCATTTGACTAACTGAGCCACACTCACTGCCCTTTATTAGCTGTGTCTTTAAAGTCAGTGTGACCACTATGGAAAGATCACAGCTCCTGAGTAAGCAAGAGATACCACTTGGGGAAAATAAAAGGGCTGTGGATCACCCAGACACCCTGCTTGCTCATCTCAGCTCTGTATTTGGGAATTTAGGGGGTTATCTGCCCCTTCTACAGAAGGATTGATGGACCAGTGTTTTCAGCGAGCAGCATAGGAAATCCAGACCTAGAGCTTAGGTGTTCCTGCTGTGTGTTCCTCCCTTTCATGGAATGGAACAGTGGCAAAGCAGGAAGAAACTTCAAATATGCCTGTGTGGGTCTGTGGATGGTGAGTCCCTGGTGCCCTGATTCCTTGGTTTTATCTTTGAGATCCTGCAGCTCTGTGAGTGGTTGCAGGGTAGAAGAGAAGGAAAGATTCCCCTGCCCCTTCAGAGGCTGCATGGGGCTGGACTTAGGGGAGAAAACATAAATTTACTTAACATGCATGGAGGTATCACAGAAAGGTGAATTCCAGAAGTGAGCAGGTCCTTCTTCACAGGGGAAAGGCAGGTGAATTTTTCCAGATAGTCAGTGATTGTTAGAGAAGTGAATGGATGAGTGAGAGGACAGAAAATAGTTTGTCAATGATGTCATTTAGAAGCACAAACGTCCCATATGAAACAAATACAGGGACACGAGGCTATAGTTTTCATGTATACCCTACCCAATGTTAGTTCCTCTTCTCTTTTGTCAAAATGCATGGAATGTATCTGTCCCTTACCCCTTATCATTAGAGAACAAAGCCCTTGGTCTGGAGCGATGGCTCCACGGTTATGGCATTTGCTTGCAAAGTCTGATGGCCTGGGTTTGATTCCCCAGTACCCATGCAAAGCCAGATGCTCAAAGTGGTGCAGGCATCTGGAGTTCATTTGAAGTGGCAGGAGGCCTTGGCACACCCATTCTCTCTCTCTCTTTCTCTCTTTCTCTCTACTTGCAAATAAATAAATACATTAAAAAAAGAAATATAAAACTCTTACCAGGTATAGGATGGTTTCATGATGTCGCTCCAAGGACAAGCTGGCCACTGTATCTTACATGACAAAATCTCCTCGAAGCACTAGGAAGAGATCTCTTAAAAACGCCATCCTCAGTCTGGAGAGATGGCTTAGCAGTTAAGGCGCCTGCCTCCTAAGCCTAAGAACGCTGGTTCCAATCTCCAGGTCCCACGTTTAGCCAGATGCAGTGACTCAAGGGTGCAATGCCACACTTGACCACAAGGGGAGCACACATCTGCATTTCATTCACAGCAGCTGAGAGGCTGCAGGCGCGCCCATCTCTGTCTTCCTCTCCCTCTCTCTCTGTCTCTCTCTGTCTCTCTCTCCCCCCCAAAACAAAAACAAAACAAAACAAACCACGCCATCCTCATGACTACTAATAATCACAAGGCTCAGCCCACTCCAACCACCACACAAAGCCTCTTTTCCTCTGTAATGAGCAGCCAGAACTTCCCAAATCAGTGCTGTCCCCCTTTACCTTCATTTCCTTTCCCTTCTAATTAAAACTTTTGCATGAGCGTTCAGGCTGTATGTCTCAGTTTTTATTTCTATCATTGCTGGGATGAAAGTTCTCTCACATCCATTATCACATGGAGGGCAAGCATGAACTTGTGACAGGCTGTCCAGGTGAGGCCGTGTTCCCCATTCTTTCTACCTGTGATGTGAGTTTAGTTAATGAAACCTCAGGTCTTGGACTGAAAGCAACAGTTTTTCTCTTGTAGGAAGACCGGGGGCTATCAGATGAAGCTTCTTCCAGGGGCTGCTGGTCCCTAAAGACCTTTGATTTGTAACAATAAGCATACCAGGTTGGGGTCATAAAAGGGGCTATCAGATCAAGTCTCTTCCAGGGTCTGCTGGTCCCCAGAGACCTGTAATTGTTGTTATGAACAAATAAGGTTGGTGTCATATTTGGTCATGATATATATAGCCTGGGCTCTTTCAGCAAAGGTTCCCTGTGGAGCAGTTAGAAAGTCAACGCTATAAATGTCTCCTGGTGACCATCCCTGTGACCAGTTCTCAAAAACCAAACCCTTGAGAAGATGGCTGAGCCATTCCTTATGCCCAGGGAGAGGACCTTCCACGTCCCCATGAGAGAGCTGCACTTCGCATTCTAGAATGGGGAAGCCTTAGAATACTGTATTGGATTCACGACGAAGCAGTTCAATGACGTGTGATTACCAAAGAGAGGGCTGTACCATTGCATTACATAAGCTGATAAATCCTGGGAACTTCAGTACAGCCACTCTGGTAAGATTGACCTTGGACTATTTTAGAATGCATCCTGCAAGTAGCTAAGAAATAAATAAAAAGAGCATATATAAGTTTTCACAAGGAAAAGCGACTGTCACAGTTGGGGGGATGGCTCAGTGTGTAAACTGTGCACTTCACAAGCATGAGGACCTGAGTTCAGATCCCTAGGGGCCACATAAAACGCCAGGCACAGAGGCACGTGTCTTTAACCCCAGCGCTGGGGAAGTGCAGACAGGGAATCCATGGAATGAACTGGGCTAGCCAGTCTAATTGAATCAGTGAACTCCCGGTTCAGAGAGACTCTGTCTCAAAGAAGAAGTGACTGAGGAAGACACCTGGCACTGACCCCTGACCTCCGTGTGAACATACACACGTGTGCACACACCCACACAGGCACATACAAGCATGGATGCACACATGCATGAACATTACACATGTAAAATAAGATAAAAAATAAGTAGAAATGTAATCGTTTCTCTCTTTGACTGTGCCTGTCTAGTGTAATTACTTTTTCGTTTTTGGGACAAGGCACCAACCAAAAGCAGCTGATGGGAGGAAAGTTTTTTTTTTTGCCTTATAGTCTCTAGGGGCAGCTCCATGATGGCAGGGGAAAACATGGTATGAACAGAGGCTGGGCATCACCTCTGCCACAGCAGGTGGACGACAACAACAGTATAGTGAACTGAATTCTGGCAAGGGGGAGCTGACTATACACCCCTAAGCCTGCCAGCACCAACAGATCTCCTTGAGCAAGTCTCTACAGCCCAAATTACCTTTGAGGCAGTTTAGGGTTGACAGGACCCCAAAGTAAATAGCTTTCTCTTTGAATAAATATGGGAATTGGAGCTGGAGAGATGGCTTAGCAGTTAAGGTGCTTGCCTGCAAAGCCTAAAGACCCATGTTCAACTCCCCAGACCTCACGTAAGCCAGACTCACAAGGTGATGTATGCACAAGGTCACCCATGTATGGTGCACGCATCTGGAGTTCAATTGCAGTGGCTGGAGGCCTTGGCACACTGATTTTCTCTCTGCTTCCCTCCTTCCCTCATAATTTTTTTTTAATTGTAGGAATTGTCCTTAGGCCTATAGAGGAAAATCTAGATCATTACACTTTACTGCAGGTCAGAAGAGTCTGACCTGGCCTGTTTCTTTCCCTTGAGGTAGTCCTTCCACTCTCTTCTGAGAAGGCCTTTCCTAGAGAATTAAGTTTTCTGGGAAAATTGCCATTTTCCGGAAATACTGACCCCAGACACCTGACATCAGAACTAACTAGCTGCCCATGGGGCGCACACAAAACTTCCCAACCTGAGGGACTGGAGAGATGGCTTAGCAGTTAAGGCATTTGCCTGCAAAGCCAAAGGATCCCGGTTTGATTCTCCAGGACCCACATAAGCCAGATGCACAAGGAGGTGCATGCATCTGGAGATAGTTTGAAGTGACTGGAGGCCCTGGTGTGCCCATTCTCTCTCCCTCCTTTTTTTTTTCCTTTCTCTCTCTCAAATAAATAAATAAATAAATAAAATATATATTAAAAAATTCCCAACCTGAGTCTTGGGGTGGCATTCTCAACCCCCTCCTTTCTCCTTGGGTAAGAGCTATGTCTTCCTTCTTTCCTTTAGGCTCCCCTCTCCTATAGCTCCAAGCCACAATCAAATCATTCTGAGCCTCATCCTCTGCTCTGTGGATCTCATTCTTCGAATTTATAAGGCAAGAATTGAGGGACACCCCAAATTCCTGGTGCATTAGCATACATTGGTGCATTGGCAGAGGAGACTCCAGAATTCCTGTATTGCCATCATCTAAGGACCAAGCCTTCAGAACACATGGGTTTAGGGGACACGTGATTCCAAGCACCACGCTGTCTTTGGAAAGATTAGAGAGTCTCTGGACAGCCCGGAACATCCACGAGGCTCATCCGTCATGGCCATATCACTTGTAGATACCAGCCAATTAAGAACTTTATTACAAAGAAATAATAAATGTTTAAGGAGCTCGAAATGCTAATTACCCTGATTTGATCATTATACATTGTATACCATGTATCAAATTATCATACTTTTCTCCAAAAGCACATACAATTATGATGTGTCAATTAAAGAATTTTAAAAGCCTACTATTCCCTGTGGACGAGGGGAAATAATTTTCTGGAACTCCCTGCAACAAAAGACTGATTAACAGGAGACACACAGGTAGAGGTTTAATAACATTCACACCGCCTGTATACATGGGAGAAACTCGGGAAAGCGTGTGAATCTCTAGGGCACGTGTCTAAGAATGATTTCAGGCTTTGGACTTAAATGCCATCTCTGAAACAAAGAAAGCAGGTGTGAGGCAGGACTTGGTTGAGAGAGGGCCAGGACAGACATCATGACAAAGGGTGAGCTTAGGTGTAGATTCAAGCCTTGGGTGTAGATTCTCCACAGATCAAGTCTCTCTTCTTGTCCAGTGGTGCAGGAGACATTCATGCAAATGGGGGGGGGAATTTCATCTACCAAAGGGTAATATTGCAGTCAGTTCTACGTTGCTGGGACAAACTGCTCAACAGGCACAGTTTATGGGAGGAAGGGGTTTATGTCAAGCTTACAGAGCCAGGGGAAGTTCCATCAGTCACGGCAGAAGCTGCTTCCAAACACTGGAGCAGAGAGAAGCACCTGCAGAAGGAAACAGGAACCAGCAGCCAGCCAACACCGAAAACAAGCGGCAAGCGCATACCCCTGCAGAGCCCAAGCCTGCTCTCTTTACATCTTTGGGCTGGAATTCAGACCTGCCCTAGTGACGTGTCCCCCTGAAGCAGGAATCTGCCTGCTATGGACTGAAGTCGCTTAAAGAAAGGCAACAGGGGTTGGAGAGATGGCTTAGCCTCCTAAGCCTTAGAACCGGGTTCCAATCTCCAGGTCCCACGTTTAGCCAGATGCAAAGTGACACAAGGGTGCAATGCCGCACTTGACCACAAGGGGGCGCACGCATCTGGATTTCATTCACAGCAGCTGAGAGACTGCTGGCGCGCCCATCTCTATCTGTCTCCCTCTCTATCACTCTCTGTGTCTCTCTCCAAAATTAAATAAAATAATTTTTAAAAAATTTTAAAAAAAGAGAGGCAACAGGGGTGCTGGAGAGATGGCTTATTGGTTAAGGCGTTTGTCTGCAAAGCCAAAGGATTCCGGTTCAATTCTCCAGGACCCACGTAAGCCAGAAGCACAAGGGGGCACATGCATATGGAGTTTGTTTGCAGTGGCTGGAGGCCCTAGCATGACCATTCTCTTCCTCTCTCTTTGTCTCTCTCAAATAAATAAATAAAATATATTGAAAAAAAAAAGAGAGGCAACAGGACTGCTGAGGATGGGGGTCATGTGTCTCTATTGCCTCGGATTGGGCATGATTATTGCATTATTGAATCAGAGCAACTGTGATCATCCACCTAAGACTCTCATGAGATTGGGCCGGTTCATATTTCTACTTGAAAAGAAAATGGGTGGCTGGGTGTGGTGGGCACACCTTTAATCCCAACACTCGGGAGGCAGAGGTAGGAGGATTACCGTGAGTTTGAGGCCACCCTGAGACTACATAGTGAATTCCAGGTCAGCCTGGACTACAGCGAGACCTTACCTTGAAAAATTGAGAAACCACAAAAAGGAAAAATAAAAGAAAGAAAGAAAGAAAGAGAGAGAGAGAAAGAAAGAAAGATAGAGAGAAAGAAAGAAAGAAAAGGGAGGGGTCAGGAAGCCCCTCCCATGTAAGTGAGAGCTAGCTGCTGGGAGGAGAAGCTTCGGTGGTGTAGCTGCTCACAAGTTGCCCACGCTTTTGTAAGTAACCCCCATAAACTCATTGGCTCCCCAAGCTGGACTTGAGTGAAATAGTTTTTTGAATCTGTCATTGTTCTCTTTATCTGGGGCACATAGAAATAAATTCCCCAGAAAATGTCATGAAATCGTCTCACTGTGGAAATTGAGGTTTTGCTTGAAGTTATTGGGGTAAACCCCATTAATTACTTAATTAGACATCACTAAATCTTGAACGGACTGTATGACTTGTTCTTTGTTGAATGTGAATGTGAATGTGGTATGCATACAGGTCATATGTGTGTGAGTGCACGTGAGTAGGTATACATGCACACATGTGTGCATGATAGTTTGTCTCTGCCTTCCCAACACTTATGTAGTCACAGCTGTGTGCTGCCATGCCTGGATCTTCTGTGAGTTCTGTGGATGCACACTCAGGTTTTCATGCATGTGTGGCAAGCACTTGGCCCACTGCTTCACGTTCCCAGCTTTGTATGACTTTTCTGTTGCCTGAGAATAAACAGAAAAGTTGTGGAGAACGTCCCGATTTGTATTCACAAGCCAGAGAAAGATTGCCTGCTGGCAGCTTCAGAAAGCAAGTGGGTGGCCACAGTATTACAGCCCATGAGCCCTGCACGATCAGTGAACTGGCTACATTCGCTACTTTGTTTTCCACAGAAACCCTCGGGCTGAGCTCCGATGCTGGCGTACCCATGTAACAAATGGTTTCTGACGTACTTGGTGCTCTGATAGCTCTGCAGAGTAACCACTCTACGAACAAATCCCAAGCCTGGTCCTTGAGGAGGTGAGGGTCTCCTGGGGGGAGGAAGAAGAGCAAATAGAAATGGAAATAACTGAGACAGGAGCAGGAAGGGAGAGTGTGCGAGGAACGGTGAGAAATGACGGCTGACATTGTGGTTGTGGCGCACCTTGAAGGTTCAAGGCAAAATGCTCAGTTTGGAGTCTAATCTGAGGACAGTGCTGATTTTTTGCTAAGGGATGGATCAGTTTTGCACTTCTGAGTAATTTTCTCTAGAGCAGGGTACTAAGAAGAGAATATTAGGTCCTTTGATCACCTTGTTTAAAATGCAGCCTTTAAAATGTTCTCATAGACTTTTCACACATACACTTAATATGGGAGCAGGCATACGTGATGTAATTTCTAAGAACATTTGGGAATGCAGAGGTGACTGCTCTAGAAACGTCTCCCTGCTAGCATGGACAGCAGTGTGCAATGTGAAGTAGAGCATAATGTGGTGGAGGTAAGGAGGCCAGCTAGAGGCTGCTGCACTGACTGAAGTTGAAACGACAGGCACGACCCAGGGCAATGATGGAGGAGGTCAGAAGGAAACAGGCTGTTAGAGTCTAGATGCTGAGGGTCTCCCCAGAAAGCCTACTTGTTGAAGGCCCAGTTCTCAACTCAATACCCAGACGTAGAGTGTTGGGGAAGAGGTTGGATCATGAGGACCTGACTGGGAACTCTGAAACACCAGGTATGTTACGGCTCTTCCTTTCTGTCACCCTGTCTTGTGACAGATGGATTCCACATAGAAGTTGTCACCAAAAGCGTGATTTGGTTCCACTCATAATTTGACCCAAAAAAGCTAAGTACTCATGCTTGACAAACGACAACATCATGTGCTGACAGGAGCTATAAACCCGTGTGGTGATGTCTCCGCTCCCCAGGAAGCCCTGGATTCTGTTCCTTCATCTGTCAAAGAATCTAAAGGCCTTAGAACTTGACCGAGCCTTCCAGAAGGGAGAGGTTAATACCCACTGCATTGGGAGCAGGGGCTTTGCTTTCCCTCAGGTCTGCTTCTCCACCACTTCCTTAGATGACCTTAAGCAAGTCACATGACCGCCTCTGCCCTCACATTTCTTTCTCTGCAGTGTGCAGTTGGGAGAGATGATCTTCCTGACCCACTCAAAGTGAGTGATGAGATAAAACATGAAACACACTTTGTCACAGTTGGGAGTTCATTTATCTGGTGGGGAAAGGAAGGGAAGAAGAGGTGAGGGTGAGGGGATGAAAAGGTTACCACTAGAAATATCTGCACATTAGCCAAGCCATGGAAAAGGGAAGAAGCTGTGAAGATTTTCTCAATATGCAGAGCCACCAGGCAATGACTGACAATAAAATGTGAATTCAGCAATCCATGCTGTGTTTTAATTTTCTGGCCTTGGCATGTCCATTATTTAAGCATGCATTTGGATTGGTGCCAGCATGCCCCTGCCACCACAGCTAAGAGGGGGTGCAGAGAAGACCTCTTCAGCTCTCACCAGCAGAACTAGGGTTCCCTCAAACCCTGACCCTCTTTATGTATTTATTTGCAGAGAGAGAGAGAGAATGAAAATGGGCATGCCATGGCTTGCCACTGCAATCAAACCATGGCATACGCACCACTTTGTGCATATGGCTTTATGTGGGTACTGGAGAATTGAACCTGGTCTGTCAACATTTGCATGACCAATCTCTCCAGCCCTCCCCCCTTGCCGCCCAATCCTCTTAAAGCGTCAGAAAAGAAAAAGGTGGGACAGCAGACTATATAAAGGACAAAGAGAAGGAGCCTTGTTAGCACAAGGCTGCAGGTCAGTCTCATAAAGAACAAAGAGAAGCTGGGAGGGAATTGGAGAAAGAGGGAGAAAGCGTGTGAGAAGGAATGATGCCTGGAGGAAACGTTGCGATGAATGAAGGGAAGGCAGGAGGGCGGGTCATCCTGAAATGTTTCATGGGGAATACAAAAGGGAGACCAGGGATGAGAAGAGGGAAGGAGCTGGTGACACACCGTTCCCCATCTCCCCCTCCGCTCTGCTCAGGGTTGTAGAGGTTAATTTACCACCTCGAGCTATGGCTGAGCCCTCATGAACGCTCCAGAAATGGCTGCACACAGTAGGGGACTGTGGCCTGACCTTGTCTCACCTAGTACGGGATTCTGCTGTGGAATTTGCTGTAGGACTAGCAGAGACGCGCTCAGAGCTCCCCTTTAGGTGGAGGCTCTTACCCTTTCCTCCTATGACACCTAGCTTCACCTGTCAGCTTGGGTGGGTGAGTTCAATAAGCCTCACGGCAAAGGCACTTGGTACATGTGATGGCATCGCCCGTCAGTGGTTGAGTTGAGGTCAACGTGATGCTTCTCAGGAACGTGAGTGGGCCCTGTGACGGTTCATCTTGATTGATTTAGAATCACCTAGAAGAAAAGCCTCTAGGCATACTGGTGAGGGGGTTTCTAGATAGGTTTAGCTGAGGAGGGAGACCCACCTTGAGTGTGAGTGTCACTGTTCTGTGGACTGGGGCCCCGGATTAAGTTAAATAGAAAGAGAGAGTAGGCGGAGCACCAATGTTCACCTCTGTCTACTTGTGCACTCCAGATGCAGTGAACCCTGCTTCTTTGTGCTTCTGTTCCCATGCCTTCGCCGCCGCCACGGGCTTACCCTCAGACCATGAGCCGTCCCTCAGTTGCTTTTGTCAGGTATTGTTTCACAGCAACGAGAAGAGCGACAATACAGTCTTGTTTATTCAGCTGAAAGTTCTTCAAGTGCTCAGGTTGCCCTCAGTGAGAAAGTCTGCCTCAAGACAGCAACATCAACTCTGACCGACTCTCCATCCTGCCTCCTAACCCTGCACAGTTAGACTTGCCAGCGCCCATAATTCTATCAGCTAATTCTTGACCTGAAAACAATCATAAACAATCAAATATCTCTTTTCTATGATGGACTCTCCCGTGTGACCCCTGCTTTCTCTCACCTGTGTCTTTCCTGATGCTGTCCTCCCCCAAAACATCTCTTGTCTTTCTTTATTATTTTTTAGATATCTTATTTTTATTTATTTACTTGGGAAAGAGGGAGAGAGAGAGAGAGAGAGAAGGAGAAAGAAAGAATGGGTGCATCAGGGCCTCCAACCACTGCAAACGAACTCCAGATGCATGCACCACCTTGTGCATCCGGCCTATGTGGATCCTGGGGAATCAAACCTGGGTACTTTGAGTTTGCAGGCAAGCACCTTAACTGCTATGCTATTCTTCCAGTCCTCTCTTGTCTTTCTAATGCCATCTTTCCTTTTGCTTCCAGTAGGAGCAAAGTGCGTGTGTCTATGGCTTCACCCACACTTTCAAACTATATACTCAAAAAAAGACTGAGCATGGCTGAACATGGCTACCGGATCTTCTAACACTTGAGTGGGTGGCAGGCGGGGTGGGCGAGAAGAAATGTAAGATGAAATCAGAAATGAAAGGGCGGTTGGAAGCCCAGAGAAATGTGGAGTCACAGCTAGTTGAAGCATAAATGAAACTGGCTTTCTGTAAATTTGTGGCAATTTCAGATTTGGATGTTTGGTTAAATAGATCACCACCCAAGTGCTTTTTGCAAATAAATAATGACATGGGGAGATACCAGGTAGGAAAACAGACAAAATGCACTCTGATGTTTGCTCATGTTGGGTTTTACTTATTGCCGGACCCGTTAAGAATGTATACTTCCTTTTTAACCATCTCCTAAATTCCCTTACTGTAGAACAACACAAAAAGAATATTCCATGTGTGTATTTCAGTTTTTGCCCAACTTTTATAGATTCCCTTGACTGGCTTTTTAATAGTGCGAAAGCGTGTTGTAGAAGCTTGTGATATTCCATGCAGATGGCTTCGTTGGTTTCTGCAGAAAGTGAACAGGACCATCTGAGGTGATGCTTGTGGCATGTCGAAGATGTGAGAACAAGCTTGCCTGCAGAGTCCACTGCAAATGGCAGGCAAGGACATGATAAGTGCTGCCAGTGGCCATCCAGTACCCTTGCCTGACAAGTTCCAAAGATGGATTTTTAGAAATTTTTATTTCTTTATTTGCAAGCAGAGGAAAATAGAGAGAAGCGAGACAGACAGAGAGAATGGGCATGCCAGCAAACTCCAGACGCATGTACCACTTTGCGTGTATACTCGGGAACTGAACCCTGGTTCTTAGGCTTTGTAGGCAATCCCCTTAACCGCTGAGCTGTCTCTCCAGTCCCAAAGTTGCACTTTCATATCTGAATTTGTGGCTGGTTCCCTTTAAATCTGAAGATCTCACATTCAGCCCTTCTCCTATCCATCTATTCAAACATACTGGGCTCAGTGCCAAGCAGGTGCCAGGTACACTTTCGTTGGATTTATGGCTTGAGCTAGAGTGAGACCCTACCTCGACAAACCAAAATAAATAAATAAATAAATAAATAAATAAAATAAAATAAAAAATAAAAAAAATAAATAAATAAATAAAAATAAAAAATAAATAAAATGAAGAATCCATGATGACTGTAAAAAAATTTGGGACACATTGATAAGAAAAGAATAAAATTCATTTATAATCATACATTTCAAAGTAATTGATGTTAATTTTTACATATACTATTTTAATGCTTTTTCTGCAAAACTGCGTTCATACATCAGGTAGAAAAAGTCTCTTCCTGTGTGTTAAGATCTTCAGTTGGGGCCTGAAATTAAACTAAATTGGTAAAAGTCCTATTTACAAGAGGGAAATCAGCAACGTTTACTAGCACATGCATTGTGTTTCCATTTAGGAGCACACAGAGGTGAGAAACACAAGGAGAGTGCACTCCTTCCACATACACACTTGATCCTTTCCTCTAGGGAAAGGGATCTGGGCCTTCCAGGAGGAAGAGGAGCATGATGGGAAGATGAGCAGGAAAGGTATGGTGAGCAATGACCTTTCGCTCAAGTGCTTTAGATGTCAAGGAGGCGTTCTTGGGAGTAATACATTGTGATACTTTCCACATATGTTATAGGATATTTTATAAATTGACTTTTATACCTGATCACATACAGTGTGACTTACTCCATGATAACAGGGTCCTCTACTCTTAGGAATCGTAATATATTCTGTTGTAGTCTAGTCTATTCTATTCTATCCTTTAACAAACTTATACTGAGCATTAAAATACTCTAATTTCTCTACACTGATTTTTGTCTATCTGTCCGATTATTGTCCTCTAATAAATTCCGAGAAAGAAGATTACTCGGCCATTAGGTGATTTCATTTTTTTGCTCTGTGTGTGGTGCTAGGGACCAAATTCAGCGCCTCTACAAGTAAGGCACTCTATCATGGAGCTACGTCTCTAACCCATTAGTAGTATAGTTTTGAAGGACTTTTTATGCCCATTGCTGCTGTTCTTCAGAAAAATACACCAGTAAATAAAAGTATTATGACTTTAATAGCCTGTTTATCAGAATACATTGACATCACGTATTAATCAGTAGCTATGAATCCTCTACTACCAGAATTATGCTTGAAAAAAAATGTTCATCTTGGTATATGAGAAGAAAGAAAATAAAATAAAACAGTTCAATCCTACCCTTGGCTGTGAAGGAAATTCTCTTTATAGGATTTTAAAAAACTAAGTACATATCCCTTCACTGATGTACACTTACTATGAAATCTATACTGCATTACCTGAGAGTAAGCTGATTCAAGGGGCAGATGGCTTTTAAAAGGATGCATGCACATAAATAAGCAGACCTGGTAATGCTTAGTATCTGAGTTTTACTGGCCTGGGTGAAATGAAAGCTAGCCATGGAGTGAGTAGGTTTTGTAGCTCTGGAATCCATGAATTTGGGATTTTGTAGCAGAGATATATGCTATCTATGACAGCCTTCCATCAAGCCAGGTCAGAGAAGCAAGTTTGGAGATGGCAGCTGGTGCTCTTGATGGGAGACCGGAACGACAGACCCTTGGTACTTAGACTGATGCAGGATTTGGGGGGCCCAGGGAAGAATTCCCACATTTGTACATCCCAACTTTTGGGCCTTTATCCTATATAGCAAAGAACTGAAAACATGGATTCCAAGAAAGATAAATTCTGAATCATGGGGTTTATTTTAGGGAGAGTTAGTATTCAAGGGAGAAGGGAGAAAGGAGAGACAGGGAACTCTCCGGGGGTGGGGGGAGAAGCCTATGAAAAGGGTGCACACACACACACACACACACACACAGAGTAAGCAAAGCATGGACGTGCAAATTCTTCACACAGAAGAAAGCCAAGAGACAGCAAAGGACTCAGGGCTTCAAGAGAGATAGTAGACGTGGCAAAGCAAGAAAGCATTCAAGACAAAATACACGCAGAAAACAAGCAGGAAAATAAGAAGATCCACCCCTCCCTTCCCAGCTTGGCTGGGGAATGGGGGAGAGCTTTACGCAAGTGAGGACCAGGAGAGCCCGGTGCCAGGAGAATGAAAAGGGACGGAGAGAGAGGTCATACATACGGCCGGCCCATTTATAAGGGTCAGACATCCAATTTGGATGAGCGTTGTCATCACACTGCGATGTACAAGGGAGAGAGACCTGATTGGTTGGTGGACTCGAGGGGCTGATCCAGGAGGGACCATCCCAACCAGGTGTGTTGAGCTGAGGAAGAAGTAGGAAGTTGGGGCCAAGGAGTGTTGCCTCCAGTCATCTTGGGTGAGACTAGATTAGACATGTGTTCCAGTCCTTGCCAGGGCAGGCAAGGTGGCATCTCCTTGTTCTCCTTGGGCCTTGTCCCTGGCTGACTGCCTATAGAAAAAGTTGTCTTTTTCTCCCATTTCTCCTTTAATACCTAGTGTAGGAGAGAAACAATTTTGCTCTATCCTTCATGGTGCTCAGGTGGGATGGAGCCCTTTAAGAAAGGCCAGGCCAACAAGAGAAAAGCAAACAGAAGTTTAATCACATGCAAACCTCGTGCTTGCATGGACGATGTCCAGGGAAGATAAGCACATGTTATTGAACTGGCTAAAAGATTGGAGCAGAGCTTTCCCCGTGGATGTGAAGGGGGTGGAACTCAGTGTTGAAGAACTATCTAGAAAAACATGGGGAGTAAGAATAGGCTTGTGGTGCAGATCCATGTCATACCTTCTCCATTGACTAAAGATTCTCCTGAGAAGTGACATAAGTCTTCCTTTCGTCCCTGACACCAAGATGGGTGGAGATTACAGTGGTGATCTCCTTTTTTGCAAATGAGTAACATCTACTCCATTTTCAGAGCCTCCCCTATATAATTCATATGCCAGAAATGGATACAGTTATCCCTGGGTCTCTATGGGGATTTGTTCCCAGACACCCTACAGGTAATAAATAAAATTGAAGATGTTCAAGACCATTTTATTAAATAACATCCTATTTGCATATAATCCACGTACATCCTGTACACTTGAAATCATCCCCAGGTGATTATAATTACCTTAGCAATGAAGATGATATTTAAATAGTTGTCATACAGTCTTCAAGGAACAGCTATAAGAAACTAAGACTTGGGCTGAAGGGATGGCTCAGAGGTTAAGGTGCTTGCCTGCAAAACCCAATGACCCAGGTTCAATTCCCCAGTACCCACATAAAGACAGATGCACAAAGTGGCACATGCATCTGTCTGGAATTCATTTGCAATGGTTAGAGGCCTTGGTACAGCCATTCTATCTTTCTCTCTCTCTGTTTCTCTTCTCTGTCTGTCTCTGTGCACAAACAAATACAAAAGTAAAGTATTTAGAAAGAAAAAAATAGAAGTCTTATTTATTTTTGGTTTTTCAAGGTAGGATCTAGCTCTAGCCCAGGCTGACCTGGAATTGTCTCAGGCTGGCCTTGAACTCACAGCTCTCCTCCTACCTCTGCCTCCTGAGTTCTGGGATTAAAAGTGTGCTCCACAACTCATGGCTGAAAGGACGTCTTTAACAACAACAACAACAACAACAACAACAACAACAAAAAGCACAAACTGAAACTGAAAAGCTGGGTGTGGTGGCTCAGACTTTGAATCCAAGCACTTGGGAGGCAGTGGTAGGGGGATCCACCGTGAGGCCCTGAGACTACTTAGTGAATGCTGGGTCAGCCTGGGCTAGTGAGACTCTACCTCAAAAAAACAAACAAACAAACAAACAAAAAAAAACAAACCAAAAAAAAAAACCCCACAATTCTTTATGATATAAACAATTCAGATGTAATTCTCAGCCTCCCCCCCCCAATAATTTCCATGCAGGGTGAGATATGGACCCCATGTGTACAGAGGGCCAACCATCATTTGGGGGGGCATACTTTGGTCTCCTATACTAGGCATAATCATCAGCACCAAACTTCCCAGATACTCAGCAGATGTAACTACATGCCAATGTGCTAACTGCAGGAATCACCTTGACTTTATCATGAAAGTCACAAAGAGGATTTTATTAATGACTCAGGACCTTCGATCAACTACAATCAGAGGATCAATAGATGTTCACTATATTGAATTACTTCGTTGCTACATTGAACTGTTCAATAAGTGCTTGTTACATTGAATGGCTGTGGGATGAGATGCCGGTTCATTGTTGGGTGTTCACCTGAGGGGCGCTTTGTAAGCATAAATGGGATTGGCAAACTGACATTTATATTTCCGTGCGCCTAACAAGACAGAAACCAGAGGAAGCAGGCGGAGAAGTATGGTTAGGTGCCAACTTGGTTAATGTTCTTCTGGGACCAAGGAGGTGGAGGGGAAAGACAGACCAATGCATCAAGGCACACGATTAATGCCGATATTAACTTCCAGCTGATAGTGTAAGAACAGCCTTACCTGTTCCTCCACGAACGGCAACCACATGCTTTATTTCCTATGAGCCAGGCAAGGTAATAGCACAGAAAAATCATTCCCAGGCCGGATTAACCTGGCGGTGAAGTCACTTCTGCCCCCACAACGCCCCACTTCCAAGCTGTCATCGCACCTCTCTTTGAATACTGGTTCCAACAAGCCAATTAAAATCCCGGCTTGCAGTGGGACAATAGAATTGGATGTGGGTTTCATTCTTTTCCATGGGAACAAAAGCAATGGCAACAGAACCCTTGTGAATGGTCCCTGTCACCACACACTGACCAACTATAGACACCAGCGACTTAGGTAAGAAAAGGGGACAAAATGACTGACAAATCAAAATTTGTAGTTTAGCTGCCACGGGCACCCCAAAGAATAGCAGATGGACGTGATTCATTTGCATCACTTGTTAACCAAAATCGTCAGTGACTTCTGCAAATAGGACTGCCTCCCTAGCTCAGAAACCCACACGGTGCGGTAACTCTTCAGCTTTCCCCTCTGATTATCTATCATGCCCATGGTCCCTTGCCGGCTGCAATGTTAGCTGAGTCCCAGACTCTGTAGCAGACAAATGAAAGAGGCTCGCTCTATTCAGTGAAAATTGTGCCACACAGATCGTTCATTTCCCCAAAACGCTTCTCCACTTCCCATTGGCATTCCAAACGTGTTGCATGTACTTTTTAAAAGCAATAGCATCGATGAAGAACAGTAAACCCTTACCCATGGCTAGGATTTATGTTGTGGACTGTGTGCACGGAGAGAAGATATATGCACATAGTGTGTGTGTGTGTGTGTGTGTGTGTGTGTGTGTGTGTGTGTGTGTGATCCTTGTGGTGTCTCAGCATTGTGGATTCCTGCTTCCTATTATGTTTCAGCCTTTTACTGGAGGTCTCTTTCTCCTGCAAAGAGAGATTACAAATACAATCCTAGAATTGCAAATAGAAAGGTGGATGCCTTTTGTTCAGTTTCCTGTCCAAGTTGTTACAACCTTTGTCATGGTAATGAACCATCAACATTTCATAGCCTGAATATTCTCTCGGCTGCTCCTAAGCGCTGTGCCATCTAAATTCAGATGAGTTGGCGGTCTCCTTCTAGGCCTGCTTGCACTGTCCCCAGATAAAGAGAGCTGGGAAAGTTGAACTGCTTTAAGACACCCAAGAGTTCTCAATGGAAGCAAACAGTTTTTCTTGCTTTTTCAAGCATTCAGATCACAACACAGCACAGAGCCCTGTCTGTGAATCTGGAAAATAAAATACATATCTGCTAGCTTTGTCCATCCAGTCCTGTAAAAGGTCACTTTTTTCTTTTTTTAAATTATTTATTTAAGAGAGAGTGAGAAAAAGAGGCAGATAGTGCTAGAGAGAGAATGGGTGCTCCAGGGCCTGTAGTCACTGCAAATGAACTCCAGAGGCATGCGTCACCTTGTGCATCTGGCTTTACGTGGGTACTGGGGAATCAAACCTGGGTCCTTTGGCTTTACTGGCAAGCATCTTAAATGCTAAGCCATCTCTCCAGCCCAAAGGTCAGTTTTCTAGCCCACATAAATTGTCCCCAATTGTGAGGAGTGGGTTTCATCATGCATTCAACAGATGTATGCTGAGTGCTCACTTTGTGTTCAACATTATGATGCAGAATCTGGGGGTCCAGGCGGGATTAAATTCTACAAAGATGCAGAAGAACCTAGACTGGTAGATCCCAGCATCTGGATTCTTATCTGCATTAGCAAAGAATTGAAAAGCATAGACTCCAAGTAAATGTTGCCTTAGGAGGGTTATTTTAGGGACAGTTAGGATCCAGGGGGAAGGCTAGCCGCAAGGCTCAAACAAGAAGGGAATTTTCCCCCTTGCTCTGCTGGAAAGGGGGTGGGGGGAAGATGGAGAGACTCTTCTTCACAGAGTTCACTCACGGGGGAAAGCCTCTGGGGAAGCACACACACACACACACACACACACACACACACACACACACACACGCACGCACATGCACACACACACTGAAAGACAGAATTAATCATGTAGTAAAACTAGAAAATATCCACAAACACAGTCCAGCAAGCAGGACCATGCCCAGGCCAAGAGAACAGTCTCTTCCCCAGGGCACACACTTATACACACTTGTGTTCACACGGGCCCAGAGGGCAAAGTGGACTAAGAGGGAATCGCAGTCCTGTTTGGGCTCCTTTCTATGAATCAGACACCCACTTAGGATGAGCCTCATCATCACACTCAGGGGCTAACGGGTTGATGGACTCCGAGGCTGACTCAGAAGGAGCAGCCCACCGAGACGTGCTAAGCTTTAAGAAGCAAGAAGCTGTTTTCGGGGAGTGTAGTCATCTTGAGTGAGACTGGATTGGGTGGCATCTCAAATCTATGACCAAAGCTATCTTGCCACTGTCCTCCTTCAGCTGGTATACTGAGAGGGATGCAGTCAGCACCAGGCATGCAAAGCCATCCGGGTATGTGTTTTTGTTAATGCGAAGAAACAGGAAACTGAGTCCATCTTTCTCCTTCTCAGTTTTTAATTTCTTTTGGTATCTGTGTATGTGTGATGCACATGTATGGGCATGCATGTGCCAGACACACATGTAGAGTTCAAAGGACAACCTCAGGATGTTGGCCCTCCCCTCCCATCTTCTTTGAGATCGGGTCTCTCTTGTTTGTCACTTCAATGAGAATGCCAGGCTAACTGGCCCATGGATTTCAGGGTTGTCCTGACTCTGCCTCCCACCGCCACAGGTGCCCTGGGATTACAGACACGTGAGCACTGGGTCTGCCATTATGTGGGTTCTGAGGACCCAAACTCTGGTCATCAGGTTAGTACAGCAACTGTTTCTAACCACTGAGCCATCTCTCCAGACCAACAATTTGTAATTAAAAAAAAATCCTGTTTTACTTACACAACATTTGTATAGATTTGTGGAGTATAACACAATAACTTAATATGCATATACCACGTGGAAATCAAGTTAACTCATGTTTCCATCTCTTTGAATGTTTATCTTTTCCAATAGTTAGTAATATTTGGGCCCTTGTTAGACACTTTAAAATACATCATAAATTCTTATAGACTGTTAGCCCCCTAATGTGCTGGAGCGAATCTTTGCTATCATCCTGGATTTCTGAACTTATAATATGATTTTCAGATTAAATTTTACCAATGAATGCCCCTAAAATACCTATTTTTTTTTTACCTTGGTCATGAGAATGTTGCCCGAGGGTAGGTTCTGAAAGGAAAATTCCTATTAAAGCAATGTCTTCCCTTCCGTTGTGGTTTAGCTAACTAATGTGTGCATGACCTAACATTATCTATGCTAAAGTACTTTCAAGCAAATTACAGACATCATAACAGTTTACAAGACAACTCCGTCTATATTTGATTTCTGACATGCATGAATAATTTATTTCACTAATATTTCATCAAAATCATGCCCTGTTAATTAGATGGTGGGCTTTTGTGACAAAGCACAAACTGCTGGGGTGGGTGGTCTGTGAGATTACAGAATATAAAAGGGCTTTTTATTCCTCCAACAGATGGGGCCCCCCAAGGATAAAAGAGACTTGAAAGCCACTTGAATGGGCCTGGGGCATCAGTGATTGAAGCTAAGTGCTAGCTGTGAGTGAGTTTATGCACAGTGCTTGGCACAGACCTGCCTGCCCCATTACCAACCCAGTGGCATTTCCAAGTGGTGTGACTTTAGCTAAGCGACTCGTCCTGAGATTGTATTGGGAAATCATTGGCGAAGCCCAAAATAGAAATGAGTCTTTGCATTTGATTTTGAATTTAATCTGTCCTCTCCCCAGAGTGCTCTCCCACTTCACAGCACTCTTGCCCAGAGAAGGAGGCTCTCAGTGCAACTGCTCGGAGTCCTATAGCAGTTTTCAGATGACCAGTCTATTCTCCTCCCCAAACACATGCTGCTTCCATATTTGCAGTTTCAAAGTAGCAAGAAGCAAGCACACAAGCAAAAACAAAGCTTGTCTTCCTTTCTTCCTTCCATCCCCTTCCTTTGTTTCTCTCAGCCTTCCTTTCCTTCTGCCTCCCTACTTCTTTCCCTATCTTCCTTCTTTCCTTTTTCAGCACTCCACCTCCAAAAAGCATCAGTCAGGAGGAAGAGCAGGAAAGATAGAAAAAGAAAAAAATGCTTCCAGCTGTTTTGTGGCGAGTGTGTGTCTGTGTGAAGTGCTAGGAGCTAGGGACTGTAACAGGAGGCGGCTCGCCTTCCCTGGCGCTAAACAGTAAGTTCTAACTTTAGAAAACTTTGAAATATGACTTTCATGACACTGCTTAGGGAGACACCTCACTTGGCCACATGGCTAAAGGACTCTAATAATACTGTTGAATCACCAAGTCAAGAACCATATTAGAGGTAGACACGCCGGCCAGCACAGTTATTCCACAAGGTCAAGGCCAACACAGCTCCCTCACAGCTTCTGGCCGCACAGTTTATTTATATTAATTTATTTGAGAGAGAGAAAGAGGGAGAGAGAGAGGGAGGGACAGAGAAAGAGACAGAAAGAGCAAGAGAGAGAGAGAGAAAGAGAGAGGCAGATAGAGAGAATGGGCACACCAGGGCCTCCAGCGACTGCAAATGAACTCCAGATGCATGCATCACCTTGTGCATCTGGCTTACGTGGGTCCTGGGGAAGCGAATCTGGGTCCTTCGGCTTTGGGTCCTGGGGAATCAAACCTGAGTCCTTTGGCAAGTGCCTTAACTGCTAAACCATGTCTCCAGCCCTGGTCTTACCGTTTGTGCTTTGCCTGGGTCCGCTGCCTTTTGTCCTCTGACACCTGCCCCTTCCTTTTCTGGACAGCTCCCTCCCTGGGAGGAGATCCTGTTCTGCTCAGAAGTTCCTTGAAACCACAGTGCAAATCACCCTAATTGTTTGCTAGATGAACAATGATCACGCTAACCTCCTAATTAACATTGTTAAAATCTGCGAACAAAGAACGCTTAACAATATCTTAATTAGGAAGGATTTCCAATTTGTGACATGGAGCATGTTAGACAAACAGAGCACAATTCTCCCTTTGTTCCTGGTCGAGGCAGCCAGGGAGATTACAAGATATGACACAACATGTTCTGTGTTTGCCATTTGTCATTCTTCACCCTTTGCACGCTGGCCCTCCATAATTAGCGTCTTGGTTAATTTCACCTGTGCTATTGTTTTGCACTCTGATTGGGAGAGAATAGATGGGGATGTGGTAATTTAGAATGGGGTGAATGTCTGCCTCCCTGGTTCTAACTATGGCTGGTGGGTTCTTTCAAGAATCTTCTAGAAAAGCCCTTGGCTTTGTTGTGAATCAAACAAAGTTTTGGGGATCTCTGGCCGTGGATAATGGGACAGGAGATTTGAAGCCTTTTGGGTTGTTTTAAATCAATATGTAAATGACTAACCATCCCACTCCTCATTCCTTTTCCAAGCTCTTACAGCTTATTTTAAAAGCTCCTATTATCTATCACTTAATTATTAAAAAGTGCCTACTCTGTTTTCATAAATTATCTATGTGTTAGAGGAATTGGCAGAGATGAGAAAGTCACAGAGAAAAGAGAAGTTCCAAAGCCAATTATTTCAGCTGGAAAGGTTTTAGAATACAATGGAATCCTTGAATTTTTCTCTCTAGACCTTTGTGGCTATGTGCATGTGCTTGGTTGGGGTGGGTGGGATGGGGGTACGGGAAAAGTTAAGACTTATACTAGTCCCTAATTCATTATTTTTTTTACCTGTTTTAAAGACATCTTTATATCCTTTTCCTGTGTCTTAACTTCTTTGTCCTGAATACAGGAGAAATACTCAGAAAAAATGATTTAATATCTGATGTTATTTGCAATTACCATTTAAGTAAACTATATCATCTAACCTAAATGAAAAATACTTAATGGCATACCTGAACATGAGTAATATCCAACAAATTGTAGCTATTGTAAACTATGTCATAATATTTGCTGTATATAATATATGATGACATTTGAGATGCATTACACAGGCCATGATGCTGTATACAATACAGAATGGGTTGAATATATAGAGAAGAGTTTACCTCTACCCTCCTAAGTTTGACAGCCAAGTCCAGGAAATAATGTGAAAACAGGTATATTTACAGAGAAAAGGTATGCAAATTTAATATGGGCACAGGGCATAATAGGAACAAAAGGTTGAGGACTTTATACACTATCTTTTATTGTTTTTTAGTTTTAGAGAGAGCAAGAGACAGAGAAATAGAGGGAGAGGAAGAGAGAATTGGCGCACCAGGGCCTCAGCCACTGAAATTGAACTCCATATGCTTTCGCCACCTAGTGGGCATGTGAGACCTTGCGCTTGCCTCACCTTTGTGCATCTGGCTAATGTGGGATCTGGAGAGTCAATCATGGGTCCTTAGGCTTTGCAGGCAAGTGCCTTAACTGCTAAGCCATAGGGAAAGCATGGGGGACATATAGGCAGCACAGAAGAGAGTGGTAGGTTTTACGACAGGTTATGGGCTGCTAAGGAGAAGAGACAGGAGATGATGTTGGGTCAGCGTTTGGAGCCATGTTTGTTTTATGCTATGATAACTTAGCTTGGGCAAGTCATAAAGGAAAAGTGATTTCTCACCATCCTGGAGGCTGGGAAGTCCAAGATCAAGGCACTGACAGATCTCCTGTCTGCTCCTAAAGTGATACTTCATTTCTGTGTCCTCATGGTGAAAGGCAGAGGGGAAGAAGGGGGTGAATGCAGGAAGATGGAGGAAGGAGACAGCTCTGCCAAGCTCCTTCTATAAGGACAGCTAATCCCTTTCACAAGAGAAAATCCCTCATGATTTAATCATCCCTTAAGAGTAGCACCTCTTGGGCTGGAGAGATGGTTTAGCAGTTAACACTTTTGCCTGTGAAACCTAAGGACCCAGGTTTGATTCCCCAGTAGCCATGTAAGCCAGATATACAAGGTGGCACATGCAGTTGGAGTTCATTTGCAGTGGCTAGAGGCCCTGGCACACCCATTTTCTCTCTCTATTTGCCTCTTTCTCTTTTAAATAAATAAATAATCTTTTTTTTAAGGTAGTACCTCTTAATCCTCTCCCACAGCAACACCTAAATTTTGGAGGGTCAAATCCAAACACAGTAGGACAATATTGTTTTCTAGTCTCTTGTTCTGTGATAAGAGTCAACTTTCCCTCGTTGATAAGCTCCCTGGGAACCTGAGCTTCATCAGGAGAGCACAGAGCAGACGCTCCAGCACTGCCTGTTTCCCAAGTATCTTCTACTCAAACTCATGGCCAAAGAGGCACATTCAAATCAAATGTTCCTATGCCACTTCTAGATTCTGGTCTGAGCTAATACATGGGATATTCCCCGAAGACAGTAGGGAATGGGCAGGTCACAGGTATCAAATTCTCTAACTTTCCAGAAACAACCACCAAGACCTGTTCAGAATGATAGAAACAAAAATAAGACAGGTTTTTCGAGGTAGGGTCTTGCTCTAGCCCAGGCTGACCTGGCATTCACTATTTAGTCTCAGGGTGGCCTTGAACTCATGGCAATCCTCCTACCTCTGCCTCCCAAGTGCTGGGATTAAAGGCATGAGCCACCATGCCTGGCTCAAAAAATATTTTGCTTGAGAGATGGCTTAGCATTTAAGGTGCTTGCCTGAGAACCTAGGTTCAATTCCCCCGTACCCATGTAAGCCAGATGCACAAGTTGGTGCATGCCACTGTGGTGAGAATCTGTAATCCTGGCATACGAAGTGTGACAAGAAGGGAGGAGGAATGGGGAGGAGCCACTGGAAGCTTGAAGACCAGCTAGCCTGGAAAACTGGATGGTGAACAATGAGACCTGGCCTCAAAGGAGGTGGAAAGCAAGGAAAGATACCCAAAGTTGTCCTTCAATCTCCACACGTGTGCCATGACATGTACACACCCACACTCACATACATGAACATTCTCACACACGTCACAACCAAAACAACAACAAACCCAAACACTGATTGAATTATGAGTTGAAGTCCATATTGAAAGCTGCTGACCTCAAGTTGGCATCATTCTGTTTTTAATGATCCTCTCTACTCCCCCACAAAAGCCTTAATGTAAGTCATGGTTTTATCTCCTTGGGGAAGGTGGATTCATGGACAAAATTGTTGCAGAGATGTTTAAAGTAAAAATAAAACAACAAGCTGGATGTGGCACACACTTTTAATTCCAGCACTCTAGAGGCAGAGGTAGGAGGATCACCATGAGTTTGAGGCCAGGTTGGGACTACATAGTGAGTTCCAGGTCAGCCTGGACTACAGTGAGACTCTACTTCAAAAATCAGAAAAAGGGGGCTGGAGAGATGGCTTAGTGGTTAAGGTACCTGCCTGCTAAGCCTAAGAAAGCCAGTTCCAATCTCCAGGTCCCATGTTTAGCCAGACACAAGGGCACAATGCCGCACTTGCCCAAAAGGGGGTGCACACATCTGGAATTCGTTCACAGTGGCTGAGAGGCTGCTGGCGCACCCATTCTCTATCTGTCTTCCTCTCCCTCTCTCTCTGTCTCTCTCCAAAAATAAATAAATAAATAAAATCAGAAAAAGGGCTGGAGAGATGGCTTAGCAGTCAAGATGCTTGCCTGCAAGGCCTAAGAACCCAGGTGTGACTCCCCAGAACTCATGTAAGCCAGATGCACAAGGTCACACATACGCAGAAGGTGGTACATGTAACTGGAGTTCGATTACAGTGACTAGAGGCCCTGGCATGCCCTCTCTCTCTCTTTCTCTCTCTCTCATAAAAGAAGAAATAAAAACAAAACATAAGAAATGGGTCTTTTTCTACCACAAGCTCCTTCATAAACATTTTTGTTTAAAGAAGTGTTATTCCCAGCATCTGCTAAAGAAAATTATTTTGAGACTTGTCAATAACAGTAAGGATGCCTTTTTTGATGAAGGGGATGCTGTGATGGGTTTTTGGGATAGGGGATGAAGATTGTGCTCAACTTGTTCCTGTGGAAAAAGGGGATTTATTTATTTATTTATTTATTTATTTATTTATTTATTTTTGGTTTTTTTTGAGGTAGGGTCTCACTGTAGCCCAGGCTGACCTGGAATTCATTCTGTATTCTCAGGGTGGCCTTGAATTCATGGGGATCCTCCTACCTCTGCCTCCCCAGTGCTGGGATTAAAGGCGTGCACCACCACTCCAGGAGAAAAAGGGGATTTATTCATCAACAATGAACATGGGGTGGGGCTGGGCTAGGGCATTCTCTGTCTATGTGTTTCTAGAGTTTTATTCAAAGAATTGGAAAAGACATGCCCAGAAAGTAAGGCAGCAAGAATATAAGCAATTGCCCACTGCCAGGTGGGGCGGGGCCACCTGAATGGAGGAGGATCAAAGGCCAGGGCTATTCCCCCGGTTTCTTTTTATTGGGTCTACAAAAAGGAGGGGTTAGTTACTAGGGCTATAGTTTGGGTGCTCCTCTAGCTTGATTGACAAACTTGAATTATTTAAGGTTATTTCTATGACTCATGTCCATTTCCCTGATGCATGTGATTTGAATCATATGCACACCCAAACTCATTCATAGACATAAGATGGAAAATAAGCGATTCTTTCTCAAGTTGACTTAGAGGTCACAGTTTCCTTACTGTCCATGTACCCCAAACTAGCCCAGGCTGGATGTGCCCCTATTGTTTTGATCCTGGATCCTGGATATATTTATATATATAAGAACATTTTAAAAAATATTTTATTTTTATTTATTTATTGGAGAGAGGGAAAGAGAGAAAGAGAGAGAGCAAGAAAGAGAGAGAGAGAGAGAGAGAGAGAATGGGAGCTCCAGGGCTCCCAGCCACTGTAAACAAACTCCAGGTGCATGCACCACCTTGTGCATCTGGCTTATGTGGGTCCTGGAGAATCGAACCGAGGTCCTTTGGCTTTGCAAGCAAGTGGCTTAACCACTAAGCCATCTCTCCAGCCCCCAAGAACACATTTTTTAATAATTATTTTTATTTATTTGAGAGAGAGAAAGCAGCAGATCAATAGAGAATGGGCATGCTAGGGCCTTCAGCCACTGCAAACGAACTCCAGACGCATGTGCCACCTTGGGCATTTGGCTTATGTGGGTCCTGGGGAGTTGAACTGGGTCTTTTAGCTGTGCAGACAAACGCCTTAACTGCTGAGCCACCTCTCCGTCTCTACAGACATAGTTTTAGCGGAACTGGTCACAAAGGATTGTCACTGGGGAGAGGAAATCTGGTTCACTGTTTAGAATGGTTGTACATGCAGCTGCTACTGCGAGCGGGTCCGAAGTTGCCAGTTTGTCTCTTAAGGGCTTTGTGAACAAAGAGTTGTGTTTACTGCCCAAGTTAAGCCATGCCCCATGTTCCTAACCTTTCTCCAGTTGCTGCATGGATGGAAGGTGCTCAGAAGAGACATTACAGGAACTAAAGTGGCCCAGTAAGATTGCTACTGGAAGCAGATAAGGAGAATCATTCATCACCTGGGGGATGACGGGAAAAGAATTTGGTCAGGTATTGAGGCTAATCAGGTATTGATATTGTAAATTAAGATTCTTACTAAAATTGAGTGATGCTGGCCAAACAGGAACCCTGTACATCCAGGTGGATGGGCTTAAAGGAGCCAGAGGGAAGTCTGGTTATGATTGGGTCTTTGTCACATTGTGTTAGTTCATTGTGTATTGCTGCATGTGATATCAAGGACTAGGTAATTAGAAAGTAGAAATTTATTTAGCTTCTAGTTTGGGAGACTGGGAAGTCGAAAGAAAGAAAGAAAGAAAGAAAGAAAGAAAGAAAGAAAGAAAGAAAGAAAGAAAAGAAAAACTGCATCCTGACATGAGAGGACATCATGGAGCAAGACAGCACATGTCGACTCATGTGTCTGTCCTTACACAGCGCCCATCACCCCACTGTCATAACCTCATCAAGTTCTAATTATCTCCCAAGGGCCCCACTTTCAAATACCATTAAGTGAATTTGGAAATTAAGTGTCCACCACATAAAATGTGGGAGAGGGCCCCAAATAATCCTTCTCTCTTTCTGTGACACTTTGAACATACATACATGCACGTGCGTGTGCGTGCACACACACACTCACCAAGTTGACTTAAAATATTACTATTGGGCCATATGTAGGTAATCTTAACATTTTGGCATGTAAATACCTTAGTCCCGTCACTGACACAAACCCCTGACCAGACACAGCTTAAGCGGGAAGAATCCCAGGGAAGTTCCATCATGATGGGAGAAGCGGGCTCGCTTCCAGAGATGCATCCACAACAGAGAGAGAAAAACCAAACGGCCAGCAAACACTAACAGCCAGAACTTAATTTTGGCTGTCTATACACTTCATATGGCTGGACTACAAGACCCATCCACAGTGACACATCTCTTTCCCAGCGGGGCTCAGCGGATGGGCACTCCAGTTGCAAGTTCAAAAATCCCTGAGGATTTCACATTCAAACCACCACAGTCTCCAACACATGAAATGTGGGAGACACACCCAAAGAAGTCCTCTCTTCTTCTCCGACACCTTTGAATACACATACACGCACACACACATAGACACACAACTGCACATGTTCATCAAATAGACTTAAAATATTACTATTGGGCCATATATAGGTAATCTTGGCATTTCAGTATATGTAAGGCCTTGGATACCACCCACACAGTATCTTATTTTACAAATTAAGAATTTGGGGGGGGGGTCGGGGGATGGGGTCGGGTCTCAGCATGTTAAGGGAACCAGGAAGCTGAAACCCCAGGGTCTGGTCTCTGGGAAGGCAATAGCTAAACATTTTGGATTTTCATGAGGCAGTGTGAGGGACACATGAAGAAAGAGCATAAAATTTGCATGCCTCACGCTCATCAGATGTCGGAAATTCCTAATCTCTCCTGAAAGGTTGGAAAATAGAGATGAAGGGAGCTTTCCTGTTGAAGGGATGAGAGGAAAAGAAAGCACTTATCTAAATTGACACGCTTTCCCATGATTGCTTGCAAAAACAATCCCTTTTTGATGAGATAGCAGCCTTATCAGGAGAAGTAATTTACAGGTAGCCTTTTCAAAGGGGAGGAGAGAGATCCTGCTAAACCGAACAGCACAGAAACACAGACGGAAATATTGTTTTAGAAAAACAACAACAACAACATCAACGAAAACAATAAACTTCTCCTGTGCTTTATATGTTGAAAAGGTCTGACTGTAAATTCTGACTTTGACATTCATCCCCAATCCATTTCAGAGGCAGCCCATAGACTCAACAGGGTGAGAGAAAACACTAAATCATAATTACCTCATAAAATCCAAGCCCGTTTCTTTGAATGCTGGAGAAGAGAACTGGTATAGCTTTTGCAAAATATCATAAATCTATTGTGTTCTCTCCTGTTTTACTTAACAGCCAATTAATGTAACTGTTTAGGAGCATTAAAACCAGGGCTTAAAGGGGGCGAGGGTAGGGGAATGCCTTTAAACATTGTCTAGCATGCAGATGGAAATGCAGATTGAGCTCTCATTATAGACAGGCTCATTAAAAGACCCCAGTGCAGACGCAGCCTGCCACGGTGCACACCCGTCAGTGTGATCTCGCTCTCATTAGCATCCTGAAAAGGAAACATTTTTCAACACAATCTTGAGATCATTTTAATAGTGTACAGGGTGATGATGGGCATGATGGAGGAGGTCTTGATTTCTGGGAAGCTCCCTGTAAGGGAGAGATGAGAGTCAACAAACGGCCAGTGGCATCTTATTGGTAAGATGGGACTCCAACGGGGTCAACAGCCTGGTGCCCAGGAGTGCCAACACCACCAGTGACTCGGGAACCCAACACAGCCTTATGACTGTCATACATTCTGCAGTGATGACAATAAGAATCATTCTAATGTCGTTATTCTTTTTTAAACGTGTGTGTTCGTGTATGCATGCATGTGCATGGAGGTTCATGTATGCATGCGTGTGCATGGAGGTTCATGTATGCATGCGTGTGCATGGAGGTTCATGTATGCATGCTTGTGCATGGAGGTTCATGTATGCATGCGTGTGCACGGAGGCCAGAGTACAATCTTGGGCATCATTCTCGGGTACTCTGTTGAACTTTTTGGACACGGTGTTGCAGTCAGCTTTGCATTGCTGGCAGAAAACACTCAACCAGGGGCTGGTGAGATGGCTTAGCGGTTAAGGTGTTTGCCTGCAAAGCCAAAGGATCCCCGTTCGACTCTCCAGGACCCACGTAAGCCAGATGCACAAGGGGGCACACTCATCTGGAGTTCGTTAGCAGTGGCTGGAAGCCCTGGCATGCCTATTCTACCCCTTCTCTCTCTCAAATAAATAAATTAAAATACAAGTAAGAGTTTATTTTTTTATTTTTGGTTTTTTCGAGGTAGGGTCTTACTCTAGCCCAGGCTGACCTGGAATTCACTATGTAGTCTCAAGGTGGCCTTGAACTCACAGCAATCCTCCTACCTCTGCCTCCCAAGTGCTGGGATTAACGGCATGCACCACCATACCCAGCTAAGAGTTTCTTTTTCAAAAACACCCAACCAAGAGCAGCTTGTGGGAGGAAAGGGTTGATTTTGGCTTACAGACTCGAGGGGAAGCTCCATGATGGCAGGGGAAAATGACGGCATGAGCAGAGGGTGGACATCACCCCCTGGCCAGCATCAGGTGGACAACAGTAACAGGAGAGTGTGCCAAACACTGGCAAGGGGAAGCTGGCTATAACACCCATAAACCCACTCCCAGCAATATGCTGCATCCAGGATGATGCAATTCCCAAATTGCCACCAGCTGGGGACCTAGCATTCAGAACACATAAGTTTATGGGGGACACCTGAATCAAACCACCACCATGGGTTTCTCATTGGTTTTGACCTTGCCAAGTAGGCCACACTGGCTGGTTAGTGAGCCCCAGGGATTCACTGGTCTCTGCTTCCTCAGTGCTGAGATTATAAATGTATGCCACCACAAGGGCTGTTTCTTTTTTTCCCCCCTAGTTTGTTTGTTTTACATGGGTTCTAAGAATTTAATTCATATTTTCATGCTTGCATCGCAGGCATGCTGTCAGCCGAGCTATCTACCCAGCCTGGCAACTTATCATCATTCTGGTCTATCACTTGTTATGGTACATTCTAGCAAAGGGTCAGGAGGTTGGCTGTGGAGACTGCCGGTCAGTGATGAGCATAAACCTGAATGATTCTGCCAGCTGCTTTCAAGTCCTTACTCTACCTTCTGTGGGGCTATAATCAAAGATGTTGTGGTAAAATCCCAGGCTCCAGCAGCCCCAGCAGGCTAGGTTTGGCTGCCCCATCCTGATGTGCCGATTAAAGATGAGTGGAGCTGAAGTGTTGCTCAGTTGACAGAGTGCTTGCCCAGCATGCATGAAAACTTGCATCTCATTAAACTGATCATAGTGGTGCATGCCTAGAATCATAGCACTCAAGAGGCAGAGGCAGGAAGTTCAGAAGTTCAAGGTTATCCTTGGTTGCCAAGTGCGAGTCCAGGCTGGTCTGCGTGAGACCCAGTTTCAAAAAGAAAATAAAGCCGGGCATGGTGGTGCACGCCTTTAATCCCAGCACTTGGGAGGCAGAGGTAGGAGGACTGCCATGAGTTTGAGGCCACCCTGAGACTACAAAGTTAATTACAGGTCAGCCTGGACTAGAGTGAAACCCTACCTCGAAAAACCAAAAAAAAAAAAAAAAAAAAAAAAAGAAAGAAAGAAAGAAAGAAAGAAAGAAAGAAAGAAAAAACAGAATAAAAGAAATTGAAAGAAAAGGCCAAAAAAATAATTAATAAATTGGGAAGAGTAATGGATAAGGGGGTCCAGTGACTACCCCACATGACTTTGGGGCACAGATATGAGGTTTACATAGAGGATGATTTGGGGGCAGGAGCAAGACATGAGTAATTCCACAGGCCTGGTCAAAGTGTGACCTATAACCTCAGTTCTGGTTCTGTAAGGTTGTCTTGAAGATGTCACCACGGTTGTCGCTGGAGGGGAGCAGTCTGGGTCCCAGGAGTTCTTGTGTGGTCTGACCATCACAGATACTTGTCCCATTTGAGCAGAGCTGTCCTGCAGGTTTGTGAGCTGCTCAGGGGCAGTTTGAGTCTCATGTCACAGAGATGTTTATAGGTCAGCTCTGTTGTTCCTGGAGTTCAAGGTGATTGCAGAGGAAAGTTAAGGAGGCGAACACAGCACAGCACAGGACACGATGGGGTTAGTGAGGCCAGTGACTAGCGTCTTTCTTCATGAGCACAGCACATTGTAAGATGTCACTGACCATCAATGTGGTCACTCCATTCTAGAATTATGTGGACTGCTACTTCTGTTCTCTGTTAATTTCTAAAGGGAAGAAGGTAAGTTTCAACTGGGCTTTTAAAAAAATTAAAATTTTTAGTGTTGATGTTTTTTTAAAAAGTATTTATTTTTTGAGAGATTGAGATTGACAATGAGAATGGGCATGCCAGGGCCTTCAGCCACTGCATAACAACTCCAGACACATGCACCACTTTGTATATCTGGCTTTATGTGGATACTGAGGAACTGAACCTGGGCCAGCAGGCTTTGCATGCAAGTGCCTTAATCACTGAGTCATCTCTCCAGCCCTGAACTTGCCTTTAACAATCATCCTTATTTTGACAGCTTACTTAATGTTTTATTGTTGTTCTGTTATTTTATTTTATTATTATTATTATTATTTTTGGTCAAAACTTGTGTTGTGGCTCCATCTTCAGCCTGAAGTCTTGCTCCTTTCCTGTTTGGTGTCAGGTGAATAACCATTACTGTTGTGTTTGTCAGCTTTCCCGTCACTGTGACAAGTATCTGAGAAATCAACTTGAGGAGGAAGGATGTAGCTTAGCTCATGGTTTCTGAGGTTTCAGCCCACGGTCAGCCGGCTTTGTGACTTTGAGACCTGTGGCAAGGCAGAAATGTCACACAGGAAACACTTGCTCACCCCACGGCAGCCAGGATGCAAAGACAGACAGAGACACATAGAGTCAACGTACCACAGCAAGGAAACGCTGCCGTGAACAACTTCCTTCAACTACACCCCACACCTCAAAGTTACCATTGCCTCCACTAGGGACATCAAATTATGAATCTATCCATCTAATTATTAACCTACAGAAAAATAATTAATGATTGATTGGATCCAGTAGCTGAGGACCAAATCTTCACTAGAAGGACTTTTTTTGTCAGGGATACCTCATATCCAAACCATAATACTCAGTCTCAGCTTAGAATCTGAAGTTTCAATTTTTAAAAATTTTATATATTTATTTATTATTTATATATTTATTTTTATTTATTTGACAGAGAAAGGGGGGAGAGAGAGAGACAGAATGGGCGTGCCAAGGCCTCCAGCCACTGCAAATGAACTCCAGATGTGTGCACTCCCTTGTGCATCTGGCTAACGTGGGTCCTGGGGAACAGAACCTGGGTCCTTTGGCTTTGTAGGTAAACTCCTTAACCACTAAACCATCCCTCCAGCCCCATTTATTTATTTATTTATTTATTTATTTATTTATTTATTTATGTAAGAGAGAAAGAGACAGATAAGTAGAGAGAGAATGGGCATGCCAGGGCCTCTAGACACTGAAAAAAAAAAAAAAAAACCTGCAGATACATGTGCCACCTTGTGCATAGGGCTTTATGTGGGTACTGGGGAATCAAACCTGGGTCCTTACTCCTTTGCAGGCAAGCCTTAACCACTAAGCAATCTCTTCAGCCCTGAAATTTCAATTTTTACAGACTTTTTATTGGCAGGTTTCATACATGAACACAATGGCATTTGACCAGAGCCCCTCCGGATACCTCCTTTGCTCCCTCCTCCTTCCACTGAGCTCCTTCTTTCCAACTCATCACTCTCCAATTTTGACCAATTTTTTCCCTTCCTCCATCCTCCATGTTGAAATGTCGATGAACTCAATATTGTGCAGGTGTTGAAGGGGGAAGGCCAGCCGCTTTGAAGCCGTGAAGTAACGGACACTGTTTCTGGAAGATAGAGTCTCAAGGCATTCCTCCCCGTCTTCTGGCTCTTTCTTGCCTTCTGCTCCCACTTCTACAATGTTCTCTGGGCCCTGCGTTGGGAGGCATAATAAAGATGTCTCATTTTGCACTGAGTGCTCAACCGTCACTTATTCTGAGCACTCTGATGAGTTTTAAGTCACCCTCATCTGTAAAAAGAATCTTCTTTGACCAAAAGTGGGAACAGCACTAATCTATGGGCATAAACATAATATAAATATTTAGAGGGCAATTTGTCATATATATACATACATATATATATATATATATATATATATATATATATATATATATATATGTATGTATGTATGTAGACAAACAGTAGTGGCTTCCCCCTAGGGTCTATGACCTTGCCAGCCATAGGCTTTTAAAAAAAATGGACTGACAGAACTGATCACAGAAAGATGGAATGTTGCAGGATCCAAGCATTAACCACAACGTGGGTTTAGACCCTAAATAGCCACCTCTGTGTCAGCCCTAACATCCTGGTGACTATCAGGTCACAAGGTGAGACCATTTGGAATCTGTAAACAGATTTCTGGCTTCCATCAACCCAAGGGCTAAGAATGGCATCAGATGGCATCCGAGGACTATGATGGAGATTTCCCCGCTTTGCTATAACCCGCTGTTGCAGTCAGGTTCACGTTGCTGTCAGAAATGACCTGACTAAGAGCAGCTTGTGGGAACAAAGGTTTATTTTGGCTTACAGACTCAAGGGGAAGCTCCATGATGTCAGGGGAAAATGATGGCATGAGCAGAGGGTGGACATCACTTCTTGGCCAACATCAGGTGGACAATAGGAACAGGAGAGTGTGCCAAACACTGGCAAGGGGACACTGGCTATGACACCCATAAGCCCGCCCGCAACAATACACTGCCTCCAGGAGGCTTTAATTACCAAATCTCCATCAGCTGGGAACCCACCCTACAGAACACCTAAGTTTATGGGGGACACGCGAATCAAACCACCACACCGCCTACCTGATGGTCAGCCAGTGTATTTGAAAAGTGCCTTGGTTTGTGACTTTCTTTTGTTCTGTAACTATAAAGTCGTCATGAAACCGTTAACACATTGGATCATGGAATTTGGGGTAACCTAAATCTGTGTGTCTCAGCCATGGTCACTATATCTGGCTCCAGAATAAACTATCTTTTATCTCTTTTGAGGTGAGAGTTGTGTCTTTTCATCAACAGTAATGTGCAGAGTCCTGAGGGTACATCCCCAGAAGTAATATCAAGAGACTTTAGGGTATATACTCAGGACTGGGTCATGGTGTAGATCTATTTTTAGCTTTTCGAGAAACCTCCACACTAATTTCCATAATGGCTGCACCAGGTTACACTCCCACCAACAGTGAATAAGGGTTCCTCTGTCCCCACACCCCTGCCAGTATTTGGTGTCATTAGGTTTTTTTTTTTTTTATGATAACCATTTTTTTTTTACTGGAGTGAGATAGAATCTCAAAGTCATTTTATACATTCCCCTGGTGGCTAAAGATGTTGAACATGTCATAAAACATTTATTGGATGCCAAGCATGATGGCACATGCCTTTAATCCTAGTGCATGAGATGCAGAGGTATGAGGATCACCATGAGTTCGAGGCCACTCTGAGACTACATAGGGAATTCCAGGTCAGCCTGGGCTTGAGCAAGACCCTACCTTAAAAAAAATGTATTGGTCATTTGTATTTTTTTCTTTTGAGAACTTTATTCAGTTCCATAGCCCATTTTTTGAATAAATTTTTGTATTGTTTATTTTTTTAGTTCTTTGTATATTATAGACACTAATCATATGTCAGATATATACCTGGTAAAGATTTTCTCTCATTCTATGCGTTATCTCTTGACTCAAAGGTTTTCTTTCCTGTCCAATAGCTTTTTAGTTTCATTAGCTGCTGCTAATGAACTCAGCCATTTCAGAGTTTCAAGTCTTACAATGAGGTCCTTGATCCATCTGCAGTTGAATTTTGCATAGAGTGAGAGAAAAGGGTTTAGATTCATTCTCTATATGAAAATATCACCAGTTTTTATAGCACCATTTGTTGAAAATGTGTGTTTTCTCCAACATGTGTTTTGCCATTTTTATCAAAAGTCAAGTGACTGTAGATTTATAGAATTATACCTGGATGTGAAACTCCATTCTATTTCATTGGCTGACATGTCTGGTTTTTTTTTTTTTTTTTGCCAGTGCCATACTGTTTTCATTATTATGGCTCTGAAGTTTAGCTTAAAATCAGGTATGGTGATAACTTCAGCAGAATTTTCTGTTCCCCCCAAGCATAGTTTTTGTATCCAGGGTCTTTTGTACTTCCATATGAACTTTAAAATTACTTTTTCTTTTTCTGTGAAAAATAGTATTGGGATTCGGACTGGAAATGTTCTGAATCTAGCTATTTCTTTTGGTGGGATGGGCATTTTTATGATATTATTCTTCCAATCCATGAGCATGGGAGAACTTTCCATTTCCTGGTGTCTTTCTCAATTTCTTTCCTCAGCTTTTTAAAGTTTTTGTTGTAAAGGTCTTTAGCTCTCTTGTATCTGAGATATTTAACTTTTTGTGACTATTATTAGTGGGTCAGTTTCCATGATTTTCTTCTCATTTGGTTTGTCATTGGTGCATCAGAAGGCTACTGATTGTTGTGTGTTAATTTTGTATCCTGCCACTTTGCTGAAAGTGTTCATTAACTCTAGGAGTTTTCTTGGTGGAGTCTTTAGGGTGTCTTAAGTATAGAATCATATCACCTGCAAATAAGGACATTCTGACTTCTTCTTTTCCAATTTGTATCCTTTTATTGCTTTATCTTGTCTTATCATGCTAGCTAAGATTTCAAGTACTATAAATAGTAGTATTGCTGGGCATGGTGGCTCACAGCTTTAATCCCAAACTCGGGAGGCAGAGGTAGGGAGGACTGCCAAGAGTTCGAGGCCACCCTGAAACTACATAGTGAATTCCAGGTCAGCCTGAGCTAGAGTGAGACGCTATCTCAGAAAACCAAACCAAAACAAAACAAAACAAAAATAGCAGTATAGAGAGTGGACACCCTTGTCTTATGCTTGGAGTTTTTCTTTGTTTACTATGGTGTTGGCTATAGATTTTTGTCATATATTGCCTTTATTATGTTGTTAGATCCATCTTTAGTCTCTCCACGGTTCTTATCATGAAAGGATGTTGGATTTTGTCAAAGGCTTCTTCTGCATCTATTGAGATGTTCAGTGATTTCTGCCATGAGTTTATATGATGTCTTACACTTACTGATATATGTATGTTGGACCATTCCTGCATCTCTAGAGTAAAGTTGACTTGATTGAGGGGAATGATCATTTTGTTTGGCAAGTATTTTAATGAAAACTTTTGCATCTGTGATCATTGGAGGCATTAGTGTAGTGTGTGTGTGTGTGTGTGTGTGTGTGTGTGTGTGTCCATATGGTTTTAGTGCTAGTGGAACACTGGCTTCATAGCAGGACTCAGGGACTGTTCCCTTCATCTATTTTGTGGAATAATTTGAGAAGCAGCGGTTTCAGTTCCTCTTTAATCTGCAGTGAACCCATGCAGGCTTGGACTTGTGGTTGGGAGATTTCAGTACTGTGTCAATCTCATTACCTGTTATAGGTCTGTTTAAATTACTTATCTCTTCTTGGTTTCACTTTGGTAGGCTATAGTCATGGAGAAAAAACATACATTTCTTTTAGATTTTCCAATGTGGTGCAATTGGCTTTCTTTGTGCTCTGTGTGGATGAGAAACCAGCTTCCCTCACTAAGAGATGTTGAGCCTCTTGGAAGTGAGTTGCCTCCTCCAGTTTCTCTTCTCCGGGGTGAGTGACTAGACTCTGGTTACATTTACTCATGAACTTTCTCGTCATCATTTTTGTTTCCTTCTATGTTTATGAAAGTGGGTCAATGTTTTTCAAGTTCCTTTTAAAAACACAATGACCTCATTTTCGTCCTGTATTTCTGATTAGACAATGTGACTTAATAGCCTCTAAGTTCAACTTTAAAGTTGGATTTAAAATTGTATTAGCTCTGGTCATTTGATATGAAACAGAATTAATTTAATTCACATTTATTGCCCCCATAGCTATTATTTCCCTTACTATAAAATCATAGCTAGGAAAATTAAAAGATCTAATAAGCCAATTCTCAGATCTCCAACAATTACAGCTGAGGAACAGATGCAGTTCTGTGAAATATTTAGATTTCATTGTTTGAGTGGATATTCTTTCTTACCCTACATGGTCCAATAGGATTAGAAATCCAAGCCAAACAAAAACATTGGACTTCAGCCCTTAACTCATTGCTTTTGTCTTTATGACCTCAGGCCCGATCCCCTTTCTGTGTTCTAACATATATAAAATCACAAACACAAACATACCTGGGTGACGGCATCCCTGATGCCATGAACATTTGGACCGTGGTCTTCAACATTGCAGGAAGAATGTATGCTTCAGTTTGCAAACAGCGTCACTCAGTCCTCAAGATTCCCAAAGTTTAAAGACATATCTTTTTCAACCTTTATTTATAACACTCCCCCTTTGGACTTCTAGGACTTAAACAGGTAGTCAGTGAGTACTAGACCAATAGTTATATCTTGGTTTTTTGAAGCAGGAGCTCACTCCTGCCCAGGCTGGTCTTGAACTCACAGTGATTCTCCTATATCAGACTCCCAAGTGTTGAGATTAAAAGCATGTGCCACCATGCCCAGCCCAATAATTGCCTCTAAGTATGCATCCATACTATTCTCAGATCTGCTCCTTCCTTGGATTAATTAAAGCTTTTCCACTAAATTAGTTCATTGTGCGTAACTTGTTTTTCCTTTGAAGCTTTCCTGGAAGTGAAATGCAATTTAGTTCTCTAGATGTGTCTCAGTAGCTCAAAACCAAGTTAACCCACCCAGGCTCATTCCAAGACCACGGTTCACACCCAGTACTGGTAACAGTATCAATAAGAAGCAGTCCACTGTTAAATAGACCCTCTCACAGGGTGATTCGCATCTCCACAGGCAAGTATTGAATAACGCTTAATTCTTTGGATGAAAATCAGATTGGGGGAGCTTTGAGGACAATCAAAATGCTCTTAAGGGTAAAGAGCCTAGTATCCACTATAAAAGCACCTGAATATTCTGGTCATGGAAACTAATTCCAGAAATAATGCAAAGAGTTTGTGTCTAAGAAACCTACTTACATCAGTATTTCCCACTTAGTGATAGGCATGCCTCACATGCTATTGTGAATCTCTGAAAAAAAGCTAAATGCCAGTTTGGATAGATGGCTCAGCAGTTAAGGTACTTGCTTACAAATCCTGACTGCCTGGGTTTGATTCCCCAGCACCACGTAAAGCCAGATGCACAAAATGGAGCATGCATATGGAGTTCATTTCTAGTAGCAGGAGATCCTGGCATATCAATACTCTCTCTCTCTTGTCTCTCAAATAAATAAAAAATATTTTTAAAAAGACAAATGTATGGTAATCCCCCCCTTATCCATGAGAACCCCAGTGAATCCAATACTTCTAGAGACTTTTAGAGACCCCCAATAGTGATCAGTCCTAAAAGCGAATGCATTTCGCTTCTTAACTAAGACTGTTGGTTACGTTACTGCTGTGACCACATGCCTGACAGGAAGAAAAGGGGTCACTCGGGCTTACAGTTTCGGTGGGTACAGTCAGTCCATCGTGATGCAGAAGGGTGGCAGCAGGAGCAGGGGCTCAGGAAGAGAGGACACACAGACAGTGAGGTCAGGCAATAAAACCCTTAGGGCCCATTTCCTTCAACAATGCTCCACCTCCTACAAGTTCCACAACCTTCCCAAATAGCACCGCCAAGCTGGGGGCCAAGTGTTCCAACATAGGAACCCATGAAAAACCCTTCACATTCAAACCACAGCACTGAACAGTTATCACATATTATGGTCATAATATTTGCTATTTGAATTATAATAAAAAAAAAAACTAAGAGCCGGGCATGGTGGCTCACGCCTTTAATCCCAGCAGAAGGCAGAGGTAGGAGGTAGGAGGATCGCCATGAGTTCAAGGCTGCCCTGAGACTACATAGTGAATTCCAGGTCAGCCTGGGCTAGAGTGAGACCCTACCTCGAAAAACCAAAACGAACAAACAAACAACAACAACAACAAAAATACAACCAAAAAAACCCAAACAAACAAACAAAAAAAAACCTAGCACAAATTTCTTATTTATGCATAAAATGCTTATTACCATAGATGTTAGCAGTCTTATCACATGAGATTTTTCTTATGAAGTTGAGAATTTCAACTCTTCACTTAAAGAAAGTGTCTCAGGTCTACTTCTCAGCACATTTGAATGTCATTATCACAACTCTTGCACTTTAGGACAATTACGTAAAATAGGGTTACTTGAGCACAGTCCCTGGGACACCACACTGGCCAATCTGACAGTGTGCGCAGCTACTCAGCGACTAACTGGCAGGTTACATATACAGTGTGGACACTCTGGACAGAGGGATGATTCTCATTACAGGGAGGACAGAGTGAGGTAATACATATTTATAATTAATGATGAGGGTCAAAACTAATGAGTTATTTCTAGAAATTTCCTTGGTGCTTCTTTCAGCAGTTGACCATAGATAATTGAAACTGTACAAGTAAACCACAGGCTAGGATGGGGGTAGGACTACTCCATAGATAGATCTGGGGGACTTCACACTGTGTGTCACTGACTAAGAGGCTCGTAACATTACATGCCACTATCTAAGAGGCCCATAACATGCTTTGTTAAGATCATTATTTCATAATGAATTAAAATACTTTTAACTTTTTAAAACTCATTGATTTAAATATGTAAACAATGAAATTTTAAAAACACATATTAATATTCCTTAGAATGAATGTTTTTTATTTTTTTAAAAAAATTTTTAGTTGAGACAGAGAGAGGGGGAGAGAGAAAAGAGAGAAAGAAAGAAAATGGGCACGCCAGAGCCTCCAGCCACTGCAAATGAACTCCAGACACATGCGCCCCCTTGTGCATCTGGCTTACAGGGGACCTGGGGGAGAGAACCTAGGTCCTTAGGCTTCGCAAGCAAGTGCCTTAACTGCTGAGCCATTTCTCCAGCCTGAATCAGTGTTTTATGGAATGCATTTTGGAAAAGGTTAGATCACAATGAGGAGGGGTCATCAAAACGTTTTCATGTGAGAAACCAAATCATCAGCAAACGTTCAGCTCTGCAGCACTCACCTGCGGAGTCTTTCCTACCTACTCTGCTGTCGCGACATGCACACAGCATGCCTGTGACCGTGTACAGACAGTACACGGACGGATGCCAGAGATCTGGTGCTCCCGGAAAATTTGTATTATGGACACTGCAATTTAAGTTTTCTTGTGTCCTCAAACTTCATTCTATTGCTGTCTCAACTTTTTTTTTGTACATGTGCGAACATACTCTCATGTGTGCCTTGACAAGCATGTAGAGGTCAGTGGTGTTGGTCCTCGCTTTCCACTTGCTGGTCATCTCTTTCATTGTCCACTGCTGTGTTTTCCAGGCTAGCTGGCCTGTGAGGTTCCAGGGATTCTCCCGTCTCCCTGCTTGTCCTAAGCATGCTGGGATTACAGATGCTGGTGCTACCGCAGTTCAGCTCTAGGTGGGGGCTGGGACTTGAACTCAGGTACTCACACTTGCGTGGCAAATGCTTTATCCACTTAGCAATGTTTCCAGTCCCTCAACCATTTTGAAAATATCAAATTATCGTTTGCTCACAGGCTATACAAAAATGGGATGAACAACACTGTGACCCATCGGTCCTACCTTGCTGCTAGCTTGGTAGGACCACCAGCCAGTGAAATAACTGAGTGCTCATACAGATCTCTGAGTCTAAAGCCCACGGGACAGAAACATCCTCTGCTTACTCTCCGCTGAATCTTGACACCAGTCTGTCACCTAGGACAGGGCCTGGCTACATGGTGAGGGCTTAGGAATATTTCTTTTTTTAAAAAAAATTATTTACATATATGAGAAAGAAAGAGAAAGAGAGAGGGGGGGGGAGAGAATGCCAGGGCCTCTAGACACTGCAAACAAATTCCAAACACGTGTGCCCCCTTGTGCAGCTGTCTTACGTGGGTACTGGGGACTCGAACCTGGGTCCTTTGGTTTTGCAAGCAAGCCCCTTAACTGCTAATCCATCTCTCCAGCCCTCATGAGTATTTCTTGATGAGAAAGCAGCAGCCAAGCAGCAACACTGAGCTGTCAGTAGAACAGGCAGAGTCTGTTTCTCAAAGCTGTTTCCTCCGCAGGCTGTTCTATTGCCTTTCACTTGCACTCAGCTGCGTTCATTTCTTTTCTTTTCAGGTGTGATGGCTGGAACTTTCCAATGGGTTATAAATTCCTGAGTGTACTCACAATGGCCTCAAGAAACCAGAGGAGCTATGATCACTCACCCAAAGACTTACACGATTGGGCTGAGAACCTTTGCTAATGGAAGGAGGGAGAGGAGAGAGCCATAAGACCCTAACCTGAGATTCTAGCCACTCACTCCTGTATCCCCTGCAGCTGCATGTGGCCTCAGGAGGCCCTCTCTAGGAAATGGAAGGTTAAATGAAGGGGGGCTCCTATGTAGCTCCTGTGTGGCTTTCAGGATGGCATCACCCCTCACTTATTTGCCTGCAAGTAAACTCAATGGTTCACTAGGCTGGGCTTGGATAGAATCATTCCTTTGGTCTATTTTTGATGTCCTATCTGAGGGAAGTAGGCATTGGTTGACATGTCTCCAAGAAAAACAACAACAACGAAAGCACAAGAGGTAAGACTGGAATGAATCATTCTTTTGGTTCACCACGCTAGACTTGGATGGAACCTTTGGTCTGTCTTGGGCTCTTTTTCTGAGATGACCAGCTATTTGTGGACGTGTCCCTAGGGAAAACAGCCCAAGAGGTAAGGCTGGATTGAAGAGTGTGTTGTCATAGCTACTCTTTGTCATCTTGGACAGACGGCCTTACCCCTCTGAGCCCTAGCGCCTGCACCTATAAAACTGGTTCACGGCGGGTTTTATAGTTGCTGGAAGGGTCCCATGAGGAACCATTTGTGAAGGGCCAGGCACCCAGAGGTGCTCCTGATGTCATCTTGGGATGACAAGGCTGTCTCTGGTGCTTGGCTCATGCCTGACTGATGAGGTATGTGGCCCTCCCAACCGCGCACACTTCCCTGGTCTCTGCACGAGGAATGGCTTGATTCACAATGACATGGCCTTCTGGCGCTTGGGGCTGACTTTCCATAGATCCACTCAGGGCTTACCATCCCTCCATCTGTTTTTCATCTTCGTATACTGTGGTTCCAGATGACAGATGTGTCCTGCCCTACAGAATATGGGGCTTGTGTTATTGTTATTGTTTCTTGTTCACTTTATTGCTTCGGAGTGATGCTTGGAAAACGGAGGAGGCTGGAAATGTCTTTTTCGCTCTGTCATCTGAACACTTGGTTATCTGTGCAGAGGCATTCGTGAGCACCACACATCTTAGAATTCAAAAGGAAACCCAGCTCTAGCCCTTCTCCTACTCCTTCCCTATTCCCTTAAAGATAATAAAGAGCACAATAGCTTGCTTATTCGAGCGGTGGGGCCCGTTTCCTCATCATCAGCACATTCCTCCTGCGTCTCCCACAGGCCCGGCTCTCAGACGAGCCAGGCGAGGCTTTGACTGACTTGTAGGAATGCGCCATGCAGTCAGAGGGAGGAGAACATTACAACGAACCAGCTGCTCTTCGGAGGTTGATTTTCATTTTGGAAAAATAGCAGAAGCAATTACCGTGGCTCATTAGAAGGCCTAACACACTGGCTGCAAAACTATATTTGGAAAACGATATTCACTTAGCTCTAAAGTGGTTGAGAGGGTGAAAATGGGTGGAAGAGAATGGAAAAGGAGATCAGAGCCTGCCTGTGTGGAGCGCACATGGCGTCTAAGCACAGGTGATTTGAATTGAATTCTAAAAGAAAGAAGGTGGCAGTGCTGTTGCGACATCAGGTTAAACAGAGCTGCGAATCTTCACGTACTGGGGGCCTCTGGGAAGTGCTCTCCAGCCCTTGGGAAGAGTGGCTTGCCAGGAAGAGCCTGTGCCAAGTGGGAAGAGAGTGAAAGACCCACTCTGTTGAATGCGTCTGTGAGAAAGTCCAGACAGCACCACAGGCTTCTAGGGGCTTGCAGCATGCTTCTGGGGCCTGGCCTGTTTGCCCTCAGTTCCATCAGGGGCCCCTGTGCTCTGGAAAGTTTCCATCCTACCCTGGAGCTGCCTCCTGACCGTGCAGTTGATCTCGTGGCTTGTTTGTGTTTGCTCAGAACCAAAGGAAGGGTCCTGGGCTAGACAAGTTATATCTGAGGCTAGAAAGTGAGAGACCGGGAAGCTTGGGGTGGAAGTATTCTAGAAAGAACTCGTCAAGACTATGTGTGTTCTCGCCATTGAATAACCTTTGCAGTCCTTCATCCCAATAATTTTTGTAAATTGAATGGTGAAGCAATTTAATTTGGACTTAACTATTCCCCAATCCTGGTGCTGCCCTGTAATGTTTAGAAAGTATTTTTGTGTCTATATGTGTACAGTGTGTATGTGTATGTGTATTTGCATATTCTTATGCGTATGAGTGCATGTGCACGTGGAGGCCATAGGTCAATTCAGCAATTCTAGCTAGCCACCTTGACCTGGGATCCCGTCTCCACCTCGAGTGCTGGGTTTACACAGGCCACCACATCCACTGGCATTCACATTTATATGGGTGCTGGGGATCTGAACTTTGGTTCTCACGCTTCTGTGGCAAACACTTTCTCCACTGGGAAAGTTCTTTTAGCAGGGCTGCTGATATCTGCTTCCTCTTAAAAAGCAAGCAAACACATAGAATAACAGGGGCTAGGCCAATGTGGAGGGTCTTCGTGTTGTATTTGTATCGCTCTGAGATTCGGGCAGTACCCAGGTCCCTTGGAGGGACAATGCTGGTCGTCTATTAAGGTTTCTCATGCCTCATTGATGACCAACTGGCTTTCTCAGAAATTATCTCACCTAAAACTCAGGCAGATAGTAACATTTCTGCTTTAAAGAAGAATAAAATGATACAGTGGAGTTTTAACAGCTTTCCCAAGACCACCCATCTATATAACAACATAGGTGAGACATGAACTCAGGGTATCCAGGTCATTCTACCTGACCAGGGGGCACTACTTAGAGTCTTGCCCTCTGTAACAGCAGAGCTAAGTGACAACGGCAGACACACTTAAGGATTTAATTATCTCAAATCTGGAAATGTCACGACGGAGCAGGCTGCTATTGTCTTTCTGGTCGTCCATCTTAGCATGCCGCCTTCATTCTAGAAAGAAGAAAGTTAGAAGGATATATGAGGTTAGTAGAGTTACCCTGAAAAACGACCACAAACTGGGTGGCTTGAACCAGCAGAGACTATGTTTCAATAGTTCTAAATCACAAAGGAGTTAGCTAAGGCGTCAGCCGGGCCATGCTGCCTCTGAAGGCCCTGGGGGGCATTGTCTTCACCCTCCAGTGGGGCCAGCAAACCTTGGCACTCTTTGGCTTGCCAATGCACCACTTTAACCTTGGTTTGCATTTGTGAATGGCCCGCTTGTCTGTGCATCCACATCTCTGGGTCCAGAGGCTCCTCTTTTTATAAAGACACCAGTCATCCTGGAGTGAGGGCCCATCTGGGTGCTATGGGCCCCGACCTGAGCTTTATTCCCCAAAGATCCTTCTCCCACCACCACCCCACAACCAACATGGAACATTTTTAGGTGGCATGGATTGTTTTAGGATATTATTCAACGTGGTACAAAGGTGTAGACACAACGCAAGGAGACTTCTCCTGAGTCTCAAGGCTACTCTAGCTGCAAGTGAGCTTGGAAAGTCAAGTGGAATGAGGGAGAAGGAGGCCAGAGTGCAGGTAAAGTGACACACACATAGTGTTGCCTAATTTGTTCCTTCATTTTAGCCGCGAGGTGAACACTGCATCTACTGAGATCATATGGTCGCCCTGGCATTGCAGCTCCTTGCATTAGCTTATTTAATATGGTCGATCATTTCACGTGTCTCCCTGATTGGGTTGTCGGTTCAGTGAAACCAAGGGCTGTTTCTTTCATTTCTTTCATATGTCATGTAAATTTAAGTTTCGTCCACATTATATTGGATGGACTATTGCCTAGCCTTCCTCATTGCCATTCTGTCCCAAGGACCTTCTGATGTCAGCCGTGGAAATTTGTCTCTGTTTGATGTTGTTTTCCTCCTCCTCCTTGTCCTCCTCCTCTTTTTCCTCCTGCTTCTTTTAAATAAAGGATATGAACAGCTGCTGTATTTCATAAGTGATTCAGTGGGCTGCCCCTTACGTGGCCCAGGGAAGAATAAATTCCTTTCTAGATACTCCTACGTTAGTGGTACTGTGAGTGGGAAGGGTGACAGGATAAAGGATGATTATTTTAAGAAGCTGAATTCTAATCCTGAAATGGAATTCAGGGCTATTGCTATTCAGAGTAGAGCTTTGTTCTCTGTGATCCCAGCTGCAGGGTGCACACAGGTGCTCCCAGGTTTTCGAGCACGTATGCGCCCAGTGCAAACGCGTCTTAATCCTTAGGAATGTCTCAGAAGGGAAGGGAGAAGATTATTAATACCAGATCCAATTTCTAGATAGCCTACCTAGGAAGAGAAATACATAGGCATTGTGGGAAGATGGATGGATGGATGGATGGATGGATGGATGGATGGATGGATAAATGGGCAGTCTATTTGATGAAGGGATTTGTGGAATTCAGAAGGTATGCTGTGCTCACTTCCTGAGCTGTATCCAGGTAACTTTGCCTCCCTGAACAGAACTGACTGGCCCGCACCTGAGCACCTGGCCAAAGGCAGTCAACGATGGCAGTGGCTGTGGTCCCTAAGTCACCCGGGGAGACTTTTCCAAGTAACAGATGTGCAATTCAACACCAGATGGAGGCTCTATCACTATCAGTGATTCTCAGGAACTGCATTCTGGGAAAGTTCATGCGGTGACAGCTCGCATGCTCCTGGGTAAGAAGCCCACACTCGCTGGCGGCAGGGTTGAATTTCCTATGCCAAACGGTGGTTAGGTAAGCCGGTCTGATCCTTTCTTGAGCATGTGGACCTCGGGCCATCTAGAGAGTTAGTTTTCACGGAGAATGAGAGCAATGAAAATAGTAGAGACCTGGAGTAGATGGTAACGTGATTGATCTGAGAGACGCGGCACTCAGAGGCTGAACCATCAGATGTCTCAGGAGACTAGACATCCCTCCCAAGTATCAGAAGGAGAGACCAGTGCGGTCTGGAAGAGGGCTCCATTCCACATATTACTTCCTCAGCCCTTGCTTATTCGGTTTCCCTTCTACATGCCCATTCGCTGGAGGAAGACGAGTCTATTGCTTGCAAACTGAAAAAAAAAGAAAACAGAATAGAGAAATAGCTGGATCTATTTGTTTAACACTTCTCAAGCATTTTACCTAGAAATTCTTTACCAAGAAGAAACCAATAAGACAGATGGGTCCTCATTTGCATGAAGCTTGCAGCCTAGTAGGTTAATAAAATAGCTGCAAAGAGCCGGGTGTGGTAGGACACGCCTTTAATCCCAGCACTCTCGGGAGGGAGGCAGAGGTAGGAGGAGCTCCGTGAGTTCAAGGCCACCATGAGATTACATTGTGAATTCCAGGTTAGCCTGGGCTAGAGTGAGACCCTACCTCAAAAAAAAAAAAAAAAAAATAGCTATAAAAAATGAGGAAGGGGGAGGTTGGGGAGAGGGCCTGGGAGGTAAGAGCTCTTACAGTGCTAGCACGAAAGCCTGAGAGAGGTCCCGAGACCATCCACAGTTCTATTCCCCAGCACCAAATACACAGCTGGCTGTGCCCGTGCATGTCTGCAACTCCAGTCTTTTTACTTATTTGTTTTAAAATTTTTATCTATTTCTTTGCAAGCAGGGAGTAGGGGAAGGAATGGGCACTCCAGGACCTCTTATCCTTGCAAATGAATTCCATAAGCACTACTTTTGTTTTTGTGCCTCTGGCCTACACGGGTACTGAGAAATCAAACCCAGGCCACCAGGCTTTGCAAGCAAGTGCCTTTAACGGCCAAGCCACTCTCTCCTTTCCTGTATCTCCTGTCTTATGGGAGGCAGAAATCTGAGATTTGCTGGGGCTTGAGAAAGCTGTAGCTCTGTGTTCAGAGAGAGACCTCTCAATGAAATACACGGATAAGCAACACAGGAAGATATTCAACAGTCTCCTCTAGCCTCCATGCATGTACTTGGGGTTATGCATGTCTATAGTACACATGTACATACAAAAACAAAGAAAAGAAAAAAGAAATGAGGAAAGTGGCCTTAGATGGTGGTGAAGTGCTGTTAGGGAACGATGGGGTGGGGAGCAGTATGTCTTTGCATAGGCTGGCCTGGGACAGTCCCCATTGGGAGGTGGCATGAGGGCTACTGAGCTAGTCTGAATGTGAAATGTCCCCAATAGTTTCATATGTTTGTCATTGAGCTGGTGGCAACTTTGGACATGGACCCTTGCTGGAGGAGGTGAGTCACTGTGGGCCTGATTTGAGGTTTATTCACCTGCTCCAACCCCAGAACTTCCACCACTTCCACCCAGATATGTGAGAGCTTCCTGCACCTGCCGTGATCCCCCCTCACATGATGAAGCATCCCCTCAAAACCATAAGCTGCTCCTGAATGGGTAACGAGAAGGATGTCTGTCACATCTACCTAACTACCCAGTGACGCGCCTCCCTTGAGCTGTGAGTTTTCGCCCAACATGGTTCCTCAGAGATCATCTTTTGAATAATCGCATTTTACAGTCAGGAATTGGCAAACCAGAGACGGAGGTTCTGACTACCTGTCCATAGTTACAGGGCAAGCTAGCAACAGGACATAGGGCTCCTGGGTCTTCTTCGTTAACTACTCTGCCCACCATCCCAACGTCTCTCTCTGTGGAGGTCTCTTTGGGTGTCATAATTGCTTATGGCCATGAGTGATATATATCCATCACTTCCAAATGGAGATGGCTGGAGAAAAGGAGAGGAAGCTGAGGGCAGAATGCTGTTTCCCTCCTTCCAGTGACTGACAGCCCCGTATCTTATAGCAGCTCTCACCTATCTAGGTGGAAGTACTGGGCTTGGAGCCAGGCTAACAAACCTCAAATCAGGCCGCCAGTGACTCACCTCCTCCAGCAAGGGTCCATGTCCAAAGTTGCCACCAGCTTAATGACAAACCCATGAAACTATTGAGGACATTTCGCATTCCCACTAGCTCAGCGCGGGTCAGTTACTGTCCTGCTTACCTGAACCGCCCGAGGATTACAGGGATGTGGCGAAGGGTGCAGAGCTAATCAAATTTTGCAAACTACAAGGGATTCCTTGAAGCAGAAGCATCCAGTTAGCATGGTCTGACAGCTGCTCTGAATGCTTTCCCCAGAGACAGGGGAGAGGAGGGAGGGGGAGCAAAGGAGGGAGCGTGGAGGAGAGAAAGGCCACCCCCCCAATCAATTAGGAATAAAAGTAAGCTTCCATCCAATTAAAACAATCAGCCACTAAGGGCAGGTTTCCTTTGGGTCACTCCTAGCTGCTCACAGTGTCCAGGGTCTGACATCCACACTCCCCTTCTCCCTTCCTCTTGGCCTAGATGGCTCTCCTCGCTCCGCCACACCCCTCCCCGTTCCTTCTCCTTTCTTCTCTCTCCCTCACACCATGTTACCATTCTTGTCCATAGAATGAGCTGCATGCATGCCAAATCAGGTCATTCACAAAGATAGAACAAACGTCTGTCACTACAGATTTACCAGTATGACGAAGGCTTGGCCCTTCTGTCTGTGAAAGTGTGCCCATTAGTGATGTGAGATCCCAGCCTCCGAAGCCTTTTAACCCTCTACTTTAGCCTCACTGAGGTGAGCACGCTTCCAATACATATCCCTTTGAGTGTCTTTAATGAATTATTGTAGGTGTCAGACTGTGCGGGTATAAGGCCAAGACCATGTCCGCCTGTCCTTGTAACCCCTCCCTCCACCAGCACACATTCAAAGCCACTTTCTAGAGTTTAGGGCTGAGCTGTAAATATTTGTTCTGGGCTGAAACCTGCTGAAAATATTTGCCTAAAACAATGTAGCTAACAATATTCGATTAAAGAAAGCAAGCCCGTGTTGAGACACCTTTTCAAGAGAAGAACTAACTAAACATCAAACTGTTTACATGGCTCAGAGTTGTTGGACATTTTTAATTCATTGTGAACTTTTACATTGCTAAAACCAGACTGATTCTCCTCTCAACCAGATATGAAAGCAAACATGATGATAAACAGGAGAGGGGAAATACGAGAAGAGGGGAGACAAAAAGAAAGAAAAACAGGATAAGATGAAAATGTAAATGCCAATTTATCGTTCAAATGACCTTGTTCTCAAATGGTTTTGGTTCATTTCCAAGTACAACGCCCCTGTGAATTTTACAGATAATGAAAGCAAAACCAAAGGTACATATATCTATGAATGAAATAATTGGTAATGGAGACTATAATTCAATTTAGAGCCCAAAATGCAAAAAAAAAAAAAAAAAGGTTTTTTTTTTCTTGTTTCATTTACAGCGACTGCAGAACAAGCCAGACATTTTAGAGGACTTCTAAAACTTGATATGAAAAATAAAACCAAATGCTTGTTCTACTATCTGTGTAAGTTACTTGTATCTTGTTAGGCTGGGTCTACTTTTATAGCTAAGAATTTATAATTATTCTTTAAAATGAAGGCAGTAGGAACTACAAATGTTCAAATGAGAAAAGCAGACCTGTTATAACTGCTTCAAATAACCACATTATCCCATTGACCCCATTTGTAAATGCTGTTGCCAGCTAATGACTACGCTATCAGTACCCCCATCACCATTCTTCTTTTCTTCTTTTCTTTGATCATTAGTTAGCTGGTTTGAACATCATCTGTGGGCTGTAATTGGAATTCATTACCATGTGATGGCTGGTGGGCAGCCTATGGGAAATGAGTTGATAGTCTTGCAAACACTGAATCATGCAGAATATTAACACTCATTTTCATGCACATTTGCATGCATGTTGATGACCTGGAAACACAGGCTTACACACCATATTTCCCCTTGTTGCTTCTGATCTGTTTCCTCTGCGCTAGGAACAGACAATATGGGCTTCCTCCAGGGGACAAAACAACACCTCAGTCTGCGTCATGGAAGGGTGAGAGGAGCAGATGGAGCAAAACTATGCTTAGAGAGGGCCAACAGAGCACATGCGGGGAGGAACGCAGCTACCTGGCATCACACCTGGGCACTGCCAACCGTATTGGCTGCCAGGGTGCTTGAGGAATGGAGGGTACAGACCTGTCATGGTAGTGCATGGAGTAATTCTTCCAGAGAGATATTCTCGGTAGCTACCTCCTGGGCCAGAGGGTTCCAAAGCTCAAACACCAAGGTGGGTGTGATGCAACATGCCTGTAACATGCCTGTAATCTTAACACTGAGAGGTGGAAGCTGTTGGTCAAGGCCATTTGAGGCTACCTGGTGAGTTTGAAAATAGCCTGGGCTATGTAAGACCAAGTTTCAAACTGGGCGTGGTGACACATATCTTTAATCCCAGCACTCAGGAGGCGGAGGTAGGAGGATTGCTGTGAGTTTGAGGCCACCCTGAGACTGCATAGTGAATTCTAGGTCAGCCTGGGCTAGAGTGAGACCCTACTTCAACGCCCCCCCCCAAAAAAAAAGACCAAGTTTCAAAAACCTCAAAACCTAAACAAAACAGCTCAAACACGAAAATGGGGAATAAATGCAATTGGATATTGCCTTTTCTCTTTGTGGAGCCACTCCTGGCTTTCTGGAGGCTATGATAACCTCATACAATCTCTGCTCCTTATTTGGCAATAAGACCAACTAAAACAACCCAGTTGACTAAACGTTACATCTTTCCTGGTGTTTGGAACGAGAATCTAAGTTGTGTGTGGCAGTGGAGACTTCAGCCTTGGGGGACTGAAGCAGGACGATTTTGAGTTCAAGGACAAGCAGGGCTACAGAGGGAGACCCTGTACTAAAACCAAACCAAAACAAAAAGGTAATGAAAACAGACAAAAAAGGAAGAGGAAGGAAAAAGACAAGGAAGCAGAAAGAAAGAAAAGAATGAGATATGAAAGAAGAAAAGCAAGTGAAAACAATGAGATATGAAAGAAGAAGGAAAAAGAAAGAAATCAGAGCAAGAAAAACAAGAAGTAACTGTCTGAAAGGACCTGTGATGCTGGGCCTCTGCTATACCTGGGCCATCCTGAACAGCAGCCACAGGCCACATGGGTTTACTGAGCACTTCACATTGCTAGTTTAAATGGGAAACCATGATCTAATTTTTTTCCATAATGATTTTTCTAAAATGACCTTGGATGGGCTATGGAAGTTGACAATGGGCTGGAAGGGACAAGCTGGGTGGCACAGACCTGACAAAGTTTCCAGATGCTCCTGGCTCCGCCTCCCGTTGCCATTGGTGCATTGGGATTATGGGATTCCAGAGGAGTGAGCCACTGTACATCTGGCTTTCTGTGGACACCAAAGACTATTTAACTCAGTTGGTAGGCTTTCAAGCCAGTGCCTTTAACAGGGCAGCCATCTCCACACCCCCTTTCTTCCTCTTCCCCTTTCTCTTCTTCTTCCTCCTCCTCCCTTCTCCTCTTCCTTCTTCTTCAGATAAACCAAGAGTCAAGGCAATGCTATCATACCCAGGTTTACAATTTTTACCCATAATCCAATGACACAGGGATATCTTGCTGCTCTGAGTAAACTTTGGTGGTTCATGTAATACTCTCTGCCCTCCAGCGGGCCAGTAGCTCACCTGAAATATAATGAAGTACAGTCTCTGGAGGACACTTTAGTTTAGAACTTAATTTTTATCAGTGTTTCAGGTCAATCTATTTTTATTTTTAGGATATGGTCTTACATTGTAGCCCAGGCTGCTCTGGAACTTTACATAGCTCAGGCTGGCCTTAAACTTATGGAAATGCTCATATGTCAACTGCCTGAGGGCTGGGATTGCAGGTGAGTGGCACCACATCTGGCTTCAGGTGAATTTTCTGGAAGTAATTCAACATTGGTTCTCATCACCTCTGTGTTATGCATGCCAATTGGACTTTATTATCCCTGATTCAGAACCCAGAGGATAAAACAAAACTGCATCTCCCTTCTCTCACTTTGGCACCAAGATTTTCCTGGTTTAACTTGTTATAAATCTCAGAGCTGACATCAGCCATTGTGTGTGTGTGTGTGTGTGTGTGTGTGTGTGTGTGTTTTTTTTATTTTTATTTTTTAGTGCTGGAGATGAACCCAGGGCCTCCTGCATGCTAGCCAAGTGCTCTCTCACTGAGACTCACCCCATTGCACTCATTGGTTGCATGAATCAGCCTTGATGGCGTGGGACATAGGATTCATCGAGCAAATATTTGGCCCTGTGTTGTTTTTTATTGTTTAGTTTTTTCCCTCGGGACCTTTGTTTCTCTTATCAGATCAGTTGTAAAGTGATGTCTTTTCCCCACATGGTGACATGTCCTTCTCTTTCATTCCTTCTCCCTGCAATCCCCACAGATTGATTTGATACCCGAATCATCCTCATCCTGTCATACTGCACCCCTCAGCCTCTTCCTGAGTTTCCTCTTGTGGTTAGTCTATGAATTAACCTTGGGAGACTGAAGTGACAATTCCCATTTTTTTTTTTTTGAGAGAGAGAAAGAGAGAGAATGGGTGTTCCAGCTGCCTCTTAGCCCTGTGAATGGACTCCAGATGTGTGCATCCCCTTGTGGACATACGTGGCATTGCACGCTTGTGTCACTTTTGCAGCTGGCTAAACGTGGGACCTGGAGAATCGAACGCATGTTTTTAGGCTTGGCAGGCAGGCGCCTTAACTGCTAAGCCATCTCTCCAGCCCCCATTTTTTAAAACAAGTTTTACCTCTTTATCTATTGATTTGAGAAAGAGTCAGATGGAGACTGGGTACACCAGAGCCTCTAGCTGCTGCAAATGAACTTCAGATGCATGCACCATCTTGTGCATCTGGCTTACATGGGTCCTGGGGAACTGAACCTGGGTCCTTTTGCATGCAAGCGTCTTATCTGATAAGGCCTCAGACAGTTCCAGTTTTACAGAAGGTTAAAGTTAAGGAAATTAGTGAAGTGTCCTCCTCAGGGTGGGAAATCGCAGAGAGCAGTGAGTTTCTGCTGAAGCTGACATTCTGTGCTGTAACGGACAACTAAAGACCTGCTTCCTGCCTCCACTGCTCACCACGGTAATTGTCTCTTCTCTGAGAACCAAAGTTGCCTTCTCCATTCAACACCCTTTGGGAAATCATGACACAAACATCAATGGGTATTACAACCACCAGAGAAAGAACATTCACACGGTCTCAGAGCATCACACACAGCGGCCCACTCGTTACAGAGATGGGAGTTGGCAGGTGCCACGTTGAACAAATGATCAAAGCAAACTTACAAGCATAAGGACAAATGGACGTCAGCTGGTTCCTGATGTGCTGGTTCCTGATGCTAAAAATGATGGCCCTGGCCTTTAATCCCAGCACTCGGGAGGCAGAGGTAGGAGGATCACCGAGAGTGGGCCAGGATTTGAGCCAGAGTGAGACCCTACCTCGAAAAACAAAAAAAAAAAAAAAAAAAAAAAAAAAAAAAAAAAAATGCTAAGCTTGAGTGTCATCATGAGGAAAGCAGCAGACGAATTCAAATTTGAGTACATGTTGAGAGACAAAATATAAATTGACCTGGCTGTCTCAAAAAGCTCTATGTCTTAAGATAAAAACAGAATTTGGGGAATGATTCTAGATGAGAAAGGGTAAAGAGCTGGGAGATGGCTCAGTAGGGAAAGTATTTTGACACAAGTATGAAGGCCTGGGTTTAGACCCCCGGCACTTACATAAAAGCCAGGTGCAGCAGCATAGGCCTGGAATCCCAGCACTGAGACAAAGGGGACAGGGACCCCCCCCCACCCCCGACTTGCTGGTCAAACCAGTAAGCTCCATGTTCAGTGAGAAACCCTGTCTCAAAAATAAGGTGGAGTGCTATTGAGGAAGACTCCGAATTTCACACACACGGATTTATACATAGATATGCATATGAAAAGGATCCAAAATTACTAATTAATAATTAAATATAATGCATTTCTTAAATGGACCCTGATACTTTGAAAGCTATAAGGCACAATATTGGGAAATTGAATGTCAAGTATGGATGAGAAATGAGGACCATGTCAGTGTTACGTATCCTGAGTTTGACAACAACTCTACTATGGCCATGAGAGGAAAAACTTGAATTCTCAAGAAACTGCAGTAGGCAAGGGTCACATAGCAGTCCCTCACACACACAAATGCCCCAGCACAGGCAACTTACACTCAAACCACTGTCAGAGAGAGATGGGAAATGTGGCAGATGTTGACATCTGGGGAATTTAGGTAGTGTACTGATGTACATTGTACGAGTTTTTGAAAACTTTTCTGTTGGTTTAACATCTTTCAAAATTTAAAAAAAAAAAAACATAGTTGAAAAGAAACCTGAAAAGCAATAATCCTAATAAGATGTGTCCGGCACTTTCTGTGTGCCACACACTCATCTCAACACTTCATACAGACTCACTCAGCCCATGCTGTTATCCTTACTTCATTTTGGGTTTTAGTTTATTATCACTATAATTATTATTAATTATAGGCTTTAAAAACTCTTATTTAAAATATTTTTTTATCATTTGTGTGCACCTATGTTTGTGTGCATGTCACACACACCGTGGCCTTCAGAGGACAATTTCCAGGTGTCTGTGTGCCACCTTCTCTGAGGCAAGGTGTTGCAGTTACCTTTTTGTTTCTGGGGCAAACACCCAACCAGGAGCAGCTTATGGGAGGAAAGGGTTTATTTCGGGCTTCCAGATTCCAGGGGAAGCTTCTTCATGGCAGAAGAACCTGGCTCACTTCATACATCCACAGCAGAGAGGGAGAAAAAGCAACACCAGCAAACTTCAACAGCCGGAGCTCAGGCTGCTTCTCTACACACCGAGCAGGCTGCACTCAAGATCCCCCTCCAGGGACACACCTCCTCCAGCAGGGCTCCGCCTGCTGCGGACTAATAGGAAGCTTAATGAAAAATGCCTGAGGCTATGGGGGACGTACATTTACATTGAAACCACCACACAGGGTCTCTTGCTGCTACAAACAAATGCACTGCTGGGCTGCAAAGGAACGCCAGGCTCTAGATTCACATTCTCCTGGCTCTGCTTCCCACTGTCCAGGCATGTTGAGATCACAGATGCATAAGCCACTTTGCAGCCAGCTTTATGTGAGTGCTGGGGAATGGAACCTAGGCTGGCAGTCTTTGTAAGCAAGCACCTTTAACTACTGAGCCATTACCCTAGGCCTATTATTGGCTTTTTAAGACAGCATCTTGCTATATATCCTTGGTTGACCTTGAACTCCTAGCAGTCTTCCCACCTCAACATCCCAAGTGCTAGGATTATAGACTGGCCTCTACGCCCAGCTTTATTGTACTCATCTTCTACGGGAAAGTTGTGACTTGGTCAAGGTCAACAGATAACAAGGGAAGAGTTGGGCTTCCCACCAGAGCCCCTGCACTTGACTCTGCCAAATTGTTTTACAATTTCAAAGTATATCCTCATTCTCACCAACTCGTGGCACGGGGGGGGGGGGAGGGTGACCGAATTTTTATGATCACATTTCATTATTTCTAACATTTTAAAGTTCTTTTCTGTATTCACTTGAGATCTGTCACCCTGCCTGTGGATTTATCTGTTCTCTCTGTTTCTACCGTAGGCTTCAGAGCAAGCCTTTCTTTTTTTTTTTTTTTTGTTTTGTTTTGTTTTGTTTTTCGAGGTAGGGTCTCACTCTGGCCCAGGCTGACCTGGAATTCACTATATAGTCTCAGGGTGGCCTCGAACTCACTGCGATCCTCCTACCTCTGCCTCCCGAGTGCTGGGATCAAAGGCCTGCGCCACCACGCCCGGCTTGCAAGCCATTCTTTAACCCCAGAAGTGAAGTATCACAGAAAGTTGGGAACCAGTCACGTTGACCACCATGTCCTGATGCCCGAAGAGGCGCAGTGCGTGTTTATCGAATGAGCGATTGAAAGGACACACCTCAGCCTTCCCTTCTGAGCACCAGAGGTCAACTTCGGGAAGTTCCTAGTCCTTCCACTTGTTCCATTAATCTGCCTTCCGGTCACTGTCCTCTAAGATAACTGCAGATTTCTCTAGTTTGAAAGGTTATGCCAGAACTGAAGATGGTACTTCAGAGTCCATTGCTGCCATCAGGTAGCCGCAGCACTGGCTCTTGCAGTTACTTAGTTAATTTGTTCGAGGCAGGATTTCCCAGCCTGCCTGTGCTTGCAGGCACCCTGCCTCAGATTACAGACATGCGCCATCATGAGAAGCCTCTTCTCCTGTTCCAGAATTCCTCTTTGGCCATGGAGCCTAAGAGGTCTCAACCACTTTTTCAATGGCAACTTCAATGTAAAAATTACCTTAGCGACATTCTGGAAAAGATGGTAGACCAAAATACACATTTACTCTTGCTTGGTCACAACCCCCACTACACTGAAAAGGGGAGAGGTGAAAGACAGACAGAGATTCTCTGAGACAGGGATATTATTATAGATAGATATAGATACGTATATTATATAAAACAACTATGTATATTTTATGTATGAGAAGACAAATTCAAACTGAGATTCCTTTTGGAAAAAACATAAAAATATATCCATCTATGTGTCTCTTTTTTTTTTTTTTTTTTGTTTGTTTGTTTGTTTTTCGAGGTAGGGTCTCACTGGCTCAGCTGACCTGGAATTCACTCTGTAGTCTCAGGGTGGCCTCAAACTCACAGCAATCCTCCTACCTCTGCCTCCCGAGTGCTGGGATTAAAGGCGTGCGCCACCACGCCTGGCCTATGTGTCTCTTTACATATGTACATATATAGTCACATGTTTTCTTATACAATCCAAGGACAGTGATAGTGAAAGAAAAACAAAATAAAAAAAAAAAAAATCAAAGAACTGGCCTATCAGAGTAAAGAAAGATGAATTTCAAGCCATCTGAGCTCTTAGCAACAAGAAGTTTGATGACAGGGACAAATCCCCAGAGCCTTAGCAATTAGCGCCGTCAGCTAGCTCTAGAAGGAGGGCTTAAGGTGTGGGTTCAGAGAGGGGGCCTGGTTGAAAATCTAAATGTTTAGGGCTCACCGTGTTTGCCTGTTCTGTCTTCTTTGGCCCAAGCAGGCCTGAGGGCCTATTCTGCAGAGACAGGGTGGGAGCGGGGCTTACGGGACGAGTAAGGGAGGGAGCCTGAATGACAAGAGGACAACAGGACATGAGGAAGATTGAGAATATTGCATACTGACTGCTCAACTGGCCAGGGTCCTTCAGGCCAAGCATTCTGAACGTCTTGGTTTCTTTTTGGGGTGTGTCTCTCTGTGTGTGTGTGTGTGTGTGTGTGTGTGCCCGAGAGGTTGGTGTTGAATGTCTTTCTTCAATCACTTTCTAACTTCTTTTTGAGACAGAGTCTCTCTGTGCATCCGGAGCTCCCTGATTCAATCCAGCCAGTCCCCAGGGTTCTTCTCCCGTGCTGGCATGTCAGATGTGTGCCTCTACGCGAGCCTTATATGTGGGTGCTGGGAATCTGAACTGGGGCCCGCATGCTTGCCTAGCAAGTGCTTTACTAACTGGGCCATCCTTCCAGCCTGGAGAAGTCCCCTCGTCTAACAGGGACGACATCAAGACACTGAAGAGGCGGGCTCCCTGCAGGAATGGCTAGACAAATCTTCCTGCTGGGTTTAGCGCTGTGCAAATTTGCCCATGAGATTAGAATCTACAATTAGTTTTAGAAGCATAAAACTTTTTCTCATTATGGTAAGCTGTACATATCATGCAATTTACCATTTTAATCATTTTAAGAGTACAGTTCAAAGACATTAAGCACATTTCCCGTACTGTGCGTGCCAGCATATATACTGCCTTCTTAAAACTGTTTTTGTCAGTTCCAAATGGAAACTCTACACACTCCTTAAACAATGCTTCTTGCTACTTCCTCTTCTACCCCAAGAACCTCTAATCTGTGCTACACCTTTGTGCTTTTGCCTATTTTAAGAGCATCGCATGTCTGTAATCATATTACAATTACCATCATGCCTCTGTGTTTATTTATGCATATTGTAGCTTGTGTCAGTATTTTGTTTCCTTTTCAAACTATAGAGGGTTTTTTTCTTTTTGTTGTTGTTGTTTGTTTGTTTTTTGGTTTTTCAAGGTAGGGTCTCATTCTAGTTCAGGCTGACCTGGAGTTCACTCTGTATTCTCAGGGTGGCCTTGAACTTACAGCGATCCTCCTACCGAGTGCTGGGATTAAAGGCATGTGTTACCATGCCCTGCTAAAAATGTTTTTTTTTTTTTTTTTTGAGAATTTTTAACCTATGGCATTTCTTATTTCTTTCTAAAACCAGTATCATTTACAAATCACAGTGGCACAGAGAAACCTCTATTCCGCTCCCCCAGAGGTACTGGCTGCCTCGGTGGATGATGCAACACGTCCTGTCCTGTGCAGTACAGAGATCCATGCATGAGCACACCGGAACAGAACCAGTGACCTAGTGCTGTTTGGATATAGCTGATGGAGGTTTGGAGGCCTTAGGTCTGAACTGTGTGAGTAACAGTAAATAGAGAGAAAGAATTCTTTGTTTAGGTAGCCCATCCTTCTGGTGTGGGTGATCACAGAACACAGACGGGTACATGATAACGAAAATCACCCAGTCAGGCTGACATCAACACATGAACTGAGACCCGTGAGTGAAGCCGCTTGCACTGGCCCCGCTTGACTAAAGGTTTCACTCGGCTTTCATCCAAAGCACTGAGGTTCGCGTGAGAAACCTGCACTGGTGGCGCTTTGTGTTCCTTGATGTGCTTTACGTAGTTCTTATCTGGGGTGGTTTGGTTTTCACACTTACCTCACATATTCAAATACTTATTGAGTATCTATGAGGTCATGTGCCACACTTGGCATCTAGAATATAAGGTTAACTAATCAAGACACTTTTAAAAAAAGTATTTATTTGAGGAGAGACAGTGAAGGAGGAGAGAGAGAGAGAGAGAGAGAGAGAGAGAGAGAGAGAAAGAGAGAGAATGGGCTTCTAGGGTCTCCTGCCACTGCAAATGAACTCCAGATGCATGTGCTACTTTGCACATCTATCTTTATATGAGTACTGGTAAATTGTATGTGGGCCTGCAGGCTTTGCAAGCAAGTGCTTTTAACCATTGAGCCCTTTACCCAGCCCTTTTTTGTGGGCAGGGAGGGAGACAGATAGAGATGGGCATGCCAGCAGCCTCTCAGCCTCTGTGAATGAAATCCAGATGTGTGCGCCTCCTTGTGGTCAAGTGCGGCATTGCACCCTTGCATCACTTTGCATCTGGCTAAACGTGGGACCTGGAGATTGGAGCTGGCGTTCTTAGGATTAACAGGCAGGCACCTTAACCGCTAAGCCAGCCATCTCTCCAGCCCCCAATATATATGGCTTTTCTCACCCATGTAGGTTACCTTTCTTTAAACTCCTCAACTTCTACCTTTACTCCCAAATACTTTTCCAGATGTGCAAGACACTCAGAGGTTAGCACTATACCATTTATGTCATGAAACCCTTTCACAGTGGGTGGTCAGGGTCTTTGAAGGTCTATGCCATCCATTCCAAGCAGGTACCACTTGGTCTCATGAGTCAGCAGCTAAAGGGATATTAAAGAAGAGAGTCTGGGGCTGGAGAAATAGCCTAATGGTTAAGGCGTTTGCCTGCGAAGCCAAAGGATCCTGGCTCGATTCTCCAGGACCCACATAAGCCAGATGCACAAAGGGCACATGCATCTGGAGTTCATTTGCAGTGGCTAGAGGCCCTGGCACGCCCATTCTGTCTCTGTCTGCCTCTCTTCTATCTCTCTCTGCTTGCAAATAAATAAATAAAAGTTAAGAAAAAATAATTATAAACAAAAGACGAGTGTCAACAAGGTCCAACACAGCACTAAAGGAGTTCATTGCTTGTATCAACTGTGTTCTCAAAAGAGCAGTGTTGGGAACAGCAGCATGGAAGAGAGAGAGGCACTGCCTTACCTAGTCTTCCATATCTACAGACGTTTTCCATAAGCCATCTGGCTTTCTTACCCTGAAGTGCTTCCATGGGACTCCTTGTCTCTCCCCATCCCCAAGGGCTTTGGTGGGGCCCATCCAAGCTGTTTGGCCCAGCCCAGGGACAAGAGGTGGTGAGCCCCTCCCCAGATTGCTGCTGTGCCTGCTCTTCAAGTTGCCCTCCCCCCATAGGCTCTGGAGGCATGGCACTGAGGCTGAAACCTTGGACATTGCCTGGCCTTTAGCCATATCTGGCTGCTGTGAGAACCTTGGGCTAGGTGAACAATTTCCATCCCCAGCATACCTTGTTGCTGGAGGGAAATGTCCACGGCTCATTCTGAGGTCATAATTTCTCACCTCTGGGATAAGTATAGTCTTTCTCACATTGTCTTATCTTTTAGGCCTTCTGAGAATTGCTATTCAATCTTGAAAGCCTTCCAGAAGCTCACTAGTGCAGCGTTTGGCTGTCTGTCAATTTTCCCCCCATTAGGAACTCCAGCACAACACAAATCATGCCACATTTTCCTTCACATGCCCTGTACGCTTTGTCTCATGTTTCCTTCACTTGTCTCCTTTAGATTGCTTTTCTGCTTTATGGACCTGATTTATGTATTGGACCCAATTTACATGTCTATCTAAGTCACTCAGATCAGCCAAAGCCTGTGTCATAGAGATCATGGCCCGGCAAGCGGCTCCACTGAGTCACTAATGCCTCACACCAGATTTGAGGTCTCTGCTCAATCAACCTCTTTCTTAACTCGCTGAATACACTTCTCTCTGGCCCAGGAAACTGAGCACCAGACTCTGCCTCTTATACCCAGTCCCCCAGAATGCTGCTCCCTCCTCTGTCATGTTCCAATCCCTGATATTCATGGAGCCCTCAGCCGACGACAACCTCATGACAACCCTAATGGCTCTTAGGAGCCAGTCCATTTGGGGACTGATTTCCCGCATGTTGCCCGAGTTGCCAGCCTTTGTCAAGGAGGCCATGACTACTCACATTACCGAGCTTCTCTGGTTTCCACAGCACTTGGTTCAGTTCAGTCAGTTCCCATGTCCACAGCTCCAGAGGCCAGGCCATGACAGTTCCTTTACTTCTTGCTTAAAAGTCTTTCCCAGGTCCGGGGCTGGAGAGATGGCTTAGCAGTTAAGCACTGGCCTGTGAAGCCTAAGGACCCCGGTTTGAGGCTCAGTTCCCCAGGACCCATATAAGCCAGATACACAAGATGGTGCATGCATCTGGAGTTTGTTTGCAGTGGCTGGAGGTCCTGGTGTGCCCATTCTCTCTCTCTCTCTCTCTCTCTCTTCCCTCCCTCCCCCTCTCTCTCTGCCTCTTTGTCTTTCTGTTTATTGCTAATAAATAAATAAAAATAAACAAAAATTAAAGAAAAAAGTCTTTCCCAACTCCAGCAGTTCAGAGGCAGAATACTCCATGACACTGTGGACTCTATCTGGACTGTCATGAGGACCCTCATCTGCACACTGAGTCATGATTTCCCTTCCTCTCTATTACAAGCAGGACCTGCTGGCTGTCCTCTGTCTCCTTTACCTCACTCTTGCCATCCTCATTCTCTGACTCCTTCCATGAGTTCCAAGGTTTTGAACCCCAGGAAGGGCTCGTTAGCACAGCTCTGACGCACACTCTCTTTTCCCTTTGTCCTGCCCCTTTAAGAAACCTCCATCTCATCCTCTCTTTTACCCAGTTTACCTGCCAAATCAGAGGCAAATTCAGAGGACACTGGCTGCATGGCCCCCCTGTCTTTGCAATTTCTCCTTTGTACAACCAAGTTCTCTCTGAGCAGCCAACTCTACCTCAGATACATATCTTATGACCCATAAAAATGGCCAGTCTTCCTCCACTCCATGGTAGTTGTCAACACTCTCATACCTTGTGTGCTATGCTTAGGGACTTCAATATTTGCTCTAGACCTTCAGCCATTTTTAAGATGTCCACAAAGTCATGCAGCAGATGCCACTCATTGAGAAGCCATGCCACTTGGTACCCCACAGAGGAAGATAGCCACCCTGGGAATCACTTCTCCTCATGGATACTCCACTCCCAGACTGTTTGTCCTATCACCCATCCTAGGGTGCATAACCACCATCCAACAAGGAGGCCCATCATCCCATGCCACACAGGGAAAGGTAGTCATATTGGGACTGTCCCTGTGGGATGCTCAACCCTCACATGGATCAGACTCAGTTGAGTGTCTCAGAACCCATTGTAGAAGCCATGCAACCACTCCTTTCCTAACTCAGCTTTGGTTCTGTTGGTCCCTGTTTGGGTGCCATTTGTTGCATGAACTCTTCCTAGGGAGACATGAACAAACATCTATTCTCCCCCACATAGGGTCCCAACGACAGAACAAAGTAACGATTATACCAAAGTCCAGCTTGATGAACCATTGAGTTTACTGGGGCTACTTATAGGCATTTGGGTGAAGAGCCACTTACAGAGCATGAGTAAGGGGCTGTACTAGAAGCAGCTATATCAATGAAAAGCCCGTCTCAGCATGGTTGATGGCTCCAAGAAGCAAGCTCACGCACTGCTTGCAGGCAGCCTGGCTGATAAGAAAGTGAAAGTCTGCCTCCCCGGCAGTTTACTGCTTCCGTAACCTTGAGCAGGGCTCTTAAGAACCTTATAGGTTTCAGCTTTGCTGTACATGTTGACCTTTTAGTCATGAGTCTCCTTCCTCCCTCCAGGAAGGAAGAGTTCAATTCTGGAAATTCTGGGGAACTTGCCAGATAACCCTGTATATAAGACAGATAATATCTTTCACATTCATTTTAACAAGTATTTATTGACTGTATTGGTGGCTGAGAAACTAAAGCTGATACATAAGAAAACAAAAATGACTGGTGTGCTATTGATCATTAGCACATACATAGTTGCTTATATTAATGGGTTAGGGAAGAGTATGGCTTCGTGTCACATGAAGCTCAGTAAATTATTCTTTAAATGTTTTTTTCCTGTCTTTCTATGACATTCCAATGCTTCTTTTTTTAAAAAAATAAATTTTATTTATTATTATTATTATTGGTTTTTCGAGGTAGGATTTCACTCTAATCCAAGCTGACCTGGAATTCACTCTGTATTCTCAAGGTGGCCTCATACTCATGGTGATCCTTTTACCTCTGCCTTCTGAGTGCTGGGATTAAAGGCATGGGCCACCACACCCAGCTTAATTTTTATTTATTATTTTGAGAGCAAGAGAAGAAGAAAGGAGGAGGAGGAGGAGGAAGAGGAAGAGAAGGAAGAAGAAGAAGGGAGAGAATGGGCACACCAGGGCCTCCAGCCACTGTAAATGAGCTCCAGATACATGTACCACCTTGTACATCTGGCTTATGTGGGTTCTGGGGAATCAAACCTTAACTGCTAAGCCATCTCTCCAGCCCTAAGAAAATATTTTTATTTGTGAGCCTGTGAGAGAGAGAAAAAGAGAGAGGCAGAGAGTAATAGATGCACTAGAGCCTCTTGATACTGAATACAAAATCGAGACATATGTGCCACTTTGTGTGTCTGACTTTATGTGGGTACTGGGGATCTGAACCTGGGCTGGTTCATGCAGGCTTTGCATGCAAGCACTTTTAAGCACTGAGTCACCTCCTCATTCTAAGTCATGTTTCTTTAATACTTCCAACTTTCCAACCTTCACAAAAAAACTCCTCACCTGCAGAACTGAGGCTCTGCATATCTGTCTCTACATTTGGTTTTCCATCTTCCGTGTTTAGCAGTCTCCAAGACCATTGTGACCGTTTGGATGTAAAATGTCCCCTTATAGCCTAAGGATTTGTGAGTAAGCTTTCTACTTAGTCTTAATTCCCAGCTAGTGGCGCCCTTGGGAGATGCAGTCTTGCTGGAGGTGGGATGTTTCTGGGGTAAACCTTTGGGCTGATGAGACAAGCTCACTGGATATCAGAGCTAGCTTGCTCTTGCTCTTCTCTCTCTGCTAAATCTCTAGTTTTTATTTTGTTGCCCATATGTAGTTATTCTTCCATGTTCAATAGTTATATCAGCATTGGAATTGATCATAAAATTATGAGTATGATCAGCCATTTCAACCCAATATGGCCTTATCATAATGCAAAATATATTCTAGAATTATTTGTAAAAGTTGGAAATATTTGGAAATGTTGCAAGACAAAAGGGGGAATTGAACAAAATTCTACTTCTAAGCCTATGGCCCAAAGACAAATATTTATGGCATTTATTTACCCTTACATAATTCAGTCAATGAATATGTATTTTTAAAACACAATATCCTGTTGTATATGTACACATTATTTCCGACTAGCCTATAGGATCCTTCTTTAAATTTTGTGATGGGGAAATATAGATGACCCTGACACCTTTGGTCTTGCTTATAGCAGTAATCATTGAAAATACTGCCAATTTCTGTGGAAGTCAGGGTGTTTAAACAAGGGAGCGTGTTCACATGTAGTGTGAGTTCTAAGGTCTAGTTTTATTCTGTCCTCCAGATTTCCTTCTCTATGATACCAAGTTCTCACGTGGGAAGTCACAATGGTACAACAGAGATCCAAGCCTGATTTGCCAGGTCCTCAAATTTTGACCTATTCTGGGCACATAAGTAGAATGGGAAGGCATTTGGGTAAAGGAAAGAAAGGAAGACCAGCAGTAAACCAGTGGATCTTTATAAACAAACATATAGAATGAGCAACAGATGTCCCGTAAGGTACAGAAATGTGTTTTGCCTGCCACCGTCTGTGTGACACGATCACATTTAGAATATGACAAATATTCTTCCTAGGTTCTCAAAGACCAGAGGAGAAAGCTCCCATTGTCGGTCTTTCATTAAAGTGGAGACCCTTCACAGTTTCATTCAACTTATACACACTTGGGCTGGAGAGATGGCTTAGCCATTGAGATGTTTGCCTACAAAGCCAAAAGACTCAGGTTCAATTCCCCAGGACCCATGTAAAGCCAGATGCACAAGGTGCCACATGCATCTGGAGTTCGTTTGCAGCAGCTGGAGGTCCTGGCGTACCCATTCTCTCTCTCTGTGTGTGTGTGTGTGTCTGCCTCTTTCTCTCTCAAATAAATTTAAAAAAAATCCAACTTATACACATTCATCTTTTCCATGTGACATGGCTCCTAAATGCATAACAATGGCTTTGTCTGGTGTTGAGGAAAAGGAGCATCGATAAGTTCTGAGGGTGGAAAACAACTGGTTGAACTGGTTCCATTGAAAGAAGCCCAGCACTTGGAAGGCAGAGGCAGGAGGATCGTGAGTTTGAGGCCAGCCTGAGCTATGTAGAGACATCTTATCTCAAAATGAATGAACAAGCAAACAAACAGGGACAAAAGACAGAAAAGAAAAATGGCGCAGTGTATGTCAAGCACGCATTGTGTTCTTTGTAGGTGATCTTGTGTTGACACTTCAGGGGGCTCCCCTGGTCACTAGAGTACTGCGTGAGTGTTCCTCAGTCTGCCCTTCCAGATGAGCAGCGGGAAGGAAGGCCAGGCTGGCATGGAAACCACCTCCTTCATTTCCACCCTTTCGAACACTCCGCTTTTCCAGCTTTCTTGTCATAGAACTTCCCTCACTTTCTAGTGGGTGGTTGAGGGATTAAAGCAATGGCTTTCTTGAAGGACAATTTAGTATACTGTGCTTGTTCTGCCGACGCTTTCGCCCCAGGCAAGCTGTCTAGATGTCAAGGTGCAGGGGTTGCAGTATAATATGGTAGTTCCATCTAGGAATGTGTCATCTGATCTTACGCGGGAGAGACCCTGGGTGGTCCTTACTATAAGATAATGTTTGGGATGTCAAGGTAGGACACACTCAGTCTATTTTCTGTTGCTGCCATTGAATACCACAGATCGGGTACTTAATAAAGAATAGAGGGTTGTTAGCTCACGGTTCTGGAGGCAGGAAAGTCTGACAGCACTGGCACCTGGTGAGGTCCTTCTTGGCACACTATAGCATTGCAGAGGGCATCGTGTGGAGAGACAGAGGAAAGGTGTGCCAGCTTAGGTCATTGTTTCTTTTCCTGGAAAGCCACCATTCCCATCATGAGACGCCGTCCCCCATTCTGATAACTATGCAGTTGTAATTATTTCCCAAAGCCCTTCCTCTTGCGATCAATAATATAAGAATTTGGGCATTCCATTTCAACATGAGTTTCAGGGGTTCATTCAAACCATGCCCATGGTCATTATTTTTCTCCCTGCTCATCATGAACTCTTCTTCTGGCCTAATGGTTATCGGGTTGTGAGAGAAACTAAATCACATTTATTATTTTTTTTCTCTTGTGCAGCATTATGAAGAACTTCATTTAAAGAAGGCGAGAGACAAGGTGCAGGGAGGGAGCTCCCGGCTTCTAGGAGGGCAAGTTGCTAAAACATCACTGGGGCAGTGTGACTGATGCAGCGGAAAGAGGTCACCAGGAAAACCTTCGCTTCGAAACTAAATTTGGAATAAGGTCTCTATTGTTTGCCTTACAGCGGCTACAGGTCACGAGTGTCTTGTTCTGACCTCAGGGGCCTTGTTTCTCCATTCTAGGCCAGTTCTGAGTAAGAGGAAGTCATTTATCTTCTAAGAATATTTGTGCCTTGGGCTGAAGTCACTAACGTTAGCAAAGGGAAATGAGGCTATGTGAACTTCCCATGGACGTGTGGGTGGGAGGGGCTCAGCTGATACGGAGATTCCCTGCGAAGCATGTTCATGGACAGGAAGTCCAGCTTCTGTGCCTGCCTGCCTGCCTGCCTGCCTGCCCTCGGCTCTTCCGCTCCAGGTAGAGCAGGAATCTCAAAAACTGAGTCCAGAGCAGAAGTCGCTCACCATACAGTAGTCCAAAAGCACACGGTAGGAAACCCCTCCCCACCCCCCAAATGAGGCAATGCAGAAATTGTCCACCGAAAAGGAGACTTGGTGTGGAATATTTCAGTGACCGGGTCAGTTCTGAGGCAACCAGCTTCCTTATCGTTTTGTTTTCCACAAAAGCTGCCCCGACAGTTGGCATGCTAAGTTCAAATCCTACAGTGTCTTCTAAATCTTCTAGAGTAGACAAATGATCAAAATGGGGAAAAACAAACTGCTAGGCAAAATGAGGTTAAAGTTCATTCAGAATTTAGCAAATATGGAAATTATCAAGCAAGATTTTGCCCAAGAAGCTTCCTACGCACCTCCATAGTGCACACACATGCATGTTTTCACAAGTACGTGCATATCCATGTGCTTAGCTTTCCAGTTCTTGGGGGGTTTTAATCAAACCCATACTCAACCTTAAAAAGAAGATCTCTGGGCTAGAGAGATGGCTCAGTGGTCAAAGGTGCTGCTGTAAAGCCTCCACAAAAGTGCCATGGCACACACGTACCTGTACTCACGCACATGAACACACCCACGTCACATACAAGCATACTGAAAAATAAAACGATAATACTAAAAAAACAAGCATGGAAGTTGGGATCAAACAGGAATGGAAAGAAGGGAAGACGGATCTATGGATTAGCCTCATATCCCAGGAACACTTCTAGCATCTTCTACGTCTTCCTTTTTTTTTTTTTTTTTTTTTTCTTTCTTTCTTTTTTTTTTTTTTTTTTTTTTGGTTTTTCAAAGAAAGGTCTCACTCTAGCCCAGGCTGACCTGGAATTCACTATGTAGTCTCAGGGTGGTCTCGAACTCATGGAGCTCCTCCTACCTCTGCCTCCCAAGAGTCAGGATTAAAGGCATACGCCACCACACCAGGCACATCTTCTTTTTTGCTGGTGTTACTGGTGGCCACTGAGCGGGAAGACAACTCAGGGAAGAGGAAAATGTTCTCACAAAGATAATCAGAGCCGGGTGTGGTGGCGCACGCCTTTAATCCCAGCACTCGGGAGGCAGAGGTAGGAGGACACTCTGAGACTACATAATTAATTCCAGGTCAGCCTGGGCCAGAGTGAGACCCTACCTCAAAAAACCAAAAATAAAAAAAAAAAAGATAATTAGAAACTTTAGACCGAAGGACACAACCACAGTGCAGATCTCTTGAGAGCACCTGTCCCCTTCTTAGAAAGCTTTGGTTCTTCAATAATGCCAAGCCCTGTACCTCTGACGTGTATTATTATAAATTCTGAATAAATAACTGGCAGCAGAGGCCCCACAACTCCTCTGAATCTGGTATAATAAAAGAGGAACTGACTTCCTCAGGAGAAATGTCCTGCAAACCACAGTTAAATAAGAAGGAAAACAGGGCTGGAGAGATGGCTCAGTGGTTAAGGAGCTTGCCTGCAAAGTCTGACAGCTGGGGTTTGATGCCTTAGTGCTCATGGAAAGCCATATGCACAAGACAGACATGCATCTGGAGATTTTTTTGCAGTGGCTAGAGGCCCTGGTGCACCCATACACTCTCTCTTTCTCTCTCTCTCTCTCTGTATGTTTGCTTGCAAATAAATAAATAAATAAGATATTAAAAATGAAGGAAAACATTTGCTTTAATGTTTACACCTGTGTACATCCTATCTGTTTACACCCATGTACATTCTACCCGTTTACACCCATGTATCTCCTACCTGTTTACAGGTATATGTCCTACCTTCTTACCTTGAAAACAATTTCTTTTTTTAAAAGTGAATGGTATTTTTAAAATTTTTATTTATTTATTTGCAAACAGAGAGAGAGAGAGAGAGAAGAGAGGCAGGCAGAGAGAGAATGGGCACACCTGGGCCTCTAGCCACTGCAAAGGAACTCCAGATGCATGAGCCCCTCGTGCATCTGGCTTACGTGGGTCCTGGAGAATCGAACTGGGATCCTTTGGCTTCGCAGGCAAACACCCTAACTGCTAAGCCATTTCTCCAGCCCTGAAAACAATTTCTTGCCTTGAAAGCAATCTGTCAAAAATGTTCCAAGGAGGGCTGGAGAGATGGCTTAGGGGTTAAGGCGCCTGCCTGTGAAACCTAAGAAGGCTCGTTCAAATCTCCAGGTCCCACATATAGGCAGAAGCAAAAGTGATGCAAGCATGCAATGCCGTGCATGGCCACAAGGGGGCGCACACGTCTGGAGTTCATTCACAGCGGCTGAGAGGCCCTGGCGTGCCCATTCTCTCTCGGCCTCTTCCTCTCTCTTGGTCTCTTCCTCTCTCTCTGTCTCTCTCATTAAAAAAAAAATGTTCCAAGGAAACAGAGGCAAAGCCAGCCTCAGGAACAATGTAGCATCTGTGAATCTACTCTGCAATGTCTTGGGTTGACAATAACAGTCACTATGTGGCTCTCGAACACAACGGATCAAGTGGAGCATGGAGCCCAAGCCCCCATCAGCAAGACAAGATCAGAGTCCCACCAAGTGCTCATCTGGATTGACACTGCAGGTTTGGAAGAAAGCAGCCTGTTCTTACGAATGCATGCTTTGCTATCTGACCAAAATTCGATGGTAGCAAACATCCAGTTACATGTGGGGTGACTCTAGAACATTCCAGAGAGTACCGAGTGTAGTTGAAAAGTATAGATGAGAAGTGCAAGGAGAGCCTCATGCTGTGTGAACTTCCCTCAGAGAGACACACAAAAAAAATGTCGAGTCACCTTTGGGCATTAATGACGGGCCAGAGTAATGATTCCACCAAAAGCCCAAGTTAGTGTGAGAGGTTACTTACAGAATCACAGGTACCCCAAAACTGCTTCACCCCTTCATGGATGCCAACCTTACAGAAGTAGCATCATGGAGTCCCACCTTTGGTTAGCCTTCCACTTCCTATATATTCCAGCATTCCCCAAGACCACTTACAGTCAGAGGAAGGCAGGAAAGAGTAATGGCTGAAATCCCAGCACTGGGTCCCATGACCCTCCCTTCCTTCTACGAAGAAGTGTCAATAGCTCTATTACCATTGTCATTGACCTGACTATCTGTATTGTTCTACTCAATTAGTTGTCACAGCTATGTGGCCAAGGTTAGTCTCTACTCCAAGATGGCTATGGCATAAACATATCATGGCTAAAGGAAAAGAGAACATATTACAGCTTCTGTAATATTGATGTAACCTGCACGTCCCCAGAATCAGCTGTGAGACTTGTTTCTGGTCTTCTCAGATGTTCCCCATCCTCGGTTTTGTATTTAGAGCCCCCTCATCCCATGCAACACAACAACAGCCCTACAAAGATGAATCCCGTTGCCTTTGTAGGTTGAGCTCTTTGTTCTTCCAAAGGAGTCGCTGTAATTATTGAGTCACGCCTCGCTCCACACAACGCCGTACACAGCACTCACTGTCCAGAACAAATCATTTTGTCAAACGTTTTACAAGAGTTTCCAGTAAAGGCGAAATGAGCTTCTTTGAACATCGGTGAAAGGTGAGTTGGGTCTGGTTATTCACAGGATGAAAGGCCCGCATTCCTGGGCTTTGTGGGAGAAACAGCTGTGCATACAGAATGTTGGATGACGTCTGTGAGACCATTTGACCCACCTAAGCTCATGAGGATCATCTACTAAAATCCTTGTAAGGCATAAATGTGGAAAGAGATGGCTTAGTGGTTAAAGTGCTTGCCTGGGAAGCCTAAGGACCCAGGTTCGATTCCCCAGTACCTATGTAAGCCAGATGCACAAGGTGGTACATGCATCAGGAGTTCGTTTGCCATTGCTGGAGTCCCTGGTACACTCATTCTCTCCCTCACTCTCTCTCTCTCTTTCTGCCAATCTCTCTCTCTCTCTCTCTCTCTCCAATAAGTAAATAAAATATATATATATATATATATATATATATATATATATATATATATATTGGTTTTGCGAGGTAGGGTCTCACTCTGGTCCAGGCTGACCTGGAATTAACTATGTAGTCTCAGGGTGGCCTTGAACTCTTGGCGATCCTCCTACCTCTGCCTCCCAAGTGCTGGGATTAAAGGCGTGCGCCACCACACCCGGCAAAATATATATTTTTTAAAGTGGTGAGAGATGCTTGAAGGACATAGCTAAGGTCACCAGCCTCACTGTAGATTACAATGGGACATGAATGTCTTAGGCTTTTAGCCTTTAGGATTGAACTTCAGTATAGTCCAGAAGTTGCAAACTTAGGACCAAGGAGCCATATCTAGCTACTGTTCTTGTTAGTACAAAATATCTGATGGAAGCAATGTAAGGGTGAGAGGTTTGTTTTGGCTGCTGGTTTCAGAAGGTACAGTCATCACGGAGTGGGAGCCTGTGACCTAGCTCCTCATGTGGCAGCCAGACAAGGACTGGAGGCTGGCTGGGGGTATAGCCCTGAAAGCCGGTCCCAGTGACCACCTCCACCAGCCAGGACCCACCTCCTAAAGGATCCACAACCAGCTGAAATAGCACCACCAGCTGACGCTCAGGATTTGAACACCTGAGCCAATGGCAGGCATTGCTGGCTCAAGCCGCAACATTGCCTACTTTTACATAGACTGTAAGTCAAAAGTGTTTTTACACACTTAAAATACTTTTACTTATTTATTTATTTGAGAGAGAAAGAGAGGGAGAGAGAGAGAGAGAGAGAGAGAGAGAATGGGCACACCAGGGCCTCCAGCTGCTGCAAGCAAACACCAGATGCATGCACCGCCTAGTGTATCTGGCTTACATGGGTCCTGGGGAATCGAACCTGTGTCCTTTATCTTTGCACGTAAGTGTCTTAACCACTAAGCCATCTCTCCAGCCCAATTTTTACATTTTTAAATGGCCAGGGAAAAATCAAGTCATGTTGTGTTTTTGCAGATTTTTATACTGTTCAGTCCTTTGTCTCATGAGACCGTGAAAAATGAGGCACACGGGACAAGTTGTGAGTAAAGCAAAGGAGATTTATTGAGAAAAGGGTGAACAAGCCCTCAAGTGTCAGCGCAAGAACGCTTAGGATGTGGGCCATCATCACAGAGAGAGAGAGAGAGAGAGAGAGAGGAGGAGGAGAAAAGGAACAGTTATGCTTTTTGAGTTAGAACTCAGAAAAATGGGCAAGCTTAGGATTTCTTAGTAGACTGTGAGAAAGTGCAGAGGCAGGGGCTCCTGGGGAGTGTAACACGTTGCCTCATTAAGGAGACATGCCTTGAGGACAGGGGCTGTTTCCTGAGCCAGTGAGGGGTTGGCAGCCTCTGTTGGATTGACTCTTAAGGGAGGGCCATAGCTATGATATTTCTACCCTCCTTTCTTTTTTAATTTTATTTTTATTTATTTATTTGAGAGAGATACAGAAATAGGCAGGGAGAGAGAGAGAGAGAATGGGCGTGCCAGGGCCTCCAGCCACTGCAAATGAACTCCAGATGCGTGCACCCCTTTGTACATCTGGCTTATGTGGTCCTGGGGAGTTGAACCGGGGTCCTTTGGCTTTGCGGGCAAGCACTTTAACCACTAAGCCATCTCTCCCTCCTTTCCTATGGCATTTGGTACAGTATGAAATACTTTCATATAGTAGTTTAAATCCTGTGGAGGAGTGATTGTGATGTTTCCCTTTCTAATGATACTAGGGAAAAAGGAGGTGGGGCTCTAACCTAACCTGGGGGACCTCCAAGCCTGCTAATCTCTTCTTACTTCCAATAGTGTGACACATAAAAGTTACAGAAATTTATACCTTTTAAATATCTTTTTAAATTCATTTGTGAGGAGAGGGAAAAACCCAAAGAGAAAGAGAACGGGACCACTGGGGCTTCCTGCCACTGCAAAGGAACTCCAGATGCATGCATACCTTTGTGCATCTGGTGGTTAGGTGGGTGCAGGTACTGGGGAATCAAACCTGGGCTGGCAGGCATCACAAGCAAGCGCCTTTAACCACTGAGCAACCTCCCCAGCACCAAACTTATATCTTAAATTAGTAAGTAAGGTTGCATCAAAGTCCCGTGGCACACACTGTGTAGGCTGCTTTTGAGCTATATTGACAGTTGAGCAATTGTAACAGAAACCAGGGCCTGCAAAACTAAGGGAAAGTAGTATTTGGATACACAGAAAAAGTTTTCTGACTCTTGATAAAGTTCTAGTTCATTCTTAATTTCAGCTCTGTTCCTTATGTAGATGTGAATTTTCACTAAAATGCATGTAATTTTTAATAGAATTTTTATGCAATCTATTGGAGAATGAGCCCTCAATCTTTATAAAATAAAAAGAATTACTCTTTATTAAAACAAAATATTTAAAAGAGTTGTTTAAAGAATAAAATGTTGGCTGGGCGTGGTGGTGCATGCCTTTAATCCCAGCACTTGGGAGGCAGAGGTAGGAGGATCACTGTGAGTTCGAGGCCAGCCTGAGGCTACAGAGTAAATTCTAGGTCAGCTTGGGCCAGAATGAGACCCTATCTCAAAAAAAAAAAAAAAAAAAAAAAGGAAAAGAATAAAGTATTGGACTGGAGAGATGACTTAGCAGTTAAGGTACTTGCTTGCAAAACCTAAGGACCCAGGTTCAATTCCCCAGGACCCATGTAAAGCCAGATGCACAAAGTGGTGCATGCATCTGGAATTTGTTTGCAGTGGCTGGAGGTCCTGGTGTGCCCATTTTCTCTCTATTTATCTGCCTCATTTTCTCTCTCTTTCTCTCAAATAAATAAATAGAATAAAATGTTATAAACTAGAAAGTGATAAGGGTCCAGTAGTGTAAAAGAGAGTGAATTGGACTATACTCTTCAAAGAGATGCAAATTAAGACAACTGTTTCCCTACTGTAGCGTGGCCAGCAGAATGTCCACGTGTGCTAATATGAAGCAGTGAGGGGTGCGGAGCAGTGTGTATGGGCAGCATGTATTGGCAAACCACTTCAGAGAGCAGGAAGGCAATCCTTAATAAAATACAAAACATGTTTGTAAGAAAGCCTGGTTATTCCACCCAAGGTTTATTGTCTATGGAGAAGAAAGTCGAGCACTTATGTGAAAAGACACATTTCAGAGAAGAATGTTCTGTGCAACATGGTAAGTTGTGCTTGCAGCTTTTTTTCTGTGGCTTGGTGACATCCTGGCCGCTAAGCTGTGAGCGGAAGCGACCCACACCGTGGAGCATGAATTAGTGAAGCCCTTCTGAGTTATAGCCAAAGGTTAACTTACAATGAAAAATGAAGCTCTTTCCAAGCACACAATAACACCGCAGATCAGAGTTGACTATTGCCCTACAAATGCTTATCATTATACGATCAAATACTATGTATTAGAGCATTAAGCATGCTTAGAAGGGAATTTATAGCTTTAATTGCATGTATTAGAAAGAAGAAAAGTTGAAAAATACCAATAAATTTGAATCTTTATTTGGGATCCCTAGAAAGAGACCTTGAACTTACAATTCCAGGGCAAGCAGTTTATTAAGAAAGGATTAATTAGCCGGGCATGGTGGCGCACGCCTTTAATCCCAGCACTTGGGAGGCAGAGGTAGGAGGATCGCTGTGAGTTCGAGGCCACCCTGAGACTACAAAGTTAATTCCAGGTCAGCCAGGGCCAGAGTGGTGAGACCCTACCTCGAAAAAACAAAAAAACAAAAAAAAAAAAAAAAAAAAGAAAGGATTAATTAGCTCAGACTGTCATAACAAAGTACTGTAGACTGGGTGGATTAAATAAGAGAAAGTGTGTTCCCGTGGCTCTGGGGGCTGAAACCTGAGAGCAAAGTGTTAGGAGCACCGGTTTGTCCTGCGGCCTCGCTCTGGCGTTCAGACGGACGTACTCTCCCTGTGCCCTTCCATGGCCTCCCTCTGTGCTTGTCTGCATCTTTATTTCTAGAAGGACACCAGTCAAATTGAACTATAGTCCATCCATACAATCTCATTTTAACTCAATTACCCCTTTCAAGAGCCTGTCTCTAAACATAATCTCCTCTAAGAAGTACAAGGGTGGGCAGGAGAGATGGATAAATGGTTAAGGCGCTTGCCTGCAAAGCCAAAGGATCCAGGTTTGATTCCACAGTGCCCACGTAAAGCCAGATGCACAAAGTGATGCATGCATCCAGAGTTTGTTTTCAGTGGCTAGAGGTCCTGGTGTACCCATTCTCTCTCCCTTCTCTCTGCCTCTTTCTCTCTCAAACATACAAATAAAAAATAACTCTAAGCCAATGCTTAGACAAAGAAGTTCATTGTAGCCTTATTAGCAAAAGCCAAAAGGTAAAAATGACTCAATGTTCACCAACTGAAGAGTAGATAAGCAAAATTATGCTCTATCCATACAATAGAATGTCATTCTACCATGTATGGATGAGCTTCAGAAGTGTGCATGCTAAAGAAGAAGCCAGGTCATGCATACTGTATGAGTACATCTGTATGGAACACTCAGGCTAGGGAAACCCACAGAAACAGAAAGATCAGTGCTTGCCAGGACCCCACGTGGGAGGGTGACTGTTTAATGAGTAAAGTTTCATTTTGGACCCATACAGGTATTTGGAAGTAGAGATGTGATTGTACAAGATTGTGAAAATACTAAATGCTACTGAATTATTCACTTTAAAACAAGCCCATTTATGGTAGAGCTCATTTGATATCCACTTGTTGTCTTATAGGTGGGGATTGCTCTATTCATTTGTAGAATTTATTTGTTTATTGGTATTTGTGTACATGGGTGGATAAGGGCCACCTCCAAACACACACCAGATGAGTGGGCCATTTTTTTCAGCTGGCTGACATGGGTGGCTTGAGAACTGAACCCAGGCCAGGAAGCTTTGCAAGCAAACCTCTTTAACTGCTGAACCATCTTCTCAGCCCTATATTCACTTTTTAACATTTAAATTTTTTAAATTTATTTAAGTGACAGAAATAGGGGAGAGAGAGAAAGAGAGCAAAAGAGTGAGAAAGCGAGAGAGAGAGAATGAGAATGGACACGCCAGGACCTTTAGCCACTTACAAACCAATTCCAGACACATGCTCCACCTTGTGTATCTGGGGAGTAGAACCTGGGTCTTTAGGCTTTGCAGGCAAATGCCTTAACTGCTAAACCATCTTTCATTTTTATTTTTTTTGCCATGAATAAAATTATAGTACAAATATTAAGCAAAAAGTCTAAATTAGCACAGAATAATATATCTTGCAACTTTCAAATGGAAAAGATATTCCATTAAGACCTAAAAGAAACCAAACTGAAAAGGGAGAAAGACTAATATAATATAAAATTGAAAGGAAAAGCCCCTTAAAGTCACACTTAATTCCTTAAAATTTTAACCTTTATTCAGCCATCAAATTGACCAGCACTTTCTTTTGATCTAAACTCTGTATTGAGATTTTTTTTTTTTTTTTTTTTTTTTTTTTTGTCACATGCCTGATTTAACCAGGTCTGGGTAACGCCTTTTCTTTTCTTTTTGTAATTGTATGTTATTGTCACTGTGGTAAGACACACATAACCATGTTCAAGTATACAACTCAGGGCATCAAGCACTCACCGTGTTGATGACTTGGTACTGGGGGCAGTGGCCTCGGGAGAGGGAACATGAAGGAAGGAGGAAGCTTCCGTTCTAGGGTTTCCAGAGTCGGGTCTGTAATCTGACTAGCTTTCAGGAGATGCAATGATCTTATTTTCAGTAGTGAAGAAAAGAAGACTGATTCATGGTCTAGCCTGGCAATGGACAGACATGTAAAATCACCACTAAAACCTCACAATCAACCATTTACAGTAAATAAGAAAACTAGATGCCTTCTGGATACGATGCTTTGGAACATTTGCTGGGAAACTCACGAATCTCATGAGACCGGCTGGTTGATCCAAATGTCACTGGGCATTGAAGGCCATGATTAGGGTGCCTTAGGGACTCCAGTTCCCAGCTCAGGCAGCACGTGAATGGTCACACCCTTCTCTGCGTCCTCAGGCAGATCCGTATCTCCTGCAGCCACAGGGCTGAGTGCTGAAAATCAAACTTGGAATCTTACTCTGAAACTGGCCCAGTTCTCACACAATTTGGTCTCCCAGCCTCACCTGGTATCTACCATCAAGGTGAGTATATTGATTGGTGAATGAGAAGCTCTTGAGTGTTGGAATGAGGGCTTGTGGGAAGATGATGAAGCTGGGCACATTGAGCCCTTGAACGCCAGTAAGTCCTCTTTGATAGCAGACGCCCTCTACCCACTGGCAAAGCGGGAAGCCACTTTTTCACTCCCCGTGGTAATAGCCTGACCACTCTCTTGATGGTCCTCTAACAGGACCAAGCCTGCAGGAAAACATGATGATCTTCTTTGAAACTGATGCTGTGCCAGGCAACTGGGGGTCTCAGGACCCACTCCCACCCCCTTCTTTGATCCTAGATCTATAATTGGACTCAAGTGTTTGCATTCCTCTAAAAGGTATAAAATGTGACTTATGAAGAAGTATGCTTTTCAATAAGAGAGCTACCGGAATCTTCTAATTTATAGTTCTAAAAATCTTGGGAGCATTTATAGGAATGGGTTTGAAGGATAGAAGATAATGGTAGAAGGACATAAATTGAATCAGGTAGAATTTATGGATATGGGTTCACCAAGCAAAGATTCTGCATTGAATGTTGATGCTCAGACAGTTAGATAGGATCCAGTTTGTTGACTGAAACATGAACCACAGGGTTGCCTATAGTGAGTGAGTTAGAAATACCAGGCTTAGATGGGCGTGGTGGCACACGCCTTTAATCCCAACACTCGGGAGGCAGAGGTAGGAGGATTGCCGAGAGTTCGAGGCCACCCTGAGACGACATAGTTAATTCCAGGTCAGCCTGGGCCAGAGTGAGCCCCTACCTCAAAAAACCAAAAAAAAAAAAAAAAAAAAAAAAAAGAAAGAAAAAGAAAGAAAGAAAGAAAGAAAAAGAAAGAATACCAGGCTTAATGTAGGGGAGCAGCTTTAAAGGCCAGGGGAGATTGTTTGAGGGATTTCTGTTATGACCTGTTCATTCCAAACTCATCCTTGGAGGCTGAAAGAAAGTCATGGCCCCTCAACATGTTCCCACCAGAATGAAGTCCTTTGAGTGATGGAGAGGCTGGTCCCCTTGGGGGAAGACCCTGATACACTGCCAAAGATTCATGCTGCTAATGTTCCTTCCAGCCCTTCCCAAGGAGCATGCAGCCTTTTGCTAGCTTATGTGCACATTGAGAGAAAGGAACTAATCAGAGCTTTTGGATAGTACTGGACTCTGGCTGTGAATTGAATCTAAGTCCAGGGGGTCCGTTTGGAATAGGGGATTATGGAGGTGATATGATTGATGGTGTTTTATTTAGCGCAGATCTACCTTAGTGGCTTACTGTGTCCCTGGATCCATCCTACGGAGTGCATCATTGGAATGGACACGTTCGGCGGCTGGCAGGATCTCCACATTGGTTCATGAACATGGACTGAGGCTCAGTATGATGAGGAAGGTCAAGGGAAAGTCCCTAGAAGTTCCTTCACCTGAAAAATAGTAAGCCAGAAAAAATACCACACACGTGAGCGGGTTTCAGAGATAAGTGCCACCATTATGATTATTTATTTATTTATTTATTTGCAAGCAGAGAGAGAGAGAGAGAGATAGGAGAGAGGCAGACAGAGAGAGAATGGGCACACCAGGGCCTCTTGTGCAGCTGGCTTATATGGGTTCTGGAGAATCGAACCGAGATCCTTTGGCTTCGTAGGCAAAAGCCTTAACCATCAAGCCATTTCTCCAGCCCCCATGTGCGATTTTTTTAAGATGCAGGGGTTATGGCTGCACCCCAGCTTGCTTGCTCAGCCTGTGCAGATGACTGATGAACCTTGGAGAATGACATCGGATTATCAGAAGCTTAACCCAGTGATGACTCCATTGCAGCTGCTGTGTCTGCTGTAGGTTCATTGCCTGAACAACTTAACATGTCTCCTGGTATCTGACAGTCAATGATTAATTTGGAAAGTCATATTTCCTCCTGTCAGTCAATAGGGACCACCAGAAGCAGCTTGCTTTCTCTTGGCAATGCCAGTGGAGCACCTTCATTCTCCTGAGGGGAGCACAACCCCCCAGGCACTACTTCATAAATCGGCTCACTTGTCTATCTCCTCTGCATGATGTCATTTGGTCAACCGCATTGATGTCAGTATTCTGACTGAACTTCATGAGCAAGAAGAAATTACTGGGGGGCTGGAGAGATGGCTCAGTGGTTAAAAGCACTCTCCAGCCAAGTCTAACAGCCCGGGTTTGATTTCCTAGAACCCATGTAAAGGCAGGTGCACAAAGTGGCACATGCATCTGGTGTTTATTTATTTATTTTTTGTTTTTTGGTTTTTGGTTTTTGGTTTTTCAAGGTAGGGTCTCACTCTGGTCCAGGCTGGCCTGGAATTAACTATGTAGTCTCAGGGTGGCCTCGAACTCTCAGCGATCCTCCTACCTCTGCCTCCCCAGTGCTGGGATTAAAGACGTGCGCCACCACGCCCGGCGTATCTGGTGTTTATTTGAGGCAGCAAGAAGCCCTGGCACGTCTTCTCTCTCTCTCTCTCTCTCTCTGTCTCTCTTTGTTGCAAATAAATAAATAAAAATAAAACAAAAAAGAAGCAACAATTACTGTAGGCTTATCCCTAAGACATCCCTGTGTCAGTGAATAGGAATTAAGTGTGATAAAAATTAAAGACTGACTACTTCAGTGAAGTTTATGGGGCATGGTCCATCTTATAACCAAGAAGATGCCTCCTGGGCTTCTTTGCAATTTGAAGACAACATATTCCTCAACTGAATGTATTGCTCCATCTCATTTATGGAGTGAGCCAAAAGGCTAGCTTTGAAGGGTCCTCAGAACAAAAGAATGTTCTGCAACAGGTATAGGCTGCCAGTCAGGCTGCTCTGTCACTTGGTCTTATGGTCCAGCAAATGCAATGTCACTTGAGGGGTCTGTGGCAGACAGGGATGCCTTTTGCAAGCTTTTGCAAGCTTCTGTGGCCAGTTTCAGCACAGGCGTTTGGAATCTTGGAGCAACGTCCCGACAGCCTCCCCGGCTAACGACTCTCTTTTTAAGAAACTGTTCTTGGTGTGCTTCCAGGCCTTACCACATGTAGCAGACAGCTTCAGGTTCGCTGAGATGAACTTCCAGACGGGCACAGTTATGGAGGAAGGGATATTATTTATTGAAGCTTACAGATCAGGGGAAGTTCCATAATGGCAAGAGAAGTGGCCTGCTCTCCACAGGGCCAAGCAGAGAGAGAGAAAGCCACCCAGCCACCACAGCACACAGAGCAAAACTACAGCCAAAAGGTCACACAGCACACTTCAGGAACTCCTGCTAGGCACATTTGCATATCTTTACAATGGAATCTCAAACCATCACCACACCTTAAGACCAGCCCCCAGTGACATTGCCTCTAGCAAGGTGATTGCAGATGCAAACTATAACTAATAAAACATTGAATATATTGGGGGCCATATATTCAAACTACCACACCACATAACCCGAGTTGACCGATTCAACCAAACCATAAGTTTGGGTTAGTACAACAGCCCTCCGCCATCAGTGGAAGTGGTTTATACACTATTGGGCCTGAGCAGGCTCTGAAAGCACAAATAGTTTGCATGAAATGGCCCAAATGCGCATGCCCTCCACTTCTGCTACAATGTCTTCCACCTTCTGCTTGTGCCTGGGGCCTCATAAGGGAAGTTCCCTATCATCAGCTGATAGAGAGGGACAGGACTTGGACCTGCCCTGGCGATGGTTCTGTGTGATTTCAGACATCACCGTTCTGGGATGACAGCCTTGAAGGACAGTGGGAAAGGAACTTCTTCCCAATGGCAGAACTTTGAGGCGTGTATCCGGCTGCTCAGTCTCCTTGGAGAGAGTAGGTGACCACCTACTGCTTCATGGGCTACCGTAAACGGTTTGGCTCGGTGGGCAGGGCCTTGGACAGAATATGACTAGGTGAAGACTTTTGGGGAGGACATGTGAATCGATTTCTCTGAATGGGCAAAAAAAAAAAAAAAAAAAAAGTCATGATATTTCTGTCCATGTGAGCGGTTGCCAGAGTGCCCACATCAGAAGAGGGTTTGCAACAGTCAAGTGGACAGGATGATCCCTTCTGTGGACACTGCCCAGTCACACCTGTCCTTGTCCAGTGGGCTTGCAAACAAAGTGGTCAAGGTGGCAGGAATGGCTCAGCAGTGTGGATTTCCATTCATCAAAGGCCACCTGGCTATAGCCACTGCTGAGTACATAGATAGCCAATGCCAGAAGCAGAGGTGCGTGTTGAGCCCTGACATGGCACCATGGTCCGAGGTGACTGGCTAGTGATCTGGTGCCAGCTTACTTACATTGGATCATGTCCATAATGGAAGGATCAATGTTTTGTTCTTACTGGAACAGACATTTATTCTCTATATGAAATTGCCTGCCTTGCATGGAATGTTTCTGCTAAAAACAACCCATCTGTAAGTTTAACTAGCATAACAATAATCTTCCCAGCATTGCTTCTGATCAAGGAACTGCACAGTTAACGAAGGATAGCAATGGGCATGTGTCCATGGGTTTTGCTGGTCTTTTTGCAATCCCCACCATTCTGAAGTAGCTGCTTAGTAGAACGGCGGAATGGCCTTAGAAGACACAGTTACAGCATCCCCTAGACAATGGTTTCCTGCAGGGCTGGAGCCAGGTTCTCCAAAAGGCTGTGTGTGCTCTCGGTCAGCATCCAGCGGGTAGTACGATTGCTCCCATAACTAGTTCAGGGGTGATCCAGTCTACAAATTAATAAAACATAGACTTTCAAAATTGAATGCTTTTGGTTAGCATGCAAAATAATGGGTTTTGCTATGGCATTTTGACATTTATACATACATCCTTATCCTTTGGTCATATTTATTATCTCCCCACATTTTGATATGTTTATTATTTTTGTGAAATAACGAAGTTTATTTTCTTGAAGTCTTACCGACTGGAAGTCTGAAGTTGAGATGTGAGCAGGCATATGTTCCTTCCAAGTCTTCCAGGACGGAATACTTCCCTGTGTCCTCCTTATTCCTGAGGCTCTCAGAAGGCTCGGGGATGCCTCGGCTTGTAGCTGCGTCACAGCAGCCTTTGCTTCCATCTTCCCATGTGGGTCTTTTCTTAGTGTGTGTCCTCTTTGTACAGACCCAGTCATTGGCCTAAGAGTTTGCCATAACTTGGCATGATGTCACATCATGATTCTATCTAAAAAGACCCATTTTCAAATAAGATCACATTCACAGTACCTGGCGTGGAGGTGTGGGCATATTTGGGGAGGGTCACATTGCAATTATAGTCCATACTCTACCTCCCAAATTCGTGTCATCCCCACATGCACAACACATTTATATCATCCCCATGTCTAGACCCCGTCTAGCATCAATTCTCAGTCCCAGATCTCATCTAAATATTATCAACTCATGAAGGTCCACATTGCATCATCTAAATTATTTAAATTGGATGAGTAGATTTATCCTGGAGAAAATTTTCTTTCCATAAGTGAAATTGAATTAAAGAACAACTTATTTGCTCCTAAAATATAATGACATGGGTGAGACTTTTTTTTTTTTGAGGTAGGGTCTCACTCTGGCCCAGGCTGACCTGGAATTTACTATGTAGTCTCAGGGTGGCCTCGAACTCATGACGATCCTCCTACCTCTGCCTCCCAAGTGCTGGGATTAAAGGCGTGCACCACCACACTTGACTTTTTAGGGTGAGACATTTTTATCCTGAGAGATTCAATGAAAGTAATGAAGGGATTACTTGTTCCAAACAAACGTGGAACTCAGCAGGGCAAATTGGAATACCATTAAAGATGAACGGTCATTTGTGGCTCAGAGTCCACAGAGACTCTGTCTGAGCCACCTTTGGAGTTGCATTCATTTTCTAGGTTTACCAACTAACTCATGGCTGGGATAAATCACTCAGCCAGAAGCAGTTTATGGAACGAAAGGGCTTATTTTAGCTTACAATTTTGAGGGAGCGTTTCCTCATGGTGGGGAAATCACAGCAGGAGCAGGCAGTAGGCATCACATCTTATCACCTCACGTGGGTGGAATCAGACTGAATGAGCTAGTTCCCAGCACCCACCTGGGCTGGACTGATAAGCCTCAAAGTCTCCCCCAGTGACACACCTCCTCCAGCAAGGCTCCACATCTCATCTCAAAGGTTCCATTTCCCAAATTGTCAGCAGCTGGGGACAAGCATTCCACAACATGTGAGGCTATAAGAGACATGTCCCACTCAGACCACAACACTGTTACAGAGGACAACCGAGGCTGTCACTTCTCTCCTTCCACCTTGTTCGAAGTAGAATCTCCTGTCGTTCCTCACCGCATCTGCCAGGTTCAGAAATGCGCTTCCTCCTGGTTTTGAAAGTGGAGAGTACGATCAAGGCATCTTCTGAGACGTCTCCCCTTGGTTTGCAAATGGCTGCCTTCTCTGTGCCTTCACATGGTCGTTCTTTTGTGGACATGGAGGAAGAGGAGGTCTCTGGTATCCGGCCTTCCTCGAAGGGCATCAATCTCCTTTATAACTTCACTTAACCTTAACTTCCTCTTTAGCATCCCTATCTCCAAATGAGTCAAAAGGTCAGCATAAAAATTTGGAGCGGAGGTACAGAGCTTGGCGCACAGCACAGTGCATCTGAGTGCTAGATTTCTAGAAAGCTCTTTCCCAAAAAGTGAAAACAAGGCATGTTGATGGTAGTGCTGGGAGTAGTCAAATATCTACCAGCAGAGTTGACAAGGCTGGTGAGAGGTCAGAGGACAAATAGGCTGAAATGGTATTAGGACAGGTTAATTGCTAACTGGTAGATTTGAGTTTTGTGTTTCTGTGATCTTGCTTTTGTAGAAAACAAGATACCAATAGCTGTGGAAAAGTTGATGAGTCGATGTAAACATTTTCACTGCTCCAAACAACTGAGAGCAGCCAAGTGGTTTTTGTTAAAGATTTTATTTTTTTATTTTTTAAAATTTATTTATTAGAGACAGAGAGAGGGAAAGAGAGAGAGGGAGAGTGAGAATGGTCACTCCAGGTCCTCTAACCATTGCAAATGAACTCCAGATGTGTGCACCCCCTTGTGCATCTGGCTTACATGGGACCTGGCGAATTGAACAGGGATCCTTGGGCTTCACAGGCAAATGCCTTAACTGCTAAGCCATCTCGCCATTCCTGAAAGCAGTCAAGTGTTTTATCTGCATGTGCTGATGTCCCTATGTAAAAGATAACCAGAAAAGGGGACTAGCAGGACATTGAGGACAGGCAGGAGACTCACAGAGGCAGGGGTGTGACAAAAACCAGAGAGGACAGCTAGAGAAAACGGAAACTATGCCTCCTTCTGCTGGTCAGTCCTATTGTGTAGCCCCTGGGGACCCAACTCATTTCAGACTTCTGACCTGAGCAGACCTCCTGGGTGCTATTGCTTCAGAACCCCATAAAGCGATGGCCCTTTGCAGCCCCCCTCTACCCTTGTACAAGACTCACTCCCTTAAAACCATCATTCTCTTAAACCAAGCATGGTGGCACATGCTGGGATCCCAGCACTGGGAAGCTGAAGCAGAAAGATCTCAAGTTTGGGGTCACTGTGGGCTGCATTGAGTTCCAGTCCAGCCTGGGCTCTGTAGTGAGATGCTGTCCCCAAACCAAACCAAAACTAAACTAAAACAATGAAAAAGCAATCTTCTAGAGGGAGGATAATGACCTTGAGATGCTTCAGTCTGTTATGATATTGGTCTTACAACTGTTCCTTTAGTTTACCTATAAGAACTGCCCCCAACAGAAGAGGCAGGTGGGGTGAAGTAGGTTGTAGATCTTAGGAACCTGCGGAGGGGCCAAGCACGTGGATAGTACCTTGTCTTTGGACAGTTCATTGTGGAAGAGAACACACTGAAACAGCCATTCTCAAAGCAGAGTCAAAAGCTACTATGGGAACCAGGCATGGTGGCGCATGCCTTTAATCCCAGCACTCGGGAGGCAGAGGTAGGAGGATCGCCGTGAATTCAAGGCCACCCTGAGACTACACAGTTACTTCCAGGTCAGCCTGAGCCAGTGACACCCTACCTCGAAAAACCAAAAAAAAAAAAAAAAAAATCTACTACGGGAGCCACGCCTGTTTATAGAATGCAGACACCAATCTCTCAGAACCACTGCTTTCCCCTAATCTCCGTGGAGCACCCAGCTCAGCACAGGCTCCTTGCCCTGCGCTCCACCAGACCCTTCTTCTGCCTGTTCGTCCCACCCTGCTCTTTCACACAGTGTCCTTTGGAAGTTAAAAGACTTTCTGTTGAAAGGAAATGGAAAGTGGAAAAAGTTTTTACTTTCATATGGGAAAAAACTTATAAAGCATTTACTTCTCTTAATTAGTGTTCACAACAGTGGCCTGGAATACTTTCAGCTGCCAATTTGTGGTTGATCTTATAATACAGATCTCTTTTCTTGTGCATATGGTTTATATGGGTCCTGGGAAAGAACCTGGGTCCATCACAGGCAATCACCTTTAACCTCTAAGCCATCTCTCAAGCCCCAGATTTCTTTTGTTGATCTGCATTTTCCCCTCCTCTGGAATTTGTTCTCAAACCTTTTAGCACATTTACTACCTTGAATGATGTCTTAAAAAAATATGGCTACCTCTGGGCTGGAGGGATGGCTTAGCGGTTAAGGCATTTGCCTGCAAAGCCAAAGGACATAGGTTCGATTCCCCAAGACCCATGTTAGCCAGATGCACAAGGGGTGCATGCGTCTGGAATTCATTTGCAGTGGCTGGAGGCCCTGGCGTGCCCATTCTCTCTCTCTGTCAAGTAACAAACAAACTAACTAACTAAATAAATAAAATATTTTAAAAAATGGCTACCCCATCAACATGAAGCCAGTCATCAAATCCATGAGATGTGCACAATGCCTTTAATGGAGATGGTATGGGTCCCTCCCAGATGTTCCCTTTCAGCAGATAGCATTGTGTTTTAAAACTTTGGATAATTATAGCTCTGTAAACCCGGAGTACAGATTTGCTGGCTCCAGCCAGCTCTTGCTCCTGATGTAATGGCTTCATTGTTTAGCAATCTCCCCGGTCACTAGGCGAAGGGCCCTGCTTCGGCAAAGACATCTATTCAAAGCGCCTCCCTCCGGGGCCTGGGTAAACAGTAGCAGAAGCAGACTACAGACTACCGAGAGCCCAAGCATTCATGGAGAACTTGGCCACGAGATGCACCAGGGCTGTTTTTCTCTGTCTTAAATCGAACCATTCTTCAGAAATCTCTTCATCTTTTCTTTGATGACAAATCGGCCTGCAGGCAGTCTTCCCTTTGCTGGCAAAGGTCCTGTTAAGAGCAGGCAGCCCCAGTGAATGGAGCTGGCCACGTGGGTGTGGAGGTTGTGGGCAACTATGTAGCTGGGTCTGGGGTGAGATGCACAGGGCTGGGGAGTGGCTCAGTCGGGAGGGCTGTCCACACAATCTTGGGGCACAGGGGGAGAGTTAAGGGGCCACAGGAATCAAGAGGCTCTTGGGTTGTGTTGGAGTCCATCCCAAGGGAGTTCATACTCCACTTCCCCGGCCTGTGAGAGCCCAGTGAGTGTCAGAGCCCAGATGCCTCTGGTCCTTGCCCATGCCAACACATCCACTCGAAACACCTGCCCCCTTGCTGGTAATTTCTGAGACATCCTGGAAAAATCCCCCAAAGGACAAAGATGATGAAGGCCTCAGGAAACCACCCAGCAGATACACGCTTGTTATGCCCAGTTCATGGCGCCCCCAGTGACCACCAAGGAAGACCAAACACGTATGCAAACGCAAAGAGCTTTTTACTCGGGCTTAAGCTCGGTCTCTTGCCTTCACCAACGCAGTGGATTCAAGCAAGAGCAAGAGCCAGGAGAAGCAGAAAAGCGGGCTTTTTATTGAGGTTTGAGCAAGGGGGAGAGGACTACCACCTATGCAACTACATGACTGGCTAATTTGAACATTAACTGTACTTGGGGGTTCTTGATTGGTCTTAGGATTTTGGCGGGCTAGGTCTAGGGGAATTTCAAATTTAATTGGCTAAGCAAGCGGCGGTTACATTTGAACAGGTTGGTGCGCACAGTTACATTCATTTGATTGGTTGACATTTACAAAACTCTGAGACGGTGGATCTTATTGGGCCATCCAGCCCAGGACCGCAAGAATGTTGAGTCATGCTCACACAGCAAGTTTATGGTTTTTCCATAAACTGCTTGTTCTTCCCTTGATTCCGGGAACTCGCCCTTGTGGCCTACAGAGTGACTGAGGCCTGTCATGGTGCTACTCTGGCCTGGGTCTTTCACACTGAGTTTCCACCACCCAGAATCTTGGGCAAGAAACACAGAGAGGAGACTTAGGGAGAGGTTTGTGCATAATGATAGTGATTGATAAAAGTACAGAAAACCCATCAGAGGTTGAGTCACTGGGCCTGGAAGCTGGAGAGGGTAAACACACCACCAGAATCAGAGTGCCCAAGCCTCATTACTAGAAAACGTGTCTATCTGCCCAGATACTTGGCATATATATATGTTATATAAGTACATACATTACATGCACACCTGCATATATACATATATGTATTGAAAAGTTCACCATTTTACTATAAAATTATTTTATTTTTACATATTTATTCATTTATTTGAGAGAGAGAGGGAAGGAGAAAGAGAGAGAGAGAGAGAATGGGTGCTCCAGGGCTTCCTGCTGCAGCAAACGAACTCCAAAATGTATACACTTTACATGGGTCCTGGGGAATTGAACCCAAGCTGTCAGGCTGTGCAAGAAAGTGCCTTTAGCCACTGAGCCATCTCTCCAGGCCAACATAGATGATGGTCATTATTTATTGTTATTATTTTGGGTTTTCGAGGTAGGGTCTCACTCTAGCCCAGGATGACATGGAATTCACTCTGTATTCTCAGGGTGGCCTCGAACTCATGGTGATCCTCCTACCTCTGCCTCCCAGTGCTGGGATTAAAGGTGTGCGCCCCACGCCCGGCTGCATAAAGATTATTTTAGATGAAAACATTTAAACCTTTTCTTTGCATATGTATGTGTATATGATGTGTCGCGTGTGCATGCTTATTTTTATGTGTGTGCATGTGTACGGGGGCCAGAACTTGACATTGCATTGCTTCCTCAGTTGCTCTCTAGCTGTGTGTGTGTGTGTGTGTGTGTGTATGTGTGTGTGTGTGTGTACCCAAGGTCTCCTGCCACTGCAAGTGAATGCCTATCCAACTTCACGTAGGTGTCTGAAGAACTGAACCCGCCTGACAAACTTTACAAATAAGCACCTTCAACCTTGGTGTCATCTCCCCAGCACCCGGAATATGGGTGCATGCCTCTCTACCCAGTTTGCACACCGGTGCTGGAATCTGAACTCAGGTCCCTATGCTGGTGTGGCAAGCACTTTCTCCTCAGACCCCAACGCCTAAAATCTTATCTGAATATTGCAGAACTTTCCAAAGAAAAAAGGGGGAACCTACTGTTCCCTTCCCTCCAAAGGCTTTCTTGTAGAGTCCTATTAGCATAAAGAAAAACTCAATAGAGCCGGGCGTGGTGCACGCCTTAAATCCCAGCACTCGAGGCAGAAGTAGGAGCAACACTGTGAGTTCAAGGCCACGCTGAGACTACATAGTGACTTCCAGGTCAGCCTGAGCTAGAGTGAAACCCTACCTTGAAAAAACAAAACAAACAAACAAACCAACCAACCCAATAGAATCTTTCTTCCTGTCCCATTGATACCTAAACTCTCTCACCTCCTCCCACACTTTATTATTATTTGTGTGTGGGGGGGGGTGGGGTTCGAGGTAAGGTCTTGCTCTGGCCCAGGCTGACCTGAAATTCACTATGTAGTCTCAGAGTGGCCTTGAACTCACGGCAATTCTCCTACCTCTGCCTCCAGAGTGCTGGGATTAAAGGCATGCACCACCACACCCAGCTACACACACTTTTTTTTGCTAATATATAAGCCTTTCTTTCTGAGTATTCAGTAAATTTCTCGTGAGTACCTAAACTTGCATGGATAAATAAACCTTTATCTTTTATCCTATAAACCTCCTGTCAGTTAATTTATAAGTCTTCACCCATTCAAAGCTACGTGGGTAAAGAGGAAGACTTCTCAAAAGACACACACACAAACATATCCAAACACACACTAAGTGACATTTCCTGCAGGTCCCCTGAAACTGGAAAGTATTCTGGCTACCTGAACCACACTACCCGGGTACCACGTGTCCAAACCACTTTGTGATGTTTCTTCTCTCTGGGTATTTCCACGTGTAAGCACAATGAACCTGTTAATAAACTTCTGTTTGTTTTTCTTTTATTAACTTGTGGTTTTTTTTTCCTAGGGCACCATCTGGAGACCCTACGAGGGTAATAAGGAAAACTAATGATTCTTTCCCGCTCTAGAAGTCACTGGCTGATCTTGGGCTGAGTATGCTTGCAGAGGAAGCTAAGTTTGGCCTCCTGAGCAATAACCTCGCTTATACATTCTACCAGCCCAAGAGCTGAGCCTCCACACAAAGCAGCAAAGTCGAGATTCATTTCTAGACAGGCTTTATCCTAAACAATGAAGAGAGAGGAGGAAGAGGGAGAGGGAGAAGGCAGGAGTCCACATTGTTTCTAAAAAGAAAGTGCTCGCTCCTGCGAGAATGCAGTGGTACCTTCTTCATGTGCACACTCCTCACAGCCTGTTGCTTGGCCTTCTGTCATCTTATCTCCACATAGGAGGGGACAGTGGGTAGCTGGGGTTTATGATGGTATTTCCATGTCAGCCTGTTCAGCACCCATGCATTGCAGAGGATATATGATATGTGATATTTCATCCCCTTGTCTGGCTAACTTGCACCTCTGATCTCATTGCTCAGAGTCTCTTTCCTTTGAATGAGACTTGGGATAAAACCAGGTGGGCAGTCAGAGCCTGGAGCCTCCCACTGACAGCCAGGCATCTCCAAGGTAGGATCCCAAAGAGGGACTTTTATTTCAAAACTGGATTAAACTGACTTGATTTAAAGGACTTGACTCTTCTCCAGAAATGACAAAATGATGGTGGCATGTGAACTCTGCCAGGTTTCTTTCTTCTTCTTCTTTTTTTTTAAAGGAATCATCATGGTCCCTATGAGGACCTATGAAGACCCACCTCCCACTGTTTATCGGAAAACATCAGTTTATTATTGACTCTCCATTAGTCCAGATAGCGGACACAAATGACTTGCAACAACAACATCTCTGCATCACACATAAAGTCGCTCTAATAGCCAGCTAATAAAATCAAAATGTGTCTTTGTTGACTCCACTGGTGATTCACGTCAGCCTTTCTTCTGAGATCTTTTCTTAATCTAATTACATGCAATATTTTCACTTTAGAAAAAGAACACTAACCTCAGCAATCAACAATTCTGTTCTCAGTTTATTTATGAGCAAGCCACCAAGGTTTTTCTGAATGTAAACGTTACAGCGGTTTATTTTCTATGTATAAACGAGCATATTATTTTTCCCTCTCAAGGTTGAAATATTACTGCCTATAGGCTTTTCCCTTCAAGCTCTCCCCCGCCCCCCAAGAGTGGCACAATCTGTCATCTCACCGGCACCCACTGGAAACCAGTCCTAATCACTCTGGAAGAGAAGTTTCTCCCTGTTTATACTAAGTGCTGTGGAAATGCTATTATACACAAATGTTTCATGTGTTTTGCAAACATATGCTGCCATATATATCTACTCTCTGCAGAGCCAGTGCCTGGAAGAGGAAAGGCCCTTGGGAACAGGTCCAATGGAATGCACCAAGCCACTCATGCCTGATTCAAACACGGAACTGACAGAACTGAGTGTCAGAGAAGTACAGACTGAGGTCAGGTGAGCAGCCACGTTAGAGGCAAAGAAGTGACCAAGTCACCATCGTGGCGGGAGCAAAGTCGTTCTAAAGAGAAATACCGCATCTTCCCTTCCACTGTCAGACTGTTTGGATAGTGGAGCCCAAAGGAATTAGATTTCCCAGGGGACTCATGCTTGGAAAGGGATAGGCTGGGTCCCTTGTGCCAGCCAGCCAGAGAGAGAGAGAGAGAGAGAGAGAGAGAGAGAGAGAGCTTGTCGCACTCATCCAGAGAGATCTCACACAGACTTACAGCTTGCACAACAGACTAGGATCCAGGAGAGAAAGACAGTGATGGGTCCAAGATGGGCAGGGCCAATCGTGACCAGAACTGCTTAGTTATGCATACATCTTACTCTCTACCAACCTGAACCTCATATCAGGACCCCAAAGATGATGAAAGGGCCCCTGGACTTCTTCCAGCGTGGCCACACGGAATAAATCTTTCTCTGATTTTTCACTAGTTCTTATTGCTTTAACTGGTCTGTTGAGGACATATGGTGGAGCTTAGATGTCAGGGCTGCCAGGACCCCAGGCTCTGACCCTAAGATCCCCAGTAACACCAGGAGCCCAGGCGTACTGGTTCCTGGACTGAAGCCGAATCTCAGAAATGAGATAGTAAGGACTCATTCAACCACACAGGGTGCTCATGACAGTCTCACTTCTGCAGCTGAAGCGTGGTTGTTTTAGCTCCACAGCTCTTCATGGGTTGGCAGCCATCTTCCACTCCCTCTTACTCCCAAATGTACACAGGTGCAGGTGCGCGCACACACACACACACGTGCACGCACTGGTTATATAACATTTCTAAAATTGGCATTTGTGTTGAAAGTTGGACCACATCCAGGCCAAACATGAAGACAAATCTCAGCGTTGGCCCTCCCCTCTCCACGGTCCTTGCCAAGGTCTCTCTGGTTTCAGCCATTGATAGGAAACTAACATGACCTCCTGTCTCTGCATCCATCTCTGGACAAGTTAGGTCTTGCCCCCTCTCTGAACTCTCCTCCAGGCGAGAGGAAGGGGGTGATGTGACCATGCTGAAAAGAATTCCTTATTTTACTCAGGAGCAGAGACATTACATTAAGTCGAGGGCTGAAGGCCAAAGTCAAAGACGCTCTGATGGCCGAGGCAGGAGACTATGAATGGACTTGATGCGGGGAGGCCAGGGCTGTTTGCCTCAGCCTGCTTTTTGACTGTTTCCTCTCATTGAGCTCCTGCCATCTTATGTGAATCAGAGGTATGGCGTACAAGCCACAGCAATGCCCAAGAATCAAACGGTCTTCACTTTGGTCCCCAGTGAAATGCCTCTGCCACTTAACTAGCCAGTTAAGTAGGGCCACATGTTTTAACACCGGCCTATCTTTTTTCTTTTTAATCCCACACATTTTTCTGACCATTCCTGTCCTTGCATCCTAGTGATATGGACCATGTTAGAACCCCAGAGCCCTCATCTCTCTCCCCTTGTCATGCTAGACCGGGGACTCTGGGCTTGCTTTCTGGTGTAGTAATTGAGAATCCCCTCTGGGCTAGAGGAGTGAAGGCCACCCACCTCCATCATCTACCACTCTGCACAACGCTTCCCCCATAATGGGGGAGATCTGGTGACACAGTTACCTTATTAAGTATAAGCTGTTTTCTACAGGACACCTGCTGTGTATCCACATTTAAAAGACATTTTTCTAATGTCATTATCCTGCCAGCCTTCCAATTCTTTCAAGTGGGTGACATTTGGTCAGTTTCTCTTCCTGCTTTGCTTGGCCTCACAGTGAAATACCATCGTTATCTGAAAGATGCCAGCCGGCACAGCCAAGGCTCAGGCTTGCTTGGTTTTCACTGGTGAACGTTTCCACGGTACCACCCTGTAGCTTGTAAGACCGTTTTCAGGAAGCCACACAGGTGACCCTCTACATGCCAAAATAGTTCACCTTGAATTCTTAAGTTCTCACCCTGGTTTAATTTCTGGCTTCTCTCGCCTTCCGAAAGTAGGAGGCAGTTGAAGATTCTAATCTCTCAACACACAGTCACTTTGGCACCCACAATCAGATGTCACATGGGGTCACAGGGACCCATCTGTGGTGGAAAGTTCCAAGCTGCAGTTGCGGTTGCTCTTGTCACTTACCAGTTGACTTGGGGAGAGAGCTCTGAAACCCAACAGGAAGGTGGGTCTTCTGAGGAGTGTTAAAAATACTTTGAAGATTGTTTTATGTGAGTGATTATTTTTAGCCTGAGGAAGTAGATTTGACAAGGACCTGGGGGCTGGCTTAACTAGCAAATATGCACCTGGACCCAACCCGTTGTTGGACGCTTCTGCTTCTACGTGGTTGTTCCCATTTCTTTCTGGAGGAGATGACACCGAGTCCAGCCTCCTGCAGCCAGCTCTGTTGTTCCTCTCTGGGCTGGTGGCCGCTGCTAGGCTCTATCCCCTGTCACACAGAACAATCAATCGCTGTGATTGATTGATAATATTATTATTAACAACATTTTTCATATGGATACATCATGTGTTGGTTCCCTCTTTTCCCTCGTCCCTGCCCCCGTTCCGTTGGGGACGCTCCTCAGTGGGATTGTGGGTATTCCCCATGGGGTTGTGGTTTTATGCATTGTGGGAGCAGCGGTCGGTTAAGGACCCAAGGTTGTTAAGACTCGAGTAAATAGTGGGATCCAAAGGGAAAGGGCATGAGGCGGCCATGAACCTGAGTAGGGGGAGGGGCAGGCTTCAAGGATTTTCAGGAAGGGGAGGAGGGGTGTCCTCCCCATCAGAGGGTCTGTGCATGCGACCCCAGGGTAGTGGCGGGGAGGGGCGGCATTCCTCTTCTCGTCCCTGATACGATTTACCTTAACAGTAGGGAGGGGCTCCAAAATCCTAGACTTGATATAAGCATTGTGGTTGACAGGGGAAGGGAGAGGGAGGAGAGAAGGAAGCAACTCTGGAAATTTTACATATTGTAGATGGTCCCTGCCTTATGCGAGTATCTTCAGACGGAAGTAAATAAGCAGGTTCTTTGATATCTGTATGTTGGGTTATTATTATTGTTGTTGATGTTGTTTTCAGTGGAATGACTGAGCATTGCGGAGGCCCAGATGTCCCCAGGTGTCCTTGTACTGGTATGGCTTCCATCCCACCACTGTGCATTCAGCAGGGTTCCACGAACTGGGTGAACTGGATCGAGCTGAGTAGAGGCCTTGGGCATTGCCAAACACGTGCTGGGACTGTGAGGAAGCTGGCCTGGGCTGTTGGACATAGCCCGGGACCTTGGGCTGTGGGGGTTGCAGCCAGTCTTATCATCGGGAACCCACCCTGGTGACAGAGCTGTCCCTCCCTTTTCACAAGGTCATAGTGTGCCCCATCTTCGGACAGAGGAGGCAGAACCTGAGCATTCCATAGCTTAAGGTTTTGCCCCCACCCCACAGTTCCTGACCTTGTGGCCAGCTGCCCAAGAGACCCTTATATGGTAGTAAACAGTCTCCCTGCAGCTGTAGCCATTCAATATGTGGCTGAAGTCACATAGCTTTTCCTGCCACTTCTGTTATCTCCCTTGCAGCTTCTCCCTCACAACTTCCGCCTTCCAACACCAGCCAATTAGATAGCAACCCATAAACCTATGTATCCAATCACCTTATAGTCTGTATATGCCTTCTCAGCCTTTCTCAAGTGTTTATAAACCCACTCCCCTTTTGAATAAACGAGTGCGTGCTATTCATCAGACCGTCTCCCGGGTGATTCATTGCCTGGCACACTCACCTGCTCCAAGACCCTGCTCCCCCCAACTCCTCCTGAGCCCCGGATATCGGTGGCCAATGACCCCTGGGAATAGTGAGGATCCACACAGAGGCAGTTGTAGATAACCACTGGACCACACAGCAGAGGCCAGGACACTATCCATCAGCTACCTGGATCCTTTTGCACTTGTGTGGGGGGACAGCTTGAGCAGGGTTTCTATTACAGATGACACTCCTACTCTGTTCCGTTGACCCTGAGCAATGACAGGTCAGTTGAGGGTTACCAGGTCTTTCTTAGTTTGCTCATGCAGCCATAACAAAATACCACAGGCCAGGTGGCTTCAACAACTCATTTGTTACAGTTCTGGAGGTGGGGAAGTCCAAGATTAAAGTGTCATCCAATGGAATTCCTAGCTACACACTTCCTGGTTTATAGATGGCTGCCTTCTGGCTAATGGCCTTTGCTCTCTCCTTATCATGAGATAGAGAGGAAGATCTCTGGGGCTTCTTCCTAAAAGGCCCAATAGTCCTATCAGATTAGAACTCCAACCCTGTGACCTTTCTGAACCTTCACTGCTTCCTAAAACCTCCAGGTAGTTCCACTGGAGATACAGATTTCAATGTGTGAACTCAGGGCGTAAGGAACACAGTTCAGCCTATAAATGCTGTGGTCAGGGTTTGGACCATATCCATCGGGAGTCCTTTACCACCTTGATGCACCCCAGTTGCATGTGTGCAAGTAACAACTTATGTCACTGTCAGAAGGTTCTAGAACTGTTCTGAGGAAGTAATCATGGAATCAGCTTCTTTCCATTAATGGCATCCCTTAACCAGTGAAGAACAGGCAGGAAGGGAGTCTAAACCCTCCAGCTTCATTGGCTTCTGATCAGAACAACAGTGACCGTTAAAGGTAGACCTAAGGGCTGGAGAGATGGCTTAGTGGTTAAGGCATTTGCCTGCAAAGCCAAAGGATCCCAGTTCGACTCTCCAGGCCCCACGTAAGCCAGATGCAAAAGGTGTGCATGTATCTGGAGTTCATTTGCAGTGGCTGGAGGCCCTGGCATGCCCATTCTCTCTCTGCCTCTTTCTCTCTCTCAAATAAATAAATAGATAAATAAATAAATAAATAAATAAATAAATAAATAAAATACATTTAAAAAAAGTAGACCTAGGGGCTTTGGAGATGGCTTAGCGGTTAAGGTGCCTGCCTGCTAAGCCTAAGAACCCGGTTCCAATCTCCAGGTCCCACGTTTAGCCAGATGCAAAGTGATGCAAGGGCGCAATGCCACACTTGCCCACAAGGGGCGCACACATCTGGATTTCGTTTGCAGCAGCTGAGACTGATGGCGCACCCCATCTCTGTCTCCTTCTATGTCTGTCTCTCTCTGTGTCTCTCTCCAAAAATAAATAACATAATTTTTTTTTAAAAGTACACCTAGGACTGGAGAGATGGCTCAGTGCTTAAGATGCTTGCCTGCAAAGCCTAATGAATCAGGTTTGATTCCCCAGTACCCATGTAAAGCCAAATGCACAAAGTGGCGCATGCATCTGGAGTTCATTTGCTGCATCTGTAGGCCCTGGCATGTCTATTCTCTCTGTCTGTCTCTCTTCTATCTCTCTCTGCTTGCAAATAAATAAACAATTTAAAACATAAAAGAGTAGACCTAGAGACAGGATGTAAGTCACATCGCAGTGTCTTCTCTCTGGGACTGTCCCTATTGTTTCAGCCCATCTTTGCATCCTTTCTTTCTTTCCACCCTCTATGGTCCATGAGCATACCCTTTCAATGACTCACTCAGGGCTTGCTTCTGGGGAGTCCAACCTGAGATACAGTTAGGGCACATGGCCATGTTGGCTCCAGCGTCCTCTCAGCTCAGATGGCTTCCAAGGTCAAGATCATTCAAAAACAGTAAAAGGACCTATAATCCAGTTGTAAAGAATAACTATTTCCCAACTCTGTAGAATCTTCTAGATGATTCAAACTCAAAGACAACACGAGGGCCCTGGGGGAATTCTGCTTCCTGATCTTAATTCAGAGTAACCTGGGCCTTGGCATGGCTTTCAAACAAGTCATATGCCATCACATTGTGTTTCCCTCCCTCCCCATGGTAGACAGTAAAGCGAACGGGACCTTTTATAGCATTCATCAACTTTGGAAACTTTTCCAAAACAGTGTGGGTTGCTTTGTTGTTGTATCCCCAGAGTGTAAAGGTTCTGGAAGGAGGCCTGTACATTCATTCACAAGAGAGGAGCTCGGCAGAAAATCAATCCTGCAACTCACGAGAGAGATACACGATGCCACTTTCTCCTCTGCTGGGAGCTGTGAACTCCTGGGCCTGGGTATTAACCCCGCCAGTGCCAAGTAGGAAGCAAATGACACGCACTGGGGGGATGGAAGTTTCTCTTTCCTTCTTTCTCTTTGTAGAAGTTCCAGAAGTGTCCTACGTGGGAGAAGTGTCCATATTGACTCCACCACGGACCCTGGTGTGCCCAGATTGCTAGACTTTGGCCTTGTTTTGATCACTGTAGCTCTTGGCCAACCCTGGAAAAATTCTGGAGGCTCAGAAACCTAAAGGCAAATCCTAGAATCCTCTGAGTTATTCCATTTTGATCACACTGCTTAGATTAAGGCTCCAGGGTTTGCATTTTAGACGTCCCCCCAAGGGCTTATAGACAGGCTAAAGACTTGGGTGCCAGTTTGTGGCGCTACTGGGAGACAGTGGAACTGTTAGCAGTTGGGGTCTTGGAGAAGGGAGTTAGGTCTTAGGGTCACGTCCCTACAGGGACTGTGGGACTCTTGCCCGCTTTTCTTTCTCTCTTGCATTTCCTGGCCGCCTTGATGTGTGTGACTATGGAAACCTTTGACTTATCTAAGGCATTTGTCAAAGAAACAAATATTGACTAACACAGGAGGACAAAAGTGATCAGAGAGCCGGGCGTGGTGGCGCACGCCTTTACTCCCAGCACTCGGGAGGCAGAGATAGGAGGATCACCGAGAGTTCGAGGCTACCCTGAGACTCCATAGTGAATTCCAGGTCAGCCTGAGCCAGAGTGAGACCCTACCTCGAAAGAAAAAAAAAAAAAAAAAAAAAAAAAAAAAAAAAGTGATCACAAAAGAGGTCTCAGGAAAGCTCTCTGTTGTGGTTTGAATGTGAAATGCACACCTCCCCCCCCATAGAGGCTTATGTGGTTTTAAAAATATTTTTTTTTTTTATTTATTTATTTGAGAGAGGGAAAGAGGCAGAGGTGAGAGAGAGAGAGAGAGAGAGAGAGAGAGAAAGAATAGGCATACCAGAGCTTTTAGCCACTGCAAACGAACTCCAAATGAATGCACCTTGGGCATCTGGCTTATGTGTGTACTGGGGAATTGAACTGAGATCCTTTGGTCTTGCAGGCAAGTGACTTAACCGCTAAGCCATCTCTCCAGCCCCCAACCAAGGCTCATGTGTTTGAACCCCTTGAATACTTAGTCCACAGCTGGTGTTGCTGTTTTAGGCATTTGTGGAACCTTTAGGAGGTGGAGTTTCGCTGGAGGAGAGGAGGCACTGGGCACAGGCATTCTTAGTTTATATCCTGACCCAAATTCTTTGTGCTTTCTGACTGCAGACTCAATGTGACCAGTTGTCTCCTACTCCTGCCACCATGCCTCCCCCCCCCTTGATGCACTGTGTTATGCAGAAATAAACCTTCAAGTGCTTCTTCTCAGGTATGTCACAGAAACAAGCAAAGTCACAAATACACTCTCCAGTTCTACATTCTTGTCTGTATCTTCCCATCGAGGATACTGCCAGCCTTGTAATGGTGGACTTGGACTTGGATATTCATGGAAGGCTTTGCTCTGAAGAAGGGTGCTTTCTAAGCTCAATCAAAGAAAAGAGAAGGAGGCTGGAGAGAAGGCTCAGCAGCTCAAGGCACTTGCTTGCAAAGCCTGATGGCCCAAATTCAGTTCCCTAGTACCCATGTAAAGCCAGATGTACAAGGTGGGTCATGTGTCTGGAGTTCATTTGAAGTGGCAAGAGGCCCTGTGGAGTGCCTATCATCTCTCTCTCTCTCTCTCTCTCTCTCTCTCTCTGTACTTGTGTAGCAGTTACCATTGAGTTGCTGGGAGCAAGTACCTGACCAAAAGTAATTAATTATGTTGGCTTACAGATTCAAGGAGAAGTTCCATGACAGCAGAGGAAACCATGGCATGAGCTGAGGCTGGACATCACCTCTGCCACAACAGATGGAACACTGCAGCAAGAGGGTGAGCCTTCTAACACTGGCAAGCTAGGGCTAATAAGCCATCACCCCTAGCAACACATCTCCTCCATCAAGGCTTTGCTTCCCAGATTGCCACCAGCTGGAGACCAAGTATTCAGAACACATGAGTTTATGAGAGATGCCTAATTCGAACCACCATAGCTTGCAAATAACTAAGTATATGTAAAAAGAAGAAGAAAAGAGAAGGTATATAATGAAGAAATAAGGTGAGTGAGGGAGAAGGTAGGAGAGGTCGTGAGCAGAAACAACCTTGACCTTGTAGATAAAGTGGTGGATTCACAGCAGGCGAGTACCTCAGGCTCTTGCCTTTTCTCTCCAGTTACAGGTCTGGAAGGCCTAGAGAGGCCTATCACACTCACCAAGGTCAAGGTGCCAACAAGTTTCTTGTCTAGTGAGGATCCAGTCTCTGTTTCCAAGACACTGCACCCTCCTGAAAGAGGAGCATTGTGCCCTCTGAAGCCAAAATAAAATAAAATAAAATAAAATAAAATAAAATAAAATAAAATAAAATAAAATAAAATAAAAAATAAAACTGTGGTGTTTGTTCTGCTGCTGTCTACAAGGACACCTAATTCTGTTCCAGAAAGGAAAAGAAAAGCCTTCTTGTCTACTCACCTCTCTAAAATTCTTGTCCCTCTCAATCCCATCACACTGGTGGCACCTGAGACCTGGTGCTTCCCCTGCTCCCCCGTTCAAGCCACAGCAGCATCCCAGGGTTTAAGCTGTGTCACCGAGGCAAGTTCTGTGCCCACCAAGAATGCTGGCTGCTCTGTGAGTAAGAGATCAAGTTCTGTGGTGTTGTCATGGAAATTTAGAGCGTGTTTGTTACAGCAGCTTCTGTTAGCTTAACTGGCGCAGCAGCTAGTTTCTGAAGCAAAGCACAGAATTCACAGGAGCAGAAGAAAGTAACCACGTGAGCATCTTGCTGCCAGGATGGTTTTGAGAAAAGACAGGAGATCCAGAAGAAGAACAATTCAGACTCCCCTAACTTTCTTAGGCCATGGAGGCAGTTCATGATTGTTATAAAAATAGCATGGTGTTGATGTCTATACATAATATCCAGGCCTAATAGATTTGCACTCCCCCAGCTTGCATTTTAATTTTCCTGAACTGGCTCGTGGTACATTTTTATGTGGGATTCAACATTTAGCAACAAACAAGACTTCCTTTGCGCTTGGCACGTCTCACTCGTCCCGTTCCCCACGCGCCCCCCTCCCTGCTGCCTTCTCCTTCCCACAAAGCTCATTTTTGGCAAAATGGTTTTTATAAACCACACATTTTAATGAATTAAGTGTAGTCCCACGATTACACTTGCTTTCTCCCACAGTCCCCTGACTTCCACACTCCCCCAGCTATGGGAATTCTCCCTCACACCTCCAGAAAAGAAGAAAAAAAAAAAGCATCCAAAATTCTGTCTCTAAGTAGAAAAGTTATGCACAGAATGTGACGGCTCTCCCATTTTCCCTTTCCTTTCCCCTCTTTCCTTCTCTTTTGAAGATGCAAGATGGAAGATGATTTTCAAACACTGCATGCCCTCTGAGAAACTAAAATATTCAGTGCTAGTTTTCTTTTGGCAGGAGGAAAATTGGTTGTGATCATGAATCACATAGTCCCCTCTTTATCCTTTCCAGTGGGAGCTTTGTGGGTCGGCTTCTGCTCTGTTAAAGGAAGAGTTGGGGTGCTTGACAAGAGCAGAAGAGGACCTTAGAAGTCACAGCCCTCATTGCTGAGGTCACTGATGGACACGGCGGTGTTTTAACGTGTCTAATAACACGTGATTAGCCAGCAGCTCCTGGAGAGTTGCGCCACGTCCTTTTCATGCTGAGCTGAGGAGACACAATCTCCCTGGGTCAGCCCCTGGGAGGACCATCCTTTGCTAGTGGGGCAGGCGGGCACGTGAGTGCCCAGAAGAATGACAGCTGCTGTCTTTTAGCCCCCTCACCACTGAATCTGTGTTCTCACAATCATCCAGCATTTTCCTTACTCTTTGGAGCAGCGACTGTGCATCAGACACTTGAAGAGAACGCGGGGCTACCCAGATCAAAAAGCACATACAAGCCGGGCGTGGTGGCGCACGCCTTTAATCCCAGCACCCGGGAGGCACAGGTAGGAGGATCGCTGAGAGTTCGAGGCCACCCTGAGACTACATAGTGAATTCCAGGTCAGCCTGAGACAGAGTGAGACCCTACTTTGAAAAAAAAAAAAAAAAAAAAAAAAAAAAAAAGCACATTCAATGACTGGAAGAGTACACACAGTTGGTTCGGTGAGGGCAGAGTAAACATCCAGAGGACTAGAAGCCATGATGACAAGTGCTCTGCGCAGTGTGCCTTGCTCCTGCCAGGCGCTCGCTTCCGAAGCACCGATCACATTTCCCTGGAAGAAACCAGGAGCGGTGGCTGCAGAAGCCGCAGCTCCGAGTGAATCACCAATGAGGAGGCCCCGACAGCTTTGCCTCCCACCTGAGGAACATCTTCCTCAATCTCCCTCCTACTCACCCTCACCACCTGGAGGTCTGGAACCCAGAAAAGGCTTTGGAAGCTAAAGATAATGTGCGAATAGGATGTTAGAGCAAAAATAGCCTCAGCCCACCAGCCAAGGAAGTTTGTGTAGAGGCGTCATCCCCCCCCCCCACCACTCTGAGCTTCATCTCACGACTCTAACGGGTGGCACTTTGTCAGCCTGCAAGTTGTTGCTATCCCCAGTACTCAGAAATTGCTTTTGGCAAAAGAATCCAAGCAGGCAGATCCAGCTCTTCTTGCTGTCTTTCTCTTGTTGCCAAAACATAGGACTCTTGGTTTTGTGGGAAGAAAGTTGGGTGAGTTCTCCTTCCAGGGAGAAACTTGGGATAATACAGTAAAAATTAATACTAGTGGAAGACTGAGCAAGAGAAAAGTCCACATCTAGTCCTGAGTTTGCTGCCTGTAGTCCTTGAACAATGCCATTTTCCTCTGGGCTTTAATTGTTCATTCTTCAAATGAGAAGAAGAGATGAGATTATCTCTGAAGTTCATTTCATTTTATTTATTTTTTTTTTATTTATTTTCAAGCAGTGAGATTGTGGGGCTGTGACAAGGCCTCTTGCTGCTACAAATGAACTTCAGATACGTGCACCACTTTGTGCATCTGGCTTTACATGGGTACTGGGGAATCGAACCTTTGACTGTCAGGTTTTGTAAGCAAGTGCCTTTAGCCATCTCTCCAGCCCCTGGTATTTCACTTTAGAGAGGATTTTTTGAGTATATGCGTCATGCCCGTCACTCTGCAGACACCGAGAAGAGCAGGGGAAAGGTTCCAAGTCTTTCAAGTAGCAGACAGACTAGCTAAGGAGTTCTATAGGAGGTGTGCAATTGCAGAGGTGTGGATCACAGAAGTGACCTGTACCCTTCAGATCCATTCTCAACCCTTTTCCTCGGAATCAGGGCATGCTGCCCAAAATGTGCCACTTTGGCCTTTTGGTTATTTTGAGCTGAAGGCACTTGAGCAACAGCAGATGCAGGCCTGGCTTTCTGACTTCTCCTTCCTCCTGAAGTGGAACATAAGTTTCCCGTGAGGAAGGAGTCCTTCCTATGCCAGGAAGCGAACGTTCCTGTCACCAAAGCCAGGTAGTTGATATCCAGATGAATCCCTGGAGAGAACTCTATAAGCAGCCCTTGCTTGCCATTAGTTTTCTCATCTATTTCCTGGTTGGTGTTTTTTTTTCTACAATTTCCTGCCAAAGCCCTTTGCTCTGGTGCTGCCAGATGTGACTGGCAGGATTGTTCTTTGTTGAAATGGTATATAAGCCTTCAGTCCCATCCTTCTTTGTATCTTCATGTCTTGACTATGAAGTCTCCTGTGGCATGTCAAAATGAGCTTTATATACATTTCACGTTTTTCTTTTATTAACCTGTCTTTCTTCAGTTCGATTCTCAGAATCTAGGAGGGAAGATGAAGGCACCCCCACACACACACATCACCCTTTGTTCTTCCCTGAGAGGCACATTCACACGGGCAGCACCCCTGGACCCCCCAGCTGCTTGTGGTTTCCACCAGTGAGAGCCCTTCAGGAGGTCAGGGGACGGAGAGGGAACTCATGAATATTTATTTATCTCTCTAGCAAATGACTCAACTGAATCTCACTGTTCATACAAACTCCTCCCCTCTCTTACCTTCTAGACCCATCTGTCTTAGGGATAATGACCACTCTGCTGAGGCCACCAGCCCCTAGTTCTTAAACTAGTTCTTGTATACTCACTTAACTCCTTTCACAACTTCCAACTTATTTCCTTGTAAATGAACTCTCCTCTTTTTTTTATATTTTATTTTTTATTTATTTATTTGAGAGAGAGAGATACAGAAATAGGCAGAGAGAGAGAGAGAATGGGTGCGCCAGGGCCACCAGCCACTGCAAACGAACTCCAGATGCATGCACCCCCTTGTGCATCTGGCTTACATGGGTCCTGGAGAACCGAGCCTCGAACCGGGGTCCTTAGGCTTCATAGGCAAGCGTTTAACCGCTAAGCCATCTCTCCAGCCCCTCTCCTCTATTTTTGACAGATCAGAGGGCACCATCTGATTCTGGTTGGGAGCCTGGCTGAGAGAGGCATGAAGCTCACTCTTGACATGTGTACACTGAACATAGTGAGAGGAGTAGATACAGCAGAGCAGGAAAAAGTCCAGAGAAAAAGCAGAAATAAGTCTTGAAAATGTGATACAGATGATGAGCTCAAGGAAGAACGAGATGAGAAAATGGTTTTCGGGAGCAAAATGTGCAAGTTCAGAGGCATGCAGGGCAAACTCTCAAGAGGACTGGAAGGAGGGAGTGGTGAGCTGAGGAGATAACTGGGAGGTTAGAGAGGGAAGGACACAAGCGGGAGCCCATGCAAGCCTGTGTTCTCTGTTAATGACCTTGGATTCTAGCCCCAAGGCCAAGGGGACCACGAGCAGGTCTGTGTTTCTCAGGAGTATGGTGGTATTTGGTGTGGAACAAAGCAAGGACTGATGGGCACATTTGGAATTTGGGAAGTAGCCATAGAGAAGGAGGAGGTGGCTCTACGACTCATCAAGGTGAAGGCAAGAATTTGGTGGGGACTCGGGTGTGAATGTAAGTCTAGGTGACATCCAGGTGTCTGGGTTTGGCAAGATGGCAGGTTGGCAGATTCATTTATCGATGGGGGAAATCCCAAAGGAGGGTCCAAATGAAATAATTCTTTGCTACGGAAAAATTCTCATGAACTTCCTCTGATCACTGGCTTTTTGCCAACATTCATGTTGCATACTGCTTTTCCTTGGTGGCCTCTGATATTACCATCTGGTCAATGGAAATCATATCATATCAGTTCCTTCTTTATTTTGAGACCAGTAAGTGGCTCGATACCTGGGTTCTAGGCCACAAAGTTTATTTGCTCATTCTCCAAATGCATTTATATTGTTAAAAATATTTTATTTATTTGAGAGAGAGGGGAGAGAGAGATAGGAATAGAGAAAATGGGCTCACCAGAGCCTCCAGCCACTGTAAACAAACTCCAGATGATTGCGCCACCCTGTGCATCTGGCTTTACATGGGTCCTCAGGAACCGAACCTGGGTCCTTTGGCTTTGCAGGCAAGTGCCTCAGCACTAAGCCATCTCTCCAGCCCTCCAAGTGCCTTTTGACTGTGTGTTTTGTGCCAGCTGCTGTCTCTTCTTTATGTGAAGAGCTGTCAGAAAGCTCTGAGGCAGGGCTTACATTATTTTTTAAATGTCTTCTATGTATTTTTCACCCCTTCTCCTCCCCCCTTCGTTCCTCTATGTGCTTATAGCTTGCATCTCCAAGAAGGAAAAAAAGCCAAGAAAGCCTGAATTTTAGAGAGCATAAAAAAAAAACTTGCCTGAATTATTGATTCATAGCTTTATAGTGCACCCAGGATAGTAAGGACATTTATAGATTTCATGAGCTGTTTAATATCTATTTGTGGTGCAACCACCATGCGCAATCATCCCGGACTCATTATGTCTCTTTGGCTACCCAATGACTCATAATGAGCCTCTGAAAAAAAAAAAAAAAAAAAAAAAAAAAAAAAAAAGGTTAGAACTAGAAGGAATGAAATCACAGCCCAAGTCAGATATAAAATTATTATTACATGCAGTCTGTAAATGCAATCAAGATGAGGATAGGATAGAGGGCCTATTATTGCAGGCGCATGTGCATATGCAGACTTTGGAGAGGAGTTGGGGACACTGTGTACAAGATCCTCAGAAGCGATGGGCTGCAGATCTGTTTTCCATTAAGAATCAAGCAAGTGGAGGTGGGGAGTTTAAATTACGGGGAAGAAATAGGAAAGTCAACGGAGATCCTTCTGAGAAGATGGAGCCTTGTGCTAAGAAGATAAAAGAGGCTTTTTATATTGCAGTGGTTAAAATGAAGAGGAAGGGATCATTTTTAAACAGACCATTCGTGATAGCTTCATTTCCCCCTGTTAAACTCTGTGCCCTAAAAGAAAGCCAGTTAAGCACACAGGACAGAAGAGCTCTGGGGATGTCACAAGGCATGACTTCTGTCGTTGGAACTATGTTTAGGAAAAATAAGAATGCAGTTGTCCTTCTTGAGTCTTTCAAATCTAGGTCTTTCTTCCTAACTGGCTCTAGGATCATCTGCCAGGAGGTCTGTGGGTGTGTCGTACAGTATGCAAAGAGAAAGAAAGAGTTGATATTCAGCTCTTGATATTCACAGTAGGATTTAAAGCAAGGTAATGGTCTTACAAGGAAACTCTTTTTTTTTTTTTTCTGAGACCTATTTGAGCTCCTTTGCCTGTGGGGTGAATTGTATAACTTTATGCTTCCTTGCTTTCTTTTTTATAAAAAACAATATTTTTCTTTTTAAAATGTATTTTATTATTTATTTATTTGAGAGAGAGAGAGAGAGAGAGAGAGAGAGGAAGAGGCAGATAGAGAGAATGGGCATGTCAGGGCCTCCAGCCACTGCAAATGAACTCCAGATGTATGTGGCCCTTTGTGCATCTGGCCTACATGGGTCCTGGGGAATCGAACCAGGGTCCTTAGGCTTCACAGGCAAATGCCTTAACTGCTAAGCCATTTCCCCAGCCCTTCCTTGCTTTTTTAACTGGATTCCCTCATATCAGAAGTAGGGCTCAGTCAGTTGAATATCATTTCTAATATTCTACCTCCTCCTAGTTTCTCAGGGTGGATGGACTATCCAGACCTCTACCTTAAATAACTGCCTCTCAGTGGCCACCTCCCTGTGCAACAGCTAGATTCTACCTACAGGGCTGATCCACTGACCCTCCTGCCCTGCACAGATACGTCACAGTGACACCACTCAGTCATGGCATGATTCCATAGACTATGCACCAGCCTCTTCTTTTTTTTTTTGGTTTTTCGAGGTAGGGTCTCACTCTGGTCCAGGCTGACCTGGAATTAACTATGCAGTCTCAGGGTGGCCTCGAACTCTCGGCGATCCTCCTACCTCTGCCTCCTGAGTGCTGGGATTAAAGGCATGCGCCACCACGCCCAGCTGCAGGCTGCACTAGCCTCTTCTAATCCTACCCATCCAAAGTCTCCACTGGAGCCCTCCGTGGGTGATGCACTGAAGTCTAGCAAAGCCTTCAGTTCAGTTCACTCCCACCCCTGTCTCTTACGCTTCCCACCCACTGGTTGTACATCCGTGGCCCTGAGGCTGCCCATTTCCCAGTGGCCGTGAGACCCATGAGTAATAATACACTGTTTCTGTTTTTTCATGTTTTCTGCTGAGTTGTTTTCCTTTGAATCTCACCCAAATGGATACAATTGAATATCACCTCTTTCCTGGTTAGGACTCTGCTAGAGAGGAGCTACGTTGGCAAGAATGAACTTGACTCAGGGTGTTTCCTGGGATAAACAAGCTTCCTGTGAGAGGGACACGTGGTCACAGATGAGACATTACACTGTCTACCAGGATAAAGTAGGGCTCTCGAAAAGGCCCCCTGTAAATATCCACCATCAAATCTGGGAGCCTGTGTTAGTTATTTTTCTTGTCACTGTGGCAGAAGCAATTTAAGGGGAAAAAGGATTTTTTTCTGGCTGCCAGTTATGAGGGTACACTCCATCACAGAAGGGAAGGCACAGCAGCTGGGATGCATCTGTCTGTGGTGGCTGAAGAGGCAGTGTGGTCTGCTCACATCTTGGAGAATTGGGAAGTAGAGAGCTCTAGCCTCAACCCAAAGCAGTTTTCACCTTCAAGGCCAACCGCCAACAACCCACTTCTGCCAGCTAGGCCGCAGTCCCAAGGATTTCACAACCACCCATAATAGCACCAACCAGCTAAGGACCAACTGTTCAAGCACAGGAACCTACAGGGCCCATTTCACATTTAAATCATAAGAGAGGCCTACCAGGGCAGGGTTAAAGTTTATAAGTGATCTTGTGACAGAGTCTTTAATAGATTAGAAAGGAAAAAAACCAGAAATGTATCATTTTAAGCAGCATCTAGAAGCTCTGTAAGTTCTATGAGGTGGAAAACTTAGGCCTCTAGAGACAAGAGCTGGGTTATGTAGCTTGTTATGCCCTAAGAAGAAACAAATGCCATAGAGGAAGGCAGGTAAGTCCCTCTCTCCCTGCTTGAGAAGACAATAAGATGAAAACAGGCAAAGGTGAGCAGAAAGGTGTTGATTTGATCAGGAAGGAGTTGTGAATGCCAAGGACCAGGGGCACTGAGTGACAGTAGAGTAGCAGTGTTAAGGGGAGGGATTGGAGACGATGTTTTCACTTTGACTGATTCAGTCAGTTCCCACTTGGAAGTAAAAGAAAAAATATACAAGTGGACAATAGCCAGACCATACTTAAAAATAGAGTTTTGACCCAGAACCTGCAGCAATCTGCCCAGGAAAACCAGCCACTTTATCTGTAATAATAATAATTTAAAAATATATGGGAAGCCAGTCTACTCTAAGCTGCACTTGTAGATAGCTTGATTGCTGCCTCTGAAAACAACTGAAATGAGAACAACAACTTCTGCAAATGGCTCAAGATGAACAAGACTTGATTGATAACCAATGTTTGTTCCTGCTTCCAAGGTGGGAGGATGTTCATGTGCTGAAACAATTTCTAGAGTGTAGCAGGGTTGAAAGGTGGACATTTTCAGAGGTGATCAGATCATGAGGATGAATCAGTGAGAGTTTGGTAGAAAAATAATTTGGTGGACTGGAGAGATGGCTTAGTGGTTAAGGCGCTTGCCTGCAAAGCCTGAGAACTCATGTTCAACTCTCCAGGTCCCATATAAGTCAGATGCACAAAGTGACGCAAGTGTGCAAGGTCGCACATGCATACAAGTTTGACTGTAGTGCTCAAGGCCCTGGCATGCCAATTCTCTCTCTCACATTAAAAAAAAAAATAAAAAGTTCAGCCCTCTCTTCTTTCTCGCTCTCTTTCACCCTCCTGTCTTCTTCCACAGCATGATGAAGTGGGCGGTTGTGGACAGATGCCAGAACCTTGATTTTATACTTCCTAACCTCCATAATTGTGAGAAAGAAATTTCCTGTCTTTATAAGTTACCCAGGTCGTGTTGTTCTGTCACTGTAATACTAAATGGACTAACGCACACTCTACTTCATGGAACCAGTCACCTCCAGCTTCCCCACTGGAGGCTAGCAGTACCAATCAGGGTAGACTTTAAGCCTTCCTCTTTCTTCCCTGTAAAGTCTTCCCACTCCAGCTGCCTCCCAGTTTCTGCCAGGAGATGAGCGACTGTTCCCAGTTTCCTTGTTAGAGTCGACTTCGAATAAATTGTGTTTGTTGCTCTGATTGGGTTGGTATCTGCGATAGTTGCTCTTTACTGTCAACTTGAAGGAATTTAGAGTCACCATGGAGACACACCTCTGAGTTAGGGTTAGGGGTGTCCACGACAATGTTTCCAGAAAGGCATACAGAGCAAGGAAGACCTACCCTGAATGTGTGTGACAACACAGCTCCATGGCTGGAGTCCTAGACTAAATAGAAGGGAGCAAGCAAGCTGCCAACTAGCATTCTCTGCTCTTGATTTTCCTGACTGTAGATACAATGCCACCATCCGTCTCATGCTCCTGGTGCGCTGCAGCCCCTGGCCTGGACCCTCAAACTGGGAGCCAAAATAAACCTGTCCTTCCTTAAGTTGCGTTGTCAGCCATTTTGTCCCAGTAATGAGAAAAGTAACCAACATGGTCTCTATTTATTTCCACAGCAGAGAGTCTCAGAACAGAGCCATTTGCTCTAACATGGAAGCTATCATGGGAGGGAACACACTATCTACGCTTGGGGACAGAAAAAGGAATCTGAGTGTTTGTCATGGTGGCTTTTTGTTGAGGAGAGACTGGGTCATCCAGAGAGAACGTCCAGCCAGCGCAAGCAAGAGGGAACACAGAAAATATTCCAGGTGAGAGCTTTAACCGTAAACTCCAGCGGGATGGAAAACAAGCACACAGCCAAGGCTTGTTGTTCTGGACACCCTAGTAACCAGGACTTTGAGCTGATATTTTCAATCTACCAAGAAAATAGACACACACACACACACACACACACACACACACACACACACACACGTATATAGTTTCCCTTCCCTACTCACCCAGACATCATCTTGGAGAGGGGCTACTGAGAATGGAAGTGTGAAAAATTGAAGTGATTAAAGAATTTTACTTCGACAAGCTAAGTACTCACTGAAGAGGGTCTTTAAATTACATATCACCCCAACAGAGCAGATCAGTTATAGGCAAAATATTAAAACCATGATTTCTCTGGGTACAGAAATTTTAATTAAGCAAAATTTGCAACCCCATAATAACCGAATGTAATATTGTTCTCTTTGATTACCGTTTTTCGGCTCTGACTGAGGGGTCCCTTCAGTAGCTTATCAGGACTAATAAACCTTCATCAACACTCACTTTCAGACCCTCGCTTGCTGTGCCTACCAACGCCAAGATACGGACTGTATCATCAAGTCTGACCAATCTCAGCCTTCCTCTGCCACACAGGATCCAACGCAAAATCTCCCACCCTGGAGTGAATCCCTAAGTAATCCTCCTTGGCTTTTCCTCTTCTGAGGTGTTACTGAACTCCATTAAGCCAACAATGGTCTCCCTTATTGTAACAAGTCTAAAAAAAAAAAAAAAAATCTTCGTTTTGCTTAATCAGCATTTAAAAAAATATTTTTTAATTTATTTGAGAGGGAGAGAAAAAAAGAGAGAGAGAAAGCAAGAGAGATTATGGGTAGGGCAGGGCTTCCAGCCGCTGCAAATGAACTCCAGATGCACGCACCACCTTGTGCATCTGGCTTACTTGTGTCCTGAGGAATTGAACCGGGGTCCTTTGGCTTTGCAGGCAAGCATCTTAATTGCTAAGTCATCTCTCCAGCCCTTACCCAACATTTTGTTTTTCTGACAGTCTTTCTGGATACTCCATGGTCAATGTGCAAGACACTTCCAATTACATGGTCCGACTATAAGATACTAGAGGAAAATACCGTCAGACAGCAGGTGAGGTGTATGACTATGAGTGGACGATTCCTTTTGAACAAATGTGTCTATAGTTCAGAAGACCGAAGGGTAGAAGTTCTATACGGGAGAAGCTGTAAACACGTCCCCGAGCAGCAGCATATAGTTTTTGTTCTTGTACACAGAGCAGACCAATCACATCACTGTTTTCAATTCTTTTCTGCATCCACAGAAGAGCACCAATTAAAGAAGAAATCATACAAAATGTTAAAAGTCTGCATAAATGGACATATTAATATAAGGGTGACCAAAAGCACACAAGTTATTAGATCGTTTTCATCTCTTGTACTAAACTGATTCCAGGTTTTTTTGAAATTATTTTATTTATTTTTGGAGAGAGACACAGAGAGAGACAGAGAGAGAGGGAGACAGAGATGGGCACGCCAGCAGTCTCTCAGCTGCTGCGAACGAAATCCAGATGCGTGCGCCCCCTTGTGGTCAAGTGCAGCATTGCGCCCTTGAGTCACTTTGCATCTGGCTAAACGTGGGACCTGGAGATTGGAACCACTGGAGATTGGAACCAGTGTTCTTAGGCTTAGGAGGCAGGTGCCTTAACCACTAAGCCATCTCTCCAGCCTGATTCCATGTTTTAAAGGGAGAGGGGAATGGAAGAGGAGGAAGAAGGGGAGATGGCGCAGACTTTCCCAAGGCTCCTGTGAACCAGATAATTCCGTACTTTGTTTTCCAGAGCCCACACATAGAAAAGCCCATGTACTTGTGAGCATGGGGAAGAGAGCTTACACCCAGTGTTCCCAAGCTTAACATATTCTCCTGGCATTCCAGCTTCCAGTGGTCCCTTCCTCTGACTCCAGCCCTGCTGTGGGCCCCCCACTGTTGGAGCAGGCTCCATAAGCGTTCACATGTCCACATAATGTTTCAATTGTACCTAAGCACCAAGAATGAATTCCCCCGTTTACCATCGTCTGTGAGTCTAAACCATGTCATCCCCAGAATCTAACTCTTTATTCCCGCAGTGAGCTGTCCTGGGACAACTTAAAATACGCGTACTGCTCTGGCTAGCTCCCAGAGTGAATGACACACACCATCCTGTCCTGTGTAGGGCAGACAGTCTGAGGCTCTTCTCCTCTAACAAAATCACCTAATTTACATTTATCAGAATGCATGGTCATTGTCCAGTGACACTGGACTGTACTTCTGCTTCAGCTGGTATTGTGCCACGGGTGTCCCTTTTCAGTGGGAGTACCCATGAAGGATCTGGGTGTGCTCATATGGCCAATAGCCCCCTGAGGAATACCAGCTACACGCCCCAGTCCTGTGGGTTAGAGAGGACCACAGGCTGTTGTGGTGAGTTTAAAAAGGAGGGAGGACATGAGGCTCAGGGCAGGAGCCCAGCTAACCTCAGATACTGTCCATCACATCACAGGAAATCGGCTGGAAGCTGAGATGTTCCCCATGGATTCTGGGCTGCCCCTGGGTCATGTCAGTCCCCTGAAAGACATCAGCCTGTATAAGAGCTGATGCCTCTTGCTCCATCTCTACCTGCTGTACCCATCTGTGAGGCCCAGAGCCACCCAACCAGCAAAGAACTGAATTGCCTCTGTGGAATCCCATCCTGGCTCTGTTTTCTCTCCATATTACTATTGACCAAACTAGAAAGTTGTATTTTATCCCTAGCCATCAGTTCTCCACGTATCCCTTTATCTACGTCAGTCCTCCAAGTTCATAAATCACCACGTGACGTCATGGAAGTTGCATCTTGTTATAGCTAAACTGATTAAAAGAAAGTTGTATAAAGCCGGGCATGGTGGCGCACGCCTTTAATCCCAGCACTCGGGGAGGCAGAAGTGGGAGGATCATCATTAATTCAAGGCCATCCTGAGAACTACGTAGTGAGTTCCAGGTCAGCCTTGAAAAACCAAAAAAAAAAGTTGTATAATTTGAAGGAGGGAGGAGAAGTTTTATAGGATGACAAATATTTAACTTCAAGTACTTGAAAATATAAAAGCATTTTAAATTAAATATTACACTTATTTTGTAGCTCCCTAGAGCTAAAACAGTTAGTGGAAATTATGGGAAAGGCACTCTTGGCTGTAACAAGGAAGGCTTTTCTAACATTAGCCACATTAAGATTAACTAATCTGTTTATGAAATTCCTAGATTTGGGTGCTGATCTCTTACATGTGTTCTCTTTGTAAAAACTGATTGAACTTATGACTTGTTTTTTTTTTCTTCCTGAATGTCTGTTATTTTTCAGTTAGAAGTTCAAAGAAAATGAACAGATGGACATTCCTACCTCCTCAAGTTTGTGTGTCCTGTGGTTGGAGCTGCAGAACTGGAACCAACGACAGCTTGCTTGGGCAATCACGAGAAAGCTTGAGCAAGGAGAGGAAGGTCAGGAGGAGTTTCCTTGGGCCCTGTGGTTCTCTTTTCAGGTTCTTTCTAAAGTAAGGAATTTCTAAAGTAGGCTCCTAACACCAAAATGAACCCTTAAGACACTGTAGAAACAAGAGGGAAAAATGGAACCCCCAAACTGACAATATAGGTGTTGGAGACAGTGGTCAGAGAAGCACTGCGAGAAGAAGTTTGAAGGAAGCTTGCGGAAGTCTGCTCTGGGTGCCCACATCCTCACCACCTCATGTTGCCCAAGGATGGTTCTTAATCGTCTATGGAAATTGGCCACCACAGCTCAGCGTTGGTGTCCTGTTGTCTGAGGTCTTAGGGGTGGGTGGAGGGCATGCTCAGGAAACTGATGGAATGTACAATTGATGGAACCAGGGGTTCTATGGGCATCTGCTCCCAGGATCTCACTGCTCAGCCACCCATAGTCCCTTGGGCTAGTGGGGAGCCATCTGGGACACTGCTGTCCCCAATGCTAATTCACCCGAGTAAACCCTCAATTGACTCAAGTGAGGCCCAAGCAGAGAGCTTCCTGTGATGTGATGGACAGTATCTGAGGTTAGCTGGGCTCCCGCCCTGAGCCTCATGTTCTCCCTCCTTCTTAAACTCACCACAACAGCCTGTGGTCCTCTCTAACCCACAGGGCTGGGCTGTGTAGCTGGTATTCCTCAGGGGACTGTTGGCCCATATGAGCACACCCAGACCCATTGAAAAGGGACACCCGTGGCACAATACCAGCTGAAGCAGAAGTACTGTCCAGTGTTACTGGACAATGACCATGCATTCTGATAAATGCAAATTAGGTGATTTTGTTAGAGGATAAAGACCCTCAGATTGTCCTACACAGGACTGGATGGTGTATGTTAATCACTCAATGTGGCCTCTGAATGTGAGATGTGGTAGTAAGCTTTCATATAAATATCCATAAACATCTGTACAAAGACTATAGGTTTAAGTAATGCTGAAATACATCAACCAGGAACGCACTCACTTATTATCATCATGACTAATTAGGTGTTGAATGTAATTGCATGGGTAGGCCTTTCTATAATGGGTGGTGTAATATATTTGTTTACATCAGTGGTGCCACAAACACATGAGCAGTGCACTGAGCTGTGACATAGTGAAGGCTACTGTGTCACTTGACCACGGAAATTTTCAGCCTTATTGTAGTCTTAGAAATCCCCTGTCACAGATGTGGTCCATCATTGACAAACATTGCCTTTTGTGATGCACGACTGTATTAGAAACATTGAAATTCAAACTGATCTTGTTACAGTGTAGGTGATGGTGTAAGGGAAGGCAGTATCAATGTAAAATATTGTGAAAAAATTCTGAAGAAAGATAAAAAAAAAAAGTTAGATCCTAGACACGAAATTCATAGGGCTTGTGATGCCCCCTCTCCGAAGTGAAGTGTGCCATGCTTGCTCACAATTTACTTCCACACACCGTGAGAGGGTCCTATTATTCGGTTCACTTTATAAAGGCATAGACACAGTAATGAACTTTGCAGTAATTACAGGAAGATCATGGATTTGAACCCATGTCTTCTGTGATGATTTCAAGGGATGTCCTCCAAATAGATGCAGGAATTTTATTCAAGCTGGTAACTTGGCTGGAGGTGGTGTTAGGGGGTGAGGGTGGATCTGAGTTCCATTCTCAGATAGGCAAAGTGCCTTCGTTCTGCCTGGGTCCTGAATTACTCTTGCTTTTGGTGATGCTGGTGGGGGTGGCTTTTGGCTTTTCTCTCTGCTTGGACCTGTAGAAGTGGGCCAGCTTCCTCTGCCATTATGGAACTTCCCCTGGAACCGGAAGCTTCAAATACATGCCATTCCTCCCACACACTGTGCCGGTGTGGAGGGAGGTGCATCCAGGCCATGTGTAGCTGTCTCCTCCATGGTCTCATCGCAGAGTCCAGACTGTAAGCACTGTACTTACTCTCACACTTAATTAAAGATCACGGGGAAAGGGGGAAATGCTGGAATGTGCATAGCTCAGAAATGGCTTTAGGGTTTGGTTTACTGAGTTGGGGAACTCTTCATGAAAGCATGAGGAATATATAAAGCGATAGAAACAAAAGGAAAGCAAAGAATTACGGAAGACGGGAGAAGAGCCAAGGTTCAGATCGTGAAAGACTGGGAAAGGTGGAAAGAAATGATCCTAAGACAAAGAATGTCCTTGTGCCAACCCTGAACTGACAAGGGGGTAGGTTTCAGTACCCACTAGATCTACCTGTCCTTGTCCCTGCCTCTCTGTCCAGGTGAGCAGTTAATCCCACCAGAATGGAGGAAGCATTCAAACATAGAATTAAAAAAAAAAAAAAGGCAGGCAGGAGAGAGAGGTGGCTTAGCTGTTAAGGTGCTTGCCTGCAAAGCCAAAGCGCCCAGGTTTGATTCCCCAGGACCCAGGTAAAGCCAGATGTACAAGGTGGTACATGCATCTGGAGTTCGTTTGCAGTCGTTAAAGACCCTGGCGTGCCCATTCTCTCTCTCTCTCTCTCTCTTTTGCTTTCAAATAAATCATGTGTGTGTGTGTGTGTGTGTGTGTGTGTGTGTGTGTGCATACACATTTTTTTTTAAAGGCACACAAAGGTTGGAGGAACAAGGATGCAAACTGGCCTCCTCCCCAGAATATCTGTCCTGAATGGAAGAGGCTAGAGGGAAACAGGCTTCTTAGACGAGGGGGTCAGAGAAAACCTGTAGGCCGAGTTCGGGCTGCCATGACTTATATGCACACAGGCACTCCCCGACTTTTGCCCTGAGTAGCTGCTCCAGAAACCCATCTAGCACAGATTATTGTCTTTCTGGCGCTTTCCAGAAAAAACAGATGAATGCCTCTCTGCCAACACCTGTCAGGATGTTTTGACCCCTGCTTTCCGCTCTATCCTTTCATCCCATCAGGCTCACACCTTGCCCTTCCTCTCCCCTGGTTCCTGGCTCATTTCCACCCATCACTGGTCTCAACTACCGGAATTCATCACTTGCACACATGTGGGCCTCCACTGACCCTCAACTTCTGAGTGTCACCCGAGTCATCAGAAAGGCCAGTTCCCATTTCTCTGAGTCCTCAGAGGTGCCGGCCCTGATCACCTCAGCTGGGCTCAGCTTTACCATGGTGTAGTAGGTAGAGTGATGGATCCTTGGGCCATGAGTCGGGATGTAGCTCCCTCTGCCTCAAGCAACACTCCCAGCTCACTTTATTTGCATAAAGAAAAGCGAGAAGGCCTGAACTACTGCTCAGGAAAAATATAAGCAACAGCCGGAGGTGGCAGTGGAGGGAAGTGGGACTTCCTTTGGGACTGTTGGTAGTTGAGTCCTTGCATTCTTCCTTGGTTGCCCCCCTCTGAGACAGTGTTGCCCACTGGGAAATGAGGAGGTGGCCCCCGCCTGCCTAGGATCACAACTTGGCTGGAGTGTTGTGCTGTGCTGGCACCCTTGCTCTTCTCAAGCCTGCTGAGCCCACCAATCACCCCGCACTTGTTTGCGAAGCCCACATGTGAGATGGAGGCGAGACCGTGTGACGGAAGGCAGCGGGAGGGGAGGAGGTGGAGGAGGAAATGTGGAGCCTGGGATGCCTGACCAAACTGAGCCTTTCTCGAATTAGGTCACTGTTTAGACAAAGAGTTACAATTAGACAAAGGACTGGTTCCCGAGCTTTCTGACATTGGACGTGGCTGTGTGGGCCCCTTCTGGAATGTTATGCAATAAACATCACAGAGCGTATGACGTCACACTGAGGCAGAAGCAATGAGTTCCAGGCTGTACACAATGATGCTAAGAGCAGACAACATGCTTTTCTCTCTCTGGCTCTTTCCTTTGAATTTTCTTGCTGAATTTTTCTTTTTCTTTTTTTTTTTTTTTTTTTTTGTTATATTCCCACATTTCAATCCACGAGGCTGCTGCCATGTCTCTTGAGAATTACCACACACAGGGTTCTCTGGCTTCATCTGCTCCATAGCTTAAAGCTCCAAGCTTTTCTACCCTCTAAAGCCTTGCCTTTCCTCCTCCCTCCCCCAACAAACTATTAACTTAAATACCCACAGTGACTCTGTGTCATGCTATGATAAAGTAAGTAGTGTTCCTGCCTATCTGCAGGTGGAAAAAGGAAGTTTAGAGAAGTTTAGGGACCTGCTGAAGGTCATGGAGCAAGGGCTTCTCATTATATTACAGTTAATGTGACACGTCCCAGCCCCCGCCTATCACCATGCATTTACCACATTTAGTGATGTTCCGAGAAGACAGGGGCGATGCCATGTTCCTTGATCCCAGGTGTCCTGGGTGGTGCTTAGCGCAGAGCCTCGCCGTGGCGGTGGGTGAATCACGTCCGAAGGTCCTTACATCTGCCAATCAGCTGTCTGTTTGACTTGCTTTCCCTTGTAGCCTGGAAGCTCTTTGAAGGACTGCGTTGTGGTTTTTCTTTAATACGAGGCCAAGCCAGTACCCTCAGCCTATGCCTCCAAGGGATTCAAATGGAAATAAAATACCAAGAATAAGATGAACCCACCCAACACAACAAGCACCATTCTTTCTCTGGCTTCTCTACTGTCAGAACAGACCCTTTCATGCGTAGGCAGTTGACTCCATTGTTTTCATCCCGTCTCCCTCAGCAGCCCCATCTGGCCATCAGATTCCTCTTCGCTGTTTGAATTCTGTGTCTGTGTTTTTAAATAAGCCAGAAAACACTCACCCAGTCAGCTCCACATTAGTTCTTCCTTTCATGTCTTTTCTGTTTCCTGGCCGGGTGCCAGTTTGCCTCTCTTAGAATTAGGGAACAGAGCTCAGAGTCATGGGTCCACACCTTGTTAGCACCCCTCCTCTAAGACTAATTCTTTTGGGGTGGCTCTCACACATGCCACACTCTCCTTCCTCCCCATTCCCAAGTTGCTAATGTCGGGGGGGGCAGAAAGTGGGGGGGGTCTATGCATATGGTGGTGGTGAGGGAACAGGCTGCTTTGTCACATGGGTTCTCTGTTACGGTGATCGAAGGAAGCAGTTTCTTGGCCACATGTCCAGGATGTGCCTTAAGGAAGCCAGGGTGGATCGCTCCTCTGTTGCAAAGGCTGATTTTGAATAAGGAAAACGTGTTTCTCCTTGTCTACTTCTCAAGTTATGTTTCTTAATCTTCAGTTTCATAAAATTACTTGACACTATGATACCCTAAGTCACGATTTTGTAGGAGTCACCAGCCAGCAACATCATTGTCCTAAGGTTGCCTGGTCTAGAAAGTTCTTCCAGTCTTGCCGCTCCTCTGTTCTAGCCTTCACAGCGCTTACCTCCTTGTGCTCATTATTGCTTCTTGTCTCTACCAGCCCAGAGCTTGGCTCTTCACAGTCAATAGAAGAATGTTGAGTGAATAAATGAGTGAATGAATGAATGAATGAATGAATGAAACTGTCTTGACAGCTAGGTTTTAGTTCTTGTTTCTCTCAGAATTCAACAAAAGAGTATCATTCAGCTATTTTTTTTTTTTTTTTAAAAAGCAGAAATCACTTCATATGTGGTCTTTGTTTTCTGAACTTTTAAGACCCTGCGTTGGGCTGGAGAGATGGCTTAGTGGTTAAGATACTTGTCAGCAAAGACAAAGGACCCGGGTTGGATTTCCCAGTACTCAGGTAAAGCCAGATGTCCAAGATGACACATGTGTCTGGAGTTCATTTGCAATGGCTAGAGGCACTGGCATGCCCATTCTCTCTCTCAAGTAAATAAATAAAATAATTAAAAAAAAAAACTTGTCTTGCATTCATTCTTCCTGTTTCAGTGAGGATTGCTTTGCAACAAGCTCCTTCCATCACTGGGGAGCCTGTGGTGGGTGGGGCTCAGCATTGGGTGCAGCAGCTCCCCAGGAGCAGCAGGGATGCGCTCCTGCTTTCTGTGTGCATTCTCAGGGCTGTGACTCCTCATCCCATGATCTGCTAAGCTTCTGTAAGTGTGGAAGATGACTTCCAATAGAGTCTCATGGTCAAGTCCAGAGGCAATGCGGCAGGGATACAACAGCGTTTGTTACGGTCTGCCCCATATTTTGACATACTTGGTTTAGGGGTGCTGGAGATTGAACCCAGGGCCTCATGAATGTTAGGCAAGCACCCTACATCCCCAGCCCAGAATGGCATCACCATCACCAGCAACAGCAGCAACTGAAACCTGGTTCTGCCCATGTTCGCTGAATGAGAAATGTAGGAGATGGGCCCATCACTCAGCAGGCTCAGTCTGAGGATCACAGTATTAGTCCACAGCTTTGACTGAAGTGACTCACATGAAGTAGGTACAGGCTGAACGCCCCTTAGCTGAAATGCTTGGGACCAGCAGTATTTCTGATTTTAGATATGTATATTTCAGCCAGGTATGGTGGCACATGCCTTTAGTTTCCAGCACTTGGGAGGCAGAGGTAGGAAGACTGCGGTGAGTTCAAGGCCACCCGAAGATGACATAGTGAATTCCACGTCAGCCTGGGCTAGAGGGAGTCCCATCTTGAAAAACCAAAAAATATATATATTTCAGGTTTTGGAATATTTACAGATTCATAATGAGGTATCTTGGGGATGAGACCAAATTCTAATACAAAATTCATCTATGTTTCACATACACCTTATACACAGCCAGAAGGTAAAATTTTATGCAGTGTTTTTCGTGTACCTCTTGTAGTTTGAATGCAACCTGTCATATGAGGTCAGGTGTGGAATTGCTCACTCATGGTGTCAGGCCAGCACTTGGAGCATTTGGGAAATTGGAACTCTTATTTCAGTTTTTCAGTTTCTGATTAGGGATGCTCAGCCTGCACCTCGAATCGCCTGGGATGGTTGCTCACATTTTCTTCTGACCAATATTGCATCAATTGTCCCAAAAAGGTATGAGAAGCAAAATGGGACCCTTTCGTACTGTTTTCCAGAGGAAAGAAGGTTCTCCAGAGAACGTCTATGGTGTAGGTTTGGTAGGCTCTGCTTATGAATTTAAACATCCTGATCAAATGCTCTCTTTTGGACTGGAGGGATGGCTTAGCGGCTAAGCACTTGTTTGTGAAGCCTAAGGACCGTGGTTCAAGGCTCGATTCCCCAGGACCCATGTAAGACAGATGCGTGAGGGGACACATGTATCTGGAGTTCGTTTGCAGTGGCTGGAGGCCCTGGCGTGCCCATTCTCTAACTATCTGCCTCTTCCTCTGTCTGTCCCTCTCAAATAAATAAATGAACAACAAAAAGAATTATTTTTTTTTTAAAAAAAAACTTTCCTTCTTCATTTTCTGTAGAAACTATACAGATCCTCTAGAATCACAAGTTCACGTAACCACTAGGGGAACTCTGCAGTGAAGTAGCTACTTCTGTCTTTCTTATTGCTTAAAAAATTTTTAAATGTTGAACTTATATATTTGTGTGCATGTATGTAGATGTGTGTACGGCCTCCTGTGTCTAATGACACTTCCGGGTGTCTTTGCTTTTTCCACTTTCTTTGAAATAGTGTCTCTTGCAAGACACGTCTGAAGAACCCCAGATTAGCTGGCCTGAGACCTTCACATTCTCCTGGCTCCAGCACCCATTGTTGTAGGCGGGACAGAATCACAAACATGTAGCACTTCGCATCCAGCTTTATGAGGCTACTGAGGAGGGTCAAACTTGGGTCAGCAGGCTTTGCAAGCAGCTATCTTTAACCACTGAACCATCTCCCTAGCCCCCTACCTCTTTAAAAAAAATTCTGCCATATCGCAGGCAAGCATGGTAGATGAGAAAAGGGAAACTGAGTCAAAAAGAAAGTAGGCGTGCTTCTGTGGAAAAGTTTACCCTTAGACTGAAAATGAGTATTATAAAGAATTTCTTCTTTGCAGACTTGTCAAGCCATCTGGCAGAAGTGCCGACTGGCATCTTTTCTATTTCATTGACCAAATTCACACACCAGTTTCTATTTCTCACAAGTGTAAATATTTTCCAGTGAAATCTTTGGGATTGGCAATGGTGGTGTGGGTGTTTATTCACTGAAGGGCTCTTGATGTTTTCCTTTTCCAACTATGGAGAAGGAATTTAGAGCTATGAATTATAAGAGTTAGATGTTCATCTGCTTGAGTCAACAATAGCCTACCCAGGAATTTATACCAATGAAACAATAGAGTATACAAAACTGCTACATCCTTTTGCTCAGAATTGCAATAAGAACAAAATTGGGGACAACCTAAATATTCAATAATGCAGGGTTATTTTTAAAGTATGTATGTATGTGCAGACATATAACTGAATACTATGTGGTCTTCAAGATGGCAATTCATAAAACTTACAGAAGACTCTCACTGGTCAAGGAAGCATGTTTAGCATATATCATTAGAAGAAAGAAGCAAATTTCAAAAGTATATCAAGCCCCTTCACATGCCTGAGGATGACTATTAAGAGTGGGAAATGGGCCAGGCGTGGTGGTGCACGCCTTTAATCCCAGCACTCAGGAGGCAGAGGTAGGAGGATCGCCACGAGTTCGAGACTACATAGTGAATGCCAGGTCAGCCTGGGCTAGAGTGAGATCCTACCTTGAAAAACCAAAAAAAAAAAAAAAAAAAAAAAAAAAAAGAAATGGGCTGGAGAGATGGCTTAGTGGTTAAGGCACTTGCTTTCAAAGCCCAAGGACCCACATTCAACTCTCCAGGTCCTACATAAGCCAGGCACACAAAGTGACGCAAGCATGAAAGGTCGCACATGCACACAAGATGGCACATGGGTCTGGAGTTTGTTTACAGTGACTGAGGCCCTGGCACACAAATTCCTCTTTCTCTCTCTCTCTCTCTCTCTCTCTCTCCCACCAGTCTGTTGGGCTTGCCTCAAAAAAAAAAAATGGAAAATGGGGCTGGAGAGTTGACTTAGCAGTTAAGGCACTTGTCTGCAAAGCCTAAAGACCCAGGTTTGATTTCCTAGGACCCATGTAAGCCAGATGTATGGTGCATGCACCTGGAGTTTGTTTTCAGTGACTAGAGGCCCTGGCATGTCTAATCTCTTTATCTGCTTCTCTCTCCAAAAAATAAATGAATGAATGAATGAATTATTTTTAAAAAGAGAATGTTTGAAGAATGGAAAATGACTGATATTAATGAGGCCCTCCAAAAACTGTAACTCTTGTGTAGCACTGAAAAATAAAATGGTACAGCTACTTTAGGTAATGGGATGATGGGGGGGGGGTTCTCAAAACCTTAAGTCTATGGACTGACTGTATAATCTGGGAATTCCACTTCCAAAACAATTGGAAACAGGGACAGAAACAGCTACTTATGCATCAACGTTCATAGTAACATTATTCACAATAGCCCAAAAGTGGCACTATATGTCCATGAACTGATGGGTGAAAAACAAGTGTTGGCTGATACACATGATGGAGTGTATCATGATGGAGGCAAGTGCCTTAATCACTAAGCCATCTCCCTAGCCCAGGATGGAGTTATATTCAAACCCTAAAAGTAATGAAGTCGTGACCCACACTCCAACATGGATGAACCTTGAAAATACTATGCTCGGTGAAATAGCTAGATACAAACAGATAAATAAGGTATGCTTCCATTCTATGAGTGTCTAAAATAGGCAAATTCATCGACAGGAAGTAGAACAGTCCTTCCCAAGGTTTGGTGGAAAGGAGAATAGGGAGTTATTGATTCATAGGAACAGTTACCATTTGGGGTCATATATTATGGAAATAGTAATGGTGATTAGGTAGCCTGTGAATGTAGTCCCTGCCACTGAATTGTAACCTTAAAATAGCTAAAATAGGGGCTGAGGAGGTGGCTCAGTTGGTAAAACACTTGTGGTGCAAGCGTGAGGACCTAGGTTCAAATTCTCAGCCCCCACGTAAACGTTGGGCAGGCATAGCAGCCTGCCTGTAATCCCCGTGTATGCGTGGGAGGCAGAGGCAGCGGATCCCTGGGGCAACCTAGCTCGCTAGACTAGCCAAACTGGTGAGCTCTGGTTCAAGGCAGAGGGTCTCAGTAAGTAAGGTGGAAGCAACAGAAAAAGACAGCGGAAGTCAACAACTGGCCTCCACACCAGTCTGACCACAAACACGCATAAATACATGTACATATACCAAGCACAAAAATGGATGAAATGGTCAATTTTGTTCACCATTATGTATATTATCATTTAATAAAATGGAATCTACCATACGATTGTGTTTTTGCATGTGGTTTTTTTTTTTTAATTTTTGGTCAGACTGGCTGATTTCTAAGCCCCAGCAATTCTCCAGTCTCTGTCTCCCATACAACTGGAGATACAGACATGTGTGGCCACACCCAGCTATTAATGTGGGTGCTAGAATCGAACTCAGGTGGTATCAGGCTCTTATGTTTATATGGCAAGAGCTCTTAGTCTCTGAGCCATTTCCCAATGTCCCCGTATGATGTTTTCACAAATATCTCCTTCCTTGCTCATCATTTGTAAGCATTGTCGTTAATTTAATGCGTTTAGTCTTCCATGTCTATAGTGAATTGAACTGTTGGTTGATAAATTTCAGTAAGTTTTGACAAGCAAAATGTAAACATGATTTTCCTTGTCCTTTCCTCCCTCACAAAACAGTAGGACTATTACTGATATAGCAGTGACATTTTACTGGGGATTATCAATATCCAGAGCTGATTTAAAGCTTGTGGGGGGATGGATGTAGGGTCTGTGCAAACACTATGTCCTGTCATAAAAGGAACCTGAGTGCCTGTGGACACTGGCTTCAGCTTGGGGAACCTGAAGCCAATCTCCCATGGATACAGAGGAGCAAGCACATCCATGTTTTTGGAGAAAAAGAAACACTAACATATTACATGTAGCTGCAGATTCAATCTGATTTCAGAAATAGCAAAATGAAATATTTGCATCTTTAAAAATTATTTATTTATTTATTTATTTAAGAGAGACAGAGAGAGACAATGTGAAGTGCCAAAGACTCTTGGCACTATAAACAAACTCCAGACGCATGCAGCACTTTAGGCATCTGGCTTTATGTGGGTGCTGGGGAACTGAACCTGTCATTATGTTTTGCATGCAAGTGCCTTTAATCACTGAGCCATCTCTTCAGTCCCAAAATAGTTGTGTCTTAGAAATGAGGAAATGTGTATATTAGAATAAAAAGAAGACTGCTCAATACTCACCACTAACACCTGGGGCGATAAAACCATACTTACTGGCTATTCTAATTTTCCTATACGTACTTACATTTTTTTCTATATACAACACTATTTTTATAGTAGTAGTACTTATTGAATGAAAAGGTATATGCCTTTTCTAGAATGATTTTATTTGGAATCCAAGAACTTACAGTCTAGCCTGTGACATACACTCCCACCCCGAAAAGCCAGAGAATGAAAACCAGCAAGGAAAGAGCCTAGAGCGTCAGCCAGGCTGGGGGACCTTGCCATCACTAAGCAGCATTTTTGCTTCGTCCAACATCTCTGCACCCAGTGTCCACATCAATATTTACACACTCCATCATTCCTTGGGTTATTTATTTTCCTTGGCCCATTTTGCACAGTTACAAGTTGACAGAATTCGTCACTGATATCAATCTTGATTAAGATTACTGCTGAGCGCTCAGCAAACGGCCCCTCTGGAGCAAGGGACAAGGCGAGAGCAGGAAGAAGCTGGGCTCCAAGCACAACTGTGCTTCTTGCTTGGAAAAAATAAAATAAAATAAAACAAAACACAATACAATACAATGTCACTGTTACTACCAAACTCTTAGTTTACACAATGGGGCCATCCTCTCTGCGAGGCCTGAGGAATTCGACTCCCGACCCTTCCCTCTCTCGCCCAGTTAACCACCAACACAGTGAGATTCTGTAGAGAAGTGTTTTCAGACCGAGCACTGTCTTTCGTATCTTCTGAAACTGAAGAAGCCAGGGAGACTGCTGGCACTGTCAAATTCAGTGTTTGTGTGTAAAGAACCCTGCCCACCCTCTTGGCTTCACCACTAGTTGTGTGGAGTGTAGCATGCCCCGCCCACTGCTTCCCACCTCCATTTCCTTGTCCCCAGTATAAGGGGACAAGTCAGACTTCCGTCTCTTGCGGTTGGATATTAAGTGAATGATGTTGACAGTTGTGCTATGCTGCTCCAGGCCTGGAGTACAGGATATATTCAACCACAGTGACTTGTAGTATCAGGCCTTGCAACAGATTCCCACTAAAAGCCAGAGATCTTGCCATCTGCTGCCCAGTTTAGTTACCTTCAAGAGAAAGATTTGTGCTCAGGATGGTAGCTCATGGCCTCCCTCCACCCCAGATTTATCCAAGAAGGAAGAGGCCCTTGGAAGCTGGTCTTCGTGCTGTGCTGCATTAGCGCTGAGTGAAAGCCTTGAGAAATGAAGACGCTAAGAACCAAAATGAATGGAAGAACACGTGAACTGTGAAGCCGAGGGGAGAGAGGTCAGGGCAGCTGACATAGACACAAACAGCTAAGGTTTGAACTCAGCTTCTGTCTCCAACTAGGGTCATTTGATATGCAGAAAAAGGTGGGGTAAATAGTTGGGTTATTTTTAACCATGTATCGGCATGAAAATTAATTCCATAAGCAAATTAGCTTTTGAACTTTGTCAGTGGGAGGGTTCTTACAGAGTCAGCACAGGCAAGGAAGGACTCAGGTTCAGAATATTACCAGCAGGTCACAGCACTATGACCGTGATCCTGCTCTTTTCATTTCCAGATCAACTTCATAATCAGATTGTAAATTGCTAATTTAGGGAAATAAGTGATACCGTTACCAGTACTGAGTCTTTAATCAATGACATGCTATGTCCCTTCATTTATTTAGGTGTTATTCAATTTCCCGTAGGTGACCTCTGGAGAAGGGAGAGGTCTTTAGAAACTCTTTCTAGGTAAAGGGCATCCCATTATTAACATTTTGTTTCCTAATTATTTGATCTAATGTAAGAATGCAACTGACAGGCTAAAGAGATGGCTCAGCAATTAAGACACTTACCTCCAAAGCCTAACGACCTGGTTCAATTCACTAGAACCCACGTAAAGCCAGATGCTCAAAGTGGAGCATGCATCTGGAGTATGTTTGCAGTGTCTAGAGGCCTTAGCAAGCCTCTTTCTTGTATTCTCTCTCTCTCTCTGTTTTCCAATAAATAAATAAATAAATTGAAAATTACAATCCTGGCCTTATATCCAGTGGCTTAGGGAGCTCACTTACTATGGAGTTCCATAGTAGACTCTAAATTTTCTGTGTGCCATAAGATCTTCTTGAAAGATTTTCCCCATTCATCTTTCTTTTTTGGTTTGGATCTGAAATATCTCTCCAAAAGTTCATGTTGGGGCTCTGGAGATGGTTCAGTCAGTAAACTGCTTGCTGAGCAAGTGTGAAGATCCAAGTTCAAGTCTCTACCATTCATATTACAGCTGGCAAACTTCATAGTCCCAATGCTGAAGAGTCAGACAGAAGAGTCCCAGGGGCTCTGCTCGACAACTTGCCTAGCTGAACCAGTGAGTTTTAGGGTTAGTGAAGATATTCTTTTATTCCCAATTCACTGATAATTTTTATTGTGAGTGTTGAAATTTATCAAAATTATTTTAATGCTTGGAAATGAACAGCTGGTTATGTGTTGAGTTTTTTTTTGTTTTGAGAGAGACACACAGAGAGAGAGAGAGAGGGAGAGGAAGACAGATAGAGAATGGGCACGCCAGCAGCCTCTCAGCTGCTGCGAACAAAATCCAGATGCGTGCGCCCCCTTGTGGTCAAGTGCGGCATTGCGCCCTTGTGTCACTTTGCATCTGGCTAAACGTGGGATCTGGAGATTGGAACTGCTGGAGATTGGAACCAACGTTCTTAGGCTTAGGAGGCAGGCGCCTTAACCGCTAAGCCATCTCTCCAGTCCTATGTGTTGAGTTTTAATAACTGATTTTTAAATTTTAAAAGTCAAACTTGTACACTCATTTAGAATAAAGTCAATTTGATGGTGATAGTTTATCCTGTTATACATTTAATAGCACAATTTGCTATTATTTTGTTCAGGATTTTTTTTTTTTTTTTTTTTTTTTTTTTTTTTTGCTTATATTCAATCTTGGGAACTCTAAAGTAAGGCCTTACACATACTAGGCAAGCATCCCACCAGTGAGTTACACCTTGAAACCCTTCTTTTTTTTTTCTTATAATATCCTTCCTTCTTATCTTCAATATCAAAGTCAGGGTAACCTTATAAAATGAGATAGAAAATGTTTCTTTTCTACTTACATGCTGGAAGACTTGTTATTTATTTCATGTTAAAGTTATTTGCACCTGGATTTACCTTTGAAGTAAAGATTTTCATCTTGAATTTACAAAATGCTTTTGTGTTTCTTCCAGTGCTCATTTTTAAGTTATATTTCTCAAGAATTTTTTCTACTTCTAAATTTCCAAATTTATTGGAATAAATTTCCTTCACTTACCTGTTGAAGCTGTAATGACCCCTCATTTTTCCCTTGTCATGTTGAGATTTGTAGCTTCTCTTTTCTTTCCTGTATGCCCGTCAACTCTGTCAATGCTAGCAATCTTCAGAAATCAACCTTGTGCTTTGCTGGTTTTCTTTCATTGGTTTCTGCTCTTATCTTTATTCCCATATTATTTTCAGTTTTCTTTCAACTTAATTTCTCAAAATTGCTTAAAAATATGTGCTTATGGATGGAGAGATGGCTCAGCTATTAAGGTATTTGCTTACAAAGTTTGATGGCCCAGGTTTGCTATTCCAGTACCCAAATAAAGCCAGATGAGGGCTGAAGAGATGGCTTAGTGGCTAAGGCACTTGCCTGCAAAGCCAAAGGACCCAGGTTCAATTCCCCAGGACCCATGTACGCTAGATGTGGCACATGCATCTGGAGTTTGTTTGCAGTGGCTGGAGGGCCTGGCATGCCCATTCTCTCTCTCTCTCTCTCTCTGCCTCTCTCTCTCTAAAATAAATAAATAAAAATAATAGGTCTGGAGAGATGGCTTAGTGGTTAAGGCACCTGCCTGTTAAGCCTAAGAACACCCATTTGATTCTCCAGGTCCCACATTTAGCCAGATGCAAAGTGATGCAAGGGCACAATGCTGCACTTGCCCACAAGGGGGCGCATGCATCTGGAGTTTGATCACAGCGGCTGAGAGGCCGCTGGCATGCCCATTCTCTGTCTCTCTTTCTCTTTCTCTCTCTCTCTCTCTCCAAAAATAATAATAAAAAATATTTTAAATAATCCCAATGAACAGAATAGCACATGAATCTGGAGTTCATTGACAGCAGCAGAAGGCCCTTGCACACCCATTTTCATTCTCTCTCTCTCCTCTATCTCTTTCTCTCAAACAAAAGTAAATAACTATGTTTAAAATTATGTGCTCAAAGGCTGATGTTCCAATGGATAAAGTGCTTGCTGCATGAGTGTGAGGACCAGAGGTCAGATGTCCAGGACACTGTAGCAGAAATGGAGGCAATTCCAGGTTGCCTGTGGTGAGAAAGAAGGCAGAGCCAGGAGGAGCACTTGGAAGCTCGTGGTGCAGCTAGCCAGGGCAACACAGCAGTGGACAGCAAGAACCCCTGCCTTAATCAATGTGCAAGGTGAGGACTGACAACTAGTGTCTTCTGACCTCTACACACACGGGCATGCACACACACACACATACACACACGCAACTGTGCTTAAATAATTCATCTCAGCTTCTCTGTTTCCTTCCTTGCATTTAAGTTATAAATCACAAATTTCCACTTTAGCATAATAATAATAACTTGCCACAGGTTTTTATGTCTATATAGTATCTTCTTTCTTCTTTGGTTCCAACATGATTATTTGGCTCTTTAGTTGCATAGATCACCACTAAATACTTAAACATTTGAACATTTTCTAATTATGATTTTTTTTTTTTTGAGGTAGGGTCTTGCTCTAGCTCAGGCTGACCTGGAATTCACTATGTAGTCTCAGGATGGCCTTGAACTCATAGCGATCCTCCTACCTCTGCCTCCGCTAATTATGATTTTGTGACTTACTTGTAGCTCAGTTCTTCTGTGGTTCTGTCTGTATATTTCCATCCTTGGAAATGTATCAATACTTGCTTTACGACCCAGTATTTACTCAGTTTAGTAAAATGTTTCTCAAGCACTTATACAGCTCTATGTTCTGCACTATGAGAGTGAATTTTTAGCACGTTAATTGGACTAAGTCTGTTAAGAGCGCGATTCAAACACAATCATGTGCCATATAACAATGTTCGGTCAATGGTGGACCACATATGTGACAGTGACCTTGTGAAGCTATATCACCTACTGACATCGTATCTGTCTTAGTTGTATAAGTTATGATGTTCACACATGGTGAAACCACCTGACAATGCATTTTTCAGAATATATCTGCCATTAAACCAGGAAACTAATAAAGGCTTTCACTATACTTGGGTATCTGCTTAATTCTTTCTTACTTCTATAACTTTTTATTTACTTATATCATTTAGGTATATGTTAGGTACAATTAGTATTGTTATGTTTTCTTGCACTCAACAGACCCCGTATCCATCAAGGTAATTTGTTTACTTCAACCACAAATATTTCATCTCTAGCAGCATATATTCCCCTAAAGATTCCTTTTACAACTAATAAGGAACTTTATCAGCTATAACTTGGTTATTGTTTTGTTTAGTGGTTGCATAATATATTCATCTTTCAATATTTTTAATTAATTTATTTCTTTGAGAGAGAGAGAAAGGCAGATAGAGAGAATGGGTGGGCCAGGGTCTCCAGCCACTACGAATGAATTCCAGACACATGTGTCACCTTGTGCATCTGGCTTTATGTGGATACTGGGGTATTGAACCTGTGTCTTAGGCTTCGCAGCAAGTGCCTTAACCACTAAGCAATCTCTCCAGCCCCTTCTTTCGATACTTTTATTTATTTGGAAGCAGAGAGACAGATAGAGAGCTGGGGGTATGGGGACACCAGGGCCTCTTGCCACCACAAACAAACTCCAGATGCATTTGCCATTTTGTGCATCTGGCTTTACATAGGTTCTGGGGAATTGAACCTGGACCAGTAGGCTTTGCAAGAAAGTACATTTAAGAACAAGCTATCTCTCCAACCTCATGATACATGTTTTACTTTCAAACTTTTCATTTCTTACATTTAATATGTCTTTGTAAGCAGCATAGTGATGTTTTTAAATAGACTAACAATTTTTATACTTTACTGCAAAATATATATATTTGGTCAACTTTCATTGAAGATATTGAACAGTGTAATATGTCCTATGAAATGATTTGTTTTTATGTGTTCTGTCTGTTCTTGTTCTCAGCTTTCCATTCTACCTCTGTATTTATTGAGTATGATTTATCATCTCATTTTCTATTGCTTAGTTTTTAGCTCAACCTTTTTATACTCATTAGTAATAGCTCTACAGAATGTAATATGCAAACTTGATTTATTATAGTCAATAGTAAGAGTGTTTTTACTGTTGCCTGGATTTAGAATACTTACCTCATTTTCTTTGCTCAGACCATTTATAAAATTGCTTCCATTTTTTAAAGTGCCCATACACTTTGTTTTACCTGTAAGACATTTCTATTTTTTTTTAATCGCACAAATGTGATATATAGATTTAATCACAGTCCTCCTTTGGGTCATCTGCTTCCCTATCTTCTTGCCAGTCTTGAGGATTCTTCTCCTTCCATGTCAAGATCTCCCTCAGTATTTTGTTTGCATAATTCTGCCAACAATCAATTATGCAAGTTGTTCATCTCAAAACTTATTTTCATTATGCCTTCATTTTGAAGGCGACTGTTTGACGGGTATGGGCTCATAGACTCAGGCTTGAAATCTGAGTCTCCAGTCGATGGAGCCCTACTAGAGAAAGGTGTGTCACTAGGAGCAGATATTGGAGTCTGGCCCTAAGGTGTATTTGGAGTGGATCTTGAGTCTAGCTCTAAGGTGTATGGAGAGCAATTGGATGCTTGCTGGTTGTTTGATGGTGTCTCTCAGTTTGGATCTGTGAAAATGAGCCAACTTCTTCTGCCACCGGAATTTGTAAGCCTGAGCTAAACCTTTCCCTCCCATAACCTGCTTCTGGATGGATGTTTACCCAGCAACATGATGCTAACTGCAACAAGGGGAACACAGCATTCCAGGGGGGAAGTCACTTAACTCCTTGCTTGTTCGTGGGTTGCATTTCAAAGCTGCTGTTCAGCTGCCTTCTACTTCTATTGACAATATTATTATTGCTCTCATCAAGGTAATGTGTATCTCCCCCAGCTGTTTTGAATAGTTTCTCTGTGTTTGCTTTCAGCAGTTTTACTGTGCTATCCAAGTATGGATTTTTGCCTTCATGTTTGTTTCATATTTATCATCTATGCGTCATATTCATCCTCAGAACATCTTGACTTATGCTGGCTGTGGTGGTGCACGCCTTTAATCCCAGCACTCAGGAGGCACAGGGTAAGAGGATCACTGTGAGTTCAAGGCCACCCTGAGACTACATAGTGAATTCCAGGTCAGCCTGGACTAGAGCAAAACTACCTCAAAAAACCAAAAAACCAGGAATATCTTTATCTCGGTTTTTGTGATTACATACACACTGGCTTGTTTGAGCTACTCTGCTGCTCGTTGATACTTTGTCATTGGTTTGGATCATCACTTTGTCTGCATGCTTCTTTGTGGACATTTTCTATTGCCATGTTTTCACGTGCACTAATCTTTTCTTCTGCCATGTCTGATCTTGCATTTAGTCTATCTGTATATGATTTTATCACAAAATGACAGTTTTCCACTCCAGAAGTCCTATTTGAGTCTTTTAAATACCTCCCATGTCTTTCCTCTCACTTGAACTTGTGCAATACAGATCTAAGGGCTATTTTAATGCTTTATCTGCTAATTCTAGCATCGATGCCAATTCTGGATTTGTGTAATGACTGAATATTCTTTCCACTATCGGTCATGTTTTCCCATTCTTTCATCACCTGGTAATCATTGTTTGGATGCTAAACATGGTGAGTTATCTTTGTGAACATTGTGTCAATATTCCTGCGGTTTTTTTTTTTCTGGAATTAAATTATTTGGAAACTATCTGATCCTTCCTATATATTTTGTTTATGATCTATTAGGCAGTTTTGAAGCCGTAAGACATAACATTCCAGAGTATTCTACCCAAGCTACTCATAAATGACGAGCTTTTCTGGTCTGGCTAGATACAACAGTCACCATTCCCAGATTTGTGTGAGTGTTGGGCACTGCAGTTGTCACATCCCTGTTGTTGACCCTTTAAATCACCACTAACATCCATTAGAACTGATTTGTTTAGCTGAAGACTGGTTTTCTATTTCCTTGTCTAGCAGAGAATGAAATGAACTAAAAAAGTGAAATTATGGCATCAGAAAATCAAATTCTGAAAAAGGGTAAGGAGAAGGGTCGAAGCTTGAAAGTGCCTCAAAATCTGCATTCTCCCTCTGTTCTGTTTTGCTTTGCTTTAGAACACGTTTTTTTTTTTTTTTTTTTAGGGGTAAAGTGAATCTTGCAGAGACTAAGTGATTTACCCAAAGTTACAAAGCTTGGAATAGAAAAGTTGGGATTGGTGCCTGATTCTAAATCAGGTGACACACTCAGGTATGCACCCAACCCATGGATGATGAGCACCCATGCCGGGTCTTTTAAATACAGATCTGGGATTGGGCACAAGGAAGGGTGTGAGGGAGGGAGTGGGTTTGGGGTAGTCTTGGAGGGGTTCACACATAATTGGTTGGCTGTCATGACTTGTCTCATGCAATGGTACAAGCATGCCATGTGTGAAGAACTAGAAAGGACATATAGGGTGAGAGGACCATGTTTTAAGTATGAAGGCAGGACTAGAACAGGTAACACAGATGATAAATCCAAAATGATGGTACCAATAAGCAGAAATGTCTCCAGGAACAGCAATTCTTCCTTATATAAGGATCCATTTCAAGACACCCACAAACATCAGGAACCAAGGATAAGTTTATATATATATATATATATATATATATATATATATATATATATATATATATTCTCCAATGGTAAGCTTTATGAATTAGGCACAATAAGACAGCAACAGCTAATAAGAAAACTATAACAATATGCTATAATAAATGTTATTTAGAAGTTGAGTATTATCTATTTATGGGTATTTCATTTTCAGAGCATGGTTAAACACAGGTAACTAAAACCATAGAAAGTACAGCCACCGATAAGGCTACTGTATCCTCCACCCATCCCTGCTCTGTCCTGCCTTCCTTTGTCCTTTCTTCATTGAATTCACTCACTATACGTTCCCTGAGGCCCATATGTTTATTGGCTTCTTAGTTTATTTTCGCTACTTCAGATTTCGTAGGCTGGCTTTGGTCTGGAAATTCAGTTCTGATGTAGCCACCCTTTAGGATTTAGCTTTGGCAGTTTTCCAAAGTGCCCGGGGCCTCAACGTGGGCAAATGGTACCACTTCTTTGACCAGCCTGCAGGACACTCACTGCTGGCACAGATGATGAGGAAATAGGATACAAACTCACAATGTCTAAAACTTCCTCCTAGGCCAGAATGAAGTGAGGAGGGGAGAGAAAAAGAGAGATGGTGAGAAAAAGGGAAAGAGAGAGAGAGAGTGGGAGGAGAAAGATCTCATAATATTAAGCAGGTGGGTGATTAGAAAACATACTATGGGGGGCTGGAGAGATGGCTTAGAGGTTAAGGTACTTGCCTGCAAAGCCTAAGGATCCTGGTTCGATTCTCCATGTCCCACATAAGCCAGGTGCACAAGGTGGCACATGCATCTGGAGTTTCTTTGCAGTGACTGGAGACCCTGGCATGCCCATATTCTCTCTCTTTTAATAAATAAATAAAAATAAATATTAAAACAAAAGAAAAGATACTATGGGGAGTCTGCTGGCCCTCTGGCTCTGGCAAGGGTGGCCTGTGGATCACTGAGGACTGTATTCTTGGACACAGTTCTGGATGAGGGTCTACCAGTCCTGAGTCCAGTTTCAGTGTGACTCTATAATGTGCCCAAAGCACACACACGTGTCCAACAGGTAGTTGAGCACCAGCATTGAATGCAGCATTGTGTCAGTTACTTTTCTATTGCCGGGACAAAATACCTAAACTTCGGAAGCAACTTAAGGAAGGAGAGAGTTTATTTTGGCTTATTGCTCCAGAGGGTAGAGACTGTGATGGTGGGCAGAGCATGGCAGGAACAGAAAACCTTTGTCACATTAGCAGAGAGAAATAGTGAGAGCAGCAAGTGAGACCAGGCTGAAAACCCTTAAGGCCCTCCACCAGGTGCATACTTCACTCATCTAGCAAGGTTCCACCTTCCAAAGGCTCTCCAACTTTTCTGAACAGAGTCACCCACTTGGGATCACATATTGAAACACATGAGCCTACAGGGGGCATTTTACATGCAAACCACCATCCAGGGTGGCCATAGTTACAGAGTAAGGATCATATGTTGCTACCTCATTTTACTGATGTCACATAAGCCTCTCTCAATTTATAACAATAATGATCAAAGTTATGATCAAACTAACTTTTTTTTTGGAGAGAGAAACAGAGAGAGACAGAGAGAGAGAGAGAGAGAGAGAGAGATTGGAAGACAGAGATGGGAGCGCCAGCAGTCTCTCAGCTGCTGAGAACAAAATCCAGATGCATGCGCCCCCTTGTGGGCAAGTGCGGCATTGTGCCCTTGCATCACTTTGCACCTGGCTAAACGTGGGACCTGGAGATTGGAACTGGCGTTCTTAGGCTTAGGAGGCAGGAGCCTTGATTGCTAAGCCATCTCTCCAGCCCCAAACTAACTTTTTTTAAATTTAATTTTTAATTTTTTTTATTTGGGAGAGAGAGAGAGAGAGATTTGGCATGCCAGAGTCTCAGCCACTGCAATCAAATGCCAGACGCTTTCGCCACCTAGTGGGCACGTGCAATCTTGCACTTGTCTCACCTTTGTGTGTCTGGCTTACACGGGATCTGGAGAGTAGAACATAAGTCTTCAGTCTTTGCAGGCAAGCGCCTTAACAGCTGAGCCATCTCTCTAGCCCAAGGTAACTTTCTGAACCCTTAATATGAAGCGAGTATTTTTACATTTAGTCTTCTTGAACAAGATCCTTTAATCACTGAGCCATCTATCTCCCCAGCCTTTACAATGAACCTTCTATTACAACCATATACTGTAGACAGAGGAGGGACCTCTTCATTTCACTAATGAGGAAATTGGGGCGCAGCGTGGTCAGGTCACCTGCAAAGATCAGGCAGTCATAGTCGAGTGACGGAGGGAGCAGAGCTTCCTCCCCAGCCCAGCGGACCAGCACTGACTGGTTCAGGTCTTCCTTCCCAGCCAATGGTGGGAAGGCAGGGCCACCTGTCATTTGATTTTAGAAAATGGAAAAACCAGGGCTAGGCACGTAGCTCATTGGCGGAGTGTTTGAGTAGCACATGCAAGGCCTTGGGGTCTATCCTCAGACACACACACACACACACACGCACAAGCAAACAATAACAGCAATTTATATTTTCTACTCCTAAATACCAGAGGATCATTTATGCCTGCTATGGCAGCTCTGAGGAGAGTGTGGGCTTTATTTATACGAGTGGACGAGTGTGAGCAGAGCTATCACGACAACAAGCATTTTCGAGAGGCAGGGAGTCAGGCAGACCATAGCAGGAGCTAAATGCAATGGGCAATTTCAAAATAAATGGAAAACCTGGGCTCTTCAACGTCAAGAGCTCAGTCTAAGCAGAGGTACCGCAGACACACGTCAAAGGGCTTTAATAAAATGCCCCCAAACACTTCACTGCCGTGCAGAATCAGCAGTCGAATATGAATGATAGCTGTAATTGCCATAATTCATTGAGAGGCTACTATGTGCAGACACTTGATACACGTGACAGCATTTAACTTCTACTTTCCGATGAGGACATCAGAGCAGAAAGGCTAAAGTGACTTGCCCCCACAGCTGGCAAATGACAAAACTGGGTCTCAGGGCCAAGGCTGTCTGCCTCCCACACCCTTCTAAAGACACACAAAGACGTGGGTTCTGGAGTGCCAAGTGGAATCGGTGATATGTAATCTTGACAGATGTAAACTTGGGACCAGCTCAGCCCATGGACTGACAAACTCGATGGGCACATATGTCATTTGGCAGGAGAGGTCAAAAAAGGGAAAAAGAGGATCGAACTTTAAAATGATAACAATAAGGAAGAAAACAGGTGGGGAAGGATGACAGCATGCTGACCCCTATTTCAACTTCGCTGGTTTCTTCCCCGTAAAATCATTTAGGGAATAGAGAGACAATAACAGGAGGGCAGAGGCACGTAATTGGAGATTTCACAAACCACTAAATCAAAAGAGACTGTGAAATTCCCCGCCCGGGGAAGCTGGCAGTGAGATTAAGTGGATTAGTCTACTGTACAGGAATCTTGGGAATGCAGGAACACGTGCTTTTGTTGTGCATTACTCAGCAGCAACAGTATGGTCGTACATCTCCTAGGAACATATGGGCTTGTGCCCTTCTGCAAAGAAAGAGCAGTGCGGGGTGGGCTGCTTCGCCTGCGCCACGCCGTTACCCTTCCCGAGGAGGAGGAGGCAGAGGCTGACATTTTATGGAGAGTTTGCTCAGGGAACATGTTGAAAATTGAGAAGCAGCCGTGGTTTCTCAGCCCCGAGACCAGACCACAGTGGCTTTAAGAAAACAACAAAAAGAACGGGCTGGGAGAGCCGGAATTAGGAATGGTGGTTTGAGTCCTTGCAAGGAAGACCATGTCCTCCTGTATTCTCCCAAACTTTGAAAGCGATTGCTACCTGAGGGAGAGTGGCGGAGGAGACTCTTATGTAAGCCCCTTTCTTCTTCCCGTTCATTGTAGCAGTAGCTGTGCGGGGAATCAAACTCACCAACCACAGGCATTGCTGGTCTCTACAAATGCACATCCAAAATCCAGAATTTTGAAGCACCAGATAGATCCAAGTACAAGCTGTGATCTATCAGAGCTAACAGTTTACATCGGTCGTCTATAACAAATAATTAACGTCGCCCCAGGAGAGATGAAGCCAGTGACGTGGTATTTCTCCCTCAGCTCTAAATGGAACGCCAGATAGCCTATTTTGAACAGTAATGTGTTCACAGTATGTGGGAATTAACTGCTCAATATAATAAGTACTATTGAACGTAAAATCGCCATACAGATGAAGGTAACTATCACCCCAAATGAAGTACTAACAGTAACTGAGTGATGTAAAAACAACAACCCTGTATTTTATTACACCCTTAAAACGTTATAGGTTAAAATAACCCCAAAGGGTTTTTTTTTTTTTAAAAAATCAGCAATTAAATCTTTCCATTTCTGTTTTCCAAGACTGCAGCTGGGAAAACGAGGGTCTAAAGAACCATACGACGATGCTCGCCTTGCTAATAACGCTCTGTGAAAAATCTCATTAATTCAGTCTGGCTCTTCAGATCAGCCGCTAAATCCTTGTATTGTCACTCATCCTCTGGCCTTTTCAGGATTTCCATAGCCTAACTAGCAGTATCTCCATGGAAACCAAGCAGTCCTGCTTTGCACATCCCGGAACTTTTTGTTCCTGACAAAGCTTGACAAATCACATGCAGCGTGGAGAGTTTAACACAGCGAACTAAATCCTGACCCGCACTTAGAAATGATAAACCCAGGCATACCAGGCTTTATTATAAATGATTTTCTTACAAGATACTTAACCAAGCCGGTGGAATGCTGAACCTGACAAGTTTCAAGAACAAGGTGCTGGGGGTGGGGGTGGGAGAGAAAGGAGGAAAAATGGCAAATAAATAAATAAATAAATAAATAAATAAATAAATAAATAGGTCCATGAGAATCCCAGGTAGGTTCAGCTGTGGGTTTTGGAAAGCTCATTTTCCAATTGACTTCAATTGAAAGCTACCAGAGGTGAAAAAGAGTAGAAGGAATGCTGTTTTGGAAAAGAAAGTGAACTTGGGAATCCAGCCCATCCCTTCCCTGGCTCCTGCAGAAGACGAAATTCTACAGGTTTCCATGCTAGTGAGCTTCTCTCTCTCAGCAGTTTGGTCTGTTTGTGGTGAGCTGGTGCTGTAGCTCCAGGGAAGGTGATGCCAACATTAGAAAGTTATCTTGACCTCTCTGGGGCTTGAGGTTGGCTGGCTAAAAAAAAAAAAAAAAAAAAAAAAAAAAAAAAGGTAAGAAACCACCAACACCCCTTCTCCTCAGCCTTCCTCCTTCCCTACAGGAGTCAGGTCAGGCTGCAGATGCTCCTTGCAGAAGAGACACTGTTCCCAGGAAAGGGCTAAAAGGAAGGCGGGCTCATACCTGGAGCAGGGCAGCCTGATGCAGAAAAGGACCCTGTAGGGAATGAATACAAAGTTCCTGTCCTTCACACTTCCCTTCTTCCTGGAGTTGGGGCCCTAGGCAAATGGATTCTTCAGCCTGGGCTGGGCTGGACTGGGGCCAGCCTGGAGCTCTCTGAGGGGAAGAGCAGAGGATCAGAAAACCTTCAGTAAGGAGAGACCCAGGAGGCTGAGGGCAGCGCCACTGTTAGCCTCATGTCCCCTGGCTCCCTCTTGACATCCCTGCCATGCATCAGTCCAGCGATGGTGACAATAGTGACACATTGTGTTGTCAGGTTTTCAAACACGGCATTTTGCTGATGCCTTCGACAGGCTCTGAGCGCCTATGCAGGCGACCAGGTGTGCCAGTGTGATAAGGCTAGTCCTTGACACAAGTTCTCTTTCTTGCTCTCACCTAACTAGGATCTGGTGACATTCAAACCCACAGGTAATAAAATCCTCGACATCTTCTGTTTATATGCTATTTCCTGACCCTCAATATGACACTTTTCCTTTCTCTCTCTCTGTCTCTTGCTCTCTCTCCCTCCCTCTCTCTTGCTTGCTTTTCTTCCCTCTTCATCTTCCTCTCCCTCTCTTTATCTCTTCCCTTTGGCATCCCTCCCATGTGATCCTCTGTGTGGCAGACCCCTTTAGCAGCAACTGTACATGTAGGAACATTTTCATTTTCATCCTCCTCTTCAAGTATAACTTCCATGGCTGTGTTGAAGTGATCTTTGAAAACACCACAAAAGGGACTTTATCAACTATTTAAAGCATCATGTGGCAGGAGGAAGATGGGGGGAGGCTGGGGTAGCCTGAGAACCAGCTTGTTTCCAGTTCCCTGGGCTGGGCCTTAGCTCCATTTTGACACCCACTCAGGATGTTTCCAAAGGTCTGAGTCAAGGTCTTCCTTCAAACCGGAATTTTTAGGGATGCTTTCCAGCATGCAGCCCTGTAATACTCTGGCTCCACAACTCAGGCAGGGCTAGAATGACTTCCCCGTTGACGGCAATGTCTGAATCCCCATTGCCCAAGAATGCACCAGCACGATGCCACTGGGCGTTTATAAGTGAGTGGTTCTGGACAGACTGTACACAGTTTGGCTGCCTGAGTTGGTGTCTGTAAGATCCCTCAGTCCCCTAATTCTTCAAAGCAAGAGTAAATGGAGCTTAGTCCCATTTCAAACTTCAGTAAACAATGCTACTGCACTCTGCCTTTGAAAGCTGTGAATGCATGCAATAATAATAATAATGATAGCAGTTAGCTGTTACTGAGTTCACAGTATCACCTGGCATTCTGGTGGGTGTTTATTATATACATATATTAACTACTTTAATCCTCATAGCCGTCATCGGGAGAAGACATATTATTATGCCTCTGTTATTACCTGCATTTTGCCAGTGAGAATCCTGAGAACACAGAACATAACAAGCTTGCCCCAGTTCACAGCACCAGACTCTGCGCCCTGGCAAACCCGGAGCTTGCACATGTGATGACTAACCCTTTGCTGTCTCTTGTTACACAAGCAACCCTAAATGTCTTAGACCAGAAGATTCCATTACTGATAGCAGTGATTGCTGTGTGCTCTGTGCCAGGCTCTCTTCTATTTTACACATAGCATCTTACTTACCTTCCCTGTGAGGAAGTAATAATTTACTGTTATGAGCATGGTTTTCTGGATGATCAAACTGAGGCAGAGAGTGGTTAAGTTACTCTCAGTCATATAACTAAGTCACTGAAAGATCTAGGCCCAAGCCAAGCCCAAGCCCAAGCAGCCTGATTCCAGAAGCTTCCAAAAGCCAGTAGTCACATTATGCTATTCATTCCAGGCAAGATGAAACTGTTTCCAGGACAGACATTTTCTTCCTGACTGCCCACACTCAGCCTACCAGACCAGTCCCATCTTGTAAGCTTTTTCCCTATGAGACTTCTTTTCAACTGCTTGGTAAGAATTATAGGAGAAGATTGGAGGCCAGAGTGCACCCATGGCATGGCTGCTCTTTTTCCAAATTCTAGAAGGCACCAGCTCTTGTCCCTTGTCAGGACACTCAGGGTCAGAGATACACCTCCCACGGCACCCCCACACAGCTGTCCATGAGTTCAGCTGAGACCTGCTCTGGTTGCAAACTCCACCAGACCAGACTGCGTTTATTGGAAAGAAGGACATTGCCAAGGCTAAGGGGATCTAAAATTAGACCTACCAGCTGTGTTTTGGTTTTGCAAGCAAGTGTATGTCTGTTCCATTCTTGAATCTACTGGGCATTGGGATGTACATGAAACTTGGCCTCTGAAGTCTGGGGAGAGCACAGAATTCTTGGACCTTCTCTCTTATTTGTTGTTTCTCTGTGGAGGCTCTAACTTCTTTACAGCCTGGGAGAATAGCATTGCCTCCTTGTCTCTTTTCTACTGGGCCACTGTTTCTAAATAGCCCATCACTATCCACCTTCAAGAAACCTAGGCATTCTCCCTGGAGACGGAACTCTGAGCACATCCCTTTCTGTCCAGGCTCTCTACTTCTGGGTCACAGTCTCTTTTGGAAAAGCCGGTCGGCTTGACTTAGTAAATGGAGTCGAGACTGAACTCAAGGTGGCCAAAAACTAGCTGATGGCCCAGGAGTGGAAAAGGTTGGTGAGTAGCATTGGGCCATACAGAGGGGACCTGGAGTTCACATCCCGGCTAAGGGCAAACCAGAGATTCAGGAGGACCTACGGTAGGCAGGCTGAGACATCAGGCAGAAGGCAAGTGTACCAGATAAAAGGGCATCAATAGGGGACAAGCAAGGTGGAGCTGGAAACAGCAGCTGTTGCCTGGAAATATTCCCAGAAATATTTGATCCAAGAGGAGAATTTCCCATAGCCACAGAGTCCAATAGAACTTTCTATGATGATCAAAATGTTCCACAGCTGTACTATTCACTGAAGTGGCCGCTAGTCACATGTGGAAATTAAACACTTAAAATGTGACTCAGTTTTAAACTTCAGGTGCTTAAATTTCAGTCCAAATGGTCACTGGCTACCATGGTGGACAGTGCAACAGGAAGAGGAAACAGCTTGGGCAACCAAAAATACTACCGATTAGATCAAGTCCAAGGCCAAGTTCAAGTTTTCCGTTTGCTCTGTTCCATTTTCAACCACACCTAAACCACTGAACCTGTGGCTGCCTTCCCAGCATCCTGCTTGGTGCCTGCCTGTGAGCGTGTGGTCGGTCTCCCTCAGTAGCTCTTTCCCGATGAGCGAGGCCTTGCTCTGCAAAGCTCTTCACCATCTACTTCTCAAACCCACCATCTCCACTGTCCTGTTCCCAGACTTCACCGTGTCGCATCTGGACCACTGTAGTCTTTTCACTCACTTCCTGCTTTAAAACGCTGACTTCCTAGGGGACACTTGTTTACATAGAAACCTTAGTGAGTTTTTCAAACATATAAAGTGGAGGGCCTGGGAAGATGGCTCAGCAGTTGAAGTCACTTGCTTGTGAGCCTGTCGAGTTGTTTGATCTTTTTCAGTATCTGTGTAGAGCCAGCTGCAAATTCCTCTTTTTTTTTTTTTTTTTTCTTTTTGAGACAGCATCTTACTATATAGCCCAGGATGGCCTTGAACTGGTAATCCTCCTACATCTGCTTCCTAAGTGCCAAAATTGGAGGTAGGTGTCACCAAGCTCAGCCAGGAAAGAGACTATGTGTCCCAAGCCTATGCTGTCCCCCTCAAAACAGTGTTTGTAGCTTGGGTTTCACTATATACCATATTACCATTTCCCAGTCTTAAGCTAAACATAAGTACATGTCATTGTTTAACTAAAGGTCTTTACAGAAAAATTAAAGGTTGTGTTAAGCTCTGGTATACCAAGAGCTTACGTGACCAAAAATTGTCATCATTTTTACCCTTCTATAATTTTTACAACTAGATTAGAATAAAGATAATACCAATAGGTTATTGTTGGCATTTATAACAATATCCTTAAATAGCCAACATTTATCCTTAAATGATGCTATGGTCCATCCAGGAGCCATTTTCATTTACCATTCTTCACATATTCAAGGCCATGCAGAATATAGCTCCTCACATCTTTGGCAGACCAGGAAGCAGAGCAAAGTAGGCTGATACCGGGGGCAAACATAACCCTAAAAGTAGGCCCTCCCCTACTGACCTACCATCACCAGCCAAGTCCTTCCTCCTGAAGGTGCCATAAATTGGGTAACAAGTGTTTAAAACATGTCCATGATGTGGATTTCTCATTCTGTGTCTTCCAAATACTTCCTGTCATTCCCATCCTGGGTCCACCATCCAGATTTGACCCCTTGAATCTCACGGTGCTTGAAAATATTAAACCCTCTGTTTGTTCAAGGTGAATCAATGTTTGGGAAGGCCTTAATAAAACTTCATGGCACCACAGAGGATTTTTCCCAACTCTTTCATGGGACATAGAGCTGTACACATTTGGTTCTACCTACAAGAACCCTGTTGTCACAGCAGAGGAAGACAGAACATGCCACCAAACTCTGCTAACCGCACAGCGTACCTGAGTTCAGTACATCTGAGTATCACTCAGGACCCTGATTCAGGGATCTTACCTTTCCTTAATCCCCCTAGGATCAGTGTTTCAGTTGTGTCCCTCCAAAAATGTTGAAATCCTAACCCCCAGAATATGAGTAACCTCAGAATACGAATAAATTTGGGGAAAGTTTCATTGAAGATAGAATGAGTTACATGGGAGGAGCCTGTATCACCTTTCTTTTGGGAGAAAGACACAGAGAGAGACAGAGAGAGAGAGGGAGAGGAAGACAGATAGAGATGGGTGCACCAGCAGCCTCTCAGCTGCTGTGAACAAAATCCAGATGTATGCGCCCCCTTGTGGTCAAGTACGGCATTGCGCTTTTGCGTCACTTGGCATCTGGCTAAACGTGGGACCTGGAGATTGGAACCAGTGTTCTCAGGCTTAGGAGGCAGGCGCCTTAACTGCTAAGCCATCTCCCCTGTATCACTTTTCTAATCGCTGTGATAAAATGCCTGACAGCAACCTAAGAGAGGAAGGGCTTATTTTGGCTCATGGTTTCAGAGGGCTCAGTCTGTCACAGCAGGGAAGACAGTGTGGAGTCTGTGGTGGTGGACGCATATGACAGAAGCTCCTCACATCTTTGGCAGACCAGGAAGCAGAGCAAAGTAGGCTGGTACCAGGGGCAAACATAACCCTAAAAGTAGGCCCTCCCCTACTGACCTACTATCACTAGCCAAGTCCTTCCTCCTGAAGGTGCCATAAATTGGGTAACAAGTGTTCAAAACATGTCCTTATGAAGGACATTGCAGACTCAAATCATAACCAACCTTAACTGAATATGGCTGGCTTCCTTAATGAGGAGAGATTCAAGCATTCAAGATGGGTCATCCACAACCCAGAGAGAGAAGTCTTAGGAGAAATTAATCCTCCCAAGACCTTAGCCCTGACTTTGACCTCCATAACTGTGAGAAGATACATTTTTGTTCATTAAGCCACCCCATCTGTGGCGTATGTTGTGGCCGCCCTGGCAAAGTGATGCAAACCATGCTGCAAAACCCTCTCTCCCCATCTTTGACTCCTCCACTTACACATCCTTTCCTTGGCCCAGACCAGCCCTTTCTTCTGATTGGCTCTCTCAGAAAGGATCGGGCATTCCGAATAAGCAAACTGACATTCCAAAGCATGAGAAAAGCATACTGGGAAAAGCAGCAACACCTATTTTACTTTCCTATCTGGGGCGTTTGCTTCTGGGGCCGTGTGTGGCTAGTTTAAGTGGCTCTATAGGGCCATCTTCTTGATATGGTGAGCCAGGCAGGTTTCAGGATAAGTCCAGAATGAGATCAAAATGATCCTGTGGAGTGCTCTGATCATCAAATAGGTGATGGGAATCTTTTCGAGTGTAAATTTTTCATAAATGAAAGAACAGCCAGGAGGAGGAGACCTTGTGTATGGGGCATGCGTGTTAAGAATCAACATACAAGGGGACAGAGAGGCCTGTGTATGGGGCATGCGTGTTAAGAATCAAGATACAAGGGGACAGACAGAGAGGTCTTTGGCTCTGCTCATCTGAACCTTTGAAGGGCAGAGATGGGGGCAGTTTTTCTCCAGGACTGCATTAATATAGTTTCCATTATTATAGTCACGTGCCTGAGGCTGGGTGATTATTTAGAAAAGAGCCTTATTTAGCTCACAATTTTGGAGGCTGAAAGACAGAATAGTTTTATGCAGGTTCCAGCTGCATCATTCAAGAGCTCACACAGGGGCTTGAGAGATGGCTTAGCAGTTAAGGCGTTTGCCTGCAAAGCCAAAGGATCCTGGTTCTATTCTCTAGGACTCACGTAAGCCAGATGCACAAGGGGGCACATGCGTCTGGAGTTTGTTTGCAGTGACTGGAGGCCTTGGTGCACCCATTCTCTCTCTCTCTCTCTCTCTGCCTCTTTCTCTCTTTCAAGTAAATAAATAAATAATATTTTTAAAAAGAGCTCACACAGTCAAACAAGAAGCCAGGAAGCAGGGAGGGGCCAAGCTTGCTCGTTTACAATGTCTCTCAGGATCCCACCAGGGCCACGGGAACAAGGACATCAATTCCCTCTGAGGGCATTGCTGCTCCAGTGACTCGAACACCTTAGCATAAACCCCACCCATTCCAAGTTCCACCACCTCTCCTATAACCACCTGGTGGGCGAAGCCTTCAGTGCATGAACCCTTGGGGACCATGCTCAAATCACATCCAAGCCATAATGACAATGACAATGTGACAGGCAGAGAGAGGGAAGGGGCACTTTTCCATCTCTGCTGAGGCAGGGCTGAGAGGAACGAGTGACACATTGGCACATGTGGCTTTTGCAGCCATGAGCATGACAGAATGGTCACGGGGCCAATACTGAGCAGGTCTTGTGCAATTGATCAATGCAGCGACCACTCCAGATCCAGGAGGCTGTCTGTTAAAGCACTCCCCCACCCCCTGATCCTTGGGCCCTTACATTCTTTCCACCTCCTCTGCCCTGAGCCTGGAGAACGTGACAGGGATGGAGACTGTTTTGATGACACAAAAATGTAGGAGTGGAGAATGAGGAATTATGTCCCTCTTGGGACTGGAGTGTTTTATTTTCCTTAAGCCATTCTAAAGAACTCCAATAGGCATGAAATGGCTGAACAGGTTCTCGAAATTGGGGTCGGGTGCTTTGACATTAAACAGGCTTTCTACACATGGACCTCAAAACTTATACGAAGCCCTAACATTCCCTGCATAGTTTTCCTACTCACCCCAGCATCTAAGGTCCATGGCTCCAACCTCTCTCTGCCTTTGCTTTCCTTCTCCATAATCTGACTCACTTAGCCCAACCCTTCGACCCGCTTGAGTAGGGAGCACTTTTGTGTTGGTAGGAACACGGTGGAGCACTGCTGGACCCTTTGCCTCCTTCTGCTAAGGAGAGGCTGCCCTCTCCCTGTGCCTGGTGAGCCCCTCCCTACTGGCTCCTTCCCCAAAGCCTAAAAACAGGCTCAGTGCTTTCCCTTTTTGAGAAAACCACCAACTTTCCCTCAGCTATAACTCATATCTCTTTTCCCTAAAACCCAAATCCATAAAAAAAAAAAAATTGATCTGTGTTTTATTTCCCTAGCTTCAACCATAGCTTACCATTTCCAGGGCTCTGTTGTGGAACCCATCCTGCTCAGATGTTATCAGTGACCGTGTTACAAATCCAACAGAATTTTTATTCCAAATACATTTTACTTTCTCTTCCTAAGATACTTGACTCTGTTTAAAATTCTCCCTTCCTTTATATTCTTATTTTAATTTGAATTCCACAATGCTGCCCTCTCTTGATACCCTTTCATGTCTTGATTAAAGCACCCTATCATGAGGAATCCTTGTAGAAGATGGAAATCTATGAGTTTCCATCCTGGTAACCCTCTCCTGGCTGCTCAGTCTGTCTGGGTTGAGCTAGTTAGTGCTGGAGCCCTGGGGAAGACAAGGCATCATGTGAACATGGCCACTCCTTCCTTCCCATCACTTCACGGAGATTCCTTGCGGTCTTCCATGGTACACGGCTGACTGGCTCCATGAGCCCCTGGAGATAAATGGCTGGAGGTTACCCTTGCACTGTCCGCATGTTCTCAAATATGGGACCATCCTCCCCCTCCCCCGGGCCGAAGACTGAACCTGACAAAGCAAAACACATGTCAGGGCTGGTTTTGTCCTGGGTTGCTGGTTTGCATCCCTGGTCTCGCACATCTGCGCAACAGCTGCCAGTAAGCACAGTGTCATTCCACTGGGGGCTGGAGATACAGCTTAGAGGTTAAGGCCCTTGCTTCCAAAGCCAAAGGACCCAGGTTCAATTCCCCAGGACCCACGTAAACCAGATGCAGAAGGTGGCACATGTGTCTGGAATTTATTTGCAGTGGCTAGAGACCCAGGCATGCCCATTCTCTTCTCCTCCACCCCCTCTGCCTCTTTTTCTATGTCAAATAAATAAAACTAAAATAAAATAATTGTTTTTTGAAAAAAGGTTGAACTGGAATCCAGAAGTTAGATTGCTGCTGATATTTGTTTCTGACTTGTTCTATGGGCAGAGCTGTCAGGGCAGCAGTTCCTAAAGTATGCCATGAAAAAGCAGTAGTAACTACGTCAGACATCTTTTTGTTTGTGAAGGTGTTTGATCAAATAGTCTGGATTGCTCTGGGTGAAATGAAAGAAGAGGTAAATCTTCAAAGGTGGCCAGGTGCACGTTTCCATCTTGACTCAGGTTGACCATGGGGTTGGTTACTCCATGTGTTGCCTATACTAGTCAGTCTTTAGACCCAAAGTTTGGAATGGAATGAATTCTGCTAAAGTTCAAGTGGAGATGATTTTAATCATCAGGATTTAGTTGTTTTGGAAAAATATGGGTGTGGATCCAGCTTGAATTGGTTCCTGTGTATGTATGTGTGTGTGTGTGTGTGTGTGTTTTATTTTTCTTTTTGGAAGGGGAAATGAATGGTTCTTTTCAGTTCAAGGAGAATTAGTGGATGTTGCTTATGACTTGGGCACATTCAATTCAACGTTGTTTCCATCTTCAATTGCTTGCCCCCCCCCTCCGTTGCACGTCTTCCTCCTCGGGAGCAGAGTGTGGTACACTCACGCAGGTTTCTTCCACTGGGGTTGGGGGGTGGATGCTACTGTTGCTTATGACTGCTGGATAGTGGGGGTTAATAGGAAAGAAGGTGGACATGGCAGAAAATAAGTTCCAGATGGAAGACTTGGAAATCCTGGCCGAGTCTCATTGCGAAGGAGTGAGGTAGAAGAAATGAGGCAAGGATTCGGGAATGTGAACTTGACCCTCCAGCAACCCAGAGCTGAAGGTAAGGCCCAACACACAGGTGCCTGCCTGTATGATCCCTCTGTGGAGCTCCCTTGGGACAGTTCTGACACTTGTAAGATCACATAAACTGCTGACCTTCCTTGCACACCAGGTATCATGGAAAGAAGAGGGAAGAGACGTCGAAATAGGTCAAAGGATGTGTGAGTAATCTATGCTATGTAACAAATTACCCCACCATTATGGGGTTTAAAATGACATGTATTTTTTTTTCATCTTGCAGTGACTATTTTGGCCAAGGCTATCTTGGGGCTTGACGAAGCGGGAAGATCTACCTTGAAGATGACTGACTTGTTTTCCAAGTTTTAGCTGTTTTTTTTTTTTTTTTTTTTTTTTTTTTTAGCAATAGGGAGCTTTGATTTCTGGGGCCACTTAAGTATCTTTCTATGGGGAAAATAATTAAAAAGACCAAGGATGAAGGCAAATGTATTAGGTGGCTTAGCCTCCGAAATCCCACACCATGATTTCTGTCATATTCTAGTGTCTCAAAAAAAAAAAAAAAAACTGATGTGATGTGTAAGGGCATAAATAAATACTGGAAGCCGAGGCTTAGGGTGGGGGGGTGTAGAAGGCTATTTGCTATAGTTAACTTTTGAACTGGCCGGAAAAAAAAAATCACCAGCAAAATGACTGGTTTAACTAGAAAAGACTGAAAAGTTCCCGCATAGGTCTGAAGTTCGCATACAGAGATGGTTGTGCCAGAACTGGAAAACTTCACAATTTTCCTGATTTACCTATAATGATAGAATTTCAGAAGAAAAGTTGTTGACAGCCACCCAGTGCACGCCTTTAATCCCAGCGCTCGGGAGGCAGAGAGAGGCAGGAGGATCTCTGTGAGTTCCAGGCCAGCTGAGACTACATAGTGAATTCCAGGTCAGCCTGGGCTAGAGTGAGACCCTACCTCAAAAACCCAAAAATAAAAAATAAATAATTTTTTTAAGTTGTTGACAGTTATTTGAGAAAAAATATTACGTCTACCCAGTGCTGACTTGTGAGTCTTTAAACAAACCAAGAGCAATATTTACTTATCGCAGAGTCTCAAATATTACAAGTGACTATTAAAGTCCCTCAGCATCTGAAGGAGATTGGTTTTAGGACCTCTGTGGACACCCAAATCCATGGATAGTCACGTCCCTTATAGAAAATGGCATGCTATTTACATATAGCTTACACAACCCTGCTGAATACTTTAACTATAGTACACGATAGCAATGGAAACGCTAAGTAAATAGCTGTTATACTGTATAGTTATGTAATGCTGGCAAGAAAAAAGGTCTATAAATGTTGAAAACGGACCCTTTTTATCTTCAAATATTTTTGATGTCAGCTGGTTAACTCTGTAGATAGGTGTAGAATCTGCAAAGGCACAGCAGACTGTGACACGGTTCTTGGCTCATACCGCTTGATCACCTTCCTTCAGCAACGGCTAAAACATCTGCTCTCTCCTTCAAGGATTTTTATTACGAATAGGAAGAGGAAACAAGAAAGAGGAAAGGTATAGTTTCACAAAGACACGTCCTCAGAGCAAGACACCTTTTGGTCAGAGGTGAGCAGAGTCGGTGACAGTGAGATAGAGGAGGTCCTCTGATGTTCACAGCTTCAAGCAGCACGAAGGAAGTTGGCAACTCCTCTCACTCCGAACCACCAGGAGGCTGAGGCCCCTTGGCATCCGGGTCCTGCGCCTCACCACAGAGAGCCTGCCATGAAAGAGGAAGAAACAACCTCCTCCTGAGATGCTTCTCAGATAACAGTCCTCTCCCAGGGGCTTTGGAGAATGGAGGACTCTCCGTAGGTCTTGAAGGGCTTGGGAATGTGTTTCCCCTGAAACTGAATTCTTAAAACGTACCAGAGTCAGGTTTCCTTGACAATGGAGACCTTGGATATTAATTGGAGAAGGGGTTAGAGTCAGGGAGCTGGGGAATGTGGAAACTTTTTTTTTTCTGCCATGGCTGGAAAAGTTCAGGCTGTGGTTTGGGGGTTTGGGGGGGGGAACAAATAGCTCAGTGTTTCTTTGCTTTGGTTCTGACCGGGCGGGAGGGGGGCCCGGGAGGGAGGCAGGGCAGGTGGCAGAGCGAGGAAGGGAAACGGCTCTGCTCTTCCCGCCTTGCAGGTTGGTCAGGGCCAAATAGTGCAGCTTGTTCACTGGGAGAGGGATTCCTAATATCTATACTATTTTGAAACTTCTGACTTTGCACCCAGGTACCCTGAGGCCCCAGCCACATGCATGTGTACACATTTGCCAATCAGTAGATATCCTGATATTCCACGGGCAATGGGCACATCCGTGCAGATGCTCCATAAATAGAGAGCAGCAATGATGAAGAGAAATGATATGGTGTTTTAAAAATGAGCATTAGTGTTGCTAGACCATAAGGGGAGCTGAGCAGTCCAGAAGGCAGACCTGAGAACTAAAAATAAAATGTCCCATTTAGCAATCATTTGCCTTCTAGTGGTACCGAATTATGAAGTGCTGTGTCTTGGGGCTTTAACAAGGCTAATCTGCATTCCTTGTTACTTTCATTTTTTTTCCTTCTTCTTCCATGTAACTCCCATGGCCTAAGGGCTCACATTGGAAGATAATGTCAAGATCATTGCTTCCAAGAACCTTCTAGAAAAACATTCAGAGTACCTTAGACTTGAGGTGAGCTTGCAGAGGGACTACAGTATGACTCTGATCTTCAACCCCAGTCTGTAGGAGCCCTTTGTCTTTGTGTCCTCTGAGTTGATAACGACAAGATTTTTGCATGATTTCGAAACAGGGTGGCTGTCTCTGTTTCCTTAGCTTTAAGGTAGATATAAACGTGTAGAGTTATAAAAACTTAATGAAAAGATAACAAAAATGTCTCGTGCACTACACTCTATAAAATCATGTCGTCCATCCCTACCTAACCTATAACATGAAGGAACTGCTAACTGCCTCACAGAGTTATGAAGACTCGATGAAAACATACTAAAAAGTGTCAAATTCAGTATCTGATATACAGAAGATTTAATAGGGTGATCTTGAGAAATTTATTATTATTATTAGTCTCTATCTCTGTAATTTCAGAAGGGAATATAAATATTTCTCTGCTCTCATTTCTACACACCACCTTCCTCTACCCTTCCCCTTACTCATGCATTGTTGCAAATCTTTACAAATCTTTGAGGTCCTCAGTTCTAGATTTTCTTGGCCCTACAGAAAAGTTAGCAGCTTCTCATGTGTTTCAAGGTCTATGTATACAATAACCAGCACCCAGACCCTCACTTGGCAAGTTGAGGAGAGCTGGGTGTGGTGGCTCATGCCTATAATCCCAGCATCAGGAGGCTAGGGCTGGTAGTTCCCCGTGAGTTCAAAGCCAGCCCAGTCTATCTAATGAGTCAAGGACTACAGAGTGAGACCTTGTCTCAACAAAAACATTAAAAAAATTAAAATTAAAATAGCAGAAGGGCTGGGGATATTGCTCAGTTGGTAGAGTGCTTGTCTGGCATGCACAAAGCCCTGCCTTCAATCCCCAGAACTGAATAAATTAGGCATGGTGGCTCATGCCTGTGATCCTCCCTACACTTAGGACCTGGAAGCCAGAGGATCAGAAATTCAAGGTTATCCTTGGCTAGACAGTGAGTTCACGGCCCACCTTGGCTACATGAGACCCTATCTCAATAAACAAAAGAAGGAAGCCAGGCGTGGTGGCACACATCTTTAAACCTAGCACTCAGGAGGCAGAGGTAGAAGGATCTCTGTGAGATCGAGGCTATCCTGAGACTACATAGTGAATTCGAGACAGGCCTTCCCTTTCAGCCCATCTCTACCCTGACCTGGAGCCTTGACCCCAGAAAAACCTATTTGCAATGCGAGGCAGTGGAGTGAGGCTTCCTCGGTAGGAGGGCTTTGATAATGAACCCTGCAGGGGTGTCATGATCTGATCTTGAATCTTTGCTCTGCCCAACTCTCATCAGATACCTGATAGCCTTCGACCTAGAGGCCCCTTACTTTGCTTTATTGCCAGGGATTTTCCCGTAAATAGGGAAGGATTCCATACCCCACCTCCCCCACTTCCTGAAGCCCAGCTCCCTGTATCAAACCTTCACTTTCCAAGAGGACAGAGCGTATTTCAGTAAGACAATGCTGGGCAAGCCATTTAAAATTACAACCTTGATTCTAAGGCTGGATTTTTGTTTTGTGCAAGACTATGTATGTCTTTTCTGGTACTGTGCATGGTGTGTAAGGCCTTGACTGATGACGGGCATCTGATGGAGACCCTGTGAGGGCCATGCATATCTATAGAAGACTGTGGTCTTGTTTGTGTCTGCACTTACAATTAATAAATAAATAAAAGGGGAAGCCATTGTGAAGAAAGGAGGATTGCCACAGAGCTGGCCAGCTTCTCAGCCACCCCTCTTCTACACAAAACAAAGCGCTTGGTTCGTACAGAGAGGTGTGTCCCCCTTTGAGTGCTCGGGCTGCGGGAGCATGTAGAGCTTTCTTTGAAGCGTCCGTCGCTCTGTTATTAGATTTGTCTGCAGCTTGTTGAAAAGTATTTATGAAAGGCCTTCTTGATCCTTCTTCTGTCTGATGTGTCATAAGTTTTATGACACAGAACTAACCCAAATGAAGAAGGAAGGGACAACTTGGAGATTATTTGCCAGCCCTCCAAAGACTGGCGGCCATTTACTTGAGGGGGTATGCGGGATAATTTATGAAAACAGAAATAGTCTGTGCGAATGAAATAAAACCCTGTGCTATCCACGGCAGTCGTAATGAACAAAATAAATTCCATCTTTATGCAGATGTTCCACGAGGGCTGTCAGCATGTCAAGGAGAATTTACTCCCTGTCTCTGCGCTCAGGATCAGGAACAATGGCACGAGATGAGAAGCAGTGCAGGAGGAGGCCAGAGGACCTGGGCCAGAGTGGAAAGCAGAGCCCAGCGTGCAGACTTCTGGGGAGCCATGAACTCTGACAATCAATAGAGACTGTGTCCCATGAGCCAGTTTTTCCCCTGCAACAATAGATGGTGGTGTGGGGGCGGGATTTTTCTTTCTTTTTATTTTGGTATTTGACCTAGTGACATTTACTGAATCTTGACAAATACGGAAAAAGTATCCCGTTGGGTTGTCATGAGTGGCAGAGTCTATATGGCCACAGAGAAAGGAAAATACAACTTCGCTGTTAAGCAGAAACCATGGCACTCCATTCCCGGTTGCTTGTATGACTTTAAGGAAAGCCTGCTTCCCCAGTGTCCATGGTGATATGTGGCCATCTGCGCCCTTGCCAGCTACCAACTGCTGCCAAAAGTCTCCGATTCTGACATATCTCCAAGGAGCCGTCTGCCTTCACCTCTGTCTGGTTTTGCTAAAATTTAGAAAGTGCTGTAGTTCTTAGACGGTGCCAGGGAGTTACACATGCAGGCCTCCAAGTACCTGCGATTATTTTGCTTGGCTGTGTTCCTTACTGTATTCTGCCCCAGTGGCAATTTTGTCATAAACTGCATCGCTCTCATTTTATTAGTTTTCTTTTACTTTATTTATGGGAGGGGGTGGTATTTCTTCGCCAGGAATTTCTTTCCTGCCATGGCTTCACTATGACTGCCAACTTGTTTTGCTGTAGGAACCTTTTATGGATCTGAAGTAAGAGTGCAATAGCTACTCACCCGCTGGATTTTCCTCCTTGCAATTCAATTAGCCACACTCTCCAACATCTGGACTGCACCTGACTCGTACCTTAAATAGCATGTATGTTGGCCCCTTCACTTGGCCTCTCTTTTTTTTTTTTTAAGTAATCTCCATTGAAAAGCAGAAGTGCATATTAATTTCACTATAGAACATTCCAGAAGATGGGAAGGAGAAGGTGGCTGGCCATTCCTTTGCAGGATTTTTCAGGGAATTGTATCAGGCAGTAGGGAGGCAGAGCCAAGCTGTCATTGCTAAGAAGTGTACCACTTACAACCCTCACTGACAAACGATCCAACTTAAATTGCTAAAAGGATGACTAAAAAGTATTTTCTGTCTTCTTTTCCTGAAACAAAGAGGTTCCTGCTAGGCAATGAATCTGTGGTGGGCCTGAGCTGATTGACCCTTCTCCTTCCTCCCTCCCTCCTGCCCTCCCTGTCTTCTTTCTTTGCTTGCTTGAATCCTTCCTTCCTTCCTTCCTTCCTTCCTTCCTTCCTTCCTTCCTTCCTTCCTTCCTTCCTTCCTTCTTTCCTTCCCTCCCTTCTTGTAGAAGCCAAATAATTCCAACCCAACAGGTTTATTTAGCTAGTGCTTCCCTCATGGCTTCTGCTTGAATTTGCCATAAAATCATAAGAGGAAACATAAAAAAGGAGAGTGCACCAGCAAAATAGGTACGCCACAAACTCCACAACGATTATATATTCTATCTAGGGCACACTTAACTCTGTAATTGCTAATTGTAATTTAAATGAAAACATGTGTTTCTTGTTAAATTCATTAACTCCATCTTTAAGTGCTACCGGGGAGAACTGTGATTAAAGCTAAATGCTCACCTCGGTTTTGACACTCACAGGGCTCAAGCAGTTATTGGGGTGTCCTCTGAAACTGGAGCCTTAGATGGGCATATTGCTTTTCCAAATCCAGCAGCTGATCGGGATGGACTTGGAGAGGAGGGTCTTCAGAGTTCTTTACCTGCTCACGTGCTGCTTTCTCCCCTGGGAGGTTCATTCCTATTTGGAATTCAGCCCTTCACCTGCCAGGAACACCCCGTAGACCTCTCCCTCTCAAGTCAGACAAGCTGGGAAAACCACCTGCAATGGAGCTGGCTCCCTTCCACTCTCATGGGTGCTGCACATCCTGATGGGTAAAACAGAGACATGGATTAAAGAATGCTTGTCAAAACTGCCTTTACCCTTGCACATAGCCAGGGCCCAGCTGAAACCACAGAGGAACTGGTGAGATGAGTGAGAGGGCTGCTTCCACGGCGAGCCTGACAACCTGCACCAGGGTGATGGAGACAGACACAGAGGATAATCAAAACGCGCCAAAGAAGAAATCCAGATGCCGCTTAGAGCTCAACACTAAAGTAGACTTTAGACAGAAGGGGCAGAAAGACTGTAAGAGCCAGAGGGTGAGAGGAAATATCCAGAGGCATTGTCTCCCCCCACACAATGACTGACTGCTGCTCTCACAACTCATAACCCACAATCCCATGGTGAATACCAGCAACCCCACTGAGGAGGGCCCTCAGGGGAGTGGAGGCAGGGAGGAAAGAAATGATGGTACCAACACACCATATGCCATACAAAGTTCCTACTTAATTTTTAAAAATTGCCATAACATGTAAGCACTGGACCTGCTGTGCTAACAAACGCCAGCCCATCCTCTCCCCCAATAAGCACAACTTTAGCATTAAGAAAAGCCTAAAAGCTCTGTCATTCCGCTTTTACAGAGAAAATTCAGTTGTGAATCAGAAAATTCAGGGACGGAGAACAGTTTCTCAATATTGTTATTTTCAATTAAATATGTTAATTAGATCCTATGTCACTAGTTTTAATTGAATTCTTATTTCTTTGGCCACCTTACAAATTGCTTTTTTGTGCTTAAAGTGTATATGTATGTATATATAGTGCACATGTGTGTATGTTTGCATGGTCACATGCTTATGTGTACACACGTGTGGGGGGGAGGTGTATGTGCAAGTGTGGATGCCAGAGGTCAATACTGGGTTCCATCCTCAATCCCTTTCCACCTGATTTTTTTCTAGACAAAATCTCTCACTGAATCTGGATCTCAGCTCACCAATGCAGCTAGATGACTAGCCAGCAAGACCTGGGGACCCTCTCGTCTCTGCCTCAGAAGTGCTGGAACTGTAGGCATGCTGGGATTACAGGCACTGCCGCATCTGCCTTCTTTATGGGTGCTGGGGTCTGAACGTGGGTCCTCACACTTTCGTAGTAGGCACTTTATCCACTGAGCCATCTCCCAAGGCCTCTCAACTAGGTGTTCATTTGTTTTGGTTTGGTTTTTAAGGTAGGGTCTCTCTCTAGCTCAAGCTGACTTAGAATTCATTATGTCGTCTCAGGGTGGCCTCGAACTCACGGTAATCCTCCTACCTTGGCCTCCTGAGTGCTGGGACTAAAGGTGTGCAAGTTTTTACTTATTTGGTTCTATTGCATTAATAAGAACGTGTGTGAATAACTTAGTAATACATGTAAAAAATGTGTAAAATGGGAGTTTTTCTAAGTATGAGCTTTTGAGAGAAATAGAAGAAAAGAGGGGGCAGGGAGAGAGTGAGAATGATATTATTAGACCTTGGCTCTTGGTTGAGAGATAAACCAATGTTCTGGCTCAAAGACAGGCAGAGAAAGCGCACGCTCCTGCCCTGATCCCTTTGCTCCATTCTGGCCTTCTCTGGGTAGCCACCCATTATGAGGAGGGCGATCTGCTGTAGCTGGTCCAGCAAATCAAATGTTCATCTCCCCAGAAACACCCACATGAACATACATACCCACAATAACAACATATCAGGTCACCCTGTGACCTAGTCAAGGTGACGCATGAGATCAGTTGTCACAAGTCTAAGCTTCCCTCATGGTTAAGCCCAGCAGCTACATACAATGGAAGATATGTAGCTTTAGCAGCTGGCTCATTTCTCCTGGATCCTGGCTACTGCATTTATTACGTTTGAGCTCTAGAAAGAGACATAATAGTGCTGGGACCCAGTTACTTCGGTGGTCCAATGTGGACACAATAATTCTCTGTCATTTGTGTCATCTGAGGTCTGCTAGTCCATGGAAGAGCAATATATGACAGCCTCATCCCCCGTCTCTGCAGGCCCTGGGGAACTGGGGGTCTGCTTCCCCCACTGTGGTTATGACGAGGAGTTGGTGGTCATGGACAACTGAGCTAGACGGCTGGTCTTACTGCCCTCCATTCCAGCCCAGTTCTTGTTCCTGCTGGCTCACCCCAAACCAGGGCATGCAAACCCTCTTTGCCCTCAGTTCCCTCCTGGGGTCTGGCATCTCCTTTGGATCTGTTATGGGCTAAGTTGTATCCACTCCAAATCCAAACTAACCCCCAGGACCTCGGGGTGGGGCTTTGTGGTGATATGGCTTTTAACGAGGTGATTAAGTCAAAATGAGGCCATTAGGGTATGACCCTCATTCAGTATGACAGGTGTCCTTATAAGAGACACTAAGACTGCTTGGGCAGAAGAAATGGCCCTGAGAGGACACAGAGGGCTGATAACCATCTGCAAGCCAGAGAGCTAGGCCTCAGGGGAATGTTCCCTCCCCCGCCTCCCCCGTGGATATTGTGGTCTTACAGATTCTTGAAAGGTGAGAAAATAGATGTCTGTTGTTTAAGCCCTTCCATCAGGGTAGTTTATTGCAAACAAAAGCAGGCAAGATCTTGAACACACCTAAGGTGTCCCCACACCCTTTCCTGGACTCGGTGGCTGCCCATAGACAGCCGTGGTCCTTGCTGTCGTGTCCCTATGACAATGACTTTCTAAGACCTCATTGTCCAGAGCAGAGGCAGATGTACAAGCTCAGGCCTAGCTCAGCCTCTTTCTCAAATAAATAATAATAATTTTTTAAAAATAGCTTGGGGCTGGAAGCAAATATAGGAAATATAGCAAATATACAAGGGTTGAAATTGGTTTCTTCATGGTTATGGGATGGACTTTGTAGTTCTGTTCGACACTGTAAATTCTGTGCATAGATTATGCTGATGAAAATTAAGGTTTTGATAAAATCTATTTAGGTAAGACTTGTGTATTCTTTTGTTTGCTATAGGAACTACATGAGCTCTGCCCATACCTTGAAGGGCCAAGAACTACAAAGGCACATGGGACTGGCATTGCTTTATTTATGAGGAAGTAGGCACAAGGTTTTAATTAAACTTCCAAATGAGCACTGTGGAACAGTGAATGACAATAATTCAGAACTCTCTTGAATTTATACATTTATACATCCCTCCAACTGAGTAGTGGGGAGATCATAGTTAAGGGCATTATTGTGAACTAAAAGGAGATTCAGTGTTCATTTATATAGTACTTTTCTCATTGCTGTGACAAAACACCTGGTAAAAGAAACTTCAGGAAGGAAGGGTTCATTTTGGCTCACAGTTTGAGGTCACAGTCCATCATGGTGGGAAGGCATGGCCATAGGAGCATGAGATGGCGGCTCACCCTGCATCTACTGTCAGAAAGCAGAGTGAGATGAATCCTATTTTATTCAGTCCAAGACCCCTACCCAGGGACTGTGCTGCTCACACTTACAGCGGGCCTTTCCTCCCTAGTTACACTGGTCTGGAAACAACATGTACAGACCCACCCAGAGGTGTGTCTCCTAGGTGATTCTAAATCCCATCAAGTTGACAATAAAGATTAACCATCACCATTTAGTCAATTAAGTAATTAATTTTTAGTCACTTTTTGAAGCAGGGTCTTGCCCTCCCAAAGCTGGCCTCCATTTTTTTTTTTAATTATTGATTATTTATTTATTTGAGAGAGAGACAGAAAGAAGCAAATAGAGAGAGAGAGAGAAAGAGCCAGATAGATAGAGAAAGAATGGGCACTGCAGGGCCTTCAGCCACTGCAAACAAACTCCAGACGCAAGCACCACCTTGTGCATCTGGTTTACGTGGGACCTGGAGAATCGAATCAGGGTCCTTAGGCTTCACAGGCAAGTGCTTTAACCATTAAGACATCTCTCCAGCCCTCGTGTCCATTTGGTGATCATCCTGACTTTTCAATCCAATCCAATTAGATTGTCTGAATGGTCAAGATTGGCAGAAAGCACAGACGTTGGAAATAAAATGTCTAGCAGTCTCCGAGAGTGATGATGTCCTTTCAAGCCTAAATAGTAAAGCTTCTACCACTCCAGAATTTTAACAGCATTCAACAGGAGAAAGGATAAGGACGAGTACGTGGCCAGGACCTCCTCTGTGGGCATTCAGCTCTGCTCTCTGCATCGCTTGTTAAGGACTGTCTATTGGCAGATGTGCTGCAGGAAGCCTGGCTCGAGATTTCTCTTTTGCCATGAAGGTGAGTCAGTCCCAGGAGGAGAGGCAGAGCTTGGCTTTTCCATGAATGCTCTGAGCAGACTTGGAATGAGCATCAGAGAAACCCTCCAAACATATACGGTCCCCAGCCAGGACTAGCTGTCTAACGTGTGGAAGCATTTCCACAACACGGCAACGGTTCCTTGTGAAGCCACAAGTAAGGCTTTCAAGACGACGGTAGAAGGGACCGGGGAGATGGCTCAGTGGTTAAGGCACTTGCTTGCAAAGCCTGACAGCATGGGTTCAACTCCCCAGTCCCCATGTAAAAACCAGATGTACAAAGTAGCACATATGTGTCTGGAGTTCGTTTGCGGCACCAGAGGCCCTGGTGTGACCATTCTCTCTCCCTCTCAAATAAGTAAATATTATTTAAAGGAAAAAAGATGGTGACAGAAAGTACAAGACCCCAGGGGACCATGTAGAGCGCAGCCCACAGAGCTTTCTGAATCTGTGGTCAGATGAAAACGGTGTCTGGATTGGGAGACAGACACACATTCCTGTCCCTCCTTAGGGACAGAGCTCCATGTAGCTGGCACTGGGTTCTTCCTCCCCTCCACTCAAATAGTTACAGTGGTGGGTTGTGATATGGGTGGAAGGGAGATCAGAATAGACACCACGTGTCTTCCCCAGCAGCTGTGAATCTGCACTGCCACCTGCACCCTCCCTGTGAACCCGGAAAGCACTGTTGAAGGCAAGAGTGCTTCTTAGCATGGACCCCGTACCTCCAAATAAACAGCATGCCTGCGAAAAAGTGGTGATGAAGAAAACAAAAGCCCCCATTGCATGACACATCCCCAAGGAACATTTGGGTGCCACTTTGACCTTGCGGGTTATATTAAGCCCTCTTCGGAAGTTTCTAGTTCTAATGACATGGGAACACACATGATACGTAGGGACATTGCATCAGTGTTGGTACCAAACCCTGCTGGAGATGGGGTGTGCAGAAGCCATTGTGGTAAGTCGCTTGATACACCACATTTCAGTTTCTCCTGAATTCCTTCCAGTTGGCATACACTGGAAAAGAGAGATGCCACTCACCAAATAACATCACTTCTTAAGTTTTCACAGCTCGAAAGCAGTCAGTGGTGGTGTGATTTTGTGAGTTTATTTCTGCTGAGGCTCACGGGGTTCTTGAGATCAACCACACTGGTAACAGAGGAGGAGGGAGGCGTCTGATGTGAGGTCATCTCGCATTCTGCAAGGAGAGAACAAGCATCAATCCAGGGATATTCCATCCCTCCCACCTAGCTTTTCAAAGTCCGGCTCCCATTCTACCTACCGGAAGCCAGTCCCGCATGTATATCCCACGCCTTTGAAGTGAAATCTCTACCTCGTCTGCCCTCTTCTTACCTTCTCACGGGGGATTATATCTGTTCACACTTACTCATTCTTTGGTTTAGAGGAATCAATTTGACTTTTCTCTCGTGTATACATGCCGCTCACCTCTGAGAACAGTGGGGATCCCTCCAACTTGTTTCCAGATCCCATTCACAACACTGATGTCTGACTACCTCTCGCTGTCAATGGTCAGCATCAACTGCCAAAATACATGTGTGGTTGCATGGAAACATGGAGCAAAGACACATACATGGTGCTGGGGAGATGGCTCAGTGGGTAAAATGCTTGTTGCACAAGCATGAGGACCTGAGTTCAGATCCTCAGCCCCCATGTAAAATGCTAGCTTGATGGTGCATGCCTGGTATCCCAGTGCTGAAGGAAAGAGGATCCTTGGGGCTCACTGGGTAGCTAGTCTGGCTGAACTGGAGAGCTCTTGGTTTAGCCAGAGATCCTGTCTCAAAAAACAAGATAGAGGGCTGGAGAGATAGCTTAGTGGTTAAGGCACCTGCCTGCTAAGTCTAAGAACGTCAGTTCCAATCTCCAGGTCCCATGTTTAGCCAGAGGCAAACTGACGCAAGGGGGGGGGGCAATGCTGCATTTGCCCACAAGGGGGCGCACACATCTGGAGTTCATTCACAGCGCTGAGAGGCTGCTGACGCGCCCATTCTCTATCTGTCTTCCTCTCCCTCCCTCTCTCTCTATCTCTCTCTGTGTCTCTGTCTCTCTCCAAAAAAAAACATGATAGAAAGTGACTGAGGAAGTCAACTGATGTTGACCTCTGACCTCCACATGCATGTGCACACTTGTATATATACACTGGCACATGCATGTGTGCCCATACACACTTGAACATGCACGCACATATGCATGCACACCACACACACACCAAAGAAGTGGAATTATTTTCTCAGAGAAACAAATCAAGGTCTTTACACAATACCTGATATTCCGTATTATGTAGGATGTGCTTATTCTATAAAATATATTGTCTAAATGGATCATGAGCCACAGTAATTTGTTAAGTAAGCACCGTGATGATTAAGGCAGCTGCCTTGATAAATGGCTTCAGGTAGACACACAATTCCTAGCAGTTTGAAAGGAACACAGGAAGTAGAAAAGGCTAGGAAGATAAATCAGTGTTGTGACCCAGGTTATGGCTGCAGTCTCCTTTCTTAAAAGGAGTGGGTATGATCTCCATGAGCTCGGTACGATTTAACATTCTCTGCCACTTTTCTTTTAAAAAATATTTTAGGGCTGGACAGATGGCTTCACAGTTAAGGCGCTTGCCTGCAAAGCCAAAGGACCCAGGTTCGATTACCCAGGACCCACGTAAGTCAAATGCACAAAGTGGCGCATGCATCTGGAGTTCATTTGCAGAGGCCGAAGGCCTTGTTGTGCCCATTCTCTCTCTTACCCCTCTCAAATAAATACAAATAAACTTAAAAAAAAAAAAAACCTTTAAAATATTTTATTTAAGGTTTGGAGAGATGACTCAGCAGTTAAGGTACTTGCCTGCAAAGTCTAATGAGTTGGGTTTGATTCCCCAGTACCCATGAAAAGCCAGATACAAACCGGGCGTGGTGGCGCACGCCTTTAATCCCAGCACTTGGGAGGCAGAGGTAGGAGGATCACCATGAGTTCGAGGCCACCCTGAGACTACATAGTGAATTCCAGGTCAGCCTGGACCAGAGTGAGACCCTACCTTGGGAAAAAAAAAAAAGAAAAGCCAGATACACAAGGTGGTACATGCATCTGGAGTAAATAAATAAAACAAAAAATATTTATTAAGTTATTTGCAAACTGGCTGGGCGTGGTGGCGCACGCCTTTAATCCCAGCACTCGGGAGGCAGAGGTAGGAGGATCGCCGAGAGTTCGAGGCCACCCTGAGACTACATAGTTAATTCCAGGTCAGCCTGGACCAGAGTGAGACCCTACCTCGCAAAACCAAAAAAAAAAAAAAAAAAAGTTATTTGCAAACAGAGAAAGAGAGAGGGAATGGGTGCACCAGGGCCTCTAGCCACTGCCAACAAATTCTAGATGCGTGCTGTTTTCCATCACCACTGCGCATCCCTACCATCACTGTTTACTTCCCTACTGACAGTGTCTGAGACTTGTTTTCCTTGCATGCTCACCAGCATGTGTTATTCTTTGTCTGTTTGGTAACAGCCATTCTAGCTGGGATGGGCCAGGTGCTATGTCACTGCAGGTTTCATGTACATTTCCTTGATAATTACTGAGAAGGAGCAGACACCTTGCTGGCCATTTATGCGGCTTCTTTTGAGAAAGCAAAAGTGAGGTTCACTGATTTCCTCAGGCATTATCAACAGTGAATATTACCAGTGCTGTAAGGATTTTGCCTTTCTAATGGGTAATGGTTTAACTTACATACCCCTGAATTTGAATTCACCTGATTATGAATGAAAAGTCGCATTAATTTATCTTGATCTTTGTTCTTTTCATAGCTCTTGATTTTATCGAGTATCTGACAGCCCTTTGGTGATCGCACCATCTATAAATGACTTGGTACATCAAGTAGTTTCGGTCATTGCATGGATTTCTTCTACAATCATCTAATCTTCCCTCCTCCCACAGTGAGAGGGCTTTGGTGGAGGTGGCCAGGCACCGTGGGAGCAATGCAGAGGTCAGAGGCCGCATCACTTCCAGCGAAGAAAGGCTTAGCTCTGGGACGCTTGTACGAGGCTTTGAGGGGAATTGCCTTTCTGGCTTTCTCGTCCGTGCATTTGTAGCCATGTGGGGCTCTACTGTTCTCTCTAGTTTCAACGTCTAAACTAGAAGCCATCCTCGCAGGTCCTTTATTGCATAGGAGCAGTGGATCTGGAAGCTTTTGGTTAGAACAGAGCCTCAAAGGCAGACAGTCTCAGGGTAGCCAGGGGAGGAAGACTATGATGGCAGCGACTCTGGGGATGGCCCTCTTCCCTTGCCCACCGTGTGAACCTCTGCAGCCCACCCTTGTGCCACCAGGTATTGACAAGTTGGAAATTTCTGGAAGGCTCTTCCTTTTGTCAGTAACCTCGTCTTCTATGGGTCAACCTACCAGCTCAAGTAGTTCTCCACAAGGAGCAGTTTTGTCCTTGGGGGCATTTGGAAATGTTTGGAGACAATTTTTGTTTGTCCCTCTTTGGGTGGGGGGATGATGTCACTGATATTTAGAGAGCAAAGGCCAGAGATGCTGATATGCTATGTACAGGACATTCCCCAGCACACAAACTATCCAGTCTAAACTGCCAATCAAGCTGAATTTAAGGACTACTGAACTGACCCTGTCTGTTTTTTATTGTACCTTTCACTGTTTCCCAATGCTTCTATGACTTGATTCTTTTAAATTTCTGTTAGTTTTTTGTTTTTCGAAATAGGATCTCACTCTAGCTCAGGCTGACCTGGAATTCACAATGTAGTTTCAGGGTGACCTTGAACTCACAGCAATCCTCCTACCTCCACTTCCCAAGTGCTGGGATTAAAGGTGTGTGCCACCATGCCCGGCCTGACTTGATCCTTTTAAAACAGGTTCTTTATCATTTGAAGAGGCAGGATGTCTTAGTTCTGGCTACTGTTACAAAGCACCACAGTTCTGGAGGCTAGAGGTCAAAGATCCAAGGTACGGTATAGTCAGGTTTGGGTGAGAACTGGCTTCCAGAGTGCAGCCCGCCAACGTCTTATTCTGTCTTCACATAGCAGAACGTGCCTGAGGGAGCTATTTAGGGCCCTGATCCCACAGGGAGGAGGCCACCCTTCATCTGCCTCTTTGGGACTTGGGGTCCTAACAAAGACGCCACCTCCTAATACCATCACCTTGGGAGTTATGAGGGCCGGGCAGTCCATTTCAGAGGTCAAGCACATACGTGAATGAAAAGATGCCTCCTGTGGTATTAGTAACATACCTTGGGCAGAAAATGATTAGCAAACATCTTTTTTTTTTTTCAGAACACAATGAATGGCCTTTATTTTGGTATGCATTTAGTGCTCACACAGCAATGTGGCAGGAGGCCAGGCCCACCATTGACTCGGAGCTCCTTCGTGTCCCCACCGAGGTCTGAGCAGCAGCAGGACCAAAATTAGAGTCCTCTGGTCAAGGTCCTCTTGTTCCATTTGTCAGGTTCCACACTAGACCCGCCAGGTGGTCAGGGTGACCTCTGACCCTGCTCAAAACAATGTTTAAAACAAATCAATTACAGGACAGGGGAAGGGCTCAGTGGAGCCAGGTGCCTACACGTGTCCACAGGCCATTCTCCAGGTGTAACCAGGGACTCTTGGTGCTGGCAGGTCTGAGTCACCCTCATCAAACCTGAGCTGATGGCACATCAGCTGATGGTGACTGCAGGCTGGTGGCGAGTAATGAACGGTTCCAGAACCAAGCGCGGGAGGCCGGACTCTTCAACCTTTTTTGATGGCGTCTGGCCACAGCAAGGAAGTGTCGTGAAAGTGTTGGGTGGTGACGGGCAACAGGGAATGGAGGAGAGAGAAAGCAGCACCCCTTAGTAAAGGTGGGGGAAGAGACGGGGAAGCCCTGAACTCCTCACCCAAGGCCCACTGCAGAGGGAACAGAGGGTTACAGTCGATGCCTTGGCCAAGGGTGGGAGTGGAGAAGGGTGGGGGCAGGATGATGGCTTGGAAGAGGGTGTCACTTAAGACTTAAGAAAGCAGGGGTACAGGCCAAGGACCCCCAAACCCAGCAGTAGTGCCACAGGCTGCTACCTGAAGCCTTCCCACATACTCTAAGGGGCCACCACGCAGGGGCCTGTGGCGGGAGGGGAGGGGAGGGCAGGGCAGGGGGGAAGGCAGACCCAGGCCCTATAACCAGCAGCAAGGTGATTGTGTGACATGTCTGTTCAGTTGTGTTAGATGTGCCCCACCGCTCCTGATCCTGATTCAAATATACCTTCTCAATTCCAGAAGTTCAACTACATGGACAGTGGTTACACTAGACAGGATGATCTGTTACATAGCACAACTTACAGATTGCAAATGGACAAAACAAGTTAGGATTACCTACGGCATCTTGGGATCAACTGCCTTTGAGTCGGAGCTTCCTTTCCAGAACTCTGAGGTCTATGAGACGTATGTTGTCGGAGACCATGAGCAGCATAACAGCCATCTTGTATGAGAAGCCATCTTGGACTCAAAAGGCCTTAGGATCAGAATTGCCCCAGCTACAAGCCCTGGCTGCAGGCGATCACTTTATCTACCTATTGGATCAGAGTTGCCCCAGCTACAAGCCCTGGCTGCAGGCGATTACTTTATCTGCCTATCGGAATGTAACAACAGACCTTCCCATGACCCCTGGGATTAAGAGTCCCATGATCTAACCTTATCAATCAGAACATCTTGTAATCCTGGGTCAGTGACCCCTGGGATTAAGAGTCCCATGATCAAACCTTATCAATCAGAAAGTCTTGTGACCCTGGGTCAGTTTCTGGTTTACCTTCCTCCTGCCTCCCCTATATAAACCTCTGTGTGAAAAATAAAAATTTGAGACTTTGACCATATATTAGGCTTAGTCTCCTTCTTTGTGTCTGTTTGTCTCTCTCATCCAGGTTAATCTCCCCTCGGGCCCTTGGTGAACCCCCGCTGGTCGGGGCAGTATGTGGAAAATGCACTACTGTGAGGAATACAGGCTGCTTAGAGTGGATGGAGGGGGACACCTGGGGCTCTGGGAGATGAGATGCTATGACACTGTCTTTCCTGAGGCCGAGGGAGTTTCCTGTTCTCTTTAGACATCACGAGTTGCCGCAGCTCATGCAAGATGACCTTGATGCTCTGAGTTCCACCGCTTGGCTAGCACCAACGTGGCTCTTGGGTCCACCACTCCATTGGAACTGTTCCCTCCATTCATATTAATTTTTGCTACAAATCTTACAAAGGGGGTGGTGCTTCAGGGTATTTAGGTCCACATTTGATTTTAAGGCTGTATATTCGGTTTTCATAAATTGTTCTTGGAGGCCCAATTATCATCCCTGCCCATCTGGTAAGAATCATGTCTTCGTCTCCTTCCAGATCCCAGCTAACTGTGCCGTCTCCTACTCCTTTCTGGCCTTCTTCCCATTTTCCCAGCAGTCGGAAATTGTGAGGGACTTTTCCTGCCGAGCCCGTGGTGGCTGCCATCTTGCGTCGCTTGCAAACATGTCTTAAACACACACCACAGCACACACATGCCATGCAGACACTGCAGTCAGGGTCGACCTCAAAGACACTGAAATGAGCTCCAAATTTGATCTTCCATTTTTGTTTTTCACTATGTAGCCCAGGCTGGTCTCAAACCCATGGGGATCCTCCGGCTCAGTCTCCAGAGTGCTGGGATTACAGCCAAATTGCTATGTTGCAGAGGCTGACCTTCAACTTCTTATCCTCCCTCCTCTACTTCCCAAGTGCTGGAAGTATAGGCATGCACCACCCCATTAGTTCACTTGGGATCAAACCCAGGGCTTACTGCCTGCTAGGCAAGCACTCTACCACATCCATAACCCTCAAATTTCTGTCTTTACCATAATTGGACTGAAGGCCTTCTCTACGGGAGGGAATACATACCTGGTACTGAAAAACCTAAGTAAAAGTCTATGGTAGGTGAGGTCATGAGCCTTAGGGTTATAAGCCTGCTCTTGTCTGACTAAATGTATATATTATTCCCACCAAGCTGCCCTGAAAGCACTACACTTAATGTTCATATTCACATATTAACGCTACTCTCACTTCTGGTTAGAGAAGCTTCTCTTTTCAGATGGCAATGACCACTGGGATGACCCAAAAGGCAACATAGTGCTGAGAAGAAGGGATGGAGGAGTGCCCAGCACTGAAACACCTCTGTTACACCCTCCAAGGCTCAGGGACCATTGCGGAAGAGGGGATGGATAGAATGGAAGAGCCAAAGGAAGGGTATGACCTCTTACGATGCAACTGCCCAGATAGAAATTGGCCTCGATATCCATGACCTTGCAGTGCCTAGCAATACCTTCACAAGACCCTCAAAATAGAAGAAAAAGATGATGACATCAAATTAAAAGAGAGACTAATGGAGAGAGGGAGGGGATATGATGGAGACTGGAGTTCTAAAGTGGAGTGGGGGGAGGGGAGGGGAGTATCAGGTGGGTTTTTTTGTATGTAAGTATAAAAGTTGTCAATAAAAAATAATAATTAAAAAAATTTCTGTCTTTAATTCTTCTCTTCCAAGTACCGTTTTGCACAAAATCACATCCAACAAAATTGAACGTATAATGCAGTCTTAAGAGACTATTTTTTTAAGTGTCAGTGTGTATGAAATAGTTGCATGCCACAGGGGAAAAGAATATCCCTACGTCACTGTCCCAGTGATAGAGGAGGATGCGTAGCCTGCCCTACTCCAGGCGAGGGTTTCAAAATTTCATATTCCAACCAGAGAGCTGCTCATGTCCCCGGGACAGCAGAGCTGAAATGAAGAGGACCTTTGAGGTGAGCAGTATGTGGCTGATGCTGTACATAGAGCCTTGGGTTCCGACATGGACCCTGTGAAGTCTCTTCCCAAACTGTCAGTGGGCTCAGCCATGGACTTGCTTTGGCTCACGGGACGTCTGCAAATGTGACGTAAGGACCGACTCGGTAAGTGCTGAGTGGGTCTTTCTCCTTTTCGATGTTGAAGAAGTTACACAGGAGAGAGTAAGAACAGCGCAGCCTCATTCCAGACAAGTGCAGGAGGCTGTCTTGGACTACCCAGCCCCAGCTGAGCTGCCAGAGAGACTGTGTGTGAACACCAGGCAGGCAGCAGCTCACTGCCCGGCTGATCCCAGCTCAGTGGCAGAACTGTGAATACGTAAGTGGTGGTTGGTGTAAGCCACTACCTTTTATTTTTATTCACTTAATTTTTTGCTAGCCTGTGTGCATGTATGTGTGTAAGGTGGTTGTGTGTGTGGTGTCTGCATGTCTATCCTCTTGCAGCACCCCGCATGACCTTATCTGCACTGGGACAAGTGTGCTTACAGAATGCCGGTCTCCCATTCCATTGTTTTTCCATTGCTTCTTGACCCGGAATCTCTTACTGAGACCAGAGTGTGCTATCCCTGCCCCCACACCCTCCACATGTCAACCCGCTCCCCACAAGCCCGGGTGATCCCCCTTGCCCCACTCCCCTTTGCAGGACTGGGGTTGCAAGCATACATGGTTGCATCCAGCTGTGTATGCAGGTTCTGAGGATTTGAACTCGGGTGGTCTCAGGCCCCCTCAGGCCCTCATCCTTGTACAGAATGCACATTTAACCACTGAGCCATTTCCCAGCCCTAAGCCACTAACTTGCAATATAACTTGCTTGCAATATAGCTACAGATAACTGAACTAGACCCCAACATGTTCCTTTCAGACAATCGGGAAAGACATGTTATACACAGTGGCCAAATTCACAAGGCCAGCACCATAAAAATCCAGAATCTTCCTATGGTGACACCAATGCCCTCTTTCCGTTACCTCCAGCAGTCACATCACAGTACACAAAGGGTCTCAACACCACGTAACATTCACAATCTACACACACATTTCCCTTTGGTCCTCATCCTAAGCGGAGGAGGAGGGGGAAGAAGGTGTTGGAGATTTTCTATCAGAATTTTAAACAAAACTGAAGAAAAGAGGATGCTTTCTACAAGCGTTGGTTTGCATTAAAGAAGCCTGACTCCCAGCTTTTCTGCTTTCTAGATGTTCTGCAGTGGGAAATCAATCCACTGACCATCCTATAATGGCCTCAATCTGAAAGGACTAAGGCATGAATTCTTACTGGAGTTAGGTGTGGAAAGGCTCAGTTTTTCTTCCTTTCTTCCTCCCTCCCTCCCTTCCTTCCTTTCTTCCTTCCTTCCTTTCTCCCTCCCTCCCTCCCTTCTTTCTTCTTTCTTTCTTTCTTTCTTTCTTTCTTTCTTTCTCTCTTTCTTCTTTTCTTTCTTTCTTTCTTTCTCTCTCTCTTTCTTCTTTTCTTTCTTTCTTTCTTTCTTTCTTTCTTCTTTTCTTTCTTTCTTTCTTTCTTTCTTTCTTTTTCTCTCTCTCTCTCTCCCTTCCTTCCTTCCTTCCTTTCTTTTTCTTTCTCTCTTTTTTCTTTCCTTCTTTCTTTCTCTCTTTCTCTCTCTCTCTCTCTCTCTCTTTCTCTCTTCTCTCTCTCTTTCTTCTTTCTCTTTCCTTCCTTCCTCTCCTTCCTTCTTTCTTTCTTTCTTTCTTTCTTTCTTTCTTTCTTTCTTTCTTTCTTTCTTTCTTTCTTTCTTTCTTTTTTGTGTGTGTATGCCAGGGCACACATGTGGAGGTGAGAGGACAACCTCAAGTTTTGGTCCTCCCCGTTCCCTTTGTTCTGAGACGAGGTGTCTTGTTCGCCGCTGCATTTACCAGGCTAGCTGGCCTGTGAGCTTCTCCCGCCTCCACCCCATTTGATGTGGAAGGGACGATAGATGTTCGCTCCTGTGTCTGGCATTACCTGAGTTCTGGGAATCTGAACTCAGATTGTGCTTGCAGAGCAAGTGACTTTAACTACGGCCCCATCCCCAGTCTCTCAATTTTCATTTATTGTCTATCTCCGAGCACCAAGAGTCCCCAGCTTGACATCTCATGAGACATGCAGCACCAAATCACATACTCTAAGCATGCTTTGGGGGTGGGTTTCATGGGACACTAAGAAATTTAGACAATCTTAGGTCTCAAAGAATTCCCAAGCTAAATGAAAAGATTCAGAAAGATCTCAGCTTTAGAAAAAAAATCCTATCCATAGAGTTTATATCACCTTAAGCAATTGTGGTCCTACTGGCTGTTAAATTGTACAAATACTTCCCTATTGCCTCAAATGTGCAGAGAGATTCCACCCCTTTTCCCAGTGTCCCCAGCCCCTCCTCAGAATCAGATCTCTCCCAAATTCACCAGGATTAGTGACAGAAGAATAAATGCTTTGTACTATGGGCCACTTCCAGGACCACCCACCCCATCAGAGCCCTGTCTATTTTTGTTGGCCAGTGATCAACAAATAAGGATGGTTAAACATTCTGGAATTGCCATACAGGCAAGGCAGTAGAGTTGAGTTTCTAAGTAAGTGGCAGACACAGGTGGTAAGTGGTGTTGAGGGTTGGAAAAGGTGTGCCCTATATTCCATCGCTCCGATTGAGGGAAGGGTTGGGGCTTTCTGGAGGGGTTGATGGATTACAGGGAAGGGTGGGGTACTTGGCATGCCCAGCCCATGAAACACAATCAGCATACTATGAGTACCAGCCAAGAGTGGCCCAGTGCTTTACAACTGGGAGAGAGTTTGGGTCTTTATAAGCTAAACCCGGGCTATCTCCAAAACAGAGGAAAGTTATTTTCTAAAAGAAAGAACTCAATGGGACATAGTGGTAGGGTGGACAAGATTTACTCTTAGGAGAGAATTTTATGAGGAAACTGCAGTTGACACTTGAAAAGGAAGAACTGAGCCATTGATTAAAAGTGCACAGTTCTTCCATGAACACACACCCAAGAGAGTGGATCTTGTAGGGACTTTTTGTAGAACAATAGACTTTAAGTTGCAGAACCATACCATTCATATTTTTGCCATTTATGACTCACATTTTTCAATACCAGGAATACTAAACACTCACAATGCAAGATAAACATAGTTTATGCTAACACCATCACACCAACAAATAGTTCCATTTTTCATTGTTCATCTCTGTGATTCACACGTCATCATCCTTGTGATTCCACACAGGTGACAATACTTTCTCCCACAGCATCTCATCCTCTTGGGGTAGTCTCAAATGTGACTCTTGCTCAAATTTGTAAAAGCACCAAAATGAATTATTTGCTGGAGACCTTGGCTCAGCACATTGCTGGGCATCCAGCAGGATCCCACTATGTGATTCCTGATATGAATGCCTTGGAAGTCCAGAGTAGAACTGATGAACTGTCCTCTGAATGTTTATATGTATGCCCATAAGTTAGTGCTGCCTCCTCTCGGGACAGAGAAGCTTCTTTTTGTAGTTGGTGGTGAACACTGGGGAGTCTGAAAGCTCATCAAAGTACTGAGCATAAGTGACTTCTGAGTGCTCATTGCTAAATGAGACGTCTGTACTATACCCTTCAAAGCCCAGGGAACATTGCAGAAAAGGCAGCAGAGGGAATGTAAGAGCTGGAGGATGAGGAATTGCTGACGGAATGCTGTCTTCTGGACAGGAAGTGGGCATTGCATTTATGACCTCATAGTGACAACCGTCACTTGCTGCACAAGACCTGCACAATATTGGGCCCGTCAAAATTCAGACATGGATGGTGGAGGAGGGCAGAAGTGAAAAGGCATCAGGTATCTTCTATGGACTAGTTAGATATAGAAAGGTGTTCAGTGAAGGGGGAAGAGGGGACAAGAAAAGGTGATTGGAGGGGTTTGTGATCAAAATGCACTATGTACATGTAAGAAAGTTATCCAAAAAAAGCCCTAAAGTTGGGCTGCAGAGATGGCTTAGCAGTTAAGGCGCTTTCCTGCAAAGCCTAATGGACCTGACTTCTATTCCCCAGTTCCCACATAAAGCCACATGCACAAAGTGGTGCATGCATCTGGAGTTCATGTACAGCAGCTGAAGGCCCTGGCTCCCCTATTCTCTCTGCCTGCTTCTCTCTTCTCTATCTTTCTCCGCCTGAAATAAATAAATATATTCTAAATGTTTAAAAATTATATTCTAGGGGGAAAAAGAGTAGAACTGAGCACAGAATTTCAAACCATAGTTCAAGACTGTTTTGGATTTATTAGTCGGGTTACCCACTGCATACTAAAGCTTATCCTGTAGAGAATCCAAACTGCTGGAGGCAGGCTAATGAGCAGTGGGATTAGTGGTCCTCAGTGGGAAGAGTCCCTCCTCCTTACTGTCCACACAGCCTTGTGCTAATTGGTGGGGCAGGAGGAGGAATTCCACTCTTGGTAATGAAGGAAGGCTCAATGCGCCCTTGCTCATTTCTGATCTGGGTTCTCCGTTATCATGGTCATCTGTCTGTACCCTAAAGTGGGGAGCAAAGTGTGAAGATTATTTTATCAGAAATACACACAGCTCAGGTGACCCGGAGCCATATCCCCAGCTCCAGATTCTGTCTTCCTGAAATTCATTGTGTCCATGTATAAGCTCTCTCCTCTCCAACTTTATGTACCAGTCACAAGTAATATACCAAACTCTACACTCAATGAAACAGACAGACACGAATGCCCAGCAGAAAAGGGCTTTCCTTCGAAGATCTCAGGCCTTCATGCAGAGCTGACATCTCAAAGCCTTCCCATTCCTGAGACTGAAGTGACTCAACTGCCCTAGAATGGCTTTGTGTATAGGTTTGAACTGCCAGGGTCCGCTGTGATGAGCTAACCTTTACGACCCTCCATTCCTATGTTGAGGTTCTCAACCTCAGCACCTCAGAAGATGACGATCCGCAGACTGTCTTTTCACTCAGTGTGCACAGAAATGGGTTTCATGACCATATTTTCATACATGTATATAATTCTCCTTTGCCCATAATTGCTCTGCCTCCAGGATCAAGTTAAAATGAGGTTGTATGTGTGGGCCCTAACCCAGTACGAGAGATGTCTTTATGAGAAGAACATCCTCTCTCTCTCTCTCTCTCACACACACACATACACACATGCACGCATGCACACGCACCAGAGGCCATGTGAAAACATGGAAAGGACAACCACGGCAGATAGGGAAAGAGGCCTCGGAAGAAACCTGCCCTGCAACACCTTGACCTATAAGAAAATAAATGTCTGCTGGAGAAGCCCAGCTGTCTATGGCACTTTGTCACAACCGCCAGGGCTGTGGATCGACTTACCACGCCAGCCACATCAGAACCCCCCTCCCCAGTGGGTCTGGGTGACTAAGTGCCCTCTCATTATGTCCTAAAAGGGCTTCTCTCCCCTCACTTGAGAAGCCGGGGGAGCTACAACCTGTCTGCCTTTCTCTTCGTTTCTCCCCAGTGTCCAGAAGGCTTGCCTGCTGTGAATGGTGTTGCTGTGATTGTTTATATGTGTCACTTCTTGCTCTTGGGGTTGGACAGTCCTGTAGAAGCAGAGCAAGGCAAAAGGCAGCGGCTGCACTGGGATTCACTGGGCCACTCTGGGGCCTCTGAGGCCCTGTCCCTGTGGGTTTTCTCTCTCTTCTAGCAAGTCCTGGGTCTGAGGGACGCACCCGTCTTTACTGTGTGTGCGCTTGAAAGGAACGGATGAAAGCTGCTGCTTGAGCAGGCCTAATTGAGAGAATTGCAGTTTAGAGGTACGGGCTGGGTCTAACAAGGACGAGGGGGAGGAGCAGGGTGCAGAGGAGGGGGATGGAGCAGGAGGAGAGGGCTCTTTTTATGAAAATATGGGCCTCCCCACTGTCTTTCCTTTTCAGCTGCTGCCTCGCAGATGGACCCTTTAATTGAATTTTCCTACAGGCCTGGGGGAGGGAGTCACTCCAGGCCCAAGAGCAATTGAAGGGAATCGGGTGATTTGGTTGCTTCATCAGGAGCTGAGGGCCAGGTGGGTGGTTGTCAGTTTCAGCATTTGTAATATTCCGCCTGCATGTCTGTTCTACCTGCCCAGTCAGCTGAAGAGTTGTCTCCCTTTAAAACTCCCCGCTCAGGGTTTCTTTGCGACCTTCTGGCCTTAGTTCTGGAGATTAGCATGAAGGGAGATGAATTGGGAAGGTCAGGGTTGGTTGAATTTCACTGGATCCATCCACCATGTGAATCTATCACGCGGCTAGGCTGGTGGAATCCCCAGAAGGAGAAGGAGAGAGTGAAAAGTACAATGGCTTTGAAGATCTCGTGTCCAACCAGGAAGAACACTCATGAAATAAAAGCAAATTGCAGAGAGCCAGGCCAGAGACCAGCTGATAAACAAAACCAAGGGAGGGAAAGAGGAACCAGTGCAGAGCTCCAAACTCAGTATGGTGAGGGGCAAAATGTACGCAAGGCAGTCACGACAAGTCCCCCAAGGCTGGAGGAGTTCGGGGATACTCTGACCCACGATCGCGTCCTTTCTGCCCCTTGGTGGGCCTGTCTTGAGAGCCCACCCCTGCCACAGGCTTCCAGCACAGACTCCATCAACAGTTTTTCGGAGACCAGTCCCTGCCACCTACTGTACCTTGCCTCGTCTATTTGAAAAAACGAAAACAAACCCTCTTCAATGCATGTATTGATTCATAAGCAGTGAGAGCCCTGGGTTGGTGGGCACAGCCAGCAGGCCATCTGGGAAAGGAGGAAAGTGTCCAGTTCCTCCTTGCTTGTCCAGAGAGGATCCAGGGATCACCTAGCAAGAACCAGTCTTCACATAGCAATACTTGAAACCCGCTGCTGATGAGAAGTTACCGGGTCTTGATCTGTATGTACTACTGTGTTAAGAATTTCACATATTTGCTGAGATGGTATATCAAAACAGGGTACCTCAATCTTAGCACGGCTCATAGTTTGTGCCAGATAATTCCTTCTTGTAGGAAGCAATCCTGTGTACTGTTAAGACGCCAAGCAGCATCCTGGGCTCCACTGCCTGAGATGTCAGTTCCATCTCATCTTGTCTCAAAAATATCACATGCTAAATGCCTCCTGGGTGACCAACTGCCCATGTGAGATCTGCTTCCTGTCTCCAAGTTGAAAATGCACACTTTGGGACCACTGCCTGGAGTCCTGGAATGGTACTGCATCTAAAAGCAGCCACCCCCTCCCCACCCTTGAGTCTGGTCCTTCTGGTCCACGCTGTACTTGTTTGCAGTTCTGGGTAACAGCACTGACTCTCCACATGTCATCATATGAACCCCACTAATGAAGGATTGAAACAGAACTGATTACTCCTGAGCCCCTGGGCCCTGGGTCTCCTGGGTTGCGTCAGGTGGCAGTAAATAGCTACCAGTGGACATGAAACCCAGTGAGAACCCTTTCAAGTCCTGCCTGGCCACTAATTAGATGCATAGTCTTCAGGCAAGAGAGATGGCTTAGCCGTTAAGGCACTTGCCTATGAAACCTAAGGACCCAGGTTCGATTCCTCAATTCCCACGTAAGCCAGATGCACAAGGTAGAGCTGGAGTCCATTTGCAGTGGCTAGAGGCCCTGGTGTGCTCATTCTGTCTCTCAAATAAATAAAAATATAAATAAATATAAATTCTCGGAGGCTCAGCATTCCTATCTGTAAAACTGGAATAATAGCACTTCTGACACAAGGGTTCTTAGCAGAATTAAGATGTTAAACATGGATTTCCTAGCAGGTTTGATGAATTGGAGTTTGTTCTGTCCCCTCCTTGCCTCACCAAGACAAAGGGGATCTTGCCTGGAATGAACCCAGGGACCGCCATGCAGTGAATTTCATCAAACAGGCGTGTTATGAAAGGCTGGTTGTATTTCCTCCCACGCAGTAATGTTTGGATTTGGTATAATCCAACCTCTTTGTGAATCTCCAAGTAATCTCACTGTGACCATTTACACAGACCTGTGGGATCAAGACTGCCGTTTGAGTGCTCATGAAAAAAAAAAAAAAAGGCGTGGGCTTCTCTGCAGGTGTCTGCTCCCCATAAGCTTGTCAGCCCTGGCTTTTCAGAGCCCAGCTCATCTGTCAGGTGTACAGGTGTGCCCGGGCTCAGTTTACACCCTGGAGTCAAGGTCATGGTTGCTGAGGTGGAGGAGTTTTCCCCAGGGATGGACTCTTTTATCAACCCGAGTAACAGCCTCATGCATGGGGTGGAGGGGGGGGGGGGGGGAGCCCATGGAGGGTGATGAAAAGGATTTTTTGGTGTGTTTTTATTTTTTCTACCTTGCACCTGAAAACCAAGAGCCAGATCTACTATGTGGAAGATCTAACTGTTCCTTTCCTTGGGAAGATCCCAATTGTGAGACTTCATGTTTTAAAGGTAAAACCAAATGAGCAAGCCCAGGTGATTCCAGAGAGGGAGAGGAGAGGACAGGGAGAGAGAGAGAGAGAGAGAGAGAGAGAGAGACTAAACTGCAATACATGAAGATGGAGGTCCAATTTGCAAACCCCTCTAATGGTTGCAATAACAATTGGGAAAAAATCATTTTGATGGAAGGAAGAGGAAGCTTTTGGGTGAAATGGAGTTGGAGGGTAATTCAGACTTCATTTATTCACTTCCTTATTCTTTCTTTGAGTCTGCAGGGCCCCTAGAATAGTAACTATAAAATGTTCCTCCTATAGCAGCTTACTTCTGCTGTGGTTGGGGAGGAACAATTACCAGAGGAAGTGCAGCCAGCCTTAGGAGTTATGCCTCTCGCTGGTGTCACTGGAATAAGTCATTTGAGCAGTCTGCCCAAGAGCCACAGAGGAAGAGTTTGGTCGCCAGCCTGCTGAGACCCAGCTGTGCTGGGGGAAGGGTTGGCTGTGGAAAGTTTGTGAAATGATTTAAGCGTCAACTCAGCTGGGCTAATGAGGACAGGACTTAACGCAGCCATGCGACAACATCACTCATGTTGCAGAAAAATGCCTCTTAGGGCTGGCGGCTGGTGAAATACACCCAGATTTGAGAGTTTGAAAGTGACGAGGTTTGTGCTTCTCTGAGAAATGCTACAAGCACCTGGAACCCATTTGAACGCGGTGTATTAATTGAAAGCACACACGCTAGCATCGCCCTGGCTTTCGCATCGTAACTAGTTTACCAGCTAAGGGGGAGCCAATCTTACTCTGTACCTCAGTTTCTCCATCTGTACCATAGGGGGCATAATGACCCCTGTGTGAGTCTCCACGCATAGTCAACTATTGTAAACCGACATTTATTTTCTTCTAGTTCTGAAAGACAGAAGTCTGAAGTCAAGTGCCAGGAGCGCCAAGCTTCTCCGGAGCCTCCAGGGAAGATTCCTTCTTTGTCCCCTCTAGCAGCTAGTGATGGTGGGTTACCCTTGTGATGGCGTCTAGTGACGGCAGCTCCCTCCCTCCACCCTGCTCTGTCAGCACAGGGGTCTGGGGCCTTTTCACTCTTATGAGGACACCCCTTCGTGTTGGATTTAGAGCCCACCCTAATCCACAGGACTTGAACATAATTTAAGTAAATTACCTTTGTCAAGATCTAACCTCCAAATAAGGTCTCTTGGAGTTAGAATTTCAACATATCTCTTTTTGGGAGACACAACACAACCACCACAATACTCCATGGGGATGCTGTGGGAATTAAATAAACTGCTACGACAAAAGTTGACATCGGGGCCTGGCATATAGACTACTAATTGTCAATATTATTACGTCTAAACTTTCCAACAAGCTTCAACAGGAAAGGAGGAAACCTAGGCTAAAAGCTATGGGAGTTGCACTGAGGCCACCCAGCCAATGAATGACAGGCTTAGAGTGTCACATGGGTGCCTTTGACTCCAGAAGCCATGTATTTCCTTCTTAACTCACTGTTCAGGAGTGACCTGCTTTCTATGTTAAGTACAGAGTCCTCATAATATTAATTTTCTAGCCCTTGTTCTTCCACATCTACTGACCCCACACAAGTTATTCAACTTCTAGTTCCCTACTTTAGAGCCCCAAACGAAAATAGACTCAAGAACAGTAGTGTTGATTCTTGCACTGGACACGCATCTTAACTCCTGACTGTGCCGAGTTATCAGCATGCCAAAACCAACTGTGGGATGTTCTTGGCTCAGGTTTGCAAGGATGGGCATCTCTTCAATCCCAGCACTCAGGAGACTGAGGCAGGAGGAGCATGAGTTTGAGGCCAGCCATAGTCTCACAGCAAGACTAAGTGTCAATAAATACATAAATAAATAAATGAATAAAAAAAATAGGGCTGAAGAGATGGCTCGGCAGTTAAGGCACTTGCCTGCAAAGAGCAACATAGCAAGACTAAGTATCAATCAATCAATAAATAAATAAAAATAGGGCTGAAGAGACGGCTCAACAGTTAAGGTGCTTGCCTGCAAAGTCCAAAGACCTGAGTTCTATTCCCAATACCCACGTAAAGCCAGATGCACAAGGTGGCATATGTGTCTGCAGTTTGTTTGCAGCGGCTCGTGTCCCTGGCATACCCATTCTCTCTCTCTCTCTCAATCTCTCTTTCTAGTTGCTTTACTCTCTCAAATAAATAAACATTTAAAAAAATAAAAAAGACAAAAAAAGTTTTAGATGACTTATGTCCAAAATTAGCCATTTACAAACAAATGTACACTGGGTCTATTACTGGGCAGAGGTACCAGTCAGTCAATTCCTATTTTACAGATGAGAATATGTGGGCACAGGGAGGCTAAGATCACAGAGCTGGAAACAGACCAGAATGTGCCAGAACTGAGTGTGGATCTGAGTCGTCTGCCTTTAGGTGGTAGAGGCTAGGCCTCATGTCCTATGCTTTGTGGAGGAGAATTATTTCACCCTTCCTTGGATGGTAAGATTATGTTTAATGTTTTGACATCAGAGACAACATCCTTAGGCTAAATTGTGTGCACCCTAAATTATCTTTCCTGTAGGAGAGTTGTCAAAGTGCAGGCGTAGTTCAGGCTTTGGTACACAACATCAAATTGCAGGAATGGGGTAGGAATTCTCGCAGGTGAAGATGGGATTTTTTTCCATGGCGTGGGATGGGAAAGCGCTGGGGTAGGTCTGGAAAATGACAAACACTCCAGTCTGAATGGAACGCTAAGTGCTTGAGGACGAGAGAGAATGAATAGCTGCCTCTCTCTCCAGCGATCTGCATCCAGCTCGCAGAGCAATTGGAACGCCACGCTGCAGAACTCAGACTTGGCCAAGCAGCACTCAAACACCAGCAAATGTGTTTGAACCTGGGAGAGAAATGATCGGATTCTGTCGAAAATCACTTCCTCAAGAGAAAGTTCCTGTGTCTCCTGTAAGACTAGAAAACGTTCATCACATCTGCTTTAGTGGATGGGGGAGGGGCGGGGAGAGATGTCTTACTTGCTTGCTTGACATGGCACAGTCTTGAAAATTAACTGCTTTGCTGGGTGTGGTGGCGCACGCCTTTAATCCCAGCACTCGGGAGGCAGAGGTAGGAGGATTGTAGAGAGTTCGAGGCCACCCTGAGACTACATAGTTAATTCCAGGTCAGCCTGGACCAGAGTGAGACCCTACCTCACAAAAACAAAACAAAAAAACAACAACAACAACAAAAAATTAACTGCTTTGACTTGCAGGAAAGTATAGGAAATATATAAGGAATATTATGTTAATAGTGTATAACGGTTATATATGTAACACATGTATTTTATAAATGTGTAATGTATTTAATGCAATTATATACGGTAACATATAGTACATAATAATCAAAGAATCGTACAAGGAAAGCCAGTCTTTTGACTGGTATTTATTGACCTCATACACTTCTTTCATACTTCCGCTATGTATTATGTAAATATGCAGGAGTAATGCATAAATGGTAAAATCTCACGTAAGTAGAATTGTATGTGCCTTTGATTCTTAATGAATCGTGTCTATTTGTTCTTACTTTACTATTATTGATACATGTCAACTTGTTTTCACTGCGGTTCAGTCACCCAATACTGGAGTTCATTCATTCGGTTTCCTCTTTCTCTTGGGCATTTAGGTTGTTTTTGAAATATCTACTATTGAAAACCATGCCATCATGACACTTTCCCCATGTCTTCCTGTGTACAGGCCAAGTGCAAAGATGTTCGCAACTGGAGTCCCTCCTCTGAACCGCAGAAGGCTGGAGTGAGCCCTTTATGAGCTGCCTGTCCTAGACGCAGACACAAGGAGCTGATTCATGCACACTCCAAAGTGCTGGGGTGAACCTCCAAACCAGATGCAGTTTTATGGGAGGAAGGGATTTATTTCAGACTTACAGATCCAGGGGAAGATCCATTAATGGGAAGAAACTGGCTCACCTTCATAAATCCAAGAGAGAGAGAGAGAGAGAGAGAGAGAAAACTACCACCAGCCAGCAAACGCCAAAATAATAATAATAATAATAATAATAATAATAATAATAATAAAGCACCAAATTCACCAGAACTCAGACTTCTCTCCACATCTTTGGGCTGGAATCAGATCTGCCCCAAACACACCTTTGGGCTAGACCCCAGGACCCACCCCCAGTGACACCTCCTCCTATGAATTAGATTCAGTGGTACAAGGTCTGAGGGTATCTAAATACAGACAGTCTGTCTATCCTTAAGAGATTTGCAGTTTGGACAAGAGGCAACCCTTCTATTTAGTTACAAACCTATAAGCACCATCATAATTAGCTGCATGTCTTAGCCACACTGATGCCACTTCAGGGTCAAGAGGATAAGCTGTTTCTGCAGGTGGTTATCACGTGGTGGAATGGTAGGAGGCAAGCATCCTCCAGGGCCCCAGGGCCATGCACTGGCAGAACCCAATGTGGCCAGCTCAGGGTGTAGTCTTACCCTCCAGGTCCTTCTATCTGTCTGTACTCCTGGTTCTCTCACACCTCCATAAACAAGGCTTTCCGTTACCAACCCCAGTAACTGCTCCCTGCAACTGTGTGGAGAGACTGTCACACTATACTTGTCAGGCACTGCAGCATGGCCAGCCATGACAGCTGGTGGCATGAGGAGTCGACGTGTCGGCTTGTCTCTCCCTGCCAGGCTTCCTTGAATAATGCGGGGTCTTGCGCACACAAGAATGATGCGATCGCTCTTCTAACAGAGGGCTCCCAGTATCGCACCGCCTTCTAAGCAGCTGAGCTTTGACTTCACGCTGGTCTACTCACGCACTGCCAGACTGCTTCTTCCTGAGACCCAAGGAGCATATTTGCACTTGGTTGTAAGTGCAAACAGCCCCGGAGTCCTTATCAGGTGGCCATGGAGGCCCGAGGGCAATCTTAGGAATAGCATCCACTATTTTGTGACACCCCCCCTCCGATTACAAGCTTATACCATCATGTCCAGCATTTTTATGCAGATACTGGGAAATAAGGCAAGAACTTTATTGACTGAGCTGAGTGTCTTCCAAACTTCTTCTTCTCCTTCTTCTTCTTCTTCTTCCTCTTCTTCTTCTTCTTCTTTTTTCTCAAGGTAAGCTCTTGCTCTAGCCCAGGCTGACCTAAAACTCACTCTGTAGTCTCAGAGTGGCCTTGAACTTATGGCAATCCTCCTACCTTGTCCTCCTACGTGCTGAGACTAGAGGTATGTACCACCACGCCCGGCCCTTTCAAACATTTTGTTCCCATACATACAGCAGGAGTGCATTTCAGAGCTTGCCTTTCCAGTTCAAACATCTTTATTCATTTATAAACCGATATATATATATATATATATGTATGTATATGTATGTATATGTATATGTATATGTATGTATAAAATGTGCACTGTGAAAACATTGCTTTTAAAGCACAAAGAAAGTTCTCTTTTTGACATGACACAATGTACCAGCTTGCCCACTCCTGGGTGTTTATGCCCATAAATGTGCAGTCCTCTGGATACATGAGGAAACTAAGGTACATAAAGGTGAAATTATTTGCTCCGAGCTAGTTCACTGAGGCAACGCACTGCATCCTGAAGAGGGTGTGACCCCAGGATTCACCTATGTGAGCTCACTGCTTCCCAAAAAGGAGTGTGACCCCACGCTTCACTCACCCACGCTGTGCATAACCCCCATGAAATTAACACACTTTCTCTGGCTTATCTCTCATTGGAAGCTCATTTTCTTTTGTAAATTTTTTTTCCCTAAACCACTTCTTTTTCTTATAATTTCTAAGAGCAGACCTAAGAGAGTGAATAAGGGCTTCCTTCCCATAACGATGTGAGAAATAATAGAGTAAGATCGTATGTCACAGATGAAAATGCTATATTTATGCCTCATTGTAATCCATTCATTGCTTTATGGATCCAGAGTCCCCTTGGGAGTGTCACAAATCCACATAATGTTCCTGAGTGCAGGATTTGGCATTTGGATCTCTGATTTAGCTGTCAGATATGTAAAATCACATGTCGCCAGACAACTCCCCGGGGACTCCACAGCTGCGCACGCAGAAGAGCGCAGCAAGTTATTCCAACAAGGCCGGCATTAATTTGCACCCAGATACCGTTCCTTTAGCTGCCCTTTGACTGCCAGACTAATTTTAAGCGTGGCTCAGAGGGCTCTGCGAGAGAGTACTGTAGCAAGTTCTTCCTGTGGACTTTTCCAAGACTGCTGGGAGGTGACTTTCAGAGGGATCACCTGGGAGCCAGGGGATGTACTTCCGTGACAAAACACTTGCCTAGCGTGCACAGAGCTCTGGTTCCATTCCAACGCTCACACACGCTCACACACAGTTGGGGACAAAAGTTATTCTAGGGTCTGTCATTGCACACACAGCTCTGAGAGACTGCTTCGTCTTCCTTGGTCTCCCAGATCCCTTGTTCATACAACCTCACTCTGCGAATCCCACTCACCAGACAAAGGCTAACTGGGTGATTCTGTCCCTGGACCATGGAGCAGCCAATCACAACAGCCTCTCCTAAGTACGTACTATTCCAGATCTATGTGTGATGAAAGAGATGAATGGCTGCCAAGCCCTTTTAACAGAAAAAATAAAATAAAAGAACTGGCAAATAAGTGATGATTTCCCTCAGCTCCAGGGTCCACCATGAGAAACTACTATTCTTCGGGAAGGGTGGGGGTCTCCACCTCTCCATTCCCTTCCAAACTCAGGGGAGGAAAAAGAAAGACTGAATCAGAAGACCTGGATTTCAGATCACCTCCCTGTGTCAGCCCGTAATGAAAACACTTGGCACATGGAGTCAATTGTACAGGTTCGTTCACTTCTCGGTGATTAGGCTGGATTTGTAAAATGGGAATGACCACAACTCCTACAAGATTGTCAGGAGACTTATTCTTAGAAATTGAACTGTGAATTAGAAGAGAAAGAGAGAAAGAAAAAAAAAAGAAAGACAGAAAGAATGAGAAAGAGAGGGGGGAGAAAGAAAGAGAAGAGAAAAGAAAAGAAAAAAGAAAAAGAGGCCAGGCATAATGGTACATGGTTATTAACACAGCACTTGGAAATCTGAGGCAGGAGGACTGCAAGTTCAAGGCCAGGGCTGGAAAGATGGCTTAGCAGTTAAGGCACCTGCCTGCTAAGCCTAAAGAACCTGGTTCCAATCTCCAGGTCCCACGTTTAGCCAGATGCAAAGTGACGCAAGGGTGCAATGCCGCACTTGCCCACAAGGGGGCGCACACATCTGGATTTTGTTCACAGCAGCTGAGAGACTGCTGGCGCGCCCATTCTCTATCTGTCTCCTTCTCCCTCTCTGTCCTCTCTATGTCTCTCTCCAAAAATAAATAAAATAAAATAACTTTAAAAAAAAAAAAAAAAAGAAAGAAAAGAAAAAGGCCAGCCTGGGATACATACAAGACCCTGTCAAAAGAAAGGAAGGGGTGGGGGATGCACATCGTACTGTTTGTGGTTTTTCCAGGCAGGCTCTCACTCCAGCCTAAGCTGACCTGACATCCAACTGTAAAGCCCCAGGTTGGCCTCAGACTCCTGGCAGTCCTCTTACCTCAGCCTCCTGAGCGCTGGGACCAAAGGCAGGCATCACCACCCCTGGCTAAGAATATGCATTTGAATCAACAAATTATTTTCAATCTTTAAAAGTGGACAGCTCTAAGCTGCAGCTTCCAAGAGGCTTCCTAGCTTGATGCAATTACCAGGATGACATGAAAAAAGTCATTGTGTCCTCATAAGTCCCCCCCCCCAAATTAAGGAACTATACTGCAGACTGACCTCAGACCAGTGAATGGTCACTGACCGGGACTCCATGTCTCCACCGCCTCCTGGCCCTTTGACCTCACCTCCTAATTCTGCCCACTTCCTCCATGGCCTGCTTGGTGTAGGTTAAGGCACAGGGTCACTAAATGCCTCAACTGACCAGAGGCCACACCTGTGCCTTTTCCTCTCGTGCCTTCTTTGTGAACTCCTTTCTCTTCCCCCTCAGCATTCCAAGCTCTCAGTCGTCCTTCCTCAAAAGAAAGCTGCCTCCCAAGGCCTCCTCTTTAAGGAGTAAATCATTCATCACGTGGCAAGGCTCAGACCCTCGCTCTGCTGCTCACAAAGCACATGACCGCCAGCAAGTTGCTTCTCCTTTATGAAATCAGGTTGTCACTTGTTGCTGAGGAACAATGGCCCCATTTTCAGAGGACCTCTGGAGAATCCAGGGCATGAGGTGTGTGAGGCAACTGTCGCAGAGTAGGCATCCAACGAACTGTGTATCTGTCCCTGGGGTCACTGCGTGTCACCTCAGCCAGGCCTTGTGGGTTTTAACTCCAATATATATATATATAAATATATGAATGTGTGTGTAAGCGTGTGAAGCGTGTGTGTGTCATGGTGCTCGTGTGGCAGTCAGAGGACACTTGTCACCTCCTTTGAGTGGGCTGTCTCGTTCTCATCACTGTTCACTGTTGTGTTTCCTCCAGGTTTACTGCCCTCCATCTCATGTCAGCATGCTGGCATGATAGAATCCCACCATGGTTTGCAGCTTTTACATGGGGTCTGGGGTGCAAATTCAAATCCTGCGCCTTGAGTAACGGGTACGTGAAGCACGGAGCCATCTCTCCAGTCCTGGAGTCTGTTTCTTGAATTTCAAAAAGCAAGCACGGATGATCAAAGAGCCCTTCTCTGGACCTCCGTGAAAAGGCCAACACCCTTCGTTGATAGCCCATGGCACTATGTTCCTTTCCAGTGTACATTTAGTGCCGGTTTCAAAGGCGTGTTTGTTGTGGCAGCCCTCTGATTAGCCCCGGCAACTTCACTGGCCTGTGTGTGTTCCGACGGGGCTTGGCTTGGCTCTGTTTCCATCAACCCCCCGCCAGGTGATGCCTCAGACACTGAGCAAATGAGTGAGTGGATGCAGAGGGCATATGCTAGGTGCTGGCAGAAGCCTGAGTGTAGACTATCTCGGGACCAGCTTCCAGGAATGTGAACCTTAGATAAGGGAGGAAGGGCCCTCCTTCCCTTCTTCTGCCTCCTCTGCCCATTCAGACGGAGCTTCAGTGTATCTCCCTGGTGAAAGATCTGTGCAGGGATCAATCCTCCATCTAGCACGCCCACCCTCAAGCTAAGAGAGACTCAGCCCACTTCTTCGAACGTTTGCTTGAGCAAGTCTTTGTCACTTACCTCCCTCACTCTCTCTCTCTCTCTCTCTTTTTTTTTTTTTTGGTTTTGCAAGGTAGGGTCTCACTCTGGCCCAGGCTGACCTGGAATTAACTATGTAGTCTCAGGGTGGCCTTGAACTCTTGGCGATCCTTCTACCTCTGCCTCCCGAGTGCTGGGATTAAAGGTGTGTGCCACCACGCCCGGCTTCTCTTTTTTTTTTTTTTTAAATCTTATTTATTTGCAAGCAAAGTGAGAAAGAGAGAGAGAGAGACTGAAAGAGAATGGGCATGCCAAGGCCTCCAACCACTGCAAACAAACTCCAGAAGCATGTACCACTTTGTGCCCTGGCTTTATGTAGGTACTGGGGAATCAAACCCAGGTTGTTAGGCTTTGCAGGCAAGGACCTTAACCACAGAGTCATCTCTCCAGCCCCATCCCTCACTCTCTTTAGCTTGGGGTTCCTGAGGCAATGTGTTGGCAGTGGAGTCTCGTGTAACAGCTGGGGTAATGGCTATCCTGGGCCATCTAGAAGAGTTTATCATAAAGTTTTATGGGGCTCAGCTCTTTTAAAGGGGAGGAGAATGAAAAGGTTACCCCAGGAAATGAGTTGCCAGTGTGGTGAAGATAAAAAGGAGTTGTGTCTCCAGCTCCAGGTAATGGAAGATGAAGAACCATTTCCGTTAGCATGACCCCTCCCCCACCACAACCTAATGTTTATAGGATCAGAATCATGCCAGCTTCCTCAGTATGAGGACAATGAGGCCAGCCTTCCCATGGGCCACCTTCCCCACGCACTCCATGCTGTCACTTCCTGTTCAGGTAAATAATAACGTTTTTAAATGTATAACTTTTAGGATTTTTTTTTTTGCAAACAGTATTGTTTGTTTTGATGAAAATGTGCACCACGCATGATCTATTGACATTTTAGAAATTAGTCTGTTCCGGTCTGTTACTGATGATTTTGTAGCTTTCTAGTCTGTATCTCTCCAACTGTAGTAAAAATAAAACTAACAAATATAACTCTGACACATCTCTGAACTCAGTCACTTTCTTCTTTGGGACTCACTTTTAGAAATGAAATTATGAGGCCCAAAGGGATTTTGATACAAGGAAGCAGTCTTCTAGCAAATGTGTGGGGCTTTCCGGGCCCGTTGTGCATCCCACCCTCCTCCCTCCAGGCAGTACCATTTGCTGTGGTTTCAATGTGTCCCCCAAATCATGTGATGGAAACTTAACCCTCAGTGCCGTAGTGCTGGGAGAGAATTTAGTCCCAAGGGCTCCACTCAAGGAGGGCTCGAGTCTGGGAGTCTCAGCTCCTGTTCACTCCACCTTGGGCCACAGGCTGATGCCGCACGACGTGGGACCATCTCTGTCTTCCCAGTGTGCATAACCAGGAGTTAGATAATTTCTCTTCGTCATAATTGACCCAGACCCCAGCAGTCTCTGACAGAAGTATCAAACGAACTGAGACATCATTCTTTTTTATCTTTGCCAATCAAATGGTTGAAAAACAGGAACTTGTATTTTTGTAATTGAATTTTGCTCTGGTAATTGTTTTGTAATTGAATCCTATAATTCAAAGGTTATCCATTGCCTAACGTGAGGCTTGACAAACACTTGGTATGCAATAAGTAGTCATTAATTTTTATGGGCTCGGTTAATTACCAAGCTGAGCTTCTACTTAGAAAGCTGAGAAATGAACTTGTGATATATTTCCAAGCAAAAGCATAGGGTGTTTTCCTCTGTGTTTTCCTGAGCCTCTGTTTGAATAAGAAACGATTTGAATATAAAATGTCCCTCACAGGCTCCTGCACTGAAAGCTTACCAGCCTCCTCCCTACATGTTCCTGCAGCCATGTTTTCCTACTCCCCCCCCCCGCCCACCCACCCTGACCCTGTGCTCAAAGCAATGGAGAAAGTGACCAGTGTGTTTCTGTCAGATATTTGCCATCGAAACAAAAGTCTGACTAACAAGCCTCCTTTTTTTTTTTTTTTTTTTTTTGCATCTGCTGGTATTTTTGTTTTATTAGAAAACATACTTTTAATTTATCTTTTCTTGTTATATGTGTCATGTGAGTTGCCTTAAATTCAAAGGCATGCTGAATGAGTGCATGAATGAGTCAGGAAAGAAGTCAGGGGCTGTTGGTGATGATGGTGACACCATGAGGTCTGCCCTCCTAAGCCCTGGAGATGGTGTCAGTCCTGGTGGCCTCTCTTGCTCCCAGGAAGAATCTAAGCATTTTGGGATGAATCTGGCATGGGGAGTCTTCGTTGTTAGTTTGGCTGAGTTCAGAATCACGTAGAAGATAGATACACTTCTAGGCACGTCTGTGATGATGTTTCCAGCGAGGTTTGGCTGAGGAGGGAAGACGCACCATCACGTGTGTGGCTCCATCACCTTGGCTGGACTCTCGGACTGAACAGAGAACAAAGGGAGCTGAGCATCAGCGTTCATCTCTCTCTGCTTCTCGACTGACTGTGGAGCATGTGAGCAGCCGCCTCACACTCCACCACCTTAACAGCTGCCATGCTTTCCAGCCGCCATGGACTGCGCACCCAAAGAAACCCTCCCTTAAGTTGCTTTTGTCAGGTGTTTTGTCATAGCAAAGAGAAAAATTTTACTTGGCACACAGGGAGTTTCTGTACGGCACCAGAAGATACAGTAAAAAGTCCTGTGGGGTGGTGGAAAGATGGCTCATAGTGTTTGTTTGCAAAGCCTGATGGCACAGGTTCAGTTCCCCAGTACCCACATACAGCCAGGTGCACAAAGTGGGGCACACATCTTGAGTTCATTTGCAGTGGCAAGAGGCCCCAGTAAGCCCATTCGTTCTTTCTCTATGTCTTTTTCTCTCTCTCTCCTTGCAAATCAATAAATAAAAATATTTTTTTTAATCCCTGGAGTCAGGCTGGAGAGATGGCTAAGCAGCTAAAGTGTTTGCCTGTGAAGACTAAGGACCCGGGTTCAATTCCCCAGCACTCACATAAACCAGATGCACAAGGTGGCACATGCATCTGGTATTTGTTTGCAGAGTCTGGAGGCCTTGGTGTACCCATTCTCTCTCTCACTCTCTCTCTTTCTGCCCCCCCCCTTTGAGCATGCACGTAAATAAATAAATAAATAAATAAATAAATAAATAAATAAATAAGTAAGATGTATTTTGAAAACTCCCTAGGGTCTTTGAGATGGATGTGGGCAGTGCTCACAAGACACGAGAAGGCATATTCCACAACAGAATTATGGACAGTGCAAGGAATGTCCCAAATAGGTATGACAGTGCTTTTCTCAGGTCTGTTCGGATACCCTAACCTGAGTGCTTTTCGGAAACCTGAGATGTGTGGCCATTAAGCGTCTCCCTAGGGAAACTTGGGCCCGATTAGTGATTATGAATGGATTCAGCCGAGTGTCCGGTGAAGTTGAGGTCTCCCCACCACCAGAAGTGTTGAGATAATAAACCTGACAGCGTTCCTGTGCAAGAGCTTCAGCATTGTATGACTAGGTACCGGCGCTGCTGTTTCATTACCTCACAATCTGTCGCTATTTCATGAGTCAATTCAGCTCCACAATTAAATGAGAAGAAAAAGAGTCAAACTGATTGCTTTACTTTTTTGTAAGAATTGATTGTCCAACTCGGACAAAAATGCTGATCCCATTTTGCATGTGGAGATAGTCAATTTAGAAGAATTGTTCCTGTGGCCTGAGCCCAGGGAGACAGAAATTAAATGTGACAGGGCAGCGCAGACCGGCACGTGGGAAAAGGTGAACGAGTCGCTGAAATCCTTAGAGTTTTTCCCTCTGGCTCCTCGGCACTTTACAATCTGGTGGCTATAGCTCAGTGGCGTCAGTTATTGACAGTTTAATAAACGTTATGTAAATATTTATAATTGGCGGTAATTCAGTGGTGTGGAAGCGCTGCCTCGCTCTGGCCGGGCTGGGGGAGGGGTGGCGCATGAGGCATGTTGGGTAACAGGTGCAGGACCAAGAATCAAAGTCTTGAACTCATTTTCTGGCCAAGAAAGTTACAAAGAGGAATCCCAAGAAGCCATGTTCTTCCCCGTAGGCTCTGCAGTTATGTCCAACCCGTGGTTGGTAAGCTGGATGCAGCCACTTGCCACTCAGAATAGATATGAATCATAAACTTACTTTAAACCTTATGAGTTTTTTTTGGGGGGGGTAATTTGATTGCCTAGTTGTCAAGTGTGAACTTTATTTTTTAAATACTGGACCAGCAGGCTTTGCAAGCAAATGCCTTTAACCACTGAGCAATCTTTCCAGTCCTCATGGGTGAACTTTATAGACAACAACATTGTGTCTCAAACAACAACATTGTTCTCAATATGAAAGAGTGGGTCATTTCTCTGAAAATTCCTAGCTCTCCCCACAAAAGCCTAGTCAGGTCTGGGGAGATGGCCCAGCTCAGTGGGTAAAAGTGCTTGCTGTCAAACATGAGGACTGGAGTTCAATCCTCAGCACCCACATAACAAAAAAGAATACCTGTCACCTCCACACTGAGCAGAGAGGAGAGAGGGGGCTCTCCGGGGCTCTCTGGTCAGCCAGCTAAACTGATCAAACCATGAGCTCCATGCTCAGTGAGAGATGGTCTCAGGGAAATGAGGCAGAAGAGTGAGAGAGGACGTCACTCTCTTCTGACCCTGCACACACATGTGTACAACACACACACACACACACAACAGGTGTCTCCCTTGCACATATGGGGACATTTGCAAGTTCATATCAGAACCAGGGGAAAGACCCAGAAATTATATATATATATATATATATATATATATATATATATATAGAGAGAGAGAGAGAGAGAGAGAGAGAGAGAGAGAGAGAGAGGCTTTTCAAGGTAGATTTTACTACATAGTCTGGAAGTCACTACATAGTCTCAGGGTGGCCTAGAACTCACGGTGACCTTCCTACCTCTGCCTCCCTAGTGTTGGGATTAAAGATGTACACCACTGTGCCTGGCCTGGGTGCATAGTGTATTTTTAAGTGGTCTTAGGCAATATGCAAAGATAGTGCCAAAGGACAGCCAGAATGCTCACAATGAGAGGGAAATAAAACCGAAATCAACAGAAAGAGTTGAAAGAAGAGCAGAAAGTCTTCACCTTTGACCTTTACAAATAACACGCGACTTGTCCAATGAAGGAAAAAGCCACATGGCACCTAAAAGAGAAGGATGTGAGGGGTCTGACCAATCATTAGTGACTGCAATGAGATCCCCAAAAATATTAAGAAGAAGGGGGCAAGCTTGTTGCTGAAACTCTATCGATAGGCAGCAGGATCTTTGGAACAACCAAAGGAATGAAGTATAAGGCTTGCATTCAAGGGGCTGAACCAGGACCCTGGGGCAGTACACAGTGATTCAGATGCCTCCCTGTGCTGGTTTGACGCAGGTGTCCCCATAAACTTAGGTGTTCTGAACACTCAGGTCCCCAGCTGATGGAGATTTGCTTCTGGAGGCAGTGTACTGTTGGGGGTGAGCTTATGGGTATTATAGCCAGTTTCCCTTGCCAGTGATTGGCACACTCTCCTGTTCTGTTGTCTACTGATGTTGGCCACCCTCTGCTCATGTGCCATCATTGTCCCCTGCCATCATGGAACTTCCCCTCAAGTCTGTAAGTCAAAATAAACCTTTTTTTTTTTTTTTGCATCTGCTGGTATTTTTGTTTTATTAGAAAACATACTTTTAATTTATCTTTTCTTGTTATATGTGTCATGTGAGTTGCCTTAAATTCAAAGGCATGCTGAATGAGTGCATGAATGAGTCAGGAAAGAAGTCAGGGGCTGTTGGTGATGATGGTGACACCATGAGGTCTGCCCTCCTAAGCCCTGGAGATGGTGTCAGTCCTGGTGGCCTCTCTTGCTCCCAGGAAGAATCTAAACATTTTGGGATGAATCTGGCATGGGGAGTCTTCGTTGTTAGTTTGGCTGAGTTCAGAATCACGTAGAAGATAGATACACTTCTAGGCACGTCTGTGATGATGTTTCCAGCGAGGTTTGGCTGAGGAGGGAAGACGCACCATCACGTGTGTGGCTCCATCACCTTGGCTGGACTCTCGGACTGAACAGAGAGAACAAAGGGAGCTGAGCATCAGCGTTCATCTCTCTCTGCTTCTCGACTGACTGTGGAGCATGTGAGCAGCCGCCTCACACTCCACCACCTTAACAGCTGCCATGCTTTCCAGCCGCCATGGACTGCGCACCCAAAGAAACCCTCCCTTAAGTTGCTTTTGTCAGGTGTTTTGTCATAGCAAAGAGAAAAATTTTACTTGGCACACAGGGAGTTTCTGTACGGCACCAGAAGATACAGTAAAAAGTCCTGTGGGGTGGTGGAAAGATGGCTCATAGTGTTTGTTTGCAAAGCCTGATGGCACAGGTTCAGTTCCCCAGTACCCACATACAGCCAGGTGCACAAAGTGGGGCACACATCTTGAGTTCATTTGCAGTGGCTAGAGGCCCCAGTAAGCCCATTCGTTCTTTCTCTATGTCTTTTTCTCTCTCTCTCCTTGCAAATCAATAAATAAAAATATTTTTTTAAACCCCTGGAGTCAGGCTAGAGAGATGGCTAAGCAGCTAAAGTGTTTGCCTGTGAAGACTAAGGACCCGAGTTCAATTCCCCAGCACTCACATAAACAAGATGCACAAGGTGGCACATGCATCTGGTATTTGCTTGCAGAGTCTGGAGGCCTTGGTGTACCCATTCTCTCTCTCACTCTCTCTCTTTCTGCCCCCTTCGAGCATAAATAAATAAATAAATAAATAAATAAATAAATAAGTAAGATGTATTTTGAAAACTCCCTAGGGTCTTTTGAGATGGATGTGGGCAGTGCTCACAAGACACGAGAAGGCATATTCCACAACAGAATTATGGACAGTGCAAGGAATGTCCCAAATAGGTATGACAGTGCTTTTCTCAGGTCTGTTCGGATACCCTAACCTGAGTGCTTTTCGGAAACCTGAGATGTGTGGCCATTAAGCGTCTCCCTAGGGAAACTTGGGCCCGATTAGTGATTATGAATGGATTCAGCCGAGTGTCCGGTGAAGTTGAGGTCTCCCCACCACCCGAAGTGTTGAGATAATAAACCTGACAGCGTTCCTGTGCAAGAGCTCCAGCATTGTATGACTAGGTACCGGCGCTACTGTTTCATTACCTCACAATCTGTCGCTATTTCATGAGTCAATTCAGCTCCACAATTAAATGAGAAGAAAAAGAGTCAAACTGATTGCTTTACTTTTTTGTAAGAATTGATTGTCCAACTCGGACAAAAATGCTGATCCCATTTTGCATGTGGAGATAGTCAATTTAGAAGAATTGTTCCTGTGGCCTGAGCCCAGGGAGACAGAAATTAAATGTGACAGGGCAGCGCAGACCGGCACGTGGGAAAAGGTGAACGAGTCGCTGAAATCCTTAGAGCTTTTCCCTCTGGCTCCTCGGCACTCTACAATCTGGTGGCTATAGCTCAGTGGCGTCAGTTATTGACAGTTTAATAAACGTTATGTAAATATTTATAATTGGTGGTAATTCAGTGGCGTGGAAGCACTGCCTCGCTCTGGCCGGGCTGGGGGAGGGGTGGCGCATGAGGCATGTTGGGTAACAGGTGCAGGACCAAGAATCAAAGTCTTGAACTCATTTTCTGGCCAAGAAAGTTACAAAGAGGAATCCCAAGAAGCCATGTTCTTCCCCGTAGGCTCTGCAGTTATGTCCAACCCGTGGTTGGTAAGCTGGATGCAGCCACTTGCCACTCAGAATAGATATGAATCATAAACTTACTTTAAACCTTATGAGTTTTTTTTTTTGGGGGTAATTTGATTGCCTAGTTGTCAAGTGTGAACTTTATTTTTAAATACTGGACCATCAGGCTTTGCAAGCAAATGCCTTTAACCACTGAGCAATCTTTCCAGTCCTCATGGGTGAACTTTATAGACAACAACATTGTGTCTCAAACAACAACATTGTTCTCAATATGAAAGAGTGGGTCATTTCTCTAAAAATTCCTAGCTCTCCCCACAAAAGCCTAGTCAGGTCTGGGGAGATGGCCCAGCTCAGTGGGTAAAAGTACTTGCTGTCAAACACGAGGACTGGAGTTCAATCCTCAGCACCCACATAACAAAAAAGAATACCTGTCACCTCCACACTGAGCAGAGAGGAGAGAGGGGGCTCTCCGGGGCTCTCTGGTCAGCCAGCTAAACTGATCAAACCATGAGCTCCATGCTCAGTGAGAGATAGTCTCAGGGAAATGAGGCAGAAGAGTGAGAGAGGACGTCACTCTCTTCTGACCCTGCACACACATGTGTACAACACACACACACACACACACACACAACAGGTGTCTCCCTTGCACATATGGGGACATTTGCAAGTTCATATCAGAACCAGGGGAAAGACCCAGAAATGATTATATATATATAGAGAGAGAGAGAGAGAGAGAGAGAGAGAGAGAGAGAGAGGCTTTTCAAGGTAGGTTTTACTACATAGTCTGGAAGTCACTACATAGTCTCAGGGTGGCCTAGAACTCACGGTGACCTTCCTACCTCTGCCTCCCTAGTGTTGGGATTAAAGATGTACACCACTGTGCCTGGCCTGGGTGCATAGTGTATTTTTAAGTGGTCTTAGACAATATGCAAAGATAGTGCCAAAGGACAGCCAGAATGCTCACAATGAGAGGGAAATAAAACCGAAATCAACAGAAAGAGTTGAAAGAAGAGCAGAAAGTCTTCACCTTTGACCTTTACAAATAACACGCGACTTGTCCAATGAAGGAAAAAGCCACATGGCACCTAAAAGAGAAGGATGTGAGGGGTCTGACCAATCATTAGTGACTGCAATGAGATCCCCAAAAATATTAAGAAGAAGGGGGCAAGCTTGTTGCTGAAACTCTATCGATAGGCAGCAAGATCTTTGGAACAACCAAAGGAATGAAGTATAAGGCTTGCATTCAAGGGGCTGAACCAGGACCCTGGGGGCAGTACACAGTGATTCAGATGCCTCCCTGTGCTGGTTTGACGCAGGTGTCCCCATAAACTTAGGTGTTCTGAACACTAGGTCCCCAGCTGATGGAGATTTGCTTCTGGAGGCAGTGTACTGTTGGGGGTGGGCTTATGGGTATTATAGCCAGTTTCCCCTTGCCAGTGATTGGCACACTCTCCTGTTCCTGTTGTCTACTGATGTTGGCCACCCTCTGCTCATGTGCCATCATTGTCCCCTGCCATCATGGAACTTCCCCTCAAGTCTGTAAGTCAAAATAAACCTTTTTTTTTTCCTACAAGCTATTCTTGGTCTGGTGATTTCTGCCAGCAATGCAAACCTGACTGCAACAGTAAAGTTGGCATCTAGAATGGGGTTGCGCCTGGACACCTGACTCTGTGACTTTGGTCTTTTGTGGCTGATTTTCAAGAGGAATATGGAAGTATTTAAAACTTTGGCCTAAGAGATGCCTTGCAGTGTGTAAGTACAGCTTGATGGACTATTCTGGTCCAAGTTGAAAGACCTGAATGCAGTAAGAATTACAGACTGTGAGGTTTGGCTTATGAGGGTGAGAAAGAGCTTTGCCTGGACTGGGCTAGAAGCAGTTTGTGTGAGAGGCTTGCTGTTAAGCCCATGTTCAGAGAAGTTGTGCAGGGTTGCACTGCATTGAAATGGACTGGTGTGAGAAGAAGGATATGGCACACAGAGAAAAAAAGCCATTATGTGAAACTGCTGCCCATTCAGCTGCAATTGAGAGATTACAACCATTGAAACTGGGCCAGCTGACTTGTATTGGGACAACAGAAAGAATGTAGGCTCTTTTGAAGGGGTCTGAATGCTCAAGGAGTGTCCCATTCTTCAAAGTCTGCTTTATTCCCCCCTGGATTAACAAATTGGCACCCTACCTGGTATTGTGGAGTATAAGAAATGCAGAAAAGAGAGGGTCATTGAATTTGTAACACGGTCTTGTGTTTTGGAAACAGCCATGGGCAGTGTGAAGCAGGTTTGCTGGATGCCTGCATGGAGACCCTATGGAGCCATGAGGATGAACCGTGGGTTGTAGTTGAGATCCAGTGGAGATGCGGGGACCACGAGATGGCTGCCAAGGAGAGCTGCTAGTCTCAGATTTAGTTTTTCAGGACTGTGAGTAGCCTAGCTGGAGGGGCAGAATTGGAACTCCAGAGACTTGTTGCTGGTTAGAATTATGGGACTTGGAGACTTGTCACTGGCTAGAGTTGCTAGACTTGGAACAGAGTTGGATGTTTGCCCTGTTTAAATCTTGTATTAGTTGAATATTTCTTTGCTATGCCCAATGCCATCTTTTGCAGTGTGTTTATTCTGTGCCATTATTTTGTTTTGTTTTGTATTATGGCTCAGTTAAAAGATCTTGGAAGGCTGGGCGTGGTGGCACACGCCTTTAATCCCAGCACTTGGGAGGCAGAGGTAGGAGGATTGCCATGAGTTCGAGGCCACCCTGAGAATACAGGGTGAATTCCAGGTCAGCCTGGGCTACAGTGAGACCCTACCTCGGAAAACCAAAAAAAAACAAAACAAAACAAAAAACAACAACAACAACAAAAAACAAGATCTTAGACTATGGGGATGTAACATCATTAGGATTGATAAAAAATATGGGTTCTTTTAAAGTTGGATTAATGCATTGCATTTTATATCATGTATGTTTATCAGTTTATGAGAGCCAGGGGCAGAATGTGGTGGTCTGATTCAGGTGTCCCCCATAAACTTAGATGTTCTGAACGCTAGGTCCCCAGCTGATGAAGATTTGAGAATTAATGCTTCCTGGAGGCAATGTCTTGCTGGGGGCGGGCTTATGGGTATTATAGCCAGTTTCCCCTTGCCAGTGTTTGGCACACTCTCCTGTTGTTCACCTTATGTTGGCCAGGAGGTGATGTCCACCCTCTGCTCATGCCATCAATGTCTTGAGTCTGTGGCCAAAATGGACTTTTCCCCCACAAGCTGCTCTTGGTCGGGTGATTTCTGCCAGCAATGCGAACCTGCCTGCAACACCCCCCATGATACTAAGTGATAAAGTGTCTTCAGTGCTGCCCAGAGCAACCATAACCAAGAGTGGCTCACCTCCCACCACACAATGGGAATCTCCTGTTCCCTTCTATGGATGTCTATGTTGGCCAGAAGGTGATGAGCAATCCCACTAAACCACTAGGGCTTGACAATTTGAACTCCAAGTGGGTGGCACTGTTTTGCCTCCAGGGCTTGCATTACTCTGCATACCGACTAGAAGTGTTTGGAAGAGCAGGGAACCAGTAGGCAAAAAAGGAGTCACTCTCTTGGTACTGTTGGTTGACCCAGATCAAGAGGAGTTGAGCAGAGCGGCCATGACACAGTGGCAGAGAGGAACAGATGTAGATTCAGGCAATTCACTTGGTGCCTCTCAGTCTTGCCTTGCTTGATTACAGGTATAAATAGAAAACCAAAGCTCAGCAATTCTGGCTTGAGAAGGTGCATTTGCCTGGGTACCCTGTCCAGTGTTACAGAGTGTGGCCCATTTTTTAGGCTATCTGTCAGGTGTACCAGTTTGAGTGGACAACCTAATCTTGGCCTCAGCCAGTGGCTTAGTAAAACCATGCTACAAGCCCTCAGCTATTTTTTAATTTTTTTTTATTTTTGAGAGAGAGAGAAAGGGGGAGAGAGAGAGAGAGAATGGGCATGTCAGGATCTTCAGCCTGCAGTGAATGAACTCCAGACACGTGTACCTCCTTGTGCACATGTGTGACATTGTGTCTGACTATGTGGGACCGAGAGATTTGAACATGAGTTCTTAGGCTTTCCAGGCAAGCGCCTTAACTACTAAGCCATCTCTCCAGCCCCCTTAGCCATCTTTGCTGACACAGAGCGTCTGTTAAAATCACTTTGGCCCTGGGCCTCCTTGTTGAACTAGCAGAGACTGTCCAATCTCTGTCACTACCTTATGCCCGCTCCTAGTCCTGATTGCCCCCATTTCCTTCCATGACTATCAGTTCTCAGTAAATATTTAGCCCTTCTAACTCTGCTCTAATGTCTGCTTTCTGGAAGTCAGCACAGGATTGAAGCCAGGTGATATAAATGGAGGTTCACTGTGCTAATTAAGGATATTTCTGAGCACTTTCACATGAAGAAGTTTCAGAGGAAAGACGATTGAGAAGGGGAAATAATGTCTTAAACATTACACATAGATGAGGCGAAATGAAAAGACCCAGATAAATCATGCTGTGATGGCCCACTCCTCGTGCTGTGCAAATCAGAAGGTATGACATTAAAACATGAAAATGGCTGAGGTGACGGGCAGTTTTCCTCTTTACTAGAAAGCAATTGAGCAGGGGGACCGGGAGAGAAAAGAGGTTATCCTCAGAGACATCTTATTTTATGCCAGTCAGCAAAGCATGAGTAACAAAGTGAATTAGAGATAATTTGAAAGGAATTCTTACAAGATAGGGCAATAAATATGACCTTGTTTCACCAAGCTTGAGAAGGGAGAGACACAAAATTGAAATATGTTGATGGAAGCACTGGCTCTATTCAAGACAAATAGGCCTGTTAAAAGAAGAGACTGGCTGGAATGCAGTGCTAAGACAGACATCTTTGTGAAACGCCAGGGCCCTGCGAGATGGATGCATGCTGACCAGCCGAGATAAGGAGCCAGGAAAGAAGGGCTATGGTGGTGCTAATGAATGTTTCTCAAATTTAGCTAATTATCCAAATTGCTGTCTGTGTGTACCCCTAGAATTTATACCTTTTTCAGTTCCTCAAGTGAATGCCTGATATCCACCCAGATGAATAAGCAAGCTGAATGGTACCCAACACCTGCTGCTTAAGTTCCCAGAGAAATGCTCTCATAATGCCGTGGCTCTTCAACTCTGAACATGGACAAGGGGCCCCTGTTAGCCAAAAGCAAACACAGAAAACTCACTTCCTACATTTCTCTTTTTATAAATTTTTTAAAGATTGTATTTTTATTTATTTATTTATTAGAGACAAAGAATGAGAATGGGCGTGCCAGGGCCTCTAGCCACTGCAAAAGAACTCCACATGCATGTGCCACCTTGTGCATCTGGCTTATGTGGGATCTGGAGAATCAAACTGGGGTCCTTAGGCTTCACAGGCATGTGCCTCCTGCCTACATTTCTAATAGGATCAAACAACCAAATTAAAATAAAGAAAAGAGCAAAAACCATTGTCTTGGACTGAATTATGACTTAAGGAATGCTCAATAAAGAGGATGAGAGAGGCTGGGTGTGGTGGCACATGCCTTTAATCCCAGCACTCAGGAGGCAGAGGTAGGAGGATCAACGTGAGTTTGAGGCCACCCTGAGACTACAGAGTGAATTCCAGGTCAACCTGGGCTGGAGCAAGACCCTACCTTTAAAAAAAAAAAAAAAAAAAGAAAAAAAAGGACTGTGTGATGGTTGGTCATGATTGTCGACTTGACTGAATTTAGAATCAACATGGAGATACTTCTGTGGGTGTGTGGGGGTGAGCAGCATTCCAGAAAGCTTCACCTATGTGGGAAGACCCACGCTGGCTGTGAGGAGCACTGTTGCCTGGGTTGGGGCTCCAGACGGCACCAAATGGAGAGAGCAAGCAGGCGCAAGCTCCATCTCTCTCTGCTTCTTGCCTGTGGATGTCATGTGACCAGCCACGTCACACTCTTGACCCTGTGTCTTCCCTACCAAATATGAGCCAAAATAAACCTTTGCTTTCTTAGTCATTGCACAAGAGAAAGTAGCTAATACACACAGTTTGACCCAGCGGGCAAGAGATAGCATGACTCAAAATGAATACCCAAAGGTAAGGACAAACTCAATTCCAACCCAAGAGGAAGGATGCTTCGTCATACTCGAGATGTTTCAGAAATTTCTCAGAAAGTTAGATCTCCCCACGCAGATATAGCTTGTGAAGCCAACGAGAAAGAGAAAGGAAATTCCCACAAATGCTACCTCAGCAAACAAACAGAACTGATGTCTTAGCAACCCACTGAGGGACTTAGTAAAGCCATGAGAACTGTGTCACTATGCCTTGAAGCAATTTATCTAGGATGGGAAATCAACATAAATAATTTTTAGAATCTCCTTAGAAGATTTTAACATTTGACTGTGCTTGCAAATGACTGTTTTAGAAATGTAGAAATATAGATTTGGGTTTTCTGTTTTTAATTTTTATTTTTATTTTTTTTTCGAGGTAGGGTCTCACTCTAGCCAGGCTGACCTGGAATTCACTATGTAGTCTCAGGATGGCTTCGAACTCACAGAAATCCTCCTGCTTTTGCCTCCCGAGGGCTGGGATTAAAGGTGTGAGCCACCGTACCTAAAGAATGGAATGAGAAGGGCACAAACATGTACAGGGTAAGAGAAAGTGATGCAGAATTTTATTAAAATGACCTAAATCAAGAGAACAAACCAAAAAAAAAAAAAAAAGGGCAAAAACAAATTCCATGTACCTGTCAGCTATATGTGGGACAACATACTTGTCAGCTGTATTTGGGGGAACAGGCTGTCTTTCCTATCTTTGGAAATGGATGGGAATGGACTTGGTGACTTATGAATGATTGAGCTTAATGCGGAGCTCAGACACCTTTCAGAATGTACAGCAGAAAGCGACGCTGTAGCAGCTGCCCAGATGACCGAGAGTTAGTTAAAGGACTCAGCATGGGTCCATGAGAACGAGTCCTGGCCCATTTCCAATCCTCGGGGGAATTGGCAAATAAAGAGGATGTCCACACATCCACACATGCCATTCAGGCTTCTAGACTTTATAAACCAATTGGCAATGTCTACACTGGTTCCCTGGTAGTTATGACAGAATCTCAGGGCATTTTAGAGCCCCTGTCTACTGTTCAGAACCCATATCCAAAAGATGCCCATTAATGGACTGTTGTCAAAGCTGGTGAGGAGTTTGTCGGGCCCTAATTATCTGTGGTAGAACAGGTTGGAAGCCCTGTGTGTGCCTGGTGACATGGAGAGGGATCACTCATCACCTCTGCACAGACATGGTGGAGCTCGTAAGTAACAACAGAGCCAGGCTCTGAAAAGATGTTTCTCGGGTGGAATTTTGGCATTCATATCTGGGTTCCATTTATTATGATTATTATTTTTGTTTGTTTGCTTTTTGGTTTTCTGAGGTAGGGTCTCGCTCTAGCCCAGGCTGACCTAGAATTCACTATGTAGTCTCAGGGTGGCTTTGAATTCATGGCGATCCTCCTACCTCTGCCTTCCAAACACTGAGATTAACGGCGTGCGCCACCATGACCGGTTTGGGTTCCATTTTTAAAGGGAGGAATTGTTATGGTTTAAATCTAAAAGGCCCCTCCCCCACAGGCTCACGGTTTGAATGCTGAGAGGCTGTGTGGCCTTCAGGAAGTAGGGGCTGGCTGACCAGGGACTGCTGGGGGTGGGCCTTTGAAGGTTACTGTCTGGCCTTGGTTCCATTCCTGAGCTTTCTGCTGTCTGGGGCCACCACCATGTGAACATCTGCCTCATGCTTCTGCTGTCAGAGATGAAGTCACCCCCACTGCCACGGTGTTACAGTAAACCCACCCTTACATTGTTCCGTCAGCAACGTATCCTAGGGAGAAGTACAGCAGGTGAGGGAACCTATTCCAGAGCTGTCCCAAGAGCAAATGATTACTGGCCCCTTGTGAATAGAAGATAATGGAGAAAGAGAGGAGGGAGAAGGGAGGAGAGAGGGAGCGAAAGAGAGAGACGACAAGGAGGGCTAAGAGACCTGTCTTCAATAACTAAAGTTCTGTTCTACAGAAGAGAAATAAATTGATCTTTTGTGTTCCATGGCTATTAAGCAAGTACAGGGAAGCGTGGCAAGGCTGAAAACAACCTTGTGTGGAACTGAATCTTAGAAATGAGTTGTCAGAAAGCCGAACTCCAAGAAAGCCAGTTCTCCATCACTGGATGGGTTTGGGCAGAAGGTCATGCTTACTGCAAGAGACAGTGTGGGAAAATCAGGCACCAGATGAAACTGGATGGTCTGGAGGGACATTTGCCTACGAATACATTATGACTCCAAGAATGAGGGATGGGCTTGTATGACACCCAAAGCGCAGTTCTTTCCAGGGGGAAGGGGATGTTTCTAGCTATAAACAAGGTAGAGGGCAGATCTGCCTGTCTTCCTGGATGAATGCAGCTCTTCAAGGTGGAACTGTCCATTGCGCAGGCAGTGACTTGGAAGTGGGGACTGCCATTCTCGATTCTTCAGTATGGGCACTTTCTATGAGTCTCTTCCTGAAGGTCTGGTGTTGGTTTCCCGCTACTGGGAGTTGGGTGGAGACAGGAAGTAGTACCTTCCTTTAGCTACTAGTACAGTCCCTCTCCACCACCAATAGCTCTTAGCTTCACTCAGAAGCCCTGAAGGACACTTCTCTTTCCCAACACCTCTGCCTCCTGGAGCTTTCTTCCAAATATGTCCACACTGAGCCCTTGAGCGTCATTTCCAGAGCACATGTGCCTCCTCCTTAGGGGTTTCCAGGCTTTTCTTGAGGGGTAAAGATGTTTGGGGATCTGATGCCTCAGGCTTCAGCCTGAGCTAGTAGACTCTTCCCCCTAATGTTTAGGAGTCTGCTGACTGCATGATTAGAAGAAGGCAGGAGGGCTGGGGAGATGGTTCAGCAGTTAAAGGTGCTTGCTTGCAAAACCTGCTGGCCCAGGTTCAATTCCCCAGTATGCACATAAAGCCAGATGCACAAACTGGTGCATGCATCTGGAGTTAGTTCACAGCAGCAAGAGGCACCGGTATGCCTATTCCCTCTTTCTCTCTCTCCTTACAAATAAATAACAAATTAAAAAAAAAAATAAGTGGAAGGAGGTAGGAAAACAGAAGTGGAGCTTATGGGAACCCCTGGCAGGGGAGGAAGGGGTAGCTTTATTTACAGCGTGGTTGCCTCCACTGACTTTACTCTGGGCTTTTTTCCCCAGAAGGGATCTGAAGAAAACATATTGTGTGCTGTAACAATAAAGTTACCTCCTGAAGACCGCAGATTTGAATCTAGGAGTGAGTGCTCCTCTTGCTGACACACATAAGACCTGCTGAAGAGCATGGAGGTAACTCGATCTACCCATTCCGCCCGACTCTACCTCACATCTACCAGCTTGTGAAAATGTAAGATATTGATCCACTGTAGTTGGCCCCATCTAAGCCAGGAAAATGACATTTGCTGTCCCTGATAACATTCCTAGAACTTCTGGGTTTCAGGGATAGAGTATCTTGGAAGTTTGACTAGGACCCGACTACACGCTTTCCTGAAATGACAGTATTCTCCAGGTATCTTTAAGGAAACGGGGTTTTCTTCCAGGGAAGTAGGGTTTAAGCATCAGTTGTCCAATATCTCTTTGTCTTAGATGAAAAATCTCCAAGCTACTTGCTTTTCATTAGAGCAAGCCCAGAACACCTCTGCAGGGTGAGGGCAAAGCTCTACCAAACCAATCACTATGCCATCTGTCTGCAGCTCTGGCTTAGAAAAAAAAAAATCCAGAGTCTAGCAGGGGAATGATAGTGAAGTTATTAACCAAACACTGCCTGGGAATTACTGGTGTGTTTTATTCGTCCAGGTTGCCTTCTGGACTCCCTTTTACCACAGGAAATGGACAGGGCTGCACATCTTTTGAAATATGTTTTGTTTATTTGTTTATTTATCTATTTATTTAGTCATTTGAGAGAGAGAGAGAATATGCGTGTTGGTGTGCCACTGCAAACAGACTCCAGATGCATGCGCCTCCTTGTGCATCTGGCTTACATGTGTCCTGGGGAATCGAACCGGAGTCCTTTGGCATTGCAGGCAAACGCCTTAACTGCTAAACCATCTTCTCCAGCCCTGCCCTTCTTTTAAAATGATGCTGGATTTAATGTTCTTTGTGAAGCCATCACTCACTCATTCACCTGCCCAAATGTCGGTATCAAATAGACCATTTCAGGCCACAGTGACAGATGCTGAGCTGCATGAAGGGAGAAGTCATATTTAAGAAATATTCAAATTGAGAAGTTATTTTAAGGGAAGAGTAATTTTTCAGACATGGGAATAACTCATAACTCGTGTGTGCCAATTGTAGCTTCCGCTGACATTGAAACTGAAAGGAAATGAGGGTAATAATTACGGATGATGGTGACGATGGCAATGACAAACACTCACTCAACACCCCCTACGTGGTTGGCACTGTTCTCAGTGGGACGACTTGAGCCTCACAGCAGCCCTATGAAGGAAGACTGGTTGGCGACCCCACTTCACAGATGAGGCTATTGGAGCAGAGCAGGTGAGTACCTATCTGAAGTCCCACAGGTAGTTAATAAAAAGCCAGGTGGTGTCCCTCTGGGACTGTTGTCTCAACCACTTTGGCAAGCCACCTCTCACTAGCTTCTTGGAGTTGCGTCTCCTAACTCTGGAAGAAAAGCTGCCAACTGCACATTGACGCAGAGGCAGGTCCAGCTCTTCACACCTTCTCTCGTTTCCTCTTGTTCTCTTGAGCATTCTCACACAGGCGCTGGGAGACGGGTCTTGTAGTAACACAGAGAACACAGATGTCTTAGACCTTGGCTCCCTTTTTTGCAGCCACACGGTATCTTTCTTTAAACTCTAGTGAACCTCACCACAAAAAAAGAACAGGACTGGGGAAACGGCTCAGTGGTTGAAGGTGGTTGCTTTCAGAGCCTGCTGGCCTTGGTTCCGTTCCCCGATACTTACACTGAGCCAAACGCACCAAGTATCTGGAATTTGTTTGCAGCAACAGGAGGCCCTGGTGTACTTATTCTCTCTCTCTTTCATTGTCTCTTCCCCTCTCTCTTTCTAATAAATAAATACACACATATTTCTTAAAAAAAAAAAAAAACACACACACAAAGAGAACCATCATGCCTGGTGAGTAGTCAGTGGGTTGAGATGCCACGCATAAGTACGCTACCCGCTTGGCACCTGAGTTAAGTTCAAGTTCATGCTTAGGATATATCCCCAGGGATGTGCAGAGACCCACTTAAGACGCCCTGGGGCTGACTGTGCTCATCTCTCCCAAATCCATGGTCAGCGGATGAGCCACGGGAAGAGTATTTACACCATGGAGTCAGCAAATGCTACAACTCAAAAATGTGTGGCCACAGCCTTTCAGCACCAGCTTACGAGCCCATCACTGCACACTCCACGGGTTGCCTCCCCAAGAGGCACAGTGACATTCTGTTTTCTCCAAAAGCTGCATTTTGGATAATGCAGAGTACACACTTGTCTTCCCCCACGATTCCCACCAGAGTCATTATCATCTGTCAAGCAGAACTTTCATTATGAATATTTTCCCTCCAAAGAGACACGAAACGACTAGAGTCGACTGACTCGTGGCTTCCCCCGTCACGGGCCAGACCCAGCCCTACCTCACATCTGCTGCCTCCCTCCCCAAATCCCCAGCTCACATTTCTGTTTTGTTCTTCCTCTCAGCCTGGTTGAATCCTCTGCTTCTGCTACTAATTATAGTTATAGTTGGATTAGCATTTGAGTTCCAGCTTTACCACGGTAAAATTCCCTCTGACACTCAGTTTCATCGTCTGTTAAATGGGGATTGGAGTAGCATCTAAACTCATGGAATCAATCTGAGAATTAAACTTTAAAAGAAAATCGAAGTGTATAACAGACATCTGGCACAAAAGAAGAGGTTGCAAGCCAGGCATGGTGGCCTATGCCTTTAATCCCAGCACTTGGGAGGCTGAGGGAGACGGATCGCAGTGAGTTTGAGGCCAGCCTGGGGCTACTTGTCAGAATTCCATGTCAGCCTGGGCTTGTCTTCTGGTCATCCACTTCTTCCACTAGACGCCATCTCTTAAAACAGCACCACCAGCAGGGAACCGAGTGTTTAAATTCATGATTCCGTGAGGAATGTTTGCCATTGAACCACAGCACATATCCAGAGTATCCAATGTTCTTTTGTTTTTGAGGTAGGGTATCACTCTAGCCCAGGCTGACCTGGAGTTCAATATGTAGTCTCAGGATGGCCTTGAACTCACAGCAGTCCTCCTACCTCTGCCTCCCGAGTGCTGGGACATACTTCTGTACAGGGACAATAGAATGGCGTGGATACCGCACTGTCTCTTCTCTGTCTCCATAAGGCTGCTCATCTAAGGCCCTTATTCCGGAGGGCATAGCCTACTGTCCAGCTCCTTCAAGTTCCTACATAAATGCCATTGTCTCTGTAAAATGCTTCTTATTCCTCCAAACTCCAGTTGCAAGTGGCTTCTCTGCTCTCCTGGAGGCCACTAGATCCACTCAGGCCAGTGTCACTGTCCCCCATCATTGTCAGGGCAGTGTCACTGTCCCCCCATCATCCTTGGGACAGTGTCACTGTCCCCATCATCCTCAGGGCAGTGTCACTGTCCCCATCATCCTCAGGCCAGTGTCACTGTCCCCCCATCATCCTCAGGACAGTGTCACTGTCCCCCCATCATCCTCAGGACAGTGTCACTGTCCCCCATCATCCTCAGGGCAGTGTCACTGTCCCCATCATCCTCAGGGCAGTGTCACTGTCCCCATCATCATCCTCAGGGCAGTGTCATTGTCCCCATCATCCTCAGGGCAGTGTCATTGTCCCCATCATCCTCAGGGCAGTGTCATTGTCCCCCCCATCATCTCTCAGGGCAGTGTCATTGTCCCCCATCATCCTCAGGGCAGTGTCATTGTCCCCCATCATCCTCAGGGCAGTGTCACTGTCCCCCATCATCCTCAGGGCAGTGTCATTGTCCCCATCATCCTCAGGGCAGTGTCACTGTACCCCATCATCCTCAGGGCAGTGTCATTGTCCCCCCATCATCCTCAGGGCAGTGTCATTGTCCCCATCATCCTCAGGGCAGTGTCATTGTCCCCCATCATCCTCAGGGCAGTGTCATTGTCCCCCATCATCCTCAGGGCAGTGTCATTGTCCCCCATCATCAGTGTCATTGTCCCCATCATCCTCAGGGCAGTGTCATTGTCCCCATCATCCTCAGGACAGTGTCATTGTCCCCATCATCCTCAGGACAGTGTCATTGTCCCCCATCATCCTCAGGGCAGTGTCACTGTCCCCATCATCCTCAGGGCAGTGTCATTGTCCCCATCATCCTCAGGGCAGTGTCATTGTCCCCATCATCCTCAGGGCAGTGTCATTGTCCCCCCATCATCCTCAGGGCAGTGTCACTGTCCCCCCATCATCCTCAGGGCAGTGTCATTGTCCCCATCATCCTCAGGGCAGTGTCACTGTCCCCATCATCCTCAGGGCAGTGTCACTGTCCCCCCATCATCCTCAGGGCAGTGTCACTGTCCCCATCATCCTCAGGGCAGTGTCATTGTCCCCCCATCATCCTCAGGGCAGTGTCACTGTCCCCCATCATCCTCAGGGCAGTGTCACTGTCCCCCCCATCATCCTCAGGGCCCCCCATCATCCTCAGGGCAGTGTCACTGTCCCCATCATCCTCAGGGCAGTGTCACTGTCCCCCATCATCCTCAGGGCAGTGTCACTGTCCCCCATCATCCTCAGGGCAGTGTCACTGTCCCCCCATCATCCTCAGGGCAGTGTCACTGTCCCCATCATCCTCAGGGCAGTGTCACTGTCCCCCCATCATCCTCAGGGCAGTGTCACTGTCCCCATCATCCTCAGGGCAGTGTCACTGTCCCCATCATCCTCAGGGCAGTGTCACTGTCCCCATCATCCTCAGGGCAGTGTCAGTGTTGTCCCCATCATCCTCAGGGCAGTGTCACTTGTCCCCATCATCCTCAGGGCAGTGTCATTGTCCCCATCATCCTCAGGGCAGTGTCATTGTCCCCATCATCCTCAGGGCAGTGTCATTGTCCCCATCATCCTCAGGGCAGTGTCACTGTCCCCCATCATCCTCAGGGCAGTGTCATTGTACCCCATCATCCTCAGGGCAGTGTCACTGTCCCCCCATCATCCTCAGGGCAGTGTCATTGTCCCCATCATCCTCAGGACAGTGTCACTGTACCCCCATCATCCTCAGGGCAGTGTCATTGTCCCCCCATCATCCTCAGGGCAGTGTCACTGTCCCCATCATCCTCAGGGCAGTGTCACTGTCCCCCATCATCCTCAGGGCAGTGTCATTGTGTCCCCCATCATCCTCAGGGCAGTGTCACTGTCCCCCATCATCCTCAGGGCAGTGTCATTGTCCCCCCATCATCCTCAGGACAGTGTCACTGTACCCCATCATCCTCAGGGCAGTGTCATTGTCCCCATCATCCTCAGGGCAGTGTCACTGTCCCCATCATCCTCAGGGCAGTGTCACTGTCCCCATCATCCTCAGGGCAGTGTCACTGTCCCCATCATCATCCTCAGGGCAGTGTCACTGTCCCCATCATCCTCAGGGCAGTGTCACTGTCCCCCATCATCCTCAGGGCAGTGTCATTGTCCCCCCATCATCCTCAGGGCAGTGTCATTGTGTCCCCATCATCCTCAGGGCAGTGTCATTGTCCCCCCATCATCCTCAGGGCAGTGTCACTGTCCCCATCATCCTCAGGGCAGTGTCATTGTCCCCCCATCATCCTCAGGGCGGTGTCATTGTCCCCATCATCCTCAGGGCAGTGTCACTGTCCCCATCATCCTCAGGGCAGTGTCATTGTCCCCATCATCCTCAGGGCAGTGTCATTGTCCCCCCATCATCCTCAGGGCAGTGTCATTGTCCCCCCATCATCCTCAGGGCAGTGTCATTGTCCCCATCATCCTCAGGGCAGTGTCATTGTCCCCATCATCATCATCCTCAGGGCAGTGTCATTGTCTCCCCATCATCCTCAGGGCAGTGTCATTGTCCCCATCATCATCCTCAGGGCAGTGTCACTGTCCCCATCATCCTCAGGGCAGTGTCATTGTCCCCCCATCATCCTCAGGGCAGTGTCACTGTCCATCCCTCAGGGCAGTGTCATCATCATCCTCAGGGCAGTGTCACTGTCCCCATCATCCTCAGGGCAGTGTCATTGTCCCCATCATCCTCAGGGCAGTGTCACTGTCCCCATCATCCTCAGGGCAGTGTCATTGTCCCCATCATCCTCAGGGCAGTGTCATTGTCCCCCCATCATCCTCAGGGCAGTGTCACTGTCCCCCCATCATCCTCAGGGCAGTGTCATTGTCCCCCATCATCCTCAGGGCAGTGTCATTGTCCCCCCATCATCCTCAGGGCAGTGTCATTTGTGTCCCCATCATCCTCAGGACAGTGTCATTGTCCCCCATCATCCTCAGGACAGTGTCATTGTCCCCATCATCCTCAGGACAGTGTCACTGTCCCCATCATCCTCAGGGCAGTGTCACTGTCCCCCCATCATCCTCAGGGCAGTGTCACTGTCCCCATCATCCTCAGGGCAGTGTCACTGTCCCCCCATCATCCTCAGGGCAGTGTCACTGTACCCCATCATCCTCAGGGCAGTGTCATTGTCCCCATCATCCTCAGGGCAGTGTCATTGTCCCCATCATCCTCAGGGCAGTGTCATTGTCCCCATCATCCTCAGGGCAGTGTCATTGTCCCCCATCATCCTCAGGGCAGTGTCATTGTCCCCATCATCCTCAGGCAGCAGTGTCATTGTCCCCCCATCATCCTCAGGGCAGTGTCATTGTCCCCCATCATCCTCAGGGCAGTGTCATTGTCCCCCATCATCCTCAGGGCAGTGTCATCACTGTCCCCCATCATCCTCAGGGCAGTGTCAGTGTGTCCCCCATCATCCTCAGGGCAGTGTCATTGTCCCCATCATTCTCAGGGCAGTGTCACTGTCCCCATCATCCTCAGGACAGTGTCATTGTCCCCCATCATCCTCAGGGCAGTGTCACTGTCCCCATCATTCTCAGGGCAGTGTCATTGTCCCCCCATCATCCTCAGGACAGTGTCATTGTCCCCCATCATCCTCAGGGGCAGTGTCATTGTCCCCCATCATCCTCAGGGCAGTGTCATTGTCCCCATCATCCTCAGGGCAGTGTCACTGTCCCCATCATCCTCAGGACAGTGTCATTTGTCCCCATCATCCTCAGGGCAGTGTCATTGTCCCCCATCATCCTCAGGGCAGTGTCATTGTCCCCCATCATCCTCAGGACAGTGTCATTGTCCCCCATCATCCTCAGGGCAGTGTCATTGTCCCCCATCATCCTCAGGGCAGTGTCATTGTCCCCATCATCCTCAGGGCAGTGTCATTGTCCCCATCATCCTCAGGGCAGTGTCATTGTCCCCATCATCCTCAGGGCAGTGTCACTGTCCCCCCATCATCCTCAGGGCAGTGTCACTGTCCCCCCATCATCCTCAGGACAGTGTCATTGTCCCCATCATCCTCAGGGCAGTGTCATTGTCCCCATCATCCTCAGGACAGTGTCATTGTCCCCCCATCATCCTCAGGGCAGTGTCATTGTCCCCCATCATCCTCAGGGCCGTGTCACTTGTCCCCATCATCCTCAGGGCAGTGTCATTGTGCCCCCATCATCCTCAGGGCAGTGTCATTGTCCCCATCATCCTCAGGGCAGTGTCACTGTCCCCCATCATCCTCAGGGCAGTGTCATTCCCCCCATCATCCTCAGGGCAGTGTCATTGTCCCCATCATCCTCAGGGCAGTGTCATTGTCCCCATCATCACTCAGGGCAGTGTCACTGTCCCCATCATCCTCAGGGCAGTGTCATTGTCCCCCATCATCCTCAGGACAGTGTCACTGTCCCCCATCATCCTCAGGGCAGTGTCATTGTCCCATCATCATCCTCAGGGCAGTGTCATTGTCCCCATCATCCTCAGTGGACAGTGTCACTGTCTGTCCCCATCATCCTCAGGGCAGTGTCATTGTCCCCCATCATCCTCAGGACAGTGTCATTGTCCCCATCATCCTCAGGGCAGTGTCATTGTCCCCCCATCATCCTCAGGGCAGTGTCATTGTCCCCATCATCCTCAGGGCAGTGTCATTGTCCCCATCATCCTCAGGGCAGTGTCACTGTCCCCCCATCATCCTCAGGGCAGTGTCACTGTCCCCATCATCCTCAGGACAGTGTCACTGTCCCCCCATCATCCTCAGGGCAGTGTCATTGTCCCCCATCATCCTCAGGGCAGTGTCATTGTCCCCATCATCCTCAGGGCAGTGTCATTGTCCCCCCATCATCCTCAGGGCAGTGTCACTGTCCCCCATCATCCTCAGGGCAGTGTCATTGTCCCCATCATCCTCAGGGCAGTGTCATTGTCCCCCCCATCATCCTCAGGGCAGTGTCATTGTCCCCCATCATCCTCAGGGCAGTGTCATTGTCCTATCCCATCATCATTGTCCCCATCATCCTCAGGGCAGTGTCACTGTCCCCCATCATCCTCAGGGCAGTGTCATTGTCCCCCCATCATCCTCAGGGCAGTGTCACTGTCCCCCCATCATCCTCAGGGCAGTGTCACTGTCCCCATCATCCTCAGGACAGTGTCACTGTCCCCCATCATCCTCAGGACAGTGTCACTGTCCCCATCATCCTCAGGACAGTGTCACTGTCCCCCCATCATCCTCAGGGCAGTGTCACTGTCCCCATCATCCTCAGGGCAGTGTCACTGTCCCCATCATCCTCAGGGCAGTGTCATTGTCCCCATCATCCTCAGGGCAGTGTCATTGTCCCCCCATCATCCTCAGGACAGTGTCATTGTCCCCATCATCCTCAGGGCAGTGTCATTGCCCCCACCATCCTCAGGGCAGTGTCACTGTCCCCCATCATCCTCAGGGCAGGTCAGTGTCATCCTGTCATCATCCTCAGGGCAGTGTCATTGTCCCCCATCATCCTCAGGGCAGTGTCACTGTCCCCATCATCCTCAGGGCAGTGTCACTGTCCCCTCATCATCCTCAGGGCAGTGTCATGTCCCCCATCATCCTCAGGGCAGTGTCATTGTCCCCCCATCATCCTCAGGGCAGTGTCATTGTCCCCCCATCATCCTCAGGGCAGTGTCAGTGTCCCCCATCATCCTCAGGGCAGTGTCACTGTCCCCCCATCATCCTCAGGGCAGTGTCACTGTCCCCATCATCCTCAGGCAGTGTCATTGTCCCCCCCCATCATCCTCAGGGCAGTGTCACTGTCCCCCATCATCCTCAGGGCAGTGTCACTGTCCCCCATCATCCTCAGGACAGTGTCACTGTCCCCCCCATCATCCTCAGGGCAGTGTCACTGTCCCCTATCATCCTCAGGGCAGTGTCACTGTCCCCATCATCCTCAGGGCAGTGTCACTGTCCCCCATCATCCTCAGGGCAGTGTCATTGTCCCCCCATCATCCTCAGGGCAGTGTCACTGTCCCCATCATCCTCAGGGCAGTGTCACTGTCCCCCCATCATCCTCAGGGCAGTGTCACTGTCCCCCCATCATCCTCAGGGCAGTGTCATTGTCCCCATCATCCTCAGGGCAGTGTCACTGTCCCCATCATCCTCAGGACAGTGTCATTTGTCCCCATCATCCTCAGGGCAGTGTCATTGTCCCCATCATCCTCAGGGCAGTGTCACTGTCCCCATCATCCTCAGGGCAGTGTCATTGTCCCCATCATCCTCAGGGCAGTGTCACTGTCCTATCATCATCCTCAGGGCAGTGTCATTGTCCCCCATCATCCTCAGGGCAGTGTCACTGTCCCCATCATCCTCAGGGCAGTGTCACTGTCCCCCATCATCCTCAGGGCAGTGTCACTGTCCCCATCATCCTCAGGGCAGTGTCATTGTCCCCCATCATCCTCAGGGCAGTGTCACTGTCCCCATCATCCTCAGGGCAGTGTCACTGTCCCCATCATCCTCAGGGCAGTGTCACTGTCCCCATCATCCTCAGGGCAGTGTCACTGTCCCCATCATCCTCAGGGCAGTGTCACTGTCCCCCATCATCCTCAGGGCAGTGTCTGTGTCCCCATCATCCTCAGGGCAGTGTCATTGTCCCCATCATCCTCAGGGCAGTGTCACTGTCCCCCATCATCCTCAGGGCAGTGTCACTGTCCCCCATCATCCTCAGGGCAGTGTCACTGTCCCCCATCATCTCAGGGCAGTGTCACTGTCCCCATCATCCTCAGGGCAGTGTCACTGTCCCCATCATCCTCAGGGCAGTGTCACTGTCCCCATCATCCTCAGGGCAGTGTCATTGTCCCCATCATCCTCAGGGCAGTGTCACTGTCCCCATCATCCTCAGGACAGTGTCATTGTGTCATTGTCCCCATTGTCCCCATCATCCTCAGGGCAGTGTCATTGTCCCCATCATCCTCAGGGCAGTGTCACTGTCCCCATCATCCTCAGGGCAGTGTCACTGTCCCCATCATCCTCAGGGCAGTGTCATTGTCCCCCATCATCCATCATCCTCAGGGCAGTGTCATTGTCCCCCCATCATCCTCAGGGCAGTGTCATTGTCCCCATCATCCTCAGGGCAGTGTCATTGTCCCCCCATCATCCTCAGGACAGTGTCACTGTCCCCATCATCCTCAGGACAGTGTCACTGTCCCCATCATCATCAGGGCAATGTCATCCTCAGAGCAGTGTCACTGTACCCCTCATCATCCTCAGGGCAGTGTCATTGTCCCCATCATCCTCAGGGCAGTGTCATTGTCCCCCCATCATCCTCAGGGCAGTGTCATTGTCCCCCCATCATCCTCAGGGCAGTGTCACTGTCCCCCATCATCCTCAGGGCAGTGTCACTGTCCCCCATCATCCTCAGGGCAGTGTCACTGTCCCCATCATCCTCAGGACAGTGTCACTGTCCCCATCATCCTCAGGGCAGTGTCACTGTCCCCATCATCCTCAGGGCAGTGTCATTGTCCCCCCATCATCCTCAGGGCAGTGTCATTGTCCCCCATCATCCTCAGGGCAGTGTCACTGTCCCCATCATCCTCAGGGCAGTGTCATTGTCCCCCCATCATCCTCAGGGCAGTGTCATTGTCCCCCATCATCCTCAGGGCAGTGTCATTTGTCCCCCATCATCCTCAGGGCAGTGTCATTGTCCCCATCATCTCAGGGCAGTGTCATTGTCCCCCATCATCCTCAGGGCAGTGTCATTGTCCCCCATCATCCTCAGGGCAGTGTCACTGTCCCCATCATCCTCAGGGCAGTGTCATTGTCCCCATCATCCTCAGGGCAGTGTCACTGTCCCCCATCATCCTCAGGGCAGTGTCATTGTCCCCCATCATCCTCAGGGCAGTGTCATTGTCCCCATCATCCTCAGGGCAGTGTCATTGTCCCCCCATCATCCTCAGGACAGTGTCACTGTCCCCCCATCATCCTCAGGGCAGTGTCATTGTCCCCATCATCCTCAGGGCAGTGTCATTGTCCCCATCATCCTCAGGACAGTGTCACTGTCCCCCCATCATCCTCAGGACAGTGTCACTGTCCCCCCATCATCCTCAGGGCAGTGTCATTGTCCCCCCATCATCCTCAGGGCAGTGTCACTGTCCCCCCATCATCCTCAGGGCAGTGTCATTGTCCCCCATCATCCTCAGGGCAGTGTCAGTCCCCCATCATCCTCAGGGCAGTGTCCCCCCATCATCCTCAGGGCAGTGTCATTGTCCCCCATCATCCTCAGGGCAGTGTCATTGTCCCCATCATCCTCAGGGCAGTGTCATTGTCCCCCCATCATCCTCAGGGCAGTGTCATTGTCCCCCCATCATCCTCAGGGCAGTGTCACTGTCCCCCATCATCCTCAGGGCAGTGTCATTTGTCCCCATCATCCTCAGGGCAGTGTCATTGTCCCCCATCATCCTCAGGGCAGTGTCAGTGTCCCCCCCATCATCCTCAGGGCAGTGTCATTGTCCCCCATCATCCTCAGGGCAGTGTCACTGTCCCCCATCATCCTCAGGACAGTGTCATTGTCCCCCCATCATCCTCAGGGCAGTGTCATTGTCCCCATCATCCTCAGGGCAGTGTCACTGTCCCCATCATCCTCAGGGCAGTGTCATTGTCCCCCCCATCATCCTCAGGGCAGTGTCATTGTCCCCATCATCCTCAGGGCAGTGTCATTGTCCCCATCATCCTCAGGGCAGTGTCATTGTCCCCATCATCCTCAGGGCAGTGTCACTGTCCCCATCATCCTCAGGGCAGTGTCATTGTCCCCATCATCCTCAGGGCAGTGTCACTGTCCCCATCATCCTCAGGGCAGTGTCATTGTCCCCCATCATCCTCAGGGCAGTGTCATTGTCCCCATCATCCTCAGGGCAGTGTCACTGTCCCCATCATCCTCATCAGGGCAGTGTCATTCATCATCCTCAGGGCAGTGTCACTGTCCCCATCATCCTCAGGGCAGTGTCATTGTCCCCCCATCATCCTCAGGGCAGTGTCACTGTCCCCATCATCCTCAGGGCAGTGTCACTGTCCCCATCATCCTCAGGACAGTGTCATTGTCCCCATCATCCTCAGGGCAGTGTCATTGTCCCCCCATCATCCTCAGGGCAGTGTCATTGTCCCCCCATCATCCTCAGGGCAGTGTCATTGTCCCCATCATTCTCAGGGCAGTGTCACTGTCCCCATCATCCTCAGGGCAGTGTCACTGTCCCCCATCATCCTCAGGGCAGTGTCACTGTCCCCATCATCCTCAGGGCAGTGTCATTGTCCCCCCATCATCCTCAGGGCAGTGTCATTGTCCCCATCATCCTCAGGACAGTGTCACTGTCCCCCCATCATCCTCAGGGCAGTGTGTTGTCTGTCCCCATCATCCTCAGGGCAGTGTCATTGTGTCCCATCATCCTCAGGGCAGTGTCACTGTCCCCATCATCCTCAGGGCAGTGTCACTGTCCCCATCATCCTCAGGGCAGTGTCATTGTACCCCATCATCCTCAGGGCAGTGTCACTGTCCCCCCATCATCCTCAGGACAGTGTCATTGTCCCCATCATCCTCAGGGCAGTGTCATTGTCCCCCATCATCCTCAGGGCAGTGTCATTGTCCCCCCATCATCCTCAGGGCAGTGTCACTGTCCCCCCATCATCCTCAGGGCAGTGTCATTGTCCCCATCATCCTCAGGGCAGTGTCACTGTCCCCATCATCCTCAGGGCAGTGTCATTGTCCCCATCATTCTCAGGGCAGTGTCATTGTCCCCCATCATCCTCAGGGCAGTGTCACTGTCCCCCATCATCCTCAGGGCAGTGTCATTGTCCCCATCATCCTCAGGACAGTGTCATTGTCCCCATCATCCTCAGGGCAGTGTCATTGTCCCCATCATCCTCAGGGCAGTGTCACTGTCCCCATCATCCTCAGGGCAGTGTCACTGTCCCCATCATCCTCAGGGCAGTGTCACTGTCCCCCCATCATCCTCAGGGCAGTGTCACTGTCCCCATCATCCTCAGGGCAGTGTCATTGTCCCCATCATCCTCATGCGGGCAGTGTCATTGTCCCCATCATCCTCAGGGCAGTGTCATTGTCCCCATCATCCTCAGGGCAGTGTCATTGTCCCCCCCTCATCATCTCAGGGCAGTGTCACTGTCCCCATCATCCTCAGGGCAGTGTCATTGTCCCCATCATCCTCAGGGCAGTGTCATTGTCCCCATCATCCTCAGGGCAGTGTCATTGTCCCCCATCATCCTCAGGGCAGTGTCATTGTCCCCATCATCCCAGTGTCATCATCCTCAGGGCAGTGTCATTGTCCCCCATCATCCTCAGGGCAGTGTCACTGTCCCCATCAGTGTCAGTGTTGTCCCCATCATCCTCAGGGACAGTGTCACTGTCCCCATCATCCTCAGGACAGTGTCACTGTCCCCATCATCCTCAGGGACAGTGTCACTGTCCCCATCATCCTCAGGGCAGTGTCATTGTCCCCATCATCACTGTCCCCCATCATCCTCAGGGCAGTGTCATTGTCCCCCATCATCCTCAGGGCAGTGTCATTGTCCCCCATCATCCTCAGGACAGTGTCATTGTCCCCCATCATCCTCAGGGCAGTGTCATTGTCCCCATCATCCTCAGGGCAGTGTCATGTCCCCATCATCCTCAGGGCAGTGTCATTGTCCCCCATCATCCTCAGGGCAGTGTCATTGTCCCCCATCATCCTCAGGGCAGTGTCACTGTCCCCATCATCCTCAGGGCAGTGTCACTGTCCCCCCATCATCCTCAGGGCAGTGTCAGGACAGTGTCATTGTCCCCATCATCCTCAGGGCAGTGTCACTGTCCCCCCATCATCCTCAGGGCAGTGTCACTGTCCCCCATCATCCTCAGGGCAGTGTCATTGTCCCCCCATCATCCTCAGGGCAGTGTCACTGTCCCCATCATCCTCAGGGCAGTGTCACTGTCCCCCATCATCCTCAGGGCAGTGTCTCTGTCCCCCCCATCATCCTCAGGGCAGTGTCACTGTCCCCATCATCCTCAGGACAGTGTCACTGTCCCCATCATCATCTCAGGGCAGTGTCACTGTCCCCTATCATCATCCTCAGGACAGTGTCACTGTCCCCATCATCCTCAGGGCAGTGTCACTGTCCCCATCATCCTCAGGGCAGTGTCACTGTCCCATATCATCCTCAGGGCAGTGTCACTGTCCCCATCATCCTCAGGGCAGTGTCACTGTCCCCATCATCCTCAGGGCAGTGTCATTGTCCCCCATCATCCTCAGGGCAGTGTCATTGTCCCCCCATCATCCTCAGGGCAGTGTCATTTGTCCCCATCATCCTCAGGGCAGTGTCATTGTCCCCCCATCATCCCTCAGGGCAGTGTCATCCCCATCATCCTCAGGGCAGTGTCACTGTCCCCATCATCCTCAGGACAGTGTCACTGTCCCCATCATCCTCAGGGCAGTGTCACTGTCCCCCCATCATCCTCAGGACAGTGTCATTGTCCCCCATCATCCTCAGGGCAGTGTCACTGTCCCCCCATCATCCTCAGGGCAGTGTCATTGTCCCCATCATCCTCAGGGCAGTGTCATTGTCCCCCCATCATCCTCAGGGCAGTGTCATTGTCCCCCCATCATCCTCAGGGCAGTGTCATTGTCCCCCCATCATCCTCAGGACAGTGTCATTGTCCCCCCATCATCCTCAGGGCAGTGTCACTGTCCCCCCATCATCCTCAGGACAGTGTCATTGTACCACCTCATCATCCTCAGGGCAGTGTCACTGTCCCCCCATCATCTTCAGGGCAGTATCATTGTCCCCATCATCCTCAGGGCAGTGTCACTGTCCCATAATCCTCAGGGCAATGTCGTTGTCCCCATCATCCTCAGGGCAGTGTCACTGTCCCCATCATCCTCAGGGCAGTGTCATTGTCCCCATCATCCTCAGGGCAGTGTCATTGTACCACCCCATCATCATTTTGCTCAGAGACCTGCTTGTAGACCTGCAGTAGAGAAAAGCATTGTCTGAAGGTAATCCGTCTGGGAATGATGTGCATTCTCAAGGATTCCTCTGAAGGCTAATTTCCCACAATCCCAAGATCACAGCCCCATAAGACTTTGAAGATCACACTCCCATATATCCATCCCAGATGGAGATAAGGGGACCCAGCAAGCTCCACAGAGAATCAGACGGCTGTGCCTTCCTGCCAATGTGTGTGCATCTTGCCAGGCCCCTGGGGGAACACAACAGGAGACAGAGCATGAGGGCACTTCCGAAGAGAGCCGGTGGGCGTCCAGGACGTCAGGCCCACCAGGGTGGACAAAAGGAAGACATGGGTGTGAGGCCAGGCAGGACTCTGAATGGACAATGGGTTGCAGATGAGCTCTGGAGCCTTGGAGAGAAACAATCGACTTGCCTCATCCTTCTGTTTCGACTGGCAATATTCCATCTGCAGCCCTGACCAAGCCACAAATGGCCCTGTGCAGGAAGGCAGTGGCTGAGAGTCCATCAGCAGTCTGATTCAGGATGTGGGCTTCCTACATTTCCTAATGGCTCCCCAGGTTCCTGTCCCTGGAAGATAGCCCAAAGTCCACCGAACCCACTGCCAGCATCTCGCCTTCCCCGCCCTCTGCTCCTTTATTCTCCTGTTTCTTCCTAACTGCTGTGTTTCACCCTCCTTGAAATGACGTCATTCATTCATTTTCTTGTTTACTACCTGCTACCCGTGAGAAGAGAGGCTTGAGGCTTAGAGACAATTTTCCTAGAATGTGTCAGGTACTCAATAAAGATTTACTGAATAAGTGAATGAATGATTGAAAGACATAAGCATGACTTTCTACATTAATAGATATTTGCTCTTCCTCCTTTTCTGGGTGGGGACTTCATTCTGCTGTGGATTTATGGACCGCTTAAGTCTGATGCCCAGTGGAATAATAGGTCCTTCCTGCCTTTCTACTATAAGCATTGACTTTCTAAATGTGAAGTTTTGGTTCACAATATGCTAAACAGTGTTCAGTGCCCAGTATTTTAAATTTATCATTGAAATTGTTTTGACTCATACTTTATTTGGAAGCATGGGTGTCTGTGTATATGTCTAGTTTCCACATTAATTCTGCATTTAAAAAATATTTTTAATATTTTTATTTACTTATTTATTTATTTGAGAGAGAGAGAGAGAGGTGGCACCAGGGCCTCCAGCCACCACAAACGAACTCCAGACCTATGTGCCACCTTGTGCATCTGGCTTATGCGGGTCCTGGGGAATTGAACCTGGGTTCTTTGGCTTTGCAGGCAAGTGCCATCTCTCCAGCCCAGATTCATTTTATTTAGTTGACTATTTCTAAATTTGTTTGCAACCTGAGACTTTAAGTGTGAATCCAATCTTTTGCTTGTTGGTGGTACTAGGGGTCAGGCAAGCACCCACCCACTGAGCACATTCCCAGGCTAGTTCAATCTTTTGAAACACTGCATTGATGACGGGTTAATGAATGATCAGTCTGCATCAATATTCTACGGGTTTTGGAAAGGAGGTCCATCTGGGAGCCATTCTGAGTGGGTTTAGTTGACCACACTTGATTCCTGTGCCATTTAAATCGGTACCCCTTCTTCTGCATGGCTTTTTATCATTTCAAGCTTTATTCCATTTTTGGTCTTTGATCTATTCTTTGGGGTCCATTCTTTCTTCTCAAAAGACCAGGACTATATTTATATTTGCGGTGCCAATCAATCCTCTCCCATCTTAAATGCTTTTGTTTCACAATCTTTTAATTTCTTCTGCCAGCTACCTGACATAAACTACTATGTTAGTTACCTTCTTGTTGCTGGACAGAACAGCTGACAAAAACCAGTCTAGGACTCCAGTTCATGGAACGGTGCCATTCACAATTAGGGATTGCCTTCCCACCTAGGTTAACACAATGTAGACAATTGCTCATAGTGTGTGCAAAGGCAAACCTAATCGAGAGAATCCCTCTTCAATGACCCTAGGTCCTGTCAAGTCGATAACAGATATGAGCCCTCACAACTGCACATTACTTCATTGGTTCAAGCACTCTTATTTCTATTTATCTGCATCTTTGGTCATCATTCCCAGCTGTGCATTTGACCTTTCATTTGGTACTATTTTCTTTCTGCCTGTAAGAATCTTCTAGAAATCTCTTTAATAGGAGTCTTTTTGTGATAAATCTGTGAATTGCCTTTATTTTATCCTCATTCATTTTTTTGGTTTTGTTTCTTGGGACAAGATCTCACTATGTATCCCAAGCTGGTCTTGGATATTCAATTCTCCTGCCTCAGCCTCTTGAGAGCTGCTGGGGTTATTGGTTTGTACATTACCCATGGCTTATCCTCATCATTAGCTGTAGTTTTGTCGGAGAAAGTATTGTAGACTGACCTGTTTGCTGTGAGCACACTGAAGATATTTTCTTCTGCCTAGCAATTTCCACCATTGCTGATGAAAAGGACTCATGAGTAGAATCCTTAATTCACTTATTTCACTGACTATTTGGTAAAATTTTCTTTTCTCCATTGTTATTTTGCAGTTTCCGGCGATGGCTCAGGGTATCTGCTGATCGTTATTTCTCTTCCTGAGCCGTGTGGAACAATGGTTTAGATACAGTTTGAGTGTGTCTCCAAGGACGTGCAGAGTTGATGCCCAGTGTGGCAGCGTGGAAAGGTGGTGAGGTGTTTTTTCAGGAAGTAGGGCCTAGAGGTAGGTATGGGTTAATTTGGGGGTGTGACCATGGAAGGGACCCACAGTCCCCTCTGGCTTCATTTCAAGATCTGTTCTTCTCACATGCGCTCTTGGATGAATTCTCTACATGAGATCCTGCCCAGAGCTCCACGCTCTGAACCTCCAGATCTGTGAGCCTTACTCAGGTATTTTGTCATAGTGACAGAAAATATATGACTGCAGGGGCCTCATGGAAGAAATATTTGTGTACTTAGTCCATTCTTAGCCATTCTTTCTTTGGATGGTGCTTCATCCCCATTCTAGCAATCCCCTCTGAAACCCTGATTGAAGAACAGCTGAGCTTTTGACATCCCCCTTAAGTAGCCCACAAGCCACACATGACTATTTAGAACATGTCCATCACCAGAGAAAATCCCATCAGACAGACTGGCTGACTTCCCTCTATGCTTATTTTCTTTTAACCTTTCTATCCTATTTTCCAACCCTGTCTCACAGGACCGCAGATGATTTGTTTAGAACAATCCTCTGGTTCATCATTCACTATTTCTTGACATTGTTCAATCACTGAGCTTTAAATAGTTTCAATTATATGTTACTTTTGTTTCTAGGCATTGTATTTTGAAGTACATGTACAAACAATACTAATTTACCTAGTGATGATATTAGATCAGGACTTCGAGTTCCTTTTTTTCATGAAGCTTTTCAACTCATGTAAGTAGTGTGGATTCTGACCAAAAGTCTGCACAAGGGCTGGCTATAGTTACAAGTTCTCACGGGAAACTCTCTTTGTCCCTTATCCAGCCCCTAGACTTGTGACTGATAGGTTTTCTAGCTGTCAGGTTTTCCGTGCTGTGGAGTTTATTTCTCATTAATCTCACAGGGACCATAGTTCCCTGAGCTCCCAGTTTAATACATGATCAGCGATGTGGACAGTGGATGATGGTTTTTCATGGTGTTAGATTCCACACGTTGAGAAAGCCCTAGATAGCTTGTCTCACCCCATTGGAAGCCATCAGAACTAATGTTCAAGGTCTCAGATCTTCAAGATTTGACAGCCAGGCCTGGGAAGAAAGCAAACTTTCAGACTTACAATAACTCTAGTTTTTTTTTTTTTTTTTGTTTTAATTCCGTGACTCTAGCCCAGTGTGGTAATTCATGCTGATAGTGTCAGCATGCAGGAGACTGAAGCAGGAGTATTGCTGTGAGTTTTATGCCAGCTTGGGCTATATAGCAAGTTCAAGGAGAAACTGGGCTACGGAGTGAGACCTTGTCTCAAAAAAAAAAAAAATCTAACAAAAACATCAGACATGCCAAACAACAGGACATTCTCCACAATACCTGACATATGTTCTTCAAAACTGGGAGAGTCATGAAAGACAAGGAAAATGAAGGAACTATCACAAGAGGAGACTAATGGAAGATGTGCCATGGAGCCCTGGACTGGATTCTGGACTGAGGAGGGACATTCATGGGGAAATTAGTAAGCTCTCTATAAAGTACAGAGTTTGGCTACCAGCAATGCACCTATGTTAATGTGACAAAGGTTTTGGCAAAATGCTATGACACGCTTATAATACAGGCAACTGGAACTCTGGAACCTTTGCACAGTCTCTGTCAATCTGAAATTATTCCCAAATAGAAAGTTTACTGAAACATACAACTCTGATGATTAGTGTGTTAAAATGTTTCCTTTCCTTTTCCTTCTTTTCTCTCTTTGCTTTCTTTCCTTCTCGCTCCCTCCTCTCTTTCTTGTTACGTTCTCTATTTAAAATCAGTATTTCAGTTGCTTCCATATCCAACATACCAACCATAGCACCACAAATAAAACCTCTTATTCACGGAAAAAACAACAGCTCCGAATCATAACCACCAAGCGAGGCTGTTTTAATAAACAAAATATTATGGAATGAGGGCTGGAGAGATGGCTTAGCAGTTCAGCACTTGCCTGTGAAGCCTAAGGACCCCGGTTCGAGGCTTAATTCCCCAGGACTCACGTAAGCCAGATGCATAAGAGGACGCATGCATCTGGAGTTTGTTTGCAGTGGCCAGAGGCCCTGGCGCACCCATTCTCTCTCTGTCTTTCTGCCTCTTTCTCTCTCGGTCTGTCTGGTGCTCTCAAATAAATAAATAAATAAATAAATAAATAAAAACAAAAACAAAAAATTAAAAAATATATTATGGAATCAGTATAGAATGGCCTTCAGGAGCCAGAGCCCAGAGGACAAGGATGTTGGAAAGAACATAATTAAAACAACTGTCAAAAGTCATCTCACTTCACCTTCATCCCTTGACAAGGGGAAGGTTACTCAGCCAAACCTTGCACACTTACATAAAAGGAACACAAGGTAAGAGTCCCCATGCTGTCCTCAGATAGAATTTACTGTATCCCTTCCCCCATATTTACATTTTCAAATCCCAAGCTCCAAGACCTCAAGATGTGATCTTGTTTAGATATGAGTTCCCCATGGAAGTGATCAGGATAAAATGAGATTCTTAGGGTGGATCCAGTGTGACTGGTGTCCTAATTAAGAGGGGGACTTTGGGTACAGTCGTGCACATAGGGAGAATGTCCTGTGATGATGATGGAGCCAGCCTTGAATGTGTCAACCAGCCAACCAACACGAAGCATCCCAAGCAAATCACTAGGAGCCAGCTAAGAGATCTGGAGAAGGTTTTCTCTTAGGTCCTGAGAAGGAACCAACCATGCTGGTATCTTTTTATTTATTTATTTTTTGAGGTAGGGTCTCACTCTAGCCCACCCTGATCTGAAACTCACTCTGCAGTTCCAGGCTGGCCTTGACCTCACATCCATTCTCCTACCTCTGTCTCCAGAGTGCTGGGATTAAAGGTGGGTGCCACCACACCTGATTCATGCTGATATCTTGATTTCACACTTTCAGCCTCTTAATCTGGGAGACAGTGCATTGTCTTTGTGTAAAGCCACCCAGTTTGTGGGACTCTGGTATGGCAACCCAGGAAACCGAAATAGAGTCATCCCCTAAAACTCTACAGAATGTCTTCCAGTAAGAGGCATGGCCCCCATGGCTCTGCTAACCCTGCTCTGTGGAGGTAGCTCAGACCTTAGATATTTTAACTTTCTGAAGTAACCTGGACACGGTAAGAGGTTCACAGTGACCCAGAGTTCATTCCTTCTTCCTGCAATGTGCCCAGCACTCAGCAATGTTCTCTTCTATTAATATTGCCATTTCAAGAGTGGTCCTGGAATATCATCAATTATTCTCCTTCAAAGTGCTCTCTATCTGAGAAAGCACAATGCTCTTACTGACATTGCGCCCTAAAATGTTCAGAAGCAAATCTCAGTGCACCCTGGCTGCTCCCATCCGGAAACTGGTTAACCAATAAGGACATAAAGACTCAGAGAGATGCCACTGCTTTGGCAAGGTCACCCAACAATATGTTCCGGAGACTGGAACAGCACCAGTGCTCCAGTGTAGAGCGTGGTCAGAGGCCAACATGCCCTTCAGCAATTGACCTTGTTGGTTATGGACGAATGGATTTAGCCTGTGGACCCAGGAAGCTCCTATTGCCTTCTTCCAGCCTATGTCTGTCCTAAGTCAAGAAAATAAGCAATGTATCAGGAAACCCAAAATCCATCCAGCAAAGACCCAAAGCCATGAATCATGGTGGAGAACTGATAGATTCTCAGACATGGAATATGACCAGGTGGAATTAATTCCTCTAGAGACGTAAGCTAGACCTTTCCTCTGTCTTCCAAGGTGTGTATCATTCCCCAGCTTTGCAGGCAAATACCTTAACTGCTGAGCCATCTCTCCAACCCAAGGTTTTTTTTTTAAATGGGGGCATCTTAAACTAATATGCATCTACAGAAAATCCTTTTTTTAAAACTTTTTATTTTATCTTATTATTTTTTTGGAGAGAGACACAGAGAGACAGAGAGAGAGAGAGAGAGAGAGGAAGACAGAAATGGGCGCGCAAGCAGTGTCTCAGCTGCTGCGAACAAAATCCAGATGTGCGCGCCCCCTTGTGGCCAAGTGCGGCATTGCGCCCTTGTGTCACTTTGCGTCTGGCTAAACGTGGGACCTGGAGATTGGAACCTCTGGAGATTCGAACCAGTGTTCTTAGTCTTAGGAGGCAGGTGCTTTAACCCCTAAGCCATCACTCCAGCCCAGGATTTTTTTATATACATACACACCCATGGTAAGTTAGGCATAGTAAGAGAGTAATAATGCAATAGAACAATCATTTAAGGCACTATAATGTAATTTATTTAAAACTTATGAATTCTTTATTTCCATGCAGTATTTTTGGGCTGTGGTCTAACACAAGTACTTTATGCCATGGAAAGCAAAACTAAAGGTAAGGCGGGACTACAAAAGAAGGCTGGAGGAGCAGATGCTGCAAGTAGGTGTGACCTGGAAAGCTTCAGGTAGAGGGAAGTGGCATAAGGGAACATTAGCACCCACGAGGCGCCAAGAATGAGTGTCGCTGTTGCATCACTGCTGCGCCTCTGTTGTCAGTGGGCGTCCATAGGAACCACCTCTGGATTCTAAACCCCACCTCGCCTCCTCTCTAGCTGAGCTGTCCCTGGACTTCCTGAGTCCACTGGGTGAGCCAGGGCCAGGTCTGACAGGTCAACAACTGCAGAGGTGGGTCTTGCTATAGGAGATTGCTGCTCAGTTCACCGGGATGAACGGACTCACTCCTCAAACCTGTAAACATGAAGGCTTTCCAAAGGAGACAGCAACCAAACCTGCAATTATATGGAAATTCAAAGGGAACATTTGATTCACAAACTGAAAAGATACTGAAATTTTATGTCAACGTAAGTGACAAGATATAAGGATAAACAGTATTCATACCATAAATTCAATGCTATTCAGTTTAAGTTTTAACATTGTATGGATCTAAGAGTCTTGGCAGGCAGACACTGTGAACTTCCACAAAGTTGAAATCAAAGAGGAGTTGTCACCCTGTGGGAAAATAAGAAAGGGCACACAGGCACGCTACCCATACAGAAACTCTATGAGAGCAAGCTTTCAAGTGAGCTTTTTACTCATGCAGTGGTGTATGGGGTCCTTCCAGATCCTTCTGTGACAATGGTGCTTTGCCAACCAATGGGTTTGTCTATGAGCCACAGAGAAAAACATTTTCAACCATGGATGGTAAAAACATGTATGTGCAAGAATTAGTATTTAAATTTTTTCTTAAAAATTATTTGAGAGGAAGAGAGAGAGAAGAACAGAGAGAAAATCAGAGAGACAGAGAACGAGCATGCCTGGGCCTTTTGCTACTGCGAATAAACTCCAGATGCATGTCCCACCTTGTATGCTTGGCTTTATGTGGGTCCTGGATAATCAAACCTAGGCCATCAGGCTTTGCAAACAAGCACCTTTATCCACTGAGTCATCTCTCCACCCACAATAATTACTATTTTTTAAAAATATCCTTTTTAATATTTTATTTATTTGAGAGACAGAGAGAAAGAGACAGACATATATATAGAGAGAGAGAATGGATGCAGGGACTCTAGCCACAGCAAACAAACTCCAGATGCATGTGCCACTTTGTGCATCTGACTTACATGGATACTGGGGAATGAAATCTGGATCCTTAGGCTTCACGGGCAAGTACCTTAACCACTAAACCATCTCTCCAGCCCTAAAAATATTTTATTTATTTACTTATTTGCCAGCAGAGAGAGAAATAGAGAAGGGAGGGAGAGAGAAAGCGAGATCTATAGAGAGGGGGTGTGTCAGGGTTTCCAGCCATTGCAAATGAACTCCAGATGAATGTACCACTGCATCTGGCTGTACATGGGTCCTGGGGAATTGAACTCAGATCATTAGGCTTTACAAGCAAGCACCTTCACCACTAAGCCATTTCTCAAGTCTGAATTATTACCTTTAAAATTTTTATTTATTTGAGAGGGTGCGCGTGAGAGATTATGGGTGCGCCTGTGCTTCTCGTCACCATAAAGGAACTCTAGAAGCATGCACCACTTTATGCATCTGGCATTACATGGGTACTGAGAAACTGAACCCAGGTCAACAGGCTTTGCATGCAAGTACCTTTAACCTCTGAGCCATCTCCCCAGCTCAAGAATTATTTTAAGCATGGGATCAAAAAAGAAGTAGAGAGCTGGGCATGGTGGCACATGCCTTTAATCCCAGCACTTGGGAGGCAGAGGTAGGAGGATCACTGGGAGTTTAAGGCCACCGTGAGACGACATAGTGAATTCCAGGTCAGCCTGGGCCAGAGTGAGACCTTACCTTGAAAACCAAAAAAAAAAAAAAAAAGAAGAAGAAGAAGAAGAAGAAGAAGAAGAAGAAGAAAAAGAAGTAGAAATTCTACATTTCTCTTCCCATACCGCCTCATGAAGCTCACTTTGGAGACCATTATCCTGAACAAGTTGCTCTTCCACCTTCTCAATTGTACTTGCCAGTGGAACGTGACTGTGCCATGGCATTTGGAAAGAAGGGGTGCAATCCATTCAGGAACTAAGGAACCCCCTGGATGAAATAGTGAGATGAACTCGAATTCCTCTGGGTTTCCAGACTAAAGAAGCATATCTGGCAAGGGCTGGGGAATGAGCTTAGTCATTAAAGTGCTTGCCTCACAAGCAGGAGGATGTGAGTTCAGTCCCCAGTACCCACAGCAATGTCAGCTGTGGTGGCACGCACCTGTAATCCCAGTGTCGGAGAGGCAGACAAGAGGAGCCCTGAAGCTCGCTGACCAGGCATTCTAGACGAATCCCTGAGCTGCGGGCTAATGAGAGCTCCAGCCTTACAAAGAGGTGGATGGGGTTCCTGAAGATAATTCCTGAGGTTGTCCTCTGACTACTGTGTGTGTCTGTGTGAGTGTGTGTGTGTCTGTGTGTGCCGCGTGTGCATACACACACACACACACACACACACACACACAGCCTGTCTGATGAATGGGAGTGGTTTCAGAAAGCCTAGATGTCTGCAGGTTTACAGCACTGAACTCATTTATCACAGCAAGCAGATATATTTGTCTGCATTAAGAGATGATCAGCGGAGGCCAGTTAGAAAGAAAGAGAAGAAACCCACTAAAAGGGAGCCCCCACTGAAGGCAGGCTCGTTGGAGGAGTGCAATGGCTGAGTCGTGGGGTATAAAGGGCGCTTAAAAGAGCTAGATTATGTTGGATCCAGGAAATTTGACTGTGAAACTCCTGCTGATGGAGTAAGATCAAGGCAAGGCTATTCGCTTTCTACCATGGAGATGTTGTTTGGATAGATTAACACACATACAAGACCCACTGGGAGTGAGAGGAAGCTTCCGTCTGCTTGCTGGCATCCCCATCCTGCAGGGCTGTTTGAATGTGGGCTAGAAGCCTAAGTTCAGCAAGTCAGAACGCAGAAAGGCCTGAGAACCTCCACTCCAAAGTCCACGACCAGAGCTTCTCTCTCACCTCGTAAGGGTGACTGGTGTCAGAGCCAGGGACGATGCCCCAGGTTTTGTGATTTGGCACTGTTTTTATGAGTAAGGGTACCTCCAGCAGTGGCAGCCTTAGAAGATGCATTCTCATGATAGAAGAACATCCTGGTGGAAATTTCTAGCTCAGGATTATTGTGTGGTTTGGGCTTAGCAAGCAGTGAAGTCATAAGTGACCAGAACTGATTTCTGGATAGATGGGACATTCCAAGAGATTCTCAGGAGGAAAGAATTCTGGAAGTAAGTCAGCATTTTGCAGCCTTCCGGAAAGGTTATAACTACGGCTTCGCTTGTATGAGAGAAGAGGTGACAGAGCCGTCCCTAGCAAACACCCTTGACTCTTTTAGTGCTACTTAAGGACAGCTTCATAACACAGAGTAATGATGTCTGGCCATCTCACTAGATACCCCACTGCTTGGTCAAATAAGTCACACAGTGGTAACTATTGCAATGGCTTCCATTTAGAACACCACAAACACACATCTACAGGAAAAAATAATCAATCCCACATCTTTGGCACACGAGGTGGACCAAGTGTCCACACAGAAATGTCGACACACCCATTTTTCTCATCTCCCTGCAGAAACGTTATTGAAACATAGGCCAGAGAGTCTGAAAGAAGAAATGTCACCCCACGATTGATATCCCCAAGAACTGAGAGCTGAAGAGCCCGGGGCTGTGTGTGGAAGACAAGGCAGGAACAAAGCAGACCAGAAAAGCTGAAACTTAACACTGCAGGGAGGATGCTGCAAAAACAAGAAGTTTTTCCCCAGGAAGCATCTTGGTAAATCCCAGGTTCTCATGTTACAGGTCCCTCAGAGGGCAAGGAGAACAGGAGGCATGGCTGGATTTGAGTGTGGCATTTAGATCCCAGGATGCTGTCCCCTACTTCCTGCAGTCAGACAGCAAATAATTCTTGCCCATCCGCTGAGGGGTCAGAAAGTTAAACAAGAAACTGTGGGCTCAGGATGCTTTGGGAAGTGTGTGTGTGTTTGTGTGTGTGTGCGTGTGTATGTTTGCACATGTGTGCATTGTGTGTGCAGGTGAGAGATTGTTGTCGGGGATCTATTTCAATCACTCTCTACCTTGTTTTTTTAATTTGAGAGAGAGAAAGAAAGAGGGTGAGGGAGAGAGAGAGAGAGAAGCTATCCAGGTCCTTCAGCTGTTGCAAACAAACCCCAGACGCATCTGGATTGTGTGGGTCCTAAGGAATTGAACCTGGGTCCTTTGACTTTGCAGGCAAGCGCCTTAACTACTAAGCCATCTCTCCAGCCCTCTACCTTATTTTTCCAGACAATGATTCTCACTCGATCTCACTGATTCAGCAGGACTAGCTAGTCAGGGATCCCCAGGATCTTTTGTCTCCGTTTTACCAGCTCTGGGATTACAAATCCATGAATCACACCTGGCCTCTTCCATGGGTGCTGGGGATCTGACGTCACATCACTGTGGCCAAAGAGACGCTTTGCAGTACTGTAAGCTTGATAGACTATTCTGCTCAGAGTTGAAAGACCTGAATGTAGTAAGAACTATGGACTGAGCGGTTTGGCTTGTGAGGGTGAGAAAGAACTTTGTTAGGACTGGGCTAGAAGCAGTTTGTGTGAGAGGCTTGCTGTGTTCTGTCCTGGGAACTTGTGCAGGGTTTCACTGCATGCAAATGAACTGGTGTGAGCAAAGGATATGGCACAGAAGAAAAAGGAAATCTTTGGGCTGAAACTGCTGCCCACTCAGCTACAATTGTTTGAGAGCTCACCACCATTGGGATTGGGCCAGCTGATCTGCATTGGGACAACCAGAAGAATGCAGACTCTTTTTGAAGGAGCCTGAATGCCGAAGGAGTGTCCTGCTCTTCAAAGTCAGATTTATTTCCAGCCTGGATTAACAAATTGGCACCCTACCTGGTACTATGGAGTATAACAAATGCAGGAAAGAGAGGGTTCATTGAGTTTGCAACATGGTTTTGTATTTGGAAATAGCCACGGGCAGTGTGAAGCAGGCTTGTTGGATTACCTGCGTGAAGGCCCAATGGAGCCATGAAGATGAACCGTGGGTTGCAGTAGAGACCCAGTAGAGATGCCAGGACTATGTTATGGCTGCCAAGGAGAGCTGCTGGCACCAGATGAAGTTTTCTGGAACTGTGAGTAGCCTAGCTAGAGGGGCAAACTTGAAACTCCAGAGACTTATCACTGGTTAGATTTATGAGACTTGGGGCTGGAGAGATGGCTCAGTGGTCAAGACCCTTGCCTGTGAAGCCTAAGGACTCATGTTCAACTCTCCAGATCCCATGTAAGCCAAACACACAAGGTGATGCAAGCATGCAAGGTTGCACATGTGCAAAAGATGGCACATGCATCTGGAGTTCTATTGCAGTGGCTGGAGGCCCTGGCATGCCAATTCTCTCTCTCTCTCTCTCTCTCTCTCTCTCTCTCTTTCTGATAAAAAAATATATACACACAAAAAAATCCTCAGAATTAGCAGACTCGGAGACTTGTCACTGGTTAAGAGTTGTCAGACTTGGAGCTCAAGTTTGATGTTTGATCTTGTGTTAGTTCAACATTTCTTTGCTATGCTCAATACCATCTTTTGCTGTGTGAATGTTTATTCTGTTTCATTATTATTATTATTATTATTTTGGTATTACAGCTCAGCTAAAACAAAACTTGGACTACAGGGATGTTTGAACATCAGGGGGGTTAATAAAAACTATGGGGACTTTTAAAGTTGGACTGAGTACATTGCATTTGGCATCACAGGTGGTTATCAGTTTATGGGGTCAAGGACAGAATGTGGTAGTTTGATTCAAGTGTCCCCCACAAACTTAAGGGTTCTAAGTGCTAGGTCCCCAGCCAGTGGCAATTTGGGAACTGAGTCTCATGGAGTTGATGTGTTGTTGGGGACGGTCTTATGGGCATTCTAGCCAGCTTCCCCTTGCCAGTGTTGGGCACACTCTCCTGTTGCTGTTGTCCACCTGATGTTGGCCAGGAGGTGATGTCCACCCTCTGCTCATGCCATCAGTTTTCCCCGCCATCATGGAGCTTCCCCTCAAGTCTGTAAGCCAAAATCAACCCTTTCCTCGCATAAGCTGCTGTTGGTCGGGTGTTTGTTTCCAGCAGTGAGAAGGAAGAAGCTAACTGCAACAAGGAGTTATGCCTGGAACAAGGTGAGGCTAAGGGGACTGTCAGTGTGCCTGCCTTATTCAGTAGTTTAGGATGAATTCATGATTGACACCCTTAAAGAATAAGCAAATGGACATCCAGGCCATTTTGTGTCTGGAGGAGCACATTGTAAGGAGTCCTACCCTTCCTTTGGCTCTTACAGTCTTTCCGCCACCTCTTCTGCGATGGACCCTGCCATCAAAATTTAAAGAGAGACTGATTGAGAGGGGGGGGTATAATGAAGAGTGGAGTTTCGAAGGGGAAAGTGGGGGAAGGAGGGAAGTACCATGGGATATTGTCTACAGTTAAGGAAGCCGTCAATAAAATAAATTTAAAAAAATAAGCAAATGGCAAAAATGAGACAAGTGTTAGCGCCAAAGGAAACAAAATGTTATATAGAAAGGAATGGTGATAATGATTGTCCACAACACTCATTACAGTCTCTGGTTGTGGGCCATAGTTATGTAGCTTTTCTGGGCAAAATAACAATGCCCAAAGATGTCCAGAGGAACCTTTGAATGTTTCTTCCAAGACAAAAGGCATTTGCTGACATAGGGGAGGATCTTGGCATGGGGGATGATCCTGGGTGAGCTGGCAGGTCCATTATTACACAGGAGAGAGGGAGGCAGAAGAGGCAGAGGCTGAGAAGATGTGATAAGGGAAACTGGTCACAGCAAATCAAGCTGAGGAAGGATAGAGCTGGCTGGGGGTGGTGGCACACACCTTTAATCCTGCACTCAGGAGGCAGAAGTAGGAGGATCATTGTGAGTTCAAGGCTAACCTTAGACTGCATAGTGAATTCCAGGTCAACCTGGGCTAGAGTGAGACCCTACCTCGAAAAACCAAAAGAAAGGTTGGAACTACCATGGATGGCTTTAAAGAAAGAAATAGGCACCAGGGCTGGCGAGATGGCTTAGTGGTTAAGCACTTGCCTATGAAGCCTAAGGACCCTGGTTTGAGGCTCGATTCCCCAGGACCCACATAAGCCAGATGCACAAGGTGGCTGGCACATGCATGTGGAGTTTGTTTGCAGTGGCTGAAGGCCCTGGTGTGCCCATTCTCTCTCTCTCTCTTTCTGCCTCTTTCTCTATCACTCTCAAATAAATAAAAATAAAAACAAAAACATTAAAAAAAAGAAACAGGTGCCAAATCAGGACTCAGGTGCCTTCTAGAAGCTGGAAAAGGCAAGAACAGACTCTTCCCTAGATGTTAAAGGAAAGCAGCCCTGCTCACAATAGGATGTTAGTGTAGAAGGACCCATTTCAGATTTCTCACTTCCAGAACCATGATAATCATTTATTTGGTTTGAACACACTCGTGTTGTGGTAACTTGTTACAACAGTAAAACCAAATGGACACAGTAACTATAATTATTACCTAATTAACAATCATGGAAAATTTGGAGTAGTTTGAAACATGTCACCAATTTTCTGATACTCTTTCCCTCCAGCAGAAGATGCGTTTCTCTTTGTGATTCCCTCCAGTGAGTAGAAGGTGGTGGAGGCAACAGTGGATGAGTTCTGAGGAGAAGTCCCCAAGACATTAGAACATCTGCATTGCACATTGCTGTATCACCACCTTGGTGACAAACCTCAGGAGGACAAGCAAGCAGCCAGTAGGAAGGTCCAAGTGGTGGCAGAACTGAGGCATCTGGGCAGCCACCAACACCCACAGGCCATTCCTGTGCATGACCTGGAAGTGAAATCTTCAGCTCTGGTCAAATCTTCAGATTATTCTAATTTCATGAGACATATCCAGCCCGAACGATTCAGTTAAAGTCACCCCCACACTCCTGACCCCACAATAATGGTGAAATCAAATGCTTTTATGTTATGGCGCTAACTTCTGTGGTCGTTAGGTATGTAGTAACAAGAGATGGATGATATTCTCAGCGGGCTGAGAGAAAGGAGTAGACCCACGTGTGAGTTATGGCGAGTGGAACGTCAGAAGCTCAATGACTATCTTTCATAGAAGATACATAGTAAAGGAAAGTGAAGATGGAAAAATAGACACATGCTGCTTGAGAAGTGAAGGAAGACACGTTGGAAAGAATCTATGAAACACTGGGAAGTGTTTGCCTACAGGACCAGGCATTGAGCACGGGAGCTGGTGTGCATAACTGGACTGGTTTTTAATAATCACACCAGGAGCTGTATTTGATGTTTAAATTATATACCATATTGTAAAAAGTATTTTATTTACTTATTAGAGAGAGAAAGAATCAGATAGAAAGAGGAGGAAGGGAGAGAATGGATGTGTCAGAGCCTCCAGCTACTGCAAACAAACTCCAGACACATGTGCCACCTTGTGCATCTGGCTTACATGGGTCCTGGGGAATCAAACTTGGGCCCTTAGTCTTCTCAGGCAAGTGACTTAACCACTAAGCTATCTCTCCAGCCCTACATACCATATTGTTTATAAAATAAATTTGTAAAGAAGCAACTTCCATGAACCTCCCTACAGATCTTACTATTAGAGACCATCTTGCTTAGAAATGAGTAAAATTCCAACCCTTTGATGTTAAAAGGGCACATTCTGAAATAAAGGCTGAGGGATGCCCTCTGGGAAGAGAGTCTGACAGGCAGTTGGCTAAATCATCCATCTCAACCAGGTAGTGAAGGCCATGAGGCCCTCAACAATGTGAAAACCTATCTGGAGGGCTAGAGAGATGGCTTAGCAGTTAAGGCATTTGACCGCAAAGCCAAAGGACTCCGGTTCAATTCTCCAGGACCCTCGTAAGCCAAATAAACCTATCTGGAGGGCTGGAGAGATGGTTTAGCAGTTAAGGCATTTGACTGCAAAGCCAAAGGATTCTGGTTCAATTCTTCAGGACCCTCATAAGCCAGATAAAAAGGTGGTGCTTGCATTTGGAGTTTGTTTGAAATAGCTGGAAGCTCCAGAGTGCCCAATCTCTCCCCTCTCTCTGCCTTTTTCTCTCTCTCATATATACATATATGAATCTGGAGTTGAAGTAAGGGACAGATTCTTCATGTGGAAAAGGAGGCTGGCTGAGGAGAGAACTGGGAGATGTTATGCCAAGCACAGGAGTCCCTCTAGGCCCGTGGGAAGGGTGCTGGTCCAAGTCAGATCTGGATGAGCTATTTTAAGAAGAATCACTGGAGAAACACTTAACTCTTTTCACACATGCTGGTTGGCCGTGTGACTAACACCAGATTACAAACTGGCTCCTGGAGCGTCTCCTTGGTACATTATTTATCCGTACAATAGCTAGAGTCAGTATACTTCCTCTGCTGATCAGATTCCTGTAAGAAACTCCCATTCACATGGCAATAGTTAACATTACTATTCAATTCGCTATAGCTGTGACATACTGTTTTATTGTGAACATATATTTTAATTGTTAAAATTACAGTCTCCGGCTTGGCTGCTCTAAACCCAGAAACTCAAAGGTTGGTCGTTGGAACCAATGCCAGATTCCCATGAAATGAATGAGCAACACAGTAAGATTTTTAGCATGTGGTATGTGTGACACTCCAGGATTGCCAAAATGATGGTCGTCATCTGCTATGAAACCTGTCTCTTTCCAGAGCAGCCTCTCCGGAGAGGCTCATGGTGGTCTGCTGGGAACAGCTGCTGCAATGCCCAGGCTCGTTTCATGAAGAAGGAACAGCTTGGCTGGGGACGGCGAGCGAGAAGGCAAAGGTTCTTATGACGTCGCTTCTGATGGGTGGCCTCCCCACTCCCACTGCCAAGGATGTGCAAACAAGGGAACAGGGAAAGGCCACCCATACCGTTCCTTACTTGGTTCACATGGCTCTTGGCTTTCCCTTGACATGCGTTTCATCCCTGGTCACACTTCAGTCACTTCCCACCTCACTTGACTCATTAAACCCTGCTTTTCGCAAACCAAATGTGAGGAGAGGTCTACAAGACATGCACTTGGGTCTGACTAACCCTTCCCGAGTCCTCCAATCCTGCCATCTTCTTTCCTGTATCTTCCAAGCTTCCCCTCTCTCTCTCTCTCTTCCCCTTCTCTCTCCAGATCATTAAAGAACATTACATTGTGTAAGCACAGTGACATTTCAATGTCCTATTGAACTTCCATATCATAACCTGGTGTTCTTTGCTGAAATCATTTATTTCATTACTCACAACAGTGTAACCTAGCAAACCAATTCCAAGCACACACTCACCCCACCAGAGCTTTCTTTTCATTTAAAAAAAAATGTATTTATCAATGAGAAAGAGAGAGAAGGAGGGAGGGAGGGAGAGAGAGATGCAGTCAGAGAAAGATAGAATGGACTCACCAGGGCCTCTTGCCACTGAAAACAAACCTCAGACTCATGTGCCACCTTGTGCACCTGGATACTAGGGAATCAAACTCTGGACTGTAGGCTTTGCAGGCAAGTGCCTTGGCTTTGCAGGCAAGTGCCTTAACCACTAAGCCATCTCTCTAGCCCAGGCCACTTAGCCCACTCCTCTATTCTTGTGTTTGCTTCCTTTGGCACAGTGTGCTGAATATGTTGCAGATGGTCTATGAGTGTATTAGTCATTTTCTCATTGCTGTGCCAAAGTACCCAACAGAAGCAACTTACAAGGGAGATGGATTTATTTTGGCTCACAGTTTAGGATCTGCAGTCTCACATGGTAGGAAAGGCAGGGAAGTAGAAACAACTTCCAGTTGTAGCAGCAGGATAGCAGCTTGCTCACATCTTAGTGGCTGAAGAGGAAGCAGAGAAAGAGAGAGCCCGAAGCAAGGCAAGGCTATAACTCCAGGGCCTGCTCCTAAGAACCTATGTCTTCCCGCCAAGCCTTACTTTTTAAAGGATCCCCAGAATCCCCAACCAGTACCACCAGCTGGAGACCAAGTGTTGGAGCACATGAACCTGTAGGGAAAATTTCATGCTCACGCCTTAACAATGTCTGTAGTGACTCATCTCAGTGACTGTTCTAAAAGCTAGGCATGTGTCTCACACATGCTCAGAACTCGCATCCAGTTCTGGATAAGAACTGCATCTCCCTACAGACCCCTGGATTCAGGATTAGGATAAAAGTACACATTTGCGGGCTGGAAAGATGGCTTAGTGGCTAAGGTGTTTGCCTGCGAAGCAAGAGGGTCCAGGTTCGACTCCCCAGGACCCATGTAAGCAGATGCACAAGGGGGCGCATGCATCTGGAGTTTGTTTGCAGTGGCTGGAGGCCCTGGAGTGCCCATTCTCAATCTCTCTCTGTCTTTCTCTCTCTCCCCTCCCCCTCCCTCTTTCTCTTTCTCAAGTAAATAAATTAATAAAAATATTTTTTTAAAAAGTACACATTTGAGCTGAAGAGATGGCTTAGCGGTTAAACGCTTGCCTGTGATGCCTAAGGACCCCGGTTCTAGGCTCAACTCTCCAGAACCCTCGTAAGCCAGATGCACAAGGGGGTACACGCATTGGGAGTTTGTTTACAGTGGCTGGAGGCCTTGGTGTGCCCATTCTCTCTCTGTGTCTCTCTGTCAAATAAATAAATAAAAGTACACATTTGCCACCTGAGTATTACATGCCTTTCAGAGAAAAAGCACCAAGTTAAGCCACAATGAGGCCAACTTTGCTTGTATAGATAATAATAAGCACAGCCTTTGGGAGATAAGACTACCAGGAAGTGGGAAGAGCAAGAGGCTGGGTCCTCTTCCCTTGGCGGGCAAAGCCAAGAGGGGCACCTGCCAATGAAGGGAGAGGGCAGCACTTTAGAATCTTCAGAGCAGTCAATAGCTACTGGAAACCAGGAGGTGAGCTGTCAGCTCAGGCAGGGAGGCAGGGAGGATGGAAACAGCCCCTGTGACTGACTCTACTTAAGAGAGCAGGTTCAGGAAGCAAAGGAGCTTAAAACTCCATCCAGAAAGTGGTGGGACTTCACAGCAGCAGCAGAGATTTGCAGGTGTCCTGGAGCACTCCCTCCGCCCCATCAGGATGGGCACTGGTCCTCCATCCCCTGGCCTTGGGCACCCTAGGTGCTGTGAATAAGATGGAGCTGATTCAGAAGGCCAAGCTGGCTGAGCAAGCCGAGCAGTATGGACAGACGACAAGACCACCTGCACGAGGCCGGGACGGAGAAGGGGCCAAGCTGACCAACGAGGAGCGCCATCTGCTCTCGGTGACTTACAAGAGCGTGGTCAGTGTCTCCAGCGCTGAGCAGAAAACCGGCCCCTCCAACCATAAGATGCAGCTGATTAAGGACTATCCGGAGGTGGAGTCGGAGCTGGGGTCGATTTGCACCACAGTCCTGGAATTATTGGATAAATGTTTCATAGCCAATGGAACGAATCCAGAGAGGAAGGTCTTCCGTCTGAAGGTGAAGGGAGATCAAGTCCGGTACCTTGCTGAAGTGGCGTGTGGTGAGGACCTAAAATAAACCATAGATAATTCTCAAGAGGCATTTGATGTAAGCAAGAAAGAGATGCAGCCCACACATCTAATCCTCCTTGGGGCTGGCTTTTCACTTTTCTGTATTTTACTATGAGATCCTTAATAACCCAGAGCTTGCCTGCATACTGGCTAAAACGGCTTTTGATGAATCCATCGCAGAACTTGATACGGTGAATGAAGACTCCTACAAAGACAGCGCTCTCATCACGCAGTTGCTTAGAGTCAACATTATGGAGGTCAGACAGTGCAGGAGACCATGATGCAGCAGAGGGTGCCGTAAGCTAAAGGCATAATGGATGTCATCCACCTTCCCATACATCTCCCTTCCTGACTCCACTCGGATTTCCTATAGCAGAGAAACCCATTCATGTGTATGGAAGCAACTGTTTATAGTCTTTTCACACTGCAGCTTTGGGAAAACTCCATTCCTTAATTTGTGTTTGTCTTGGCCTTCCTGGTGTGCAGTTACTGCCGTAGAAAAGTATTAATAGCTTCATTTCATATAAACATAAGTAACTTCCAGACACTTATGTAGAAGACTAAAAACGAATTGGGTATTTAAGAAATCTGAACCAGTTCCACCAAGCGACTGTGTTTTGTATTACTGTGAAGCTATGAAAATATAGTTAATTACAATTTAAAGCGTGTTCCACATAACTTCTTAATTTCTACATTCCCTCCCTGACCCTTCTTTGGGGATTTCCTTTCAGAAAGCAACTTTTTGATGCTCTTACTGTATATTCCTTTTTAGTGGGAATCCAGAAGTATTAGATTGAATGGGAAAGCACTTAATGTAGCTGAGCTTGGGGGTCACAAATCCAAATGTCTCTTACATCACATATTTTGGAGGTCATGTTTGTCTGTGACAACAGGAAGTTTCCTTACTCATTCTTCATTGGCTGCTGTTTGAGTCGACGATTTCCCTTCCCAATGAAAATTCACTCACACCCCCTGCCTTTGTAGTTCTGGTTTCCCTTCCCCACATAACAGAAGTAGCACGATGCCACCAGAATTCAAGCAATGCTTTTGACAAATTACAGTGCGTGTCATTTCTTCAGACACGAGACAGGGGAAGTAAAGTATGCGAGTCCAAGTGTAAAACGTTAGCACATGTGAGAGGGTATCCACTTTGTGTGATTGTTCTTTAGAAAGTTGGTCCTGCTATATTGTGTGTTGTGAATCAATGACTGTAGTCCCCGAAAAGCCTTGTGAGAATGTTATGCCCTAGGTAACAGCAGAGTAACATAAAATAAAATTATATTTTATAAAAAAACAACAACTACATCCAAGGCTAGGCATACCTGTAATCCCAGAACTAGTTATTTTCCCCAGTACTCAGGAGGTACAGAGGCAGGAGAGTCATGAGTTAGAGATGAGCTTGTACTGCATAGTGAGTTCCAGGCCAGCTTGAACTAAATAAAGAGATATCTTTAAAACCAAGCAAACAAAAACTCATGCGTGCAAGGGACTGTGACCATAAGGACTTTGTGGTATACTGGGCTATTTACTGCCTCCTTAGGGCCATTATTTTTATGATGTGGCCTTTCCTTCATGATCATCAGTACAAAGCCTTAAAGAAAAAAAAGGTCTCCTGTGCTTGTCTCTGGGGGATTTTAAGGAAAAACACCTCTAAACATGATGGTAGCTTTGGAAGAGAGGAAAATGGGTTCATTTTCTTTAGTTTACTAAGGGTTGGGGGAAGTAGGGAGGCCGTGGGGAATGGGAAAGGACTTTAGGAAAAGTCTGAGGAGGAACAATAAAAAACATTACAGAAGTCAGGCATGGCGGTTCACACTTGGAATCCTAGCACTAGGGAAATAGATGTGTGAGGATCACAGACTCAAGGCCAGTCTGGCCACAAAGTGAGACCTGTTCTCAAAAGAAAAAGGATGGGAAGAGATGGGAAAAAGAAAGGGAGAGAGAGGAAGAAAGAAAGAAAGAAAGAAAGAAAGAAAGAAAGAAAGAAAGAAAGAGAAGAAAAAAAAGAAAAGAAGAAAAAGAAAAGAAAAGAAGAGAAGAGAAAAGAAGAAAGAGAGAGAGAAAGAGAGAAGATGGGTTTCCATCAAAATTGGCAACAGGACATGTGGTTCTACAACGTGTTACACGCAGCAACATGAACAATAGCCCTTGCTCCTGCTATTTTGATGAGAACAGCTGGTGAATCACGTGAGGCCAGCTAATGGCATAAAAATGGAGCCAAGGCCACAGTCACCACCCCTCATAGTTTGTGGCTGTGTTCCTCTGGTCGTGTTATATGACTTCAATCCACACTGGGTGATAATCTCCTCAAGGTCACGGCCAGACTCCTTATCTTCTTCCTCAGACCTTCACCAAGCACATAGATGGCTTCACGGTAGACTCCACTATTACTCCAGCACCTCAAAGACAAGAAAGACAGACTGTTCTCATGGAGCGGTTGCCTGGGGCCGTGGTTGGGAGCTGCAGTCTGCTAGTGTTCACAGTGCTGCTCTGCTGCATTGTCTCCATTACTTTTACATCTCAGTGACAAAATACTGATAGAAACAACTAAAGGGAGGAAGGAATTACTCTGGACCACCGTTGAAGGGATTCAGTCCATCATGGTGGGGAAATCCTGGCAGTAGGAACAGCTCGGAGCTGTGCCAGCAGAGGCATGACATGCTTGGGTCCTGTGAAGCTTTGTTGTCAATTTGATCTCCTCGGGAATCCTCTTGGGTCTCTTGGGTCTCTTGGGTCTCTCTTGGGTCTTGAGGTTGCTTCCAGGAAGGATTCATTGAAGGAGGAATCCTTCCCCCAGGGTGAGCCCTTCCCCCTGAGTGGGCGGCCCCTCTTGGAGGAGGGGGTCTTTATCTAAGGAAGCTCTGGGAGAAAAGAACCCCTTCACCTGGCTGCCCGTGCTGCTTGCTGCCTTCCACATGCACTGAAGAGCAGCATCTCTCAGGTCACCTCCAGGCCATCAGTGCCGGATGGGGGCTGCTGAGGCATCCAGCCTCGTGGACTGAGCAGCTACAGGGAGCCTTGATTCTTGGGCCTACAGACTACTATTGTTGGGCTGTCATAAACTAATCCAATAAATTCCCCTTTTAATACAATTCATTCTTTCAGTTCTGTTCCTCTAGAGAACCCAGTTTCATTTCATGGGAGTCAGGAGCTGATAGAGAGTGTGTACTGTCTATGCATTCCAAGTTTAACCCTTAAGGCCCACCTACCAGTGACTCATTTCCTCCAACTATGTCCCCCCCTCCAATGGTTCCATACATTTGCAAAATAGCTTCACAAGCTGGGAACCAGCTATTCAAACACATGAGAACATTTTCATCTTTAAACCGTGGCACGTGTGCCGGCTCTAAGATGTTGAATTAGTTATTCTACACTCACCTTCCTCATCCATATAATGGAGATGAGTCATTCTCTCACTCAGGGTTGGTTTTCACAGAAGCAGGTAGATCTTCACCTACCTGAACTTGAAGAAAGTGTAGCTCAGGGATAAGTGAAGAGCAAAAACAGGTAGAATCCAGGCAATGGCAGAGGCAAGTGTGACTCTCCTGGGTTTTGGGACCCTCAGTACTGACCCCAAGAAGTAACAACTTCAGAAATGGTTCACATGCCCCTCACAATGGGCTCAAGATTTCTTCTCCATCGGATCTAGCGTGGGTCCCAACAAATCAGGACACTCTTAATCAGAATGCTGGCCATCTTTGTCCTTTGCGTCCCATCCTCCACCCAGCGTTTACTGAGTACCCGTCGGAGAATTCAGCAGCAAGACAGTTCAGGGTCAGTCCTGACTCAAACTCTGTCAGCCACAGGTTTAACCTTACGTCACTGAGTCTCGGTTTCCTTGGACAGCATCACAATTCTGCTACAGCAACTTGAACAAACCATGTTGTCTCACGCTGTGAGTTCTGTATGGGGGCTGCAGTCTGATTGAGTCTGCGCTCCTCCTTCCTACCGTACAGTGCCGAACACACTGCAGATGGCGGATACAATATTTTTTACTTTTCTCATTGCTGTGACAACATTTCCAACAGAAGCGACTTAAGGGGGAGATGGATGTATTTTGGCTCACAGTTCAGGGGATGTAGGCTGGCATGGTAGGAAAGAAGGCAGTGGGAGCAGCTTCCAGTTGTGGCAGCTGAAGCTTGGGGACCCTCCTTAGTGACTGACCAGGAAGGAAAGAGAGAGAGAAAAAGAGAGAGAGAGAGAGCAAGCGAGTTCTGGCTAGAAGCAAGACAAGGATAATATAACCTTAAGGCTTGCCCCCAAGGACCAGCTTCCTCCAGCCAGGCCTCACTTTTTAAAGGTTCCACAGCACTCCCCCAAAGCACCACCACCTAGAGAACAGGTGTCCAAACACGTGAGCCTGTGGGGGGAACATTTCACACTCCTACCCTAATGATCTGTCTATCCCGACTCATCTCACTGATTGTTCTGAAGCCAGGGCGTGTGTATCATGCATGCTCAGAAATCACATCTGCACCAGCAAATTGTTGGCCACATTTCCAGAGGAGCAGAAAATACTCTTGACATCCCAAGGAGAGGGTGCTAACTGTGTACAGCAATGCCTAGACACACACACACACACACACACACACACACACACACACACACACACACACAGCCCAGTTTTCACTTGCAAATATCCTTCTGCACATGGATGTCTTTGGTCAAGGCCAACTTCCTAGATGTAATCCAGGTGTCCAAATTTGATACCTTGCGACAAAGAAAGGCACTTTAGCTTTGAGTCGAGGGCTGGGGCGCTTACTGCAATTAGATCCAGTGGCTGTGTCTGCCATTCGGTAACAATGGTGAGTGATTTGGCTCCACTCCCTCATGCCTCCAGCTCCCTCTCCCAGTCACCCCTCTCATCAGAAAAACCAGCCATGTCTTGCTTATCCACCCCCAGCCCTGCTCTTGGAGATGAAGAGCCCAGATGCGAGTGACTGCTCTGCAGTGTGTGGCACGTTTTCGCTCTTCTTTATATAGAGCTGAAAGAAAATGACTCGTTACAGAGAGGAAGTCCACAATGAAATTAGGAAACATTTGATCAGGCCATTGTCCCAGCACAATACATGCAATGAGGGAAAGGCTGGAGTTGACTGCAGACTCGAAATGTGTGCTCCAGTCCCCAGGACTTGCGCGTCACTCATTTCCCATGCTGACCAGGAAAGGGAGCCCCGCATCAACCTAGGTAGAAGCTCAGCTTCTGGAAGTGGGGAGCAGCATTAGCGCAGGCTATTTCTCCACTCTGCAGCGGGAGGAGGCTTCTGAACACATCCTAGGCCTCTGCTCCTCTTGGCCCTTGTTCATTGTCTCAGAAGATGTCTCTGAGAGAACCCAGTGGTTTGGAATACTTCCCACCATGGTATCTAGCCCTGAGCAACGGCTCCTTTCTTCAGCTTCCCACCACATGAAGGACAGAGGGTCACGGCCCGGAACCTATGCCCAGAGCACAATGCACAGAAGCCATTCTTGAACTGCTGTTCTATTTCTGCCATTTCCACTCCCTTATTAAGTAGGGCAGAAGGTGGGGAAAATACAGGCTTCAAAGCAGAAGCTCTAAAAATGTCTAGTTGTACCTTCAAGGGCCTGATCTGAGTTGCATCAAGGTCAGCTCCACACGAGACAGGCAGAACTTAAGCACAGAGCGATGGGCTCAAGATTCCTGATGGAAGAGAGAAAAGAATGTATTTCCCAGAAGAAGTCTGGGACTCTAGCCCTGGCTTGGTCACTGGCTGTAAGCCATCTGGATACTTAATCTCACTTGTAACAGTGTTCAGAATGGTTGTTTTACCCCTCAAAAGGTTGTTGCAGAAGTACAATATGAAGATGGCGATTAAAGGGATCTGGAAAATTAAAGCATCATATAAAAGTAAAGTGTTAGTTTTATTACTATCCGGTCCCATTTGTGGAGTTGGAATTCATTCCCCATCTGGTGCTAAATCCATTGCCGCCTCATCTGCTTAAATGGCGTAAGAGCTTTGGCGTTCTCAGAAGACACGGAAAATCCATCTTTTGGTCTGCGTTACAGAGCAGCATTTAACACTGAGCATGCAAACTTAAATAGGAGCAATCCACGCCAGCGTTAATAAGCTTAGCATCTTGCACATAGTAGGCATACAGTGCGCCCTTGCTGGATGAATTAACTAATAAAAAACTCCTAAAAGAAATTACTACTAAAAGTGAAATTAGAGGCTTGGAGAGATGGCTTAGTGATTAAGGCACTTGCCTGTGAAGACTAAGGACTCAGGTTTGATTCCCCAGTACCCACCTAAGCCAGATACACAAGGGGGCGCATGCATCTGGAGTTTGTTCGTAGTGGCTGGAGGCCCAAGTGTGCCCATTCTCTCTCTGTCTCTCTCTGTCTCTCTCTATATAGATAGATAGATAGATAGATAGATAGATAGATAGATAGATAGATAGATATGGATCTCTCTGTCTCTCAAACAAATAAATAAAATATTTTTTAAAAATGAAATTAAGGGGTAGAAGAGATGGCTCAGCAGTAAAAGGTGCTTGTTTGCAAAGCCTGTCAGCCCAGGTTCGATTCTCCAGCACCCATGTAAATCTGGGCACAGAAAGTGACACGTGCCTCTGCCATTTGTTTGCATTGGCAAAAGTACTCGGTGTTCTCCTCCCCGCCAGCACACACATACATGTGCAAATAAATCAATAGAAGTGTTTAAAACTGAAACCAGGGAGCTGACGAGATGGCCCAGTAGGGGAAGTGCTTGTTGCGTGAGCATGAGAACCCAAGTCTGGATTCCCGGCAGTCATGTCAAACGCCGGTGTGGTGTCAGGCACCTCTATCCTAGTGCTGGGGAAGTGAAGACGACAGGACGCTTGGAGCTTGTTGGCTAGCTGCTCTAGCATACCCGTAAGCTCTGGGTTCAACGAGAGACCTTGCCTCAAAAAGACATGGTAGAGGGGCTCGAGAGATGGCTTAGCAGTTAAGGCCTGCAAAGCCAAAGGATGTCCATTCGATTCTCCAGGACCCACGTAAGCCAGATGCACAAGGGGGCACAAGTGTCTGGAGTTCGTTTGCAATGGCTGGGGGCCCTGGCACGTCCATTCTCTCTCTCTCTTTCTCTCTCTGCCTCTTTCTCATAAATAAATAAATAAATAAATAAATAAATAAATAAATAAATAAAAACAAGGTAGAGAGCGATGGAGGAAAATGTCCAAAATTGAGATCTAGCCCCTCATGTACATGTGAACTTGCACACACGTGCACACCCACCCACCTACACACATATTTTCTTTTCTTTTTTTGTTTTTGTTTTTGTTTTTCGAGGTAGGGTCTCACTCTGGCCCAGGCTGACCTGGAATTAACTATGTAGTCTCAGGGTGGCCTTGAACTCTTGGCAATCCTCCTACCTCTGCCTCCCGAGTGCTGGGATTAAAGGCGTGCGCCACCACACCCGGCGTCTACACACATATTTTCTTATATGTGCATTTTGCTGTCCTCACATCTTACATTGCTGTCTGACATCTATTATGTCATGTTGCCTCAGCCCAAACGTCCAATTTAACACTTAATTTCCTTAGAGACCTTCCACAGGCATGCACACCACACATACATACAACAACAGGAATCCATATCTGTTTGATAAATGCTTAAGACCATTGGTACTGTTTGTATACAACCTATACACTGAAGCAGAATTCTCTTACCAACAAGCCAGTCACCCCCAGCGACTTGCTCTGAGCAGAGGTTTGGTGAGCAAACAGAAACAGTAAGAATCGTGGCATATTTAACCACTGGAGTCAGTTCTAACAAGGTCATCTCCCCACTATCAATTTAGGAAAACCTAAGTAGGTGAAAATGACCACAGACAATATGGCAAGCAAACGAAGTAACAGGAAAATTGGGGACACACTTGTAAAAAGGGTGAGTCTGGGATAAATAAGTTCACACCTTCCCACAAACCTCGAGGGCAGCATTGTGTTTGGTTTCTTTCAAAATCCTGTAGTATTCTAATCTCTTTCATTATTGCGTGAGTCATGACGCCATTGAAAACAACCTTGACGTAATGGCTCACCATATTTTCTTGAAAAGACAGAAAATGTATCCTGCGTATTTTGGTGGGACCAAATGTTAAACATAGAGGCATGCCCGAGGGGTGGCGGATAAGCTTTTTTTTTTCTTTATTTTCCACAATGCTTAACCCAATTTTGTGAGTGTGTTGGCCAATTTTCCATTGCTGTAAAAATAATATCTGAGATAATGCAGTTTAATAAGAGAAAAGGTCAATGTTGACTCACGGTCGTGCAGGTTTCAGTTCCTCACCAGTTGACTCGGTTGCTTTGGGCTTGAGGGTAGACATCATGGTGGGGGAAAATACGTGCAGGAGCAAAATGGCTCACCTCCTGGCCAGTTTGCAAACAAGAACAGGAGGAAGAGACTCGTGTCTCTTTGTTTCCTTCACAGGCCCGTCCACAACGATCCAAGACTCTCCACCAGGGATACCTCTTAATGCTGCCACTGTCCCCCAAATGGCCACACTCTGCAACAGCCCTTATCACGTGGGCCTTCCTGAGACATTGCACACCCAGACCACACACTTGGAGCAGGGGATCGGGAACTCTCTAGGAGTTTTCCTGGTTCTCTCCTATATAGCCTTCAGGCCTCGAGCCAAGTACCCGCTGCTTCTGCCTCTGCCTGCTAAGCTGGTGATCAACTTGGGGAGACAAATTTACTTTCCCATCACGCCGATGCCTGACACTCAACTCTCCCATCGGATGCCCTTGACTTCCCCTCAGCCTGACAGCGAGGAACTGGGGGGAGGGCACAGATGTTTGGGTAATAAATTTCCAGATATTTTCTTACAAAATGTGCATTTTGCTGTCCTCACATCTTACATTGCTATCTGACATCTATTATGTCATGTTGCCTCAGCCCAAACTTCCAATTTAACACTTGATTTCCTTAGAGACCTTCCACATGGAATAATATTAATGGGTAGGAGTTACTCATTCACCAAGAGGATAACTTGAAAAAGAGAGAGAGAAAGACTTTATTTGGAAACATCTGGGTTTTTGATGAGATGTTTTTCTCTTAAATCCAGATGTCTGAGAGCCTGGATCTATCCAAAAGTTGCAAAAATAAGTGAAAGAGCCCTGCTTTTGTTACCTGTATTTAGAAGTAATCTGACAGCACATAGAATTCTATATCACATCTCTATCTAAGTCTAGATTTAGACACTGACATTTTCTGTACCTGGAAAAAAGCTATTTATACCTCTGAACTCATTTTCTTCATAACCAGTAAAGAGATTTATGTTACTGCATTCTGAGAATCCAATAATGTAAGTAGTTGCTGCTATTGTAGAAAACCTCATATTTTCTTTGGAACACAAGCAATAGAAAAAATACGATTTCCACCAAGGAATTGTCTTGGTTTTACAATATGCCTCCAAATTATTTGATAATCCTCTTTTAAAAATGGAGTCTGCAGAGCAGGGTGTGTTGGTTCTCAGAAGCACTCAGAAGATGGATGCAAGAGGATCAGGAGCCCAAGGCCAGCCTTGACGACATAGGGAGTTGAAGGAAACCTGGGCTGCATGAGACGGTGTCAAACAGACCCACACACGAGAATAATGGAGTCTACGGTGTGGGAAGGCTAAATAAAGCAAGATGATCTCGAGAAAGTGGGCAGCCCAGGCTACATAGTGAAATGTTGCTGCAAAAGAACTGACAGCCAAGAACAAGGCGAGGCTAGACTGGGGAAGCTAGACTGGGGGCAGATGCTTACCTATCACGTGACGTCTAATTCTCTGTCACCACCCGGGCTGCACTTTTTAGTAATTTGTTTCCAGTTAGTAAATGCAGAAGAAACCAGGTTGTTGTTGGCTAACAAGACTGACACTTAAAAGGCAGGGCGGCATCTTCCTTGCGCTCCCGGATCACTCCTTGGGGGAAGCCAAATGCCATGCTGTCTGGGTCACTCAAGCAGTCCTGTGGAGGGGAACCACACTGAGGCGCAAGGAGACCTCTTGCCCACAGGCACACCAAGCTGAGGCTTCCTACAGACCACCAGGTGGTAGCCATCTTCGAAGCAGATTCTCCAGGCCCAGTGAAGCCTTCAGAGAACTGAAATCCATCCCTGGTAACACAAGTGTCATCCCAGAAGACACTCGGAGGGAGAACTTCCCTGCCAAGCCACGCCCACACACCTGGCCAATAACAAGGGTGAGTTCACAAATGTTTGAGCCCACTAAACTGTAATTTATTATATAAAACAAACAACACATAAGTGTCTGATTTTCTATTCTTTTGGGAGAATCAACAATTTTGATGAAATCAGTGATTTTTGTTAAAATCACACAAGCTCCCTTTCTGACTGGAAAGAACAGCATTTCCAGGCATTTAAGCATTGAAATCTTACTTAAGAAACAATTCCTAAATTCCTGTCCATTTCAATTAACAGCTCATTGAAGGCGCTGTGTATACAAACAAATGCACGCGCTAGTTAACTATTTTTAAATGAATGGTATAAGCACAGATTTTTATTACTCTACACCACGCCATGTACAAGACTGCCACTAATAAGCTTAACAATACATCCGAAGTTAATTCTAGATGCTTCTCGTATTAGCTCCTCTTTATAAGGGCATCAATTTACTTTTTATTTGTTCAGGAACTTCTGTTGAGAAGGGAAAGCAGCTGCGTGTTTATGGTGAAGATAGAACTCTTTTGTGAGAATGAGATAATAGAAATTGTACTTACAACACTAAATAATGCTTGTGCAGCACAGGCCACAGTGACCCTCTGCGCCTGTGATGAGTTGTCACTCACCAGTACTCATTCAATCCTCCCGCTGGTCAGGCTATAGTGGGTGTAATGTTTCTTTCCTATTTTGAATGTGATAGTACAAAAACTGTTATCGAGGTTATTTTAGGACTTCCCCACCTTTCCGATCTCCAAAGGTAACTCCAGTTGCAAACCTAAATCCTCCTACCTTCTAGAAAGGGCATTAGATTGAAGGGTGGGGGAGAGGCTAGGTTGTTGTTGGAAACAAGACTGACTGCAAAGAATGGTGTTCAAGATGGGGCGCTCGTGGGATTCAGTTCTAAAGGGAATGGGGGCTGTGGGAAATATCATGTGTTTTTGGAGGGGAATAGGAGTTGTCAATAAAAAATTCTTGCCCAAAGGGAATGGGCTGAGGCTTCCTTACATCCCAGTTTTTGGTAGGCAGAGGAAGCAGGATTCGCCAAGCCCAGTGAGGTTCCCAGAACTGAAATCCAAGTTAAACAAGTGTCATCCCTGAAGACCAGAGGGAGAAAAAACCAAAAAAAAAAAAAAAATAACAAGGAATTCCAGGAGCTGGGAAGATGGTTCAGTGGTTAAAGGCACTTGCTTGCAAAGCCTGACAGCCTGATGTTGATTCCTCAATACCCACAGAAAACCAGATACACAAAGTGACTATGTAAGTGGAGTTCCTTTGCTGCAGCAAGAGGCCTGGGCATACCCATGCTCTCTCTTTTTCTCTCTGTCATAAATAAATAAATAAGGTATTTTTTAAAATACTAAAAAAAAAAAAAAAAAGGGGGAACATGAGGACCACTATGGCCAGTATGAAGGAAGAGAGGCTGTGATGTACAGCAATGTACTTGCACCTCATTTAACTTCACTAGAGAGGTAAGAAATGAATAGAACCTGCTTTAATTATTTTTGCTTGTTCTACTGTCCTTCAGCACATGGCTTGAAAACCCCTGGGTTGTGAGGTGGCATGTTTGAGAATGTTTCATCTTGCATAGTAGAAATGATCTTTGAAGAACCCAGACCCAATTACATCAAGGGCAGCCATGTCCATTCATACACGCAGCAAATAGCAGCTCATCATATGGTAGACTTGGGGCCTGGAGAAATAAGTTGTCTTAAGAGTATAAAAATTCTCATTTTTAGGGCTGGAGAGATGGCTTAGCAGTTAATGCACTTGCCTACCAAGACTAAGGACCCATGTTGGATTCTCCAGATCCCACATAAGCCAGATGCACAAAGGTAAGGCCAGTTGCAAGGTCACACCTGCCCACTAGGTGGAAAGGGCATCTGGAGTTGATTTCAGTGGCTGAGGCCCTTGTGAGCCAAATCTCTCTCCCTCCTCTCTCTCTCTCACTCTCTCTCTCTCTCAAAAAAAAAAAAAAAAAAACCCAACACCAGGAAGAAACTGATTGAGGTAAACAAACCACTACTTTGTAAGATGATTTTAAAAAAATAAAAGTTAAAAAGAAAAATGCTCATTTTTATATTCAGCCATATTGTCTGGCTTCAGCCTCCCTTTGGGTCAATGTGGTGGTTTGAATGGACAATGTCCCCAGAGACTCATGAGTTTCAATTCTTCATCCAGCGTTGCTGGAGGAAGTACGTCACTGGGGAAAAAAAAAAAAAAAAATAGCCCAGCCCCACTGACTGTTGATCTCCCTGTGGTTCTTTGCACTTGTTTGCGGTGCCTGACAGCCTGATGTTGATTCCTCAATACCTTCAGAAAAAGATCCCCTTCAAACTGACAATGTAAGTGGAGTTCCTTTCCTTCCAAATTGGGCATACCCATGCTCTATTTTGTCCTGTCACAAATAAATAGTGAAGGTATTTGTTAAAATGTTAAAAAAAAAAAAAAAGGCTGGACCCTTGGATCGCCCCGCTGCTATGAAGGAAGAGAGGCTGTGATGTACAGCAATGCCACGCTTGCACATCATTTAGCTTCACTAGATGGTAAAAATGAATAAGGGTTGCTTTAATTATTTTTGTTTATTTTGTCCTTCAGCTTTTGGCTTTTTGTTTCTCTGAGGTGGCATGTTTGAGTAATGTTTCAGAAAACCTGTGTAGAAATGATCTTTGAAGAACCCAGACCCAATTACATCATGGCAGCCTGTCCATTCAGCAGCAAAAGCAACATATGGTGACTTGGGGCCTGGAGAACCCAGGTCTTAAGAGTATAAAAATTCTCATTTTTAGGGCTGAGAGATGGCTTAGCATTTCAACAACTTGCAACACAAGACTAAGGACCCATGTTGGACTCTCCAGATCCCACATAAGCCAGATGCACAAAGGTGAGGCAAGCGCAAGGTCACACCTGCCCACTAGGTGGCACAAGCATCTGGAGTTCGATTTCAGTGGCTGAGGCCCTGGTGCGCCAAATCTCTCTCTCTCCTCTCTCTCCTCTCTCTCTCTCTCTCTCTCTCAAAAAAAAAAAAAAAAAAAAAAAAAAACCCAACACCAGGAAGAAACTGATTGAGGTAAACAAACTACTACTTTGTAAGATGATTTTAAAAAAAATAAAAGTTAAAAGAAAAATGCTCATTTTTATATTCAGCCATATTGTCTGGCTTCAGCCTCCTTTGGGTCAATGTGGTGGTTTGAATGGACAATGTCCCCAGAGACTCATGAGTTTCAATTCTTCATCCCGCGTTGCTGGAGGAAGTACGTCACTGGGGGAAGGCCATGGGGTCTTATAGCCCAGCCCCACTGACTGTTGTCTCCCTGCCTCTCTTTGCACGTTACGGTGACTCTAGCTTCCCGCTCGTGCCATGCTCACCCCTTCATGAGGAACTTCCCCTTCAAACTGCAAGCCAAAATTCGTTCCTTCCCTAAATTGTTTCTAATCACGTATTTTGTCCCAACAATTGAAGAGTGATAATCTGTTGCCATGTTTTGAATTAACCACCAGGCTGGACCCTTGAATCGCCCCCGCTGCTCAGAGAGACGCCTGTGAACGCTAGCAATGCCACGCTTGACATGAGTATCGGGAGCTGGCGCTCATGGTAAACTTTGCTAAGGGTTGAGCCAACCTCTGTGTTTATTTTGTCCTTTGCTATTCTTTTTGTTTTTGTTTCTCTATGTGGTTCTGAGTAACCTGTGTCAGAAAACCTGTGTTCCTTTTGAGGAGAGAAGGGCGTTTAGACATGACCCTGTGTTAGCAGAAAAGAACTGTGTGCAGAGGGCTTGGTCACCCAGGCAATGCGGGCCTTCGTGCATGCTGGGCACTGCGTCATTTCAACAAGGTGAAACACTGCTTGGGAGTTCATTGACTGAGACATGGCGAGCGTTTTAAGCTGCTCTCCTGTTGGAACTGCTCCCACTGCCCTCAACTACAGCCTGGGGTTAGGGCTGTGCTGAAACCCATCTCTCTCTCTCTCCCTCTCTCTCCCTTCCTTCCACCCTCCCTTTCTTGGTCTTTCTCCCTCTCTCTCTCTCTCCCTTCCTTCCACCCTCCCTCCCTTTCTTAGTCTTTCTCATATCTATAAACATACATACATATATGTATTGAGACAAGATCTAGCTATGTAGCCCAAACTGTCCCCAAACTCATGATCCTCCTGCCTCAACCTTCAGAGTCCTGGGATCAAGCATGTGCCACCACATGCGAAAGCACTGTTCTTATTCAAGCTCCCCATATTCCACTGGACTCCTCCCCCTGTCTTCATGTACTGTCCTCTCTTAGGTTCTAAGGAACTTCTCTGGCCTGGGCTTCTTACTTCATTAGATGCTCTTGTTCCGACTTCTTTCCCAACCCTGATTCGCCACCCACTTCCACTACCCCAGGACTCGGTTGTGGGCGGTTGACTCCTGTAACAGTAGTCCCTGCTTCTGTTCTGTCATCTAGTTGCAGCTGTCACCACCACCTATGTTTTGATGATGCTTGAATTTTTATCTCTGGCCTTCCATTTTCTTTGAACTTGATAATTGGACTGACTTCTTGATATAACCAGTAGGTATCTCTTAATATAACCAAATGGCTACCCAGTAGGAATCTCAGAGTGTATGTCTAAAAGGAACCCTTGAATTAGTCCTTACACTTATGCCTGCACCAACATTCCCCTCTAAGGAAATAGTGTCTTTACTCACTCATTTGCTCAACTAAAACTTGGAAGTCAAATTGAACTCTATCTACAAACTCATTTCACCTCCCTCCCTTCTACCACTTGTGGCATAGTGTTTTGTTAGCAAGGGGACGCAATGCTGCCTCACGGCACATAGTAAGATAGTGGAAGCAACACTGTCCCAATGGGGAGTGGCTGGTCCCGGGCTCAGTGGGAGAAACGGCAGGGACTTGGTGAGAATACTATGAAGGAAGGTCAATCCAACACTGAGGCTCAACCTCCGCTAGACACCAGTCCATGAGATGGATGCTGGAGGAGACTTGGAGACATGTGCGGCTGCTCCAGCTGCTACTACCAAGGACTCAGGCCTTCTACCCATGGTAATTTACAGTGCCCGTGGGAATGCGCCCGTCCCAGGTAACAAACAAAGCATATCACTTTCTTTTCCCTTTTAAAAAATATATTTCTTTATTTATTTGAGAGAGAGAGAGAAACAGGCAGAGAGAGAGAGAGAGAATGGGTACACTAGGGCCTCTAGCCACTGCAAACGAACTCCAGATGCATGCGCCACCTTGTGCATCTGGCTTTACATAGGTACTGGGGAATAAAACCTGGGTCCTTGGGCTTCACAGGCAAGTGCCTTAACCACAATGCCATCTCTCCAACCTGCATATCAGTTTTTGCAGGGATGAATAAGATAGAGGCTATGCCCTAACAGTTCTTTCAGCCGAATGAAAGACAAACCAAGGATGACCACCCACTCTGATAAGCGCTCTCAGCAGAATGAAGGAGTGTGGTAACTCCTAGCACACAGGGCCATCAGTAGATTTTTCTTCTGTGGCTGGAGATATAGCCCTTTAGGGTTTTTTCAAAGAAACTTTCCAACTGCTCAAACCTGAGACTTTGTGTCTGTAGAAGACAGTACGGCCAGAACTGCATGTTGAGGAATGGAAGACGCCATCGTTACTAGCTGGTGCTCTTGGGTTAAAAGTGGTTCCAATTTTCAGAAGAGAACAAAGCCCGGAAGTTGCAGTTTTCTTTGTGCACATTCTCAGTGGCGCGTCAATAGTAACATTGCTATCTTTCTGTTGTTTTACATTATAATACCTGAGGAAGGAAGCCACAAAGGAAGCAATGGGATGTCGTCGGTGCTACTATAGCATTAATGCTGTCGTTGGAGGGTGACCGAAGGCAGGTACAGACCAACAGGTATGTAAAAGAGAGGCCAGAAAGCATTAGTTTTCTCCTTTCTCCTTGTGGTCCAAAGGCCATATTTAATCTTTCTTGTACCCTGTTCCTTCTTCTGAGAAACTTAGAAAAGAAAACAACAACTCTTCTTGGGGTACTTGGGGGATCAAAGCAGTGACAAAGAGACAGAAAGCGGGGAGTTTCCTAACATCACTGGAAGGCAGCTTCCAGACATGCCCGCTTGTCCCCTGCGCCCCATCACAAAGCCCTTCCTGATGTAGACTTTGCAACATGCAGGTGGGCTCTTCATCTCAGCTCTCAACCACTTGCTACGATAAGAAGCACAATTGGATTAGTTCTCTGGAGGCAGCAATCAATAGCCAGAGTATGTGGAGCCGATTAGGCATTGCTAATTAGAGCTCTCAGACATTAATCAAACACCACGTATGGGGCTAATCAACCCATGTGGGAAGCAGAAAAATCAATATAGTCCCAAGCCTCCCCTTGAATTTTCCAACCTGGCTCACCTTGAAATCTGACCTAAAGACAGCAATCCCAGAAGGGGCGGGGGGCTGGAACACTGCGTGTATCATGGGATCCTGAGTCTTCTGGTGACAAGTGACATCAGGCCTATTCTTAAGCAAGCAAACTCCATCCTGCAGCCTTGTCACTCTTTTCATTGGATCTGCAGTAGCCGTGCTGTGGGCCCATTGCAAGCTGGTCCCCACGAGGCCAACCAATGCTCCTGGGTTTGAACCATAAATAAAACTAAATCTGGCCTGGAGTTATGGCTTAGCAGTTAAGAAGCTTGCCTGCAAAGCCTAAGGACCCAGGTTTGAGTCCCCAGATCCCACGTAAGCCAGATGTACAAGGTGATGTATATGCACAGGTGGCACTTGCACACAAGGTGGCACGTGCATCTGGAGTTCGTTGGCAGCTGCTAAGGCCCTAGCATACCAATCCTCTGTCTCTCTCTCTCTCTCTCTCTCTCTCTCGCCTTCTCTCATAAAAAAAAAAAAACTAAATGTTCCCTAGCTAGTATATTTTTCATGAATAGCCCATCATGCGTATGTGATTGTATGCATACACTTACCCCTGTGTGTTTAAATCCTGAATACTAGCCTCGGTTTATTCACATTGATTGCTGAGTACTTTTTATGAACGCTTTGCCCAGACCACTTTGCCCATCTCAACTGGATTCTCAAGCATGTGCTTATGCCCTTTAAGATGGCAAAATGGCCCGGCGTGGTGACACACGCCTTTAATCCCAGCACTCAGGAGGCAGAAGTAGGAGGATCACTGTGAGTTCAAGGCCACCCTGAGACGACATAGTGAATTCCAGGTCAGCCTCAATTAGAGTGAGACCCTACCTCAAAAAAAAAAAAAAAAAATGGCAAAATGTATCAGATGAACTGGTAGACTGGGTGGATAATACTGGCCAAACCAAATATGATTTAAGATTAGTAGAATATATTAAACGATTTTTTTTCTAAGTACCCATGTCCTTCATTTACAACCTTTTAATGCTACATATTACTCTGCAAAAAAGCTATTTCTTCCCCCCAAAACTCTCTGGCTATCATCAGTTCTCCTTTAAAGAGATAGTTTGTCTATCTTTTAGTGTTTATTTGTGTGCATGGCTCCCAATACCATGGTGCAAATATGGCCGACAACCTAGGGGTGTTTCCCCTCTCCTTCTACCTTCTTGAAAAAGAGTCTCTCTTGTCACTACTGCTTGAGAGCTGCAGGATTCTCCTGGCTCCACTTCCCAGTGCTGTAGGTACTGAGGGATTACAGACACTTTGGCCACTTTGCATCTGGCTTTATGTCGGTGCTAAGGAGTACTGAACTCATGTGAGAAGGCTTGCAAACCGGTACCTTTAACTGCTGAGTCACATCCCCAGCCCTAAAATGATATTTTCATTAAAAGTAAAACTACTTGATAGAATTTGGACAGAAGTACCTGGCTGAGCCAGAAGACACAGGTTGTTACAGGAAAATCCCAGGGTCAGGGGTGGGACATCTCCCAATAAGCTGTTGGTTAGGGAGGCCCATGAGTCCCCCAAAACAACGCAGGCTATTACCGATGCTCCTGGTTGCCCACCAGAACTACAGCCAGTTGTCTTCAGTCTGTTTTGGAAGGCTGAGGAAGCTGGGTTCCAATGTCCGTGAAGGATGGCAAAAACAGGGTCTTAGATGCCCTCATAAGCAGGCAGCCAGGGCAGTGGGGCAAAAGGCACTGCCCACTCTGGGAAAGGTTTTCCTTCCTCCGTTAGTCAGTTTCCTTCCTGGAAACTCCTCACAGACTAAGAGGCATGTCTCTCAAGTTGATGATAGACATCAGCTGTCACAAACCACAGAAAAAGAAAAATTAGGGTGCCATGGGAATAGTTCTTGGCCCTCCCGAGCACAAGTCAATATTGAACAGAATCTCAAAGAGCCAAACAAATCGGTTCTTTAATTGTTACCTTTGAAAAGTATGCTTATTATGAATATTTTTTTTCCTCCTGTGCTTTTTTAGCCTCTTGTAATCTGGGAGATATTCATGCATGGAAAACATAAGGCAAGACATAGAACAGAAACGTGACAAATCCCCCTAATATTTTATGCCCTATAGAGTCGGGGCAGCCTGCTGGTAGAAGCACAAAGCAAAACATGGATCACAGATAGTGAAGAGAGCACATAACTTCAATCTTTTAATTAAGGGGTATTATTGACAGATTAGATGATTCACTAAGTAGGCACTAAGTAGAAAGGAGAATCGTCAGGGATACACATGGGCTAAGAGGACAGATAAAATGTCTTTGCTACAGAGCACGCACCTTAGCATTCTATGCAGACAGTATCCCCATAACGAGAGCTGGTAGTGAGTTGTCAGAAGCTAACCAGAGAGCCTGGCGCAGAACTAAGACACACAATGCAACTGAGAGCATCCCTTTCTAAGCCAGGCATAGTTCCACTTCTTAAAATTAGCAATTTCAGGGCTGGAGAGATGGCTTAGCACTTAAGGTGCTTGCCTGAGAAGCCTAAGGACCCATGTTCAATTCCCCAGATCCCATGCAAGCCAGATGCATAAGGTGATACATGTGCAAGGTTGCACATGCACCCAAGGTGGTACACACATCTGGAGTTCAAATATAGTGGCTGGAGGCCCTGGTGCATCATTTCGCTCTCTCTTTCTCATAAAAAAAGGCCAGTCTGTTGAGCTTGCCTCAAAAAAAAAAAAAATTAAAAAAAGCAATTTCAGGGCTGGAGAGATGGCTTAGCAGTTAAAGCACTTGCCTGCAAAGCCCAAGGACCCAAGTTCTATTCCCCAGAACCCGCATAAGCCAGATGCACATGGTGGCACATGCATCTGGAGTTCACTTGCAGTGGCTGGAGGCTTGGTGCACCCATTCTCTCTTTCTCTCTCTGTCTCTTTCTTGTAAATAAATAAAATATATTTTTTTAAATAAGCAATTTCGCCGGGTGTGGTGGAGCACGCCTTTAATCCCAGTACTTAGGTGGCAGAGGTAGGAGGGTGGAGGCCACCCTGAGACTGCAGAGTGAATTTCAGGTCAGCCTGGGCTAGAGTGACCCTACCTAGAAAAACCAAAAAAAAGAAAAAAGAAAAAGGAAAGAAAGGAAGGAAGGAAGGAAGGAACGAAGGAAGGAAGGAAGGAAGGAAGGAAGAAAGGAAGGAAGGGGAAAAAAGCAATTTCAGTACAATAGGCCTTTTTTCCTTAAAGTTGACAATTCTCATGGTGGTGACAAGAATTAACCTTTGACAAACTTGGCAGAAATTGGAACCTAGTTACCTTAAGTCCTATGCTGGTTTCTTAGTGTCTTGCCTCTTAATATTTTCCTGTGTCCAACCAAACTCCACTGTGACATGTTTTGCATACAGACTGTGAAGAAAGGGGCCTCTTCTGCCAAGTTTTACATCACTGTTGGTCTCCCTGGAACTGTCATTTGTTTTCTAATGAATCTTAATTTAGGAAATCAAGTCTTCATTTGCAACCTAAGAATATCACAACTGAATAGTCGTATCTCTTTTTGTGTGTGCTTGGGAATTAAATCTCTGTCATTTGGAACTAAATTCCCGATTCCAAAAATGTTGGGAGTCTTCGGATAAGCCAAGGACTCTCGCAGGGCCTCAGCGTGAGAAACTGGAGCTGGTCATGTGAGAAAGCATCTGGTCGGAAAGCCTTTGCTGCAGTACCGTTCAGTCTTTATTAAATGGATCTGAGGGCTGGGGAGGTGGTTGCTTCAGTAAGGTGCTCACTGCAAAAGCATGAGGACCTGAGTTTGAATCCCCAGCGCCCACATGGGCATGGTGACGCGAGCCCCGGTGTGGGGATGCAGAGACAGGAGGATCCCTAAGTTTTGCTGGCTAGTTCATCTAGCTGAACGCGACCTCTGACCTTCACACATACAAGTAACATGCATCCCTAAGCGTGTGCATCTACACACATGAGCAGGCACCCCGAGGTGTATACCAAGACACGTACATTTGCAAAAATAAGAAAACAAAATTCAAGGGATGTGGGCTCCGGCAGCGGCTGTGTTCCAGAAAAAAAATTTAAAAAAACAGCAGATGCTGACACATAGAAAGGGTTGAGTATTTCCCTGCTAAATCTGAGCCCTGGAATTTCATTCCGAAACCTTTTTTCCCATGCTACCCGTGGCCTGACTCTATTCATTAGACTCCATCATCCCAAGTCAGTTCCTATACACAACCCAAATTTCCCATAATGAGGGACTGCTGAGCCACAAACGTTCCACGGCTGCATTAAGTCTCAAGTTATTGAATTAGGTTGGCATAATTTTAAATATTAAACAATCTTCCCAGCCCCTGGTTATTGTCACTCACTACGGGAGACACATGTCACATTATCTGCCCAACATTGTTTCTCCTTGTCTGACAACAGCACCCGGTTTCTTTTTGAGCAATTATCCTTCTGCCAATCCGTTGTAGTGCCACGTATCTGGGGAGAAGATGGCTCCGGAAAGGGGTCTGGAAGACCCTCCCTGAATTTTATATGTAAATGCTAGAGGTAAGTAGTTTCTTTCTTAGAGCATCCCTATCTGGCAAAGCTCTCTTCAGACTTGCCCATCTCCTACTGAATGCAATCACCCAAAAAGACAGACAAAGGAGAACTGATAGCATCAGCCCCAAATTCCTAGATCCAGTCATATCTGAAGCCACCCCGACCTCTGAACTTTGAAATTACATAGGCCAGTACCAGACCTTTGTTATTTAAAGGACCCTCTCTGAAACATACACGTGTTTTAACCCATTCATCCTGCCTTGATGCTCCTTAATATGTTACTGCACGCTTTATCCCCCTTCTGGTTGGATGGAAAAATTTTCTTTATTCCTCCCTAAATCCCTACAGAACCCACACATTTTATCTGTTGGTTGTATATTCACCCTTTAAAATTCTAGAGAAGAGGTTGGGGAGATGGTGCGGTGAGCACCCATGTAAAATGCTGTCGTAGAGGCGTGAGCCTTTAATCCCAGCTCAGGAAAGGTAGAAACGGAATCTTTGGGGCTCACTGGTTAGCTAGGCTGGTTGAGTGGGTGAGCCTTAGGTTCAGTGAGAGACTGTCTCACAAATAAGGCGGAGAACATCTGAAAGGACACACAACATTGATCTGGCCTCTGCGCGCACACACACGCACGCACACACCAGGAAAATGTCCCTGATCCAAAAGTAGTCTCTAATTACACTGCCTGCGTCTCCCTGCCTTCCTCCCTCTGCCATCTTATTCTCTTCTTTCCTTTGCTGTCCTATCTCTTAAGGCTTTTCTACAGCAGGAATTATTAATGAAGTCCATAGACTATTCATTATAGGCTTCAGGGATGTCTCCAAGTCCTTTGAAATGACATGCAAGTTTTACATGAATATTCATACTTACATGCATTCGCTATTGATGGCTATGTAACCAATTACCCCCTAATTTAACAGTTTAAAATGGCCAACATTTATGATTTCACAGTTTCTGTGGGTGCAAACTTCAGGCATGGCCCAGCAGGATGCCTCTGCCTCTCACAATACAGCAGTGGGGCGGGGGGGGAGGGGGGTGGCAAGGGGTGGTCCAGATCCCTGTCAGCAGAAAAGCTTTGCTTAAGGAACGTCCATTCTCAGCTCACTCCCATGTGAAGTGGCTGCGAGGACTCTGTTTCTCATAGGCTGTCATCTGGGCACCTACCCTCTCCTTGTCACATGGGCCTCACCAGCCAGCAACCATCAATCAATGAAGGGCAGCTGAGAGACACCTCAGCCCTGCCATCTAACTCATGGCCTTGGCTCTATGCTGATCAGACACAAGCTACTCAGAGCTGAGTTCAAAGGAAGTCTGAGCCCAGGAGACAGGAACCATGGGGTCATCTTACAGATTGGCTCTCTGAGAAGAGAGAGGAGCCTGGCTCCTATCATATTTTATCTCCTTCTTCTTCTTTTTGAGATGGAAGAGTGAGGAAAGGAACACACAGCAGACAATTCTCAAAACAGTGCCCGTGGGAATATTTCAATAGGAGAGACTCGTCCTCATGTCCAGAGGACAAGGCTGAGACCGCTAAGCTCAAGGTCACAATAAATAAATAAGCAGAAGGAACTTTTTTTGGTTTTTCAAGGTAGGGTTTCACTCTAGTCCAGGCTGACCTGGAATTCACTACGTAGTCTCGGGGTGGCCTTGAACTCACAGTGATCCTACTACCTCTGCCTCCCGAGGGCTGGGATCAAAGACATGCACCACCATGCCTGGCTCCTAGCATATTTTTTGAATTACTGAAACAACATTCTCTCTTGGATTCTGTCTCAAATATCCATTTCCCTCAAAGTTTTCTTTATTTTCACAAAATAGAAACTTCTGTGTAGTAGGCTGAAGTTAACTAAGCTTTAGAATAGGCGTTAAAGTTTTTGTGGTACAAAGATCCTAATGTTAATTGCTTCTCTCTCCCCCTCTCTCTTTATCCGTTTTTCTCTCTCCCATGTACATACATCCACGCCTCTTGATGAGAAGTAGAGTGTTGATAAAGTGGAACAAGAACATGTTTTGCGGGAGCTGGAGAAATGGCTTAGCGGTTAAGGTGTTTGCCTGCGAAGCCAAAGGATCCCGGTTCAAGTCTCCAGGACACACATAAGCCAGATGCACAAGGGGCACATGCATCTGGAGTTCATTTGCAGTGGCTAGAGGCCCTGGCGTGTCCATTCTCTCTCTGTCTGCTTCTCTTCTCTCTCTCTCTCTCTCTCTCTCTCTCTCTGCTTGCAAATAAATAAATAATTAAAAAAAAAAAAGAACCTGTTTTGCAAAGCAGTTCTCATACTTTTTGCTCTCAGGATTCCTTTAGACTCTTAAAAAGTATTATTGATGTAAGTTTTATATTCTGTTAGAAACAAACCTGAGACATTTCAAGAGTATTTCTTTATCCTTTTTAAAAAATGCATCCATCATGTGCCAACATAAATATTTTTAGTAAAAAATAAACATATTTTGGTGCTCTAAAACAAAGAAGTATTAAATGAGATTGACAATGTTTTGTTTTTTTTAGAAATCTGTAATATCTGGCTAACTAGAAGACAGCTGGATTCCCATCTCTGTGTCTACACTCAAATATTATAATATGTTGTTTGAGTTAAAGTCTATGAATAGAATTACAGTCACGGAGGCATGTCTGTCAAAAGAAGTATTTTAATAGTTTTTGTATATAATTGTAGATATTGATACTATGCCCAAATTTAACAGTGGCGCTTTATTTATATATGTATTTGTGGGACTCAGCAGTTAAAAGTCACTTGTTTGCAAAGCCTGTTGGCCTGAGTTCAATTCCCCAGCACCCATGTAAATCTGGACACAAAGTGACACGTGCATCTGGGATCCTTATGTGCCGGTGGCAATGGGAGCCAGCGAATCCAGAAGCTCATGGGCCAGCTACATATGAAGCTGCAAAACAAGAGACCCTGTCTCACAAAGGAAAGAGAGGACAGACATCTTGAGGTTGTCCTCTGACCTCCACATGCACACTCACTGTGACATGTATGTTCCCATACAATCACCCACATCATAAACATCAACACATATACACACATAAAATGAATGATGAACAATGTTTTCTTTTTTTCTTCTTCTTTATTATTTGTAGTACTTGGACTTGAACCTAGAACCTCCCACATACCAGACTACCACTAAATTATATCCTTAGCCTTAGTCTATGTATTTTTTATTTATTTTTTATTTATTTTTTTGAGGCAAGGTGTGACGGTTACTCTTGACTGGATTTGAAATCAGCACAGAAATAAGCCTCTGAGATGTCTGTGAGGGAGTTTCGACATGAGGCTGCCTGAGACCCTGCTCAAAACAAAACAAAACAAAACACCCACAGCAACAACAACAACATGAATAAAAGTGGCTAAGGATGGAGGGATGGCTTAGCGGTTAAGGCATTTGCCTGCAAAGCCAAAGGACCCAGGTTCGATTCTCCAGGACCCACGTAAGCCAGATGCACAAGGGGGTGCTCGCATCTGAAGTTCGTTTGCAGTGGCTAGAGGCCCTGGCATGCCCATTCTCCTTCTCTCTCTCTCTCTCTCTCTCTCTGTCTCTCTCTCTGCCTCTTTCTCTGTCAAATAAGTAAATAAATAAAAATAAAATATTTAAAAAAAGAAAAGTGGCTAATATTTTCTATGAATCAACCATTCTGTCTGGTACACTTAAGAAATATTTGGTTCATATTTCCATCTGATCACATGGCATACACAAAGACAAGGGTTGTGATTTAAGAATGGTAATAGTGTGCACTGCTTTGTCATTGTTAGGTGACTCTGGCTTTTCTTTTCCTTTGGGTGCAATGAAGTGGCATCAGGCCCCACTGCCAGGAACCAACCTGACACCAGGTTTTACCCACCATCATTTGTGCATCAGCAATGCAGATAACACCTTAGCACTCTCATAAAAATAGCTTTGACTTCATGGACATATTGAAAGTCACTTGGGGACCTCTAGGACTCCATAGCATACCTTGAAAACCATTGTGACAGACTGCCACACATATATTTCTTAATCCTGGCACTTGTTTATGCTGAGGAAGCGTGGTTTGATATATTATGTACTCACTTCTGCTTTTCAAGGTCTGATGGGAAAACAGAGGCCTCCAATAAAATGTTCTGATTTAATGAGCATGATCCACCCAATATTTCCCAAACATCACTAATTCACAAAATTTTTCCAGAGAGCTGCAGTCACTCAAACCTAAATAAATATTTAAAAGGACCTTTTGTCAATCTGGAAAAAAGGTGTCTCTTACAAACAGAAGAAATAATATTATTGTCCTTAAAGTAAATGTATTTAAACTTTTGAAATTTTTATAAGATTTTTCATGAAGTTTATTATTTAACTCATCTCAAGTCCCACCATGGAGAGCTCACTTTTAGGAAGAGTACAATCAATAATGCCCCCTGCACACACACACACACACACACACACACACACACACACACACACACTTCAGAGCTCATTCCTTTGGCAAATTCCACCATATGCGAATGTACTTTCTTACATCTTCTACCTACAGATTATCTCTCACTCTTTTTAGGGATAATTAGAAGAAGCAAAAAACAGGAAACTGGGGATTGGGAAAAAGTAAAGAGGGTGAAACAGATGGCAGGGAAGAAATACAGATTCGAGGAGGAAGCTCTGGGAGAAATAAAGAAGAGGCAGAGGAGCAAACAGGAGCGCAGAATGACCCTCTAGGGTCTGCGGAGACAGGGAGATGGAGGTGGGCGAAGAAGGAGCAGGTAAAATGTTCTGCAGCGGGAGGGGTGTTGGGCTCTGGTGATGGAAACCCAAAACATCTACCCAGCTGTGGTAAATAGAGCTCAACATAAAATTTTTCCACTTGAAATCTTGAAGTACTGGTGGGGGGTGTCTGTTGCCTTCTTGGTGCTAGAACAAAGCACCCGACCTCAAGCAGCTGATGGGAGGAAAGTTTTTTTTTTTTTTTTTTTTTTTTTTTTTTTGAGGTAGGGTCTTGTCTAGCTCAGGCCGACCTGGAATTCCCTCTGTAGTCTCAGGGTGGCCTTGAACTCACAGTGATCCTCCTACCTCTGCCTCTCACGTGCTGGGATTAAAGGCATGTGCCACCACGCCCAGCTTTGGGAGGAAAGTTTTTTTATTTTGTTTTTAAATTTTGGCTCACAGTCTGGAGGTGTGTCTGTAAGACCAGAGCAGGATTCAGGATATTTTCCAGCATTTGGATATAAGGCATGTGCAAAAAATTCTTATACACACACACTCATTTTCTGTAATAGATCAAAACGATTTGAAAGCATCTTGTGATCGTGGAAAAGAAGATCACGAAAGCCTCCAGTGAGGAAAAGGGCAGGAATGAAATGAATAACGTGGTCCCCATGGTTACCCACTCACGTGCGACGATGCCTGTGGTACTTTCCCTTCTGTTAGCCTGGGTGTCTGCAGCAGGCCGATGAGTGGAAATGAAGCCCCTACTGTCCTCCTTGGTACCTGCGTTCTTTAAGCTAACCGGGGCCACCAGGCCGTAGTTTTAAAATGTGATGGAACTAATTAAGGGTCACTGAAAAAATATATGGCAGCCTGGGTTCAGAGCGATTTCGTTTCAAGGAAGCAGGCAGATGAGCGGGAAATATGAGGACTCCCACATCCTCTTCTTGCCTCCACTGACACGCAGAGCACACACAAATGTGCACATACCACACATATACATGCAAAGAGAGAACCCCAGAAGAAGAAAGGAAAAAGTGGGACAGTAATCTGTAAAAAGAGATTTTACACCCTGGGATGCAAAGAGGAGCAGGTAGCATCTTTGCTAAAGGAACTCAGAGGGCAGTGGCCCACAGATTCTGAGCTTGGGTCCCAAGGTGCTCAGAACCTATAGAAGGAGCTAGGACTTTAGAATGACCACTTGTCTAGATGACAAACTAGAAAAAAGCCAGGCATCGTTGTATACACCAGCTTGGGAGGCTGAAGCAGGCCGATCATGAGTTCAAGGTTAGCCTGAGCTATGTAATGAATTCAAGTCCAGTCAGTACTATGTAGTGAGACCTTGTCTCAAAGAGAGAGAGAGAGAAGAAGAAGCAAAGAAAGAAAGAAGGAAACAAACAAATAAAAACTACCCTGTTTGAATTTTTACTTCTATGCAAATCAGAATGTTTAGGGATAAAAGATCACTCAAGGGCTGGAGAGATGGCTTAGTGGATAAGGCACTTGCCACCAAAGCCAAAGGACCCAGGTTCAATTACCCAGGACCCATATAAGCCAGATTCACATATGCTGGAGTTCATTTGCAGTGGCTGGAAGCCCTGGCATGCCCATTCTCTCTATTTGCCTCTCTTTCTCTCCCTCAGTCTCTCTCTCTCTCTCTCTCTCTCTCTCAAATAAATAAACAAGATATTTAAAACAAATAAAAATTAAATTAAAGATCACTCCAAAAAGTCTCGAGGTTTGGAAGCTTCCTTGGCTACTCCCTACTCTCTCGCTAATGTTGGGAGTCAACAAACTACACCCCAAAGTGTGTAGCCTTCACACAATACACACTGGGCTCTTTATAAATATTTTTATTTTACTTATTCATTTGAGAGAGAAAGGGAGAGAAAAGGTAGAGAGAGGGAGACACAGAGAATGGGCGAGCAAGGGCATCCAGCCACTGCAAACAAACTCCAGACGCATGTGCCACCTTGTGCAATCTGGCTTTCGTGGGTCCTCAGGAATCAAACCTCGGTTTGATCGCTTTGCAGGCAAAACTGCTAAGCCATCTCTCCAACCCCACACTGGCTGCTTTAAAGGAAAGCAGAAGACCTAGAGCCCACCCCTTCCTGTGTGCCCCTCGGCTTCTCACAAACAGAGGGAGGAAGTTTGCTCTGAAATTCCCTTATCTACCTGAAGGCTCTCAAACAACAGGGAACACAATTGCCTTTGATTCTCTATGGAGACTCTTAGTCAAAGATTAAACTCATGTTACAGGAAGGAAGACTGAGGAATGTTGCCACCTGTCCACAGACTCTTGTCTGTTCTTCATGCATTCACCTTGCCCAAAGAATCATTTACAATCCCCTGAGCGTTCTTTGAACCCATCGGGCTCCACTGCGAATCATTTACTATCTCTCACAGTTGCTTACGTTTCCACATCTTCCTTCCCACGAAGAAGGAAAGCATAAGCGTTCCTGAATCTCATTGAGTCACTGGGTACCTGGCTTGCTGTGTAGTGCCCTCCCACATATTAATAATTGTTTCCTGATGGTCTACTGTCAGTTCAGCACTCTCCAGAGGGCAGAGGGGAAATTTCCGTGGCCCTTGCACAAATGTCACAACTGTCTCTCTCCCATGGAACTATTAGCAGAGCCAGCACTGAGGCTCACCTGGTAAGGTTCAGGCAGGGAACTTACACAGTGCCAGGACCCCAGCGGCGACATACTGACAGCTGGAGCTGCAAGAAGAACCACAAGGCTGATGAGGGAGGAAGAACACAGAGAAAGTCACCCTGAGAGATTGCTGGCCCCAGCCAGGGGCCAGCAGGATCCTGAGAAATAAAGAACTCCAGAAGGCTGATAGAGCGCCAATCTGATGTCGCCTTCATTTCTTCAATTACCAAAATAGGAGTGTAGTTACAGCTCCCCTGCCGGACCTTCCCTTCACACTCTGGACTCAGCAGGGATTGCTGTGATTATTATTATTGCTTATTGCGTGTTGATATTCAGCTATATAAATGATGGGACCAATCCCCTTACCTGCCACATTCTAAAAACGAACGCCTTCCAGAATCGCCTCTCTGGTTGTCAGAGTTTACCGACTAATTACGTAATATCCAGGTCTAAGTAAGTCTTTGCCTGTGAAATTTGAAGTGATTAAATCAAAGACAAGACTCTTGAAACCTGATTTCTTTCTCCTTACATAATAGGTGTTTTTAAAAAAAATAAAATGAAAATGAAAAAAGAAAGAAAGAAAGAGACAGAAGAAATGTTAAGTTCTTCCTGAGATGCACAGAGCTCTGATCCTGCCCTGATGTTGACCCTCTCTCATGAGAGCCCAGGATGCTGGTCCCTTAACAAGCATTAACAGGCCATTTTGTACTGGTTCCTGAGTGACGCATTAGAGTCACTTTGCAGTTCCGGAGCCGGCAGTCATGAGACCCTTCTCCATTGCAGGCATCCATGGTTCATGCATCCGTTGGCTTCTTAGGACAGGATCTGTATCTATAATTCATGATTCTCCTTCAGTTTCCTTTCCAGGTCTCTCTGGGCTGGTGCTTAAACAAAATCTCTACCCACATCCAGTGCCTGTCCGTCCTTCCTCTATTAATAATTGATTGTAATGCTGATAATCACGGGCCAAGGTTTAAGAGTCTTTTTCTCTTGTCTTCCATCTCAGGCCACTTCTTTCCTTGCTAGAAGAGGTACTACTGAGGCACAGGTGAACTCAGACAATCCAAAACATGACTCATTGGGTTTCATGGAACAGTTAACACAAACAGAAGCCTGGAGACCTCAGTGTGTTGTCTTTGCCTCTAAAATCTAAACTGTCCCCCATTTGGTGACAATATTACATTTTCCTTAAGAGAACACTCTTCCCTGTTACCTATACCAGCTCTCAGCTCTTGTCTGCGGTAAAAGCCGAGACTGCTATCGGGCTATACCCTGTCACCTGCATGAAGCCCATGGACCTGGGATCCACAGCATCAGCATTACCGGGAGCTTGTTGGAAGTACAATCTTGGGTCCACCAGAGTCAAGTACCTAATATTCACCCATCCATCCATCCGTCCATCCATCCGTTTTGCTAGAGATGAAACAAAGAGCATCTTGCTTGCTAGACAAGGACTATCCCCTAGCATCAGTATCTACCTCTAATAAAAAGTACCAGGTAAGGGAGATAAATCATTTGATAAGACCACTGGCTGCACAGGCTTGAAGACCTGAGTTCCAGCCTCAACACCCACGTAAAAAGCAGGACATGGGGCTGGAGAGATGGCTTAGCGGTTAAGGCACCTGCCTGCAAAGCCTAAGAATGCCAGGTACTACATTTAGCCAGACACAAAAGTGATGCAAGCATGCAGTGTTGCACATGCACCACAAGGGGGCGCACGTGTCTGGAGTTGGTTCACAGCAGCTGAGAGGCCACTGGCGCGCCCATTCTCTCTGATTCTCTCACAAAAAAAAGGAAAAAGAAAAGGAAGGCATGTTTGTGCATACCTGTCACCTCAGCACTGAGGGGAGCTAACGTCAATCTAACTGAAAAACAGGGAGCCCCATGTACAGAGAAACACGCTGTCTCAGGGAAGTGAGGATAGAGAAGGACGTCCTACATCACCCTCTGGGTACCACACGTATGTGCATGCATGCACATATGTGTACAGCACACACACACCACATATATTATGCACACCAAAAATTCATGTGTACATTTAGGTCTGAGGGGTAGCGACAAGTCCCCCACTCATCCAGTTACTGTGTGGAAGAGGACAAATTGCTCAGACTCCCGCTAGCAGTAGGAAACATAGATTCTGACCATGACTGGATTTGAACTTGGAAGTCTGTATTCCCAGGGTCTGGGAGGCTTTGTGCAAGCAGTAAGAGGGGAGCCAGTGAAACCACGCAGCTGGAGCAAAGGAGCAACTACACCTTGACCTGTCTGCCAGCCTCTGCGTGTGGCTATGCTACAGCCACCCCTGCGACTGCAACGAGGCTGCTCAAATACCCGACATGCAGATCAACCCTTTTTAATTAGGGAAATGTAAACTTGACTTTCTGTCACTAGAAAGCAAGAGAATCCTAAATGATCAGGACACAACTCCTGGCAGCATTTACCTCCTCTGCCAAACCACCAGGACCTGTGATTCTTGCCATTCTAAAGGCAGATCTCAGCTGGAATTGAAAAAAAAGAAAAAAGGGGAAAAAAATCTCCTAGGAGAGGGTTTCAAATTGCTTAAAGGTTTCCTTTCTGCTGGTGTGACCCTGACGTCCCCTTTTCCTCTCAGGGATGAAAGACTTCCTGGAAATGCCAGGCCTGCTGCTGTCATTTGGAAATGACAGTCCGCCCAGCAAAGGTTAATGCTCTCATCAGAAATGCCCATCTTCCGAGTTGGTTAAGTGGGTCTTTCTGGTTCGCCTGAATGCTTGCTCCTTCCCCAGATAGCTCAGCAGTATTTCAAGGCAGTTCCTGCAGTGTGGCTGCCGCATGCTGCAGGCACCCGACTTGTCTCTGGGTTCCAGGTTAAAAAAAAAAAAAAAAAAAAAAAAAAAAAACCTGTGGACCCACCCAGCCGCGCTGTTGTCATCAGAAGGACTTCACTCGTTTTCTGCTCCTGTGACACAGACAAAGGGACGCTAGTATGGTGTCATGAAGGATGTGTCCTCATGACAAAGGTGTCACCTGCTTGCTTCGTTCCACTGACTTGTGCCACCTCAGGACTCTTGAGAGCCACAAGATCATTGCCAGAGACAGAACCTGGAGCCTTCAGAATTGTGAGCTGAATAAGCCCCTTTTCCCTTGACAAACTTTTGTTGCTGTTATTGTTGTCGTGGTAGTGGCGGTGGTGATGGTGGTGCTAGGAATTGAATCTAGGGCCTCACACAAGATAGGTAAGTGTTACACCATTGCACTATGTTCCCAGCCCAAACCTCTTTTCTTTATAAGGTTTCCCAGCTTGGGATATTTTGTTATAGTAACCCAAAAAAAGAACTAATACCCTCCCTTTTCAAGGTCCTCAATCTGATAATCTCCTCAGAGTTCCTTTTTTTCCATACGAGGCGACATTCATGGGTCCCTTGGTCAGGATGAAGATAACTGTGTGGGCTACCACAACAGATTTGAGAGGTATGATCTATAAAGAATCGTTAGAGTGAGAGATGTAAGGGGTCATTGACCTCTGGGATCTGTCAGCAATCCAAGACCTTGACCAAAGTCATCTGTGAAAGAGCGTACCCAGGCAACTGGCAGTGCAGGCCTCTTCTGATTACACAAATCTAGAATCTTTTTAAAAATTTTTATTTATTTGCATGTGTGTGTATGGGTATGGGTAGACCAGGGCCTCTTGCCACTACAAACAAATACCAGGCACTTGTGCCACTTTTTGCATCTGGGCATAGGCAGCTTGAGAATTGAACCTGGGCCATTATGTTTTGCAAGCAAATGCCTTTTGCCACAGAACCATCTTCCCAGCCAGATCTACAATCTTTATTATTATTATTATTTATTTATTTATTTATTAGAGACAGAGAGAGGGAAAGAGAGAGAGGGAGAGTGAGAATGGGCACTCCAGGGCCTCTAGCCACGGCAAAGGAACTCCAGACGTGTGCGCCCGCTTGTGCATCTGGCTTACATGGGACCTGGAGAATCGAACCTGGGTCTTTAGGCTTCGCAGGCATGTGCCTTAACCGCTAAGCCATCTGTCCAGCACAAGAATCTTTTTTTTTTAATATTTATTTTTAAGCAGAAGGAAGGGGGAATAGAGAGGGTAGTTAAGAAAGCGAGAGAGAGAATGGGCGAGCCAGGGCCTCTGCAGAGAAACTCCAGAAGCATGTGCCATTTGTGTATCTGGTTTGATGTTGATACTGGGGAATTGAAGCTGGGCCACAGGCTTTGCAAGCAAGCAATCTTTATTAGCTGAGCCATCTCTCCAGTCCCAGGTCTACACTCTTTCTAACTCTCACCATCAAACATAAAAAGCTAACACTATTTGCAGCTCAAAAGCAGGGGTGTCAGCAAGGAACACGCCACCCCCATCACCACACACACACACACACACACACACACACGCCTCCATCCTTAGCTATTCATTGTTCATGTTAAACTTCACTTGGTTCTGGACATGAGTTAAAGAAGAAATGAAGTGACTAGTCTATATCAATGGTGGATGTTTCCAGAGTCTACCGGAGCCTGGCTTGATAGTGGCACTAGGAAGGGGAAAGGGAGGGGAAAAATCTACAAGTTGTCAATGGTTGCTGGGAAATGGATCTTTCCACACACACGAAGGAAAACATTAAGCCAGTCTGGCACTGTGGTCAGAGGAAGCGTTTAATTATCACGCTTAGCGTCTCTTTATGTATGCCTGGAAGAACAGTTCCCTCTAAATCCATGACATTCGCCCTGTGAAAAAATTACTGATTCTTTGAACCAAATTCCTGCAGAGCAAAGCAGAGTCGAGTCTAAACACATTTTCTAGTCTGACATCATTTTACGATCCTGCACCGTGTTGAAAACTACACTTGTTAGTCAGACAGTCTGCGCCTTGCAGCCTTCCTGTCTGGAAAACACAGGCTGAAATGTACAAGGAGACGTTTTAGGAATGCCCCCTGTACATTGATACCCTGAGTCCTCACATTTTGCAGTCCAAGTCTTTGTACCCGTTTTAATGTCCTCTGAATCTGAGAATTGCACTGGTTCCAAACATTTTCCCCTGGCGGGGCTTTCTACGACGTCTCCTATGTACCTGTGAGCATGGAAAACCATGGCACCTTTCCTCCCCTCCTCTGACTATCTAAGAGTCTCCTGCAAGGCCTTAAAAAAAAAAAAATCTTCCTCTCTTGGGGCTGGAGGGATGGCTTAGCAGTTAAACGCTTGCCTGTGAAGCCTAAGGACCCAGGTTCGATTCCCCAGGACCCATGTTAACCAGATGCACAAGGTGGCACATGTGTCTGGAGTTCATTTGCAGTGGCTGGAGGCCCTGGTGCACCCATTCGCAGAGACTCATGGGTGGATTTCTGGGGACACCAGGTCGGGGTCCTGGGCATCCAAACTCAAGTCACAGCAAGCGCTTTACCCACTGAGCCATCTCCACAGGTTGGTAAGGATGTTTTTATTCTCAGGACAGTTTTTCCTCCTCCTTGTGTCTCCTGGAAAGATTCTAGACCCTCCCCACTCAGCAAAACCTTTTCAGCTTAAACTATTTTCATTTCCACAATCAAGAGCCTCTCCACTTGGTTCCAGATCCACCCTGGGGGGAGGGGTTGCTTCAGAGTTGAAGTTCATTTATTTTTATCAACAGCTTTTAGGCATTTGACTTTTTGGGCAGAGTTGGGATATGAGAAGCCCAGAGGCATCTTAATCTTAAAAAAAAAAAATTAACAACCAACAAATAGATATTTGGAGTTGCAGTGGAACAATGGATTTTTTTATTTTTTTTATTTTTTGGTAAGGCCAGCTTCAGCTACAGGCAGATAAACAATCCAAAAATTTATATCAAACAACAGGAGGCGAGCTCCTTGGGGAAACAAAATCCATCTTTCAGAACTCATTGTCCTCAAGCATGCCGTCCCAAAGGCAAAGCAGTGTGATTATCTTGTAAATGTGCCTTCCCCGACCAGACCACAGAACTCTTAGATGTTTTGAAAAGGATGCGCTGGTGTTTTGAAAGACCTATTTCAAGGGGCGTTTTCACAACTGACCTTCCCTTAACCAACAGCACGGAAAATCAACCCATAAGAGAAGCAGGAAACGAGCTGCGTAGATTTGACTTCAGTGACATAAGTTTGAAGGTTCTGAGTTGTTGCTGTCACAGAACTCAATTGCCTGCCACGGGTATGCACAAAGAGAGGCTTGTCTGGGCCTCTGTGGGACGCCAGTAAGTGGAGACCTGGGTCTTGAGGGAAACCGGTGGAGACACACGACCTCGTGTCTCTATTTATAGTCCTACCTGGAGGTGCTGAGTCCTGACCTTCCCTTGAGCGCTGTCCTGAGAGCAAGCCCTGTGGTCACAGCACCCTGTGAGTGGAGGTGATTGTGATCAGTCCCATTTTCAGAGGAGTTGAGGCCCAGGCACTTCAGTCACTTTCCAATCATTACTAGTACATGTCAGAGCTGGCGTTGAGCTGGCAACTTCATGCTTCTACACCCTTGCAAACATTGAAGCATGGATGTGTGACATGATCTATGGCTCAGCCTCCCCTGGAGTCTTATCATTTGCTAAGGACCACTTAATTCTAGCTTATTTGCAATTTCCTTTCCCAGACTTACTTTTCCTGTGCCATTGCTACACTCCCAAATGTGCTATCTATGTAATCTCCCTGTCTCTGTTTATGCCCCCCTCCCCACTGTCCCCTCTCTCTGTCTCTCTTGAGCTCTTTCTCCTTCTTTTGAAGACTCACTTGAGAACTTTAAAAAAACAAAAAGTGTGTGTGAGCCCGGTGTGGTGGTGCACGCCTTTAATCCCAGCACTTGGGAGGCAGAGGTAGGAGGATCACTATGAGTTGGAGGACACCCTGAGAATACAGAGTGAATTCCAGGTCAGCCTGGGCTAGAGTGAGACCCTACCTTGAAAAACCAAAAGCAAAAAAAAAGTGTCTGTGTGTGTGTGTGTGTGTGTGTGTGCGCGGTGCAGGCATGTACATGTCACAGTGTGCCGCAGTGTGTATGAAGGTCAGCGGGCGACCTCAGGTGTCATTCTTCACCTTTCACCTCATTTGAGGCAGGGTCTCTCACTGATGAGATTTTGGAGATCCTCGTGTCTCTGTCTGGTCTCCCGTCTCATAGTGGCAGCACTGGGATGCTTGTGACACCACATCTGGCTTCACATGGTTCTGGGGTGCACATTCAGGTTGGCATACTTGCACAGCAGGTGCTCTATCCACTGACCCACCTCCCTTCAGGTGGTTAGGTGAAGCGTTCATAACACCAAGGCGTCAGTAGCCTTTGCTTCTGCCCCCTTGTCTGGTTTCTTTTCAGCTTCCCAACAAGCCCAGGCAATAAATATGTTATCCGCATCTCACAGCTGACAGCTCCAAACAAACTAACTGGGCTATTTGCTCAAGATCACATGACTAATTAACAGCAGAGGTAGGATTTGAACCTTGGGCTCTGCTATACAAACAAGGTCGCTGTTCTGGCTGTCTGCCTTCAGAAGGGGAGACTTGGGTCCCCTCCCCTCTCCGACCCAGCAGCTTGAGTTTGCACCTGGTGTGGTGTGTGTGCCCGGGCTCCTCCAAGCCAGCTGCTGTGTGTCACCAGGTGTTAGCTCACTTGGCCATCTCCACAGGAGGGCTCTGGCGCACAGTGCCAGTCCCTGTCCCCCCCCCCAGGCTTGAATGCACAGCAGCACAGCTCTCCCCTCTGTATTGTCATGACCTTCACTTAATTCCCAAGGACCATCATGGCTTGGAATGCGTGTGTTGGACAGCTAGTGAGGGTCCCAACCACATTTCCAGTGGCCCTGATCAAAGCTGTGCCTGTGCTGTCCCAGGGCTAAGGAAGGAGCAGGCTTCCCTGTTCCATAGGTAGGTGAGCTTCAAAACGCAGGCCAGACAACCTCAGATGCCAAGTGTTTGCTGGCTGGCTTGCAGCAGCTCTCCAGCTTGAAGGAAACCCTGGACCAGGAGCCACAAGGGCATTGTGGCCTTGAGGTCACGAAGACCTCCCAGGTTTACTTCTAACCTTTTGGCCAAGGAAAGATAATGAGATTAGCTGACATGACTGGAATAAATACGGGTGGTCAAACAATTGGGAGTTTATTTCTCATTACAAGCCCACCCTACGCTTAGCACATGCTAAATAAGTATTTTAAATCTTTTTGCCTCTCTAGTAATGAATGCAATTCCACATTATTGTCTTTTGTGATATAAGCCTGCGTTTGTTATCAGAGGTTGACACACTTTTGCGGAAGAGGGCTAGGTAGCTACTACGTTAGATTTCGGGGGTCACACGCAATCTCTATGGAATATCCTTTGGATTTTGCTGTTTGGGGGAAAAACACCTTTTCAAAATATGAAAACCATTCTTTGCTCACACACTGTGCAATAGTAGGCTGCAAGCCAGATTTGGAGTACCAGAGGTAGCTTGCTAGCCCTTTTGTATAAACACAAACAGATCCCGGCAGCAACCACAGGTCGCTTGTGCTCCTCTGCTACGGCACGTTCTGATTAGAAACCACACATTATGAGGAGGGGTTCAACAGCACGGCTTTGCACGAGGAACATTGTCCTGTTTCCGTGAACCACAGCAGGAAGGCGCTGAGGGCAACATGAGTGATCCCAGGTCCACAACACATCTCAGCACCCGAGGAATGTGATCGCTCCATGACTCCCGTGTCTCTGAGGACAATTCACTGTGCAGTGGTCTGAGAGGCCCAGAGGGACCCTGAGCCCCTCGTTGTGACACAGACCTGTCTTCTCGCCACAGAGAATTAAGACCAGCCTGCCCACTGATGCTCAGGGGAACCCCAGAGGTCCTCTTGCAACTCCAAGCTCCTCCATCCTCCCAGGGGAAGGCAGAATCAGACTGTGCCCTCAGGGCCACAGCACACCCTCACCCTGGAGCCCAGTAGACCTGGGTATGAGTCCCTGCTGCAGCAGCACTCAGCATTCAATTAACATAAGAACTTTAGCTGGGCGTGGTGGTGCATGCCTTTAATCCCAGCATTTAGGAGGCAGACGTAGGAGGATCGCTGTGAGTTTGAGGCCACCCTGAGACTATATAGTTAATTCCAGGTCTGCCTGGACTAGAGTGAAACCCTACCTCGAAAACCAAAAAAAAAAAAAAAAAAAAAGAAAGAAAAAGAAAAAAAAGAACTTTGGGAAACTTCTAGATCCCTCTGAACTGTGCTGGCTTCAAGGAGGGATTTGAACTTAAATGATCACAATCCTGTGGCCTCCAATGTCCTAAAGCCTACTGCAGCAACCTCTCCCCTCAGCAGATAGATGCCTTTAATGCCCGCTTTCTAGAGAAAATAGTTAAATAAAATGAATGGAAGCAAAGATGAACTTGTCCAGATCCTCTGCTCTCTCAGCCCCTCCAGAGAGTGACATCCTTTTTCACATTTCTCCCTTAAGTTCATAAAAAGTAAATAAATAAATAAATAAATAAATAAATAAATAAAATAAAATAAAAATATCTTGTCTTCCACAGCTGAGTGCCCCTTGAGTCCCAATCACTCTGTCTCTCTCACAATCTCAAATTCCTGGGGTCAATGCCCTCCCACCTGCTTACCCATTGCCCCTCTCTGTCCCTTCCTACTGTGGCATTGCATCCACATGGGAACTCTGCCCTTGCCCTCTCCCCAGAACATCTTCCGTCCAAGAACTGGTCTTGAACTGCCCAGCTCCTGAAGCCCAAGGTCTCTTCCTTGCTGGGGGCAGCACCATGAGTAAATGGGTCCCTGTCAGTCTGCTGTACACCAAGATCTCCTGACCCATGCTGAGAAGTGGTAATGGAGGGTCCCCCTATCATTTCTGTACTTGCAGAACCTGTACATAGGAGACTCTGTCACTGATGCTAAATTATGGAAAAAGAGCACAAAGGGAACAGACAAGCCACACCCTCCCTCCGTTTAGAAGAGCAGCCCCTACCGACAAGTCTATCCCAGTGTACCCCAGAAGAATGAAACTTAGTTTTGCTCTGTTGAGAGTGTGAGCATACTTCAAAGAGAGACTCGAGTGGCCTTTTCTTTTCTAGCCAGGTTCTTCTTTCTCTTCTAAAAAATAATAATTAATAATAATAAAGTGGGGGGCTTTGAGAGCTGGGATATTAAATGTCCCCCAGAGGTTTAGCAAATTGCATGTTTGCCACAAAGATGGTGAGAGCAGAGGAGGGACAGATGGTGAGTTAGCGGTGGGGACACCAATGGTGTCTTTCTGGGAACCCCAGCTAGCAAAGCCACTTCGTCGTGAGGGGCAGCCCCTTTGGTGGGCAGATGCAATTGCAAATGGAGACACAAGGCGAGCCAGCTGGAGCTGCACCAGCAGGGAAATGATTTCCTAATAAAACTACAAAGGGAGGACGATACGGGACTACTGACAAGTATTGTTGTCTTGTATCAAAATCTCTTTATAAACCTGTTTGAAGCAAAGAGCTCGGCGCGGCTTTGAAGTCCCAGTTCAAAGCCGTTGACTTGCAGGGCGGGGGATGGCCAGACAAGTCCGGAGGAGCTGGCAAATTCTCTGTGCAGATAAACGCCTTGGTCCTTGGTCCTCGGAGGAGGACACTTGTGGTGAGATTTCCCATTGAGTAAATATTCACAGCCGTGGAGTCCCTCCCCTGGACTGGGTCCTTCATGCAGACTGGCTTAATGAACACTGACATCACTGCAGTCTGGATGCTCCGTCCTTGTCCTTGCAGGTGCTGCTCAGAGTGGGCGGAAAGATAGAGGAGAGAGACCAGCCCACACCTTAGATGGGGAGAAGACTCCTCGTCTAAGCCAGGGCAGCCGTCCAGCACAGCTTTCTGCTGGAGGCAAGCTCCTGTCTCGCCCATGTCTCTCTGTTCACCGGTTCCCGCACCTTCCATTCTGCACGCATTACCTTCGCCTAGACGCTCTCTCCAACAACGGTTCCTCAGTTCTTCCAATGAGTGGTTCTCCTCCCAGGTGTGGTCTCTGGGCCCAGAGCAAGAACAGCTTGTGAGATTTGCTAGAAATGTACATACTTGGGTCCCAGCCCAGATTTACTGAGTGGCAAATTGTGGAAGCAGGTCCTGGGCTCTGTCGTACCCTCCAGGGGTTCTGAAGAGGGAAACTCGTTGCTGCAAATCCCAGCTTAGCAGGAGGTGGTTGTTGCAGAGATCCGAGGCATGGAGCAAGCAGGAGCGGACGGCTTCAGCTTAGGCATGATTCCAGCGATTCATTCAGTGGAGGCACCGCTGGGGACGTGAGGGTACAATGATGAAGTTTGCTTTCAGGATGTTTGCAATGTCTACTCACCCTCCTCTCGGCGGGGTATCTCCTGAAAACACATAATGGACCCAATAAAAAGCCTGACCTTTTGATTTTACAATGCAAGGTCATGGGCCCACTGACCCTCTAGTATTGGCTTCGTGACCTCCCCCAGACGAGACATGAGCTGAACACAGGTGAGCCCTCTTGTCTCAAGAAGATAAAAGAAGTCCTCATTGTTTGTCTCTTTGGGGGTATAAACTGGTATAAACTGGTGTGACATCCTGTCCACACTGGACAGTCGCTTTTATGCCTCCTTCCATGAGGGCAACCCAGATGATGCTTCCCCAATATTAACATGACCTGCTCCATCTCTCTTCCATGTTGATAAGAAGAGGGGCTTGGGCCTGGATGGGTGGCTCAGTGGTTAAAGCACTTGCCTGCAAAGCCTCAGGACCAGAGTTCAATTCCCCAGTACCTACATAAAGCCAGATGCACAAGGTGGTGCATGCGTCTAGAGTTCATTTGCAGTGTCTAAGAAGCCCTGTCACATCTATTTTCTCTGACTCTATCTGCCTTTTTTCTCTCTCCCTCTGAGGGGTGGAGTAAAGTTAGGACCCCTGAAAAGTCAAAAGGGCAGGAACATTTTTCTTATCTCTTGTCTAGTTCCAAAGAACTGTTTTCCACAGTCAGGACCCTCCTGGGAGGGAGGTCTTTCATCGGATTTACACATTGTGGTTGGTCAAGTTAAGCTTAGACAGCCCCTAGACCTAACCAACCAGCTGGCCCTCTGGTGCACCTGGGCCAAAAGACAGCCCACCACCCGAAGGTTATAAATACCTTTGCAAGGGGAGGGCAGGGACTCTCTCTGATCTCTCTGGGAATCAGCTATGGGGAACTTCCTCCACTGGGTGAGATTTTTCCCTCCAGGCCCCAGCTGAAAGGGGTTCAGCCTAGGCCCTAGCCTAGCTAAGCTCAGCTGGGAGGCCCCCTAGCCCTTACTCTCCACTTGGGTTCTTTATCTCCTCCAGCTCCCCACATGGCAGAGGAGCTCCTTGAACTTTCTTTTCTCTTTTCTTTCCATGCTTTTTTCCCAGATCCGTATCCAGTCACATGGGAGCTACATGTGGTCCACATGGGCTTTTGGGCTCCATGTGGTGGACTTCTCCCCACTTTATGTCCCCTAACCTCCCAGCCTTCCCCTTTCCACACTCCTTTGTAAAATCTAAATAAAATGCGGTATTTTAAAAATCATTCTCTTGAATCTAGAATTGCCAGTTCTTTGGTTAGTTTACAGATATGAACTTAGGGCTTGGGGTTCCAGAATCCAGAACTCCAGTTTCCTAGCTACAAATCTCCCTCAAATAAATAAATCAAGGCTTAAAGTATCTTTTCAATCTCTTCTGAAACAAAACAGCTTGCAAAATCGAAAGCGTCTCATGTACACTGTTGCCCAGCCTCTGACATGAGAACCCTGCCCCCCCAAAGGCATCCAGCTCATTGCATATGGGGCTTTCTGAGTCATAAAAACATTGTCGTTTCACAGTTTCTCATGGACACGCTGCCAAGGGAGCAGAGGTTGTGGCTTTAGGGCCGACAGAAAGACGCAGCGAGGTGAAGGTGGGGTGTTGAGACCAGCATCTGGCATCCCCAGCAGGTCTCCCCTTTGGCAGAACCCTTGAATCACAGCTTTGCTTCGTGCCATGCAAATGAGGGCCTGATGAGGTCATTGCATTCGGCTGGATTATTATCTCTGACATTTTATTCGTAATAATTATAGGGCCTTTCCACCTTCAAAGTGCTCTGCAAACAATAATTAATTAATTAACACTCGTCACACCCTGGTGAGGTAGCATAGTCTTATTAATTTATCTCTACAGGATATTATTATCCACCTCCCTCCCTACTGAAAGGTCCTCGGAGCGCCCATGCTGTGTTTCCAGATCTCAGCTGGTTTTCTCAATCTCCCCATGGCACTCTGCGTCCCCTGGGCACACCACTTTAGACTGTAGAACAACTTCACCCTACTCACCCACCAGGCAATATTGGAGTGAGTTTGTAGATTTGGTTCATTTCTGGTCACAGGACTACCAATACCTGTCTTTTAAAAATATTTTATTTATTTATTTGAGAGGAGGGGGAGGGAGAGAGAGAATGGGTGCACCAGGGCCTCTAGCCACTGCAAATGAACTCCAGATGCACGTGCCAACTTGTGTACCTGGCTTTACGTGGGTGCTGGGGAGTCAAACTTGGGTCCTTTGGTTTTTGTATGCAAGCGCCTTAACCACTAAGCTATCTCTCTAGCCCTACAATTCTTTCTTTAAAAAGTAATTATTTATTTGATGTGGGTATGTATGCACATGTGTGGAGGTCAGAGGACAAGTTTGAATCAGTCCTCACCTTCCACCATATTTGAGGCCTGCAAGGTCTCTCTTTGCCGTTGAAGGCTCTGTTCAAGTTTCCAGGAAATTTTCCTGCCTCTACCTCCCTTCTAGCTATAGGCACACTGGGATTGCAGAAATCAGCCACAGCTTCCAGCTTCTATGTGGGGTCAGGGGATCTGAACTCAGGAACTCAGACTTGTATAGCCGTGCTTTACCTGCTGAGCCATCTCCCCAGCCCCCATCACTACAATCCTATCAACGGCTTCACTCTCCATTCATTCTCCCAGTTATTTGGATTTTAATTATGCAAAATAGGACTCTCTAGGGGATGCTAAAAAGAGGGGATCATTTAATTCCTCTCTCTCAGTACCCCTTCCTCATTTTTAAAAATCTCCTCTCCTTGATACAGCTTGCTCTCCCCCTTTTAACTCCTCCACCCACAGCTGGGCCTCTGTTCATTCATGTTAGACCCTGGTGCCTACTGCATGCCAGGCCCTGTGCTCAGCCACAGGTGAGGGGTATGCCAAAGACATGATCCAGGTGTCATGGCCGCAGAAGATGCCAGGTGAGCAAGAAAGGGAGAAACCCTGCGTGAATCCAGGCAGTTGTTAACAGTAGCTCTGCCACGGAGTCAGATGAGGGAAAGATTACAGAAATCTTCAGCAGTCAAAGCAGGTAAAAGAGAAATGGGCATTTGGGCAGAAAAAAGAGGGGCCAAGCCACTAGGCGTAAGAGACAGCAAAGAGGAAGAATGTCGGCCCAGACTTGTATTCCATCGCCCGGCCTCTGATTCCACCTGGAGCCACCCAACAGCAGGTACCCCATTGCCACCCACTGGAAGAGGTGAGGAAGGGAAGGGGGAGGGCATTAGCACCATGACCATCAGGCAGGCTCAATGATTTCACCATGGGTACTGGAGGGAGCGAGAGCTGGAGCGGGCAACAGATCTCTCCAGGCATGTCCCCTCAACTCGATCCTCCACAGCCCCATGGAGAGCACCGTTGCATCATGTTCTCCATGGCTTCCATAGCCTCCTGGGCTGTATCCCCAGGCCCACAAGCTTTCCCTGTCGACCGCATGCTTCTCTGGCACCTGCTCACAGTCATATCAACTGCCTTTGGGATGCAGGTGGTCGGAAACCAAAGGAGCCCTAGGCCCCAGGACCTTCATAGATTGAGGGAGTCATGGCAAGGACCAAATAATTTCTTCCTATCATAAATAATTGTTCCAGACACATTTGTTGCTGGAATTTCAATAATATGATACTCTGGTGTGGTATAGTATGTAGTTAAAGCATTGTGGTGTGTGTGTTGTGTGTGTGTGTGTGTGTGTGTGTGTGTGTGTGAGAGAGAGAGAGAGAGAAAAACTTCAAATATTATGCTAAGAAGTTTAAACTGGCTTCAATAATATTATAGCAATGAGGATAGTGTTCATTGCCAAGAGCTATTTTCCTTCCTTCTTTCTTTTCTTTCCTTCTTTCCTTCCTTCCTTCCTTCCTTCCTTCCTTCCTTCCTTCCTCCCTCCCTTCCTTCCTTCCTTCCTCCTTCCTTCCTTCCTTCCTTCCTTCCTTCCTTCCTTCCTTCCTTCCTTCCTTCCTTCCTCTCTCTCTCTCTCTCTCTCTCTCTTTCTTTTTTCCAAGGTAGGGTCTCACTCTGGCTCAGGCTGACCTGGAATTCACTATGTAGTCTCAAGTTGGACTCGAACTCTCGGCGATCCTCCTACCTCTGCCTCCCCAGTGCTGGGATTAAAGGCATGCGCCACCACGTCCGGCTTGCCAGGGGCTATTTTAAGGAAGTAACACAAGCTAGGTGGATTCAAACAACAGAAATGTATCTCACAGTTCTGCAGGCTCACAGTCACGCAAGCCTCTTCTGTAGCCCAGGTGAGGCAGGCAATCAATGGTGAGGAATTCCTTGGCCTTGCTCCAATCTCTGCCTCACATACATTTTTCCTGGGCCTTGCCTCTGTGTCTCGCATGGCCATATAAGAACACCCGTCCTTGGAATAGAGGCCCATCCTATTCCAGTCTGTTACCTAGAGCTGCTCCTCCATTTACAGTGAGGTTACACCCCAACGAACCCATTGCAAGTTGAAGGTGAAATTAATGCAGCTGACCTCCCCATCATCATAGAGTGCAGAGCACTCACATCAGCCTGTATAGTTGGACAAAATCTAACACAAACCTGCTTTATATATAATGGAGTTTTGAATAGCTCATGAAATGTATTGAATACTCTTCTGAAAAAGAATAGTGGTTGTATAGGTGCACTTCCCACCATTGTAAAATAGAAAAAAATCATTTTTGAAATATCATCTAATTGTATCCAAAACAGCCTATTTTCAAGTAAGAGTACATTGTGAGGTACTGAGGGTTAGCATTTCAACTTTATCTTTTGAAGGGCACTGAGAGGATGACTATAAGATTTTTAAGTAAGTCACAGGGTCACCTTACTAGATCCACATTGAGTCAGAAAGGTACCTGGGGCTGTACTATACAGAGGACAAAAGGGACCACAGAAAGATGCCTGGAGGTAACCCAGAGAGACAAGTCTCCTCCAAAGGAGTTTATGCAACTATGACCCTAACTCACACGCCCATCTCATCAATTCTCATCCCACCTGTATTAGGTATTTTTCTTGCCACTGTGATAAAATATCTGAATATGGCAAGTTGAAGGAGGAAGGATTTATATTGGCTCACATTTTGAGGGAATACAGTCCAACATGGCAGAAAAACATGGTGGCTGGTGATTGTGGTGGAGGGAGCTTGCTGGTGACATCATGTTGGCAGTCAAGAAAGAGAGCGAGGCGGGGCTGGCTATAAACCTCTAAACATCCCAGGCCAGCCAATCACTTCCTTCTGCTAAGCCCCACCTCTTCAAGGTTCCACAATTTCCCAAAACAGTGCCCCCCTGCTGGGGGCGTAGGGTGAAATATATGAATCTATGGGAAACCTTCACATCTTTCAGAGGCAAAATTCCAAAATAGTTGTAAATAACAGGAAGACAATGTGTGTTGTATGTCTAATGTATTTCAAGTATCATTCGAAGAATCTCAAGAATAAATAAGCATCTCATTTAATCCCCATCATTTTTTAAAGCGGGCGTTTATTTAATAACCACTTACATAGCACCAACCCAGTGTGGAGTATCTTTCTAAGTGCTTTTAAACTATTAACTCATTTAGTCCCCGTAACAATCTAATAAGGCGATACTATTACGGCCCTATTTTACACACATGATAATGAAGGTTATGAGAGCAAGGCTTCCCACTCAGGTAGCGAGGACCCCAGCCCTACTTCTGCTGGAGAACATACTATTTTCTGCCTTCATACGCAGCAGCAGATGGCCCCAGCGAATCCAGAAGTTATTCAATGACAGAAACATGGCTTGATGGAATGCATAGAACAGAGAGAATTTTTTTTGTAAGATTTTGAGTTTGGGAATGAAATGAGTTCTCTCTGCCCATGAGGGAAACAGAGGATTCTTCAGAAGAGAAAACAAAGGCTTGAGGTAAAGATCCACCTCTGTGCTGGAGAGATGGCTTAGCGGTTAAGGTGTTTGCCTGCAAAGCCAATGGACTCAGGTTCGATTCCCCGGGACTCATGTAAGACAGATAGATGGACAAGGGAGTACACACTTCTGGAGTTCACTTACAGAGGCTGGAAGCCCTGGCACACCTATCCCCACCTGCCTATTTCTCTCTCTCTCTCTCAAATAAATAATAAAAACACTTAAAGATCCACCTCTGGGCTGGAGAGATGGCTTAGCAGTTAAGGGACATGCCTGTGAAGCTTAAGGACCCCGGTTCAATTCTCCAGGTCCCATGTAAGCCAGATGCACATGGTGGCGCATGTATCTGGAATTTGTTTGCAGTGGCTAAAGGCCCTGGAATGCCCATTCTCACTTTCTCTCTCTCTCCCTCTCTCTGTCTCTAATAAAAATAAATAAATAAATAAATAAATAAATAAATAAATAAATAAATAAAAGATCCACCTCTATGATTACTCTCTCCCTGGCTCAAGACCATGAGATATGAGCAGCATTCTTCACAACAACCAAAATGAAGGCGGAGTGGCCCATGGGGTCTGGGAAGAAGGTTCTCAGAGCTGGAGGGGAGCAGGGGTGGCTGAAACACGAGAAGCTGCGCCTCCCACGCTTAGGGTTCTGCCCCTGGCCTCAGCCCCCTCTTCACACAGTCATGACCGTGACCGTGTTGTAGCCAGGACACCAATCTGGTTATCACCCTCCCCCTTCCAAAATACTCCATGGCTCCCCTGCCTACCGGATAACATCTAAGGCGGGTTCTCCCATCCCCCAAACCCACTTTACACAGTAAATTGCAGAAGTGTTGTCCAGCTGTCTGAGGGTGTTCGGTTTGGGCTCCTTCATCTCTCCCTTGCCCCTTCCATCTCCCTGGTCCCATTCTTTCTGATTCCATCATCCTCACACCTCTTTTCTTCCCACTCATCTTTTGGGCGTCACTCATTGGGAACTTTGTCTTAGCACCTCCTCGCAACCGGTCCCTAAACTGGCTTGGATTTAGCTGCATTTTTATAGCTGACATTGACATTGACATTGACTGTAGAGGCAGGCACCTGTAATACCGATGCTGGTGAGGTGGAGACAGGAGACGCTCTGCATCTCTGGCTAGCTAGTCCAGCTAACACTGATGACCTCTGGGTTCAGGGAGAGAGATTGTCTCAAAAAAATAATAAAGTGGAGGAAGACTAAGGCACTCAACATCAACCTGTGGGCTCTACACGTACACGCAGGGATGTGCACACACACCAGTTCATACACATTTGCCAACACACACACAAATACACATATATGCACAGACGTATGTGCACTCTACACACATACTCGAGCAACAACTACAAAGGCACCATGAGACCCATTCAAAGAGCACACTTGAATAGCAAAGCGGAAATCGGGTCCCCATCAAACAAGAAGTCTCCATGGCTCCTCTCCAGCCCCTGGTAACCACCATTCTTTTCTAAGAATTTGCCTACTTTGTATATCTTCAGATCCCTCCTTGTATTTAATTGGGTCATGGTATGTCATGAGTATGGTGTCCATCAGTCCAGGGGGTGTGATATATTATTATTCTTTTTTGAAAAATAGTTTATTTATTTGAGAGAAAGAGAGAGAGAGAGAGGAAATGGGCATGCCGGGGCCTCCCATCACTGCAAATGAGCTCCACATACATGTGCCTCTTGTACATCTGGTGTAATGTGGGTACTGGGGATTTGAACTGGGGTCCTTAGGCTTCATAGGCAAGCGCCTTCACTGCTGAGCCATCTCTCCAGCCTACATTATACTTATTTTAAATCATCTAAGATCCCCCTGGATTCCCATCCTTCTGGGACAGCATAAATTCCAGCATAATCATCACCAAGGCCACCTGCCCCCAAAGGGCATTCAGTGACCATTCTCCTCAACTGTCAAAGCCCCACACCTCACTGGCCATCTGAAACTGTTCCCTGTCCACAGGGTCCTGCATGAACCTCCAGGTCAGCAGCTTCACATGTGGGAGACCTGGGATGAGGCTGGGATTTCTGGGGTCTCCCCAGCATCCCCAGGTGTATTACACCCACCCTGTCATGATCTTTTCAGTTCCCTCGCCTCTGCCTCGCTCTCACGCCAGAGCCCTCGCTCTCAGCCTGGTGCACCTGCTCTCACTTTTCCTCCCCACTGCTTCCCTCAAAGGCCTGCCTTCTGGCTCCCCTCCACCTCTGGGATCCCTGACATCCTTTCTTCAAAGAGCTTAGAACTTTTCTAAAAGCCTTTGACTTCAAGCGGCTCCTGTTTTCTGCCCTGAAAATGTCCCGAGGCAAGGACAGGCAAAGGGTCTCTCTACCTGTTGATGTGAGGGAGAGAGAAAGTAGAGCAAAATATACAACAATCACTCCACACACTTTTCAGCCATTTTTCTGTGGTTTTGTGCATTTCTCCCACATAGTGCCATCATAAGTGCAGAATGGGTGTCACCTTCTCTCTGAGCTATTTCTATCATGCAACATGGTAAACATGACAGGTACAAATGAACGGCCACAGAAACGAAAGTAACTTAGGATTTCGCAGCCCCAGACGCCTCCCTGTTGGACTTGTATATAGAGACGCAGAAGACTCGATTTTGAGCTCAGCTAAGAGAATATATTACTACCAATATCCTGCTTGCTTATTAATCTGATTTGGGGGCTTTCCTATTTTGCACGATTCAAGATGTTAGACCACAATGAAAACAAATGCAGTTAATTTCAAAATCCTGATTTATTGATTGAAAGGGAAGGGAGGGGAACAATGGCATCTCTACAGTGGTCTCTACTCCCTGCTCCTCTGTGTGGTGGATGGCTCAGCGTCATCGTCTCTGGCATGGTTCAGGTTGAGTAACCCTCATGCAAAATGCGGGAGACCAGAAGGGATTTATATTTCAAAATGTTTTCGATTTTTAGATATTTGGTCCACGTAATCTGAAATCTAAAACTGCTCAGAAATTGTATGTATGTATGTATGTATGTATGTATGTATGTATGTATGTATGTATGCTATATAAGTGTTCTACCACTGAGCCATATCCCCAGCTTTTGATATCTGGTGGAGGGGGGGTGTGAGTTTGTGGGTGTGAAGGGTGTTTCTTTGTTTGGGATTTGTTGTTGACATAATTTGGTTGGTTTAGTTTGGATTTTTTTTTTTTTGAGACAATGCCTTTCTATATAGTCCATCCTGGCCTCAAATGTGCAATCCTCCTCCCTCAGCCTTACCAGTGCTGGGCTAACAGGTGTGCCTCACCACGCTCGCCACCTTCAAAACTTTCTAAGTGTCACTTGAAGCTCAATAAGTTTCAGATGTCATGGCCTTCTGGGATTTGGGGCTGGCATTCGGATGAGGAATGAATGCTCAGTGGCAGTGACTGGGGATGGGAGCAGAGCCCACCTGCTTTCCCTGTGGGGCAGCTCTATGAAGGAGTACCACACGTGAGAGGAAAGTGTGAGTGGATTGGAAGGTTAGAGATGGTACATTCCAGTTGGGAGCAAACCGCAGAATCACAGGGCATCAGGTGACATGAAGGCAAATGAAGAGACGCAGTGTATTGTGTCCAGGTGAGAAGTTGGGCCACCATGGCTGCCTGGCAACCTTGGCCAATCCTGATATAAAGGAACCTCTGGCATGCTGCGGGTCTCCGCAAAGAATCAGTTCAGAATCAGTTCCTGAAGTCGAGCGGCTCTCCGGCTCTCCGTGGCCAGCCATCTGCAGTGGCCAGCCCCATTAACTGACCCCTGATTCATCCTCCCCCATTCACTTCAAAAGACACCCCACGAGGAACAGAGACAAAGGGCTGTCAAGGGGACTTGGGGGAAGGGAGGGAACTGGCTCAATAATCAGCCTTGCAACCTTCAAAGTAGTCTATAATCATTAATTAATCCACCCACCTGGGGTCCGTGGGCAGATGGACGCTCGCTCCTCACCCTTCCATTGCTAACTGGAGCCTGGGGGCTGCGCACATGTGTACAGGAGCTGCAGGGCCTCCAGAGAGCAAAGGGACAGAGGGCACAAGGCTTTGGCTTTGAGATTTGCTGCGAATGAAGATCTGTGGGTACCCTGGGTGAGATGGCAAAAAAGGGCTGGGGAGGCTTTTGAGATAGAATGCACCCCATGGCTGTAGAAACAGGACCAGCGGGCAGGCTTCTGTCTAAAGACCCCCTAAGCGATGATGCTTCTCTGCCCCATGAGAGCAGCGTGTGTCCGTCCCGAGAGCCTGAGTAGTCTCAAGGAGACTCACGTTACCAGCAGCTGCTTCCTCGTGGAGCCGAACTCCTGAAGAGTCACAGGCAGGTTTCTGAGACAGGACACAAGTGTCCCCTAAGGAGTGTGCCAGCCTCATGACGTACCTTTACTATGTAGCACAGCCGGAGCAAAGTTGGATATCTGGGGATTGAACTCAGGGCCTCGTGCATGCTAGACAAGCAATCTACCACTGAGCTATATCTTTAACCCTCTTTTAAAAAAAATCTTTTTTCTCTAAGGCAGAATCTCAGAGCTGGGTGGGATGGCTAATGCCTTCAATCCCAACAGCAGGAAGGTAGAAGCAAAAGGATCATTCCATGTTCAAGTCCATCGTTGTCTACATACTGAGTTCAGGCCAAGTTGTCCATGGATTTACAATCCTCCTGCCTCCGCTTCCTCAGTAACTGGGTCTGCACCACTACATCCAGCTGTCTGGTGGATTTTAAATCATGTCATCTATACCTTCCTAATTAGCTCTCCAACTTACCTATATGAAGACTTCACAATGACCAATAAAAAAAGGATTTTAAGGTATCTGCCAGTCTTGTGTGGTGGCTCATGTCTTTCATCCGAACACTCAGGAGGTTGAGGTGGGAGGATCGCTGTGAGTTTGAAGCCAGTCTGGGCTACAAAGTGCACTCCAGGTCAGCCATGGCTAGAGTAAGAACCTGCCACACACACACACACACACACACACACACACACAGAGAGAGAGAGAGAGAGAGAGAGAGAGAGAGAATTTCCCAGTTCTGTTCCTCTATTAAGGAAACTGAGTGGTGAGGGAGACAACCAATGATATGTCAAGATAAACTCCTGAGTGTTATCCATTCCATCAAGTTCACAGGAATGCCTGTCCCTGAGCCATGAGGACCCACAAAGGCCACATCTTAAAACTGTTTAGACTGGAGGATAGCAAAACTTACAAGAGACCGAGCTATAACACGAGGACGAATTAGGACAATGACGCCTGTCACTACCCAACACTCACCGTGGGCCAGGCCTTCACTTTTGTGTGTGATGTTCCGTGTCCCTTGCTCCGTTTTTAACTTAGGACGTGGTTTTTCCTACCCCTACGTTTCAGATGTGAGAACTGAATATAGAGCTGTCTCCAAGTTTCATAGTGCACGTGAACGAGCCAGTTTTCAAACTCCCAAACCCCTGGGTTCCTCCCTGGTTCCCTCGTGCCCGCTACCAAGACAAGCAGCAGTTCCGAGCCAACCAGCAAGCCAGTGGCCCTGTCCTGGGCTTCTCCTCTTGCAGGCAGGTTCCATGGACAGTCAGATTGTCAGGCATGTTCCTTAAGGACGGAATCAAACAAGGATTGAGAGCTTCTGTTGGCTCCTGGAACCCTGTCTATAGCTTGACAAACCTCCCCGGAGCATCCTAACAGAACACCGCCTGCTGTCACTTTAAATCTCTTGGCCATTCACTGCAAGTGCCCAGTGTTGCACCATCTTCAACCCTCTCCTTCATCCCCACAGAAGCTCAGTAATGGTAATGGTGCTGGGGTCCCCTTCCGCTGGCTTTGGAAGGGTCTCCTTACTGTGCACTCCTTACACACTGCCACCTCCTTCTGAGGAACCCGTTTCCAACAGAGTGACGCACAGCTTTTTGTCTATTTTTTGCTGGTCTTCTGTCCCCCTAAGAGGGCGTTAGAAATCCCTTCCAATCAAATCTGTGCCCCAAACGAGGAAGATAATGTTCAGGCCCACACACCTGCAGTGCCCAAGACAGGTAAACTCCTCGACACACAGAGTGGGACAGAGGCTACAAGGCGCTGCAGAGAGAAGGAAGTGGGAAGTTAGTATTTTGTAGATTTTTATTTATGCATTTGAGAGAGAAAAAGAGGAGAGAGAGAGACAGATGCACCAGGGCTTCCTGCCACTGCAAACAAATGCCAGATGTCTGCGCTACTTTGTGCATCTGGCTTTACATCGGTACTAGGGATTTGAACCTGGGCCATCAGGCTTTGCAAGCAAGTATCTTTAACCATTGAGCCATTCCTCCAGCCCAGTAGTTACTATTAATGAGCATGTGCTTGGGATGATGGAAAAGGTTGAAGATGGAGATGCACAATATTGGCCATTGGGAGTGAATCATATACTTACAAAGATGTAACATGACACACACACGTGTGTGTGTGTGTTTATAGATTACCAGAACAGAAAATAAATAAATAAAATTGCGACATGTGTTACAACATGGATGACCTGAAGGTATCATGCGAACTTTAAGCCACAGAGGTACCTTTTGTGTATGGTTCCATGTACATTCGTAGAAGCAGGAAGTACAACTGGGAGAAGCAAGGGTGGTGAGCTACTGTTTAATCGGTTATAAAGTTACAGTTTGGAAAGTTGAAAACATTCCAGAGATGGATGGTGTGGCAAGTACAACGTGTGTGTGTGTTGAACACGGTTAAACGTATGTCTTAGATCTTGTATATTTTACTACAATAAACAATGTTTTTCTTCCAGCAGGAGAGGCCATTTTGTCCAGCACACCCATTGAGATAAACACTGAGGCTCCCATCACGCAACCTGGTGAGTCCTTGCACGTGTTCCAGCCCCTAGACGGTTCTTGAAGAACTCGACAGTTCTGAAGGCTGAAAGGACACACAGAGCCAGGCAGTGGGACGTCTCATGCGACTCCCCAAGGTCCCCGGGTGGGTCTCTGCAGTCATGGCTGTGCCTTGCCCCTGGCCCCCACCTCCGCCTCCACGGCTCCGTCCATGAGTCAAGGACTCTGAAGGCTGGTCCGGCTCTAGGTCCTTTTGCAGCTCCATTAATGTCTGTTTCTCTAACAAAAACCAGTGGATTGATGCAAAATGTCCCTCCACAGGCTCATGTGTCTGAACACATGGTCCCTTGCTGGAAGTCTCTGGGGGGGGGCGGGGCTTGAGGATTTACAGCCCAGTCTCACTTCCTGTTCTCTCTCCACTTTCTGTTCTGCCAAGAAAAGAGATGGAGTCACAGCTGAGCATGCTTGGCACCATGAGATCAACCATGCCTCCCAGGGCATGATGAACTGGACCCTCAAACCTTAAGGCAACAGAAACCTTTTCTTCCATTAACTGTTTGCATCAGGTATTTTGTCACAGCAATGAGAACAGCTAAGTAATATACCCCAAAATTCTTCACTCTTAGTGTACAGGCAGGTTAAGTCATGATTGCAATTCTTCAGGATAGAAAGAGAGAGGGAGGGAGAGAGGGGTACACATGTAAATCCCAGCACGTGGAAGGATGAGGCAGGAAGATGGGGAGTTCCAGGCTAGCTTGGGTCATAGTTAAGACGTTGCCCTTTTCATAGAATAAGATGTACTGACAACTATCCCAGTGTTCCAGGGACAAAGGTCACCATAGCTTCTTCCATCCCAGGAAACACAGCAGCCAGATCCATACCCTCCCAGAAACTGACTTGGGAGCTGCAGACTCAGAACCTCCCCTCTGAGGATAGCTCTCCTAGCGGGGTCCCCTGCCATTTTTGGTACTGGTGAGAAGACCCAGACCACAGTGGTCTTCATCCTCCGCCCCCCCCCAAGTCAGTGTGGATGAGCAGGGACTGCAGCAGGTGTCTGGATGGCTTTGCGCTCGGCAGGGGCCACAGCAGTACTGTGAGGCCCGCTCAGAAAGCCCTCTGTGAGTGCCGTGGGGTGGAGACCTCCCGAGCTGGCAAAAGCCCGTCCTGGGACTTGGTGGTATCCAAATACAATTGGAGCATGCCCAAGATGGTTTATTCAGAGTGCATCTGAGCCAGTTTCCTGACAAGGGCCAGTCACTCCTCTTCCTCCTAGTCCGTAGATTCAGCCTCCTGCTGCAGCCATGGCTTCGGACAGGGCTGGGTTTATGACTGGAGCTGTCGGCTAGAGACATGTTTTAAAATTCATGATCTTTCCCGTCAGGGTTCACAAAACGGATCCCACTCAGAGATGAAAGCAGAGTTTATTCGTTCCCAGGTGCTGCAGGCCCCCTCCCATCCTTCCATGCTGCTTCTTCCTCCCCATCTTCCCTTGGCCATTGTCCTCCAGAATCCTTTGCATTTACCCCTGTTTTTAATCCCAATGCCAGCCTGCTGCAATGCATGCCTGACTCTCTCCTGGTCAGATAGGGAGGGCAGCAGAGGGACAGCTGGCCCATGGAGACAGAGCTGGGTTTGGAGCTGGAAGGTAGGCAGACAACAAGGACTGGGGCCCTGTCTTCCTTCCAGGAAAGGCAGCTGCTTGGGGCAGCCCACCCGAGCTGGGAAAGACCAGGGCACATCAGGGACCGCAGACACTAGCAATCCTGCCACACACAGCCTGGCAAGGGAATTAAAGAGCAATGTGTTTGCCTCCCGCCATGGTATAAACAGCACAGATCCTCCCGGCGGAATTCTGTCCTCAGCTGCCCTTTCCTGCCTCGTCTGCCCTCCCGAGCTCTCCTGCACGGCCCAGAGAAAGAAGCTACCCAGCACCCTAATCTGAAAACTCAGTCCCCAGCCCAGAGTCGCCACACAGAAAGCTCACAGATTCTTGCAAACACATGGAGAGAGAGAGAAAGCGAAGAGACGCAGACTACTTATATCAGGAGTGTTTGACACCAACAGCATGTCCCCGCCAGAGCCCGTGTCCACTTCCGGGAAGGAGTCTTGAGTAGTACTTAGTGAGAACTTCCTCTGTGCTAAGTATTTTACCTGTATCCACACTCCCGCCTCAGGAAGTCGATTGCATCAGGCAGACCGGTGGCATGGTTAATCTGATAGATCAACTCAACTGGTCATAGCACTCTGGTGTTTGCCCAAACGCCTGTGTGGATACAAGTATGATGGTAATGTTTGGATGAGATGAACGCTGAAATCAGTCACCTTTGTGTAAGGCAGATCACTAATGGGGGTGTTCATAACTGCATGGATTTTGGGGAAAAACTGAACTCCTTAAGGTAAAAGAATAGAATGTCCTCAGACTCTCCCACCCTGGGGGAAATGGGAGCTGTTTTGGAAGACCTGTGAATCCCAGTTGCAACCTCACCTCTTCCTTGGATCTCCAGTCTGCTCACGTGCCCTGGAGGCTTCAGAATTCTTACCCTGCAGACACTTGAACCAATTCCTTAAAAAAGACCCCCTCCTGTTGATTCCATTTTCCTGAAAAATCCCAACTGGTGCGCTTGCTGTGGTTTGAATGTGTCCCCCAAAGTTAACGTAACCCCCATATTGATGTGGTGGTAGTATTTGGAGGTGGGGCCTTTGGGAGGTCACTGGGATTAGAGGAGGTCATGCATGTGAGGCCCCATGATAGCATTAGTGACCCTGACTTCGTGAGAAGAGGGAGGAAGGGGGACCGAGCTGTCAATCTTGATCCATCTTAACATGTGTTAGTCAGCTTTCCATCACTAATACAAACAACCCAAAACAATCACACTAAACGGGGTTGGTCATAGATGCAGACAGTTTTGCTTATGTAACGTAACACATCATAGTTGGGATGCATGGTGGAGGACATCTCAGAGCAGCCAGGCAATGCAGAAAGACACAGCAAGAGGCCGAATACCCTCCACTATCTCCTTTCTTCCACTAGGCACCACCTCACAAAGGTTCCGAAACCTCTCAATACAGCCACAAGCTGCCAAACCTGTGACACATGGACCTTTGAGCACACTTCTACACCCAGCACATATGATGCCTGTGTGTTAAAACATCAAGATCCTATCACTTCAACAGATGCCCGCAAAATGCTATAGACTCCCCGGACTCTAGGCTGCAAGGAAAAAAAATGTTTTCTTTTTTATAAACTGCTCCATCTCAGGTACTCTACTGTAGCAACTCAAAAGGGACTAAGATAGCAACCACTTTACAAGGGAGGAAACTGAGGCACAAGCAGTTCGTGGGCCTGGCCCAGGTCCTGAGGCTAGCAGGTGTTCCAGACAGGGTAGGAACGTATGCCGAATTGATCTGATTTAGCCACTTGCCTAGACATGTGGATGTCACAGCTTGCCTCAGCCACAGGAAGTCACAGCCTCCTCTTCAGTAGCAGGCCACGGTGGGAAGGAGAGGAAGTGGAAAAAACGTTTGAGTGAGATTTGGCCAAGTCTGTAGACACTGGAAACCAATGATATTTGCTTTCCATCTAAGCTTCCCTTTGAGATCTGTGACTTTAAATGTGTGCTTTAAATCTCTATAGGCCTACATTTTTCTGATCTGAAAAATACCAAGAAAACATCACAAGGCCACTGAGGAATTAAATGGGATAATTTCATGTGCAAATCGTCTTTCCCAAGATCCAAGTGAAGTCACATGGATTGTGTGATTAGATAACAGCTCCAAATTCTAATAGACCAAGTCCCCACTCACCTGACTACCAGAAATAACCTTCCATAAATAACTCCCTCTCAAATAAAGCTCTGTTCCTCAAAGCCCCTTACCTGTGTCCCTGCTTTTTGGGCTTGTATCAGGGCTGGGGGTCCCTCCCCCTTACTCTAGAAGAGCTTAGCATTCCCTCTGATGGAGTTTGCTGCCACCAGAAATTACTATTGTAATTGGAATGAAAAGTATCCCCTCAAAAGATTCACGCATTGAGTACTTGGTCCCCAACTGGTGGTGCTATTGAGAAGTGAGTGGGTCATGGGAGTGTTAATCGCATCAGTGGGTTTACTAATGGGTAAGTTTGCAGATGGACGGGTTAGAGGAAGGAGACCAGTGGGGCGGTTGACTAAGCTCCCTCTCTCCTTCCTGCCCACTGCAATGTGAACAACTTTTGCTTTACCATGCACACCCGCCGCCCATGTTTGGCCTTGTTTCAGGTCCAAAGCAGTGGGCCAGGCAGTCATAACCTGAAACCATGAACCAGAGCAAGTGTGTCCTTCTTTAAGTTAGTGTTCTCAGATATTTTATCACAGCAATAAAAAGTGCCTGACACAACCCAAGCATGCACGCAGTGACACTCTCGGCAGGTTAGCCACATCCAATTCCTCTTGTTGATGGTGTCTATTCACCAGGACCCTGCCCTCACTGTCCCCATTCCTCTCCACCAGGTTCTCAGCTCTGTGTGTCCCCCAAAGCTTGATGGTGTATCCTCCCACTACCTGGGATAACTTGAGACCCTAAGAAAATAAGCATGTATGAAAGGACGTCAGAAGTGTCGCCAGGAACAAACCCCTCTGGGGCAGGTCCCACCAGGCTGAGAGCAGCGGAGCCTCATGTGGAAGTAAGGAACTGGCCATGGGTTTTACTTAGAGGCTTGTATCCTCACTGCTGTTTCTGTTCTGGGTGGACCATGTCCAGTGTGCCAAAGGCCTGGAGTGCATAATTTCATTCAGTCCTTCCAGCATCTCTGTTGCCTTGGCATTATTGTTCTCATTTGATGAAAGAGCAAATTGAGGATTAAAGAAGAGAAGCAGGGGCTGGAGAGATGGCTTAGCGGTTAAGGCGCCTTCCCGCTAAGCCTAAGAACGCAGGTTCCAATCTCCAGGTCCCACATTTAGCCAGATGCAAAGTGACGCAAGGGTGCAATGTCCCACTTGACCACAGGGGGTGCATGCATCTGGAGTTTGTTCATGATGGCTGAGAGGCTGCTGGCATGCCCATCTCTATCTGTCTTCCTCTCCCTCTCTCTGTCTCTCTCTGTGTCTCTCTTAAAAAAAAAAAAGAAGAAGAAGAAGAGAAGCAGGCTTCATCTCCCAGCATACCTCATGTCAAGGAAGAAGAAGAGGAGGAGGAGGGAAAGCAGCATACCCCTTTCTCACGGGTTCAGAGCTACCTGTATTATCTGCATTAGCTGCGATTATCAGAGTCTAGAACCCTCACCTTCAACCACCATGCTACGCCTTTAGAAGGACACATCTGTCCCTTCTCAGCAGGAATTAGCTGTTTCTCTATAAGACCAGAGATATTAGTTCTTTTCTAATTCTGCCTCTTAAAAATCAAATGATTCTGAGAAATAATGATTTGAAGTTTCAGAATCTACAGTTCTAAGAACTAGTAGCCAGAGACCTGAAGTTACTTGATACCTTAATGCGACGCCCTCCTTAGCTGGAACTCAGCTCCGGCCAGAGGGGAGGATTCTTAGAAACAGAAGCTAACAGACACACTAACCCTAACCCGCTATCAAATTCACATCTTGTATTGCACAAATTTGTTTTGCTGGTCATTTTTCTTTGAATGGGAACATCGAGGTCTTGGATATATGGTCATAACATTGCTGAGATAAGAGCTGTTACGAAGCAAACACATGTCCAGTTCCAGGAATCTTCTTTGCAATGACTTGCTTGATAACATGAATAGTAAACCTTCCCCTCACCCAATGAGCAGCACGGAAATCATTTTTCACTTTCATTTTAAAATAAACATTACAAACCTTTCTCTCTCTCTCTCTTTTTTAATGATGAAGATTGTCAAGGAAATAAGAATAACATCCCCCAAAAGTCTTCAGGAAGAAATGAGAATGAGGGAGAAGTTTGATTCATTCTCACTTCCTTTTGGTTTAAAGTCAGGACCCAGAACTGCAATCCAGGGTGAGTGCGACTGGTCTCGGGCTCCTCGGGTGTGCTGGAGCTCCCTCCCAAAATAAGCAGGGAGGAAAGGTGGAGATTCCGACCACACCATCCAACTCAATTCACCATGCTGTGCCCTTGAATTTCCTACTTCCTGGACTCTGACACCCTTGTCCCAACAATGGGAGCTCATTTAATTAATGAGAAATCCTCGTGCCTCTTTCAGAATGGGCTCCATACACCACAGCTCTTTTAGTTTTAATTTTTAGCCATTTTTCATAGATCTGTCTATATAAGCATTGCAAATTCACGGCCTAAGTGTTATCAGAGAGACTGTCAGATTCAAAGCCAGAATCTGCCTTCATTCTCTCTGCAAATAGTTGCTGTGCGCCTGCTACGTGCGGAAGGGGATACCCAAGCAGAAACACATAAGCCATAACCCTAAGGAGCCACATGTGCAAATCAACTCAGGGCCCCTTCCTCTGGAGGGACAGTCACAGCTCCTGGGTGGGAAGGAACAGCACCTCCACCAGGTCCTGCACTACTGAAGGTGCTTGGAGAAGAGGCAAACATGCCAGGACTCATCTCTCTTCCTCCTCCTCCTCCTGTCTCTGACTTTGGCAGAAGATTCCAGAGCTGTGGTGCTGAGCGATGCATGCTTACATCTCCTGCAGGAGCATTGCTGATTTACTCTCTCGGGCTGTGCTCCAGGGGGTATCATCTAGGACCAGCTCATAGCACCCTTAGAGAAAGTATGAGAGAGAGAGAGCAAGCTCACAAGTGGGTGCATGTAGAGGCCAAAGGGTGACCCCAGGTAGCATTCTATCATATTTATTTATTTATTTATCGACTTGAGGAAGAGAGAGAGAATGGGTGCACCAGGGCCTCTAGCCACTGCAAATGAGCTCCAGATGCATGCGCCCCCTTGTGCATCTGGCTTTATGTGGGTTTTGGGGAGTCAAACCTGGGTCCTTAGGCTTCATAAGCAAGTGCCTTAACCACTAAGCCTTCTCTCTAGTCCTGTCTTGAGTGTGCGTGTGTTGTGGTGTGTGTTGTGTGTACGTGTGTTATGCGTGTACATTTCTGTGCCCTCGCGGAGTCCCATATGTATTTGTTTGTGGAGGTCAGAGTGAAACAACAGGTATCACACTCCATTGCGCCGCTGTCTGGTCTCGTTTTGAGCCCAGAGTCTCCTCTAACTCATTCCAGAGCTTGGTGGGCTGCGAAGACTCTCTGGTCTCTGCTTTCTTCAGGGACTAGGCTTACAGGTGCAGGTGGCTACAGCCAGCTGTTTTATGTGAGACCTGGCAGAGAATTGAATCTGGGCAGTCTCAGGCCTCCTTCAGAACACACTTACCCACTGAGCCCCCTCTCCAGCCCCCTAGGTGGGGTCCTTTTTTGAAATAAAGTCTCTTACTGGCCTGAAACTTGCCAAGTAGGCTGGACTGTTTGGCCAGGGAGCCTCAGGATCCATCCACCTGGCTCTGCTCCTTCAGCAGTGGGATGACAAGTATGTGCTGTCATAGCTGGGTTTTTAAATTTTTTTAAATTTTTTTTTAATTTTTGGAGAGAGACACAGAGAGAGAGAGAGGAAGAGGAAGACAGATAGAGAATGGGTGCGCCAGCAGTCTCTCAGCTGCTGTGAACGAAATCCAGATGCATGCCCCCTTGTGGGCAAGTGCGGCATTGCGCCCTTGCATCACTGCATCTGGTTAAACGTGGGACCTGGAGATTGGAACTGGATTCTTAGGCTTAGCAGGCAGGCACCTTAACGCTAAGCCATCTCTCCAGCCCCATACATAGCTGGGTTTTTAAAAAGTAGGTCCTGGGCTGCAGAGATGGCTTAGCGGTTAAGGCACCTGCCTCCTAAGCCTAAGAAGGCTGGATCCAATCTGCAGGTCCCACGTTTAGCCACACGCAAAGCGATGCAAGGGCGCAATGCTGCAATTGCCCACAAGGGGGCGCACGCATCTGGAGTTCATTCACAGCAGGTGAGAGACTGCTGGCGTGGCCATTCTCTATCTGTCTCCCTCTCCCTTTCTCTCTGTCTGTCTCTCTCTGTGTCTCTCTCCAAGAATAAATAAAATATTTTTTAAAATGTTTTAAAAAGTAGGTCCTGAGGACTGAACTCAGGTCTTAATGCTTACTGACTGAGTCATCTTCCCAGTCCAAAACTTATAGTACCAATGATAGAGATGATGAAGAAATGAAGAAGCAAATATAACTACTCTTGAAGGATTCTTTGCTCATATCCTGCCATCCCCAATGCCCGGGTGTGCCTGGCTGCCAGCTCAGAGCCAGAGAAGCCACGTGGTGCCAGTTTCACACAGGGCCTCACACTCCCTACGTTGCACCATCCTGCCTAATTCCATGTTAGCTGTATGGAGATGAAAAATGAATGGAATGTACATCTTGTTGCTAAGACATATGTGTCAGAATATGGTTATGAGTGTGAAATTACAGCCATAAAATGAACCAGAACTAATCTTGCAAATTAAGGTCCAATAAAATCTGTTTCAAGGACGCACCTTTTCTTTTTGACAAAAAATCTTCAAAATAAGATTAAGACCAGCAATCTAGCAATAGAACATAAGACTTTGGGAAATGGAGTTAAGAATAGGCATAAAATTAGAAATTTCAGTGGGACAAACAGGTTAGCTATCTGGAAGGCAGGAGTAGACATTGTATGGTGAGGGAGACAATAGTGCCCCTGGGTCAAATGGCATGGTGATTAGTTTTTAAAATGACATACCTACATATTTTTTCCATGTAAAATTTATATGTACACATTCTGTCCTCTCTTGTGTGTCTCCCCCAGCCCCACCCCCCACCCCTACTACTCAGCCAAGGTTCTGCTGACACAAGAAACTAGTAGATCTCTAAAATTCTGACAACCTCTTATTTTTAGAAGAAACTAGGCTGTCGTTCAAATTAAATCTGCAGCTATAAACAAACCTTTGGAGAGCTGCCTGTTCACTGGAATAGCAGGACCCCACCCCCACCCGGCAGCAGGAAACTCTGTAATTAGCTCATGTCCGCGAGTAGATGGTGGAAGGGGAGCCCCAAGGACTCAGCTCCCTTTCAGGGGAGGGTCTTGGGGTAGATGCTAATTAAGTGGGTAACTTCTCCTGTCTCCTGGGGGCACAATCCCCCATTCCAAATGGGACACTGAGTAGGAGGGGGTGCTTCTGGGCAAGAGAGCCACAGATAGACAGGGTCCATGGAGAAGAAGCAATCACCGCAGGATTCAGTTTCCCCGCTGCTGGCCTCCCATCACTGGCTTTGGCAGAACATTCCAGGCCTGTTCTATGACACCCAGCAAACCAAACTATTTATAGCCAAGCAATCATTATCAATAAAGCTGTTTATAACATGGCTCTGCAGGAGTTAAAACTCTGGGCTGGCAGCTATAAATAACTGTTACACATTCAAGTGTGACGACTGACTGATACTTCCTCAAATTGTGACAAATAATGACAAGTTTGTTTGACAAACATCCCGTTGACATTCATCTGATTCTGAATAAGCGGTGTGGCTTTCTTAATTTGGTCCCTGAGGCCCAGGACCTGGGGAACTTCCTTTATTTTCTGCCTCTCTCCCCCGGTATACCGGGAGACTGTCCTGTGTGGAGTAGATTTCTCCCCTAATCAACTGGAAGGGATTTGAGGCCATTTACGGGGAAGCTTATTAAATCCACTGTTTCTCTCTCCGGACAATCCTGCTTTAGGGGCTTTGCAAGGGTCTGGGGAGTTTTGTTAATGACACGAGAGCCAGAGGGAAAGGGAGGGTGATGTGGACTAGGCTGGGGTGTTGGGCAATACAAGGTACAAAAGGGAAGGGCAGAAATGAATACAACAACTTGGCATTTCAGGCTTCAAGGGGACAGCAGGCGCTTACAAGGAAATCAGTGAGACAAAAGCGTGAACAGTGGACATACAATCCCACGTACCTGCTCTGGGAGATCTTGGATAAGCAGAGGTTGGGGTACCCACAGACGGGGGTTCTCTCTGTAGTTTGGGCAATATTAACATGTCCTGCGTTTACAGGCTTTTACAATTGCCTCGTGTACCCCGGTCATCTTCTGTTGGAAGAGTTGGAGCAAAAGGTCCTGCTGTTCTTGCACGGGCAGGTTGTCTCTGCGTGTTAACTCTAGTTGTACCATCTTACATCTTCCCACTATTTTTTTTTTTTTTTTTTTGGTTTTACGAGGTAGGGGTTTGCTCTAGGCTGGCCTGGAATTCATTATGTAGTCTCAGTCTAGCCTCAAACTCACAGCTGATCCTCCTCCCTCTGACTCCCGAGTGCTGGGATTTAAGGCATGTGCTACCACACCCAGCTCACCATCCACCTTTCTAATCTGTCCTGCAATGAGCCTTCAGCCATCTGGTATTTATTTATTTATTTATTTATTTATTTATTTATTTATTTATTTTGCTACTGAATGTATACTGTGTGTGTATGTGTGCATATATGTGCGCACAGGAACTCACCCCAAGTGAATGTGTGCAGAGACCAGAGGAGAATGGTAGGCGTCCTTCCCTTATAGCACATTTGCGAGTTTCCCTGAGTCGAGGTCTCTCCCTCAGCCCAGAGCTGCTGTCAACCCCCAGGGTTTCTCTGGTCTCTGCCACCGGGTTACAGATGTGCATGGCCACATCCGGCATCTTACACGGGTTCTGACATACTCTAATCATAAAACTGCTGTCCTGCGCTGGAGAGATGGCTTAGCGGTTAAGGCGCCTGCCTCCTAAGCCTAAGAACGCTGGTTCCAATCTCCAGCGGTTCCAATCTCCAGGTCCCACGTTTAGCCAAATGCAAAGTGACACAAGGGCACAATGCCGCACTTGACCGCAAGGGGGCGCATGCATCTGGATTTTGTTCGCAGCAGCTGAGATGCTGCTGGTGCGCCCATCTCTATCTGTCTTCCTCTCTGTCTCTCTGTCTCTCTCTGTGTCGTCTCTCTTCAAAAACAAACAAACAAACAAACAAACAAAACAAAACAAAACAAAACAAAAAAAAACCACTGTCCCCCAGTCATCCCTTCCTACCCAAGCTGGGACTGTAGCAAGGAGAGGTCATTCTCAGACTGTAAGTCTGTTTTGTGTTGCCGTAACAAAACATCTGAGGCCAAGGGGGACATAAAGAAAGGAACTTCCTTCTCTCATAGCTTTGGAAGCTGGAAGTCCAGAATCGGTCAGGCTCACTGGTTCAGCCTCTTGTCACTGGGGTGGCCTTCAGGCTACATCACGGCATATATCACGGCGAGAGGGTGGCATCCCGGTGGGAGTATACAAAAGACAGAACAATCACATGGGAAGAAAGAGAGCCATAGAGTGTCAGGAATGAAGCCTGTTTTTATAACAACGCACTCATGAAGAAACTGAGACCTCAAAAGAATTACATTAGTCTCTTTGCAGGTTGATACTTTGCAGGTACCTTCCACTAAGCCCCGCCTCTTAAAGGCCCACTCCCACATTGCCGCACTGGGGTGTGGTGTGGCATACTTCTGGCATATAAACCTTTGGGGACATAGTCAAACCAATGTCCTACAAGAGCAGGGTGGGTTTCAGAGCGTCTCTCTTTAAGTGGTGTGTCCAAGGTCCCTCGGTTGCCTCCTTCTCATCTCAACGCTGCATCTCCTTTCCCGGAAGTAACACCCCCCCCCCCAGCCTTACACCCAGTTGGTTCCTACTTCTGGTAGAATTACTGCAGGCTTGTCACCCATGTGGAGCAAACCTTCAATGACCACCCCCACCCAATTACTCCATCCGAATCTATGTTTGAGCCCAAAGTGTGTCCCTCAGTCTTCCCAGAACAGGCACCCTCCCATGACCCCCTGTCTCCTCTGTGCCCTCTCTTAGCATGGTAAAGCCCTGACTATCTTTTTGTGCAAATGCCGATGGCGTGTTTGCAGATCAACCAGGCAGCTGCCAGTTTCCCTTGGATTTTGGCCTCATTTTCCGGTCCCTCTGGGCACTACCCTGTCTTCAACTTGCTCTGCAATTTCTTGCGGAAGTGCTACTTCTCAGTCCTCTTTCCTCAAAATCCCAGCAGCTCGGTCAGTCATTTTGGAAGCTAAAGCAGGGTGAAATGTAAAAGTCCACTTCACAAAAATGCAAGCCAAAAAAAAAAAAAAATCCCAACGCAAACACAAAGATTCTGAAAGTAATAAATGGCTATTCTAATGATGAGTGTGTGATAAGTGGTGTAAAAAAAAAGTTACAGGAGCTGGAGAGATGGCTTAGGGATTAAGGCGCCTGTCTCCTAAGCCTAACAACCCAGTTCCAATCTCCAGGTCCCACGTTGAACCAGATGCAAAGTGATGCAAGGGTGAAATGCCGCACTTGCCCACAAGGGGGCGCACGCATCTGGATTTCCTTCACAGCAGCTGAGAGATTGCTGGCATGCCCATCTCTATCTGTCTTCCTCTCCCTCTCCCTCTCTCTGTCTCTCTTTGTGTGTCTCTCCAAAAATAAATAAAATAATTTTAAAAATTAAAAAACAAAGTTACAGGACTTAAAATGGGTCTGTGTGGTGGGCACTGGCCTGGACTTCTGCAGTCTGAGGGTGGCAACAGGAAGGATGTCATCCTGGCATGTGTGAATATCCTCTCTGCCACCAACATGAGCAGGACTGGCAAGGAGGGGCTGAGGAACCTGGCAATCCAGTCTGGAAGATTCACAAAGCAAATGAATGACCAAGAGCATGTGGGTCAGCCTCAGCCACCACCACACTCTTCCATCCAGCCTGCCTAGAGGTGGGGAGATAACTCAGTGCGTGAAGTGCTTGCCACACGAATGTGAAGAACTGAGTCTGGATCTCCAGAACCTACATAAAATCCAGACATGGTGGCACAAACCTATAATCCCAATGCTGGGATGCGGAAACAAGAAGGTCCCTGGCACTTGCTGGCTAATCTAGCTAAATCAGTGAGTTCAGCAAGTGACCTTGTTTCAAAAGACACCAGACATAGGCCTCTGGTTTACACACACACACACACACACACACACACACACATCTACATACCACACACATGTGCACTCCTCAAAAAATGCCTGTAGTACCCACATAGAACTCCACACTGTTTTCCCTGACTTGTTTTTCTTGAAAAGGTTTTAAATTTTATTCATTTATATATCATTTTAGAGAGAGAATGATCATGACAGGGTCTCTAAGCCATTGCAAACGAACTTCAGACACATGCACCACCTTGGGTCCTTTGGCTTTGCCACCAAGAACCTTGTGGTGGTTTGACTCAGGTGTCCTCCATAAACTTAGGTGTTCTGAGTGCTGGGTCCCCAGCTGATGGAGATTTGGGAATTAACACCTCCTGGAGGCTGTATTGTTGAGGGCGGGCTTACGGGTATTATAGCCAGTTTCCCCTTGCCAGTGTTTGGCCACACTCTCTTGTTGCTATTGTCCACCTTATATTAGCTCCACCCCCTCTGCTCATGTCTTCATTTTCCCCCTGCTATCATGGAGCTTCCCCTCGAATCTGTAAGCCAAAATAAACCTTTTTTCCCAAAAACTGCTCTTGGTTGGGTGATTTCTGCCAGCAATGCGAACCTGCCTGCGACACACTTTAGCTGCTAAATCATTTCTTCAGCCTCTTCCCTGACTTCTGTACTGGCCGTAGACTCTAATTTCTACATGCCATCCACTCTTTCAGTTTTTTATACCACCCCAAGGCTCTGGTTATCCCTCAAGCTCTTATCATTCTGATGAGAGAATGGGGCAGACTTTGTAGGGTCTTCCTGGTGGGGACCACACTCATGTGTATTTCATACTTAATGGTTCATCCCTGGAAGCCTGCCAGCACCCTAGGCCATTTGAGGACCTTCCATGGGCTCAGGACAGAACTCAGCAGGTCAGAACCAACCCATTGCTAGAGGAGACATTCAGCAGCTGGGCTAACCAGAAATTAAACGTGTCTAAGAGGGCCAAGTCCTCTTTCTTCCTCAAAAGCTACAGGAGAAGTAGATTCAAGATACGAGAGGGACTTTGGGTCCCTTTGTGGCTTTCCGTATTAACACTGTCACACTCTGCCGTGCAGATGTCAGTTTCAATAAACACCGGGCTTTCCAGGGCCCAGACTCTAATTGAAGGCATTGTTACTGTCAGTGAATGGCTGGGGAATTAATTAATGCCGGGCAAACCGGTTCATAAATGGCTGCTTTGTGAGGGTCCCTGCATCCTGGGGACCTCAACTCCTGTGGCCGGCTCTGCCCCACGAATCTATGTCAGCAAATGATGTTTATTGTCTCTGTCAGCACCTTTCTGGACCGCCAAGAAGGAGGACCTCACCTGAAGATGGGGTTCCCCCCCATGGTGGACACAACCACCCCTAACTCAGGGACCCAGCAGGCACTCCGGAAAACTTCCTTCAATATTCTGGGGTTTTGGCTTAGTTTGTGAAAAGAATAAAGCCTCATCTGCAAAGCATAAAGATGGAAACAAGAATACAAGGAGAGAAAAAAAAAATCTTTGCCCAACTTATGCCATCCCCAGTTTGGATGCAGGTTCAGAAACCAGAGAATGCACGCCCTCAGCCAGTTTCTCTCACCTCGGCCAGACTGATTGCAGCTGACTCATCCCCCAGCTCTGATGTGAGTGGCAAATGGGCTCTTCAAGTGATGACAAAAGAGGGATGACCGAGCTTGCCAAGCCGCCTCTCCAACATATAAACAACAACTCATGGAATGCATACTGTGTGATCTTACTTGTCCCCCAGAATATCAGCCCCTCATTCTGCCCATGGTGCTATGGGTATAGACCTGAAGGCTCCTTTAAGCTTAGAGGGGGGTATGCCCTGTGATGTTAGAGATGATAGAATGGAAAATAGGGGTTTAGAATTGATTTTTTTTTTTTTTTTGGTTTTTCAAGGTAGGATTTCATTCTAGACCAGGCTGACCTGGAATTCACTCTGGACTCTCAGGGCGGCCTCGAACTCATGGCGATCCTCCTACCTCTGCCTCCTGAATGTTGGGATTAAAGGCATGCACCACAGTGCCAGGCTAGAATTGAAATTTTGTGGGTTGTTTTTTTTTTTTCATTATGTGATGCTGTGGTCTGTAAATGTTCTGAGGTGATAGTGTGTTTTATAGCACCCCCATCCCATGCATGGTGTAAAAAGAAGCACTTAATTTAGTGTCATAAAATCTCTCAAGATCCTGGGCTTCGGTTTGGCAGTTATATCTGATTTTTGTGTAAGCAGTGTCCTGGTCTTGAAAATTAGCTTGGGCTATAAAGCAAGAAGGAGGCTATGGCACTCTGTAATTAGATCTCATTGCCCTGGTTTGTCTGACCTTAGCCAAAAGGGAAGAAATCAAGAAGAAATTCTTTGGAAACTCCATTCCCCCTTGTCATGTGCTCCGCCCTTTGCTCCTGCTCCACCCTTCTTGTAGTTCTCATTCTATTCTCTGCTCTGCTTTGCTTTGCTCTGGGGACTGGTATCGGCCATTTACACCTGAGTACAAATTAGTCAGCATTTACTCAGCTCCAAAGTCATAAGTTAATATTAGTATTTTCACTCAGAATTGAATTGTATCACGAATGCTCTCTGCAAATGAGTAAATGGGGCTGCTCTTGGCATCCCTGAAGGCAAACAGCCAAGGCTCCTGGCTTCTTTGTTTGATGCAATATATATTTCCACTTAGTAATACCACCTCACCATTTGCTTCCTCTGCCCTTCAAGAAAGGCCACTAAGTGTGAGAATGATTAGACATCGTGTGTAGTGTGCTAAAACATACACGCAGGGCTCTTGAAAAACAACGCTCTTTACTGAGTGCCCGAAAACTAAAGATATTTCATGATGGGAGGTGATAGATTTTTGGAAACACCAGGAAATTTCATCCCAGAAAAGCTAATCTCTGAAGATCATTCAACCAGAGCTCGAATAGAAGGCGGGGAGGGGCAGTCCCCTGGTACCTAGTCTGGCTCCTTGTTTCAACCCCTGACCTTCCAGCTCAAAGTTGGTCCTGGAGAAACATAAGCATTGCCAGGCATGGTGGCACATGCCTTTAATCCCAGCACTCCAGAGACAGAGGTAGGAGGAACGCTCTGAGTTCAAGGCCAGCCTGGGACTTTAGAATGATTTCCAGGTCAGCCTACCTCCAAAAATCCAAGCAAACAAATACTGCTGATGGAAGCTGGGGGTGGGGGTGCATGACTCTAATCCCAGCATGTGGGAAGTCGGGGCAGGGGGATCAGGAATCATGAGGGAGAGAGGGAGACAGGGAAAGGGAAGGAATGCCAGCTGAATGGATTTGCACCCAGATCTGCAAATGCTTCTTCACTTTTGAAGACTCAGGTCAGGCATCACCCTCTCTAGAAGGTTCTCTGGAGTCTGTGCAGGTGGCTGCAAGGAACAATAGTAGCTGGCACCTCTCTCTCTCTTTCTCTGTCTCTCTCCTGCTTCTCAGCCATGCAGACCCTCCAAAACTGCGAACTGAGCAAACCTTTTCTCTTTACAAATTGACTATGTCTGCTGTTTGTTATAGCGTTGGAAGGCTAACACAGAACGAATGTATGAATGACTTTTCAAGCTCTTTTGTCCCCTACATAGATTTTGTGACCAAAACGGGTGTCCACCAAGTGTGAATACAAAGCTCACTTGTAGAATCTGCACAGGTGAAGTGTGTCTCTTGTTTCTCCAGGGACATCACCAAAGTGTGTCTATACCATCCATGTGTATGAGAATCGAGTACCTTCAAGGCAGAGCACCTACGTGGTGACCATGTCTGACTCCGGAGAAAAGCCATCTTGCCTGGCGCTCGTCAGAGTGCCTAGCCTCCTGCAAGGACTGTCCTGTGCATGCCCACTGCCCGTCGTCTCTGAAGAGTTCCCCTCTGCATTCGAGTCCACTGAAGACCTGCGTCGCAGACCCGCTGCAGGTTACACTATACAAGTGTGAAAGCTGTGAGCTGAGATCCATCCCTCCTCACCCACGTGACAATCCAGTCCATGTCCCTGGGTTTCAGTTGGCAGACCAACAGAAAACCTTCACCCAACCTTTCCTTGTCTATTTTGTTTTCAGTGCCATGAATCAAACTTATATGTTGTTTTTGCTGTGTTTGTTTTTGCATGTGTTTATGTATATAACTGTTCACATGCATGCAGGTGCATGTGAGTGTGCATGCATGTGTTTGTTCACATGAGTGTGGAGGTCAGAGGTTAACACTGGTGACTTCCTTGATCATTCTCCACATTATTTATCGAGGCAGGGTCTCTCACTGAACCGGAGTCCTCTGATTCAACTGCTCTAGCCAGCCAGCTTGTCCCAAGGACAGCTCTGTCTCATCTCCCAAGCACTGAGATTACAGAGAGGCCGCCACACCCACCTGGCCTTTATGTGTGTGTTGAGGATCCCAACTCAGATCCTCAAGCTTGCGTGGCAAGCGCTTTATGCACTCAGCCCTCTCCCCACCCCCCATGTGCTGGCTTTGGAACTTTAGACTCTCCTAGTTCTGACCTCCTCTCGTTTGCCTCTCCCAGCCCATGGGGCTCATGGCTGGTCTCCTCTTAGTCTTTCTTTCGCAATGTTCATCTCATCTGTCTGTTTCTTAAAGCACATGTGGCATAGATTTTAGGTTCAGGGTGATCTGATTATAAGAGTTTTAATGTAACTGGACCCCCAAGTACCTTTTTCCAAATAAAGTCCCATTCAGAGCTGCTGGTGGTTACAATGTAGATCTAACTACAGGGGAGCCAGCAGCATACCACATTCTCTTTGAATGATAAACACACACCCGAGATTAGATTTGTATCAGTGTCCCAGCAGTAGTAAATGCTATCTTAGGCACATTTCCATCCCTGTGGAAAAATACTTGGGGTAATGAACTTAGAAACAGGAAAGGTTTATCTTGGCCCACCGTTTCAGGGACTACAGTCCATAATTAATTGGCTCTGTTGCCTTGGGCCTGTGGTGTCGCCGTACATCACAGTAAGAGCACACAATGGGAAACCTCTCATCTCTTAGCAAAAAGAAGGAGAGAGAGAGAAATTTTTGAGGTCTCAATGTCTCCTTCAAGCATCCCAATGACCTCAATTCTTTCAAGTCGCCTCCACCTCTTAAAGGTTCCAATTTTACTACAGACCGAGGACCAAGCCTTCAACACATGCCTTTGGTGGGCACTAATTCAAATCATGGAGAACGGTGCGACCACTATGTGTTAAGTGACGCTTACGGACATGGCTATCAGTTTGGTCTCTGTGATGTGAAATAAGTAAGTTGGCAGAATTCTTGCTCTTCAAGTTCTTAATCAAGTGACTCAAAGAGAGGAATATATAAATCATTATAACATAACGGGATCGAGGCTATAAACAAGTGGAAAGTCCCATCACTCAAGAATTCTATGGTCCATGTCCCCGTTAGTCCCCAGTTCCGATCAGTGCCATCCCCTTCTTATTCATATGTCACTGAATCTGCAGAACCAGAAAATGAATACTGATGGAGGAAGAGCAACAGCACGAAGGATGAAAGAGCTCTCTTCCCTGGAGAAGTGTCTCCATACTGCGGATATGTCTGTCTGAATATGGAAAATAAGAGGAGACATTTCGTAGGAACACTCCACTGGGCACGTGATGCTTCTGGACTCCGAGCAGAGAGCTCTCAAAATCAGACATCGCTCACACGGACAGAAGGGATGGCTTCCCGAAAAGCCGTCTACAAATTTGTGCACAAATCAACAGCTTGGACAGAGGCCAAGATGCAGCTCACTCCTTCACTGCTGAGTTGTTTAAGCATTTTAATTCTTTCGGCATGCTAGGCTGTCTCTGAGTCCCCATGTGAATGCTGCATGTGTAGTGTTTCTGTGTTCTAGATAGGAAACGACCTGACTCCCAAATGCAAATGCTTCCCTTTGTTTCAAGATGGGCTTCTAGATTTCCAGGTAAGGAGCTGAGGTTGTTTTGAGATCACTTAGAATGCTAAAATGCCAGGAAGAGAAAAATCAAAGCGTATCTTGCTAGGTGATTCTCAAAGGTTTCCATCTCTCAGCAGAAATTCTTTTCTGAGATGTGGGCCTTCATTGCTCCATGTAGGAGGTAGAGTGTGGGTCATGTTCAGCCTTGGAATCTGGGACCCACAGGCATAGCAGGAGACAATATACAAGTGGCCTGGAATAGTGTGACTCAAACACACATAGCTATGACACAGAGAAAGGGCTTTTCCTATGACTGCCCGCACACTAGACATTCAATAATTTCCATCCCTTCTGTGTGTGTGAGCGATGTCTGATTTTGTCTTGGGTGCCCAGCCATTATCTGTGAATTAAGTCCTGAGACAGAGGTTTTATTTTGTTTTTGCATGTGTATAAGTGTGTGCGTGTGTACATATGCATGTATATAGGTGCTTGTGTGTGTGAAATCTAGACATCAGCATCAAGTGTCTTCCTCAGATTCTCCATCATATTATTATGTTTGTTTGTTTGTTTGTTTGTTTTCTCGAGGTAGAGTCTTGCTGTAGCCCAGGCTGACCTGGAATTCACTATGCAGTCTCAGGGTGGCCTCAAACTCACAGCGATCCTCCTACCTCTGTCTCCCAAGTGCTGGGATTAAAGGCGTGCACCACCACGCCCTGCTCTTCCGTGTTATTTTTCTTATATTTTTTACTAACCTCAAGCTCACTGATTCAGCTAGACTAGCTAGCCAGTGAGCCCCCAAGAGTCCCTGCCTCTGCATCCCCAGCACTGGGGTTACAGGTATGCATGACTACTACACGTGTGCTGGGATCTGAACTCAGGTCCTCATGTCTGTGCAACAAGCACTTTGCCCGCTGCGCCATCTCTCCCGCTCCTGGAAGAGAGTTGTTAAGGGAAGTGTGAGGGCTAACATATAAGCAACCCAAACAAGCTCAAAGACAGTCCCCAGAAAGCCACGCTTTGCTGAGAATACCCGAGAAAGAAGCACCATGGTGCAGATTCTAGTACTGGCTCCCAAGATGACTGGTGTAGGATCACCCATGAGGCTCCACTGTCACTGTGATCAGTGTTACAAAGGGTAGTGGTGCCTCCAGGAACTTGACTGTGTCTCTGTAAGATGCATGAGGAGGGTGAGGAACAAACCTGCCAGTTCGCAGGTCCTTCAGACTTTAGCCCCGACGGGATAATTGATGACTTTATCTAACTCTTAAAGACCAGGCAGCTGCAGCCAGACAGACACTGGGCTGCTCATACTAGTGAGCTTGCTGGAAAAACAAATTGGTCATAATTCATTCTTCCTTCTACCAGATAAAAACGGCACCAACCTCCATCCTTTGAAGAATAGAAAGGTGCAGGCAGTGAATTTTGTCTAAATATCTCATTTAGGGGCTGGAGAGATGGCTTAGTGGTTAAGGCATTTGCCTGCAAAGCCAAAGGAAACCGGTTAGACTCTCCAGGACCCATGTAAGCCAGATGCACAAGGGGCACATGCATCTGGAGTTCATTTGCAGTGGCTGGAGGCCCTCTCTCTCTCTCTGCCTCTTTCTTTCAAATAAATAAATAAAATATATTTTAATTTTTTTGTTATTTTTTATTTATTTTTGGAGAGAGAGACAGAGAGAGATAGACAGAGAGGGAGAAGGAGACAGAAATGGGCGCGCCAGCAGTCTCTCAGCTGCTGTGAACGAAATCCAGATGTGCGCACCCCCTTGTGGCCAAGTGCAGCATTGCGCCCTTGCCTCACTTTGCATCTGGCTAAACGTGGGACCTGGAGATTGGAACCTCTGGACATTGGAACCAGCGTTCTTGGGCTTAGCAGGCAGGCGCCTTAGCCACCAAGCCATCTCTCCAGCCTTAGAATATATATTTAAAAAACGATTTAAATATCTCATTTAGAAAAGATGACTGCATGGTACATTACTTACCATACAGAATCCAGTATTTTTGACTTCCAGAACCGATCAATCGACACGTAATATTAGGTGTGCGTGTGTGTTCGTGGCATGTGTGTGGAGGTGAGAAGACGAGCTCCGGCTGTTGCTCCCGGTCTCCCACCTTACGGGGCAGGTTCTCGCCTTCTAGTCCATTGCTAGCTGGTTGTTTGCCAGACGGCCTGCTTCACTCACTTCTGAGAAAATCTCCTGCTTCCATGTCCTAGCTCTCCTTCAGCACACTGGGATCACAGAAGCCTGCTGTAGCTTCCAGCTTCTACTTTGGGGTTTGGGGATTCAAACTCAGGTACTCGGGCTTGAACAGCAAGTACTTTATTCACTGAGTCATCTACCCAGTCCTGACTCACACTGTTTTTAGAACAAACAGTAGTTGAGGAACTTATTATGTGCCAAGCATCATGTTAAATATCAGGAACAGAGCATACAGAAAAGGACATCAGAATACAATCAGCCTCCATATTTATGGGTTCCAAAATCCTAGAGCCAACCAGTCTTGCATCAAAAATAATTGGACAAAAATCACATCTGGGGCTGGAGAGATGGCTTAGCGGTTAAGGCACCTGCCTGTGAAGCCTGAGGACCCAGGTGTGATATTCCAGGTCCCATGTGAACTAGATGCATATGATGGCACATGTGTCTGGAGTTTGTTTGCAGTGGCTGGATGTCCTGGTGTGCCCATTCTCTCTGTCTCCTTCTCTGTGTCTCAAATAAATAAATTAATTAATTAATATAAACCTTTAAAAGATCATATCTATACTGATCATGGTTATACTTTCCTTGGGCTCATTATGTTCTCAAAAATATACTATAACAATTATTTACATAGCATATACATTGTACTAGCTATCATAAGAAATCCAGAGATGGTGGCTGAGAAGATAGTTCAATGGTTAAAAGTACTTGCCACCAAAACATGCCATCTTGGGTTGCATTCCCCAGTGCCCACATAAAGCCAGATGCACAAAGTGGCACATGCATCTGGAATTCATTTGCAGTGGAAAGAGTCCCTGGTGTGTATCTTCCCTCTCTCTCTCTCTCTCTCTGTCTCAAATAAATAAATAGTATTCTAAAAATGAAATTCAGAGGTGGTTTAAATATAAAGGAGGGAGGACATGTAGGTGTCATGTAAATGCTATAGCATAACCATTGTCTCCAAGAGATTTGAACAGCTGCAGATTTGGGTGTTCTCAGACTTGCAGTGGCTGCAACCAACCCCCCAAGACCCTCAAGCGACCACTTTACAACGTGATAAGCCATACTACAGGCAGTGTCACTGGAGAGGGATCTAGCAAGATGTCCGTTAACACTAAATGGAGACTAAAATAGTAGCACTCTAAGCTGCTGACTGCAGATACAAAATCTCTGGTAAACATTCTGAGCATGTGCACAAAGTTCTGCCCCTTGGTTCCTGACTCATTGACTTCTGTTCCTTCCACAAACCTCTTCTGCACATGCTGGAAATGATTCAGTGGGGGAGGGGATACTGGATAAGCTGCTGGGGAGGATACAAAGTAGTCCAGCCATTGTGGAAATCAGTACAGAGGTTCATTAAAAAAACCTATAAATATGACTGCCATATCATCCAGCATTCCACAGTCAGTGGCATGCCATTTCTCTCTCAGATCCTTTTCTGTAAAATAAATTAATAAAAATAAAATATTGTTGATGGTGGTATCATCCAGCATTTCACACAAGTCAATGTTGATGGTGGTAGCCATCAGCCATCAGCTTAGGTGACCAGCAACAGATGGATGGATAAAAAATGTATATATGATGCATATATACACAATGGAATCCTATTCAGTCTTAAAGATTAATGACATTCTATGCTTTGCAGGAAAATGGATGGAAATGGACATTATCATGTTAAACAAAATAAGTCAGACTCAGAAAAGCAAATATCCCATTTTATGCATATGTGACTCCTAGGCTTTTTTTTTTCAACATATGAAAGTAGAAGGGGGACTATTTGGAAAGAGAGACTGGCAACAGGAGGATAGGGGTGAGAGAAGGGTAAATATGACCAAATATACAGATATGAAAATGCCATAATTAAACCCATTGTTTTATATAATAAAGTACGCTAAAATAAAACTTTAAATATTAATAATAAAGCCATCTCCTAACACTCAGCTCTCAAATGAGGAAGTGTTTAAATTTGACAGTCTTTATATGCATGAAAATCCAGTATAAAACAAAGCTCTTATTTAAAATGCCTAGGAAGTAGTAGCTGAATCTTTCTCCTCCAAGTCTGAGGCCACTGCCTTCCAGATCCTCACCCATCTGAGATGAAGAATGCCACTCAAAGACCCCCAGCCCTCCTTCCCACCTATACACACCTGTTTCAACATATCCTGGGCCGAGAACCTGCCTCCTCTGTTTTCCTGTTCATGGTGGGTGCTCAGGGCTTTGGGCAGCAGCTTGCTATATGGTGGTCAACTCGGGTGATTAAAAACTTATTTTGGGGGCTGGAGAGATGGCTTAGCGGTTAAGGCACCTGCCTCCTAAGCCTAAGAACCCCTGTTCCAGTCTCCAGGTCCCACATTTAGCCAGATGCAAAGTGACGCAAGGGCGCAATGCTGAACTTGACCACAAGGGGGCACACGCATCTGGATTTCATTCACAGCAGCCGAGAGGCTGCTGGCGTGCCCATCTGTCTATCTTCCTCTCTCTCTCTCTCTCTCTCTCTCTCTCTCTCTCTCTCTCAAAAAAAAAAAAAAAAAAAAAAAAAAAAAAAAAAAAAAAAACTTATTTTTTTTCTCTATGCATCACACCAGACTTTTCTTCCTGGGAACACCCACCAATGACACTCTAATGCTTCACTTAAAAGACTCAGAAAGAACCTGCTGGAAAAGATTCACTCAGGATGTCTCATTCAATCAGCACCCATCCATTGCACTCCAAGATATTTTAAGAACTAACTCAAGGAAAGGTCAGATGAGTTATAAAGGGAAGAAAGGAAAATGAAATGAATTGTTTCCTAACCAATGCTTCTCAGTCTTTTCTTTTCCCAGGGTATGGCCAATAGAGGAAAGAAAACTATCTTGTGCAGCACCTTTGATGTGAATGTGGAGGATACTCACAGCCAGATGGGACCAAACCAGGGTCTGAGACCAGCCGACATGTTCTTGCCCCAGGCTAATCTGCGTGCCCCCCCTACCCACTCCTGCCCCATACTAGATATCTCAGGAAAGCTGGCCACAGCTGCCTCATGTGGGACAGCAATGCCCTAAGCAAGATGTGGGCACAGTAGGACCACAGAGTAGGAATGCCTTATGTACCAGTAGCCAGAAGAAAGTTCACTTAAATGAGGACCAGCAAGCAAAAATAAGGGATAATAAAGGGGGGGGTATATGTCTCCTTATCTATCTATATGTCTGTACATTGTATATATCTTTGTCTCTGTTTATATATTCATATCTATACGTACAACCTTCCTTAAGCATGCACTAAGCATCTTGGTGATCTAAAACTTTAAAATATCAATAAGCCTGGTATCCTTGTTTGAAAGAAACTATTCATTTTATTTTACCCACTGCCCATTAAATTAAAAATTAACGTGAATATGTTTATAAGCATAGTAACAAGATCTCTGAAACATCCTTTGAAAACGCTTTCTTCTTGTTGTAATATTTATAATGTAATTATGAAGATTCAAATATACACCATGACCTAATGTCCCTTGTGTCACTTTCAGAGCCCCCCTTCTCATAATTGCTACCTCCCTCAACTTTTTTTTTTTTTTTGGGTTTTGTGAGGTAGGGTCCAGGCTGACCTGGAATTAACTATGTAGTCTCAGGGTGGCTTCGAACTCTTGGCGATCCTCCTACCTCTGTCTCCCGAGTGCTGGGATTAAAGGCGTGTGCCACCACGCCTGGCTCCCCTCAATTTTTATGCACTGGAAATGTCTTCTGAGTACTCCAACCCTCACATACTTTAGACTGCCACCTCTCAACCAGATTTCCCATTCCAGATTCTGGTCTTCTCGAGTCTCTGGGAAGGGGACAGGTGAGCTAGCGCTGGTGGTGGATACCTAATGCTTGGTGGTGCTGTCAACGAACAGCTGAGTTTTGACAGTACTGCCATTTTTATCTGCAAGACAGTGTTTCAGCAATTATTTGAAAATTTCTATTACATTTCGCCCCCATGGTTTTATAAAAAGATGTGTGGAAATGAGAAAATGAAAGTGCTGAAATGAAATTCTCAAGAACGTAATGCAATCAAGACAAACCTGGAAATCGAGCAGCCCAGCGTGGTTAAGCACTTACGAGATTTCAACCTGTGAAGGAAAATAACAAAAATAATAATAATAACTCAGGAACTTTTATGAAATGCTACAAACAGATCTCAGAAGACCAGATCTAAAAGCAGCAGTATGACTAGAGATTTGGTCATATTTTACAGATGTGATAGATGAAGAAAAACTTTTGGGGGCTGGTGAGGTGGCTTTGCAGTGTAGAGTGCTTGCTGTGCAAACATGAGGGCTTGAGGATGTCTGAATTTGATTCCCTATTATCCACATCCACAACTGGGCATGGTCACACATATCCATAACCCCAGTCCTGTGGGTCCTGTGCAGGATGGAGACCAGAAAATCTCTGAGGTTTGCTAACTGAAAAAGAAAATGGTGAAACATCAGCCGGACCCCATGAGCAGTTGCTGAGGAAGTGGTGACGTGAGTATGGCTCGCACTGCTCGCCTGACACCAGCTCCAGGGAAAGGCAACAGACACTGTAGTCGATCAGACATACCAAGTCAGAAACCCAGAGACTACAGAGAAAGCAACACTAAACCATTCTGCTAGCGGACCCACCAAGGCTCAGGAGCCACTGTGAAAGACAGACGGTGCAGAAAGATTGTAAGAGCCACAGGGTGGGTAGAGGTATCCCGAGACATATTCCTCACATACACAAAGAAAAACTGTGACCTTATTTACCCGATAGTGAATGCCAATAATCCTACTATGGAGGGCCCTCAGGGCAAGTGGGGGAGAGGGGATATAAGATGATAACCATTCTAAAAAAAAATGAAGATAAGGGGCTGGAAAATGGCTTAGCAGTGAAGGCATTTGGGGCTGGAAAATGGCTTAGCAGTGAAGGCATTTGGGGCTGGAAAATGGCTTAGCAGTGAAGGCATTTGCCTGCGAAACCAAAAGATCCCCGTTTGATTCTCCAGTACCCCATGTAAGGCAGATGCACAAGGGGGCACATGCATCTGGAGTTCATTTGCAGTGGCTAGAGGCCCTGGCATGCCCATTCTCTCTCTGTCTGCCTCTCTTCTATTTTCTCTCTCTCTCTCTCTTTCTCTGTGCTTGTAAATAAATAAATAAATAAATAAAGATAAAATTTTTAAAAAATATTAACTACAATATATAAAAATGTGAAAACAGCAGCTTTAGGTTGAGTGAGAGACCCTATCTTGAGGAAACAGGTGGGTAAGTGAAAAGAGCAGGCTTTCCTCTGGCCTCTGCACATGTGCGCATAAGGTGTACCTGCACACACATATGCATATATGGCACACACACACACACACACACACACACACACCAAAAAAGAAGTTGGCAAAACAGAGGTTCCGACACAAAACGCAAAGGACGGAAGAATGAGGTAGGATCCTAGCTGGAGCACAGCCAGCAGGTCAGGACGAGGATGGCAGCTAACTCCTCATGGGTGTCATGCTGATGTGGCTGCCGAAACGGCCAGTGCTAGCACAGGACCTCAGGCACAGGCTCCTGCTGCGGTGGCCCTGCTGTTTCACGCTCTCACACCATGGCTGTCATGGCGCGTGGAGAACAGACTTCTTCCCACTGTTCAGACGCATTGCCCGCTTAACCCAGGACCTGTATCGTGTAAAAGCTGCAGAGATGTGAAGAGGCACAAAAAAACACAGGGTTTGTTTAAATATGCCAGAGCACTATACTGACCAGCAAAGTCCGTTATTAAAATCTCTCTCTTTTTTTTTTTTTTTTTTTTTTTTTTTTTGGTTTTCCGAGGTAGGGTCTCACTCTAGCCCAGGCTGACCTGGAATTCACTATATAGTCTCAGGCTGGCCTGGAACTCTTGGCTGTCCTCCTACCTCCCACCTCTGCCTCCAGAGTGCTGGGATTAAAGGCATGTGCCACCACTACCAGCTGTTTATTAAAATCTTTATGTGGGTGAAGCACCATTGAGCTTCTGTCAGCTGGTTAGTGGAGAGCCCTGATTTTAAGATTTGGTGCTGGTTGTTTTCTTGACTGAGGTGACAGAGGATGTTTGGAGCCACAGGCATTTGTTTTATAGAGAACCAGAAGTGGAGACCAGAGCCTGAACAGAGTGGGGACTGAGGAAGGCCCTTGTCCATCTTAGACTGCTGTTTTCATCCAAGGAGGAAGACAGAAGTAGAAATGAGTTTAAGAAGAGCAGAAGCTGGTCTCCCTAGTGATATTTACACACTCGAAAAAACACACTTTGGGCACGTGTTTTCTTTTGAATCAGTGTTTGAAAAAATCTACTTAGATAACTATCTTTTCCCAGATCCCAGGACCAAGGGATGAAATTTTTTCCCTCATTTCTCCCACTTGAATAGATGTCTCTGACTAAGAAAGGATAGGTACCAAGGAGTATGCCTCTGGTAATGACCCAGGCCCTTGGCAAAACTTCCTACTTAAAATGCTGGTGTTAGGCTGGAGAGATGGCTCAGAGGTTACGGTGCTTGCCTGCGAAGCATGAGGACCGATGATGGATCTCTGTCGAGATCCCACATAAGCCAGACACACAAAGGTAAGGCAAGCGCAAGGTCGCACATGCCCACTAGATGGTGAAAGCATCTGGAGTTTGATTGCAGTGGCTGAGGCCCTGGAGTACCAATTCTCAATTCTTTCTCGTGCTCTCACTCTAACTCTAAAAAAAAAAAAATGCTGGTGTCATGGGCTTGCTCTTTGGAGAAGAAACTGAATTTGCACCAAAGCTGGTACCGGGATAGTAAGAATGGTAACAATAGCAAGCTGCCAACATACACCATTTATAATTGCTTCACATTCATCATCTCGCTTAATCCTCACATCCTCACTCATACGATTTGCCTTTAAAGAAAACCTTCACTGAAGCACAGCTTGTAGACAGAAAACTACACCTTTTTTTTTTTTCTTTCAGTGCCAGGGATTGAACTCAGGACCTTTGGCATGCTAGGCAAGCATTTACCATGGAGCTGTATTCCCAGCCCTTTTTTGTATTTTATTTTATTTTATTTTTTTACTTTGGAACAAGGTCTCACTAAACTGCCTCTGTTGGCCTTGAACTTGCGATTCTTTTGCTTCTGCCTCCGGTATAGATGGGATTAGAGCTCTGCCCCGCTACATACGTTTGAAGGATGCAATGCCATGAGTTACACTAATGACACACCTAGGTGACCAGTCAGAATCAAAAGCAGAACACGTGTGACCCAGTCAGGCCCACACACACCAGCCCACATGGGGTAACCGCTATCTCATCCCCTGACCGCACAAATTAGTTTGACCAGGCTTTTAAATTTCTGCACCTTATTACTACACAATAGGCACCCTTTGTAGTTAGCTTTTCACTCAATGATAAGGGTGTGGTTCATGCTTATTCCTGTGTACAGCTGCCTTGCACACTCTAAGTGGTATATTGCTCACTCTCAAAGCTGCAGAATTGTCCTGTCACATGGATACACCACAGCTTATCACTGCATGTTGATGGTAATGGGTTTTATACCCATTTTGAAGTTAACATTAAAGCTTAAGGTTATGCTTGAAGGTTCAGAACACAAAGAGGTAAAAGGAGAAAAACAGGGCTGGAGAGATGGTTTAACGGTTAAGGCAGTTGCCTGCAAAGCCAAAGGACCTTGGTTCGAGTCCCAGGATCCACATAAGCCAGATACGCATGAGTCTGGAGTTCATTTGCAGTGGCTAGAGGCCCTAGCACACCCTCTCTCTCTCTCTCTCTCTCTCTCTCTCTCTTTGTGTCTCTCTCCCTCTCCCTCTCTACCTCTTTCTCTATTTCAAATAAATAAATGAAAATAATTTTTTTAAAAAAGGTTAAAAATGGGCTGGAGAGAAGGCTTAGAGGCTAAGGCGCCTGCCTGCTAAGCCTAAGAATGCTGGTTCCAATCTCCAGCAGTTCCAATCTCCAGGTCCCACGTTTAGCCAGATGCAAAGTGACGCAAGGGCACAATGCCGCACTTGACCACAAGGGGGCGCACGCATGTGGATTTTGTTCACAGCAGCTGAGAGATTGCTGGCGCGCCCATTTCTGTCTCCCTTTCCCTGTCTATCTCTCTCTATCTCTCTCTCCAAAAATAAATAAAAAATAATAATAAAATTTTTTTAAAAAAAAAGGGAAAAATAACTTTCCCAAGTCCAAGAAGCTAACAAACAGTAGATCTGGTATTATGACTCATGTTCACCTGACTCCAAAGCTCAGACTGTGAAACTCCATGCTTTCTAGCCTCAGAAAAGCTAGGTTTGCAGGCATTTCTCCCTGTGAGGTCAAAAGGCCTTTTGTATAAATAATTGGGATGAGGATGTTTGCAAGAAGAGGATGTTTGAAAACATGACATGAGTCCAAGTCCTCCAACCTCTGCAGAGCAGATTACCTGCAGGCATCTGTCTTTGCCTCACATTCCATCTGTCCCCGTCTCCCTTCTCTATTACCTTGATTGACTGCTTCAATAGGCCTATCAGGACCTCAAGCATTGAGCAGCAAAGGGGGAATGCACAGTACACCCGAGACCTCAGAGAAACGCTGAGTGCAGGCCACATGTGCTCCAGACACAGAGAAGCCACTAATGGATTCGTGAGTGGAAGAGAGCTGGATGTATGCCCCAGTTATTTAAATGTGTGAACACATTGCATATGCACATTCGAACTCATACACTGGCTCTTCTCCTTTCCCCCATCCCCCATGTCTCTAAGAAATAGCTTACCATCTTTTTGCCAAGATCATATGTAAGGTCGGCATGGTGTCCGGTGAGCTGAGCCATTAGAAGGATAACTGCATGTTCGTTAATGCACATGCTGCTGATCCAGTTTTCAAAGGAAAAGGAAAGGATACTTTCAAGTCTACCTACAGATGCAGACAATACGACTGTCTGATCTGCAGCTAATGCTCTGTTCTCTTTAGTTGAACTGAAATTCAGTGCCCAGCAGCTATTCAGCCAAAGACCAAGAATAGGCTTCAAGCAATCTTTTTGGCCATTGCAACCACAAATGGTTAGGGAGATCCTTCTTGGATGAGTATGGGAACTTCAAGGAAGACTTTTACCTCTCTCTCTGTCTGTCTGTCTCTCTAACTGCATTGCAGCACTTGTCTGCAGACAGTCCAAAATCAGCCACGGAATTAGCTGTGAGGTTTGCAGCTGATCAGGAAACAAATGCACAATTTTCATGAGTCAGTGAGCGCCACTTGTTACACTGACAGAAAGTACTGGGTCAGCTAAGGGAGAGCCAATTGTCTCGTTTCTGTAAACACCACTGGGGCTTCGGTCACTGAGTCAGAAAAAGCCCACCTGTGCTTCACAGAGTGTCTCCAAAACCTTTGTTTTCTCTTCCCCCAGCCGCTGTGAAGGAAGGAAGAGGCTGCCAGCACGGGCTAGCAGGGTTTCTTTGTCGGGAAGACTGAAACCAAGGACTTCCGGCTGGGTAGCCTAAGTCACAGACACGTATTGCCTCTCCCGTTCTCAGGTCTGGAATTCAAGACAAAGGGCCCAGGTAGGCTGACTCCTGAGGGCTGGGAGGGAGGGAAGGAAGGCTCTGTCTCTCTGGTTTGTAGAAAGCCATCTTCATGGACACCTGCTGTTTTCCAACATGCCGGTGTCTGAGCCCAATTGCCCCCTTGGTGTAAGAAGACACTAGCCATGCTTGAGCAGAATCCACTTTCATTAAAACTTGTTTACTCCTTTGAAGACACTCTCCAGATCAGGTCATCTTCTGAGGTGCTGGGGGTCAGGGTGTCCGCATGTAAATTGGGAGGGGGACAAAACTCCTCCCACGGAATTCCAGGAAAAGTCCTTCCTTCTTCTCGTCAGTTCAACCCACCTCAGAACCTGCAGGATGCACATTCTGTGTGCGATGACCTCAACCAAATGAACTTGCTGGAGAGAACATTTAACATGACCCCTCCTCCCACTGCTTTGTGGTCTTCCAGCATCTTCTCTGGCTAGAATGTAATAACGTTGACCCTTGGGAATGATATGATGGTCGTCAAGGTCTCTTGAGATCCAAGAAGTTAGCAACACCTACCTTCCACATGTCTGATGGTCTGCCCTTCTTACCTCGCATCACTCATACACACAGGCTCCTTGCCTCCCTTTGCCATTGAGACTCACTGGAATATGCGTCACTGGGTTCCTGTCTTTTGGGACAGGTACTTCTCCCCCACTTCATCAGAGTAGCAAAGCCTCTTGTTCTTGTGTGTTTGACATGGGTGATGGAGGCAGCCCACGAGGCCTTTTCTTCTTTAGTCTGCAATTGCTCAATAGCTCTCCTGCACTGAGTGACATCCTTGTTCAATGTCTCCATGTTCCCTTCAAGGAATCCTGCCTCCAGGAAAGCAGAGATTAAACAGCCTGACGGCATGATTGTCAAGACTGTCCCTCTCTCCTATCGGCTTTAAGAATCCCCATCATGGGCTGGGTGGATGGTTAAAGGCATTTGCTTGCAAGCCTGCCAGCCTGAATTTAATCTTCCATGCAACACAATATTGCTGACATATGCGTCTGTGATCCCAATATGACAACAGCAGTGGGAGGTGGCATCAGAAGACTCTGAAAGCTCACCAGTCAGGTTATTCTGGCAAACCAATAAGAGAGATCTTTTCTTTATAAAGGCACAAGAGCTGGGTGTGGTGGTGCACGCCTTTAATCCCAGCACTCGGGAGGCAGAGGTAGGAGGATCACCATGAGTTCAAGGCCATCCCGAGACTACACAGTGAATTCCAGGTGAGCCTGAGCTAGAGTGAGACCCTACCTTGAAAAGCCAGAAAAATAAAAATAAAAAATAAAAAGGCAAAAGAGGACAGATACCTTGAGGTTGTCCTGTGACCTTCATATGTGGCATGTGCAAGTGTGTGCACACACACATGGACACAAACACATTAAAAAAAAAAAGAATTCAAGTCTCATCTGTGCTAAACGAGAGATGAGAGAAGAGAGAGAGAGCCACTGTTTGACTCTCATTTTCTGTGTGGAACTATCACTTTTTAAAAATCCTATTTTATCCACAGTCCTTCTTTTCATAGACTTTTCTAAATTAAAAATTGACTTTTAAAATCAAGAAGCTACTTAATGCTTTTCCTCCTGTTCAGTTTGAAAGCAAAAATCCAATTGTTAGAAAAGTCACCCACATGGGTAAGAAAAAAAAAAAAAGAAGCAGCAGCAGCAGGCTGTTGGAATTAACTTGAAAAGATGTTTTAAAATGTAACATTTGCCCTCATTTCTTTAAAAATGTAAAACTTGAAGATTTCTTCTGAGAGCTTTGAACCTGTGAATGTATAGGTGGATAGATGCATTTTGACTAAGGGACTTCAAAACCATTTGCAATAGCTGGCTTAGTGTTCCCAGAGAGTGATCACATTCTGGTAATCACTCAAGTGCTAAGGGAACCACGCATATTCCTTCAAGATGGAGAGCTACTCTTTATAGCTCTATGTGCTCACATATTTAATTACGATCGCTAATTAACTGATGAAAAAAAACTTCAGAAAAAGGGGAAACAGATGTGAAAGTGCCCAGCCTCATGTTGGAGATAGAACTCTCAATTCATGTTAGAATAAGCACAAGTTTTTTTTTTTTTTTTTTTTTTTTTTTTTTTGGTTTTTTGAGGTAGGGTCTCACTCTGGCCCAGGCTGACCTGGAATTCACTATGTAGTCTCTGGGTGGCCTCGAACTCACAGCGATTCTCCTACCTCTGCCTCCCCAGTGCTGGGATTAAAGGCGTGCATCACCACGCCCAGCTTTAGCAAGTCTTAATCTACATTGAAAAGTCAAAGACAAGGGCAGACACGAAAGGCCTACTTCCTAATCCAACTAAGCCATCTGCTAAGTAGCTTGGTTTTTCCCATCAAACTTTACATGTGCCTGTTCCACTTAGTAGATTTGATACAAAAAGAAAGACATAAAAATATCTCAATACAGACTTTGCAATTGCTTCGTGCAATAAATATTTATCAAATACTTATTAAGTGCAGGCAGTGGAAATAAAAATATGAAGAAGCTTGGCATGGCAAGGAACCAGCATGCCAAAGACCAATAAGCTTGGTCTTACGGGCAACATGGAAAAGTGAAAAGACAGATACAATCGAATGGATAGGAACGTGAAGGCCAGTCACTTATCCCAGTCTTGGGTTAGGGGAAGAAAATGGTTCTTAAGTTGAATCCAGATGCCTTCCCAAGAGGACGCAAGCACCAGGAAGAGAGATGGACAGGGAGGGACAGCGCAAGGATTTTGCACTAGAAAAACTTTAGGACATGCTAGTGACTGCATCCCTTTGTATTATGGCACCGCGGATGCACGGAGGGCATACTCAGGTGATTTCCTTTACAAAGTGAACGACAACACTGAAACATATCTGCTCTGTGAATTTCCGTTCTCACACTTAGTATGTTTGTTTATAGTGGACTGCACAGTAACTTGATGTAACTATCTTCTAACACTGATAAATTCTCTCTGCTGCCTCTCACTCAGCTAGCTTAGCCGCCATCTACGGGGAAATTCTTCCACAGTCAGTCCTTCCAAGTGCAAGTTGGACGCTCTGGTAGCCTTCTCGCCCGGACTCTGATAAAGAGGCAGGCTGACAAGAACAAACTGTCATTTGTTCACGTGTGGATAAGGCATCATTTATGTAGCAAGTTCTGAGGAGTGGGTATTAGAGATTTTTCCAGTGTGAAAAATACTGCTGCTCTTGAGCTTGCCGTGTAGTAGAAAAGAAAAGCAGAGGGTGGTAGGTGACATCATAAAAGCAGGGACAAATTCTTGGGAGCAGGAGACAGGGGGATGCTTGGCGTCTGGGGCTGGGGAGTAGCCTGGAGGGAGTCTCCCGGGGGACCTCGGAGAATCAGGAGCCGCTCAGCTCAGGCAGGAGTACCAGGAACAAAACGGGTGACAGTGAACACTGGGGTACAGCGAATTGGCAGTGTGACTGCTATGGTTTGGACATTGTGTGAGTGTCCCTCTGAAGGTTCAGATGCTGGAAGCTGCCTCCCCAGTGTGTTCATGTTGGGAAGTGGTGGGTCTTTGAGATGGGAGGACCTAGTAGGAGGTGAGGAGGCCTGGAGGAGTTGTGCAGGGCCACGCCTCACACTTGGCCCTTTTTGTACAAGGCCAGTTCCTTTTCCAGTGTTCCACCACGTTGTGATGTTAGCCAGTTTGCCAGCACCATGCTATTTGGAAATCTCAGCCATCAGTGTTATCAGCCAAACAAACCTCTTTAAAATGCTTCAATAATTTTGTTATAGCAACAGAAAAAAACAAACCAAAGCAATGCTAAGTCCAGGTATTGAGAGAAAATGGTGAGAGAAGGGACGGGAAGAAAATATGATCGGAAGCACTGTGAATGCTAGAGGAAGAAATCTGAATGAGAGCCATGAGAGATTCTCATGAGTAGAGGGAGGTGATCCGATCTGCTTAGCAGCAGAAGGTTAAATAGAAGGCCGGAGGAGACTCAGACCAGCGTCAGGAAGATTAGCTAACAGATGCTGAAATGATCCAGGGGATTTCAGGAAGACCTGAGCCAACGCGATCATAGCAGCCCGAACAATGAGCAAAGAGATAAAGAGAGGAGATGATTGTGAGAGAGAATCTGGACAACTTGAAGACGCACAAGACACCCTCCACGGAAGAGGAAGCTCTATCTCCCTTGTGTCTAAGGACAATGGAGAATTCAGGAAGAGGGGAAAGCTATGCATGGTGGGAAGGGCCCTGTACACTACAAAGCCCAGCTTGTTGTCCATTTTGATCTTCTGTGACCTTGTCTTCTCCACCTCTAACTTTCAAGGTGCTGGTGCCATAGACATGCACTTTTCTGTTAGGACTCCAGCAGGGGGATGGCTGGGAATGCAGGAAGGCGACAGTTCTGTAACCAGAGCAAGGAGAGATGGGGAGAGGGGCGGGAGAGAGTGTTTTGGGATTTGGAAAATGCAGGGGACTGTTGACACGGAGACTTGAGCAGAATCAGTGCTAGAATTCTGTGCTTAGTCCTTTGCAATGGACTTTCCAGAGGAGTCAAGGATTTAGGGCATTCTTAATCTCCTTTGAATGCTAGGCAATTTCCCTAAACCCACCATTTGTTTTGGAGTTGGACTGTGTGCACCTCTGCTTTTTAGAGGGTTATACTGGTTAAAGGTGCCTTTATATGTAGCCTAAGCTGGCCTCAAACTCCAAATCCTCCTGCCTCCGCCTACTGGCCACCACAGCCAGCAAAGGTGCCTTTAGAATGAACAGGGTAAGGCCTCTGGCCTTGGGAGATGACCATCACAAAAGTCCCAGAGAGCCCCTTTGGAAGAAGGCTGACAAGTAGAAGGGATAATGGCAGAATAGAGAACATGAGGTAAGAGAAGCAGACAAAGAAGAGACTGCAAATGAGGAGGCATGGAAGTATGAGAAAAAAAAAAAGGAGCACTGGGCCCTGACGTCAACAGAGGGACCCCAGGCAGGAAGTCAGGGCAGCACTTACTACAGAGAGCAGATCCCTGGAGTTTGTGTCTCAGAGGCAACACTGGCTTCTCCATGGCCCATTATTATTGAGTGCTGGGGAGCAACTTGTCTGTACTGAGAAGATGATAGATGTGTAGGTGGAAAACAAGCGATTACAAGGAGAAATAGCTCTTGCACATGCATCAAGAATTAGTTAGAAAGACAAATGCACAAGGGCTAAATATAATTATAATATAATACACATGTACTAAACATCGAGACAGCCTAAAAGATCAATACGGGGTTTTGGCTAAAAAAAAAACTGAAAGAAATTTATGTAATAATGTAAGAAAATGTTCACTGTTTAAGTAAAAACACAAGATGTGAAAGACATAGAAAAATTCAAGAGATAAATATAGTATAATAGCTCTAGATATACACGCATATATATTTGAAAATGCATAGAAAGACTAAAATGATATACTAATGCTATCTTTTGTTGATAAATTTGCAGGTGAATTTTATTTTCTTATCTATGTTATTCCATATTTTCTGACTTTCTGGGTTCATTTGGAGGCTAGAGGGTGTATTTTTCTTCTATATCTATAAAAGGTTGGTGGTATTATTATTATTATTATTATTATTATTATTGGGAAGGAAGGAAGAATGGGTGGAGCAGCATCTTGAGGAACAGGAAGGACACATGGGTGTGCTCTGAGAGTACACTAATCTCAAGCAAGATTCAGAAGACAGGCCAGGCGTGGTGGCACACATCTTTAATGCCAGCACTTGTGAGGCAGAGGTAAGAGGATCGCCGTGAGTTAAAGGCCTCCCTGAGACTACAGAGTAAATTTGTTGTCAGAGCTGGAGCGAGACCCTACCTCAAAAAAAAAAAAAAAAAAAAAAAGATTCAGAAGATAAAGGGTCAGTTAGAAATCCATGAGAAAGAAGGAGAGAAGGAAGGCTCAATGGACTTGGCTCACTGTGCAGTAGGGAAAGAGAGCACACTATAACAGGCTTGCTCCACGGGTGGAGCAAGGACAGACTGCAGGAGGAGAATGTCATTCTTGGGGAAAGGGAACACATGATGGCCAGGCAAAACTGTAGGCCGGACCCCCAATGTGAATGGTGAAGGCAGAGTCAATGCCCACCCAAGAGCAGATGACTGTACTATTAAGTTTGGAAGCTATGGTTAGAAAAATTGAGCCCGTTGAACCAGTGGCCTCCACTTCATTCTGAAATGGGAAGAGAACACCCATAAGAGGCAGGGGATGAAGGGTCAGAAATAGGGTCCAAGGGAGATGAGTAAAGAAATGAAGCAGGTATTCAGGCAGCAGAAAGAGCAATGGCTCAGAGATTCTTCTAGAACAAGCACTGTGTATAGAGCCTAGCACAGCGTGGGGTACATGTCTGCAGTTTGGCCTAGCTAGCTTGTGTTCTCTCTTCCCAATAGCGTTCACCTCCTGCAGTCTGTCCTTACTCCGTCCATGGAGCAAGCACGTTATCGTGCGCTCTCTTTCCCTCCTATACAGTGGGCCAAGTCCAAGTTCAAGTACCTCATGAATCCAAAGAGGTCTTTGCCCTGGGGTCTTTTTCAGAACTAAAGCTAGCATCAAGTCTTCCTCTTCCAAATGGCTGAAGCTTGTCATTCAGAGGATCTCAGACTTTTGAGCAGATAAATACGATCAAGGCTAAATGTCCTTTTCACATTCAGATTCCTGGGACACGTCTTCAGAGACTCTGATCCAGTGGGTCTAGGACAAGACACAGGCTTGGTGACGCATGTGGCCCCTGGGTCAACCTTACAAAGCCCCCACAGTTACATAGTCCAGCTCGCTGGGAGCCCTGAAGAGAATCGATGCAGCAGCAGAGATGAGAGCTGGGCTGGGCGTCTTCAAGGCCTTGTTTCCACAAGTGTTTGATCCACAGCAGATCCACATGCCAGACCCTCAGAGCAAAGGTTTCTTCACTGAGTAAGTGAGTTCAAACTGTTGCAGATTCCCTCGCACCAGACGTTCCTGACAAGCTCAGGAGGTGTCCTGGAGAGCTCAAGAAAAAGGGACAGAGCTTGAGCACAGTACCCTCCCTGCATTGCTGCTTGACGCATGAAACCACAAGGAGTGTTCCAGAAGGGCACTTTGTGCTCAGTTGCTAAGAGAGTTCATGTGCAGCTAGCTCCTTTTGCTCTCCTAACCTGGGGTGTTTTCTGTCGAAGTGACAAGGAGTCAGGCACTTAGGGTGACCCCTGAAAGTAAAAAGGCAGGAAGGTCTGCACCTGCCAGAGATCAAAGTTTGATCTGACTTCTTATCTCTTCACTAATTCCCTAGACCTGTCTTTCCATGAGCCCCTCCTTGGGAAGGAGGGCTTTTTCTAGAATCCTAACATTGTCGTTGGTTAAGTTTAGACCCCAGAACTTGGCTGGCCTTTTCCTGAGATAGTCTGTAGCCCAGACAAGGTTCACCTGAGCTGGAAGGTAGGGCCTACCACCATAAGGCTATAAATATGTTTGTGAGGGGAGGGCAAGCTCTCTGGGCTGTCCGATCACTCATGAACCTCTGGCTGCTGGTGAATTGCTCCTCCATTCAGCTAGGCCACGCCAGGGGAGAACCTCTGAGCCCTCACTCTCCACATGGGCTCTTTACCCCTTTTGCTCTCCACATGGCAGGAGCTCTTGGAACTTTCTTTTCTGTTCTCACCACAGTTTTTCCAGGCCCTCCATATGAGCACTCTATCCCCGTGGGCGACTTTCTTTAGTTCTGTACTTCCCTAAATAAATAACTTAATTATTACCCGTCTCAGTCTTATTTTATTCACTTCTTTGATTAAAATTAGACACAAGCCTAGGGTTTGGGGTTCAAGAACTTTCCCAAACCCCTAGAGCCCGTTACAGAAGTGGTTTTGAGCCTCATTTCTGAAGATCTACTGCACCTGCCCCCTCACGCCCACTGTACCTGGAAAGGCAGCCCAATTCTGGGGTTTCCCTGGAGCAGAGGGTGGTGACACGCAGCCAGGTCTTTAAAAAGGCTGTCACTCAGCTCTAGATGTCATCTACCTGCGCAGGTATCTGCTAAAACAGCTGCTGATTGGCCCACCCGTCCTGCAGACATTGTGGGCCACTGTGTACTGGGCACTTCCAGATGCCCATTCTCTTACCAGGGTGTGCACAGGGGAGCATCTGCCTCTGACCCGCACCCACCATGGGGACATGGAATTCTCTGCAAGGTCTTCTGAGGCCCCACTAGCCTGCCCTTGACAGTATGGTGTGGGAGCCCCTTCTCTCTGAGAGTTCATCACTTACCCACTCTCTTTCCTCCTCTGTTAACCCCAGGGAAACCTCATCTAGGTTTGAGGGTATAGGGAGCCAGCCTGACTGCCTGACATTTCTCCCTGTGGGTCCAGTCCTATGAAACAGGGGTTAGTCAGCAAAAGGCGCCAGGCTGTGTACTTTCTTTCAATCCTACCACAACCTTCCCTCGAGGCAATAAGCATTAGATGACCATCTAGTTTCGGGGAGGGAGAGGCTGGTAACCGGAGAATGGTAAGGCCTTGGGGAGCTAGGCAGAGGAGGTAGGTTAACTCTTCATTATCCTTCTGCGTAGCTATTCGGCGCCTGTCTGCAAGCTGGAAGTACATATACATTATTAATTCACTGGGACATTTTTACCCTTTCCAGTCCACATCCCTGGGTTTCTCACTCTCCCTACCTTCTGAATGTGACACAGAAAGCCCCAAATTTGAGCAGCTATATTTCCTGCATAGCCAAGCTCTGCAGTATGCTGAGAAGGCCTAGCTAGCATGGCAAAGGAATGAAACAGGCCAGAGAGTACTATGTGAGACTCTCCGTTAGCTGGAGGGCCCATAAATTTATGAAAAGCATGACTCAGTTAATCCATGACTTCTAACCATTAATAGCTCGTTAACAGGGGGATGGTGCCTGACCCTTCTCTATATCTCCACAGACTCCTGAGCTCCCATTTGCAGACCCAGCTCCGGGGCAGACAATGGAGCTCACGGACGCTGGGTGTTCAAGTCAACCCAGTGAGTGGGCTGGTGGGATGGAAGAAGCTTCTAACAATGCCAGGACTAGTCTCACTCTACCTCAAGCTGACCTGGAATTCACTATGTAGTCTCAGGCTGACCTCGAACTCACAGCGATCCTCCTACCTCTGCCTCCCAAGTGCTGGGATTAAAGCGTGCGCCATCACTCCCAGCTTGCATACATGTGTTTAACTTTTCCTGTGGAAATAGTCAGATGTACGTGTGATGAATTCTCACACTTGAGGTAATTTTGACATCCATTTGAGTATATTAGACATTCTTTTTTTTCGAGGTAGGGTTTCACTCTAGCTCAGGCTGACCTATGTATTCACTATGTATTCTCAGGGTGGCCTCGAACTCACAGCAGTCCTCCTACCTCTGCCTCCCAAGTGCTGGGATTAAAGGCATGCGCCACCACGCCCGGCTCTTAGACATTCTTATACCAGAAACACCCTTGACAGTTTCCAGTTCATTTTCTCAGTTCCTCAAGGTGGTCAACCAGGTGTCTGCCTTCTGCAGTCACCTGTCTATGTGACAGCTAGATACAATTGCCTTGACTGTGGACATGCAGGTTAGCCACGGTGACTACCTCTCAGTTAAAACATGTCTCCATGAAACACGTGCCTGCTTGCTCTAAACCCATCAATTAGGACCCCTCTTGGAAATCTACTTAGCTCTCTTTCTCTCTCTCTTCTCCCCACAGCCCTGCAGAAAGCACGCTGCGCTCTCCTCTCTGGGATTTGTAAGACACTGCTTCTGTTATTTCATGTGTCTGGTTGAACTAAGCTGTGTCTACGTCTCACCTGCCTGCTGTGCCCAGATCTCTCCTGTTTCCTGACTAGGGCTTTCCTAGGGAGTGGCTCTCTTGGTAGGAATAAACTGACACCATTCAGATACGAGCTGCCAGGGAGTCCACCTGTATAAATAAGCTTACTATGAGAGTGATGCCTGGTCAGTGGTACTGGACACTTAGGCATTTAAATATCTATGACTAACTCTCTGTTACCCCATCAGGGTGGGGCCAGAGTTCATACTCACTTTCCAGAAAGATACTTCAGGGCCAAATTAGAAATCCTAGAAAAAGCACTCTATGAAAAGTAGTTACAGCACAATGAACTTGATGTGTCCATAAGCCATCTTCAGTAATTATCAATTTATGGGCCAAATCTTTTTTCACCGGAGGAAGTGTGTGTAATGACACACATGTGCGGATGTGTGTGTGCCTCACATTTGATTTGCCTTGAAAAGTGGAGGTTGCCGGGCGTGGTGGCGCACGCCTTTAATCCCAGCACTCAGGAGGCAGAGGTAGGAGGATCGCCGTGAGTTCAAGGCCACCCTGATTTCCAGGTCAGCCTGAGATTTGCCTTGTAAAGTGGAGGTTGATATAGAGGTTGTGATGGTTCATGGTCATTGTCAACTTGACTGGATTTGGAGCCATACCTCTGGGCAGGTCTGAGAGGGTGTTTTCAGGGAGAATTAACTGGGGAAGGAAGCCCTAGGCTGAACAAGGCAGCACCACCCCCTGGGCAAGGAGTCTGGACTGAAAAAAAAAAGGGGGGCGAAGCAGGAATCCAGCTGAGTGTCAGTCAGCACTTCCCACTCTCTGCTTCCTGTTCTGTGGAGATGTGAGCAAGCAGCCTCACGCTCCTGTCACCTCAGCCACAGGCCGCTCCTGTCACCATCCTTCTCTGCCATCATGGAGTCTACCCCCAGACCATGAGCCTTCCTTCTTGTTAGGTATTGGGTCATAGCGATGAGAAACGTAGCCAATAGAGAAACTTACTTCAGTTCAGTTTATTTAAAGGGGCTTTTGTGTTCTGTTCAGTTTGATTCTTTCAAGAGTCTCAGAGAGGATGTGTGAAGACTGGTTATTGTCTTCGTCACACTATCTGTCATTGGCTAGATTATTGCCTAGAATAGTCAGGTTTTAAAAAGTATTTATTTATTTATTGAAGAGAAGCGGGGGACGGAGAAAGGACACGCCATGTTCTTGAGCCACTACACGTGAATTCCAGACACATGCACCAATCTTGTGCATATGGTTTTACATGGGTTTTGGGCAATTGAACCTGGGTTCTTTGGCTTTGCAGGCAAGTGCCTTAACCACTAAGCCATCTCTCCAGCCCTGAAATAGTAGTTCTGATCAAGGTGATTTTGTCCTCCCAGAGAAGATGACAATGATTCAAATCTGATTATCACAGCTAGAGGAGGGCGTTACTGGAATCTCATGGGGAGAGATGCTGTGAAGTGCTCCCACCACAGGGAAGGCTGTGGCCCAACATGTTAGGAGGGAAAAGCAGAGATCCTGGACTGGAGCCACTTATGCATTTGGGGCTTATACACTATCACGCCTAATGCCATCATTCATTTTTTATTTATTAGCCAAAGTACTTGTATAAAGGGAAAATTTCTTGGCCAACGAGTTGGCTTCCCTGGTGTAGAATTCATATAGTAAATGTCAATAAAGGCTTGATTCTTTCGTTTGCCAGTTTTCCTCCAAACATAACCAACGGAATGTTTTTCTTTAAGACTCATTTGTGAACTTGGGGTGTTGGCTAAGTTCCAATTGTTGCAGTAATTATCTTACCAATGCCTAAACTGTCCCATCTGTGGATAGCACATGCTTATCTTCCTGGCCTTGTTGTAAAGTTTGCTTGTGTTTGGGACCAGCAAGATTCTCTAAGCTTATCTTCTTTTTGGTTTATTTGTTTAACTTTTATTGACAACCCTGTCACAAGCAATATAGCATGATGATAATCCCTTACCATCAGCCTCCTTTCCCCCCCTCTGCCCTCCACTGAACCCTTCTTCTTTCTGACTAGTCCCTCTTCTATTTTGACGTCATCATGTTTTCCTCCTGTTATGTAGGTCTTATGTCGGTAGACTGTGAGGTCATGAGTGCCACAGACCCTTTGTGTCTGGAAGCCAATATTGTAAATACTCCTCCCCTTCCTGTGGCTCTTACAGTCTTTCTACCACCTCTTCAGCCATGGTCCCTGTCTAATCTCAACTTCTATACTTACTGTCCTCAACGAGAACCAGCCTCTTTTTCCAAAGACTTGGTTCCTCTAAGTGGTATTTAGTGGTCACCATTTGTGGTGACCTAGGGGAATTAATGCATTTTAAAACATAAATATTCGTTTAAATTTTATATTTTGCTCTAAGGATGGAATTTTATAGGCTATATTTTACACATAGAAAAACCAAGACTCAAGAGGGTGGTTTTGCCTGGGCTTGGATGCTCAGCATATAAAAAGTTTTGAAGTTGGCAACACACAACCACCCCCTCCACGTTCAAAGGAACCTTAATGTATGCTTGGGAGGGAAGCAGATGGTCTCTCAAGTCCAATAAAAGGGGAAAAATTAGACTAGACCTGGAGGACCAAGAAGGCATAGAGATGCCAGAATTGGTGGGAGGCCCCGTGTGTAACTCTGGTCCATCCGAGGTGAGGTTGCTCCCGGCTCCTTCTCCTTGGCAGATGCAGCAGTAACGCCTGTGAGCCGACCTTACCTGCAGGAAACCAGCACCTGCACACAGAGGCTTTGGCAGGCATGGAGTTAAGTGAGACTACCAAGGCAGAGAAGTGTGAGGAGTGTCAACTTTACCAAACATATAGGATCTTCTTGGATAATAAAGATGGGAAGGGTAACACGGTGGCACATACCTGTAATCCAAATACTCAGAAGGCTAAGGCAGGAAGACCATGAGTTCAAGGTCAGCCTGGGCAGTCTAGCCTGGGCTATATAGCAAGACCCTGCCTTCAACAGGGAAAGAAAATAGAATCAGATACATAATTTTATATTAAAACAGATAAAAGAGTAGCATGCAATATTTATCATTTAAATTTAAAATGTGGGACTTTCAGAAATTTTCCACTTGTTAGAAGCCCCTCTGGTCTGCCTTTAGACGCCTTGGGATACAAATTCATGGTCCTCTTGTATCAGGAAAATGGGAGGAAAAATGTGAAAACACTGTGGGACAACTTTAATTCATTCCACACCAGTACACCTTCAAGATCATCACAAACTTAAGTAAGTTGAATTATAGTGCAGACTCAGAAGATACGTCATTCGTTTAGAGTCAAAATTCTTTTATGAAGAGAATTTTTATCTCTATTTTTCCCTTCTTATAAAATGCAATAAGTTAAGGCTGCATATCTTGGTTTTAAGATCAAGTAGGTCAGATTGAGAACAGCCTTAAACCCATATTTGTTTATTTATTGGAGAAAAGAGAGAGAGAGGAAGATAGAGAAAATGGGCACACCAAGGCCTCCAGCCACTGCAAAGAAACTCCAAACACATGTGCCACCTCATGCATCTGGCTTATGTGAGTACTGGGGAATCAAACCTGGGTCCTTAGGCTTCACAGGCAAGTGCCTTAACTGCTAAGCCATCTCTCCAGCCCCTTAAGCCCCTATTTGAACAGGTGAGAGATATATCCGATGATGGAAACTGACCTGCTATCTGCAACTTCCACACCATTTCCCACCATGAAAAGGCATGAATTCTCTGTTCAGCCCTGCAGCTACTTGGGAGGTAACAATGGAGTCTGATTAGGCTTTTCCAGCTCTGGTGCTCAGGGCTGAGGGAACTGGGAAGAGCTGGTAAAGCTGAACCAGGTTGTTTGCATTTCTCAGTGACTTCCTCTCAGGAGCTGACAATGTGGAGCACCAGGCAGATCTCCGGGAGATGAGAATGACACAGCGGTCACTGCACACCCCCAGCCTCGTGACAACCCATCAGCCGTCTTCTCCAGGACTTTAATTGAAATACACGGGACCGACATGAGGTCTGTAGAGCAAAAGACCAAGACTGATGGAGGCTGTGTGCTAAGGAAAAGAACATTTCACAGCATTGGCGAGGCCAAGGTGTCCTTGAACATGCAGCTTGAAGAGCTCTGGCTGCGATACCCAATTCACCTGCTCCAACAGACCCAAGGAATGATTAGTCTCCGTGAGTGGCTTTTACACACAGAAAACTGACACTCACGAGTATGTCTTTGTGCCAACTCGGATGTTTAGTACATGTTTATTCTCTTGTTTGTTTCTGAGGCAGGGTCTCACTCCAGCCCAGGCTGACCTGGAACTCACTCTGTAGTCCAGGCTGGCCTCAGACTCATGGCAGTCCTCCTACTTTAGCCTCCCAAGTGCTGGAATTATAGGTATGAGCCGCCACACCTGACAAGCATATTTATCTTTATTCTAGTTCATAGTTTGGTTCCTGAAGCAGCACACGAACGAGATCCTAAAGGCCAAAACTCAGCCAATGTGCACTAGAGCCACCCGCACCTGACTCTACGCAGTGGGTGCCTTCCATTCTGGTTGGTCAATGCCAGGCCAGGCCTGTTGGCCATAGGGTTCTAGATGGGTTTAGGCACGCCCATTTGACTTCTCAGCCCTATGGCGCCTTCTTAGAATTCCACCACCCACTCACAGTGACAGGCTGGGATTCCACTTGTCTGCAGTCCACCATCTACTTCCGACAGGCCCCCAAGGAAGGACACAGGACACATGGGCCTGCAATATTTCTGGCTTTCAGAGGACTGCCACATTCTTAAAAGGCTCATTTTCTGAAATTTTTTACTGCCCTTTTCTCTATAACAACCTTCTTTCACCTTGTGAATTAGTAACAGTGAGCTTCCTTAACTGACGCTGCCAGACTTTGCGATTTTTTTTTTGAAGAGAGACACAGAGAGATAGAGAGGGAGAGGGAGAGATGGAGACAGAGAATGGGCACACCAGCAGCCTCTCAGCCACTGTGAACGAACTCCAGACATGTACGCCCCCTTGTGGGCAAGTGCAGCATTGCGCCCTTGCATCACTTTGCGTCTGGCTAAACGTGGGACCTGAAGATTGGAACAGGCATTCTTAGGCTTAGCGGGCAGGCACCTTAATGGCTAAGCCATCTCTCCAGCCCAGTGATGGTTTTTTTTATCCTTTAGAGCTTTTCTTTCCCTTTAAAAGGTAGCCCTTTGGAGCTAGAGAGATAGCTTAGTGGTTACGGTGTTTGCCTGCAAAGCCTAAGGACTCAGGTTTGATTCCCCAGTGCCCCATAAGCTAGATGCACAGGGTGGTGCATGCATCTGGAGTTCATTTACAGTGGCTAAAGGCCCTGGTACACCCATTTTCTCCCTCCCCTCCTCTCTCCCTCTGCTTCCCTCTCTCTCACAAGTAAATAAATAAAATACAAAAAGGCAGCCTTCTACCAACCTCGCCTTCATTCTTCTCAGATGCCCACAGTGACCACCACCATAGGTGATGAAGAAAAGGTCAAGGAAGTGCCACAGAGGTGTTGCTAGGAGGATTGAACATCTGGATCCGGAACAATCTGAACGTTGATGAGCTGCTGTCCTCAGTGAAAGGCCCAGTACAGAAGGTGGCATGTCTCTAAAGGGTCACACATAATATCCAACATACTGCAACGAGGCAACAGGATCACAGTGAATACCCTCCAAGCCCACCACTCACACCCAGTCCTAAAGCATGCAGCCCATCCCAGGTAGGTAACCCTCTGCTGTGGCAGGCACGTGCATCCTTTCTCTTATTTTTCTGCACCATTTCATTTGTCTTATCCCACTAAAGAAACTACAGAGGATGGCCAAGGACCCTGGGCAATCTGCCTGGCAAACAAAAGTGTCACTGTACAGCATCAGCCTTGGGTGGGAGCCAGGGATGCCAGCTGTCAACCTTCCAGCCCAGAGGGGATGGGTGCCAGCTAAATGCAAGTCAAGAAGGGAAGAAGTGAATAAGAACCCCTGTGCCACAGGGTCTCCAATCCAGTCAGCTCAAGGGGGACACGCTGAGTACGTACTTCCTGTGTGTCAGAACCTGAGCAAGGGAAGAAAGTTTCAGAACAACAGGTGACAAGCTCTCCCTCCAGGGATAACTTCATGTTTACCAGAAGACGGTTACCAGAAGACAGCCCTAACGATCTGTGGGAGAGGTGTGCTAATTGTTCATCAAATCGACTTCTTTTCCTCTCTGGGCACGTAGCTAAGCAACATTTCCCAGCATGTCCTGCGGTACCTGTGTGTGAATGAGTTCTGGTCAATGGGATATGGACTGAGTTAAATGCTATTTTGAAATTTGGCTTACGAAGCCTTTTCCATAGTCTCCCCATAATATGTTATTTCTTCATCTTTAGTTAGCCAGATATAAAGACCCAGCAGAGGACACAGAGGCCACCCACAAGTGGACAATTCTCGATTCCTAAAGGGCTTCAAAGAATACAGCTTCCCAGCCCAATACAATCCCCCCCAACACGCACCCATGTGCATACACACACACTCACACACACACGCCCCTGAACAGAGATATGATGAAAAGATAGTTTTACCACACTAGGCCACTGAGATTTTGGAATTGTTTGTTGTAAAAGCGAATATTAGGAACCTTACCTCACATACTCGTGCATTTCATGCTAATGCTGACACACCTATTCTGTCTGACACCTAATAGCTCATAGCATAGTCCTACACCTGAAACATAGTAGGCATCCAGTAATTTTAAGGGTAATGAGAACTGAAACTAATTCCGTTTCTAGAACAAAATAAACTTTGTAACTGGTGAGCAAGAGGAAACTCCCAGAATGGATAACCAATGAAAATAGGGATAGACCTCCAAAAAATAAGCATATGGGGTCAATCACAGATTGCGAATAGTCGTTTTGTGAAGGACAAGATATGCTCAGAGTTCATGTGTTGAAATCCTAACCTTGCTGTGATAGTACAAGGAAGGGAAGCCTTTGGCGAGAAAGACTAGGCCACGAGGATGGAGCCCCCAGGAATGGGATTAGTGGCATGCTCTCCTCCACTTGAGGATTCAATAAAGGGGGCCATCTGTGAACCAGAAAATGGGGCAAAAATCAGATCTCTGAGTCCTTGATCTTCAACTCCAAAACCACGAGACTTAGACATTTATTGCTAAAACCGCCCCGTCTGTGATAATAACTATAGCAACTTAGCCTTACTAAGACATGATCATATCCCCTTTTATCACACTAGTTCTGGGTCTTATAAAGCACTCTATCAAATCTGCCAGCTTCCTTGGGTCTATGTGTGAGAACATACCTGCAGCCCCAGGACCCTCACTCCTCACCAGCTGCAGCCATGCCAAGGCTCACATTTGCACACTGTGATGGTTAAGTTTGTATCAACTTGATTTGTTTAGGAACCCACAGACATTCCTCATGAGTGTGTCTCTGAGACTGCCTCTAGGAAGGATTAACTAAAGGAAGAATCCTTCCCCCAGGGGTAAGCCCTTCCCCCAGAGTGGGTGACCCAGGGTGGGCGGCCCCTCTTGGAGGAGGGGGCTGGTTGATAAAAAGGAGCTCTGGGAAGAAAGGCTCTCTCTCTCTCCCACCTGGCTGCCGGTGCTGCTAGCTGCTTGCCACTGGGTGCTTGCTGCTTGGTGTTTTCCTCTTGGTACTTGCTGCTTGGTGTTGCTGCTCTCCAGTGTGGACTGAAGACCAGAATGGACTGAAGAGCAGCGTCTCTCCAGGAAGCCTCCAGGCCTTCAGTGCCAGATTGGGACTGATGAGGCCTCCAGCCTCGTGGCCTGAGCAGCTACCGGGTTTCTTGATTCTTGGACCTGCAACCTGCTATTGCTGGACTGTGTAAGCTAATCCAATAAATTTCCTTTTAATACAATTCATTCTGTCCATTCTGTTCCTCTAGAGAACCCTGACTAATACACACACCCAGTCCTCCCATACCTGGACCCTGCCTTCCTGCCTTGGCAAGAAATACCAAAGGAGAATTTAGCTGAGATAACCTTTGCCTGAAGCAAGGTCTCGCATTTGGGTTTTGTTCTCTGGGGATTGACCTCGGCAGCTCTGTCCTCAGATGTCCCACCTCTTAGCTTATTCATGACCACTGAGAGCTAACTTCTTTCCCCTGCACCGCTTCCACACAGCTCCTCTTGCCCAAAACGGACGAACTTCTCCTCCATTCTGTCTGTGAATGGGCCTACATGAGCAGAATCAGGTGATAGGAGCCTTGATCATGCCATACATATTTGGAGAGAGTCAGAGAGAGAGAGAGGGACAGATAGAGAATGGGTGTGCCAGCCTCTTAGCTGCTGTGAACGAACTCCAGATGCATACGCCCCCTTGTGGTAAAGTGCAGCATTGCACCCTTGCATAACTGCGTCTGGCTAAATGTGGGACCTGGATGATTGAATGGGGGCGTTCTTAGGCTTAGTAGGCAGGCACCTTAACCCCTAAGCCATCTATCCAGGCTAATCATGTGATATTTTAACAAGAGAACTCATCAGGGTTCTGTCACCACACCAAGAAGTTCTGTTCCTGAGTCTTAGTCAGTGGAAGGTTCCACAGAACTGAATCTCTTTGTATCCTGTCCCATAAATAGAACATAACATGATCCTAACTCAAGGTGGATTCTCTGGATTCAAATTTTCTGGCCTGCTCTCTGATGATTAAATCAGTGAGAACCGTTGCTGCACATTAAAATATGTTGGATTTTTAGCAAATATACCCTACAAAATTTAGACACTCCAGAAGAAAAACAAAAAACTTAACACTCCTCTGGAATTTAGGAGAAATAGTATGAATTTCCAAAACTCTGGTTTATAGATCTGGATTCTAGAACATCCAAGATATTCCCTGGCCATGCATTGATTTCTTCAGCTATAAAATGAAGGTTTAAATTAAGGGAGATTAAAACCACTTCTGGCTCCAATCTTCCGTGCTCAAGTAGTACTTTCTTTTGTTATGAATTTTCTCAGAAAAGGTGAATCAAATATTTTTTATAACAATGCAGTGGTTCGCATGAGCACTAACAAAACACTTTAACTGTGAACCCTTCTGTCAGTGACCCCATTATGGAGTAATAGTAACAGCTCCACTTACTGATGATGGAACTAGAATATAGAGAAATAAGTAAACAGCTGCTGTAATTCCCCTCCAACAGTGCCAAGAAAACAGCTTAGTAAGTCCAGAACCAAATTTCTGCCCCTCGCCACCCCATTTCAAAGCCTACCTTCTCCTATCCTCTCCCTGTCTTCGCTTGCTCAATAACTAGCAATCCTACACCTCCCAAGATCAGCAGAACAGCTTTACCTTTGCCCCGCCTCCAGTTTATTACGAGCCATGCCATCCTTGCCCTCCAAATACATCCAGAAGCCATCATTTTTCATGACCCACAGTGTAACCACAGGAGTCTGAGCCTCTACTCCATGTTATCTGGACCATTTTGAAACCTTTCTTTCTTGTCCTCCTTTCTACCCTTCTGTTTCCCGCCCCATCGGTGTTTCCACAGTAGATAGAGTGACCCTTTGCACATGGAAGATATGTCATTTCTCTTCCCCCAAACTTCCAGTTGCATCTTACTCAGGTTAGAATCCCAAACATCTTTACTCTCATCTATAAGGAGCTCCCACCTCTAGTCCTTTCCTCCCCTCTTCCCATAGCTCAGACTCAACTCTTGACACAGTGGCCCCTTGTCTTCCTCTAACACCGCAGCTCCTCCCTGTCTCAGTCTTTGTCTGGCCTCCCTTCATCATTCCTTTTTCCCTTCCTTCCTTCCTTCCTTCCTTCCTTCCTTCCTTCCTTCCTTCCTTCCTTCCTTCCTTCCTTCCTTCCTTCCTTCCTTCCTTCCTTCCTTCCTTCCTTCCTTCCTTCCTTCCTTCCTTCCTTCCTTCCTTCCTTCCCTTCCTTCCTTCCTTGCCTTCCCTTCCTTTCCTTCCTTCCTTCCTTCCTTCCTTCCTTCCTTCCTTCCTTCTTCCTTCCTTTTATTTCCTCCTTCCTTCCTTCCCTCCCTCCCTCCCCTCCCTCCCTCCCCTCCCTCCCTCCCCTCCCCTCCCTTCCTTCCTTCCTCCCTTCCCTTCCTTCCTTCCTTCCTTCCTTCCTTCCTTCCTCCAAGTTTCTATACCTTACCCAAAAGGCTTCTGACCAGATAAAGTAGCCCCTTTGGATTTGTTTTCCATTTTAGTATGCACCAGCCCTGGGCACATGTTATATTACATGTTTATTCTGGAACCCTTCTCCTCTGCTCAAAAGGAAGTTCTAGGAGACAGACTGGCTACCATGTTCACTGCTAAACCTAGAACAGTGCCTGGTGGTATTCAGGTCACGCAACAAATAAAAGTGGACTCCATTATCTAAATCTGATCCTTTTCTGAAATTGGTGACTAGTTTTGTAATAGTGACAGCCAGTGCTCTGTTACATTAAAGGGAAAAATAATGCATTCTGTATGTTAGCCACGTTCTTTAATTACCTATAATGTAACCCACTGTGGATGTCTGAATGATATAAGGCATTTAAGACACCAATTACCTAATTATTTGAGTCTTAATGAATTCATTAGTGGGTATGTCTGTGCATAGTATGAAATAATGCTGAAGAAATTGCATTTTTCTTCTACATTGAAATGCATCCTACACTTTAATATAAGCAAAGCATAGTGATTTTTTAAAAGATAGATAATGGATGAAACATGATTATCCAAATGAACTTTTTGAAAACATTTATGTACTGAATGGAGTCGCCTGTGAGAAATGGGAGTTGCTGTTACTGATCCAATTGTGGGAGAGATCAGCTAATTTGGTGTGTGTGATGGGGAGGGGGTGAGCATCAATCCCAGGGGCTGCTCATTCTCACCATGAGGAACATCCTACACATTAGCAGGTAGTTGTCACTTCTTGGCATTCAGTCAGGACTCTGGCTCTGGGTAGATGACTGAGAATCACCATCTAAAACTATAAATGAGGCAACGGGATTGTAAAAATCAACACTCAAAATAGACATCTGTTTAACCACGTGAAGATACAATTAATTATCCACACTGGGATAATTCTGAGAGCGAGAGAAAATAAATAAACACTATATAATTTTTAAGTATGCATTTGTAGGTTGACAAATTGGCTTCTATAAATGGTAGGTCTATAAAATCATCCAAGTCATGAATCATTTTCAAAGGTTAAATAATTTCTCAAAATAAAAAAGTGTACATTAAAGCATAAATTTAAAAGTTCATTACATGGATTTATCTAGATATTTACAAAATGATAAATGCAGAAGAGTATTTTTGGTTCCTAATCACTTGCATAATCAGTTGTGGAGTCATAGCTATATTTGATCCATGTCACTGGTATTTTTTAAAGAACATATCTCAGTGTATATTTTTCAACCTTTTCCCATGAATTGTCTGCAATAGTTTTCAAAGTAGAATTTTTTATTTTTAAATGTGAAATTGTTGACATTCCAACTGACTCTTCTGAGCACAACATATTCAATAAAGAATACACTCTGAAAATTATTTCTAGAAAATTGAGGTATTCTTAATTCTAACATTTTTATTATTTCAATGTGTTAATGTTGCCACCCAAATCTTTTGTGGGCATTTTCCTCTCTCTCTCTCTCTCCCTCTTGCTGACTTCAAACTTGCGTCCTCCTGCATTGGCTTTCAGACTATTGGGATTGTAGTCATGCATCGCCACGTCTGACCCTTCCTCCTTTATTCAGAGAAATTTTCTTTGACAAATGTTTCATAAGACAAAACTCATCAAGCAAGTTATCTCTATAATTTAAAAAAATACTCTGCCAAATTTAGATGCTCAAAACTCATAGGCATTCTCAATTTCATTCCATTCTAGTCCAGAATTAATTTAATTACCTGTAAAAGCTTTATCAAAAATATCCTTACCATAAATCAGGATGTTACAAAGCATAGTTACTTAATCTCAAAATTTAATTATTTAATTTGTTCAACTCCTCTTTTGGTTTTGTAGGTAAAAGTTCTGTTTTAAACAATTATATTTTCCTAAGAGCTTCAAGAACTGAAGTATATATATATATATATGCTTTGATTACTTGACAAAGAATTACCAACTGATATGAACAAAATGCTAACATCATTTATTTGTTTATTTATTTATTTTGGTTTTTCGAGGTAGGGTCTCTCTCTAGCTCAGGCTGACCTGGAATTCACTATGTTGTCTCAGGGTGGCCTCGAACTCATGGCAATCTTCCTACCTCTGTCTCCCTAGTGCTGGGATTAAAAACGTGCACCACTACACCCGGATTAACATTTATTATTTTTTAGAAAATTAAAAGGCCATTGTAGTAACCCTGCATTGATTTATAAAGTAGACTCTCAAAAAATGCTCCAGGGCTGGAGAGATGGCTCAGCTGTCAAAGGTGCTTGCTTGCAAAGCCTGACTGCCTGGGTTCAATTCCCCAGTACCCACATAAAGACAGACACTCAAAGTGACACACATATCTAGAGCTCATTTGCAGTGGTGAGAGGGCCTGGCACGTCCATTCTCTCTCCCTCTTTCTCTGTCTCTCTCTGCTTGGAAATAATTTTTTTTAAAGTTTAAAAAAAAATAGTTCCAGCAACCATAAAATCTAAGACATGCATAAAAGCTAAAACACCCATTCTGCCATGTACAACATTTTTTCAAGTCCCTATCATGTCTATCACAAATATTTTATAGTTTGATTTCTCTGTGTATAAATAGAAATGTTTATGTCTGTCAACTATGGTTTCTATTTTGTTGGGAGATTATCACAGCTTATTTGGATGTAATTATAAACTACAAACGCACTGCATCTAATTCCAAATACATTTCTGTTCCATAGATTTCTTAATTTAGTCATAACACTGTCTTTTCCGTTTTGCTGTGCTCCACCAAAATCTATATCTGCAATACCTCTGCTATATTTGTCATTAAACTGTTTTAAAGTAAAGTTATGAATTATAGTAATGTCAGATGTTCTCTCGTTAGCACAATGAACTTCCAGAAGCCTTACTTTGAGTCCATGAGTTAGGTAAACAATAAAATAAAAGTTAAAGCCACTTGGAGTAATTAGCCTCTCTTTGCTGGAACAAAAAAACCCAACCAAAGAAGCTTATAGGAAGAAAGGCTTAATATCAGGCTTACAGTTTCAAGGGGAAGCTTCAACATGGTGGAGGAAGCTGGCTTACTTCATCACACATCCAAAAGAGAGAGAGAAGAGCAAGCAGGAGCAAGCCAACTCTGAACACATAGTAGCTACACTCCTCAACCCCAAGATCTACCCCAGAAACACGCCTCCTCTAGCAAGGTTCCACCTTGCAAATGTTCCGCCTGCTGGGGACTAAGAAGGAAGCTTCAATACAAACACATGAGGCTATGGGGACCTTTATGATCAAACACCGCACCACTGTTTCATTCAGCTACTTGTGAACTTCTGACAATGGAGCCCTCTTATTAACATTTACCACTTCAATTTTCATATACGCACAAGAAAAAATATAAGCTAGCCTGGCGTGGTGGTGCACGCCTTTAATCCCAGCACTCAGGAGGCAGAGGTAGGAGGATTGCCATGAGTTCGAGGCCACCCTGAGACTACATAGTGAATTCCAGGTCAGCCTGGACCAGAGTGAGACCCTACCTTGCAAAAAAAAAAGTTAAATTAAAGTGGAAGAATAATCCTTCTTCCTAAAAGGAAAAAGTTAAACATTGCAGCATGACGTATAACCATATGGCACTTGTTGAAAGATCATTCCCACGAATGATCTTGTCAAAATAGTTGTTAATGCTTAATAGCTTTTTCACAAGATTTTTTGTCTTCTGCAATGTTACTACAATCCCTACAGTGCATGGCAAATGTGGACTGGCATTTGGGCAAGGGTCATGTTCATGACCCACATTCTTCAGAAAAGGTCTAAAAGGCTATTTAGTACTTCATTTTTCATTAAAGATGGCTTCTTTCTGTTGTTAGCTGAGAGGGTTTGGTTTTGCAAAAACTCAAAACAACAGGGGCAAATGAAGTTATCTACAACAATGGGATGCATCAAGCCATCCCTCAGCCCCTGCAGGGGCTTATTCCAGCCTTCTGTGGATGCTAAACTCTGGGGGCGCTCAAGTCCTTTATACAAGGGTGGGGTCTCACCACATGAACTATACCCATCCTCCCGCATGCGCGAAGTCATCTCTAGTTCACCCATCATCCTTAGTGCAAGGTAAACGCCCCATAAATGATTGTCATGCTGCATTGCTTAGGAAAGAATGGCAAGAAAACGTTTGTGCAGGTTCAATTCCAGTGCAATATTTGGTTTCAAGCATCTTCCGTCTCTGAATGTAGAACCTAAGAGTACGGAGGGCTGAATGTGCACAGATGACGGATGGCAGCCATGGAGGCAGTGAGTCCAAGAACATTCACACCACCCTGTGTATGCTCCCTGTGGGACTGCACAGCCTCCACTTCCCAGCACGCTTCACACACCCTAGCTTAAAACATTGCATGCTTCCCTCTGGCGGCAATGACTCCATGCCCATGGTGGCTCCGTGATCTCAGACAGACTGAGGCAGGGCCACACACAGTTGGCTCATACTGCCAGAGACAGAAGGATTGGTGACTTCTCCCTCCAAAAACTTAGATTAGAAATTCATCATTCCTGGCCATATTTAAGTGAAACAGACTTTCCTTTCAAGCCCTCCAGAAACAATCAATTGTACCAACCCAGTGTCTAAGTGTGACAGAACTGTGAAAGCACATATTTCCATGGTTTTAAAGTACCCACTATATGGTGCTTGCTATGAGTGTCCTGGAACATGAGTGCACTGCCCTGTCTGCTGAGAGGAGCCCACACAGGCCCACAAACCTCATCTCCATTTGCACTATGGAGAGCCATAGCTCTCTGCCTGGGAAAGTTAACTCGTGCAATCTTTAAGACCCTAGAACTATTCTAGAACTTGCCTGACTTAGGAATAATTTCAACATCTTTTCTTGTAGCACAACGCACATTGGTACCCACGTGTCCAAGGGGAGGTTAAGAGGCTGCAACAGGTCCCAGTTGCCTTGACGACTACTTCAAAGCTTCTGGAAGATCTCAGGCTAATGACACAAAGCTTTGCAGACCTGTTCTCCCAAATCCCTCTTCTCCTTGAGCCATCAACAAATAGCTTAGACACCCAGGAAATCCTAAAATGCCTGGGATTTGTGTTTTCCAAATCTCCATCTCCAAATTCCTGCCTCTGTTCTAAATGCCCTTTTGTTATTTTATTTATTTATTTATTTATGAGAGGGAAAGAGGGAGAAAGAGAGTATGAGCAGGCCAGGGCTTCCAGCCACTGCAAACAAACTCCAGATGCATGCGCCCCCCCCCCTTGTGCATCTGGCTTACGTGGGTCCTGAGGAATCGAACCAAGGTCCTTTGGCTTTGCAGGCAAGCCCCTTAACCACTAAGCCATCTCTCCAGCCCCCTTTCATTATTCTTTCAAAGCACACCTAACAGAAACAGTAGCGTGAGAAGGGCATTGGAGGAAGGCAGGAGGCTGTTGCACAGCGCACACTAGAGTACAGCTTTACAGTGACTGCTGGGTACCATGCTTGAGATGCTATGATGGTTTGAATGTAAAACGTCCCTCGTAGCCTTCTGCTTCTTCCTGCTGCCAGGATGTCTCTCCAGCTACTTTTCTCTTAATGTCACTGGACTGCTCTATCCAGCTCTTCCTTCCCTCTGTGCTCCTTAAGTCAGCCTTCTACATTCAGTTTTGACTTCTGAAATCTTCTCATTTAATGTTCTTGGACATAATGCTGAGTGCATCTTTTTCTTCATTTGGAAAATAAATATGTTATTTCGTCGTAATAAAGAATGAAGTACAAGAAAAAAATGAATGAAGTAGGCAGACATGCTATGTGGATCTCAACATTAAGTTAAATGAAAGCAGACATATATGCATTTATTTCTATGAAATGTCCACAGGAAGTAAATCCCGAGAAACAGGAAGTAGATTGAGGAGAAAGGAGGATTTGCTTGATGAGCAGATAGGTGGACTTATGCCTCCCCCAAAGACATGCTGAAGTCTAGACCCAAGCAGCTGGAACCATGCTTGTAAATAGGGTTTTACAGAAGTAATTAAGCTAAAATAACATCATCAGAAACAGACCCTGAGGAGGTGGAGAAATGACTCAGCCCGTAAAGCACTTGCCATGGAAGTGTGCGGACATCAGTTTGCATCCCCAGGACCCACATGCAACCAGACACGGTGGCATGCATCTGTAATCCCAGCGCTCCTCTGGAGAGATGGGAGATGGACAGAGGCGACCCATTGACACTCATGGGTCAGAGAACCAGGCGCACACAGCAGTGACCAACAGAGATCCTGCTTCAAACAACGTGGAAGGTGAGGTTGCCTTCTGATCTCCGTGTGTGAGCACACATGCACACACACACACACACACACACACACACATTTGTAGTCACTGCATGAATGCACACACAAAAAAAAAACAAAGGAGACTGAAAGAGAAAGGGAGGAAGGAAAGAAGGAAGGAAGGAAAAAAAGGAAGAAATGGAGGGAGGAAGAGAGGAATCTTGGAATGCAGAGCTCAATCCGCAAGAGTTCTCTGGTGTTACTATTTTCAAGTCTCCCTTCAAGCTTTCTAACTTTGGTCATCAAATCAGGAGCCACTAATTGTCCCCAAAGCTGTGCTCTTTTCATGCAGAGCATTTTAGCTCTCTCCTGCTAAACTAAACCATGTGAGAATTAAGTCTCAAACATTTCTCTTCACATTAAGTCATCTTCCAAAGAGTTCTTCACTCAGGGATAATTCTATCCCTCACTCAGACCCTGCCCCTGTTACCAAGTATTCACAAAATAATATTTGGGCCAAATTTTTAAAAGAGTGCGATTATTTCCACCTCATACCGCAAAGAGTCTGCCTATAAAAATAAGCTCATTTCATTAGCACATCCAGTTGCCTTTGCTGGAGGCTGAAGAAGGGGTCACGTGTGGGAAAGAGGGTTTTTGGTCCCCCACTCACGTTCTCTCCTCTTGCCACTGCCCAGCACTCTCAAGGTTGTGATGGCAAAGCCAGCCTAGAAGGTAACCACGTGCAGACACTCAGCCTGGGATGCTGGGTTCCAAAACATGTGAACCCACTGTTCTTCTCCCTGTCTGTTCTGTGAGAAGAAAGCCCACATAGGCCGGTTGACAATCTATTAAAGTGATTCAAGGGACAGAAAAAACAGAGGATTTAAAAAACCCACAGAAAAATTACTTACTGACTTTAAAGATTTCTTATTCCCCATACACACACCTTCCAGAATTATAGCAATGAAAGATGGAAAGCTTTACTTGGTGTTGGGAAACCTGTCAGAGGTTTGATGCTTTGTGCAAGGGGGAAATTGATCATGGGAGGAAAGAGAAGGGAAAAAAATTGTATAAGGGAACTCGAGCAATGAAAGATAAAATTCAAGGAGACACGTTGGACCACAGCAGCCGATTTGAATCAAGCATGCTATAGATTTAGGGCAGACTCTTTTTTTTAATATATTCCTCAAATTACATCTTACAGAATTGCTGTGAATGTCGTACAACTTGTCGTAGCTGTACCTTCTGGAACACCGCCCCCCCCAGCCAGCTTTACGTTATTACTATTATATTGTTTTTGCAGTGGGCACCATAGGAGAGAGTAGTGGGAAGGTAAAGTGCCAGTGAGTTCTCAGCCACGCATCCAGGAGGCAGCTCCAAGCACTGGGTCAAACCATCCTATTACACATTAGATACATATTTGTGCCAAAGATGCTTTCTTCTTCGTAAATAATTTTTTCTGGTGTCTCCATGTTTCTTCCTATCCGTTCAGAGATCAGCCAACTCTATAATCAGACGCTGTTAGGTGAGCTATGGAGATGGCTGTTTCCCAAACAATAGGGAGAAGATGAACCCCGCATCAAATGTGCAGCTCTTATCACCGTGTTAACAGGTTGCTGGGAAAAGACTTTCTGTCACTTTCATCTGTTGAGATTATCAGAAAAATGGAGGCTACATTTAGAAAGAAAAAAAATCATTCTCCATCTGGGATAGGCTATGTGAGAAATTCTATGAGTCAAGCAAATAATGGTCATGATAAAAACCTAGTGATTAAAATAATTGCAGCCGACCTGTACAGAGCACACAGCCAGGCCTGTACTGAGCAGTCTACATGATTTAGTCCCCATCATCCTTCCAAGTACCCTATAGGGTAAATGCCATTATCCCCATTTTGCAGATGGTATAACTGAGACTCAGAAAATGTTGCCAAGTTCATAGGCTGTTAAGTGGAGCCAGCCCTAGGCTTCAGCTTTATCTGATTCTAAAACCCATGGTGTTAATTACAATGCCGCCTTCCCAAATGAAAGTTTTCCCATAAATGCTACCAGTTCTTTCCCAGTGGATTCATATTCTCTTTGTAGAAGTAGGTAGTTTTGTTATAGCCAATACTGACTATTTCCACTGCTGTCAGTCACTGTGAGGCACGGCTGGGCTGCTGTGTGTGTGTGGGGTGGGAACAGAGGCCTCGTCCTGGGCAAGGAGGTTGGAATTTTATAAAGAGAAGAAAAAAGAAAAAAACCCAAGAGATCTAAACAAGTGAATATAGTTATTGCAAGATAAACAATAAAAGCGGGAGCCCTGAGTGTCTGGGAGGGAAATGGGAGTGCCCCGGAGTCAGGACATAATTGCTGAAGAGAAGGAAGGTAGGAGGAGAGAGAGGTGAGCCCACAGCTCCAAGGTGCAGACCAGGACGGCAAACAGCAAGTGCTGCTCTCGGATAATTAAAAAGGGGCTCTCCCAAGATAGGAAGTGAGACACTTGGTGGATTATATATTTCTAATTCTTATACAGCAACTCCATAGGCTAGAGACAGCCTCTTAGGCATTAATGAAAAGGCCGCAGCAGGGTGCCCTAAATTCACCCGGCAGCATGCCAAAGCTAACAAACTATCCCAGAAAACCCAGAAAAATGGCAGCGTCAATCCTTTTGATCAGTTGATTTCTTCTTAGTAGCAACTGTTCTGAAACTGACACCCCTCTCCCAGGCCACCCTGCCACATCACACATACACGTGCGCGCGCGCACACACACACACCCACACCCACACCCACACACGAGACAATTCTAAGAATATTTTCTTGGTAGGATACTTCCGTCTTTGAAAGGTGCCTCATGACTCATTGAACACTTTGGAGCGCTAATGTCGTCGCGAGGACCAAGGAAAGCCCAATGACCTGCCATACTGAGGAGGGTGGAATTGGTTCCCAGGCTCTTACCAAAATGTATGTACAACAGAGACAAGAAAACCCACTTCCGCTTTGGGAGCTTTGGTCACCTTCTAAGTCCGTATTAAAGAGTAGGGGTGTGGACGTCCCTGCTCCATGGCTGTCTCCTTCCCCTTAGGCAGAGTCTTCAAATCTCAGCACACACCTTCTGGAGCCTTCTTTCAAATCTCTCCCTACGTCTAAGGCCTACCCAGACTCTGCTGGAGGGGGTACAAACTAGCCTCAACTCTGTAGACAGCAATTTGGCAAAAGATATCAATAATACCCTCTTCTGTGAACCACCCAGAAATATAATATGCACAAAAGATTTATGCACAAAAATGTTAATTACAGAATCATTTAAAACGGGAAGGAAAAATACAGTGTCCAATTATGGGAGGATGTTTGGGTAAATACTAGTCTAGCCATTCATGTAAGGATATTTTTTTCATTAAGAATGATTATAATATGCTAAAAGTAAAAAAAAAAAAAAAAGGAGCTATAAATTCAATCACAGTATCAACTCTGCCATAAAAATGCCACGCACAGAATGAGAAAAAATTCAGTGTATTTATCTCTAAATGGCAGAGTTATATTTATATGTAAACAATAAAGATAATTATATTTCTCTCTTAGGTATGCTTTCCTTTATTTTATCCAAATTTTCAAGCAAGTGCCTTTAACGGCTGAGCCATCCCCCCATTCCCTTATCTAAATTTTCTCTGATGAATAATAAATGTCTTAAAGGTACAAAGAGTAATGGTTAAGAGAAACTTCAAGTCCAAAGACCCAGGTTAACTTCCGAGACTCTCCAGAGCTATCACTTACAAGTGACCTAAGCTTGTACTTGGTACTTAACACCCTGAGCCAAAAGGCCCCCTTCAATGCAATGAAGAGAATTTCACGGCTGGGCGAGGTGAATGAGTTACTATAAGGGGGGCATTCAAAGCAGTGATGAGGATCCCAGGCATAGTATTCAACACTTACTGAGTGTCTATTATATGAAAATATCACTCAGATACTGTAGAGACACACATTGGCTCCTTGTTCTTAAAGACGGACAGTAGTCATGGAAACAGATACTGACAGCCCTGGAGGGTGAGGACTATAGGGAAGGGAGATACAGATACTGTGGGGACAGAGAAGGGAGTCCCAATCATGCCAAGGCAAGAATTGTCATTGTCACTGATAGTGGAATTCCTCTGTGGTGGTTGGATTCAGGTGTCTTCCATAAATTGATGTGTTCTGAATGCTAGGTCCCCAGCTGGGGGCACCTTGGGAATTGAAGCCTCCTGGAGGTGATGTATTGTTGGGGGCGGGTTTATGGGTGTTATAGCCAGCTTTCCCTTGCCAGTGTTTGGCACACTCTCCTGCTGATGTTGTCCATCTAATGTTGGCCAGGAGGTGATGTTCAGCCTCTGCTCATGTCATCATTTTCCCCTACCATCATGGAGCTTCCCCTCTAGTCTGTAAGCCAAAATCAACCCTTTTTTATTCCACAAGCTGATCTTGGTTTGGTGTTTTTAAAAAATATATATATAGCCGGGCGTGGTGGCGCATGCCTTTAATCCCAGCACTCGGGAGGCAGAGGTAGGAGGATCACCGTGAGTTCAAGGCCACCCTGAGACTACACAGTTACTTCCAGGTCAGCCTGAGCCAGAGTGACACCCTACCTCGAAAAAAACAAAAAACAAACAAACAAACAAAATATATATATATTTTTTTATTTTAATTTATTTGAAAGAGAGAGAGAGAGGCAGAGAAAGAGAGAATGGGTGCACCAGGGCCTCCAGCCACTGTAAATGAACTCCAGATGCATGCTCCACCTTGTGGCACCTGGCTTATGTGGGTCCTGGGGCATCAAACAGGGTCCTTTGCTTCTCAGGCAAGTGCCTTAACCGCTAACCCTTCTCTCCAGGCCTTGGTTGGGTGTTTTCTGACAGCAATGCGAAGCTGACTGCAACACTCTCCAATAGTTTAAGACCCAAATGTCACTCCATCTTTATACATAGCGACTTGGGATCAAGTGTCTGTGGAGTAGCTGGTCCCATGGGAAAGATGTGTGTTGTAATTAACAGACTGATTTCATCAGCCTCATCCCCACCTATCCTTACATGACATCTAGACAGAGGTGATTTTTCATAAAAGCTCATCGAGGTAAAGTGAACGGAGCCAGGTCACTCAGTTAAAAAAGACTAAGGAAAGGACACAGCCCCAGGTTCCCTCCCCAGGAAGAGAATTTGCTGTCATACCACAGATGCTAGAAAGAGAAGATGCTTCTGCGTCATGGTTTAGAACTGGAAAGGGCCCCAAAGGCCCATGTGTTGAACACTTAGTCATCAGCATGTGTTGCTACTGGGAGATGGTGGACCTACTAGGAAGAAAGATGCCAAATTGAAGGGGACATGGAGACTACAGCCCCTTCCCATCTCTCTGTGACTGCCTGAGGTGAGCACCTTCACCTGCCAGGGGCTATCCACAGTGATGTCCTGCCACACCACGGGCAACGGGGCCAACTGACCACCGACTGAACCCTCTGAAACCGAGAGCCAAGCCAAACTGTTCCTTCTTATAAAGTGATCGCCTCAGGCAGTTTGTCACAGTGATGGAAAAGCTAACTAACACAACATGCTTTCCTTCTATAACCTCTACTGCCACACTCATGTGTCCCTTAATGACAGAGACACCATGAGGCAATTCCCTCGTGGTGCGAGCACAGAGTGTATTTGTACAAACTAAGGTGGTGACAATGTCACTAGGTGGTAGAATCTTCTGGGACCACTGTCCTATATACAGTCTGTTGTTATGTGGGATATGAGAAACAGCTCATAGAAAGCAGAGAGAGCAGAGGAGGCTGGGGCACCAGTGGACTGGCAAGCAATTGGGAAAGGCCAAAATGACCCCCTCGAGAGAAACACAACCACATGCTCCCTGGAGCTCACTGTGTATAGGAATTGTGGGCTGAGACTGTTCATTGACCATGCACTTCTTCTTGTGTGTTCGCTTACCTTGGTATTACATCTGTTGACAACTTTTTAAAAGATATATTTGTTTATTTGTTTGTTTGCAAGCAGAGATAGACAAAAATAAGAGAGAGAATGGGCATGCCAGATGCATGCCACTTTGTGCATCCAGCTTTACGTGGGTACTGGGCAATCGAATCCAGGTCATTAGGCTTTGCAGGCAAGCGCCTTAACCACTGAGCCATCTCTCCAGCCCTGTTGATTACTTTTGAATCTATTATCCATCCATGAGGCTTCATATGTATGTCCAGCTATTGAGAACAAGCAGTGTGGTCTCAAGAAACAACAATGAACTTGGAGACCGGTGGCCTGAGGTCAAACTTTGCTCAGCTATTTATGAGTCACATGACGTAACAAGTGATTTGAACTCTGAACTTTAGCGTCCTCCTTACTGCTCCTGATTCATCAGCCTGTCAAGAAATGAAATGCAATGCGGTTTGTCAAAACATTCAGAAAAGAGGTTTTTTTTCAGTTCGTAAATATTAGCCTTCTGAATAAAATCATGGATTCTGGGAGATGTCAACTACATCACAGGCATCACGGACTAGTTCTATGTGAAGATGCTGACTGCTCAGCCAGCACGCCTGGTGACCGTTGCTCAGGGTACTAATGGTGATGGCTAATCTTCATTGTCAACAGGACTGGATTTGGAATTACCTAGGAGATACACCTCTGGGCTTCTCTGTGAGAGTGTTTTTAGAGAGCTTTTACTGAGGAGGGAACCCCCTTCAGACCACCCTGCGCGTGAGCAGCGGCAGGGGTCTCGAGCAGCGTGCAGTCAGTGTTGTCATCACTTTCGTGAGAGCTCTAGACTGCGCTAGACCTCTTGGGAGACTTGGATCCTCCGTGCCGCTTTGGTGCCAACGTTCAGCCACAGGCAGCTAGGTGGCAGCGGAAGAACAGAGCCTCTAGATGGACTCTTCTGGAAGCTTTGCTCATTTGTTGCCGCTGGAAAACTCTCTTCATTAACATCCGCCTGTCAACACAGTCACAGTATCATTTCACTGTGGTGACCAGGGCTCAGCTCTGAATCCTACAAAAAAGAATCCCACCTGAAGCCAGGCGTGGTGGTGCACACCTTTAATCCCAGCCCTAGGGACGCAGAGGTAGAAGGATCGCTGTAAGTTCAAGGCCAGCCTGAGACTCCATAATGAATTCCAGGTCAGCCTGGACTAGAGCAAGACCCTACCTTGAAAAACAAAACAAAACAATAAAAAAAAAAAGATCCCACCTGGATCCTAGTGGGACTCCAGGTGAGATATCCGTGCTCATCAGGCTGTGCCCTGGGCCCTTAACTACGATAATGTCCTTGAAGACCCTGCACTCCTCCTCCATCAGGCATAGCAGCCTCTCAGAGCACCAGTGTCCGTGCCTCCTCAAGATAAGGGAAGGAGAGGACAGTGTCTCCCTGCTTGCTGTGACCCTGCCAACCACCCATGACCTTGTGGACAAGGGTCGGGGTGAAGGCTAAGGCTACCCTCATCATCACGAATTCTAATCTCAACACAGGCCCAAAGAAGCATCCAGCAGGCAGGGCTGAGAGATGCAGGCTCCACACCCCACAAGGGCCCCACCACCCAGGAGACCAAGGGCCTCGATGACAGAAGCGCTCCATAAACTACAGTTGCAGACTGGAGCCAACAGAAGAGAAGCAACCGACAGCAGCCCAGCCTAAGCAGCACCCCTCACGCATCCCCCCTGACATTACCCTCATCCCTCCGCAAGCAGAAACCCAGAAGATCCTGGAAGTGAGAGTAAGAATAGAACTCACGGGCTGGAGAGATGGCTTAGGGGTTAAGGCGCCTGCCTCCTAACCCTAAGAACACCGGTTCCAATCTCCAGCGGTTCCAATCTCCAGGTCCCACGTTTAGCCAGATGCAAAGTGACTCATGGGCGCAATGCGGCACTTGGCCACAAGGGGGCGCGCACATCTGGATTTCGTTAGCAGCAGCTGAGACACTGCTCGCGAGCCCATCTCTGTCTACCTCTCTCTCTCTCTCTCTCTCTCTCTCTCTCTCTCTCTCTCCCCAAAAATATAAGATAAAATAAAAAAGTTTTAAAAAAAGAAAAAAAAAGAATAGAACTCATCAGACACATGGAGTAACTTTGGATCAAGAGCCCTACCCCCGAGTCCTGTCTGAAGGTTTTTGCCATGTGGACCTACAAAGCAGTCCAGAAGACCTGCCCATAGAGCTGACGCCCAGGCCATTCTCTGTGTGATTCTCTTATGAATCACCATCAAACACTAGTCGCGCATAGCTTCTCCTACATGTTAAAGCGAAATCAGTTTAACTCCAATTTGTTGAAAATTTCCCAAGGGAGACACTTGGGAAAATTGAATCTACTAATTTGGTATTGGTAAACGGATACTGCCTTTTTTTCTGGTACTGGTTGGACTCAGGGTGCCCAGCTTGGTAAGTGCTCTACCGCTGAGCACCACGCTTCGCTCCTGGGTGTTAAGCTTCTGTAGAGTAAGGATGTTAAGTACAATTGGACTACAGACTTAAGGTTCATATGAAATTAATGTCACCTTATATTTCTTTGTCCAGGTCAAGGCCTGGAACTTTTTGGGAAGGGGAAGGAAAATTCAAACTTTTGGTATAATAAAAGAAATTTTCCACCAGAATGTGCATGCAACACATCTCACGGAGGAAAGACATTAAGAAAACCTTTGTTTTATTTTTCATCAGTGTACATGTACATGTGAACACACTCTCAGATACCTGCTGGGTTTTGTTTGGGATAGTATTAAGTTTACATAAGGAACTAAACTCAAAGAGAAACCCCGGAGCCGAAACTTGTCAGAAAAGTAATATATTCATGTTATATCCCTTATGTTGACAACAAGAAATCCTTACTGCATTCTCAGAAAGAAATGGAAAATACAGCGAGGGAGGGGGAAGCAAGTAAAAAGCCAGCATTGACTTCTCTCCATGACCAGATGTCCCCAAATGTGAGCGAGCAGCCTTCTGCCACCATGTCTTCTCTGCATAATGACTGGCTCCTCAAACTGTGAGCCGTAATAAGCCCTTCCTTCCTCCCGTTGCCCCGTGACACATGCTTGGTCACCAGAGTGAGAAAAGTTATGAACACAGCAACCGAGACACTTTTCCTCGGGACTGTACCCACTATATAAAAAGAAAGATTTGTCTGTTTTATTCAACTGATATGGCTTTCACCCAACTGGATGGATTAATCTACTGTTTGGAACATCTAGGTCAATAATATACATCATTGTCATAAAAATGGAGAAGTGCCCTAGAATAAAAATAAATCTCTCCTGGGTCCTGCCTGTCCATGCGGCTCTGCGATGCTATGAATCGCTCTTGATCAACACATTCCTCCAGTGCCAGGAGCAGGCGCCCTCCTACAACAAAGCCAAGCAGACGCTTGCGATTTCACCAACCATAACTGGCTGCAGCAATTGTCGTGAGTGATGAAATATGATTAGCAAATTACAGCTCTGGTGTTTTATTTTAAGGCAGCCTCAAGAAAATGAATGGAGTGAGCTGTTTTGCATTTTTCCAGTGGAATCGTTCAAAAAGGAGTGGGTAATGGAGAAGGCAAGACTGATGGCTAGAAGAAAAGGCACAAATAATGTGCCACTTCCCAGCCTATCAGTTCAATTCACCATTGCCTCCTGCCCCGAATGGCCGTAAGATGCTGCTGTACGTGGCGAAACAGCTGTCAGTTATTTCTGGCATCTTTATTTTAGTACTGGATAAATTGGTCTGGAATTAAAAAAAAAACTTATTTCTTCTTTAAATGTTTAAAACGGCATGAGATTCTCATCGCATACTATGCTTTCTTTGTACGTGGAAGGCACCTGTGGGATTTGAGTAGCGGAATACACTTTTGAAGGCATGGGATGTTTCCTGCTTACACCACATCGTCTTCATGATAAACTGCATTGTAGTGAAGTTCGGGGTTTTGGGAGAACCTGTCAGAAATCAATGTGCTTGGCTGTTTTCCAGTACCTCACATCGATAGCTACAGTGTCTTGGCAGGGTGGCTTTTGTTTCTGTCTTCATGCCCTAAGCTTGTAATTCTCACAACTCTCCCATGGAGTTGGCAGCACAGTTCCATGTGGTCTCTTTCATTTTCCCATTGATACCATTATAAAATTAGTGGCGCATTCATTTAGAAATAAATTTGGCTCTGAAATATAACTGTTAAAACACAGTTCAGGACTGGGGAAATGGCTCCATGGGTAAAAGTGCTTGCTATGTAAGTGTGACCACTTGAATTCAGATCCCCCAGCAGCCACATAGAAGCTAGCCACCCAGCATGCATCTGTAATCCCAGCCCTCCTTCCGTGACATGGGCGACTGAGGCAGGAGAATCCTGGAAGCTTGCAGGCCAGCTAGCCTGGTATACCAGAGGTGAAAGACAAAGAGATCTTGCCTCAAACAAGGTGGATGTGCACAGTGAGTACCAACTATGACCTCCACACGCATGCCATGGTACACATGCACCACACACAAACATACACTAATACGCACACACACCACATATGCATACATAAAGACACAAAAGAAAAAAAAACACAGTTAAGAATTTAGCATGCCTGCAATCCTAGCACTTTGATGGTTGAAATGGGAAGATTGGCATGTTTGAGGCCAATTGAGCTTCATACACAGTGAGTTTCAGATCAGTCTGAGCTATAGTGTAAGATCCTGTCTCCACAAAATAAAATTAAGTAAAAAGAAAGAAAGTAAATGGAGAGAAGGAAGAAAAATAGGAGAGAAGAGAGGGAGAAAATGAGATAGGAGTGGAGAAGAGAGGAGATGAGGGGAGAGGAGAAAGTGTATGTGTAAATTTTCATTCAAAATTAGACTGCATAATTTTGTTGTCAGATATTTTGTGTCTCCAAGAACTCAAGGTGCACAGAGCACCGACTGGTAGCTAATGGTTTCTAGGTGAGGAGGAGTCACGTTCATCAGTGGTGTGGCCACTGGTAAGCTGCCCATACTCGAGTAAATGACCACCCCCCCCCCACGAGCATGGAAACAGCTCTAATTGAACTCAGCAGGTCAAAAAGAAAACAAAACCACAACAATAACAAAAGACACGAATATGACAAGGCAGGAAAGGAGGATGAGGATTAGTTGGGGAAATGAAAGGCTTGAGTGGGGAGGAGATAAAAGAGGGCAACTGAGTGTGGAATAAGATGGAAAGGTATTATACAGCCAAGCATGGTAGTGCACACCTTTAATCCCAGCACTTGAGAGGCTGAAGTAGGAGGATCATTGTAAGTCTGAGGCCAGCCTGAAGCTACAGAGTGAGTTCTAGGTCAGCCTGGGCTAAAGTGAGACCCTACCTCAAACAAACAAACAAAAATAAATACTGGGGCTGGGGAGATGATTATTCAGCAGTTAAAGGGACTTGTTTTCAAAGCCTGACATCCTGGGTTCGATTCCCTATTACCCACATAAAGCCAGATACATAAAGTGGCTCTGTATTTAGAGTTCGTTTACAGTGGCAAGAAGCCCTGGTGTGTTCATTTTCTCCCCTCACCAAGCCCCCCTCCAATCTGCTCTGCTTGCTAATAAACAAAAAGATTTTTATGAGATATTATATACATGTATGAAAGTGTTAAAACTAAAATTAAAGTTTCAAATATTAATTAAGGAATTTGATAATTTTTTTAAAAAGAATACATGCTGGGGAGTAAACATTAAACATCTAGTGACTAACCCTAACATTTGCAAGGTCCATGCAAAAGGTCATTTCGTTGAAGTTCTGCTCTGTAAGTCTCATACAAGAAAACATAGAAGAAGTAAATAATATTTAAACTTGTGTTGAATCCAATATTTTGGAATTCAAAAGCACTTGAATAATATCTAAATTAAGTTTACTCTTGCTTGAAAATTCATTTCTCCATGACAATGAAAATAAATATTTTAGATAAGAGTTTAGGGCTAAATGTGTAAGAGAGTGAACTCAATGCTGTAAAGGGGTTGTAAAGGAAAAATACAATATAGATGGGCCAGTATGATTCATAGCATGAGCCTGAAAGTGATTTGATAATTCACTCCACTTTGTGACTACTTCTTACGTATGAAAATCTATTGCTGTGCCAGGGTAAAGGCTGTCATTAACTATTCCACTCCCACATCCAACTTCTTTTTCCCTTGCAGATTCCCACCCTGCTTTAGCCAGCTCCCCAGCTCCTCCCAAGAGCCTGGAAGGAGGAGGAAGGGCACTGGGTCTGGCAGCCCTGTTCCCCACATTGCCTGGTTTGGAGCTGCGAGTGCCACATCCAGACAGCAGGGCAAGGCTGAGAGCCCTGCAGATCCAGCCCTGATAGCGCCAGGCAAGTGAACCAAGACCAGCAGCTGCCTCTCTCCAGACTTCAGCAGGAGAAAAATAAACAGTTATTTGTTTAAGCTACTGTGAGCTGGATGTTCTGTTTCTTGGGGCCAAATGCATTCCACACCAACACAAGGACCAAGTGGGGCCAGGTTTCTTCATGATGCCAGACCCCCAGCACAGGGCATCTTCGAAGTGCCAGGTGCATAGAGGAAGGTCATGAGGCCCACTGCACAGTGGATTTCAGAAAGCACAGACACACACAGAACAAGGGGGACAGCACAAGCTAAGGTCAGGAATTGGGCAGATCATTCTGGGATAAGCCCATTTAATTAATTATTTATTTATTTGAGAGAAAATGGGCACATCAAGGCCTCCAGCCACTACAAATGAACTCCAGATGAATGTGCTACCTTGTGCATCTGGCTCACATGGGCTCTGGGGAATTGAACCTCGATTCTTTGGCTTTAAAGGCAAGTGTCTTAACCAGTAAGCCATCTCATCTCTCCAGCCCCCCTATTTTATTTTATTTTATTTTTTATTTTTATTTTTTTTTTGGGAGAGACAGAGAAAGAGAGGGAGAGGAAGACAGAGATGGGCGCACCAGCAGCATCTCAGCTGCTGAGAACGAAATCCAGATACATGCGCCCCCTTGTGGTCAAGGGCAGCATTGCACCCTTGTGTCACTTTGCATCTGGCTAAACATGGGACCTGGGATTGGAACCGCTGGAGATTGGAACCAGCGTTCTTAGGCTTAGGAGACAGGCACCCCTATTTTATTTTAATCTGATATTCACATCCTTATGGCTAAGAAGCCATAGTTCCTTCCCAGAAGTAAATGACAGCTCCTTCTGACTCAAGTACACTTTTCTCTTCTATTTCAACGTGGGCTCCACCATTTGATGTTGAAATAACTATTCTCAGAAGTGATGACACATGAATGAATGGCAACCCTATTCTACACGGACATGGTTACACACAGGCTGTCTTGGACTGCCTAGTTGCCGGTCCTAGCTGGACCACTTTCAGACTATGAACTGAGATCTGACCTGTGCCTTTGTGCCTTGTTTTCTCCTCTGTAAAATGGAGAGAAAACAGAGAACGCCATAACAGGGTACAGTTGAGATGTGGACTGTTTACAGTCCTAAATGGCTACTACTTGCAACAGTTCTGAGAACAGGAGGACTCAATAAATGATAGGCCTCACTCTGGGCATTTCAAGTCAATTCTACCTTATATATGAATACATACATAACATAAATATAGTTTGTGCATATATGGGAAAGGTGTGTATACTCACCTGTGTTTTACTTTGTATTCTCAAAATATAGAATATTTAAATTTCATCACTCAGAAATTTTTAATTTTTATCACCTCAAACGCAAACACCAACAAGTCCCTAATGAATAAATAATCAATTCATTGCCTCTACTTTTAAAAGTTCTGTTAAGCCTCATTTGCCTAAAATTAATGTTTTTTGAAACTGTAAAAGAAAAAAAAAAAACACTTTTCCTACTCCTTTTTGTCTTTTGATTTTCTGTGTTTGGGTTTTGGATTTTTTTTCTTGGTTTGTTTGTTTGTTTGTTTGTTTGTTTGTTTGTTTTTGAGGCAGCTTCTCCCTCTAGCCAAGGCTGGCTTGGAACTACAGTTCTATCTATGTCTGCACCACTAATGCCCACCCTCACTAAGGGCTATTATTTTATGTTCATAAAGCTTAAAAGACTATGGGCTCTTCTTTCAAAGTTTTCTCAGACCAGCCTTGCTGAGCATCCGCTCTGGGCGCATCTACGCAGTCAGTAAGCAAACGCGCAGTTCAGCTCTAGTTTGGTTTCACCTCTGTCCCTTTCTTACTTGGAGCTGGTAGCATGCTCGAGGCCTATGTGGAAAAGGCTCAGTTCCCAGCCCATGGCACAATTGAGAGATGGTGGAACTCTTAAGAAGTGGGGCCTAGTGAGAGGGTCTTGGGCCACTGCAAACACTCTCAAAGGGGACTATGGGATGCTTCCTCTCTCTTTGGTTGCTGGTCATGAAGTAAATGAATTCCCTCCTCCCATCTGCTTTCTATCATAATGTAATGTTTCTCCTCTCCGTAGGCCCCAGAGTGGAAGGGCCAACCAACCATGGCCTGAAATCTCCAAAACTGCAGGCTAAAGCAAACCTTTCCTCTTTTTAAGTTGATTCTCTCAGGTGTTTCGTTACAGTAATAGAAAGCTGTCTACCTAATAGCCTGTGTTCTCAGTCTTCATTTCTTGTCATCTCTATATGTAAATGCAGTGTCTCTTGGCCACCCAATCTTTTACACATCATTGCTTTTCTAAGACTACCTGAGTGGACCAATTGCATTGGCTCTAAGTTTTCAGTTTTTTTCTTTCCCTTAGTGAAAATGGTTGGTCTGTCTTCATTCATAGCAACTCATTCCAAACGTCCAGCACTTCTTCATCTCCTCTCTGAGCAAAGTGCTGTAGGGGTTCCTCTCCTCCAAGGTTTCAGGCTTCCTGAAGCCAGCGGTGTGTGCCCAGTGCCTTCCCTCCATCCTCACACTAAGAATTCTGATGCTTCCACGGTGCGATCGCTATCTTCCAAATTGCTTTCCCTGCTGCAGCTGCCACCGCTCCTCAGCCGTGGTCAGTGTCAGGTCGAAGAGACCTGTCCCCTTGCTGGCATCCCTATCTCCCACATTAAAAAGTTGTCATCGTCACAGTTCACTTGTCAGCAACAGGATGTGCGAGTCAGACATCTCCTTCTCCTCTTCCGTCTTGGCAGCCCACAAGAATTAGTGTCTAATGACACAGAGGCAAAAGTTAATGGAAATTTAATTGAAAAAAACGACCATTCCAGGAGGAACTGAACCTAGTGGCCTTGACAGGAGCTAGGTATTTCATCCACTAGGCTGTGGAGTTTAGTTTAGCATACTTGGATATAGATAGGTATCACTTTGGTAAACAGATAATTCCCACATTTTCCCAGTATTACTTTGGTCAACAAAATGAAGAAAGGAGTGGATTCCAATTTAAATGTCAGGGCTATCTACTGTCAGGATTCTGAACAGGGGAGTTTTAATGAAAATAGGATTTAATTTCCTGTAAATGTTTGAGTTCTTCAACCCTAATATATATAAGTGATGAATATTTATACCATAAGAGGCATCTTACCTTTGGATCAGCATTTACTCATACACAGAAGAACTGTGGAGAATTTTTTAGGGGTCATGAGTCACATTTTGGATTTTTTTTTCTAGAGAAAATAACCTTATCTAAAATATTTTTGCCCCTTCCTTCTTTCAGATTTTTCTGAGCAAAGTTAGGTCATGAAAAAAGCTCATGTATACTCCTCTGCAGAGTCCACATAATAGAAACTGCAGGGATGTGTTTTTATTCCAGAAATAAATTAAGCTTAAGGAATGTTTTATGTCCAGGCTAATCTAGAGTTCACCAATCTGTAATACTTAAGCACAAAGGATTTTCTGAACAATGTAGGAACATTCTAGAACATGGAGAGATTGGAAGCAGTATCTATTCTCCACCCTTTATATGCTTTCTGCATCTTAGATCGTTTTGCTAATTTACGTCTTGTTGAAAACACAATAAAAGATTCACAGAAAGAAATCATGCATTGAAAACACCACAAGTGTTAAAACCTAAGCAAATGATGATAAAATAGTATGCCTACCCCTTTTCTCACACTTAGGCAAGCGTATGTTAAAAGGTTTTTTTTAAAAAAAAAAAAAAGAAAAAGAAAGAAAGAAACAACGCACTACAGATTTTACTTTCAAAATGTTAACAAATAGAAAGCCTCAGAATAATCTCTTGACTTTAAAATAAGGACTTATTCCACAATCATTAATGAAGAGCCTGGCACTGAGCATCTTCTGAGACCTGAGCTACTGGCTGCTAATAGCAGGAAACCACCATGATTAGGAAGACACTGAAAAATAAACAGGACTGGAGAGATGGCTTAGCAGTTAAGGCACTTGCCTGCAAAGCCAAAAGACCCAGCTTTGATTCCCCAGAGCCCATGTAAGCCAGATGCATGCACAAGGTGGCCCATGCATCTTGGAGTATATTTGCAGTGGCTAGAAGCCCTGGCATACCCATTCTCTCCCCCACCTCTCCTTGCAAATAAATAAATAAACTTTTTAAAAATTTTTTAAATTTTTATTTATTTATTTAAAGCGACAGAGAGAGAAAGAGGCAGAGAGAGAGAATGGGCACACCAGGGCCTCCAGCCACTGCAAACTAACTCCAGATGCATGCGCCACCTTATGCATCTGGTTTACATGGGTACTGGAGAATCAGCCTCGAACCAGGGTCCTTAGGCTTCACAAGCAAGTGCTTAACTGCTAAGCCATCTCTCCAGCCCCAATAAATAAACTTAATAAAAGACTATTTGCACCCTTCCTATGGAGCTGACAGTTTTCTACTTGAGCATAACATATATGACATATGTGTGAGACATTGGTTTATGCATACTCCTTCCGTGATAAACCTTGAGGATGTGGGTTGTTTCCTATTCATATGTGTCCTACCTGAAGCACTCAGCGTTAACCTTTGGCCTTCACAATCATCAATAAATATGCATTGAATTAATTAATTAATATTTCTGTCCACTGAGCATAGTTTGCCTGAAGGCAAAGGCCAGACAAGGAGGAAGAGCACCGGGTAATCAATATTTCCGTTTTGATGCACACAATCTCAGTCACGTGCTACAGTGAAGTGCTGCGTGTTTATCTGCACATAAATAAATGTACAAAGACAATAAACATGGAAGTTACAAAAACGCTATTCACTCTGGAGCCCTTGATGACTGATTTCCCTTTTATTTATGACAGTGTAAGATTCAGTTTCTTACGCCTTGAATGTAACACATTAAAGTACAGTAGATTCTCAACCTGAAAAAATAAAACAAATGTACGAGTTCGCCTCTGTCCTCCTTTCCCACCACTAGCTTGGTGGCTTTGAGAAAGTCAGTATCCATTCTGTGCAAAGAGGCCCTCATCAATAAAACTACACCTTAGGAATCGTCTGGCTGAAAAACCTTGTCTTTGCTCTCAGACAACACAATACCGATATAGCAGTGAAGGGGGAGACAAGGTGCTAAATGGTCCGACTGTGGGCACAGCACATAGGGTAAGAGCACCCGCCAGCAAGGAAGAAGAATAGAAAACAACAGAAAGATGTATGTGAAGAGCAAAGGGTTGGTTATGTCGACGGTCAGACCCAGGAACACATCCACTCATCCAAGAACAAGACTCTCCAACATTGGCTGTAGCATGAATAGGCATTAGTCAGGGTCTAATAAAACCCAAGTAGCCATATCAGGTAACTGGGTAGACAAGATTTAACATGGGAATCTTGCTGCAAAGGTCTGAGAAGAGCTTAAAAAAAAAAAGTAGCAGAGCATGGTGGTACATGCCTTTAATCCCAGAACTTGGGTGGCAGAGGTAGGAGGATCACCATGAGTTCAAGGCCACCCTGAGACTACATAGTGACTTCCAAGTCAGCCTGGGCTAGAGTGAGACCCTACCTCGTAAAAACCAATAATAATAATAATAATAATAATAAGTAAGTGAAGTCATGAATATGCTAACTAACTTGCTTTAGCATTGCACAATGTACATATATACCCAAACATCAGGTTTATGGCATAAATATATATAACAGAGAAGGTGGGTGGCCCAGGAAAGGGGTAGAAGGGTGCTCACAACAGCCACAGTGGCTCTATGCGTGACATTCAGGTAGGAAGAATACCTCAGCCTGTCCCTTTCTCCTATCTCTCATGATCTCATTGGCCAAATCTAGCTATCAAACACTCTGCTGGGTCAGCGCTGTGCAATATAAAATAGAGCAAGCATGATGAGAAACGGATCTGAGAACAGACAGGTAACAACCCGACGGTACAAGGGCTAGATTCAGAGATGATTTTCCCGGAGTGGGATTCTGCCCTTGAGTTCTGGGAAGTGCCTTATACCATCTGCTGCCTGTCACACCTTATGAGAAAGCATTGACGCTTTGGGGTCATTTGGATAAATCTCCCCACAGACAGTCTGGTACAATGAGGGTTTATGACCTAAATGTGAAGTGCTCCCCGTTGGCTCACGCATGTGAGCACGTGGCCCAGCTGGTAGCCCTATTGTGGGAGATTGTAGAAGCTTTAAGAAATAAGGACTGGCTGGTAGAAGGAGGTCACTGGAGTTGGGATTATAGTCTGGCTAAGGTTCTAGTCTCTCTCTCTCTCTCTCTCTCTCCTTCCCAAAGTACACTGCCAAAATGTGACCTACAGGCTGGCTCCCACACCAAGGCCAGAGTCCCAACCAGTCTCTCTCTGCCATGAAATTGTGACCCTAAACAAATCTAGCTTCCGGAGTTTCTTCTTGTCAGGTATTTAGCTGCCAAGACAAAAACGAGGAACGAATACCAGAGGGGTGATAGAAAGACTGTGTTCTATAATACGCAACTGTGCCCTCCAGGATTCTTCCTCAGTGACCTTCAACACGTGCTATACCTGTTCATAACTCATGCCTTCCTCGAGCAGTCCAGCCCCAGATTCGAACACCAGTCCAGTTGTCCAAAAGCTCATTGGTTTCACTGGCTTAAAACAGCTTAGCATTCTGTTTCATATTACTGACTTCGCGGTGACAATGAACACAGATTCCAAGAGCGGGTGGATTCTTCCAAAACAAGCCATGAAGTCCATGGGGCATTTTCCTACTAATGAGCCCTTTATGCAACAAGGTTTCCTTTCCTTTCTCTTTTCTCGTATTTCACAATGGCAGTCATTGAATTACAGCTGGCATCAGTGAAATACACAGCAAGATGCAGCCACAGGCATGTTTAGCTGTGACAGATGCAGCCCTAGCCATTCAGGGGAGAGAAATGGAGAGGGAAAGACAACGAGGGACACACAAGGTGGGGACTGAGGAAGCAGAGGAGGAGAGGGAGGACATCTTCCCCCGAAGTGTGTAATGCTACTTAACCTTCTTACTCAGCAAGCACATGGCCCTGCTGGAGAGAGCACGAGGGGAGACGCGTGAATCTCCTGCCCTGGATCAATGTCCACTTTGGTTATCTCTGTTCAAAGATATGGCATTGTAAAATTAAATAGTGCTTATGCAGTCTTAACCACATACACATTTGTATACCATCCATTGTGTGCTGTGTAAACTAAGTTTGTTACATGACATGGCAGATTAAAACTTTTGACAGGATAATTTTTTTAAGTATAGATGTTCACCTTCCATGGGGCTATTAGAACTGGCATCGTGCCAGTGCATTTACACCAGGACTGAAGATTTGACTGAGAGGTTGGCAGGCGGGCTGGTGAAATGAGAAAGGAGAGAAAGGAAAGAGTGGGAAGGGAGGGGCTAAAATGACTATAGCTGGAAGGCTTGAAGAGATCCAGCCTCACAGGCTATCCCTGGAATACCCAGGTACTCCTACAAGATTTACCATTGACTAAAGCACTTACAGTCACAGCCCCAACGTATCCTTGGAGAATGCAGTCCAAGAACCCCAGTGGACATCTGAAACTGAGCCTGGGCCCTACAATAACAATTTTTACAAAATTGGCATTCCAAGAGTACAATGACAAATAATGGACCATTTATGACAACATACTACAATAAAGATACATGAGTGTGATTTTGCTCCCCAAATATCTTACAGTGGGCTGGGGAATGGTTAAACACGCTTGCTTGCAATGCTGCTGACATGAGTTAGATCCTATTCAGAACACAGAGCCAGAAGCAAGGTGGCACTTGTGTGTGTGCACGTGCACGTGTCTGATTTCAATGCACCTATAGTAACGAGGGGCAGAGCCAGGAGAACCAGAAGCCTATGGGGCCACCTAGGTTGGCATTCATTCACATTGGCAAGAGACCCAGACTCAAGTAGATGAAAGAAGAGCTCGGGTGCTTTCAGGTTGTCCTCTGGCCTTAACATGTGTGCTGTGGCATGCATGTATCCGTACACACACACACACGCACACACACTAAATAGCTAAATAAATTTTAACAATATATTTAAAAAATATCTTACTGTACTGCTTCCAGCTTTTACTTAAAGGGAACTCTTTAGGACATTGCCACTCGTCCACTCTGTAGTCATTATTAAGTAAAGTAAGGGTGATTTGAGCATTAACATCATTGTGTCAAAAGAGTGGGTCCTATAGCTGAGGCAGATGTTGAATGATGACTGGGCAGGCGGCTCACACAAAGTGGATACATTGAACAAGCAGATCATTCATGTGTCAGCAGGACCGAGTGGAATGCCTTGAGCCTTTTATCATATTTCTCAGAAGAACACATCGTTTAAAACTTACAAACTGAGGGCTGGAGAGATGGCTTAGTGTTTAAGGTATTTGCCAGCAAAGCCAAAGGATCCTGGTTCGATTCTCCAAGACCCATGTAAGCCAGATGCACAAGGGGGCACATGCATCTGGAGTTTGTTTGCAGTGGCTGGAGGCCCTGGCACACCCATTCTCTCTTTCTCTCTCTCAAATAAATACAATCTATTTTAAAAACTTACAAATTGAGCTGGAGAAGAGCTCAGTGATAGAGTGCTAATTCAGCATGCATGAGGTCATGGGTTCAATCCCCAGCACTGCCAAATAAATAAATAAACTCGGGGCTGGAGGGATGGCTTAGCTGTTAAGGTGTTTCCCTACAAAACCAAAGGATCCCGGGTTCTTTCCCCAGGACCCAAATAAGCCAGATGCACAAGATGGCGCATGTGTCTGGAATTCTTTTGCAGTGGCTGGATGCCCTGGAACACCCATTCTCTCTCTCTCTCCCCCCTTCCCTCACCCTCTCTCTGATTCTCTCTCACGCATGCAAATAAATAAATAAAAATATTTTTAAAAATATATAAATAAAAATCTGAGTTGTTTCTTTTGTTATTTTATTTACTTATTCATTTGAGAGAGAGATGGAGAGGCAGATAGAAAGAGAGAGAGAGAATGGACACACCAGGGCCTCCAGCCACTGCAAACAAACTCCAGACGCATGCGTCACCTTGTACATCTGGCTTACATGGGTCCTGGGGAATCGAACCTTGGTCCTTTGCTTTGTAGGCAAGTGCCTTAACTATTAAACCATCTCCCCAGGCCTGAGTTGTTTCTTTCTAGAATTTATTACTTACTGCTTTGTGACCACCATTAGTTGAAGGTAAATGAAATTATGGATAATAGGAGCTGCTCATCTTGTTTTTTCTGTGCATGGTACCTGTCTCTTTCCATCACGATAGGTGAGCATACAGCTGATCCAATTATTAAGTGATACATTCTCTAGGGATAATGGCCTTGACTTTGTAGATAATCCAAGAAGGTAGCCAAATTATTGATTGGAATAACTCCTGTTGGGGCTGTTCATCCCCAGATGGCCAAATTTCATGGTGTAGGGACAATGACAATAGTATGAATTTCACTTTGAGACTGACTCTCCTACCTAATCCAACTTATCAAGAGAAAAATTTTCCCAGCCTTAATTCAAGTTTTTAATAAATTAATTAATTAATCATGAGAGAGACAGAGAGAGAATAGGTGTTCCAGGGCCTGTAGCCACTGCAAATGAACTCCAGAAGCATGCATCACCTTGTGTATCTGGCTTAGGTGGGTTCTAGGGAGTTAAACCTAGACCTTTAGGCTTCAAGCGCCTTAACCTCTAAGCCATCTCTCCAGCCCTTAATTCAAGTTTTAAATGCTATATCTGATCTGCTTCACTTTCCTCATCTCAACAGAGTAATGTCCAAAATAAACAAACAAACAACTAAACCAGGAAAATCACTCGTGAAGTCCCACAGTTTGAAAGGCTGCCATCACTAACAAGCTTTAACCTCAACTCCACAAGCCCCTGCTGATTTCCACAACACCACTTTCCATAACACGCCAGGTCAATGCTGAGAAAGAGCTTAAACCACAAAGGACCAAACAGCAAACATGTTTGCCCAAAGCTAATGTAGCAAATTACATGCCAGATCTGAACTGCAAGAACCTCTGAGATGGGGCAGGACTACACAAACACACAGCATCCCACAGGCCGATATCTGAAAATTAAATTAAAGCTCAGCCCAGAGCCACTAGGGAATTTGCAGGACGAGCTGAATGACCAGGATTCTGGTCGCAGAAAGCCCAGGGGTCCCCTCGTCCTCTAGGGTTTCTCTAGCCTGCCTATACCCTGAGCTCATGGGAAGAGTGAGTGTGTACTCAGGCACTCAGCTCCATCCCTGAGTGCATGGGAAGACTGAGTGTGTACTCAGGCACGCAGCTCCATCCTGAGTGCATGGGAAGAGTGAGTGTGTACTCAGGTACTCAGCTCCATCCCTGAGTGCATAGGAAGACTGAGTGTGTGCTCCAGGCACTCAGCTCCATCCCTGAGTGCATGGGAAGAGTGAGTGTGTACTCAGGCACTCAGCTCCATCCCTGAGTGCATGGGAAGGGTGAGTGTGTACTCAGGTACTCAGCTCCATCCCTGAGTGCGTGGGAAGAGTGAGTGTGTGCTCAGGTACTCAGCTCCATCCCTGAGTGCATAGGAAGACTGAGTGTGTTCTCTGGTACTCAGCTCCATCCTGAGCACATGGGAAGAGTGAGTGTGTACTCAGGTACTCAGCTCCATCCCTGAGCGCATAGGAAGAGTGAGTGTGTGCTCAGGTACTCAGCTCCATCCTGAGTGCATGGGAAGAGTGAGTGTGTGCTCAGGTACTCAGCTCCATCCAAGTGCATGGGAAGAGTGAGTGTGTGCTCAGGTACTCAGCTCCATCCCTAAGTACATGGGAAGAGTGAGTGTGTACTCCAGGTACTCAGCTCCATCCTGAGTGCATGGGAAGAGTGAATGAGTGTGCTCAGGCACTCAGCTCCATCCCTGAGTGCATGGGAAGACTGAGTGTGTGCTCCAGGCACTCAGCTCCATCCCTGAGTGCATGGGAAGAGTGAGTGTGTACTCAGGCACTCAGCTCCATCCCTGAGTGCATGGGAAGAGTGAGTGTGTACTCAGGCACTCAGCTCCATCCCTGAGTGCATGGGAAGAGTGAGTGTGTACTCAGGCACTCAGCTCCATCCCTGAGTGCATGGGAAGAGTGAGTGTGTACTCTGGTACTCAGCTCAATCCCTGAGCACATGGGAAGAGTGAGTGTGTGCTCAGGTACTCAGCTCCATCCTGAGTGCATGGGAATAATGAGTATGTACTCAGGTACTCAGCTCCATCCTGAGCACATGAGAAGAGTGAGTGTGTACTCTGGTACTCAGCTCCATCCCTGAGCACATGGGAAGAGTGAGTGTGCTCAGGTACTCAGCTCCATCCTGAGCGCATGGGAAGAGTGAGTGTGTACTCAGGTACTCAGCTCCATCCTGAGCACATGGGAAGAGTGAGTGTGTGCTCAGGTACTCAGCTCCATCCCTGAGCGCATGGGAATAGTGAGTGTGTGCTCAGGTACTCAGCTCCATCCCTGAGTGCATGGGAAGAGTGAGTGTGTGCTCAGGTACTCAGCTCCATCCCTGAGTGCATGGGAATAGTGAGTGTGTGCTCAGGTACTCAGCTCCATCCCTGAGCGCATGGGAAGAGTGAGTGTGTACTCAGGTACTCAGCTCCATCCTGAATGCATGGGAAGAGTGAGTGTGTACTCAAATTCTCAGCTCTATCCCTGAGCACATGGGAAGAGTGAGTGTGTGCTCCAGGTACTCAGCTCCATCCCTGAGCACATGGGAAGAGTGAGTGTGTGCTCAGGTACTCAGCTCCACCCGAGCACATGGAAAGAGTAAGTGTGTACTCAGGTACTCAGTTCCATCCCTGAGCACATGGGAAGAGTGAGTGTACTCAGGTACTCAGCTCCATCCCGAGTGCATGGGAAGAGTGAGTGTGTACTCAGGTACTCAGCTCCATCCCTGAGCGCATGGGAAGAGTGAGTGTGTACTCAGGTACTCAGCTCCATCCTGAGCGCATGGGAAGAGTGAGTGTGTGCTCAGGTACTCAGCTCCATCCCTGAGCGCATGGGAAGAGTGAGTGTGTACTCAGGTACTCAGCTCTATCCTGAGTGCATGGGAAGAGTGAGTGTGTGCTCAGGTACTCAGCTCTATCCTGAGTGCATGGGAAGAGTGAGTGTGTGCTCAGGTACTCAGCTCCATCCCTGAGTGCATGGGAAGAGTGAGTGTGTGCTCAGGTACTCAGCTCCATCCTGAGTGCATGGGAAGAGTGAGTATGTGCTCGGGTACTCATCTCTATCCCTGAGCACATGGGAAGAGTGTGTACTCAGGTACTCAGTTCCATCCTGAGCACATGGGAAGAGTGAGTGTGTACTCAGGTACTCAGTTCCATCCTGAGCACGTGGGAAGAGTGAGTGTGTGCTCAGGCACTCAGCTCCAGTACACAGAGTGCACTGAGATGTGAGAAGTCCTATGTACCTGAATTGGCCACTGTGGAATCACCTGCCACTATGATGGACTGTGTCCCTTCAAACCAGGAGCCAAAAGAAATCCTTCTTGCTTCCTATTGTTTCTTGTCAGTTACTTCGTCACAGTGACAAGTAAAGTAACCAAAATCCCTTTGCTTGCCTGCATCTATCACAGTGCAGTCTGTTACCACTAAATGGGCAAACAGGTAGGGGCTGAAGCCAAGTTCTCTCTGTGCCTTGTGCAGAACTGGAAGAAGCCATGTCCTTTCTCTGAATCTCTCTCTCTCTCTTTCCATCAGTGTGTGTGGGGGGTATGGCGTGTATGTTTAGGCACACATGCTGTACCATACAAGTGGAGGTTAGAGGATAACCTCAGGTTATTGATCCTCACCATCCACTTGGTTTGAGACAGGATCTCTCTGTTGTTTTGCAGGTGAGACTCTTGTGAATGGTAGACTAGCTGGCCTACAGGCTTTGGGACTCTCCTCATTCCACCTGCCATTGCTGTCAGCACCTTGGGATTACAGATGCCCACACTACTGTATCTAGCTTTACGTGGGGGCCGTGGAGCTGATCTCTGGTTGTCAGCTTGTGCAGCCAGTGCCTTTAATCACTGAGCTGTCTGCCCAGCCCAAGCAGTAATTTCTTCACACATGGGCGCTTTCCACCCTTTTGCCCAGATGGTTCATCCGCTCAGAGCAGGAGCTACTTGCTCGTGTCGTCACAGGAACCATATAGGAGCCTGATTCCTAGCTGACGGTGCAACAGCTATCAGAGTTCATTCCACGGTGCAGAAAGCCAGATGAGAGAAATGCCTGCAAACAGCTGCTGTGGGAGGAGCGGTAGTCTCGATGAGCATTTGTGGTTAGATGGTGGGAACAAGCAGACGGATTGGATTGTGGCCACCTTTGCTCATGGCTACATTACCTAGCCTTCGACCAGATTCTCCATTTCCTGCTCCTTCTCTTATGGCTGCATCCCCAAGAAACATTGCAGATGAAACCAAAGAAGTGCATTTAGAGAAAATAAGTGCACTATGGAAACTGGCCATGGAAGCCTTGGAGTTGATGGACGGCATCTGGCTTTGTTTTGCTCGCACACTCGGCCAGACCCCAGACAGCAGGGACGGTTACGTTTTGAGCAGTTGTGGTGTGTGTGTGGGGGTATTTTTTATAGTCAGTTTATGCTGTTAGTTCTGAATCACTTTCACCTCTGACTTTCTTCACACTTAGGTTTCAAGCTGCTTTTCAAAAACATGCATCCAATCTGTCTATCAGTAGGGAGATGAGTTACTATTGATGATTGATCACATGCTTTCATGGACCCCATGGCTCCAAATGTCACCTTGAAACATGCAAATAGACCATTCTCCAGCGCCCGAGAAGAGCAACAGGAAGCTGGCTGCCAAGAGAAGGCTCTGTGAGCAAATCCAGATTCACGCGCAGAAGGACAGCAATGAGAAAATCTCAGGGCACAGCAAGCAGGCACTCAAACCCACATTTGGAACTGTCGACCAGCCATTTTTTTAAATCCTCATAGATTCTGAACATGTCTCAGCAGTGGAGTGTGAGAAGGGAATGGAAGAGACCAAAGAAGGGTCTTCAGTGCTCCCTGACATTAGCAATTACCAGGAAATTATCACCCAGGATTGTGCCTCTTGACAAAGAGTCATTTTCATCATTTGTATTCTTGGCTGTGTTTTCCTATTTTTTTCCCACAATAAATATGTACTTTCTAACAAGCAAGAAGAAGGGGGAGATCCTCTTTGTTTTCTAAATGTATTTGCTTCCTAAGCTCTGGTAGTGAATGTGTGGACAGTGGGTTTGAAGCGGGAGAAAAATGACGTAGTACCTGACTTTCATAAAACAAGAATTGAGATTTCAGGGAGTGAATGGAGTTCTCGGTAGAATCTGCCTTCTGAGTGGTGAGAGGAAAAATCTGGATAATGAATGGCCAAACAGCAAGTATTTATTACCTATACTTAACTGGGTGTGTGCATGTGGGTGCAGTGTATATGTATGCACCCCACATACATATACATATGTCTTCTATCACTCTTCCACTTTATTTCCTTGAGACAGAGTCTCTCACTAAGAACCTGGAGATGCAGGGTTTGGTGAGAAATTAGCCTCAGAGATGCTTCTGTCTTGCCCCACCCGCAGGAATGGGGTTACATGCCTATATGGCCAGGCCCAGCTTTTCATGTGGGGGTTGGGGATGAAACTCACAAACTCACATCCTCGTGTTGGTGTGGCGGGCTCTCTTATCTGCTGAGCCATCTCCCTAGTCCTGCATTGAACTTCTGATCAATAAGCTTTTCCCTCTGCTTCTCACATATAGATACCAATATATACACCAATCAATACCTTTGCAAGTTGTGTGAGCAACCGAATTTGATATCATAGTACTGTTTTCACATATCAAAACGGTTTATTCCCCTTTCTTTCTTTTCTTTCTTTCTTTCTTTCTTTTTTCTTTCTTTCTTTTTCTTTCTTTCTTTCTTTCTTTTGTTCTTTCTTTCTTTCCTTCTTTCTTTCTTTCTTTTCTCTCTCTCTCTTTCTTTCTTTCTTTTCCCTCTCTTTCTTTCTTTTGTTCTTTCTTTCCTTCCTTCTTTCTTTCTTTCTTTCTTTTCTCTTCTCTTTCTTTCTTTCTTTCTTTCTTTCTTTCTTTTCCTCTCTCTCTTTCTTTCTTTCTTTTGTTCTTTCTTTCCTTCCTTCTTTCTTTCTTTTTTCTTTCTTTCTTTCTTTTCTCTCTTTCTTTCTTCTTTCTCTCTTTCTTTCTTTCTTTCTTTCTTTCTTTCTTTCTTTCTTTCTTTCTTTCTTTCTTTCTTCCTATACTGAGGCCAGGATCTCAGGTCCTCGCATGCTTAGTATGTGTTTTATGGGTGAGCTGTGGCCCCAGACCAGCCTTGAACTCACTCGGTAGCGTAGGCAAGCCTTGAACTTGTGATCCTCGTATCTCAACTTCCCAACTAGCTGGACACATACACTCTGCTACCAGGCCTGATTTTATTGGCCTCTTTGTTTCCAAGGTTCTTCACAGAGGCAAATAAACTCTGACAAGACAGATAAAGCAATTTTCTTTCTTTTTTAAAAGGCTTTATTTATTTTATTTATTTAAGAGAGAGAAAGAGGAGGAGGGAGAGAGAGAGAGAATGGGCATGCCAGGGGCCTTTAGCTGCTGCAAACGAATTCCAGATGCATGTGCCACCTTGTGCACCTGGCTTGTGTGGGTCCTGGGGAATTAAACCTGGGTCCTTTGGCTTTGCAGGCAAAAGCTTCAACCACTAAGCCATCTCTCCAGCCCTAAAGTAAGTTTCTTTGTCAGATTTACATAATGGAATTATCTAAGTTTGGATGAATCTTTATCTTTTTATTTTTGAAATAGGGTCTCATGTATCCCAGACTGGCCTTGCATTCACTATATAGCCAAAGTTGCCCTTAAACTCCTGATCTTCTTGCCTTCACCTCCCAAGTGCTGGGTGTAATAAGCCACCATGCCTTGCATTGGGATTCATGTTTAATGTTAATTATTCTCCCAAACATTCTGTCAATGAAGTAAAGGTCTGAGCTGTATAGGCAAAAAAAAAAAAAAAAAAAAAAAAAAAAAAAAAAAAAGAGAGAGAGACAAATATAAAACATGACTTTTTGGAATCAGCCCATCAAGTCTTTACTTGTGCTTTAGATAAATTAGATTGGATAAAACAAAATTCTGGCCAAACTTTACACCATGTGCCAAGGAATTAGAACTTGTCAAGGAGCTAGGAACTTGAACTTCATGTCCATATGGTATTGAGGAGGAACTATTGCAGCTATCAAATGAGCAGTTTTGTTAATATAACTCAAGTTAAGATGCAGCCAGAAAAGCAAAATTATCTGCAATATAAGAAGTGTCAAATAGAGCCTGCAGGGTATTTTTTTCCCTTTCTTTAATATCTTCCAAGTACATCTGAACTTTCCTGCTTAGACTCGATTCATTTTCCCTGTGAGTTAGGTTTGGAAACACAACTCAGCTTGTGGAACTCCTCAGAGTTTTGCACAGTGACACAGTCAGGCACTCTTGGGGCCCTGATCACCCACTTCTCTTCCAGCCAAGGTAACTCAGCACATAGCAACACCTGACTCCATCCATGCAGGAGGAAAGTGTCATCAAAGCCAGTGCGAATCTGGGAGAGAAAGATTCCCAACTGGCCTCAAAGACAACTGAGACTTGACAAATGGCCCCACATCATGAAGTTCATCTTTTCTCTTAGTACAAGTGGCATCATTAGCAACTTATGGGCAATGTCAGCTTTTCAGTCAAAGACTCAGCAGTCCATACATTCAACCACATCCTTTCTAAGTAAGAGAGAGGTGAGAAGGAGAAAGAAGCTGTGTGGAGGCAAAGGAGGAAAACTGAACCCCAGACTAGAACACGGAGAGATGCAAAAAGTCCTGTGAAATTCTAAGTTAAACAGAAGCTGCCCTGTGTGTGGGTACCTCACATTCATCTTCACAACAGCTCCATCAGAAGGGTGGTAAAAGTCCCATTTTAATGAGAAAATCAAGGGTGAAAAGGAGGTCATTTGCCCAAGATCTTACAATTTAAAAAACATCAAGCTGATTTTTCAAATTCAGTGTCCTCCTGCTCTTGTAACCTCTATAAGTATCTATCCAAATATTAACTGAGGGAAGTCAATGACTTTGGACAGAAAACAATGAGAATCCAATGACATTTAGGGAATAGCGTATTCCTAGGTTATGGCCCCATAAGCTGGTCATCGCTGCCACGTTACTCATGGGGACAATGTTCTTAACGTAGAGAAGAATCAGGGCAAGCCCTCACATCCTTTCTTCTTAAACAGTCTCCTTCTAGCTTCCTTTACTTTTCCTTTGCTCATCCCACTGACATATTGGCCAACAAGCTCTCTCTTGGCCTTTGTCAGCACAAGACCAACCTCATCTCCACGAAGGTCAGCGAATCCAGCCAGCTCTCCCGTTCCCAGGTCTTCCCAAGACCAGCAGAATTTATACTCAACCATGCAACTGCTGCCTTCATCAGGAGGTAGGCGTCATCCTTCCCCTCCAGTCTGCCTCACTATGCCGGGTTCTGACTTCTTGAATCCTAAAAAAGCAACTAGGCAGGAAGGTGTAACCATCATTGCCAGTTTAACTGGATTTAGAATCACCCGAGAGACCCATACCCAGGGATGTCTGTGAGAGCATTTCCAGAGAAAGAAAGACCCACCCTGGATATCACTGGCACTTCCTGGACTGAATAGTTCTTCAAAAGGAAGGAGAAAGCACTAGAAGCTCTCTGCTTCCTGAGCACAGATGTGATGTAATCAACAGCCTCGTGCTCCTGCTGCCATGGGAGATAGATGGTATCCCCTCGAACCATAAATTAAAATAAACCCTTCCTTCCTCAGGTTGCTTTGGCCAGATATTTCTCACAGAAAGAAGAAAATTAACTAATATAGAAGGGCCCGAGACCTGGCTCTCCAGAAGCTCATAGCAGCCAGATCGCACTTGTCCTGGCAGGAGCTTAGTGTCCTGGGGCTTGCTCCCCATCCATCCTGAGTCCTATCCTCAACATGACCACAGCAGATCTTCTCATCTTGTCTTAAGACCCCAGTGCTGGCTACATACCCATCTCCTTCTTCACCAAGTAGCTGGAGATGTTCTAGCATGGTCTTCGCCTTTAAGAAGACTTACCTGCACCCAGCATCAGTAAATCCTTCCTCCTACCTCTTCCCTATCCTAAGACTTAGTCCCCCTCGGAACTCTTCCCCAAACTTAGTCTCGGTGTTTCCTTTCTCCTCTGAGACCCTGACGCACTCCTTACTTGGATCTTTCTTTTGGCTTTCAAGGTCCGTTGAATCCTCTTTTAATATTCTCAATTGCACAAACAACAGTCTAGCTTATCTCCTTTTATGCACATATCCTATATGCGCACCCGCACTGGGTGTCCTCCAGGCTCTGCCCTTTCCCATCTGCTAGTCTCACTTTCTAATGACTCCCTTGGAGAGAATTCACCCCCTTATGAAACAAAATGGATATTATCAGAATCTTGCCACTAAACCCCGTTCAGGTGCCACAGGCCTCATGGTCATTTTCCTGTCCCTTGTCGGTCTAACTGACAATGTTTTTCTCGAGGCCACCTCAAATTTCAAGGAAGCCTTATCCCCAAAGCACAGGTTGACACTTGCCTCTTCCTTCTCTGAGTTTCTGCAGCACTTCTGTCTGTACAGACAAGTTCATGCCTGCGTATATTCTCGTCTCGTGATGTCTGTGAGCGTGCACAACCTCTGTTTCTCTAAGCATGTGGGAACCTCCTGAGGATGACAACCAAGGCTCCCAAATCTGCGTTTCTCTAGAACTATGCTGGGTAGTCTGAGGTGCCTTCTCACAATCTGCTGTCTGCTTGCATTCTAAGAGTTAAAGCGTAATTCATGGTTTTAGTTCCAAACACTCACAGTAAACTAAGATCACAGTTCTAAACGGAACAAATTCTTGAGCCAAAAAGGAGCAAAATCTCAATCCTTAAAGGACGGTTTCATGTACTTAAGAATCTTCTTTCACAGGACATGGAGTTCAATGACAGTGCCGATGGCCCCCAACTTCACAAGGTTGTCTCATCTCATTATTTGAGACCTTGGAAGAGCCTGGCTGGATCCAGATTTCAGCCCTCATTTTGCTAAGTGGAAAGTCACACGTGGCCCGGCAAAGCTGACCCAGTGAAAGCCAGTATGTTCAGCTTCCTTTCAAATCAGCAGTCATAATTGCCACCAGCATTTAACATGGCATCAGTCACACCTGTGTTCTGCAGCCAAGAACACTGGCCAGCTCGGCACCTTCTGAAACCTGGGTGGCTGGAATCCAAGGCAAGCAAGATGGAACAGATGCGTTGCAGCAGTGAGAACCCAGCAGCTGTCACTGTAATCCAGGGAGCTCTCCCGCAACCCAAAGTGCAGGGCGTAGCCTGCAATGGGCTGGATTTAAAGTCAATTCAGCCTTCCACCCTGTGAAGTCAGGGCTCCAGGAATTGCTAATGATAAGAACTTCCTCTCTTGTCTTTGGCTGGTCTGAAATGTGTTAGATCTTGGGATTAGTGAGCTAGGCTCCAATTTAGAAATGAGGTGTGGTAGTCCACACCATAACTTCACCCTTACAGATACCGTCACCATGGAGATGACAACAAAAAGCCAACAAGCTAATCCTGGCACTCAGAAGACTGAGCCAGGAGGATTTCTGTGAGTTCAAAGCCTGCCTGGCTACATAGCAAGACCTTATCTCCTTCTTTCCCTCAAGGCCAACAACCCACAGTCCTAGACTGTCATCAAAGGAGAAGGTTAGCATTCTGGATAGCCTGCGAAGTTCTCAGGACAGTCTCTGTCCCTGTCACCAGAAGCCACCAGAAGGGAATCGAAGGTAAGGCAGAGATGCCATGGATTCAAAAGCAGGTAGCAGATCTAGAGAAAGGAGGAAGAAAACATTTAGTCTTCAGAAACATTGGAACTGGCACTGCCAATCTTGATATCTCCCACATGTTGGTATGGAAAGCTCCTGTAGCCATTTTCCTGTAAGGCTGGCATGCCTTGTAGAATCTTCCTTACATACCACACTTTGGCCCGGGGCATTCTTAGTCCTGAGAACTCAGAATTTTCAATGTATTTATTCATTCAACAAATATCCATCAAGTTCCTACTATGTACAAAAGTAGCAGAACTCTCCACTGCTCAGGAGCTGGGAGCTTACAATGTAGTGAAAGAAAGAAGCAATGGACAGACAAATAAGCACAGACAAGGGCTATGTGAGGGTGCTATAATTTGGATCTTGAGTGTCCCCCAAAAGGCCATATGTGGAAGGCTTGGTCCCTAGCCCGTAGTGCTATTTAGGGATGGTGGAATCTTTAGAAACTGGGTCCTAATGGGAAAGGTAGGTCATTGGTGGCACACTTTTGAAAGGAATGCTGGGATTTTAGCTCCTCCTTGTCTATCTTTCCCGCTCAACTGCCAGGAGGTGAACACCTTTCTCTGCCACATACTCCAGCCATGAGGTAGCCCTTTGTCACAAGCCCCAAGGCAATAAACCAAGTGACCATGGACTGAAGCCTCCTGAATAAACCTTTCTTCCCTCTAAGTTTATTGTCTTGGGTCATTTATCGTAATAACAGAAAGCTTACTAACACATGGTGGGTGGAGAAAATGAGGCAAAATTAAGAAGGGCTGGGGGAATTACCTGAGGGTATATGGGGTGAATGTGGGTTGCAAAAGGGGTTCAGGGGAAGGATCAACAGAAGAGGTAACATTGCACAGACACTCAAAGCAGAGAGATCCAAAGAGAAGCCTGTAGAATTGTGGGACAGTTTTTCAGGCAAAGGAATGGGAAAGTTTGAAGACCTTGAGAGAGGTTGACACATTTCCAGATCCGCCAAAGTGGGTAACAGATAACGTGCACGTGGGGGAGAGAGAAAGCAGAGGCACTCACACCACAGAGGTGGTGGAAACCACATCACCTGTGACCTTAAGAGCTTTAGCTTGGACTCAGCACATGAAACAGGGTTCAGGCAGCTGTTATTTCAACAGGACCACATAGATAGATAGATAGATAGATAGATAGATAGATAGATAGATAGATAGATAGATGATAGATAGATAGATGATGATAGATAGAGATATATCTCCTGTAATAGAGTCCCCATCCATCCAGATAGAAAGGGTCAAAAAAGGAACTCTAAGTTATGTTAGAGATAGCCATTGTGGGAGCTGCCAGGGGAAACAAGACAGCTACTGCATGATCAAGATTAGAAGCTCACAGGAAGGTGAGGAGTGGAAGCCAGACCTCAAGAAGGGCATAGTTGTGTCTGGTTCCCATGAAGCATGGTAAGGCTGGGGTGACAGCGTGGGGGAAGTTATGAAGGGAACTAACTGATGAGACAGGAAGGAAGACCACTGGCAAGGAGAAGCAGGGGCTCCCAGGAGCAATAGTCCTACCGGAAGTCTGTAGGAAAGCCAACCGGAAAGAGAAAGATCCAGCTCTCTCCTCTAGCGCCCCCTCCTGGCTGAGCCCGACAGGAAGCCTGCTGACAAAGGAGCACAGGGCTTGTCCGTGGGCCAGTTCCAGCAACATGGAAAATGGAGTGCACAGGAGGAGCTTGGAGCTGAGAGATAATAACTTAATCACTCACACGCCCTGAATGAGACAAGAAATCCCCAACACAGTTGGAACCTGGGAGTGACAAAGGCTGACTCACTCTGACAGCTGTGGGCAGGGCAATGGTGGGGGTGGTAAGAGGTGGATGGTTCTAGATATAGCAATCCGATTGATCATTGGAATGTGGGTTGTGTGAGAGAGAGAGGACTCAAGGGCGACTCCCACTCTTTGGCTTGAGTAAGTGAAGGGACATGAATTGACGGGGGAGGAGCAGCTTATTAGAACACAGATGCGGACGCGTGAAAAGGCTCTGCTGCTGGAGCAGAAGCAATCTTGAATTATAATTTGATTCTCTTATCCAGTGCCTTCCTGGCTCCCAGAACCCTGACCCCTGCCTTGAGGAGTAGGCTCCCAGCTCAGAGCAGCGCCTCCCACCAGAGGCCTTCTTTATTATCTCCCCGTCTCTATGACCTCTGTGGCTCCCAGTTTGTAGGCTGAGTCACCCCGTGTAATCTCTTCCTCCCCCAAACTCTATGCAAGTAAGATAATCTCCTTGGTTCTTCAAATTTCCTCTCCCATCCTGTCCTCTCCTTCCCACCCCATTTCTTCACGTGCTCTCTCGCTCTTTCTCTGTCTCTCTTTCCATCCCAGACCCCACCGTGTCACCTGTGACATGGTGCTATAACTCTCCTTAATAATGTCACTAATTCAAAAAGATCATTTTGTCTCATCCCTTCTCATCCAATTAGCCTCCTCTCCCACTGCTCTCTCTTTCAAAAAAAAATCTATCACTTACGGGCTAGATAGATAGATGCTCTGGAGCTCTAATTGTAACGTGCAACAATCCACATGAACATGTGGGGAGCCAGTTGGATACCCAAGGGTCTCCGTTAAGGACGATGCCCCCACCATTACAGATACACGATGGGATGAGCTCACCAGCATTATATCAGCACAGCTCAGCATGCACAATGGCTAAGAATGAGATCTGGAATCGGAATGGTGTGGATTCAAATCCCAGTTGAACCCACAGCACCGGATTCGCCCAGGCAGATGCTCCCACTCTCAGCCTGATCCCCTCACGTGTGACGTGGGCTTGACAAGCACGCTCACTAGGCTGATCCCGTGTGGAGGAGTAAATGCAGTCACCAAGCACACACCAGTGCCTGGCATGGCTTCTAAACATGCAATCTTCTGTTGTTCTCGTAGTATTGGTAGTCAATATAACCCAAGCCTAGAAACACAGAGCCCGGGCACATTAGACTCCAAAGCAAAGAAAACTGAATTGTACTGAAATGGTCATATATTCATTGCACAAGGTGCAGTCTTATAGGAAAGATGTTTATAAACCACGTCTCTGAGCCAGTGTAGCACTCCTTTCATGATGTTGCATAGCTATTTCCTCCAAATTGAAAGTCTTCCTCATGGAGGGAGAATGGGGGCTCATAAGACTCAAGAAGCTAACCAGATCTATCATTCCGGAAGCCCAGAATGTCACAAGACCCACAAGGCCCCTCCCGAAGGTCACAAAGCAGCAGGCATCTACTGGGGAGAGGAGGCAATTCAAAGGAGCTGCCTGCAAGCTGTGCAGGAAGCTCCAGGGATAAGTCTTCCACGGATCATCACTCCTGCTAGGATGGGCTTTTCAGAGATGCAGTCGCCTTTGAGTTACCTGCCCTCCTGTAAGTAACCCATCACCCACGTTCCTGTACTTATAGCCAATAAACTCGTTAGCTAGATTTGGGTGGAATCCTTTCTGCAGTCTGTTGTTGGTGCCCTGTCTGGGGTGATGGATATGTGTTCATATCTCTCCAGCGGAAGGCACACAACATGTGAACACATACACGTAAAGACTCAAGGTTTCCACCGGGCTAACTCTGCAAGCCTGTACCTGTAGCAAGCATCGCTGTACTTCTCTTACTGTAACAGCTGGGTTTGTCTTCTTCAACAAGCAAATTGAGACCAAGGGAAAGTGAGAGGGAAGCTGGATTGTATTTTGCAGTATATTGAGTATATAGGGGCTCAGGCGGAAGAACTGCTTGTTTGCACTAATTGGTCAGGAACTAAGGTGAGACTCCAGACAATCAGCACTGTTACAAAAAGAAAAGACAGGACTGGAGAGATGGCTTAGTAGTGAAGGTGCCTGCTTGCAAAGCCTGATGGCCTGTGTTCAATTCCTCAGTACCACTAAAGCCAGATGTACAAAGTGGTGCATAATCTGGAATTTGTTTGCAGTGTTGGTACATACTGGAGCGCCCATTCTGTCTCTCCCTTTCTCTCTCTTTCTCTCCTTCTCTCTCAAATAAATAAATAAATATTTTTTAAAAAGAAAAAAGAAGCCGGGTGTGGTGGCGCACGCCTTTAATCCCAGCACTCGGGAGGCAGAGGTAGGGGGATTGCTGTGAGTTCGAGGCCACCCTGAGACTACAAAGTTAATTCCAGGTCAGCCTGGGTCAGAGTGGTGAGACCCTACCTCGAAAAACCAAAAAAAAAAAAAAAAAAAAAAAAAAGAAAAAAAAAAGAAAAGACAGATTCACAAATCCTTTCAAATACCCAGACCAAGGGTTGGAGAGGGGATTGCTTAGTGGTTAAGGTGTTTGCCTGCAAAGCCTAAGGACCCCAGTTCGAATCTCCAGGACCCACATAAGCCAGATGCACAAGGGAGGGGGGCACATGTGTCTGGAGTTCATTTGCAGTGGCTGGAGGCCCTGGCGCACCCATTCTCTCTCTCTCTTTTCTCTGTCTTCCCTCTCTGCCTTTTCTCTCTCTCAAATAAATAAATAAAATATATTTAAAGGAATGCCCAAACCAGGGCCTGGAGAGATGGCTCAGCAGTTAAGGTGCTTGCCTATGAAGCCTAAGGACCCAGGTTTGATCCCCCAGTCGTCAGGTAAGCCAGATGCACTAGGTGACGCATGAGTCTGAAGTTCGCTTGCAGTGGCTGGAGATCCTGCCATGCCCATTCTCTCTATATCTGCCGTTCCCCCCTCTCTCTCAACTAAATAAACAAAAACTAAAATAAATGCCCAAACTGTTTTCAGGGTTAGCCTGAGGTAACAACAGAATCCTTGCCTCGGGAGGAACTATTGGGCCTGGGGTTGCCTGGCCTGTGTGTGACAGCCACAGATGAGTCACAGATGAACAGTGCATGGTGATGGCTCTGTGCCCTAAGCACTAGGCACCCGTCATTCCAAGCCGGCCTGGGAAGCCAGCCCCAGGCTCCACTCGTGGCTCACCTCTCATTAAGCATTTTCACATGGGGCAGGCCTTTCCTTCCAAGAGCTCAACTCTGGGGTTATATAAGGTTCTCCTGTATTCCTGGCTCACCAGAATGGAGGCCAGCTGCCTGTACAGGGCACTCCCTTCCTAGGGGTTAGGTCAGTTCAGGAAACCAAACCACATGTCAACAGAGTCCAGAAATTGCAGCCAGGGAGTGAAAGGGACTGAACTGAACCCGCTCCAGGCTTGGTGTCCTCAAGGACAGCGAGAGTTCTGCCTTCTGACCCAGGCTGTGAAATCGAAGCTCTCTGCAGGTCACCACGAAGGGCTTGGAACGAAATCTCTCCCCGGTCACCTTGTTGGAGATCAAGTCAGTTACATTTCTCTGCTTCCAGCTGCCTTTTCCCACACAAGATTCTGATGTTTTCACAATATCGAATACCTCACCGTCCAAAGACTGTTCCAAACATGTGTTCCTGGATGCTAAGAGGGAAGCTTCTCAAACAGCAATTCTCACCCTTGGCTGCACATTTCAGTCTCCAGGGGAGATTGTGAAGTGCCAACTGGGGGTTCCACCCCAGGCAGGCTGTGTGGGCATCTCTGGGAATGGGCTCAGGCTTTGGAATTATTAAGTTCTTCAAATGTTTTGACCACTCTCCTGCAGTTTAGAATTCACCACCACCCTCAGTAGACCACCAGTTCCCTGTAGGATGTGAAAGCCAGCACTATGCTTAAGATTGCTTCTCTAAGCATGCAGCGTACATACATACATGGTGGGCTTTACCAAGTCCCTCCCTCCAGCCTTCTCCCTTCCTTTCCTGACAACTCTGAACAAAACAGACCACATCACTGCTCCTCTTGGTCCCACCTCAGTGTAAGTGAAGCTGGGTCCCACCTAACATAGTTCCATTAAAACCAGAACCACCACGTGACCCCTAAGATAATCTGTAACAGCCAAGAATGTTCAAAAACTGGTGAAAGACTTCAAGTGACAGAAAAGGCCCTGTTTTGTAAAACTGATAGGCAAAGACAGGGAATGCCTTCCCCTGAGGGAACCCGCTGTCAGTCAAAATGTCCTGTTTGCTGTGATTAAAATCCCAACACCTGAATCCACCTTGTATGCCACATCCTTAGAAAAGCAATCTTACAGCTCAGCAATGGCGTTCAGCTCTTTGGATGGTCATGGGTCCACCGCAACCCCTTCCCGGAATGGATGAATGGTCACTGCTTCATTTACATCTTTCCAGAAATGGGCAGATAGTTTCTGCCAAGAGGTCTTTGTGTGGCCAGACGTCACACTGCTGCTGAAGGCTGGTTTGCAATACCCTAGCAGAGGTGACCTTGTTACTGTACTCGTCAGAATATGATACCAAGGGCAGCGGACGTAACTCACGTGCTCTGCCTAGCATGCACGAGGCCCTAGGTTCCACCCCAGTACAGAAAAAAAAAAAAAAAGAGAGAGAGAGAGAGATCAGAAACTATGAGGATGTGCTTGAGAGCTAGCAAAATTCCTGTTCTTCTCTGCGCCTCAGTTTCCCACCATAGAAATGGTGAATTTGAACATCCGGACCCTACTCCAGTGAAGATGAGTAGCTGGGATTAACGGGTCTTCATTTTTAGCGTCTGACTGTGCATTCCCAATTCCCTAGCCCTTCCTTACCATCCCCTCCCCCTCTTTTTTATTCATTCCTGAAAGCTTCTATTATCAATCTCTGCATGAGGTAAATTTTCAAATCAGCAGTCAGAGTTTTTAAGCGGCATGACTCCTATTACAGGCTAGAGGAAGCAGGTGACCAATGCCAATGCAATCTCAGAGCTGCACTCTGCCGCTGGCTGCCTTCTTCCGTGCTCGTGGCACGCCTGAAGAATGGGTTTTAACAAAGCCCTTCCTGAGAACGGGCCTACCCTTCACAGAGGCCCCAAGGGAACGAGGAAGGGGAAAGGAGGAGCTAAAGAAAGGAGACGCAGGTGAGCCGGGTTGGCAAGCGTTTTCCTTGGGCATTTTAGCGCATCTCCCCACAGGCCCCGCTGGGAGACATCTGGGCTGAGATTGTCTGGCTAGCTCTCCATCATTCTTGCCCCCTTTTCCTCAATCTTGGCAGTACCCCTTGGGGGTCCTGCCACTCACTGCTCAGGCCATCCCCACACAGAAGTCCCCCACTGCATGGTCCAGCAGCTCCGAAGACTTTCTGTTCTCAGCGGAGGCACCAGCCCACCCTCCTTCACTCCAATCCCCTGACTGGTCACGTTACACAGACGTGTGGACCAAGCACTTGTTTTCACCGTGCCTTCATTCCACACACTACCTTTTGTATGACATCTGTAGGTACGGAGGGGACTTCTATCTGGTTGGGACAAGTTCCACGCACAGCAAATCCACACCTCTGCATGTCTAAAGCCTCTTTTGTCCTTTGGGTCCATTTGAGGGACTTCATCTCCCATGACACCCTCTGCTGCTAGTTCCCACACCCTGAGACCACTCCTGGGTTGTGTCATATGGATGCACAAAGTGCTTAACAAGCCCTGCAAGAAGATAGGTTCAGCCGGGCGTGGTGGCGCACGCCTTTAATCCCAGCACTCGGGAGGCAGATGTAGGAGGATCGCCGAGAGTTCGAGGCCACCCTGAGACTACATAGTTAATTCCAGGTCAGCCTGGACCAGAGTGAGACCCTACCTCGAAAAACCAAAAAAAAAAAAAAAAAAAAAAAAAAAAAAAAAGAAGATAGGTTCATATCCAACACAAATGGAGACTCCATGGATCCTGTTATCAAGTTCCTCCAGCTACCCCAGGACTATATGCAGGAAGAGGTTCCCTTTTCCTGTCCCCCTCCAGCCCAGCACACAGCATCTTTGCTTTGCAGAATTACTCCCTACAAGTTGAATCTTCTTCATGTGTAGCCACAACCTCTCAGCACACAGGCCTTCCGCTCACCTCATCCCTAGCCTTTCTCTGAGCAACAGCTGACCTTGGGCCACTCCTCCCTCCAGGCCACCATCGTCTTTCAGGGCTCTGCCTCCCTCTGCTCATCTGAGGTGGAGAGCTGCACCTGCATCAAGCCAGTTCTGGCCAGTGTGCTGTGACAAGAAAGAGAGGGACACCCTACCAGAGAGGGAACTTCAGCTCAGTACAGTGGACCCCACTGGACCCCACTTGGTCTCCCCTTGGAAGGGGGAGCAGAGAGCCACTCAGAGCCAGCGGCAGCAGCCAAAGCTGCTGGGACAACAGCGAGAAAGCCAGGAGGCATCAGAAGTGGAGGCAGCACAGCAAGGGGGCAAGGGGGCAAGGAAGCAAAATGCCCTGAGGGTCAGAGGTGGCAATGGCAAAGACAGAAGGAGCAGGAAAGAGACTCAGCAGGTAGTGAAAGGAAAGGAAACACTGTTTCCCACCAGGCTCGGTGACTCCACTGTGGACGCCATGCTGTTCCGCTCCCTGTATCTGCAGGCAGTAAATTCCCATTGTCTCAGATCCCTGCACCCTGCAGACTAGGGATGCTCAATGCGCCCTCCCACGTCTCTCCACATGCCTCTGCTCTGCTCCTTGTCCTTTGGAAGATCAGTCTCAATCAAGCCTTGTCCCCACATTCACAACAACTGCCCCAGTCAAGTCAACAAGGAATTGAGTTCCTGGCCCAACCCTCCATAGTATGCCTCTGACTTCCACCTACTGCCCATAATTCCTCACATATCGTCACATAGACACTGCAGAAGAGACAGATGCCCAAGCAGAAGAGTGTCAACTGCTCCTCCGGGATGGCAAACACATGAGAGAAAACACTGCAGACTGGGTGAGCAGCTTCCTGGGAGCATGGGAAGATTGTCAAGGAAGAAACTTGTGCAAGAACAAAGTTGGGATGCTCACCCTCCACAGCAGTGCAGTGGAGAGGCGGGACCCTGTCGAGTCCTGGGTTCAGCTAAAATGGAAAAATGGGTGTGTTTGGAAGTCCTCAACTTAAGTACAAATTACAAATGTCTAGGAAGAGTTTTCTGGTTCCACCATAGTCATTCTCCACACATACATACACACACACACACACACACACACACACACACACACACACAAAACAAAACAAAACAGAGGAGCTAATTCGGGAAACTCAGCAGAAAATAAATCAATGAAAACATGGAACATGGAAACCCCAGCAAGCAGCCAAGGTGACCCTTCAGTTCAGCATGGTTGAAGCCGCAGGATTAATCCTGGCCTTTTGCCTCCTGTCAGAACATGGCTGGTGTACTGACAGGACTTTCCTGTGTCTGAGGCCATTCTGTCTGTTCTAGCTCAATTCATATCCAATATCTAAAATATAGGCTTTGATTTCATCATGTGACACTTGCATGTATAATAATCTCAATTTAGTCTGAGCTTCAGAAGCCTACTGAGGAAGTTTTGGGTGACAGGACCCCAAGGTGAATAGCTTTCTCCTTGACTAAATGTGGGCATTATCCTTGGGCCTGTAGGGAAAATCTAGGTCATTATACTTTACTACAGAAATGGCAAAAGGCTCCGGCTTTTCCTTAGCTCTGCCCCCGTAAGAGGTCCTTTTACTTCCTTCTGAGAAGACCCTTCCTAGAGAATTCAGATTTCTGGGAAGATGAATCTTTTCCAGATATCTTGAGCCCAGACACCTGACGTCAAGGCTAACTGGTGAGAGCAGCTGCCCAGCCTGAGGGCTCATGTAAAAATTCCCAGCCTGAGTCTTGGAGCAGGAGGGCTTCTTAAACCACTTCTGAACCTCCCATTGCCTCCCTGAGCAAGACCTTTGCTTTGCTTCCTTCTCCCATGTTCGGGGCACAAGCCCCTCTTCTCTTCTTACTCTTTTTTAAAAATTTTTATTTATTTATTTCTTTGACAGAGAGAGAGAGAGAGAGAGAAAGGAAGAGAATGGACATGCCAGGGCCTCCAGCCACTGCAAACAAACTCCAGATGCGTGCACCCCCTGTACATCTGGCTAACGTGGGTCCTGGGGAATTGAACCTGAGTCCTTTGACTTTGAAGGCAAACACCTTAGCCGCTAAGCCATCCCTCCAGCCCCTCTTCTTACTCTTAAGGCACCAAGATATTTTAAAATCTTCCTGAACCTTAGCCTCTGACCTGTGGATTTAATTCTTCCAATTCCTAAAATAAGAATCTGGAGAAACCCAAACATTACGTATTGCATTGGTGTGTTGTCAAGGAACCCCAAATCCCTATCACTGGCCTATGACAGTTCTCTGACCTCTGTCTTCTACATTACACCATCCCCTGCTTTCCCTGCTTGTCGTCATCAGCTGCAGAGGTCTAGTGGGTTGTTTCCACTCTCTGAAGGCCTGCCCCTTCACAGCAGATCCACATCTGATCTGACCAAGCAAACAACTGAGATGTATTCCCACCACCATGGCCCTGTGGACCCGACGTTCACAGCTGCTCCTACCTCTTCCACCCAAGAAATTACATGTGAATGCTAGGACTTCGAGACGACATTGCCGCAAGGCTCTCTGATGTTTTGGAATGTAAAATGTTCTCCACAGGCTCATGTGCTTACACACATGGTTTCCACCTAGTGGCACTGTTTTGGGAACTTGTGGAACATTTAGAAAGTGGGACCTATGGGCTGGAGAGATGGCTTAGTGGTTAAACGCTTGCCTGTGAAGCCTAAGGATCCCGGTTCGAGGCTCTATTCTCCAGGACCCACATAAGCTAGATGCATAAGGGGGCACATGCATCTGTAGTTCGTTTGCAGTGGCTAGAGGCCCTGGCATGCCCATTCTCTCTCTCTCTCTCTTCCTGCCTATTTCTGTATCTCTCTCTCTCTCAAATAAATAAATAAAAATAAAATATTTTAAAAAAGAAAGCAGGACCTAGCTGGAGGAAGTGGGGGGGGGGTCCCTGCGAGCAGGCTTTGAGGGTTATATAGCCCAGCTCTGGATCCAGCCAGAGGCCTCTGCTTCCAGAGCCGCCAAGATGTGAGCAAGCAGCCTTATAGTCCAGCCTCCATCCAACCAGCCATTTCAACCACCATGCCTTTCCTGCCAAGATGGGCTGGATTCTCTCAAATCATGAGCCAAACAATAAAATTGTTCTTCCCTTCAGTTGCTTATTGTCAGATATTTAGTAACAATAGCTAGAAAATTAACTAATATACTCACTCTGAAATATATTCTAATTTACCAACAATGTAAAATTTTCAAAGCTTAATACCTCCACTATTATAGCTAACAAATTCATTTCAGGGCCAGTATAAACACCATGGTTGACAACACTGGTTTCTTGGATATAATCCAGAATCAGTTAAATTTTGACATGTGACAACTGAACAACAAAAAAAAATGCTGTTGTTAACTAATTTATAGGAGGGGTAAGCACTTTTGGGAGAAACAAGAAAAGTTTCTCTTTCTCAGAGCATGCTTACCAGAATCCCACAATTTTTGGTGATAATAAAACATGTAAGATTACCCAACAATGGTTCATCACTAACTAGGCAAAGGAAATAAGATAGACCATCACAACTTCATCATTGTTGTGAATGACTATGTTTATTCTTTGAGGTTTTGTTTTTTGTTTTGAGGTAGGGTCTCGCTACAGCCCAGGCTGACCTGGAATTCACTTTGTAGTCTCAGGCTGGCCTTGAACTCATAGCGATCCTCCTACCTCTACCTCCCAAGTGCTGGGATTAAAGGTGTGCATGCTTGTAGTTTTGTATACTTTCTTTTCTTCTTTATTTTGGGGCAGGGTCTCACTCTAGCCCAGGCTGACCTAAAACTCACTCTATAGCCCCCAAATGGCTTCAAGCTCACAGAGATCCTACTACATCTGCCTCCCAAGTGCTGGGATTATGGGCGTGAGTCACCATCCCTGGCTTGTTTTGTATGTTTCCTAATTCCCTAAAACATAAACACCTATCATTTTCTTGATGTTCAAAAAAATCATATAAAATGTAATCTGAGACATTTTCAGAAGACATTGACTCACTAAGAGATTTATGCAAAAACATATCTATGGCAATGAAGAGAGAGGCCATTTTTTTAATATTTTATTTTTTATTTATTTGAGAGAGAGATACAGAAATAGGCAGGTAGAGAGAGAGAGAGAGAAAGAGAATGGGTGCGCCAGGGCCTCCAGCCACTACAAACGAATTCCAGATGCGTGCACCCCCTTGTACATCTGGCTTACGTGGGTCCTGGGAAATCGAGCCTCGAACCAGGGTCCTTAGGATTCACAGGCAAGCGCTTAACCACTAAGCCATTTCTCCAGCCCGAGAGAGGCCATTTTAAAAAGACTTCCCAAGGGGGGAAATAATCGCTGTCACTTTTTATTAATTAATATCATGGATATTATAACAAAACTCTCATATTCTCAATCAAATAATTAGCCCATCCCTCTTCCACAGTGCCTAAAGCCGAGACCTGGCCACTGGGATCTATCTGCATAAGTCATCCATCAGCCACACTGCTCCTAACCACTAAACCACAGAAAAATCCATTTGGCACTGAGAAGATACAGGTTTCTCCAGTTCTATACTTGAGCTATTTATCTTGACAGTCTGGGCAAATGTGGACTCAAAATAAGAGCCTACAATGCTGGCCTGAATGTACAGATGACCGCAGAGTAGTTTTTCCGTATCATGCACACATTTCTAGTTCTGGAAGGTGAGAGCCTTGAGAAAGGGTGACAGCCAGAGCAGAGGCATATTATCAACTGTACTGGTTTAATAAGCACCTAGGAGATACAGGATGTGGTAGTTCATGCCTTTTAGGCGTGAGGTTTTATCTCAGTATTCAGGAGGCTGAGGAAGGAGGACCGCTGTGAGTCTGAGGCCAGCTCAGGCTACAGAGTGAGTTCCAGGTTAGCCAGGAGGGCTAGAGTGAAACCTGCAACACACACACACACACACACACACACACACACACACACACCTAGAGCACTGGTCTTTGGGTATGTCTGTGAGGGCATTTCCAGAAAGGACAAAAGGGATAGGGAAGACACAGTGAATGAAGATGGCACCATCCCATGGGCAGAATGGGCTCAGATGGAATAAACAAGGACAAAGGGGAAAACCAGGCGAATATCAGCATTAATATCTCTGTAGCACAGGCTGATAGCTTGAGGAAGTAAGGGGGTTCTAGCTGCTTGCTCCCACTACCATGGTGCCTTCCCCACCAGGGTGGACTACAGTCCCTCAGACTGTGAGTCAGAAGTAATTCCTGCTCCCTTTAGCTGCTTCTGCCAAGTATTTGGTCACAGCAATGACAAAAGTCACCAACACTCATGGAGTGCCAGAAAAGAGGAGCCACTACTACAGGGGGGCCGAGAGCCACTTGCAAGAAAAAGAAAAAGTGTGCAAATAGAAGAGAAGGAGCTTGATGGACCTCTGGCATTCTCCCTCTTTGCCAAACTTGAGATGGTGATGAAAGTTTGCCCTTTCTATGCGTCAGGAGTGGGAGACTGTGACTCTCCAAAGTCAAAGGGCAAGGTGGGGACCCTTAGTGACCCAGAGTCTGCAATGCAAATGTGCCACAGGAGCTTGGGCAGGCAGTCCAAAGATTCCTGGGCTAAACATCCCTGGAGAAGCCTCACTGTCTCTCGCAGTCCTCGTCCTATCAAAAGATAAATGTCTCTTTCATGTAAGGATCAAACAGTGTCGGAGTCAGAAACACAGACAAAAACTTCAGTGCCATTGATCTTGCATGTTAGTGGGGCTCCTTTTAAAGACGATGGCCAAGGAATGCCTGAGAGGTTCCAAACCTGAAGGCTGCAACATGCTGTTGTGAGCTCACTTAGCAATCACATGCAGGCCCACAGGAACCAATTCATCCAGTCTCTCAGGCTGTATCTCCTTGACACTTCAATTACCAGGGAAACTCCAAAACTCCTCAGCCCAGTTCCTCTTCAGCCTCTGCTCACCTTCTACTTCTTTTTAAAAACAATATTTAATTAATTTATTTATTTGAGAGAGAGAGAGGCAGATAGAGAGAGAGAATGGGCGTGCCAGGGCCTCCAACCACAGCAAATGAATTCCAGACGCGTGTGTCACTTTGTGCCTCTGGCTTATATGGGGACTGGGGAATTGAACCTGGGTCCTTAGGCTTCACAGACAAGCGCCTTAACCGCTAAGCTATCTGCTTTCATAACTAAGGCTGTACGGGAAACTCATCATCAGAGGAATGAAAATTCATAAGAGTCCTGGACCCGAATTCAAGCCCAGCACTGTCCTGAGCCAAGTTACCCAGATCTCTTGAACTTCAGTGTCTGCGCCTGTAACATGGAAGTTGCTATAAGAAATCACCTGTGAATTGCTTGGAACCCGTAGATGCTGAGCTGAATGTTGTCATGACAACAACGATAAGTAAATAAGGACTGAGCCTACCTAATGTTTAACACGAGGAGTACATTTCCTCTCACTAAGATGCTTGTCATCTCTTGAAGGTGATTATTTAGCAGGCTAGCTATCTTTAGTTTTATGCAAAAATGTTCCACTCCAATTATATTGAAAGATCCTCAAGGGAAAATTAGTGCTTAATCTGATAACATCATCCTCCCAATATCAACAGAGAGCAACACCTGAATTTTGTACATCCGAAAAATAATTAGAGTTGATTAACATCACGATAATGCTAATGATAAAGGAAAATATTCTTTGGTCAACACTCAAACTAAGTTGTGTTTTCTGGTTAGTACCAAGGCAAAGATGGCAGCTAGGGGCTGGAGAGGTGGCTTAGCAGTTAAGCTCTTGCCAGTGAAGCCTAAGGACCCTGGTTCAAGGCTCGATTCCCCCAGGACCCACGTAAGCCAGATGCACAAGGTGGCGCATGCATCTGGAGTTTGTTTGCAGTGACTGGAGGCCCTGGCATGCCTATTCTCTCTCTACCTGCCTCTCTCTCTCTCTCTCTCTCTCTCTCTCTCTCTCTCCCTCGTCACTCTTAAATAAATAATTTTTTTAAAAAAAGATGGCAGCCAGGGATGCCACAGATGTCTCAGGCTCTGCTGTCTTCATACCTGTTTCCACTAAGGCAACTGGTCCTGGAGTGAGAACAGCAACTTTGTGTCTTTGTACACTACAGCCAGGGTGGATATGTGAATGATTGCAATGGTTTATATTCACTGTGAACTTGACAGGACCTGGAGACACCTAGGAAGTTAGCCTCTGGTCATGCCTGTGAGGGATTCATTCTCTTGATTAAGTGCATTGAAGTTACCATCGTAACTGTGGACTGTACCATTCCGTGGGCTGGGAACCTGGAATGCGATACAAAGAAGAGAGCTGCTGAGCACCAACATGCCTCGCTTTGCTTCCTCACTGTGAACTGAATGTAACCAGCTGCCTCAAGCTGCCTTCTCCACCACGATGGACTGTGACATTGAATCGTAAGCTGAAATAAATCCTTCCTGAAGTTGCTTCTGCAATGAGAAATACAACGGTCCACCTGGCTTCGCTGGCAAGAAAGTCAGGTGGGCTCTTTAAAAATGCTCTATCTGTGAAGACGCGGCTCAGTGGCACTGTCCCGACTCGAGCACAGTGCGGTAATACAAGTGGATACGTGCTTTTTGCTCACGTAGAAGTCAAGAGGGGGTTAGCTCACAGCTCCACGGCAGCAAGGACTCCCATGACTTGCATTTCCTTTTTCCACTACGTGTGGCTTTCTCCCCAAGTTTAGGTGTCAGTCGAGGATGGTGACAGATGGCAGGAAGGTAGAGCAGTCTGCACAGGTATTTGGGTAGCTACATGGGTGCACTTTGTCAAAGAATGCTCTTTCCATCTCAATATTCTCCTCCCTCTTTTAAATAGTAGAAATTCAGTTGTAATAGATCTTATTGCCACCTATAATAAAAACAATATGCCCCAGCTTACCTTGTAATGCAGCCACATGACTAGGTTCTGGGTAATAAGCCATGATGAATGTTTTCGGGATGTTCCTCCTCTTTAGAAGAAACACAGGCGCGAAGAGTGAGTGCTCTAGAAACATTTTGGAGAATAAATAACCTAAAGAAAAAAGCACAGCATAAGAGTAATAGGCCAACGAACCAGAAGGAAATGGAATATCTAAAAATCTCATGGGGGAATATAGCTTCCCAGAATACCAACTCTGAACTTGCTCTATCTGAGCAAGAATTTAGTAAAATTTAGTTACAGTTGAAGGCACTTTTTGGCAAAGCCTGATGACCCTGGTTCGATTCCCCAGTGCCCATGTGAAGCCAGATATACAATGTGGCACATGTGTCTGGAGTTTCCTTGGAGTGGTGGGAGGTCCTGGTCATGTCTATTCTCTCTCGCACACCCGTGCATGTGTGTGTGCGTGCATACTCTCTCTCCCTTTCTCTCTTTATATATATATTGAAGAGAGACACAGAGACTGAGAGGGAGAGGCAGAGAGAGAATGGGCACGCCACCAGCCTCTCAGCCACTGTGAACGAAGTCCAGATGTGTGTACCCCCTTGTGGGCAAGTGCGGCATTGAGCCCTTGTGTCAGTTTGCATCTGGCTAAACGTGGGACCTGGAGATTGGAACCGGCGTTCTTAGGCTTAGCGGGCAGGCACCTTAACCACTAAGCCATCTCTCCAGCCCAGGAAAAATATTTTTTAAAGTAAATTTTGTTTATTTCTTTGAGACAGGGTCTCTTTCTGTAGCCCAGGCTAACCTGGAATTCACTATGTACTCCAGACTAACTCCAAATTCACTCTAGTTCTTTTGCCTCAACCTGTCACATGCTGGAATTACAGGCATGAGCCATCATGCCTGGCACCTCCATCCTACTTTTTTTTTTTTAATTATTTATTTATTTATTTATTTATTTATTTATTTGAGAGAGAGAGAGAAGGGGGAAAGAGGCAGAAAGAAAGAGAGAATGGGCACACCAGGGCCTCCAGCCACTGCAAATGAACTCCAGACACATGTGCCCCCTATTGCATCTGGCTTACATAGGTCCTGGGGAATTGAACAGGGGTCCTTAGACTTTGTAGACAAACACCTTAACCACTAAGCCATTTCCCCAGCCCCTCCATCTTACTTCTTATATGCCCCTGGACTAGAGTTCGAAGCATGTCAGTCACCCTTACAACTCCATACCTAACCTGGGACCAACTTCAAGTATTTTCCAGGCTCACAGATATTTTCTTTATGATTTTATTGGAGCTACACTTATTACAATTATCTCAATTCTTATTCAATTACTGAATGAGCTTCCTGTGCCCCAAGGAGAAGATAAAATGGATTGTACATTGACATTAGGGGTAGATGGAGAACGGGAGCATTTATGAAGTCAGTGAGTTGGTAGCTTCTTTACATCTTCCTGCAGGGACCATCTGGACTCCATGGTCACGACAGAGCCTGTAACCCTGGAGTTGACTGCCAACACCTGGGTCCTTATCCCAACCATAATTCCTACATGTAGAACAAATTTGGACATGTCTTAATCTCTCCAGCCTCTCTCTTCAGTTAGATAAGAATAATACCAATTTTAACTGTGATAATCTCCCTTTATCCACGTTCAGTCCAAGACACATGATGTATGTCTGAAACTATGGCTTGTACCAAATACTCTATGTTTTCTTCCTATGCATATATGCAGACAGCATGGATATACTAGACACAGGGATGATATGTGTCCCTAGAAGGAGAGAGTAGGGCAACACAGGATTTCAGTGCATGCAATTTAGACTTTATGAATTGTTTATTCTGGAATTTTCCTGATATTTTTCTTTCTGGTATTTTCAAACCATGTTGACTGCTGGTAGCTGCAATTGGCAAACAGAATGGTGAGTGGGAGGGAACTACTTCAATGTTGATGAGATTCAACAATATTTTGAAGAAGTTTACAAGATTGAAGAGCCATGTACATATATTTTTAATTTTAATTAATTTATTTATTTAAGAGAAAAAGAAAGAGGCAGAGAGAGGGGTGAATGGACACACCAGGACCTCCAGCTACTGCAAACAAACTCCAGACACATAGGTTACCTTGTGCATCTGGCTTACATGGATCCTGGGAACTGAACCTGGGTCCTTTGGCTTTGTAGGCTGGCACCTTAACCTCTAAGTCAGCTCTCCAATCCATACATGTTTGTGTGTGTGTGTGTGTGTGTGTGTGTGTGTGTGATTGTAAGCAGTGGAGACTAACCAGTCCTACCTCAAGTATTTGTGTGTGTGCATGTGGTGGTTTGAATGTAAAATGCCCCACACAGGGGTATGTGTTTGAATACATAGTTTCCAGTTAGTGACATTCTTCTGGAAGGTTGTGGAATCTTTAAGAGATGGAGTCTTACTGGAGGAAGTATGTCACTAGGGGATGGATATAGTAGATGATTTATATCCCCCAGCAGGCATGGGACAGCACAGGATTTCAGTGCACTGCTCAGAGTGCATGCAGTTAGGTGTAACTGGTAGTGCTGGGCCTCAAGGTTTTATAGTCCAATCCCATGTGCTGTTTCCTCTCTCTGCTTGACTGTGACGATATGACACCAGCTTCCCACTCTGGCCCGCCATGCCTTTCCAATCAGGATGGACTCCACCCTCTGGAACTCTAAGCCAAATTAAACCCTTTTTCTTTCATCAGCTCCTTCCACTTGGGTATTTTGTCTCAGCAGTGAGGAATTAGCTGATGCAGTGCACAGTATCCATAATGTTTAGAAGAAAGCAAAGCAAACCGTGAAACAATGGCTGCCTTTGGAGGTACTTCTTTTTTTCCTTTACGTACTTTAGATTTGAGCTGTAGTTTATTTTGAAAATGAAGGGGGAAAATGTGTAATTTCACTGAGACGTTTTTGTTCCTTGATGGAATGGGAGAAGAGCGAAGAGAAGGGATTTGGCAGAGAGGATTCATTTGGTAATAATGTGTCCTCCAGACCTTCAGTCCTCAGTATGGTGACCCTCATGGCTCCTCCTTCAAATGGATGTTAGTGAGAACTTGCCCCTAGCAATGAAGAACAAAGATTTAGACAACAGAAATACGTTTACTCACTGAAAGAAACCCCTGAATATTCAATATCTAGGGTATTCCCAGCTTTAGAAACCAACACTAAATCCATATCCTCACGCCCAGAGACCCAAAGACCACTTTCTCTTCAAATAATACCCTTACCTTTCCTCTCCTCTCTACCAGACAGAAAGTTTGGGACATCTAGTTTCATAGCAGTTTCACTGGCTGCCATTTCTTTTCTTTTTCTTCTTCTTCTTTCTTTCTTTCTTTCTTTCTTTTTTTTTTTTTTTGCTAATGTTTTACCATCTGTTCTGTAAATATTCCAACACTTGGACCTAAAGCCCCAAAGAAAATCTGGAGGTGATACACTGAGCAGGTGTTAAGCCTGTGAATCCCGAATAATCAATAAATCTCTCACCCTCCTTTCTCCAAGAATTAAGGAGAAAATTATTTATCTCAGTGCAAAATAAATGATGCCCGCTCTACTCACTGGAGTGTTCACATGTTCACTGTGGCTGGCCTTGACTTCTCTCCATCTTGCCTCAGCAGCTCTGAATTCCCACAAATGAGCACAAGTAGAATCCCCACAGCGGCCCCAACGACTGCCACCTCCTCAATCCACACAACAGGCTGAGAGGAAACGATAGAGCAGCTCAATGGATCCATCGATCAGTCAGTGGATAAATAAATACATAGAGTTATCACATGACCCAGGAATTCTGCTTTGGAGTATGTGTCCAGAAGAGTTTAAAGCAGGGACTTGAAGAAACTCTTGCACCCCCGTGTTCAGGGCAGCACTTGAACTAACAGGCAGCGAAGTGGAAGTAATGCAATTAAGTGTCAGCCAGCGGATGAAGGGATGAACTAAATAGGAGGCATATTCATAATGATCCCAGCACTCGGGAGGCAGAGGTAGGAGGATCAGCGCTGTGAGTTAGAAGCTAGCCTCAGTGAGCTTTCAGGTCAGCCTGGGCGTGGTGGTGCACACCTTTAATCCCAGCACTCAGGAAGCAGAGGTAGGAGGATCGCCGTGAGTTTGGGCCACCCTGAGACTACATAGTGAATTCCAGGTCAGCCTGGGCTAGAGCGAGACCCTACCTTGAAAAATCAAAAAAACAAACGAGCAAAAAAGAATACTATACAGCCTGAAGAAGGCAGGAAGTTCTGTTTGTGTGTGCTCCGTGATAGTGATGGCTTTGAGAGGAGTGGGGTTGTTTGTTTGTTTGTTTGTTTGTTTGTTTGTTTGTTTATTTGTTTGTTTGTTTTTGGAGGTAGTGTTTCATTCTAGCCCAGGCTGACCTGGAATTCACTATGTAGTCTCAGGGTGGCTTTGAACTCACAGTGATCCTCCTACTTCCGCCTCCCAAGTTCCGGGGTTAAAGGCATGCACCACCACACCCGGCTTGGAGTGGGGTTTTTGTTGTTGTTTGATTGGCTGATTTGTTTGTTTGTTTGTTTGAGGTAGGGTCTTGCTCTAGCCCAGGCTGACCTGGAATTCGATATGTAGTCTCAGGGTGGCCTCGAACTCGACGCAATCCTAATACCTGGGCCTCCCAGGTGCTGGGATTAAAGGTGTGCACCACCACACCCAGCAGGACACTGTCTTACAGTCTCTCAAAGTGGACAGGAACTCACTATGTTATCCAGGCTGGCCTTGAACTTAAAATTCTCCTGCCTCAGCTTCGCCAGTGCTAGGGTTACAGGCATATGCCATCAAACTCAGCAAGAGACAGTAAATTCTGACGCAGGCTACAAAATGGATCTACTGCAAGGGCATAATGTTAAAGGAAATAAAAACAGTTAAAAAAATTACAGCATGATTCCCCTTGTATTGGGTGCCTGTGATTGGGAAATTCAGAAACAGTGGTTGCCAGGGCCTGCAGGGAGGTAGATTGGGCATTTTTGGTTTGTTTAATGAGCAAACTATTTTAGGTGTGCAAGATAGAGTTCCGAAGATCAATTGCAATCAATACTTCAATCAATACTACTGAGCTATATATTTTAAAGTGGTTAAGATAACAAATTTTCTATCTGATGTACTTAATCATGATTTTCAAAAGGAGGAAGGGATGCCAGGACCTACTATGTCCCAGAGCCAATTGCACCATATGCCCAGCTCAGCTGTGCTCCTAACGTCCAATCCAGCACACTGAACCATGTTACACCCAAATCCTGCCAGGGCAAATCCCTTCCAGGCATTGGGAAGCTTGCCATCTGTGAAACTCCACCACCTCTTGAGTAGAAACTAAATCTCAGCCCGAGGAGACCGCTCAGTGGGTAAAAAGCACTGGCCACACAAGCATGAGCGCCTGAGAAGCCGTGAGTTCAATTCCCCAGCACCCACGTAAACAGCCGCCCATGGCTCCTCAGCCTTTTGGGGAGCAGAGACCAGAGAATTCCTGGGGCTTACAGACTGCTCAGCCAGTCTGACTGAAAATGGCAGCTCCGGGTTCACTAAGAGACGGTCTCAAGGGAATAGGCAGATGAATAACGGATGTCCTCCTGTGGCCGCCACACGCATGCACATGGGTGCACACATCTGTAGACACATGTTCACATACCACACACATTCTATGCACATAACAAAGAGTACTCAATCTCAATCTCATTTGTGTTCTAGAAAAGGAGGTTTTGGTTGTAACAGGGCACCTACATAAGTAAACATGAAAAAAGTTCCCGACTGTAATAATGGTCTGGTTTTAACTGGTGAAAGTTACTTGAATGTGTTCACTTAGAAATAATTCATCGACGGGCTGGAGAGATGGCTTGGCAGTTAAGGCAATTGTCTACAAGGTCTAAGGGCCCAAGTACGATTTCCCAGCACACACAAGGTGGCACATGTGTCTGGAGTTTGTTTGCAGTGGCTGGAGGCCCTGGTGTGCCCATTCTCTCTATCTGCTTCTTTCCCCCACCTTCTCTGAAATAAAATATTTTTTAAAAAAGAAGTAATTCAGGCTGGAGAGATGGCTTAGTGGTTAAGTGCTTGCCTATGAAGCCTAAGGACCCTGGTTCAAGGCTCAATTCCCCAGTACCCACAAAAGCCAGATGCAAAAGGTAGCGCATGCATCTGGACTTCCTTTGCAGTGGCTGGAGGCCCTGCCATACCCATTCTCTCTCTCTCTGGCTTTGCCTCTTTTTCTCTCTGTCTGTCTGTTGCTCTCGAATAGATAAATAAAAATAAACAGAAAATTAAACTTTTAAAAAAGTAAGAAATAATTCATTGAACAGGGTATAGTGGTACACTCTTGTAATCTCAGCACTTGGGAAGCAGAGGTAGGACGACTGCTACAAGCTTAAGGCCAGCCTGATCTACATAGGGAGCTTCAGGCTAGCCAGGGCTACATAAAAAGAGCCAAAAGCAGAAGAAGAGTAGGAAGGAAGGAAGGAAGGAAGGAAGGAAGGAAGGAAGGAAGGAAGGAAGGGCACGTGTATGTACCCACCACATCTCCAAAGCTCAACTGCAGCTTCACCATGAGCATGACTAACATGATGCAGTAAAACTCATTGTCCATTTTGAGTGGTGGCCCAAGCCAAGGTAGTCTTGCAGTCAACAACGCTCTTGTGTGCTTTGCACTTAGTCTGTGCTGAGGGGCCATTCTCCAGTAACAACCAAAATCAGAACCAGAATTCCCCGGTCATGTAAATGCAAGACATCCACAGGGGCGAAATGGACCTTTCAAAAGCACCAGGTCACAGGGCATCATTTTGAGTTTCCAGCCAAAGAGGACATTGGAACTTGGGCCCTAAGCTGTAATGTAGTCTGGTTCCTGGAGGTGAGGGGCAGGGAGGTGTTCATGGCAGCTGATTCCACCAAGACAAAGACTCGTGTCTGGAGGGCCTGGGCAGCAGTAACCAGAGCAGAGTCCCTCCTCCTCTATCTGCAATTCCTTTCTACACAGGCCGAGAGGGAGGCAGGGGATGGAAGGATACAGGGGCAGGCCTGATGCCAGGGAGATGACTAAGGTCTGACGCAAGCACCATGAGTGTGTGGGACTCGTGAGACACAGAGGTCTGGAGATGACATGATCTAGACATGGCACAGAGAAACCTCCCAACCAGGCTCAGCCAGCAAAGCTGCCGACAGAGCCAGGGCGCTTCCACATGGTGCATGGACCAGAATGCCTTCGCTTCTGTGCTCCTCTCTGATCTCCCATTTGATAAATGGAACGGGAATCCCAGGGGCAAAGAAAGCTAGGGAAGGAGGGAGGAGGCCCCCTTTCTCCAGGCAGATTTACGGACCTTCTGGATGCAGCTTGCGTTTGTCACAGCAAAATGGTGAGGGTGGGTTAATAGAGTCAAATTACAGCTTCCTATAATGGGGAAAGTTAAACAGACAAGCTCTCCCACCCTGAGGAGAACGAAGCAGAGGTCAGTGCTAGTGGCTTTGGACATGAATGGACCTGCCCCTCCGTTCCCTTTCACATGTGGCTCTGCAACAGTAGCAGGCAGATGCAACACAAAGAGAGACACACCTGATTAACCATGAATGCGACAGCTGTCGCCTCCCCACCACAGCCACTGCTCCCCACACCCTTGCTCTCTCTGCTTCCGTTTTCCTCCTTTCTTTCAGCTAGCGTGAGGAAACTAAACCTACCATTAAGACCCAAGTTAGTGGGAGGGAGAGTGTCAGCAACCGGCTTTGTTTCTCTGCTCACAGTCTTGTAATAGGTACCTTGCGATGGGTCCTTTCATCTGTGGAAGAGTTGTTGGAAGCCAACTGCTTACGCTCCTCAATGCCAAGCCTGAGACCTGGACGGAGATCGGGCCGAGGGTGTGGTGAGATGGAGATGACATGACCACAGAAGAAGGCATACCTGAGACTTGTCTATTTCCTCCTCTGTTGGGGTCCCCCCCAAGGCCAGCTCAGGAGGGACAATAGGGTCTCTGCCGAATTGGGGTGAGCAGCGCAGAGTCATGGCACAGACTCCGGGAGTTGGGTGAAAGCGGAAGCGAGAATCCACAAACTCGTTTATTTAGCACAATGCACATAGGGTTTAAGGGGCTGTTAATCCTTGCATGGGGTGGTCCCCTTTTGGTGACCAATGACAGCCTGTCTCTGGACAGGACATCTCGTAGTAGGCTTCTCGCGAGCATGGGGCTGTAACTGTTGTCACATCAAGCCTGCGCAAAATGCCATTTTTACAGAAGCCACTTCCTGTTTTCTTCTGCCATGTAGTCTGGCTAGGACCAGGCCTGTACTGTGCCATACACTCCTCCCCACCCCCCTTACCATCATCCCATCAGCTGGGGTTCCCTGCTGCTTAAAAACACGCACCCTTAAGACACATTGCAAATTCTGAGTTGATAAAGGAATTCAACGTAGCAAGGCCCTTCCATGGGAATGTGTTTATTTAAACCAGAACTTCTGAGCTGGCAAAACAAAGAAGAATGAGATAAATTGGATTTTCCCCTCTCTGACTGAGGTAGACAAATATTGAGGCCACATCCATTTCTAAGGCTTTGGGAAGCAGAAGGAGGATGGACTAGCGTGCTAAACTAAAAAGATTTCGTTTTATGACGTGGATGAAATGAGTGGGACAATGTGAGCTTTAGAAATCTGATGTTAAGAGGCCAGACCGTGAATCTTGACTTGTTTATTATTAGCGTTTTCATGTTTCTGTTTGGCTTGGGTTAGGTTGAGCTGGGTTTGGTTTGGGAGATGTTGTGGTCTGAGTGTATTTGAACACTTGGTCCCCGGCTGGTTGTGCTGTTTGAAAAGGTTATGGAACCTCAAGGAGGTGGAGCCTTGCTAGAGGAAGTGGGTCACTGGGGGCGGGCCTGGAGGGTTGATAGCCCAGATCCCTTCCTACTTGTCCTCTGCTTCCTGGATGAAATGTGCCAAACTGTCCCGCCAAACCTCCCAACCATGTAACTTCTCCTTGTATATATTGTGTATGTATTGTATATCTATATAGGTATGTATGTGTATATGTGTGTGTGTATATATCATCAAAGATAAGATGATAAAAATGATCAGAAATCACCCTGAAAATCCAAAGCATAATAGCATAATAGTGGTAACTGAGTAGCAGCTCAGTCACGCGATAATCCAACAACTGTTCCTTATTTCCTCATCAGACGAAAGCAGACGGGATAACTGACGCTATCATGTGCAGTCCCGTGGTTTGTCGTGAAGGCCCAGACCACCGAGCACTTCTGACTTCCAGGGAAAACTCATGGAGAGGTTCCATTCAAGAGACTCAAGAAGAGTCAATGAAATACTAGGAAAGATTGTGTCAGGTAACAAAGAAGCCCCAAAGCCAGGCTTGTGTAGGGCCCTGGAATTTGTTCTAGAACACAGAGGCAGCTTCCCCTGGCAGTTAACTTTAGGCTTCTCTTCCATCCAGGTGATGACTAGCCATGCCTTCTCTCCAGGCAATCCAGGAATCCTGTCTCAGAGCCACATGAAAGACCCTGCTCACTCTGCCCTCGGTGCCATCTCCCCAGCTCTTCCCCAGCATCCAAATGGCTCTTTTTTCTCTACAGAGCTCACAGCTCCAGCCGAGCGAGCCTGTTTTCAATTCTTAACTTTTCACACATGGCAAATGAGTGGAGCTTTGAACGTTACCATCATCTGGCTGATGAGCAAGCTGTTTTCCATTTCTGGCAACAAATACTTCTGGCTTATCGTGATGGGAGGAAGAGGGATGAAAATATACTTTGGTTGGATTGTGTCGATAGCATTTGTCATCTTTGTAGCTAAAAAAAAAGGCTCAGAAAATTCTCTTTTGGTGTTTGCAGAAAATGGCAGAATTAACACCACTGTTGACATGCCAATAGAACTGCACTCCTGAGATGAAGTGGCTTAGTGTGATCTCTTTCATGACAAACACAATGTCACATCATCACAGTAAGGACTGAACCTAGAGCTGAGACTTTGTGTGTCTGATCCATCTGGTAGGTATGATGCTTCATCTTCAGTATGAACTTGACTAGACTTAGGATCACCTGGGAGACTGGTGAGGCACACCTCTGGGTTTGTCAGTGTGTGGACAGCATAGTCTGAGTGAAGAAGGCCTACCCAGAATGTGGGTGGCCCAGTTCCATGGCTGAGGGGCTGGATAAAAAAAAAGGGGGAAAGCAGAGCCGGGCGTGCTGGCACACGCCTTTAATCTCATCACTCGGGAGGCAGAGTAGGAGGATTGCTGTGAGTTTGAGGCCACCCTGAGACTACAGAGTGAATTCCAGGTCAGCCTGGACAGCCTGGGCTACAGAGTGAATTCCAGGTCAGCCTGGGCTACAGAGAGACCCTACCTCGAAAAACCAAAAAAAAAAGGGGGGGGGCAGAACACCAGCATTCTCTTCTCTCTGTTTTCTGTCTGACATGATGTGAGCTTCCCTCCTCTGCCACATACTCCAGCCACAATGTTTTGCCCTAAATTGTACTCTCAAGTGTTTCACTCACAACAATGAGAAAGTAACTAATACAAAAGGAGTAGTGCCTTTCAAAGGCTCACTTCAGGCCTGGGAAGGTGGCTCAGCGGTTAATGGCACTTACTTCCAAAGCCTGTCAGCCTGGGTTTGATTTCCCAGAACGCACATAGAGCCAGACACACAAAGTGGCAAATGTTCCTGGAGTTCATATGCAGAAGGTTCATTCCACATGTTGACCATGCCTCTCTCTCCACATTACTTAGGATTGCTGGATCAAATATCACCAAAAGAAAAAAAATCACCAACTGGGTGCATTAACATGAGACATGTATTTCCTTATAGCTCAAAAGGCTAACCGTCTAAGATCAAGGTGCTGTTAAGGGGAACCTCTTCTGAGATCTCTTTCCTTGGCTGGTGGGTAGGCAGCTTTTCCCTCAGTCTTGAAGTCACCTTCCTTCTGTGTGGACCTGAGCCCTGGTCTTCTCTTTCTATAGGCCCACCAGTCACACTTGGTTAGAGGCCACCCATGTGATTTCCTTTTAATTTACAATCACATGCTGAAATACTAGAGATCAGTGCTCCAACATATAACTTGTATGTGTTAGTGTGTGAGAACATAGGGGCAGACATTCCATGGAGCACATGTAGAGGTCAGAGGACAGCTTTCAGATCAGTCCTTGCCTTTCTACCTCATTTGAGGCATGGTTTATCTCTCTGGATTTTGCTCTGCTATTGTTATTCCTGTGCATTGCCCAGAGGCTTTTAGGAAATTCTTCTGTCTGCCTTCCATCTTGCTGTCCATGTGCTGGGATTTAAAAAGCCTACTATGGGGCTGGAGAGATGGCTTAGTGGTTAAACGCTTGCCTGTGAAGCCCGAGGATCCTGGTTCAAGGCTCGATTCCCCAGGACCCACGGAAGCCAGATGCACAAGATGGCACATACATCTGGAGTTCCTTTGCAGTGGCTGGAGGCCCTGGTACCCCCCATTCTCTCTCTCTCTCTCTTCTCTCTGCCTCCTTCTCTCTGTGTCTTTTGGTTGCTCTCAAATAACTAAATAAAATAAACAAAAAAATTTTAAAAAGCCTACTATGGCTTCTGGCTTTTGATGTGGGGTCTGGGAATGGAAGTCAGATACTCGGGCTTGAGTGGTGAGTACTCTACCCACTCACCCATCTCCACAGCCCCAATATATCATTTTTGAAGGGATATAACTTACCCCCACCACCCTCTGGGTGGCTCATTATTCAGCCCAATAAACTCAGATATATCTCAGGTCTAATAAACTAAGCTGATGGCCCATATCCACAAAGGAAGTGAGCAGAATGCCCAGATGATGTTCCTCTTGCCGTGATTCACCCAGAACAAAGCTGGGGGAAGTGGGAACGACGGTGATGTCATTAGAAAGCAGTGACTGTCTGGTCAGCCTTGTGGAGCCCAGTGGGCGTGAGAACCATGCGGTCATTCTCCAGAAGAATGAGAAAGGACAAACAAGATGTCTTAAAGTGCTTTATGACCGCATTCTCTCGCCCCATGGGCCATGAGTGTGCATCAAAGTCCTTCACAAAAAGGCTTTCCTCCTGATGCTTGAGACTAGCAGAAAGCAACAGGCTGAATCATCAGACTCACAGAACGTTATTCCTGTGATGCCTTGACCTGAGCAAAACCATGACTTCTTGCAGAGTAAAATGAAAGAAAAGTGATGGCAGATGACTAACAGGAGTCACGGGGACTGTCCTGTGCAGGAATTAAGGACAGCATAAGCTTTCTAACTAGTCAAGGCAAAGTCTGATGCTGAAATGGAGGTGGGCGAGCAAACACCCTCACAGGGAGAGTTGTGAATAAGAGGCTCCCCCACCCCAGAATCATGACTGTGTAATTTATTTCATAGTTCCACTAACGTGTAGGAGTGGGTTGGCTATGATGGTTCTAAATACCCTCTGACACATCACTTACAAAAGAACAGGGTGGCTTTATTCTAAATGAGCATTTCTTGTTAATCACCTTCCGTGCTGCCTCATTGTGACACTGTGACGCACTAGGGTTCTCTCTTGGTGTATTCATGGGTCATGTGCTGGCACGAAGTGACAGAAGGCTAACAGCTCATAAGTGCAGAGGTCCACCCAGAGGATGGAGGTCTACATGATGACATGGTCTATGCAGAAGCCATGGGTCTGCATAATGACACAGTCTATATACAGGATGAAAATCTACAGGAGGACAAGGTCCATTTAGAGGGCGTAGGACTGCCTGATGACAGTCAGGCATGTGGTAAGGGTTCAGCTGCATCTCCTCCTAAGTGATGTTAAAGTGCACTACACATGTCATCTGTTAAGATGTGGTCATGCTTGAACAGGGAAGGCTCTTAAGCCAATATGACTGGAAAATGCAGACAGAGCCAGGCAGAATGTCATGTGACAAGAAAGATGCATCTAGAATCCAAGGGTTGCCCATATACTACTTACCTTTCTCGTGGCTGTGTCAAAACATGTGACAAAAGAAGAACAGCTTGAGGGAGGAAGGGTTTGTCTCGGCGCACAGTTGGAAGGCATATGGTTCACCATGGTGGAGAAGGCATGGCCGGGGAACCATGAGGTAACAGGTCACGTTGAGTGCACGGTCAGGAAGCAGAGGGAGATCTCAGTTTTCCTCTTTTACTCAGTTTGGGAGCCCAGCCCATGGGGACAGTGCCGCCCATATTCAAGGTTGATATTCCCTCTCCTTTAGTTAATTTCTTCAGAAACACCCTCCCGGACATCTCCAAAAGTGTGTTTAATAATCTCCTAGCTCTTCCTTAACCCAAGTGTTGATTACTAATAACCTGACTATTATTTAATCCAATCAAATTGGCAATTAAAATTTACCATCATTGCCAGAAAACACCAAAAGCTAAAAGAGGAAATGGCATTCTCTCCTATAATACCTTCATTGGAGACCCCAAGGCTCCAGAAATAGAAGAAAATAAATGTTTGTGGTTTTCCCGTTTCAGTTTATCGTACTTTGTGAAGGCAGGAGTGAGAGTGGCTTTGCTCCACAGAGTCACCTGCTCTGTAGCTTCACTTTGATATTCTTCAAAGCCTTCCCCTCTCAGAGACTTATCCTTTTCCCAGTCTTTAAAAGTCATCTTTCATCTTCTTCCTCTCCTCACCTCACCATGTTGCTCAAAGGCTCCCAGGGCAGAGCTGGAGAGCGCCATCTTGTTTCTCCCAACAGTCTCAGCTTCTCACTGAGGTTTGTGACCTTGGAAAGGCTGCAGGCATCCATCTCTCACCTATGAGATGGGAAACTTGAAATGACATCATTTGAGACCAAAGCTTTGTAAGTGGAACTCCGCCTTCACAGTGCTGTAGACTCCAAGGTGAGGATGAAGGAAAAGAATGAGAACATCCTTCCTACCTCCTCCCCTTTGCCGCGCCTAAGACCTTGTTATAAAAACGCAGTGGGGGGCTGGAGAGATGGCTTAGCGGTTAAGGCACCTGCCCACTAAGCCTAAGAATGTCAGTTCCAATCTCCAGGTCCACGTTTAGCCAGATGCAAAGTGACGCAAGGGCGCAATGCCGCACTTGACCACAAGGGGGCGCACGCATCTGGATTTCGTTCACAGTGGCTGAGAGGCTGCTGGTGTGCCCATCTCTATCTGTCTTCCTCTCCCTCTCTGTCTCTCTCTGTCTCTCTCCAAAATAAAAATAAATATAAAAAAATTTTTTTAAACGCAGTGGGAACTATCTCGCAAACAAGCCATTGTACAAGCAGCCAAGTGGGAAAGCAAGAGCATCCGTTGAAAGGATGTGCTCCTAACCGCACTCAGACTGTTGCCGCCAGGTTCGCATTGCTGGCAGAAAACACCCGACCAAGAGCAGCTTGTGGGAGGAAAGGGTTTATTTTGGTTTACAGACTCGAGGGGAAGCTCCATGATGGCAGGGGAAAATGATGGCATGAGCAGAGGGTGGACATCACTCTCTGGTCAACATCAGGTGGACATCAGCAACAGGAGACCGTGCCAAACACTGGCAAGAGGCAGCTGGCTATAACACCTATAAGCCGTTCCCATCAATACACTGCCTCCAGGAGGCTTTAATTCCCAAATTGCCACCAGCTAGGGAACCTAGCATTTAGAACACCTAAGTTTATGGGGGACACCTGAATCAAACCACCACACAGGCCAACCCATTAAGTAGTTAATCCACTGTTTTTTTTTCATATTGGTTGGCATTTGGGAGACAAGGTCTCCCCGTGCAACCGAGTCTAGCCTCACATACATGGCAACCCTCCGACCTCAGCCTCCCGAGGGCTGATATTACAGGTATATACCACCACAACTGCTCCATATTTGTTGATGGGAACTGAGAAAGAGAATTCCCAAATAGATAATGAGTGCGATGATGAGTCCAGAAAGCCAACCCATTATGGACATCCACCAGCCCAGGAAACCAGCCTGCTACCATAGGTCAGACGTGCAGGAAGTCAGATAACTGTCTCCAGCAACACTAAGAAGCTGAATTGAAAGCCCTGTAAGCATTGGGTTAAAATAGCAAGAACTTGATGACTTAACAGCTTCTCTGATTTTTGCCAAATCTAGAACTAATCAGAGAAAACGAAATATATACTCTAGCCAATCACATTGAACAGCACCCTTCCAGATAACCACCCCCAGTTTCCCCACACCAGTGGCCTCTACTGGGCACCCCTGAAGTCCATCCACACCTCAGCCTTCTTTGGAGTTGCTGCCAAAGCACAGGCATGAGAACACAGCCCCTTGCTGCGGCGAGTTCTGAGTGGACAGTCTTTGCTCCTCTTGCTTTTCAGTTGGTTTCCATTTATTTCCATGCTACCACGTGCACATATCCTCTTGGAGGGCAAGGAGAAAGAGGAATGGGACATTGTTCTTGGACTTGAAATTGTTGGGATTGGCGACTGAATGAAAAAAGAATAAGAGCTACGGCCACAATGACTCAGGCAGTAATAAGATGAGAGAGGAAGGCACAGGTTCTAGACAAGAGGTGGAGCAGTTTGGACAGGACAGATCACGTTAGCCTGAGAGGTCAGCTATGGCCCGGTTTTCATTATACAGAACAGAGCTTCTGTCACTACTGGGCTTCCCCTTGCTCATACTGTTACTCACACTTGAAGTTTGTGAGAACAGAAAGGCACCTTAGCAAGAAACTTGTTTGTTTCATGGCTATTTTGATTGTCACCTGAGAGGTAGGTGACATTATGGACAAGGTCCCTCCTTTTCATTGATGGTGCCATGTGAGTCAGGATCTTCCTTGAGTCGTCATGTGGCAGATTGGGCACCCTTCCCCCGTGTTTCCATTCCAGCTCTCTCCCCCAAATTCTTGACGGCTCACCAAAAGTGCTCTTTAGCCACGCTGTCTTTGATGTTTCATCTGCATTGGTAACTTGCTTGGATTTAGAATCACCTAGGAAACACAGCCCTGCGTGCGTGTACGGGGTGAGGGTGTTTCCAAACAGGCTTAACGGAGGAGGGACAGCCCATCCTTAATACGGGAGCACCATTCCAAGAGCTGAGCTCCAGAATGCACACCAAAGACAGAGCATGAAAAACAAAACCAAACAAAATGATAGTGCAGGGGCACGGGCTGTCTACTTCCTAACTCTGGGGAGTCGATGAGGCTAATTGCCTCAGTTTCCGCTTCCTAAACAGCTAATTGCCTCAGTTTCACCCCATGAGGGACTGTATATCCTCAGACTGTGAGCCAAAATAACTTCTTCCTTCCTTCCTTCCTTCCTTCCTTCCTTCCTTCCTTCCTTCCTTCCTTCCTTCCTTCCTCCCTCCCTCCCTCCCTCCCTTCCTTTCTTCCTTCCTTCCTTCCTTCATTGATTGCTTCTGTCAGGTATTTTCTCATGCTGAAGGCAAAGTCACTACTAGATCAGGCAAAGACATACCAAATGAGCCTTCTCTGACATTGAGGTCTTCGGGGATCGAGTCAAGAGGATTCCTCTTCATCGCCTAAGTTCTGAACCAATTCAGAGCTAAGAATTCAGCAAAAGATGGGTAAATGTTACCACGATTTAAGCTGACAAAACCTCGATTGGAAATGATGATTTTAGGATCGGGACCTTGTTGATCACTGAAATAATCCATCTGGGGCCAGGTAGTGTTGGCAGACCAAAAAAAAAAAAAAAAAAAAACTGTCACACAAGCATCTGCCTCTTAAAACTTGAGAAAGAGAAGAAGAATGAGAAGGAAGAGGAGGAGGAAGGGAGAGGAGGACGAGGAAGAGGAGGAAGCAGTGAGGCATGCATGCTCAGTAGCTTCTCCCACACTAACAGAAGTTTCTCTTCCTCTCATGAAGTGAAGGGGAGGATGGCGAGAACCCGAGAGGATTATTCAATGCAATTGTGTCCCCCAATGTAAGCAAGAAGGGTGGGGGAATAAACAAGTTTTTCTAACTCCTACTGTAGGAAGGGACAAGTACCTTCAAGTCTGAGGTACACACACACATACACACACAAACACACAGACACACACACACACAGACACAGACACACACGCACACACAAACACACACACACACACACACACACACAAACACACACACACACACGGCAGCTACTAGCACTGGGGTCATGCTTTGAACTTCTGGGATTCATGACAACTTTGAGGTGTGAGGGGAATAAATGCACTTATGGAGAAAAAAATCTCACTCAGGAGTCCTGAGTTCCTGACGTTAAACAGGATGAACATCATGATTCAAGGTCACTTGTCCTCTAGTGCCCCGCCCCCTGCTATGCAATGGAGCACAAACGGGGGAGGGGAAGACCTCTGCATAGCTGAGCTCCACTTCACAGAGGCACCAAGATGATTCCATATTAAGAGAAAGGAGTAATGCTTCTCTGAATAATAATAATAATCAAGAATGAACATGAGCAATCTTCAGTCATTGCACAGAAGATTTTTCGCCCCCAAAATTAACCCCATGAAAGCAAAACCAAGGAAGGGGCACAGAGGTGCCTTAACTGTTGCTTGAGGGATCGGTGTTATTGACTCAGTTTGGAGAGCACATACCAGGGGCTTAATAACACATCTGCGATTAATTATACTGATAACTCCAAAACCTGGGACAGATTCCTTTTGGCTCTCAGAAAAGCTTTTCCTGCCTTAGAAACAAGAGTCCAAACACCCCTTCTCCAAGACTCACTAGACACGATGTGAACTGAAAAAATCACCAATTCTTCCTGCGCTGTTGGGGTCCCCCCCTAAGGCCAGCCCAGGAGGGACGGCAGGGTCTCTGCCGAGTTGGGGTGAGAAGCGCGGAGTCACGACAGAGGGCGAGCTGCAGCAATCTCGTTTATTCAAAAAAGTGCAGGGGGTTTTAAGGGGCTTGGCTGGCCAATCATTGTATGGGGTGGTCCCCTTCTTGTGACCAATGACAGCCTGTTTCTGGACAGATCATCTCCTAGCAGGTTTCTTGCGAGCATGGGACTGTAGCTGTTGTCACGCCAGGCCTGCACAGGATGCCACGTTCACAGAAGCCACTTCCTGGTTTCTTCTGCCATGTGGTCTGGCTGGGGCTGACCTGCACTGTGACATACACTGTGCAACTTCTTGTAGAAGATTGACGGGTGCACCAGTCCTTGGCCATGACATAGTTGCCATTCCATAGCCACCACATTGGTTTTGAATCTACTTATAAAAATTGGGGGAAGGGGAAAAAGAGAAGGAAAAAGATTGAGACAGCAGAGTGTCAAGGAGGGTTGTCTTCTTAAATACAGAGCAAGAAGAAAAAGAAAGAACAGAATTTTGTCAACTCTTGTGGGAATTTTCCAGGATGTTTAGAGTCTGAGGAGGAGTTGTATAATACAAAAAGTCACAGCTTTGTTTATTGGGGATTCACAGAAAGGCTGCATAGCAAGAACTGTAGCTGCAGAGGCTGGAGAGATGACTCAGCCACTAAAGGCACTTGCTTGCAAAGCCTGACAGCCCAAGTTCAAGTCCTAGTGTGCACAAAGTGGCACATGCATCTGGAGATTTTTTGGGGCCTGGTGTGCCCATTCTTTTTTTTTTTTTTTTTTTTAGGATTTTACTTTTATTTATTTATTAGAGACAGAGAGAGGGAAAGAAAGAAAGGGAGAGTGAGAATGGGTGCACTAGGGCCTCCAGCCACTGCAAATGAACTCCAGACACATGCATCCCCTTGTGCATCTGACTTACATGGGACCTGGAGAATAGAACCCGGGTCCTCAGGCTTTGCAGGCATGTGCCTTAACCGCTAAGCCATCTCTCCAGCCCCCCATTCTTTCTCCCTCTCTCTTTGAAAAAAAATTCAAATAAGAAAAGTAACTGCAATTAGAAAGATGCAGGAGGGGATGTGCCATTTCATTTTTTTTTCAATGACATTCTCATTTGATTCCATATTTCGCCCTCTCCCTATTATGTGCCCTGCTCTCTGCTCGCCTCTTACGCTCACTCGCTCATCCTCCACATTCAGAGAACCAGGTGCTGTGGTAGGTGCTACAAACGCAGAGCCGCAGCCTCCTTCCTTCAGGACTGACGTAGTTCACAGCCCACTGGAAGGGAAGAACACGAAGTAGCCTCCAGGCAGAGGCCCTGACTCAAAAGTGAGGGGAGAGGAGCTCGGGAGGCAGCAGTTGAGTTCTCCCCAAACAGATTCTGAGACTGTTCGGTGTGTGAGAATCTTCCTGAAGAGTGCTCACACGTTAGACAGTGAGGAATGCAGCTGCCAGAGACCTTAGCTGATCCCACCAGGTGCTCATGGATGCAGTGATGGCCTTTCAGAGATGTCGTTGAGATGAGGGTGCCTGGCTGTGCTACTTTGCATGGATAATTGCACGAGGAGCAGAGCTATAGCTTTCCTTGGACAATGCTGCTCCCAGGAGCCTAGGGGGATTCTCAGGAAAGGATTTATCTGCAAAGCAGCAGCACTCCAACCATCAGGTACTCAGACTTGAGTATGTGGCAGCATGCTGGAGCATTCACTGTAGGGTGTTTCCAAAAGAAAGATCTGAGATGCCTTCGGGAGTATTGATGCTTTTCCTTCTGGTATTTTTCTATTTATAGCGATAGATATCTAGACAGGGAAAAGGGGTTTTCAAAAATCAGAAAGAGATTTCACCATGGTCCAGGTTTGTATATTGCTTTTCTGATTGATATCATAAGTATCATCATGCCAATAAATAAATCCCACACAGGATTTAACTAATAGCAGGATCTTCTGTCCTAAGTAAGATTTAATTAACATTGCTATTGTCGTTGTATAGTTAGGTTCCTTTCCAGATCTTTGTCTACAATTCTTATTATATCCCTAACATAAATTTCTAATAAGGCCAAAAGATAAAAGTGTTGTGCCAATCTAAATGAAAAACAGAGAGGGAATCATTATGCAGTGTAGTGGGAATATGGCTATAATGAGAAACCATAGATATTTTCAGGGACTGAAACCAGAACAAGTTTTTAAGGACAAAATCTGAGGACCATAACAGTAGCATTTTGTAGCAGTGATTCTTGATCACATAATTAATAACAACAGTAGCCTCGGAACAGATGTCCTTTTTGTATAAGATCATGGTCTGTATGTAAGTTTGTAGTTCCAGGAGTCCTCTGTGATAAGCTACTACATGCTAATGTAATCATGTGTAAGGACCCTTTCTTCATGAGCTCTCAGCTCTCTATTTTTTATCTTATTTGTTTATTTATTGAGACACGGTCTCATGTAGCCTAGAGTGACCTTGAACTTGCTATGTAAGGTAGCCTTAAACTTGCTATATAGATGAAGATGACCTTGCACGTCTGATCTTTCTGCCTCTCCCTCCCCAGTGCTGGGGTTAAAAAATATATTCCACCATGCCTAATATATGCAGTGCTAGGGATCAAACCCTGGGCTTCGTGCCTGCTAAGCAAGCCCTCTGCTAAATAAACTAAGGTCTCATCCCCCCCCCCAACATTATTTAACTTTTTTTCTTGTTAGGGTTGTTATGAGCAATTCCATCTTGATTCTGATAACTTTTAAATTTCTGTCACTTTTTTTTTTTTTGTTTGAGAACTCTTTTGTTGAGGGCAGGAGAGATAAAACTAGGTGCATAAAAATGCACTTTCTTATTTCTGGTTAATTTACCTCTTCATTTTCAGTGGAAACAGAGAGAGGTCCAAACAGCTGGTGGGTGTCTCTGGGAACTGAGTCTGTTGTCATGGCTTCGGAGGTTATGACATAGACCCACAGATATTGCCCAGTGCGCTCTCTCTCTCTCTGTCACCTACAGTGTTACAAAGACCAAGTGAGTGCCTATCCAACCCATCTGAAACTTGGTCTGTCTTGACCCTCAACCAACTGGAGTATTCAGATTTCATTTTTTTCTTTCCTGTTGGAAAAGATCCAAAAATCAAAAGCCTAAGCATCAGACTACCTTTAAAGTCCCTTCTTCTGAAATTCCCCGATGCTATCTGCACATGTTCCTTACAAGCAAGCTACATTATTAACAGAGCTTTCAACATAATGCTCCTTGCCTTAAGGCCCAAAGAAGGAAGAACCTTTAAGCCTTCTATTGACATAGCAGAAATTGCCCCAAATGCTCTTGAATTTATCTTTATTTGTGATGCTGCCTATAAATTACTTTCTCATGGGATATGGTTTGAATTACAAACAGCAATCCATTCCTCCCTCCATTGGTTGCCAGCCCTTCCCTGGGGTTGTGGAATACTTCTTTTTGATGTTCATATCCTAATTTCAATCCAAGTGTTCTGTTTTGTGAATTGTCCCTGGAGCCTACATCAGACATAATTCTCAAGCAACAGGAAATCAGGTTCCGGTAATGTGACCAGTTCCGTTCTGACAACAAACACTCTCTAAACAGCCTTCCGGACATGTGTTTATAATCACGTGAAGTTATCTCCATGGCAGCTTTGCGTTGCCTTCTACCCGAAGTGGCCTTTGGGGTGGTGCTCATTAGGTGAGCCTGCCCTTGTTTTTTTTTTTTTTTTAATCTGGCATCTCAGTGGGCAAAGAACATCATGAAAAGTGGAGCAAATTGGCATCAAGAGTTCTAGATTCTTGGCATGATTCTGCCACTAATAATCCAGGCGAAAGGGAAGGATTTGCCTCCCATCTACCATCTCTCAGTGATAGCCTGAGGATTAAACAAAATGAAACAAATCAAAATAGAACACTGTGGGGCTGGAGAGATGGCTTAGTGGTTAAGGCACTTGCCTGCTAAGCCTAAGAACTCTGGTCCCACATTTAGCCAGGTGCAAAGTGACCCAAGGGCGCAATGCCACACTTGACCACAAGGGGGTGCATGCATCTGGATTTCGTTCGCAGCAGCTGAGAGGCTGCTGGTGCGCCCATCTCGATCTGTCTTCCTCTCCCTCTCTCTGTCCCTCTCTCTCTCTCAAAAAAAAAGAGAACACTGTGATGTGCACAGTTGCATGGATGAAGGCAGTATTGCATTGTAGTAATGTTGTTTATAAGAACAGAGTAAGAAACAATATAATCTATGAATAAAATGTAATCGTTCCAAAAATATTCATTCAGCTCACCAGGAACAACAGCAAGCACCGGCTGATGAAAGAAAACGGAATACAGTCTATGCAGTCAGAGGTTCAGAGATTCATTGGAAAATAGACATAGAAACAAAACAAAAATGGCGGCAACGGTGAGCACTGGAACGGACCTATGTACTATATGATGTGGGAACATGCCACTGACCCTGCTAAGGAAAGTCAGAAAAAACAATGAGCAGTAAGTAACATTTGAGAACAATCTAGATGGATGAAAGAGGTAACGCCCAGGCAGATAAATCGGGACCAAAGCATCACTTACAAAATCTCCAAGGAGAAAATAGACCGAGCCACTTCAGTACATCGCAAGTCCATGGGTGTGCACAAGTACACTGTGTGTGTCAGGAAGAAGCGAGGCTGGCAGCAAGGCCAGAGTCTTGTTCATGAGCATGGACGCTAGCTACAGTTGTCCTCTGGGCAGGATGGAGCCGGTGACCCACTTTGAGGATGGCTGTATTAGTCATGGCATTCTAAAAATTGATATTTTAGGAAGAGTTTGTAAAAGGCGTAGGCTTCAAGGTGTGGGCAGTGGATAGGGAAATTACCACAGCCCTTGTTGCCATCCTCGGGCTTAGCAGAGTAAGGACAGAAATAGCCACTGAAGCGTGGAAACATCTGGCAGAAACGGGCAGCATCTTCCTACAATGCAGTCAGCTGACTGAGCTTCAGGGAAGGAGTTAGGGCCATAAATGGAGTCCCCTTGTTGCTCCACCTCCCCCACCTCACAGGGTTCCCCATCACCTAAACCCAGTCAGAAGCCAGAGGGCAAAGAGCTTCTGGAAAAGAAGGCAGAGTGAGAATACTGTTTAGCACAAGATTGGGACCACCAGATTGGAATCTCATGATTCTCACAAGCAGCAATGTGGAAAAAGTGAGCTGGAGAGAAAGCATGGGAGACAAAGGATCTGGGCTCCAGAAAACAGTGGAATAAAGTGACAAAAGGGTTTGGGTAGTTGGAGCCTCTAAGAAGGAATAATGCCTCCTCCGGAATCTGGGTTTATTCTCTCATGGATGAGTTAATTACTATGAGAGCAGGTTGTGGTCAAGTGAGTTGGGCTTCTTCTCCTTCCTCTTGCTTTCAGTCTTACCGTGTGACACCCACTGCCTTATCACAGTCCAACAGGAGAACTCACCAGGTGCCAAGGAGATTCCAGCACCATGCTTTTGAACTTCTTAGCTTCCAGAACTGTGGACAAAATAAGCCTCTTTTGTTTATGCTAAATTACCCACTCTATAGTATTCCGTTACATCCACAGAAAACGTGTAAAGACAGAGATGTATAAGAGATTGCTAGAGGAGGTTTTAATTTGTTGCTTAGGAATCTATACATATTGTGGTGTTGTTCACAAACCCACAAACTCATGGGAAGAGCATATTTGATGAGGTGGGGGGGAAAGGGACCATCTTGAGTTTGTCGGACTTAACACGCCTGACGTCACAGAGGACATGTGAACATAGCAGTGAAGTCCGCGTAAGCATTCCATATAACCGTTCTCCCCCGTAAAGGCAATGAGTGCATGCATAGTTTTCATATGTCTTTTTTGAGCTATGATTACTTCGTGAATTAAATCTAGAACCTCACTTCCCTTTGTATAGTGCAGCTCTTATATTTTTCATACCAAAGTAAAATTTCTGTGGAAATATGAGCTTCTCCTCATACAGCCAAATGACGTCATTCTTAAATCTGTTCTCCTCTCTTGTTTGCTATCACTCTCTGGACGTGGATAATGGAGCTCGAGTGCTAAGGCACCAGCAATCATCGAATGACAACAGAGAGAGCCAGCCTGGGATCAAAAATGCAGCCACAGAGATAACCCAGGGGTTCATGAGCATCATTAAGCCAGTGAGTCAACCTCTTCTGAGCCAGTGAGTGTCCTAATTGCTTAGGCCATGTTCCCATTTTCTATTAATTGCAGTTCAAGCAGCCCGAAGCACATGACTGTCTCTTGAAATCACATCACCCAAGACTTCCTCTGATGAAACTCCTGTAGTGTGTCAGTTGTCATCTCTGAGTGACAAAGGAAACCCATGTGCATTGAAGGTCCTAGTCCAATACTCAGGCCATGCTAGACACTCCGGACATAAGAGTTCACATCACTCTGTGTTGCTTCCCAAGGTGAGTGCTGTGTCTCTCAGAGTCCCATCACAAATTCAAGAGTTTTGTTTTGTTTCGTTTTTAATGTGAAGAGCATGGTCCCAGCAGCCCCTGAATAGTTTAAGTGTTAGATACTTCAGTGCCTGGGAATTGTTCTGCCCGGGATCTCCACGGCCCACCACCACTAGTGAACTAGCTATCTTGATGCATGCTTATGAGAGCGTCAGACTTGTACTTTGGCTATGCACAGATGCCTGCAGTTCAAGGGATTCAAATAGGGAAGGACAGTGCCAACACCCACCATTCAGGATAAGCCCAGGACAATCTGGCTTGTGATCCAGATCAAGTCGGCTCACGATGTCTCACACTGGAGTCATCATTGCCAGTATCCATCCTCACAGTGCAGGTGTGCAGACAAGGCTGAGTGATAATGGGTGCGGTTTACTAGAACAGGCTCATGGTAATATTGAGAAAGCTGGCGACTCAGACCACTAATGCCCTTGAAAAAGAGACTCTTCTCTCGAAGCGGCCCAATTCTGCTATCTGGCCCATCCAAAGATAAGGAAGGAAGGGAAGAGGGTAGGGAAGGAAGAAAGCAGGAAGAAAGGAGGGAGGGAGGCAGGGAATGGAGGCAACAAGGAGTGGAGGGAAGGATGAAAGAAGGAGGGGAGCCAGGCGTGGGGGCACACGCATTTAATCCCAGCACTCGTATCTCTGTGAGTTTGAGGCCACCCTGAGAATACAGAGTGAATTCTAGGTCAGCCTGGGCTAGAGTGAGACCTTGCCTCAAAAAAACAAAAAGAAGAAGAAGAAGAAGAAGAAGAAGAAGAGGAGGAGGAGGAGGAGGAGGAGGAGGAGGAGGAGGAGGAGGAGGAGGAGGGAGGAAGAGGAGGAGGAGGAGGAGGAGGGGGAGGAAGAGGAGGAGGAAGAAGGGGAGAGGGAGGTAATGGGAAAGAAGAAAGGAGGAAAGAAGAGAAGGAGGGAAGGAAGGAAGACAGAAGAGCTGAATGAATAGACATCCCAAACTTTGTGTTCACTGCTCGCTGCAGTAGAACAGTCTGTTCTGCAATATGTCTAAAGAAACCCTCCACACATAATTGTGGTTTTGTTCTTTTGCATTTTGTGGTTAAAATTCATTCAAATTTGATATGTGAATCTACGATAGCCTCAGGAGATGCTCAGAAAGACCTTGGGATGTTGTGAAAACAAACTCTAAAAGCATGAGTCTGAGGCACCAGCCGGGCCGCAAGGCTCCCACTCCATCTTGCCTGTGACTCATTCCAGTGACTCAGGGCCTGCTTGTTTCACAGAGTTCCAGGATCTTTATGCACCTGGCTAGAAATCAGGGTCCCCTAAGATTAAGTATTTTCGATCTTCCTCTTCCTTCTCCTCCCTTTCCCCTCACACAGACTGTGTATCTCCAAAGCATTTTTATCCCCCAGAACATTCAGATTCAGGAGGAGAAGGAGGAAGGGGGGAGAGGTGGGAATCCACAATCAAACGTCTCCAACGAAGCAAAGAAAGCCTAAAAACTTCATAAATAGGAATTTATTCTTAGCTATCAAAAAGTTTAGTTCCTTACGGGTTTTAAGAAAATCTTGATATGCTATCCAAAATTAAATTTCACATATCTCAACTCACCCTTCCACCCCCTAGACTGTCAAATCTCCTGTAATGGGTAAATATTTGCACTTTCATACCTTCACCTTAATCACCTGAACTCGGGCTTTGTGCAAATATGTGAGCTCTTCAAACATAAAACCAAACCAAGTTAGTTGCAGAAAGATACATATGGCAATCTGCATCACTGCATGACAAAAATGTGGGGCAAATCCACCTACCTACCAGGACCAAGTCAAACCAACCCCACCAGGATAGCTTCTCAAACCCTCCAGGGCTCACAAAGTGCTAACCCTTAAACTCATTTGGAAAGCAAGCCTGCGAAGTTTCTTCTCAGTGCCTGTGAAGCCGTACTCTCTGACCCTGAGCTCCAGGCCAACAGCTCCAGCTCAGAGCTCCCCGAAACACGGAGTTCTAAAGGCTACTGGTTGAAGACAATTTTCCAGAAATAACTTGAAGGCCTTCTTGTCCCTCACCAAGTTTCATGTAGCAATGTAATCATTTTTTTAAAAACCTATTAGCCAAAGAATTCTTTTTTAAAAATATTTTTTATTTTGATTTATTTATTTGAGAGAGGGAAAGAGGCAGAGTGAGATAGAGAGAGAATGGGCACGCCAGGGCTTCCAGCCACTGCAAATGAACTCCAGATGCATGCGCCCCCTTGTGCATCTGGCTTATGTGGGTTCTGGGGAATCAAACCGAGGTCTTTTGGCTTTGCAGGCAAATGCCTTAACCGCTAAGCCATCTCTCCAGCCCCAATGTAATCATTTTAAATTAGCATTCTAACTTAAAATAACCTCACCTGACTTATTGTTTGGAATCAAGATTTGTAGTAGACCATCCCTGGGGAGGTGACACCCAGGGAATTTGCACCCCACTCCCACAGGCATTTATTTGACTGACAAGCAGGAGTTGAAACCATGATCTAAGTCAAAACCAAGGCTGTTTCTGAAAATTTTCACATTGTCAATTACTCTGGGTTCTGCCTAAGCCTTGGTTAAGCAGAACCAATGGGTAAGTCTAAGAAATCCAAAGATTTTCTTTTTCTTCCAATAGTCTTTACAGAGTACACAATCAAGTTAAGAAAAAGATAAAGGGGTGTGGTGGTGCACACCTTTAATCCCAGCACTCAGGAGGCAGAAGTAGGAGGATCGCCATGAGTTCAAGGCCTCTCTGAGACTACATAGTTAATTACAGGTCAGCCTGGGCCAGAGTGAGACCCTACCTCGAAAAACCAAAAAATAAAAATAAAAAATAAAGAAGAGCAAAGATGATTTGCAAGTCCCAAACTAGAAACAAACTAAATGTCATCAGATTCAGTTGCACTTGGTACATCTATGCCACCGATCCTACTGGTGCACCCATATCACAGATCCTACTGGTACATGTGTACCATGGAGCCTAGTGGTACACATATACTCATCCACGGAAAGGAATGAACTATCATACACACAAGGACTTGAATGGACTCCAGTGGTACTACGCTGAGTGGAAAGTCAGTCTCAGCAGATCATGTCTTGTACAATACCATATACATAACACTCTCAAAATGACGGAACCGAGCCGGGCATGGTGGTGCACGCTTTTAATCCCAGCACTCCAGAGACAGAGGTAGGAGGATCGCCATGAGTTCGAGGCCACCCTGAGACTACGTAGTGAATTCCAGGTCAGCCTGAGCTAGAGTGAGACCTTACCTTGAAAAACAAACAAAAAAAAAAAAAAATGACGGAACCATAGATGAGAGAACAGAGCAGCAACTGCCATGGTGTGTGGCATGATGGGTGGAATTTGACTACAAAAGGCTCCTGTGTGCATCAGCTTCCCGTGGCTAGGACCTGGGATAATCAATTTACAAGGAGGAAAGGTTTGTTTTGGCTAATGATTTCAGAGGTTTCATCCATGGTCAGTTAGCCCTCTTCCCTTTGAGCCTGTCAGGAAGAGGCAGCACTTAATGGTGGGGAGCCCACTCATGGTGACCAGGAGACAGAGAAAGGAAGAGAAATAAGAGGAGCTGGTGTCTCAGGACCAAACTTCAAACTTCCTACCACTAGATCCCTACTATATTGTTCCACTGCTTCCCATTTGCACCACAGGCTGGTGACACTAAGTCACACCACAGCACATAGGATGAGGGAGATCTTGGTGGTGGTGAAGCGGTCCTGCAACTTCTGTCCACATGTGCAGAAAAATGACATCCAGCTGCATACACACATCATACACACATAGTGACTTTGACGCAAGGCTGGGGTTACTTACTATGTAACCCTTGGGGAAAATGGGTGACGAGGACACAGGGTCACTCTGCATTAGCTCTGCTGTCATTGCAGCCGCTTGCAAATCTGGAATTACTCAAATTAAAAAGGGAAGACAGAGGAAAGGATGGAGAAGGAAGGAAGAGAAACGACATGGACAGATAGTGACAACCCTAGAGATGAGAGGTGACAGGGAAGATTTGGAGGATGGGACAGCAGAGTAAATATCAGAGGTCACAGTCAGGCCAGCTGACAGCCAGAAACTGCATTGTAAATTGTAAATGAACTCAGTGGACTAAGAAGGGGAAAGATCAGTGAACTGTCACCCCTGAGTGACAAGGGTCGAAGCGAGCAGGAAGACATGGAGTCAATGTGGCAGTGGCAGCTCTCGGAAGGTCCTGTGGGGACGGTGGCCATGGGGAGCCGTATGCAGCAGCTGACGCTCGTCGGGATGTGACAGGCATCACATGCCGGCCTGGAAGATGACTTGGAAAAGTGACTGCCACGGAGGAAAGGCTGAGAAGGAAGCCCTGCCGCAGAAGTTCAGTAAGTTGAGGAAGAACAGGACTACTCAAGGTTTGGAAAATGGCAGGATAAAAAAAAAAAAAAAATTCCAAGTTCAATGGCCATTCCATACATGAACTAGCAGCTGTGGTTTCCTGAACAAGACTGACCTTGTCAACATTCCCTCTCCTCCCAGAGTCACTTAATTGTTGGTAAGGGAAAGGGAGTCATGATCTTCAGTGGTGTGGCCACTTGGAAGTTGCCCGTTCTCCAGTAAATAACACCCCACTCATGCTCATACAAGCAACCATAATTTAACTCAATGCCACACATACACACACACGTAGGACAAAGATAGTTACAGGTGAGTAAATGGGGTTCATGGGGGTGAATGTGATCAAAATCCATTATATACATGTATGAAACTGTCAAAAAATTTAAAAATCAAAAAGAAATAATAGTTTATGGGAAGAAAAATGATAAGAAGCAAAACCTAGTGGGCCAGTGTGGTTGTTTGAATTGATGGCCCCCAATAGATTCAGTGTTTTATTAGTTTGTAGTTTGTAGCACCTGGCTGGAGGCAGTGTCACTGGGCGGATCTCAAGGTGTGGTGGTGGGTTTGGGATTTCAATCTAAAGATATGCAAAGTGTGACTAGCTGGAGTTCCTGCGGTGTGCTGAGCTGTGTGGCTTTTGGCTTGTGGCTTTGCTCTCTGTGTTTGGTCCTGTGAAAGCAGGCCAGCTTCTTCTGCCATTATGGAACTTCCCCTGGATCTATAAGCTTCAATAAATATCCCTTCCTCCATAACTGTGCTTGGTCTGGAAGTTCATCTTAGCGAACCTGAAGCTGTCTGCTATAGCCAGCAGTCCCCACACAGGTATGTGAATAGACAGGAATTTTCCAGGTTCATTGAGCAAAACCTTTGCTATATCGAGGTACCTATCAAATGTACATCAAATCTGCTTTTCACTTCAAACACACATGATGTCCATAAGCACCATGCAGCAGATATAACCCAAACTGCAGGCACCTAAAGTGCCACGCTAAGGAAAGAGCTGGTGCAACAACATTAACTCAAACACCTTCAAATCCCTGGGTGGCTGTGGACCAATGTGGGGGGGGTCACAAAACTTCTGTGTTTCCAAGATCTTGCATGATAATACAATCTAAAAATTAGTGTAGTGATTCTAAGATCTTGGAATCCAAGGCTTAGTACTTACTTCTGCGGCACATATGCTAACACTGAAAAAAATCCAAGGTTTATATATAAAAGAATTATTATAGCCGGGCGTGGTGGCGCACGCCTTTAATCCCAGCACTTGGGAGGCAGAGGTAAGAGGATCGCCATGAGTTCGAGGCCACCCTGAGACTACATAGTGAATTCCAGACCAGCCTGAACTACAGCAAGAGCCTATGTTGAAAAAAAAAAAAGATGGATGCAGAACAACTATGATCTAAAGTCACCTACAGCACAATGAAGATGGAGACAGGGGACTCTCTGGAAGCTAGTCTGGAATCCTGGCATACTCAGTGGTGAACAAGTGATCCTGCCTCAAACAAGGTGGAAGGCAAGGACCAACACATGAGGCAATCACTGACCTCTGACAGGTACAGAAGAGCTCCCCCACCCCCACACACATGTAGCAAAATAATTGGTGCCAGCCTGGAAAAGTGATTGGATACTCTTCTGTAATCGCCTTTATACCAAGATAGCCCCTGATCTTGGAGAAGAGAGCAAACAACTTAAAAATTAGCAAACCCAAAGATGCGGTGAATTTTACCGAGTATTGTTCCCCGATACATTGTGTTCTTGTGGCAACACAAAGAAAATGTGATTTTTCTTGCAGCTGTTACACAAGCTGTTTTCAGGAAGCTATGTGCACACTCAGGGGGAACGCTTTGCTAAGTCAGAGCAAGGCTTGCCCTCGAACCTGTGGCTTCCCAGGTACAGAGGATTGAGAGAAGTGAGGGGACCCTTCTTTATTCTGAAAAACAACCATGGGTGGAGGAGAATGAGCTGAAATGGGGACTTTCCAAAGCTCCCTTGGTGGGAGGTTTTAAAGACTAACAACTGGGGTAGAATCAGGCAGAGACATAATGGTGATGTGAGAAGGAATTAGCAGCATATGTAAATTCCCTCCTGGGGGCGGGGGTTCCTTTTGAAATCTTCCTACAATCTGCCCTTTCATCCTTGTTTAACAAAATATCTACGTGGGAACGCTAAAGTGCCCAGCCTGCTCGAGACTGGCACAAGGACAAAACATAGGCTATGGTAGGGCGCTGTTACTAACTCCTAAAGATGACAGAACCTCGACAAGGCACAGGGCATGGAGTTAGGGAAGGCTAAGGTTCTTCTTCTTTATTAAATGTGGACATTCTTCAGTCACATATCCTTTCTTGGTATTTAAACAGGCTCTCTGGGAGATTCCTGGTTCCTGATAGCCTAGCCTAGCAGGTGTGTTCAACCTGCAGCCCATGGCCACACGTATCCCAGGTCAGCTAGGAATGTACCCCAACATGTCTCAATACCCCAAGGTTTATCATAAGGGTTTCATAGTAATCATTCCTCCAAAGCCCTCAAGAACCTTCAAGTACCACATACATCATTTTCAGTTCTCTTATCTGTTTTCTCTCCCCAACAGTTCCACCTCAGAAACAAATCTCAAAATCTTATAAAAGATGACATCCAGGTGGAATTTAATAGCAACGGTAAGAAGCCCCGACACGCCCATGCGTGCATGCACATGCACACACACACACACACACACACACACAAAATAAATAACGAAATAAAAGTTTTCCTATAAAATTTAAAAGTTGACCTACATGTCCTTTGTTTTTTGTTCCCTCCTCCTGTGGACCACCACCTGTGACAGAAGTTCCCACTGTATAACCGGGCGTGGTGGCGCACGCCTTTAATCCCAGCACTTGGGAGGCAGAGGTAGGAGGATCGCCTTGAGTTCAAGGCCACCCTAAGACTACATAGTGAATTCCAGGTCAGCCTGAGCTAGAGTGAAACCCTGCCTCGAAAAACCAAAAATAAATAAATTAATTAATTAATAAATAGAAAAAGAAGTTCCTACTGTAAGAATACACAAGGATCCTCCCAATTCTCAGAAGAAGAAAAAAACCAAACAGCTCTACAATAATTTGCAAGAACAGCCATGAGTGATGGCCTGCCTGAGCCTCACAGTGCTATGTCACTGAAGTTACCAGAAGAGCTGGATGGCAGTGTTGAATTCTGTCCAGTGTAGGGCACTGAACCCATCCGGTTAGAAGAACGATTTTCGTTTGTTTTTATACTCTGTGTTTGTGCCCATGACACCTCCAAGTCTTATTAAAATAGGCTCCATGTTCTTTCTGCTCAAAAATATGTCAGCTAGCCACTCCACAACTACTTATTATTAGGCTCTGTCTCACTTAACCAGCAATAAAGGATGAAGCAAAGACTCCTTTCCAATTGCAAAACTGTTTTCCATTCTCTCTAGCCTTCCTAGCCTTCTCTTGGCCTGTGAAGTAGAAGTTCCCTCTGTAAGACTATATTATTAAAAGCTATGGATTAAAAAAATAAACAAGAGCAGGACACGGTGGCACACGCCTTTATTTATTTATTATTTGACAGAGACAGAGGGGAGAGAGAGAAAATGAATGGGAGCGCCAGGGCCTCCAGCCACTGCAAATGAACTCCAGATGTGTGTGTCCCCTTGTGCATCTGGCTAACATGGGGAATCGAACCTGGATCCTTTGGCTTTGCAGGTAAATGCCTTAACCGCTAAGCCATCCCTCCAGCCTGGCGCACACCTTTAATCCCAGCACTCGGGAGGCAGAGGTAGGAGGATCACCATGAATTCAAGGCCACCCTGAGACTACATAGCGGGTTCCAGGTCAGCCTAAGCTGGAGTGAGACCCTACCTATTAAAAAAGAAAGAGAAATAACTTATTCTTTATTTTGTTTGTGCATGCGTTGTGGTATGTGTGCATGGATTTGCATGTATGTATGTGTATGAGTGCACAGGTGTGTGTGCAGGGGCATGTGCATGTGTGTGTGGAGGCCAGAGGTCAACATCGGCTGTCTTCCTCAGTAACTCTCTACCTTAGTTTTATTTTTTTTATTTATTTTTTATTATTTTATTTATTTTTGGAGAGAGACACTGAGAGAGACAGACAGAGAGGGAGACAGAGATGGGTGCGCCAGCAGTCTCTCAGCTGCTGTGAACGAAATCCAGATGTGGTCAAGTACGGCATTGCGCCCTTGCATCACTTTGCATCTGGCTAAACGTGGGACCTGGAGATTGGAACCGCTAGAGATTGGAACCAGTGTTCTTAGGCTTAGCAGGCAGGCGCCTTAACCGCTAAGCCATCTCTCCAGCCCTCTACCTTAGTTTTAAAGACAGGGTCTCCAACTGAAGCAAAGCTCACCAATTCCGCTGGTCTAACTGTCCAGTCTATACCAGGGTCCCATGGCTACACTTCCCAGTGTTGAAATTACAGGCAGGCACCACCATTCCCATCATCTACATGGGCACTGGGGATCTGAACTCAGGCCCTCATATTTGTACATCAAGTGCTTTGCTGAATAAGCTGCTCCCCAGCCTCTAGAAGCTATTTTTAAATATCATTTTGTTTTTCTATAATTCCTGAGCCAACTCTAGGCAGTAAGACCATAGACCTTGCATGGCCTGTAACTACTTCTCTTTCTTTCTGTTTTACCAGGTCTGGGGCTGTTTTGCAGCTCCCATGGGTATAGGCTCTGGACTTCACGAACTCTTTAATTCAATGTAGACATCTGCCTTCATTTGAATTTTCCTTGAATCTCAATAGCTTGTTTGGTTTAGTTCATAGACTGTTGAATCTCCTGATGGGTAGGGTTGACAGATTCAGCAAATGAAAATACCTGCAGGATGCTTGGGTAAATGAACTTCAGATATACTTTGAATAATTTTGAATGTCCCATGCAATATTTGAAATCTAGTTATGCAAAAAATTGTATTTATTTGAAATTCAAATATAACTAAGACATTCTGTATTTTATCAGGAAACCCTCCTGGTATGTCACCCAAAACTGAACAAGAGATTAATCTACATGTCCAGTCAGTGACACTGGGATACTAGGGTGGTTCCTGTGTGGCAGAGCTCTGGCCATCCCTGATCACAGATTGGAGAGTAGGGAAGCAGAGAACATGTAAACTCTGGCCACCTGCATATACAAAACATCTTTCTAGCAAAGGAAGCTTTGCCCGGTTCTACTAAGTCAAGGTTACTAATTGCATTTCAGGTATTGGTATAAAGCAAGCAAACTAAGGAGGCCTGGAGGGGGAAAAATTGCAAAGGAATGTATACAGCAATCATTGTCCTTGTAAGGAAATCAATTCCCCTACAAGGGTCCCCACTAGCCCTAGATCATGGCTGGATGAGAGCAGAAAGTGAACACTGTTCACTGAGCCACCCCAGGCCCTAGTATCACAGCCTTGGGTATATTTGGACAATAGGAAATGAAACTACCCATATCCAAAATTTGAGAATATCTCCAAAGACCATGGACAACTCCTACAGTATGCAAGTGGGTTGAAAACACATTTTTTAGTCAAAGAATGAGGGCACTCTTCTTTTGTAATATGATTTCTTGGCTGGAGAGGAGCTATTAGGCACTCTGAAACGCTCTGAAGAAATGCAAGATGATATTGTATTGTATTAATGTCACTTAATGGTAGCTGTCAATGATAGTGATGGAATAAATATGGAAAAGGAAATTACTATAATTGATTGACAGTCTAGAATCTTCCATATTCGACCTAATGAGAGAAACCTATGAGTAGGAGCTTCCAGCACAGGATATTAATGCAAATAGTATGCACCGTACTGGCATGCTGAATTATGCAATGCATGTGAATGTCTAATCCATTTCACCAGGCTTGTCTTTATCCAGAAAAAAAATATTTCCCTGACATGCTGATTAGTATATTAGGAGAGTTTAAGAAGTTTGGTGCTAAAATAGGTGCCATCATGGTGTTATTAATTTAGTTCTGAGCAAGACAAACAGCTCGGTGCAGCCATCAAAATCACTACATAAGTCTACAAGATAACTTTGTCAAGACTGATGGGAATTTACAGAAAACTCTTGTGATATGTGGAAGGAATTAGCAAATAGATAAGGAGCAAGCAGATCATTTTTCTAAAAAAAACCCACTCAGTTCCCATGCAGAACCAGCCACCTGCCAAGATATCAGCAATGCCTGCTCTGTGGCTGTTTCTCAGATGCTCGGACATGCGTGCCAACTCCTGGTGGACCCACATGTGAGACGTCAAGAGAACAGCAGGTAAGGCTCGGGGTCTCCTTTGGGCACCCCATGGAGATTTAAGTCCTATCCGGGGGTCGGCCTCAATGACAACACACGTATATGGGAAGAGATCTGTGAAAGAGAAAAATAAGTTGCCAATTATCCATTACTTACATATCCTAAGAACTCATAGCTTTAAGATTTCTCCGGAAGCCAGGTGTGGTGGCGCATGCCTTTAATCCCAGCACTCAGGAGGCAGAGATAGGAAGATGGCAGTGAGTTTGAGGCCACCCTGAGACTACATAGTGAATTCCAGGTCAAGCCTGGGCCAAAGTGAGACCCTACCTAGAAAAACAAAAAACAAAACAAACAAACAAACAAACAAAAGATTTCTCCAGAGCCTTGAGCTCTTTTCTTGCTGCACATTAAAAAAATATATATTTATTTATGACAGTGAGAAAGAAGCAAAACTTGAATGAATGAAAGAAAGAAAGAAAGAAAGAAAGAAAGAAAGAAAGAAAGAAAGAAAGAAAGAAAAGCAAAGAGGGAGAGAAAGAATGGTTACACCAGGGCCTCCCACCACTGCAAATGAATTCCAGATGCATGCACCACCTTGTGCATCTGGCTTTACTAGGGAACCAAACACAAGTCCTTAGGTTTTGCAGGCAAGAAAGTGCCTTGACTGCTAAGCCATCTCTCCAGCCCCTTGCTGCACCTTTTAATCTTTAAAACTTGGATCAAGGGACTGGGGAGATGGCTTAGTGGGTAAGAGTGCTTGTTGCACAAACATGGGGGACTTTGAGGGCCTGATTTGCTCTGTTCAATTCCTTAGCACCCACTTAAACAGCTGGCAATGGCCACACATGCCTGTAGTTCCTTTCCTATGGAGAGTGTGGAGCAGAAACCCGGAATCACTGGGGCTCGCTAGTTAACCAGCCTAATAAAAATGGCAGCTCTGTGTTCAGTGAGAGAGTCTGTGTCAAGGAAACATATCAGATGAATAAAAAAGAAGAAAAAGTGAATGGTCTTCTCTGGCCTCCACACATGTGCACATGGGCACATGCAACTGCACACATACTGCACCCACCACACACATACATACCACACTACACACACCAAATACACACCCACACGCGCGCACACGTACACACAAAATTTTTTGTTTAGATCGATAGAGGAAGTGTCTAAACTTCTAGCTATGTGCATCACCGCTTCTACAAATGAGTGCTGGCCTGCCCACATTACCAGGTTGGAAGACATGAGCGAGAGAAACAGAGAGACAGTACCCTGCAATTTTTCCATTGATGTTCTCAAGGGTCTTTGAGTGGCACATAGATGACTTTTATAGAAATTCACATGTTTATTACCATCATTTATGTATCAGGTACTGTTCTGAACAGTGCATAGAAAACACTATCCTTGCCTTCTTGAGATTCACATTCTAGTGGAGAATTCAAATGTCTGGTGGCAGTTATAGAAGGATGTGATGCGTACCACCCCAGACAATGAACTGATATTGCCTGGAACCTAGAAAAGACATTGAAAAAGGCGCTCTCATGACAGGAGTCTACGCATACTGGGGCTTCTTTTTAATTTGCAAATGAGATTTGTGTATTTTATGGTGTACAATATGATGCTTTAAAGCAGGCATATTTGGGAATGGTCAAGTCAAGCTTATGGATGCATTTGTGACCTCACACACTTACCATGTTTTGCTGTAGAACGTTTTAGTCTAAGCTTTTAGCCACTGTCGAGAACGCAGCCCAGTGCTATCAACTGTAGTCGCCACTCTGTACAATAGATCTCCTGAAATTATTCCTCCTGCTTCACTGAAAATCTGCCCCTTCAGTCAGCAACTGGATGGGCGCCATCAGCCCTTCACACCAGCCTGCCTCTGGTGACCACCATTCTGCCCTCCACTTCGACGAGATCTGTGAGAGCATGCAGAATTTGTCTTTCTGTGCTCAGGTAATTTTATTGAGTAGACTGTCGAGGTTCAGTCATATTATTGCACATGCAGGATTTCCATGTTTCATGACAAAATAAGATACCACTGTATATGTACACACCATGGATCCTTGATTCACTCATAGTGAATCACTCGGGTTGATTCCACATCTTGGCTACTGTGAATAGCACTGTAATGAACCAAGGGGGTAAAATGTCCTCCTACATATTAATCTCACTTCCTTTGGATGTATGCCCAGAAATGGAATTGCTGGATCATATGATAGGCCTACGTTTAATTTTTTTGAGGAATCTTTATAGTTTTTCCATAATGTCTATACTAAATGTTACCTCTTCTTCACATTCAGTGATGGTGCAGTAATCCAGTAGGTATAAGGAAAAGCAAAATTGACAAACGTGAGTTCATTGCCAAATTACTGACATATTGTGTCCCTTTTTAATTGGATTTATTTGCAAGCAGAGCAAGACAGAGAGAGAGAGAAAGACACAATGGGTTGCCCGGGCATCTAGCCACAGCAGCAAAGCAACTCCAGATGCATGTGCCACTTTGTGCATCTGGCTTTACATGGGTACTGGGGGATCAAATCCAGGTCATTAGGCTTTGCAGGCAGCATCTTAACGGCTGAGTCATCTCTCCAGCTCGGTTCCCTTTTCAATAAAGCAATTGTTTTAAAGGAGGAAACTTACAGAAAAGGTTAAGCAATGAATAAATCAGTTGGGATGCGAATGACTGAAGTGAGAGGAATCTGGCTGAGGGAAGAGTCAGGAGAAAGGCGAAGGCTTCCCAGAGGAAGGGGCCTGGGGACAGAGTTGAAATAACAAAAGTGAGGGAAAAGAAAGTTGTTCCCTCAGTGTGTTCTCACATATTCTATTTCCTTCTCTCACCATCACCAGGTCCCACGGGGTGCAGCATAGACTCATCAAATTTTCTATAGAATAATTGAAGCCTTTACAAAGGTTAAGTAAAACGCTACAGGTCACTCAGCAAATTAGCTGCCGAGGTAGAATTACAACGTGGGCCATCCTTTGCCCAACGGAGGGCAGAGTCCCTTGCCTCAAATGTGTTCACTGTGCAGCAAGATGGAAAATGAAACTTTATATAAAGAAAACTGAGCAAATCTGAGGGCTTCTGCAGGAAAAATAAAGCTGCAGCTGGCTTGAGAAACACCATCTTATTTTGAGTACCGTATGTCCTTTTAGAAGACCCAAGATGAAGGTGCTTGGAAAAGCGTGCTGATATGTTCTGTTTCTTTTCAAAATAGAAGTCTCTTGCTATGACTTAAGTGTGAAATGTTCCCCCACACACTCATGTGTTTGAACACGGAGTCCCCATCTGATGGCTCTGTCTTGGGAAGTCCTAGGACCCGTTGGCTATTGGGACTAGTTGGGGGATATAAGCCATATGGGGTAGGCTTTGAGGATTATAGACCAGCCCCACTGTCTGTCTCTCTGCTTCCTGACTATTACCAAAATGTAACCAGCTGCTTCCACACCTGCTTTCACACACAGCTGTGTGCCACGCCCACCATCACACTTGCTTTCCCATCATGCTGGACTGTAATCTCTCCAACCACAAGCCAAGACAAATGTTTCCTCCTTTATGTTCTTCCAGATATTCTGTCACTGAAAAGCAAGGTTGGTCACATGGAGAAGTTCGTGTCTGCTTCTGCAAAATGGCCGGTTCGTATAAGGATGAGCCGGGGTATTCCATGGAGAAGTTCGTGTCTGCTTCTGCAAAATGGCTGGTTCGCATAAGGATGAGCCGGGCTATTCCATGGAAGGTGACCGTGTCTTTCTTACCTATGCAGGCAACTTTACAGTGCCGCCTCACTCTTGGCCGTCCTAATAACTCACTGAACGGTAAGTTGTCATCTATAAGTTCCTTTCTCTACACCTTAGGGAAGGCAGTCCATTTCCCATCGCCACCTTCTTGGGGATCACGAGGTCCACAAGTCCCTAGAATGCCCTGTGACATGAAGACATTCCACTGAGCTCTTTTCTAGCAGTGAGCTCTCTTGTTCCGTGGGTGTCTCCACCTGGGAAGTCCAGTACCGTGCCAGGAGTTTCTCACCAGCACATCTCTGCCAGCCCATCTTGCCAGTTCTTTGTCTTCTTCTTCCTATCTCCTCCACGGTACTTCCCTCCTCCTTCTGCCCCTGGCCCTTAAGCTCTCCTAGATTTCCAGCTTCAGGCTCCTGACTCATACAGTTATATATGAGCCCTACTGGGTACTAGAGTTGCATCCTTAGCTACTGTCCATGGTTCTATACTCCAGTGGAATGAAACTCATACCAATAGGCCAAAAAAACCAAATCGGGATAATGCTGTCATTTGCAGGAGTATTTTTCAAAGACTAATATGAAAGGAAGTGAGCAACTATATACTCTGTAGTCAGGGAAAGTCTCTCTGAGAAGGTCACATTTCAGTTGCACTCTAAACTCGGTGACAAGCAAGAGGACGGTGTTCCAGGTAGAAGAAAGAGCTCAAGCACAATGCGAGGGTGGGCGAAGGTTCACTGAGTTGAAGGAAGACCAGATGGCAGCATAAACTCAATGGGGACATCGACAGCAACGCTGGGTGAGACCGAGCCACACCTGCACCTCTTCCTGTACTACTTGGACAGCTGCAGTGCTGTCCCAATGCAGAAGCACCAAATCACAGTATCTTTTCAGGAGTAAGCAGGTATATTATTTTCCCTAGGGCTACCCGTAGCAAATTCCAATTGAGGTGGCTTACATAATAGAAACAAAATGTTTTCATTTAAAGTTCTGGAGACTAGAGGTTCAAGTTCAAGGTATCAGCAGGGATAATAGTTTGAATTTGGAATGTCTCACAGGGTCATGTATTGAAGGCTTAGACCCCAGCTAGTGGTCTTCTTGGAGGTGGGGGAACTTTAAGAGGCAGGGCCTAGCAGGAGGAGGAAAGTCACTGGGGACATACCCTTTAAGAGCAGGGCCTAGCAGGAGGAGGAAAGTCACTGGGCACATACCTTTGATTGCTGCCTTGTCCTTGGGCTCTTTCTCTCTCTCTCTCCTATCAAATGCTTAAACCATAATAAACTTAAACTTGGCATTAGCCATAAGCCACAAAGCCTAGAAACCATACACCAAAATTGCTGAAACCATGAGCCCAGATCAGTCTTTCATTGCTTTGCTCAATTTTTCTCAGATATTTTATTTTTTATTTTATTATTATTATTATTATTTTGGTTTTCCGAGGTATGGTTTTACAGTACTAGCTCAGGCCGACCTGGAATTCACTATGTAATCTCAGGGTGGCCTTGAACTCTCAGCGATCCTCCTACCTCTGCCCCCCAGAGTGCTGGGATTAAAGGCATGTGCCACCACGCCCAGCCTCTCACACATTTGATCACAGCAGCAGGAAGCTGGCAAAGAGTTCCTTCTGAAGTTTGAAAGGAGGGTTTGTTTTGTGCTGTTAACTTCCGGTGACCTTTGGCATTTACGGGCTCTTAGATGGCATTCTCTGTGTGCCTTCATACTGTCTTGAATGTACTTAAGATGATATAGCCCATTGGAAATATGACCATTGCGCATTATGTTCATACAACAAGTCCTAAAAAGAAACATGACCACGTGGAAGAGTGATGGAGCAGGACATCACATGTCGCACTTGGGCCACCACAGTGAGTGACTCTTGCCACAGGTGAGCATATGGGGCACTGCACGGGCTCATACATGTGCATACAACACACATGCCACATTTCACATGCTCCATATTACATACACATGAGCAAAATAATAAGAAGTAAAAAATTTTTAAAGATCACTCTGGTCTCAGGCAAAGATGGGCTTCTCAAAGACAGGAACCAGAAAATGGACTGATCCCAAGCAGAGAACTCCATCAGCCAAGGGAATCTGTCTGGAACACTCCACGGAGAGGCACACTAGGGCGTGACGACTATCAGCCTTCAAGTCGAGACCAGGAAGTGACGTGGCTGTGTCTCTGAGTGCAGAGGCAGACCCGGCTGACCCTTAGACTGCGTGGGTGTGGGTGCTAATTGTTTCCACTCTGAAAGTCAAGATCTGTCACTGCCATCTTGAACCACTCAGGCCATGGGACAACGATGGCCCCCACTCCTCACCGTCCTCCCTTTCCTTTCTGGGCCATGATGGCACACACCAGTACCTCACTTCCTTTCCAGAGCCGTGAAGAGGCACATCCCTCGCAGTGACTGACTATTTCCATCTCAGCGAACAGGAACAAGTGAATGCGCCGACAGAGTGGGCAACCTTCCAGGGTTTGTGTGATGACAGATAAAAGGTGTATCAACATGGCTTTATATTAGCAAATACTGCGACGCCAAAGCCTTTGTTTGTTTTGCTTGATTTTCCTAGATTTTGGGTAATGCTGGTGAGCCCACTCCTGCATTTATGCAAAGGTTGACCAACCAGGTGAGGCTAGCCCTGCTGGGACCTTGCTGGGTGACAATGTCAGGCAATTGTAACAGCCCATCTGTCACTCAGGAGCAGGACCATCAGTGAGGGGGGAAGTTTCCTGCTAATGCAGCTAGACAGTGACATGGTTGTCATAAGATGCACTCTTGACCTCGATGGGTTTCCTTTTCAATAGCCTTCAACAGGAGGGGCATGTGGCAAATTTGGGGGGGGGGAATTTTTTTCTGAAAAATGAAGATATCATACACAATGGAATTTTATTCAGCTATAAAGAATGGAATTATGTCATGTGCAGGAAAAGAGGGACTGTGCTGTTAAGTAAAATAAATCATTCATTAGGGGACTGGGGAGATGGCTCAACAATTAAAACTACTTGCTCCACAAATGTGCCAACCTGAGTTCCATCGCCAGCATTCAGATGAAGTCAGATGCAAAGTGGAGTAAGTCTCTTAATCCCAACGCTCCTTTGGCACTCGGAGGTGAGCCAGAAGAATCTCCAAGTTCATTGGCTAGCTACAACTGGCCTTCCCAGCAGCAAACAATTAAGAGAGACCCTGTCTCAAAGAAGGTGGAAAAAGAAGGCTCATACCACGGGTTGTCTTCTGGCCTCCATACATGCACTGTGACACATGTGCACCCATACACACACACACACACACACACACACACACACAAAATCAATCAATCAATAACAATTAGTCTATGTTTTCTTTCATATGCACAAACTAGATTTTTTTCTCTTTTCTTCTTTTCTTTTTTTTTTTTTTTTTTTTTTTTGGTCTTCTGAGGTAGGGTCTCACTCTAGCCCTGGAATTCAATATGTAGTCTCAAGGTGGCCGTGAACTCACTGTGACCCTCCTACCTCTGTCTCCTGAGTGCTGGGATTAAAATGTGCACCACCACGCCCGGCCCAGACTAGAACTTTGTAAAAGATTTTACTCATTCATTTATTAGAGTCAGAGAGAGAGTGAGAATGAGCACGCCAGGGCCTCCAGCCACTGCACACGAACTCCAGACACATGTGCCACATGTGCATCTGGCTTATGTGGGACCTGGAGAATAGAATTTGGGTCCTTAGGCTTCTCAGGCATGCACCTTAACTGCTAAGCCATCTCTCCAGCCCCTGCACAGACTAGATTTAAATACCTATTATGTATTGCATGTTACATGTATATAACACATGAAAGCAGGCTACAGAGGAAGAAAGAAATCTAAAGGGAGAGGGGAGGGTGGAACAAGAGAGGGTAAGAGGTGAGAGGAAAAAACAAAATACCACCTGTTTCCTCTTTTTAATATGTAAATGTATATGTGTGTGACAAGAAAGCAGAAAGGTGATTCTTTGGGGGAAGACGGGAATCAGCAAGAGGTAGAAAAGCAGCGCAGGAGAATGAATAAGGACAAGGTTCAATGATTTGTAGCTACAGCCTCATAAAGAAACGCATTATTTTGTATACTAACTAGCTAAACAAACAAAAAAAAAAAAACTAATGAAAAGCAAAGAATCCTACATTTCACTAGAAAATTAAAATATCTGCAATTTTTTTTAAAATATACCAGACCTTTTCTCAGTAGCCTCTTGGAGTGCTGATTTACCAACAGTGATGAAGGGCTAACTTAGATCCAAGGTCGCTGTCCGGGCAAGGACTACAACACAGGTGCAGCGTTTGCCAATGACAACCCACAGATCAGTTTCAGCCTACCACCTGCTTTTCAAGAGCCCATGAGCTAAGTATGGCTTGCCCAATTTTAAATGGTTAAAAAAAAAAAAAACAAGAGTCGTATTTCATAGCATATGAATCACCTTACATCACACATGAAAATTAAAATGACATGAAATCCAAGATTCAGCATCTATAAATAAAGTCACAGTGGGACAAGGCCAGGCATGTTCATCTACACATTATCTGTTGTCCTTGTGAAATGACAGCAAAGTTGACTCCTTTTGTCAGACAGAGACTGTGGCCTGCTTAGTCCAAAATGCTAACTAGTAGGCCAGTCAAAAAACATGTTTGTCCTTCTGTTGTGGAGTTCAAGGAGAAAGCATAGTACATAGATCCTGTCGTGTTGCCCACTGCTCTCCTGACTCCTTGTAGATTGCTCTTACTCGTTTGAAAGCCTGTTTTGATCTTCGACTTCATGCCAGGCAATGGGTTAGGTCCCAGCGTTATAACTGAACAGCAACGGCTAGCTCCTGCCCTGGTGCTCACACTTCAGCTGCACAGCAGGTGTAAAGCACACAGCTGTGCAAATGCAGCGTGTGAAAGACCATAACCACGGTGAGGGCTTCAAAGACGAGGTGTGTGACGTTGTAAAGTACAACGGGGTGAACGACTTCCTGTTCTAGGATACAAGGTATGCCAAGAATAGATGAATGATTATCTGTGATCTCCGGGACATGTTTTAGTTAAGAAAGTAAAAGGGCAGAGAAAAGTAGCTCTTTTCAATTCAGTGAGCACACCCTCCTGATTGTCCTCTTCCTTGACTGTACCAGGATGGAGTGAAGTATCACACACCAGCAAATGCTCCAGCCCTTGCTCATGCACGCAACCATAATTTAATCCAGTGAGTCACAACAAAAGACGTACAAGTAGGAAGGGAACACGTTGGGAGGAAGAAAGCATTTAGTGGGAGGGGAGAGAGATGAGAGGGAACTGGGAGGTAAATCCCATCCATGTATATATTATATTTATGCATATAAAAATATATATACCTAAAATTGTCTAAAATGAAAATTGTCTAAAACTTAAAAAGCAAGGCAAGGGAAAATGGCTCTGCCGTTAACAGTATTTGGTATGCAACCCTGTTGACCCAGAACCTACTTGAAGCTGAACACAAGATGGCACAGGCGTCTACAATTCCAAAGCACCTACGGAAGTGGGTGGCAGAGCCAGGAGAATCCTTTAACTCACAGACTAGCTAGACTGCCCTTTACAGTGGCAGGAAAGTCAACAAAAAGAGATACCTTGACTCAAAAACAAGGCAAGGGCTGGAGACATGGCTTAGCGGTTAAGACACTTGCCTGTGAAGCCAAAGGGCCCAGGTTTGATTCCCTCATACCCAATGTAAGCCAGATGCACAAGGGGGCACCTGCATCTGGAATTCATTTGCAGTGGCTGAAGGCCCCAGTGCACCCATTCTTTCCCTCCCCCCTCCAATAAATAAATAAATAAATAAAAGTCTTTGAAAACAAGGTGGAAGGAGAAGATCAACACTCCAAGGTTGTCCTCTAACTTTCACGTATGCCATGGCGCATGTGTACCCATGCATGCTGGGCATTGCTGAACATAGGCTGGGACTGTGAGGAGGCTGGCCTGGGCTGTGGGACATGGCCGGGGACCTTGGTCTGTGGGGATTGCAGCTGGCCTTATCGTAAAGAACCCACTCTGGTGACAGAGACTGGCCCTCCCTTCTCAAGGTTGTAGTATGCCCTCTTTTGGCCCAGAGTGGGGCCCTCCCCTCATCCCAAAAGCACCTGAACATTCCATAGTCAGGTTTTGCATCACCCACAGTTCCTGACCTTGTGGCTAGCTGCCCAAGAGAGCCTTATAAATAATCTCCCTGCAGCTATAGCCATTCAATATGTGGCTGAAGTCACGTAGCTTTTCCTGCCATTTCTGTTATCTCCTTGCAGTTTTCCCCTCGTGACTTCTGCCTTCCAACACCAGCCAATTAGATAGCAACCCATACACTTATGTATCCAATCACCTTATAGTCTGTATGTGCCTTCTCAGCCTTTCTCAAGTGTTTATAAACCCACTCCCCTTTTGAATAAACAAGAGTGCACTATCCATCAGACCATCTCCTAGGTGGTTCATTGCCTGTCGCACTCACCTGCTCCAAGACCCTGCTCCCCCTCCTGCACCTGGTAGCCAATGACCCCCAGAACAGCGAGGACCCACACATACATGCATGCATACACACATACTTTTTTAAAAGAAAGGAAGGAAAACGAGATATGAATGAAGGTGTTGAGGCTATGCAGATGTTGAGATTTTGTCTTTTGTACTAAGAACAGTGCAAAGCTAGGGACAGGCGAACAGCAGGGCATTAATATAATGCACAGTGAAAGGCACTGGAAATGGACCCACGACACTGAATGCAGTGGGATGGACGAGTCCCAGCAATCGATTACTAAGTGAACACAAAACAAGTTCCACAAGAGAGTGCAGTAGCCAAAGTTTAAAATACCTCTTAGAAACACATTTATGTACATTTATATTTGTGAATACTTTCATGTAAATTCAGTTCTAAAAAGTAAAGGCATTGTTAACTACAAACTCAAGAGTAAGCTGGGCCAGGCGTGGTGGCACACGCCTTTGATGCCAGCACTTGGGAGGCAGGATCGCCGTGAGTTCGAGGCCACCCTGAGACTACATAGTGAATTCCTCGGAAAACCAAAAAACAAACAAACAAACAAAAAAAAACAACAAAGAATAAGCTGGCAGCATTGTGGGCTGGGTGTTGTACTCTCCCACAGATGAACGCTGTCACTAAATGCTCCCCTTTTTGTGGGCAATGAGTTGATATTTATTATATTAAAAGTTTTTAAATGGCCATGAGAAATTATTAAAGCAGTATATAATGGAAGATGAAATGAACACAGGCTGCCGCTCAATGGTAATTAGACACCCTAGTGAAAGAACAAAAAACTTCCTCCTGTAAAAATAACCAGGCTTGGGCTGGAGAGATGGCTTAGTGGTTAAGACGCCTGCCTCCTAAGCCTAAGAACGCTGGTTCCAATATCCAGGTCCCATGTTTAGTCAGATGCAAAGTGACTCAAGGGCGCAATGCCACACTTGACCACAAGGGGGTGCACACATCTAGATTTCGTTCGCAGCAGCTGAGAGGCTGCTGGCACACCCATCTCTATCTGTCTTCTTCTCCCTCTCTCTCTGTCTCTCTCCAAATAAATAAATAAATAAATAAATAAATAAATAAATAAATAAATAACCAGGCTTAGTGGCATTGTATGGCTCACCTGTGATCTGTGGTCCTAGCACTCAGGAACCTGAGGCAGGAGGACATGTGTTGCAGGCCATCCTGAGCTACATATTGATAACCTGTCAATAAAAATATGAATGAATATCACAACAAAACTTCAGCCAAACAATGCTACATTCAATTTTTATTTGGTTATTTTTATTTTTTGTACCTATCTCTGACTTCTACAAATGTACTGAAAATTCTCTGAATTAGCAATTCTGGGAAACTGGCTTCCTAACTAGCATGTTTAGTTTGGCTAGCTGCTCATTTGTGGATGCAATCTGAGGTTTAAGGGGCAAGGCTAACAACTAGCAAAGGCAGGTGATGACCTGGTCACAGTTTCCCAGGGCTGTTTTGTGTCACTGACAGGCAGCTGGCATCTTCTCTTCATAGGTAGCTGTTTGTACATCCAAAGGCAGCTGGTGAGTCAGGTGTGGTGGTGCACACCTGCATCCCAGTCTTTGGGAGGTTGAGGCAGGCAGATGATGAGGTCAAAGTTAGTTTGGAACACATATCCAGATTCCGTGTCAAAAAGAGAGTCCCAACCAGGCGTGGTGGCGCATGCCTTTAATCCCAGAACTCAGGAGGCAGAGGTAGGAGTTCAAGGCCAGCCTGAGACTACATAGCAAATTCCAGGTCAGCCTGGGCTAGAATGAGACACTACCTTGAAAAACCAAAGGAAAAAACATAGGGTGTGGGGGGAGTCCCCAGTACTATATACAGCCAGATGCACAAAGTAGTATATGCATCTGGAGTTCACTTGCAGTGACGGGAGGCCCTGGCATGCCCATATCATCTCTCTTGGTCTGCCCAACCCCTCAATTTTTTTTTTTTTCGAGGTAGGGTCTCACCACTCTGGCCCAGGCTGACCTGGAAGTAACTTTGTAGTCTCAGGGTGGCCTCGAACTCACAGCGATCCTCCTACTTCTGCCTCGCAAATGATGGGATTAAAGGCGTGTGCCACCACGCCCGGCTCCTCAATTTTTTTTAAAGGGGGCAGGGAGCAACTGTTCCAGGCCATAAATGTAGAGGTCACTGTGCTCTCTCTCATAGGTTTTTGTCTATGAGGCTGCCCAGTGACATGAGGCTCAGGATTCCAGAGCGCTGACTTAGCTCCAGCCTGCCTAGCTAAGGGATCTTAGGCACCAAGGCATCTGTGAATCGACAACACAGGTGAACTGTCTCTATAAGCATGACTCTAAGCAGCATTCCCAAACACCTCTACTGTCATAGTCAGCTTCATGTTGCTGGGGTGAACTTCCAAACCAGGCATAGTTTATGAGAAGAACAGGGTTTATTGAAGTTTACAGATCCAGGGGAAGTTCCAAAATGGTGGAAGAAGTGGGACCTTTCACAGATCCACAAAGAAGAGAGAAAAAAAAAAAAAAAAAAAAAAAAACACTAGCAAAACCACAAAGCAAGCAACCAGCAAAGAACAAAAAAAAAAAAAAAAAAAAAACAACCCAGCAGGGACACAGGCAGAACTTACTCTCCATACCTCAGGCTAGAATTCAGATCTGTCCCCAGTAACACATTAGGGCTGGACTCCAGGATCTGCCCACAGTGACGCCTCTTCCAGCCAGGTGGCTCAAAATCCAGGTTACAGCTTTAATAAAACATATGAGTCTACTGGGAGACATACATTCAAATGACCACACCTACCAACTGCAAGATAAAAATTTTAAGAGCATTAGTTTGAACTAACTCCTACACTGGGCCTAACAGACCAGGCTAAAAAAAAAAAAAAAAATCAAGATGGAGTCACTCACACTAAAGTTTCATGGCCTGAAACCAAAATTAAGCTATCTTATCTGACTTTCCAAGAAATCAGGATTAGAGAGATAAGGGCCAAATTTCCCACACAGGCCAATTCCAACTGACAAGTAAATGAATTATCCTTATACAGAAAGGTGGCCTGAAGTCACCCGGTGCCAACCAGTTCTTATTCAATAGTTCTTTCACTCTCTTTGACCTCACCTTAAAAGGGAAAGAACTTTAACATAATTAATCCATCTTGTACTCTTGGTTTCTGCTTTGTGAAGCCCTTCTCTGAAGAACCAGCCCTTCGGCTCAGCACATTGGAACACTTGATCTGTTTTAGGGAATCGACAAGGTTGACAAGAGTCTAGAATTGCAAATAAAGCCAAGATCTTTACACGACATTGTTGTAGGTTTGTTCTTTGACCGCAGGTGAGATACTGAGCTAGTTTTCTATGTCATCCTTCGGTGAATCCCTTCAGTTTCTCATCCACCTGGGTTTCTTTTCCTATGGACTCAGGCCACCAGAAAGAGGCCAGAAGCTAGCTGAGGTTCTCCACGGTGTCTTGACCTGGCTGGCCGGCTTATCTTTTCCGCGGCTGCACAACCTTCTGTTTTCCCTCCGTTGCTTTGGTGTCTGTTCAGCTGTTGGTCTCCTTGTCAAACAGACACTTTAAAGGAAAAACAAAAGTAATGGGGTCACCGCCCTTCCCTCCGCCACTGGCCATCTGCTGCACTAACAGGTCCCCTTCCTCAAAAAAAGGAGCAAGACCATGCCATTATTTACAGACCAGACTTCACAGTTACAAGCTCTGAAGCCTTCCAACCGAGTGTTCTGACTCTGCAGATAGATGATACGAATCTGTCCCTCAAATGATATGAATAATAATAACAGTAATCTTTTAAAATTGCAAGGATGACAAAGGCTGCAAAAGCCCTGAAGAACAGATTTTTAATTCTGAGAAATCTGGAGGGTGGTTCATTCACACATGATGCGCCAGCTGAGCTGGGGGCGCAGCGGGGTATGACTCCCACTCCAGAGTTTCAACCACACACTGGTATGGTTTCGAGCCCGGCGGAAATAGAAATTATGCACTCCAGTAACCTTGAACAACATCACAGTTAATTCATTTACATTAGAAGTTGAACAGATTTGCCCCAAGTAACAGATAAACATATTTACATGGATTGCAAAAATCTTAGCTCCACGGAGCTGAAAAGGGCCTGGGGATCATCTAACTAACCTTCTTTATGAGACAGAAAGGGAAACTGAGGCTCAGAGACCCCAAATGACTAGCTCACAGCATCCAGTGGCAGCAGAGGGACTCAAATCCCTTCTGAGCCCTCTCTGCCTCAAGGTTTAGTGAAATCATTCTGTTATCTTACAGAAGACAGAAACGCAATGAGAGAGACAAGATGGAGAAAAAAAAAGAAATTGAAACAGAGAGGAAAGGATGGAAGAGATAGAGAGTGACAGAAATTACAGCAGCGACTATCGGCCTCAGCCTGTCTTTATCTGGCTCTGTATCTGCCTCATCTCATTCTTCTCTGAATCCTGCCTCTCTTCCCTGTCTCCCACAGGCTGGCTGCTGGAAATGTGGTGTTTCTTAGCTTATTCCAAATGCCTTAGAAGAGAAGTGTGTGCAAGCGAGCAGATGGGCTGGTGGGGCGCTGAGCAGAGCCGGGGCAGTGGGAGGAATTGTCCAGCATCATCCTGCCCATCCCCCACTCACTGCCTAAGAGGACCTAAGGCGCACATCCTTGGGGTCTCCAAGTATGCTTCATGAACACCCCTAGACACTTTCACAACAGCCGAATCTTGAGCCTGCCCACCATGAACATCCAGGCCCAGAATCTGCAGCCGAAAGATGCTCGGAGTGGCTGGAATGCACACTGATGCTGAGAAGCGACCAGGCTGCAATTCTTTGAAATGGTCCTTCACGTGTGTCTTCTTCCCTGCCCCAGGAGGGACACAGGTCAGAGATTTTTAAAGATTAAGGTTTGCACAAGTCTTTTAAATGCTAAAACATCTATCCTGCGATGTGCCTCCGAGTGGATACATCCCTTTGAAGTACCTCCTCCCCCATCGGTCTTTCCTCTTCGGGCCAGATGTCACTGTGACAGAAGTCGCAAGAATTCCTCCAACAGGTTCACTTTGGAGAAAAACCAAGGGGTCGTTGATGTGATGGTTCCAGTCATGTCCGAATCTGAAGTCTAACTGGCAGAGAAGATTTAAATATTTCGAACTTGCCCAATTCTGAGGCAAAGAGAATCTCCATCTATCCCTTGTCTTTGAAAAGGGGGGTTGATGGCCTAGGGTACAACAACCAGATAATTTCACCACTCTGCAAAGGCAATCTTGCAACCAAGGTTTCTACTGAGCAGTCTGATGGCAAAATCACAATGAAAAATTAGCAGGTCACTGTCACTTCCAATGAGGAAGTACTTGACAAGAGATGAAAACGTCACACTAAAAAGATTCCCAAACTTGTCAGGTGTGGTGGTGCACCCCTTTAATCCCAGCAATTGGGAGGCAGAGGTAGGAGGATTGCCGTGAGTTTGAGGCCTCCTGAGACTACACAGTGAATTCCAGGTCAGCCTGAGCTAGAGTGAGACCCTACCTCAACACCCCCCCCCCGAAAAAAAAAAGATTTCCAACCTTGAAGGTGGTCAGGGACCTGGCCTTATTCCTCTAAGTGCCATGTCATCCTCTGTGTCACAATGACACTCGCAGGATGTCTTGTGAAATAATCCCTTTGCCAACATCAGGGAATCACCCTGCCTTTTGATCTGAAGAGATAGGATTTTGAAAGTTGGCCTACTTACATAAGGCCAGTTGAAGCTGTTCAAAAGAAGATCTCTGAGAAGGAAGAAGGGATAAGGACAGTATACATATACCTAGAGTGAGTAAGGCAGAGAGAAGGAAGGAGGGAGAGAAAGAGAATTCTAGAATGTGCATTCTATGAATAGCCACTGCCAACTTGCGATATGTACAAAGCGTTTTATACCCTTCGTGGGTTTTACTTAATCTGCAGGTTTTGCCGGTCGTGTTCACATGTATAGCTGTGCACAGCTCTTCATAACACAAGGCTAAAACAAAGGCCCAAACTTCTAACTTGGAGAGTCTGAACTCTGCAACCTTCACCTTGTGTTCTCTGAATACACTGTCATCACCACCCAGCAGAACTGCACAGTGCCCTCACAACAACATAATAATGGGGTTGTCCTTGTACTGTGAAAAAAGATGTTAAACTTGGCCTGTGAATTAAAACTATTTGGGGAATAAAAGACTTCAGATCAAGGGTGAAGAGATGGCTTGTGGTTAAGGCACTTGCCTGTCAAGCCGGAGGACCCAGGTTCAGTTCCTCAGTACCCAATGTAAGCCAGATGCACAAGATAGCAAATGTGTCTGGAGTTTGTTTGCAATGGCTGGAGGCCTTGGCATGCCTGTTGTCTCTCTCTCTCTCTATCTCTCTCTCTATTTCTATCTATCTCTATCTGCCTCTCTCTCTTTTCAATATATTTTATTTATTTGAGAGAGAGAGAAAGAGGCAGAAAGAGAGAGAGAGAGAGAGAGAATGGATGCGCCAGGGCCTCCAGCCACTGCAAATGAACTCTAGACACATGTGCCCCCTTGTGCATCTGGCTTACATGGGTCCTGGAGAATCAAACTGGGATTCTTTGGCTTTGTGGACAAAGGCCTTAACCGTTAAGCCATCTCTCCAGCCCTCTCTTTCTCTTAAATAAGTAAATAAATAAATAAAATAGTTTTAAAAAATTTTAAAAGACTTTAGATCACAGCAAAACTCCAAAAGTCCCACCTCACTTGCTGCCATACCATAAAACAGCACACACCTGTGTACCCTGCTGCACGCACACGCCTTCAAAGGACATTTTTCTCAATTTTTATTAGACTTTGAATCCAGCAATGTGACACTGCAAGTCCAAAGATGATCCAGTCTGCTTCCAATTTGAGCCAGCTCCATGCAGCATGAGAAAATCTCTGGCGGTTCTACCCTGCTGTAAAAGTAAGCAAACATGAGCTGTTTCCTCAGCATCGTGTGTAGCATGATGGAAGCCAGGGTGCGGGTATAAAGACTTGGGAGATTTCCCCTTCTTTCTAGGAAGAAGTTTGGTGACCACGAAGAAGAAAATGACTTTATCCATATGGAGCGAGTCCTCTCGGATGGAGAGCGGTGGTGAGAGGGAGCGTTTGGCTCGCTGCCATTTTGCAAATGTGTTTTCAAAACCAATTACAATGCGCCCATCAAGCAGTATATCTGCTCCTCCACGAGCCTGCTTAGGCCAGTCAGCTGAACGGAGCTTTCTTGGACCCCTCATTCTTAAGGATAGGGGGACAGCTCTCTATAGAAACCTCTTGATATAGAAAGGATTTCTTTCGAAAAGGACATCTTTTATTTTCCCATCTGTTTCCTCTCACAGCACAATTTGGGGTCAGCTCTGGGTCTTACAACATTCAGAGGATAATTCGGTCCTTTCCTTCGGTGACTGTGCATATGTAGACTGGAAAGGGCTTACTTTTACAACTTATTTCACCACAGAGAAGCACAGGGTGAGGGGAGCAGTCCCCAACTGCCTGCATCTGAGGATCTGTCATAAATAGACAAAGGGTAAATGACTTTGGAAGGGCAAAAAAAAAAAAAAAAAAAACCCAAAGGAAAGAATGTTAATTAAATTTGGTTTCAAAACTTGCAAATCCCTGTATCTGCTTAAGGCAAATGAGGCATTAACACTGCAAAGCCCTTGTGCCTGCTGGACTGGGGCCTCGCCATGTGGGAGGACACTACGCAGACCCTCACTCGAGCCTGCTTTGCCTTTATTTAACATACTAAGCTCTGGCTTCTCTACTAATATGCAACATGGAGTGACAGTGGAGACGTAGTGTCAAGCAGTGGCAAACTTACATGAATTCAAATAAAGAGGAGGAAACACCAAAAACATGGATACAATTTATGCAGCTGCTACAAGAAGGAAGTGTGCCTACTCCTTAATGCTCTCCGTTCCTCTGGGGGTGAGCACCCTGAGTGGAGAGGTAACTAGTTGCTGGTGTATGCTGGCTGCCGGGGAATAGAAACCCCCCAGTTTCTATCTCGACCATGTCAGACTCCCTGGCTCACAAGCAGCATCAGCACCATCCTCCAAGTCCCTAAGTTGAAACCTAAACCCTAAGGTGTGTCTGTTATAGGAAGAATCTTTGGAAGGGGAGTAGGTCAGAGGGATGAAGCCCTTGTGAATGGAGTTCATGCCCTTTATACAAAGGGCTGGAGAGAGGGCTGGAGAGATGGCTTAGCCATTATGCACTTGCCTGAGGAGCCTAAAGACTCATGTGCAACTCTCCAGGTCCCACCTAAGCCAGACACACAATGATACCAGCATGCAAAATCGCACAAGAGCACAAGGGGACACATGCATCTAGAGTTTGATTGCAGTGGTTGGGGGCCCTGGCATGTCAATTCTCTTTTTTCTTACTCTCACTCTCTCACATTTAAAAAAAAAGTAGTCTGTTGGGCTTGCCTCAAAAAAAAAAAAAAAAAAAAAAGGCTGGAGAGAAGGCTGGAGAGACGGCTTAACAGTTAACGCACTTGCTTGAGAAGTCCAAGGACTCAGGTTTAATTCCCTAGTACCCACATAAGCCAGATGCACAAGGTAGCACACGTGTCTGAAGGTTGTTTGCAGTAGGTGGAGGCCCTAGAGTGCCTGTTCTCTCTCTTTCTCTCTCATAAATAAACAAATAAAGTATTTTTCTTAAGTCTATAGAGAGACTTCTTTCTACTTATAACACGTGAAGACATAGCAAACAGGCACCATCCTTTGTGTGTGGGTGGGGTGGGGGTATGCATGAAGGAGCATGAGTATGTTTACACCTGTGTGCAGAGGCCAGGGCCTGACATCAGGTGGCTTCCTCACTTTCTGGCCACCTTAGTTTTCAAGATAAAGTCTCTCACTGAACTGTGGTGGTTTGAATGAGGCATCCCCTATAAACTCATATGTTTTGAATACTTGGTTCCCAGCTGATGGCAACTAGGGAGGTAGAGTCTTGCTGGAAGAGGTGTGTTGCCAGTGTTAGTTCAGCTCCCTTTCTCTCTGCTATTTCCCACCTGCTATAGCAAAAGTGATGTCTGGTCTCTGCTCACGCTACGCATTCCCCTGCCATCGCGAAGCTTCCCCTTGAGACTTGAAGCGAAACTAAATCATTTCCTCCCATCAGCAGCTTTTAGTGGGGGTTTTGTCCCCCACAATGAGAGGTAACTACAACAGACAGGGTAGCTCACTGAACCTATAGTTTACCAGTTTGGCTAGATTAGCCAGTAATCCCTGCCCCAAATTCTCTTGTCTCTGCCTCCCTAGCATGGGTTGGAGGAGGTAGGAGTCCAGACATACTACAGTAGGCTTTTCTGTGGGGATCAGAACTTGTGCTTGTGAGGAAAACACTTTACTGACACATCTTCCCAGCTCCGGAAGTGCCTTTTTTTTTTTTTTTTTTTTGAGAGAGACAGAGAGGGAGAGGGAGAGGGAGAGGGAGAAAGAAAAGGAGAGGGAGAGAGAGAATGGGCGCACCAGCAGCCTCTCAGCCGCTGTAAACGAACTCCAGATGCGTGCGGCATTGCGCCCTTGCGTCACCTTGCATCTGGCTAAACATGGGACCTGGAGATTGGAACCTGAGTTCTTAGGCTTAGCAGGCAGGCGCCTAAACCACTAAGCCATCTCTCCAGCCCTGGAAGTGCCATTTTTATAGCACAGAATCAGATGTCACCAGACAATCTGTTAGCACTTTGGTTTAGGAATTATCAGCCGTAGACTTCTGAGCAACAACTTGCTGTTCTTTGTAAATTATCTAGGCCAAGGCATTTTGTTCTATCAGTTGAACAGACTGAAGCTGCAATCTTCCCTTCACTCCGGGCACACACAACTAGGAGAGGCCACGTGAGTTTGCAGACAGGATCCTGTCATCCACCTGCGAGTCAGGACGAGGGTCTTCACCACAGAGCTGTCAGGCAGGAACCAGATGCTCAACCTCCAAGACTCTGAGAAGCCCCCATCCGCTGTCAAGGCCACACAGCCCGAGGTGACTAAAACAAGGGCAATCCCCATTGAACTCCGTCCCTCCCCTCACAGCTAGCCAGCCTGTCCCTCCAGTTCTCCTTCCTCACTGCTAAAAACAGTCCTCCTTAGCGAGGAAAAACAGATCTTCATTTCTTTCCTTCCCTTCTACGGAAGATCATGGGATTAACCTTCTGACTTGTGGGGGAGATACAGAAATAATGTGCGTGCGTGCGTGCATGCGTGCGTGCGTGCGTGCGTGCATGCGTGCGTGCGTGTGTTAATGCATACACTGCATAGGGGGCACCCTCACTTTCAAAGACCAACTACAGTAATGCCGAAGTGCCGGGTGGGTTTCACCATCATCCCAGACAAGTGCCCGTCTGCTTCTTCCCATCTGGCCTCAGCCTCCTCCAACAAGCCCTTTCCGACATGTGTATCACGTCTGGTCCGTATAAATATGCTCTTGTGGAGGGGGTGAAAAGGTCATCCCGACTCCCATCAGCTGAAGCAAGACCGCACTGGGGAAACCTGTCTCCATCCATGATATATTTTAGAAACCTCCTAGCAACAACAAGCCTCTTTGTTACTGAATTGAAATGTTTTTGAAACGCAGACACACACAGCAAAAAAAAAAAAAAATCCACAAAGTCTGAGTACATTCAGACACACGAAATTCCTGAACTTGACAATGCAGTTACATTTCTCTGAAGTGAATGTGAGAGTGTCAGCCAAGCAGTAACAGAAAGGCAGGGCCCAGCTGAGGGGCAATTTCCACACGACATTCCCCTGTACCTGCCCCTCAATACACTCTTTGCTCACGTGGCCTGGCGATTTTAGTTGTAACCCATACTGGGCGCTCTGCCTTGCTTTTCCCAGGCTTTCCTCAAGGTCAAGCGCATCATGAACATTGGCGCTGTAATTCACCATCGTGAGAGTATGGTGAAGGATATGATGGTAATTAAGCCAACAGTTGTGTCCCCACGCACTTCCGTAGAACACCAATGCGTAAGAGAAAAAAGGTCATGAGAAATGAGGGCGCATAAGGGATTCTGGACAAGAGTCCAATGCGAAGGAACGGGGTGGGGGTTGCCAGCTGATCCCACTCCCATGGACTAAAAGGGAGGAATAGAGCCCGGGGAAAGGTCTAGAGCTCCATATACTGCTTGGGCCATCAGAAACTTCCAGAATGTACTCCAGAGGATATGAGAGGAATACAAATGCCACATGTACTCTTTCAGGAGTCACAAATCCATGTTCTGCTGCCCACAGAGCCCTTAAGTGTCCAGCCAAGACGTTCAATGGGTGGCATTTCTGAGGGCAGGGATGTAGAGTGGACCCTCCAGCACCGTGTAAAATCAGATGTGAATAGGGTAGCTGCCTTATAATCCCAACACCCTGGAGGATCCGAAGTTCAAAGTCAGTCTCAGTTACATAGTAAGTTCAGGGCTAGACTGGCCTACATGAGACCCTGTCTAAAAACAAAAACAAACAAACAAACAAATACACAGAACAAAGGAAGCATTCTGAGGTCAAAAGCACTAGGACTGGTTAACACGTTATGTGGAAGCAGGGTAGAAAATTTAAGGGCATGAACTGCTTCATCTGTACCTACAGCATCCTGCCCAGGCCTTCACATGCCTAAAGCTCTGGGGCTCTCTCCTTTCCCTCCCCCACCTGGCATGCCCGCCTCACCTGCTTTTGGTCTCCACACTGCACTATAGCTGCCTCTCTGTGGATTCTCCTGGCTGCCTAGCACCTTTATCTACTGCTGCCACCCAACATCCTCTCTGCAGCTCATGTCTTGCCCCTCCCCTCTGTTCTGATCATGTTTTAAACTGTCCTACATGTTTTAACCTTATCACACAAGAGGGGTGTGTTTTATCTCAAAGTGTATTCTTAAATTTTCTCTTTATTTACTTATTTATTTTGAGAGAGAAAGAGGCAGAGAGAGAGAGAGAGTAAATGGGCGCACCAGGGCCTTCAGCCGCTGCAAACGAACTCCAGACACGTGTGGACCCTTGCACGCATGTGCGACGTTGATCACTTGCATCACTGAGCCTGGCATATGTGGGACCTAGAGATCTGAACATGAGTTATTAGGCTTCACTGGCAAGAGCCTTAACCGCTAGGCCATCTCTCCAGCCCAAGAATATTCTTAGTCAACCAAAAAAAAAAGTTCAAGGAATTAAGCCTATGGCCCCTTGCACTTGGCCGTTCTCATCTGCTATGGTCCTAACCCATAGAGACTCTACCTTCCGTGGACAGCTGGGTTCCTAAGAGGTGGTGTGCTTATAAAGGACCAATGATTGCGATCCATAGGGCAGCTGGGACCTGTTCACATCACTCATCCCAGACTCATCTCTACTGCCTCCTGTGGTAACTGGTCTTCACTCAGTACTGAGGGATGTTTAGGGAAATCCTTACTGGCAGGTTAGTTAAAATCTTTCTTCAGTCGTTAGCTGTGGAGCACTGATGGATAGAATCATATTGATGGTTCTTAGCACAAAATCATCCTCAGTCCAAAGGCAGCCCTTCCCTTGTCTGTCTTTTCTTCTTTGTTTTATCAATCCCTTTCTTCCTCCCATTTGTTACCCCCCAATTAATACCACCCACAAATAATTATTCTTAGGCATTTAATACCCATCTCTTTGCATGCTTTCTTGCTCTTTAGCATATGGTGTTTATAATTTGCAAAAATAATTATGGTCCATATCCTATATTTCTCTTTTTTCATTTAGCATTTTTTGTGTATGTGTATGCATAGTGTGTATAGTGTGGTATGTGAACAAATGTGTCTGTGGCATGTGCAACTGTGTGTGCAGATATGCATGCCCTGCAAGCACGTGTAAATGCCAGGTGTCCTTGATCACTCATCCGTGTGTTTCCTGGAGACAGTCTGTCACTCAATCCAAAGCTACTGTTTGTTTTTGTGTGTTTTGTGTTTTGATTTTTTTGTTTTGTTTGGTTTGTTTTGGGGGTGTTGGTTTTGTTTTGTTTTGTTTTGTTTTGATCACTAAGCCCTTGCAGTTCTCTGATCTCTGCCCACCCCCACCATTGAATAGGGTTATAGCTGTGTGTGTGGCCAGGCCCAGCTTTTAAAAAAATTATTACTTGCAAGCAGAGAGAGATGGGGTGGGAAGAGAGAGAGAGAGAGAGAAAGGGCACACCAGAGCACCTAGCCACTACAAATGAACTCCAGATACAAATGCCACTTTGTACATGTGGCTTTACATGGGTACCGGAGAATCAAAACCAGATCAATAGGCTCTGCAGGCAAGCATCTCTTTAGCCCCAGAAATTTTTTTAAATGTAGGTGTTGGGGAATCTCAGGTGGTCTTGGACCCTCTCAGGCCCTCATGCTTGTGTGGCAAGCACTCAACCCACGGAGCCATCTCACCAGCACCTGCACTATGTTTCTAAGTGAATCCCCTTTGCCGCCATGTATTTACCCCATTGGTTCTAATCACATAAATGACATACATTTTACCTAGACGGTGTCTACATGATAGACACATAGCCTCTAACTCTCCACCAACATAGAAACGTAGCAACATAGCAATGGGAACAACCTTATTGGTCCCCATACACTAATGGGAAAAGTTCTTAGAGGTATATGTCTAGTTAGGTGACCAAGCTGGGTCACAGTTTATTCAGATACTTGATTCACCCAAGTGGTAGCAGAGAACTCCTGAAAGGAGCTATTTATCAGTCTAAATTCTCACTAGATAACCCAAGCCCTAGCTCCTCACCTTTGATTGATATTGCCCACTTTTCTAATTCTTTTCCTTCTCTGAATTGTTTTTAATCAAAATCTTATTCTCATTTTCACTTCTCTGGTTTTTCATTGTTTTATATCTCTGTGTGTCTGTGTGTCTGTGTGTCTATGTGTGTGTACATATATATATATATACATTTTATATCTATCTACTGTTTTTTGGGTTTCATCCTTACTAAAACATTTCAAGGGTTTTTTGGTTTTTTTTTTTTTTTTTTTTTTTTTTTTTGGTTTTTCAAGGTAGGGTCTTGCTCTATCTCAGATTGACCTAAGTTGACTAAGTTGTTCCAGGGTGGCCTCAAACTCTCGGCAATCCTCCTACCTCTGCCTCCCAAGTGCTGGGAATAAAGGCGTGTGCCACCATGCTGGGCTAATTTTGGTCCCTTTTATACATGTTTATTATTTTGATCATATTTCCCCATTACCTTCACTTGTCCAATCTCAGTGAACCCCTCCATCTTCCCACCCTCTCCCACTTTTACTCTGATGATTGTGTGTATGTGTGATCTACTGAGATCAGCCAAGGTTGCTTACCTATAACCAGGGAGTTATTTATTTGCTGGAGCCTTCAAAAATTACTAATGGCTATGCTGATGAAGAAAATGCCTCCACCCCACCCCTTGCTGATCCCTCAGCAACATTCAGCTGTGAATAGCAACTCCATAGTGGGGCTTTAAGATCCCTTCCCCACCCATGATGGAATGTTGACAGCCCACATTTTGTGTAGAACTTGTACAGCTAAACACAGCTGCATTGAGTTCATGAGTGCAAGTTGGGTCAGGTCAAGTCCGGAAGATAGTATACCACAGCACTCCTCCCCATCCTCTGGCTCGTACATTCTTCCTGCCCCCTCTTCTGCAGCGTGCTCAGAGCCTTTTGGGATCTGATATAAATGTCACTTTCAGCACTGAGCCCTCAACAGTCATGTGTTCTCAGTGCTCAGTTGAGTTTTGGCTCTGCACAGTAATCACCACCCTCTGCAAAAAGAAGCTCCTCTGACCTAGGCTGAGAGCAGCACTAATCTAGGGGCAGAAGCATAAAATAGTTTGAAGTCAATTTGACAGGCCACTTGCCAAAGCAATGGCAGTAGCACCCCCTAGGGCATATGACCTCCTCAGCCACAGGCTTTGACTAGGTTTACAGTATCAAGCGTGAACTCATTCCTGTGAAGTGCATCTCAAATCCAATCAGAAAGTAGTTGTGGCCCCCTTAACAGTCATGCCACTGTTGCCCAGCTATAAATGAACTATCATTCATTTTTCTATTGATATTAATTGCAAGCTTTTCTATGTCTTTATTTTATATTTTTTTAAAATTTTGATGAATCTTTGTTCTTCTGAAAATGTATTAAGTACCTAAAAAAAAAAAAAAAAGAAAACCAAGTATAATCTTCTTGCATGACCATAATATTTATCTGCATCACTCTTCATATCTCTTCTTGGAATTTATAATTCTATCCCATAAAGATCTGATGGAATTCTTGTTAAATCCATTCCTTAATGTTGTATTTTTTTAACCATCAGAATAGCATACTTTTACTATTATTATTTCCTAGATAAGAACAGCCCATCATAGCAGAGTAGAAACAGAAATATAAAATATGACTTTGATTTAATGATTCCTTCCTGCCAACAAGTGAAGGGAGTCTTTCTGATCTGAGGCTCTGGAAAGATAATGTCCAATTGGGAAGCTTTTACTTTTTCATTTCCCCCTCTCCTTGATCCCCTTTTTTGTGTGTGGTTTTCAAGGTAGGGCCTCACTTTTAACCCAGACTGACCTGGAATTCACTATGTAGTCTCTGGGTGGCCCCGAACTCACAGCGATCCTCTTACCTCTGCCTCCCCAGAGCTGGGATTAAAGGTGTGTGCCACCACGCCTGGCCCCTTTCTTTTTCCATAGTCCTCTTTCTCAAGTCCCAGTATGGGGCACCTACCTCCCCACCTAACAGATTCTACCCCCCTCAGCCAGCAAGGAATGGGGGAGGTTCTACTTGGGCTTCCTACTTGCTTCTTGCTCAGCTTGACTGAAGTTGAAGAGGTCTGGGCTTGAGTAGAACAGAGGATGAGCTCCGCGCTGTGGATGAGAGCAAAGCTAGGTGCTCAGTCTCAGTTAACATGTTAATCTCTACCAGGAGCACTCTGGCACTCTCCCAACTGGTTTCCTTAGTAATTTACAAAAAGCATCTTGCCAAGCCAAGCATTAATTTGCCTGGGAGACATCACAATGCAATCTCCTGGGAAGAGAGGACATCCCTACAGTTTCTGTGACTTTGATCTTGCCCCTTTCAAAATAATGAGCCCTGGCATGATTGTGTGATGCAACTTTTTACTCCTGCTTGGTTGAGTCCACCTATGCCGCAATACTCATCCCAGAAGCTGTACGTGGCTCCAGTCTTCCATCCGCTATGGATACATCGGCTCTGCAGTTATTTGCTGGTCTGATTTGTTCGGATGTCAAAGAGTCCTCTAAGAAGTGGTGTCTATACAAAGGAGCAATGATTGCTGATCCTTCCAGAATTCCTCCTCTGACCCATGGGACACGTTGAAACTATGTGATTCAAACCTTCTTTTCTCCCTGCCATTCCAAGACCAATCTAACCTGCGTCGGTGGTATAGTGGTCAGCACAGCTTCCTTCCGAGACCAACCTAGAACAGACTCCCCATCCTGTAGGCTAATGTCTACAGATCTAGAGGGGATCAGGCAAGAGACTACTATCACCCAAGGCCCCAGTTATCAATATGATCTTCAGTTACGAGTGAGCTGGATTACCTGGATATTTACACATAAGCAGAGACCACTCGCACATCGCTTACCAAAGGCATCCACCCCACTCACTCAAAGCTGGTTCTTTTTTTTTTTTTTCCAAAGCTGGTTCTTGCTTCTGCACCGTTAAGACTTCTCTTCCCACCTTTCCCCTTCCTTCACCAATGTCTCCCACCCAACCCTTCAAGGGGAAAAGCCACTTCTGGATAAGAATCATTAGTTTATAGACGCAAGATCAAACTATAAATTTTGCAGTGAAATTCCATTGAATCTTGAAAGCCAACTCCTTTGGGGGCCCTTTACTTGTTCCTGTTTTCGCAACAAAATTTATCATTTCCTTTCTCCTAAGTCACTGTGTGCCACTCCAAGGCAAACGCATCTATCATACTCAATTAGACAAAACCAGAGGAATCTTATGGGAATCCAGTTCTCTCCTCCTGCCCTCCTTCCCTACACTGAGCTGTGGTGAAAGGCAGTGCTTCCTATTAGGGTACTTATCTTTTACCTTACAAAAGGTGGAACCTTTAAAAATGGAACCCAGGGCTTCTTGCTTGCTAGACAAGTATACTGCTGTGAGCTAACTGGTTGACTCCATTTCTGCAATTTGCATGGCTATCCCCCAGCTTAAACCTGACTACCCTAAAGTCCAAAGGCTAGGCTTATAGCTCCGTAGAAGAGTGCTTGACAATCATGTACACAGCCGTGGGTTCAGACCCTAGCACTGCATGAACAACAACAGTAAGTGAAGCAAAAATTAACTGTAGGGGCTGGAGAGATGGCTTGATGGTCAATGCATTTGCCTGCAAAGCCAAAAGACCCAGGTTCTATTCCCCAGTCCCCATATAAGCTAGATGCACAAGGTGACACATGTGTCTGGAGTTCATTTGCAGTGGCTAAAGGCCCTGGTACACCCATTCTCTCTCTCTCTTTCTGCCTCTACCTAACTCTCTCTCAAAAAAAAAAAAAAAAGTAAATTTTTAATTTTTTTAATTAACTGTAAAAATATAGTCTTCAGCTATTCCGTACCATACATGGAGGGTACCAGAGGCAGAGGGAGTGTCTGCGTGTATATTGTAAGCCAGTGTTCGTGTCTATTCCTGTAGCCCTTGAGTTTTGCTTTTCTCTTTGAAGAAGAGGGCATTTCTGTCTCATAGTTTACTGTCACTTAAGGCATGTTCTAGCCACTGTAACATGTGTCCAAAGAGCAGATAGTGTAGCCCAAGGATTCTGAAGTCCCCTGATGACGGCATCATTATGCATTCACATTGTTATGTTTTCAGCGGCCTGCGAGAGAGACCCTGCTGAGCAGGATGAAGAAAGTCCCTGCAATTAATCGGTAGAGTGGGATTGTTAACATTCTCCCAGGGTTCCCCACACAGGGCTCCGCACTGGCCTGCTGGAGCCAATAATCAGGGGGTGGAGGAAAATGAAGGGTGGAGTGGAGGAGGAAAAATTTCTCATTAAAATCCCAATCAAGCTTTCTAACACGTTTTCCCCCACAAGACATTTGCTTTGAGTCTGGAATGTTACACTTGTTGAATGCTATTACCATAGCGAATCTCCTTTCTTTCCTAAAACCTGAAATTATTTGTTGTCCTTGGAAGAATTTGATGTGGGGCGTGCGCTGGAAAGCACACTGCTTAGATTCCCAGGGAGAATATATGTTTGCACTGAAGCGTCTCTGATGATGTGTGTGTGTGCACACATATGTGTAGATATCTTTTTTTTTCTTTTTTCTTTTTTTTGGTTTTTCGAGGTAGGGTCTCACTGTAGCCAAGGCTGACCTGGAATTCACTCTGTATTCTCAGGGTGGCCTCGAACTCACAGCGATCCTCCTACCTCTGCCTCCCAAGTGCTGGGATTAAAGGCGTGTGCCACCATGCCCAGCTTTTTTAACTCTTTTTTTTTTTTTTTTTTTTTTTTTGGTTGAATAGATGTCTTCATACAGACATACAGGTGTGTTTTACAGCCAAGTGAAAGGTGTGATGACACACTCCAAGTTGTGTCCTGTGTTCTCTCTCTTCCCCCATCTTCCTCCCGCCCTCTTACTTTCTTGTATTGTGATGAAAAAGAATTGAATATTTCTCAAATGTGATTGAGTCACTGCTTGGGAAAGCCTTTTCTGTGCGAAGCTTGTTGTCATAGCAAATGCCTGGGACGTTATTGCACACACAACATTAGAGCTGCCTTCCGCTCAAGCTTTGTTTGCAGAAAGCTCTCAGTACCTGTGGCTGTGCCCAAGCCACGCTCTGGAACAAGAGTGAGCCACTCTCAGCCCAGTGAGAGTCCCAAACGTAGACCTTCGGCCTGCAGGAATGGAAGTCACCAGCAGGTCCTCGGACATAGCTGTTTTCCAACAGGTGGGCTAAGGGGAAACTAATGCCCTTGTGCTGAACAAGAAAGGGAACAAAAGAAGAATATCACAGAGATTTGGTTTTGTTTTTTTTTTTAATTTTTTTAATTATTTTATTTATTTTTGGAGAGAGACACAGAGAGAGGGACAGACAGAGAGGGAGAGGGAGACAGAGATGGGCGCACCAGCAGTCTCTCAGCTGCTGTGAACGAAATCCAGATGCATGTGCCCCCTTGTGGGCAAGTGTGGCATTGCGCCCTTGCGTCACTTTGCATCTGGCTAAACGTGGGACCTAGAGATTGGAACCGCTGGAGATTGGAACCAGCGTTCTTATGCTTAGCAGGCAGGCGCCTTAACCACTAAGCCATCTCTCCAGCCCTGTTTGTTTGTTTTTAATGAGGGGTAGAAGCTGGGTTTGGTGGCACACACCTTTAATCCTCGAACTCAGGAGGCAGAAGTAGGATTTTTGTGAGTTCAAGACTAGCCTGGAATTATCAAATGAGTTCCAGGTCAGCCTGGGCTACAGTGAGATCCTACCTCAAAAAAATTTTTTTAATTAAATTAAATTTAAATTAAAAAAAAAAAAAGACTAGAGAGAGATTGCTGCCTCAGTTCCCAAGTCCCAACAAATGAGCATTCTGTCTCTAGGGCTGACTGACTCATTTGACTTTGGTGTTCATGGCCAAGAAGAAAAAGTCAGGGAGGGGAAATAATTCATTGAGAAGCCTAAGAAAGAACTCTTCAACTTACAGCAATGATCTGTGCCTCCTACATTCTTTCTACTTCCTCCAGCCATGAACTTCTGGCAATAATATAAGTCATCAAACATCTTTCATTTGGACATGACCATCAGTACATTGTCATTGTGAACTTTGGCCCACAGTAAAATAGGATTGGAAACTGGGGAGATGGTTCAGCAGTTAAGGCACTTGCCTGCAAAGTCTAACAACCTGGGTTCGATTCCCCAGTACCCACGTAGGGCCAGATACACAGGGTGATGCATGCATCTGGAGTTCATTTGCAGTGGCTAGAAGCCCTGGTGTGCCCATTCTCTCTGTCGGTCTCTCTTCCTGCTATCTCCCTCTGTTTGAAAATAAATAAAAAATTTATTAAAAAATAGGTTTGGATTCCTTGCTGCTATGTACTGATCTTCCCACATAACTAAAAACCTACATGTTGGGACTGGAGAGATAGCTCAGCAGTTAAAAATGCTTGCTTGTGGCTGGAGAGATGGCTTAGCAGTTAAGCGCTTGCCTATGAGGTCTAAGGACCCTGGTTCTAGGATCAATTCCCCAGTACCCATGTAAGCCAGATGCATATGGTGGTGCATGCGTCTGGAGTTCATTTGCAGTGGCTGGAGGCCCTGGTGCACCCATTCTCTCCCTCTCTCTCTCTGCCTTTCTCTGTCTCTAATAAGTTAATAAATAAAAATTAAAACTTTAAACAAATGCTTGTTTGCAAAGCCTGGTAGCCTTAGGTTCAAATCCCCACTATCCACATAAAGCCAGATGCATGGTGGTGCATGTATCTGGAATTTGTTTGCAATGGGAGGAGGCCCTGACATGCCCATTCCTATTCTCTCTCTTCCACACCCATGCTCTCTCTCTTTCTCTCTCCTTGCAAATAAAATTAAAAATCTGTATCTTATAGAGCCCTGGAAGAAAAAGCCAATTCCAGAAGCACACCCAAGACATCCCTAAATACACCATGTTGGTGCCTGGCTTACAAGTTAGGAACAGGTGGCTCTGGGACACCAAGGAAGGGCTCCTCACCCAGTTGTGAAAGACTAGGAGAATATTCCAAGAGACACCAGTCATCAGCTGTACTAAGTCCCAGAGGTGAAAGGGAAGTTACAAAGACAAGCAAGCAGAGGGGCGGAAGTGGTTCCTAAGAGGCGGGGACATCCTACACACAGTTAGAAGTTGACTATAGAGCTCTGATGCCTACGTCAGAAGAGCCATCTTTCTAGCTGAAAAACACAACGTAGTGGTCACTTTAATAGGTAGAGCCGCGCAATAATGTTCATGTTGGAGCCATCTTTATGAAGGAATCTAATCCCTGGGTGTCGGGGTGGGGGGGGCCCTTCTATTCTCTTTTTAGAGCAAGTAAACAAATGCTGCCTACAGCAGTCCAGCAGAAACCCAGTGCTTACCGGTATCCTGTGACCTTATTGCAATTTGATTTGAGCGACACGGAAGTTGAACAGAGTGGCTTTTAGCCTGCCAAGCTGGTTCACATGTCTCTGCTTTTCCTGTCATCGCATGACGGCAGATGCTCACAGCGGATACATGTGACATGTTCTACTCTGCAACATGTCACCATGTGTGCATAAGCCTTTGGGTTTGCACTGGCTTCATGAATGGAAGCTAAGAGTTTCTAGCAAGGCCAGTGCTAGAAAGAACACCCAGGGGCTTCCATCTCAGGGAGTGTTGAGCAAGCTTGAGCCAGCTTAGAGGGCCGATTGCTGGGCCCCAGCCAACATACACAACTCAGCAAGTCTCCTCTCGGGGTGAGCAACGAGCATCTCCAACAAGCTCATGGCCTTGCTGAGGCGGCTGGTCCCAGGCCCATACTCCAAGAAAAACGACTCTAAGTGTATTGATGAATGTGAGGTTCCGAATTTAGAAAACCGCTGAGGTAGTTGCTTTTGGGGTCCAGGGCTTTTATTAATGCCGGTAACAGAGCCAGCGAAGTGGGAAGGGTGCTCTGAACAGCCTAGCAAGAAAAAGGGAGAGTTTTTAAGGTCTTTGTGTGGAGACAGGCAGGGGAAGGATTTCTACTTTGTTGTGGAGTATCTGGCCCACACCAGGCTCAGGCTGTATAGATTGTCCAGACGCGGTGTGGGGTGTCCGTTTTACACAGGGGTGGTAAATTATGCTAGATCTACACCAGTCCCAAATCTTTCTAAGGTTTCCTAGGTGTTAGCTCTAAGGTAAGAGCAGGCTCCTCCCATCCAGGTAGAGATGGCTTAGGAATTATGATAATAGATGTTGATTCTAGGATCCCAGACCTAGCTCGAGTTTACTTACAAGGAGGGGAGTGGAAACAATAAATTTGAAAGCTCAACTTTCATATCCTAGGTTGACAGGGGGCAGAGCTCAAAGACTCACAACGAAGATAATGAAACCTAGAAAATATAAATAACCCATGCAAATTTGCTGGGTTTTGGTGACCCAATACAGATCTTCTTCAGGAGAGTGCAGTTCATGGGTGTCACCTGGGAGACAAATCTCTGCGCATGTCTATGAGGGAGTGTCTACATTAGGTTAATCAAGGTGGGAAGACCCACCCTAATTGTGGGTGGCACCATCCCATGAAGTGAATGCAAAGAAGAACGTGAGCTGCGCTCCACAGCCGTCACTCTCCGCTTCTTGACAGCAGATTGACCGGCTGGCTCACGCCCCGGCTCCAGGCCTTCCCAGCCATGATGGACTGCATCTCCTCCAACTGAAGGCTGGAATAAACCCTTCCTTCCGAAGTTGCTTCCTGTCAGGTATTTTGGCACCGCGGTAAGGAAAGTCACGAATACACGGGAAACGACAATCAGGGAAGATTTCTTGACAGGGGGCTTCTATTGTAAGTGGCTCCTTCCGGCTGACAGATACCTTCTCTGGTTTTGATCATGGTCGTCCTTCCTCCTGCATCTAAGCCTGAGCCTCGCCACCAAGTATTGAATGGGATCCAGCAATGGACAGAGGCAGGTTCTGAGCATCTACGGAACTGGGCACCGCTGGTGGTACTGTACTCCAGCATTCTGCACAGGCTCTGATAGGGTCCAAACCAAAGCTACCCGAACCAACGAGAACTGGGTGAGAACTTTTTTGTTGTTGTTGTTTTCCAGGAGAGTTTGAAAAGGAGAAAAACGTATTCCCAAGAGAACCCACTTCACCTGTTGGCCCCAGTGCCTGCTTTGACCGCACGCAGGAATTCCCAAGAAACCCTTTGAAACACACAAAGGGATCCAGCTAGCGTCCTTCTCCCATTGTCACTCTGCCATTGTGCGGATTGTATTCTGGGAGAATGATGGCCAAGGTTTTAAACAAATGGGGGAAGGGAGGGGAACTAAACAAAAGCAACAACAGGCCTGTTTACCAGAGAGAAGGCTTAATTGGCTTGCAGAGAAAGAGCAGGAAGTGCCTGCTTGCACTGGCATTTGTCAGCTCCTGGTGAAGGGCTGGGATGGACAAAGGTTTGGGCTTGCCCCTGGCTCACGGTCGGCCTCCTCCCTCTCATTCACGAGGAATCTGATGGGGAAGGCAAGTCAGCCATCAGATGGGGCCCTTGCCACCATCAATGTCAGTTATTGAGTCCCAGGTACATTGTTTAAGCATTAAGAGTTCAGAGGTCAAGCCTCTCTGACTCTTTATCATATTTATCTACAGCTGGAGTACTAGGCCAGCCCACAAGGGTAGCGGACTATGCTCCGGTTTAGAGCGACTGAAGATTATTTTTGAGTGGACCATGGGCATGGCATGTTATTTCAAGGCTGAAAATGTCGTGCTCCACAAGGCACATGATTCTGAATGTGACCAAAAAGGTCATTTTGTCCATTGAATTGTGCTCTTCACTGAGAACGCCACAGTCACAGGGCCCAAAGCAACTTGTGTCACTAGCTCGAAATTGCTTCAGGGTTTCTTTCAGCGACATGTAAGTATGTGATCTTTTCATTTTCTCCAAAGATTTTTGGGTCGTGTTGTGACTTAAGAGGAGGGCTAACGTATTTCACGCCAAGGAGTCTTGACTTTAGTCGGCCAGCTGGGAGTTGAGCAAGCTATGTCCCGTGATTTCATTTCATCTTACATGTCATGTTTAGTTCACTGCAGGATAGGTTCTGAACACATATCCAGTGATATCATGATTGCACAGACAACATGGAACGTGCTAACACAAACCTAGATGTTCTAAGTCAATCATTGGAAGAAGTTAGCAAATCTCTCTATCGAGGCTCCAAGGGATTCATCACTCTTCTCCTGACCTCCAAGAACTCCATCAAGAGACTGCCCCCCTGCTATTTCGATAACCCCAGGGAAGCTGGGTACCTCACCGGTTAGCTCAGAAGAAAGAAGTTCTCTTCTTTCACGCTCGTTAATGCTTCTCCCTTCCTCCTCTCCTTGGACATAAAACCTCCCTGGGCCGATGCTGGGGGCCAGGATGTGGGGGAGTCTCGGCTGCTGAGATGTGAAGTGTCCTGCTACAACTAGACTCTCCTCCAATAAAGTCTCATTCCTCCGTCACAGATATTCCTACTTGTTTCTGCCTTTTGTAATAGGCACAGACATTTTTCTTTTTTCAATTTTTTTTTTTTTTTTTTTGGAGCTTTTGAAGCATTCTAACCCAGGATGACCTGGAACACACTCTGTAGTCCCAGGGTAGCCTTGAACTCACAGCGATCCTCCTACCTCTGCCTCCCGAGTGCTGGGATTCAAGGAGCGTGCCGCCACGCCCAGCTGGGTATGGACTCAATGCCATCAGCAGAGGTAGAAAGCAGGAGATGTATGAGGCTGCTGTCAGAGTAACAAGGCTGATCACAATAGGGGCCATGGCTATGTGACCAGCAGCTAGCTAACCTGATCCATTATGCCCAATACCCAAAAGACTGAAGGAATTAGCCAAGACCCCATCTGCTGAGTCCACAAAGATCTTCCTTAGAGAGGTGTTAGAAGCCGGGTCGTGCAGAAGGGCAAATTCTCTTTGCCTTTAATTTTCATAACCTGGTTCAGAGGTTCTCAGAACAACAGCACACACGGAACTGAGCTGCCGTCTCCTGCAGTGCTCTGAAGAGAGCTCAGTCCTCCCTCCAAAATCAAGTCCTCTCTGAGGTTTCCATCGCAGGCCCTGACCATCCCTCCCCCAACACCTCACAGACAGGGGAAAGTCTGATGTGGTTTGAGGAGTCCCAGGACCATCCCCTAATCACCCAAGTCTTTTGCAAAAATGCCACTGTACAAAACTCCTTTTCTGAATTGTAAGAAGGGTTGATTTTTCTCCCGAAGAATGTCAAAGAGCCTCGAGGCTGTGCAAAGATCCATAATTATCACCAATTGCTACTCAGACAGCTTAACCCTCGTAAAATATTATGCATACAAATGGGTTTATTTTGAGCCAGTTCACACTATTCAGCTGGAGTCTGGTTGCAAGCCTCATCCCGAGGCAGCACGCAATAACGTCACAGTAGCAAACACCTTGGCGATATGTCTTCCTCTTTGGTTGGCTCGTTTTATATCTTTGCATGTTTAAATAGGCAATGGGAGTGCTAATTAAAATGCAATCATGCAGATAAATTATACCCTGTTCCTAAAAGGTAAAATGAAAACCTTTGTGATCTCAAAGCCTTTGTGATATCTCAGGCATGGCACAGCATGAACCTGAACTTAAGAGAAACTTTTCATGGTCTTTGAATGTTTAAAAACCAATATTCAGGGGCTGGAGAGATGGCTTAGCAGTTAAACGTTTGCCTGTGAAGCCTAAGGACCCTGGTTCGAGGCTCCATTCTCCAGGACCCATGTAAACCAGATGTACAAGGGGGTGCATGCATCTGGAGTTCGTTTGCAGTGGTTGAAAGTCCTTGCATTCCCATCTCAATCTCTGTCTATCTCTAATCTATCTCTTTCTCTCTTAAATAAATAAATAATAAAATCTATAAAATCTATAAAAGATAAATAAAATCTCTCTCTCTTTCTTTCTCTACCTGCCTATTTCTGTATCTCTCTCTCTCTTAAGTAAATAATAAAATAGTTTTTAAAAATTAAAAAAACCGATATTAATTTCTGGGTTTCTCTGGTATATATAGAATATATATCATATTCATTGTGAGTAATTTCTTGAGAAAAGCAAGACCTGGGGCTTCTAGTACAGATGTTCGAGTCTCAGGACATAGAATAATTTGTATTGGTTGTGTCCCACCTGTAAAGTGGGGACTGTAGTGTACATTACAAAGGCTACTTTAGGCATGAGGGGAACTTCAAAACCAGTGGTGAAGAATGATCCAGAGGATTCTTCATCAGTCTTGTTACTTTCTAGCTCTCACGTGATCTTCATGCCCATAACCAAAGGGAAAAATCTATGATAATAACCTCCAGCATACCACTTTTACTCTCTGAGACTGTTTCTTATCCTATATGTATTAATTGCTTTTCTTGTTGCTATGACAAAATACCTGACAAAGCAAAGTACGATAAGTGACGATTGAGTGCTCAGGGCTAGATGAGACGTCTCTATCACACCCTCCAAGGCTCAGAGAGGATGGTGGAAGAGGGGATGGGAAAAAATATAAGAGCCAAAGGATAGGGAGGAGTGTTTGGGAATACTGTCTTCTGGACATGAAGTAGCCACTGCATTCATGACCTCACAGTGACGTGGTCATGTGCACATGACCTGCATAATATTGGGCTCATTTGTTGTAGATTATGGATGAGGGCAAAAGAAAAAAAAAGGACAAAAATAAAAATGCTAGTCAGAAAGAAGATGAGGTAGAAGGGAGTGAGATATGAAACAAAAGATGGAAATGGGGGCTGGAGTGATGGCTTGGCAGTTAAGGTGGTTGTCTGCAAAGCCACAGGACCCAGGTTCGATTCCCTTGGACCCATGTAAGCCAAATACACAAGGTGATACATGAGTCTGGAGTTCATTTGCAGTGGCTGAAAGCCCTGGCATTCCCATCTCAATCTCTGTCTATCTCTAATCGATCTCTTTCTCTCTTAAATAAATAAATAATAAATAAAATCTACCAAGCTAAAAAAGAGATGGTAATGGGAGGGCATTGTGATCAAAACACATTGTGTACATGTATTTGTCATTAAAATGTTTTGAAAAGAAATCTGACAAATGTAACTTCAAGAAGGAAGGAGGGGCTGGAGAGATGGCTTAGGCAATGAAGGAGCTTGCCTGTAAAGCCTAAGGACCCAGCATCGATTCCCCAGTACCCAAGTAGCCAGATGTATAAGGTGGCGCATGCATATGGAATTTGTTTGCAGTGGCTGGAAGCCCTGGTAAATGTCTGTTCTCCCTCTCTCTCTCCAATAAATAAATAAGTATTTCAAAAAAAAAAAAAAAAAAAAGGAAGAATTTTGTTTGGCTCGTTGTGGCAGGAAGTAGTGGGGACAGGAGTGTGAAGCACACCGTGTCTTAGTTAGCAAGCTCAGGCTCCACTGTCCACTTGACATCTTTTTTTTCTTTGTGTTCAGTCTGGGACCCCAGCCCATGGGATCGGGCCACTCACGTTCAAGACAGGCCTTACTACCTCAGTAAAAACCTCTCTGGGACATTGCTAGAGGACTGTCCCTCCGTGATTCAAATCCAGTCACATTGAGAAGGAAGATTAACCATTACACTACAGTGAACCACAGCAAGGCATTGATTGGGGTTTGGGGAGAATTGGGGGTTGTTTATTTTGGTGTTTTGAGACAGTTTCACTATGTAACCCAGGCTGGTCTTGCCCCAGCCTCCTAAGTGCTCAGGACACAGGAATATACCACCGCACCTGCCTAAGGCATTGTGGACTATTGAGATCACTGAAGAATATGATGAAAGTTATAGTTCCAGAGAAATGTCAGATTTAATACCACACATGCATCTATTCAGCCTCTGAAATTTGACCATGGAGTTCAAGGTAAGGATGCCAAGGTCCAACCAGCATGGGCATCCTGTATGTCTTCTTCCAAGACCTTGCTGTAGGCTATAACCTCCACACTGAAAAATTCAATTTTGCCAAAAGAAAATCATAGAACAATTAGTCTGTGTTTCGGCGCCAGGATCTTCTGCTTTGTGTGTCATCTACAGCCCAGGAAGTGACACAACTACGTTGGTGGAGATGAGTTTAACTAAAGTACGAGTTACTTCTTGTTCACTCACTGCCGTGACACACACTGAGAAGGCATACCAAAGACACCAGTTCAACCGCCTCTTACTCAACGTTTTAAAAATCTCGGTGACCATAAGATAATTTCCTATTATATGATTGGCGTAGACTTGGCAAAAACGAAAAGATCTGCTTTCCCTCGTCCTCAAGCAGAGGCCACTCAGTAATCTTAACCTAGGCTCTCTGTTTGCCCAGTTCATTAATCACTCCCTTCATCAAAATAGCATTTTGTCAATGACCTCTTCGGTCTTCCCCAACTTCACCCACTGGTATTGTTCAGCCACCTGGGTCCATGCCCCACCGCTATAGCAGTTCATCTCCATGGTCCCTTTTGGAACTCACAGTGCACATCTGCATATAAAAAGACAGTTACCATCCTGCCCAAGAAATAGGCCTCATTGTCTCCTCTCCAAAATGTGTTTAAATAGAAACTTAGCCATTTGGAGCTGAAAGGGCCCTGAGAGCTCATCCAGCTATTCTTCAAACTATATAAATAAGAGAACAGACCTAAGACATTAAGTGACTTGACAGAAATAGGCCAGGGACCAGATTGCCTGATTCCCCGGTCCAGGGGCTCTCGGAGATGGTGGACGCTTTCTCCAAGCTTGAGGTATGTGAGATTGATCCACGCCAGACAGTAACTTCACTAACTCGGTGAGGAGAGAGGCCAGTTATCTACATACTGGCCATCCACAGGTCACGCTGCACTCACAGGCTGTATTGGTGAGGGTGGACTCAGCGATGAAAAGCCAGCTTGTGAGGCAGTGATGTTTAGAGGGAGCACGGGACTGGGGGTGAGCAGCCATTCTGACTCTCATTCTCTCATTAAGCAGCTACAACATCTTCATGTCCCTAGACCTCATCAGATCAGCGACACATGGAAAAATGGTCCTTGGATTCCTCTTAGCGTACATCTTAGGAGTCTAAACTTTTCCTGTACATCAGTCTTTGTTTGCTTAGAGTTTCTTTTTTTGTTTTTTTAGTTGTTTTTGTTGTAGCCCAGGCTGGCCTCAAACTTGAGATCCTCCCGTCTCAGCCTTCCAAATGCTAGAATTATAATCTATCCCACTTCTCCCAGCCAGCAATCATTTTTATATTTAAACACACAAACTACCAGACCTTGTTCTAGAATTCTTTTATTCCATAAGGATTCAAGTTTTAGAGTGGGATCTTTCTTCCCCTATCATGAGTGTAAGATAAATTCAAGATTCTTGAATAAAACATTGTTCGAAAAAGTTAAAGTAGGGCTGGGGAGATAGCATCGTGGGTGACGTGCTCACTGCTCAAGCTGTAGCACCCAAGTTCCATCCTCAGACCCCAGGTAAAAAGACAGGAGTCTTGGTGGACTTCTGTAATCCCAGCCCATGGCACTGACAGCAAGATGGGAGGCAAAGACAAGAGAATTTTCTGGAAGCATATGGCAAGAACAGCAAAGAAGAACAAAGCCAGAATCCAGAGTGAAAAAACCCTGCCTAATCAAAGAGGAGAAGCAGAGAAATAATATCCACACATGTGCTGTGGCACATGTGTCCCTGCACTCACCCTTGCATACAAAAACATGCACACACATGAACATACACAGAATAATAATATTTTTTAAAAATTTAAAGACATGGGCTGGAGAGATGGCTTAGCAGTTAAGGCACTTGCCTATGAAGCCTGAGGACCTAGGTTTGATTCCCCAGTACCCACATAAGCCAGATGCATGTATCTAGAGTTCATTTGCAGTGGCTGGAGACTCTCTCTCTCTCTCTCAGATAACTAAAATAAAAAATTTTAAATATATGTATAAAAATTTAAAATACATGTAATCTGCCAGGGCACTTTAGTGAGACCCTCAAAATAAAAACTAAAAAAGTAAACAAAATTTAAAATTTTTTTTAAAAAGAGGGGCTAGAGAGATGGCTTAGTGGTTAAAGTGCTTGCCTATGAAGCCTAAGAACTCATGTTCGAGTCTCCAGGTCCCACATAAGTCAGATGCACAATGACACAAATGCACAATGTCGCTCATGCACACAAGGGAGTTCATTTGCAGCGGGTAAAGGCCCTGGTGCACCTGTTCTCTCTGTTCTGCCTCTCTCTCTCTCTCTCTTTCTCTACCAAATAAATTTTTTAAAAAGCTACTTAAAAAGGGAGGGGAGGTTGGGGATGTAGGTCATTGAGTCATTGGCAGGGTGCTTGCCTGCATTCATGACATCCTGGGTTCAGTTCCTGGCACTGAACCCCCAAACAAAAATAAAAGGAAAGAGGGAAGAATTCCCTGCCTGGTGGTCAAGCTCTTCCAGGCCGGGGCCCAAGCAGGCTTAGGCCTCTACTCTTCCAGCTTCTTAGGCCCTGTGGGTGCCCTACGTGGCCTCTTCGTGCCAGGGGTCTCCATCCCTTGCCTGGGTGGAGGCTGCATGGGCTGAGAGGGAAGGCCTCGCACACCCCCACAAGTGCAGCCACTCACTCCCATTTTGTACAAAGCCCATGTGTGAACATCACTGTAACAAGTGTTTCCAAAACACGTGTCACAGAAGGTGACCAGAAAGAGTTACTTCGGACCACAAGTGTATCTAACAAGCATACTAAACGCTCCTGGTGCATGTCCAAGTTCATTAACCATGCTACTCAAAAATACTCCTTTCGGGCTGGAGAGATGGCTTAGTGGTTAAAGCCTTTGCCTGCAAAGCCAAATTATCCCGGTTCGATTCTCCAGGACCCACGTAAGCCAGATGCACAAGGGGGTGAATGCATCTGGAGTTCATTTGCGGTGGCTGGAGGGCCTGGTGTGCCCATTCTCTCCTCCTCTCTCTGTCTCTCTCTCTCTCTCTGCCTCTTTCTCTCTCTCAAGTAAATAAATAAAAATATGTTTTAAAAAATACTCCTCCAGCCAGGTGTGGTGGCACACGCCTTTAATCCCAGCACTCGGGAGGCAGAGGTAGGAGGATCGCCGAGAGTTCGAGGCCACCCTGAGACTACATAGTTAATTCCAGGACAGCCTGGACCAGAGTGAGACCCTACCTCCAAAAACCAAAAAAAAAAAAAAAATACTCCTTTGCTGTTCCTGGAGAGTGGCTCAAGTGGTAAAGAGGCTTGCCTGCAAACCCTAAGGACCCGAGTGATATTCCCTAGTACCCACCTAACGCCAGATGTACAAGGTGGTGCATGCTTTGGATTTCATTTTGCAGTGGCTAGAGGCCCTGGTGCACCCATTCTCTCTTTCTATCTGCTTCTTTCTCTATCTCACTATCGCTCTCAAATAAATAAATAAATGAATGAATATTTTTTGAAATGCTCCCTTATGTCAAGTGTAGCATGCTGTAGAAGGTAAAACCAAGATTTGGTCAAGTAAACCATGAAAGTTATTTTTTATCTGATGCTGATAAGTAGTAAATTGTGTAGAAAGAGATCAATGAACCAATCAATTTATTCTTCAGCATATATCACAGGCCCATCCTTTCCCACACACAGCTGGCCCGCTCACCAGTATCTATTTGCTCTTCAAGTTCAAGGCCTGGAACTCCCAGCAAAGGCATGTGACGTCTAGATGAGTCCAGGTGGTGTTCTCTGCCACTTCTTGCGACAGCACACCTTTGTGGCGTTAACCTTTTTACATTGTGATGGCAGGATCTCTTCATCCATGTCTGGGATGCTGTTTTTAAGTCACAACTCTTACATTGTTCCATGTCTTTCCAGAATGTCCACTGTCCCCAGGAACTCTAGGCATGGGTACAAAATAGCATCCTGAGAGGAGTCCACGCAGCTCTCAGCATGGGGCTCTCCGCTCAGCATCACACTTGCGCCAGTGAGACTAAGTGCGTCACCAAGAAGCAACTATAAGAAACATATGACTCTTGTTCGCACTTGCATAAAATAGTGACAGTGCTGTTAGGAATTAGTCACCAGAGCCCGGATGCTTTGTTCTTTGGCATTAGTAATATGCCACTTGAAGTTTTACACCAAATTAGCAGTCCTCGCATTAACTGTTTCAAAGCCCTTTGAAAAACGTGCTGTCCTTCATACAAAAAAGACATGGGCCTGGGCTGGAGAGATGGCTTAGCGATTAAGGCACCTGCCTGCCAAGCCTAAGAATGCCCGTTCGATTCTCCAGGTCCCACGTTTAGCCAGATGCAAAAGTGATGCAAGCGTGCAATGTTGCACATGTGCACAAGGGGGCGCATGTGTCTAAGTTCGTTCATAGCAGCTGAGAGGCCACTGGCACACCCATTCTCTATCTGTCTCTCTCTCAAAAAAAAAAAAAAAAAAAAAAAAAAAAAAAAACCACGGCCTGCCTGGAAGATGTTCTCTTGAATCATCAACTTCCAGCCTCAACTAAGAGGTGACCGGAGACACCCCTTCCCCTGCCACCCCCACCCTGAGGAGCGCATCCACAGCAATGAAAGCCAATTTCACTAAGGAGCTAAATTATCTGCCTTGAAAAAAGGTTATTAACGTATTACTGCATCAAACCACCAGCCTCATAGATTAGAATAATGGAAGACAAATTCGAATATAACCAGGACATTCTGTACACCTAGGGCTCAGTCTTGTCTCACGGTCAGCTTGAACACAGAGACATGATGCCAGGATGGTTGGGATTAGTGTTGGGCAGTTTTGTCATCAATACTAAATCCATTAAATTCAGTTTGTAGTCTTATATTTCTGCAAAGTTTAAAAAGCCAGGGGTAATGACATACCTAGAATGCCAGCTCTCAAGAGGCTGAGGCAGAATTGCTGAGTTTGAATCTAGCCTGGGCTACATAGTGAGTTTGAGGCCTTGAGGCCAGCCTGGACCACAGAGTGATATCCTGTCTCAATAAAACCAAAAACAAAGAGAGGAAAAGCTAATGGTATCTGTCTGTGGACACTGACATTCCTTAGGAAGATGAGGTGGAGGTGTTAACTGCATAAATTATTCCCATTTTAGAGAAAAAATGTCTTGGAGGTTAGTGTAGACTAGCTAGGATTTTCAAACTGGGCTCCAGGTTCCATTCCAAAAATAGTGATAATCTACATTAAGGGGGAAGAGCCAGGAATGGTGACACATGCCTGTTATCTTAGCTCTGGGCAGGCTGAGGCAGGTGTTCAAGATTTTTGTCTAATAAAAGATGAGTGGAAAAGAAAGATAAGACTGGAGAGATGGCTTAGCAGGTAAGCCTAAGAATGCCCATTCGATTCTCTAGGTCCCACATTTAGCCAGACTCAAAGTGATGCAAGGGCGCAATGCCACACTTGCCCACAAAGGGGTGCATGTATCTGGAGTTTGTCCACAGCGGCTGAGAGGCCGCTGGTGCACCCATTCTGTCTCTCTCTGACTCTCTCCAAAAAAAAAAAAAAAAAAAAAAGAAAAAAAAAAAAAAGAAAGAAAGATGAAAGAAAGAGAGAGAGAAAGAAAGAAAGAAAGAAAGAAAGAAAGAAAGAAAGAAAGAAAGAAAGAAAGAAAGAAAGGAAAGGAAGAGGGGGAGAGAGAGCGGGAGGGAGGAAGGGAGAAAGAAAGAAAAAAAGGAGGGATGGAGAGATGGTGTTGCAATCGTGTTTGCATTGCTAGCAGAAAACACTCAACCAAGAGCAGCTTGTGGGAAGAAAGGGTTTATTTTGGTTTACGGACTCGAGGGGAAGCTCCATGATGGCAGGGGGAAATGATGGATGAGCAGAGGGTGGACATCACCTCCTGGCCAACATCAGATGGACAACAGCAAGAGGAGAGTGTGCCAAACACTGGCAAGAGGCAGTTGGCTATAACACCCATAAGCCCGCCCTCAACAATACACTCTCTTCAGGAGGCTTTAATTCCCAAATTGCATCAGCTGGGGACCTAGCATTCAGAACACCATAGAGGGAGAGAGGTGTATCAGTTCCTTTGTCATTGCTAGGAGCAAGCACCTGACCAGAAGCAACTTAAAGAAGGAAAGGGTTCATTTTCAGCTCACAGCCTGCAGGGAAGTCCACCAGGGGAACAAAGCAGGGCAGGAGTAGGAAGCTGGGAGCTCATGGAGGAAGCAGAATGAAGCAGAGAGTGCTCTAAGCTCAGCTAGTTCCTCTCTCTCTCTCTCTTCTCTTTCTTTCTTTTTTTTTTTTTTTTTTTTTTTTTTTTGGTTTTCAAGGTAGAGTCTCACTCTAGCTCACCTGGAATTCACTATGTAGTCTCAGGTGGCCTCGAACTCACTGCGATTCTCCTACCTCTGCCTCCCCAGTGCTTGGATTAAAGGCGTGTGCCACCACACCTGGAAAGTTCTTTCCTTTTTTAAAAATTTTTTTAACTAATTTTTTTATTTATTCATTTTCGAATGACAAAGATGCAGAATGAGGAGAGAGAGAACGGGCGCACCAGGGCCTCCGGCCACTGCAGACGAAGTCCAAATGCATGCACCACCTTGTGCATCTAGCTTACATGGGTACTGGGGAATCGAGCCTCGAACCAGGGTCCTTAGGCTTCACAGGAAAGCACTTCACCACTAAGCCATCTCTCCAGCTCCAAGTTCTTTCCTTTTTATACCATGCCGGAGCCCAGCCCATGGGATGATGATGCCCACATAAGGATGGATCCTTTCACTTCTGCTAACCTCGTCTATGAAACATCTCACAGGCATGAATAGAGGTTTGTTTCCATGGTTATTCTAAATCCCATCCACTTAACAGCATCACAGAAAGAGAGAGAGAAGAATATAAAGTTAAAAACTTAAGTGTAATTCCATTTGCCTTAGAAAGAACCCAGCAGGTAATTTTTATACAATATTTAGGGATCGTGTTTTCTACTAATAGTGTAACTAGAAAATTGGACCCAGGGCTTCTCACTGGATAATGTGCCCTTATATGTCTAGAGATTGTGCCTTCACTTCCAGATTCACCTGAAACTCCCAGATATCAGACTATGCTTTTCCAACTGACGAAATGTGAATAAGTCAGGCATCTGGCTGAGACAGGACATATACCAAAGTTTACAATCTTTTTTTTTTTTTTGAGGTGGAATCCCACTTTAGCCTAGGCTAACCTGGAACTCTGTAGCCCAAGATGGCCCCAATCTCAGGACAATCCACCTACTTCAGCCTCCCAAATGCTAGGATCATAAACATCAATCACCATGCTGGCTTCACAGTTCAAGATTCTGCTGGCGGATTAAATAATATAGATGCTGTGAGTAAAGATGCTAGAATTAAATTTAATCATTCTCTTTCTATCTAATGTTGTAATTTAATCAAATGATATGTTGTTGGTAACGTGGCAATATCTCTGCATAGAAATTCTTCTGATTGATCAATATGAAAATGAGTTTTTTAGAGTTTCTAGAGGACACTCCATGGTTTTACTCACCATTTATCTCACCAAATGCTTCTGTGAACATATGGAAGACAATGAAAAGGGATGGAAGGGGTCTCCCTGTTATTCTGGAGGAGGTTTGGGGTGGAGATGCAGGGAACATGAAAGAAATTTAAATTCATGACCTTTGTTCTTAGTATCATAACTGAATAAATTGAACTAACCATCTATGATATTATAAGAATGTAATCAAACATTTACTGGGGAAATATTACCTTGAGTTTTAATTTAAATGATATCTCCTAGATTCTAATACATTTTTGCTGTATGGCAAACAGAAAGGGGTTACAGAATTGGTAACAAATGCTTTGTTCCTGCAAGTAATTATTTCACTTAAAACAAAATACTCAACTTCTCTCCCCCTTCCACAATGTAAATTCCCCAATCCGTGTGGATGAAAGGCTAAGATGATCTGTTGTCTATAGCCAGAACGACTGCATATGTTCAATAATAGATCAGTTTCATCAGCCATCATAGACTAGGACACATATGACAATAAATCATGGTGGGAACTTCCTGAATCCCCGCCAAGTTGTAGACAATAAAAGATCCTGCTTGTAAAGTTAGCTATAAAAGTTAATTTTATACAGGTTCTCCAACTCACAGGCTACGGTTCAGCTCCAAACAGATGTGATCTTGGAACAGCCATGGAAAATAGCACGAGGCATTCTCACTAACTTTCCGTACCAGGAGATCCAAACACTTGGTGTTTTGTACAACCTTTGCTCATTAACACATTGCAGCAGGTATGAAAATTGAATTCTTCAAGCTTTTCTAATGCCTAAAATATTGTTCCTTCCAGCATGAAATGTTCCTCCACATTGAAAAGATTACCCAGCAAGCCAGACATGCGGAGACTGAGCAAAATTTTCAGAGTGAACTAACTGCAGTGGGTTTTCTGAAAGCTGCTCCATTAAAGAGCTTATTTATTTATATTTGGGGGAGAACGGGGTGTCACGTAGCATAGGCTGGCCTCAAACCTGCTACTAGCTGAGGGTGACCTTGAGCATCTGATCTTCCTTCCTGCCTCTGTCCACCCCCAGGGCCAAGATTACAGACATGCTCCGTTTTACGTAGTGACGGAGATGAAGCCTAGAACTCAGTTCATGCGAGGCAAGCGCTCTCCCAACTGGGTTATATCCCTAGCCTAAGAAATTCTGAAATCAGAATTTCTGTACTGTTCTTTTCTGTCTCTTTCCTCCCTCTCTCTCTGTCTTTTTCTTTTTGGTTTGTTTGTTTTTAGCTCTTGCCTACAGAGATCCCAGCAGACATCTGCAAAGACAACTAGCCTCTCCATGCACCTGTGGTGTGAAAAGAGCAGATTCTAAGGAAACAGTTGATCATTGACCACGTAGGCCCAGTCATGAACGATTGAAAATTTGTCTCCTTAGCATATACCGCATTTGGTCCTTGTGCAGTCACCTTCCCTTTGCTGACACAAAGCACCCGACCAAAAGCAGCTTAGGAGAGGAAGGGCTTTATTTTGGTCTACAGCTCCATGATGGCAGGGGAAAATGATGGCATGAGCAGAGGGTGGACATCACCTCCTGGCCAACATCATGAGAGTGTGTCAAACTCTAGCAAGGGAAAGCTGGCTATAACCCCCATAAGCCTGCCCCCAATAACACACCTCCAACAAGGTTCCAAGCCCCAAATTGCCATCAGCTGGGGACCTAGTATTCAGTAATTTATGGGGACACCTGAATCAAACCACCACAGTCCTTGATCACAAAGGTCAAGTCTCCCTACTCTGCTAAGGCCCACTCTTTGCCCTAATACAGTCCCAAAGCCTCCGTGAGTTTGCGCTAACAGCGTGCTTCTCCTAATTTTGAACGATAGTTGGATTCCTGGGAAGTCACACAGTCATTGAAGTGTTGGCATCTGAACCATTTCCTCAAAGGGATTCACAATAGTTATGATCAGTCCATTTATTTACCTTTGGCTGGAATGCGGGCTTTGGAAATGTGAGAAGGACAGACCGAGTCACAAAAGCCCTGCTGAGCCTGAGTTGAGTGCACTGTGGGACAATTAGATGCCCAGGGCTGCGTGAGGGCATCGTTAACATATTAACCATAGACCTGAAATTAATTATGGCCAACTAAGAATTAAGGAGTTCCAGGCAAAGAGGAAAGTAGAATGATATTATGTGGTAAGTATTTATACTGTTATATTGTATACCAACAAAATGCTTTATAATGATATTTTCTACACATTATTTTATATTACTTTCAAACCAGCCTCATACATTTATATAGGATTCTTTTTTTAAATTTAATTAATTTATTTACTTGAGAGAGAGAAAAAGAAAAAAAGGCAGATACAGAGAGAATTAGTATGGACACACCAGGAACTCCTGCCACTGCACATGAACTCCAGTCTCGTGCGTCACTTTGTGCAACTGGCTTTTTGTAGGTAGTGAGCAATCAAACTCAGGCCAGCAGGCTTTCCTAGCAAGCACCTTCAGCTGCTGAGCCATCTCCCCAGCCCAGTATTATTTTTTATATATTTTTATTTATTTGTTTGAAGGAGAGAGAAAGAATGGGCATGCCAGGACCTCCATCCCTGCCAACAAACTCCAGACACGTGCCATTTTGTACATCTGGCTGAATGTGGGTACTGGGGAATCGAACCTGGGTTGTTAGGTTTTGTAGGCAGGATCCTTAACTGCTGAACCATCCCTCCAGCCCCTCGGCCCAGCATTCTTATTTTGAGGAAAGAAATTGCCATTGATTAGATTCTATACGTCCCTCAAAGGCTCCAGGGCACACAACTCGATCTCCAAGCTGTGGTGCTATTGGGATTTGTTTAAACTGTTAGAGGTAAAAGCTGGTGGAAGGGGGTTAGGTTCCTGGGCCATGCCCTTGAAGGGGACACTTGGCCTCTCTTTGCCGTTTCACTTCCTACCTTCCATGGCCAGCCTCTCTCACCATGATATGCCAAAGGCAACTGAACCAAGTGACTGTGAACTGAAACCTCTGAAATCGTTCTCTATTTAAGATGTTTCTCTCGGGTGTTTTGTCACAGCAGCAGAAAGCTGATTAGCACACAGAGGCCCAGTGACATTAGATAATTGTCTTGGTCCATTCTTGCTGCTATTAAAAAAAATACCTTAAGCCGGGCGTGGTGGCGCACGCCTTTAATCCCAGCACTCAGGGAGGCAGAGGTAGGAGGATCCCCGTGAGTTCAAGGCCACCCTGAGACTACATAGTTAATTCCAGGTCAGCCTGGACTAGAGTGAGACCCTACCTCAAAAAACCAAAAAATAAATAAATAAAAATAAATAAAATACCTTAGAGAGCTGGAGAGATGGCTTAGTGGTTAAGGTGCTTGCCTATGAAGCCTAAGGACCCAGGTTCAATTCCCTGGGACCCACTAAGCCAGATGTACAAGGTGGTGCATGCATCTGGAGTTCATTTGCAGAGGCTGGAGGCCCAGGGCACCCATTTTCTCTCTCTTTTACTCTCTCTGCCTCTTTCACTCTGTGCCTCTTTCTTTCTTTCTAATAAATTAATTAAATTTAAAAACCCTTAGAAAAAACAATACAAATGTATGTCTATGTTCTTGAGCCAGATAAGTCGGTATCTGTAAAGGATCTACTACGTATGATCTCTCTCATGCGGCAGGAGTGGCAGGGCAAAAGCTATAAACTTCCTCATGGCTTTAAAAAACTATGTACAAGCCGGGTGTGGTGGCGCACGCCTTTAATCCCCAGCACTTGGGAGACAGGTAGGAGGATCACCATGAGTTCGAGGCCACCCTGAGACTACATAGTGAATTCCAGGTCAGCCTGAGCTAGAGTGAGACCCTACCTTGAAAAACCAAAAAAAAAAAAAAAAAAAGTACAAGCAGAGAAGTGGGGGCGGGGTAGAATGAGTGCATCCGGGCATCTTACCACCGCAATCAAACTCCAGAGGCATATGCCACTGTGTGCATCTGGCTTCTACATGGGTACTGGGGAAGCCATCAAGCTTTGCAAGCAAAGCCTTTAACTGCTAAGCCACCTCTCCAGCCCCCACATGGATTTTTAATTTTTTTATTTTTATTTATTTATTATTAGAGAGAGTGTTGAGAGAGAGAGAGAGGGAGAGAACGGGTGCCCTCGGGCCTCTAGCCACTGCAAACAGACTCCAGACACATGCACCACCATGCACATCTGGCTTATGTGGGTTCTGGGGAATCCAACCTGGGTCTTTAGGCTTCACAGGCAAGAACCTTAACTGCTAGGCCTTCTCTCCAGCCCCCCACGTGGATTTTTATACGAGCGCTGGCACCACCCTTGACAGTAGAGCCACATGGCCTAAACACCTACCAATGCCATTATGTGTCACCTTAGGATGTGAATTCCAGTAGATGAACTTTAGAAATTCAAACCACAGAGGTGATAATCCTTAAAAGAACAAGGGAGATAAAGTCAGGACCCCAGAAGAGTGGCCTCAGGAAGGAAGTAGACGAGGCAGCCTAGAGCTCCAGAGCAAGGTCACCCTATCCATCCTGGGACCACCAATCACAGAGAGTCACACGGAAGACACAGGAAACAGAGTGCTCCTGTCAGCTCAGTCTGGCCAGCAGTCCTAACAAGCCACTATACAACGCTGGGACCCCCTCCCTTTCTTATCCTTAAGAATGAGTAAAGCAAGCCAGGCATGGCGCTACCCCAAGCCTGGCTCCCAGGCTCAGCTTTCCCCTAGCAGCATGTGAATCATTGCCTTCCAGTCCATGGAACTTCCTAGAAGATGTGGGGTGAGAGAAGTGGTTCTTCTTATATTCCAGTGCATGGGAGGGTAAGGCAGAAGGATTTCAAGTTCAAAGCCTGAGCTACCTACTAAGATCCTGACCCCTCCCTCCCAAATGGAGGAAGATAGATGAGGAATGAGCCCTTAGTACCTGTCTTAACTTTTCATGGCAGGACTCTCTGTGAGCAGGTGTTGGAAATGGGCTGTGCTGAGATGTGCTTTGCAAGCCTTTTCCTTATTTGATCACAAATGTACTGCATTTCCTAGAAACAGATACAGGTGAGCTTGGATGGAGATCACTGGGTAGGGTGCTTGCCTAGCATGCACAAAGTCCCGGGTGCCATATAAAACAGGCAGGATGGACAAGCACCTGGGAGGTAGAGAGAAGAGAATCAAAAGTTCAAAGTCGCCAGGCGTGGTGGTGCACGCCTGTAATCCCAGCACTTGGGAGGCAGAGGTAGGAGGATCGCCGAGAGTTCAAGGCCACCCTGAGACTACATAGTTAATTCCAGGTCAGCCTGGACCAGAGTGAGACCCTACCTCGCAAAACCAAAAAAAAAAAAAAAAAAAGTTCAAAGTCATCCTTGGTTACATAGCAAGTTCATTCAAGGTCAGTCTGGGCTACATCTCAAAAGAAAAGAAAGAAAAGAAAAGAAAAGAAAAGAAAAGAAAAGAAAAGAAAAGAAAAGAAAAGAGAGAGAAGAAAAGAAAAGAAAAGAAAAGAAAAGAAGAGAAGAGAAGAGAAGAGAAAAGAAAAGAAAAGAAAAGAAAAGAAAAGAAAAGAAAAGAAAAGAAAAGAAAAGCAGGTGGGCTGGAGAGATGGCTTAGTGGCTAAAAATAAAATATTTTAAAAGGTAGGTATATGTGTGACCATCATGCAGGGGTGAGCTCAGATCTCGAGAGGACATTATCTGTGTAACAGTGTGGAAGACAGCAGAACCCAGGGCAGCCAAGTTAACACACGAAGAGCAGGGCACAGTTAGACGCTCCAGTCTCCATAAAACTTCTGTTAGTCTCCTGGAAGTGGCTCTCAGATGACTGATTGGTTTTTCTCAGAACCAGGTGCATCTGGTTTGCTTCACCAAGAAGGTCGGAAACCAAATGCCTGGGCTGAGGCCAGCCTTATCCTTGCCTGAAGAGTGGAGCCACTCAGGACACTTCTCTCCAGAAGATCAACAGCTTCCACTCTCAACCAGCTGGATCAGTGCCCCCAGCAGCAATGACCTTCCATCCCAGACTCCTGATGGGGCCCTCCTTCCCTCCCACACTGTGCGGTTCAGAACACAGCGGGTTGCCATTGGCAATCTGTCAGGAGGTGTTAAAGATCCCAGCTCTTTAAACTGCAATCTTTGGCATTCACTAGAGTGGGACTAGGTTGATATCCAGACTACAATGAGAATGGTTCTTGCAGCCTGCAATTCCCTGAAAACCACAGGCCTACACTTCCAATAACTAGAACATCTATAGCCGGTGGCGCTTTCTCTCTTTCATCACCTTTTGTCATCAGAACAGACTAACTTACAAGAGCATAGAGCTAATTTTGTTTTGTTTTACTAGGTGGGTCAAGTCTTGGGTATAAGGTAGGAAATGACACCTGTGTGACGGGAAAAGTACCCCTCTGGCCCCCAGGTACAGCTTTCTACTTGGCATGCTATGAATCATGATTTTCCAGTCCATGGAACTTCCTAGAAGATGTAGGCCACCAAGGAGTGATCCTTTTTATATTCTAGCATTGGAAACACACCTCTTTCAGTGCACAGGGAGATGCACTCTAGCACCAGGTAGTCGTAGCATCCTGGATCCAATCCCTTGCAGCACAGTCTGCAGAGCGAGGTGGTGAGGTAGGGATTCCACTTATCAGAGCAAGAACCTGCCACACAAAGGAGGTGGGTCGTTTGTCCAGGCCATGTTTGCCCAGGCACTCACCCTGGGCATGACTGCCAGATGTTTGTTCTCATCACCAGCTCCCAGTGACAGCCACAAGAACTAGCCAAGGGTTCTGATGTATTACTTATGTTTGTGTTAATTAAGGAAGAGTTCTTTGTGTTAGTTATGGGTTTCCCTTCATTTCGGAATTATTTTTTGGCAGGCTGGAGAGATGGTTTAGTGGTTAAGGTGTTTACCTGCAAAGCCAAAGGATCCCGGTTTGACTCTCCAGGACACACGTAAGCCAGATGCACAAGGGGGTGCATGCATCTGGAGTTTGTTTGTGGTGGCTAGAGGCCCTGGCATGCCCATTCTCTCCCTCTCTCTCCCTCTTTCTCTCTCTCAAATAAATAAATAAAATATACTCTTAAAAAAAAGAATTATTTTTGGCATTCAGGGGGCCTCTGGGAAGCAACTCTAGGTGAACAAGCCTCTTTAACAACATCAAGTTTAAAACATTTCCATCTGGGGGCTGGAGAGATGGCTTAACTTAACCCAAGTTCAATTTCCCAGTACCCACGTAAGAAAGATGCACAAGGTGGAGCATGCATGTGGAGTTTTTGCAGTGGCTGGAAGCCCTGGCACGCCCAGTCTCTCCCTATATCTGCCTCTTCCTCTCTCTCAAATAAATAAATAAAAATATTTTAAATTTTTTATTATTTATTTATTTTTGGTTTTTCGAGGTAGGGTCTTGCTCTAGCCCAGGCTGACCTGGAACTCACTAGGTAGTCTCAGGGTGGTCTCAAACTCACAGTAATCCTCCTACCTCTGCCTCCTGAGAGCTGGGATTAAAGGTGTGTGCCACCACACCAGGCTAAATTTTTTTTTTTTTAAAGTAAAACATTGCTATCTAGATTCCAGACTTCTACAAATTGTCACAGACAGGTACTATTATCCAGGAATTTTCCTTGATCTTCACTAGACAGAGGATTTTTTTTGCAGTTAAAAAAATGTAGTTTTCAGGGCTGGAGAGATGGTTTAGCAGTTAAGGCATTTGCCCATAAAGCCTAAGGACCCAAGTTCAATTCCCAATTACCCATGTAAAGCCAGATGCACAGTGGTGCATGCCTCTGGAGTTCATTCACAGCAGCTAAAGGCCCTGGTGAGCCCATTCTCTCTCTCCTCTCTCTCCTTCTCTTCCTCCCTCCCACCCCCATAGTAGCACATACCTTTAATCAGGAGGCTGAGGCAGGAGAATCCCTGTGAGTTAAAGGCCAGCCTGAGACTAATTCCATGTCAGTCTGGGCTAGAGTGAGATCCTATCTTGAAAAAAAATTGTACTTTTCACCAAAATGACTATAAATCTTATACCTAAGGGAAAGAAAATAAGCCTTACAGACATCTCTAAAGAAAACTCCAAATATTTTAGATAACTTCTAATTATGTCAAAGGGCGCTGTTGTGTCACCACCACCCCTCGAAGAGCTGAGCACACGCCTACGGAACCCAGGCAGAGCATGGGCGGAAGACGGAAGTCCAAGTCCAGCTCGGTGCACTTTGAGTGTGTAAGGCTTGCTCCCCGGAGCCTGGGTGACCCCACAACTGCTGCATTACCACAGAGTCCCAACCCCCATGCATGATGACCTCGTGGAAGCTGCATCATGGAGCCCCGCTTTTGGTTGAGTGTACACTTCCTGTATTCTCTAACATCTCCCAAGATCACTTGCAGGTGGGGTGGGGGAACCGGAGGGTCTAAGGATCTCAGAACCTCCTCTTCCCACCTCCTCCTTCCAAACAGCCAGCCATGCTCTAATTAGTTGTAGGGATCCAGACCGGAACTACCTCCTGTTACAGCGACTGAGACTTCAAAGGTCCCACGCTCCCCCTCCCCGCCCAAAGAGTTCAGCAGGGGTCCAAGCAGCCTGGCTATGCAAGGTCCTTTTGTCTTTGCCCCAGAGAGCTTAAAAATCCCCTTCCGTCCCTCCCTCCCAAGTCCTCTCTCTATCCTTGGCTCTCTAGCATCAGGTATCTGCATATTCTCCTTTTCTCTCTCTTTCTCTTCTGTTGCATACACCCCCTTTCTCCCTTCTCTCTCCTCTCTCTCTTTCTTTCTTCCTCCTCTGGGTTTTCAGAGCTTCCTTCCCTCCACCTCTGTTCCTGTCCTCTGCTTTTTGACTTTCTTTCTTTGTGCTTCTCAATTCTGAGTTCAGTCCCATTTTGCCCCCTTCCCTCCCGCTCCGAAGCACGCCTCTCTCATGCTGACATTAAATAAAACCTCCTTGCCCGAGAAAGCCCTCCCAGAGTCCTCTCTTTCTGACTCTGACAGAGGGAATAATGGTTGGACTCCCAGGTGAGGGTCCTGTGCAGCCCCTTTCTTCTAGGGAACATCAACAGCTCTGTCACCATAGACCCATCTCTCACTGTGTCGCCCTGCTTATTTGGTTCCCATGCTGTGGGGCCAAGGTTATCTCTACTGCAAGGTGGGATCATGTGATGCAAAGAGGAAATGCCCAAACTGCAGCATTGAGATGTACATTCCCAATCTGACCACTGCAATTAGTTTTGTAGTTTATACTTTGAAGGGCCAGAGTTTGATACCAAGTTGTTGGAAGTTGTTTAATCTGACACTCGAAAAATACTAAGAACAAATCATGATACACTCAACCATCCCTGTAACGCTTGAGAGTTGTCCAAGTATTTTCATACTTATCACATCTGTACCCCCAAATCAGCACCCTTTTCCCATCGATTAACCACCACGCAAAAGGGTTTCACATGCTAGTTCTCTCATTAGACCCAGAACACATCTCAGCCGGGCCTGCTCTCCTTACATATGGAAGAATCATGCCTTTTTTTTTTTTTTTTAAGGTTAACTTTAACTTTCTGCAACTGTACATGAACTAATTTTCTTAATGGGAAAAGCATCGTCATGCTTAAGTACCCAACATGGTGGCTTTGGCAGTTTTCCCTCCGCTCTCAGATTTGGCACAAGGCAGTGCCCATCCTCCAACATGCCCAACAACCAAGCAAAATTACTCCAGTTCTCTGGGGGGAAAAATCTTTTGGCTGTCTCACAGTTCACCTTGTATTTCAGGAGATTTCATCACCTAACTGCGTGTCTGTCTCTAATACGCCTCCAGGGGGAGAGGTTGCACGTTCTGGGTTAGAGCTGTCGCTGTCAACATGTATAAGGTCACAAGTGGGTTTCCAATGCTGCTCAGGAGTCACTGCTCCGTTTCCTGACACCTCCTTGTATAGGAGTCTGGCATCCTAACCACCGTGGAAGAATGCCATTTATTGCTTCTCTGCACTGGCCTAGCAAGGGAATGCCAGGCCTAGACTTGGCCTTGAGAGAACAAAGACAGGGCTGTTTGGCCAGCAGTTGGCGGTTAATTGCTTGACTCCCCAATTAGGACTGCAATCTTTGTTCAGCCTTCGTTTTCTCCAACTCCTAGGACTCTACCTGGCAAGTAATCAATCAGAATTAAACGAATGTCAGTTAGAAGGGAAAAGAGTGAGGAACGCTTAGAGAGAAGGAAGGAAGACGGACAGAAGGAACCAAGGAGCAAAGGAGGGATGGCATGATCCTACGCTTCAAAGACTCCCTCTGGAGCACAGGTTAGAAGCGACTATCCTTGGACACCCTCCCTCCCTTCTGCAAGTCAGCACACCCAGCCTGGAAGAAACATCTCCTTGCACTTTATGAACAAACGCCTGTATCTGCCACTCGGAGGAAATGCCGAAGTCATGGAAGACCCCTGCCATCTCTCATTGGGACTAACCTCCCATGTTCAGCCTGGGACCTTAGCCCTGCTCAAAAGCCTCCAGCTTCCGCAGAGCCTGACCTTTCCGTCCTGTCTCCCCGGCTGCGCTGCCCTGAAACCCAAAGCCTGCTTGAACTTCCCATTCATGTCTTTGCTCTGCTTCGGAAGCCAAGGCGTAGGCCAACCCACCCAACCAAACCTTCTGCCTCCAAGAACCATATACTTTCCGTCTCATTTCTCTGACCTTTCATCGGGCGGGATGTTTCTGGTTTACAATAGAACCCTCCCCAACATCCAACATCCTCAGCCTCCTCACGCAGCTTGTGAGGTCTGGGGTGAGGGTCGTATTCACCAGCTCTCAGGCACCTGTTTCTTGCCCTCGACTTCTGGTCATCTGATTTAGCAGGCTCAGACGACTGAAAAATGTATTCACTGCAGGCAGAGAAGAGGACATTTGTCCTGTGTTCTCAGTTGCCAAGGCCTCTGGCTGGCTTGGTTACTGTCTTATAGTTAGATCAGAACTAACATGCTTCCTTTAATCTCTTGCAAGAGGCTATTCCTTGACTAGGGTTATTCATCCATACTATAGGAACTGCTTTAAGAGAGTCATTTCATTTGCTTACATGGGTAATATTAGTCCCCTTTCTTCCTTCCTCCTCCCTCCCTCCCTTCCTTCCTTCCTTCCTTCCTTCCTTCCTTCCTTCCTTCCTTCCTTCCTTCCTTCCTTTTTTAAAGTAAGTAAGAACTTTGTATGGACACATCACGTGTTGGCATCATCATTTCCCGCCTCCCTAACCCCATTCTGCCGAGGAGCCTCCTCAGCAGGGTGGCTGGTATTCTTCTTGGGATTGTGGGTTGTGATTTGTGACAGCAACAGTCAGTCATGGGGGAGCGGGGTGTGCAATGCCTCTGGATATGCCATCCCAGTGACTCTTACAATCTTCCCACTCCCTCTTCCACAAAATTCCCTAAGCCATGGTAGGTGTATTTTTAAGTCGACGTCAGTGTTGAGCTCTCAGTAACTTCTGGATTTCTGCTTTGGTATGTGTTAAATGTCCTTAGAGTGTCTGTCTCCTTTACCCTAATTTGCAATATGTTCATATATTAAAGTTCCCGATAAAAATTGTTTTCTAGAAAGAGGCCTGATCGCTGTTTCCCTTTTTGTTCTTGGGGGCAGATCTATAATGGGGAGCATTGTTGAGAACATTATGAAGCCATATTTTCCAGAAAAGAAAACTGCTGTACCAAGAATGTACATAATGAGCCAAGGTCACAGTCACACAGCTAATACAGAGTGGAGTGGACCCTGCAAACCATGGAAGTCTGTTGTTAGCACAATTTTCTAGACCTCCCTCCACCTGCTCACTCATCCTGGCTCATCTTCTTTTGGATTTTCTTTTTTCTTTTTTTTTACATTTTTGATTGACTTGTTGACAATTTTTATACATGTATAGAATGCATTTTGAACATATTCACCTTCCAGCACCTTCTCTTTTCTCCTTCCCCTCCCACTGACCCCTTCTTCTTCCCAACTATTGGACCAAGTTCTATTTTGATGGCGTGTGTGTGTGTGTGTGTGTGTGTGTCCCTAAATGTAAATTAGTGTTGCTTGTGTGAGCATGGCGAGGGGCGCTATTTACTGAAGCATGGGCTTATTACGAGTGGACACACCACTGGAAAAACTTGGCTTCCCCTCCCCCAGCAACCACTAGCTGCCAATAAGATCTCAGAGAGGTGTGGGGACCTCAGGAGCTTCTACCATCCATGGCCAAATGTGGATGCGTTCAAGCTTACGAAGGTCTTGTGCAGGCAGTGACAGCCTCTGTGAGCTCATGAAGGGAAGTCATGTCACATCCAGAGCATGACATCCCACAGTGCTCCCACCCATCCTCTGGGCCTCACTTTTTTTTCTGCCCCCTCTTTCACAGTGTTCTTGGAGCCTTGGAGGGAAGATATATAAATGTTCCATTTAGCACTAAGCACTCAACAGTTACCTATTCTCTGAAACTTTTTTTTTTTTTTTAGGCAGAGTCTCCCCAGGCTGGCCTTAAACTCAGGGTGATCCTCCTTGCTCAGCCTACCGAGTGCTGGGATTTAAGGTGTAAGCCACTATGCCTGGTTAATCTCAGAACTTTTTTGATGAGTTTTTAGCCAGCCCAATAGACACCACCCACTGCAAAAAGAAACTTCTCTGACTAAAGCAGAGAAGAGCATTGAGTTATAGGCAGAAACATAGATATTTAGAGGATGGTTTGATGGGCACAACATATTCATTACTGGCTCACTTTCCTAATCTTCCTACTACGACGTCAGCCTTTCTGGAACAGCTAAGAATTGCCTTGGCAGTGCACTTTCTCTGCCCCTATTAAATTTATGGAGAAAGAATATTTTTTCTTATAAAAATACAATACAACTTGTTGGCCTGTAAAAAAATGAAAAATTCTAATTGCTTGTGGAACCACAGAAATTCTAAATGAGAGCCCTCTTGTCAAAACAAGCAAAACTCTACCCACACATAATGAAAAGTAAAGTCTGGCTCCTCTCAAGACTCATGTTGCAGCTGACTCAGATGAAGGGAAAGTTGACAGAGAAATTTTATCGTAGGGACTATATCAGAAGGTACTCACCCGCAGATATCCACGCTTCACAGTTTTTAACGTGTGCGGATTTGTGTATGTTTGCGAGTGTGCAGGTGTACGTGCATGTGCAGGTGTGTGTGGTGCGTGGGGGTGTGTGTGTGCATAAAAGCCAGAGGGACTATCTCTGATGCCCTCAGGGCTCCATTCACCTTCTCCACCTTTTATTGAGACCAGGTCCCTCATTGGCTGGAAGCTCTACAGTTAGGTCAGACTGACTGTCTAGTCTACAGCCATACCGCTCCCAAAATGCCTGGTCTCGTCTGGCTGGCTAGCCCCAGGGATTCTCCTGTTTCCACCTCCCCGGCACTGGAATTCCAAGCACATGCCCCAGTTTTTTTGTTTTTTTAAGGATCCTAGGGATTTAACTCAGGCCCTCAAGCTTGCTATACAAGCACATTACTGACTGAGCTATATCCCCAAGACCATATTCCCCACATTTTAAATAATGGAGCTCCTAACTCATACTTAGACATGATCCTCATTTGGATACTACATTTCTAAGCCTCTCTTTCAGCTCTGGTGAGGCCATGTGACCCAGCTGTAGCCAATGGGATCTGAGCAAAAGGTGAAGTAAGCTTCCAGATCACAGGCCTGGAATCAGAATGCAAGTTCACTCTCTTGGCTCAGCCTCACCGTCTTGGTTCTTTTTCTTCTTCCTGGTTGGCTGCAACCTCAGTGGTTGTCTTGGACTGAGCCCCAACCTCCTGATCTCAGGACTCTTACATAAGAGAATACAAAACTTCAGTCATGTTTGCATCACTATTTTGGAAGCTTTCTGTTATAAAACCTATACCCTAATAAATACAAGAGCATAGGACTTTCAATTTAAGAGTACTGCCGGTAATGTACGCTTAAGTGTGAATTATTGAAACCTTTTGATCAATTGGTGTTAATTACATGTCAGTTGATTTACTCCTCAGGTCGTTTTTATCAGCATCTGCTCCATTCAAAGTGACCATACCTGGCACATTATCCACCCCTCAGGAAGTTTAACTTCAGTGAAGACAGACACCCAGAAAAAAATGCCATAAAACAGCACTGAATATTGTTAACCTCTACCCAAGACATGCCAACAGTGAGCATACAGCCACGCTTCTTTCTTAACCTTCATCAGAGATGAGGTCCCAGGCCCAAGCACCCTCCTAATTTGAAACAAGTTTTTGTGGAGCTTGAATGAGTTTTTTCTCCCATGTCACTTACTCCCCCTTCACTTCACATGTTCCAGTTATGAAATGGGTGACTATCAATGTCCCTGTCCCTTTGACTTGAAAGCTTGGGCTTCACAACCTCTCCAATATGTCTTTCCCTCTCTGGTCCTGATACGCATGGCAGTAGGCTTAGCCACCCACAGAACACATCTCCATGCACTGTCATATTGGCCAATGAGTAGCTCATAGCAAATGCCTGTGGCTGTGAGCATTGGCCGAGGGTCCATAGCTAGAGAAGGAAAGGCTAGGGGCTCCTGAACAAAACCAGGAGGCACATTGGCAGAATGAGGAATGCAGACTGGTCATCATTATAAGTCATTGGCAAGGGAGTTAAGCCTGGTCCTTCAGCAAAATCAATGATTTCATTGTTCACTCAAGGGGAAGGTAGTATCTGTCTGTCTATAACATTGGCTGACATTAAATAAAAACACACATACATGACATGGCATTTCATTTATCACTTTGGGCTAATTACATCTCCACTCTTGTATGGGGAACTGGGGAAATTTCAAGTTTATGTGGATTTGACAGTGGTTTCTATTTAGCTCTGAAGGAAACCATAGATGATGCAGAGGAGTACTCACTAATAATCCAAATTAAGATTGGTGGGTGGTTGGTTCATTGGTTTTTTTTTTTTTTTTTTTTTTTTTTTTTTTTTTTTTTTTTTTTTGGAGAGAGACACAGAGAGAGACAGAGAGAGGGAGAGGAAGACAGAGATGGGTGCGCCAGCAGCCTCTCAGCTGCTGTGAACGAAATCCAGATGCGTGTGCCCCCTTGTGGTCAATTGCAGCATTGCGCCCTTGCATCACTTTGCATCTGGCTAAACGTGGGACCTGGAGATTAGAACCACTGGAGATTGGAACCAGCGTTCTTAGGCTTAGGAGGCAGGCGCCTTAACCCCTAAGCCATCTCTCCAGCCCTCATTGGTTGCTTTTTGATACAGGGCTGCATGTAGTCCAGGCAGGCTTCAAACCCCTAGGCCTTGAACTCCTGATCCTCCTGACTCCTCCTCTCAAGTGCTGGGATTATAGGCATGTCCAACAAAGGTTGGCAGTATTTTCATATATTAAAATGGAACTGGATGCAGACTTTTGCTGCATGTTGTAGATAAATGAAAGTGCCTGACCCCAGAGTAACTAACCATTAGCTGCTAATTCAATCAGAAGTGGACATTTAAAGAATGCTCCCATGTGCTCTAGAAGGAAAATAAGGCCCTGAAATGATGTGGAAGAAAATGCTGCCAATCCACGATAGGCACAGACAAAGAAAATGACCCGTGGGCAAAACCCACCTTCTCTGAAAAGGGCAGATTTGGGAAAGCTGGCAAGGACGCTTTCAGATCTCATACTGTCCTTGTGGTGAAGGGAAGGACAATGTGGGACAGCTAGGAAACCAGAGGGGAACCGTCTCCAGGGACGCGAACTCAGCAAAGAACGGGAAGAAGAAGAATTCATTAAGTTCTTTGGCGAGCAGGACAACAGAGCAGGCTCAGCCTGAGACTCTTGGGTACACAGGGATCTGTTTACAGATGCTGGTGATTGTCTGTGACCTGGCTCAAGGAGATTTGTGAGGCTAGGAAGGATATGACTGGAGAATGATGCAAAAAGCCTGATTAAATTGCATACAAAGGAGTGCGTGGTTCTCTGTACCTATAATTTGCCAAATAGTTGGAGGGTTGGCCAAGATATTTCCATATGTTGTGGTAAATCATTTGGGAGGCCAACTGAGCATTTGTGGTGTTTTAGAGATGCCAGCTTGAGCTGGAGGGAGGTCGGAAGCTGCCAGGGGCAATAACCCACATTGTATGAGGAGAGAAATAATGCTTAACTCCGAGGGCGCAGATGGTGGGGCCGTGGGAGCCCCCACATCTCACCCTTTCTCCAGCGACGTTCATGTGCGCCTGCGCTTGCAAACGCTCCAGCTTCGGCTCTTTGGGCCCGTGTGGCTAGCCTTGGTTGCCCTTAGCTACTTCCTAACAGAGTGAAGGATTGGAGCATCTGGCTTCCCCTCACTGTTCCACAGCACTTTGGTCACAGAGGTAACATCTACCTCAGCTGATGGGTGAACAGGCTGCAGACTGAAGATCACCTGAGAGTTAAAGAAGAAAGAGAGAAGATACTCCTTCCCTAAGCCCCTGGCTTCAAGGCCATGACTGGTTCCATGCTAAGATCGGTTCTGCTCGGCTTCCTCTGCACTATACAGAATCTTGTGGAGACCCTGCTGTATTTCCACTGGGCCACTGGGCCAACCAACGCTGCCTGTGAGCAAGCTTGGCTTCTCTGGAAGCTCAGAACAATGAAACATGGAAACATCTCCCTGCAAGACCTTTTCTTCCTTTTTACAGGCACCCGGCATCCCTATCCTAGCCCCAGCATCGCTGAGTCACACACTGTGAGTGACAGATGACAGAGAAGATAGTGCTGAGCCTGCAGTTTGTAAAGAAGCCCAGGGAGAGCAGCGATGGGACCCACCAGGCAGCCAGACCACTCCTCTTTCTCCTGGAGAGCTAAGGGAAGTCATCTGCCTCGCCCGTCACCATCTGATTGCAGCAGGACCTGGGGACACAGCGTGCCCTGGTTTGGCCTGATACTCAAAAGCCCTGGGCTGGCTATTTTCCCACTTTTCACCACAAGGACAGTATGAGATCTGAAAACCTGTGCTCAACACAAAACAGAGAAGCGAAGAAGCCAGCACAAGATGTTTTCTCCAGCAAGCTGCCTGGGGGAGCCTGCCCTTGACTTTGACATGTGCTGGAGGTGTGGTGTCCAAAGTAAACCTTTTGAACTGTTTTTTTGGAACCTCCATAGAGACCCCGCACATCAAAGGGGATCCGAACCCTCCCCCCACCCCCACCCCACCCCCCACCCCCGCGCTGTGCATGGCAGGCATCATTAAGTATTTTGCATGCATCAACCACCTTTGGAAAAAGAAAGGAAATTCAAAGCACATGGCCAGCCTGTAGCCCCAGTCGCATCCCCTACCCCAGCACATGCACACCACATGGTCTGGCCTGGCTCAGTAGAATCCAAGCCCACAGCCAAATGGGGCTCCGCCATTGGAAGAGACTTTCTCTAAAAACCCTTCGAGGCCAGAGTACAATGGGACTGCTGTTGGAGACATCACACGTGCCTTATGCAGGCCCATCTCGTGGGAGCCCACGCAAGTGCTGACTCTGATCACAAGGGGAGACCTGCTAGGCCACCTCAAAAATAAGTCAGGTTGGGCTGACAGAGGGTCCTGTGTGAGACCTTGGCACTAAGCCCAGAAAGCCACATTCCTGAGCAAGGACCAGCATCTGCGGCTTCTGCTGGGGATTCCAGTTCCCGAAAGAAGACAAACAGGGCAGACCTGCATGTGCAGACCTCGGTCATCCACCTTCATGGGATTTACTTGGTTCTACACCAGTGGCTGTGACAATGGGCAGCACTTGAGCTGCAAATCAAGAAGCCATAGATGTCCCTGCAGAGCCTAGGAGTGGGTGACATTGTCTCCTCCTGGCCTGGCCTGGCCGTGGAGGAAGCGTCTCCAGATCCTTGCTGAACATCTGCCCTGCTATCTACTGATCATGGGAGAACAGAGGGGAAGAGTCCATTTGCGATCTTTCCTTTCCTCACTAGCAGCTTTCACATCCAGAAGGGAGATTTTACTGGAGGATGAATGGTACAGTTTTAAAACAAGATACTATCGTTCCTGGCAATTATCTTCTGTGAAGTCATCTTTTTTGATAAGCTAAGGTCTAGGTTTGGGTGGTGGTGGGGGTAAGGTTTAAAAACTGTAAGTGTAAAACAATTGGTAAGTTCTAATTAGTAATTCAAAAACTGCCCACAGCCTCAGTTGTTAATTAATAGACATGATTTCCGCTGACTTGTACTTCAACGGGAACTATATCAAGCCAGTGAGTGGGTGGCTTTATTCCATTCAAAAAAGAGCAAGAATAAAAAAAGGAAAAAGCTGAATTAGGAACAGAGTAATGGCAAATGAAATCTCTTATATCTTTATAAATAAACATTGTTGCTTGCACCTTTCCCTGGAGCTTGTCAGCCCATAACCAGTCAGCAATCACGGTCAATTTAATACCTTGATATCCTGAACCATAGGCCAGATACTGTATACCCCAGGCAGACATCTTCCTCCACAAATACTGACTGTGCATGCTGTGTGCCAGGCACCAGGCAGAGACCCAGGACGCTGAAAGAGTTGGTCCCCAACCCCTGAGGACCTACGGATTTTGTAGAAGATACTCAAATGAGAAAACCGAGCACTGTAGGACTAGCTTATAAACACCTTGGGGGAAGAAACACTGGATTCTTCTTACATTCTTATTGCCTAGTACAGAGAGTCTCAGCAAAACAGGAAACTATTACAACTATTAAATAATTGTTGAATGGGCTGGGCATGGTGGCACACGCCTTTAATCCCAGCATTTGGGAGGCAGAGGTAGGAGGATTGCTGTGAGTTCGAGGCCACCCTGAGACTACATAGTGAATTCCAGGTCAGCCTGGGCTAGAACGAGACCCTACCTCAAAATAATAATAAAATAATAATAATAATAATGATAATTGTTGAATGAATACAAGATGGATAGCATGGACCTAAATTCGGTGGTATAAAGGAGGGCATAACAACTTGACGGGGATGGGGCAGGCCAGGACGTTAGTTCCCTGTAGTTCTGCACAGCATCTGTTGTAATTGCCTAGCAACCAACTCTACCCATTGTTAAATATCTTCATCAGCATCTAAGGGACAGAAGGTGGAATCCTAGAGATGGATCTGAAAGACTGAGCAGGAGTTTCCCAAGCAGGAAATATGAGAAGGGCATTTCTGGTCAGAGGGTCAGTACACACAAACTTTGCCAAGCAAGTTGAGGAGTGGCAAAGCAGGAGGTGGCTGGGGTCAGGGCAGTGAGGACATGTTTAGCATTCACAAGGCCTTGGGTTCCTTCCCCAGAGCCACACCCCTCAAAAGACGAAGATTGGATTGACACACAGGAGACAAGTCCTGTAGCGTCTCCTTACTGTGCATGGTTGCTTAGCCTTGGTCCTGAGGGTCAAGAAGAGTCTTTAGAAGCTCTGATGACAGACAGACCTGAATGGGTGGATAGAAAAAGAGACAGGTTTAGGGAGTGAAGGCATGTTTGAAAGCTTTAGAAATGGGCAATGGAAGATGTGAGGGTGTTTGAGTCATTTGCAGTGGCTTAGAAGGTGCCTGTGTACATGCGGGAGGCGGGATCTTGTCTGAGATGCAGAAATCTGCTGCATGTGCAGGATGAGGGAAAGAAGAGGGCTTGGGAAACTGTGAGAGGCTGATTGTAGTAAAATGATAGAAGACCAGCCGGGCATCATGGGACAGAGGAAAGAATGTAACTTGACATGAGATTTCTGTGGCATGTCAGATGGAGCCACCCCGTGTGAACCCTAATCTTCTAAAGTTCAGACAGAGCAGCTGTCCTAGAGGTGACCTTTACTGGTCTGAGATTTGCATGGGGTCTCCTTCCAGTATCCCACACAATCTTACAGAATGAATGTGTGTGCGCGCACGCACTCACAGGAGGTATGCGTGCACACACATACTCACTCCTACCCTCCAGAAATTTAGAATGTGGCATCATCCTTATCAAAACATTTCCATGTTTGACAAAAAAAAAAAAAAAAACCCTGATGCTAAATCGGGAGACACCACAGAACGCTGTGCACGATTAGAAGGCAGCAGCGATGCTGACAAGGAAGGTTGTCCTAATAGGGAGAAAAACTCAAGTTTCACTTCTCATCTATGCCCCCAAAGAGCTCAGCAAGGAACCTCAAGAAACTTCTCTTCCTTTTAAAGAGGAAGAGACATTTGAAAAGGAACCTTCCTAGAACACATTCTCAAAGCCTTAGCACGTGCCCAGCTGCTCAGTCTCAAAGAGTTTCAAGAGCTAGTGGTGGTGCTACCATACATGGACCTGTTGAGTCACACACAAGATGACCTGGACAGTCAATGGACGGACTGCCTTCCCTTTCAGATAGCTTCCTTATGGCCCTGGCTTCCTCAAAAGCCAAGCAAACCCAGCTAAACCTTCCCATCAGTCAGTTTACCCTGCATTCAGTGAATCCGTTCCAATCTGATATACATTAGGATTTCCAAGTGAAGAATAAGTCTCTCCTCTTGACAAAAACAAAAAAACAAAAAAAGAAAGAAAAAAAAAAAAATCAAAGCTATGGTTATATCATAGACAAAAAGAGCTTCATGGTCAACTTGATCTCTACTTGACCTGCCTGTGAGTTAAGTCCGTCCTGCCAGTCTCATTTTACCACGTGTGTGGAGGGTTCAGAAAAATAAACAACTTGGGCTGGAGAGATGGCTTAGTGGTTAAGGCACTTGCCTGCAAAGTCTAGGGACCCAGGTTCGATTCTCATGTAAGCCAGATGCACAAGGTGATGCATGTGTCTGGAGTTCATTTGCAGTGGCTGGAGCATTGGTGTGCCCATCCTATCTATCTATCTATCTATCTATCTATCTATCTATCTATCTATCTATCTATATCTATCATCTATCTATATCATCTATCTATCTGCCCCCCCCCAGATAAGTAAATTAAAAAAAAACTAAAACTAAAAAAAAAAATTAACAACCTCCATGAGTCAATGCAGCAAATTGGCTGGAGGGCTCAGGCTTAAGATTCGTGTTTCCAAGCCAGGCATGGTGGCGCACACCTTCCCAATCAAGGTTATTTTACTTTACTGGATGTATGTTATATTTAATTTTTTAAAAGTATGCTTAGGGTGGTGGCGTATGCCTTTAATCCCAGCACTCGGGATACAGAGATAGGAGGATTGCCGTGAGTCTGATACCACCAGAGGAAGGGGACACCAGGGGAAGTTCCATCAATGGCAGAAGAGGCTGGCTCCCTTCATAGATCCATACAGCCTAGAATAGCAAGAATAGCCGGAGCTCAACTGCTCTGTCCACAGCTTTGGGCTGGAATTCATGTCTGTCCCCAATCACACCTCAGGGTTAGACTCCAAGACAGGGACTCTCCCCCTCGCCACCTCCCCCCCCCCACCAGTGACACCTCTTCCCCACTGGAGACTCAAAATGTAAAACTGAGTCTATGGGGCCATATACCCAAACTCCCACAACTACTCAACTATCTCTACTTCATACAGCATGGCCCCCAGGGCTGGCCCTCAGAAACAGCTCGTGAGGTGGTGGTCCCAGCACTTGGGATGAAGATGTGGGAGGACCATTGTGAGTTTGAGGCCAACCTGGGGCTACAAAGTGAGTTCAAAGTCAGCCTGGGCTAGCGTGAGACCCTACCTGGGAAAAAGAGCCCCAGTGAGGAGGTCCAGCGAGGGAATCATAAGTCCCTGAGCTCACCAAGATCCTGTGTGGCCCAGGTATGATTGGGAACTGTACAGTGTTTTAGTCAATGGCTAATTGCATCTGGGCTGCAGAGATGGCTTAGTGGTTAGGACGCTTGCCTGTGGAGTCTAAATATCCAGGTTTGATTCCCCAGTATCCACATAAGCAGACACACAAGGTTGTGCATGTGTCTGGAGTTCATTTGCAGTGGCTAGAGGTCCTGGCTTGCCCATTCTCTCTATCTGCCTTTCTCTCTCTCTCTCTCTCTCTCTAATAAATAAATAAAAATATTTTTAAAAAATAAAATATTTTTTAAAACTACATCCATGTTGGTGGTCAAGTAAACTCCTATCACATATGACATCACAGCTGTCTTGGTTTGACTAAGTACCCTATGACGTTCATACAGTGCTAACGATGATGCATTTCTCAGAATTTGCCCCTCCATTCCACAATGCATGGCTGTGGAGTTCATTCTCAATATTTGAGTTAGCTCTATTCTAAAATCACTCTCACCATCGAAGTGGCAAACACAAAACCATAATTCCTACCATAAATGCAGGCTTGGGTTTCTATAGTCTCTGATCACATTTTTGTCAATCAATCAATAGACAGTCTTGGACTGTGTTTCTGTTGAAGGACATCTTACTTAACAAATACTGTTGATTCATTAACATTATGCTCACAGCCAATCCCATTGAAACACGCTGAAAGAGGATCTCAGAATAGGGACTTCCTCCATGAGGCACTTCTGCAGTCTCCTTGTGTGCTTGGGAGCACGTGATAGCACGTCAGCCCTGAGATGGAGGGTGGGGTTGTGTTGTTTTTAAGTTTTTATCTTTATGCATTAATTAGAGACAGAGAGAGAAAGAGAGAGTGAGAAGGAGGGAGGGAAAGAGAGAGAGAATATGGGTGCACCAAGGGCCTCTAGCCACTGCAAATGAACTCCAGACACATGAGCCACCATGTGCATCTGGCTTATGTGGGACCTGGACAATCAAACCTGGGTCCTTAGGCTTCACAGGCAAGTGCCTTAACCACTAAGCCCTAGGTTGAGGGCATTTTGAAGAGTGAAGTTACCAAGATAAAGCATTTTAAAAGTACAGAAACAGGTCATAGATGAAGAACACCTATTTATGGTGAGAGATCCACAAGCAAAAGGTGGGTGTCACCTTGCTCAGCCTCAGCTGGGAACATGGTTGTCTACCAAGTCGAATCTTACTCTGCTTGTCACATATCCACAGATGAATATGAAAGCACCAGCTGGACTAATTTGTGGGTTGCAAATGAAAATTGGGAAGTGGGCACAGTTACAGACATATATATAATCTGCAAATAAGCAGGCATGGAGTTTAGGTTGTACTGTAAGTCTCTCCTGTAACCCAGCAGTCCTGTGAAGAATCTAGATCGAGCCAGGCGCAGTGGCACATGCCTGCAATCCCAGCACTTGGGAGGTGGAGGCAGGAACAGCAGATATTCAAGGTCATCCTCAGCTATATAGTGAGTTCAAGGCCAGGCTGAACTACATGAACCCCTAGCTCAAAAAAAAAAAAAAAAAGGCATAGAATTTAGACAAGATACTCAAATATTTCATCACTCTTAACTGCATCGTCAAGGTCACTTGGGTCACTTTAATTCTTTGAGATGTTACTACATTTTTAGAAACTAAAATTAAGTAAGGAAATGCCTGATAGGGTTGTTTAAGACTGCAGAGTATTTTAAGTGTTCACAGTTGACACACCTGGCTGATACACGAATATGAGAACTCTTGGGGCTGCAGAGATGGCTTAGTGGTTAAGATTCTTATCTGCAAAGTCCAAGACCCAGGCTCAACTCTCCAGGCCCCACATAAGCCAGATACACAAGGGAACACATGTGTCTGGAGTTCATTTGCAGTAGCTAGAGGCTCTGACACACCCATGCCCTTTCTCTCTCAAATAAATTAATTTTTAAAAAAGAATATGAGAAATCTTGAAGTTCTTGTTCAAAGTAGACAGTTTCCCTAACTTGGTATGTTTGCTGTGTAGAACATGGGTATATTGGTTTAACTTTTAGATCCTTCAGACTTTCGGTTTGTAGGGTTTTTTTTTTTTTTTTTCTGCTGTTGTATGTTTTGTGTTTTGTCTCTACAGTGGTTAACTCTGCCACACCTCCACCATTTATTTACTACATTTTTTTATTTTATTTTATTTTATTTTATTTTATTTTATTTTATTTTATTTTATTTTATTTTATTTTATTTTATTTTAGAGAAAAAGACAGAGATCAAGAGAAAAAGAATGGGCATGCCAGGGCCTCCAGCCACTGCAAACAAACTCCAGACGCATGTGCCCCCTTGTGCATCTGGCTTACGTGGGGCCTGGCGAGTCGAACCGGGATCCTTTGGCTTTGTAGGCATGCACCTTAACTGCTAAGCCATCTCTCCAGCCCTATTTACTACATTTTGCAGGAATGGGAGGGAGGCTGGTTCTGATATTTAATAAGCAGTCTCCCTGCTAAGGAGTAAAAGTCCATTATCTGCACCAGGCACAACCATCTTTCAGATCCAGACAGAAACTTTTCTCCCTTTACCTGAAGTCACATTGTCTTAAGAACCAACCTGAAACATTTAACTTTTTCTTTTTTTTTTTTTTTTTTGAGACAGGATCTTATGTAGCCTGAATTGGCCTCAAACTTTCTATGAAGCAACTTTCTACCCCTAAGGTACTGAGGTTCCAGGCGTGCATCCCCACACAGGGCTGGGAATCGCACTTCATATATAGGAAGCAAGCACTCCACCAGTGGAACTATGTCTCCAGCCCCTAAAATCTTAATCTTTTCAATTCCCAGTGCTCTCGTGGGTCTGGCTACCACCTGCATAAAGGGCAAACAAGCCAGAGCCATGAGCATTTTTTTTCCATTTTGGTCAAAGAGGAAACCTGGGAAACAGTAACTACCCAGAGGGGGGATGACACATACACACACACATGCACGCACACATGCACACTCACATATACCACAAGCACGCATGCATGTACACACACATGCACGCACGCACATGTGCAGTTGTGTCTTCTCCCGTTTTGTTTTGTAACATCCGGAACCTCAGATCAACATGAAAGTTGATTTATTGACACGATCAGGACTCTGTGGAGACTCCTGGTGACGTCTTTTCTGTGGGATGGCACTGCTTCCCACACCCACTCTGTGATGGTTAACGTTGACTGACGACTAGATTGACAGATGCCTACAAAATCGGCAAAGCACACTTCTGGGTGTGTCTATGAAAATGTTTCTGGAAACGCCTGGCATGCAGGATAACAAATAAGGGGGAGACCTGCCCTGAACGTGAGCAGCACTGTACATGCAGCACCATGGGGCCTGGCGGGAAGGGGATAAAATGTGCAAGAAGGGGGAAGCTCCAGAGCACTGGCAAATGCATTTGATTTGATTTGATTTTTTTGACTGCTATTGCCCATGGATATCAGACTCCAGATTCTTCTTCAGCCTTGAAGGTGAGCTTGCTCCTGTGACTTCCGGGACTTCCGTGCTTCCGCCTGGGCTGGAGATGCACCCCGGGTCCCTCTGCTTCTGAGCTTTCAGCTTCTCGGGCTGAGCAGTCATGGGTTCCCCAGCTCTCCAGCCTGCAGGCAACTCTGTGGGACTGTCCAGCCTCTGGTCCTGTGTGCCAGTCTAGCAAGTTCCCTCCTTGAGTTATATATGCAACCTACTGATTCTGTGCCCCTCTACCACCCTGCTCGTACATGCCCCAAGTAGAGCGAGCCGCTGGCAAATATTCTGGGTCGAGTTTCCTGCACTTCTAGTTTTCAACCCATAATTTTCCCTGGCTGAGATTCAGCCCCCTTTTCTTGATTAGTGTCTTCATGAGTGAAATCTTTTCCCCACGAAAGGCAAAAGAAGGATATTTGTTTTTCTTGAGTCTTGTTAACCGCCCTGAACTCTGGCAATACCCACTAATGAGCTGATGGTAGGACAAGCTTTGGTAGGCCACAGCATACACCCACAGACTCCCCCCGTCCCAGGCAGGCAGAGAAGCAGCACTTTAAAAATCATGACCTTCTTGCCTTAAGATTGTCTAATTCTGACTCTGAGGGAGTTCTCAGGTTACCTCTGCTGTGTGATTGTGGGCAAATTCTGTGACCTCCATGTTCTCTCTCGCTCTCTCCCCCTTCTCTCATTTTGACTTAATTCAGAGAAATCTTCTAGGGATATAAACAAGAACCATGCATAGTCCTTGTCTTCAAGAAAATAAAACAAGTAAGAAACAGATGTGTTTTAAAAAAAAGAATAACTCGCCGGGTGTGGTGGCGCACGCCTTTAATCCCAGCACTTGGGAGGCAGAGGTAAGAGTATTGCTGTGAGTTCGAGGCCACCCTGAGAATACATAGTGAATTCCAGGTCAGCTTGGGCTAGAGTGAAACCCTACCATGGGGAAAAAAAGAAAAAGAAAAAGACTATAGGGAGAACGTCAGGAAAGCACAAACAAAAGGTACTGCCCGGGAGGTGATGGTAATCATCTCGGAGCATGGGCCTGCTATGGAAGGGCAGCTCACGGAGAGGGGACGCAAGGACAGGAGGGACACACTGACATTCTCAAGAGTGAGCAAAAGGTCACATTCCTTAGTCTCCGAGCTCATCTCCCACCTGCAGGCCTCCACTCTATCTATGTGCTGAACCAGAGCCCTCTTTCTAAAATGCAGTTCTCTCTCTTTTTTAAAATATATTTTTCTATTTTTATTTAGTTATTTCAGAGAGAGAGATACAGAAATAGGCAGGTAGAGAGAAGAGAGAGAGAAAAAATGGCCACACCAGGGCCTCCAGCTGCCGCAAACAAACTCCAGATGTGTGCACCCCCTTGTGCATCTGGCTTATGTGGGTCCTGGAGAATCGATTCTCAAACCGGGGTCCTTAGGCTTCACAGGCAAGCATTTAACCACTAAGCCATCTCTCCAGCCTTTTTTTTTTTTTTTTTTTTTTTTTTTTTTTTTTGAGGCAGGGTCTCACTCTAGCTCAGGCTGACCTGGAATTCACTATGTAGTCTCAGGGTGGCCTCAAACTCATGGTGATCCTCCTACCCCTGCCTCCCAAATTCTGGGATTAAAGGCGTGCGCCACCGCGCCTGGCTTCCAAAATACAGTGTAGCTGCCACATCCGGGCTACTCTTACATATTTAGCCTCAATGTAACCGTCCAACCAGTTCTTGGTAGCCACAGCCTTGCACGCAATGCCAAGCTTAACTAACTCTACTTGGCTCTCCGAGACTTCACCTGGGAGAACTTCCAATAAGAAACTCTCTACGCTGGGTTCACTGTTTCTCCCACATATCCCCAGAGTATCATGTCACACTGCAGGCTGCATTGTAACGACCTCCTGCTTGTCTCTAGTCTCCCCCCACCCGCCCCCGCAGCACAGCCACCTACTTCACAGTAGTGATTCAATAAGTATGTAGGGATGGAGAAAGAACAGGATCGTGAAGAAAATCTTAAATGTAAGAGAGGAAGTAAGAAAGAATTAATAAGGGAGAGGAAAGAGTGATAACAGACACTAGGGGAAAGTCGTAATATGTGAGCAAAATAAAGAGAGCTTCACAGTGGCAAGCTCTTAAGAGAAATATATGTCTCTTTTTTTTTCCACCATGGACCTCTGGGAGTCTGATATCTAAGGGAGACTGTGGACCCCTTCTCAAAATCAGACTGTTAAATATCTGTAATATAATATATATAATATATAAAACTACTACAGCAAAATATGACTGTAGCATAGTATTAAAACACTGTCCTACAGCCATATGTGCAGTTCTTTTTGAATGCATTAAGTACTAAAGATTCAGAAGAAGCTTCACCAACCACTGCAACTTACCAGTTGTTATGAAAGAAAGCAACACTTCCTGGTATTTGCACAGCAATCACGTTAGCACTGCTGTGGTGGTCGCCCCACTCATAATTGAAAGAAGTGCTTAGTTAGAATTTTTTTCCATTCCAATCTAGAGCTTCCAGGTTAGGAATGCTTACCCAAATCATTAAGGTGGCAACCAAGTCTTTATTAACTTTTGCCAGCACAGTGCCAAGCAAGTGCCAGAGGAGAAGATAGGGTGATACAGGCTCCTCTTGCCAGATTTTTCTGGAAATATGTGGCCAAATGCTTGAAAAGGCTTGGAGTAGCTTGAAGGAGAAAGCTTTCAAAAGAATATAGAAATATGGGGTCGGAGAGATGGCTTAGCAGTTAAGGCACTTGCTTGTGAAGTCTAAGGACTCACGTTCAATTCCCCAGTACCCACATAAACCAGCTGCACAAGGTGGCACATGCATCTGGAGTTTGTTTGCAGTGGCTAAAGACCCTGGCACACTCATTCTCTCTATCTGCCTCTTTCTCTCAATAAATAAATAAGTAGAGCTGGAGAGGTGGCTTAGTGGTTAAGGTGCTTGCCTATGAAGCCTAAGGACCCAGGTTTGATTCTCCAGGTCCCACAGAAGCCAGATACACAAGATGGTGCATGCATCTGGTGTTTGTTTGCAGTGGTTAGAGGCTCTGGTGTGCCCATTCTCTTTCTCTCCTTTGCTCTCTGTCTCAAATAAATATAAATAAATAAGAGACTATAGAAATAGAACATGCCACTTCCTTGTCACCCCAGAAGTGATGTCAGGAACATGGCTGAATCTCCACCCAAAGTGCTTCCTGCTTGTTGAACAGAAGGCATGGTTCAGGATGGGAGGGATTAGCCCTGTTTGTAGAAAGGCGGGGAGATTACACAGCCTCTGGAGCCAGAGCATCCGCAAAGAAGAGAATCAATGCCACAGAATTCTTTTTCTCTGAAAAAATAACTACCATTGCTTGGAATAGGGCACCTAAGGCAATAGTCCTTCTAAGAACTTTACTCTTAGAGAATTCTTTTAGACTGCGGGGAGGACCGGGAATCCCAGAAGCCCGCTCCAGAGGAGCCCCTCACATTCAGATGTGGAATGATCACGAGGTAACAGAAGTTACGTAACCAGCCATTCTAGGTGAGCGCTGAGTATTGCCACCATTTGGTACCCGAGGCATCCAATCTAAACAATAAACAACAGAAATATAAACCAAAAACAGGACAGGTCAGACCCAGCAGGTATTAAACACAGAGCACAACGGACACAAAAACAGACAATGTCTGGGTTTCTTAACAACCACCCTTTTCCAGCCAAGGACAAAAACGTTCCTGACATCTGATGAGGTCAGCAGCGGAGCCTTCTGAGTGTCTAGGGAGAGAAGAAATAGAAGAAAAGCCGTGGGGAGGTGCCAAGGCTCTATCCAAGTCCGAGCTTCAGTTTTCCTGCCAGGGAGGGCAAACGAGTGTTCAGAGAACCACTCTCGAGACCCCTCTCCAGCTCAGAAGTGATCACAGTTCTGTTGGCCACTTGACTTCATCCCACACAATCCTGACCACAATAAATTAAGTCAAACCTCCACCGAACCCAGAACCCAAGCTTGTGTGATTGTGACCAAGAGGGTGTGTGGGTTCAGGAAGCTGGAATTCTCCCGTCATGCCTTTTACTCTGTGACTGGAGCCCATATGAGGTCTTAGGACTCAGGCAGAGCCTCAAGCAGTAATTACCCCATGAGTGAACGTGGATCACTGAACGTCCAGAGTCTTTTCCAGAAATGACCTTCATCAACCTCACAGCAGCTCTGACCCTCCTCTGGCAAGCATCCTCGGGGTTATGAGTCCACATTCCCAATGAGTAAAGGGATTTACTCAAGGTCACCCAGCAGATGGAGGTCAAGCCTTGGGTAACACTAGCTGTTAAACTTGTGCTTAACTGTTCGTGACACTACTTATCTGTGGAGTCCAAGGAAATTGCACAAAAAGAGCTCCTTTCCAGGAACATTCAAGGTTGGTCCTGGTGGAACGCATCTGCAATTCTCAAAGGATCTAGCATGGCTATTAAAAAGAGGGATGGGCAGGGAAACAACATTTTTGAAGCCCAGTAGCTCCGTTTCTGACATCTCACCCTCTTGCTTCATGGAACACGCCACTCCGAATTCCTGGGAACGGTGCGGATTGAACACAATGTTACAAACCACAGAGTCCCTGCTCCTGGGGAATATGACACCCATCAACCCTCAGCTTTCAGATGACCGGACCTCAGGGATCCAGTCCCCGTGGAAACACAGGTGACCATGGCTCCAGAGAGCTCCTCAGAGCCTCCGTCACTGTGGTTCACAGCTCACTTTGGAGATTAACAACCTCCCTGTCCAGCACTCTCTGCTCCATTTAGCAATCAGCTCACACTACAGAAACACAAACAAGACAAGCTCTCTCCTCCCTGGAGGCCAGCTCGGGAAGAGGAGCTGGGCCAGAGCCAATTGCAGGAGGACTTTGCTCAGGCTTGGCACACAAGCTGCCTATCCAGACCAGAACAGAGGGTTCCCATCCAGCAGCCATGACCTCTGACTCACCTGGCCTCTGCAAATCTGCTCTGTGGGGCAGAGTAACTAGGGAGGGCCTGAGAAGCCGGCCTGTTCTGCTGGAGTGTGCGAGGTAAGAGGACAGCTGAGCATGCGTGGAAAGGGGCAGGAGGTGACAGCAGGCATCTGCGGGTATCTGTGCTAGAGGATCCCCCTTCTTTCGATTTCTCCCCACTGACTAGGGCCCCAGGAGGATGACACACCCGTGCCAGGGGCTGCTTGTAGATAAGTGCGTCTGCATGGGATGTGGATTCAGAAACAGTCATGCTGCTTTTAAAACTATCTTGTAGGGCTGGAGAGATGGTTCAGCTGTTAAGGTGCTTGCCTGAGAAGCCTAAGGACCCAGGTTCGATTCCCTAGTCCCCATGTAAGCCAGCTGCACAAGGTGGCACATGTGCCTGGAGTTTGTTTGCAGTGACTGGAAGTCGTGGCACGTTTTTTTTTTTGTCTCTCTCTCTCTCTCAAATAAATGAAATATTTTTTTAAATCTCCTATCTAGCCGGGCGTGGTGGCGCACGCCTTTAATCCCAGCACTCGGGAGGCAGAGGTAGGAGGATCGCCGAGAGTTCGAGGCCACCCTGAGACTACATAGTTAATTCCAGGTCAGCCTGGACCAGAGTGAGACCCTACCTCGCAAAAAAAAAAAAAAAAATCTCCTATCTATAGGCTTGTCTTTTGCCTGTGGCTAATGTCATGTTGATTGTATAAAATGCCCATGAGGTCTTGTGGATCAAGGTTGCAAGTGGAGTTAAAAGAAAGAATAAAAACATGTGCCCGGCTACCACTCAGACACAGACTGGGGCACCATTATGATCAGCTGCAGGTTGGAGCAAGCTAGTGAGTGCCACCCCATAGACTCAATACCGCTGTTCATACTTAATATGGGCCGCAGAACTGAAGATCCCAGTGGCCAAAGGGAACCAGCCCCGTTTCACCATCTGCTCTTATGAAATAAATAATTAAGTGTCTAGAGAACTTACAAGATGACTACTAAACATGCATTATAGAGTCCTTTCTAAGGAAGAAGGGGTCTAAGAAACACCTACACTAGGAAAACCCACAATCGCCCTCCCAGAGGCACACTACCAAGAAGCACTTGCTTCTTAAGGCTCGAGTCAAATCAGACGGGCCAGTCCCCAATGTAAGCACCTCATTTATCTTCTCTCCTCCCATGAGGCAGAAACCCTGGCAAGAAGACACACGCCTAGCTCCACTCCCAAAGCAAGATGCACCTTTGACAAAAGCCTCCTGCTCTATGGTCCCTGGACTCTACCACTCCAGCTAGCATATACGCTGGGAGTTCCAAGCTCCCTCCAAACCCCCCAGTTCTTGCCTCCAGCTGCAGCTTAGCTTCTCCCGCTGCCAATAACCTTGTGTTATATAGATAGCTGTTTACCCTCTTGGATGGAGAAGAAAGGATTACAAGACTCGGGAAGCCCAGAAATTTATAAAACAGAAATTTTGCCAAAATAAAATTTAAAACACATGAGGACCCTCCTAAGGTTATACAAGAAGTAAACAATTATTGTGGGAGAGGGCACTCTTCAGAGGATCTGCCTACACATTGCACAGCAATCTCTAGGGACGTGGATTTCCCAAGTCATCCCTCACGCTGGGGTGGGCTTTTCAGTGATGCAGTTGCCCAAGTCACCCCTGTTCCTATAGCTAACCCTCACTGATGCTCCTGAAAGTCACCCCAATAAACTCATGGCTTCACCAAACTACACATGGATGGAATCATTTCTTTGGTCTGCCCTTGGTGGTCTATCTGGGGTGAAGAGACATTGGTTCATGTTTCGGCGGGTAGTGAGGTGCCCCTTTTGAGTTGCTTCCCCTCCGTACTCAGTCAGGCTTTGGTTCCAGGCATCTTCCCCTGCCATTACAATTCCCCCCTGCGCTATCCCTTCCTTACCTCAGGCAAGATGGGCACACCTCCCCTCCTCTGCTCAGCTGGAATCTTCAAGCATATTCAGTTATGAGCCCTTTTCATTTTTCATTCCTCTTTAATTCCATGCAACATTGCAGTTGGTACAATGCAATTCCCAGATTTCTGAGCCCCCACCCCCACCCCCAGCACTCTTCCCTCCTGGACTTACTCATGCCTGACATTTTCCTCTACTTCCTTCACTATATCACACCCAAAGGTCAGAGCAGGAAAATGTTCTCTTCCCCAAGGCTCATATTATCCCTCATTTTGGACTTTTGTTACCGTTCACCTGCTCTGGAATAGCCCGTTGGTCTTCATTGCTGATGGAACAAAGTACTGAGTGATTATCCCAGCCTTGGAAATCCCCTAGACAGCCGTGCAAGTCACCAGCCTCTCCCTCCTATCCCAGACATTTTTTGCCTCCGTGCTGGACCATTGCTGCGGATGCTTTCATCAACTCGAGGCTCTTCCTGAACCACATCTCCTCCACTCCTGTCCTCTCCATCCAAATCCGGCTCGACTTCAAAGTCCACCTTAACGTCCTCTTCCCTTCACTCGTGTTATCAATGCGCAGAAAACACAGAAGGCTTCTTATACAGTGGGGTGTCTCCTTGAAGCCTACAGGACACATGTGGAGGCCAAAGATGCTGGCTAGGTGAAAAGAATCATGCAAATCCATTGCACAACATCTGTGCCTCCTTCAACCCCCTCCATATTAGCACTGGCAGCGTGTGCTCAGTTTGGTGCGAGTACTGCTTATCTGGCAAACACTGGTGATCATAATGCCTATTGTGCTTTGTGGTTTCATCTCACAGATTCAGGTGGATAGATTCAGTTCAAAATAGACTTGTTGGGCTGGGGAGATGGCTTAGTGGTTAAGGCGTTTGCCTGCAAAGTCAAAGGACCTTGGTTCGATTCCCCAGGAACCATGTAAGCCCGATGCACAAGATAGCGCATGCGTCTGGAGTTCATTTGCAATGGCTGGAGGCCTGGCGTGCCCATTCTCTCTCTTTCTCTCTCTCTCTCTGTGTCTCTGTCTGCTTCTCTCTCTCTCTCTCTCACTCTCAAATAAATTAATTAAAAAAAAAATAAATAAAAACATTTTTTAAAAATAGACTTGTTTATTCCCTCCTACTTATTGGTGGGGATTGAGGTAAGCTGTCATTCACTGGGGACAGTGTGTCATACTTGGCTGTGCGTCCTGTGCAGGTTGCAGATGGTTTATGGCAGTGACATCATTTATCTGGGTATGGTGATAAGCTGACTTTTCCTCCCCCCCCCCTTCCCACAAAAATACAGCACTTTGTCAAAGCACCTGAGTTTAAATAGCTAATAATACTACTACACAAAACACTCTGTTTAAAAGACAACCTCAGTGTAAGCACCTATCACAAAAGTTGGTTTTTTTCCTTGCTTTTTGTTGTGGTGGTGGTATTGTTTGCTTCTTTATTTTTCTCTCTCCTTTTGGTTTACAGATAGGATCTCATGTAGCCCAGGCTGGCTTCTAGCTTGCTATGTAGTCAAGGTTGGCCTTGAACTCCTCATCCTTCAGCTGCCATCTCCGAAGTGTTGAGAATATAGGAGGGCCAGCTCTTCCTCAATTTATTTATTGACATACAGATTTGTTTATTTTAGTTTTATGAGACAAGGTCTCTTATAGCTCAAGCTGTATTCTAACTCACTGTGTAGCACAGATTGACCTCAAACATGATTTTCTTGCCTCAGTTTCCCAGACAATATGATTATAGGCTCTTCTTCACCTCTAATAACTTATCCAAACTTTCATGCTTTTTTTTTTTTTCAGTATTGGAAATGAAACCCAGGGCTTCAAACGTGTGAGATAAATGCTTGCCACAGAGGTATAGCCCAAGTCCTCTATTTATTTATTTATTTATTTATTTATTTATTTTTGAGAGAGACAGGGAGAGAGGGAGAGGAAGACATAGAGATGGGTGCGCCAGCAGCCTCTCAGCTGCTGCAAACGAAATCCAGATGCGTGCGCCCCCTTGTGGGCAAGTGCAGCATTGCGCCCTTGCATCACTTTGCATCTGGCTAAACGTGGGACCTGTAGATTGGAACCAGCGTTCTTAGGCTTAGCAGGCAGGCGCCTTAACCGCTAAGCCATCTCTCCAGCCCAATTTATTTGTTTTTTAATGAGATGGGGACTTACTAAGTTTCCCAGGCTGGCCATGACCTGACTTTATAGTCCAGGAGGACCTTGAACTTGTGATCTCCCTCAGTTTTCTGAGTAGATGGGATTGCAAGCCTGTACCACCTACTAAACTGACTCTTATTCCACACACTGATGAAATGTCATTCTGCAAAGCACATCTGTAGCTGCCCTGCCAGGTCCATCTTTTCCCGAGTCACAGGATCCACGCTCTTCCAGCTGCCATGCCAGCCTCCTTTCTGCTAGCATAGCCCGTGGAAAAATGTCAGTGGTATCTAAACCGAACTGCCATGTGCAACTACTGGATGGCATCTAGTTGGAGGCAGTGTTCCTTATATCCCCCACCATCCGCCTCCTTCCTGATGGTTAAACACAGATGAGTGGTTAGGCCCCTGCTGAATCATAAGCAGAAGCAAATAGGGGGAGGGGCAAGGAGGGTGGAATAACCAAATAGAAAGAAGAAGGCTGGTCCTTCATTTATTTAAAAAAATCTTTTTATTTATTTGCAGAGAGAGAGAGAGAGAGAGAGATAGAACACTAGGGCTTCTTGCCACTGTAAACAAATTTCAAACACATATGGCACTTTATGTATCTGGCTTTTTGGGGGAATCAAACTCAGGCCATTAGGCTTTGTCAGCAAGTGCCATTAACCACCGGGGCATCTCTTCAGCCCCTGAACCCTCATTTTTACAGAACATTAACCCTACAATTCCTGCCCTCAGAGTTCATTCCATGAGACAGAAAGAAATAACCACTTACTCAAGTCATGCTACTCAGGATTTTCTGTTTCTCTGCCAGACTCTCTTCCAAGTGCTAACAGGGAATTCAACACCATGCACAAAGCCCCTGCTCTCGGGGAGCTTGTATTCCTCTGCTGGAGAGAGAAAACCAACGCATTGTGTGTAGGCTGGTGAGAAACGCAAGCTCTGGGGGAATAAAGAGGGGGAACAAGGGCCTCACTGACCAGGGGACCTGTGAGCTGGAAGTGAGAGTGTGAGTCCTGGGATGAGTACGTGCTGAAGAACATTCCAGGCTAGGACAATTCCCTCAGTTGAGAACGTGCTCATGGTGTTCTGGGAGTCACAGAGAAACAGTCCCTGTCAAGAGACTTAACCAGGAGCCAAATGTGACAGGAGCTCTTTTGTTGTTCTTTCTCCTTTGTTGTGTTTTGTTTTTTTCTTTCTTTATTTAGTTATTTAAGAGGGGGGAAGAGAAAGAGAGAATGGGTGCACCAGGGCCTCCAGCCATTGCAAACGGAACTCCAGACGCATGATCCCCCTTGTGCATCTGGCTTACATGGGTCCTGGGGAATCGAACGGGGTTCCTTAGGCTTCACAGGCAAATACCTTAACCGCTAAGCCATTTCCCCAGTGTGTGTTTTGTTTCTTGATTCTCCCACCTTGGCCTCCCAAGTGCTCAGATTACAGTTTGCCCCGTCACTCTTATCTTCAAGTAGGGACTTTTCAGCCATGGCAAACACTTTGGTTTTACTCTAAAGGAGCTAGAAAGGCACACGAACTTTCAGCTCATCCTTTTGAAGAATCATTCTGGCTCCTGACAAAGGTCACAGACTAATAGAATAATCCAAGTGGAATATATATGTTGGTGATCTGTACCAAGGAAGCAGAGAAGGAAGTCAAAGGAAACAGAAAGCTCTGGGAAACATCTGGAAGGCAGAGCTACTCAAGTTTGCTAGGGCTGGGGATATGGGGTGAAAGAGGAAAAATTCTATTGTTGTTGATATCAATGAGCCTGTTTAACGTAATGCAGCGCACGAACGCAGCGCCTCAAGTGAGGATGCATTCCATTCAAGCACCCTTTCCCCACCTGTTCACCTGGAAGATCTCTAAGCGGCAAAGGTTGAAATTCCACAGGTTGCAAAGATCCAAGGCCATCTATCTGGTCCACATGTAAAACAGAATCAGGCCAGACCGCTGTGTCAATTGAACAGCATGACCTCATGGCTTGCACAACCCTTCCCCTTCATGTGAAATTCAAGACCAAAGCCACATGCTTAAACATGAATAAGCACTGACCCCAGCAGCAGGCTGTACCAATCTGGTGTTAGCAATGACCAGGAATTGCCTCAAGTCTGAGTGAATGGTTTTCCTCGTTGGCAGAGGCTGTTACTTCATCATAACAGATGACGTTGAAGAGGTCAAAGTCACGATGTCGTAAACCCCAAGAAATAGTATCTTTTCAGTGCTAACGTGTTCTTTATCACACCCTGACACTCAGAAGAATTAAATTTGATGTTAGAAAGATTTTCCACAAATAGAAAAGTCTGATTCTTATTTTACCTGGAATTTTCTGCTAGGAGTAGGTTTTTTTTTTTTTTCTTGTTTTTGTTTGTTTTGCTTTGTTTTTCAAGGTAGGGTCTGGCTCTGGCCTAGGCTGACCTGGAATTCACTGTATAGTCTCAGGGTGACCTCCAACTCATAGCGATCCTCCTACCTGTGCCTCCGGAGTGCTGGGATTAAACACCTGTGCCACCCCGCCTGGTAGGAGTGTTTTTCAACATGGCACAGTGATAAGTCAAGTATACTTGTAGGAGTGTGCATTGAGTTGAGAAGGTTGTTTGGGGGCAATAAATTGTGATGTCAGTTATCCTTCACTGTCTTTGCATGTGAGTCCTCAGCAGGAAATTGGTGTGCATACAAAGGCACACACACACACACACACACACACACACACACACACACACACACACACACACACACGGTCACTGTAAACAATCAGCTAAACATGACCTTAATTCATTGTTTTAAAGCTTCAAATATTACCATAAAATTTCACCAAAATTTCCTGACATACAATATTTTTACTAAGAACCAAAGTCCCTTTCCTGCTTTTCAAATTTCTGTGAATCAAATTGAAACAGAAAAGTGTCCGTGAGCCTGTCTCTCCTTGTCTCTACTCCTCTTCCTCTTTCGGAAGTAAAGGACTCCCAGATTTTCAGCTGCAAAGCCTCAGAGACCCCAGAGGTCCAACTGTTAAGAACACCAATTTCCGGCTGAGGACTCACATGCAAAGACAGTGAAGGATAACTGACATCACAATTTATTGCCCCAAAAACAACCTTCTCAACTCAACACAAAACCATAATTATGGGTAAGAAAGACACTCCTTGTTAACTGGCTGTGAAAGAGTGATTTACAATGCATTCTCTCTCCCAGTAGAAGGCTTTTGGCAGTCACAAATATAGGTTTTGTGTATTCAGAGGCAAAGCTCAGAGGAGCAGAAGAGAGAAAACCGGACATTCTGCATGGGAAGTGTGCCTCTTTCCACCACATTGACTCCATAAAGTCCTAGCACTAAGAGCCCTTGGAAAATTCCCCATTAGGAAAACAAACTTGCACCATGACAATGACAAAGACCCAGCACTTCCCTTGTTTTTCTTTCTTTCTTTCTCTCTCTTCTTTCTTTCTTTCTTTCTTTCTTTCTTTCTTTCTTTCTTTCTTTCTTTCTTAAATAATTCTATATTCATTGAAATCTTCTGGCTTCTATTTATGGCTTACAGGAAGACCATCTTTACATTAATGAGGAAAATACTAATACAATTTTAAGTCACAGAAGACCATGGATCTGACCTGGCAGAGATAAGTGATTTAAAATAGCATTAAATTCTTGTTTCTAGGGGGGCTGTCAAACATTAAAGCTAAAACAACACTCCGAGATAAGCAGGCATCTAACAGCACACTTTCTTGACACTACCAGGAAAAGAAGCTGGGAAGAGATTGCTGCTGGAGGCTTTGGGAAGTCCAGAGAAAAGAGACAGAGCCCAGTGACCACAGCAAGATTGGAACTACCTAGCAAGAAACTGGTGCCGATGGGGACGCTGCTTTCCTGAGCCAGCAGATCTCCAGAAGGAACGTGACGGGGAATCTACTGAGCCTGCTTCCCAAGCCTGGACAGCTGCTGGCATGTGCTCTTAGCTTCTCCCATCAGAGCAAGAGCTTTCCATGTAGAGACCCAGACCTCAACTTCTCCCAAGACACACATGTTCTCTAAGTGAAGTTAACCTGTGCGAATCTCCTCTAGGGGACTGGAAATTCTATTACTATTAGGACTATTGGGAAATCGCCCATAATAAGAGAGAATTGAGCTGGGTCACAATTCTTTCTTCTTTCTTTCCTTCTTTTCTTCCATCCTTACTTTCTGTCTTTTTTGCCTGTGTGTGTGTGTTGGTGTGGTGTGGCACCCCCATGCTCACCTGTGGTGGGGAGCAGACTCCCACCTCTGGTGGCCTGAGCAGAATGCCGGGTGTTCGGTCCCATCCCTAACCCTCCCACTCTGGTTTTGAGCCAGATTCTCTGTACTGGTTCTGGAGCTTGCGCAGCTCCAGTGAGTTTGGGGTCTCTGCTCCCCTGCAGGACCGGGGTGACAGGGGCACATGACCATGCCCAAACTGCTTCCACGGGAGCTGGAGATTGGAGCTCTGAAGGTCTCAGGTCCCCTTCATGCTTGCACAGGAAGTGCACTTTAACCACTGATCCATCTCTCTAGCCCAGCTCATTGTTTCCTGCACTGACTTCTCGTTAGGAGACATGAATGTGCACACCCACAGAGTGGAGAAAGATGGGATTCACATCAAAATGAAATCCAGGCTTCAAAAAGTCTCTCTTAGTTGCTCAGGCTGTGTGTCTTCTGGGTTCAAGGGTTTGGAATAACTACAGCAGAGACTTTCTGTGGATATGACCCATGCTGATTTACCAACGTGCCTGGAACTAAACTGCTATTATACTGGTGCTTAACACAAGGAACCCCTCCTATGCTGCAAACTCAGAGTGAATCCCACTAAACCCAGACTCATGACTTCCTGGGAGTCAACAAGGCTAGAAAGCAATCGGCTATGCTGGCTGTGCCGAGGTTAAGCATGAGAAGAAAATTTACTATCTAAGGAAAGAGATCGATGGCTCCTGGCAAGAAAACTTAATTAAGCTAGGTGTGGTGGCACAAGCCTGCAATCCTAACACGCAGGGGGCTGAGTGTTAGAAGCCTAACATGCAGGAGGGTGCTGAGTTCTAGGGTAGCTTGGGCTACATCCAAAAACAGGAGAGAGAAGAAAGGGGAGGAGCCAATTATATAGGAGAAAAGAAGACAACTGGTGGGCCACACCGTCAATCACAGGCCTGTCCCATGGGGAGCAGGATGCCAGCAACCTTTGAATCTCAGGGGTTTCATCCAGAAAAGACGTGGGCACAAGGATGTGAAGCTGATGGTTATATCGTCGCTAGTCAGGAAGCAGAGACAGACAGGGAGTGGAGCTGAGTTAGCAAACCTCCAATTCTGCTCCTAGTGAGCCATTTCCTCTAGTGAGATTCGAACCCCTAAACGAGCACCATGAGCTGGGGACCAAGTGCTCAAACACACGAGTCTGGAGAACTTTGTTTTTTTTTATTCAAACCACCATAGCCGCCTTGACTCCAGATGGTTTCTCATCCCTGTTTCCAGCCAGTATGAAGTCTGAAATGGACAGAGGAAGGGAGGAAGGAAGGAAGGAAGGAAGGAAGGAAGGAAGGAAGGAAGGAAGGAAGGAAGGAAGGAAGGAAGGGGGAGGGAGGGAGGGGAGGGAGGGGAGGGGGAGGGGGAGGGGAGGAAGGAAAAGGGGAAGAGGGAAGAGGAAGGAAGGGAGGGAGGGAGGGAAGGAAGGAAGGAAGGAAGGAAGGAAGGAAGGAAGGAAGGAAGGAGGGAAGGAAGGAAGGAGGGAAGGAAGGAAGTTTTGGAAAAGCAATGGAGAGCAGGATGGCGGGAAGCCAGGCTTGCTGGGAAAAAAACTGGCAACAGACATGAAAGACTTCTTAGCTAGTTTCAAAAGATAAGCCAAGCATATCATATTCTATGGACTATTTCCTTGTGATTGAAGAATGGATGTGAAACTCATTTCCTATCCAGATGCTGGAGGGAGGGTCTCTGTGGTGCCACCCCTTCCCAGGACGCAGGGAACATGGTTTTCTCATCACCATGGCTAAGCCTCTCCGAGTCCTGGGGCGCTGCTCAGCTTCAGTGACTAGAGGCCAGGCTTTCCACACTCTTATTACACACCTTATTACATTAGCCGCAATGGCTCTCAGTCTCCCCACCTGGGGAAACGAGTCCACTTCTATGTCCACCACCTTGAGTCCTGAGCTGGCCCTCACATCGTCAGAGACGTAAGTGGCACTGCAAGTTGTCAGCAGTGATTTCCCTCTGGCCTGTGGCCTAAAACTGGGACTAGCGTGGGAAGTGTGGGCAACATGGAATAACAGAATCCTTGGTCACCGGCTGAGTGGACACGCAGAAGAGGACCCTGAAGCTTTCAGAGTACAAATGGATGCAAGATAGACAAAGTAGATGTGAAAAGATACAGCCCTTCCGTTCTAGTGGGCCATCAGGCATGCTCAGCCATTTGTGACATTTTCAGGCTTTACCCATTCCGTAAAACAGAAAGGAAGCAGCCGGGGACTTGTGCAAGACAAAGGAATCCCACGGTCCCAGCAGCAAGTGGTTTGTTAGCCATGAAGAAAACACCAACTCGAATTTCCCCTTTCCTGCTGTGGGACATGCACAGCTGATGAAGCCCATTCCGTCACCCACGACCCACACACATCATACAGCGGAAAAGGCGAGTCTGAAAGTCAAAAGAGGAAGGTAGGAGAGGAAATTGCAAGGTCAAAGTGACCGCCTGGGGAAGTCTGATTACTCAACATGTTTAAAGCATTATTAGAGGTGTCTGGAGGTGGTAAGCTCAGAATGGGGGGCGGGGGAGGGAGTCCAAAGAGCTGCAGAAAAAAGAAGGGGCTATAAACTTAAGAATCCCTCCTGGGGTTTTACTGAACTGCCTGCAAAAGAGAGAGAGGGCAAATCCGGCCAGCCAAACAGAGAAAGGGAGTGTGGGGTAGAGGTTAATTGTGGCCGTCAGAGATGAGTGGTTACATGGGGAGATTCATTTAAAATTAACGAGGCATTGGTTGCATTTTATAAGTCTTCCTAGGTAGCGAGATCATAAGCCAAAGGGGCAGAGATGGAATGGCTGTTCAGAAACTTTTCCTGACCAACCCTTGAGTCAAACAGGCACACATTAGGTCGGTCTCACCGTCGGAACAGCACAAAGGCATATGGGTGTCATGAACCAAGCGCGGGTGGTAGCAGAGGCTGCCGATTTGCATGCATTGGGGCCAGACTGCATTTCTATAGTAGTCCGGGGGACAGGAGAGGCCATGATGCCCTGAGAATAAACAAGTTTGTAACTTGAAATTGAACCGTGTGCTTTGCCCGGAGATCACTATACAAGAAAGAGCCCTGTAACTGTAAGAATGTGCCTGTTTTTGTCAATGATGTGCATGTGTGATGGTGGCTCCTAAAATTATATTACCTAGTGACGTCATAGGCATCTTCCCTTGCTCTTAGCCAAAGGGCTGAGAAGCAGTATTATAGCCATCTTAACCTGCGTAAGGGCTGGAGAGATGGCTTAGCGGTTAAGGTGTTTGCCTGCAAAGTCAAAGGATCCCTGTTCGATTCTCCAGGATCCACCTAAGCCAGATGCACAAGGGGATGCATGCATCTGGAGTTTGTTTGCAGTGGCTGAAGGCCCTGGCGCATCCATTCTCTCTCTCTCTTTCTCTCTCTCAAAAAATAAATAAAATATATATTTAAAATATGGGCTGGAGAGATGGCTTAGTGGTTAAACATTTGCCTATGAAGCCTAAGGACCCCGGTTTGAGGCTCGATTCTCCAGGACCCACATAAGCCAGACGCAAAAGGGGGTGCATGCATCTAGAGTTTGTTTGCAGTGGCTGGGCTGGAGGCTCTCTCTCTCTCTCTCTCTCTCTCTCTCCCTGCCTATTTCTGTATCTCTCTCTCAAATAAATAAAGTAAAATAAAAAAAATTTTTTTTAATATTTTTTAGCCTGCGTAAGCCCTCGCTATGACGTTCATGCAATGATGGCATGCAGCAGTACATTTCTCAGAAAGCTGGCTCCAGCCTTAAGCAACCCATGACTGTCCTGTTTGAGCTTCATCTCACTATGAACACCCTTGGAGTTAGAAACAGTAGGCATGACTCACCCAGGCACTGCCAATAATTACTTAGCATGAATACTTCTCGAAAGGCACAGATGGTTCTAGACTATGACTTGGAAAAGGGGATGGGGTGGGCCATCTCTATCAAGGCGAACTCGAATCAAAAACTCAGATGACGTCACCTCTTCCGGGAAGGCTCTCCTCTCCTTCCCCTCTTCCTGCCCTCACGCCTCAGGCATGGAGAATCATTTCCTCCTTACAGAGATCCCTGATATCACATTTCCTTGATTTTTGTTAGTTTGATTCAAGAGTGAGAATTTTGTCTCATCTACCGCATGGCATTAGGAGAGCTCTATAAAACTTCTGCCAGGGCTGGAGAGGAGGCTCAGCGGCGTTAAGGCTTCGCAACAAACCTACCTTGTGGGGAAAAGAAAATTGAAGAAGTAATAAGAGAGGATACTGACACAAATGAACCAGTTCTTTCTGTTCTTCTCCAAAGAAAAGAACCTGCAGAGTAACACCTGCCCTACTGCACTGTGACGAGAAGGGGCTCTGCTGATGAGACACCAGGACTCGCAGCAATGAACCACAGGCTCAGCCGGGCTCAGTTCCAAGCCATGCTCTGGCCGACACCTTCTTCCAGGAACGAAGACACCTGTTAGGACTGCCGTGGACAAAGCCCTTCTTCATTACTGAACGTTGTTGTTATTACGTCTTCTCCCTCCTCCTCTTCCACTTTTTCTTTTCTTTCTCTTCTTCTTCTTCCTCCTCCTTCTCCTCCTCTCCTTCCCCATCTGTCTTCTCTTCTTCCTCCATGTCCACTTTTTCCTTGTCTTCTTCCTCTTCCTTCTATCCCCCCCCCCACACACATACACACACCCACTAACTCCTTCGTCTTTCTACATCTTAATAGGGTTAGGTTCAAAGTAAGTCTTTGATACCATGTGACCCAAGGCATGATGTGTACTGAGAAAGACAAACATTTCAGGGTTGTCATTCTGAGTAAAACTAGCAAAACAATGAGACTTCAGTAGAGAAGGCTACATAAGAAAGAGGCTTTGTCTTTTATCTGTAAGATGTGGGTGCCATGTAGGGTCAGTGGGGGAGTCATGAGGCTGTGTCTCCAATGGATGACTCTTCCAGGACTGGAGGCTATTGTAATAAGGCTGACAAGGGCGGAGGAGTGTCTGAGTCAGGCAGGCCACCCTGCAAGAAGGGAGAGAGATGTGATATGTATATCCGGAGCTGTGCTGGACTGTGAGGACAAAGATGATCAGACACGTCACTCCCTTTAGGAACTGGGATGGGAGCAGTGTGTGATTTGCTTGTAGATCTAAGCGCCATCACTCAGGTGGTCTTGGTTTACCTTGGAGACCAAACTGACCTTGTAGGTCAAGGTAGCAGCTATACTGGTGTAGCAGACAGCTTCAGCTTCGCTGAGATGAACTTCCAGACCAGGCACAGTTATGGAGGAAGGGATATTATTTATTGAAGCATACAGATCCAGGGGAAGTTCCATAATGGCAGAAGAAGCGGCCTGCTCTCCACAGGACCAGGCAAGAGAGAGCAAAAGCCAACCAGCCACCACAGTACACAGAGCAAAAACTACTGCCAATAGCCCAGCACACTTCAGGAACTCCTGCTAGGCACACTTTGCATATCTTTACAATGGAATCTCAAACCCACCATTAACATCTTAAGACCAGCCCCCAGTGACATTGCCTCTAGCAAGGTGATTGCAGATGCAAACTATAAACTAATAAAACACTAAATATATTGGGGGGCATATATTCAAACTACCACAACTGGTTTAAGAAAATGAATTTCCTCATTGTCAACAAGTGGGTGGGAACGGGCTGAGGGAGGGCAGAGCACGGACCCAGGTGAGGAGTCATTTCTGGAGATGTAGGGAGAGGAGGCTTCTGGAAGTAAGGCAGGACCTAGGGCCGAATTCAGGGTCTTGAGAGAACCTACTGGGGGGGTAGAAGAAAACCAAGTGAGCACGTGACCTGGAAAATTCCATGATAGAGGGAAAGAGACAAGCAGAGCTGGTCCATGTATCCAACGTGAGTAGAGGGTCTTACCGGGATGAACGTGTCCTACAAGCCAGTTGTAGGAGGAAGCCTCACGGGGTGCTGGCGGCGTTCACAGCGACCACAGTCCTAACAGGACAAGAAATGTGACTATGGCGACCTTGGCTTTTATCAGTAACTGATTTATGTTCTTTGGACCCGCCCTACTAATACCCATTGACACTGGGGGTTGAGAGTGAGCAAAGTTAACCTGAACCCAGAGAAACATCTGCTGGTGGGAGGCCCAGCAGCTTGGCTTCTTTTGTTCACCCCGCCCCAAGATCAGCAAAACAGTCCCTGCCAAAGTTACAGTGCCAACATTCAGACTTCCCACTGTCGTTGGATCTGGAATATCGTAGAAGGCCCTCGTGTTAGAAGTGTGATCCCCAGGGTGGCGCTACAGAGTGGTGGTGGAACCTTTGGAGGTGGGCCCAAGAGAAGGTTTTAGGTCATTGAAGATGTGTCCTTGAAGGTGACTGTATGACCCTTTATCTCTTCTTCCTCTGCCTGGCCATGACCTGTTTTGTTGTCACCCATTCCTGCCATGAAGTCACAGGCACAAAAGCAACAAGGTCAACCAATGATGGCCTGGAACCAGCAAAACTGTGACTTAAAAATAAACCTTTTCTCTCTAAGTGTATGGTGACAGGAAGCTGACTAACACACTGCCAGAGAAAGTTAAACTCAGCAGCTAAGAGCTCAGCTTTCATTCAATTCAGCGTGTTAAAATCCCTCCCTCAACCCAGTTCTCAGGGCTTTATTATATATGATCAAGTGAGTTTGAATGAAACTGTCTCCAAGTCCTCATTTTTATTTCATACTGACAATATTATTTTTATCAAGCTCATATTTCAAGAAGCTTTATTCTACTCTGACTTCCCAGAACCAGGGGAAATTATCTTGTTCCTTCCCTTGAGTTTGAAAGAAAACCTTTCCATAACTAATGTTTATCAGTGGCACAATTTTTTTGCAAAAAAAAAAAAAAATGAAACCTTCTTGACATAGAAGGAAAAAAGAATATCAGGGTAGGATGATTGAAAGACACTAGAAAAACTTAAAAGATAAGGGTGTGTTTCCAGTTTTTCCCTCTGAGCTCCTTCTGGGGAAACTGATGTGGAGACTAGAGCCCTGGATGGACTGCTGCTGGGCCAGGTTTTAACCCCATCACTTCTGGTTCATGTGAAGATCTCTGAGAAAAGGCAGGAATAGTTTGAGCAGCAAGGAAATGGGGGTTATTCAGGGACTTCCAGAAAGCAGAGCTAATAGGCTGCACACATATACAGGGAGAAGACAGGGACAGAGAGAAATGGGGATTTCAAAGAACAGGCTCATGCGATTACAGGGGCTGGGCAACTCGGCAAGCTGCAAACTCAGCAAGCTGCAGGACTTGATGCAGTCTTGAGGCACCATCCCTTCTTCTCCAGGAAAGTGCACGTGGGCTCTCAATTCCTTCACTGAGTGAATGACGGCCACCCACACACTCAAGGGTAATCTCCTTGACTTACCGTCAACTGACAGTAAATACTAACCACATCTGCCAAACACCTTGCCTTGTTTTAGTGGTTAAAGGCACTTGCTTGCAAAGTCTGATGGTCAGGGTTCAATTCCCCAGTGTCCACATAAAGCCAGACTCACAAAGTGGCACACGTGTGTGGAGTCCCTGGTGCGCTCTCTCTCTCTCTCTCACACACACACACATATACACATACATATACATATAATATGAAATGTTCCCCATAAGCTCAGGTATTTGAACACCTGATCCTCAGCTGGTGCTGTTCTGGAAAGTCATCCAACCTTCTCAGTGGAGGCAGAGCCTCAGTGCAAAAAGCAGGTCACGGGAGAGGGCCTTAAGGTTTTGTAGCTTGGCCCTACTTCCTATCCACTCTGCTTCCTGACTGGGGATGCAATGTGACCAGCCACCTCATGGGACTGCTGCCTCACCTCTACTCCTCCCCTTGCCGTCAACCACGGTGGATCCTATTCCCTCAAACTAAAAGCCCTCCTTTCTCAAGTTGCTTCTGCTAGATAGTTTGTCATGGCAGTGAAAAACAATGCACACACCGTCACTAGATTGGGCTGAGTAGTAGCAGTCACTCAGGAGATTCAAGGCAGCTGCTCATCACAACCCCGTTCAGAAATTATTTTACTAGTTAAAGTAATAGCTATGTTCTCCTCCCTAAACACAGCCTCTATAAAATCTCATGGCCCTGTTGTGACTACAGCCACAACTTCCTTCTGGCTCCCAAATGTAGTCCAGCAAGGGTTCCTAGAAAGGGGAAGCAGGACAGAAAGGGGGAGACACACAGGGGAATTTGGGGGAAGCTCTTAGGAGCAGCAACTAGGATGAAACATCGAAAAACTTCTTGGTCCTTATGCCAAAATCCTGTCTGTAAAATATATACTTCCAAGTCATTGGCAAACCCACATTGGACTACATATCGGAGCTGCAGTCACAACAGGGCCATGAGATGTTTATAGAGGCCGCGTTTAGGGAGGAGATCATAGCTATCATTTAAAGTGTTAAAATAACTTTGGGGGCTGGAGAGATGGCTTAGTGGTTAAAGCATTTTCCTGCAAAGCCTGAGGACCCAGGCTTGATTCCCTAGGACCCATATAAAGCCGGATGCACAAGGTGGGACATGTGTCTGGAGTTCGTTTGCAGTGGCTAGAGACCCTGGTGCGTACATTCTCTCTCTACATGCCACTCTCTTTCTATTGCAAATAAATAAATAAATAAATAGTTAAAATAACTTCTGAACAGGGTTGTGACAAGCAGCTGCCTTGAATCTCCTGAGTGACTCCTACTTCCTTTACTTACTCAGCCCAATCTAGTGACGGTGTATGCATTGTTTTTCATTGCCATGACAAACTATCTAGCAGAAGCAACTTGAGAAAGGAGGGCTTTTAGTTTGAAGGAATATCCACCTTGCTGGTGGGGGAGTGGAGGTGTGGCAGCAGTAGCATAAGGTGGCAGGTTACATTGCATCCAGTCAGGAAGCAGAGGAGAACTTCCATAATGACCCTAAGAGGAGAAGAGAATGCTATAATCATAGAAACCACAGCTTCTATCCATTGAGAATCTCCCAATATTTCATGAGGCCTTCTTTTTTTTTTTTTTTAAAAAAATTCTTTTAATATTTTGTTTTTATTTATTTGACAGAAAGAAAGAGGGACAGATTGAGAGAGAGAGAGAGAATGGGCATGCCAGGGCCTCCAGCCACTGCAAACGAACTCCAGACACATGTGCCACTTTGTGCATCTGGCTAATGTGGGTCCTGGGGAATCGAACCTGAGTCCTGTGGCTTTGCAGGCAAATGCCTTAACCATTAAGTCATCCCTCCAGCTCTCATGAGGCCTTCTTAATACCATTTGACAGGTAACAATTATACTCCCCTACAGATGGAAAAACAAGGCTTCAAAAGATCAAGTAGCTGGTCCAGCACCATCCACACAGAACAGAAGAATTAGAACTTAAACTTAGTCCTGTTCAGTTAAAATCCATGCTGTTCACATAACATTATGGAAACAATCAGATGTGCTGACCAGAATTAAATGGAGGGATTTGGAGTGCCTGACTTTATATCATATGGTAAAGGGAGCCCAGTGTTAAAAACCAGAAGTTTTAACCAGAGTGCAAAAGTAGTTTTCATAATTCACAGTTCACCTCATAACCAAACCCAGGCCACTATAGGTACAGTTAATTTTCCAGAAGATCTATGACTCCTGGGTTTTATTTTGTCCCTGCCATCTAGTTCTGCAAGTCCAGTGCTGGGTTTATAACAGGATGCAATCTCTGGTTGATTCTCTAATGCACATAGCTATATTAACAATGCAGTACATAAATACAAATTTATCAGCAAGCGTGGCTGCTCCATCATTCTGAATGGCATTCTCCTTGCCCCCAAAGCAATAATACTTTGATTGCAAACTATTTCCCTTACCAAATATACTCCTTCCCGCAGAGAACTGCTACCATGGAAATCTATGCAATAGATTCATTTTTGTGGCAGTGCATATCAAATTTGACAACATGATTTTGACATTTGGTAAAAGTACATCTTTGTAAGAAGACGTGCTTCATAGCATTTTCTCAAATGTTCTTATACAACATTCTTCATGCTGACATCAAAAAAGGGGGGAGAGGACTTTGTCATGTTTTTTGGCTTTGCTGTTTATAATTTGGACACCTGAAGGAGCATTTGAAAAAATTAAAAGGCACCTGAAGTCAGGTTGTGATTTTTTAAAAAAAGGATTTGCAACTCCAAATGGTATTCATAATTTTCAATTCAGTCATGATGTCCAAGCCTCATAATACCACTAACCTTGTCCATTCTACATACCTCCTGATGCCAGACTCCTTTGGAAGGATCACTTTGAATTGGATTCATGAAAAAAAAATTGGACTTATTTCACTCCAAGAAATTGGAACCACATATAATAAAATAATGCCAAATTATGCTTGGAACTAGGATATGCTTGGTTCCGATTTCTTGTGACAAAATAGTTCCAGATTATAACTAAAGTGTACAATGTGGGATAAATCCTTTTGATTTTTAGATATTGTAAATATCTCTAGCATTGTGTTACTTGTGAAAGAGAGAAGGAAGGAGGGAGGGAGGGAGAAAATGAGGGGAGAAGGCAGAAAGAGAGAGACCCTAACTTCACTTTGGACCTCTGCCATATTATTATTCCCTAAACAGTACGATTTTGTATAAAAGGGTTTCATGTTCGATCCAGGTACTGTTTTATAGTGAATTCCTTTTAAATATTTATTAAACTCAATGTTAATAGCTTACAATTGACAAAATAATATGCTATTTTACTCTCTACTCAAATGACAAGTGCTTTGGGGGGGTCTTCTATTATGTTGTCATCTATGGAGAAAGGTGCACAAGGAGATCAGCTTTTTTTGGCTTGTTCACGAACTAGCAGCTCCTCAGCAAACACAATACAACACTTGTTTCAAATGTCTATCTATCACGGAAGGTGTTGATATGTTCGGCTAACTGATCCTCGTTTGTTCTCCAGCATTCTCTGTCATTTTGAACTCAAACAAAAGAATAAATAAAAACCAAGAGCACCAGCACTCGGGAGGTCGAGATAGGAGGATCGCTGAGTTTGAGACCAGCCTGAGACTACATAGTGAATTCCAGGTCAGCCTGGGCTAGAGCGAGACCCTACCTCAAAAAAACAAAAAAAAAGGGGGGGCTGGAGAGATGGCTTAGCGATTAAGGCACATGCCTGAAAATCCTAAGGACCCAGGTTTGATTATCTCCGGGTCCCACATAAGCCAGATGCCCAAGATGGTCTCTCTCTCTCTCTCTTTCTCTCTGTCCCTCTCTGTCTCAAATGAAAATAAGTTTGAAAAAAAAAAAGTCAAGGAAACGTCAGAGAGGCTCCTATGGAGAATATGAAGGAGAACTCTGGTTTATTACACACCTTCCCACTTTTGGTCTCTTTGATCCACCCATCCATTCTTGAGGAATTTCAAGATAAGTTGTAGACTTAACCCTTGTATTAGCTACTTTTCTCATCACTGTGCCCAAATACCTGACCAGGCAACTTAAGAGAGGAAGGATTTGTTTTGCCTCACAGTCTGAGGAGATACAGTCAATTATGGTCAAGAGTGCTTGGTGACAGGTGGCTTCTGACTAACTCACAGAGACAGAACAGGAAGTTGGGCACACTCCCCAGTGACTCACTTCCTCCACCTCCTAAAAGTTCCACAACCTTCAGAAACATCGCCACCAGCTGGGGACCAAGTGTTTAAGCCCATGAGTCTATGAAGAACATCTCATGTTCAAGCCATCACAACTTCTACATACATGCATAGGCATATCCTAACTTAAATTTTAGAAGCCAAACATTGTTGGCCAAGGAATGACATGATCAAATTGATAGTGAGTGCTGGAGAGATGGCTCAGTGGTTAAAGGTGCTTGTTTGCAAAGCCTGGCAGCCTGGGTTCTATTTCCCCAGTACCCACTTAAAGCCAGATGCACAAAGTGACGCATGGATCTAGGGTTTACTTGCAGTGGCAAGAGGCCCTGGTATGCCCATTTCCTCTTCCCCTTTCTTCCTCTTTTTATCTCTCTCTCTCTGCTTAAAAATAACTAAATAAAAAATTTTTTAATTAGGGGTGAGAAGTAACCCCCCCCCCAGATGTCAATGGGATACATGAGAGAAGTTTAGTGGCTAGGAACGGTACAGACCATCACCAAAGGTCCACAAACAAATGATAAGGCCCTGGCTCAAGGCAGGGTCCAATCAGGACAAGAGTAGTAGACAAAGGGTATAACTGTACTTGATTGAACAGACATAGGGGACAGGAGAAAGAAGCAAGAAGAATAGTAACTTCCAAATTTCTACCTTGAACCATAAACAGTAGGACAGTGTACTATTTAGGAAATGACATTAGGATGATGTAATATATTGTGGGAGATGTAAGTAGAATTTTGGCTATAATTTTGGGTGCATGTATGAGACATCCAGATAAATTATCCAGTGAACAGTGGAATCGAGTTTCTGGTTGGAGACATACACTCTGCTTGGAGTCTGTAAAAATGCATGTGGTGTTGAGAGCTTTGCTCCAGAGAGGGAACATGTGGGCTCAAGATCAAAAACAGCTTGACATAGCACAGAGATGAAAAGGGCACGTATGAAAGAGATGACCGTAAAAGAAACTGAGAAGAAGCAGTTGGCGAGCCAAAAAGAGAACCAGGAACGAATGAAGTCAGAGAAGGAAGGGAAGGAGAAAATATCAAGCGCCCATTGATTGTAAAGAATGCTGGAAAGTCAAGAAAGGGAATAGAAATGTGCGATTTGATATCTCAGGGGTTAACAATGACCTTGACAGTAAATAGTTTTCTTGGAGGAAGAGAAATGGAAGCCAAATTCCAGTGGCTGAGGAAGGACTGACAGATGTGGTCATGGATACAGACGTGAAGATCAGTTACTTCAAAAATGTGGCCATGAGAGGCAAGAGGTACTCACTTAGAGGATGATGCGAGGTCACTGGAGGGTCTTCCATAAGAGTTGGGTACCCTGGCCACATACAAAGGAACACTTATCTTATTAAATCAACATGAAAATCTATCGCCACGCACTGACCGCTTGTATCGTATGGGTGTATATTTGCCCTGATGATACATGAACTTCTATGAACAAGTGGCCCATGGACTGGACCCATAATGCCATGGGACATAAAGGCCTGTGACAGGTGTGATTTACCGCATCTCCTCATCTTGGGATGAAAACACCCTAAGCCAAAAGAGAGTGTGTAGCTCAAGGTCACACTCGGTGGTAAAGAGTAACCTTTGCAAAGTGTTTTCCCCAAAGAAGCGAGATCTTGTTTCCCAATACAACTGTGTAAAAGTTCCAACCTTAGAACCATCTCGAAAGCATAGCCCTGACAGTGGATTTCTTCCATGTCTCACTGCAACATGCTCATCTTAAAAAAAAAAAAAAAAAAAAAAAAGTGTATGTCTGGGATGACCCAAAAGGCAACATAGTGCTGAGAAGAAGGGATGGAGGAGTGTCCAGCACTGAAACACCTCTGTCACACCCTCCAAGGCTCAGGGTCCATTGCGGAAGAGGGGGCGGAAAGAATGGAAGAGCCAAAGGAAGGGTTTGACTCCTTACAATGCAACTGTCCAGACAGAAATTGGCCTTGATATTTATGACCTTGCAGTGCCTAGCAATACCTTCACAAGACCCTCATAATAGAAGGAAAAGATGTTGACATCAAATTAAAAGAGAGACTAATAGAGAGAGGGAAGGGATATGATGGAGATTGGAGTCTAAAGGGGAATGGGGGAGGGAGGGAAATATCATGGGGTTTTTGTATGTAAGTATAGAAGTTGTCAATTAAAAAACTTTTTTTAATTGTGTGTGTGTGTGCATATGTGTATACATGTTTATATGTGTGTGGTGGGTAACGGTATGTGCTGGTGCACACGCATGTATGGCCAACGGAGGCCAGAGGCCAATGTGCTCTCCACTTTATTTTTTTATATTTTACTTATCTATTTTTGTTGATTTGAGAGAGCAAGGCAGATAGAGAGAGAGAAGAAAAATGGGTATACCACGGCCTCCAGTCACTGCAAACAAACTCCAGATGCATGTGTCACCTTCTGCCTCTGACTTATGTGGGTCCTGGAGAATTGAACCTGGGTCCTTAGGCTTTGCAGGCAAATGCCTTACCACTAAGCCATATCTCCTGCCCTCCACCTTGTTTTGAGACAGAGGTCTCTCACTGAATCTGGAGCTCACCAATTCAGTTATACTAGTAGCCAGAAGACCCCAAGGATCCTCCTGTCTCTGCCACCCCAGCCCTGGGATTACAGACATTCACCGCCTTGCCCATGGGTGCTGGGCATCTGAATTCAGTTCTTTCTGCTTGTGCACCAAGCACTTTACCAACTGAGCCATCTGCCCAGCTCTGTACACTCATTTTTAAAAATTGCTTTGGGGCTCATTTTTATGTGGATAAAACAAAAATGCTCTCCACTTTCAAGTAAGAAAGAGTTTATAGATGCAAAATGTTTTGATAATGTACGTTTCCCATCTCCTCTCACTTCTCCCGCTGCTCATTCCTGTTCTGCTTGGGTAAAATGGGAGTACTCATGGAATTTCTGATTGATCTGGCCTGTCAATAGAAGGTATATAGCAAAACCAAGCTGGGCGTTGTGGCTCACGCCTTTAATCCCAGCATTCAGGAGGCAGAGGTCTGTGGATCACCATGAGTTCAAGGTCACCCTGAGACTATATAGTGAATTCCAGGTCAGTCTGAGCCATGTAGTGAATTTACAGGTCAGAAAGAAAGAAAGAAAGAAAGAAAGAAAGAAAGAAAGAAAGAAAGAAAGAAAGAAAGAAAGAAAGAAAGAAAGAAAGAAAGAAAGAAAGAGAGAGAGAAAGAAAGAAGGAAGAAAAGAAGAAAGAAGGAAAGAAAGAAAGAAAGAAAGAAAGAAAGAAAGAAGGAAAAGAAAGAAAGAAAGAGGGGAGGAGGGAGGAGGAAGGAAGGAAGGAAGGAAGGAAGGAAGGAAGGAAGGAAGGAAGGAAGGAAGGAAGGAAGGAAGGAAGGAGGGAAGGAAGGAAGGGAAGAAGGAGGAAGGAAGGAAGGAAGGAAGGAAGGAAGGAAGGAAGGAAGGAAGGAGGAAGGAAGGAAGGAAGGAAGGAAGGAAGGAAGGAAGGAAGGAAAGAGGAAGGAAGGAAGGAGAGAAGGAAGGAAGGAAGGAATGAAGGAAAGGGGAGGGAGGAAGGAGAAAGGAAGGAAGGAAGGAAGGAAGGAAGGAAGGAAGGAAGGAAGGAAGGAAGGAAGGAAGGAAGGGAGGAACCTTGCCCTCAGGACCGGTACAGTTACAGGAGTAATATTCTATGGGTTCATTTTGGACATCAGGTGATTAAAAGACATGGACCAAACCTTTCAACATTTCCATTTTCTAACCACTTCTTCAACACCCTCTCTAAGCTTAAAGCCCATTTGAAACACCCAATACCAAGAAGATGTAGTCTCTACATCCACAGAGAAGTAACCCAGTTTGGGGCAACTGACTTAATATATACAAAGAAACTTAATGTTAATTTCCAAAAATTTATTTCCTCTTTTATTTGGAAAGTACAGGAATTTTCCATTTATTCTCCACTGATGTAAAACAGATTTGTTGGGAACCTAGAGAAAGCTCCATTTGGCATCTGTGTTTCTTTTCCATTTTCCTGCTAGACCACTATAATGGCTTAGCTGTGCATGCTTGCATTGGGCTTGGACGACCTCGCTGTACACATGCAACATTGTACTTTTCTAGATGTGGCAAGGAAAAGCTCTACAGGTTGAACTAAAACCACCTGCTTCTCCAAAATTCCTTAATTGTATTGACAAAAAGAGCATTTCTTAGTTTTTTTTAAAGCTGACTATAACTAGATCATTAAAAGAATAGTGAGTGTCACCCTCAAATAGATTTTCCTAAAATAATTGCCTTCCCTTATGGGTCCTGGCAAGACAATCAGGAAATTCTGCTGGGGTCCAAATGTAGATACAAAATTGCCTACCAGAAGATTGCTTTTCTTAAAAAAATTATTTACTTATTTAAGAGAGTAATAGAGATAAAGAGAAAGAGGAAAATAGAAAGAAAGAGACTCAGAAGACATAGATTGTTACTAGAAAATTTTCAGAACCAGGGATGGGATACTTTCCAGTGAGTTGTTGGCCAGGAAGGTCACTGATACCCCCAAAACATTACAGGACATTGCCAAAGCCCTTGGTTTCCCACCAGGAATAGATGGTAAGACCCTATTGCTGAAGACTCCACATACTTGGGTTGTGAGGTCACTGGGAAATACTGTTGGAATGGAGCTGAATGCCTCTTCCATATGGACCAGCTGACAGCTGGAAAAAACTACGCTGCGTGCAGTTCAATGGGAGACAGAGAAATCACCAGTGAAGATACTCAACAGTGGACACTGCAAGCCTTAAATTTGGCCAGCCAGGCCAAAGGAGCCAATGGGTGCAATAGTGGCATGTCTGTTATGGGGGAAACCAACCACTCTCTAATTGGACTGGAGGCCCACTCCATGGAAGGGAATACATCCCTGATACTGAAAACTTACAACAGGGATAATCATGAGCCCTAGGGGTATAATGTCTGCTGGTGTCTGGCTAAATGTATATACTATGCTCACCAAACTGCCCAGTAATCACTTCTCTTAATGTTCATACCCATATATTAATGGTATTCTCACTTTTGGTTGGAGAAGCTTCTCTTTTCAGATGGCAGTGACCGTGGGATGACTCAGAAGGCACCATGGTGCTGAGAAGGGACAGAGGAGAGCTCAGCACTGAAATATCTCTAACACACCTTCCAAGGCTCAGGGTCCATTGCAGAAGATGGGGCAGAAAGAATGTAAGAGCCAAAGGAAGGGTAGGACTCCTTACAACGTGCTCCTCCAGACACAAAATGGCCTGGATATCCATGACCTCATAGTGCCTGACACTACCTAGACAAGACCATCATAAGAGGAGGAAAAGATCATGACATCAAAATAAAAAAGAGGCTGATTGAGAGGGGGAGGGGATATGATGGACAGTGGAGTTTCAAAGAGGAAAGTGGGGGGAAGGTGAGAATTATCATGGGATATTGTCTACAATTATAGAAGTTGTCAATAAAAAAATAAAAATTAAAAAAGAAAGAAAGATAGAGAGAGAGAGAATGGGCATGCCAGGGCCTCTAGCCACTGCAAACAAACACCAGATGCATGTGCTACCTTGTACATCTGGTGTTATGTGGGTACTGGGGAATCAAACTGGGATCATTAGGCTTTGTAGAAAAGTGCCTTAGCTGCTGAGCCATCTCTCCAGCCCAGAAGATTGCTTTTCTGACACCTGTTTTCATTTCTCTTGTCCACGCTCACCCTAGTTTTAGTATCGATGTTTGATTATGTGCTTGTATCACAGCCCAATATCTTTTTAAATTAACACTATTAATAGATATCTCTTTTATTGAGCCAGGAGTTGTTGTTTCTTTATTTCATGTTGATGGAAACTTCTTATTCTGAGAGTCCAAAAATCCTTGATTTTGAGAGCACAATTGTAGCAGACAGCTTCAGGTTCGCTGAGATGAACTTCCAGACCAGGCACAGTTATGGAGGAAGGGATATTTATTGAAGCTTACAGATCCAGGGGAAGTTCCATAATGGCAGAAGAAGCTGGCCTGCTTACAGGACCAAACACAGAGAGAGCCAAGCCAAAAGCCACACAGCACAGCACACCTCAGGAACTCCAGCTAGGCACACTTTGCATATCTTTAGATTGAAATCCTAAACCCACCACCACACCTTAAGATCTGCCCAGTGACACTGCCTCCAGCCAGGTGGCTGCAGATGCAAACTATAAATTAATAAAACACTTAATATACTGGGGGCCATCTATTCAATCTACCATAACAATTATCCCAGAAGTAGACAAGCGGGCCATGAAATTACAAGAGTGCATCACAGGTCTGTATATCCCACTTCTTACCTTAGGTGAATCTAAGAAGCAGGCCAGGGGCTGCCAGCAAAGCTGTGGGTATCTGTGCTGTCTCAGTGGCTGGGATGGAAGTCTCAGGCTGCTTGTCCAGGCTGTCTGCGCAGGCTGTCACTCTGCTATGCTGTGGCTGGGGGAGAGGGGAGTCTGGACTGGGTGTGCGCTGACCTACACTGTAGGAAGAAATCAATGTGGAATTGAAGCCTGGCTCTGAAAAAGGAAGGTGCTATGGGCTGGAGAGATGGCTTAGTGGATAGAGCACTTGCCTGCAAAGCCAGAGGACCTTGGTTTGATTCCCCAGGATCCATGTAAGCCAGATGCACAAGGTGGCACATACATCTGGAGTCCATTTGCAGTGGCTGGAGGCCCTGGCACATCCATTCTCTCTCTCTCTCTCTCTCTCTCTCTTCCTCTGCCCCATTCTCTCTCTCAAATAAATAAATAAAAATTAAAGAAAATTTAAAAAAAAGGAAGGTGCTAAAACAAAGAGAAGTCTGACAGGAAGCTAAAAGTTGTTGGACCTAGAAGTAGAGAAAAGTAACTGAGGGCTGGAGGGATGGCTTAGCAGTTAAGGCATTTGCCTGCAAAGTCAAAGGACCCAGGTTCGATTCCCCAAGACCCACATTAGCCAGATGCACAAGGGGGCGCACACATCTGGAGTTCATTTGCAGTGGCTGGAGGCCCTGGCGCACCCCCCCCCTCTCTCTCTCTCTCTCCCTGCCTATTTCTGTATCTCTCTCTCTCTCAAATAAATAAATAAAAATAAAATATTAAAAAAATTTTTCTTTAAGTAACTGAGGAAGAAGAAGGCTTAGAGAGAGATTCCTGGAAACCAGTGAGTACAGCCACACAGGGAACTTTACCACTGCTTTCGTTCAGTCTTGGGCAAGGGGGAAGCTACTTCAAGAATCAACTACACTATGTAAGAGTAAAACCAGAGTCCATAATCATTGTTTTATTTTATGTGCGCCTCACACTGTGGCAGCCCGTAAACCAACTGAGAGTGTTTAATGTCTGTCACATACGGTGGCTCAGCAGGACCATCTGAACAGAGGTTGGAAGGCATCAACTTAATTCAGTTGACGTGGGACTTCAGCTAATGTCATTGGATTGACAAAACACCTTGTCAGACCCACATAAAGTTATTAAACTAATGGTTTCTATAATGGAATGTACAAGTTGTTCGCTCCTTGTCTCTGTTTGGAATTATGTTCTAAATACAGGATCAGGCCTGCGAGTACTTGGTTTCTCCCCTAAGTGATGGGTGGAGGCTAGACGGAGGCAAATCGAAACACTTTTCTGCTAGGTTACCTTTTCAACCCATTTGTTTACAATTTATCAGCCACTTATGGGTTACAAAGAAATCTCCCACGATTTATTGCTCAGAAAGTTGGTGCAGGGAGTTGGTGAGAGAATCACTAATAAATTGATGGAGAAGTGCTTTGTTAATGTGGAGTGCTGTTGAAATGCATAATAAAATGTAGCTTCTTCAAGGTCACTCGCCAGGGACAAGCTCGAAGTCTGGATGCCTTACTCTCCATCTGAGACCCTGAACACAAAGACAGAGTAGAATAGGACTCTAACCCCACTTAGGTACTCCAGAAAGGGTCCTTGCTTTTTTCTACACAGTAGTCTAGTTGTGCTTAACAAAGTAAAACAAGAAATAGAGCAATGCTTCCAAGTTTTAGTCTGTAAGCAAATCAACTGGGATTTACGAAATACAAAGTGGGGATCTCGTCCGTCTGGAATGGACTCTGGATGTTGCGGGTGTGGTGATGCACGCCTTTCGTCCCAGCCGTCTGGAGGCTGAGGTAGGAAGATCTCTGTAAGTTTGAAGCCAGCCTAGGTTAGAGTGAGTTCAAAGTCAGCCTGGACTAGGGTGTGATCTGATGTTGAAAAAAAAAATTATAAAAGAAAACGTATGTCTAAATAAGCTTGCAGGTGATACTACTGCTGGTAGTCCAAACTGTTGTTCCAATCAAAAGGGTGTAATGAGGAACCTAGATTCCTGCAGTCACTAGGACTTCACAGCTGACAAAGACAATGTCTGAAGGAAGATAGAATTGTTTGTTTGATAGTTTAGTGTTCAAAATACAAAAACGAAAGGTGATGACATCAAATTAAAAGAGAGACTAATGGAGAGAGGGAGGGGATATGATGGAGAATAGGGTTCTGAAGGGAAATGGGGGGAGGGGAATATCATGGTTTATTTTGTCAATTTTAAAGAAGAAAGAAAGAAAATACAAAAACAAAAGCAAGCGGCTGGGGATGCCTAGCAGGCAAAGGAACTGCAGAACTGGAGTTTAGGAAGGGAAAAGGGCTATGAAGACAGTTCTGGAAACCATGACATACCTGAGTTATGGATGTCATGAGTGAAGATAACTCCATAGATAGTTAAACTCCTAGAGCAATCGATGAGCTATGTAGGAGAGACCTCGAACTTCTCCCTTCTGCACACATTATTACCCTTAGCCAACACAAAGTTACATTTTGAATTTGTTTTATTTGAGAGAAAAAGAAAGAGAGAGGCAGAGAAAGGGAGAGAGAGAGTGGGGGCACCAGGACCTTTAGCCACTGCAAACAAACTCCAAATGCTTGTGCCCCTTGTGTACATGTGTGATATTGCGCACTTGTGTCACTGTGTGTCTGGTTTACATGAGACCTGGAGATTCAAACATGAGTTCTTATGATTCACAGGCAAGCGCCTTAACCTCCAGCCCACATTTTGAATTTTTGAAACTAATTGATCTGTTCATTTGTTGATTCATGTTAATCTTCACAAACAAATTTTTAATGTGTATGATGTTGATCCTTTCATTTTGGGCATGGTTCTTATATAACATATTATTTCATAAGCATACTTTTATTTTTATTTTGGTTTTTCGAGGTAGGGTCTCACTCTAGCCCAGGCTGACCTGGAATTCACTAGGTAGTCTCAGAGTGGCCTTGAACTCACAGTGATCCTCCTACCTCTGCCTCCCGGTGCTGGGATTAAAGGCGTGGGCCACCACCATAAGCATGCTTTTTAAAAAATTAAATATAAAAATAACATATATCCAGTAAAGTAAAATAACCTTGATTGGGAAGCTTTTTTATTTTACACACACACACACACACACACACACACACACACACACACACACACGTGTGTGTGTGTGTTTGTGTCATTGTTTCTTACCTCATAACAAAGCACAATGTTTTCAAGGTCAATGTTGTGTTTACATATTTGCTTCCAACTTCTCAGGATCCTGTGTTATGTATCTCCTCCATATCTCACTGGACACTTCCCAACAAAGGATGTCTAAATTGCTTCCAACTCTAGCACAAGTAATGCTGGAACGAACACTCTCCTTTATATTCTCTCAGGGGCCCATGTGAGGTTTTTGTTTTCTAGGCTATCTATACGGCCAAACAAGTGAGTGCTGAGCCATAGAGAATCTGCGTGCTCATGCAATAAGTGAGTGCTGAGCCATAGAGAGTCAGCGTGCTCATGCGATAAGTGAGTGCTGTGTCACAGAGAGTCAGCGTGCTCATGCAATAAGTGAGTGCTGAGCCATAGAAAGTCAGCGTGCTCATGCAATAAGTGAGTGCTATGTCACAGAGAGTCTGCGTGCTCATGCGAAAAGAGAGTGCTGAGCCATAGAGAGTCAGTGTGCTCATGCAATAAGTGAGTGCTGAGCCATAGAGAGTCAGCGTGCTCATGCAATAAGTGAGTGCTGAGCCATAGAGAGTCAGCGTGCTCATGCAATAAGTGAGTGCTGAGCCATAGAGAGTCAGCGTGCTCATGCAATAAGTGAGTGCTGAGTCACAGAGAGTCAGCGTGCTCATGCAATAAGTGAGTGCTGAGCCATAGAGAGTCAGCGTGCTCATGCAATAAGTGAGTGCTGTGTCACAGAGAGTCAGCGTGCTCATGCAATAAGTGAGTGCTGTGTCACAGAGAGTCAGCGTGCTCATGCAATAAGTGAGTGCTGTGTCACAGAGAGTCAGCGTGCTCATGCAATAAGTGAGTGCTGTGTCACAGAGAGTCAGCGTGCTCATGCAATAAGTGAGTGCTGAGCCATAGAGAGTCAGAGTGCTCATGCAATAAGTGAGTGCTGTGTCACAGAGAGTCAGCGTGCTCATGCAATAAGTGAGTGCTGAGCCATAGAGAGTCAGCGTGCTCATGCAATAAGTGAGTGCTGAGCCATAGAGAGTCAGCGTGCTCATGCAATAAGTGAGTGCAGAGCCATAGAGAGTCAGCGTGCTCATGCAATAAGTGAGTGCAGAGCCACAGAGAGTCAGCGTGCTCATGCAATAAGTGAGTGCTGAGCCATAGAGAGTCAGCGTGCTCATGCAATAAGTGAGTGCTGAGCCATAGAGAGTCAGCGTGCTCATGCAATAAGTGAGTGCTGTGTCACAGAGAGTCAGAGTGCTCATGCAATAAGTGAGTGCAGAGTCACAGAGAGTCAGCGTGCTCATGCAATAAGTGAGTGCAGAGCCACAGAGAGTCAGCGTGCTCATGCAATAAGTGAGTGCTGAGCCACAGAGAGTCAGCGTGCTCATGCGATAAGTGAGTGCTGTGTCACAGAGAGTCAGCGTGCTCATGCAATAAGTGAGTGCTGAGCCATAGAGAGTCAGCGTACTCATGCAATAAGTGAGTGCTGAGCCATAGAGAGTCAGCGTGCTCATGCAATAAGTGAGTGCTGTGTCACAGAGAGTCAGAGTGCTCATGCAATAAGTGAGTGCAGAGTCACAGAGAGTCAGCGTGCTCATGCAATAAGTGAGTGCTGAGCCATAGAGAGTCAGCGTGCTCATGCAATAAGTGAGTGCTGTGTCACAGAGAGTCAGCGTGCTCATGCAATAAGTGAGTGCTGAGCCATAGAAAGTCAGCGTGCTCATGCGATAAGTGAGTGCTGAGCCATAGAGAGTCAGCGTGCTCATGCAATAAGTGAGTGCTGAGCCATAGAGAGTCAGCGTGCTCATGCAATAAGTGAGTGCTGTGTCACAGAGAGTCAGCGTGCTCATGCAATAAGTGAGTGCTGAGCCATAGAGAGTCAGCGTGCTCATGCAATAAGTGAGTGCTGAGCCATAGAGAGTCAGCGTGCTCATGCAGTAAGTGAGTGCTGAGCCATAGAGAGTCAGCGTGCTCATGCGATAAGTGAGTGCTGAGCCATAGAGAGTCAGTGTGCTCATGCAATAAGTGAGTGCTGAGCCATAGAGAGTCAGCGTGCTCATGCAGTAAGTGAGTGCTGTGTCACAGAGAGTCAGCGTGCTCATGCGATAAGTGAGTGCTATGTCACAGAGAGTCTGCGTGCTCATGCGATAAGTGAGTGCTGTGTCACAGAGAGTCTGCATGCTCATGCAATAAGTGAGTGCTGAGCCATAGAGAACACACACTCTTATTGCAACTAAACTTTGCAGATCTCTTGCCAGAATGGCTTCACCCATCTGCATTAGTAAATTCCTTTTACCTGAAGTCAAAATTATGAATGCACCCTGTTTAAACTGAACTTTAGGCAGCTAGGTTTTACTAGGATTGCACATAGATCTTGTCTATAAATAGCAGTTCATTCTCTGAAAAACTCCTAATATATTGAGCACCCACAATATCGAAGATACTTTTCTAAGTGCTGGGAAGATAGCTATGAAGAAGATAAAATCTGACCTCTGGAGGGATCTATTTTCTAGTGAATAAAACCATTAGTTGAGATTACTTTGGAAGAAAATGTAGAATGAGTGGGAAAAGAAGGCTAAAGAAGGAAGGAAGAGTAGAAGAAGAAAGAAAGAAAGAAAGAAAGAAAGAAAGAAAGAAAGAAAGAAAGAAAGAAAGAAAGAGAAAGAAAGAAAGAAAGAAAGAGAAAGAGAAAGACAGATAGACAGAGAGAAAGGGAGGGGAGGGAGGGAGGGAAGAAAAATAAGGAAGGCGTCATTCTGAGAGGTATCAGGAGAAGCAGGAGAGAACCAGGTGGGCAGTCATATGTGCATTTGGGGAACTGAGGTAGCAGGATTTGGAGTTCAAAGCCATCCTCGGTTACACAGTGAGTTCTAATTCAATCTGGACTACAAGAGAACCTATCTTAAAGAAAGGCAAGCCGGGCGTGATGGCGCATGCCTTTAATCCCAGCACTCACTCGGGAGGCAGAGGTAGGAGGATTGCCGAGAGTTCGAGGCCAACCTGAAACTACATAGTGAATTCTAGGTCAGCCTGAACCAGAGTGAGACCCTACCTGGAAAAAAAAAAAAAAAAAAAAGAAAAGAAAAAGAAGCAGAAGAAAGTGAAAGTGATGATGCAAGAGTGAAAAGAGGGTCCCAAGGAAGAGATGGGGTTCCACAGGCAGTAGATTGAGGAGGTAGGTGCAAGAAGGCTGCGTACTGCAGTGACTGATGGAGAAAGGGAGAAGGGAGCCCAGGACAACCAAAACTCTGTGATACTTGGTCACATTCCTGCTGCCATGGTAACGGTGTCCCTAGCCCAAGCCCAGCCACCTCCACTTTTCTGAAAACAATGGACTCTTTTCTTCTCTCACTCTGTATTCTTTCCTAAGAAACTCCTTCCCTTTTGAGTGGACACACCTGGCTCTCCTGGGTGCTGGTGTAAATGCTACTTTCTGGACAAGGATAAAATTTACTGACTATTCTGAGCGGTGAGATTCTTGGCCTAAGGTGTTGGTCAATCCGTGTGAATTTAGGAAATTCTGTGGAATTCAAGAAGATAGAAGCGTGAGGAACTGACGGAGTCCCACCCCCTCAGTGTAGAGAGTGGAGAGGTAGCTTCAGTGTCACTGCTAGGACGTCATTATCATGGCTGTCTATGACACTGACCAGGCCTCGCTGCTCTCCCTCCCCCTCTTCATCATATTCCATGGATTAAGCTGTTTCTCTTCTCACAGTTCTTATGCACTGACTCAGGCCTGGGCCTCATTACCTGATGCCTGAATCATGGTGACAGCTTCACAGGACCTCCTGCACAGAAAGCATCCTACCCGGAGAGTCACCACCACCTACACAATTGTCTTGTTTTTCTACTGCATCAGTATGAAGCCCATGTGTCAGTCACAGCCTTTCACAGCCTGGTCCCAGCCTGCTAGATAGCTGACTTCTCATCACGAACAACCCCCCTCTTGTGCTGTGGCTATGCTGGCCTGCTTGAAGTTCCCTAACCACAGTGCTCTTCTCTTCCCTCCATGCCTCTCCCTGCCATCTATGCTTGGAAGCCACCCACCTGCACCATCCAAAGTCTAGCAAAACCCACAGCCTCAGCCTCCCCTGCTCTGTCCACACTCCCAGAGCTGCGGTGCTCAAACTTTCTGGTTTCAGGACCTTTTATTTCTTAAAACTATGAAAGTGCTGGAGCGATGACTTAGCGGTTAAAGATGCTTGCTTGCAAAGCCTGACGGCCAGGGTTTGATTCCCCAGTGTCCAGACAAAGCCAGATGCACAAAGTGGCACATGCGTCTGGAGTTCATTTACAGAGTCCGAAGGACCTGGCATGCCCATATACATACACACACACTCTCTCTCTCTCTAAAATACAAAATACAAAAATAAAATATTGAGAAATAAATTAGTAAGATCCCAAAGAACTTTAATTTTACCAGTATAATTATATCCACCCTTAGCTTACTAACAATTATATTTTATAAAATAAGTTTTATCAATGAAGTTTCTTTTTTTAATAGGTGTGTGGTGTGTGTGCATGTGTCTATATGCATGTGGTTACATGTGTGATCATGTACATGTGAGTGCCAGAGGTCAATGTTCAGCGTCTTCCTTAATCACTTTCCATCTTGTTTTGTTTGTTTGTTTGTTTGTTTTGTTTTGTTTTTTGAGGTAGGGTCTCACTCTAGTCCAGGCTGACCTGGAATTAACTATGTAGTCTCAGGGTGGCCTGGAACTCTACCTCTGCCTCCCAAGTGCTGGGATTAAAGGCGTGAGCCACCACGCCCGGCTCCATCTTGTTTTTTGAGATAGGATCTCTCACTGAATCTGAAGCTTACCACTTGGGCTGGACCAGCTAGGAAAGAAGCTCCAGGAATTCCCTATCTCCTCCTGCAAGGCACTGGAATAACAGGTACATGCCACTGGCTTTCACATAGGTGCTAGCAATGCAAATTTAGGGCCTCATGCCTAAAGAGCAAGCACTTTACTATCTGAGCCATCTCCCCAACCCCTATCCTAGGAAGTTTCTAAATATTTATTAAATCATTGAAAAATCAAGCCTAGGATTGAGAGATGGCTCCATGGTTAAAGGTACATGCTTGCAAAGCCTATGGCTCAGATTCAATTCCCAGTACCCATGTAAAGCCAGACTTATTCTGGAGAGGTGGCTCACCAGATAAAGTGCCTGCCTGCAAAGTGACACATGTGTCTGGAGTTTATCTGCAGTGGCAAGAGGCCCTAGTATGTCCATATTCTCCCTCCCTCCCTCTCTCTCTCTCTCTCTTGTTCTCTTAATTTCTCACACTCTCATTTTCTGTCTCAAACAAATAAATATATTAAAAAATAAATCTATTCCTTGTTATTTATTAAGACACAATTTAATGAAAATAAATGTATCTTCCAAAGTGAAAAAATATAAGGACAATAGTGGCAAATTAGATATTTAAAATTTTCTTTACTTTTTGGCTTAACAGAGCTAGGTGAATTCTCATACCTGTTTCTCCATTCAGTCTTCTGAGATGTGTGGTTTTGGTTGAAGTAGATGAAGAAGCTTCAGCCACACAGCCACACTGGGTAGAGAAAGGAGAATCTTAATTGTCTTTTAAAATGAGTGCAGACATTCCTATTTCATATGACGCAAACTTGGAAAAGTGATAGCTCCTTACATGTGAATTACAATATGGAATCTAAACCTCATCAGCCAGATTTTCATTCTTTGTTACTCTTAAATTGTTTGATTCATCTTGTACTCTGAATGGATTTTTTTAAACTTACTTCTGATGTTATATGATCAAGCACCAAACCATTTAGAAAATATTGATTGACTGAGTTATGCAGAACTCCCAGATGTGGACATATCCATTGCTGAATATATATGTTTTTAAAAGTATTGTACATCCATATGACCAACAGTCTCATCAAAAAAAATCGCCAAGTATTGAGAACCTGTCAAGCTCATGGTGGTGAATACAAGTTTCCCAGAATTCTCTTTATTTGTAAGTTAGAATTTGCTAATTGGTAACAAAAACATCAGTTGTTTTCCTTGAAGCGATAAGCTCTCTTTGTTCATATCCAAGAAAGTGTTTGGCACATGCCCAAGTATGCATAACTATAGTTTATCTGTCAGTCATGGTGAGAAATAGAAAATGTATACTACCATCACACGCTAAATTACCACTGCAAAGATATATTCACCCCTGAACCTTTGAGTGTTACCATTTATAACAAAAATATATATCCAATTAAGGACCACGAGTTGGTGGGCTTATTCTGGATAGAATAACCAGGTAGGTCCTAAATCCAAAAGGAAATCTGATATAAGAAAGAGACAGAGGGAAATCTGAGATGGACAAAAAAGAAGACACAGAGGAATTAAAAAGATAAGGCATGTGCCAGGCGTGGTGGCGCATGCCTTTAATCCCAGCACTCGGGAGGCAGAGGTAGGAGGATCGCCGAGAGTTCGAGGCCACCCTGAGACTACATAGTGAATTCCAGGTCAGCCTGGACCAGAGTGAGACCCTACCTTGCAAAAAAAAAAAAAAAAAAAAAAAGATAAGGCATGTGAAGACAGCGGGGAGATCAAAGTGAGGCTGCAACAGTCAGAGATCCCCAAAGCATGTCCAGCACCCCAGAGGCTGGGAGAGCCACAAAACACATTCTCTCCAGAGCCTCAAGAGAGAAAGCAAAGACCCACCAGCCCTTGACCTTGGACTTCTGGCCTCCAAAGCTGAAAAGAATATATTTTTCTGTCATAAAGCACACAGGATGTGGTGGCTGTTAGTTTAACAGCCACCAACGTACTTATCTCGTGGCTAATGTGTTTCAATATGGACCCACAGCGCTTTAGGTACACTTCTCATTTCATCACCCAAAATATTGAAAAAGCTAAGCAATCAAAAGTTGAGAGTTGGGGCTGGAGAGATGGCTTAGCCTTTAAGGTGTTTGCCTGCAAAGCCAAAGGACCCAGGTTCGATTCCCTAGGACCCATGTAAGCCAGATGCACAAGGTGGTGCATGCATCTGGAGTTCGTTTGCAGAGGCTGGAGCTGTGGCATGCCCATTCTCGCTCTCATTCTCTGCCTCTTTATTTCTCTCAAATAAATAAAAAATAAGAAATTGAGACTTGGGGCTGGAGAGATGGCTCACCAGATAAAGTGCTTGCCTACAAAGCCTAATGACCCAGGTTTGATTCCCCAGTACCCACATAAAGCCAGATGCACAAAGTGGCACATGCATCCGGACTTGTTTGCAGCAGCTGAATGCCCTGGCATGTCCATTCTCTTTGTCTCCCTTCTCTCTACCTTCTCTCTACTTCTCTCTATCTGCTTGCAAATATATATATATGTTTTTCAAGGTAGGGTCTCACTCAAGCTCAGGCTGACCTGGAATTTACTCTGTAGTCTCAGGGTAGCCTTGAACTCACGGCGATCCTCCTACCTCTGCCTCCCAAGTGCTGGGATTAAAGGCGTGCACCACCACGCCTGGCATAAATATTTTTTTTAAGTTGAGACTTGAACTGGGAATGTAGCATAGTCATAGAGCATTTGCCTGGCATGTACAAGGTCCTATGTCCATCCTAGTATTGACCAAAAAAAAAAAAAAAAATGGAGGGCCAGGAATACGGATCAGTGGTTAAATGCATTTGTGGTACAAGCTTGACAACCAGAGTTTAGATTCCCAGAACCATGTAAAGTTGGACACACAGCAGCACACATGCATCCATGATCCTTATGCAATGGGAAGTAGATGTTTCTATACTGTTTAAAGTTCCATGATAAAATGTAGAGGGGAGGGGCTGGAGAGATGGCTTAGTGGTTAAGGCACTTGCCTACAAAGCCTAAGGACCCAGGTTCAATTCTGCAGTGCCCATGTAAGCCAGATGCACGAGGTGGCACATGTGTCTGGAGTTTGTTTGCAATGGCTAGAGGCCCTGGCACACCCTCTCTCTCTCTCTCTGCCTTTTTCTCTCTTTCTTTCTATCCACCTCTCTCTCAAATAAATAAATCAATTTTAGAAATGTGGAGGGGAAAATTGTGTGTGTGTTTGTGTATGTGTGTGTACAGTTGCATGGGTGCCAAGGCATGTATGCCGAGGTCAGATGACAGCCTCGGGTGTTGGTGCTCACCTTCCACCTCGCCTGAGGCAGGGTCTCTTCATCACTGTGCACAGCAGCCCGGCTGGTTCTGTGAGGTTAGATGCATCATCCTGTCTCTGCTTCTCATCTCGCTGTAGGTGCACTGGCATTACAGATGCAAACTACCACATCCAGCTTTATGTGGGTTCTGGGGATTGGAACGCAGGTCCTCATGTGAATGTAACAGGTGCTTTACCCATCATCAAGCCATCTTCCCAGTCCCTCCTAGACATTTGTGGGGTTTTTTGGTTTTGTTTTGTTTTGTTTTTTGAGGAAGGGTCTCACTCTGTATTCTCAGGGTGGCCTCGAACTCACAGCGATCCTCCTATCTCTGCCTCTCAAGTGCTAGGAATAAAGGCGTGCGCCACCACTCCCAGCTCTCTCTATGCCTTTCTTTGTCCAGGTGAAATTTAGCCTTCATGTGCTAGCTCTAGTTCCTCTTTTCCTGAGGAGCCTGCCCTGCCTCTTCTGGCTGGCTTTGGACTTTCTACTCCTACACTCAGATTACACAGTGGAGCAGTTGGGCATCTGTCCAGGAGACATGCAAAATGGTTGCTAATATATCAACAGAATAAACAAAATAGAGGATTCCAGCTAACTCCAGTCCCTACAGGCAACTCCTGAAGTAACAGGTGGAATGTAAATTAATAGCAAGCGTTAAAGTGTTCAGTATTCTAGATGGAACCCTTCTAATGCCCACTGCCTTATGACTCACCAGCATTCCTGTCCTAACATGAGACGTTATTCGAGACAACCGAAGGCCATTTCTGAGACCGTGGTTTGAAGTGGTTGTTGAAAATTGCAAAACTTTTAGAGAAAATATCACATAACAGGGTAGAAAGTTACTAGGAATGCATAGGTCATATTATATACATCTTAACCATTTGACAAATTATTAATGGGGGCTGGAAAGATGGCTCAGTGATTAAGGAACTTGCCAGCAAAGCCAAAGAACCCAGGTTTGATTATCAGTACCCACATAATGCCAGACGCACAAGATGGCACATGCATCTGGAGTTTATTTGTAGTGGCTAGAGGCCCTGGGCAACCATTCTCTATCTGCCTCCTTCTATCCTCTTTCTCTCTCTCAAATAAATATTTTTTTAAATTATTGGCAATTTTCATATACACGCATACCATAGGTTGACCACAGTCCCTTCCTGTTACCTTTCTGTGTCTCCCCTGTCCTCTTTCCAATGAATCTTTTCTTCTTCCAACTAGTCCCTCTTCTATTTTGATGTCTTTGTTTTTGTCTTCCTCCATCCTCCATGACAAAATGCAAATGGACCCAATATTGTGCAGTCCTGTGTAAGTACCATAGCTACTGTGAGGTCATGAATGCAAAGCCGTTTCATGTCTGGAAGCCAGCATTCCAAGGCTCTATGTCCATCCTCTCATAGCTCTTACATTCCTTCTGCTCCCTCTCCCACAATGGTCCTGAACCCTGTGCTGAGTCCTCAACAGTCACATATTGCCGGCACTTCAATGAGTTTTTGTGTCTCTCCAGTAGTCACCACTATCTGGAAAAGGAAGCTTCTCTGACCACGTGTGAGAGAACAACACTAACCTTTTGGCATAAACATAAATATTTAGTGGACACAACATATCCATTTAGCCAAACAATAGTAGGAGCTTCCCTCCCTGTGGCCTGTGACCTTTCTAGCCATAGGCATTTGATTCGATTTTCAGTACCAGACATGAATGGCTGGCATTTGTCACTCCCTAAATACTTCATTAAGTGAATCACAACAGGAGCCTCAGATCCAATCAGAGAACAGCTGATGACCCCGTAATAGTCATGCCACTATTGGCCCAGTGAGCACAGGGTCTACTTCTGGTTAAGACTGTTGATACCACGCCCAAGGTCAACTGGACTCAAAAATCCCAATTCTGAAGGAAAGGTTAAGCTGCTCTAAGAGATTCAGTAACCTATCTCTTATTTCAAACAAGAAGTAAAGGTATATAATTTTTCTGGATAGTGAATCCTTTTCTCTGTCTCTAAATGGACTATGGTTGAACATATGTTTAAGGAGTGTCAGTTTCAAGGATGCTAAGATTTTGTCTGCCTGGGATGCCCAAGTATGCCTTTTCTTTTTCCTTTTTCTTTCTTTCTTTCTTTCTTTCTTTCTTTCTTTTTTTTTTTTTTTTTTCTTTTTACTAACCTGGAATTAGTCTCAGGCTGGCCTCAAATTCACAGTGATCCTCCTACCTCGGCCTCCCGAGTGCTAGGATTAAAGGTGTGCACCACCACACTTGGCATGCCCAGCCCAGTCTTCTCTTACCTCCCTCTCCTTCACCCATTCCTCCACCATGGCAGGACACTACAGTACCTTAGTTATAGAGATTTCTTTCCATATTTGACTATAAGCTCCTTGAAGGCAGGGACTGTCTATTTTTGTACCACAAGGCCCAGCCCAGTGCCAGGTACCTACAAGTTGCTCAATATCTGTTTGGTAATTAGGTGAACATCTCACAGTAAGGCACCTTTACATGTAAAATTTCATGTTCATATAGCCCTTCCATTGTGAACAGAAGCAGGGCTCCCAAGCAGACCCTCCTCCCCCGCCCATGTGGTGACTCACTTAATCAAGATTTATGGAGTGACAAACACCAGCAACTCACTGGCCTTGGAGCTGAATGCCAGAGAATGTGAAACAAAACCAAGCCTTCGCTAAAGCAAACTCTACAGCACTCATGAAACATTTCAGAAAGTTGCAGTTGTACCCTTCCAAAAGACAAAAGGGGGTCCTTTCACAGGGCCCCAGATTTTGAATGTACCATGCTAAAAACACCTGTCCCCGCCTTTGTTCCAGAACAGTCAGATGCAGACAGTGGAGCTAGAGAACCTGATCATGATATAGCATAAAGCTCCGAGGCCACGCAGGAGATGATTTTTTAAAAGTTAACAAAAGTAGGAAGAATTCTAAAAGGCGTCTATGTACAACATATTCAAATATGCACTCTTGGATGGAAAACAAAATCTTAAATCCTTTTCTGAGTAGTACATGGCCTAAACTATTGCTTTTCGGGTCTTAAGGAAAATTTACCACCTACTACACCCAGGAAAGACTTAAAATAACAGCAGCTGTGTAACATGTCGTTTTATATTTGTGACCTAATTAATCTTTACACTGTATCTAAGCACTCGGACTTCAAAGCTGGCAACTGGGCTCCTGCTCTGAATTGCCTCTCCCTAGAATCCTGCCCCAGTGGTTTTTGCAGCCTTCTTGTCTCTACGGGGCAGAAGCCCAGAGCAATGTTGTTGAAGCTGTTGGAAGTGAGAAAAAGAAAGCCCAGATGTGACACTTTGGAATGCTGGGTATTTTAAATTCAGAGCCTGCCACACTTCCAGGAGAGCTGCCAGATGCAGCAGCTATAGAATGCCTGGTTATATTTGCATGTTAGTCCACAGTGAGTCATATTGTTTAGTTTGTCTCAGAACAGGCAATTCCTACCCATCAGTCGTGCCTGGGCCAAACACCACCCCTGTGATCGCGATTAGGAGTAAGGTCGCCCCGATTTTGCAGGCACCTAGTCAGGAGTGCAGGTCCACAACAAATACACAGACAGCTGTATGGCCTGACAGATCCAAGCAGCACAGAGATTCTATAATGGGTCCAGAGAGCAGAGTCTGGGAACTCAAATCCACGAAGCCCTGACTCCCAAAAGGTCAAAAACCCTGGTTTATACTGACTCACCAGGATGCCCGCTGACCTATTCAAAGTCACCAATACAATCCACCTCCTCTTGATACCTAATTTACATGCCAAAGGGTATAAGAACCCGTGATTCAAGTCATTATGTGGCTACCCACTTAGGACCCCTTCCCATCTTGGGGTTTCTTTGGTTTTAATTTCACTTTCTACTTTACTTTCACTGTCGATTTTAGGGCCTAATAAACTTTTTTTTTTTTTTTTTTTTTTTTTTTTTTTTTTTTTTTTTGTGGTTTTCGAGGTAGGGTCTCACTGTGGCTCAGGCTGACCTGGATTCACTCTGTAGTCTCCGGGTGGCCTCAAACTCACGGTGATCCTCTTACCTCTGCCTCCTGAGTGCTGGGATTAAAGGCGTGTGCCACCACGCCCGCCTCGCCTAATAAACTTTTGCTTGACCTACCTTTCTGCTGCATCTGCACTTGTCATTCTTCTTGGGTCATAAAACGAGAACTTGAGAGCCACCAGCTTGGGGAGTTTGGGTGACCAGTGAATGTCTGATCCCTAAGCTAAGTCCATCCAGAGCCGAGAAAGGTTCCATCCCTCTCAAAACCTGCAGCTGTATCCCCCCTCTCTGAGCCCAAGGTAGAAAGCACTCACCTGGTTTATACTTCTCCCACATGGCTTTTGCTTTCCTATCCGATGACACAAGACAGTCACTCACGGCCATATCCCGTCCTTTCTACTAGACACAAGCGCCACACCCCCCGCCACACCCCCCAGCAACTAGGGATGGGTCATAACCACATAAGCCTTCACTAAAGTGCACGAGCCTTGCTGTTGAAACTGTTAGAACTAAGAAAAAAAAAAAACCCTTAAATATGACACTTTGGCATGCCGGATATTTTTTAACTTTTTATGGACAACATACGTATAAATAATATACCATGATCATAATCCCCTCCCACCACTCTCCTTTGTCCCCCACTTCATCTACCCGCCCCCCAAATCCATTCTTCCTTACAACTAGTCCCTGTTCTGTTTTGCTGTCATGTTTTCCCACCTATTACGCAGGTCCTGTGTAGGTAGCATCAGCCACTGTGAGGTCATGAATGCCATGGCTACTTTATGTTTGGAAGACACAACATCATTGCAAAGCACTTCTCTCCTTTCTTTGGCTCTTACAATCTTTTAATCACCTCTTCTGTAATGGTCCCTGAGCCTCGGTAGGTGTGATAGAGATGTCTCACTTAGTGATGAACACTCCACAGTTTTTTCCTCTCTTGATGAGTTTTGAGTCGCCCCAGCAGTCATTGCCATCTGACTGTGTATTTTGTACTGTGTATTTTGTACTGTGTATTTTGTTTGCTTATTCATTTGAGAGAGAGAGAGAGAGAGAGAAGCAGATAGAGAATGGGCACGCCGGGGCCTCTAGCCACTGCAAACAAACTCCAGACACATATGCCACCTAGTGCATCTGGCTTACATGGGTACTGGGGAATAAAACCTGGGTCCTTAGGCTTCTTAGGCAAGCACTTCAATCACTAAGCCATATCTCCAGCCCTATCCTGGGTATTTTGAATTCAAGGAAATGGGACAGCCTTAGAAACTGCTTCATGATAAGGGCTCTCTGCTCCAAAATAACTCTTCACCCTTCCCTCAAGCACAAGGAAGGGCTTTCTATAAAGTTCCCTCACTACCAGAAGTCTGGAACCACACATTTTCATCCTTGTAACTAAACACAGTGAGTTCGTTTCTTGGTGAGTACAAAGCCAAATAGGCACAACTAAGAAATAAAGGAGCAGAAACCATTTATGATCTGTAGCAGGTAAGTAGAGTATGAGAATCTTTTCTGAAGCAGTGCTCCCTGTGAGCAAAGGAAACGTGACAATTTTATTCAGAAACTCAACTTAGAGGAAGTGTTCCATTCAGGTAATGAAACACTTCAGGGGCAGACACACTCCTGAGCATGCTCAGTTTAAGGTCATAGATCAACATGGAAAAATGATGGATCTATTTTTTTAGCATGCTCAGCTCAAGGTCGTAGAACACATAGTTGAAAGTTTAAACTGGCAGACAGGAGCACTTTGGGACATGCTCACCTTGTGCTGTATTGATTACAGACAGGAACACCTCTGGACATGTTGCATCATAAAGATAGCAGATAGGTGGGGCATAGTGGCACATGCCTTTAATCCCAGCACTCGGGAGGCAGAGGTAGGAGGATCGCTGTGAGTTCGAGGCCACCCTGAGACTACATAGTGAATTCTAGGTCAGCCTGAGCTAGAGTGAGACCCTACCTTTGAAAAACCAAAAAATAAAATAAAATATAATATAATAATAATAATAATAATAATAATAATAGATGGCAGACAGGAGCACTTCTAGGAATGCCCCTTAACTTCATCAAAAAGTTTTAGCTAAAAAGAAGAGGAAAGGACACTTTGAAAGTGTGTTAATATAGTTTATCCTTAAACTTAGAGGCTAGCATTCAGAAAGATCAAATTCACTCTCACTGGGGAACACCTATCCCATGCAAATTTTTCACTTTCCTCTCTGAAATTATGTTAAAATTGAAAAGATTTTCTGAGATTGTAAGTCAGTGGTAGAGCACTTGTCTACCTACCATTCATAGATTCCATCTCAGTACCACTCAAAAAAAAAAAACCAATTAAAATATTCAAGTCAACAAGAATCATACATTAGATAGTTAGAATAGAACAGTAAGTACAAATCAATAGCAAGTGAGAAAATATCCCAAATAGGTTAGGAGTCATAACATTCACAAGACATAGAAAAAGGCAAAGGAACATTTAAAGAATATTCAACCTTATTATTCCTCAAAAAATGGCATTTTTTCCCCTTCACAGCAGCAAAAAGCATTGAAACATTGAAGACCTCGTTTTGACAACAATGTATCAAAACGTGCCCTCCCACAGCATGTGCTGCATGGGCAGTGTGCACGAGGGTAGTGTATCGGCTTGTTATTCATCACTGGGACAAAAGACCTGAGATAAACAATGTAAAGGAAGACGGGTGTAGCTTGGCTTACATACAGCTCAACACTACAGTTCATTAAGGCAAGGAAGGGATGGTGGCAGGAACTTGAGACAGTTGGTCACATTCAGGCCACAGAGAGGAATCAGAAAGTGATGAATGCTACACTCAGCCAGCTTTCTTCTTTTTGTTTGTTTGTTTGTTTTTAAGCATTTAAAATGCTCATTTTATTTTATTTTTTTTTATTTATTTATTTATTTATTTATTTATTTATTTATTTATTTGGTTTTTCGAGGTAGGGTTTCACTCTGGTCTTGGCTGACCTGGAATTAACTATGTAGTCTCAGGGTGGCCTTGAACTCATGGCGATCCTCCTACCTCTGCCTCCCAAGTGCTGGGATTAAAGGCGTGCGCCACCACGCCCGGTTTATTTTATTTATTTATTTGAGAGAAAGAGAGAACGGGCACACTAGGGCTTTCAGCCACTGCAAAAGAACTCCAAAAGCATGTGCCACTTTGTGTATCTGTCTTTATGTGAGTACTGGGGAATCAAACCTGGTTCTTTTGGCTTCACAGGCAAACGTTTTAACTGCTAAGCTATCTCTCCAGTCCCCAGCTCTCCCCTTTTTATACATTCCAGTATCCCAATCTATGGAATGGGGCCACCCACAGTTACCTAATCTAGATAATCCAGATCATTTGTAACGGGTGACTGATTCTAGATCCTGTGGAGTTGACAACCATTGTAAACCATCACAGATAGTGTCTGTAAAGACTCTGCCAATTCCCACCCACAATCTAGGAAACATCTAGCCCAGGCTGACCTGCAATTCACTCTGTACTCTCAGGGTGGCCTCGAACTCATGGCAATCCTCCTACCTCTGCCTCCTGAATGCTGGGATTAAAGGCATGCACCACCACGCCCGGCTCCTTTTCTTTCTTTCTTTTTTTTTTAACATTCATTTTTGTTGTTGTTGTTTGTTTGTTTTGTTTTTTGAGGTAAGGTCTCACTCTAGCTCAGGTTGACCTAGAATTCACTGTGTAGTCTCAGGGTGGCCTCAAACTCATGGCGATCCTCCTACCTCTGTCTCCGGAGTGTTGGGATTAAAGGCGTGTGCCACCACACCCGGCTAACATTCCTATTTTCTGACTTAGCAACTTCATTTCTAAAAGCATTCCTCATGAGAACACATCAGACAGGCACTCGGGATTTTTCACTATAGCACTTTTTTTAAAAGACATTTTAAAAAGTGAGAAATAAATAAATGCCTACTGATACAGGGATGACTAAATAAAACATTGTGCGTATGTGTATGTGAGAGTGTGGAACAAATACCTAAGAGAATAACTTAAAAGAAGGAAAAGCTGGGGCTGGGGTGATGGCTTAGTGGTTAAGGCACGTGGTGGTTTGATTCAGGTGTCCCCATAAACTTAGGTGTTCTAAATGCTAGGTTCCCAGCTGATGGAAATTTGGGAATTAAAGCCTCCTGGAGGCACTGTATTGTTGGGGGCGGGCTTATGGATATTATAGCCAGTTTCCCCTTGCCAGTGTTTGGCACACTCTCCTGCTGCTATTGTCTACCTGATGTCAGCCAGGAGGTGATGTCCGCCCTCTGCTCATGCCATCATTTTCCCCTGCCATCATGGAGCAATCCCTTGAGTCTGTAAGCCAAAACAAACCTTTTTTGTCCACCCTCCCCCCCCCCACAAGCTGCTATTGGTTGGGTGATTTCTGCCAGCAATGCAAACCTGACTGCAACAAGGCACTTGCCTGCAAAGCCAAAGGACCTAGGTTCAATTCCCCAGGACCCATGTAAAGCCAGATACATAGATGGTACATGAGTCTGGAGTACATTTGCAGTGGATAGAGGCCCTGGCATGGGCATTCTCTCTCTCTATCTGCCTCTTTCTCTCTTGCTTTCTCCAATAAAAATAAAAAATAAAAAGAAGTTTTTTTTAAAAAGGAAGGAAAGAAGGAAGGAAGGAAGGAAGGAAGGAAGGAAGGAAGGAAGGAAGGAAGGAAGGAAGGGAAGTCTATTTTGATTGACAGTTTGGGAGATTTCAATCCATGGTACTTGCTCTGTCACCTTTGGGTCTGGGGCAGAACAGCATGTCACGATGGACACAGAAGCTGCTCACCTCATAGTGAATCGGAAACAAAAACAGAGAAAGAGGAAGAAAGGGCTAGAATGCCAGGAAACCCTTCAAAGGAACCAGTGATGACTTAACTTCCTTCCACTAAGACCCCACCACTTAAAGGTCCCACCACATCCCAATAGCACCACAGGGTAATGATCAGGGCATTAACACATGGGCCTTTGGGAGACATTGATCCAGCCTATATCAATATGAACATAAGGAAAAAATTATAGTAGTTATTGGAAGTCAGGTTTTCAAAATGAATATTGAGCATTCCTAACAAGACAAAAACAAACGTGTTCTAATTGGGATAAGCTGGTTTCTGCTGAAGTAATGACTTCGTAGTCTCAGCAGAAATGTCTATCTTGTTCACATCACACATCCAAATGAGATTAGGCAGGCTGGGAGAGGCAGGCTCCCTGCATGAAATCACCAATGACCTAAGCTCTCCGAAAAGTGCATACATAAATGAAGAAAATCCCTTTAAAAATACAGGCCCTGGGCTGTGAAGTTATGGCTAATTGTCATTGTCTTTCAACACACCTGAATCTTCTAAATTTTCTAAAAGAAATACATTAATTTCTATAACCAAAGGGAAACAAGTCTTACATTTTAATATTAATTATACTATCTTGCATTCTCTTAACTCTCGGAAGTAAATATTTCTTCTGCCTCATGAAGCAGATTCTTTCTAAGACTGTCTGACTTGATCACACTGAGAAGTTTGGTGGCAGTGGGTCACTTCATGTGGATACAGCTCATTCCATAAAATGGGACCAGTATTATGTTTTCTTCCACCCATAAGAACTAAGTGAGCACTAAAAAATAAGTGCTCACGTACAGGCATTTTGTTGGAGGGGGAAACATGCTGTCTAGTCTCAGAGCACTGTGCTGTTTCCCTCGGCACTTTAGTTCACTGTGGCACTCACTCTGCAGGTGACATGAGATGACATCTAGTTACCATCTAACTAAAAGAAGTGCCCAATTCATATGACTCCCTAAGGAAATATGAACCCTTTCAAATAGTTCAAACTTAGGAAAAAGAACAGCTCAGAATATTCATTCTCAAGTGAACAGGGTCGACGCTTGGGTACCAAGTTCATTCTTGATGACTCTATATCTTTCTTGGCCGGTGGGTCTCTGGAAATTACTGTCTATGAAGACTGTTGCGCGCAGAATCCCTATCACGTGACTAACCCTGAGCTATTGAATACTTTGTCTAAGTGCTAATGTCCAGGGTCAGAGTTTATTTCCAAGGAGGGTAGGGATGCTCTCAATGTCATTTTGCGTCTTCTTGCCTTTTAGCTCAGCTGCTAGATAGATCCTGGCTGATTTGACTTGAACCCTTTGGGAGGAAAAGTAAGCTATGGGTTTGAGCATGGTCTCTCCAAGTGACAGATGAAATCCAATTACAGAGACACAGAGGATTAGAAATGGTGGTAGAATCTAGCGTGACCCTCAAGAGCCAAATTGAGATTCCATTCTTATTACAAACAGAAAATCACAGGCTCTAGCTAGTCAAAGAGAAAGGACTTTGTCTAACAAGCTTGTCAGTCCATCCGCCATCTCTTGATGAAAAAAAAAAAAAGACAAATGCCACGATGGAAGTCCCAGTGCATCAGAGACAGATGGAATGCTGCGTTTGGCGTCTTTTGACGAATTTTTTAACATGCCCCACTAGTCAAAGGTCTCCATCGATGTGAGAAGAAATTAATTAGTTGCAGTGTTGCTTAACTAACTGCCATACACCAGGCCTGGGGAAGGGAAGCGAAGAAGAGTGGGGGAGGGTCATCATAAAACAGATGAAGTTTTAATTAATGATGGCTTGAGATGTCACCTCTCCTAGAATCAAGTAAGAATGACCTCTTGGCTGGTAGCTGATCCAATGCCACATTCCCACATTCACTGTACTTCACCCAGATGGTCCCCAACTGGAAAAGAAGCAGTGGGAAAAAAAATTCTCAGGTGACAGGAACGTCCTCCAAGCCCCACAAGAGGCAGACCATCAATACAGGCGCAGGGACACCGAGACCAATGGGGCCTTGCAGGGTGATATATGGGAACAGTATTCAGCTTTAATAGCACATCTACACTGACCTCAGGTTGTGCAAAACCACGCATTTTTGACACAATTACTATCTTACATTTAAAATGATTTGACTTGCTAGCTGTGAGTATGAGACTTAATCATATCGTTTGGTTCTGTGATTTATAGATATCATTAGTCACAACATGGTTTTAGACAAGTAACGTCTGTCAAAGTGCTAAGAGACCAGAGCAACTGGCATCTTATGAAGAAATAAAAATAAATCTGTTGATAAAGATATTCCGGGGTAAGTGGCTTCTGGAAAGAAATGAGCCTGGCTATTCTGTCAATGGTCCCTTTCTCACTCGGATGTTATGATCTTCCTCCATCATCAGCCCATCCGTTCTTCCCAAATAGACACCCGCACACCCATTGCCTACTCCCTCCACAGGGACACAGTGTCACTTACATCAAGGGATCCGTCATTCTGGCTTGGTCCAGCATGAATGAGGACTCTAAGCAGGGAGAAGAGCACTGGTGAATGCAGGGTCTGGTTCGGATCATAGCTGCCCTCATAGCACTGTGCGTGCAGGTTGGCAAACATCACAAAGGAATTCCGAGTTCACTAAGTAAGTTAACCGAGCAGTGCGTATTCTACCCTGCTTCAAACAGTCTGTCTCACTGTTTGCCATTGCAAATGCCACACTGGTTGGTCTTTGAACTTCAGGATTCTCCTGGCTCAGCCTCCCATTGCCATAGATGTGTTGGGACTACAAACACATGCAGCGATTGAATACAACTGTGAAGGGCCTGGGGATCTGAACACCACTGATCCGGCTTTCAGAACAAGCACTTTTAACCACTGAGCCATCCTGCCAGCCCCTTTACCGGATCCAAGCCTCTTCACCTTATCTTTTAACTTCTTTTGTTTTGAGTAGACATTATACCAACACCACTTTATACTAACAATCCTCATTCAACCACTAAGTGACTTCAGCCCTCCTGTAACTGTTTAGTAATGTTCAATAGCGTGAAGAAATTGCTCAGTGGTTAAGGTGTTTGCCTGCAATGCCTAACAATCCAGGTTCGATTCCCCAGTATACATGAAAAGCCAGATGCAATAAGTGGTGCATGTAACTGAAGTTCATTTGCAGTAGCTAGAAGCCCTGGTATACCCATTCTCTCCCTCCCTCCCACTCTTTATTTCTCTCTCCCTCCCTCACTCCTTGCAAATAAATAAATAAATAAATAAATAAATAAATAAATAATAAACAATGTTTAAAAACCTAAGCAAGGGGCTGGAGAGATGGCTTAGCGGTTAAGGCATTTGCCTGCAAAGCCAAAGGATCCCAGTTAGACGCTCCAGGACCCATATAAGCCAGATGCACAAAGGGACATATGCATCTGGAGTTTGTCTGCAGTGGCCTGAGGCCCTGGCATGCCCATTCTCTCTCCACACCCCCAAGTAAATAAATAAAATATATTAAAAAAAAAAATCCTTGCCAGGTGTGGTGGCGCACGCCTTTAATCCCAGCACTCAGGAGGCAGAGATAGGAGGATTGCCATGAGTTCAAGGCCACACTGAGACTGCAGAGTGAAGTCTAGGTCAACCTGGGCTAGAGCGAGACTCTATCTCAAAAAAATAAACAAGGCCTGGAGAGATGGCTTAGTGGTTAAGCGCTTGCCTGTGAAGCCTAAAGACTCCGATTTGAGGCTTGATTCCCCAGGACCCACGTAAGCCAGATGCACAAAGTGGCACATGCATCTGGAGTTCGTTTGCAGTGGCTGGAGGCCCTGGTGCACCCAGTCTCTCTCTCTCTTTATCTGCCTCTCTCTCTCCCTCTCTCTCTCTCTCTTCCCTCTCAAATAAATAAATAAAAATTTAAAAAAAAATTTAAAAAAGCAAGTTTTGCTTAGGGCATTCATTTCTATGGGGCTGGCATCACAAAATACCACAGGCCGAACAGCAGGTACATACCTTCTCACAGTCTGGAGGCTTCAAGTCCAAGATCAAGGCATCCATGGCATTGGTTTCTCCCAAGGCCTCTCTCCATGCCTTGCAGATGGTCACCTTTTCCCGTGTCCTCACATGGCCTTCCTCTGTGCATGTTTGGGTCCCAACCCCAGTCAGATCAAATCCTGGCCTACCCCCGCCCCGACTTCGTTTTGCCTTCGTTCCCTCTTTATTCTCCACCCCAAAAACAGCTGCACTCTGAGAGCCTCGACGTGTGGATTGGGAGGGGTGTTACACAGTTCATCCTCTAGCACTTTTCCACAGCATCACCAAAGTCAACACGTACATAAGTGAACACACACACACACACACACACACACGATACGAATTTTACCCTTTCCCATAATTTCCCCTAAAATCCTAATTCCCACTACTGGATTGAGGGCGGTGATAGGAAGAACAATTCCCTACAGCTTACAGCAGTGCCTCTGGAGTGAGCCCTGTGTCTTCCTGTAACTGCTCAGCTCCGTGGGCTGTCTAAAGCTGCTGTCTCTAAGTGTGAAGGGGCCTCGCTGTCTTCAGCACCGTAACAAGGAGGCCTGAGTCACGCTCGCTCCTTGCTGAGTCTCCGGCCTGAGTCCTCACTGCTGGGGTTGCTGAAGAGGCCATGCCAGGGGGACTCAGCCGCTGAGTCCCGGCAGAGGCCCTCGCCTGGCCACTGCTCTAAGGACTTGGACCCTCTTCCTTCCTCGGATGGCAGCTCCCTCAGTGCTCCCTGCCCCTGCAGGGCTGGCTGTAGCTGCCCACTGGTCTCCAGATCCGACAGCCGTCTTCCAACTGTCTTCTTCAAGAGAACTCTGCTCTGTCCTGGCGATGACCCCAGCAGGCTCTCTGAGGCCACCGCCAAGCTCTTGTCCACTTCTTCTGCCTAAACAGTGTCTTAGTTCTTTCTCTGTTGCTATACCAAAGCCCCTGAGCTAGGTGAGTTATAAAGAGGAGAGATTTATTTGGTTCAGGTTCTGAAGGCTGGAAGTCTAACAGCATGGCACCAGTATGTTCTTGGAATCTGGTGGAGGGCATCACTTGGCAACATGGACCATGTAGGTATGCCTCCTCAGATTGCTCTTCCTTTTTTTATGAGGCCCACTCTTCTGGGTGCATCTAATTCTAATTATCTAATATTCTAATAGAGCTCTCACCTCTAAATACCAGCAGCATATGAATTAGGGATTGAATTTCCCCATTGATTTTTTATTAAATTATTTTTAGCTGTTTTATTTATTTATTTATTTATTTATTTATTTATTTATTTATTTATTTGAGACAAAGGGAGAGAGAGACAGAGAGAGAATGGGTGCACCAGGGCCTCTAGCCCCTGAAAATGAATTCCACATGCATGCTCCATGATGCGTATCTGGCTAACGTGGGACCTGGAGAATCGAACCTGGGTCCTTAGGCTTTGCAGGCAAGTGCCTTAACCACTAAGCAATCTCTCCAGCCCCCCCACTGATATTTTTGAGAACGTGGTGCCTATTGGACTAGCAACTGTGAAACAAATTTTCTAGTACATTCCACCAGAATAAGCAGACAGGGTGTGGGAATTCCATTTATCTAGATGGCATTATATTCAGTGGATAGGCCACTGAAGGCATTTTGTGTGTGCATGTGTATGCAGTGTGCATGCATATGTGAATGCATGTATGTCTGTTCGTGCCCGTGTGCATGCATGTGTGTGGAAGTGCACACGCACATGTGTGTGCATACCTGTGGAGGCCAGAGGTTGACATTGAGTGTCTTTCTCCATCTCTGTTCCCCTTATTCATTGAGACAGGCTCTGTTGCTGAACCTAGGGCTCACGGATTCCACTAACCTAGCTAGCCAGCGAGCCCCAGGGTTTCCCTGCCCCACTTACCCAGTAATAAGGTTACAGGCACATACCACCTCACCAGGGATAAGAAATAGAGATCCCAAGTCAGTCCTCATGCTTGTCCAGCAAGCACGATACCCCCTGAGCCATCTCCCTAGCCCCACTCATGAGGCTTTTACTGGAAGAGGCCTTTCTCTGGTCTCTTACTAGAAATCTCTGGCATTGGAGGAGGGCAGGCAACATTAACAGCAATTGCCTTCCCAAGAGCCTGGCAGTGCCAACGGCCTTTATTGTTCCCTTATATGGCTCAGTTGGGACAAATAAAGGATATGAAAACTTGCAGAATAAAATCTGTTGAAAATTTAAATACAAAAGGCATGGATTGGGCTGGAGAGATGGCTTAGCAGTTAAGGCTTGCTTGCCTGTGAAGCCTAAGGACCCAGGTTCAGTTCCCCAGATCCCACATAAGCCAGATGCACATGATGGCACATGCATCTGGGGTTCATTTGCAGTGCACTCTCTCTCTCTCTCTCTTTCAAATAAATAAATAAATAATGGTGTGGATTGGCTAGGTCCCTGATAATCACCACATTAAAATAGAGGGCCTGAATTGGAAACTAAGCCAGGGTTCTTGGCATCATATCCTGACTGTCCCACTCCCACCCTGGCATCTCCACCTACCTGCTAAATCTCTCTGCAGTTCCTCCTCTGTAGAATGAGGGTGTAGACAGGCCCATAGCATGCTGGTGTTGGGAAGTCAGCTAGACGTGCAGTGACACGTAGTAGACACACCGGAAAGGTCAGCTGTCGCTGTTGCTATCAGGTTCTAGGCAAAGCGGTTACTATGAACACCAGCAGCTATGATTTATTAAGTGCCTCTCATGGGCTAGGCGGTGTTGTAAGTTTCCTAGATGTCTAACAAGTGCTAAAAACTATTTATAAGAGTATTTGACGGTCTGTTCTCCACCCTTTCCTAGGTCCGTCCACCCCCACTGCCACTTGTGAAATTCTAACTCGGTTCACTTGTGTGGTAGTTTGAATATATGTCCCCCAATATATTCAGTGTTTTACTAGTTATAGTTTGCATCTACAATCACCTTGCTAGAGGCAAGGTCACTGGGGGCCGGTCTTAAGGTGTTAATGGTGTGGGTTTGAGATTCCATTGTGAAGATATGCAAATGTGCCTAGCAGGAGTTCCTGAAGTGTGCTGTGTGACCTTTTGGCTGTAGTTTTGCTCTGTGTGCTGTGGTGGCTGGTTGGTTTCTCTCTCTCTCTGCTTGGCCCTGTGGAGAGCAGGCCGCTTCTCTTGCCATTATGGAACTTCCCCTGGATCTGTAAGCTTCAATAAATAATATCCCTTCCTCCATAACTGTGCCCGGTCTGGAAGTTCATCTCAGCGAACCTAAAGCTGTCTGCTACAGTTCACTTGCCATTTCCTCGTGGTGTCAGTGCACTGGTCTTCTACAGAGGAGAGGGGAGGATATGGTGAGCCTGAACAACAAGGAAAGCTTTATTTGCAATGGCAAGAATCCTGGCAGGAAATAAGGATGTGCTACATGAAATAACGGCAAGCGGACACGACAAGTTTCTGTCGGGAAGTAAGAGTGGATTAAAGCGAGACTTTCAAGGACAGCTATCTCTGTTGAAAGGGAAGGGTTTAAAGGTGCAGGCCAAGGAGTGCTTCTGCTTTGCTTTTGCAATGCCGAGGATCAAACCCAGGGCCTCATGCATTCTAGACAAGCAAACTCCCTTTGGGCTATACCTCCAGCCCCAAGACCAAGAAGTTTTCATTACATTTAGCTGTTTCCTATGCATAAACTACCCCCATGGAATTTTCTTAAGATACTCCAATAAACACTTGACTTGCTTCTCACAAAACTTCTTCATGAATATTCTTGGATTGTGACTGTAAACTAAGACAAGGCCACATGGGGAGCTGGCTTGATGCGGGTTATACATGCCTTCTTTTATTTTCTCCTTGCGACAATCCCTGGAGTTAGATACTAATATTCTCTCTCATTTGAAGAGAAAACAGAAACGTAAAGAGGTTACTTGTTCACAGTCACACAGAAAGAGCCAGAGCTGAAGGCAAATGATCAAGAGCCCACTCGCTGAGCACTGTGCCATGGCAGCGCTGCCTTTGAGACCGCCTCCTGGCATTCCGACCTCCTGGATCACTTTCTGAGATTGCTGCCTACCAAACTCAAGCTGCATCCCCTCCCCCCACACACACCCAATAAGTGTTTCCTTTCAATAAAAATACAGGTCAGGGTGTGTGTTTTTGTGTATAGTTTTAATTTAAACATGCAATTGTTTAAAGTTCGAATGGTACAAAGAGAATATAGCGAAGTCCCTCCTTGTCCCTCCAACTATCTGTTGTTCTTTCCCAGAGGAAAACAAAGCTATCAGCTTCTATTACATATAGTTCTTTAGAGAACAGTATTCAAAGAGTTGGGCATGGTGGCTCCTGCTAGTAATCCCAGCACTTTGGAGGCTGAGATGGAAGAATCATGAGTTCGAGGCTAGTCTGGGCTACAGAGCGAGTTCCAGATCAGCCTAGGTCTGGTTAGAGTGAGAGTGCGCCTCAAAAATAAAAAAAGTTTTGCTAGTTAGAGCCAGGGTTTCACTCTGTAGCCCAGGCTGTCCTACAACTCAACATGCTGTGCAGGCTGGCCTCAAACTCATAGTGATTCTCCTGTTTCATTTTCCCCGGTGCTGGGATTACTGGCATGTGCAACCGCACCCAGCTGAAAATATTTTTTTCATTTCCTTTTTATAAATGTCAGCGCACATACTCACTCAAGGTTGTGTGCTTTGATGATTTCTACTAACCTTTATATCCAGGCGTCTTTATTGGCTTTTATAAGCGGCATCTTCATTTTACTTAATTTTCATCTTTCATTTTTCTTTAGTCAAAAAAAATCTTCGTAGCTAATGGTATGCTCACATTTATTTAGTGTGCCAACTGGAGGACAACTTGAATATTTCTAATGGTGCTATTGTTGATGTAACCATGAATATCTTGTATACAACATCACTTTTCACATGCTAGCATATCAGTAGTAAAAATTCCAGTCAAAAGCCAAATTCATATGTACTTAAATAGATGCTCCCAATTACCTACATAGGACATCCACGTACACTCCTCCTTGGTATATAAGATTACTTAGTTCCCATACCCTCTTCTGCAGAGGGCCATTAAACTTCTGGTCTTGTCCCATCAATAGAAGATGCACAATGCATTCCTATTCTCTTGCCTCAGGAGACATGAGTTTAAGCTATGCTTTGCTATCCACACACCTCTTTCTTCATTCATTTAAACAGGACAAGTCATTTAACAGATATAGGTTTGGGTCCTGGGCACCCCTGTGTCTTCTAAAACAAGAGCTTTCCTCTGTAATTACATGTGGTTGAAGATTCCTTCGGATGGCTGGGATTCAAGTAACTCCTAATGTCTTAATTATGGAATAACAGAATAATTACTAGACTTTTAGAAAAACAAATAAATAATGTCCCAGGCTCAGCTGTCTCCCCAGCCCCCGCCATCTTCGTGTTGGGATCAATTAAGAGAATCAGTCAGACAGATGGGGAGATGAGACTATCGGCTTTATTGAGAAATAAAGCCGATTGGGTTCTGAAGCTTAGGCCAGGAGACGCTGGGCTTTCTAATTCGTGCCCCGTACAAAGGAAAGTCATGACTAAAGGCACACCCCAGTCACAGGAAGACCAGGCGACAAGCTCCTGTGAGGTGGTGACCATGCTCACAAGGCCGGGGAGCAGAGGGGCCTGTGATCAGATCCACCTGGCCCACAGGGAGCCGCGGCAGGGCCAGATGGTCTACGCAGCCCGGGCACATGGCAGAGGACTGAGCAAGGAGCGAAGCAGCAAGGCCAGCAGTGTCCCTCCCCATGTCTCTCCCTCTTGACACAAGGAAATATCATCCTCTCTACGAATGGGAGACCAGACTAAGAATACTCTACTAATTATTGGGCCTTCGTGAATAAGTTATTAATAAAATGATGTCTTTAGGGAGGGCACAAAAGTTTTTAATGGAAGAATGAAGACTGTATATAAGTTCATTCATTCAACATATATTGAATGAGGATTTACTAAAATAAATGCCAGGATCTGTACTGGGACCAGATGTTAGTAAAACGTATAGAACCATGCCTCACCTTTTGTGGGACTGACATTGTAGAGGACCGATAGCCATGCCAAAAAAAAAGTCATCCTTGGGGCCGGAGAGATAGTTTAGTGATTAAGGCCCTTGCCTGTGAAGCCTAAGGACCCAGGTTCAACTCCCCCAAACCGACATAAGCCGGATGTACATGGTGGCGCATGTGTCTGCAGTTCACTGGCAGTGCCTAGAGGCCCTGGCATGCCCATTCTCTCTCTCATAAATAAAAATAAAATATTCTTTAAAATCATCCTTGATCCGACTCTACCCTAAGCATATAACACACTACAGAAATGACCCTTGAAAGCACAGTCTTCAAAGGAAGCTGGAAAAGAAATGGAGGAGGTTTCCCAAGAAGGGCCTTTGTGCTGTGTTCCCTAGAAATGGTGGATTGGGCCATGAACATCTTTGTGTATAACATTGCTCTATTATTTTTTTAATTTTTATTTATTTATTTGCAAGCAGAGAGAGAGATAGAAGAGAGGCAGACAGAGAGAATATGGGAACGCCAGGGCCTCTAGCCACTGCAAACAAACTCCAGATGCATGTGCCCCTTGTGCATCTGTCTTACATGGGTCCTGGAGAATCGAACCGGGATCCTTTGGCTTCGCAGGCAAATGCCTTAACCACTAAGCCATTTCTCCAGCCCTAACATTGCTCTAATGAAAGTATTTGGGACCTGGGCAGGAGGAGAAGTCCACATCAGGAAAAAAAAAAAAATCAGTTGCAAAAGCAGGAAATTGATGCAGGCTGGCTGTGCTTGGGGCATAGAAGATGTTTCTGCTGGACAGAGACCTGTGAAGAAAGAGAGGAGAGGCATGGGGTAAGTAGGATGAGGAGACACAGAGGTGATTCCTGCCAGGTAAGGGGGAGGCATGCATGCTTCTCAGCCAAATTGACATAGTGCACTTTGTTTCAGAAAGATCATTGTGGAAGCAAAGGAAGGGACAGGTGAGAGAGATCAGAAGGACCAAACAGTTAAAAGCATAACACACTTGTCCAGGAGAAAGAAGTTGAGAGACAAAGTGAACGCAGAATGACTGAAAAGTAAAATTTGCCGGGTGTGGTGGCACATGCCTTTAATCCCAGCATTCAGTGGGCAAAGGTAGGAGGATTGCCATGAGTTCGAGGCCACCTTGAGATTACATAGTGAATTCCAGGTCAGCCTGGGCTACAGTGAGACCCTATCTTGAAAAACCAAAAAGTGCAAAAAACCAAAATAAGAAGAAGAAGAAGAAGAAGAAGAAGCAGAAGGAGAAGGAGGAGGAGGAGAAGAAGAAAAAGAAAAGTAAAATTTAACAAATATCTCACAGGTTAGACGGGTAACACATCGAAGTCCAGTGAGAGGTAAGGGAGGGGGAATCAATGACAAATCACTGCTCCACTTGAACTGTAGTCCATAAGCAAGGAAGGCTAGAAGCAAAAGAGAAATATACTTGGTGACAGAATTGAATTTGGTTTGAAGCTTGTGGCATTGAAATTGTCTGAAAGATGTTGTATTAATAAGCTTTCTGTTATTGTTACAAAGAAACAAACAACAATGGAGATAATTGAGTTAAAAGAAGAAAAATTTGTTTTGGCTCACAGTTTCAGAGGTTTCAGCCTATGAATCTGTTGGCTCTGTTGCTTTTAAAATCTGAGGCAGTGCATCAGGGTGGAGAGTACATGATAGAACAAGCTTCTTCCTTCATAGGAGCCAGGAAGTAAAGAGAGAAAAACAGGAGAGGCCAACGGGGAGTCAATGGGGCCAGGAGACGTACAAGCTAAACAAGGAGGGCGCTCCAAGTAACCGTGCACGGAGCAAGTCTTCCTCCTCGTGTGTGTGGTTCCAGACCATAATACTCACACATTGCTTAGGTAGCTTCCTCATCCAAGCTTGTCCTACAACATCCCAGACTTGTAAAACTGCCAGAGGAGAGAGAGAAAAGTCACTCACACTTACTGTGTGTTGTAGTGACCTTCTCATTGCTAGGACGAAACTTCTGAGCCAAAGCAGCTGATGTTTATTTTGGCTTGCGGACTCAAGAGGAAGCTTCCTGATGGCAGGGAAAGGATGGACAGAGCAGAGGTTGGACAGCAGCTCTGCCACAGCAGGAGGAAACATCGCAGGAGAATGAGCCAAACTCCAGCTTGCTTTAGCCTGAGCCCAACCGCACACCTCCTCCAGCAAGGCTCCACCTCCCAAATCGCCACCACCTGGAGATCAGTCATCCAGAATCCACGAGTAAGTGGGAGACACGTGACTCAAACCCGCACACCATGCATGGAGAGTCTTCTCGGTGATAGCGTGAGGGCCACGAGAGCAGGTGTGTTTAGTAACACTTCTCCCCAAAACCTCACAGAACTCTACATTTACAAATACTGGAAGGACGTCTAACCTTCTCACTTCTTGCCAGTTAACTCCACTCTTTCTTTCTAACAGCAGCCCGGCCAGGAGCTCCTTCCTCCCAACCTCTGATCCTGTCATGGTCCCCTTCAACACTCACCTTTCTTTAGTACCAGGAACACCCTCGTTCTTCCTTTTAATTTATTGTGTGTGTGTGTGTGTGTGTGTGTGTGTGTGTATGTATGTATGTATGTATGTTTGTGTGTGCATGTATGTCTATGTATGTGTGCATGCATGTGTGTCTGTGTATGAGTGTGTGTGTGTGTGTGTGTGTGTGTGTGTGTGTGTGTAGGTCAGAGGACATTCTTGATGTGTTTGTAGCTCTTCTTCCACCCTCTCTGACACAGGGGACAGGGTCCCTTGCTGCTGCACACAAATGCCAGGCTAGCTGGTTGGCAAGCATCAAATCTCCTGGCTGTCTCCCACTGTTGTAGGAATGATGGTGTCACAGACACATATACACCTTTCTTTCTTTCTTTCTTTCTTTCTTTCTTTCTTTCTTGCTTGCTTGCTTGCTTGCTTGCTTTCTTTCTTTCTCTTTCTTTCTTTCTTTCTTTCTTTCTTTCTTTCTTTCTTTCTTTCTTTCTTTCTTTCTTTCTTTTTGCAGAGTCAGAGAGAGAGAGAGAATGGATGCACCAGTGGCCTCTCAGCCGCTGTGAATGAACTTCAGATGCGTGCGTCCCCTTGTGGGCAAGTGTGGCATTGCGCCCTTGCATCACTTTGAGTCTGGCTAAATGTGGGACCTAGAGAATCGAATGGGCGTTCTTAGGTTTAGCAGGCAGGCACCTTAACCTCTAAGCCATCTCTCCAGCCTGACACATACACCATTTGAGACTGTCTTTATAGGTACTGAGGAGGACCAAACTCACATCAATAGGCTTTGCAAACAAGTGCCTCTAACCATTGAGGAATTTCCCCAACCCCAACATCCTCATTCATTTCTGTAGAATTTCTATTGAGTTCTTCAAAATCAATGTTGAAGGAGCCTGGAAGATGGCTCAGTGAATAAATTGCTTGCTGTATAAGTATGAGTATTTAAGTCCAGATCTCTACCACCCACTGAGTGTGATGGTGTGCACCTGGAATCCTAGCGCTTAGGAGAGACAGGAGGATACCTAGGATTTATTGGTCAGCTAGTCTTGTCCAATCAGTGAGCTTCAGGATCAGTGAGAGACCTTGCTTCAAAAAATAAAGCGGAGGGCTGAAGAGATGGGTCAACAGTAAAGGCATTGGTCTGCAAAGCCGAAGGACCCAAGTTCAATTTTCGAGTACCCACATAAAGCCAGATGCACAAGGTGACACATGCATCTGGAGTTCATTTGCAGTGGCTGGAGGCCCTGGCTGGAGCACCCATTCTCTCTCTCTCTCTCCCCCACCCTTTCTCTCACTCTCTCTCAAATAAATAAATAAGTAAATAAATAAATAAAATATTTTTTTAAATGAAAAAATAAATAAAGTGGAAAGCGACTGAGCATGTCACCAGATGTTAACTGCTGGCTTCCACATGCATGCATACACATGTGAACCTGGACCCCATACACATGTGCGCACATACACATAAAAGCACACAAATACATAAACACACACCACATACACATTCACACACAAGAGATGATCATGCTGAAGTCTAACCCAGGCTGTGAAGCGTTCCTTTGTTTTCTGAGTATGAACTCAACAGATGGCTTGTGTCGACTGTCCTTTGACTATGGATTTAATCCATGTTAATCTTTTTGTTAATTATTTTATTTGTCATAATCATTTAGAGGAGTAAGCAGATTTTTCAACACAGCCCAAGTCCTGCCTCTACGCATCACTATTTAATCCATTCACCTGACTGGCAGTATGGAGCATTTGTCATGTGACAAGCAGTGTGTCCAAGACAGAGATGTTACACAAATGAAAGCAAATGGAGAGAAAGCATTTATTCTATGAGAACTCACATCTCCATGCCTCCCACTGCCTTGATAGACAAAAGAGCCTTGCTTTTTAAATATTTATTTATTTATTTATTTATTTATTTATTTATTTATTTATTTATTTATTAGGAGAGACAGAGAAAGAGGCAGATAGAGACAGAGAGAATGGGTGCACCAGGGCCTCAAGCCGCTGCAAACAAACTCCAGACTCATGCATCACCTTGTGCATCTGTCTTATGTGGGTACTAGGGAATCGAACCTGGGTCCTTAGGCTTCACAGGCAAGCAAGTGCCTTAACCACTAAGCCATCTCTATAGCCCAAGAGCCTTACCTGTTTATGCCAATAGTACTCCCGCCAAAAATGATGGAAGGCTGGTCACATTGTGTCTGCGGTCAGGAAGCAGCGAAGGCTGGTCACATTGTGTCTGCGGTCAGGAAGCAGCGAAGGCTGGTCACATTGTGTCTGCGGTCAGGAAGCAGCGAAGGCTGGTCACATTGTGTCTGCGGTCAGGAAGCAGCGACGGCTGGTCACATTGTGTCTGGTCAGCAGGCTGGTCACACTGTGTCTGCAGTCAGGAAGCAGCGAAGGCTGGTCACACTGTGTCTGAGGTCAGGAAGCAGGGAAGGCTGGTCACACTGTGTCTGCAGTCAGGAAGCAGCGACGCTGGTCACATTGTGTCTGCGGTCAGGAAGCAGCGAAGGCTGGTCACATTGTGTCTGCGGTCAGGAAGCAGCGAAGGCTGGTCACATTGTGTCTGCGGTCAGGAAGCAGTGAAGGCTGGTCACATTGTGTCTGCAGTCAGGAAGCAGCGAAGGCTGGTCACATGTGTCTGCAGTCAGGAAGTAGAGAAGGCTGGTCACATTGTGTCTGCGGTCAGGAAGCAGTGAGGTGAACACAGGTGCTCAGCTCACTTTCTCTTCTGTTTTCAGACCAGGACCCCAACCCATGGAAGAGTGTCACCTGCATTCAGAGCGAGTCTTCCCTCCCTGGTTAAAGCTCTCCAGAAACACCCAGAAGTGTGTTTCCACGGTGATTGTAAAGCTAGTCAAGCAGATAGTAGAGGCGCACACATTTACTCCCAGAACTCGGGAAGCAGAGGTGGGAGGATCGCTATTAGTTCAAGGCCACCCTGAGAGTACATAGTGAATTCCAGGTCAGTCTGAGCTAGAGTGAGACCCTACCTTGAAAAACAAACAAACCTAAAACTAGTCAAGTTGACAATCAAGGTCATTAACCATCACAGTGCCTTATCTTGAAATTCCACAAGTTTACTTTTTGTCCCATTTGCAAAAGATCTTTGGAGATGAATCAAGCGGGAGCCTTTCATGGGGGTTCTTGTAATATGGCGATTCAGCCTCCTAGGACGCCAGTGATCAGGGAAGGAAAGTCCATCCCTACAACCGACTCGGGACCTGTCTCCCCTTCAAGAAAGACATTGGCCGCTTGTTTGAAATAGAGAAATTCATGTAGGAACACCAAGGAAGCCTCCATTTGTTCTTCCTTGAGGTCAATGCCGTGAGTTCTCCCCGCCTGCACACTGGAATCACCTGATGCTTGTGTCCTGTCCTGAGCTTGTCACCTCATTCATTTTGGAAATGGCCTGAATTTAGAAGTTACTTAAACTTGACAAGGTGATGCCTGTCAGACATGTTTGGAAGTCACTACTTAACTATTAGAGCTTCTGGAAATCCCTTTCTTTCTTTCTTTCTATCTTTCTTTCTTTTTCTTTCTTTTTTTTTTTTGTTTGTTTTTTTTTTCCGAGGTAGGGTCTCACTCTAGCTCAGGCTGACCTGGAATTCACTCTGTAGTCTCAGGGTGGCCTCAAACTCATGGTGATCCTCCTATCTCTGCCTTCCAAGTGCTGGGATTAAAGGCGTGTGCCACCATGCCTGGTGGAGATCCCTCCTTCTTATCAGTGGGCTACTGTCATTGCCTAAGGCAACCCTAATCTAGCATGTTACTGGAGCTATCTATTCCAAGTAAGAGAAAATGAGGTGGGATGAAAACAAAGCTGAGCCAGATGTGAATTCATGTCTGTAATCCCAGCACTTAGAAGGCGGAAGCTGGAGTATTTGTATATATGCCACATATATCTATGTATATATCTCTCATGTCTATGAACTATAGAGTCACAACTTATAAGACAAAACATCATTACTGTCTGCTGAGAGACCTCAGCTCCTTTCTGAATGACTGAGAAGATACACTAAAGCTTTACAGTGTCTCTGAACATGGATGGGTTATATGTTCCCACATGTGCATAGGCTAACAGATATTTAGCCCACACATGCACTCAAGTTAGCATGCCTTCCTCTTTTCCACTCTAACATTCATCCAAATTGAGAGTTTAAGCAACTTGAGAACAAGTATCATCTCTTCGGGTTTGTCACCATGTGGCATCTGGAAGAGAAACATGTTCTCAGTAAACGGGCACAGTGTTCATTAACACTCCTGCTGCTGTTGGTTCTCCCAGAGCTGGCTAATGGGCCAAGGAACAGTCACAGCTCCTAAGTGACAAGGCACTTCTTACCGAAGTAGTGCCTGGGGTCCTTCATGGAGACACCAAGAAAGAACTCTGCCCAATTAAAATGTTCCAGATGAGGACGATGACATGGTCCCCAAGGATGGTACTGGCTGCTCCAGGGCTAAAAGCAATGCATACATCATACAGCTTCCCACTCGAGTGCCTTTTAAGTGGGAAAAACAATTATTTTCATCATCCCCAGCAGGAAGCTACCCAGAGTCAGGACAAGTTCTTTGAGCCTCCTTGAGAGACCTGGACCAGAGGGAGAGCTGGGCCTCAGACCTCCTGCCTGATGCAATCTGAGCACATTCCCCAATAGATATATCCTCACTCCTTAGCTCAAGAAAATAAATTAAAAGTCTAGGAAAACAACCCCAAACATTCCCTACTGTGATTTCAGAGACGCAAGACAAACTGAACCCATCATAGCTTAGTGTATCATCCAGCAAAATCAGAGTCCATGGATGTATGAAATCCATCAGTGGAGGACACAGACCATCTGCTGGTCCCACTGCTATGAGCACACAGGACAAACCAAAGCATTCTCACCCTCTGTCTTGTCTTTTAAAATTATTATTATTATGCCTTAAAAAATCTGCTTGCCCAGGTGCGGTGGCACATGTCTTCAATCCCAACACTTGGGAGGCAGAGGTAGGAGGATTGCTGTGAGTTCGAGGTCATGCTGAGACTACATAGTGAATTGCAGGTCAGCCTGGGCTAGAGTGAGACCCTACCTCATAAATAAATAAATAAATAAATAAATAAATAAATAAATAAATAAATAAAAAACAAAATCTTCTTGTGGCACATGGCTTTAATCCCAGCACTTTGGAAGCAGAGATAGGAGGATCACTGTGAGTTCTAGGTCACCTGAGACTACATAGTGAATTCCAGGACAGCCTGGACTAGAGTGAGACCCTACCTTGACAAAAAAAAAAAAAAAAAAAAAAAGCATCAAAAAATATTTCTGGGGTTGGGTACATGGCTCAGTGGATAGAGTGCAAACTGGCTAGCTAGATTAGGGAATTCTGCTTCAGTGAATAAGATAGAATGATTTAGGAACACATCCAACATCAACTTCCGGCTGCCATATGCACATGCGCACATGTCTGCACACATGTGCGCCCACATTCATATGAACACACATACGCATGCACGCTCGCCACATATACATACAGCATCGCAAAATAAAAGGTCATCAAATTCCCTCTTACAGACTCTCTAATGATGTGTTTAATTAGTAGAGCACAGAATCCCACCTCCACTGTGTTGTGAGGACCCTCAATAACTCAGTATGAAGAAGTTACTTATGATGAATATTTCACGCATGTGAGCTCACCTTGATCTTAAATAAAATCTATCTCTTGACACATTTGAGGTGATAAATCTGTTGGTGAAGGAAGGGTTGTTTAAAAAAATGAATTGAGGTGCAGGAGAGATGGCTCAGTGGTTAACGGCACTTGCTTGCAAAGCTCGAAGGCATGGATTCCTCACCTACATGAAGCCAGACCCAGAAACTGGTACCAGCTCCTCACATTCTGTTTGCAATAGCAAGAGGCCCTTACACACACACACACACACACACACACACGCACACACACACGTGCACATAACTTTTTTAAAAAATATAACAAATAACAAGTTATACAAACACCTAGAAAAAACACAAATGTTCTGACAAATTGTATCCGTGGCCCCTTCAGGTCTGCAGATCATTCTAAAAGAAATCTGTTCGTAGAATAAAGGAATCCTCTGACTGTTTCCTTCCAGTCCCCGCTCTTCTGATTTAGAAGTCTGTACTAATGGGGCATTAGTGGCTGCGCTATCCTGTGAGGGCTCTAGACTTCCCTGGCACCTTTCTCTGTGGATCCTTCTTAATTGGCTTCCTCATGGGTGCATCACTATTGTCCCCTTGGGCTCTGTCCTTGGTCCTTGTCTCAAACACTCTCTCTAGGTGTTGAGGAAGCCAATAGTACACATCGCCCTACCTTGACAGACGGAGCGCACAGCAGCGCCCGCACCTCCATGCCTTCAGTAGTTACCTGTGGAGGATCTCCAGGGTGTCTCTAGTCCTGACCCCATCGACAGTCCCATAGGTTGGCCATTGCATTGTTCCTTAAACTTGACATGTGCAGATCAAAGTGCATCATTCTTGTTTATTTATTATTTACTGACTTCTATGAAAAAGAATGAGAGAGAATGGGAGCACCAGGACCTCTCGCCACTGTGAATGAACTCCACATACATGCACCACCTTGTGCATCCGGCTTACCCATGTTCTGGGAATGGTGCCTGGGTCCTTAGGTTTTGCAGGCAAGCACCTTAGCTGCTACGCCATCTCTCCAGCCCAGTTTTTTGCTTGTTTGTTTGGTTTTGAGGTAGGGTCTTGCTCTAGCCCAGTGGTCTTAGGACGGCCTAAGTGATCCTTCTTATCAGTGGGCTACTGTCATTGCCTAAGGCAACCCTAATCTAGCATGTTACTGGAGCTATCTATTCCAAGTAAGAGAAAATGAGGTGGGATGAAAACAAAGCTGAGCCAGATGTGAATTCATGTCTGTAATCCCAGCACTTAGAAGGCGGAAGCTGGAGTATTTGTATATATGCCACATATATCTATGTATATATCTCTCATGTCTATGAACTATAGAGTCACAACTTATAAGACAAAACATCATTACTGTCTGCTGAGAGACCTCAGCTCCTTTCTGAATGACTGAGAAGATACACTAAAGCTTTACAGTGTCTCTGAACATGGATGGGTTATATGTTCCCACATGTGCATAGGCTAACAGATATTTAGCCCACACATGCACTCAAGTTAGCATGCCTTCCTCTTTTCCACTCTAACATTCATCCAAATTGAGAGTTTAAGCAACTTGAGAACAAGTATCATCTCTTCGGGTTTGTCACCATGTGGCATCTGGAAGAGAAACATGTTCTCAGTAAACGGGCACAGTGTTCATTAACACTCCTGCTGCTGTTGGTTCTCCCAGAGCTGGCTAATGGGCCAAGGAACAGTCACAGCTCCTAAGTGACAAGGCACTTCTTACCGAAGTAGTGCCTGGGGTCCTTCATGGAGACACCAAGAAAGAACTCTGCCCAATTAAAATGTTCCAGATGAGGACGATGACATGGTCCCCAAGGATGGTACTGGCTGCTCCAGGGCTAAAAGCAATGCATACGTCATACAGCTTCCCACTCGGGTGCCTTTTAAGTGGGAAAAACAATTATTTTCATCATCCCCAGCAGGAAGCTACCCAGAGTCAGGACAAGTTCTTTGAGCATCCTTGAGAGACCTGGACCAGAGGGAGAGCTGGGCCTCAGACCTCCTGCCTGATGCAATCTGAGCACATTCCCCAATAGATATATCCCTCACTCCTTAGCTCAAGAAAATAAATTAAAAGTCTAGGAAAACAACCCCAAACATTCCCTACTGTGATTTCAGAGACGCAAGACAAACTGAACCCATCATAGCTTAGTGTATCATCCAGCAAAATCAGGGTCCATGGATGTATGAAATCCATCAGTGGAGGACACGGACCATCTGCTGGTCCCACTGCTATGAGCACACAGGACAAACCAAAGCATTCCCACCCTCTGTCTTGTCTTTTTAAAATTATTATTATTATGCCTTAAAAAAATCTGCTTGCCCAGGTGCGGTGGCACATGTCTTCAATCCCAACACTTGGGAGGCAGAGGTAGGAGGATTGCTGTGAGTTCGAGGTCATGCTGAGACTACATAGTGAATTGCAAGTCAGCCTGGGCTAGAGTGAGACCCTACCTCATAAATAAATAAATAAATAAATAAATAAATAAATAAATAAATAAATAAAAACAAAATCTTCTTGTGGCACATGGCTTTAATCCCAGCACTTTGGAAGCAGAGATAGGAGGATCACTGTGAGTTCTAGGTCACCTGAGACTACATAGTGAATTCCAGGACAGCCTGGACTAGAGTGAGACCCTACCTTGACAAAAAAAAAAAAAAAAAAAGCATCAAAAAAATATTTCTGGGGTTGGGTACATGGCTCAGTGGATAGAGTGCAAACTGGCTAGCTAGATTAGGGGAATTCTGCTTCAGTGAATAAGATAGAATGATTAGGAACACATCCAACATCAACTTCCGGCTGCCATATGCACATGCGCACATGTCTGCACACATGTGCGCCCACATTCATATGAACACACATACGCATGCACGCTCGCCACATATACATACAACATCGCAAAATAAAAGGTCATCAAATTCCCTCTTACAGACTCTCTAATGATGTGTTTAATTAGTAGAGCACAGAATCCCACCTCCACTGTGTTGTGAGGACCCTCAATAACTCAGTATGAAGAAGTTACTTATGATGAATATTTCACGCATGTGAGCTCACCTTGATCTTAAATAAAATCTATCTCTTGACACATTTGAGGTGATAAATCTGTTGGTGAAGGAAGGGATGTTAAAAAAATGAATTGAGGCGTGGGAGAGATGGCTCAGTGGTTAACGGCACTTGCTTGCAAAGCTCAAAGGCCTGGATTCCTCACCTACATGAAGCCAGACCCAGAAACTGGTACCAGCTCCTCACATTCTGTTTGCAATGGCAAAAGGCCCTTACACACACACACACGCACACGCACACGCACACGCACACACACACGTGCGCATAACTTTTAAAAAAAATATAACAAATAACAAGTTATACAAACACCTAGAAGAAACACAAATGTTCTGACAAATTGTATCCGTGGCCCCTTCAGGTCTGCAGATCATTCTAAAAGAAATCTGTTCGTAGAATAAAGGAATCCTCTGACTATTTCCTTCCAGTCCCCGCTCTTCTGATTTAGAAGTCTGTACTAATGGGGCATTAGTGGCCGCGCTATCCTGTGAGGGCTCTAGACTTCCCTGGCACCTTTCTCTGTGGATCCTTCTTAATTGGCTTCCTCATGGGTGCATCACTATTGTCCCCTTGGGCTCTGTCCTTGGTCCTTGTCTCAAACACTCTCTCTAGGTGTTGAGGAAGCCAATAGTACACATCGCCCTACCTTGACAGACGGAGCGCACAGCAGCGCCCGCACCTCCATGCCTTCAGTAGTTACCTGTGGAGGATCTGCAGGGTGTCTCTAGTCCTGACCCCATCGACAGTCCCATAGGTTGGCCATTGCATTATTCCTTAAACTTGACATGTGCAGATCAAAGTGCATCATTCTTGTTTATTTATTATTTACTGACTTCTATGAAAAAGAATGAGAGAGAATGGGAGCACCAGGACCTCTCGCCACTGTGAATGAACTCCACATACATGCACCACCTTGTGCATCCGGCTTACCCATGTTCTGGGGAATGGTGCCTGGGTCCTTAGGTTTTGCAGGCAAGCACCTTAGCTGCTACGCCATCTCTCCAGCCCAGTTTTTTGCTTGTTTGTTTGGTTTTTGAGGTAGGGTCTTGCTCTAGCCCAGTGGTCTTAGGACGGCCTAAGTGATCCTTTTACCTCTGCCTCCTGAGTGCTGGGATTAAAGGCGTGTGTCACCAAGCCAGGCCCCCTCCTTCCACTCTTTATCTTGCAGCTTGTACCTTCATCTACCCAGTAGGCAAGCAATAAATTAGAGTCCATCCTCAGATACATACCAGTTTGTCTATATTTGTCTCAGTCAAGAACTGAGTTAAGCAAAAACAGGTGAAATTCACCGTAAGTTGAACTAGAAAATAGTCTTGCTTTCTCATGTACTATGCAATTCAGAGGTGTATGAACAAGGTTGGCATGCTGGGTCCATGTTGGGCATGTTGCCCTCAGCCCTTGGGTTTCCATCTTCCCAAGGTTCCCACCACTTAGAGCATAACACAGTTATGCGATGGTGGTTCCCAGGCACAAAACCAGAGAAGAAGCCATTAAGGCACATTCCGCTGAGTAAGCATCTGGGAGGAGTGTTCCAGAAATACATCCCATCACTTAGCTTATCTCATTAATCGCACTTTAAGAGAGCTACACATATTTAGATTTTAGGTGGTCCTTTTCCTCCTCTCAATAAGGTCTGTTCATGAAGAAAAAGAACAGAATGGTGGGCTGGGGAGATGGCTTAGAAGTTAAGGCACTTGCCTGCAAAGCCTAATGACCCAGGTTTGATTCTCTAGTACCCACATAAAGCCAGATGCACAAAGTGGCATATCATCTGGAGTCCCTTTGCCATGGCTAGAGGCCGTGGTGCACCCATTCTCTCTGCTTGTTCTCTCTCTCTCCTTGCAAATAAATAAATAAAATATTTTTAAAAGGATAGAATGGTTAGAAGACAAGCAAGACATTGGTACCATCCATTTGACTTTCTTTTTTATATTTTTATTTATTTGCAAGTAGAGGGGATGAATGGAGAGAGAGAGAATGAATGAATGAATGAACGAATGAATATGGGCACACCAGAGCTTTTGGCACTGCAAAGAAACTCCAGATGCATGTACCACTTTGTGCATCTGGATTTACATGGGTACTTTTTATGATGAATTGAACCCAGGTCTTGCTTTACAAGCAAGAGCTTCAACCACTGAGCCATCTCTCCAATTGCCATTTCTTAATATTTTCTGTATTCAACTTCCTAACATTCCTAATTCAGACCTTCTTAATTTCTCATGGATTAATTCAGTTACCTCCTCATCAGACCAATTGTCCATCACCTCTGCCTCTCTCACGGCAATCATTCCATAATTATTGCCCTTAAATACATATGTTTTCTGGTCAATCCCAGCTTAAAATCTCCCAGGCTTCCCCTTGAGCTTTTAAGAAAAAGCCCAAGCTGCTTTGTGTGAATTTTAAGCCGTCCGTGATCTGGCTCCAGACGCTCCTGGGCCTCCTCACTCCTCGCTGCCCACAAGCTCCGTGCACACGAATCATTTTCCACCCCAGAGCGTCTCAGCTTTACAGGCGCTGCTGGCTCTCTGTCTGCAACAGACATTTTCATGTGTGATCAACGATTAAAGATTCAAGGAAGTGCCCCCACAGCAAGGCCACCTGTTCATATGGTGAAAAATAATCAGCAAAATATGTTCTTTGTTATACATGTATAAATATCACTGCTTAAAGCACAACAAAGCTGCCTCCTCTGTCTCCAGAAATAATCTGAAGAGACACGTCATGGAAGATTAGAATGTGCCACCATAGAATATGTAAGGGTATTGAACTGAAGGCAATTAAGAAGACAATACGGAGCCAGGCGTGGTGGTGCAACGCCTTTAATCCCAACACACGGGAGGCAGAGGTAGGAGGATCACTGTGAGTTCGAGGCTTCCCTGAGACTACAATGTTGATTCCAGGTCAGCCTGAGCCAGAGTGGTGAGACCCTACCTCAAAAACCCAAAAGAAAGATGATGATACGGGAAAGCCCTCTGCCTTCCCTGTAATCCTAAAATGAAAAGGTACCCTGAAACCCCTTCTCCCAGAGAGAGCAAAGGTCAACCACTGAAGGAATAGAGGGATCTCATTGACAAGTTCCTTGCCAGCCTTCATCTGTCATTCATTTGCCTTCTGACCAGTTGCTATCCCTGTAGATCCATAGCAGTTTTCCTTTATCTCTTCAGCTCTCCAAAACTGTGCTGCTCATTGTTGAAAACAATATATAAGCTAGAATTCAGAGCTACTTCATTGAGGGCTGAAGAGATGGCTTAGTGGTTAAGGCACTTGCCTGTGAAGCCTACAGACCCAGGTTCAATTCCCAGTACCTACATATGCCAGATGCACAAGGTGGCACACGTGTCTGGAGTTTGTTTGCAGTGACTGGAGGTCCTGGAGCTCCCATTCTCTCTCTCGCTCCGCCTCTTCCTCTCTCTGTCTCTCTCAAATAAATAAAAATATAAAAATAATTTTTTTTTTTAGAAAAAGCTATTTCATTGAGAACTACTCACTCATTCCCTGGGTGTCAGCCATATATAAATTTATGAAATATCTACGTAAAGATATATCTATGTGTTCTCTCTTGATAATTTAACTTTTGTTAAAAGAGCTTATGGTAGTTTGAATATATGTCCCCCAATATATTCAGTATTTTATTAGTTTATAGTTTGCTTCTGCAATCACCTTGCTAGAGGCAATGTCACTGGGGGCTGGTCTTAAGGTGTGGTGATGGTTTGAGATTCCATTGAAAAGATATGCTAAGTGTGCCTAGCAGGAGTTCCTGAAGTGTGCTGGGCTTTTGGCAGTAGTTTTGCTCAGTGTGATGTGTAGCTGGTGGCTTGGTTTTTCTCTCTCTGCCTGGTCCTGTGAGAGCAGGCCACTTCTCCTGCCATTATGGAACTTCCCTGGATCTGTAAGCTTCAATAAATAATATCCCTTCCCCTAACTGTGCCTGGTCTGGAAGTTCATCTCAGCGAACCTGAAGCTGTCTGCTACAGAGCTCATTTCAACTAAGAATTTATATGGGATAAAGAAAAATTATTTTCTTCTCCTACCCTATTGGCCTATTAAGAACGATGTGGGGAATTTTACCTATCATTTCCATTTCCTCTATGCTCCCATTCATCATAGGAGACCAGAGAACGGGGAAAACACAACTTCTCACTTGCGGAATCCACCTTGTTAGCTGAGACCTCCCTACGTACAGAAAAGCAGGCCAAAGAAAAATGATGATGAAAGAAAAATTGAATCATCACGAAAGAGGAGCCCTACCTAGATACATAGAATCTCACACCAAATACATTCACCGGCCCTGATTCAGTCCCAAGATGTTGGCCCGGGGCAAGAACTGAGAATCAAGAACGAGCAAGAAGCCGGTTGAAGCTGGAAGTGACGGGTGCTTTCCTAAGTTTTCTCAAAACGGAGTTGCTTTCCTACAAATAGAACAGAAAAAAGAAACCACAGTCGAGAGTTACCGCTGAGTAGGCAAGGGTGAAAGTAACACAGAGTGATGTGTTTGGAGTGCCCTGGGCACAGCTTGCTACCTATGACAGACCCCTGTGGACAACGGGACCCTGAGTCTATTTTGCCATCTATCCACTGGCTCCTTCCTGGAGCTTTACATGGATCCCGTTCATGCCAGTTCAACGTTGTCCCTTCACTGTAAATAAATGCTACTGGCAGGAAGCTGGCCTGTCACCACCCCCCCACCAGTACTAACACTTGGCTGCTTTTTTCAGCACATGCGTCATCAGGAACAAGGTTGGTAAATGAGTCAAGTGTCCTAGAGAGAGAAATATAATGATCACCAATGCTGCCCAGTGAAAGAGACTGCTAAGAACCCACACCAGCCAGCTGCCAATCATGTAACTGGAGCTCTGTGGGAAAAATCTTTTTAGAGATGTTGGGGGGGAGGGGAGGAGAGGGGAGAAACCACGTGGAGATCTTGGTTTTTTTTTGTTGACACTTCCTCTTAACTAGTTACTGTTTCTCCACTCCCTAGTCTTAAAACAAAAAGAATAGATAATGAAAACTTGCCTTTTAGCCACAAATGACAAAAGAGAATAGAAGACAGCTCAAGAAAATTCCAAAATTCTTCTTCATTGCAACGCAAAGCAACTTTTTTGTTGACAAGGATTGCATGATTGATGGATAGAAAATGAATTCAAGGGCTGGAGAGATGACTTAGCGGTTAAGGCATTTGCCTGCAAAGTCAAAGGATCCTGGTGCGATTCCCCAGAACCCACGTAAGCGAAATGCACAAGGGGGCGCATGCGTCTGGAGTTCATTTGCAATGGCTGGAGGCCCTGAAGCACCCATTCTCTCCCTCTCTCTACCTCTTTCTCTCTCTCAAATAAATAAATAAATAAATAAATAAATAAATAAATAAAATATATTTTTTAAAATTAAAAGACAATGAATTCAAGGTTTGGAGGAAAGGGAGAACTCATGGGAAGTAGCGGCAGTCTTAATTTTCCCTGACATTTGCACAGCCTTTACAATACTGGACTTCACTAGTTCTAGAAGACCTGAAGTTGGCCATGAAGACAAGGACACCTCAGTGCAATCAGGGATAAGAGCCATCGCATCCCACAATGAACAGGTGCTGCCCCTAGGTACCATGACCAAGATCCACTAACAACAAGACATCACCTGGCTCCAATAGGCCAAGTGCACTGGTCACGTTATTGGCTTCCACCCTCTATGTCTGATTCCCTCCAGTTCTCCAATGTTCATTGATGATAATATGGCAAAAGAGCCACCACCTTTACAGAACACTCGTGGGCTACTATATCATAGGGGGAAACGATCTCTAAGCCCACAGGCCCTACGACAAAAGGTAGATTAGTAAGAGACATGCTGGGGTGGGTGTGGTGGCATGAGACTGAGGCTAGCCTAGGTTACAAAGCAAGACCCTTTATTTTATTTATTTTATTTTATTTTTATTATTTTATTTTTGAGAGACACGGAGAAAGAGAGAAAGAGGCAGAGAGAGAGTGAGAATGGGCATGCCAGGGCCTTTTAGCCACTGTGAACGAACTCCAGACTCATGTGCCTCCTTGTGCGCATGTGCAACATTGCATGCTTGCATCACTGTGCATCTGACTGTGTGGGACCTGGAGATTCAAACATGTGTTCTTGGGCTTCACAGGCAAGCCATTGCTAAGCCATTGCTCCAGCCCCAAAGCAAGACCCTTTTGATAGAAGGATGAAAGGAGGGAAGAAGGGGAAAGAGAGGATAGATTAGTATTTATTTAACATAAGTTGTGGGTAATGTAGGAACTAAGGAAATGAAGACCTAAAGAAACAGATAAACCTGTGCGTGTATGTTTGTATGTATGTATGTTTGTATGTATGTATGTATTTAAGATAAAGACGGAGATGGAGATAGAGACAGCCTTATGGGTGTGTCAGGGCCTCTTGCCACTGCAAACAAAAACCAGGCACATGCACCACTTTGTGCATCTGACTTTACATGGGTATTGGGGAATCCCAGGAGGCTTTGCAAGCAAGCGCTCTAACTGCTGCGCCATCTCCTCAACCCTTGTGTATTTTTTCTGTTGGGGTTTGAGGAAGCAGAGCGTTATGGAGAAGTACGATTGGACAAAGGGCGTGTGACCCAGAGGTAATTTATCAAGGCTTGTGTGTTAGGGTTCTTTCCTAGGTTTTCTGTCTTCAGGAACAGGGATGTTCACGTCCTCCGAGGATATGCAAATACCTCTCCAATGGGGGGGGTGGTGGTGGGTCTTACTGCGTTAGGAAGAAGACCAGAGAATACTTCCTAGCCTTTATCATCTGCCTCAGGGAAGACGGGCAGAGGAAAGGCATGTCCTGCAAATATTTCTCAAGTCCTGTGTTGCTGTAGTTTAGTGTGTCCTGAACTCCAACACCATCTCACGCACAACTTGTAATTGATAACGCTTTAACTGCAGCAATGCTTCTACTCCTGTGTGAGAGCTGTGCAGTCTGCTGTCTTTGACCTGGAGGTCCCCTAGCAGTAAGGACTTAGGTCAGCCTTCATCTTTGGATCTGTCAGGATCATCAATGACCCTGCAGTAGACTTCGCATCAGCACCCCACAGCACTCACGGCAGAGTTCGCTGTGTGCGCATCTAACAGTAATTTTGGAGCAAGACCAGGTTTCAATCAATAAAATGCCCAAGCTCTGCTGAAAGAATGAAGCTAAGTGGGGTTCTTTACATATTGCTTATGTTTGGGAGAAAAATGCAAGAGTAAAGTTTTACATGAAGATATTAGTTAACTTTCAAGTTTTACTTCTTTTGGAGGGAGGGACCTGATTTAGAGTCTCACTCTAGCTAACCCAGGTTGACCTGGAACTCACTCTGTAGCCCAGGCTGGCCTCGAACTCATGGCAATCCTCCAACTTTAACCTCCCTGGTGCTGGGATTAACAATGTTCACTTTTGTCTCTGACACACTTTCAACTTAGGACAGGTAAAGGAGACAGGCTACCGTGTCAGGGCCTTGCCTGTGTCTGTCCTGAAGTTGAGGCACCCATAGAAGGCCACTCTTGGCTCCATGCTAAAGGTGGCAGGTCAGCGGGGTGAGCAGCCCTGTAAGGTAAGAAGAGCCACCATGGGGTCTTGATTGGAACAGATTCTGTAACAAAAGACAAATTAACAAGGGAAAACTAAACAGATGTTTATTTTTATTTTTCCCATACACGTGGCAGGCCCACAGAGGATGAGTGGCTATCTGAATTTCTGTTCACAGCACTTCCTCAACAGAGATGTTTAGAGAAGTACATGACACACACACACACACAAAATAGCAACTGGAGGGAAGGCAAAGGCAGAGAAAGCCAGCCCGCAAAGCTTAATGATGCAGATTTCTCTAGAACCATCTTCAAGGCAAAAAGGGTCAGTGGTTCTCCCTGGGAGGAAGGAAGCCAGGATGCGTCTTGCTTTCAGGCAAACAGAAGGACAGAGAGCTTTCCTGAATCTTCTGAATGAGCTCTTGGACAACAATCCTTCATGTTTTGCAGCGACCTGAATAATAATTTTCCTTGCCTTCCTAACCCAGACAATTGACTCTTCTCTTGGCTCTGCTGGGTCTTCAAGAAAAGGGACATTCTGTCTCCTCACTAAAGTTGCCGACCTGTGGTTTTCATCACTGTTTTCAAGCGAAGGATGTGTAGGTGAAGGGAAAGTGCGGAATGATGCTAGAAACACCTTTTCCTTGACTTTCTTCTGAAATGGAGGAAATGAACATCCGACAGCCACCAGTAAACAAGGCGTCTAGTCTACACCGGTCCAAGAGTTTTACATATCAATTTATTGTCTAGTATGGGTTGCAGGGCATTCCCCAGGGAGCCGTTTATTAATACTTCATTCACCACAGAGAATATAAACAAAGCAGGCAAAAGTTGCCAAGCCTGATGCAACTTCTTTTAGGGCTGAGCTAAACACTGATGCAAAACCCCAGGGAGTCTCGGCCCATCCACTGAGGAGGGCTGAGCGAAGGGAGAAATCGCATCTTTGCCACCAGCTTCTATCTTTGCTTTAAAAATCCCTGGGCCTTTCTTTCACTTGGCTACGTGCAACTTCCACACTTAAATTAGACGACCAAAGCCGTGGAGGTGGTGTAGGACTTCAGTGTAGCTGGCTCTAGAACAACAGAGGAACAAAACGGAGGAAGGCAGTGATGGCCAGCCCATGTTCTAAGCATCCGTTTCTAAGGCTTCTGGTTGGACCTGTGCATCCTTCCCACTATGTGAGGCACTTTCTGTTGGGTAAGGGGACCATGAAGGTAGTCGCTGACACCACACTTCGGGGATATGAATTCAAGCCCTTTGGAAATTGCCAGAGTGCACATACTTATCCACCAAGGAGCACTAATTGAGTGGCATTCAAATCCCTCTGACCTGGCTGTGAGAAGTTAGGTAAATACTTCTGAAATGACTGGACACCAATTACAACCCTACCAATGTTTTCCACAAAAGCGTATCTCCCCCGCCCCTCCTTGGGCCACAGTCACTCTGAATTAAAGTGCTGAGATGCAGAAGAACACCGCTGGATGGAAAGGTCACAGGTCCTTGCTGTCTCCAGCCTTCCCAGTGAGAAAAAAAAAAAAAAAAGAAAAAAAAACCAGCAGTAACCACTCATACTAAGTATTGTTTTTACTCAGCCAGGTCTCAGGAAACCTTCTTGAAACTGACGTGAACTCCGTATGGAAAGTTCCAGACATAAGGTTTGTTTTTAAAGGAAACCGGATCTACTGGCTAAGTAATGAAGTGTCGGGCCCCAATATACATCACCTCCCAGGAAAGCCCCTTAAACTAGGGCATTTTTTTTTTAATTCACCTGTGGTCTTTTACCAGAACTTGAAACCCTCAAACACTTACAACCAATAACCCCACAGGAATGGCCTGGGGACCAGTTCTTGGTCTACCGCTGACAACCAAAAAGACAGAGAAAACACATCAACTATTTCACAGGCTAGGTGAATGACAGAACTTCTGTTGCTGCTATTTCTTTCCCATGCTTAGCTGATACTATATGTTTGTTTCATTTGGCTTTTAAAATAATGAATTCCAAGTTTTATCTCTATGCCATTCTATTTCCGAAGGCCTCCTGAAGATTTAAAGGGGGGGAGAATCCAGTTTAGATTGATTTTTGATTGGTTTTCTAACTGCAAGTGATAATGACCAAAGACTTAAAAAACAAAAAGGAAGTTCGTTTCTATATGATCTCATCTCTCACCTTGAACGTGTATCACTGAATTTCATGCTTTCCGGGGAACCACACATCTATAGCACTTCTGCATTCCTCTACTGATTACCATAGTCACACTTCAGCGTTTAATCAGAAGGGTCTGCAGTGGTGAGAGGGAGTTAGAGGCCCGTCTAGGAGAGGAACAGACAGGGTGAGTGGCAATTAGGAAAAGGGCAAAAAGAAAATAAAAAGGAGTTTCTCTTGCTGACCTTTTTTCTGTTATGATGTGAAGTGTACTCCCCTGAGGGCACACTCTGTCTCTCTCTATTTCCACCTCTCTCTCTCTTCTTACTGTGGATATTCCAAAGTGGACATGAAGTCCCTGAAAGTTCATGTGGATATTCTCCCCTCACGTGGACCCTTCCTTCAAATTGGCACTCCCCCAGTGTCATCTCCCCTTACATGGCAGTCTCACCTCATATAGACCTTCTCATGACATGGTGCCCTCTTATGACACAGACCCTCCCCTCACATGGTGGTCTCCCCTCATGTGGGTCCTCCCCTTCCATGGCCCTCAGCTTCAGGGTAAGATCATTCTACAGAGGCCCTCATCAGACTTAAAGGCACCGAGAAGCACAATCATGTATCTTTCAAAAGTACAGATAGGAAGAAAACAGACCGTAGTCATTCTTGGATAGAATGTGTAGTTTTCTGACACAAATCAGGGCTTTAGAAACCTGGGTGGGGGGGGAGGAACAGAATCACGGTGCAAGCACCTCGGGGTGCCGTGAGTCACCTCAACAGGAGTCCTACAGAAAGCTCAGAGTCTGGTTGCCCTCTCAGTGCAGCCTCACATTTCCAGGGCTCACCCCTTTTTATTTCTCCCTATGTAGCACATTTGTCTGGAATTCTTGCCAGTCTATAAATAATGTTATTGTGTCATGCTGGACCTGCGGGTTTTTGAATGCCAGCATCCTGTTCCCAGCCCTGCGCTAGGAGATGACCCGTCCACTTTGCTGAGTCCACCCCTAGGATGCGGAACTATTTTCCATGGTGATAGTTTCTCTTTGAGCGGAGAGCAAGAACACATGAGGGGTGTCAGCCTCCCAGCTGGTGGTCACTTCTCCTGAATTTCCACTCTTTACCTCGAGCGCTTCTCCTGCTCCCCTCCCTTTCCAACCCTAATTTCCTGGGACAGTTCATTGGTTTTACTTCTGACCCAAGATTCCAAATCTGGCACAAGTGGATGGAACGGATCCCTCAACACTTGTGATGAGAAGGGAATCCCGCATGAGGGTTTGAGGCTGGGTGAGGCTTTGGGATAGAATGAACAGTCTCCAGGGCAAGCTAGTCTGCCTTGCTCCTCTCGCCCCAGGCTCCCTATCCATGTCCTCCCAGTTCTGTTACCCACCGGCTGACCCTGTGACTTTTCCTCCCCAGATTCTAAGGAGCGTAATTTGTGGCTGAGTATTTCTGGGCTCTGCTGGAGAACCTGGAAGTTCAGAGGTCAAACTACAGCAACAGTTCAAATGTTCTCCACTCCAAGTTTACTCTAGAGTTCCCTTAAAGGAGTAGCTCTTGTGACCTCTGCGGGAGTAGAAAGGTGTGATTCTTCGCACTCAACATAAGGTCATGGCCAGCATTCTACAGCTCCACATTGTTTCATCGGTGTGACAGGACATGGTAACCTTCACAGGCAAACATCTAAACTCAAAGAAACGTGCCTTTTTTGTGCCTAGGTTGGATATAGCATAACCGGCAGCATAAGTGACTGAATCAAAATCTTTGACCTCCCGATGCCAAGCCACAGGGGCCAGTTCAGCCTGCCCAAATTCCTCCTGCTTTTTTGGGGTGGTCCTCCTTCCCGCAGCAGTAGAGTAGGGTCTCTCTGCAAAGAGTCTCCTGATCTACTTTGGGGCAAGGTAGGTCAAAGAATTTCTCTGTGGTCATCCTCAAGACGGAAAGGCAGAGGAACCTCCATGTGGTCTTCTTGCTTCTGCAGTTTTTTAATCTCATTTCGTTGAAAGAACTTTGGGGTACCATGTCCTAAGCCCTGACAACCTCTCATACTAAAACGTTCTATACAAAGAGAAGAAGTTGAAAGCTGGGGAGATGCCTCAGTGGGTCAAATGTTTGCTATGTAAGTATGAGGACCTGCGTTCAGATTCCCCAGAACCCACATAAAGATGCACGCAGGAGTGAGTGTAATGTCCGTCCTCCTAGAATGAGATGGAAGGTGTAAGACAGGAGAGTTCTAGATCAAGGTGAAAGGTGAGGACCAACACTCGGGGTTGACCTCTGTAACAGACAGCTTCGGGTTCACTGAGATGAACTTCCAGACCAGGCACAGTTATGGAGGAAGGGATATTATTTATTGAAGCTTACAGATCCAGGGGAAGTTCCATAAAGGCAGGAAAAGCAGCCTGCTTTCAACAGGGCCAAGCAGAGAGAGAAAAAGCCAACCAGCCACCACAGCACACAGAGCAAAAACTACTGCCAAAAGGTCACACAGCACACTTCAGGAACTCCTGCTAGGCACATTTGCATATCTTTACAATGGAATCTCAAACTCACACCATTAACACCTTAAGACCAGCCCCCAGTGACATTGCCTCTAGCAAGGTGATTGTAGATGCAAACTATAACTAGTAAAACACTGAATATACTGGGGGACATATATTCAAACTACCACAACCTCTGACCTCTACACATGCTCCATGGCAGATGCAGATGCATGCACACACTCACACATGAACACACACACAGAGAGAGAGAGATTAAAGAGAGAAGCTGGGAAGGAGTTTTAATCTGTAACACAAAGAAGCAAGAATGGAGCTGGGTGTGGTGGCACACACGTGGTAATCCCAGCACCTGGGAGGTAGGGGTAGGAGATTAAGGAGTGTGGGTTCAAGCCTAGCCCCAGTCTCAGAAAAGAGGAGCCGGGCGTGGTGGCACACGCCTTTAATCCCAGCACTCGGGAGGCAGAGGTAGGAGGATCGCCGAGAGTTCGAGGCCACCCTGAGACTACATAGTTATTCCAGGTCAGTCTGGACCAGAGTGAGACCCTACCTCGCAAAACCAAAAAAAGAAAAGAAAAAGAAAAAGAAAAGAGGAGAAGGGAGATTTCTATGTTTTCTTTCAAAGTAACTCTTTCTGATCTCTGCTTGCCTGTCTGGCAGCAGGTCATTACTGGAGTCTCTGCCCCATTCCCACAGTCTTATACGATGCATATGGTACCAGGGTGTGGAGAAGCAAGCAGAGGGAAAGAAGGGGCTAGGAGGCTGACTTCTGGAGGTCACCATCACAGCCAATGCTCCTCCTCTTTCCCCCTGCCTCTGAGCACTGGCTACCTGGCAAAATCTGGACGTCCTGTGCTAAAAGGACTCAAACAGGCTTCCATAGTCTTTTTGTCTACAGGCCACCTATGGAGCCCTGATCCCTACTGTTTATGCAATCGGGACCATTCCTCAGGAGACGCTGTGCACAGAGGGCCTGTCGGGAAGACAAATTTTTTCCTCTGCCCTCTTAGGTGCAATAATTGGGGGTGCGCAAATTAAACTAGCAAAGGACAGATTAGTCCAGAGGAGTGGGGAGGGGCTGATTCAATTAGGTATACATGCACTGGAATTCACAAAGAAAGGTGTCTCGAGGGGGCAGTTAGAATTTGGGCTTATCTACCATCTTAACAGGGCTGGGAAGAGGAGCCGTTCTGTGAAAAGGGGGAAAGGGTGCACTTATGGAGAAATCAGAAGACCTCTGGAAAGATAAATGGGCCCTGGGGAGCATAGATAGGAGACTGGGATAGTTCCATGATAACATCTGTGGAGTGTGGGGCTGGTATCTCTCCACAAAGAGATTAGAATTGCTTCCAGGGAGGCAATATGACAACTGAAGTTTGGGGAGAGCTCTGCTTTTAGACAGATGAAAGATTACAGGAATTCACATAATTTCAGTTCAAAACCACTTTTTGTTTTGAATGCCACGTTGACTTATTCTAGACTCTTAATACAGCCCAGGACTTTCCATGCTTGGAAACTCTAAAATTTGCCACTTCTCTTAGCTTCACGGAATCTCCAGTTGCCCATGTACAGCCATCAATCCAGTGCATCTTTTCCACAGCAAACATCTTCCTTGATCCCTTTCTTCTCCTGGACCACCAGCTTAATCCTACCCAAAGGATCTTTAAAACAAAGCTTCAGGCTGGGGCTTATATGATGGGTACCCACAAATTGTGCTTTGTCTTTTTGATACAAAGGCCTGTTTCTCAGGGCAAGGGAGGTGAAAACATAAGAGGAAGAACAAAAGCAAGCATTCAATAAATTTTCTCTCAAAAATATCAACGGGACGACAGCATGAAGGCACTGCTTTGGCTACAACAGTTTTTCTGCTTGTGTTTTTTGCCTGTCTGCAAATACCATCATGTTGTTGAAATGACTGGAAAAATTACTTCAAATTCATGACATTCTGCCCAAAGCACCTTACTGCTATCTCTCCTGAACAAGCTGCAAGCTGCTGACACTGTGTGTGAGAGACGCTCTTTGTGTCCCGTCAGGCGTATGGTAGGAGAAGAACAATTTCTCGTCAATTCAAAATAGCAACATCTCCTTCAATGAGAGGGAAGGGAAAGAGGATGAAAGGTGTCTGAAGAAGGAGGTCTCCAGCCAAGACAAGATACGATTGTGGTGGGCCACGCCTAGAATGCCAGCACTCGGGAGGCTGGAGCAGGTGGACTGCCATGAGTTGAAGACCACCCCAGTCTACATAAGACATTCTAGTCCCCTCTGGGCTACAGAGTGAGAACCTGTTTCAGGGGGGGGGAGAAGCCTGGGGGCTGGGGATATAGTTTGGTAGAAGAGTGTTAGCCTGGCATGTGTAAGCCCTAGGTTTCATCTCCACTACTGAAAAAAAATCACTAAAGAATTGTGTCCTTGTCAATGCTAAAGTCAGAAAACTCATAAAATAAGATCAGCAAAGAAGATAAATTTGAACCTCAGAGAACCAGGAACATTTTTAAAAATATTTTATTTATTTATTTATTTTTATTATTATTTATTTATTTATTTATTTATTTGAGAGAAAAAGAGTGAGAATGGGCATGCCAGGGCCTCCAGCCACTGCAAACAAACTCCAGACACATGTGCCACCACGTGCATCTGGCTTACGTGGGACTTGGAGAATCGAACCAAGATCTTTAGGCTTCACAGGCATGTGCCTTAACCGCTACGCCATTTCTCCAGCCCTAAATATTTTATTTATTCATTTATTTATTTGAGAGAGAGAGAAGACGAGGCAGAGAGAAAGAAAGAATAGGCATTCCAGGGCCTCCAGCCACTGCAAACGAACTCCAGACTCATGCACCCCCTTGTGCATCTGGCTTATGTGGGTCCTGGGGAATTGAACTGGGGTCCTTAAGCTTTGCAGGCATGTGCCTTAACTGCTAAGCCATTTCCCCAGCCCCGAGAACCAGGAACATTTTTTACACAAGCATGTATGTGCCATACAACATTGTTTCCCTAATCAAATTTGCCCATTCTGTGGTTTTATTCACTTATGTCTGTCAACCCTAATTACAAGGCCCTTTGAAAGCAGCAGCTTGAGGAACTGATAGCATGACTACTTACCCTGACTGGAGACTGTGTTGGAAATCCTGTGCTAGGTAATACCTCAAAGTGAGCAGGCCAGATGATGAGACAAATCGGAGTCCTGCTGCCTTCCAGCCCTGCGCCACCTTGCTCAGCAGCAAACAGGGGCTGGAGCCTTTGTGGTAGGAATGAATGCTGTGCCCCAGGCATGGGCTACAGGACCAGGGATGTGTTGTATAGTTCACATGGAACTCTTCAGCTCGCTGCCCAGCCCTGGGGTCCCAGCACTTCTTTCTTCCCTCTCTCCAAGGGGACACATTGGCAGGTTTACTTGTGTCTCTCCGTAAGCAGACCTTGCTTCCAGGGCTCCAGGCAGCTGCCCCTGGCTGAGATCCACTAAAGCTTCTGGTCATTTTCTCAAAGTCACATAGCCCTCCTCACCTCAGCGGCACCCTTGTTCCTCAGAACCTTACACCCTGGCACTATCTCTGACATCACTCACTCTCTTTCCCTTCTCTTAACAAATCAATCTCCATGCTTTAACTTTTTTTTTTTTTTTCCAGAGAGAGTCTCATGTAGCCCAGATTGGCCTTGAACTTGCTATGTAGTTTAAGATGACATTGAACTTCTAATCCTCCTGTCTCTACCTCTTGAGTGCTGGAATGACAGGTGTAGGCCACCATCCTTGGGTCATATAATGCTGGGAATGGAACCCAAGGCATTGGGCATGCTAGGCAAGCACTCTACCAACGGAGCCACATCTCCAGCCCCAGCCCCAGTTTCTTTCTTTCTTTTCACTTTCTTGCTTTTGTTCACTCTCTTTTTCCTTCCTTCCTTTCCTTCTTTTCACGAAAAATTACTACTTGTACATAGTCCTTATCAATGCAATAGCATTTTCCCCAGGCTGCTCTTCCCTCCCCAAAGTACAATATCCCCCAATCCAAGCAAACCAGGCCTTTCCTCTCTGAATCTGCCTCATTATAGTCCTGCCCTTGAAAAAGTTTCCATGGCGTCCAGCTTCCTGCAGAGTTAAATGTAGACCTCTTTTCCTGCCTTTCATAGCCCTTCATAATAAAGCCCTACTCTGCCTAGAAACTTCCGTTTCTCCTACTTCCCAACACAAACCCTTTTCAATAGTGAGACCCCTGACCTGGTGCCTTGGGAATCCATCGTTCTCATTCCCAGCTCCACTGCACTTTCCCTAGTGAGAAGGAGCTGGCTTCTGGCTTCTAAATCCCATCCATCCTTCAGAGACAACAGTGATTTCTCTCCCGTTCTAATCACAGAGATTTCCTTGTGTAATCCAGCCCACTGGGATCTCTCTCGAAAGTCTCTATCTTACCACTAACTACAGTAAGTATAAAATGATGAAACTGGGTTGGGATGTGGGTCAGAGTGCTTACCTAGCATGCATTTGGTTAGCTCTCCAGCACCACAAAAAAAAAAAAAAAAAAAAAAAAAAAAAAAAAAAGGCCATGTGGCGCATACCTATAAACCCAGACTTCAGAATTCAGAAGGTACAGACAGAAGGATCAGAAGTTCAAGGGCATCGTGGGCTACATAGTGAATTAGAAACCAACCTGACTTCCTTTCTCAAAAGCCATACATTAGACCATGTCTCAAAAAAATAATAATAAGCGGGTGTGGTAATGCACGCCTTTAATCCCAGCACTTGGGAGGCAGAGGTAGGAGGATGGCTGTGAGTTCAAGGCCACCCTGAGACTACATAGTGAATTCCAGGTCAGCCTGGACTACAGTGAAACCCTACCTCAAAAAACCAATAACAATAATAATAATAATCTCTCTCTGCCTCTTTCTGTCTCTTTCTCAAATAAACAAATAAAAATATTTTGAAATAATAATAACAACAGTTAAATGGCAGTCTAAGTGAGGTCATGACAGCCTAAAATAAGGGCTGGAGAGATGACTGAGTTGTTAAGGTGCTTGCTTGCAAAGCCTACGGACTCAGATCCAGTTCCCAGGAAACCACATAAAGTCGGATGCACAAAGTGGCACGTGCATCTCGAGTTCATTTGCAGTGGCTAGAGACCCTGGTGCACCCATTCTTCCCACCCATCCCCCCACACAACCTCTGTAAATAAATAAATAATTTTTTTTTTAAAAAAAAAGAGCCTGAAATAAAATGGTACTAGCAAGAGGAAAAGGACACAAAGGCGTTAAGATGTAGCAGGTCTGACGAGCTGACCGATGGCAGGCAGCGACAGACAGCATCTCTAGACAGAGAGGATGTGAAACAACCTGGAAATGAAAGAGCTCAAAGTCACTGGACCAGGGTGATGTGAGCCTGCAGGTGCTGGTAGTGTTTTGTGGAGACGGTGGACCCTGGTCCTGGTCCCAGGCACTGATGTCCAAGTTCTGTGGAAAAGAAGCTGTAGGCAGAAGTCAAAAGACGTGTTTTCTCAAGACTGTGAGTGAGACACAAGAGGCTAGACACACTGCCACATGTCCAGCTAATAAAATGTGACCCAAGCCGGGCGTGGTGGCGCACGCCTTTAATCCCAGCACTCGGGAGGCAGAGGTAGGAGGATCGCTGAGAGTTCGAGGCCACCCTGAGACTACATAGTGAATTCCAGGTCAGCCTGGACCAGAGTGAGACCCTACCTCGAAAAAACCAAAAAAAAAAAAACAAAAAAAAAAAAAAAAAAAAAAAAAATGTGACCCAAAGAAAGATGAGTTCTGTTTCCTTCACACTCTGGCCAGAGAGTGGTGCAGTTTAGGGGTGCTGATGAGGACTGGGACCCCCCACACAGGTTTGGGAAGCATCAAGGAAGCCGCAGGAGGAAACGCAGGGTCATGCCAGGGGACAAAGGCCAGGATTGGATCAGAGAGCAAACAGGACCAAAGGCCGAGCTAAAGCATACACGCAACAGACTCCAGGGACTCAGGACTGGCTGAGGCCCGCCACAGAAGCGACGCTGGTGAAGTTGGAGTTCTCACGGTGCCTTTGACCTCCTCTGTATTCACAACCTTGGCGAGGCTTGAGGCGTTCGTGTTGCAAAGGGACACAGGAACACACTCTTCGTGTATTTCATTACAATTTACAGTTTACGTAATTTCCTCCCTCATGGCTCAGCAAGCTTGGTTAAGGGGCACGTCAGTCACTGTGTTCCCGGTACAGGGAGGAAACACATAGTAGGTGTCGCTGCGCCTGTAAATGGATGAAATACCAAGAACTTCATCACCTGGCATTATGAAACTCCAGCACTGGAAATGAGAACCAGTCAGATGCCTCCTGAAAGAAGCATGAACTCTGAGGTGGCCATGGGGTCCAGGAGGGCCTAGCCGCCTCAGGTACTGCTGGTAAATGCCTCTATTTTTCTGCTCCTTATAAAACTGAGATACGTTTGAGCTTAATAAAATCAGCAGCTCTGCAAGAATTAGCAAATTCGGAGGGGTGAAAAAATATCCTTTTCCTCTCTACATGGTGATATGCTAATTAACACTTAGAGAAAAAAAGATTTAAGTCTCATGTTTTGGTGTACCCTCCTCACCTCTAATATTCCTGCATGGGCCAGAAAGGAAGACCAGAATTTGTTTAAAATACAGGTTTGAGCTATGCCTGTAATCTCAGCACAGGGAAGGCTAAGGCAAGAGGAATGCTACAAGTTCAAGATCAGCCTGCTATATAGTGAGTTCAAAACCAACCTGGGCTATGTAGACCCTGTAACAAAATAGAAAATAATACAATACAATGCAATGTAATACATTATGAATCTGAGAGGCACCGAGGGAGGGGAGGGATCCCAATTCTGTTGCAGAAATGTCACGTGTAAGCAAGGGGCCAGCAATAAGTACTGCTGCCCAAACTCACTGTGCTGGTTGGAATGTAAAACCCGTCCTCAGGTCTCTGGTGTTTAAATATCAAACCCTCAGCTGGTGGCACTGTTCAGGAAGGTTGTGGAACCTTTAGAAGGTAGATCCCTGCTGGAGGAAGTGTGTGACTGAGGGCGGGCCTTGAGGTGTTGTAGCTGGTTCTGCGGGCTGCTCTTCTTTCTGCCCTCTTTTCTTCTCCCCCTCTTCATCTCCCTCTCTCTCTTTCTCTCTGCTTCCTGACTCTGGGGAAATGTGTGACATGTTACTATTCTGGCCTGCTGTGCCTTCCCTGCCACTCTAAAACCTCTTATCAAAACCATAAGCCAAAGAGCCAGGCATAGTGGAGCACGCCTTTAATCCCAGCACTCGGAAGGCAGAGGTAGTAGGATCACCGTGAGTTCGAGGCCACCCTGAGATTACATTCCAGGTTAGCCTGGGCTAGAGTGAGACCCTACCTCAAAAACAAAACAAAACAAAACAAACAAACAAACAAAAAACATAAGCCAAGTTAAACCCTTTTTCCTCCATAGCTGCTTTTAGCTGGGTATTTGTTCACAGCAATGAGAAGTAACTGATACATGCACCAAAGTGAAGTCTAAGGGCTGGAGGAAGAGGAGGCAGCAGAGAGCCGCACCAGCCCCAGACCTCCAGCTAGGAACCCGCCCAGGATTAGAAGCCCGTGAGTCAGTAACTCAGAAAGCCTCCGGGTAATATGCAACACTCAGCGCTGGACAATGGCAGTGATCCCACCATGGGAGAGAGAGCCTTCTCCCTGGAGACTTGGCTCAGCAGAGGTCACAACACAGGGTAACCCCATTACCTTCCAGCTGCTGCACCCCCTTCTCTATGAGCTACAGTCCTGCAACAGGAGCTAGGGCCTCATCACTTAGATCAAAGTGAAACCCAGCCTTGATGAAGATTTGGGGTGCAAACTGGCTGGGGGACCAGAGAGGAAGGACTAAAGAAGTTCTTGTATTTATGATCTAAGACCCAATTCACCTTCGTCCCTAAACTTTTCTTCTTCCACTGATAACTGTGTGTGTGTGTGTGTGTGTGTGTGTGTGTGTACACGCATGTAGTGCATATAAGCATATGTGTACACATGTGGGTGCAGGTACATGTAACCTGGGTGTACACATGTAGAAACCAAAGGAGGATGTCGGGTGCCTTCTTCTATCACTCTTCTGTCGTATTTCCTTGAGACCAGGTGTCTCACTGAACCTGGAGCTTGCTAGTTTTCACATAGACTGACCAGTGAGCCCCAGCAATCCTTCGTCCGCATCCCCTTAGCTCTGGGGTTACTGAAGCACGTGCCCAAGCTCACCGTGTGTCCTCACGCTTGTTCAGCGAGCGCTCTTACCCACTGGGCCATCTCTCTAGGCCCCTGATGGTTTTGAAATTTTGTTTTTTTTAACTGCTGTACCAAAGCCACACATATTACAGCACCAGATTGCTCTGGCCCTCCCACCACTGCCGGGTAAGAAGATTACAACCTCCAGAGCAGGACAGGATGGCCTTCCAACACAGAGGCCAGAGCGGGCTTCCAGAATCAAACACGGGAAAGAATTGTTCCCACAGCAAAGAAAACACCAATAGTCAACATGGTGCTTACAGAACATTAAAACAAGCGCTTGACAGTCCAGCTTGCTTGCCTTGTCTTAATCACTAGCAAGGGGGAAATATCCCTTACTTACAGATTTTGAACCGTGTGGCTTTGGTTTTGAAATGGCCTGGAGATGGTGAGTCTGCCCTCACTACAAAAGGATCCAAGAGTTTCTAGTAGCTGAGACGAGAGAAAGATGAGACATGAAAGTCAACCCCAGGTCTAAATGAGTCTGGCTTCCGAAGACTGATAAGGTCCAAGAGCATGCTAAATTCTCAGTTGAACCTATGTCCTTAGGCTTCACAGGCAAGCGCCTTAACCACTAAGCCATTGCTCCAGCCCCTCTATAGCATTTTATAGAAAGGACCAAAGCATCCATAGATTTTGATGTCTATGATGTGGGTGGGAAGTTAGAAGCAGTACCCCACAAGTACCCAGAGACAACTGTTCATAGTGTTGAACATGACTTCCGCCCTCAAGGACAGCCTGAGATTTTGCATGTGTAGAAAAGACTAGAAGAGGGCTGGAAAGATGGCTTAGTGGTTAAGGCCCATGCCTGCAAAGCCTAAGGACCCCAGTGGGATTCTCCAGGTCCCACGTAAGCCAGATAGATGCACATGGTGGCGCATGCGTCTGGAATTCTTTTGCAGTAGCTAGAGGCCATGGTTCACCCATTCTTACTCTTACTCTCCCTCTCTCTCTATCTCTAATAAATAAATAAATAAATAAATAAATAAATAAATAAATAAATAAAAATACAATCTTTTAAAAAAAGAAAGAAAGAAAAGACTGGAAGAGAAAATAAGTCCTAAGTGAATGTGACCTTCATGTGGTCAGCGGAAGACACGTGGCTTTAGGATGGACAAAGGGAGAAAGCTCCTCAAGGGGATCTCCACCACAAAGTCTCAGCCAGAGACCACCTACTTACAGAAGGGCAGCTCCACTTGCAACAGCCAACAAGAAGTTTCTAACTTGCCATGAGAATGCTGATGATTTTTAAAAATTTTTTTATTATTATTTTATTTATTTTTGGAGACACAGAGAGAGGCAGACAGAGAGGGAGAGGAGAGGGAGACAGATAGAGATGGGCGCGCCAACAGTCTCTCAGCTGCTGTGAACGAAATCCAGATGTGTGCACAAGTGTGCCCTTGCTGTCCATCCTTGCCCTTGTGGTCAAGTGTGGCATTGCGCCCTTGCGTCACTTTGCATCTGGCTAAATGTGGGACCTGGAGATTGGAACCGCTGGAGATGAACCAGCATCTTAGGCTTAGCAGGCAGGCGCCTTAACCGCTAAGCCATTTCTCCAGCCCGAGAATGCTGACGATTTTTGAAGAACCTCTGATGGCAAACCAAAGCCTCACAGCACAGGGCCAGCATGGAGAGGAAACAGGGGCTCTCCTTTGCTGTTACTGTTTTGAGACAAAGGTTTGCCATGTACCCGTGGTGGGCTAGCACTCTCTGTGTAGCCCAGGCTGACCTCAAACCCATGGCAATCCTCCTGACTCAGCCTCCTGGAGTGCTGACATGAGAGGTGGGCACCATCACGCCCAGTTTGCAAAGTGCACTCGCTCATCTAGCCAGCTCCCTTTGGGCCACTTCCAGCTTCCTATGAAGGGCAAGATGAACTAACATCCAAGCCAGTCAGAGACTCCACCACTATCTCAATGCACAGGGTAGTCTGGGGTGGGCAAAAGGGAGAACTATAATTCCCCCTAACCCCTCACCCCCTCACCAGAGCCTGTAGAGTAGAAGGAGACAAGGGCCGTGCAGTTTCCTTGTTCGTGAAGACTCCTCAGAACAAACAGAGCACCAAGAACAGAAGCCAGGCCAGCTGTATTACGTTTCCCATAGGTACACGTGATGGGGTCCCCATCATTGCCGCCATCCATCACAAACGCTGCTGAACACCCCAGTATGTTTGTTTGGTTTTGTCTTTGAAACAGACTCATGCATCCCAGGCTGCCCTTAAAGCTTGCTACGTAGCCAAGGATGATGACCTTTGACTTCCTGCTCCTTCTGCTTCCACCTCCAAATGCTGCCATTACACCCGTCTACCATCTTGTCCAGCCCAGAGAAGCTAAGTGGCAAAGCAGAGAAGTGAGGTCCATCTGGCTGATTTCAAAGTCCTTGAGCATTCCTCCTTGATGCTTGAAGTCCAACACAAAGGGAAGAAAAGGGAAGTCCAGCCACGGGCCATGCTGGGAGGGGCAGGAAGGCATCAGTAGGCTGCTATCCAACCAGAGGCTGGAGTTAGGGTCTGTTGCAAACGGTCTGTAGTGATTAATAATGAGGGACCGTGGGGACAGAGCTGTGTCACCCACTATCTTGGCAGCAAGGATGGCACCCCATCCAGCAGACCTGTCTGGGGCAGCATTAGACGTCCGTAAATCTTCCCACCTAAAATCAGACATGGCCTGGGAGGAAGCAGCAGCTGCAGAGAGAGCTCCCGAGGGAGAGGAGGCTGCTGGCCTACGAAGATGCTAACTGAACTGGCTGCTTGGCTGGGTGGTGGAGGGCCAGCAATGACCTGCAGCTGGTGGGCTTTTGCTATGCGCAGTGGGGAACCACCCTGGTATCTGTTCTCCCAGGCCAGGAGAGGCCAGGCAGCGATGGTCACAGTGCTTAGCTAAGAGTGAGCCAGGGACTTGAGGAAGCTACATCCCAATACAGCCACTCCTGCCCTCCACTGGAGCAATAAGCTTGTGGACATTCTCAAAGCACCTCTGGTTTCATTTTCAAAGTGAGACCCTCCACCTGCCTCTGCCTGTGGTGGAGAAAAGGTAACCAAACACTGTTTTCATTTCAAAGAAGTGTCTAGGGGCTGGAGAGATAGCTCAGTGGTTAAGGCACTTGCCTGCAAAGTCTAAAGACCTGGTGTGATTCCTCAGTACCCATGTAAAGCTAGATGCATAAAATGGTGCACGTGCATCTGGAGTTTGTTTGCAGTGGCTAGGGTCCTACTGTGCCCATTCTCTTTCTCTTCCCCTCTCTCTCTCTCTGTTTACAAATAAATAAATATCAAATTGGAATTTTAAAAAATAAGTACTATACTACAATGTTAAAAGAAAATAGAGGCATCTAGGAAGAGACAGAGGGATGTCAAGAAGCTCTTCCCTATCTTTGTTCTGTAGGCTCGTGGGTTTAGAGAGTTCCCCAATCCAGCGGGGATCCCATGCCTTTACATTTTGCAAGACTTCCTTACACATGCCAGGCAGCAGGCAGAGGGCAGAGCCGCTGACTTTGGAAGCTTGTTTTCTAAAGCACAGATTGCAACAGCCCCGAGCTGGGTGTTCCTGCCCAATCTGTCCTTCACGTCAGTACCAAATCCATCTTCTTCAATCAGAGCTTTCACCCCGAGGCCCCCTTGCTGAAGGGCCTCTGCAGCTGGTGGGAACAAGTCCAAACTCTGGGTATACATTCAAACCTCTGTGAACAGACCATCTCCACCCGCTCATCGCCCCCTCACCCAGAGCAGGTTTTAGCCAAGTCCAGCCCCTCAGAACTCCTGGACTTTTCATTAAACTCTCTCCTACCAACTATGCTTCCTTAAACCAGCCGAACCTGCACAGTGGTGAAAACAAGCCAGGGTCAAGGTCAAATTGCAGCAGGTCCATCAGCTGGGTTCCTCTATTTAGATAAGTGTTTAACAATTGGCTCTCTGAGGGAGAAGGTGTGAGCAATCACATAGCTACACAGGTTAATTATATACTCTGCTATTATGCAATATGACAATCTGGAAATTCCATGTAGACAACTGTCCTAGATGCCTGCACTCATTTTTGACAGACTCCATCTGTCCCCAGCCCGGGGTGGCACTTGATGAGTGAGGGTAGTTTTGACACGGCTGTTGACTGGTGTTTTCATTTGTTTATTGTGTTACTTTTTAATAGTAAGGATGGAACCTCGGGCCTCACACAGGCTAAACAAGTGCTCTACCAATGAACTACAGCCCAGCCCTGAGCTGTACGTTTATGCAAACATGAGGGAAACACCACAACCAAGATCTGTGTCGCTTTACTGCCAATGACAAGAGCAACTTCTCCGCCGAATTAAAGAGCAGTCTTCAAAGGCTGGGTTATTTCCCCCTTGGTGCTCGTCCCAAGGTAACGGCTGCTTCCAGGCTCACGCTAATGCTTCATCTATGCTCTTGACGTTATCTCTCTCTTTTTAATGTCCTTTTTTTCTTTGTCAAAAAAGTTAACATACAAAACAATGGATTTCACTGCAACATTTTCTTATGTATATATCATTGCACCTTGCTGTTATTCACACTCTCAATTCAGTATCCTCTTCCTTTCCCTAAATAGTCTCCCCATCTGATTTGATGTCACAGCTATATGCATGTGTGTGTGTGTATGTAGTTAAATTTAGGCTCAGAATATGATAGAAAATATGCGATATTTTGTCTTTCTGGCTCTTCATTACTCTCTCTTGTTCCCCTCCCCTCCTCCTTTGTCACATTTTCACATCTATTTTCACATCACATAGATAGACAGATGATTGATAGATGATAGATAGATAGATGAGAGATGATTAGATAGATAGATAGACAGACATGCAGATATAGATTCTGCATATGAGAAAACCTGCAATATTTGTTCAAGTCTGGCTTATTTTGCTTAACACAATGATCTCCAGTCCCGTCAGTTTCCTGTACGTGACAGAGTACAGCTTGTCTTTATGGCTGAATCAAGTTCCACTGTGCGCATGTACCAACTTTTCCTTATCCACTTGTCGGTTCGTGGACACCTAAGCTGGTTCCATATCTCGGCTGCTATGAACAGTGTTCAAGCACTTACTGGCCTTTTGCATTTCTTTTTTTTTTTTCCTTCTTCTTTTTTTGAGAACTATCTGTTCAACTCATTTGCCTGTTTATTGCTGGATGATTTTTACTTTTTGGTGTTTAAGTTTTCAAGTTCTTTCTAGATTGTAGATATCAATATTAATTTAAGGCAAAGAGTTTCTTCTATTCTGTATCTGTCCTTCGTCCTGCTGGCGGTTCCCTCGTTTTCTAAGGTCTAGATCGAGATGCAGCTCTGCCTCTGTGAAGCTGGAGAGGGAGTGCCATTAGCTGTGTGAGCCTTGCAGCCTGTCGTAAACACTCAGCTTTGCCACTGTAATGGGGACTCCACCATAGCCGTCAATTAAAACGAAAGACTGTCATAGCTGGGTACCAATAAAACATTCATGAAAGCAGGTGGGAGCCCAGATTCCACTCACAAGCTGGAGTTTGCCAACCCCTTGTCTAGACAGTAAGCAGAACAATAAATCAAGCCCGGATGTGTCTAGAGATCAGCTGCTGAGGCCATTCCAAGCTATCAGTGAGGTGGACAAGAAGGGAGGCATGAAGCCGGGTGTGGTGGCGCACGCCTTTAATCCCAACACTTGGAAGGCAGAAGTAGGAGAATCCTCGTGAGTTCAAGGACACCGAGACTAAATAGTGAATTCTAGGTCAACCTGGGCTAGAGTGAGAACCTACCTCAAAATACAAAAAATAAAGCCGGGCGTGGTGGCGCACGCCTTTAATCCCAGCACTCGGGAGGCAGAGGTAGGAGGATTGCCGTGAGTTCAAGGCCACCCTGAGACTACATAGTGAATTCCAGGTCAGCCTGGACCAGAGTGAAACCCTACCTCGAAAAACCAAAAAAATAAATAAATAAAAATAAAATAAAATAATAAAAAAATTAAAAAATTAAAAAAAGAGAAAAATGGAGATGAACACTCACCAGTGTGCATGGTTCTGCAACATGACGTTTCTACTGTGCATTTTGGACTTCAGTCACACACACCACTCACCAAGGGTCTCTGTGCCCGGCCCTGGCCTGGCTTCTGCTGGACCATCCCAGCCTCTGCTTGCTTCATCTTCACTTGATGATCTTCCTGTTTGTCCAAACTGCCCCTATTTCGAAGGGCGTCAATAGCACTGGATTAGGAGCCCACCCAATGTCTTTCTTAACTAACTATAGCTGCACCAGCCCTCTTTCCCACAGAGGCCGTTCCGAATTGTTGAAGATTAGAACATCAACATATGGATACGGGGGTGCAGTTCAAGCCCCAAGACACTCACACAGCTGAAATAGTCATAAATCATGTCTAGAGCATAGATAAGAGAAAAATAAACAAGCATGTAGGCAGATATCTGTAATTCCAGAACTTGTGAGGCTGAAGCAAGATGATTTTGAGTTTGAGACCAGCCTGGGATATATAGCAAATTTAAGACCTGGGATGCATAGTGAGAACCTACATCAAAATGAAAAGAAAGAAAGAAAGAAAGAAAGAAAGAAAGAAAGAAAGAAAGAAAGAAAGAGAAAGAAAGAAAGAAAGAAAGAAAGAAAGAGAGAGAGAGAGAAAAAAGAAAGAAAGAGAAAGAAAGAAAGGAAGAAAGGAAAAAAGAAAGAAAGAAAGAAAGAAAGAGAGAAAGAAAAAGAAAGAAAGAAAACAATGATTTTGAGTATTTATTATCTTTGTTTTAATGTAAGTTATTTAATGGATATTCATCAGCTTTATATCATTATAACACAATACCTGAGATAATTAACATAAAGAGAAGAGGTTTGGGGCTGCAGAGCTGGCTTAGCTGTTTAGGCACTTACCTACAAAACCAAACGACCCAGCTTTGATTCCCCAGTATCCATGTAAAGGCAGACATACAAGGTGGTGCATCTGGGGTTCATTTGCAGTGGTTAGAGACCCTGATGCACCCATTCTCTCTCTCTCTCTCTCTCTCTCTCTCTCATAAATAAACAAATAAATAATAAATAAGAAAGAGAAGAGGTTTAATTTGGCTCATACTTTCGAAGTTGCCAGTCTATAACCAGTTGGCCTTGTTGGATATTTTGTCAGAAAACATATCATGGCAGGAACACACAGTGGAACAAATCCACTCACCTCATGGACAAAAAGCCGCGAAGAAGAGAAGGAAGAGGGGCCAGGTTCCTATAACCCCCTTGAGAGCACACCGGTGGGAAAGACCTAAGCACTGACCACTATGCCCCAACATTTAAACGTTCCACCTTCTCTTAATCGTACAACCCTGGGGACCGACTTTCAACACATGCGTCTTTGGAAGCCATTTAGCCAAACCATAGCGAATAGTAAGTTCACATGAGGCTTAGAGAATTGAATTTATAATCACAAGTGCATTTAACAACGGGATCACACAATTCCAAAAGAGTGATCAGTTGACTGTCATAAACCACAATGAGTTAGCCTCCACACATCACAGACAGAAAAATATCTATGTGTGCCAGAAAAGTTACCTCCCCTCCTGGCCTGGGACAAGGAAAGCGAACCCTCAGGCCTTGACTCCTCCCTGTTCCCCTCTCAAAGTGTCACTCTCACTCACTGTCCCCACCTTTTTATTAATTGTTCTTATTTATTTTATTTATTTGAGAGAGAGAGGGGGAAAAAACAGAGAATGGGCACGCCAGGGCTTTCAGCCGCTGCAAACGAACTCCAGAAGAATGCACCATTTTGTGCATCTGGCTTATGTGAATCCTGGGGAATTGAACCTAGGTCCTGTGGCTTTGCAGGCAAGTACCTTAACCACTAGGCCATCCCTCCAGCCCTGTCTCTACCTTTTGACATGCTCCACTTACCTGATCTCCTCAGCCTCACTCCTATGCTCCAAAGAGGAAGGAAAGGTTCTTTCGAGCTAATCAGGGGCCCATTAAGGTGTCCATTGGACCCTTTCTTACTGTCCTCTGATGCTCACACTCTCTCCAAGGACAAGTAAAACCTTCAGCCTACTATGGCTTCTTCCACCTAGCCAGGCCACCCCGGTCTCCCCTGTGCTGAGCTCCTATAGAGTCTGCTTACATGTGGAATCACTATGCTCTAGGGATGCCCACATGATCCTCTTGCTTCTCTACTTAATTTATAAAATACTTAGGAAGAAAAAACAATGATCTTTATTGTCTCAGCCCCAACACACAACAAGCTGGATGCTAAGGACATAATAACTGTCTGTCATTTACTTCCGTAAAGAACAGTAGACAGTTGTCAGGAATTTTCTTTGAATTATTTGTTTGCAAATAGAGAGAGAGATAGAGAGAGGAGAGACAGAGAGAGAATGGGTGGATCAGGACCTCCAGCTGCTGCAAATGATCTCCAGATGCATGTGCCACCTTGTATATCTGGCTTTGATGGGCACTGGGGAAATCAAACCTGGGTCTTTAGGCTCTGTAGACAAGTACCTTAAGCACTGAACCATCTCTCCAGCCCCAGATAGGAGTTTTGCATTAGTTCCAGGTAAGCATGAACCAGACCTTGGCTCAGGGAAAGAAGAAATGAAACTCAAAGTTAGCCATCATCTGTACTCACAAGCATCAGTATGTGTGAAAGAGGAAGACCAATGTGGACCAAGGAGAGCTCTCAGCAGGGATGGTTTGCCTGTCTCCTGAGAGCTCCCCTGGGAATGTGTTCCACACAGAGTGATGGCCAGCCTCTATGTATTTATTATCTACTGATAAAGGGTCAGGGATCTCCTGCATAATGACCAAGCTAATGTTCTCCAGCATAACTAATACACTCCTAGTTCTCACTCAGGGACTGTAGTAGACAGCTACTACAGGTTGCTGGGACGAACCTCCACACCAGGCAGTGTATGGGAGGAATGGAATTTATGTGAAGCTTGAAGATGCACAGGAAGTTCTCTAATGACAGAAGAAGCGGGCCCCCTTTCACAGGTCCAAGCAGAGAGAAAAGCAACCACCACCAGCACAAGCAAGCACACTCCAGGAACCCAGGCACAAGTCAGGCACTCTGGCTAGATCCGCCCCCAGCAACAAACACCCTAGGGCTGAACCTCAGGATCCGTCCCGTGACACCTCCTCATGCCAGGTAGCTGGATATCCAAGTGGCAGCTTGAATAAAACTCCTGAATCTATTGGGGGACATCCATTCAAATGACCATGGGGCTATAACAAAATATAGTTATTTAATCTTGCTCACATCAATGGTTGTGATGGGGTGGGGTGGGGTGGGATGGGGTGGGGTGGGTAGGGAGGGTGCTTCATTCACACAGCCATTTGTGAGCAGAGCTCACCATTTACCATACCTGGCTCCTGTGCCCTAGGCACTGGGAAGTAACACCAGTGGACCTCCCTGGAGAGAGAAAACATAAACACGTGGGAGAGGGGTCAAGGGTCAGTCCTGAGAGGCCTTACCACTTTTGTTCACCTTCCACTGGCCACATTTCCATCTCATGGCTTCCCTCGGCAATGTAGATGGCTGGCACCACACTGTAGAACAGGACTCAAGCCATCAAAGGGCAGCTGGCCCAGGTCCAAGAAAACTCCAGTCATGAGATTTCTTGGCTTCGACCCTCTCTCCCCTCCTCAGAAAGAGCTACATCAGTGCACCCAAACCCCTTATGTTGCCATGTAAACCAAGCAATAATTTGGTTGCTCCGTAGGTCTTGTCTCCCAGACTTAATGGCCAAATTCTCAACCTCAAATCATTGCCACCCTTGCCTTTGTATAGGTTCCTTTGTCTGCATGTAAGCCCTACATTCTATAACCTTCTATAACCTTCTTTGATATCCACATCATCACAGAGCTTAAGGATTTTAAAAAAAAAAAGAAGAAGAAGAAGAAGAAGTCTTGCCAGGACCTCCCACATTATCTAATAAGGACAGGCCAACATGGCAGTTTGACCAAGCCTGCTGTAAAGCGCTGGCTTGGGCAATCAAAGTGGGTGGTTAAATCCCAGCAAAGTTGGCCATCATTTATGGAAAATGCTATAAATCAGGTAAGAATCTTACTTAGCTGGAAAATCGACAAGTCGACCAATGCAGATATACAGACGAGCTCAAGTTCCTGCCTGCCCTGAGAGGGTCCGTGTCCTGGTTCCCTGAGGTTCGAACACCCATCACTTACTGAGGCCCCTGATGAATCTCACAGCATTATGGACTTCTCCCTTCAAGTGGCTCTCAACCTATGTGAGCCTAAAACAAACACCCTCACAGAGAGTGGTGGAGGTTTGAGGTTGTGGCACACTGAGTCTTTAACGTTGGAAAACCCAGTCTGCAGACCCAAAGGTGCCAAAAGCTACCAAAAAAAAAAAAAAAAAGTCATGGCATCCTCCAAGCTTCCATATCTCAAGAAAGGAACTTGATTATCCAGCTCTTATTTTCTAGATGAGAACAGAAATGTGATTCTCTGTAAATTGTCTGGAGGAAGTTATCACGGGACTTCAAAACATCCAGCACTAAGAAGTACCAGGAATGCCACGCTCTGAAATTTTTTCTCGTTTATGAGCCAGGAAATGAGAACTAGAAAAAAAGAAATAGCTCAAGTGGGATGGACAGATACATCAATGGAATCAACCCCTCCCCCTCTACAAGGCCAGGCTAGAAAAGACTCGGAGCATAGCCCAGACTGATATTGGAACTAGGAGAGAGATAATAAAAACACTAAGCTTAAAACAGCATCCATATGTGGAACTGAACTGAGACAACAGTTGTGCCAAAGGAAACGGAAAATAAAAATAAATGCTCTTGCACCACCTCAAAATAAAAATAGATGATCATTGAGAATGTTGGATTTGAAGCCGGGCACTTGGGAGGCAGACGAAGCAGGAAGATTGCCGTGAATTTAAGGCCATCCTGAGACTACATAGTGAATTCCAGGTCAGCCTGAGCTAGAGTGAGACCCTACCTCGAAAAACCAAAAAATAAAAAAGGAAAAAAGCATGTTGGCTTTGACAAATCTGAACCTTGGAGTTTAAAAACTTGAATGTGTTTAAATTAATTTTGCAGTACAACGGGTAAGGATAATTTGAACGAGCAAGGTATGCTTTATAGGAAAAAGATAACAATTTTAAAGCAGCTATATTTACCAAAAGACTGGAAAGAATGCCCACAACTGATCAAAGACAATAGATCACCCAGGTCCTTTGCAAAGCAGAGACTAGACAATTACTAGCTGACCAGCACAGAGCTTTAGATGGGACCACTGGGGTGAGTAACAAATCCCCTCCCTCCTGATTTACCCTCCCCCGCCCCCCACCCCCACCCCCCCCCCACCTTACCACCAAAATGCCCAAAGGAAAACATATGCTTTGGGTGTCTGGAAAGAGGATAAAATATATGACATCCTACCATGGCTTTAAACATATGAAGCTCTCAAAATAAACCCTAAGGGAGAAAAATAAAACAAGACAAACAGCTTCACATTCAGCCTATGTTTAAAAAAAATAAAATAAAAACCACATAAAAATAAAGCCCAGTCCTGCAAAGTGTGCATCTGGGACAATTTATACAGTGACTGCCAGGTAGAAATGGAAATGCCAGCAGTCCCGGCTAAGGCAGCGGCTCTGTGGTCACACCCTCAGGGCTCCCTAGATGGCCCACAGCTAAGTCCTCACAAGAAACACTTTGTCTTTGGTTGGACTAGTTGTAGATGATTTCTTTCACAGAAGAAAGAAATTTTTAAAAAGAGGTTTCTGCAGGCTGGAGGGATGGCTTATAGCAGTTAAGGCGTTTGCCTACAAAGCCAAAGGACCCAGACTTGATTCTCCAGGACCCTCATAAGCCAGATGCATAAGGTGGCACATGCGACTGGAGTTTGTTTGCAGCAGCTGAAGGCCCTGGCACACCCATTCTTTCCCTCTTTCTCTCTCTCTCTCTCACAAATAAATAAATAATTTTTTTAAAAAAGGTTTCTGAGCCAGGTATACACATTAGGAGTTCAAGGTCAGCTTGAATTAAAGGAGTTCCAAGCCTGTCTGGAAATTAAATCAATCAATCAATAAATAAATAAATTTTAAAGGCTCTGGTGGGAGGGACAAAAGCATGTCAGGTTACATGTTAGGTTAGTTACTCTGTAACTTACCCATAACTTACCCATGACATTGGCAATCTTTTTTTTTTTTTTTCCCCAAGGTAGGGTCTCATTCTAGCTCAGGCTGACCTGGAATTCACTGTGTAGTCTCAGGGTGGCTTCGAACTCACAGCAATCCTCCTACCTCTGCCTGCCAAGTGCTGGGATTAAAGGCATGATCCACCACACCCGGCTAATATTGGCAATGGCGCATTGATCCCCACCACACTGACTTTGGGTTTGGCCATGTGACTCACCATGACGAAAGCAAAGTGTCAAGGATGACAGTGGCAAAGACTTCTCCTGCCACATGGAATGAGTCCATCTGCGCTACTGGTGAGCCCATGTGGAACAGCCATAAACCCGATAGCAGCCGGCTGTTCAGCATCGCAGGGGTTGTCCCAGATACATAAGAGCTAAAACCGTGGTGGATGTTCCAGTCCCTGTGGCCACCCACAGCACAGTAGCTGCTCAGCTTCTCTCAGCCCACTAGCAGGATTATAAAAAATAATAATTTGGGATTATTTGAAAATACTCTGGGTCTGGAGAGATGGCTTAGCAGTTAAGCCTGTAAAGCGTGAAGCCTAAGGACCCCGATTCAAGGTTCGATTCCCCAGGTCCCACGTAAGCCAGATGCACAAGGTGGCGCATGCATCTGGAGATCATTTGCAGTGGCTGGAGGCCCTGGTGTGCCTATTCTCTCTCTCTCTCTGCCTCTTTCTATCTCTCTCTCATATAAATAAATAAATAAAAATTTAAAAAATACTCTGTCTTGGGATATTATGTGTGCTAGCAAAAGATGTCAAGAACACCTCCTACTGACAAGTAAGAAGAATCATAGTGAAACCCTATGATCTTGGCATCAAGACGGCCTTAGTTCAACTCTCCTAACCAATATTGACTAGGTATGTGATTTGGAGTGGTTTCCCTACCTCTATTCATCATTACAGTGATAAAGTAGTTTACCATGGGTGCCTTCCCCACCTTAACATCTGGACTTTTTCCTTTTTCCTGAAGGGGAAAAGGGGACCCAGGAATTTGATTAGCATTCTGCCTCCTGACCTTACAGAAAAATGACTCTGGAGCTGAGGTGCATCTTAATGGTGGAGTGCTTGTTCAGCATGCACAAAACCCACAGGACATTAAGAGACCATGCTGGAACTGAGAAGTAAGCCAGTTCCCTCCTGGCTAGCCCTCAGGGGAGCTGTTGGGGAAAATAGTTGCCAACGGTATGAACATGCAGGAGCTCCTGCAAGATATGAAATCAACCAGCTGGGCAAGTTGTACACACCTGTGCAACAGTGGCACACAGCCTAGGTGGGTAACCAACGATTCTCAGATTGGACACGAGACCCACTCTTTGGGAGAGAACTCATATCTGGTACCAGGAAACAAGTCAGATTCCCATGGACAGGAAACCAATAGACTTCAGAGAGAACCTCCACCGCTCTTTGGCTAAGAAGAATGGGTACACACGTCCAAAAGCCTCTCAAATAACTATCTTTATCCCCTTTAATCCAAGCTGCTCTCACTTTGGGTTTGAGAATCTGTTTTATCTTACAGATGGCAGAGACTACTGGGGAGATCCAAGATCCATCAGCAGAACACGAAAAGGTGATCAACTGCCTATCACGAGATGGGTCACTTGTACCACACTGGCTGGGGCCCAGGAGACAGTGCAGAGAAAGCAGCAACATGAGCACGGCCCTGACTTCTAGAGCATTCTGATATGAGTTCAAGCTCCTGTTGCCTGATACTTATGTCTGTTGGACAATTCCTGTTGAGCATGTAGATTTCATTCTCAGGCTGGTTTCTAGAACAGGAAATATTATTCATGTCCTCATGAAGTCCTGAGAGTCTTTTTCTTTTCTTTTCTTTTGGTTTTTTGAGGTAGGGTCTCACTCTAGCCCAGGCTGATCACTATGTAGTCTCAGGGTGGCCTTGAACTCATGGTGATCCTCCTACCTCTGCCTCTTAAGTATTGGGATTAAAGCCATGCACCACCACGCCCAGCTCTGAGATTCATTTTTGATTGATTGATTGATTGATTGATTGTACTAGGTTAAGTAACAAGCCTAATCCTATTATTTATTTTTTTAATTTTTTAATTTTTATTTTTTGATGTAGGGTCTCACTCTGGCCCAGGCTGACCTGGAATTCACTCTGTAGTCTCAGGGTAGCCTCGAACTCACTGCGATCCTCCTACCTCTGCCTCCCGAGTGCTGGGATTAAAGGCGTGCGCCACCAGACCAGGCTTATATATTTATTTTTGTACTAGGAATGGAATCCAGGGTCTTATGCATGCTGGGCAAGCCCTCCACCAGTAAGCTGCACCTCAGCTGTAAGGGCAGGAGGCAGAAGGCTAATCGAATTCCTGGGTCCCTTTGTCCCCCGCAGGAGCTATAGTAACAAGTTGTCACCAGGTGCCAAATCTGCTGGTGATTTTTATCTGACTTCCAGTCTTCCAAACTGTGAAAAATACATTTATGTTGTTTATAATTCACCTGGCCTCGTGAAGTCAAACAATGCCTGTGAAGGATACAGTGAAAATGCTAATAGCCCGCAGCTCTCTTGCTCTCCCTGTGTCTTCTGTCTCTCTCATTATGTTGCTCCATTCTTCTTAAGCATAAAGATATCATAAAGGTAATGATTAGCTATTCATTGTGGAGCTAGCAATATGGACATCTTCCAATAATGGGGGTGCCTGTGTGATGCTAACTGAAGTGTTTCACACATTGTTTCCAAAGCTCTGAACCCATTGCTTTCTGATGTCTCCAGCCAGTGAGTAAGAACAAAGGCAGCTTTCCAGCCAGCTCCTCTCCTTCCACTCCTCGAGCCCCTATTTGCGCTCTCCCTTGGTCCTCTTCTCCAGATATTCCTCAGAATCGGTAGCTGTGAGTTCTAAGGCCAAAGCAGAGTTCCTAGATTCTCTTTCTAGTGTGAAGGTCTCAGTCCTCCCCAGCTTGTGTCTTTCTAAGAATCCTCAAAAAGAAAAACTCCAACCTGAAAAATACCCATGCTATTCACCATCAATGGACCAGGATCTTTCCTCAAAGGAATACCCACATGACCCGGGTAAAAATTATGAATGGGAGCTGTGAAAGAAGATAGCAAAGAAACTATGGAAGTTGGGCATAGCAGCTCACACCTGTGATCCTAGCATTCTTGAGGCTGAGGCTGAGGCAAGAGGATCATAAGTTCAAGACCTGCCTGGGCTACATAGCAAGTTCCAGACAATCTCAAACAAAATCAAAACAAAAACAAAGCAAAAAAGGTTATGAGAATAAAAAAAAATAGAAAAGAGGCTAGAGAAATGGCTTAGCAGTTAAGGCACTTGCCTACAAAGCCAAAGGACCCAGGTTCGATTCCCCAGGACTCCATGTAAGCCAGATGCACAAGGTGGCACATGTGTCTGGAGTTTGTTTGCAGAAGCTACAGCTGGTGTGCCCATTCTCTATCTGTCTCTCTTCTCTCTCTATCTCTCTTTCTCTTTCTGCTTGCAAATAAATAAAATTAAAAATAAGATAAAAATAAAATAGAAAAAAGAAAAATGATTTTGTACATATATAAAGATCAAAATCAGATAGAATAAGCTCAAGCCTTTGGATGTCAAGGTGATGGTGACCTTGGAGAGTGCCGACAGGATGAAGGAGGCAACACTGCCGCTACTTCGAAGGTGCTGGTTAGGTTTAGACCCTTGCTCCTGGTCTTGCATTGATTCCTTGTTTACTGAACTGGACTCTTGACTTACAGGCTTTTCTCTGTGTTCTTTGTGCTGCAATACAGACATCTTCACAGGAGGAAAGAGAGATGCGTTCCTGGTGTCCGGGCTGCAGTGCTTGGCTGGTAACATCTCAGTTCTGTCCCGAGCCCAGAAGTTCCAGAACCAACAGAACTTTCCACTGCGCAAGGCAATATTCTCGCCACCTGCTGTACCCTCACCACGATGCCCTGGCATCCTGCCGCTTCTGCTTCTCGTGCTTTCTGGAAGCCTCCTGGGCTCTGCCTGCAGACACTCTGCTGCGGATGCCTTGCCTTTCTCCCCGTCCAGCACAGACAGCCCCTCTGCCCTAGAAGTCCAAGTCTTCTCATACAAAGACGGGAGGCCTCAAAAGCTACAGTGACTTCAGTTTTACTGCCAAATCTCTGAAAAAGCTTTCCCCAGAGAATTTATTACATTTCCACTAATAAAGAGCTCTATTTTCACCCTCACTTCTCCTGCCCAGGGTGTGTTAGCGCTCTGGCAGGGAGTTGGTTCAATTAGAGCCATATGTTAGGATGGTTAAAAGCCTGGTTCCAGGCTGCTCACTCTCTCTCCACAGACTCTGCCACTTACTGCTTTGGTGGCCTTGAGCATTTCTGTGCCTCAGTTTCTCAGTTCAGACACTAACCTTCTTCATAGGGATCACAAAGAAGAGCATGTTATTCTGTTAGAACAGTTTGACCTAGAGAAAGACCACTGTAAAAACCTATTGTCGGGCTGGAGAAGATGGCTTAGCCGTTAAGGGATTTGCCTGCAAAGCCAAAGGACCCAGGTTCCATTCCACAGTTCCTGTGTAAGCCAGATGTACAAGGAGGCTCATGCATCTGGAGTTTGTTCGCTGTAGCTGAAGGCCTGGCGCACCCATTCTCTCTCTCTTTCTCTCTCTCTCTCTCTCTCTCTCTCTCAAATAAATAAATAAATAAAATATATTTTTAAAAAATAACCTATTGTCATGTATGAAGAACAGAACATTTAGCTCAAGTGGTTAAACAACTGCAACCAGAAACTAGCAGCAAGCTTGGCAGTGGTGTGCTCCTATCATTCTGGCACTAGGGAGGCTGAGGCAGGTGGATTGCAAATTGGGAGGCCAGCCAATGCTATAAAGCAAAACCCTGTCTCAAAAATAAGTAATAAGGGGCTGGAGAGAGATGTCTCAGCAGTCAAAGGGGCTTGCTTTCAAATCTTGATGGCCTGGATTTGATTCGCCAGTACCCATGTAAAGCCATATGCACAAAGTGGTACATGCATCTGAAGTTTGCTCTCAAATCATTGAATAAAATGTTTTTTTTTTTTTTTTTTTTTAATTTATTTTTATTTGAGACAGAGAAAGGGAGAGAGAGAGAGAGAGAGAGAATGGGTGTGCCAGGGCTTCTAGCCACTGCAAACCAACTCCAGACGCATGAGCCACCTTGGGCATCTGGCTTATGTGGGACTTGGAGAATCAAACTTGGGTCCTTAGGCTTCGAAGGCAAGTGCCTTAACTACTAAGCTACTTCTCCAGCCTGAATAAAATGTGTTTAAAATAAATAATAATTTGGGGGACAAACATCACTTATAAACAAAAGCATTATGATTAGCTTTGGATGCTGAATAAGAAATGAACAAGTTAGTTAGGCATAGTCATACACGTCTCTAATTCCAGTACTCAGGAGACAGAGGTAAGAGTGTAACAGATAAACATAGGGTTCTGGAGTGCTTCCTGGAATCCTAAGCCCTGGCTTCATATCTGCAAATTAACCAAAGAATTGGCAATTCCAGACAGAGAAAATGCTTTTTCAAACATTGCATTTTATTCAGATACCATAGGGATGTGGGGAAGGGAGAGGGCTGAGGAAGGGAAGGAAGAGAAGGGAAATGGGAAATACACCACGTGGTCCAGGAGCCCCTGTAAACGAACATGGATCTTAGGCTTAAAAAAAAATGATTGGCTGGAGAGATGGCTTAGTGGTTAAGGCATATGCCTGTGAAGCCTATGGACTCTGGTTCGATTCTCCATGATCCATGTAAGCCAGATAAACATGGTGACGCATGTGTCTGGAGTTCATTTGCAGTGGCTAGAGGCCTTGGCATGCCCATTCTCACTCTCTCCTTCTCTCTGTCTCTAATAAACAACTAAATAAAATAAAATCCTTAAAAAAAATGAAAAAATTAAAAAGGCATGTGCTTCCAAAAAGATTAAAACTAAAGACAGTAATAAAAAGTGTTGCCAGGGTGGGAGAAGGAAGACTTACTAGAGCAAAGACCCAAATGCGTTGCTGTAACAGTTCCAGAGTGAGATCTCTCCAAAGGTCAGAGAAGTTAGACTTTAGAATTCATGCTCAGCACACCTAGACACACCTATGCCAGGTGTCCCAGCCAATCAGCCTGGGCTCAGAGGAGGAATCCACCCACACCTGGGCAGGGTGCACTCAAGAGAGATCTGACTGGGTGAGATGGGCAAACACTGAATCCCACAACTGAAGCAGGCAGGGCAAGCTGAGACAGGCAAGGCCGGCTGGGACAGGCATGGTGAGGGTGTTATATAAGGTCATTCTAAGATCCTCGCTGAGGACCACATCCTGTTTAGCCAGATCTGCCCACTCTGGAACCCCCACAGGAGGATTGCTGTGAGTTTGAGGCCAACTTGACACTACATAGTGCATTCCAGGTCAAGACCCCCCCACACACACACACCAAAAACAAATGAACAAGTTAATTTCCAAAACATTAAAAAACTAAAACTTTGGGCTGGAGAGATGGCTTAGTGGTTAAGGCACTGGTCTGCAAAGCCAAAGGACCCAGATTCAATTCCCCAGGACCCACGTACGTCAGATGTACAAGGTGGTACATGTGTCTGGAATTCGTTTACAGTGGCTGGAGGCCCTGGCACACCCATTCTCTCTCTCCTTCTCTCTCAAATAAGTAAATAATAATAATAAAACTAAGCTGGGCATGGTGGCACATGCCTTTAATCCCAGCACTTGGGTGGCAGAGGTAGGAGGGTCACTGTGAGTTCGAGGCCATCCTGAGACTACATAGTGAATTCCAGGTCAGCTTGGGCTAGAGTGAGACCCTACCTCAACCCCCTCCCCCCCCAAAAAAAAACTAAAACTTTTTCACAGTTAAGGTATCATATCAAAAATTATGAGAAAGCTAAGCATGGTGGCGCACGCCTTTAATCCCAGCACTCAGGAGGCAGAAGTAGGAGGATTGTCGTGAGTTCAAGGCCACCCTGAGAATACAGAGTGAATTCCAGATCAGCCTGGGCTGGAGTGAGACCCTACCTCGAAAAAAAAAAAAAAAAAAAAAAAAGTTATGAGAACTGTGGTAGTTTGAATATATGGCCCCCAATATATTCAATGTTTTATTACTTTATAGTTTGCATCTGCAATCACCTTCCTAGAGGCAATGTCACTGGGGGCTGGTCTTAAGGTGTTAATGGTGGGTTGGAGATTCCATTGTAAAGATATGCAAAGTGTGCCTAGAGGGAGTTCCTGAAGTGTGCTGGGCTTTTGACTGTAGTTTTGCTCTGTGTGCTGTGGTGGCTGGTTGGTTTCTCTCTCTCTGCTTGGACCTGTGGAGAGCAGGCCGCTTCTCTTGCCATTATGGAACTTCCCTGGATCTGTAGGCTTCAATAAATAATACCCCTTCCTCCATAACTGTGCCTGGTCTGGAAGTTCATCTCAGCGAACCTGAAGCTGTCTGCTACAAGAACCAAGCATCAGAACACACACCTAAATTCCTAGCATAGGGGAAGTGAAGGCAGGGAAGCCTCAAGCTTGATGCCAACCTGGGCTATATGGTAAGGCTCTGTATCAGATAGATAATAGATAATAGATAGATGACAGATAGATAGATAGATAGATAGATAGATAGATAGATAGATAGATAGATAGATGATAGGAAAGCAAAGAGAGAGTGACTGACTGACTTATGGAATTGACTCATGAGAAACTAGAGGGGAATTCAGAGAACAGAAGTTTGTATGAACAATCAACACAAAAGTGTTAAATTAAGTTATTGAGTTAGAGATCAAACTCATTAATGACTACAGGGCAATAAAAGTGTTAGCCTTGGAGTTGTTTTTTCTACCAGTCAGAAACCATTTGTATTCTCTCTCTTTTTTTTTTTTTTTTTTTTTTTTTTTGGTTTTTCGAGGTAGGGTCTCACTCTGGTCCAGGCTGACCTGGAATTCACTATGTAGTCTCAGGGTGGCCTCGAACTCTTGGCGATCCTCCTACCTCTGCCTCCCGAGTGCTGGGATTAAAGGTGTGCGCCACCACGCCCGGCTTCTCTCTCTCTTTTTTTTTTTTGTATGTGTATATATGTGTAGTGTGTATGCATATGTGTGTCTGTCCATGTGTGGTGTGTATGGGCATGTGGAGGCCATGCCCATACACACTCAATTGCTCTCCAACTCCTTTTTTTTGAGACAGGGTTTCTTCCTGAACCCAGAGCTTACCATTTTGACTAGTCTCGCTAGCCAGCTTGCCCCAAAGACCCACGTGTGTCTGCCACCCAAGCACTGGGATTATGGGTGCATCCCACCATAGCCGACGTTTAGATAGGTGCTGGGTTGAACTCAGGTCTTCGTGATTGCCTGACGAGGGTTTTACCGACTGAGCCACCTCCCTGGCCCCTCTTTTGTATTTCTCATGAACAAAAGTTTCGATATAGACATGTAACTTCATGGCATCTGAGCTCCAATCAACAATATGAAAAGTACATCGAATAAAGAGCTCATGAGACAAGGCACCGAAAGATTTAGATAATTTTTCCTAACAATTGTTATGGTATCCCAAAGTTCATGTGGTGAAACTTCATTACCAGGGAGGGACTTTAAGAAGTCATGAAGTAGCCGGGTGTGGTGGTGCACGCCTTTAATCCCAGCACTTGGGAGGCAGAGGTAGGAGGATCAGTGTGAGTTCGAGGCCGCCCTGAGAATACATAGTGAATTCCAGGTCAGCCTGGGCCAGAGTAAGACCCTAACTCGAAAAACCAAAAAAAAAAAAAAAAAAAAAAAAAAGTCATGAGTGAGGAGAGAAGAGAAACAGAATGGGTATGACAGGGATCCCTGCCATTGCAAATGAACTCCAGACGCATATATTTGTGCATCTGGCTTTATGTGGGTACGGAGGAATCCAACCCAGGCCAACAGACTTTGTAAGCAATCACCTTTAACTGCTAAGCCATCTCCCCAGCCCATGGAATCTTTTACACCCTTCCTGCCCTTCATCCTCTCTGTCATGGGAGGACACCGTTCTGTTCAGCAACTAGACACCATCTTGGAAGCAGAGCATGGATCCTAGCAGACAGCAAACCTGCCAAAGCCTTGATCAGGGACTTCTTCAGCCTCCAGAACAGTGAAATTTTCTGTTGTTAAAATTACCTAGCCTTGGGATCAGTGGTTAAGGCACTTGCCTACAAAGCCTAAGGACCCAGGTTTGATTCCCCAATACCAACATAAAGCCAGATGCACCAGGTGGCGCATGCATTTGAAGTTCATTTGTAGTAGCTAGAGGCCCTGGCATACTTGTTCTCTCTCTCTCTCTCCCCCTGTTTCTTTCTCTCAGATAAATAAATAAATAAATAAATAAATAAATAAATAAATAAATAAATAAAACTTTTTTAAAAATTACCTAGCCTCAACTATATTCTTCTAGCCACCCCAGACAAAGAAAAGAATAGAAAGGAGGGTTTTTGAATTAGCTTTTTAAAATTAGCGTACAAAGTCCTGGGCTTTGTTAAGACCTCTTCATATATTGCTTGTTCCTGCTGACCCTCCTCCCCCACAAGGAGAGCTTTCTTCAACATAAGAGGAGTTCAGAGTCGAATATCAACACATCACAATTCGACTGCTATTTTCAGATTCCTTGTCTTAGTACTGAGGCAATTTACCAGCCACTATCTCGTCATTTGATAATGTCACCTGGTACACTGCCATTACAAACAGAATTGCATGTGTTGTATACTGGGACTATTGTTAAAATGCAGCATATTAAAACAGGACTTCCAAAATAAATAGAGGCATCCACTGCCAAGGAAGAAACCAGGATTATCGAAGAATATCACTTAAAGTTCTACCAAAAATAAAACTTCAAAAATACTAATCCCTAGTATTATAGTTAACTATTTGTTTAAACACATTTAATCCATCAAAGCTGCTATGTTTGTTGAGTCTCTTATCCTTATGAATAAATGGTAATGGCCTTGAATTTCCAGAATACTTTTACTCGCTAATTTAGAGTCCAATAATTGGCATCTTTTGAAAAATCCAGTAGAGGCTGCTCAGAAGTTTGATTTCTTCTTTTTTTTTTTTTTTTTTTTGCAGTACACACGGAAAAGTGGTTTGATAAGGACCTTAGTAGTAGCAATCAAGTTAGAAGAGAAGGCTTAGAAAAGTGCATTTCAGCTACTTATTAACGTTTTAAAATGTTGTGAACCCTTTAGAAGCATCTATTTACATAAAATCAATGTGGTAATTGGAGATTATTCATATCTCTTCATTAAGATAAGCCTCCTAGAAGCCCCGACTCATCCCTGTGTGCCGGCCCCTCCTCTGGCTTCATCTAAAACACTCAGAAGATACTTTAAAAATAGAAACCCAGGTAACTCTCATCATCCTGATGCTGGTGCAACAGGTAGAGGCCAGGCACGATCAACGCACGTGTGGACCAGGAATAGGACCGGGAACCAGGAAAAACAAGCTTCTCAGCAGGCCTGTCTCCTATGCCAGGACATCCTGACATGTCCTGGGTCCAAAAAAGGAACTTGGAAAACATCAAACCTGACAAAGCAGCTCTCCTCTTGCATATCCGACAGCTCTGAGGTTTAAGTAAAGTGTTGGACTTGGGCACCAGACCATGTTAATTCCTGAACTTTTAATTAATTAATCTTAACTGATGAGTTTTAACTTGAATTTGACAATAGAAGCCTAAATTCAGTTAATCCTATCTAGTGCTAGAGGGTGAGCACAAAGCCTAGAGTTGGCAAACCATAGCTTCTCGGCTAAATATACTGCTCTATCTAGTCATGTAAGTGAAGTTTTATTGAAGCACATGTATGTCCTTTCATTTTTCTATTGCCTATGATTGCTTTCACAATACAGAGGTAAGAGGTCCGAACAGAGACCATGTTGCCCACTAAGCCTGGAATACTTGCCATTTGGACCTTAATGGAAAAAGTTAGCTAATTCTAGGGCCTAAATCTTCACTTAAGTTGATAAAAACATTAATTTTTATTTATTTACTTAGTTGCAAGCAGAGAGAGAATAGAGAAAAGCATACAGACAGAGGAAATGGGCACATCAGAGCCTCTAATCACTGTAAATGAACTGCAGACACATGTGACCTTGTGCATTTGGCTTTACATGGATACTGGGAACCCAAATCCAGGTCCTTAGGCTTTGCAAGCAAATGCCTTAACCACTGAGCCATCTCTCCAGTCCCCCAAAATTTATTTTATTTGTATTAAAATTTGATTTGTATGAAGATTTTATTTATTTGTATGAAAATCCATGATGTAACTCTTAGAATTTTTTTATTATTTAAAATTTATTTTTTTATTGACAACTTCTATACTTACATACAAAAAATGCATGATATTTCCCTCCCCTCCCCCCATTCCCCTTTAGAACTCTATTCTCCATCATATCCCCTCCCTCTTTCCATTAGTCTCTATTTTAATTTGATGTCATCATCTTTTTCTTCTATTATGAGGTCTTGCGAAGGTATTGCTAGGCACTGCAAGGTCATGGATATTAAGGCCAATTTCTGTCTGGACAGTTGCATTGTAAGTAGTCGTACCCTTCCTTTGGCTCTTCCATTCTATCCGCCCCCTCTTCCGCAATGGGCCCTGAGCCTTGGAGGGTGTGACAGAGATATTTCAGTGCTGGGCACTCCTCCATCCCTTCTTCTCAGCACTATGTTGCCTTTTGGGTCATCCCAGTGGTCATCACCATCTGAAAAGAGAAGCTTCTCTAACCAGAAGTGAGAGTAGCATTAATATGTGAATATGAACATTAAGTGTAGTGCTTTCAAGGCAGCTTGGTGGGAATAATATATACATTTAGCCAGACAAGAGCAGGCTTTGTACCCATAAGGCTCATGACCTCCCCTGCCATAGACTTTTGCTTAGGTTTTTCAGTACCAGGTATGTATTCCCTCCCGTAGAGAGAGCCTTCAGTCCAATTATGGAGCAGTTGGTTACCCCAAGAGTAGACATGCCACTATTGCACCCATTCAGTCATTGGGCCTGTCTGGCCAAATTTGAATATTCAGCGTCCACTGTTTTCACTGCTGATGACTTCTGTTTCCCATACGCTGCATGCAGTGCAGCTTTTTCCAGCTTTCAGTTGGCTGGTCTACAGGGAGAAGGTTTTCTGCTCAGCACCAGCTTGCTTTCTCAGTGACCTTGCCTCTCAGGCAAGAGATGTCTTCAGCAATAGGGTCTTACTATCTGTTTCTCTAGGGAAACCAAGGGCTTTGGCAAAAGCCTTTAATGTTTTGGAGGCTACCGGGACCTCTTTGGCCAACAACTCACTGGAAGGTATCCCATCCCAGGCACTGAAAATTTTCTAGTAACAGTCTACAGCTTCTAGATGTGTCATTATTCAAAAAAGTAGGTTTACATAAGTCTTATTCACACTATCTTGAATTTAGATTGACCCTCAGCCCTGCCCTTCTTTTATGCATTCTCTTCCCATGGCCATGCTTAGGCCATTCCCTTCCCAGTAATCTGTTCTTCTACTTACATATGTGCAATACCATACACTCTTAAAATTTTATGAGAAGAGCCAGGCATGGTGGTGCACGCCTTTAATCCCAGCACTCAGGAGACGGAGGTAGGAGGATCACTGTGAGTTCAAGCCACCTTGAGACTACAGAGAGAATTATAGGTCAGCCTGGGCTAGAGTGAGACCCTACCTCATAAAACAAAAACAAACAAACAAACAAAAATGCATGAGAAGATAGCACAATGGGGCTGGAGAGATGGATTAGCATTAAGGCACTTGACAGCAAAGCCAAAGAACCCAGGTTCAAGTCCCCAGTATTCATGTAAGCCAGATGCACAAGGTAACACATGCATCTGGAGTTCATTTGCAATGGCTAGAGGCCCTGGCATGCCCATCTGTCCCCCCTCCCCCATCTTCCTCTTTCTCTCTAAATAAATAAATATTTTTTAAAAAGAAGAAGGTAGGGCTGGAGAGATGGCTTAGTGGTTAAGGCACATGCCTGCGAAGCCTAAGGACCCCAGTTCAATTCTCCAGGTCCCACATAAGCCAGATGCACAAGGGGGAGCATTCATCTGGAGTCCATTTGCAGTGGCTAGAGGTCCTGGCGTGCCCATTCTCCCTCTCCCTCTCTCTCTCTCTTTTCCTCTCTCTATCTCTAATAAATAAATAAAAATAAAATCGTTTTTAAAAAAAGAAGGTAGCACAAAGGTTTTATAGGCAAAATATTTGAACACAAATAACATAAAAAAAAGATATATGAATGGCAAATGAGAACATAACATAATACTTGTGGTATTTGAGTCAGATTTCCCCATAAACTGATGTTTTGAATGCTTGGTTCCCAGCCGATGGCATTTGGGAGGTGGAGCCATGCTGGAGGAGGTGTGGTGTTGGGGGTGGGGCTTGAGGTTTATTAGTTCTAGCTTGCCAGTGTTAGACTGGTGCACACTCCTGCTGTGGTTGTCCACATGATGTTGGCCAGGAGGTAGTGTCTAGCCTCTGTTCTGCCATCTTTCTCCTGCCATCATGGAGCTTCCCCTCAAGATAAAACATTCTTCTTGGGCTGGAGAGATGGCTTAGTGGTTAAGGAGCCTGCCTGCTAAGCCTAAGAACCCGGTTCCAATCTCCAGGTCCCACGTTTAGCCAGATGCAAAGTGACACAAGGACGCAATGCCGCACTTGCCCACAAGGGGGCGCACGCATCTGGATTTCGTTCTCAGCAGCTGAGACACTGCTGGCGTGCCCATCTCTATCTGTCTCCCTCTCCCTCTCTGTCTGTCTCTCTCTGTGTCTCCCTCTCTGTCTGTCTCTCTCTCTTCAAAAATAAATAAAAATTTAAAAAATTTAAAAAAAAAAACATTCTTCTTACCCACTGCTGTTTGGTCAGGTACTTTTTCCCAGCAATGAGAAGGTAACTTTAAGAATACTCATAAATTATCAGGAAAATGCATAACTGAGATGGACCTACATGCTTAGTGAAATATCTAAGACTGGGCTGGAGAGATTGCTTAGTGGTTAAGGCATTTGCCTGCAAAGCCAAAAGACCCTGGTTCAATTCCCCAGGACCCACATAAGCCAGATGCACAAGGAGGCACATGCATCTGGAGTTCGTTTGCAGTGGCTGGAGGCCCTGGCATGCCATTCTCTCTCTCTCTCCCTCACTCTCTCTCTACCTCTCTCTACCTCTCTCTCTCCCAAATAAATAAATAAAATATATTTTTTAAAATATCTAAGACTGATGGGACCATGTGCCAAGCAAGGAGGCAAGGCAGCTAGTCTCTGTGCAGTGCTGGTGGGAGCTCAAAATGATATAACCACATTGAAAAGCAGTTTGGTCAGGGAAAAAAGATCGAGTAAAGGAAGGGTGGGAGAAAGGTTAATCAAAATCTAAGAGGATGCCGGGCGTGGTGGGGCGCGCCTTTAATCCCAGCACTCGGGAGGCAGAGGTAGGAGGATCACCGAGAGTTCGAGGCCACCCCGAGACTACATAGTTAATTCCAGGTCAGCCTGGACCAGAGTGAGACCCTACCTCAAAAAAAAAAAAAAAAAAAAAAAATCTAAGAGGATATGAATAAGCCATGTGGAAACCTGCTTTTTTTTTTGGACAATGGCACATGCAGAAACCATTGATGGTTAGTAGAAAAATTTCAGTGCCAGGGATGGGATACCTTCCAGTGAGTTGTTGGCCACAGAGGTCCCTGGCGCCCCCCAAAACATTACAGGCCATTGCCGAGGCTCTTGGTTTCCCACCAGGAATAGATGGTAAGACCCTATTGCTGAAGACTCCACATACTTGGGCTGCAAGGTCACTGAGAAATCCTGCTGCAGCTGAGCTGAAAACTTCCTCCATGTAGACCAGCTGACAGAAAGCTGGAAAAAAATCTACAGCTACATGCAGTTCTATGGGAGAAAGAGAAGTCATCAATGGAGATAAACAACAGTGGAGACTGTGAGACTTACGTTTGGCCAGCCAGGCTAAATGAGCCAAAGGGTGCAATAGTGGCATTTTTGTAATGGGGGAAACCAACCGCTCTCTAATTGGACTGGATGCCTACTCCATGGGAGAGAATACATGCCTGATACTGAAAACTTATGACTGGGGAGATCATGAGCCCTAGGGATGTAATGCCTGCTGGTTTCTGGCTAAGTTCATATATTATGCTCACCAAACTGCCCAGTAAGCACTTCTCTTAATATTCTTACCCATATATTAGCCGGGCATGGTGGTGCACGCCTTTAATTCCAGCATTCAGGAGGCAGAGGTAGGAGGATCTTTGTGAGTTCGAGACCACCCTGAGACTACATAGTGAATTCCAGGTCAGCCTAAACTAGAGTGAGACCTTACTTTGAAAAATAATTTTTTAAAAAAGCATATATTAATGCTACTCTCACTTTTGATTAGAGAAGCTTCTCTTTTCGGATGGCAGTGAACTTTTGGGATGACTCAAAAGACACTATAGTGCTGAGAAAAAGTGACAGAGGCATGCTCAACACTGAAACATCTCTATCACATCTCCCAAGGCTCAGGATCCACTGCAGAAGAGGTGGTGGAAAGAATGTAAGAGCCAAAGGAACAGTAGGACTCCTTACGATGCACTCTTCCAGACACAAAATGGCCTGGATATCCATGACTTCGCAGTGCCTGACACTACCTACACAAGACCCTCATAATAGGAGGAAAAAAGAGAGACTAATTAATGATGGAGAGTGGAGTTGTGAAGGGGAAAGTGAGGGGGAAGGGAATTATCATGGTTTATTGTCTACAGTTATGGAAATTTCGATAAAAAATTAAAAAACAAAAGCAGGGGCTGGAAAGAGGCTCAGCAGTTAAGGCACTTGCCTGCAAAGCCTAATGACCTAGGTTCAATTCCCCAGTATCCACATAAAAGCCAGCTGCACAAAGTGGCTTTTGCATATGGAGTTCATTTGCAGCGGCTGGAGGCCTTGGCATGCCCATTCTCTCTGTCTGTATCACTTCTTTCTGTCTCTCTCTTCTCTGATTGCAAATAAATAAATAAAAATATTTTTAAAAAGGTTAAACATGCATCCACTACATGATTCAGCCATTATTACCATCCTCCCTTCAAGCATTAATCCATAAGAAATGAAAGACTGTGTCTATATAAAACCAGGCACACAATTGTTCATAGCAGCTTCTTCTTTATTATCAAAACCTGGGAAAAATAAAATCTTTTTAAAAAGGGGGGGCGCTGAAGAGATGGCTTAGCACTTAAGGCACATGCCTGTGAAGCCTAAGGACCCAGGTTCAATTCTCCAGGTCCCATGTAAGCCAGATGCACATTGTGGTGCATGCATCTGGAGTTTGTTTGCAGTGGCTGAAGGCCCTGATGTGCCCATTCTCACTTTCTCTCTCTCTCTTTCCCTCTCTCTCTGACTCTAATAAATAAAATATTTAAAAAAAAAAACAAAAAACCTGGGCTGGAGAGATGGCTTAGCACTTAAGGCACATGCCTGTGAAGCCTAAGGACCCAAGTTCGATTCTCCAGGTCCCATGTAAGCCAGATGCACATTGTGGTGCATGTATCTGGAGTTTGTTTGCAGTGGCTGAAGGCCCTGATGTGCCCATTCTCTCTCTCTCTCTCTCTCTTTTTCTCTCTCTCTCACACACACCCTCTCTTGACTCTAATAAGTAAATAAATAAAAATAAAATCATGTCCTGGAGACATAGCTTAGTGGTTAAGCACTTGCCTGTGAACCCTAAGGACACTCAGAGGCTCGATTCCCCAGGATCCACATAAGCCAGATGCATGGGTGGCGCATGCATCTGAGTTCATTTGCAGTGGCTGGAGGCCCTGGTGTGCCCATCCCATCTCTCTCTCTCTCTCTCTCTCTCTCTCTCTTTGTATATTGTTCTTAAATAAATAAATAAAATATTTTTAAATAAATAAATAAAATAAAATCTTTTTTAAGAAAGGGAATTTCCAGGCATTTTGGTTCATGCCTAAAATCCCCAGCACTCAGGAGGTTGAAGCAAGTGGAATATCAGGAGTCCGAGGCCAACCCGGGCTATCTAGAGAGCCCTATTCCAGACTGAGCTATAGGGGAGGTCTGGTCTCAGAAAACCAAACACAAAATCTAGGAATAACTGAGGTGAATGAATAACAACCAGCAGAGTATCTAGATCATGGAACACTACTTAGCTATAAAATGAGTGAGCAAGCCAGGCGTGGTGGTGCACAACTTTAATCCCAGCACTGCGACAGAGGTAGGAAGATTGCTGTGAGTTTGAGGCAGCCTGAGACTACATAGTGAACTCCAGGTCAGTATGGGCTACAGCAAGACCCTCCCTTGGAAAACAAAAAAATAAAATTAAAATAAAATGAGTGTTGCATAGATGGCTTAGTGGTTAAGACACTGGCCTGCAAACTCAAAGGACCCGGTTTGATTCTCCAAGACCCACCTAAGCCAGATGCACAAGGGGTGCATGCATCTGGAGTTCATTTGCAACAACTGGAGGCCCTGGTGTGCCCATTCTCTCTCCTCTTTCTGTCTGTTTCTGTCTCTCTCAAATAAATAAAAATAAATGGCTGAGCAACATGGATGAATGTGAAAACAAATATATTCAGAAAAAATAGATAAATCAGCCTAAACTAGAGTGAGACCTTACTTTGAAAAAATAATTTTTAAAAAGCATATATTAATGCTACTCTCACTTTTGATTAGAAGCTTCTTTTCGGATGGCAGTGAACTTTTGGGATGACTCAAAAGACACTATAGTGCTGAGAAAAATGACAAGGCATGCTCAACACTGAAACATCTCTATCACATCTCCCAAGGCTCAGGATCCACTGCAGAAGAGGTGGTGGAAAGAATGTAAGAGCCAAAGGAACAGTAGGACTCCTTTACGATGCACTCTTCCAGACACAAAATGGCCTGGATATCCATTGCAGTGCCTGACACTACAACACAAGACCCTCATAATAGGAGGAAAAAGAGAGACTAATTAATGATGGAGTGGAGTTGTGAAGGGAAAGTGAGGGGGAAGGGAATTATCATGGTTTATTGTCTACAGTTATGGAAATGGAGATAAAAATTAAAAACAAAAGCAGGGGCTGGAAAGAGGCTCAGCAGTTAAGGCACTTGCCTGCAAAGCCTAATGACCTAGGTTCAATTCCCCAGTATCCACATAAAAGCCAGCTGCACAAAGTGGCTTTTGCATATGGAGTTCATTTGCAGCGGCTGGAGGCCTTGGCATGCCCATTTCTCTGTCTGTATCACTTCTTTCTGTCTCTCTCTTCTCTGATTGCAAATAAATAAATAAAAATATTTTTAAAAAGGTTAAACATGCATCCACTACATGATTCAGCCATTATTACCATCCTCCCTTCAAGCATTAATCCATAAGAAATGAAAGACTGTGTCTATATAAAACCAGGCACACAATTGTTCATAGCAGCTTCTTCTTTATTATCAAAACCTGGGAAAAATAAAATCTTTTAAAAAGGGGGCGCTGAAGAGATGGCTTAGCACTTAAGGCACATGCCTGTGAAGCCTAAGGACCCAGGTTCAATTCTCCAGGTCCCATGTGCCAGATGCACATTGTGGTGCATGCATCTGAGTTTGTTTGCAGTGGCTGAAGGCCCTGATGTGCCCATTCTCACTTTCTCTCTCTCTCTTTCCCTCTCTCTCTGACTCTAATAAATAAAATATTTAAAAAAAAAAACAAAAAACCTGGGCTGGAGAGATGGCTTAGCACTTAAGGCACATGCCTGTGAAGCCTAAGGACCCAAGTTCGATTCTCCAGGTCCCATGTAAGCCAGATGCACATTGTGGTGCATGTATCTGGAGTTTGTTTGCAGTGGCTGAAGGCCCTGATGTGCCCATTCTCTCTCTCTCTCTCTCTCTTTTTCTCTCTCTCTCACACACACCCTCTCTTGACTCTAATAAGTAAATAAATAAAAATAAAATCATGTCCTGGAGACATAGCTTAGTGGTTAAGCACTTGCCTGTGAACCCTAAGGACACTGGTGCGAGGCTCGATTCCCCAGGATCCACATAAGCCAGATGCATGGGTGGCGCATGCATCTGGAGTTCATTTGCAGTGGCTGGAGGCCCTGGTGTGCCCATCCTCTCTCTCTCTCTCTCTCTCTCTCTCTCTTTGTATATTGTTCTTAAATAAATAAATAAAATATTTTTAAATAAATAAATAAAATAAAATCTTTTTTAAGAAAGGGAATTTCCAGGCATTTTGGTTCATGCCTAAAATCCCCAGCACTCAGGAGGTTGAAGCAAGTGGAATATCAGGAGTCCGAGGCCAACCCGGGCTATCTAGAGAGCCCTATTCCAGACTGAGCTATAGGGGGAGGTCTGGTCTCAGAAACCAAACACAAAATCTAGGAATAACTGAGGTGAATGAATAACAACCAGCAGAGTATCTAGATCATGGAACACTACTTAGCTATAAAAATGAGTGAGCAAGCCAGGCGTGGTGGTGCACAACTTTAATCCCAGCACTCGGCGACAGAGGTAGGAAGATTGCTGTGAGTTTGAGGCAGCCTGAGACTACATAGTGAACTCCAGGTCAGTATGGGCTACAGCAAGACCCTCCCTTGGAAAACAAAAAAATAAAATTAAAATAAAATGAGTGTTGCATAGATGGCTTAGTGGTTAAGACACTGGCCTGCAAACTCAAAGGACCCCGGTTTGATTCTCCAAGACCCACCTAAGCCAGATGCACAAGGGGGTGCATGCATCTGGAGTTCATTTGCAACAACTGGAGGCCCTGGTGTGCCCATTCTCTCTCCTCTTTCTGTCTGTTTCTGTCTCTCTCAAATAAATAAAAATAAATGGCTGAGCAACATGGATGAATGTGAAAACAAATATATTCAGAAAAAGGAGTCAAAAATAGATATGATTGGGCTAAGTACATAGCTCAATGGAGAGCATGAGGCCTTGGGTTCGACCTCATCACATCCCACCCCCAAACCCACACACACACACACACACACACACACACACGCACACACTGTACTCTGCTTTTTGTTGTTCTAGTTTTGTTTTGTTTTGTTTTGATTTTTTTTTTTCTAGGTAGGGTCTCACTCTAGCTCAAGCTGACCTGGAATTCACTATGCAGTCTCAGGGTGGCCTCAAACTCACCGCAATCCTCCTACCTCTGCCTCCCAAGTGCTGGGATTAAAGGCGTGCGCCACCATGCCCGACTGTTCCAGTTTTGAGAATCAAACCCAAGCGTGTCTCATGCATGCTAAGGCAGTGCTGTGTCACTGAACTATACTCCTTGCCCAAAAAGTATAAAAGGCAAAACTGGAGACAAAACTCAACACTCTGATCACCGGGAACTTTGAGTGCAGAAAAAAAACGAGATTGAGATTGACTGCAATGACACACAGGGGGATGTCTGAAGTGATGGAAACATCTCACACCTTGATGGTTGAAGTGGTTGCACACTGTATATGTTGGTCAAAACTATTTCAACTATCTTCTTCAAAGGGATGGAATGTTTTGTGTGTAAGTTACAACACGATACTCGTGGCTTATCAAAGCTCACAGGAGCCAGCTGGAAGTCAAACATGGGACAATTGGAACACCAAAATAAATAATGATAGTAACAGTAACCCACTGAACAAAAAAGGAATCCCTAAGTAATGTAAATAAATAAGCAAAGAAAATGAGAGTGGCTGGGCATGGTGGTGCATGCTTTTAATCCCAGCACTCGGGAGGCAGAGGTAGGAAGATCACTGTGAGTTCGAGGCCACCAAAAAAAAAAAAAAAAAGAAAGAAAGAAAGAAAATGAGAGTGAAGAGAAGGTTTGTGCTGGGCGTGGCAGTGCACGCCTTTAACCCCAGCATTTGGGAGGCATAGGTAAGAGGATTGCTGTGAGGTCAAGGCCACCATGAGACTACAGAGTGAATTCCAGGTCAGCCTGGGCTAGAGTGAGACACTACCTCGAAAAAAAAAAAAAAAAAAAAAAAAGAGAGAGAGAGAGAGAAGGTTTGTGGGCTGTGCTGTGGAGAGATGGATTAACAGTTAAGGCACTTGCATGCAAAGCCTAAGAACCCAGGTTCCATTCCCCAGGACCCACATAAGCCAGATGCACAAGGTGGTGCATGCATCTGGAGTTTGTCTGCAGTGGCTGGAGGCCCTGGAGTGCCCATGCTCTCTATCTGCCTCTTTCTCTCTCTGTCTCTATCAAATCAATAAAAATTTTAAAAAAAGAAGAAAAGGTTTGTGCTAGAGAAAAGGTTGTACAAGAGAATGCCAGCTAATAAACACGAATACCAAACTTAGAGAGCAAGCATGTGAGTATCGCCGTAGAATTAACTCGAAACAATCATCAAAGGATGCTCACACTCGTGGCTAGGAGTCTGTAGAAGAACTGAATGCCTATATTGTACAGTCCCAACTTAATGTACCCACATGACACTAATTTCAAGAGCAGATACAATTTTGTGGTGCTGAGGAATGAACTCATGGTCTCATACAAACTACGTAGGGCGACATCCCCAGCCCTGAAAAATAATAACTTTACAGAAGAGAAACTTGGTTGACAAATAAGAAAATACTTATAATGTATCACCTACAATGACACAAACTGCTATCATATATGTCCAACATGTGATGTGAGGGAGCAGCTTGCTAATAGAACATGTGTTTAGCATGTGCTAATCCCCAGCCACACAGCAGATAAGTAAATAAGTCATATATGTAGTCTTCCTATCAAATATACAAACTCTGAATTCTAAGCAAGAGACAAATCCAATTTTTTTAATTCTATAAAATAACTGGTCCATACTGCTAAAAAAAAAAAAAAAAAAAAAAAGGTCAGATTAATGAAAAAACTGGTGGGGGACATTCCACATTAAAGGATATAAGGAGCCATGCAAACTGAACGCAACAGGGACTCCGGGTTACATTCTGGACAAGAAGAAACACTACAAAGCCAACTGGCAACTTCTGAATAAAATCAGCAGATGACAAAATATCATTGTATGAATGCTAATTTTCCAGATTTAAGAAATTATTGCAATCATACTTGAGAATTCCCTCATGTTTTACATTTTGTAGTGCTTTGAGGTTAAGGGGCAAATATATTTGCAACTTAAACTCAGGAAAAGATATCACACACACACACACACAATGGCATGCTGGCAACTATTTAATAACTGGCGATCAAATATATGTGCACCTATGCACAAATATAAATTTAGCATCAATTTTGTGTAAAATATACAGAGTACAATTAGCCCTCCTATCTTCAGGTTCTGCGACCGGAATTAAGTCCACTGTGGATTAAAACTGCATCTGCACTGAGCATGAATGGACACCTTCGCTTTGTCTTCATTCCCTAAGTAATACAGTACGGTGAGTTAACATTTCCATCGTATTAGGTAATTAAGTAATCTAGAGAGCACTACATGCATTCAGAGAACATGCATGGGTGATAGGCGAAAACTACCCCATTTTGTCAAGAAGACCTGAGAAGCCTCAAATTTTAGTATCCTCAAGGGTCCTGGAACTAATTTGTCCTAGATATCAAGGACAAAATATACATAATGTACAAAAACTTGGAAACTTAATGTACTTTTCTTGCCCTATATGACCGTTGACAAACATTACTAAAACACTAGAATATTTCCTCAGGTTTTGTTGTGCTGATCACAATATGATCACTGCAAATCTGTGGTACTTTCACTTCCTACATTAGCATCATCTAATATTTGTTTTTGGCTGGAGACCAAGCACAGAGCCTTGCTGAGCTACATCCCCAGCCCCTCGTCTCATCACCATCTTCAGCTAGACAAACAACAAAACAATCTGATTTGAGTTAAACTTTTATATTTGTCGGTTGTTTCAGCGTGAATGTTCCCCCAGTGGCCTATTTCCAGCTACATGTCAGATTTCACTGAATGAGGAATTGGGAAGCAAGGTATTGGCGCACTCCGTGATATTTCACCCATTGACATATTAAAAGAAAATCACGTCTGGCCCATAGATAATAGATGGAAAATTAGGAAGAGGTGAATGTTCAGTACTCCTTTATTGACTATTTATTTGAATTCGGAGTTTAGACAAGGCATTGGTCACTGTGCTGTTTCATTTAATTTATATATAATTTAATTGAAAACTAATTTAATGTTTAACAATGGTCATATTCAACAACGATGTTACAAAGTTCCAGAAGTGTTAGTGAGTAGTTCTGTAAGCCAGAACAAACTGGCTCAGAATACCATACTGAATGAAAGAGAAGATGAAGGAAATGGGGTGAAACTATAATATTCAAGGAATCTACTGTTCCTACAACTTCTTTGAAAACCTGAAAGTATTTCAAAATGAATAAGTTTAGAAAATAAATCAACAGGCCCTGATTCGTGAGTGTATTACAGTTTTCTGCTTGGATAAATGGACTTGGTCCACATTAGGTACATTGTTTAAACACTACTAAAAAAAAAAAAAAAAATGGAGACAGCCAAAAAGATTAAGCGGTTAAGATGCCTGCCTGTGAAGCTTAAGCTTAAGACCCGGGTTCTATTCTCCAGAACCCATGAAATCCAGATGCACATGGTGGCGCATGTATCTGGAGTTCGTTTGCAGTGGCTAGAGACTCTGGCATGCCCATCTTTCTTCTCTCTCTTCATAAATAAATAAATGAAATAAAAAAAAAAAACTGAAGGAAAAAGCCGGGCGTGGTGGCGCACGCCTTTAATCCCAGCACTTGGGAGGCAGAGGTAGGAGGATCACCAAGAGTTCGAGGGCACCCTGAGACTACATAGTTAATTCCAGGTCAGCCTGGACCAGAGTGAGACCCTACCTTGCAAAACCAAAAAAAAAAAAAAAAAAAAAAAAAAGAAGGAGAAAAGGCTCATTCAGAAACAAAACTATACATCAGCATCTTAGGTACCACATGAATACCTCCACCGCTTTCTGGATCACCCATTGTTTCAAAGCGAGGCCAGGCCGGTGGCCGCCTGTTTAAGTTTTTCCAAGAGAAAGCCAGGGATTGACAGCTACTGTTTGCTGAGGGAGTGGGAGCCATGTTCTTCAGTGGTGTAGCGCTGCTAAGCCTCCCACGCTCTAGTAAAGACCACCACCCCCATGCTCGTGCAGCAACCCTAATCAAACTCAGTTGGTCCAAAAGAAAGAAATGAAAGTAAGAGACATGAAAGTGCTCAGCGGGAGTGAGGAGAGGGACAAGAGAGGGTTATGGGAGGTGAGTGTGATCAAAATACATCATGCATATGAATGAAAATGTCAGACATATATGTAAAAATATAAAAGCAAAGTATAATAAACAGGTACATTTAAAAAAATGTCATGAGCCAGGCAGTGGTGGCGCACGCCTTTAATCCCAGCACTCAGGAGGCAGAGGTAGGAGGATCGCTGTGAGTTCAAGGCCACCCTGAGACTACATAGTGAATTCCAGGTCAGCCTGGGCTAGAGTGAGACCCTACCTTGAAAAACAAAATAAACAAAAGATGCAATGGAAGTGAAAATCACTGGCCCTTTTCTCCCCTATTCCTTCACGTAACTGTTTGCTTTTCATTCCTGCCTCCTACTTATAAAATAAGCAAAAAATGACCACAAAGAGGACAGTGTGTGGCAGTTGGTTGGCATGGAACAAGAAAGGCTGACCACCTTCTAATGATATCCATGTCTCACCTGTAAAATTAGAATTGTGGCCTGTTCCCTTTCCAGTCTAACATTGTAATATCCTGCTTCAGGCTTTAGACCACACTGTCCAGACAGCTTTCGGGTAGAAACTTAGAGAATCAACAGCATCAAAAAAAAAAAAAAATAGTTATCTCTACATCACTGTGGCGCACCAAATTACACGCCCCTTCCCCAGCTGGAATTTGGCCATGCCTTGATACGAAGCAGCTGTCGTGTGGGGCAACCATGCAGAGCAGTTTGGGACAGGGAGTGAAAGATACCACATCCTCTTGAAACTGCAAGGGGAATTTACGAGGCCTATTATCATAGCTTCCCAGTTGGACTCTCCTCTTATGCCAGAGGTTGGATGAGGCTTTGGCCTCTGTGGAGTATGCCTCTGGATTGCAACGCAGGAGGGATGTCAATGCTTAGCCAGAATGGTGAATGCCCCTGGGGTGACGGTGACAGTAACCATGAACTGACTGAGTGCCCTTAGGGGGCCTGGATGTGTAGCAAGATGAAGTCACCAAGATGATGTCAGAACCCTGAAAATACTCAGAATGGAAGGATTCTGGAAAGATTTGGAAGCGGTCTTGGAGCTCATTTCACTCAATGACGGTCGTGTGGGAGACAAAACACACACACTGGCAAAGACCCCTTGCAGCTCAAGGGTGTCAGTGAAGGGTGCCAGCTGTATGACAGAAATGTCAAGTTCAAGAGGGCGTGCAGAAAGACGTGATTATTAAAATCTTAGGACTGCCTTCCTCTACTCGGAGCAAATCCTCCACCTGACCAAACAGGAATGAACAGGGAAGGAAGATTAAAGAGACAAAAGCACTCTGGACCTTAGGGCTAGGGGAGAAAAGGGGCAGGCGGCAGGGTTCAAGAGGGACGGGTTAATAACACGGAGCTTCCCTTGGTCGTAATCTCTACACCTGTGGGGTGATAAAGGCCACCAAACAGAAATCGGTCTCGAGCCTCCATCAACACCCATTAGATGCTCAGCAAGAAGGAAACCCAGAAAAAGTGTGTTTACCTTTGGTTTGGTTTGGCTTGTTTGTTTTCTTTTTCTTTTTTCTTTTTTGCTTCTTTATCTCCACTGGCCTACCTAAACCTGTTTGTTTTCGTAGCCCATTGTCTGAGGTACTGTTGGCACATCTTCCTCCTCCAGCTCCCCCTCCCCCGCTCCCCACTACAGTCTCTATTTCACATCCCGAGCTCCACACAGGGGCTCCACAGGAAGATGGCAACCCTCGACTCGCGCTCTCCAGTACGCCGATTTGGCAAGCCACCAGGCTTGGCTCTCTCAGAGGTTCTGGAAAGAAAGATAAAATGTGCCTTTTACAACCCAATGTTTGTGGACTCTGTATCAAATTCATGTTGCAGTCAGCTCTGTGGAACAGCCAGACACAAAGCAGAACCCCAAGTCGAGCTGGCTGCCAAGTCCCACCTGGCATCATGGCGCTGAAGAATTGCTCAACCTCTGCGTTCCCAGGTCTCCAGAGCAGAAGGGGGCTTCCAGGGAGCCTATTTCCCTTTCCTACCACAGCAGTCACACAGGGGACATCTGACAGAGGTCCACAGGAATGGCCCAACAAGCTGGCAGGCATCCCTGCCCTCATTAACCTGCACCCTGATCACAGCCGGTCCAAGCAGTTCAGGACCCTCTCTCTAGCTGTTAGTCTGCAATGACTAGTGCATACATCTTCCTGCTTTCTGAAGAAACAGACCTGTTGAGGCGTCCTGAGCTTCTTACAGCCACACTGCCAGGATGGTCCCTCCCAATACTAAGCCTACAGGAAGCTCCAAGGTTGGAAATAGGTGAACGAGAGACCGATATGTCTTCAAGTTCCTGCACCCCTGGGGCCCTGTGACAAGCTACACAAGGCAGGGCTGGGTCCCAGACACGGGACGCCTCCAGTAATGCAGTCAGCAGGCCTTATAGATCAGCATAGCGCCTTGCTTCCATGCCATTTGTTCCCGACTTGCATGTTCATTCCTGCTTACGTCCCCTGTCAGATCAACCCCAGGTTTAAGTAAAACCCAACATCACAAGCTAGACATGATGGCTCACACGTGTAATCCCAGCATTCAGTAGGTTGAAGCAGGAGGATTACTACTAGTTCAAGGCCAGCCTGGGCTATAGCTACAAAGTGAGACCATAATCAAAAAATAAAAACTGGGGCTGCAAAGATGACTTAGCAGTTAAAGGTACTTGCTTGCAAAGCCTAATCACCTGGTTTGATTTCCCAGTACCCACATAAGCCAGATGTGCAAAATGGAGTGTGTATCTGGAGTTCATTTGCAATGGTAAGAGGCCCTAGTATGCCCATTCTTTTACTTTCTCTCTCTCTCTCTCTCTCTCTCTCTCTCTCTCTCTCTCTCTCTCTCTCCCCTCCCCCTCGTTCTCTCTACTTGCCAGTAAATAATAAATATTTTTTCCAAAAAAAATACATTACTTTTCCTTTCAGTCTATGAATTCCTGAAGTCACCAGGATTGGACTGATTCATGCCACCCTGCTCAGATTAAGACAGCATCACTTTGTTGACCTGCAAAGACATTTACTTACTCTTACTTTTCATGAATTAATTTCTCAAGAAGTGTTTGCTGTGGCCCAGCAGAGCCCACAGATGATTACAGCAGGACCGGTGCTTTCAGTTCGAGAAGGAGAAAAGGGACCATTGGGAAAGTGCGTGAGGCTGGGAGATAGCTGGAACCAGGATAAAAGAAGGAAAAGATGAGAGCAGAACTGGCGAGAGATGACATCGCTGAGGATATACTATGCGTCTCTTACAATTCTGGCTGCAAACTTCAAAAATCGAATGACCTCCCAGCAGCTGCTACATTTCCCATCTCTTCGCTTGATGTTAGTGTTTGAGAGGAAGTTGTTAGTTCTTGGGTTTTGAATAAAGCACATTATATAATGAGTCTATAAAACTCCGAGACCTCAAACAACCCAGACATACTCGCTCACTCCTTCCTTCTATAATTTCAGAGTTGCAGTCCCTTCCTGGGGCAAAGGTGACCCTGTGGGTGGCCTACACTCTCATCCTAATTAATATCACCCCATCTTTGAGGAAGAGAGAATTTGATGAAGGGAGAGAGCCACCATGGAAGACCAAGATGACTGTCTTGATTAAGAAAACAATTTTATCCTGACGTGGTGGCGCATACCTTTAATCCCAGCACTCGGGAGGCAGAGGTAGGAGGATCACCAAGAGTTCAAGGCCACCCTGACACTACACAGTGAATTTTCCAGGTCAGCCTGAGCTAGAGTGAGACCCTACCTCGAAACCCCCCCCCAAAAAAAGAAAACAATATTACTTACAATTGCATCAAAAGGAATAAAATATTTAGGAAAAATCTTAACTAAAGTAAATGGTCTATGAAATGAAAATAACTAAATGTTGCCAAACTCAAGAACACATAAATGGAAAAATGCCTATTTTTCATGAATGTGAAGACATAATATTGTGAAGATGTCCCATACAACCCAAAAGTGGCCTACAGATTTAATGAAGTCCCTATTAAAATTCTAGTTGTTGTTTTTATTTTTTTGTAGAATCAGAAATTTCATCCCGAAGTTCATATGGAATTTCAAGGGACCGTAAATGGCGAAAACAATCTTGAAAAAGAAGATGTACTTCAACAATGTCAGAGTTGCAGTCCCTTCCTAGGGCAAAGGTGACCCTCTGGGTGGCCTAACTCTCACCCTAATTAATATCACCAAATATTTGAGGAAGAGAGAATTTAATGGAGGGAGAGAGCCACCATGGAAAACCAAGATGACTGTCTTGATTAAGAAAACAATTTTGGGGCTGGAGAGATGGCTTAGCAGTTAAGGCATTTGCCTGCAAAGCCAAAGGATCCCGGTTTGACTATCCAGGACCCACGTAAGCCAGATGCACAAAGGGGTGCATGTATCTGGAGTTCGTTCGCAGTGGCTGAAGGCCCTGGCACACCCATTCTCTCTGTCTCTCTGTCTCATTCTCTGTCAAATAAATAAATAAATAAAATATATTTTAAAAAGAAGAAAGAAAAAAAAAACAATTTGGGGGCTGGAGGGGTGGCTTAGCGGCAAAGGTGCTTGCCTACAAAGCCAAAGTACCCAGGTTCGATTCTTTGATTCCCCAGGACCTCAGTAAGCCAGATGCACAAGGTGGTGCATGCATCTAGAGTTTGTTTTCAGCAGCTGGAGGCCCGGGCATGCCCATTCTCTCTCTCTTTCTGCCTCTTTCTCTCTGTCAAATAAATAAATAAAAACAAAATATATTTTTTAAAAAATTGGGGCTAGAGGGATGGCTTAACAGTTAAGGCACTTGCCTGCAAAGCCAAAGGACCCAGGTTCAACTCCCTAGGACCCACGTAAGCCAGATGCACAAGGTGGTACATACATCTGGAGTTCCTTTGCAGTGGCTGGAGGACCTGATGTGCCCATTCTCTCTCTGCCTCTTTCTCTCTCCTTCTCTCTCTCTCTAATAAAAGAAAGAAAGAAAGAGAGAAAGGAAGAAAGAAAGGAAGGAAGGAAGGGAGAAGAAAGGAAGGAAGATAATTTTACTTATAATCTCACCAAACTGCTCTGAACCCACACTTTGGGGCTGGACTACAAGACTTCTCCAGCAGGCTGCTAGAAACTTAAGTTGAAAGCTTCATTAAAAAATATCACAGGTGGGGCTGGAGAAATGGCTTGGTGGTTAAGGCATTTGCCTGCGAAGCCAAAGGATCCAGGTTCAATTCTCCAGGACCTATGTAAGCCACATGCACAAGGGGCACATGCATCTGGAGTTCGTTTGCAGTGGCTAGAAGCCCTGGTGTGCCCATTTTCTCTCTGTCTGCCTCTCTGCTATCTCTCTCTCTGCTTGCAAATAAATAAATAAATAATTTTTAAAAATATATCACAGGCTATGGGAGAAATATATTCACATACAAACCACCACAACTACTGACCAGCCAGGCAAGATGTGCTTAGTGGTTGCAATAGTGGCATGACTGTTAAGGAGGTAACCAACTGCTCTCTGATTGGACTCAAGGCCCCACTCCATGGGAGAGAATTTATGCCTGGCACTGAACACTTAATCAAAAGACTATGACTGGGGATGTCATAGACCCTAGGAGGAAAGCTACTACCATTGTTTGGCTAAATGAATATGTTATGCTCATTAAATTGCCCTATAAATATTGATGTTTGCTTAGTGCTGCTCTCGCCTTGGGTCAGAGGAGCTTCTTTTTGCAGATGGCACTGTCTAGTGGGGAAACTTAAAACCCATCGAAGTGCTGAGAATAAGTAATTGTTGACATGTTTATCATGCCTTTCAAGGCTTGGGGAACATTTCAGAAGAGGGAGAAGAAAGAATGTAAGAGCCACAGGAAGGAAGGGATGCTTCAGAACACCTTTTTCTGGACATGAAGTTGCTCTTGCATTTCTGACCTCACAGAGACTGTTACCTGTACAAAACCTGCACGATATTGGGTCCATTGGCCTTTCATCATGAATGGTGGAGGAGGGCAATCACAGTTTTTAGAGGATAGAGAGATACATTCCATTACAGAGGGGCAGGATTGGCAGCAGAAGCAGGAGGCCAGCTCATCACATCACAGCCAGAGTCAGGAAGCAGAGAACAAACAGGAAGTCGGGCTGAGCTCTAAAAACTCAAAGCCCCTCCCCTAATGACCCACTTCCTCCAACAAGGCTCTACCTCCTAAAGGTTCCACAATCTTCCCAAATAGCACCACCAGCTGAGAACCAAGTGTTCAAACACATGAGGCTATGGAGACACTTTACATTAAAACCACAAAACATGCAATACTTTCTTACTACCTTTTCTTCAAGTCCTTTGGCGTACCGCCACGGTTGCAGTTACCTTCTCATTGGCCCAAAGCACCTGACCAAAAGCAGCTTGTAGAAGGAACAGGTTTGTTTCAGCTTTCAGATTCGAGGGAGAACTCCATGATGGCAGGTGAAAACATGGCATGAGCAGAGGCTGGACATCACCTCCTGGCCAATATCAGGTGGACAAGAGCAGCAGGAGAGTATGCCAAACCCACTGGCAAGGGAACACCAGCTATAACACCTATAAGCCCGCCCTCAACAATACACTGCCTCAGTAAGGCTCCAGTTCCCAAATTGCCATCCACTGGGCATCAAGCATTCAGAACACATGAGTTTATGGGGGCCACCTGAATCAAACCACCACAGCCACCTTCAAACGATGCATTATACCGGTTATAGTAACTTATATCTCCCAGGTTCTCGGAGGTGGAATTGTACCATCCTTTGACTGCCACTGCTAAGCACTTTCTCCATTGCACTGACATTAGCAAAGCTCTCTTTAAATGCACAGCACTAGGCTAGAGAGTAGATGAGATCCATCAACCACTGCCCTCTAGCTGACTCGTCCATAAATCTTGTCTGGACAACCAGATGGTCAATTTCTTTTTTTTCTTTTCTTTCTTTTCTTTTCTTTTTTTTTTTTTTTTTTTTTTTTTTTTTTGGTTTTCAAGGTAGGGTTTCACTCTAGTCCAGGCTGACCTGGAATTAACTATGTAGTCTCAGGGTGGCCTCAAACTCTCAGCGATCCTCCTACCTCTGCCTCCCTAGTGCTGGGATTAAAGGCGTGCGCCACCACGCCCGACTCAGATGGTCAATTTCTTAAGGATGAGACCATGCATCTTCCCATGCCTCTGCACAAGACAAGAGTCGGGGGAATATAAAAAGAGCCCACTGGGGGGCTGGGGATGTAGCTCAGTTGGTAGAATGGTTGCATGAAACCCTGCACTCAATCCAGCACAACAGCAACGGAGCATCATGGGGCATACCTCTAACCCTAGCATTTGGGAGGTAGAGGCAGGAGGATCAGGAGTTCAAGGTCATCCTCAGTGAGTTAGAGGCAGCCTGGGTTACATTAGACTCTGACTCAAAAAAAAAGGCAGGGCTGGAGAGCTGGCTTTGTGGTTAAGGCGTTTGCCTGCAAAGCCAAAGGACCTCGGTTCAATTCCCCAGGACCCACATAAGCCAGAGGCACAAGGTGGCACATGCGTCTGTTTGCTTGCAGTGGCTGGAAGCCCTGGCACACCCACTGTTATAGTCAGCTCTGTGTTGCTGGGTCAGAAATCCAACCACACACAGTTTATGGCAGGAAGGGGTTTATTTTAGGCTTACAGATCCAAGGGAAGTCCTATCAATGGCAGAAGACACTGTCTCCCCTTCATCAATCCATGTACAGAGAAACCACAAACAGCTAGCCCCATAAAACAGCAAAGAAACACCAACACCAGCAAACACAGACTGCCAGAGCTCCAGCTGCCACAGCTTTGGGCTAGAATTCAGATCCGCCCCAAACACACCTGGACAATCAGATCCAACCCCAGAGACAAACCCTCCTCTTTAGCAGGGAGATGCCTGCTAAGGACTCAAGCAGAAAGTTGAATCAAAAATGCCTGAAGGGCATGATGGCTCACACCTTTAATTCCTGCACTCGGGAGGCAGAGGTAGGAGGAGCTCCATGAGTTCGAGGCCACCCTGAGAATACAGAGTGAATTCCAGGTCAGCTTGGGCTAGAGTGAGACCCTACCTCGAAAAAAAAAAAAGCAAACAAGACAGGCTGGGGGAATGGCTTAGCGGTTAAGGCGTTTGCCTGCAAAGCGTAAGGACCCTGGTTCCATTCTCCAGGACCCACATAAGCCAGATGTACAAGGGGTTGCATGTGTCTAGAGTTCCTTTGCAGTGGCTAGAGGCCTTGGTGCACCCATTCTCTCTTTCTATCTGCCTCTTTCTCTTACTCTCTCAAATAAATAAATTAAATATTAAAAAGAAAAACAACAACAAAAACAAAAAATGCCTGCAGGACCAGGTGTGGTGGCACACACCTTTAATCCCAGAACTTAGGAAGCAGAGGTAGGAGGATTGCCATGAGTTCAAGGCCACCCTGAGATACATAGTGAATTTCAGATCAACCTGGGCTGCTAGAGTGAGACCCTACCTCAAAAAAAAAAAAAAAAAAAAAAAAAAACAAACAAACAAACAAACAAAAAAAAAAGCCTGGAGAGATGGCTTAGTGGTTAAAGGCACTTGCTTGGCAAAGCCTGACTACCCAGGTTCATTCCCAAATGTTCATGTAAAGCCAGATGCACTAGGTGTCTCAAGTGTCTGGAGATCTTTTGCAGTGGCAAGAGACCTGATGTGCACTATTCTCTCTCTCTCTCTCTCTCTCTGTCTTTCTCAAATAAATAAATAAATTAAGTTTTAAAAGGATCTAAACTCTCACATTCAAACTACAACACCCAATCTCCAATCATCTTCACAGCTCAAAACCACATCCCAGAGCCACCAGGCCTCGGCCACAGCCCATGCTGCAACATTCCATTGAACTTGAGGCTTGTAAGCAGAGCCATCTCCTCTCCGTTCTAGCGCCGTCCTACATGAAATAGAGTCTGAGTAAATATAATTATGTATGATTTAAAATTTCTTTTTTCAAGAGGAACCAACTCATGAAAATTTCATAGAAAGGAAATCAAAACTCAAGGGCAGGATGTAAAACTGAAGAATCATAGAAGGAAATGTGTTAAGTGGGGACTTCCTAAAGAGCTTTTTACTGTCTCTGGTTATATATTCTACTTATCGCCAAAATCGAGACTAACAAGCTTGTGTTTTTCTTAGCAGATCCATGAATGGAGAAAGCAAAGAAAGCAGTGTTCCCTCCTATGTCGCTTCTGGAAGCTGCTCTGGGCACAGGCATGCTTCTCCAACCCACCTCAAAGCCGGCTAATACCGGATCAATCCTGAAGGGTCTGGCAGCAACAAAAGGGCAATGAAAGGGCTACTTAGGCCCAGCTGGGCCCACAGAGGTGCCCGGCTTCTATTTGTCCCTTGTCCATGCCAGGGGAGGCCCTTCAAACAAGCCCTTTATGTCCTTAGGAAAGGGGTAGGGCAAGCCCAGGCAGGAAAGAGCCCTTGTTTAGAAGTCCACAATCCATCATCCCACAGGGAAAGCAAGGAAAATATTTCAACTGGGCCAGAAAATCTTCAAAGAGCAGAGGTGGGCAGAGCGCTGTGAGGGACCTGCCACAGGTTGGGAGCCGCTGGAAGTTTCCCTTTTCTGTCTTTGCTCCCGCAGAGCCCTGCCTAGCTAGCACAGACTGTGTGAGAGCCCCCCAGAGCCATTGTATAGATAATACCATACACAGTCCATACAGGCCTCAGAGAGGGAGTCTCCTGCTGTAAGGCAATTATATGAATGGTAGACAAGGCTGTTTTTACAGCCAGCCAGGTCTGTTTATCTCCCAAGATCTGGGGAAAACCCAGAATGTATGCTCATGTTCCATTTCATAAAAGTCAGTAAACTTTCAGCCATTTAGATTTCTTTTTGGTCAAATAATGTCCTTTATAACCACATGCTAGTAATAGTATTTTAATTTCCTTTGAGGGAGAGAAATATACCATGACAAAAGGCTGTCATAAATTACATAATTCTTTTTACAAATATTTTTGTTTATGGCAATCAGAGAGAAATAGAGAGACAGAGAGAAAGGGCACACCAGGTCCTCCAGCTGCTGCAAATGAACTCCAAATGCATGCGCCACTTTGTGCCTCTGGCTTTATGTGGGTACTGGGGAATCAAACCCAGGTTATTAGGCTTTGTAGGCAAGCATCTTAACTGCTGAGCCATCTCCCCAGCCCTACATAATTCTTTTGTCATAAATATGTATTGTTTCAAAACAGCCTCCAGTGATGTTTGAAAAGCTCAGGTAGAAGGCATCATTCCTTTACCACCCTCCACTCTGTCCCTGCAAGACCTCTCTCTGCTTCCTGTGCTCCTTGAGCGTCCATTGCCACAGGTTGACTCAGACATCCCAGCACCAGATCTCAGAGCAGGCCGAGGCTTTAAAGAAGCGTAGTGTAACCCATCTTCCCTGTGTCCTCCTACCTCTATTCTCCAAGCAGCAGCTACACAGGGCAGCACACATCAGGGGAGGTTGGAGGAGTGGCCTCATATGCCCTGAACTTTCTAGATTCATCCTGAGTGGTAGCTACAAGCTCTGAGAAATGGGTGCTTTGGGTTTTCAGCGTTGTGTTTTCAAGAAGTGTGATTGACTGAAATCTCGGGTTCTCCATTTATAAAATGAAGTCTTAGGTGTGGTTTCTTTTATTTTGTTGGCACATTAATTTATTCTTTGTCAGACATTTGGTTCATATGGCATCATCCATCAAAAATCTCAAGCCGCCACGCATGATGGCGCATACCTTTAATCCCAGCACTCAGGAGGCAGAGGTAGGAGGATCACCATGAGTGGCCACCCTGATACTACATAGTGAATCCCAGGTCTGCTGGGCTACAGTGAGACCCTTCCTTAAGAAAGAAAGAAAGGAAGGAAGGAAGGAAGAAAGAAAGAAAGAAAGAAAGAAAGAAAGAAAGAAAGAGGGAATGAGGGAATGAGGGAGGGAGGGAGGGAGAGAGAAAGAGAGAGAGAAAGAAAAGAAAAGAAAAGAAAGGAAAAATCTAAAGCCTAGGGCTCAAGAGATGGCTCTGTGGTTAAAAGCACTTCCCTGCAAAGCCAAAGGACACAGGTTCAATTCCCCACTACCCATGCAAAGACAGATGCACAAATTGGCTCATTGCATCTGGAGTTTGTTTACAGTGGCTAGAGGTCCTGATGTGCCCATTCTCTCTATATATCTGCCTCCCTCTCTCTGTATATATATATATGTATATATACACACACACATATATATATCTCAGATAAATAAAATCTAAAGCCTGGGCTGGAGAGATGGCCCAGGTATTAAAGGCACTTGCTTGAAAAACCTAACCCAGTGTTCAGATCCTCAGTACCACGTAAACCCAGATGCGTAAAGTGGCACATGCTCCTAGAATTTGTTTGCAGAGGCAAAAGGCCCTTATGTACCCATTCCTTTTCTCTGTCATAGTCTCTCTCTCTCTCTGCTTGCAAATAAATAAAAATATTTTAAAAATTTAAAGCCTGAAGCTGAATTGTAGGCATTTTGTCTAAAGAATGAAGGGAGCCAGGCGTGGTGGCACACGCCTTTAATCCCAGGAGGCAAAGGTAGGAGGATCGCCTTGAGTTCTAGGCCACTCTGAGACTACATAGTGAATTCCAGGTCAGCCTGGGCTAGAGTGAAACCCTACCTCAAAAAAAAAAAAAAAAAAAAAAAAAAAGAATAAAGAACGAAGTAGAAAAAAAGAATGAAGAAAGAAAAGGAGAGGGAAAGAACAGAAGGAGGAAGAGAGGAGAGGAGAGGAGAAGAGAGAGAAAAAAAAACTCCTTTTCTCTCAAACCAAATGATCTTTTTGACATCCATCAACACCAAATGCTAGCTATTGACATGAAACTGTCCACAATAAAAGCTTGTGCCCAGGCTTAAGCAGGCAATCAATTAGTAGTTAAAGAATGAATAAGAAAGAAAAGGACCCAGTGGCAGTATAACAGGGACAGGAGGGCCTCTGGACAAATTTGGTCTGGAGGTTGGGTGCGTCACAGCCACGCCCACACTCACTTACCATCTTTCACCCAGGCAGGTCTCAAAGCACTTGTCCAGCCAGGCTGATTGATGGGCCTGGAATGGCCTTGTTTGCCATGCGGGTGAGACACAGCAGCTGTTTAACAGCCCTGCAGTGACCCTGGTCAGCACTTTCAAGGTAGGAAGCGTAGAAGAATAGAGTGTCCACTTAAAGCTACACCAAAGGCAGTGGGAGGAGGAATGCCCTCCCTTAGTGAAGGGGCCAGCAGGCTGGCCACTCTAATTACGCAAACACAACTGATGGGGCCCCGAGGAGGAAGGGAGGGTGTGAGGAAGGCGGGGAAGAGCCCAGGCAGCAGCACTCTGGAGCGGCCCTAACTTAGCCCTTTGTCACCCGGGTCCAGCGTGCCTTGAACACTGACTGGGAGGAAACATAAAACCTGGGTCCCTGTCTGGGCCAGTTTCCGGCTTCAGGAGCTTTTAAGATGGCCCTTAGGCGTCCTCTTCCCAGGGGACAATTCACATGCTGTGTGTTTACCTGATTAGCTCTTGTGTCGTCCACATGTTGTGGACTCGCTCACTGCCAAAGGTCCACAGCCTGGGGTATGTTAGGAGGTGGGCCCTGGCGGAAGGAAGTTAGGCCACTGGGAAGGCGCCTTTGAAGGGGATATTGGAACCCAGGCCACTCTTCTTTCTTTCTGCTTCCCAGTTCTTCGAGGTTACCCCACATGCTCCCACCATGATGTATGGCCTCACCCCAGGGCCAAACCAAAGGGCCAGCTGACCATCCACTGAAACCAGCAGGTCAAAATAATCCTTTGTTTCTTTGGAGTATCTCACGCATTTTGTTACAATAACAGAAAGCTGACTGGCACATCCATCAGCCCAAGATCCCCTCCTCCACATCACTACTGCAAGAAATCAAACCGAAAACCCAATCCAAGTAGACTCTCACTGCCTATGGTGATGGAGCTGACACTTGAAGCAACAAGGTTGGCAGTTACAGTCCCATGTCAACTTGCTTCTGTTGATGGATAAATTCTGCTTCTCTTTCATCCACCCTCCCGGCCCTCAGGCTTCTCCTAAGCTTCATGTCTTTTCTCACCTGGGTTTAATGAGAACACTCTGATTTCTGATTTCTGCACAGGCAGATGAGGGAAGTATACATTTTGCAGGACCTAAAGTTTTTGGTTTTGTTGTCATTGGGATTTTGTTTTGTTTTGTTTATTGCTTGTTTGTTTAGTTGTTTGCTTTGAAACCGGCTTTAACCCTATGCTAGACTGCGCTGAAACTCACTGTGTAGCCCAGATTGGCCGCAACCTCACGGAGATCCTCCCACCTCAGCCTCCAGTGCTAGGGTAACAAGTGTGAGCCACCGTGCCCAGCACAAGACCTAATGTTTACACAACTATTAAAATACAAAGCACACATAAAATCATAAATGCAAATTAAGTATGGACACCTACAAGAGCCTGCCCAGGGAAAGAGGCTCCAAGCAGACGTTTCATTAGCTTCCAGTAAGTCAGCACGCGGGTCTATGGATGGGTGTGCACGAACACTCTTCGTGACTTTCAACTTCCTGAGCAGGCCAAGTAAACTGCTGTGAATGCAAAGTGGGGACTAGGAAACCACTCCCACCATTCAACGAGTCGGGAGGAGACATCTTCTGAGTATCTTTCTTCTCTGTTTTGCTTCCTTCCTAACCGCTATAACAAATGGATAGAGACCCTGGTTGCATCAAAGCTGGGGACTGCCGCCCTGAGAAAGCTATAATGAGTCCACATTTATTTCTTGGTTTGAAAATGAGCTCAACCCTGCTGGGCTGTAATCCCCAACACTCAGGAAGTAGAGGCAGGAGCATCTTAAGTTGGAGGCTAGCCTGAGCTACACAGTGAGTTCAGAACCAGCCTAGGCTATATAGTAAGAGTTTGTTTTTTGTTTAAGAAAAAAAAAAAAGCTCAGCTGTGGCCAAAGGAGACAGTCTACCAAACAGGCAATGGACAGGCAGGGACCCACAGTGTACTGAATGCATAACACTGAATTAAGTTCTAAAGAAAAAAAGACAGAGGTAGGAGTCAGCTCTTCCCTTTTGACCCAAGAGCCCTAGAATTTTACAATACACTACATTGTGTCGGGAAAACCTGGGGGAGGAGAGGGAAGCATGAGCTTTGGCCATGAAAGACGTAAGAGCCCAGTGTTGGAAATGAGTCATGTGGCTGTGAGGAGGTCTTGCTGGGCCCACAATGTTTCATCTGTAAGCGGAGCGGCAGAAGTGAGCGCCGAGTCTCCTCCCGGGATTTGCGCTGTTTACTTGAGTGATCACATCCCCTCTACAGTCATCCAGGCTTGACCCCAACTTGTCCTAACCCCACAGCCTCCTACTGCCCTTCTCTCTCCTCAGCCTGCTGTCTGATCAAATTGCAAACAGCAGTCTTGTAACCAAATGGGGAAATTGCTTTCAGTATACCATTTATCAAAAGGGCATGTGGAGATATGACAGACAGGCAGGGATAAAGGAACAGGGAGAAAAAGACCAAGAACCCACCTTTGGGGGACATGTCCTGGTGTTGCTCTGGCTGCTGAAGAAGAGAAGAGGCGAGAGAGGCGAGGTAAGGAAGAGAGAAAGCAAGCAAGCAGAGGAGCCAAAGTCAATGCCACAGATGACAGGAAGTACCCACAGCTATGCTCATGAGACAATAACTTGTGTGTGTGTGCGCGCGTGTGCATGTGTGTGTGTGTGTGTGTGTGTGATGTTTGTTTTTCATGTTTTTTTTTCTTTTTCTTTTTTTTGGTTTTTTTTTTCTTTTGAGAGTCTCAGGATGGCCTCTAATCCACCTCTGCCTCCCAAGTGCTTTGAACTTCCTATTTAGCTTTTGAGACAGGGATAAGTCTGGCTTTGAACTTCCTGTATAGCTGAGGATAACCTTGAACTTCTACTCCTCCTACCTCCACCTCAGTGCTGAGATTGTAGATATGCAATGCAATAAACCACGCATGATTTATGCAGTGTTGGGGATCAAGACTTGTGCATGTTGGGCAAACACTCTACCAACTGAACTACATCGGCATCTTCTTATTATTAATGTGCACTAATTATACACATTAATGGGTCTCACTGTGACAGTTCCACAAATGCACGTAGCACACTTTGAGCATATCCACAGAGAGTGTGCTTCTGCTGAGCCAGATGGAGAAGCTCCGGGAAGGCCAGCCAGACAGGGAAAGGTGCCCAGAGCAGGTTTGTCCACTACTTACATTCTACTGACATGTTGTCTTCAAAAATAAAGTAAACGCGATTGTTATCTGTTGCAGTCAGGTTTGCATTGCTGGCAGAAATCATCCGACCAAGAGCAGCTTATTTTGGCTTATAAACTAGAGGGGAAGCTCCATGATGGCAGGGGAAAATGATGGCATGAGCAGAGGGTGAACATCACCCCCTGGCCAACATAAAGTGGACAATAGCAACAGGAGAGTGTGCCAAACACTGGCAAGGGGGCACTGGCTATAACACTCATAAGCCCGCCCCCAACAATACACTGCCTCCAGGAGGCATTAATTCCCAAATCTCCATCAGCTGGAACCCAGCATTCAGAACACCTAAGTTTATGGGGGTCACCTGAATCAAACCACCACACTTCCCAAATCCCATACTGTCCCAAGTCCCACCTGAACGTTATGCTTGCCGCTTAAGTCATACAGGGAGTCAAACAAGTGCCTGTGTAAAACTCCCCAAGGCAGCCTCCATCCTGGCAAGCCCTCCCTCCCCTCAAACCCTCTTGCATCTCATAATCTCTTTTTTTCTTCCTCCAGGCTCAGCATAACCCGTGTGTTATACGACCCCCAGTGGGATTTTGTGCTTCCTTTCCCACAGCCAGGGACACTGAAAGCTGTCCCATCCCTCTCTGTGCTCTGATAGACTCTGAAGGGTTTCATTTTGTTCCCAGGCATCCTCTAGCACATTCTCCAGCTCTCCTTCCCCTAACCCTCATCCACTGTCCTCAAATCATGCAGTTCCTTACAGAGGCTGCTTCTTGGGGTGTGTTTAATAAACATCATAGGGCATGACCCTGTCCTGGGGCCCCCTCATGACTAAGGTTGAGGTCGCACAAATCTGATTTTATGGGCTCACATTAAGCTGAGCTATACAAAATTGCTGTTAATCCACCATGTTGGCATCCAGAAGAAGTTCAGTCTTATAAAGGAGACTGGCATTGAAGCTTGAAGACACTGACCTGACGTCCCACCTGCTCTTTTCCCACATGGCACGTGTACATTTGGAAGTGGGTGTGGGGAAAGAGAACAGTATGATGCGGGCTGCAAACCACAGTGCTGGTTTGGCTGGGGCAGTTCTCTCCCGGCACGGGAGGTTTCTAAATGTCTGGAGATATTTTTGGGTGTCACAATGGGATGGAAGATGCTACTGTTGTGAGGTGGGCAGAAGACAAAATGAATAGTGCTATTGGTAGCCGTTGTCTTCCTGCAGCTCCCATGGGGCTTTCCAGCACTATGTCGACTAGCCAATGAGGGAGCTGGTTTTCCTATTTGTTTCAGCATGATATTCTGATGTCCTGTGACCACAACCTGTGGTGGCTTCAGCAACATGATCTTACCTTTTAACTCTGACAGGTAATCCCAAATTTAGTAGTAGACTGAATGTCCCTTATTCAAAGTATTTGGAATTGCAGATTCAATATCCCTTATTCAAAGTATTTGGAATGAAAAGTGTTACAAATTTCTGATGGGGGCGGTTTCTAATCTTTGCATAGCCATAGAGATAAACTTGGTATGAAACTTAAACCCACATGAAATACACTTATGTTTCATATGTACTTTACACACATAGCATGAAGGTAATTTTTACATTATTTTTAGTGGCCTGCATTTTGGCTGCAACCTATCACATAAGGTCAGGTGTGGAATTTTCTACTTGTGGAATCATGTTCGCTCTTAAAAATTTTTCAGATTTTGGCACACTTCAGATTTTTAAAAATATTTTATTTATTTTTTTCAGAGAGAAGGAGGCACACAGAGAGAGAGGGAGGGAGAGAATGGGTGCACCAGGGCCTCCAGCCACTGCTAACGAACTCCAGATGCATGTGCCCCCTTGTGCATCTGGCTTATGTGGGTCCTGGAGAGTCAAACCGGGGTCCTTTTGGCTTTTCAGGCAAACGCCTTAACCGCTAAGCCATGTCTCCAGCCCACTTCAGATTTTTGATTGTCAGGAGAGAGGTGTGTAACTTGCACTGTCAAGGTGAGAAAAGCTGGTTTCAAGTGTTTTCCAGACACCCAGAGCCTTCAACATGCCTCAAGGTGTTCTCCCTTCCCGTGCACCAAGGCAGTCCACACAGCCGTGCGAACTTTAGCCGAGCTTTAGCCTGGCTCTGATCCATTGCCACTCACCTCTCTGAAAACTCTTTCCCGGTTCTGCACAACAGCATGCCAGGCATGATGGACATCTTCAGAGAATCCCCAAATCTCTGAGCCAGACTCTAGGCTCAGTTCCTGCACCCTTGAAGTTCCTTTCTGGAGAAGGGCACTGGCCCCCTCTTCTCACCTGCTTCTCCCTTTGTCATGCAGAGGCTCCCAGGGGCTACTCCAGCTAGGCTCCTCAGACCACTTGGGGAAGCCCTCTTCATCAGCAGAGAAGCCCACACTGTTTCCTGGAAGAGATCCTGTGTCACTGTGGGTGATGGATAAGGGAATTCGAAAGCACCCCAGCATACTATGGCCCCCAGCTGCCCCCGCTGTCACCACTGCCCACCATTAAGCCCGGGGAGTTCTGAAGGGACTGGATAAGTAAGCTCACCCTCACTGTTCCTGAACTCTATTTTCCCTTAATATGCAACCAACCAACTCAGCTCTCTCCAGTTCCTTCCGTTGGCAGAGTAAGTCTGAGACTGAGACACACTCACATTTATTTATGAACTTGAACTAGAGGTGTAGCCAGAAAGAAAGAAAGGGGGGGGGGAGGGAGGAAGAAGAGAAAAGAAAAAGCAAGAAAAGAAAAAAAAAATCACCACTCAGAGAAATGGCAGGAATGCTGGGAGTCATTTGAACAAAGCTACATCGGGATTTCTAAAAATAACAGAGTCACGATATCGTGCTCCAGAAGGTTCCTAATGGAAGAGGTTCCTCAGTCTCCTTGGAAAGTCCTCTTATTACGGCGCTGTCCTGGGCTCCAATGACATCTTCCTGCTGTCCCGGCATCTCCCCATCCAGCTGCGACTGGACATTGAGCAGTAAAACAGGAGAGGGGACATTTTTGAAAATAAAACTGAAGACATATGATCTTGTTCCAATACTTAGCCTGTTCTCTGCTTTTTCAGAACTTAAAACCTGCCTGCCGTTCACCAAATGACTCCGAGTGCTGGCAGATGGAGGAGAGAGAAAAGGCTAAATGTATTTTAATGGGACCATTAGGATTATGTCAAAAGGTGAGAAAAAAGCATTTGCCTGCCAAGAAAATAAGCACTGGTCTAAAAGAAATATAGAGTGTCCCACAGCTTTCCCATTTGCTCCTTCTTTTTTGTTTTTTGTGAGAATTTGATTCAGTAGGAGACAGCCCAGGTCATGTGTGGCACACAAATGCATGTTTGCTTAAGCAAGCAATATGGGGAGAAATATGTGAAGGGAGAAAAAGAGTAATCTCGTTGGTATCGCTTACATCCAATGGAATAGGACAACTTTTAGGTTAGACCTAAATTCGGACAAACCAACCCGCTCTCCATATTTCCATACAGGTTAATCAGTAATGTCTCCCCACGGCTCCATGACACTGGTGTTAAACCTTGGAAGGACACGTAGAAGTGAGACTCTTTCTTTCTTGACACAGGGTCTCGTGCATCCCAGGCTGGCCTCCAACTCACATTGACTGAGAAAGACCTTGAACTTTTGATCCTTCTGCCTCTACCTCTTGAATGCTTAAACTGCAGGCATGCAACACCATTTCCAGTTTTATGGGGTGCTGAGGATTGAACCCAGGGTCTCATGCATGCTACACAGGCACTCTACCAACTGAGCTACATTTCAGCCCCAGAGCTTTTCATCTGAGCCAGAACAAACTATGTCTTGTTTCCTCAGAGCTGGGCCAGAGCCATCAAAGGGACGGCAGGCTGCAAATCCCTTCCTTGATCATGGCAGACACAGGTGACTCCATTATCCAGCTGAAGAATCCTTGGCTTCGATTTAGATTTTTGTGACAATAACAACGACACTGGAAAGGCTTTTTACCACAGGCAGAGCAAGTGAAACACCTTTTGTTGTTGTCGTTTTCCCTCAAGAAAAGAAGAAACCCCAGAATTTAAGTGAGCTTCTGAATCCTGTTTCACAGATAAAGAAGACATCCAAGAAGTGAATGGGAAGTGTAAGGCAAGCTCAGGAGTAAAAGGAACTTCCATGGAACAGAAAGAAAGATGGCAAGAGCCCACTGGATCTTGACTGTCAGCACAAGAGGAATGCTGGGATAAAGGACACGCCAACAGTTACTGTGTGGGTGAGGTGTGTCCAAGATCAATTGCCAAATTGAAGAGGCAAACAAACTCAGCCTGTACCCCATCTTAAGTCAACAACTCAAGACATGCACACACAGCCTCCACCTCAACCTACAAAACACCCTCAACTGCCCCCCAAAACCCATCACCCCCACTATACATCTCAACTCCAGTTCCTTTTGTGCCTGGGCCACACAGGGATTGGGGCACTAGAATTTAAATGTCATCTTTCAGATTAAAAATCAGTCATCTTGGTCAGATAATCCCAGCAAAGGAGGATTGCCAGTCATTCCACCCTGAGACTACATAGTTTCCAGGTCAGCCTGGACCAGAGTGAGACCCTACCTTGAAAAAACAAAAAAAAAAAAACAAACAAAATACTCAGTCATTCATTAGATCTTCTGTGTACAAGGAACTGGGGCCTCACTGGGTGCTGGGCACCACCCTCAAAGGCTTCTCACGCTACTGACAGGTCTGGGGAAGTCCATGGGCAGGGAGGGAGTGGGCCTAGTTCTCACTACCCTCCTAGATCCCTGGACTGCGTCTCTAACTTACTAATGAAAGACAGATTGACAAAAGAAAAGCAAACAGCCGGTCTGAGATCTTGATGGAGGCTCGTTCTGCTTGGGACCCTACTCCACCTCCAACTCCATGAGGAGGGGTAGTGAGAAAGGGGGGGGTCTATATGGCTTACCCAGGAGAAAGTAAGGGGTCAGAGAGAGGGCACTTACACAAAAACAAATGACCATGTGGAAAGCTAACCAGCTCTTAGGAGAGTTGACAGGAGATGGGATGGTCTTAGGGCACTGGGTGACTTGGAGAGTTCCAGTCTCAAGAAGAGAAGATTTCTGAGTTGATCCCGGGAAGGACTGTGAGAATGGAGTTGTTTGGGGCAGTTCTGCTTTCAGGCAAGTAAGGGATCCAAACAACTTGGGTGCACTCGGCTCAAAGTACTCGGGGGGTTTGTTTTGTTTTGTTGTTTTGTTTCTTGAGGCAGAATCTCACTCTAGCCCAGACTGACCTGAAACAACTCTTCCTGTAGCCCAAGCTGACCTCAAACTCATGATGACCCTCCTACCTGAATGTGCTGGGATTAAAGTTGTGAACAGCCACACCTTTCTTCAAAGTATTTCTGATATCAAAATGACAAATTTGGTGGTGGCAGGTCCTGACCCCCTTCACAGGCAATGACAGCATAAGGCAAGGGGCTGGGGAGATGGCTCAGCAGTTCAAAGCACTTGCTGGCTTACAATTTAGGCAGTCATGCAAGAAAGGACACAAGCACTGCCCACCTTCAGTCCCTCACAGACACTTCTACACGCATTGCGCATGACAGGTGCTGCGAGTCACTGCACCTGACAGCCTGACAGCGGCGATGGTGAGGCTGAAGGGAAGTGGCACCGTGGAAAAGGCAGACGTGGTGGCTCACTCCCTGATCCTAAAACTCAGGAAGCTGAGGCAGGAGGACTGTGAGTTCAAGGCCTCAGTTAAATAGTGAGATTCTGTCTCAAAAAAAAAAAAGTCAGTGGACAGAGTTTTGGGCTATCTTCTCCCCTGAGAATGTTCCATCTGTTCACTTCATGCATCATCAGACAGCACCACTTGTCCAGGCCTATCCAGCCAACACCTTCTACCCGCACAGAATAAACCAACTTGAAAATACAGAAAAAAAGCAGAAAAAGTCACATTTGCCCCCCCCCCCCACCTTCGTTTGAAAACGGGACGTCCTTTATTCTCCTTGTGCCAAAATTTGTTTTGCCTGGAGAAGGTTCTTTACACCAAAGCCTCCAGGCGCTACACAAACTGGGGCCAAACAAAGCTTAGAGAACCAAGGAATAAGCCAAAACAGCCAGAGAGAGGGAGCAAGGATGGGAAAGCCAGCTTCCACCACAGCCTCCTCCTGCTGAGCCTAGCCAGGCACTGCGTGGGCAGAGCCACTGACTCCAAAGTGTCAGCTGACTGCGGTCTTCCCTCCACTTCTTGTCAACATGGTTGACGCTCCCTTGAAAGAGAAGGGCTGGGAGTGGAGTGCCAAGCGCAGGCTCTTCTGGCATTGATGCAGAAGGTTATGGTGTTTTACCCCAACAGGAGCACACTACTCACAAAACACAGAGGCAGCGTGCAGCTAAGAGGCGAAGAAACTATTTGTCGTCTTTGTCAGCAGCTCCTACTGCTTTGGAGACTAGCTTGCAGGGGTGAGGGGACAGGGAGGGAGCAATGTTTGAGGTTGCCAAGGGCAAAGGAGGGGGGGGGAAGGCAGGACCAAGGGCTGGGAAGGCAGAGCAAGAGCAAGGAGGGCACTGAAGCCTTTTGGGAAAGGCCATGGAGCTTGGTGACTTAGCTGAAAAGTCCATTTTGAACTTTCTGGAAATCCCTACGGACACAATCCCTGGCTGCGTTGACAAGTTTGGGAGCAGGGCATGACATTTGGACTGGCTAAAGGGTATCCACAGAGCAGTAATACGAAACAGATACTTCACATTGGTTGTTGTTTGGTTACTTGTTTGTTTTTTTAAATTTATTTATTTGAGAGAGAGAGAGAATGGGCACACTGCAAATGAACTCCAGATGCATGTGCCACCTTGTACGTCTGGTTTATGTGGGTCTTGGGGAATCAAACCTGGGTCCTTGGGCTTTGTAGGCAAGTGCCTTAACCGCTAAGCCATCTCTCCAACCCTGTTACTGGGCTTTTGGAGACAGTGTCTTGGTCTGTAGCCCAGCCTGGCCCGGAACTTGCGGCAACCCTCCTGCATCAGCCTCCCAAGTGCTGAGACAGCTTGCATTTATATTTAACAAAATTAAATTTAACCATAGGATATTGTCTACAATTATGGAAGTTGTCAATAAAAAAAAGAAAATTAAAAAAAAATTAAATTTAAAACATTGTTCAGTCTTGTACAGCAGAGAGAGTTAGTTCCCATCTGCCTCTAGAGAATTCTACCCTGGGAAAGAGTGTGCCTTCAAAGCTGCACTCCTCAGCCAGCTTTTCTGCCAGGCACTTGACCTTGATGGCACTGGCCAAGCGTCCTCCAGTTTTCCAGTTTCAAAGTCCTCTAGTGTCCTGGTCCTGGGTTCCCTCACCAGGCGAGGGGACCCCTACCAACCTGAACTAGCACACAGTTTCAGTATTCCTGTGGTTGCTAGTGGCAACTATCCTGATTAGAAGGCTTCCTAAAGGGCATGTTGACCCTTCAGCGGAAAACACTGTGAGCCCTAGGTTTTGAACTCTTAGCCTCAACATCCGTACCATGTTATTTCCACTGATCAAGGACACTGCGTCATGATCTTACCTGAGAAAGCAGGTCTCTTCAAAGTCAAGTACAATTTGACCCAGATGGTCAGTGAAGTTTCTTCCCCTTGAGAAAATTGCCGTAATTATAGGGAGAGAGTTGCTTGTTTTGCTTAGAAATAAAGATAAGATGGTAGAAGTAATGGCCTAAGAGTGTCCCACTGCCAGTTTTGCCCAAGGAAGTTATCAGGAGACAGGGCCACGGGTTATAAAGCAAGTTGGGCCTCATTATTTTGCAATGAGTCTTCCATGAAAAGGAATGAGCTGGGCTGGAGAGCTGGCTCAGCAGTTAAAGCTCTTGCCTGTGAAGCTCAAGGACCCAGGTGCAATTCCCCAGGACCCACATAAGCCGGATGCACAAGGGGGCACATACATCTGGAGTTTGTTTGCAGTGGCTGGAGGCCCTGGCACACCCATTCATTCTCTCTCTCTGTCTCTCTCTGCCTCTTTCTCTCTCTCTGCCTCTCTCAGATAAATGAAGAAAAAGGAAAGGAATGAGCTGATATGAATGTATAGCATGCAGAGGACAGCCATGATGGACAACACAGGGAAAGCCAAGCATGGGTCCCATCTTTGCTGACTGCATATTCCCCTTCCTCCTTTAAGCCTTGCAGGGAAAGCTAGCACCCCAAACCTCCCAACTCCACACACTACTTTGGAAGCTGAGAGTCAAAACTGCTCACATGAGGGCTGGAGGGATGGCTTAGCAGTTAAGGCGCTTTCCTGCAAAACCAAAGGATCTTGGTTCAACTCCCCAGGACCCACGTAAGCCAGATGCACAGGGGGCACATGCATCTGGAGTTCGGTTGCAGTGGCTGGAGGCCCTGATGCACCCACTCTCTCTCTCTCTTTCCCTCTTTCTTTCTCATAAATAAATAAATACTGCTCACATAAGTAACGTGCCTTTGCTATGCCACTCGCTTCATTGATATGGTTCTACCATCCCTGTGGTTGCTAGTGGCAACTGTCTTAATGACAAGACTTCCTAAAGGGCATGTTGACCCCTCAGTGAAGAAGCATAAGAACTCGGCCTCAATGACCTCATCACACTATTTCTACCCGTCAAGGATCACTGCGCCATGATCCTTACCTGAGTCTTGCCAAACCACCACAGGAAAAGGCCTGCCTGGTGTTAAACGTCCAGTTCCCAGTCAGTGTGCACCTGGCCCTACCCTCTGGAGTCACTGTTGGGGGCGCTTGTCTAAGTGGTTTCCCCCACACACAGGAGTCACAGATGATTTAGTGACATTTAGGAACCCAGCACCCACAGAAAGAATCCTGCAATCTCCACACCAGAACTCTCCTTATCTACCTAAGAGCAGAGTCTCCCAAAAGAATTCCACTGTCGCAAACCTCCTCTCTAGGCGTTTCACGACTACAGAAGATTGACGCCTACTGCCAGAAACAAGTCCAGTGCCAGGATAAGAAACCCTACAATAATCACAAGACTATCCCATCTCCCATCGATTCTCCTGCAGGTCCACTTATCTTTCCTAAAAAGCCATTTGTTTTCTCCTAAGTTCCCTTCCACCCCTCCCATTCCCCCATTAAGATGTTATATAAGCCCTAAATTCTAACAACCTCTCTGGGTCACATTTTGCTATGAACCCCTGTGTGCTCACATAAATAACAATCTCCGTTCTCTTGTGAATCTGTCTTTCGTCAGTTTAATTTACAAGACCCTACTGCAAAACGTGAGCAGGTAGAGGAAGTCAAGAGAGTGTGGAGAAGGCTAGGAGAGAAAAACCACTACCTACAATTCAAGTCCGACACTAGGAGATATTAACTAAAGTCAAAACTACTGAGTGTCTACCTTTGCTTATTTTTAGTTTTTAAATTTATTTGCTTGAGAGAGGCCGATGGAGAGAAAAGAACGGCATGCCAGGGCCTCCGGTCTCACCAAACAAACTCAGATGCATGTGCCACCTTGTGCGTCTGGTTTATGTGGGTCTTGGGGAATCAAACCTGGGTCCTTGGGCTTTGTAGGCAAGTGCCTTAACCGCTAAGCCATCTCTCCAACCCTGTTACTTGGCTTTTGGAGACAGTGTCTTGGTCTGTAGCCCAGCCTGGCCCGGAACTTGCGGCAACCCTCCTGCATCAGCCTCCCAAGTGCTGAGACAGCTTGCATTTATATTTAATAAAATTAAATTTAACCATAGGATATTGTCTACAATTATGGAAGTTGTCAATAAAAAAAAAGAAAATTAAAAAAAATTAAATTTAAAACATTGTTCAGTCTTGTACAGCAGAGAGAGTTAGTTCCCATCTGCCTCTAGAGAATTCTACCCTGGGAAAGAGTGTGCCTTTAAAGCTGCTCTCCTCAGCCAGCTTTTCTGCCAGGCACTTGACCTTGATGGCACTGGCCAAGTGTCCTCCAGTTTTCCAGTTTCAAAGTCCTCTAGTGTCCTGGTCCTGGGTTCCCTCACCAGGCGAGGGGACCCCTACCAACCTGACCTAGCACACACTTTCAGTATTCCTGTGGTTGCTAGTGGCAACTATCCTGATTAGAAGGCTTCCTAAAGGGCATGTTGACCCTTCAGCGGAAAACACTGTGAGCCCTAGGTTGTGAACTCTTAGCCTCAACATCCGTACCATGTTATTTCCACTGATCAAGGACACTGCGTCATGATCTTACCTGAGAAAGCAGGTCTCTTCAAAGTCAAGTACAATTTGACCCAGATGGTCAGTGAAGTTTCTTCCCCCTTGAAAATTGCCGTAATTATAGGGAGAGAGTTGCTTGTTTTGCTTAGAAATAAAGATAAGATGGTAGAAGTAATGGCCTAAGAGTGTCCCACTGCCAGTTTTGCCCAAGGAAGTTATCAGGAGACAGGGCCACGGGTTATAAAGCAAGTTGGGCCTCATTATTTTGCAATGAGTCTTCCATGAAAAGGAATGAGCTGGGCTGGAGAGCTGGCTCAGCAGTTAAAAGCTCTTGCCTGTGAAGCTCAAGGACCCAGGTGCAATTCCCCAGGACCCACATAAGCCGGATGCACAAGGGGGCACATACATCTGGAGTTTGTTTGCAGTGGCTGGAGGCCCTGGCACACCCATTCATTCCCTCTCTGTCTCTCTCTGCCTCTTTCTCTCTCTCTGCCTCTCTCAGATAAATGAAGAAAAAGGAAAGGAATGAGCTGATATGAATGTATAACATGCAGAGGACAGCCATGATGGACAACACAGGGAAAGCCAAGCATGGGTCCCATCTTTGCTGACTGCATATTCCCCTTCCTCCTTTAAGCCTTGCAGGGAAAGCTAGCACCCCAACCTCCCAACTCCACACACTGCTTTGGAAGCTGAGAATCAAAACTGCTCACATGAGGGCTGGAGGGATGGCTTAGCGGTTAAGACGCTTTCCTGCAAAACCAAAGGATCTTCGTTCAACTCCCCAGGACCCACGTAAACCAGATGCACAGGGGGCACATGCATCTGGAGTTTGGTTGCAGTGGCTGGAGGCCCTGATGCGCCCTCTCTCTCTCTCTCTCTCTCTCTCTTTCCCTCTTTCTTTCTCATAAATAAATAAATACTGCTCACATAAGTAACGTGCCTTTGCTATGCCACTCGCTTCATTGATATGGTTCTACCATCCCTGTGGTTGCTAGTGGCAACTGTCTTAATGACAAGACTTCCTAAAGGGCATGTTGACCCCTCAGTGAAGAAGCATAAGAACTCGGCCTCAATGACCTCATCACACTATTTCTACCCGTCCAAGGATCACTGCGCCATGATCCTTACCTGAGTCTTGCCAAACCACCACAGGAAAAGGCCTGCCTGGTGTTAAACGTCCAGTTCCCAGTCAGTGTGCACCTGGCCCTACCCTCTGGAGTCACTGTTGGGGGGCGCTTGTCAAGTGGTTTCCCCACACACAGGAGTCACAGATGATTTAGTGACATTTAGGAACCCAGCACCCACAGAAAGAATCCTGCAATCTCCACACCAGAACTCTCCTTATCTACCTAAGAGCAGAGTCTCCCAAAAGAATTCCACTGTCGCAAACCTCCTCTCTAGGCGTTTCACGACTACAGAAGATTGACGCCTACTGCCAGAAACAAGTCCAGTGCCAGGATAAGAAACCCTACAATAATCACAAGACTATCCCATCTCCCATCGATTCTCCTGCAGGTCCACTTATCTTTCCTAAAAAGCCATTTGTTTTCTCCTAAGTTCCCTTCCACCCCTCCCATTCCCCCATTAAGATGTTATATAAGCCCTAAATTCTAACAACCTCTCTGGGTCACATTTTGCTATGAACCCCTGTGTGCTCACATAAATAACAATCTCCGTTCTCTTGTGAATCTGTCTTTCGTCAGTTTAATTTACAAGACCCTACTGCAAAACGTGAGCAGGTAGAGGAAGTCAAGAGAGAGTGTGGAGAAGGCTAGGAAGAGAAAAACCACTACCTACAATTCAAGTCCGACACTAGGAGATATTAACTAAAGTCAAAACTACTGAGTGTCTACCTTTGCTTATTTTTAGTTTTTTAAATTTATTTGCTTGAGAGAGAGGCCGATGGAGAGAAAAAGAACGGGCATGCCAGGGCCTCCGGTCTCTGCAAACAAACTCCAGATGCATGTGCCACCTTGTGCATCTGACTTACATGGATACTGGGGAATCAAACCTGGGTCCCTTAGACTTCACAGGCCAGTGTCTTAATTGCTAAGCCATCTCTCTAGCTTCTGAATGTTTACTTTAAAGCATAAAGCTTTGGCATTTAAAAGGGAAAGATTGGGCTGGAGAGATGGCTTAGCAGTTAAGGCGTTTGCCAGCAAGGACAAAGGATCCCGGTTCAATTCTCCAGGACCCATGTAAGACAGATGCACAAGGGGGTGCATGCATCTGGAGTTCGTTTGCAGTGGCTGGAGGCCCTGGCACACCTGTTCCCTCTCTCTCTCTCTCTTTCTCTCTCTACCTCTTTCTCTCTCAAATAAATAAATAAAATATATTTTTTAAAATATATATTTTTAAAAATGGAAAGATTGCCTAATCTTCATGAATTCCAACACTCAGTCTCTCCCATGAGATTTCTGCTGTCTACACTAGCACTCACGTTTCTTTCCACGGTCTTTATCCTCTTTCCCACCTCCTCCTCCTTTCCTGTCTTTCCTGTTGATCTTTTATAACAGTTTTATTCATAGACGATTAATACAGAGAATTCTACATACCCTGTACTCCCACTGCACACCTAATTCCCCTTCCATTAACATCTTACAGTCAGGTGGTACATTTGTCACAACTAATAAACCAGTGAACACATTATTGTTATCTGACGTCCATACTTTGTCCAGATTTTCTTCCATTACCATTAAGTAAAACCCCCACTTTTGTTCCGATTTCATGAAATATGTCCTTTCTCTGTTACAAGATTGCATCGAGGAAACCACATTACGTGTCACTCCATGTCATCTAGGGCTGCTCTTGGCCATGATAGCATATCAAGGTTTGCTTATTTCTCATGGCTTTGACATTTCTGAGTACTGGTCAGGTGTTATGTAAGATGTCCATCTACTGGAATTTGCTTGTTTTTATGTGTGTGTGTGTGTGCGTGCGTGTGTGTGTTTTAATTTTTTGCATGAATAGAATGGGGCTCTAGGCTTGAAGAATGCAGACCTCAGAGATCAAGTACCATTTCTATCACATCGTATCAAGGTTTTTTTTTTTTTTTTTTTTTTTTTTTTTTTTTTTTGTCATTTCAACCAAACATCTGGCAAGAAGTGACTTAAGGAAGGCAGGGTGTATTTAATCTCCTAGTGTGCGGGCACAGACCGTCCTGGCAGAGACAACATGATGGCAGAGGTGGTTCTCAGCTTGGCAGGCGGCAGGAATAGGAGGCTGCTTGCTCCTTGCTGGATGGCTCAGTAAGCAGAGATAAGACAAGAAGTTGGCCAGGCTGTAAACTCCAAGGCCCATTCCCAGCAGTCTACTTCCTCCAGCTAGGCTCTACCTCCTTAAAAATCCACAATTTTACCAAGCAGCACCACCATTTTAGGGCCATGTGTTCAAACACATGAGCCTGTGGGGACATTTTATACCCAAATCATAACAGCTACACACTACTAACATGACTTCACCCTGTTGATATTGACCTTGGTCACTGGCTGAGGTCACGTTTGACAAATACACTGTAAAGTGACTCTTTCAGCCCTCCCTCCACACCACACTCTTAGAAGGAAGTCACTGTTAGCAGCTGTCACTCAAGGGCCAATGAAGCTCCCTGTCCTTGAAGGCACAGTGTTGGCAAAAATTTAGAATTTTTCTACATAGGAGATTTACCCTTTTCTCCCCAGTTTATTAATGTATTTGGTAATTACTTATCTAGGTAGGGACTCTGGGTGATTTTTTTTTTTAAATGTATATATACTTTGGGTCATGACCTGAGACTGCCCTGTTTTTTTTAAATATTTTTATTTATTTATATGAGAGAAAGAGGCAGAAGAGAATGGGCACACCAGGGCATCCAACCACTGCAAACGAACTCCAGATGCATGCGCCCCTTGTGCATCTGGCTTACATGGGGCCTGGAGAGTTGAACAGGGATCCTTTGGCTTCTCAGGCAAGTGCCTTAACCACTAAGCCATCTCTCCAGCCCGAGACTGCCCTGTTTTGTGGCTCACATTAATGCAACATTTGCCATTGTCACCTCTCAGCACATGGATGGGTTTTGAGCCTCCCCAGCCTCCAGTAGTCACTGCCATCTGCCAAAAGAGACATCTCTTACCAAAAGTGAGAGCAGAACTAATCTATCTATGGGGATAAACACAAGCATTTAGAGGGCAGTTTGATGGGCACAATGTATCTTCTGAGCCAAACAACAATAGCAGCTTCCTCACTAGAACCTATTACCTCCCCCAGCCAACTGCTTTTGACGAAGTTTCCAGTAGCAGGCATAGATTCCCTCCTGTGGAACATGCTCCTTCTGTTTTGAGTGCAAGATGCTCCCAGCCAGCCATTCTGGGCACTCCCAGTCCCAGGCACAAAATCAACCATTCCTTTGAGAATTACTAGGGACATTTTTTTCATAAAGAAATTGTTTCGATTGCAACACAAGAGTTACATTGCGAAGAAGACCAGGGGAGAATGAAGTAGGCTTTAGAGGCTGATGAAAACTAGGTGATCAATCCTCTGGGCATTCTCATGGTAGGTGGATAAGGAGAGTTCTTGCAGCCCCCACTCTGCCTGGGTTTGTAACTCTACCTACTTCATACCTCTGGTGTTTTGTTTATATGTGTGTTTTGGGTGTTTTTCTTTTTTTGAGGCTGTCTATGTGACCCAGTCTAACGTGGAACTTGAGACCCTCTACCTCAGCCTTCCAGGTACTGGGACTATAGGCACGTGCCACCATGACTGGTTAAGTACATATTTTTAAAAAGATTTTAGATTATTTTTAAATGAAGCATTTAAAACATTCTGGAATTCCTGAAGTGCCTCCCTAGAATATAAAATTATAAAACATTGCTAGAGACCAGGTAACTATGTTTTCCCTAAGTATCCCCTCAGGATAACCCCATGGGAGGCGCCCCTACACCCGGCTTGTGTCCACCTCCCCCCATCTTCTAAGAAAGGTTAAGAGGGGTGCCTCACCACTATTCTAGATGTTCATGGATCCAGTCAAGCTGACAATGATGATTAAGCATTACAATTCCATTCCTTGTCACCTTGACACTCAAATATATTAATTACCTTAATCCAGAACATTCTGTTCAAAGGCTCATGGCCGTCTCATAATGCAAAAGATCTTTAGTCCAAGTATCACCAAAGTCTTAACAGTTCCAACATTATTCAAATGTCCAAATTCAAGGCTAGAGAGATGGCTTAGTGGTTAAGGCATGTGCCTGTGAAGACTAAGGACCAAGGTTCAATTCCCCAGGAGCCACATAAGCCAGATGTACAAGATGGTGCATATATCTGGAATTCGTTTGCAGTGGCTGGAGGCCCTGGTGTGCCATTCTCTCTCTACCTGTCTCTCCCTACCTGTCTCTCTCTCTCTCAAATAAATAAATAAATAAATAAATAAATAAAATATTATTTTAAAAAGTAAAATAATTAAAAAGTCCAAATTCAAAAGCTCTCCTGAGACTCAAGGCAAACTCTGTTATAATTCTCTATAAAATCAAAAATAAATTTACATACTTCCAACATACAATGACACAGAGTAACAATTCCAAAAGGGATAAATGGGGGAATCACGAGGAAGAATTGACCAAAGAGAAGCTAAAACCCAGCAGGGCAAACATTAAATCCTCTAGCTCCATATCCAGCATGATGGCTTGGGCAGCTCTACTGACAGGCATTGCTATTTAAAGCTAATGTGGGGGCTGGAGAGATGGCTTAGCGGTTAAAGCACTTGCCTGCAAAGCCAAAAGACCCAGGTTCGATTCTCAAGGACCCACGTAAGTCAGATGCACAGGGTGGTGCATGAGTATGGAGTTCGTTTGCAGTATGGAGGCCCTGACATACCTGTTTTGTCTCTCTCTCAAATAAATAAATAAATAAAAATTAAAAATAATACCAACATGGCCTCTCTCTCCATTCATTGCCTGTAGCTTTCCTTAGCAGACTTTACATTTGACATTTCCAGTGCCCTAGAGTTTCAGCTTTGCATATTACTTTCTCCGGGGCTCCCTGCAAGGACTTGACCCTGTTACATATTGCCTGGCCTCAGGAGTCTTCTTTAAAAATCTGTGTGGAAGTCTCCAAGCACCTGTAACTCCTACATTCTGCATGCCAGAAAAATCAGCACCATACGGATTATGCCTAGGTCTGTCACCAGCTCACGCAGTAGCCGGGAACTCTCGACCACTGCTGCGGAGTGCCTGGGTGGCTGAACGTGGACAAACCCTTTCTCAGCACTTTGGGCGCAGCACAACTGGATAGCTTTTTTTTTTCAACAGGGAACTCGTTTAAATGTTGACAATTTTACACCCTGGAGTGTGCAACAAGGTCTGACCAATTCCTAAAATGCCCCCAAAGCGTCTTTCTTATTGTCCCAGTACGGCGAGACTTTTTTTTCTAATAGTGCTAATCGCCTTAACAAATATACTCTATTTGTCCACAACTTTCCGTCCACTCGTTTTCTTACCAGATGCTCATTTCCCACTCTGCTTTTTGCTCCTCATTAGTCTATCACCTTTAAACCCAGCAGAAAAAATGTCAGTTCTTTGCCAGAACGTGACATGAGTGAGCGCTAGCTAGTCCAATTCTCTGCTAGTCTTTGTTTTACTCTGAAGCAAGCGGCAGGAGCTTGGCCCTCTCTTTCCGCATTGCTAGCAGCACTCTGGACTGCTGAGCTATCACTGCTGAGCTCTGCTATGGCATCTTACGGTTTCTCCAGCCCACATGTCCAAGCTTCCCCAAATTCCTCTCGGAAACCACTTTCAAGACCTAACAACCTCTTTGTCAGGTGCACTCTCCACAGTAACCAATTTTCTGTATGAGTTACTTCTGTATAACGGTGACAGGTTACCTGACAGAAACAACCTAAGGGGAGAAGAATTTATTTTGGTTCACGGTCTCAGAGCGAGCATTCAGTCCATCATGGTGCAGGAGACAGTGGAGTAGAGCAGTCCACCGTGAGCCACAAGGCAGAGAAGTAGAATGCGGGTGCTCTGACAGAGGCATTTTGGTTTTGTGTTGTGTTGTGTGTATGTTGTAGGTGTGATGCAGTTGTATGTGTGGTGTTTGCACATGTGAGTGAAAATGCAGTGCCCTGTGCACACGCACACATTCACAGAGGCCAGAGGAGAGCGTTGGTGGCCCCTTTCATTGCTCATCTGCTGGCTTCCTTGGGACCAAGTCTCTTCACTGACTCTGGAGCTCACCATCTTCATGAGCCCCAGCAATGCTCCTGGCTCCGCTCCCTGCAGGACTGGGGTTACAGATGGGTGTGACTGTGCCCAGCTATTAATGTAGCTTCTGGGGGAATAGAACTCAGTGGTCTCAGGCCCTCATGCTAGCACAGGAAGTACACTTAATGTTGAGCCATCTCTCCAGTCCTTTACATATATATATTTAATTTAAAAAACTTTACCTTTTTCCAAAGAAAGGATTTAAACCTGTCCATTCTGGCTCCAGTGTCCATGCTTTTTAACAATATGTGGTCTCTGAATACCATGATTTCCATGAACACTGAATTCATAGCAAATTTATGATTAAATTATTCAATAAACATCCAATGTGTGCCTGTCCTTCCACAGGTTCTGTCTCAAACAGATGGCAAAGCAAGGCGTTGTTGGGCTGCCCTGTGCAGGTTCAAAGGCTCACACGCAGTCTTCTACTGTCCCTGCTTTTCGCCCTTATACACCCCATGTGCAGTTCACACCTTGCAGCCTCTGCGAGCCGTGGGCTATTCCTCATCGCTGCCTTGTGCTCCCTGACAAGCTGCTACGAAAAAACTCTTCCCTTTCCTATTGCCCTGTGAAGTCCTTCCTTGCTAAGGCCCAGTCCTAATTTCATCTCCTTTACAGTTCCTGAGCTCCTGATTCACCTCCCTGTTCTTATACTACATGCATTTTCTTTCTTCCTTTCTTTTTTAATTTGAGAGAGAGAGAGCTAGAGAGATAGAGAGGGAGAATGGGCGTGCCAGTGGCCTCTCAGCTGCTGTGAACGAACTCCAGACGTATGCGCCCCCTTGTGGAGAAGTACGGCATTGCGCCCTTGCATCACTTTTTGCATCTGGCTAAACGTGGGACCTGGAGATTGGAACCAGTGTTCTTAGGCTTAGCAGGCAGGCGCCTTAACCATCAAGCCATCTCTCCAGCCCCTACGTGTATCTTCTGTAGCCACTCTCACAGATAGCTGATCACAGACAGAGAGGCCATTTTCCTCTTCTGTTCCCCCAGTACTGGTATGTATGTGTAGACATAATATGGTACTCTCATATATGGCAAGTGCTCTAACAATGTCTGTTGGAATAGACAAATGACATATCCCGGGAGCCCACTGGGAAATGATATTCTAGAGAAGAAGAGGCTCCACTTTTCAAGGACACTATGGTCTGACTGAAGAGACGCTGGAGACAAGACAACCACAAACTAGGAAACCAGAGAGCTAAGACAGAAGCAAAACAAGAAGATATCCAAAGACTGGAATGTGACGGCGGCTCCAACACCAGCTCTGTGAGCCTGGCAAGTCAGTTCATTCTGAGTCTCTCTTTCGTCTCCAGGGAAAGGAGGACTGACGGGAGGCAAGGTGTCTCCCAGTTCCAACAACTATAGTGAGTCTGTGAGCAGGTGCGTGGGTTGACGGGGACACTTCCTAAAAGGACAGTGTCTTGGCATTTAAAAAATGAGAAGACAAAAGATTGCTCTCATCTTCTCCCTTACATCCTTTTTCCCTAAAGCAGGTCATAAAACCTTCATATACGAGATGACCTCCCTGTACCTGGAGGAAAGAAAAATGTCTTTATCTCTGAAGACCCTGGGACCCAGGGAAGAATCTGGGTAAACGGGCCCAGCCATGTTCCCTCCAGGTTACACTGTTAGGTGACACTTACTTTGGTTTTTTTTTTTTTTTTTTTTTTTTGGTTTTTCACTCTACCTCAGGCTGATTTGGAATTCACTATGTAGTCTCAGGGTGGCCTCGAACTTATAGGGATCCTCCTACCTCTGCCTTCCGTGTGCTACCACATCTGGCTTAGGTGACATTTTCTTTGTTTATTACACTTCCCCAAGACTCTCCGCTTTCTCCTGAAACCTAAGCATAAAAATACACAGGTGGCAGGGAGTGGTGGTGCATGCCTTTAATCCCAGCACTTGGGAGGCAGAGGTAGGAGGATCTCTGTGAGTTCGAGGCCACCCTGAGACTACAAAGTTAACTGCAGGTCAGCCTGGGCCAGAGTGGTAAGACCCTACCTCGAAAAACCAAAAAACAAAACAAAACAAAACAAAACACAGGTGTCCCTGTTTCTCCGATTCTTCACTTTCCAAGGCTGCCGTGTCTCATTGAACTTACATTAAATAAATTTGCCCATTTTTCTCTTGTTAATTCATCTTCTGTTATAGGGGGCTTACCCAGAGTCTTGGCAATGAGAGAGAAGTCTTTTCCCCCCACAAGTATATTCTACAAGAGACCAACCTGTCACTACTGACATGATGATGTCTCTCACTCTCTCTCACTCTCTCTCTCTCTCTTGCTCTCCCAGCCCCTCCCCCGCCATCAAAAAGCAATTGTGACACAACATGAGATCAATAACAGATACAGCCTCTATTAGGGAAGTGCCGGAGAAGCAAAGAAAGTTATAATGGCAGATCAAGCAGAGAGGGGAAGGTCTGGATAGAACCAGATGGAAAGCTGGGAAGGAAGAGATGATTAAGACTTACCCATCCATGAATTTGGCCATAGCCACACCATCATTAGAGTGACACTCAAGTGCCAGCCTGCCCTTCTCTTAGCCTCGAGCCCCCATCAGAGCTGTGTGACGACGTTCGCTCTCATTCCCTGAACACTGTGAGACAAAATGTCCTAATGACTACTTCTGCTTCCCAGTTCCCAGTATAATGAGAAAGAGGAGGTTTTTTTCCCCTGACACCTGGAGGAAGACTTCCTCCCAGGGATCATCCTATATTTACCGGGAAGAAATTCATTGCTTTGCCATGTGAAAAACGCGGAGGCCTGAGGTTACAAGCAATGAACAACAACAACCAGCATTTGGAGGAAGCTGGGTTCCAATATCTTACGAGCCTTTGTTGTGTGGATATTCCTGAGTCTACATAAGCTTGCAGGATAATATAAGCTTGCATGAGGGATGTGTGAAAAAGTTGAGAACGACAGGAGAAATCCTAAACCTGGTATGCAGCGTGGAGGGAGGCAAGAAAGCATCCAGCAAGGTTGACCCCGGGCGCAAACTACGGGACCTCTGAGAGACCAGAAATGGTATTTTAGGTGCTAGGGACCGAGGGCTGGGCCTTGTGCATGGCTTTGTACATGCTACGCAAGTGCTCTGCCACCAAGCTGTATCCCCAGCCCTGCAATGAGGACTTCAAAGCATCTAGTGTTGAGTCCATGCTGCAAGTCTGCCCTCTCCCAATCTCCTCTACAAAGCATTTACTGAAGTCTCTGTGGTCCTATTGAAAACCTCAAGAGGTTCTAAGTTCTGTATCCAGATTGGCCCAAAGACCGCGCATGGGACCAGAGCCCATAGCAAAGGGGCGCAGTTGACAGCCAGGGTTCACTAGAAGGACAAAGACCATGATAGCGTGCCCTGGATGGCCATCATAAATATTGTCCCATCATAAAGTAACACCTTGGCTTTCTGTGACATGAATCACCCTGATGGGAGTTAGATGAGATGGTATGAACCTCCACAGGGTTATGACCCCAGGGGGACAGGGTCATACAAACGCACTTTCTAAACTCCCACGCTGGCTGAGGAAGAGACAGAGAACTGGCGGCTTTATCATCAGACTCCAGCTAGCTGAAGGTCTATAATGGAGGCACACACACCCAGACTTCCTCAGTAGTAACCTTGGCAAATTGCATTCCAAGGTAGAAAGAATACTTACAACCCATCACCAACTTTCCCGTCCCCTCACACCCGTTGTTCTCATAAAATTCCACCTTCTTCAGAACAAGCAACTCCAGGGAGCTTTCTTAATTGGCACGAAGTTGATTGGCCCACTAATCCCCCACTGTCATAACTGCACCGAAGGAGGGAGATCAATCAAGAAAAAACGGACAATGGGTCTCCAGAAGGCGCCAGGGAGTCTCAGAGTCTGCAATGCTGTTTTTCAGGTAGATGGGACAGGAAACAGCGAGTGTTCGAGAAGGCCAGCCGAGCTGGAAAACCCCCACCTGCACAGATTCACATCCTGCCCCACCTAAATTACTAATTACTTTAAGGGATTCAGGAAAACGACAGGAAGGACAGGGGACAGACAAAGGGAAGAGTGAAGGTGCTGGATCCCTGGGAAGGTGTAAGCATCAGGCTTGAAGCATCCCTTTGGTGAGGGCAGTCCACACCAACCTGGGCAGTGGCAACAGCAGCTGCGCAGAAAGATACCAACTTCAAGGATAGGCAACAGGAAGGAGAAAAGGGAGGCGTAAGTCAAAAAAAACTCCCCAGGAAGAATCAGATACTGCTTTCGTGAGCGGGCACGTGTCGTCTGCCTGGATGCCTGGGAGCTAGTCTGAAACACAAGTCATAATAATGGGATCCAGGTGTTTTCACTTCCTACCAAAATGGCTGCCAAGCCCGTCAACGCAGAGCAATACCAAAACGACATCTGAAGCACATCTGTGTTTAGACACATAACAAGCATATTTTCTTTCTTCTTCTCCAAGTAGGTGTCTGTTCTATATTTATATTATGATAGCATCAAGGAGAGTAGAGACCAAGATGGTTTTTAGACACAGCCCTTCCAGGCTGGAAGAAAGCATTGCTGTTTTTCTTTTTTTTTTTTTTGGTTTTGCGAGGTAGGGTCTCACTCTAGTCCAGGCTGACCTGGAATTCACTAGGTAGTCTCAGGGTGGCCTTGAACTCACCACGATCCTCCTACCTCTGCCTCCCGAGTGCTGGGATTAAAGGCGTGCGCCACCACGCCCGGCTGCATTGGCGTTTTGGTTGTTTGGTCCTAAAGAAATACCGATGGAGTGGGTGTGGTGGGGTGCACCTGTAATCCCAGCACATGGAAGACTGAGGCAAGAGGATGGCCAGGAATTCAAGGAGAGCCGGGGCTGCAGGATGAGACCATGTCTCAAGTAAAAATAAAATCAAATGCTAATGACAATATGGCTTCAGGAAGTCACCCAGAAATGCCAAGTTGTAGGAGATAGAGCTGCTCAGAGGTAGCCCCGAGCAAACATAAAACAATACACTAATAAATAATATAATAAACAAAATAATTTTTGCTCAGACACATTCTTTCAGATTGCCTTGTTCCGTTGGGGTGGGGAGGAACGTGGGTAAAATGTCCTTGGGAACACTGGCAACATTGCTCAGAAGCTCCCAGCTCTGAACACAAATCCATTATTCTGTTTTGGAGCAGGGTCTCCGGGCAGCCTTTCTGAGGTTGCACACTGGCTTTGCAAGTTGGTTCCAGAGAGAGGCAGGTGATGGGGTGAAATTCAAAGTGAATCACCACCATCCCTTGGGAAGCAACACCACACTTTCTGTCTCCCAGCTTCTTTTTGTGTCTCCCCTCTGCTTGCTCATCATAACCCTGACCCAGAACGCCCTCTCCAGCTGTGGGAGCCCCCATAACCTTTCAACGATGGGGTCCATAGGCAATACACATCCTTCCCATCTCAGCATAGACTCTCAGGAAAGAACTCGCTGCACGGCTTGTTTGTACTGAGCTATGCCAGTCCCTGGGACAGGCTGGGCACGTGGATCAGTTGACCAGTACTATAGCCACAGAAGTGTCCTCAGAAGCACAGGGGAAGGAAATGCCCAGACTGAGTGAGTCTCTCTCTCTCTCTCTCTCTCTCTCTCTTTTGTTTTTGTTTTTGTTTTGATTTGTTTGAGGAAGGGTGTTACTCTAGTCCAAGTCCACGCTGACCTGAAATTCACTATTGTAGTCTCAGTGTGACCTCAAACTCACAGCAATCCTCCTGCTTCTGCCTCCCAAGTGCTGGGATTAAAGGTGTACACCTGTTTCTCTTTCCTTTCTCTCTCTCTCTCTCTCTCTCTCTGTCTCTCTGTCTCTTTCTCTCCCCCCTGTCAAATAAATAAATAAATAAATAAATAAATAAATAAATAAATAAAAAAGGGCTGGAGAAATGGCTTACTGGTTAAGGCAATTGCCTGCAGGGCCAAAGGAACCAGATTCAGTTCCCCAGGACCCACGTTAGCCAGATGCACAAGGGAGTACATGCATCTGGAGTTCACTTGCAGTGGCTGGAGGCCCTGGCGCACCCATTCTCTGTCTCTTTCTCTCTCTCTCTTTCCCACCCCCTCTGTCAAATAAATAAATAAATAAAAATAAAGGCGTGCACCACCACGCTGGATTTCATTTGCTTGACCACTTCCTCATTTATTAAGAACAATAATTTGTCATTAGTAATAGGCTCCATTAGCAAAGCCATAGGACAGAGGCGGACATAAAATTGGGTTGAGTTTTTTAAGAAGATTGTCTTACTATCAGATGTGGTGGTTTATACCTGTAATCCCCACACTTGGCAGGCTGAGGCAGGAGGATTGCTATGGGTTTTAAGCTAGTTCTGAGCTACATGCTAAGTTCTAGGTCAGGCTAGGCAAGATAGTAAGACTTTGACTCAAAATTTAAAAAAATTTTTTTTAAAAGGGGGCTGGAGAGATGGCTTAGCGGTTAAGGCGTTTGCCTGTGAAGCCTAAGGATCCCGGTTCGATTCTCTAGGTCCCATGTAAGCCAGATGCACAAGGGGGTGTACACGTCTGGAGTTCATTTGCAGTGGCTAGAGGCCCTGGTGTACCCATTCTCACTCTTCCTCTCTCTCTTCCTCTCTCTCTGTCTCTAATAAATCAATAAAAATAATTTAAAAAACATGGCTTGAGGGATGGCTTAGCCGTTAAGGTGTTTTCCTGCAAAGCCAAAGGATCTCAGTTCAATTCCCCAGGACCCACGTAAGCCAGATGCACAAGATGGTGCATGCGTCTGGAGTTTGTTTGCAGTGGCTGGAGGCCCTGGCATGCCCATTCTCTCTGTCTCTTCTCTTCTCTCTCTCTCTCTCCCTCTCTCTCTCTTTCTCTCTCTCTCTCAAATACATTTTTTAAAACTTTAAAAAATAAAATTAAAAAAAAGACTATCAGTTGGCTTTCCATTACTATAAGAAATACCTGATGTAATCAATTTATAAAGAAAGAAGGTTTGGTTAGGAACACAGTTCTGGACATTTCAGTCCATGATCATTTAGCCTTGTTGCTTTGTATCTGTGGCAGTCCATCACGGTGGGAACGTATCAAGGAGCAAAACCACTCACCTTGTAGCTAGGACGTGAAAGAGACCAGGGGAATGGGTATGACCTCCAACCATGTCCTTCAAGGGCACATCCCCAATGACTAGAAGACCTGCCACTAGGCCCTTCCCAACAGCTAGTTCATGAAAGTGAGGACTGTCTTTAACCCATGAGCTCTGGGGACACATTCCCCATCCAAACTGTAGGAGAAATCCTCTGTAATGTTAAGGGCTGGATACAAACCAAAGCCCATAGCCCAAGTCTCATGTGGAAAAAAAAAAAAAAAAAGGAGAAATAAGTCCTGAGAAGTAAGTTCTCAGCTTCTCATCTCCTGAGGTGAGAACCACTTCTGCCAGGAGGCGTGGCTAGTCCAGAGAAATGAAGACTCCGGGTCTCCGTCCCACAGGTCAGGATGGAGGAGGCTGGCAGAAAGTTTCCTGACAGAAGTACAACCAGCACTCGCTTTTGTTGGATGGGGTAGAAATATGCAGCTATGGCCTAGACTTTGGGAAAATGCTGTAGCATCCCCTGACGTTGTCACAGCCAAACTCAAACAAGCGTGGAAATAAATAAATCCATCCCTCATGCACTCCTCCACGCCCTCTAGGTAGAGTGCCATCCCTGGACAAGAATGGGAACTAGCTGTCATGGGGTGACCTTCAAGCCAGAGAATCTGTGTTCTGGAAAAAAAGAAGGGAGGAAGCCGCTGTTCAGAAAAGAAAAGGAATTTTAGTTTGACTGAAGCAGAAGCCTTTCGAGGGTCAGCTATAATACACCATGCAAATTGCTAACGAACGGCTAATCTATTTTTGGAGTGTGTTTGTGAATAAGATAACAATATTGCTACAACTGTTGAAAGACACTTCTACTCAGACTTAAGAGAAAGGCAAAATGTCTGCATGGAGGCTTAGAATTCTACCTGGAGTATTGGTGCTGGAGTCTAAAGGACTAGAATGAAAGTCTATATTCAGAATACACACCCATATGAGATGATTACGGACAGGCATATGTTTTGAGTCTGAGGCAGTACTGGCACATTCTAAGAGTAGTTGTGGTCATTGTAATGTCACAGCCATGCACAGACCTGCGGCAATGCTGAGGACTTGCCTCCGTGGCCCTGAGCCTCTGGGGGGAGTGGGGCAGGTCCTTCCGCAGAGGCCAAGCCACGGTTCCCCTTGATAAGAGAACCCAGCGCCCTTCCTCACCTCCCCAAACATGGTCAGTTTTTTGCCACCACTACAGAAAGAAACTAACACAGGGACCAAGCAGGTCTTCATTCTGCCCGCTTGCCCGCTATTCAGCCCCAGGCTATGTGTTTAAAACGGAACGTGATTGGATGAGAGAAGAGAGCTCTGCGGCCACTAGGAGCAGAAACTAACAGAGAGGCAGAAGGTCTGTTGTTGGGGAGAGGGTGGCTGTTTTATTTTGTTTTGTTTTGTTTTCCCTCTCATTCCCAGTCCAAAACAAAGATTTGGGACAGAGCTGAGGGCCTCAGTACTGGCCAAGTGAGTTTTCTTCCTAACTCCTTCACTGGTCTGTTTGTAGGTGAATGTGGACAGCTGTCCCAAGTTTCCATAATGCAGTAAATGGGTCAATAATCCCTTCTCTATTTGGAAAACTTAGATGAGGAGATCAATAAAAGCTTATGTAAGGCTGGAGAGATGGCTTAGCCGTTAAGGCGCCTGCCTCCTAAGCCTAAGAACACTGGTTCCAATCTCCAGGTCCCACGTTTAGCCAGATGCAAAGTGACGCAGGGGCGCAATGCCACACTTGACCACAAGGGGGCGCACGCATCTGGATTTTGTTCTCAGCAGCTGAGACACTGCTGGCGCGCCCATCTCTGTCTTCCTCTCTCTCTCTCTCTGTCTCTCCCTCTGTCTCTCTCTGTTTCTCTCTGTGTCTCTCTCCAAAAATTAAAATTAAAATTAAAAAAGCTTATGTAAAAGAAAGACTCAGAAGTACAGAAATGACAGCTTCTGATGGAGAAGCAACTCTGAGGCCCATGGTTCTGCTGGGGTCCCCAAAGGGGAAGCTGAACCCTGGGTCTGGAGAAGGTTGAAGTTTTAGGGCAGTTCACTCACCCTTGTTATCAAGCACTCAATGCATTCGCTGAGCCAGGACCGAGAGACAGGTCGTGGTAGATGCTATGGCTTGGATATGGTTTGTCTTCTAGGATTCAAAATCTTGTTCCCCAGTGTGACAGAGCCTTTGTTGGGGCTAATGGAAGGTAATTAAGCAATGAAGACTCCATTCTTTTTTTAATATTTCATTTTTTATTTATTTGAAAGAGAGAGTGGGGAGAGACAGAGAGAGAAAGAGAGAGAATGGGCACACCAGGACCTCTAGCTACTACAAATGAACTCCAGATGCATGCACCACCTTGTGCATCTAGCTTACGTGGGTACTGGGGACTCAAACCTGGGTCCTTCAAGCACTGTAACTGCTAAGCCATCTCTCCAGCCCGAAGGCTCCATTCTTATGAATGAATTCATGTTCTTTTGAAGGAAATCAGGCCTATGGGAGTGGATAGTGCCTGTGAGGATGGGTGTTATAAGGAAGCTTGGCACATTTCCTGAATCCCTTCTAGTATGCATGCCACTCACCCTTTGTGCACACACTCCTGCCACTGAGATGCTATTTGCACCTCACTAACAACAAGTAGGGGTCAGGACCGTGTCCCTGAACATCCAGCACTGAATGTCCTGGCTAATTTCTTTTCTTGACACTCCACTCAGCATCAGGTATTTTGTTATAGCAACATAAAATGGTCTAAGACAGTTGGTCCCCAGCTCATGCTAACCTCTGGAGACTTCCATCCTGAAGTACTCTACCTGGCACAGTGACAGATGTTTGGTCTGACCATTCACTACCTCCCGCAAAATCATAACACGCTGCTGCTGCTGCTGCTGCTGCTGCTGCTGCTGCTGCTGCTGCTGCTGCTGCTGCGATATTAGTTGCTCTGAGACATTCATGTGGATGCACAGACTGTCTGTCAGAGCCAGAGAAGGAATGCAGGGTTCTCATTTTCAAGATAATAAAACTGCAGCTCTGATTAGCAAAGACTCTCATTCCTCAAACAAGAAAGCTTCCTACTGAACGTCGCCCCCTTTATAAATCCTCAAATGAGTAGGTGATATTTGAGCGCCAAATGATCCACAAGACAGATGAGCTTTGGTTAAAATGCTGCTACACGACAGACCCAGCCATCAGTCATAACCTGCCTCAGGAGAGTCATCCTTTAGGAAGGGACTTGGGAGTGGCATGACCAGAATTCATAGCGGAGCCAACTTTGCATCCCAGCTCTCCTGTGCCCAGCTCTGAGGCCAGACTCTCCGTTGAGGTCAACATGGAGTGAGGGCACTGCTGGGCCCATCCCCAGTGTATCTAGCGGAGTCGGTCTGGAGTGGGGAGCTAGAATGTGTATTCTCACGTGTTTGTGCTACTGTGGCAGCTGCAGCTGCAGGTGGCAGGGGCTGGAACATTCTTGGAAAACCGTGCTAAGGCAGCAAGGGCCCCACACTCAGTCTGCGGATACTTTAAGAAAATGGGTAATTACATTCATAATTCTCCTAGATGGAATTGGGGGCTAACTAGGGTGGCTCTTCCCCATGCCAATTCATGTGTTGATGGCTTAACTCCTGGTTTCTCAGAATATGACTGCTTTTGGAGAGGATCTTTTTTGTGTATGATATGTATGCGTTTAGGGGCTGGGGATGCCTGTGTATAAGTGTGCATACTAATGATGGGCATCTTCCTCACTCTCCACCTTATTTTATTGATTGATTGATTGATTTTTATTGGTGGAAGCTAGGTGTTATTGACAGCAATGCAGAAGACTCCAGCCTTAAGTATGTGGGTGAGAGATAAGACCTCACCCACCCTTTATACTTCTGCTTGGGTCTCTTGAGTGCAAACTTCTCCTGTAGTCTCTTCCACAGGCTTTTTTCATCTCCTCAAACTCTGGGGTGAGGGTACTTGTGTTTATAGTAATTTGAATGGAGTCGTGCTAAGCTCTCATTCCTCTGATCACAGGCCTGAGGTTCTGTAATCTTTGTTCTCTCCCTCCCCAACGCCCGTGCTGCCCACTGCTGCACGGAAATGCCTAAGTCCCGGCTCCATTTGGTCTCGTCCACCGGCCATTCCTCACAGAGCTTAAGGAAACACTCACCCCTCCATCTTATTTTGGAGACAGAGTCTCTCCCTGAGCCTAGAGCTCGCCAATTCGGCTAGACTAGCTGACCAAAAAGCCCCAGGGATCCTCCTGGATCTGCCTCCCAGGACCCACGATAAGCTACCCAGCTGAAACTTCAACCTTGGGCTTCCACTCCTCAGAACTGTGAGGAACTAACGTGATGCTCGCGCTGCCCGGCCTGTGGCAGCATGTTATGACAGCCCTGGCAGACATGGAGAAGCAGGATGGCATGGAGAAATACATTCTACAAGGAGCCAAGGGACGTGGGTTCCAGTCTTGGCCCTGCCTTCAGGCAAGCGAGCATTTTCCTCTCCACGTGACAAGTTCTGTCAAATGGGAATCGTGACCCGCGTTCTTTCTACCACACGAGGGCTTCATGAAGATTGAAAATAGAAAATTATGAGAAATTGTGGGATGTTAGGGGAGGGGGTTCAGTCCTGGTCTCAGGTAGCCCTGGCTCACCTCGGATTTGCTATGTAGCAGAGGCTGGCCTTGAACTCCACCCTCCACCACCCAAGTGCTGGGATCATAGGCATATGCCACCATACCTGGCCAAGAAATTGTTTTTAAAATGATAATTTTCTGGCCAGGAGTGGTGGCTCATGATTATAATTCAATACTCAAGAAGCTGAGACAGGAGGATCATGAGTTTAAAGCTCCCCTGGCCTACAATAGCCAACTTCCAAGCTAACTTGTACTACCTATGGAGATATTGCTATCCCAAAATAAATCAATAAATAACATTTTTAAAATATGAATCACATTACTTCTGGTTCTGAATAGCTAACATGTCTGGCAGGTGGTGGACACCTGTTATTCCAGCACTCCAGAGGCCAACTGAAGCAGGAGGATCATGAATTCAAAGCCAACATGGACTACATAGACTCTGTCAAAAGAAGGGAGGAGGCTGGGTGTGGTGGCACACACCTTGAATCCCAGGACCTGGGAGATAAAGATAAGGGGATAACTGCGAGTTCGAGGCCACCCTGGGACTACACTGTGAATCCCAGGATAGTGTGAGCTACAGCAAGACTTTACCTCAAAACACACACAAAAAAGGGTGGGGGGGAAGAGGGAGAAACAAAGAGACACAGAGAGAGATCTAATTTTTTTATTTATTTGAGAGAGAGAGAGAGAGAGAGAGGGAGGCATATATAGAGAGAATAGACATGCCAGGGCCTCCAGCTACTGCACATGAACTCCAGACGCATGCACCACGTTGTGCATCCGGCTTACGTGAATGCTGGGGAATAGAACCTGGGTCCTTAGGTTTTGCATGCAAATGCCTTAACCATTAAGCTGTCTCTCAAGCCTGAGATCTAGTTTTATAAGAAGACTGGTCCTTCAAGCAGTTTTATACTGAGGATCAAACTCAGGGCCTGGTACATGCTATGCACATGCAGTACTCCTGAGGAACATGGCCAGCCCTAATCAATATGCATGCAACCCGCGAGGAGGGGACTATCAATCAGGGCCTTGGCAATGCTGTCTCTGCGATGTCTGGCCCTCAGAGATGACCACACATAATGAAAAACAGGGCCAGGAGAGAGGAAAACGGACCATAGAAACACTCCCACAGATGAGCCCACAATGACTGATAATCTGACTCGGTTGATCACGTGTAAACTTTAAACAGCTGTGATCATCCGTTCAACAAAAGATGGAATTTCATGGGATAACTGGACATCAGATAAAAAGAGAAATAATCTAGTGGAAATTCTAGAGCTGCAGTTATATACTGCTTGGCTGAGTTTAATAGCAGGTTAGTCACAGCTGTGAAGAGGGCTAGTAAACAAGAAAATAAATCATTAAGACACATCTAGACTCAATTGTAGGGAGTATAATGAGTGGAAAAGAGAGGAAAAGAGCACACAAGACACATGAGATGGGTGTCCCAGGAAACCTTGAAGCTGTAAGAAGGTGAAAGTTGGTGAAAGTCAAGTCCCAGAGGGGAGGGGACAGAACGGAGCAGTGCTCATAAACAGCTGAAGAAAGAAGAGTGACAAAGTCTCCAAAACTATGAAGCCACGTGGATCCACAGAGCCCAAGACAATTCAAAATACCACAAAGGCCAGGCAAACCAATGGAGAGCAGTGACACGCAGTGCGGACTCGAAGCCCTTCCACAATTGCATATGCTGATGACTTTGGAAAAGAAAACGTTGAGGCCCGGCGTGGTGGCGCACGCCTTTAATCCCAGCACTCGGGAGGCAGAGGTAGGAGGATTGCCGAGAGTTCAAGGCCACCCTGAGACTACATAGTTAATTCCAGGTCAGCCTGGACCAGAGTGAGACCCTACCTCAAAAAAAAAAAAAAAGAAAGAAAAAAAAAGAAAACGTTGCGGCTGTTGGCTAAATTCACAGGGGACTGAGGAAATGGCTTAGCGGTTAAGGCATTTGCCTGTGAAGCCTAAGTACCCCGGTTCGATTCCCCTGGACTCACATAAGCCAGATGCACAAGGGGGCACATGCATCTGGAGTTCATTTGTAGTGGCTAGAGGCCCTGACATGTCCATTCTCTCTTGCTATCTGCCTCTTCCTCTCTCTTTCTCTCAAATAAATAAATAAAATAGAAAAAAAATAAAAATAAAAATTTTAAAAAGAGCACAGGGAAGCCAGGTGTGGTGGCACATGCCTTTACTCCAGCACTCTGGAAGCAGAGGCAGGAGGATCACTGTAAGTTCAAGGCCAACCTGGCACTATATAGTGAAGTCCTGGCGAGCCTGGGCTAAAGTGAGACGCTACCTTGAAAAGAGAAAAGAACACAGGAGGTGGGGGCACAGCCCGGTGGTAGAGTGCTTGCCAGCTTGATCCCCAGTGGCAGAGAAAAAGGGGAGGGAGCAAAGGAGAAACCACCTTGATCCTCAAGAAATCACAGCCAATTGAAAAATATGCTAAGATTAAATTATTCTTTGTAAATTTTAGTTCACTTTCACTGGTAAGTAGTTGGAGATGAATAATCAATATTCATAAAATACTTTGAACAAGCTGGGCATAGTAGTGCATGTCTTTAAGCGCAACACTCAGGAGGCTGAGGGAGGGGGTTCACTGTGAGTTTGAGGCCACTCTAAGACTGCATTGTGAATTCCAGGTCAGCCTGGGCTCAAGAAAAGACAGAAAAAAAAAAATACTTGGAACAGCACAAGACACATATGAAGGAAATAGGTGAGGAATTGTAAGCAAAATAAAGAATTAAATATTGAGTATATTATGTATTAGATGGGAGCTTACCACTTCACTCAGAGAAATGCTAAGGAAAAAGTAGCTTGTTAAATCTGGACAGGATTTTTTTTTTTTTTTTTAATTTGAGAGAGAAAGAGGCAGATGGAGAGAAATAGAGAATGGGAGTGCCAGGGCCTCCAGCAGCTGCAAACAAACTCCAGACGCATGTGCCACCTTGTGCATTTGGCTTATGTGGGTCCTGGGAATCAAACCTGGGTCCTTTGGCTTTGCAGGCAAGTGCCTTAACTGGTAAGCCATCTCTATAGCCCAAGAATTCTTTTTAAGAATCTTCAATTCCCTAAGGCAAAGTTCCTTAACCTCAAGTCTTTGGACCTCACAAAGTGCTTATGGTGAATACATGTCCCCTACGGCCTCAGGGATTTTTTGTTTTGTTTTGTTTTGTTTTGTTTTGTTTTGTTTTGTTTTGTGTTTTTTAAGGTAGGGTCTCACTCTAGCCCAGGCTAAGAGATTTTCATTAAGGTTAACCTTCCTAGTTAAGTCTCTAGCAGCCTGCTGGAGGAGGTGTCACTGGGCGCGGATCTTTTAGTTTGAGCTCTGGCTTTGGCTCCCTATTGGTGATGTTTCTCTGCTATGGATCTATGGAAGTGAGCCAGATTGCTATGCCTTGATGGAACTTCCCCTGGGTTCTGTAAGGCTGAAATCAACCCTTTCCTCCCATAAGCTGCTTCTAGTCATGTATTTGTCCAGCAATGAGAAAGTAACTGCAACAGTGTCTATAGACAAATTCAAATATACACTGTGTGTATATAATTTTTTTTTTTTTTTTGGTTTTTGAGGTAGGGTCTTGCTGTAGCCCAGGCTAACCTGGAGTTAATCTCAGGCTGGCCTTGAACTCACAGTTAGCCTCCCAAGTGCTGGGATTAAATGTGTGCTTATATTATTGTCACTAGAATTTAGCATTGAATTTAGCATTTTCTTCTATTATGAATCTAGGCAATAAACTATTCATATGAGCGACAACTGTGATTTGTCACCAGTGAAAAACACTTCTCATACACTGTCACAGACATCACAAAATATCCTTCACAGATATGGCTTTGAAATTACGATGGGTATTAGATCTGCCACAAGAGCTTTTTGTCTGGTGCTGTAATAGAGAGGCATATGTGTTGTGATTTGGAAAATTAGGGTTTTTAAAAATATTTTAATGGGACCAGCAGTTGTAGCTCCATGGTAAAGTACAGGCCTGGCAAAAAAGTTTAGGGATGCCTTTAATATAATAGTTTTTTTTCTTTTGTAATTCAATGTATTCTATTTTAGAAGCTTAAAGATATTATTCTGAAATGGAGTGTAAATATCTCCTTCATCCTACACAGGATCCATAATATTGGAAGAAAAAGAAGAAGAAGAGCTGAGCCAGAGACCATACCTTGATTAAAAAAAAAAAAAAAAAGAGGAAGAGGAGAAGACAAAAGAGGTGGAGGAAGAGGGTCCCTGATCAAAAGAAACAAGGAAGGGTTGGGGCGGAGGCTCCGTGAGGAAAGTGCCTTCCATGCAGACATGAGAACCTGAGAGGGGGAGTGACAGAGAAAGACACCCACTATCAACCTCCGCACACACACATGTGCACCTGCACACACGCACATTCACACATGCTGCACACACAAATAGTAACTATAAAATAAACATCAAGCAAGGATGATAGTGCACACCTGTCATCCCAGCACACAGGAGCGTGAAGCTGAAAGTTCACAAGTTCAGGGACAGCCTACACAGCAAGTGAGACCCTGTCCTAAATCTCACACACACACACACACACACACACACACACACACACACACACACTGGCCAGTTTCTTAAAGTCAATTTCTCTAAGTAAGTTCTACTAAATTTAATTTAGGCTCGTGATTTGTTAATAATTATTTAAACTGGTTCCTTGATTTAGACTTTTTGTTCTATTTCTCTTTCTCGTTTCCCCTTTCCTCCTCCTTGGTGACATTTTGTGGAAAGCCCCTCCTCTGAATAGTCACCAAGACAAGCTTCAGCTGGTTCCCATTTTTGCCTGACCTTGTCTGAGCGCCTCACATAGAAGCAGTGACACGCTGCTTTGGACTTTCCCAAACTTTTTTTTAAGCATTTTTTTTTTATTAGAGACAGAGAGAGGGAGAGAGAGAGAATGGGTGTGCCAGGGCCTTCAGCCACTACAAAGGAACTCCAGACGCATGCTCCACCTTGTGCATCTGGCTTATGTGGGACCTGGAGAATCGAACCTGGGTCCTTAGGCTTTACAGGCAAGTGCCTTAACCACTAAGCGATCTCTCCAGCCCTTTCTTTTAAGCTAAGGATGGAACCCAGGACCGAGCACCTGTTCTATCACTGAGCTCCATCTCCAGCTTTCCCACATCCTACCATCTCTTCCCATCTCGCCAGCCAAACCTAAGCCACACATCAAGAGAGATAACCAGGATCTGGAGACACGGATCAGTGGGTAAACATGTTTGCTGCACAAGCCTGACCACTGGATCTCAGTTCCACAGAAGCCATGTAAAAGCTGGACACAAGTGGCACATGCAGCTGTAATCTCAACAGCCTACAGCAAAGGGACGGACTCTCGAAGCTCACAGGCCAGCTAGTCTGGCATGCACAGAATCTCTCCCTGGAGCTGGAGCTCCCTGGTTGTCAGGTACACTGGCTGAGCAGAGATCCCCAGTGATCCTCTTATCGCTGCCCCCTTAGCTCTGGAGTTACAGGCATGTGCATCAATGCCTGGCTTTTTACATAGGTGCTGGGGGATCAAAGTCAGGTCGTCTGCTTGTATGGCAAGCATTCTTATCTGCTGAGCCATCTCCCCAGGCTGTTGCTGTTTCTTGAAAGATTTTATTAGCTTTATTTTTTAATTGTGAAACTGAGAAAGATTACATTCCATGAAATAGAGTAAGTGTCCCCATAAGGTATTGCAGAAAGAGTTCAGTGCAGCGAGTGTGTTCTCCATGGGAGAAAGGCTTAGAAACAGGATCTGGCTGCCCCTACTTCACCCCCTGCACCCGTTCTTTTGCTGGTTTTGCTCTGCATTTTTGCCATAATAAACTATAGCTGAAAACACACTGGGCTGTGTGAGCTCTCTGCAGAATGGTTGAGCTTGGGATAATCTTCACTCTCCCTGGCCCTGAGAAGAATCGAAACCTCATGCCCAAAGAAGGGAGCTAAATGGTGATTTATTTTCAAATGTTTATGTGTGCGTGTATTTAAAATGTCATTCCATGGCTATCTTCATGAAAACAAGTGCCAATAAACGCTGGAGAGGATGTGGGAAAGAGGAATCCTTATTCATTGCGATGGGAGGGTAAACTTGCACAGCCAAGTAGAGATCACTATGGAGGTTTCTCAATAAAACTAAAAATAGAACCACCACATGACCAGCTGTACACTCTTGAGTATATGCCCAAAGGACTCTTACTCAACATGCCAGAAATACTTGCTAATCCATGTTTATTGTAACACAATTCACAATAGCCAAGACATGAAACCACTCTAGATGTCCATCCACAGATGAACGAACAAAGAAAATCTGAAGCCAGGCATGGTGGCGCACGCCTTTAATCCCAGCACTCGGGAAGCAGAGGTAGGAGGATCACTGTGAGTTCAAGGTCAGCCTGAGCTACATAGTGAATTTCCAGGTCAATCTGGGCTAGAATGAGACCGTACCTCAAAAATTAAAAAAATAAAATAAAAGTAAAGTAAAATCATGACATATACAGAAAAATGAATAGAACTGGAAATTATTATGTTAAGCAAAATAAGAGGCAGGCTCAAAAAGATAAATATTGCATGTTTTCTCTATGTAGAATCTAAAATTTTATGTGTGTGTGTATGTATATATGCACATATACATTTGCTTATTTTTTTGTAAAGGTTTTAAAATATATTTTATTTATTTGAGAGAAAGAGACAGAGAGGCAGAGAGAGAGAGAATGGATGTGCCAGGGCCTCCAGCTGCTGCAAACGAACTCCAGATGCATGTACCTCCTTGTGCATCCGGATTACATGGGTCCTAGAGAGTCAAACTGGGATTCTTTGGCTTTGCAGGCAAACGCCTTAACTGCTAAGCCATCTCTCTAGCCCCTGCTTGTTTTTTTGTTTTTTTTTACTGTCATTCTAGCTGGGTGTATATGTGGTGGTGTATGTCTGTAATCTCAACACCAGGGCATGCTGAGGCAGAAGGTTACGAGTTCTAGGCCAGCCTGGACTACATAGGGCAACTCCATCTGAGGGTGGCTTAGGAGGATGTCATTCTACAATTCAGCTCACAGAGACAGTAAATGCAGACGAATTTTATCATTGTCATGATCGCTGTGACATTTGTAAAAGCGAAGTCCACGCATGGTGTCTGATAAGCAATGAGGACCTGTCATGAGGCCAGAGGGCATCAGGTCTTCCAATCCTTTTCGGCTGTGGCATCCTCTGTTAGAACAAAAACTTTCATGAACAAGGGATGGAGATGGCTTAACAGTTACAGCACTTGCCTGTGAAGCCCAAGGACCCAGGTTCGATTCTCCAGGTCCAGCGTAAGCCAAATGTACCTGAAGGCACATGTGTCTGGAGTTTGTTTGCAGTGGCTGGAGGCCCTGCCACACCCATGCTCTCCCTCTCTCTCTCCCTCTGTCTCTAATAAATAAATAATAAAATAAAATATTTTTTTAAAAATTTCATGAACCAAAGGAGGAAAGTCCCTTGAGTTAAAGGTTGCTGAGCTTCCTCCTTTGAGGCCCCCAAGGAGCTCCTTGACACCCCAAAACCTAGAGGGGAGTCCATTGAAAACAGCTGATCTTATGTGATTCTTTTGCTCACAGAGAAAGTGCCTGAGCATTGAGTAAAATGAAGATTTGCAAAATTACACTCACTTCTTATCCAAAATCCTCATGAAACAGTCACTTCTTTTTTTTTTTTTTTTTTTTTTTTTTGGAGGGGGGGATGTAAGGGGAGAGCATGTATCCCTCCAGCATTCTCTACTGATCTTACAGGACCTCAAAGAATATGCTAGAGGGCTGGAGAGATGGCTTAGCGGTTAAGGCCTTTGCCTGCAAAGCCAAAAGATCCCAGTTCCATTCCCCTGGACCCATGTAAGCCAGATGCACAAGGGGGCACATGCATCTGGAGTTTGTTTGGAGTGGCTGGAGGCCCTGAGCACCGATTCTCTGTCTGCCTCTTCCTCTCTCCTTCTCTCTCTCTCTCTCTCTCTCTCTCAAAAATAAATAAATAAGGCTGGAGTGATAGCTCAGCAGTTAAGGCATTTGCCTGCAAAGCCAAAGGACCCAGGTTCGATTCCCCAAGGCCCACATTAGCCAGATGCACAAGGGGGGCACGTGTCGAGTTCGTTTGCAGTGGCTGGAGGCCCTGGGACACCCATTCTCTCCCTCTCTCTCTCTCTCTCTCTCCCTCTTTCTCTGTCAAATAAATAAATAAAAATAGACATTTTTAAAAAAAGAATACACTAGACTCAGCTGTCATTGTCTGCACAAGTCCTGCTCAAGACGAGGCCCTTCACTATTCCCTTGTGAATGGTGGAGAAGCTCATAAGGATGCAAACCCTCTCTGAGGAGTTACTGGTAGTTGATGGTTGCTGGAGAGACAGGCATTTTCATCAATGGTATAGTCCTGCTTAAATTGCCCATAATCCGGTAAGTGACCCCCACCCATGTTCACGGAAGCCACTCTAGCTAATCTCAGTGGGGAGAAAACATCCAAGCAGAAGCGAGTCTGCTTAGGAAGAAAGGACATTTCAGTGGGAGGGTTAGGGGGCAAGAGAAGATAATGAGAGGTGAATATGATCAAAATATATTATAGACATGTATCAAAATTATCAATAAACAAATTTTTAAGAAGAAAAATAGACTAGAGTTAAAATATAGAACCAAAGTATTGAGTTGGGTAGACTCTAGGACCAGCAGAGTAACTGCCATGCCTACCACTGAGCCACCTAGCCTTGACCCAGCAGATGGGAGTTCAGAGCAGCAGGCCCTGCAGGGGTGACTGGGTACAAGGCGTGACCAGCCTGTGATGTCACCCTTCCTCCATACACCCAAATCAGCCCAGCACGGGCCTCATTGGGCTTAACAGCAAGAAAGTGAGACCTTACCAGGTTCCCTTCCTCAAATGTCCTCGGGATTCCCCGGGGAATGCCCACATGGTGCACAAGTCTGCCCTGTTGATCACTTGTCACCACAACTGCCATCTGGCCTCATGCCAGCACCCTACCCTGCTTCTGTCTTGAAACCGGACTCTGCAGGCAGCTGCTGCCACCCTTCACTGGCCTCACACTGGGCACAAACCTTCTTCTTAATTTCCCTCCGTGGCACTTAACAGTGGACTGTTAGATGGTCGGAAAAGCCAGGGTGTGACCAAAGCTAAGCGAACCCCAAGAACCAGAGCTGAAAACTCCAGCCGGCTGTGATTCAAGTCCATGGGCCTGACCTGTGTGTTCTCATAGTAAGTTCTGCCTCAGGCTTATTGATCAAGGGTCAGTTCCCTTTCCTCCATAAACCCAATCCCGTCTCCCCAAGATTAAGGAAAGTTTCCACTAGGGAGAAGGTAAAAATTCATTTCCATGTACATAGAAGACAAAGGGTTAGACCGCAAGTCCATCGGGTCTTGAACTACGTATCTGTAAAGGATCTTTGTTTCACCACTGTTTAAGCAGAGGCCTTAAAACTTTTGTCTAGACAGACAGTCAGACAAGATGAAATAAAGCCCTGTGCCTAAAAATAGTGAGGAAATAAAACAACAACATCAAAACAACCATTTATACATTTTAAATTTTTTTATTTATTTACCTGAGATAGAGAGAATGGGCATGCCAGGACCTTCAGCCTCTGTTAACGAACTCGAGATGCATGCACCACCTTGTGCATCTGGCTTACGTAGGTTCTGGGGAATTGAATCAGGGTCCTTAAGCTTTGCAGGCAAACACCTTAACCACTAAACCATCTCTCCAGTCCAACTTTTTTTTTTATATATTGTCAGTGAAGCCATCCAGTCTTCACGTTCTTTGTGGGCTCTTTTTAAAATATATTTTATTTATTTATTTATTTGAGTGGGGGCAGAGGAAGAGAATGGGTGCACCAGGACCTCCAGCCACTTTAAACAAACTCCAGATGCATGTGCCCCTTTGTGCATCTGGCTTACCTGGGTCCTGTAGAGTTGAACCAGGATCCTTTGGCTATGCAGGCAAACGCCTTAACTGCTAAGCCATCTGTCCAGCCTGAGCCCAACTTTTAAAGGGCCATTTTTCTTACTTTCAGTCCTTGATGGTCCATGAAAATTCCTTAGTCAAGAAATATATGGAAAAATGTTTAATATTAAGAGAGAAAAAAAGAATAATGAGAGGATGAAATAAAAGAGAAAAATGCTTAAAATCACTAGTGATTAGGGAAATGCAAATTAATACAACAACGAGATATTACATACACCCATTAGAACACTCACGCACAAGTGTTGGTGAAGATGTAAACAAATTGGAACCCTTATGTATCACTGGTAGAAATGTTAGATGGTGCAGCTACTATGGAAAGATGTCATGGTCACTCGAAATATGAAACATAAAGTTAGCCATAAATATGACCCAGAAATTCCACTGCTGTGATCCACCAATTCCCCCCACAGGAATTGAAAATAGCCTGAGAGAAATCTTGTAGTGTCATCTTCATGGCAGTACCATGCACAACGCTATGAGGCAGGCACAGCCCAGGTGCCCATCAGCAGAGCAGATGGAGAAACAAAGTATGGTAGACACCACTCTGTACTGATGTAGAGGAAGAAATGGCTCAGTGGTTAAAGGCACTTGCTTGCAAAACCTGCTGGCCAGAGTTCAATTCCCCAGAATCCACGTAAAGCCCGATGCCAGATACACAAAGTGGTGCACGCATCTGGAGTCCATTTGCAACAACAAAAGGCCCCAATGTGTTCATTCTCATTCTCTCTCTCTCTCTTCACAAATAAATAAATAAAATACTTTTTTAAAAAAATTTTTTTCTTACAATTTATTTATTTATTTATTTATTTATTTATTTGCAAGCAGAGAGAGAGGAGAGATAGAAGAGAGGCAGACAGAAAGAGAATGGGCATAGCAGGGCCTCTAGCCACTGCAAATGAACTCCAGATGCATGTGCCCCTCATGAGTCTGGCTTACGTGGGTCCTGGAGAATTGAACCAGGATGCTTTGCTTCACAGGCAAATGCCTTAACACTAAGCCATTTCTCCAGCCCCATAAAATACTTTTTTAAAACTAAACTAAAAACATGTCAAACTGTATACACTTACAGTTAGCATAGTTTTTGTTTGTTTGTTTTTGTTTTTCGAGGGAAGGTTTCACTCTAGCCCAGGCTGACCTGGAATTCACCATATAGTCTCAGGGTGGCTTCGGACTCATGGTGATCCTTCTACCTCTGCCTCCCAGGTGCTGGGATTAAAGGCGTGCGCCATGGTGCCAGACAGGGTGAGTCAATTGTTTTTAGAGATGGATGTAATCAGTTAGCAGAGTGCTTGTCTAACATGTGCAAACAAAGCCCTGGGCTCCATCCCCAGCGTCACATAAATCTGACGTGGTGGCAAACACTTGTAATCGCAGCATGCCAGAAGTGGACAAAGGAGGATCAGAAGTTCCAGGTTGGGCTGAGATGCAGCTCAGCTGGTGGGTAGTGTGCTTGTCTAGCATGCATGAAGCCCTGGGATGGATTCCCAGCACCACATAAACCACGCATGGCGACGCATGCCTGTAATCACAGCTCTTGGGAAATACAGTCAGAAGGACCAAGAGTTCAAGGTCATTCTTGACTCCATGGTGATTTCCAGGCAAGCCAGGGCTACATGAGACCTGTCAATAAAAAACCAGAAACAGGGCTGTACAGATGGGTTAGTGGTTAAGGTGTTTGCTTGCAAAGCCAAAGGATCCTGGTTCAATTCTCCAGGACCCATGTAAGCCAGATGCACAAGAGGACGCATGCATCTGGAGTTTGTTTGCAGTGGCCAAAGGCCCTGGTGGGCCCATTCTCTCTCTCTCTCTCTCTCTCTCTCTCTCTCTCTCTCTCTCTCTCTTTCAAATAAATAAATAAGATGTATTTTTTATTTAAAAAAAAAAAAAAGAAGAAGAAAGAAAGAAACAAGCCGGGCGTGGTGGTGCACGCCTTTAATCCCAGCACGCAGGAGGCAGAGGTAGGAGGATAGCCGAGAATTCGTGGCCACCCTGAGACTACATAGTTAATTCCAGGTCAGCCTGGACCAGAGTGAGACCCTACCTCCAAAAAACCAAAAAATAACAACAAAAAAAAAAGAAACAAAGAAAAAAACAGAAACAACAAAACAAGCTGATTGATCCTTTCAAAGCTACTTTCCTTGGCTGACAGTGTGGCTCAGTGGTAGACCACATGCCTGAAGTCCCAGGTACTATCCCCAGCACCAACAGAAAAAGGAAGGAGGAGCCATGCATGTTGGCGCACACCTTTAATCCCAGCAGAGGTAGGAGGATGGCTGTGAGCTCCAGGTCACCCTGAGACTACATAGTGAATTCTAGATCAGCCTGGGCTAGAGTGAGACCCTACCGAGGAGAAAAAAAAAAAAAAAAAAGGAGGGGCAGAACCCAACCAGACAGAAATAACTGACTGGACGGCATCACACTACTTTCGCTTTTTGTATAAGAAACCACATTAGCATGCCAGTTAAAACTGGCCTATTTATGCCAGGCGTGGTGGCGCACGCATTTAATCTCAGCCCTGGGGAGGCAGAGGTAGGAGGATTGCCTTGAGTTCAAGGCCACCCTGAGACTACATAGTGAATTCCAGGTCAGCCTGGGCCAGAGTGAGACCCTATCTCAAAAAACCAAACAAAACAAAACAACCTGGTCTACTTAGAAAACTTGGCTCTTATCTCTGTAATATTAATTTTTCAGGGCTGGAGAGATGGCTCGGCTGTTAAAGGTACTTTCGTGCAAAGACTGACATCTCAGGTTCAAGTCCCTAGTACCCATGTAAAGACAGATACCCAAAGTAGCATGTGCATCTAGAGCTTGTTCACAGTGGCAGGAAGCCTTGGCACACCCATATTCTCTCTGTCTGCCTCTTTCTCTCTCCCTCAAATAAATAAATAAAAATTAATTTTTCAGAAGCAGCTTAATTTCAGCTGGATAATGAAGACTCTTAGCATGAGTGACTCCATTTTGATTTTTAGCTGGATTTGTTGAGGCCTAGGAGAGTAGCCAAACCTGGTTTCCTCTCGTTTAATTGAATAACAAACATTCAGCACCTCTAAAGTTATCCTATTTGTCCATCGACTGTTCTAGTAGATTTTTTTTCTAACAAGTTATGATAAATGATGTAGCCAAATGTCATGGTTGGAACAAGAACCCAGCCGCTGCTACACTGCTTTCCTATATACTATAGATTCCCTGTGGCTACAAGGATGTGGTCATAGCAAGACCAGAAAGCCAAGGTGGTCTTCCAGCCGGGCCCCCTTAGGTCAACTTCACAGCCAAGTTCTAACACCACAGCCTTCCCTGAAGGGGGCCTGGCATTCTCCACAGCACACAGCCACAGCCCACACATGAACGGTTGTGTGTGCTATTTTTAAACTTCCAAAGATCATACTGAACATGGATAATGGGAACGCCTAAGTGCCCCAGTGTTACAGCCCCAGTCAGCATGCCATCTAAATGCAGAAGATAATAATCTTGCTTCTAATAGTATCCCCTTGAAAAGGCGCCCCGTTCAATGCACTGTTGTATTAAATGGCACGGCTGTTGAATAGGAGAGGCTCCATCTCTTTATGAAGAAAATCTCTCTGTGAATCACATCTCCCTGTGGTGATATAGGCGTGCGTTCAGCTGGATGCTCTGCTGGCTTTTTGTGTAGGCTGAAGCTGGAAAGATTTTACTAAATATAAATATCGCTATATGATTCTCGGTGATGTAGTGCCTATTTCTTCTCCTTTATCCACTCCTTTTCCTGCTCGTGGTCTTAACACTGATCATTCAGGGCTAACTCTTCCTTGTTCTACCCTGTCTGGTTTCTGGTATTGGTACAAGACTTAGTGTAAGCCCTGGATCATCATAGTTTGGAGGTCTGGCTCTAAACCTCAAATAATAGTAGCTACCACTGACTGGGCATTTGCTGGGCACCAGGCACTAGGTGAGGGCGTGCTTTCACATGCCTGACATGATTGCGGCTTTCACTAGGGGGTGTCAGTAGAGTGGGAGTTGTGGCCAAGTCAACACTCATGAGTCAAATCGGTGGCATAAGCAGCCAAAGGCCAGAGGCAGGCAGACTTCAGTTCCTGTTTCAATACTTGTTAAGAGTTGTGTATCCTAAGATTAAAATGTGTGTATATATATTTGCCTTCAGTTCAAAGCTCTTTGGAATTTGATGGATATTTTATTGCCTTGGTAAAAGAAATACAAAGTCCAATCAATTGATCACCCTAGAGGACAAACCAGACTTCTTCAAAAGGACCATAGATGTCCACAATGACAGAACAAGGGGCACCAGGCTGCCCGGCAGGTAGGTCCCCTGTCATGGGCCACACATTAGGGCTGAACTGCCCTGTCTCTGAATCAGGACAGCTGGGTATGGCGGCACACATTTGTAATCCCAGCACCCAGAGACAGAAGCAGGAGGACCTGAAGTTCAAGGTCCTATATCTCAAAAGAAAATGTCTAAAAACATGTCCCCAAACTTGCTTAAAATAAACAAGTGTTTGCTTAGCAGGTCAACACCTTGCAATTCTAAGAAGGTTTTAAAATTTTGTCGTTGTTTTTGTTTGGTTTGGGGGTGGGGGGATTGTGTTATGGTTTTGTTTTTTGGTATGGTTTTGTTGTGTTTGAGACAGAGTCTCACTCTATAGCCCAGGCTGGCCTGGAACTCACCATATAGTTCAGGCTGGCCTCAAATTTGTATACCAACCCTTCTATTTCAGTCTCTGGTGTACTGGAACGGGAGGAGAGCCACCACTAGTTCAACATTCAGAATTGAAAATAAGAACTTCTAATGTTTTTGCATTAGAAGACCAGTGGATATGCTTGCTATTTAAACATTTCTGCAACATTTAAGACCCCTTAGCCAATGAAAACAATAGTTTAGCTTAGCAATTCCAGTTTAGAAAGTGCAATTGATTCAGGCTTAAGACATTAAGTTGAAATTGTACTAAGTGTTTAAACATGGAACATTTAAGAGTTCTTACAGTGCAATATCTTCAGATTTATAAAAATTACCTCTATGCTTAAAATTTTTGTTATCTGATCTTATCCCTAAAAATAAGATATAATATGTTAAATTTATAAGTGCACTTTAAAATATATAAAGTTCAATTAACTAAGCATATGAATCGGAACACACAAGACTTAAACGCCCCTAAAAATTGATTATTGAGCCATCTATGGTCTGCATGCCTGCAACCAATTACAGCCCTCGGGAGAATTGTGTGTTGAAGGCCAGCCTGGGCTATCTAGTGAGACCCAGTCTCAAAACAAAACAAATGCTAAATCATGTTAAAATGTTAAGTAGAATAGTCAAATTCTTAAACTGAACTTAAAACGAGATGTCCATATTTGTAATTTCAGTAAAGAAAATGTCACTCGTGAAACTGAAATAAGCTTCATCATTTGCATACAAACAAAAAGCCCTTGAGGGCTTCCAAACCTGTCAATATAAAGGATCATTCTTTGGAGCCCTGCTCTGGGCATCTAACACAAGCCCAGCCACTTAGCTAAGAGTAACTTCTATAACTACAGCAACTGCCCCGTGACATGACATTACTATCTTTGACAAAAATCCTCCCCTCTGCCCATCCAGGTTCCAGGGCCGGAAGTCAGAGAGTTGTCCTGCTGCTCTGAAGCCTGCCAGAGGCTGAGTGAGCAGTATGAGAGTTCCCAGTGTCGTGCCTAGAAGCAAATGTCCTTCCCCAAAATTTGAGGACCAAAACCTGTCCTAAAGAATGATAGAGCCAGGCGTCGTGGAGCACGCCTCTAATCCCAGCACTTGGGAGGTAGAGGTAGGAGGATGGCCTTGAGTTCAAGGCTACCCTGAGACTACATAGTGAATTCCAGGTCAGCCTGGCCCAGAGATACCTACAGAAGAGGAAGACTACAGTCCTGATTGGGTTATTTACTAGCCTGGAACATTGCAGGGTCTCCTTAAGGGTGTGTTTACTGAATGTATGCAAGAGCTTAATACTCCGTTGCAGATACCCACACGTTAGAGATGATACAGAAACGTGACTCACCCGGCAGTTATGGACAGAATATTGGCCAGGCCACTGAGCCTTCCTGTGGCCTTTGTAAGGGTTAATGCCTCCTTCTCTAAATCTCAGTGTCACAGCTGCAGGTGACATCAGATTTTTCTGCCACATTGGCTTAAACCAACACAATGAATCCATCCATGGAGGAGGCTAAGCCACAATGTGGGGTTTATAAGGAGGGACTGGGCAGAAAGGTCCAGATAAAACAGACTAGGAAAGATTGTCCCCACTGTCTGAGGACACCTCCCCATGTGATCTCACTTTCATGAAACTTAGCTGCCTTTCTCAGTGGAAAGAAGGCAGAAAGGAAGGAGAGAAGGGAGGGACGGAGGGAGGGAAGGACAGAGGGAGGGAGGGAGGGAGGGAGAGAGGGAGGGAGGGAGGGAGGGAGGAAGCATGTGGGGCAGCCAGCAAGAGAAACCAGGGGCTGTGTCTCAGTCCCAGTAATGGCTTAGAGAAAAATGTTAAAGCTTCACTTAATTATTAAGCAGTAATTGATATTATTAATTGGTTTGTTGCAGCAGTTTGCTCGCTTACATCCTAGTAGTGTGTCAGGTGAAAGACCTGTCACTTCACACATCATTGTAATCAGCATATTCCTAACAGAACACACACTCTGGAATATGCAGAGCTTTATCCTAAAGATGCTTAAAGTGTGAGAAACAACCAAAGACTTCAGAATCGCAGTGTGAATAATCCTAGCACATTGATTCTTCACTTGGGGGTGGAGCAGCCCCCACAAGGTATATTTTTGTCTATTTGCACTTTGTTTTTTCAAAAAAATTGTATTTATTTATTTGCAAGTAGAAAGAGATAGAAGACAGACAGAGAGAATGGGCATGCCAGGGCCTCCAGACACTGCAAACGAACTCCAGAAAACGTGTGCCACTTTGTGCATTTGGCTGTATACGTGGTTACTGGGGAATTGAACTCAGGTCGTTAGGCTTTGCAGGCAGGCGCTTTAACCACTGAGCCATCTCTCCAGTCCCTGTCTACACTCTCTTGAATATTTTATGTGAGCAAAGTGTAGCACATGATCATGTTCACACGGATTGTCACAGCAGCCCATTGGCTAAAGTCCTCCATGAAGAAAAGAAACGAGAAAGGCAAACTATACCCTTCCTTTCCAGAAAGCCGTGGCATAGGGATTCTCATAGAACTCCAGGGCTCATGATGTTCCACTAATTCCCCACAGGTCCTGTGGCTTCCCTTTCTGTAATAACTCAGGAGAGCCCAAGAAAGTGATGCAATTCCACTGCCTTTCCTATCAACCACGTGCAAAGCTTTTGTCTGCTGCAGTCAGCCCTCCTTCCCCAGACTCAAGAAAGTCCTAGCCGCCCAAGGCAGGTCCCCGGGGCTTCAGGAGAAACAGTGGAGGGAGGTGGTAGAAAAAAAAGAAATTACATTTCTCTTGCAGAGAGTAAAACACATTCCCAAGTGGTAAAAATAACCTCCAACGGCTTGCCTTAAACCAACTCTGAAACAAGAGGCTTGATGCCCCAGCTTTTCATCTTCTTTGCAGGGCAGGAAAGTGGTCATGGTCAGTGTGCTCCTTATGGGAAACGCCTGCCTGGCTGGGACACATTTAGGACAAAGTCCTCAAAATGTGAGACTAGAACCATCTTCCTAGGACTCACTGAGTCACTTATTAAAAATGCAAATTTGGGGCTGGAGAGATGGCTTAGAGGTCAAGGCACTTGCCTACAAAGCCAAAGAACCTTGGTTCGATTCCCCAGGACCCACGTAATCCAGATGCACAAGGGGGTTCATGTATCTGGAGTTTGTTTGCAGTGACTAGAAGCCCTGGCACATCCATATTCTCTCTCTCTCTCTCTCTCTCTCTCTCTCTCTCTCTCTCTGCCTCTTTCCCTCTCTCAAATAAATAAATAAAAATAAATGCAAATTTTTAGCTGGGTATGGTGGTGCATGCCTTTAATCCCAGCATTCAGGAAGCAGAGGTAGGAGGATCAACTTGAGTTCAAGGCCACCCAGAGACTACAGAGTGAATTCCAGGTCGGCCTGGGCTAGACTGAAACCCTACCTGGAAAAAAGAAGAAGAAGGAAGAGCAAATTCAGAGGAGGAAGAGGAAGTTAAAGGAACTTGGTTACAAAGAAGGAGAAGGTTCAAGGAGAAGGAAGAAGAAGAAGTAGAAGAAGAAGAAGAAAAAGAAGAAGAAGGAGGCCCTAACACATCCAAGAAAAATTGTTTTTGAAATAAGTGAAGTAAAGCAAGAAGAAACAGGAGGCAAATTCAGCCTGGGCTGAAGAAATGGCTCAGCTGTTAAAGTCACTTGGTTACAAACCCTGAAAGCCTGGGTTCAATTTCCCAGTTCCCACATAAAGCCAGATACAAAATGGGTCATGAATCTGGAGTTCATCTGCATAGACAAGAGGCGTTTCCCCAGTTCCCACATGCCCAAAATTCATTCCCAGTCATCTCATAGATAGACAAGAGGCTGCCCATTCATTCTCTCCTCTGTGTGTGTGTGTGTGTGTGTGTGTGTGTGTGTGTGTGTGTGTGTGAGCGCGCGCGCGCGCGTGTGTGTATGCATATACGGGTGTTTGCAAATAAATAAATAAAAATATTTTTTAAAGGCAAATTCTTGGGCTGGACAGAGAGCTCAGGAGATAAAGCACTCACCCAGCAAGCTTGAATATCTGAGTTCAGATCCCCACCTAACACATGCGAAAGCCAGGTGCTGTGGAGGTCCTCTGTAATTCTAACATGCCTACAGTAAGAAGAGAGAGGCAGGAGAATCTCCTTGAACAAGAGGCCCTGCCAGCACTCAGGAGGCAGAGGTAGGAGGATTGCTGTGAGTTCAAGACCACCCTGAGACTACATAGTGAATTCCAGGTCAGCGTGGGCTAGAGTGAGACCCTACCTCAAAAATAATACTAATCGCCAGGCGTGGTGGCGCATGCCTTTAATCCCAGCACTCGGGAGGCAGAGGTAGGAGGATCACCATGAGCTCAAGGCCACTCTGAGACTACATAGTTAATTCCCGGTCAGCCTGGGCCGGAGTGAGACCGTACCTCGAAAAACCAAAATAATAATAATAATAATAAATAAATGGCTGGATGTGGTAGTCCACTCTTTTAATCCCAGCACTTGGGAAGAGGAGGTAGGAGAATCGCTGTAGGTTCAAGGCCAAGGCAGTTAGGGTGACTGGGCCCCGAAAGTAAACAGCAGGAATGTTTTTGGACCTGCCCTTACAGTCTCCACTTTGATAGAGATCAGAGAAGAATCTGGTTTCTGCTTATCTGTTGTCTAATCTGTTTTCCAATAAACAATCCGAGTCCCTCTCTAGGAAGGAATTCCCCTTTCCTAAAACTGAGGCTTAAATGTGATCCTGGTATTCTGCTTGGTTCACCTCACCCCTAAACTTGGCTTCAAGGCTGGCCCCTTCTTGAGCCAGCAGCCCCTAGGCCAGACCAATTGGCCTTCTCTGAGGCTCACCTGAGCCTGCTGGGAAAGCCCAGCACGACAAGGTTATAAATAGACATTTACCAGGTGGGCAAGGTCTCCTTTTTGCTGTTCACCTCTTCTGAACTTCCAGGCTCCTATCCTGGTAAGCCCGCCCTTGTCTCAGCCAGGCCAGGCTGAGATGAGGGGAGAGCAGGACCCCCTACTCCCACCTGGGCTCTCTACCCACTTCCTGCCTTCCTCTGAGCACACGCTCTCTGTACTTTCTTCTCTTTCCTCTCTAAACCCCTTTCCCTGTTTCTTCCAGGCCTGTGCTCACTTCCCACCCGGGCCCTCAGACCACGTGGGTGTATCCACGTCCCTTCCCTTGCCTCCATACTTTCCTGAATAAATGTAATAATTTAATAATCATCCTTCTCAGTCTTATTTTATTCCAATTCTTTGGTAAAACAACGTTTTGGAATTTAAGAACCTTTCCGAAACCCCCAAAACCCCATTACAAGGCCATCCTGGAACTACAGAGTGAGTTCTACGTTAGCCTGGGCTACAGTGAGACCCTCCCTCAAAAGTTAATAAATAAATAACACCAAATCAGTTGTTTTCATCTGTAGGAGACCAGCTTCAGACAACCCTGGGGATGCTATGGGGTGGGGTTGGGAGTGCCTGGCAATCAGTCTCTTCTCTCTCTCTCTTTTTTTCTCCCTCTCTCCCCCTCAGGGCCTCGCACATGTGAGGCAAGCTCTATCACTGAGGTAGACACTCAGCCCTAGCCTGCCTTTCTAATAATGCTCACAGGAGCTGCCTGACCCTCATCAACACTTGCAGTACAGCAGGAGGTGGGGGGTAGGTGTGTTTGTAATCCCAATAGCCAGGGTTAGATAAGGTGGAGGGGAAGATCTGCAGCCATCAAAGTCCCTCTTACCCAGAGTCCACTGAGCAATGGGCTTCCAACACCACCTCCCTTTCAAAATGGGAAGGATGCAATTTCAGTGTGACTTATTTTGTTTTTATTTTATTTTTATTTATTTATTTATTAGAGACAGAGAAACAGAGACAGAGAGAAAGAGAGTGAGAATGGGCATGCCAGAGCCTCTAGCCACTGCAAACCAACTCCAGATGCATGTGCCACTATGTGCATCTGGCTTACATAGGACCAGGAGAATCAAACCTGAGTCCTTAGGCTTCACAGGCATGTACCTTAACCATTAAGCCATCTTTCCAGGCCCCTAGATTTTTTTTAATTTATTTTTTTTATTGACAACTTCTATACTTACATACAAAAAGTGCATGATATTTCCCTTCCTTCCCCCCATTCCCCTTTAGAACTCAAGTCTCCATCATATCCCTCCCTCTCTCCATTGTCTCTCTTTTAATTTGATGTCATCATCTTTTTCTTCTATTATGAGGGTCTTGTGGAGGTATTGCTAGGCACAGCAAGGTCATGGATATCGAGGTCAATTTCTGTCTGGGCAGTTGCATTGTAAGGAGTCGTACCCTTCCTTTGGCTCTTCCATTCTATCTGCCCCCTCTTCCGCAATGGTCCCTGAGCCTTGGAGGGTGTGACAGAGGTGTTTCAGTGCTGGGCACTCCTCCATCCCTTCTTCTCAGCACTATGTTGCCTTTTGGGTCATCCCAGTGGTCATCACCATCTGAAAAGAGATGCTTCTCTAACCAGAAGTGAGAATAGCATTAATATGTGAATATGAGCATTAAGTGTAGTATTTTCAGGGCAGCTTGGTGGGAATAATATATACATTTAGTCAGACAAGAGCAGGCTTTATAGCCCTAAGTCTCATGACCTCACTTACCATAGACTTTTTTGCTTATTTTTTGACAACAAAACACACTTACATACAAAAGGTATGTATTCCCCCCCATTCCCTTTAGAGGGCCTTCCATCCAATTATGGAGCCATTGGTTACTTTTTAATTTGTAGACATCTTTTACTATATTATGAGGGTCATTCAGTCCTTGGGCCTGTCTGCCAAATTTGATATCAAGGCCAATTTCTGTCCACTGTTTTCACTGCTGATGACTTCTGTCTCCTGTACACTCCATGCAGTACAGCTTTTCCAGCAATCAGTTGGCTGGTCTGACAGAGAGAAGGCTTTTTCTCCATCCCCTTCTTCTCAGCACCAGCTTGCCTTTTTCATCACTGACCTTGCCTCTCAGGCAAGAGATGTCTTCAACCAGAAGTGAGGTCTTACTATCTGTTGAGCATCAAGTGGAAACCAAGGGCTTTGGGAATAGTATATTTATTTGTTTAAGAGCATGCTACCTAAGGGACCTGACCTTGGCCAACAACTCACTGGAAGGTTTCCCATCCCAGGCACTGAAAATTTTCTAGTAACAGTCTAGAGCAGTTGGTTCTAGGTGACATGCCATTATTCAAAAAGTAATTTTTGGGCTGGAGAGATATTCAGTCCACTGTTTTAAATGACTTTGCCTATGAAGCCTGCATGGAGTGCAGCTTTTCCAGCTTTCAGTTGGCTGGTCCAGGAGGTTTTCTGCTCAGCACCAGATGCACAAGGGGGTGACCATGCATCTGGCAAGAAATTCTTTTGCATTGGTCTTACTATCTGTTTCTCAAGGGAAACCAAGGGCTTTCTTTCTGTTCTGGAGGCTACCGGGACCTGCAACAACTTTCTGTATCCCTCCCAGGCACTCAAATAAATAAATAAATAATAAAATATTTTTTTAAAAAAGTTATTTTACATAAGTCTTATTCACAATATCTTGAATTTAGATTGACCCTCCCCCTGCCCTTCTTTTATGCATTCTCTTCCCATGGCCTTGCTTAGGCCATTCCCCTAAATTCTGACAGATGTCCCATCTTTTGCATCTGGCTTATGTGGATACTGGGGAATCAAACCTGGGTCCTTTGGCTCCACAGGTAAGTGCCTTATTTTAATCAGACTGTCATCTTCCCAGCTGAACTCAATTCTAGCCAAGAGGCAGAGAGGAGATGAAAGTAAGTAAATGGGGGCTGGGGAAATGGCTTAGTGGTTAAGGCGTTTGCCTGAGAAGCCAAAGGACCCCGGTTCAACTCCCCAGGACCCACATAAGCCAGATGCACAAGGGGGCAAATGCATCTGGAGCTCATTTGCTGTGGCTGGATACCCTGGCGTGCCCATTCTTTCTTTCTCTCTGCCTCTTCCTCTCTCTCTTTCTCTCAAATAAATAAATAAATTTTTTTTTAAAGTAACTAAAAGCCAGGCATGGTGGCGCACGCCTTTAATCCCAGCACTTAGGAGGCAGAGGTAGGAGGATTGCCGTGAGTTCGAGGCCACCCTGAGACTACATAGTGAATTCCAGGTCAGCCTGAGCTAGAGTGAGACCCTACCTTGAAAAACCAAAAAAATAAAAAAAAATAAGTAAACAGGGTCTTTCCCAGAGCCTCCAAGAGGAGGGTTTGGGGAACAAAGTGGATCCAGCATAGTCTTCCATGATGTCACTCTGGCAGAACTCTTGGTGGCAGAGAATTGGATCTTAGTCCTCATGACAAGTGGGCAAGCACCCGACCACTGAACTATTTCCAGCCCAGATATAGTTATGTAATGGGGTGCTCAGGGTTCAGGCAAGTCCTTAAAAGCCAAATCCCAGGTTTGTTTCTAATTTTAATCAAAGAATTGAATAAAAAGTCTGAGAAGGATCATTATTAAATTATTTTTGTGTGTTTGTGGGAAGTAAAGAGCCAAGGAAAGGCACCCATGTGGCTAGAGATCTGTAGCAGACAGCTTCGGGTTCTCTGAGATGAACTTCCAGACCAGGCACAGTTACGGAGGAAGGGATTTATTATAGCTTACAGATCCAGGGGAAGTTCCATAATGGCAGAAGAAGCTGGCCTGCCTTCACAGAACCAAACACACACACAGAGAAGCACAAGCCAAAAGCCACATAGCCCAGCACACCTCAGGAACTCCAGCTAGGCACACTTTGCATATCTTTACAATGAAATCTCAAACCCACCACCACACCTTAAGATCTGCCCAGTGACACTGCCTCCAGCCACGTGGCTGCAGCTGCAAACAACAAACTAATGAAACACTGAATATATTGGGGGCATCTATTCAAACTACCACAAGATCCCACGTGGAGGGCCTGGGAAAACCATGGAAAGAAAAGTGAGAAAAGAAAGTTCAAAGAGCTCCTGCCATGTGAGGAGCTGAAGGGGGTAAAGAACCCATGTGGAGAGTGAGGGCTGGGGGACCTTCCCTCTGCTCAACCCGGCTGGGCCTGGGAAAAACTCACCCACAGCTGGAAGTTCCTAAGTGGTCAGAGAGCCTGCCCTCCCCTTGCAAAGGTATTTATAACCTTATAGTGGTGGGCTGCCTTCCGGCTCAGGTGAACCAGAGGGACAGCTGGTTAGTTAGGGCTAGGGGCTGCCTCAGGAAGAGGCTAGCCCTGACACCAAGCTCGGGGGCTGGGAGGGGGTTGAACTTGATCAACCACAATGTTTAAATCCTACTTCTCTCCCAGGAGGGGTCCTGATTGTTTGGAAAAACAGGTTTAGAGAACGAGGCAAGAGATAAGAAGTCAGACCATCTTTGGTTTCTAGCAAGAGCAGACTTTCCTGCCTTTTTTACTTTTAGGGGTCCAGTCTCCCTAACGGAATTCCCTCTCAGTTCTGTTTAGCCCATCCTATTCCTTTCAAGACTGAGGGCACAGAGATAGGAGGCACTGGGGCATCTTACTGAAACGGTCAACTCTTCTTCTCCGGTCCTAGTCGATCCATCCACAGAGTAGAATGGACAGACAGTGAAGGGTGAACAAACCACGACTCGTTACCCAAGAGTGCAGCTACACTCGAACAAAACCTGGACTCCTGGTGGCTGCAGGTCTGCCTACCAAGAGGGGGTTGTAGCTCTAACTCTTGACAGACCTCAGGATGTCCATCAAGAGAGGTCTTGTTAAATGTCACAGCTCAGCGTCCTCCACAGTCTTCCCAAGACCAGCTCAGAGGAGTCCTGCTGAAGCAAGACTCAGAGCAGTGGGAGAACAGTGGGTCTCAGAGGCAGGAACAGGCAGTCTGCCCCCAGGTAGCAGCAGAAACCTCCCTTGCAGTTCTTCGTTGAAGTCTCTCTTCCGATTCTGGTGAATCTCCTAAGGCGGCAGCTTATATAGACACGGGTGGCCTCTGATTGGTGTGTACAAAAGGTGTTTGCAAGGCTCAGGGACCATTGCGGAAGAAGGGGGGACAGAATGGAAGAGCCAAAGGAAGGGTATGTATGACTCCTTACAATGCAACTACCCAGACAGAAATTGGCCTTGATAACCATGACCTTGCAGTGCCTAGCAATACCTTCGCAAAACCCTCATAATAGAAGAAAAAGATGATGACATCAAATTAAAAGAGAGACTAATGGAGAGAGGGGGAGATACATTGGAGAATGGAGTTCTAAAAGGGAATGTGGGAGGGGAGGGAAATCATGCATTTTTTGTATGTAAGTATAGAAGTTGCCAATAAACAAAAAAAAAAAAAAGGTGTATGCAAATAAGGCGAAATGGGGGGACCAATCAGATGAGCCAGTGAACAAAAGTTCCCTGGGAACACTCCTCTTCTGTTACCATCCTCCAAGTAGCTTTCAAAAGGATGGCAGAGGGCTGGTAAGATGGTTCAGAGGGTTAAGAGCTCTTGCTTATAAAGCTTGATGTCCTAGGTTCAATTCCCCAGTACCCACTTAAAACCAGACACGCAAAGTGGTGTGTCTGGAGTTCCTTTGCAGTGGCAGGAGGCCCTGGCATCTATTTTTTAGATGCATGGAGCAGCATCCATTGATTGGGAGGAAAGCTTCACCAATGTGTTTTTGTTGTGGTTTTTGTTTTGTGGTTTTTCGTTGTTGTTGTTGTTCTGTTTTTTGTTTTTCTGAGGTAGGGTCTCACTGTAATCCAAGCTAACCTGGAATTCACTATGTAATCTCAGGGTGGCTTCAAACTCACAGTGATCCTCCTACCTCTGCCTCCCGAGTGTTGGGATCAAAGGCGTGCACCACCATGCCTGGCTTGCTGATTTTGGAGGAAAAAAAAAAAAAAGCAGACAAGTAATTGGAATCTGGGGCTTCTCCTAGCCTTGCTTGCCAAGTCCAACCTGTTGGCACAAAGATAAGAGTAATTTGGGAAGCCTGGCGTGGTGGCGCACGCCTTTAATCCCAGCACTCGGGAGGCAGAGGTAGGAGGATCGCCGAGAGTTCGAGGCCACCCTGAGAATACATAATTAATTCCAGGTCAGCTTGGACCAGAGTGAGACCCTACCTCGCAAAACCAAAAAAAAATAAATAAATAGAAAGAAAGAAAGAAAGAAAGAAAGAAAGAAAGAAAGAAAGAAAGAAAGAAAGAAAGAAAAGCTCTCTAGTCATGTCCTAAGCCCTCAGGCACCTTAAATTCCAGAACAGCGGAGGCTGGCAGGTCAGACACTGGCCCCCTCCCAGGTCACAGCAGTTATCTAGATGGGGTGCTGTACCATAGAGCAGGAGTGGCCGTCTCCTGGGGACCAGCAATAAGGTGGCCCTTGCAGAACTAGCACCGGGATAATGATTAACTAGACCTCAACCACGACACTTACTTGTGAATACCTGTTACCCTGCTCCAGTTCTTCCTCCAATTAAAGCTACAGCTCATTCCAGTACCCCAAAGATGAACTTGGGATCACTGGATCTCTTTTATTGGTCCTCTTCCCAATGCTTTGACTAAATCTCTTTTTTTTTTTTTTTTTGGTGTTTCGAGGTAGGGTCTCACTCTAGCCCAAGGCTGACCTGGCATTCACTATGTCGTCTCAGGCTGGCCTCGAACTCCTCCTACCTCTGCCTCCTAAGTGCTGGGATAAAAGGCATGCGCCACCATGCCCAGCTGCTTTTTGTTATTTTTTTAAATAAATAATTATTTATTTGAGAGCAGAGAGAAAGACAGAGAGAGTATGGGTGTGCCGTGGCCTCTTGACACTGCAAATGAACTCCAGCTGCATGCGCCACTCTGTGCATCTGGCTTCACATGGGTACTTCAGAACTGAACCCAGGCTGGCAGACTTTGCAAATAAGTGCCTTTAGTAGTGAAGCTATCTCCCTAGTCCCTTGTTTTTTGTTTTTCTTCTTCTTGTTGTTTGTTTGTTTGTTTTTGTTTTTCGAGGTAGGGTCTCACTCTAGCTCAGGCTGACCTGGAATTCACTCTGTAGACTCAGGGTGGCCTCAAACTCATGGCAATCCCCCTACTTCTGCCTCCCAAATGGTGGGATTAAAGGCGTGTGCCACCACGCCTAGCTCCCTTGTTTTTGATTTGTAAAACAGGATCTCACTCTATAGTACAGCCTGGCTTAGCCTCCTGAGTGCTAGGGTTATAGGTGTGTGCTACCACGCCCAAGCCTCAAATGATACTTTTTTCTTTTTGGTTTGTTTTTTGAAGTGTGATCTTCCTGTAGCCCAGGATGATCAGGAACTCACTGTGTAGCCCAGGCTGGCCTCAAACTCATAGTGATTCTCCTACCTCAGCCTCCCAAGGGCTGGAATTAAAGATATGACTCACCACAACCAGCTAAGTATTTTTTAACTCCAAAATAGTTGCAAAAGACAATGCATATAAAAATTCACTCTACGGAGTGCACACATGAACACACATACAAACATAACTTCAGATATCACAAGTCTAGAATGACTTACTCCAGCTGAGGTTACAACTGAGCAAAGCAAATCTGGCCAAGCAGAGCTCCGGTTATTGACACCCCTACAACCTCATTACCAAACTCCCAGAAAGCTAATCTCAAAGCAAGCGCTGCTGCACATACTGACATTTCACCAACTTTTATTAGCCAGTAAGCACAACACATTACTATAATGTTCTCTGTGTGCTCAGGTGAAAGAACAGTTACTACCTGCCACCTTGTAGCTGCCATCGGCAGCAAAACAGAAGTCGTCCGGGTCCGCGGCTGGCCACAGGAATGCTTAATAGCTGGAAGGGAGGGAAAAGACTTTTCCTTTTTGGCCCACTCACTTGGAGCCTGAGAATTAAAGGAGTCAAAAAAGGCTGGGCATGGTCACATTTGCCTACAACCAGCGGAGACAGGAGAACTGCTGGGCTCCTTGGTCAGCCAGCCTAACTGAAAATGGGGAGTGCCAGGTTTGTCGGGAGACTCCATCTTGGAGAAATAAGGGAGAAAACTATAGAAGAAACCATTCAGTGTCTTCCTATGGCCTCCGCAAGAGTTCATGGTGTGTGTGCATCTGCACACGCATACACACACACACACACACACATCACAAGTGTGTACACACCATATACTACACACGCACACCAAAAAATATGGCAAAAGACAATTTACAAGGAGGAAAGGCATACAATTTTCATTGATGTTAATATGTATATATTCACAGGGAAAAAAAAAAGAAAAGAAAACCCAAAGAGCTATTTACACTTGGGGTATTACATATCATTTTAGCACAGGATGATAAATGGTGGAGAGCTGACCACACAAAGGAAAGGGGGCTTGGGAACATAGGGGTGATAAATTGTGGAAGATGACTTGGAAAATATATGGAGGAAATCAATGGAAGATAAGGGTTATTTTAGTAAGGTCTATTTATACACATTCATCTTATTGTTGACTCCTGTCTCCAGTGATAAGAGTTGCTCTCTTCTTCCTGATACAAGGAGGGCACCATTCTCATGGGAAATTTATGCCTTGCTTTCAGAATGATTGGGCAAGGGCCCGAGGCTCTTCCTGAGTCTGCAACACTGCACTACTCACAAGAGCTAAGAAATAGAGCCAGCCTAGATGTCCATCAACAGATAAATGATTAAAGAAATTATGCTATACATAGAAAATTGAATCTCTTTTAATATTTTATTTTTATTTTTTCATTTATTTGAGAAAAAGAGGTAGAGAGAGAGAGAATGGGCTACCAGGGCCTCTAGCCATGGCAAATGAACTCCAGATGCATGTGCCACCTTGTGCATCTGGCTTACGTGGGACCTGGAGAATCAAACCTGGGTCCCGAGGCTTTGCAGGCAAGCACCTTAACTGCTAAGCCATCTTTCCAGCCCGAAAATGGATTCTTATGCAGTTACAGAAAAATGAAGTCCTGACATTTGCAGAAAAATAGTTAGAACTGTAGATCATCATGTTAAACTAGATAAACCAGATTCAAAAAGATAAATAGTGCATGTTTTCCCTCATATGTAGATTCTAGATTTAATTTCTTATTTGTTTTTTTTGAGACAGGGCCTCAAAATCACTATGCAGTCAGGATGACCTTGAACTTCTGATCCTCCTGTCTCCACTTCTGAAATGCCAGGATCCAAACATATGCCAGTAGGCCAGGTTTTATGCAGGTCTGGCTTCATAAATGACAGGCAGTCTACCCACTGAGCTACATCCCCAGCTCCTAGGTGTGTGTGTGTGTGTGTGTGTGTGTGTGTATACACGCAAGTATGTGTGTGTTAAAAAATTATTTGTGACTGTCACTGCCAACACATACAACAGACCCTGCTTCAAGGTTCTGTGAGACCATAAGAGGCTAAACCTTTAAATAAAAGTTAAACCTCAAAATATTGTCAAAACCTTCTAAGTTTTCATAAATGCCACAGATTCTTGCAGAACATACTATGTCTCTTTACTGGTCCTGTGATCCAATTAGTGATTCCAAAGCTATTCATAAATGGAGGCACCCATTTTTCTAACTGCTGCATAGGCCAGCTGAGGAGCATTCTACATATCAAACAAATCATATTACTCTAAAACCTACAAATGAAGGGTTGTGGAGATAGCTCAGTGGCTAAAGGGCTTGCTGTTTAACTCTGAGAACCTGAGTTCGGATGCCCAGCCTATATAAGTCTCACATAATTTGTGCTATGGCTTGGGTGTCACCAAAGGCCCATGCAGTACAGGATTGGTGTTGGCCTGCAGTGCTCGCAAAGAGCATCCTGGGATCTTAGTCTCTTCTTTCTGTCAGCCAGAAGCTGTGACAGAAGGAGGCAGAGACAGGAGACTGTCCTGGAAACTCAAGAGCTGAGCCGTGAGGGACTGGAGAGATGGCTTAGTGGTTAAGACACTTGCCTGCAAAGCCTTAGGACAAGGTTCAATTCCCCAAGACCCACTAAGCCAGATGCACATGGTGGCACACACATCTGGAGTTCGTTTGCAGTGGCTAGAGGCCCTGGTGTGCCCATTCTCTCTCTCTCCCCTTGCAAATGAACTAAAAATATTTTAAAAATATATTCAAAGTAACCTGAGTGTGGTGGCACATGCCTTTAATCCTGCACTCAGGAGGCAGAGGTAGGAGGATCACCATGAGTTTGAGGCCACCCTGAGACTACATAGTGAATTCCAGGTCAGCCTGGACTAGAACTAGAATGAAACTCTACCTCAAAAAATATATATATATATATACACAAATTGTGGAAGATTATTAACACACCTGTAATACAAATTTATTCACTGTGATAAAATATCTGAAATAATCACGTGTAAGGGGAAAAGCATCATTTCAGCTCAGTTCCCAGGTTTCACACTTCGGTTGGCTGGCCCATTGCCTTGAGCCTGTGGTGAGCAGGGCACATGATGGCTCATCTCATAGCAGCCAAGAAGCAAGGAGAAAAGGAATGAAGAGCCCAGCTCCCCGGATTCCTTTGGAAAGCAGTGTAGGCCACCAACCAAGTCTGAAGTACATGGGCCTTCAGTGACACCCAAACCATAACACAAAGGATGTGAAGTTTACGAATATAACAAGTCTGTGATTGTGCCGAGACGAAGTAGGAACAGCATGTTCTAGAACACTGAACCCACGGGAGCAGTCAAGTAGTGATTTCTAGTAGCTTGCAGGAGAGGATGAGGGGGGGAGAGGATCTATGGGTTGAAGAAAGTTAGTTGCATTTAAGCAGGGTGTGGTGGTGCACATCTTTAATGCCAGCACTCGGGAGGCAGAGGTAGGAGGATCGCCGAGAGTTCAAGACCACTCTGACTCTACATAGTGAATTCCAGGTCAGCCTGGGCTAGAGTGAGACCCTACCTCGACAAAAAAAAAAAAAAAGAAGAAGAAGAAAAAGAAATTTAGTTGCATTTAGACAGTTAAGAGCCCTCGTGGGAACTATAGTTGATGCATTGGCTACCTGAAAAATCCTGGGATCAGATCTTAAATGATCTCACTTCGAGAAAAATTTGTAAATATGTGAGATGATAAGTATGTTAATTAACTTGATCTAATCATTTCACAATGTGAATACATATCAAAACATCGTCATACACAGTAAACATATGCAGTTTTTATTTGACAGTTATACCTCAGTAAAGCTAGAGGGAAATGTTATGGAATAAATATGTGACCTTTATGAATTATGTACGTCTTTGTCAGCAACAGCTGATCCAAACACCTCCAGCCCATCAGGAGAACACTCTGACACGAGCAATAATTAACTCTAGTTGGCTTTGATAGATTGCCAACTTCTAGTCATATGAAAAGCACAGATTTACATAGATTTTTAAATTTGATTGTTAATGAAGATATATTTGACAGCTCAGAGGATAAAAAAATCATTTTGCAATTTGTAACTTTAAATATTTAGATAAACACTCCTGGGTCTCCATGTGCATCTTGTCTTGGGATCCTGTGAAAATTAGGGGGGCCTACACGTGCAGCCTGCGCTAAAAAGGTGATTGACCTTGGATATGAAGGTGAGTGGACCTCAGTATACCTTCCTGAGTAGGAAATTACCTATACCCAGACTTACCTGGAGCAAAATACTCTCTTCGTTTGTTTCCGTTGCTGTAAGAAAATACCCTAGACTACGTAAGCTGTAGACAATTCTCGCTGCTGTCAAACCCAGGAAGTCCACGATCCAGGTCAGGTAGATCTGGTGTCTGAGGAAGACTTGGTCTCTGCGCCCAAAATGGCATCTGTGTGAGTGTATGGCAGAAAGCAAGAAGGGCAAACCCTGTCTTCACAAGGCAGAAGAGAACGAAGGGCAAAATGGACAAACTCAGTCCCCAGAGCCTTTCAGAAAAGCAGTAATGACAGCCCCGAGGGTGAATGCTCATGGCCTAATCCCTTCTCCAAAGACTTCACCTCGGGGTTCGAAATGTGAAGAGTTCGCACATTTAAGCTACAGCACACACTACGTAGAGATGTTAAAACACAGACTGGACGGTGTGGGGAACAATATGGAGGTGACATAGGATCCAATCATTCCATTGCTGAGTGTGCTCCTCAAAGATAATAAGCAAGGGGCTGGAGGGATGGCTCAGTAGTTAAAGCACTTGTCTGCAAAACCTAAGAACAAGATTCAGTTCCCCAGTACCCCGTAAGCCAGATGCACAAAGTGGCTCATGCATCTGGAGTTTGTTTGCAGTAGCTAGAGGCCCTAGTGTGCCCATTCTCTCTCTCTCTCTCTTTCTCTCATAAGTAAATAATTTTGTTTTTGTTGTTATTGTTTGTTTTTTGAGGTAGAGTCACTCTAGTTCAGGCTGACCTGGAATTCACTCTGTAGTCTCAGGGTGGCCTCGAACTCATGGTGATCCTCCTATCTCTGCCTCCTGAGTGCTAGGATTAAAAGCTTGCGCCACCACATCCAGCAAAAGTAAATAAAAATTTTTAAAAGATGATACACAACATAGCTCCCAAGCTATGGCTCTGTAATGAAGGAGACATCAAGGAACATAAGCTCGGCCTGGAAAGACCGGGAGACTTAGCTCTGCACATTGTCACCAGCACCAAGGTGAATGCTCGGTTAGCCAGTCCAGCCCATGCCCTGTAAAAGATGGCCACGGCAATGCTAATAGCAAGGAAGCATGGCAGTGGAAAGAGCAGCTGACCTATCCAGGGCAACAGACAATAGGTCTTGTGGTCCGACCCAATCCGCCCCTACTTTCCTCTGCATTGAACTGCACTTTTCATCACATTGAGGATACAGAACTTCTTTTTGAATAACAAACTGCCGGGCCTGGAGAAATGGCTCAGTGGTTAAAGGCACTTGCTTGCAAAGCCTAATGGCCTGGGTTCAATTCCCTAGAACTCACATTAATCCAGATGCACAAAGTGGCACATGCATCTAGAGTTCATTTGCATTTACAGTGACTAGACACCCTGGTGTGCCCATTCTTTCTCTCTCTCTCTCAAATAAATAAATAAACAACAAACTGCTTTTTCCTATTTGCCACCAAATGAAATCAGATACATTCGTCTTTTCTCTTTTTTTTTAAACACTGTCATGGCTTTATTCAAAGCACAGTTGTACAAAAGTATTAACTTTAGGGCTGGAGAGATTGCTCAGTGGTTAAAGGCACTTGCTTGCAAAGTCTGATGGTCTGAATTTGATTCCCTGGTAACCATATAAAGTAGATGCACAACAGTATTGATTTTAAAATTTTTAAAGAGAAATTCTTGAAGAAGTAACCCAGTATATATACAGAAAGCATTAAAACAGGGTCCAAAACTTCTATAAAATATAAAACCCACCCTTACTTATTTGCATGAAAATACTATCTACAAAGCTAAATAAATCTTAAAAGTTACCTGGAGGCTGTGTTACTTTCAAATCAAAGAACTCTCATTTTGATTACACAATAAGATGATATGTAAAGTCAATTTATAGACTGTGTTTTTAAAATAATGAGCTGGGGACATGGCTCAGTAAATATAGTGCTTGTTGCACAGCTTGAGTGCCTGAGTTCACATCCCCCAGGCCCCACCTAAAACCAGGCACTGTAGCAGACTTTTTTTTTTTTTTTAAGTTTTTTTAAAATTATTTTTTATTTATTTTTGGAGAGAGAGACACAGAGAGAAACAGAGAAGGAGAGGAAGACAGATAGGGATGGGCGCGCCAGCAGTCTCTCAGCTGCTATGAATGAAATCCAGATGCGTGTGCCCCCTTGTGGTCAAGTGCAGCATTGCGCCCTTGACTCACTTTGCAACTGGCTAAACGTGGGACCTGGAGATTGGAACTGCTGGAGATTGGAACCAGCTTTCTTAGGCTTAGGAGGCAGGCGCCTTAGCCACTAAGCCATCTCTCCAGCCCTGTAGCAGGCTTCTTAATCCTTGTGCACCTACAGGGAGATAGAGGCAGAAACAGAAAAACCTCAGAAGCTCACAGACCAGCTAGCCTGGTGAATGCGAAGTGAACAAGGGACCCTGCCTCAACAAAGATGGAAGGTGAGGACTGACATTCCACGTTGTCCTCTGACAGATACATTTGCACTGTGGCACATGTGCCCCACCAACACACATACACAATAAGCATTTTATGAGCCGAGCGTGGTGGCACATGCCTTTGATCCCAGCATTCAGGAGGCAGAGGTAGGAGGATCGCTGTGAGTTCGAGGCCACCCTGAGACTACATAGTGAATTCCAGGTCAGCCTGGGCTAGAGTGAAACCACCTTGAAAAACAACAACAACAACAAAACATTTTATGGAGAAATGGCTTAGCGGTTAAGGCATTTGCCTGTGAAGCCAAAGGATCCCGATTCGATTCTCCAGGACCTGCGTAAGCCAGATGCACAAGGGGCACATGCATCTGGAGTTTGTTTGAGTGGCTAGATGCCCTGGCATGCCTATTCTCTCTATCTCTCTCTGCTTGCAAATAAATTTTTTAAAAAAGCATTTCTTAACCTGGCATAATTTTTAAGTAATTAATTATTAATTAATTTACTTGGGTTTTTTTAAATTTATTTATTTGAGAGAGAGATACAGAAATAGGCAGGAGAGAGAGAGAGAGAGAGAATGGCAGGGCCAGGGCTTCCAGCCACTGCAAACAAACTCCTGATGCATGTGCTCCCTTGTGCATCTGGCTTATGTGGGTCCTGGAGAATAGAGCCTTGAACCGGGGTCCTTAGGCTTCATAGGCAAGTGTTTAACCGCTAAGCCATCTCTCCAGCCCTTACTTGGGTTTTTTGGGGTTTTTTCCACACCTTACTATGTAGTTCAGACTGTCCTCAAACTTATGACATTCCTAGTTCAGTTCATTTATTTATTTATTTTTAATATTTTTATGTATTTATTTGAGAGAGAGAAAGAGGCAGAGATAGAATGGGTACACCATGGCCTCCAGCCACTGCAAACTCCAGATGCATGCCTATGTTGGTCCTAGGGAATCGAACCTAGGTCCTTAGGCTTCGCAGGCACATACTCTCTAACTGCTATACCATCTCTCCAGCCCCATTCATTTTTGTTTGTTTGTTTGTTTTTTGTTTGTTTTTCAAGGTAGGGTCTCACTCTAGCTCAGGCTGACCTGGAATTCACTACGTAGTCTCAGGGTGGCCTCGAACTCATGGCTATCCTCCTACCTCTGCTTTAATCCCGAGTGCTGGAATTAAAGGCGTGCACCACCCTGCCGGGCCTCATTTGTTTTTATAATGGGGAATTTTGGGGACAGAATCTCACTTCTCAGTTTTCTTCCTTTGTTTGTTTGCTTTGTCTTTTGTTTGATTTGTCTTTTCAGCAGTGCTGGGACAGAATCCCAGACTGCACTCCTGTGGTAGCTACGCCACCACTGAACTGTATCCCCAGCCCTCGCTTCTTTCTTTAGTCTAAGAACAATCAAGTATGACTCTTAATACAGGCCACAGGGACAGTGGACTCACACCGGTGCTGACCAGGTGTCATCCCCAGGCCACTGTGCAGAATGAGCACCCCTGTAAGGTTCTCCTTAGTGGGACAGCCCACGTATCAGGGCATATCAGGAAAGGAAGGGAAGGCTCAGTTTCAGTGATGCCAGCTCAAATAATAAATGTTTCCCTACGTGTGTGTGCGCACGCGTGCACGTGTGTGTATGTGTAAGAGAATGGGAAAGTAAATTTTCTTTGAACTAAATCCTTTTGATTGTCAAACAAATCCCATGGGCCAGCAAATGCGCTGGGCTAGAATTGCTAAGTCAGTTCTCATTTCCCTATGCTACTCTCTGTTATCACAATTCTCATTAATAACTTTCATTTACTGAGTGATTACTGCATTCAAGGCTGTATGCATTCCTTTCTCATCACTTGCTGTGACAGAATACCTGACAGAAGCAATGGAAGGAAGGAAGGAAGGAAGGAAGGAAGGAAGGAAGGAAGGAAGGAAGGAAGGAAGGAAGGAAGAAAGGGTTTATGTTGGCTCACAGTTTGAGGGTCCATTCACCGTGATGGGGAAGGCATGGTGGGAGGGCCTTAAGGCAGCTGGTCACATAGCACCCTCAGTCAGAAAGCTGAGAGAGGAGAATGCTGGTGCTCAGCTCACTTTATTCCTTTTATTCAGTCCCAGATCCCAGCCTGTGGCATGGTTCCACCCACACTTAGGATGGGCCTTCTTACCTCAACTAACCTAATCTAGACGCTCCTTCACAGACATGCCCAGGCCTTGGTTTGTTTTGTTTTGTTTTTGTTTTTGTTTTTGTTTCCCCCTTGGTGACTCTAAGTCCCAACCAGCAGACAAGGTTAGCCATCACAGGGGCACTGTGCAAAGAGCTTCGGTTTGCATCTTACTTGCTTTTACTAATAGCCCACATTCAAAGTTATTTGGCAGAGCTAGGATGTCAGCCTAGGTCAGCCAAGTGTGTTTCCCGGGACAACTATAACAAATTATACTAACCAGGTAGCGTGAGGCAGTAGAAGTTTATTCTCTCTCAGTCCTGCAGTGTGAGGGTACATAATGCTGATTTTGACAGGAGTAGCTACTTTGGAAGCTCAAAGAGTGACTCGTTTCATGCCCCTCTCCTCAGTCTGGTGTGTGCTAGAAACATAGGGACTTTTTGGCTGCTATACCCACCAATCTAATTGTCCCACTAAACATCTCCTACTAAGACACCACTGACTGGTGATGGTGCACACCTTTAATCCAAGCACTCGGCAGGACAAGGTAGGAGGATCACTGTGAGTTTGAGGCCAGCCTGAGACTACAGAGTAAATTCCAGGTCAGCCTGGGCTAGAGTGAGACCCTACCATGAAGAAAGAAAGAAGAAGAAAGGAAGAAGGAAGGAAGGAAAGAAAGAAAGAAAGAAAGAAAGAAAGAAAGAAGAAAGAGAGAGAGAGGGGAGAGAAAGAGGGAAAGAGAAAAGAAAAAGGAAAAAAAGGAAAGGAAAAAAGGAAAGGAAAAGAAAAGAAAAGAAAAGAAAAGAAAAGAAAAGAAAAGAAAAGAAGAGAGAAAAAGAAAAGTGAACGAGCTACCCTCTTTGGTACATAGCATCCTCAAAGTTGCCATCAGATGTATTATTATAATATAATATAATAAAATAAATGTTTGCCTCTCTCCTCCTTTCTCCCTAACATAGCCTGCTTAAGCTCTTGTCAATTCTGTTATATGCTGTTGTATCCATGTTGTGAATTGACCAAATGCTATATCGAAGTTGAGGCAAGTCCCAAAGCCCTTAATCAGTCTGTGAACAATAAAGATACAAGTCTGTACATACACACGAAAAAGACAGAGTCAGTAGTACCAGTAACAGAACAGGTCACAAGAGCACAGACTCTGTTAGAGCTGCACATGGCTTCTGTCTCTAGCCTTGACATGAGGCTGCAGGTAAACAAAGATAAGACAATTTTGATCATATTGCTTAAAATCCTTCCTCACTGGTGCTTCTTCGCCTAAAAGAACCAAGTCTAAAACATTCCGGGTGTCTCTAATCTTTCCAGCCCCTTTCCATTGTGGAAAAGTAACAAGGCCATCCTTGGGGCCATGTACAATTCTCATACTTATACTGGCCTCCCGACCCAACTGGAGACCTTCTAATGACCCTTCCAGGCTTCCATTGCAATAACCATCCCCTGGAACTTTACAACTTTTCGTAGTCCACCATCCTGGGTAAGATTCCTCTGTGCCTCGTCTGTGTCTCCTCTTCTCTCCTATCTTTCAGACAGGATCTCATGTATCCCAGGCTGGCCTTGAACTCACTAGGTAGTCAAGAGTTCCCTTAACTTCTGATCCTCCTGCCACACCATCCTCCAGAAGGCTGGAGAATAGGCCTGTTCCCCTAGGCCCAGTGTATATAGTGTGGACATGGAACCAAGGGGCTGATGCATGCTAGGCAAGCAGTCTATCAACTGAGCTGCATCCCCAACCCTCCTTGTCCTCATTTCTGTTGTAATTTTCATCGCATTCTAATTGTTATTTACTTAAGAACTTGAGGTCAGGAATTGTGCTCTGTTCATCTCAGTGTTCCAGTGCTGGAAGTGCCAACTCACAATAACTGCTCATTTTATCAAGAATTCCTTTCTCTGCCTGCTCCCTTTTCTTGAATTCATTTCATCTTCCTAGAAATTATCTAACTTTAGCTCAGACATCCGGCAATTTTATTTATTCATTTATTTATTTATTTATTTTTGGTTTTTCGAGGTAGGGTCTCACTCTAGCCCAGGCTGACTGGAATTCACTATGTAGTCTCAGGGTGGCCTAGAACTCATGGCAATCCTCCTACCTCTGCTTCCCGAGGGCTGGGATTAAAGGCATGTGCCTCCACGCCTGGCAATCTGGCAAATTAATAAACCAGATTCTTTTTTATAAATATTTGATTTATTTGAGACAGAGAGAGGGATAAAAAAGAGAGAGAATGGGTGTGCCAGGGCCTCCAGGCACTGCAAATGAACTCCAGATGCATGCACCATTTGTGTATCTGGCTTTACATGGGTACTGATCCTTCAGCTTTGTAGGCAAGCTGAGCCATCTCTCCAACCCTAAACCAAATTCTTTATGTTCTCAAATCTTTTCCCCATCTTACAGAAGTCATAAATATTCTAGTGTTAGTGACATCATTTTAGTCCCTTTGTAGGGACGTTGTGACCCTGTGCTTTTTTTTTTCCTCCGAGGTAGGGTCTCGCTCTAGCCCAGGCTGGCCTGGAACTCACTCTGTAGTCTCAGGGTGGCCTCGAACTCATGGCGATCCTCCATCTCTGCCTCCCAAGTGCTGGGATTAAAGGTGAGCGCCACCACGCCCGGCTGACCCTGTGCTTTTGCAAGAAGCAAGGCTGGTACTTGACACCCGGTTTGTTTTTAGAGCTCTCTAGTAGCTTAAAGAGAACTACCCTTCAGAGAGGAAAAGAAAGCATCATGCTGGGAGCAGCAAAGCAACAGCTTGCTGTAAGGGAGGGTGACTAACTCTGCCACCACTGTTGGGAGAGCTCCAGAAACATGGAGGCACCACAGAAAACTAGACACCTTAGCAAGGTGCCAGGAGAATGCAGTTACAGAGGGGCGAGGCACATATCCACAGAGCAGCCAGAGCCCTGTCAAGGGAGCATTTCCAGCATTCCTGCTGATAGATTTGTAAGGAGCGAATATCTGTTAAGACTGGACTGTGCCTCCCTCCCCCACCACAAGCAGGTTGTCACAGGTGTAAATACTCTGACACTGGGGCTCAGAAAACAACACGCCAAGGATGAGACATGAAAATGCTGAGCACTTCGAATGAAAGGAAATTGAAAGGTCTGAAAAGCTACCTCGGAATCAAAGTCTCGAACCTTCCTTTATTTGAATTGGAAACAAGGAAGCGTCTTCCAGAGAAATGCAATTGTCTTCCTCCCTTCTGCAGGAATCTCGTTCAATAACTGGGAAAGATTGAAGCTAGAGGAGAGGAGATTAAAAGTCCCTACCAGGGCTGGAGAGATGGCTTAGCAGTTAAGGTGCTTGCCTGCAAAGCTAAAGGATCCAGGTTCAATTCTCCAGGACCCACATAAGCTAGATACACAAGGTGGCACATGCATCTGAAATTTGTTTGCAGTGGCTAAAGGCCCCAATATACCCATTCTCTCTCTCTCTTTCTCTCTCTCTTAGAAAAGAAAAAGAAAAAGAAAAAGAAAAAGAAAAAGAAAAAGAAAAAGAAAGTCCTTACCAGGCCCAGAGAGACTTTTCATGAATTCCTCTGAAGGGCTGGAGAGATGGCTTAGCAGTTAAGGTGCATGCCTGCGAAGCTTGCAGGATTCAGGTTTGATTCTCCAGGTCCCACGTAAGCCAGATGCACATGGTGGCGCATGCATCTGGAGTTCGTTTGCACCAGCTAGAGGCCCTGACGCACCCATTCTCACTCTCTCTCCCCCTCTCTGTCTCAAATAAATAAATAAATAAATCTTTAAAAAAATATAAATAAATAAACTTCTGAAGGTGCCTTCCAGAAACTACCTGGGAGCTTATCTGTGTAAAACAGCTCTTCTTCATCGTGACATAGCACCCCTCACCTCCCCATGACTCGTTGCTACTACCCCCCCATCTGTCCTTCAAGTCCATTCAGTCTCCTAAAAGGCTTTTGCTAACCATATACATTCCCTCCCCTCCATTATCTCTGCCTGTGAGGGAAGCTTCGACTACTTGGCCCTTCTCTGTGCCCATGGCAGGTAGAACAGATGTGCGTGCTTTCTTGCCTGCTCATCTGTCCACTGTGGTGCATTTCAGAAGTGTCAGATGCTGGGGGAAGTTTCCTCTCATTCCGACTCACAGCTAAAATGTGAGGGATGAGCTGAGCATGGTGGTGACACCCCAGACCCCCAGTACTTGAGGCTGACACAAAGAAAGGTTTGAGACCAGGAGTCAGGCCAACCTGGGCAACATAGGAAGACTATGTCAAAAAAAAAAAAAAAAAGGTAGGAGCTAGAGAGATTGCTCAGTGGTTAAGGCGCTTGCCTGCAAAACCTAATGACCAGAGCTGGATTGCCCAATACCCACATAAAGCCAGATGCACAAAGTGTCACCTGCATCTGGAGGTCAAGTGCAGCAGCTAGAGGCCCTGATATGCCCATTCTCTCTCGCTTTCTTTTTCTCTCTCTTTCTCTCTCTCTCTCTCTCTGTGTCTGCTCACAAATAAACAAATTTAAATATTTATATTAAAAAGGTAAGTACAGGGCTGGAGCGGTTAAGGCTCCTGCCTCCTAAGCCTAAGAACACTGGTTCCAATCTCCAGCGGTTCCAATCTCCAGGTCCCACATTTAGCCAGATGCAGTGTCGCAAGGGCGCAATGCCGCACTTGACCACAAGGGGGCGCACACATCTGCATTTCATTCTCAGCAGTTGAGAGGCTGCTGGCATGCCCATCTCTGTCTTCCTCTCCCTCTCTCTCTGTCTCAAAAAAAAAAAAAAAAAAAAAAAGGTAAGTACAAAATCCCTAACTAGCTTCTTGGCCCCACTTTTGCCGTGCCCCTTTTTTCTACTTTTCTGTGGGTTTGGCAAGGGGGGTTATTGTTGGTGATCATTTTGTTCTTGTTTCTTAGGATCCTGATTTCTGCGTATAGGTCAGGCTGGAATTCTCAGTCCCCCTGCCTCAGTTTCCAGAAGAGCTGAGATTACACTTGTGCATCATTGCACTCTAATGTACTTGTGATTTTTTTTTTTTCCGAGGTAGGATCTCACTCTAGCCCAGGCTGACCTGGAACTCACTATGTAGTCTCAGGGCAACCTCGAACTCACGGGGATCCTCCTACCTCTGCCTCCCAAATGCTGGGATTAAAGACGTGCGCCACCACACCCTGCTACTTGTGATTTCTTTACCTGAGTTTTCTGTGGTTTGTTTGTTTGTTTTGAGACTGAGTTTTGTTTTGTAGCCCAGGGTGGCCTGGAATTCATAATCTTTCTGCCTCATCCCCCTAAATACTGGGATTACAGACATGAGGCTAGCTTGTCGCCTGAATTTTACCTAGAAATAAGATTCTGCAATGCACCAGAGAATAACCAATTAAAAGGAAATAGAAAAATATGGGAAAAATAGAAAAATCAGGGAAGATTGACTCCACAAAAGGAATGACAGAGACACTTGAAGAAGTGTTGGTGGCCCAGGCAAGTGAATGAGGGGGCTACAGATTGCTCTCTGAATGGAACACTCCCAGCAAATGACTTGATTGTGATGTGAATACTGAAAAATCTGTTAAGTAGAAACAAATTTCCTGACACTGGAGAGGGCTGGGGTCCATATTTGAACTTGAACAAGGGCCTGAGGGGGGAGCATAGCAGGTCCACAAGCCTCAAAGAAGGGAAATAACAGGTATGTGAGGATGAGTGGATGGATCATGTTTTCTTCGAGGTGACAGAATCGTGATGCCTATTGCACGCATTCTTTATATAAAAAGAAGACAATAGGATAAAGCTGTTTGACCAAATGGCTGGTTCAACATTCTAACTGTGGCTAGAAGGACTTGCTGTGACCTGACAGGGACACCCTCACCAACTTGGCAAAAATGCCCTAAAATCAATACGGCAGCTCAAAACCCTAGGGTTTGGGGGCTTAATACAGGAATATCTTCCCCCCAGATTTTCCTGACTGAAGGAATAACAGTTCCAGAAGACACTTATTTGGGCACCCCTCTTCCAAAGACTCTTATAGGACACCCTTATATGTCCTTATAGGTCCCTTCATGACCCCCTGTGAAGCAAGAAGCACCATGCTATGCTGAAACTTAGCACAGAGCCAAATGTAAACTGGGTAAACTGGAATAAGGCAAGTCCCCAGCTGGTCTGCTGACCTTGGGCAAACCTATATATTTCAGGTTTATAGCACGCTCTTTGATCTGCCAAAAATAAGTGAGTATGGTGGCACATGGAGTGCATACCTTCATTCCTGACCTTGGGAAGCTAGGGCAGGTGGGTCCGAACAAGTTCAAGGCCACTTTAGGCTGCATAATAAGTTCAAAGCCAGCCAGGGCTACATAGTGAGACCCTGTCAATAAATAAATGAATTAGTGAATAAAAAATAAAAATAAATAAATAAAGGAAAGAAAGAAGTGAGACTTAGTAGGAGAAAGAATGAATTAATGATAGTTAAGCACCTTGGAAATGCAAAGTGCTATTTAAATACAATAAGCTGCAGATTAACAAGTTCACTTTGGCTTCAAGGAGGACTATGTGCTGCAGAAGCCATTAAAAACCGCAGGCTATAAAATAGCAGTAAAGTAGGCTTTGTTCAGCTTTGCCCTAAAGAATCATATAACCCTTGCCTGAAATTACCCATTTTCCCCAGCTCAGAACCAATCAGAAGGAAGCGTTCATCCACAGCTAGAAAAGCCCTCACAGCTCTGGGGAGAGTCCTGTCTACCTTTTGTGTTTGCCTAACCTCACGACCAAAGCCACTCCGGCCACTCCCGTCACCCATGTGGTCCCAAGGGCTCACTCCAGCTAAACAGCTCAGGGATGGAGGCCACGAATCCAATACCTAGCCCAATTAAGTAACTTGTCCAGGGTAGAGAAGTTCAAGCTTTCTCTCTGAAGGTTCCATACGTGAGTCAGCTGAAATAAACCAACAGTAGACAGATGAACAGCAGAAAGGCATCTCACTTTATTACATGCACATGTAAATGGAGCCACACAAAATACAACACTCAAAGAGGGAGCAGATGGTTGAAGATTAAATACCCTCTGTAGAGGAGAGAGAAAGTAGAGGCTGCACATCAATTTTAGAGCAGGGAATAAGTATATTTTAGGGGAAAGAATAAGTGGAGAAAATGGCCAGTGGCCTGGGACAGATTCTTCTGGGTTCAAGGTGTAGGGTTTGATTCTCAGTCTCCTCCTGGGTGATGTGAGTATAATCTTCCATATTAATGAGATTTCCACAAGAGGAACCAAAGCCACTGTGCTTCAAGGTGGTCAACTCGGTCTTTAAGGAATGAGGGCACTTCCGGGAAGGCCCTTCCTACCTTTGCTCTCCCCATGTTTTCTCAGATTGAAGCGTTCTCAGGGGGCAGATTTTGGGCTCATCATTTCCTGAGCTTAAATGCAAACATCAAACAAGTCAAACCAGAGACATTGCGGAGTGTGGTGGTACATGCCTTTAATCCCAGCACTCGGGAGGCAGAGTGGATCGCTGTGAGTTCAAGGCCATCCTGAGACTACAGAGTGAATTCCAGGTCAGCCTTAGAGCGAGACCCTATCTCGAAACCAAAAAAACAAAAAAAAAAAAAAAGCTAAGAGCAGAGACAGAAACAAGGCAGTTTGCCTCTGGCCCAATTCATCTCCAACAGGGATAATCCTTTATCCCTGCCCTCATTGCACAGTCACTAATCCGTTCTGATCACTGCATAACACCCAGGCAACCTAGGTTGGGCTATTTGAGCACTTAGTGCAAATTCTGGGTGTGGGGAGAGCAAAAAAGAGATTCAACTTCCTTTATTCCCATAGTTCCTACTGGGACATTTTAACTAGATTTTACAGGTGGTTAAGCAGGGGATGAGTCAATATTTCATACTCGAGGATGTCACTTGATTTTCTAACCCAACACTGAGCACATAGAAAGGAAGGGAATACTCCTGAAGTCAGTCAGATGTCAGAGTTATAGATGTGGTCCTGTAACCAGCTAAGTAGAAAGGAACATGGTCCCTACTACCTCCACAACTATTGACAAAATGCAGAATGGGTCTAAAGTGTCCTTCAGGCTGTCCATGGGGACTCCTGGGGACTTCTTGTCTCTAGAGTCAAAGCATGGGTAGACTTAACTTTGAAAATTATATCCTTGTGCAGGACTTTCCTGCTGTGTCTTTAGGAGAAGGTATTCCTCAAGGGTCTGTGAGAGGCTCCCCCTTTTTACCCGGGGTGACTTATGGGGTCAAGAGTTTGAAGAAGGCATCTGCAGAAGCCACAGTGGTATTAAAACAACAAAATCGGATTTTTGTTTGTTTGTTTGTTTGTTTGTTTGTTTGTTTTGGTTTTGGTTTTTCAAGGTAGGGTTTCACTCTAGCTCAGACTGACCTGGAATTCACTATGTAGTCTCAGCCTTGAACTCTGGCAATCTTCCTACCTCTGCCTCCCAAGTGCTGGGATTAAAGGCATGCGCCACCATGCCCGGTTTAAAATCAGATAGATTTTTTTTATTTTTATTTATTTAATTAATTTTATTTATTTATTTTTATTTTATTATTATTTATTTTTATTTATTTATTTATTTATTTTTTGTTTTTCGAGGTAAGGTCTCACTCTAGCTCAGGCTGACCTGGAATTAACTATGTAGTCTCAGGGTGGCCTTGAACTCACGGCGATCCTCCTACCTGTGCCTCCCAAGTGCTGGGATTAAAGGCGTGCACCACCACGTGCGGCTTTAAATCAGATATTTTTAAAGGCACAAAGAAACTTGGCGTGGTAGCGCACACATGTAATTTCAGTAGTCAGGAGTTCCAAAGACCATTCTCAGCAACGTGGTGCGTTTGAGGCCAGGCTAGGCTACAGGAGACCTTATTTCAAAACAACAAGAAAAAGCAAGCCCAGCATGGTGGCGCACGCCTTTAATCCCAGCACTTGGGAGGTAGAGGTAGGAGGATCGCCGTGAGTTTGAGGTCACCCTGAGACTCTGTAATGAATTCCAGGTCAACCTGGGCTAAAGTGAGACTCTACCTCCAAAAGAAAGGAAAGAAAAGAAAAGAAAAGAAAAGAAAAGAAAAGAAAAGAAAAGAAAAGAAAAGAAAAGAAAAGAAAAAGGGGAGAAGGCATATCTACAAAGAATTGCTTGGAAAAATGCCACCATTTGCTGATTACTCGGAAAGAGAATCATGTAAAAGGATTAGGTGACCTAAAAGCAGCTGGGGCAGGTGAGGGCAGATGGTAGAAGGGCTCAGAGCCCTTAGGGAGGGCAGTGAAAACCTAGACAAGAGACCAGACCAAATCAAAAGGTGGGGGGGAGTTTGAGGAGAGGAAGAGAAGAGCCAGTTGAGTCCCATGTGGCAGATGGAGACGACAACACCTGTTCACAGTGACATAAAAGGAAAAACACAGAAGCTGCAGCCACCTTAGACCCCCAAGGCAAATAGAGAGGATGGTCTCGATGGGCGACGATGGAAGGCCCCTCTGTCTCCATGGGACCAGCCAGTGAAGGAAGGGGAAGCAACCCCATGATGCTCATAACACTGATCTGGATGCTGTCCCTATTTTCTGCCATTGAACTTCAGATAACATAGCCAGATATGTATTCCTGTATCCTTTTTACAGGTACGGTAACTGGTATTTATTTAGAAGGGATCTTGGGCCAGGCATGGTGACCCACACCTTTAATCTCAGCACTCGGGAAGCCAAAGGAAGAGGGTGGCTGTGAGTTCAAGGCCAGCCTGAAACTACATAGTGAATTCCAGGTCAGCCTGAGCAAGAGCCCACTTTGAAACTTTCCTCTCTCCTCAAAAAAAAAAAAAAAAAGGGTTCTAGAGGGGATCTTGGTATAGTACGAAATAGAAGCCAATCCACGAAGCACTCAGCCAGGGAGGAGGCCAGCGAGAAGCGAGAGCACTGCACATACCCATTCCCGTGAAGGCAGAAGGGAGCCCGCGCTCTAGACACAAAGGCAGGAAGACAACGCGGGTGCTTGTCATGAACAGCTTGTCCCCCTCAGCCGAGCAGCCCCTGGGCTCTGATCTCTAACAGATGATGGTTCTCAGCCACGGAGAGCTGTCACCAAATTAGCTCACCCTGAAATGAAGCTTAATTGGTCTACAACAATATTGGCATGTTCCAGCCAAGAAAAAGAAAGGTTTTATTATCAAATGACAGCCTGGGGTAAAGATGACTCCAGAGCAGCCAGAGAATGAGATGAGAGTCAAGGAAAACTGGCCAAAAAAGGAAAATGATTTGGAAGGGTTAAAATTGGATAAATTTATTTATTATTTATTTATTTATTTTTATTGACAACTTCCATAATGGTAGACAATATCCCCTGGTACTTCCCTCCTCCCCCGACTTTTCCCTTTGAAACTCTGCTCTCCTTCATATCCCCTCCCTCTCGCAATCAGTCTCTTTTTTATTTTGATGTCATGATCTTTTCCTCCTATTCAAATTTTTAATTATTCTTTCTCCCAGGTTAGTGTCAGGACAGAGGCCCCAGGACCTCGCACTGGATGTGACCATAGAGCAGCAGCACTGTCACATTGCTGCACAGAGCCATTTCTCAGGGTCTCATACACTAAGAGAACAATGCTAAGAGAGCCAATTGTCACAGACCAGAGTCAGGGAGTGCGAGATTGGAAATTCAGTTCTTCCTCCTGTGAACTGTGGTCCAGACTAACTCACTGGGCTTCAATGCCATTGACTTGATTCTGTGTAATGTGGGGGTTTACTAGTTATCTACCCCAAAACTGAGTGGCTTAAGACAAAATTAGATAGCCTTTCTTCAGGCCTTCTCCAGTGCATGAATAGGAGGGCTAAACAGTTCTGGATCAGGGTTAGTTCCAAGGTTGCAGACATATTAGCTGGCCCTGTGGACAATCGGAAAGCTCAGCCGAGGCTGGAGGGTCTGAGGTTCCACATCCCGGATGGTTCACATGGGCTGTTGGAAAATCACCTCGGTGAATCTGCACATGGACCTGTCCACAGCGTTTTCTTGGTGTCCTACATTGTGGTAGCTCACAGAGATGTAGAAGATAGAACCTTTTATGATGTAGCCTGCGGACATCCACAAGCCGAACTTCTCTCCTGTTCTATTGTTTGAAGAAATCATAAAACTTCATGCCTCGGGCTGGAGAGATGGCTTAGCGGTTAAGGTGCATGCCTGCTAAGCCTAAGAACCCAGTTCCAATCTCCAGGTCCCACGTTTAGCCAGATGCAAAGTGATGCAAGGGCACAATGCCACACTTGCCCACAGGGGGTGCATGCATCTGGATTTCGTTCCCAGCAGCTGAGAGACTGCTGGCGCGCCCAACTCTGTCTTCCTCTCCCTCTCTCTCTGTCTGTCTCTCTCTGTGTCTTTCTCCAAAAATAAAAAAAAAAAATAAATTAAAAAAAAAAACCTCATACCTCATCAGGAGTGAAGGGAAAAGAAACAAAGAATTTGAATGGATATTTTTAAGTCACCAGTGGTGAAAAGTGTTACACATTTTTAAGGAGTACACACTATATGGTAAGCATCTTTCTGGACCTAGAAATAAAAAAAAAAATAAAAAAAAAGGAAGAGAAGAGGAAGTAAAAGGAGACAACTGGAGACACCAGAAAGAAAATTGGTGCCCTGATCCTCAAGCCCCTACTGAAGACACACACAAGAAAAGATAGCAGGGCTGGAGAGATGGCTTAGCTGTTAAGGTCCTCATCTGCAAAGCCTAATGACCCAGGTGCAATTCCCCAAAACCCACGTAAAGCCAGATGCACAAAGTGACGCATGCATCTGGAGTTCCTTTGCAGTGGCTAGAGGCCCTGGCACACCCATTCTCTTTCTCTCTCTCTCTTTGCCTTTCTTTCTCTCTCTGTCTTTCTCTCTTTCTCTCTCTCTCTCTCTCTGTCTTCTTCCCTCCCTCCTTACAAATAAATTAGTTAGTTAATTAATTTTTTAAAAAAAAAAGAAAGAAAGAAAAGATCCAAGCACAAAAACAGAGGACCACTGGGAAGCATGGTGAGTGTTAGGCCACTCATCAGGAGTAAGAAGAAATTTCCTAAAATAAGTGCCTTCTTTGCAGAGTCCTAAGAACAGCTAGGAGTGTGGAAGGAAGGTTTCCCAATAGAGTAGAACAATATTTTCCAAACAGAGTTGGAACTCACTAAGGAGTCATGAAATCAACTTAGTATGTCCTGACCAGCACTTGTATTCAGATGAACTAAAATGAGAAGTGTCAGAGAGAATGGTATGCAATAAGGATATTTTCACAGAGCTTTTGTGTTATTCATGTTTGTGTCTATGTATTTCTATGAGGTAGGTTATGATGGAAATTTATTACATCATGATACACTTACTTGCTTACTAACTTATCTCCTATGAATACATTCAAAAACAAGTTTGGAGCTAGAGAGTTGGCTCAGGAGTTAAAGATGCTTGCTTGCAAAGTCTGACAATCCGAGTTTGCTTCCCCAGTACCACATAAAGCCAGTTACACAAAGCAGAGTATGCGTCTGGAGTTTGTTTGCAGTGGCTGGAGGTCCAGGTGTGCCTATTCTGTCTGTCTTTCTTCTCTCTAGCTCTCTCTGCTTACAAATAAATAAGTAAAATATTTTTTAAGCCAGGCGTGGTGGCACGTACCTTTAATCTCAGTACTTGGGAGGCAGAGGTAGGAGAATTGCCATGAGTTTGAGGCCACCCTGATGAAATATATATGCACAAAGTGCATATATATATATATATATATATATAGAGAGAGAGAGAGAGAGAGAGATATGAAAGTAGAAAGGGTAGTATTTGGGGCTAGAGAGATAGCTCAGCAGATAAGGCACTTTCCTACAAAACCCAACAGCCAGGGCTAGCGAGATGGCTTAGAAGTTAAGGTGCTTGCTTGTTTGCTTGCAAAGCCAAAGGACCCAGGTTCAATTCCCCAGTACCTACATAAGCCAGATGTACAAGGTGATGCATGCATCTGGAGTTTGTTTGCAGTAGCTGCATGCACTGGCACTCCCATTCTCTCTCTCCCCCTCTCTCTGCCTCTTTCTCTCTCTCAAATAAATAAATAAATAAAAATAATTAAAAAATAAAAATAGGGCTGGAGAGATAGCTTAGTGGTTAAGGCACTTGCTTGCAAAGCCAAAGGACCTTGGTTCGATTCCCCAGTACCCACATAAACCAGATGCACAAGGTGGGGTATGTGTCTGGCGTTCATTTGCAATGGCTGGAGGTCCTAGTGCACCTATTCTCTCTCTCTCCCTGTGTCTTTCTCTGTCTCAAGTAAATAAATAAAAATAGGGCTGGAGAGATGGCTTAGTGGTTAAGCACTTGCTTGTGAAGCCTAAGGACACTGGTTCAAGGCTCGATTCCCCAGTACCCACATAAGCCAGATGCACAAGGTGGCGCATGCATCTGGAGTTCATTTGCAGTGGCTGGAGGCCCTGGTGCACCCATTCTCTCTCTCTCTCTCTCTCTCACTCTCTGCCTCCTTCTCTCTCTGTCTGTCTCTCTCAAATAAATAAATAAAAATAAATAAAAATTTTAAAAAATAAATAAAAATTATAAAATATTTTTAAAAAACAACCTAATAACCGGAGTTGATTTCCTAATACCCACTTGAAGCCAGATGCCCAAAGTGGTGCATGCATCTGGAGTTCATTTGCAGTGGCTGGAGGCCCTGGCGCATCCATTCTCTCTCTCTCTCTCTCTCTCTCTCTCTCTCTCTCAAATATTTTTAGAAAGAAAGGAAGAAAGAAAAAAGGGGAGTATTTGGGAAAGGAGTTTCCATGGGAATGGAAGGAGGATAAGAAGGGGTAGTGGGGGAGGGCAAATACGATCAAAGTACATTATAAGCATGTTAAGAATGTCATAATGATACCATTTACTATGTATAATTAACAGATATGCTAATAAAAATAAAAATCTTCCCATTGACTGCAAGGACCAGACCGAAAGGGGAACAGGAGGGATTGCTTGACAATCAGTTTCCATCTCAACAAGATCAAGTGCATTCAGGGTGGTTGGCTATAGATGAAACATTTTTATTTAATTAGTTGCAAGCAGAGAGGGAGAAAGAGGGCATGCTAAGGCCTCTGCAAACAAACTCCAGATGCATGTGTCACTTTGTGCATCTGGCTTCACTGGGGAAACGAATTCAGGTCATTACGTTTTTGCAGGCACGTGCCTTAACCACTTAACCATCTCTCTAGCCCTAGTTTCAGTTTAGGAAGAAGAAAAGGGGCTAGAGATGGGTGGTGGTAAGGGCTCTAGATAAGCGTGAACTTCATGAACTGTACATATAAAATGCTACATTTCATATTTTTTAAAAAAGAAAGAGGCAAGAGATTGGGTCACAAAGGTGTCACCAGGGCTGGCTGGGTTATGTTACAGGCACAAATGACCCCACATCTCACAAGCAATGGTTGTTTCCTCCCTCATGTTACATATACTTGAGAAGCAGCTGGAGCTGTGCTTATGTGCCATCCACGCCAGGAACTAGTGTATGACAGAAACCATCTTACTGTGGGATATTGCTGGTCACATTAGAGAGAGAGAGAGAGAGAGAGAGAGAGGAGAGAGGAACCATTCAGTGGCTATTCAACGTCTGTCTGGAGATTCCACTTGCTCGTATCTCACTTGTCACAGCAAGTCAAGGGACAGTATGCTTGCAGAGGAAGCAGATGCTTTCCCTCCAGGAAGAGGAGTCAACTATCACAGACAAATGAACACCTGTCATCCCAGCACTCAGGAGCTGAGGCAGGAGGATCATGAGTTCAGATGAGCCTGGACGGCATAATGTACTAAGACCCTGTCTAAACCGGATTTTGTTCTTGGGGACTGAGGGGATGACTCAGTGGCTACAGGCACTTGCTTGCAAAGCCTGTTGGCCTGTGTTCAATTTCCAAGCCACCCATCTAAGCTGGACACAAAAAGTGGTGCAAGCATCTGGTGTTCGTGTTAGTGGCAAAAGAGGCCCTGGTGTATGTGCACACATGTGCGCGCACACACACACATGCAATTACATAAGTAAAATTCATAAAAGGATTTTACTCCTGTTCCTTTTCCTTTTTGGATAGAAGAAACTTGTGTTGGTTTAAATTCTGATGGAAATGGCCCACCAGAACGACAAACATCAAAAATATGGAGAGATGGCTTAGCAGTTAAGGTGCTTGCCTGCAAAGCCTAAGGACCCAGGTTTGATTCCTCAGAAACCATGTAAGCCAAATGCACAAGTTGGCACATGTGTCTGGAGTTGATTTGCAGTGGCTACAGGCCCTGGCATACCCATTCTCTCTCTCTCTCTTCCTCCCTCTCTCTCTCGAATAAATAAATAAGTAAATTTTAAAGTATGGAAGATGAGACTGGAGAGATGGGTCAGTGGTTAAGGCACTTGCCTGCAAAGCCTAAGGACCCAGATTCAATTACGCAGTATGCACATAAAGCCAGATGCACCAGGAGGTGCGAGTTCACCGGATGGTCTGGCGCACCCATTCTCTCTCTCTCTCTCAAATAAGTAATAATAAAAAATTTTAAATATATATATATGGAAGAGAGAGGGCAAATGACATCATCAGCAAGTTTGGTCAAGGGTGGACTCTGGAGAGAGGCAAAGGAAGCAGCAGCAGTGAAGAGGCAAGGATGCTGCCACACTGGCTTGACAGCAACAACGGATGGATGCCCGAAGGGAACAGAGTGAGTTGGGTGCCCGAAGCTGGAGGCTGAGATTCCATTGCACATTCCAAGACAGTTTTAAAATAGACGCCTTGTGTTTGGCTTTTGGTGGAAATCACTACAGAAAGTTATAAAGTCTATCTTTAAAACAATAATAATCATCAATCCTTAGTTTCCTCTGGAGCTTGCAGGGTAGTCTTGCTCTTTCTTGCTCTTGGACCTTAGCCAGGAAGGTCAGTGAAAAGCTGAGATACCGTCTCTCCCTGGAAGGATGACACTGTTGTCCTCACGTGAGCTTGGACCAGATCAGCCTTTGGTAAAGTGTGACTTCCGATCACTCGGGGAGGAGGAAAGAACAGTTTAAGAATCAAGCATACTGTCACATGTCTGCAGTCTCAGCACTTAGAAGCTGAAGCAAGAAGACTGCTGTGAGTTTACAGGCCGTGGGGCTTCATAGTGTGGACCAGGCCAACCAGGGCAACATTGCCAGACTCTCAGAGAACCATACCCAGGGACTGGATAACCAAGCACTGGCTTGCAAAGCCTGCTGGCCTGGGTTCAATTCCCCAGCCACCCACATAAAGCCAGACATAGTGGTGCACGCATCTGGAGTTCCTTTGTAGTGACAAAAGACCCTTGCATTCCCATACAACACATACACATAAACACATACATGCAAATGAGTAAAAATAATTTCAAAAAATATGTACAACCAGCCCAATGTCTACTCTTTAAAAAAAAATTATTTATTTATTTATTATGAGAGAGAGAGAATGGGCACACCAGGGCCTCAAGCCTCTGCAAACAAACTCCAGACATATGTGTCACTAGGTGCATCTTGCTTACGTGCATACTGGGGAATTGAACCTGAGTCCTTAGGCTTTGCCAACAAGTGCCTTAACCATTGAGCCATCTCTCCAGCACGACCCCCCACCACCACCATGTTTACTCTTCAGAACCAAGTCTGGAGAAATGGTTCATTGGGTAAAGTGCTTTAAAAAAATTATTTAGTTAGTTGAGAGAGAAAGAGGCAGATAGTGAGAGAGATAGACGCACCAAGGCCTCTAGCCACTGCAAACAAACTCCAGACACATGTGCAACCTGTGCATCTGACTTATGTGAGTACTAGGGAATCAAACCTGGGTCCTTAGGTTTCACAGGCAAGTGCCTCACCCACTAAACAATCTCTCCAACCCCAAAGTGCTTTTTATGTAAGTGTGAAGACTGGAGTTCAGCCCGTAGCAGCCACACAAATGCCAGGAAAGAGTGGCAGCATTATCATTCCAGCACTCAGGAGGCAAAGACAGGCAGAGAGCCTCGGGGCCAGCTGGCTAGAGAGACTAGCCAGATCAGTGAGCCACGGTTCAAGTGAGCAACCATGTGTCAATAAGCAAGGTATGGTTTCCTCTCAGCTCTCAGTGTGGACAGCCACAGCTCCTGAGTCCTAAGATTCAGTGGCTCCAATAATGTGTTAGTCAGCTTTACATAACTGTAACAAAACACCTGAGCTAAACCACTTAAAAAGAATGAGGGCTGGAGAGATGGCTTAGTAGTTAAGGTCTTTGCTTGCAAAGCCAAAGTAGCCAGGTTTGATTCTCCACTACCCATGTAAAGCCAGATGCACAAGGTGATGCATGCATCTGGAATTTGTTTGCAGTGGCTAGAGGCCCTGGCATGCCCGTTCTCTATCTACCTCTTTCTCTAGCTCTCAAAAAGACAGATAAATAAATAAACTTTGTTTTAAAGAAGGGGGAGGAGGAGGAGGAGGAAGAGGAGGAGAAGAACAAGGGGGCTGGAGAGATGGCTTAGCAGTTAAAGCGCTTGCCTGCAAAGCCAGAGGACCCAGGTTCTATTCCCAGGACCCACATAAGCCAGATGCACAAGGGGGAGCACACATCTGGAGTTCATTTGCAGTGGCTGGAGGCCCTGGTGCGCCCATTCTCTCTCGCTCACGTGTGCTCTCTCTCTCGACCTGTCTATTTCTGTATATCTCTCAAGTAAATAAATGGTTTTTTTTTAATTCTTGGGGCTGGAGAGATGGCCTAGCAGTTAAGGCACTTGACTGCAAAGCCAAAGGACCTCAGTTCAATTCCCCAGGACTCACATAAGCCAGATGCACAAGGTGGCTCATGCATCTGGAGTTCATTTGCAGTGACTGGAGGCCCTGGCACACCTATTCTCTCTCTCTCTCTCTCTCTCTCTCTCTCTCTCTCTCAATCTCTCAGCCTCTTTGCCTCTCTCAAATAAATACATCAAAAAATATTTTTAAAAAATTCTTAAAAAAAATAAAGTTTGAAGGCAGAAGGATGTGTTTTGGCTCATGGCTCCAGATGTTTCAGTGCATGCTCCCTTGGCTCCATTGCTGCTGCCTCTGGTTGCACTGGTGGGAATGCATGCTCAAACAAACCTGTTCAACAACAGCAGCCTGGAAGTGGAAGGGAGAGACACAGGGAGAGTCTGGGGTTTCTATCTATCGCCTGCGAAGGCACACTAGTGACATGACTTCCTTCCACTAGGCACCCCCTCCCCAAAGGATCCACCACCTTCCCATAGCCTTGAGCACAACCTTTGAGGGACATTCAAAATGCAAAACTATAGCAAGCAAAAGCAGCGGCCTGTCCACCATCCCTCACACAAGGGGAAGTGGGAGGAATGGTGATCAGGTTATAACTTCATCAGAAGGGGTCTCACTCTGCCACATCCCTTCGCCTCCTCCCTCCTGGTAGTTTATACAAGTGAGGCATCTGACACAAATCCGGCTCCTGCGCTCACAGACGGAGAGGAGAAGCCGAGTAAGTGTGCATAAATGAGCATATTTTCTTATTTGACTTGAACATTCACATTCATCTGTATGTGGCATGTGTTTCATAACACAGGAGGCTGCCGCTGTGAAAAAGTGACCTTCGTGCTGGAGAGATGGCTTAGCGGTTAAGGCGCCTGCCTGCGAAGCCTAACAGTGCTTGTTCGAATCTCCAGGTCCCATGTATTGCCTGCCACAAAAGTGATGCAAGTGAGCAATGTTGCACATGTGCACAAGAGAGCACGCGTGTCTGGAGTTCATTCACAGTGGCTGAAAGGCCCTGGCATGCCCATTCTTTCTCGGTCTTTTCCTCTTCCTCTTCCTCTCTCTCTCTCTCTTTCTCTCAAAAAAGAAAAAAGCCCTGAAAGCACTACACTTAATGTTCATGTTCACATATTAACGCTACTTTCACTTCTGGTTAGAGAAGCTTCTCTTTTCAGATGGCAATGACCACTGGGATGACCCAAAAGGCAACATAGTGCTGAGAAGAAGGGATGGAGGAGTGTCCAACACTGAAACACCGCTGTCACACCCTCCAAGGCTCAGGGCCCATTGCAGAAGAGGAGGCGGAAAGAATGTAAACACCAAAGGAAGGGCTTGACTGCTTACAATGCAACTGTCCAGACAGAAATTGGCCTCGATATCCATGACCTTGCAGTGCCTAGCAATACCTTCACAAGACCCTCATAATAGAAGGAAAAGATGATGACATCAAATTAAAAGAGAGACTAATGGAGAGAGGGAGGGGATATGATGGAGAATAGAGTTCTGAAGGGGAATGGGGGGAGGGGAGGGAAATATCATGGTTTTGTTTGTATGTAAGTATAGAAGTTGTCAAAAAAAAAAATATTGCCGGGTGTGGTGGCGCACGCCTTTAATCCCAGCACTCGGGAGGCAGAGGTAGGAGGATCGCCAAGAGTTCGAGGCCACCCTGAGACTACATAGCCTGGACTAGAGTGAAACCCTACCTTGAAAAACCAAAAAAAAAAAAAAAAAAAATTAAAGTGACATTCTAGAACACTGTGCCTGTCTGTGTCATTCTGCTAAAGGAGTTCCGGAACTCTGTTCCCAAACACAGCCCGCTGAAGTAGCAACACAGGTGCCTATGTGTATTCATGGGTAAGGACAAGGCGACGGTCATAAATACAGAGAAGGAGGCCTCACCCGGCAGATGCTTAGATTTAGAGCCACGCTTGTACACTTTTTGTCAGGGAGGACGAGGTTAGGAAAAGCACACACGCATGCACGCACGTACTCACGCACACCAGCCCCTCCCTGAAAACAGGGTAGTGGTGAGAATGGGAAGGAGGAGATATAAACCAACAGTAAAGATGGAGTCTTCCGTCTATCCCGGATGTCTTGCCCCAAAGCAGAGCATCAACATTTTTCTAACCACCTTCCCAGGAGAACCTGACAGTTTTACCAAAGATTCTCCCCCCAAGTAGCTCAACAAAAGCAGCTTTCTCCTGGCTGGAGAAATGGCTTAGCACGTAAGGCGCTTTCCTGCAAAGCCAAAGGACCTAGGTTTGATTCTTCAGGACCCACGTAAGCCAGACGCACAAGGCGGTGCATGCATCTGGAGTTCGTTTGCAGTGGCTGGAGGCCCTGGCGTGCTCATTCTCTCTCTCTCTCTCTTTCTGTGCTTCTTTCTCAAGTAAATAAATAATTTTTTAAAGGAGCGTTCTTCCCCCCTTCCCCAGTGATGTGGCCAGTTGTACATCTCTCCTCCTCCCACAGTGAAGGCTTCATGCAAAAATGGCCCCAGAGAATCAGCAGAGAACCTGCCTACCCAGCAACACGGCAAGACCAAGGACCCCTCTGAGGAAAGGAAACTGTCACGGAGGTGGAGAGAAGGAACTTGATTGCCCATTATTTTCTCAAATAAATGGAGTCCAGTTTGCCTGTGCTATAATCCAGGCATAACATTTATATGAGAACATAAAATACTATGCAGCTGTAAGTAAAACAATATGTCGTTCCTGAATAATAGTGATACCACTTGCCAGTAGGACTATATTTTGATCAAATAAAAGATGACCTAAATTTGACTCAGTGGGATGGGATCTACTATATGATTGCTTCTTGAAAATAATGGGGTGGAGATAGAGGGATTTCATGAGGCTGGAAGGAAATGGGTGAAAACAACAGAAACAGGATGGAAAGTTACATGCCTTTCACTGCGTTTCAAGCTCAGTTTGTACAAAGGGGGAGGCATTTAGTTTTAAATGTTTCGTGTGTCCCTCCCAAATAAAATCTTATTTTATATCAGACACCATACTGCAAAGCCTCCCGTGTGCCAACATCATGTATACGGAGAAGTGACTTTGCAGAGATAATGAGGAATGTATAGAAATCGTAAGCTCTCCAGTCGCCAGTGAATTTTATGCATTCCTCCCTTCCGTCTTTCATTCATATGTATGATCACTTGACAAGGATGCATTGTGGGCTTAATATGTAACAGCCTGTCTGGTCGGATGTGAGATGGCTCTTGCCCTGCGTGAGTTTACAGCCTTGGGGAAGAGAACCAAGGGCACAATAGGAGGAACCTCTGTGCAGGGCACACAGCACTACCACAGGGACAGCCCGGGGCTCCTGACACCACACGGGAAGCACAGAGCTCAGAGGTCATAGGGCGGGAGCTGGGATTAAACCTGCAGAGAGGTTTAGCTGAAGGAAGATCTTTCCTGAATGTGGGTGATGTTCCAGACGGAAGGAAAGGGCCAAGCGCCAGGTCATCTCTCTCTACTTCTGCTCTGCTGAGCTGCGAGCAAGCAGTTGTCATACACTCTGCTGCCTCAGTCACTTCCTGCCACCATGAGTCCCCCACCATGATGAACTGTATCTCCTCCAACCATGAGCCAAAAAAGCCTGTGTACTCCCTGAAGTTGCTTTTTGTTAGCCATTTGGTCACAAAGCCCTGAAAAGTAACTAACATACTAACCTTCCTTCATTGGCTTGAGGAGGAACTAGCAAGATGGAGTGACTATGAGTTGCTTCCCAAGGCTGTATAATAAACAACACGCATGTGTGATCTCTTTGGTTCTGTAGGCTAGAAGTCTAACCTCAACATGACTAGATTCTCCGCAAGGACCTTACAGGACTGAAATCCAGGTGGCAGCTGAGGTTGGAGCTGAGGAAAAGACCAGTCCTTTGCCAAGCTCACTAGCTGCTGACAATACTCGTTTCCTTTGGAAGCACAGGGCTGAGCCCTCTGCTTTCATTCTAGATATCAGCCAGTGACACCCACCCCCCCCCACTCCCTGTGAACAGCTAGATAAGCTGGGTGTGATGGTACCTGCAACCCCAACACTTGGAGGTTGTCCTCAGCTACATGGAAGAGTTGAGGCCAGCCTAGACTATGAGACTCCATCTCAAAAAATTCAGTTAGGACAAAAGAGATGGCTCAGCAGTTAAAAGTGCTTGCTTGCCAAGTCTGAAATCCAGACGAGCCAGGTTCAATTCCCCAGAACCCATGTAAAACCAGATGCACAAAGGGGCATGTATCTGGAGGGGGTTTTTTTGTTTGTTTGTTTTTTGTTTTTTTTTCAGTAGCAGGAGGCTCTTGTTCCCTCATACTTACTCTTTCTATCTGCCTCTCTCTCTCTCTCTCTCTCAAATAAATAAAATATTTTTTAAATACACTTAATAAAAATAGTAGGGTCTGGAGTATGGGGAGATGGCTCAGAGGGTAATAGCACTTGTTCTATAAGTATTAGGACCTCAGTTCAATCCCCAGCACCCGTGTAAAAAGCTGAGTATGCCTGAACACGCCTATAACCCCAGTTCTAAGCAGGGCAGATACAGAAAGATCTCTGGGGCTCCCTGGTCAGCCAGTCTAGCTAAAAAATGGGGAGCTCCAGGTTTAGGGAAACAAGACAGAAGAGTGGACAGAAGGGACAACTTACATATTCCTCTGGCCTCTGCATGTGGCCACACACGGGCCACATGGGACACACACATTGACACACATGGGCACATACCAAAGGCACATGTGAGGATACACACATGCATACTAAACACACACCAATATATATTAGAGTCTGAGTTCCTGGCCATTCAACCCCCGACCCACCACCACCATTTACAATCTACACTAATCACATTGTGTCACCCTGTCTTTCTCTTCTATAGTCATCAAGACAGAACGTGCTTTTGAAGACACTGTGTCATTATTAGATCAACCCCTACCTCCCTCTCAATTCTATTATGGTCTCACTGTCTTAAGGGCAACTGACTTGTCATTAATTATATGTGGAAGAGGGGGGACTTTCACCAGGGAGCCTAGATTCACATTTGGCTGAATAGCTGGGAGGGGATCTGCAAACACTGAAGGCCCAATTTGTGGAGAGCCCCCCTATTATCCTGTTCTCTGGTCCCCAAGCTCCACATCCTTCCCAAGTGTAAAACAGTCACCCTCACCCAGGTTCTCTATGGGCAGGCCTCATCCCATTAAAACATTGGGGGGGGGCGGCTGGAGAAATAGCCTAGCAGTTAAGGTGCTTGTCTGTGAAGCCTAAGGACCCAGCTTCAATTCCCCAGTACCCACATAAGCCAGATGCTTCCGGAGTTCATTTGCAGTGACTAAAGGCCCTGGCATACCCATTCTCTCTCTCTCTCTTTCTCTCTCCCTGTCTGCCTCCTTCTCTCTCTCAAACAAATAAAAAAAAATTTTTAAAACATTTTGGGGGTTTTATTTGCACTCCCATTGCCATCTCCTGTCCCCTTTCCTTATCTCCTCCTATTGAGTCCCTTCCACCCTGCCCCACAGTCCCTCCTTTGACTTTCATGTCACATCACATATATTCTATTACCCTTTCTTGGCTCCTTGCCCCTTCTCCTTAGAGCTCTTCTTCCCCTCCCGTAGTCCCCTTCCTACTTCAAGCCTTACATATTATATATGTACATTTATATGTAAATTTAAATCTAGATTCTACATAGGAGAGCAAATGTGATATTTGCCTTTCTAAATCTGGCTTATTTCACTTAACATATTGATTTCCAGTTCTGTTCATTTTTCTGCAAATGTCATAATTTCATTTTTGTTTATAGCTGAAGAAAGTTCCATTATGTATAGTAAAGAAAAAAAAAAAAAAAAAAAAAAGGAGGCTTTTAGTAAGCATTCGTCTTGTTACCCTGTGGATCTAGCATGCTAAGGCCTACCTACATTTTCCAGGCTGTCAGCCCACATCTGACTCCTTTCTCTAACTCAAGTGTCTTTGCTGTATTTCTTTGCTCTGACATTTGGTTCTCTCCTGGGAGGTTACAAGAGCTCTCTCGCTCTCTCTCTCTCTCTCTCTCTCTCTCTCTCTCTCTCTCTTTCCCCCACCTTCTCTTCCTTCTCTTCTTCCCGTCTATTTACATTGATCATGTTCCAGTCAGTAGCCTTCAACCAGCATCTGTTTAAACTGGCTGGGATAACTGGCTCTGCTACCTGGATTCTCTTCCTTCCTCTGGCACATACCCCATTCCCCAGAAGGACGATATGGCATCATGGCTAGAAGACCATTAGAACCAGGTAAATGCACTTTCTAACTGAATACTCTTGGTCTCCCAGGCTCCCAACTTCCTCCGTACATGTGTGGTTATACCTACCACATTGGGCTATTGGGAGAATTAAATGACATAGTTTACAGCAGGCATGGGCTCCAGGCCCTTCCCCTCATCTCCGTCTCCTATCCCATATTCCTTTCTCCCTCTCTCCCTTCTCTTCCTTCCTCTATCTCAAAGAACACTGAAGGACAGATGTGAGGACAATTTGACTGTGCTGTCATCCCATTGGTCACCAGGGCAGACGTAGCTGGCTAGGCAGGTATTGCCTTCCCCCCTTACTGCTCCGTGTATGTCCCTCCCAAAGCTGCTGGCTGGCTGAAGAATTCTTCCGTGAAGAATGTATGAGCAGAACCTCCAACAAGCTCCCGCAGAGCACTGAAGGCTGGTGGTCAGCCAAGAGCGTCCTACTCTCGTGAGAAGATAACAGCCTTGTACTCATACCCAAAACTTGTCAGTGTCAATGCCAACAGGACATGAGTTGTGAGCAATGGATTTGACACTAACCAACCATTTCCAGGTGGGGCTATTAGAGTGATAACCCTGTTCTCACCTGACACCATTTGTCGTACTTTCTTTTTTTCTTTTTAAAGAATTTTTTTAAATTTTATTTATTTGCAAGCACAACAAGAGAGATAGAGAGAAGACAGACAGAGAGGGAATGGGCACACCAGGGCCTGTAGCTACTGCAAACGAACTGCAGATGCGTGTGCCCCTTGTCCGTCTGCCTTATGTGGGTCCTGAGGAATCAAACCTGGGTTCTTTGGATTCACAGGCAAACACCTTACCCGCTCAGCCATCTCTCCAGCCCTTTTCTCTAAAACTGTACTTGGGCTGTGTTCTCACACACTGCTACTACACGCTCACAGATTTATGCTCCTTAGAAAGCGTTCCAAGTATATCCCTTCTAGAGATGCTTAGGATTAAGGAAGGATTAATGGTCAAAAGTAACTTAACTGAAGAGCCGAGGCAGCCCAGAAGGAGATGTGACGAACTGCTTGGCACAAAGCTGCACTTTCTGGCAAACTCCTCAAAGTGCTGAATGAAAGGGGTCAGGAGTCATCTACTTAAGGAATGGTCTTCTAGGCAAAAGAGTGGAGTCCAGTTCAGCTGTCACAATGAGCTATGGTGTGCATGTGACATGGACTTAACATAGCAATTATACCAGTCATAAGGCACTTTTTTAAATTCCTGAAGCGTGATTCTAACCTGCCGGTATTTTTTTCCCCCAGATTCTAACTTGGTGGTGTTTTTGATGTTGTGCCCATGAGAAGGGTCGGAAAGCAAGCCTCCTTCATTCAACATTCCTAGGTTCAAGCCATCATGTGAACACGGATGCGAACACCACCTCTGGAGAAAAGAATAATAAAATTGTCAAACAGAGACCTCCAGCTCTCCTCACCCCATAGCTCAAATGCCTTCTTTGTGCTGGGAAGCAGGACTCCAGGGACAAGACTAATCTGTCCACTGAATTTTAATGATCCACACAGGAGAGCTCGTCTGCCCAGGCCCATCATGCCAGAGTCAAGGCCCCTTCAGCAAAACGGTCCTTCAGTGAATCATTAAAGACCGAGGTAACAAGAAAGCTACTGGATTAAGCCAGCATTATAGGCAGAAGGTTTACATCTGCCAAATGCTTTACAACCATTTTATGAAGTATTACTCAGAATGCCCTAGGAGAGAAATGAGCACTGTGTGCTCCAGCATAGAAGTAAGGAAGCACTTGGCCATGGAGGGCCTGTGGAAGTTAGCAGCAAGCTCACGGTAAGACCTCCAGCCAGCTCTCCAGGTCAACAGTCCCCAGGCTTTGCCTCATAGCAAGAACACCATTCTGTTGATGTAAAACCAGAGGATAAGCTTAAATTTGGAGCCCAAGCAAAACTAGTTGGTGAATTATAACTTAGACCTTAAGAGGGGACACTGTGCTTCCTGCTGGGGTCAGGTCTGTTTGAATCATTGCAAGTGTAAATTTAGGGTATAGTCACAATTGTTCTAAAAGGTACTGCTATAGTTTGAGTCTTTTAAAAGAATGTGTTTTTTTTTGTTTTTTTTTGAGTTAGGGTCTCACTCTAGCTCAGGCTGACCTGGAATTCACTATGTAGTCTCAGGGTGGCCTCGAACTCATGGTGATCCTCCTACCTCTGCCTCCCAAGTTCTGGGATTAAAGGCGTGCGCCACCACGCCCAGCTCTTAAAAGAATTTTTTAAAGAATATTTATTTATTGGAGAGAGAGAAAGGGAGAGAGAGAAGCAGGTAGAGGAGAGACAATAGGCAAGCCAGGGCCTCTAACCACTGCAAACAAACTCCAGATGCATGCGCCACCTTGTGCATCTGGCTTACATGGGTATTGGGGAATCAAACCTGGGTCATTTGGCTTTGCAGGCAAGTACCTTAACCACTATGCCATCTCTCCAGCCCAGCCTTGGATCTTTTTTAAAGAATATTTTACCTGGGTGTGGTGGCGCACGTCTTTAATCTCAGCACTCGGGAGGCAGAGGTAGGATGATCGCCATGAGTTCAAGGCCACCCTGAGACTACAGAGTGAATTCCAGGTCAGCCTGAGCTAGAATGAGACCCTACCATGAAAAACCGAAAAAAAAAAAAAAAAAAAAGTGATGAATCCAGCTGGAGAGATGGCTTAGAGGTTAAGGCACTTGCTGACAAAGCCAAAGAACCTAGGTTCAATTCCCCAGTACCCACATAAGCCAGATGCACAAGGTGGCGCATGCATCTGGAGTTTGTTTGCAGTAGCTGGAGGCCCTGGCATGCCCATTCCCCTCCCCCCTTCTCAAATATATAAATAAAATAAATATTTTTAAAATGTATTAAAAATAGTAGCCGGGCATGGTGGCACACGCCTTTAATCCCAGTACTTGGGAGGCAGAGGTAGGAGGATCGCTGAGAGTTCGAGGCCACCCTGAGGCTACATGGTTAATCCCAGGTCAGCCTGGACCAGAGTGAAACCCTACCTCGAAAAAAAAAATAGTGATGAATGCTAAGTTCTATTCACTTAATTTTTACTGATACACCTTCCCACCAGTTTACAAATAAGGGTTTTATTAACACCCTTGTATGTAAACACACTGGTTTATTGCCTTCATCTTCTCATGTATATAGTAGTCCAGAGGAATTCAGTCCAAAGCTAGCACGGAAGCACTGCCACCCTCAATATGTAGTTCTTTTGTTTTGTTTGGTTTTGGTTTTGGTTTTTCAAGGTAGAGTCTCACTCTAGCCCAGGCTGAACTGGAACTCACTATGTAGTCTCAGGGTGGCCTCAACCTCACAGCGATCCTCTTACCTCTGCCTCTGGAGTGCTGGGATTAAAGGTGCACTGCACCACGCCCAGCTCAATGTGTAGTTTCTGTCTTTTGTGTTCAAAGTGTCTTTTCCAGTTTCACCATGCCCAGTCATCATGAAGCAGGGTCCCGAGGCACACACCTATAATCCCAGCACTTGTGAGGGAGAGGCAAGAAGATCCAGAGTTCAAAGTCATCCTTGGCTGTATAGCAAGTGCATGGCCAGCCTTCGTTATATGAGACTCTAGTTCAGAAAAGAACGAAAAAAGAAGAGGAAAGGGAGGATGGACATAAAGGGCAGGATGTGACTGAGAAGTCATACCCTCCAACTTAATTCATGGCGCACTGGCCAGAACAGTTACTTGGCCATACCAAGCTACCAACGAGGCTGGGGAATGAGGTCTAGTTGTATTGTCAGATGCCCCACAGAAACCTGGAAGTTATACAGAAGAAAGGAGAATGATGGCCAAGAAGAAGTCATTGTCAAATGACATATAAAAAGCAAAGGTTGAGTCGGGATGTGGTGGCGCACGCCTTTAATCCCAGCACTCGGGAGGCAGAGGTAGGAGGATTGCCGTGAGTTCGAGGCCACCCTGAGACTACATAGTGAATTCCAGGTCAGCCTGAGCTAGAGTGAGACCCTACCTCGAAAAACCAAAAAAAACAAAACAAAAAAAAAAGGTTGGGGTGGAGAGATGGCTTAAGTGGTTAAGGTGCTTCCTGAAAAGCCAAAGGACCTTGGTTCAATTCCCCAGGACCCATGTAAGCCAGATTCACAAGGTGGCACATGTAGTGGCTGGAAGCCCTGGGGCGCCTTCCCTCCCTCTCTCTCTCTCTCTCTCTGCCTCTTTCCCTCTCTCAAATAAATAAATAAAATTTTTTTTAAATCAAAATTTTTTTTAAAAAAAGCAAAGGTTGACAATCCTCAGGCCCAGTGCTCATCTACCCTTCCCAAGCAGAGGCAGACTTTACAAAGCCGTGTCAGTGCTCATCTAACCAGGAAGAAATCTGGTGTGGTAGAACAGGAATGATATTGAGACCCAGATGAGCTGAGTTCTGAGTCCTCTTCTGCCATGTTAGCTGTGAGATCTTGGGCAAGTCAATGACATTTTCAATCTGTTTCATCATATATTTAAAAAACAAAGTGGGCTGCAGAGATGACTTAGCAGTTAAGGTGCTTGCCTGTGAAGCTTAAGGACCCAGGTTCGATTCCCAAATACCCATGTAAGCCCGCTGCTCATGGTGGCACACATGTCTGGAATTTGTTTGTTGTGGCTAGAGGCCCTGGCATGCCCATTCTCTCACTCTCTCTGTGTGTAATAAATATATAAAAATAACATATTAAAAAGTTTTAAAATAAATAAAAATTTTAAAATAAAATTTAAAAAAATATGATGGCACACACCTGTAATCAGAGCACTTCGAAGGTAAAGACAAGAGGATCAGGAGTTCAAGGTCATCCTCAATTACATAGTAAGTTCGTGGTCAGCTTGGGCTGCTGTGGTGGTTTGATTCAGGTGTCCCCCATAAACTTAAGTGTGCTGAATGCTAGTCTCCCCAGCTGATGGCAATTGGAAATTAAAGCCTCCTGGAGGTGGTATATTGTTGGGGGCGGGCTTATGGGTATTATAGCCAGCTTCCCCTTGCCAGTGTTTGGCACACTCTCCTGTTGCTGTTGTCCACCTTATGTTGACCAGAGGGTGATGTCCACCCTCTGCTCATGCCATCATTTTTCCTGCCATCATGGAGCTTCCCCCTTGAGCCTGTAAGCCAAAATAAACCTCTTTTTCCCACAGGCTGCTTTTAGTCGGGTGATTTCTGCCAAACAAACCTGACTGCAACAGCTGTATAAGGCCTTGTCTCAAAACACCAAAATAGGGCTCGGCAGAAGGCTCAGTGGATAAATTGCTTGTGTGCAAGTGTGAGTACATGAGTTTGAACTCCCAACACCTACATAAAGCCAACCATTATAATGCTAGCATCTATAATCCCAGCATTCCTAGGGCAAGAAGGGAGGTGGAGACAGGAGAACTGCCTGGAATCTCTTGGGCCAGCTCCCCTGACAAACACAGCAAGCTGAACAAGGAGAGACCCTGCCTGAAACAAGGTGGAAGGTGAGGGCCAACATTCGAAGTTATCTTTAACCTCTACATGTGCACTGTGGCACACACATGAACATGAGCACACACATGTACATCATGCAAAAAATTAACTAATTAAAGTAAAAGAGTTAGACCAAATGATAGTTGAGGTATTCCTAGATCTTTTTCTTGATGATGTCAAGTAAACAAAATGGCATGATAAACTATAATAAACCATCTCCCCTCAAGTTGACAAATATATGACCAGAACACACATCATGGGAAGTTCAGGGTCTCACTCAGTTCAGGCTGACCTGGAATTCACTATGTAGTCTCAGGGTGGCCTCGAACTCACGGCAATCTACCTCTGCCTCCCAAGTGCTGGGATTGCATGCGCCAAACTCTTAATCTGCTTTTGAAATTACTTTTATTTATTTATTTGAGAGAGAGAAAGAGGCAGATAGGGAGAATTGGCACACCAGGGCTTCCAGCCACTGCAAACAAACTCCAGATGCATGCGCCACTTTGTGCATCGGGCTTATGTGGGCCCTAGGGAAAGAAACCTGGGTCCTTAGACTACCCAGGCAAGCACCTTAACCACTAAGCAATTTCTCCAACCAAAGTTCTTAATCTGATGAGATGTCTATAGTGAGCTCACTCTGTGAAAATCACTGAATGATGCTGAAAGGTTTAAGACACATTCTCCCAGGCCAGCAATGAGCATCCTGTGGGTGTCAATCGAAGCTAGTTTTATTGAACACAATAGATGTAGAAGCTGATGGTGGAATGTGCTGCTTTTATATAAATAGTAAACTGAGTCTGTGATTCCAGAGGCAGAGAAAGGAGAATCCCAAGGCGAGGCCAGCCTGGGCTATATAGAGTTCAAGGCCAACCTGAACTATGAAAGAGGAGACCCTGTCTCAAAAAACAAAAGAGCAGGCCGGGAGTGGTGGCGCACGCCTTTAATCCCAGCACTGGGGAGGCAGAGGTAGGAGGATCGCAGTGAGTTCGAGGCCACCCTGAGACTACAGAGTGAATTCCAGGTCAGCCTGAGCTAGAGTGAGACCCTACCTCAAAAACCAAACCAAAAAAAAAGAGCTAGACGATATAGCTAAGTGGTAGTGTTTGCCTAACATATGCAAGACCCTGGGTTCAGCTCCTAGTCCTGGATAGATAAAAAATTAATAATAAATAGATTGATATTATTTAATCTGGTTCTGTTAGTATATATTATTCAAACATATTTTAATGGGGTTTAGTGTGCTATTTCAGCACATGCATACAGCAATCTGGAACTTTTCTGAATGAAGTAACCTGTAATTAATGGGAATGATATACTGCTTTCTAAGCTGATTACCTTTGAAGAAAACAGCTATATAAGTGTTGTTTTGTTTAATTTGGCTACTTTTAAAAGTCTCGTTGCTTTATAATTAGATAATAACTCCATACTGTGAGGTGAGTATTTCCAGGTGCCAGCTTTGTAACTCACTAACCACTTTTATGTGGACTTATCATCTGAACTTCACAAGAGGGTGCTTCCAGTTCCTATGCTTGTTGAGAGCCACTCCCCTTCTTTAGAAGAGAGCCCCATTTGTGGGAAACTTCAATGAAGCACCAACTTAGCAGCTTACCTTGACATTAGTGCCCAATGGGATGGAAACAGAAGTTCCTGATGAAGGTTTTCAGAAAAGGAGGAAGACATTGGTCATTTTCTATTTTTCCTGTGTAGAGTGAGTAAAAAATGGTTGATTCTCCAGCTGCCATCTTGTAATTTATGGATGGAGACTAAAAGTGCCTTGGCCTGGAGGCACAGGTTTGAAATCTCAACTAACCAGGAAGCTGAGACAGGAGGGTTGAAAGTTCAAGGCCAGCCTGGGCTATATAGACAGTGACTCCAAAGCCAACCTAGAAAGCTTAATGAGACTCTGTCTCAAAAGAAAAAGAAATAAAAGGGCTGGGAATATAAGTCAGTGGTTCAATCCATAGTAAGAATGAATGAAGGAATGAGGAAAAGAGAGAGGGAGGGGGAAAAGTGGTAATAACTAGAGATGGAGAGATGGCTTAGCAGTTAAGGCACTTGCCTGCAAAGGCTAAGGACTCATGTTCGACTCTCCAGATCCCACATAAGCCAGACGCACAAAGTGAAGCATGTTCAAGTTGCACATGCGCACAAGGTGGTGCATGCATCTGGAGTTCAATTACAGTGGCTGGAGACCCTGGCACACCAATTCTCTCTGTGTGTCTCTCCCTCACTCTTGCTTTTACAGTCTCTCATAAAAAAGTCTGATGGACTTGCCTCAAAAAAAGTGGTAATAATTGAAACATCAAATTTAGTCCATGGTTGTGTACAGCTAGCATTATTTTATTTTATTTTGTTTTATTTATTTGCAGGCAGAGAGAGATAGAAGAGAGACAGAGAGAATGGGCCCACCAGGGCCTCCAACCACTGCATAGGACTCCAGATGCCTGTGCCACTTTGTGCATCTGGCTTTCCATAGGCACTGGGGGATCAAACTCAAGTCATTAGGCTTTGTAGGCAAGTGCCTTAACCTCTGAGCCATCTCTCCAGCTCCTAAAATTCTTTTAGATAAGAAAAAACTAAACTCTTATGTGAACCTAAGCCACTGTGGCTTGGGAGGTTTTCTTCTATGCCTTAGTGTTTATTGATAAACCTTCCCACTTGTTACATACAAGCATGTTGAGACTTACTCGAGACAGTGGGGTAACAAACTCATCTAAGGTCCAACAACTATGCAAGTGGAGAACCATGCTTCAACGCAGACAATCTGAATCCTGCAGTTCCTGTCTCTCAGAACCCACATATGGATACTGTACTGGCTAAGAATGGAAAAAACGCTGGGTGAAGTGGTCTGTGGTGGTAAGCTTATCAAGAGGGATGCTGAGGCAAGAGGGTGGAGAGTCCGAGGCCAGACTTCTTCTTAAAGAAAAGAAGCTGGGAATGGTTAAGCCCAGCACTTGAGAGGGAGAGGTAGGAGGATTGCCGTGGGTTCAAGGCCAGCCTGAGACTACATAGTGAATTTCAGGTCAGCCTGGGCTAAAATGAGACCCTACCTCAAAAAGAGAGAGAATAGGTTGGAGAGATGGCTTCGTGGTTAAGACGCATGCCTGCGAAGCCTAAGGACCCCGGTTCAATTCTCCAGGTCCCACATAAGCCAGATGCACATGTTGGCACATGCATCTGGAGTTCATTGGCAGTGGCTAGAGGCCTTGACGCACCCATTCTCACACTCTCTCTCCTTCACTCTGACTCTAATAAATAAATAAAAATAAAAGATTTTTTTAAAAAGAGAAAAGCTTTTTAAATTTTTTTAGAAAGAGAGAAAGAGAGAGAAAAATAAAAAAAAAAAGAAGCATGGTATTTGCAATCTTGACCCTCCACCTTTGTTTAGCTCCACACGATGCTATAAAATCACAGAAGTAACAGAGGGGCAGTCAGCCATCATAATTTAATGTGTTAAGTCTATGCATTGCTAAGTAATTACGCATATAATTTGCTGCATAACGGAACTGGTGTGAAGACCAGTATTTCATGATGAAAGTCCGTTCCCCTCCCACTCCAAACTTCGGAGAATTCTTCCGAGACCAGTGATCTTCCCAGACTCACAATCCATCCCTGCATCTCCCTGCAATGACACACATGTCTGCATGCATGAAGCCGTCATGCCAACCCAGGCCTTCACAACCGGGTCATCCTTGACTTCCTTCACACACGGTTGTGTGACTAATAAGAAAGGAAGGCCTCAGACAACTGTAAGGTCTTCGAATATTCTGCACTCGCATTTAGGCTCCATTCACAGTAGAGCGCCGGGGGAGCATCGTGGCTTCATTGGCAACCTCATTTTCCCATGACTTCTTAGTGAAAGCCAAGAGCACCCAAAGGCTTGTGGGTGGCTTCAGTGCCCATGGCTTCACTGAAATTAAGGCCTATCATTGCTCAGAGAGGGTGGCCAGATTGCAAAATGGATCGTCCTATCTTCCCAGAAACAGCAGGGACAAACATGTGCCCATCACTCGGTCACGTCAATCACCAGTCAGCCTGACTGTGAAACTACTGAAAGGCCACGACCAGTTCCAGATCAAAAAAGACCCAAATTGAGAGGGTTTCACATTTAAAACAAGTTACTCACCAACCAAAAGCCCAAAGGTCTCCATCAGAGCATGGGGAGTTACGGGAGGTACTTCCTAAGAAAGTTCAAACTGTGTTTCTGAACCTTTGTGCTGGACGTATAAGCCTTTTTGTTTCTCTAGATCCACCTTCTCCACTAAAAAAGGCCGCTCTGTAAGGACAGTATCCGGGGACTCTCTGGCCCCTGGCTTCCCACTGAGATTGGCCACGGGGGACTCCGGCAGATGCTGGAAGCATGCAGGAGAACAGGTCCAAAGTCTCTCCTCTGCTGGGCTATGAGCTGACAGTACCTCCCCACTGAAGAGCAAGGCTCCTGTCAGGCACCCCTCCCCTACAACTGTCTATCTGTCTCTCTTCAGGTTCTAGTAATGGCTGGCTTCCCATGGTATCCGCCATAGTATGCTATAATCTCTTTATGGTCTCTCTACCCCCTGCCCTGCCCAGAAATAATAGCTCTCCTCATAACATCCAGGCAGAACATGCCCCCCCTTTTTTTCCTGCCAAGGTTCTTAGAGGTTCAAAAAAGAGTTTGGAGGTCCAGGGCTGGAGAGATGGCTTAGTGGTTAAGGCATATACCTGCAAAGCCTAAGGACCCTGGTTTGATTCTCCAGGTCCCATGTAAGCCAGATGCACATGGTGGTGCATGCATCTGGAGTTCATTTGCAATGACTAGAGACCCTGGTGCACCCATTCTCATTCTCTCTCTCTCTCTCTCTCTTTCTCTCTCTCTCTTTCTCTCTGTCTCTCCCTCTCTCTGTAATAAATAAATAAAGAAAGAAAGAAATAAAGAAAGATTTAAAAAGAATTTGGAGGTCCAGAGCACAACGGGCTCAGGGTAAGGAGACCTTTAGGTGTCCCACTAGCTCATGTGACAGGGCAAGGTGCCCAATTACTCTGTATCTTGACCTTCTGGATAAAACACAGGGCTCAGGGCTGTAGAGATGGCTCAGCAATTAAAGGCACTTGCTTGCAAAGCCTGACAACCCTGGAAAGTAGCCCGTGCATCTGGAGTTTGTAGTGGAAAGAGGCACTCAGACACTGGGGCCGGACTTCAATTTTTCAACTTGGCTCCACTTCCTGTCTTCTCTCTGCTTCCCTACTGACTATGGGTGCAGTGTGACCAATGACTCGTGTGCCTGCTACCATGCCGTCCGAACCATGATGGCCCAGGTCCTCTCAAGCCAGAAGCCAAAATAAACCCCTCGTGCATTAAGCCACTGCTAGTCAGATATTTGGTGACAGCAACTAGAAGAGTGATTAATACACGTGCACCAAAGTGTCCCCTGAAAAACAGTGCTGGACATTAGGGGTAGAAAGGAAACAAAGACACCATTGTTTTCTCTTCATACATCCGAATCTCAAAACTGCCAGAAACTTAGACACACCAAATTCTATTTTAAATGTTAATGTAGATTTAAAACTCTGTGGCAGTATGATCGTTGGCATAAATTAAAACTTCATAATTTAACAGTTCAGGTTACAATGAACTATACACGGGTCCCTGATCAGCTCATTCCAAAACAGTCCACCCTTGACTTTTATAAGCGTTTAATTAACACAAAACTACAACAAAATGCAGAACAATGTTGGAATCTGGTGTCCAGAAAAGAATTCAGCCAATTTATGGTTGTCAAGCATTTATGCAAGTTGAGCAGCAGACAAAACTGGAGCTTTAAACCTTCTCCCGTTTCCAATTATGTAAACCATAAAGTCAGCTGCTGGCACGAGTATGCATAAATGTAATCCCCAACTTTCCAACTTAAACCTGGACGAATTCTTAAATGGCACCAATAAAGCTGTGAATCATCTCAGAATGGGGTAGAAGAGGGCAGACCATCTCAGTGGTCAATCTTGCTCTGCAGCCTTTGATGGCATTGCACTGTCACGCTTCCCATCACTGTGACAAAATACTTGCCAAAAGCAACTGAAAGAAGGAAGGGTGGGGGCTGGGGAGACGGTAGAGTCCGTAATTTTCACTTTTACTTTATCTTGTGAGTGAGAGGACCTGAACCTCATCCTTAGAGCCCACATACAAAAACACATTAATAGCCGGGCGTGGTGGAGCACACCTTTAATCCCAGCACTCAGGAGGCAGAGGTAGGAGGATCACTGTGAGTTCAAGGCCACCCTGAGAGTACAGAGTGAATTCCAGGACAGCCTGGGCTAGAGTGAGACCCTACCTCAAAAAAAAAATTAATAAAATTTCTGGTTGTGGTGGTGCACACTTGTAATTCCAACACTGGGGAGTCAGAGACAGGCTGACCTCTGAGGCTCACTGTACAGTTATTTTGAGTTATTCTCAAAAAAAAAAGAAAGAAAAGAAAAGAAAGAAAAAGAAAGAAAGATGGCCCAGCACCTGAGAGAAACAGCACCAAAGATCGGCCTCTGGCTTCTACATGTATGCACACACATGTGCATATGCACATGTATAGAGAGAGAGAGAGACACAGAGAGAAGGTTTTATTTGGACTCATGGGTCGAGGATACAGTCCATCATGCCAAGGAAGGCGTGGCAGCAGGACCAGCTCCAGCTGCCGTGACAGGAGCATGAGGCTCCCGGTCACATGAGTCCACAGTCAGGAAGTCGGAAAGTGGGATTGTGGGACTAAGGGCTGCTAGTGCTCTGCAGCTGAGGTGTAATCTCCAGCTTGGCAGACGTTTGAATCCCACGTTATTCGAGAGGAAACTGAGAACCAGGGACATCATCTAACATGCCTGTGATGGTTAATCATGACTGACAACTTGACAATCAAGTGTTTTGTTGTTGTTTCTGTTTTTCAAGGTAGGGTCTCACCCTAGCCCAGGCTGACCTGGAATTCACTCTGTAGTCTCAGGGTGGCCTCCAACTCACAGTGCTCCTCCTATCTAAACCTCCAGAGGGCTGGGATTAAAGGCGTGAGCCACCACGCCCAGCAATTTTTTCTCTTTTGATTCACAGCCCATGAAATGGTGCCATCCATATTCAGGGTGGGTCTTCCCCTCCTCAATTAATCTTTTCTGGAAACATCCTCACAGAAATGCTCAGAGATTTGTCTCCTAGGTGATCCTTAATCCTGTCAAGTTGACAGTCGTGATTAACCATCAGAGGCATGCTAGACCATTTCCCTGGAATTTAGTTTCCTCGAGTATAAAGTGGGATTCAAATGCATACCAAGGTGGAGGATACACCTCAGTGGCAGAGCACTTGCCTAGCACTCCTTAATCCCACAATTCCACCTTCAGTTACATGTGCAAAAGAGTTAAAAGCAGAGTCCAGAAGCAATCTTTGTATGACCACCCATGTTTACAGCAGTGTTTTTAATAATACCCAAGAGGTAGGAGCAACCCAAGTTCATCAAGGGATGAACACATAGGCAGAATATATCATATACATACAACAGGATGTTGTTCCATTTTAAAAGAAAGGAACATACTATACCTTGAATAAACCTTAAGAACATGACGTTAAGTGAAATAAGCCAGTCACAAAAGGATAAGTAGTATGTTCCCATCTCATTCCATTTATTTATTTATTTGAGAGAGGGAGAGAGAGAGACAGAGGCAGATAGAGAGAGAGAGAGAATGGCACGCCAGGGCTTCCCAGCCACTGCAAACGAACTCCAGATTCATGTGTCACTTTGTACAACTGGCTTTACATGTATACTGGGCAATCGAACCTGGGTTCTTTGGCTTTGCAGACAAGTGCCTTAATTGCTGAGCCATCTGTCCAACCCTAGATATCCATTTAATAACTATGTGCATATATCCTAACTGACTCTATCAAACTGCACACTTAGAAATGGCTGAGATAGCATTTACCACAAAAAAAATGTTTATTTCATTTAATCTTTGTGACAATTAAATATTAAGTGCAAATGCCTGGCAACACACTAGGTATTCAATAAGTGTGACACCCTTTTCCCTTCTCTTTTGAATGCCTGTGAATTATTTGATCAGGGTGGGTCTTCCCCTCCTCAATCTTTTCTGAAACATCCTCACAGAAATGCTCAGAGATTTGTCTCCTAGGTGATCCTTAATCCTGTCAAGTTGACAGTCGTGATTAACCATCAGAGGCATGCTAGACCATTTCCCTGGAATTTAGTTTCCTCGAGTATAAAGTGGGATTCAAATGCATACCAAGGTGGAGGATACACCTCAGTGGCAGAGCACTTGCCTAGCACTCCTTAATCCCACAATTCCACCTTCAGTTACATGTGCAAAAGAGTTAAAAGCAGAGTCCAGAAGCAATCTTTGTATGACCACCCATGTTTACAGCAGTGTTTTTTAATAATACCCAAGAGGTAGGAGCAACCCAAGTTCATCAAGGGATGAACACATAGGCAGAATATATCATATACATACAACAGGATGTTGTTCCATTTTAAAAGAAAGGAACATACTATACCTTGAATGAACCTTAAGAACATGACGTTAAGTGAAATAAGCCAGTCACAAAAGGATAAGTAGTATGTTCCCATCTCATTCCATTTATTTATTTATTTGAGAGAGGGAGAGAGAGAGACAGAGGCAGATAGAGAGAGAGAGAGAATGGCACGCCAGGGCCTCCCAGCCACTGCAAATGAACTCCAGATTCATGTGTCACTTTGTACAACTGGCTTTACATGTATACTGGGCAATCGAACCTGGGTTCTTTGGCTTTGCAGACAAGTGCCTTAATTGCTGAGCCATCTGTCCAACCCTAGATATCCATTTAATAACTATGTGCATATATCCTAACTGACTCTATCAAACTGCACACTTAGAAATGGCTGAGATAGCATTTACCACAAAAAAATGTTTATTTCATTTAATCTTTGTGACAATTAAATATTAAGTGCAAATGCCTGGCAACACACTAGGTATTCAATAAGTGTGACACCCTTTTCCCTTCTCTTTTGAATGCCTGTGAATTATTTGAGTCACTAAAGAAACACGTAGCATCCAAAGCATATTAATCTGCATTAAAAGGAAGGAGCATGCCTCCAATCTTTTTCTTTCCTTTCTTCCTGTATCTAAATATTCATGTCCCTTCCCAAATTCACATGGAAACTTCAATGTCCAATACACAATATTAAGAGATCAGCAACATATGAAAGCGTTGGAAATGATGTGGGCTATTTAAACAGACCTGTCAAGAAGAAAGGAAAGAAGGAAGGGAGGGAAGGAGGAAGGGAGGGAAAGAGGAAAAGAGGGAAGGAATGAAAGAAAAAAAGGATTAGCAGTTTTCCTCTCTCAGAAAGAAACAACAAGGAGGTGCCATCTTGGAAATGTCTCCAAAAGCCTTGAACTTGGATCTCTTAGCCTCCAGAGCTCTAAGATACATTTATTTATTTATTTATTTATTTATTTATTTATTTATTTATTTATTTATTTATTTATGAGAGAAAGAGAAAGAGGCAGAGAGAGAGAATATATGCCAAGGCCTCTAGCCACTCCAGACTCTCTCTCCTTGCAAATAAATAAAAATATTTATGGGCTAGAGGGATGGCTCAGTGACTAAGGCATTTGCCTGCAAAGCCTAACAACCCGTGTTCAATTCCCCAGTACCCACGTAAAGCCAGATGCACAGTGGCTCTCATTTTACATGGGTACTGGGGAATTAAACCCAGGCCTTTAGGCTTTGCAAGCAAGTTCTTAATTGCTGAACCATCTGTCCAGGCTCCAGATAAAAATATTTTAAAAAGAAGCCGGGCGTGGTGGCGCACGCCTTTAATCCCAGCACTCAGGAGGCAGAGGTAGGAGGATCACCATGAGTTCGAGGCCACCCTGAGACTACAAAGTGAATTCCAGGTCAGCCTGAGCTAGAGTGAGACTCTACCTCGAAAAACCAAAAAAAAAAAAAAAAAAAAAAATTTAAAAGCAGAGAGATACTCATACTTTTTGTTTGTTTGTGATCCTCCTACCTCTGTCTCCCGAGTGCTGGGATTAAAGGCGTGCGCTACCACGCCCGGCTGAGAGTCATACTTTTTGAGTGCCTGAACCCTTGCATGTAGCTTAGAGGATGTCTTCTCTGTAGCTGGATCTATAAATTCCTCCCTTCCCCAAATTAACTAATGTCTACCCAAAGCACAACTGATAGGATACAGTCAGTCACTGTCGACTTATATGGACATTTTTGAACCTCTTCTATTATTGCATTTATCACGTTCTATGCCATTGTGACTAAATACCTGACAAAAACAATTTAAAGGAGGAGGTTATCTCCGCCCAAAGTTTCAGAGAAGTCTCAGTTCACCATGATGGGGAACACATGGTGGTGGGAGTTTGTGGTGAACCAGGAAGCAGAGAATGCAGGCTGGAGTCAGGGCCCAGTATCACTTTCAAAGGCCCACACCTAGTGGGTGACCTGCTTCTGCCAGCCAGACCCTACCACCTAAAGACATCACTGCTCTCCAAACAGTGTCACAAGCTGGAAACTGAGTTCAAAACGTGAGGGACATTTCCAATTGAAACAAGAACACTTGCAACTGCTGGGCTGAAAAGCGGGAGGAGAATTGGAAGTGAAAACAGAAAATGAACAAGAGAACAAGTCTGCTTTTTATGGAAACATTTACATACAGCACAGAGGATTATTAAGGCATTATTTAAAACTGCCATGCCAGGCAAAAGAGATGGCTCAACACTTACAGGCACTAGAGCTGGGCGTGGTGGTGGCACACCTTTAATTCCAGCACTCGGGGGGCAGAGGTAGTAGGATCACGGTGAGTTCGATGCCACCCCAAGGAATTCCAGATCAGCCTGGGCTAGAGCAAGACCCTACCTCAAAAAAGAAAAAAAAGGGGGGGGGCACTTGCTTGCAAACCCAATGGACTGTGTTTGATTCCTCTGTACCCACATAAAGCAAATGCATATAATGGTGCATGTGTGTGGAGTTCGTTTACAGCTGTGGAGGCCCTGGCATGTCCAGTTTCATTCTCTCTCTCTCTCCTTGCAAACAGAATATTAAATAATAATAATAATAATATATGCCTCCACTGGGAACATGAGTCAATAAGTAACTCAGAGCTGGGGAGGATGAGACAGAGGGTCCCTAGGGCTCACTGGCTAGGCAATGCAGTCAAATTGGTAAGTCCCGGGTTCAGTGAGAGACCCTGTCAAAAATAAATAGATAAATAAGGTGGAGAGTGACTGAGGAAGATATCTGATTTTGACCTCTTGTTTCCACAAGTGCATATACACACATGCACCCACATACCTTATGTGCCCACACACATACAAACACTCATGCACACGTACATGCATACCACACGTACAAGCATGCGCACACACACACACACACGCACACACAAAACTAACTTGCCCCAAGAGTCAAAGTTCGAGTTTAGAATCTGCTGTTGCTGTTTTGAATCTCTTTGAGGAGAGGCGAGGAAGGCTGTTTGATCACCAATGACGATGATGATGGTGTTGATATAACATCAAAAACAACCCTAAGGAAACACCTCAGGCATGGCAACCTGTGTGTGATTATGCAATAAACAACTCTCCATTCACTACAGAAGAAACCAATTATACACCTTCAACAAAACCAAAAATTACCAAATCAGTAACAATCTGTTGGGCTGGAGAGATGGCTTAGCAGTTAAAGTATTTGCTGGCAAAGCCAAAGGACCTAGGTTTGACTCCCCACTACCCAAGTAAAGCTGGATGCATACGGTGGCACATGCATCTGGAGTTCATTACAGTGACTAGAGCCCTGGAGCACCTATGGAGCACCTCTGTCTCCTTCTCTCTCTCTCTCTGATTCTCTCTCTCAAATTAATAAATAAATTATCTTTTAAAAATCAAAAGACAGGGCTGGAGAGATGGCTTAGTGGCTAAGGCGTTTGCCTGTGAAGCCTAAGGATCCCGGTTCGATTCTCCAGGTCCCACATAAGCCCAATGCAAAAGGGGTCATATGTGTCTGGAGTTCATTTGCAGTGGCTAGAGGCCCTGGCGTGCCCATTCTCACTCTCTCTGTCTCTAATAAATAAATAAAAATAAAATCTTTTTTAAAAAATCAAAAAACAATCCGTTGCTTTGATTTTAGAAAAAAATTGACATTTCCCACTTCAAAGCATGGCACAGAGAGATCACAAGATTGAGAGCCCAAGCTCTCATAGTAATAAAAGACAAGCCATGTATGTCATTTTAAATTTTCCACTAAGATGAATAAAAGAAAACAGATTAAATTAGATTTAGGCTCAGTGTAACAAAATGCTGTCATTTCAGTATATATTCAGTACAGAAATTATTGTGATTAGCCAGGTGTGATGGCGCATGCCTTTAATCCCAGCACTCTGGAGGCAGAAGTAGGAGGATTGCTGTGAGTTTGAGGCCACCCTGAGACTCCATAGTGAATTCCAGGTCAGCCTGGGCTAGAGCGAGACCCTACCTTGGGAGAAAGAAGGAAGGAAGAAAGGGAAGGGAAGGGAAGGGAAGGGAAGGGAAGGGAAGGGAAGGGAAGGGAAGGGAAGGGAAGGGAAGGGAAGGGAAGGGAAGGAAAGAAAGAAAGAAAGAAAGAAAGAAAGAAAGAAAGAAAGAAAGAAAGAAAGAAAGAGAGAGAAAGAGAGAGAAAGAAAGAAGAAAGAAAGAGAAAAAGAAAAAGAGAGAGAAATTGTTGAGATCATTTCCGTTTTTTCACAGATGGAGAAAAAGATTCTTATATTTTACATCTACAGCCCTTCTGAACTTGAGCAACGCACATGGCAAGCACTTGACACTCATGTACCTGGTGGCAATGGATGCCTAGGTCCTGATCTCTTGGGAACTTGTTGGGTGACTTTGGATTGAACCTTCTTGATGCTTAGATCCCTCACTGTTAAAATGAGAGGGAGAGGGTGGAGAGCTGGCTTAGCGGTTAAGGCACTTGCCTGAAAAACCAAAGGTTCGACTCTCCAGGACCCACTTAAGCCAGATGCACAAGGGGGCGCATGCATCTGGAGTTCTTTTGCAGTGGCTGGAGGTCCTGGTGCACCAATTCTCTCCCTCTCTCTCAAATAAATAAATAAAATATATTTTAAAATAAATAAGTAAATAAAATGAGAGAGAGAGCCAGTCATGGTAGTGCAGAATCCCAGCCCATGAGAGACGGAGGGAGGAAAACCAGGAATTCAAGAACAGCCTCAACTCTACATGGTGACTTTAAGGACAGCCTGGGTTACATAAGACCTTGTCCCCAAAAGACAAAACAATCCGTTAATTAACCAATTAATTAATGAATTAATTAATGTAACTAAGAGGGAGAAATAGATCATCGTTTCTGATTCTTTTTATTTTAAATTCTGTTTTGTATTTAACCTGTATATATAAGTATGTTTCTCTTTCCAGTGCTGGAGCCAGAGCCCAGGACTTCAGGCATTCTACCACTGGTACACTTGCACCCCCTAACTTGTGTAACAGAAGGGAGATAACCTTCCCTAAATGTAACCCAGAACACTTATTAATGACATGATGTCTTGCTATGTAAAATGAGTTCACATATATTGTAGAAAAATACACAAAAAGGGAGGACTGGATAGATAGTTTAGCAGTTAAGGTTCTGAAAAGCCTAAGGACCCAGGTACCCACCTACAGCCGGATACACAAGTTGACCCATGCATCTGGAGTTCATTTGCAGTGGCTGGATGCCCTGAAATGCCCATTCTCTCTCTCTCTTTATCTGCCTCTTTCTCTCTCTCTCCCTCCCTCTCAAATAAATAAGTAAAATATATATTTAAACCTTTAAAAAATACAAAAAGAGGGGTTGGAGAGATGGTTTAGTAATTAAGGCACTTGCCTGCGAAGCCTGAGGACCCAGGTTCAATTCTCCAGGTCCCACATAAACCAAATGCACATGGTGGTACATGCATCTGCAGTTCATTTGTAGTGGCTAGAGGCCATGGTGTGCTCATTCTTTCTCTCTCTCTCCTCTCTGTCTCTAATAAATATATAAAATAAAATAAAAACTTTTAAAAATACAAAAAAAGTGGGGCCTGGTGGTGCACGCCTTTAATCCCAGAACTTGGGAGGTAGAGGTAGGAGGTTTGCTGTGAGTTGGAGGCCACCCCGAGACTGCATAGTGAATTCCAGGTCTGCCTGAGATAGAGCAAGACCCTACCTCAGAAAAAAAAGAAAGAAAGAAAGAAAGAAAGAAAGAAAGAAAGAAAGAAAGAAAGAAAGAAAGAGGGAAGGAAGAAAAAGAAAGACTCAAGCTGGATGTGGTGGCACATGCCTATAAATCGCATCATTCAGGAGCTGAGGCAGGAGAATGAAGCCTATGCTATATACCCTATCAAAAATAAACAATTACCCAGGCGTGGTGGCTCACACCTTTTTAGTCCTAGCACTTGGGAGGCAGAGGTAGAAGGATTGTTGTGAGTTCGAGGCTAGTGAATTCCAGGTTAGCCTGAGCTAGAGTGAGACCCTACCTTGAAAAACCAAAATAAATAAATAAATAATTATTAATTAAATAAATTAAAATAAAGCAAAAAATCTATAATCTTCCCAAATATTTCTACTCTTGCTTTTGATGCATTTTTATTTTATTTATTTGAGAGAGAGAGAAAGAGGTAGGTAGAAAAAGAGAGAGAGAATAGGAAAACCAGGGCCTTCAGCTACTGCAAATGAACACCAGACGTATGCACCACCTTGTGCATCTGCCTTATGTGGGTCCTGGGGAATCAAACCTGGATCCTTTGGCTTTGTAGGCAAGCACCTTAGCTGCTAAGCCATCTCAGCAGCCCTTTTGATGGATTTTTTTAAAAGTTTTGTTTTATGTATTTATTTATTTGCAAGGAGAGAGAGAGATAGAAGAGAGGCAGACAGAGAGAGAATGGGCATGCCAGGGCCTCTAGCCACTGCAAAAGAACTCTAGATGCATGTGCCCCTTGTGCATCTGGCTTACGTGGGTCCTGGAGAGTCGATCCAGGATCCTTTGGCTTCTCAGGCAAACCGCCTTAACTGCTAAGCCATCTTTCCAGCCCTTGATGGATATTTAACTCAGAAAACAATTGAGACTTTGGAAAACAATTAATATATTGCTATCCTCCTTACATATTTCAGAAATTAAAAAAAAATTAAAGTCATGTGACTTAGCTCCTCGGAAGACAGATCTACCTCTTATGTATTTTTTGACATGAAAAGGCATCCCAATAGTTTCTTTCAGAATCAGTTCGTTTAGAGAGCATTGGTGATTCGCTGGTAGAATTCTCGCCTCCCGAGTCATTCTGTCATCTACCCTTGTTTAACATCTGTAGGCAGGTTTACTTCCCTGGTAAGTTATCTTGGGAGTCTTTGGCTGCTGTGGATTATCTCTCCTTTCTCTTCATCCTCATCAAAGGTCACCCCTTCTACACACCCTTCACTACTGCTGCGGGTCGAGCTGGAGAAGCGACCTCTTCCGAAGAGACAATCTCTGTGGCAGTACCAACATCCCTTGTCAGGCGAAAAATAACCTCGCGGGCCGCAGCTCGGCTCAGCTAGCAAGGGTGCCCGTTATTATTATTTTGGATCAACACCCCAGGGCAATGATAAAATTTGTTCTCTATTGCTTCTGCCAACCTTGAGGAAGGTTCTTTTTTAACCCAGCAATTAGTCCCAGGGAAGACACGGAAACAATTTATTGGAAACTTAGTATGTCGGTGGGCCTTGTCTGGATTATAGTAAAAGGTGTGTGAGGAAATTTGGATTTTCTACTCCTTCCAAAGCCTTTCTTTCATTTCCTTTTCTTTTCTTTTCTTTCTTTCTTTTTTTTTTCTCTCTCTCTCTCTCTTCTCATTTCTGACTCTTTGTTTTCACTCAGGGAGCTGTGTTTGTATGTCTTTGTGTGGCACATGTTTTCACTAACATTGTCACAAGTACACAACCAGAATGGAATGCAAGGTTCGGGGACCCTCTACATCTTCTGCCATCCTAGCGGGGTCCCAGGTCCCTAGCCTTGCCACCACCCGGCTCATCAGGAGGACAACCCCTGCCCTTTGATGCAATCATCAATGACTGTGCCCGAGGCTCTCAGATGGCTGCAGGCTTCAAACTCCAGTGTAAAAGGTTCTGGACTCCCTCAGCAAAAGTTTGCTCTTTTCAATGTCAAAGAAAAAATCCTAGCAAATTAGAGTAGGATCTTAGGTAATGAAGGGAGGTCTCACTCAGAAATAAGGAACCAATCAGAGCCTCGTCATGACTTCCCCCTGTCCTTAGAACCAAGCATTTCCAGATGGTGGCATGAATGGGATCGAGGTCCTCTGGAAGTTCACGCCCCCCTCAGGGCCACGAAGGGAGGACAGGAGGCTACACAGCTGGAGTCCAGGATTTAAACTAGCAGGTAACACTTGACCCTGAACCAGACTGAAGAAGTTTCTAGCAAGGCCAAAAAAAAAAAAAAAAAAAAAAAAAAAAAAGCCTTTTATAGGCTAAGACTTCAAATAATGTAATTATTCTCTATTAGCACACACATGATTGGCAGAATTCTCCCAGCTCTCATACTCAGAATAAAGTAATGGTCTCTCGCCATGATTAGTCTTAGAAGTTTGTGAAGTTGTTACAGGCCTGGTGGTGCGAGCCTGTAGTCACAGAGACTCAGGAGGCTGAGGCAGGAGGATGGCAGATTCAGTGCCTACATGGGCTACAGAACAAATTCAAGGTCAGTCTGGCCAACTGAGTAAGATTTCTACCTCAAGGTACAGAGATGTAGACCAGGCCCTAGGGTCACTCAGAATGGAAAGGGGAAAAAAAAAGTTTATGACGTGTCTGTTGTCTCTGATTTGTGATTTTGCAGTATGTCAATCCAGGTTCTGCTTCCAATACATCGTGTATACAACCTGGAATTCCATTATTGGTATGTGTGTGATTGTAAACTTTTTCCCTCTGGCTCTGTGCGTGTGTGTGCATGTATGTGTGCACATGTGTACACATGCTGGGGATTCAGTTAGGGCCCATCACATGCTAGGCAGTGCTCTATCACCAAGCTATATCTCTTTTTTTTTTTGGTCTTTCGAGGCAGAGTCTCACTCTGGTCCAGGCTGACCTGGAATTATAGTCTCAGGATGACCTCAAACTCTCAGCAATCCTCCTCTGCCGTCTTTTTTTTTTTTTTTTTTTTTTTTTTTTTTTTTGGTTTTTCGAGGTAGGGAGCCCCTCTCTTTGATTCTTGAAGACTATTCTAGACTTTGAGTCCATTGGTCCAGGCTGGCAAAACAAGATTCCAGAGTCTGAATGACTGACAACAAAAATGTATCTATTTTCTCACAGTCCTAGCAACTGAGAGACTAAAGATCAAGGTACCTGCAGGGTTGGCATCTGGTAAAGGATTTCCCATCTACCTCACTGTGTGCTCATCTCACCTCTTCATGAGCTAGAGAGGGGAGGGCAGAGAGAGAGAGGAGAGGAGGGATACAGAGAGAGACATCTAGTCTTTTAAAAACATTAGTCCTAAACCAAGTATAGTGGTGTGTGCCTACAATTCCAGCACTTAGAATGTGGAGGGAGGAGGATCAGGAATTCAAGGCCTTACATAGTGAGTTCCAAGCCAGCATGGGCTACATAAGACCTTGTCAGATAGAGAGAAAGAAAAAGAAAGAAAGAAAGAAAGAAAGAAAGAAAGAAAGAAAGAAAGAAAGAAAGAAAGAAAGAGAGAAAGAAAGAGAGGGGGAGGAAGGAAGCAAGGAGAGAGAGAGGAAAGAAGGAAGGAAGGGGGCTGGAGGGATAGCTTAGTGGTTAAAGCATTTGCCTGCAAAGTCAAAGGACCCAGGTTCAATTCCCCAGAACCCACATAAGCCAGATGCACAAGGAGGCGCCTAAGGATCCCAGTTCAACTCTCCAGGACCCATGTAAGTCAGATGTACAAGTGGGCACGTGCATCTGGAGTTCATTTACAATGGCTGGAGGCCCTGGAACACCCATTCTCCCCCGCTCTCTCTCTCCCTCTCCCTTCCTCTTTCCTTTTACACATGCCCCAAATCTACCAGGTGTGGGAACTTGACAGATGTGAGGGAGACAGAGGAGGGAACCCATTTCCTCACTGCATTTGGAATTCCTCCAGCCACCCACATCTGCACAGCCCTGGGCCACCACCTGTTACCCTGGGGCTTAGCCCATATCTTTTCACTCACCCCTGACACCCTTCTTCACTTTTCTCACTCTCCCTTCCATCACTGCCCATAAATCCCTCTTCATTTCTTAAGCCAAGCATGGATGTCACTGTCACTGCTTTTAGTGACTCTGTCTTCCAGGCCCAAGAGAAGGGACTTCCCCTCACATCTCACCCAGCCAGTGGCCTGTCAAAGTATCTTGCCAAACAAAAGACTACTTCCTTCAATGAGGGATTCTGCCACTCCTGTGGGGCATAGACAGCTGTAGTCTGTTGTGCTTTATAATGCTATTTTTACCTCTATTATGAGGATGTTTCAAGCTTTCCCCACAACCTTCATTAATTTTAAAAAAAAAAAAAAAAAAACAAGGGTTCACGTACAGGCCAATGTGGTGATTTTCAGTCCAGAAGACATTTGGCAATATCTAGAAGGATTTCTTATTGTCATAACATAAATGAAGGGGATGGGCTATGCAGTGAATAGAGTAGGCACCCTGCAAACTACAACATGGCCCCACACAACCAAGAATTGTCAGGCCCCAAATGCTAATAACACTGAAGCTCAGGCTCTGAGCATCAAAAGTGCAACCTTGGGCCGGGTGTGGTGGCTCACGACTTTCATCCCAGCACTCGGGAGGCAGAAGTAGGAGGATCACCATAAGTTTGAGGCCAGCCTGAGAATACAGAGTGAATTCCAGGTCAGCCTGAGCTAAAGCCAGACCCTACCTCGAAAAACAAAACAAAACAAAAGTTTAAGGACTGAACTGGAAAGATGGCTCAGCAGTTAAGGCACTTTCTTGCAAAGCCTAACCACCCAGGTTCGATTCCCCAGGACCCATGTAAGCCAGATGCACAAAGTGGCACATGCATCTGGAGTTCGTTTCAGTGGTTAGAGACCTGGTGCACCCATTCTCTCTCTCTCTCTCTCTCTCTCTCTCTAAAATAAATAAATAAAATATTAAGCTGGGCATGGTGACACATGCCTTTAATCCCGCATTTGGAGACAAAGGTAGGAGGATCGCCATGAGTTTGAGGCCACCCTGAGACTACATAGTGAATTCCAGGTCAGCCTGGGCTAGAGTGAGACCTTACCTTAAAAACCGAAAAATAAAATAAAATATTTAAAAAAAAAAACTTTAAAAACAATCCCAAAAGGTCAAATATTGTGTGAGTCCATTTATATACCATTCTTGAAATGATAAAATTATGGAAATAGAAAACAGATTAGTCGTTGCCCGGGATTCAAGACAAAATAGACAAGAGGAAGCAGGTCTGGCTATTAAAGGGCAACGTGGGGAATGTGTGTGGTGACAGACACGTCTCATCTTAACAGTTTCAACGTTAGCATTCTGGCTGTGATGCTACAGTTTTTCAAGATGTTACCATCGGAGAAAATCAGCTAAAAGCTACAGAGGATCCCTGTGTTATTTCTTACAACACAAGGAACTAAAAACGTTTGGCGCCCTGGCAGCCCATTGCCAAGCGCCGAGGTGAGCTCCATGAACAGGTGGTCTCCGTGGTGGGCTCGGGGCGATGCGGTGGCAATGCGGTAGCCAGTCCCCGGCAGGGCCGGCTGGGCAGGACGAGCCGGTAGCCCTCGGCCCTGACCCTTGAGTCGGGCGCAGCTGGTCCGGATTCAGAAGAACCAGGCCACGGCCCTGCTGAGACTCGCCAAGTGCCCGTGACCATGCCCACGGGCTTTGATGCCAGCTGGCAGAGGCACCTCGGCAGAGAGTTCAGGAAACTGTACTTTGTCAAGCCAATGGGATTTGTTGCAGAAGAAAGAAAACATTACACCGTCTGTCCATCCCAGAAGCAATTCTTCACGTGGACCCAAGTGTGTGACGTAAGAGATGTGAAGGTTGTCATCCTGGGGCATCCACGGACCCAATCAACCATCCAAAGACGGTCCCCCTCCGCCCAGTTTGGAAAACATTTATAAAGAGCTGTCCACAGACAGACATGGTTTCATTCATCCTGGCCGTGGAGATGTGTCTGGGTGGACCAACCAAGGTGTCCTCCTCCTCAACGCTGTCCTCACTGTCCATCAAACCATCTCCCATAGGAGTGGGGCTGGGAGCAGTTCACCAATGCCCTGGTGACCTGGCCCAATCACAACCTGAGTGGCCTTGTCTTGCTCTGGGGCTCCCATGCTAAAGGAGGGCAGTGCCATCGGTAGGAAGCGGCACCAGGTCCTGCAGACGGCCCGCCCCTCCCCGCTTCAGATGTAGACATTTCTCCAAAGCCAAGGAGCAGCTGCAGAAGTGGGGCAAGAAGCCCATGGACTGGAAAGCCCCGTGACCTACACTGAGGGGCGTCTGTCTCTGCCAGTGGTTTGGAAGAGCTGCTACTGTTAAAAGTCACTGACAGGGCTGGAGAGATGCCTTAGCCGTTAAGGCCTGCAAAGCCAAAAGACCTTGGTTCAAATCCCCAGGACTCACTTAAGCCAGATGCACAAGGTGGCATGTTGGCCCTGCTATGCCCATTCTCTTTCCTTCCCTCTCTTTCCCTCTGTTCTCTCTCTCTTAAATAATAAATAAATAGGGCTGGAGAGATAGCTTGGCAGTTAAGTGCTTGCCTGTGAAGCATAAGGACCCTGGTTCGAGGCTTGCTTCCCCAAGACCCACGTAAGCCAGATGCACAAGGTGGCACATGCATGTGGAGTTCATTTGCCATGGCTGGAGGCCCTGCATACCCATTCTCTCTATCTATCTATCTATCTATCTATCTCTTTCTCTCTTGCACTCTCTCAAATTAATTAATTAATTAACTAATTAAAAAGATTTTTAAAAAGTCTGGGCTGGTTCTTTTGCAGTGGCTGGAGGCCCTGGCGCACCCATTCTCTCCCTCTCTCTCTTTCTTTCTCTCTCTCTCTCTCTGCCTGTTTCTCTCTTGCACTCTCTCAAATAAATTAATTAACTAATTAATTAATTATAAAAAGAAAAAAGTCTGGGCTGGAGGGATGGCTTGGTGGTTAAGGTGTTTGCCTGCAAAGCCAAAGGACACAGGTTCCATTCCCCAGGACCCATGTTAGCCAGATGCACAAGGGGGTGCACACATGTGGAGTTCATTTGCATTGGCTAGAGACCCTGGTGTGCCCATTCGCTCCCCTCTCTCTCTCTTTCTGGGGCATGGTGGCACATGCCTTTAATCCCAGCACTCAGAAGGCTGAGATAAGAGGATCACTATGAGTTCCAGTTGATACCCTACCTTGAAAAACAAAACAAAACAAAACAAAAGTTTAATAAATAGGTGTCTGTATCATACTCAAGACTTTGTGCATTCTAGACAAGCTTTCTACTACTAAGCTATAGTCCCAGCTCTAAATAGTAGATAGGTCGATGTATACATATACAAATACCCAGATATATAAATACATTGATCTTTCTATTTCAAGTATCTTATGCTTCTCCTATCTTTTTCTTTCTTTTTTTTTTTTTTTAAGTGCTGGGATCAAACCCAGAGTTTTGCACATCTGAAAGAAATGAGCACTATTACCACCAAGCTTCGCCCAAGTCCTATGTTTATATAAATAAAGAGAAAGAGTGATGATAGATATCTGATAAATGCTAAGAGGCACCCGTATGATGTTATCAGGTGAACCAGATAAGGTTCTACACACTTATCCCAGTACCCAAGAGGCTGAGCTAGGACTAGTTTCAGACAAGCTTGGGCTGCATAACAAAACCCTGTCTCAAAACAACAAAACAAACAAACAAAAAAATGTGATCAGGGCCTAAGGACACCCACTATCCTGAAATCAAGAACACTAATCCATGGTAAATAAGTGCAAAGTGAGGGCTGGAGGGATGGTTTAGCCTTTAAAGTGCTTGCCTGCAAAGCCAAAGGACCCAGGTTCCATTCCCAAGGCCCCACATAAGCCAGATGCACAAGGTGGCACACGAATCTGGAGTTTGTTTGCAGCGGCTGAAGGCCCTGGCATGCCCATTCTCTCCCTCTCCCTCTCTCTCTCTCTCTCTCTCTCTCTCTTTCTCTCTGTCACTTTCTCTCTCTCTCTCTCTTCTCTCTCAAATAAATAAATAAAATAAAGCAGTTTAAAGAAAAGAAAGTGCAAAGTGAGACAAGTGTGGAACAGGAAGGGGGTTTTATAAAGGCAAGTGCAAGCAGAAAGCACGGAGTTACTGTGGAATCTAGAAGAAGCTGGAGGGTAGAATGCCAAGTGTTTTTGCTGCGCTGACCAGCACTGAACCCCCTGGCCAACACAAACATCTCGTCCACTGGGCAAGCAGAGTTCTAGCTGATGGAGGAGGCTGCACTAGGCAGTCGCCATGTGACAAAAATAAACCCTCTAGGAAATTCAATTTTCTTTACTCTGGCTCCATAGTCATCAAGCAGTTTCTGATCTTAATTTGATTTTTGATGGTTTCTTTGCTGGAAGAGAAGGAGCTACTGAGACCCAGTCCCCTAAATCATCATGTTTTCTTCCCTTGTGACCCTTCCATGGGTTTTTGGCATTGGGATTTTGTTCTAAGTTATGTTCTTTCACAGGCTTCTTCTCTCCAACAAGATATAGTCATGGGCTGAGGAGATAGCTCAGCAGTTAAGGTGCTACAATGCAAAGCCTAAAGACCCAGTTCAATTCCCAAGTACCCATGTAAAGCCAGATGCACAGTGGCATATGCATCTGGAGTTCATTTGCAGCAGCTGGAGGCCCTGGCGCACCCACTCTCTCTTCTCTCTGCTTGCAAATGAATAAATAAAGCTATCTTTAAAAAAAAAAAAAAAAAGGAAGAAAGAAAGAAAAGAAAAGAAGGGCGGGGGGGATGGCTTAGCGGTTAAGGCATTTATTTGCCTGCAAAGCCAAAGGCCCCAGGTTCAATTCCCCAGGACCCACATTAGCCAGATGCACAAGGTGGCGCATGTGTCTGGAGTTCGTTTGCAGTGGCTGGAGCCCTGGCGCACCCATTCTCTCTCTCTCTCTCTCTCTCTCTCTCTCTCTCTCGCTCGCTCTTTCTCTCTGTCAAGAAAAAAGGAAAGAAAAAGAAAGTGGTTGGGAAGATGGCTCATCAGGTAAGAGCACTTGATGCACAAGTATGAGGGCCTGAGAGGGTCTGAGTTCGACCCCTGACACCCATGGAAACAGTGGAGCATGGCCACATGGCCTGTCACCTCAGAGACCAGGGAATGACCAGGGCCCTCTGGCCAGCCAGTCTGGCTGAAAACAGCAGTTCGAGGGTCAGGGAGAGACTCCATGTCAAGGAGACAACACAGAAAAGCAATAGGAGAGGACACCCCATGTTCTCCTTGGGCCCCTGCACATGCAAACACAGGTCCCGCACATCTACATACATGCATGCATACATCACACACACGACTGTGCACATGTGCATGCATGCTGGAAGAAAAAGAAGGAAGGAAACGAAGAATGTTGATGCTCCTTCAAGAGTTGCTTCTGCTAATTTATTGTGACCTTGAGCTGAGCAGTCTGAGCCTTGTGCCTCTGGACGCGAGGACAAGTCTCTCCTATTGAAATGTTGCCACGGGCCCTGCTTTGAGAACCCTCTACTGTGTGTCCTTTCCTCGCTCTTCCATCTGCTAATGATGCTGTTCAGCTTTTCACTCACGCAGGTGCAACCTCACTGCACATTGGGATACTAGGGGGTGAACCTCAACTCAGATGCAACTGTCTGCCACACATATAGTCTGTGGGGAGGGCACTTTTGTTAAACAATGTTTTTGCTTTTTGTTTTTTTGGTTTTGTTTTGTTTTTCGAGATAGGGTCTCACACTAGCCCAGACTGACCTGGAGTTCACTATGTAGTCTCAGGGTGGCCTTGAGCTCATGGTGACCCTCCTAACTCTGCCTCCCGAGTGCTGGGATTAAAGGTGTGTGCCACCACGCCAGCCTCTTTTTGGTTTTTTAATGTAGGATCTCGCTCTAGCTCAGGCAGACCTGGAAATCACTGTATAGTCTCAGGCTAGCTTAAAACTCACAGCAATCCTCCTACCTCTGCCTTCAAGTGTCAAAGGCACACACCTGGCTTTAAATATTTTAATTTATTTACTTGAGAGAGAAAGAGAGTGCATGGGCATGCCAGGGCCTCTTACCCCTGCAAAGGAACTCCAGACCCGGGCACCACTTTGTGTGTCTGGCTTTACATGGTGTCGCAGTCAGTCTGACATCACAGTTATGGAGGAAGGGATTTATTGAAGCTTACGGGATCCAGGGAAGTTCATTCGTGGCAAAAGAGGCTGGCTCCCTTTCACTGATCCAAACAGACAGAAAACCATCAGCAGCCAGCCAGCACCACAAACAAGCACAAAACCTCAGCAAACAGCAGGGACTCAGGCTGAGCTCAGGCGCTCTGTACACCTTTGGGCTGGAAATCAGATCTGCCCCCAGTGGCCCCCCCCCTTCCAGCCAGGCAGCTGGAGAACTAAGTTACAAGCTTGAATAAAACTCCTGTATCTATTGGGAGCCATCCATTCAAACTACGACACATGGGTACTGGGGAATCCAACCTGGGAAGGCTGGCTTTGCAAGCAAGTGTCTTTAACCACTGAGCCATCTCTCTAGCACTTTCAGCTCCCTCATTCTCCACTGTGTTTGGCTTCACCTCTGCAGGAGTTGAGACCTAATAGCAGAGGCTCACCCTCAAAGGACAACAAGGCCCCCCCAAAGCAGAAATGCACCAGTGGTCCACCTCTCTCCACAGCGGCATTAGGAAATCCTAGGGTCCTTTAAGCACGGTATTCTATCACCTTCGTTTGTATTATTTTAACTAGTAGAAAGCCCAGCAGCTGGATTGGAGGTCAAGTCTGACACTTGTATAAGCCATGGCTGTGGATCTGAGCCCTGATCAGGAGAAATACCAGGGAAGTCTCACTTCTCTAGTCAACTGAAAATTAAAATTAGCTTGAATCCTCGTTGTTTATTTGAGTCTTTGAGGCAAGGTCAGTTGAAGTCCAGGCTGGCCTTGATCTCACTCTGTAGCTGAGAATAACCTTGAACTCCATCTCCTAAGTGCTAAGATCATAGGCATGTGCCACCATACCCAACATAAGATCATAGGCATGTGCCCCCATACCAACATTAAATCTGATCTTTTTTTTTTCTCAGTGTTGGGATCTGGGTCTTGTGCATGGTGGCAAGTGATCTATCACTGAGCTTTACCCCAACACTTTTTTCACTTATTAAAAAAAATTTAGGGGCCGGGCTTGGTGGCACACACCTTTAATCCCAGCACTTGGGAGGCAGAGGTAGGAGGATCGCCGAGAGGTCGAGGCCACCCTGAGAATACATAGTTAATTCCAGGTCAGCCTGGACCAGAGTGAGACCCTACCTCAAAAAACCAAAATAAATGAATAAATAAATAAATAAAATTGGGCCTGGAAAGATGGCTTAGTGGTTAAGCACTTGTCAGTGAAGCCTAAGGACCCCGGTTCAAAGGCTCAATTCCCCAGGACACACATAAACCAGATGCACAAGGTGGCACATGCATCTGGAGTTCATTTGCAGTGGCTGGAGGCCCTGGCACGCCCATTCTCTGTCTTTCTGCCTCTTTCTCTCTCTGTCTGTTGCTCTCAAATAAATAAATAAAATAAATATACACAAAAATTTTAATTTAATATTTTTATTTATTTATTTGCAAGGAGAGAGAAAATGGGCTCTCTATATATATCTACCCCCTCTCAAATAAATACATAAATAAATAAAATATATTTTTTTCAAAAGGCAAGTAAAGCCAGGAGTGGTAGCTCACGCCTAAAGTCCCTGCACTTGAAAGGTTGAGGTAGGAAGATTGATGTGAGTTGAAGCAGTCTGGGCTACAGAGTAAATTCCAGGTCAGCCTGGGCGGAGTGTGACACCCTGCCTCATAGAAAGGAGGAAGACAAGTTCAAAAGTATTTAAAAGAAAAAAAAGAAGTGGTAACGAGATGGAAAGGAAGTATGGAGGCAAGGACGCAGCTAGCTGGCCGAAGCTGGCCTGACGTGTATGAAGACCTTGCTTTGATCCCCAACACCACGCAAACAGGGCATGACGGCTCCAGCCTATAATCCCAGCGTGCAGGAGGTAGAAGCAGAAGACAGAAGGTCCACGGCTATATGCCAAGGTCAAAGCCAGCCTGGACCACATGAGACCCTGGTGAGAGGAAAGGGAGGAGGAAAAGGGGAGGGAGGGGAAAGAGGAAAAGAAGGGGATGGGAGGAAATGAGAGGGAAAGGGGAAGAGTGTGTGAGAACATTTTCTGTGTGGCTCAGGAAGAGCCACCAGCACCTTACAGAAGTCTTAAAGATGTCTGTTTTTCTTGTGCATTCTGGGAACCCCACAATAAGATCAATGGAAGGTGACCTTGCACTTTTTAAAACTCCCTTTCTAGCCGGGTGTGGTGGCTCACGCCTTTAATCCCAGCACTTGGGAGGCAGAGGTAGGAGGATCATCATAAATTCAAGGCCACCCTGAGACTACATAGTGAATTCCAGGTCAGCCTGGACTAGAGTGAGACCCGACTTCGAAAAACCAAAAAAAAAAAAAAAATTCCCTTTCTAAGAACACCTCACACAATGTATAGAGACACATGTAAATGATGTTTTTCCCAGACAATAAATTCTATCTATGAATTCTACCGCATGCTTTGGGAGGGGCGTATATAAGAACTACCATGTGACTCATGGCAGTAGGTTGACAGGGTTGTTTTCTTTCTTTCTTTCTTTCTTTCTTTCTTTCTTTCTTTCTTTCTTTCTTTCTTTCTTTCTTTTTTTCGGGGAAGGGTCTCGCTCTAGCCCCCAGGCTGACCTGGAATTCACTATGTAGTCTCAGGGTGGCCTTGAACTCATGGCAATCTACCCACCTCTGCCTCCTGAGTGCTGGGATCAAAGGTGTCTGCCACCACGCCTGGCTAGACAGTGTCATTTTTTTATGCTACAGGTGAGCACACATTTACATAATTCAATTCAGCAAACACTGATTGAGTGCTACATAGTATTATATAAATATATCAATACACGAGAGGACCAAATGAAGAGAAACTGGTCAGAAGGAAGGAGTATAGAAAAAAAAAAAAAAGAAGGAGGAGGAGGCAGTGAGGATAAGCCCCCACCCCCACCCCTTCAATTCCTGCTGTGGGACTGAGCTGCCTGACTTTGGGGAACAGATGTCCTTTATATAAATACCACCACATTTGTCACCTAGCTCTCCGTGGTGAGCGTCCCTGATCCCCCAGCATGGTGGATAAATAAAACCTGTGTGCGTGTATTGAATCAGCATGAATTAAACACAGCCAAAAAGCACACCGAAACTGCGTCTTTCTTCCAAACACGTGTCATGAGAGACCCTGGAAGAGATTGCACGTGCAGAAACCAACAAAATATGTTGGTTTTTTTTCTTCCTTGGTTTTTTGAGACATGGTCTCAAACTATAGTCCATGCTAGCCTCAAACTTATCATGTAACTCACTATAGAACTATGTGGCCCAGGCTGGCCTGGAACTGGAAGCAATCCCACTCCACCTCCTGAGAGGCGAGATTGCAGGCATGAGCCACTGTGCCTGGCTTCCAATATTAAGCATTTATTTTAGTGTGTGTGCTTGTGTGTGGTGGGTGTGTATGTGTGTTTTTATGTGTGTGGATGCACATGTGAGTAAGTGCATGTGTATGGATGCACATGTGTATAAATGTGTGTGCATGGATGGATGTGTTTGCATGTTGTGTGGATGCACACATGTATAAGTGTGTGTGTTTTTGTATGTGTGTGGATGCACATGTGTGTAAGTATGTGTGTGGGTGCACATGTGTGTAAGTATGTATGTATGTGGGGGTGCACATGTGCATAATTGTATGTGGATGCACATGTGCATAAGTGTGTGTGGATGCACATGTGTGTAAGTATATGTGTATGTGAATGCACATGGGTGAAAGTGTGTATATAGGCCAAAGGTTGACCCTGGGTACCTTCCTTGGTCATATTCCACTTTCTTTCTTTCTTTTTATTATTATTATTTATTTGAGAGAAAGAGGCAGAGAGAGAGAGAGAGAATGGGCACACCAGGGCTTCCAGTCACTGCTAACGAATTCCAGATGCATGCATCCTCTTGTGCATCTGGCTTCCATGGGTCTTAGAGAATCGAACTGGGATCCTTTGACTTTGTAGGCAAATGACTTAACCACTAAGCCATCTCTCCAGCCCACCACTTTATTTCTTGACATGGGCCCTCTCACTTGAACCTGGAACTCACCAACTCGGCTAGTCTAGATAGCCAGCTTGTCCAAGCCATCTCCCGTCTCTCCGTCTTAAGGGCTAGAATTACAGGCATGGTGCCACACCGAGCCAGCATTTACAAGGGTGTTGGGGGTCCAAACTCACGTACTCAAGCTTGTGAGGCAAGTGCTCTACCCACTGAACCATCTCTCTAGCTCCATCCATTAACATTTTTCAAAATGTTCACAGTAATTTATTTATTTGCTCTTGTGTATAGGACCCATGTAAGCCAGACATACAAGGTTGAGCATGCGTCTGGAGTTCGTTTGTAGCAGCTGGTGTGCCCAGTCTCTCTTTCTCTCTATCTGCCTCTCTCTCTGTCTCCTTTTCTCTTTCAAATAAATAAAGATAAATAATTTAAAAATATAATATTAACAATGATTAATTTTTATGAACAGCAATGCATTCTTGAGCTAAACTCGAGAAAGACATTATACTATACTATAGTTGAGAAGGACAAACACAAAATAAACTTAATGCGTGTATTGTTAGTCTCATCGTTTGTGCCAAATGTAGCACTTGGCACAGCAGACACAAAGGTGAAACACTACTGCCCTTGAGGCACAAACATGGAAATTTTTTCGTGTGTTCTGTTCTGTTTTGAGATAAAGTATCACTATGTAGTCCAGGCGGGTCTCAAACTCGAGGTTCTCCTGCCTCGACCTCGCATTCTGGATTACAAGCATGTACCATCACACTGCACTCAAATACGGGATTCCAAGGGAACATGTGATCCCGCTACATAATGTTCTCTGACTTCACGCCACAGCTCCTAGTTCTTCAGGGGCTGTAAAACAAGGGCTATTTCGTATGTCCTTCCCTGAGTATTCCATTAAAGCTTGATTATTACGATTTTTTTTCAAGGTAGGTTCTCACTCTAGCCCAGGCTGACCTGGAACTCATTCTGGAGTCCCAGGCTGGCCTTAAACTCATACTGATCCTCCTACCTCTGCCTCCCAAGTGCTGGGATTAAAGGTGCATACCACCACGCCCAGCTATTTTGATACTTTAGTGGTTATCCACAATTCACCTGGCCTAACCCTGCAGAACAGAACAGAGGAAAGCTGGGCTGGATAGCCAGCTCAGTGTGATATTTTAATAATCCTGGCCATGAGGTTTGAGGTGACGAACTATAAGGTCCGGATGACTCTCTTAGGGACAAGAGTCTGTTTCTGATGAGCCGCCATTAACAGCTGACAGCCAGCATAGATTATTAGGTAATCAAATGACTGCCTTGCGTGGTGACCGGACTCCGGCTGGGGCTAGCTTCTCTGATGAATAAATTACTCAGGGCCCTCGTGCACCCTAAGGCAGTGGAATCATCAGAATCCTGTAGACCAAGCACACCATGCCTGTAACCCCATCTCTTGGGAGACTGACGAAAGAGGAATGATGGGAGCTCCAGGCAAGCCTGGGCTAGAGTGAGTTCCAGGTCAGCCGGCAACCCCGTTGGTTGTTTGTCCCAAGCACCAACCTGTACGTGTAAGATGGCACTGGGTACAGCAGGCATAGTTCTGCTCTGCTTGCTCTGTTGATGAAGTGGTTCGAGAAAAAAAGTCACTCTTCAGGGGAGTGTTCTAAGTGAGACATCTCTACCACACCTGTCAAGGCTCAGGGACCATCACAGAAGAGGTGGCACAAAGAATGTAAGAGCCAGAAGAAGGGAGGAATGTTTTGCAACACTGTATTTCAGACACAAAGTAGCCATGGTCTTCATGACCTCGTAGTGGCTAACACTACCTACACAAGACCTGTATAATAAAAGGGGGGAAATGATGACATAAAAATAGAAGAAAAACTAGTTGAAAGAAAGTAGTCAGTGGAGCGGGGGAATGGAGGAGGACGGAAGGGGATTGTGATCATGATATATTGTCTGTATGTGTGGAAGCTGTTGACAAAAGTTTTTTTAAAAAGTCACTCTGGGAAGCCGGGTGTGGTGGCGCACACCTTTAATCCCAGCACTCGGGAGGCAGAGATAGGAGGATCGCCCTGAGTTCGAGGCCATCCTGAGACTACATAGTGAATTCCAGGTCAGCCCGGGTCAGAGTGAGACCCTACCTCCAAAAACCAAAAAAAATAAAAATTTTAAATTAAAAAAAAAAGTCACTCTGGGGCTGGAGAGTTGGGTCAGCAGGTAAGGCACTTGGCCTGCAAACCCTAACAAGCCTGGTTCGATTTCCCAGTATATAGCTGAGGGTGACCTTGAACTCCTGATCCTCCTGCCTCCACCTCTCAAGTGCTAGGATTCCAGGTGTGCACCACCCACCACAGCTGGTTGTATTCAGTGTTGGGAATTGAACACAAGGCTTTGTACATGCTAAACAGGCAGTCTATCCATGAAGCTACTCCCACCCCCCAGTGGAAGCTTGTGCTTTCTGACACCTCCAGGAAAAACAAAGTCCACCAAGCCATGTTATGCACGTTCCTTAGTGGCTCTGCCCCTGCAGACAGACACGATCTCCGAGGATTCAAGTCCCTCCACCCAACCACACATCAATCAGGTTCACATCCATGAACAGTGGTGGCATAAATGCGTGGGGAAAGGGGGAGAAACAAACAGTGAATGACCAAAACAGAACTAAACCCAAAACTTGTTAATTTACATAGACAAAGAGAGAGGGCCGATCAGCTTGGACCCCCAGATGTGTGGAATCAGGTGAGGGCTCTGAGTTTTCAAATATATTCCCTGGTGCTTATGTCCAAAATCCACGTGGGAAACTTCATCTGAATTTTACAAATGAGAGAAGGGATGGAGAAAGGTAACTGTCACCGGTCAGGACTCTGACCACCCCGTTGTCACTCCTGCTTTTGCATGCTGCCTGGCACCTCCTGCTCCCAGCACGGAAATTAACCTGGGAAATCCAATGAAGACATTGCCTCCGCTGGCAGGGAGCAGGCTCAGATGCGACGTGGCAGGGAGGTGTTGGGGAGACACAGCTACAGGCTGTGGTCACCTGACCCCCACTTCACCACACAGAAGTCTGCCTGCCAATAGCAAAGAACACTGAAGCGATGGTCAGGGCATGTGTCCCCCAGTTCTGTGCTGGGTGGGGGACTCTGGAGCTTGTCATTCTCCTGTTCTGTCACCTTTTCCAATATTGCTTATCAGCCCAGAAAGCCACTGCCATTACAACATTACATCATGATGGGCATATTACAATTTCCTAGATTACATCTTATCTGACGTTTGTTACATTTTAGGGAGGTTGCTTTCTGGCACTTTAATTTCATAAGTAAGCTATCTCCGGATCCCAGAGGAAGATGCTGTACAGCTACTTCCATCCGCTCCCTGAGCCTCATTTCCAGAAGCTACCATTTTCTTCCACAGGCCTGGATTTTTAGGCCATATTATCTGCTGGCTCCACAGCTTTCCATCCATTAACTGTAATGAGTAATGATAACATTCTTTACCTCAATTATTTTGTTTTCTACTTTGGGTGTTTGGCATGAGAGGATCTCCAGGCAGACCCAGTATCAAATTGTCATCTTGATGGCAAAGTGCCCTCTGCAAGAGATGGGTCATCAAAGTCCTAAGGAATTTTTCTTCTTGCGGTTATTAGTTATAAGTATAGGAATTACATGTCACATAAAGAGACATCAAAAATATAGCTGTGCCATATTACAATCTAATCCCCAGGGTTAACAAGTGTAAGAAGGAAAGACGTGCTTTTACAAAATAGAACTGACCTATATTTTATTCACTACTGCTGATAAGTCAAAGAAAAATATCAAATCAGGTCTATGAAGAGTGGCCTGGCACTATTTGACTTTCTGCCACATGATGGGAAGAAGGTGGGGTCTTAATTTCAATTTCTCAGAAAATAAATTGCTATTAGTCAGCTTTCCATTACTGCAACAAATATCTAAAATTAGGCAAGTTAATAAGAGAAGAGGTTCATGTGGACTCGGCTTAAAGGTTTCAGTCGAATTGGTCCCATTAATTAGGGCCTATGACAAAACATCATATCATGATGGGATAGACAAGCTACACCTCAGAGCCTAGCTATGAGGAAGAGAGGATGAGAAGGAGATGGAAGCTGTGCCTTTAAGGGTGTTCCTGTGTGACTAGAAGACTCCCCGTAGGTCCAGCTCTTAACAAACAGTGCCATGCCCTAGGGACCAAGCCTTTAACACATGGGTCCTTGGTGAGCATTTACCTAAACTGTGACAATTCCCATATTGCTCTTGACAGCTATGAAGACAAAAAAAGACAAATCAAGGAAATGGGGAAGTTGAGATTATTAAAAATGAGAGGTTTAAGGCATGATTAGATCAAACTTCTTCACTGGGCAAACATGGGAGCACATTTTTACAGAATTCTTTTTCTAGTCCTCGATCTTGATTTCTCCCATGATCCTGTTGACCCCACATGTAGGTCAACTGCTCGCAGCTGACTGCATTGAACTTGTGCTTCACTTCTTTACAAATAAAGAGAAAGATTTATTCATTCCTACATACTGGGAAAATGGAAAGTTTTCAATGACTGTTTTCCTGAATGGAGCAGCCAATTCTGCCGTAGCAGAAAATAAGTATTCCAGGTACTGCAGGCATTAAACACATTCTGTCTGTTACCTACTGGGAACGAAGTAGTAATGGTTAGGCTTTATAGATTTTTAAAATATTTGTATTTATCTCTTTGCAGCACTGGGAGGCAGAGGAGAGGAGAGAGAATGAACCCTGAGGCAGTTAATTCCAGGTCAGCCTGGACCAGAGTGAGACCCTACCTCCAAAAAAAAAAAAAAAAAATATTTGTATTTATCTCTTTGCAAGGAGAGAGAGAGAGAATGAATGGGCAAACTAGGCCCTCTAGCCACTGCAAACAAATTCCATATACATGTGTCAATTTATTTGCAAGCAGAGAGAGAATGGGTGTGCCAGACCCTCCACTAAACTCCAGACACATGCACCACTTTGTCTACCTGGTTTTACATGGGTGCTGGGGAATAGAACTTGGGTTGTTAGGCTTTGCAGACAAGCACCATAACAGCTGAGCCATTTCCCCAGTGCCTAGACTTTATTATTGAATGCCTCTGAGCTTTGGTCACTGAATTTGGATAAAGGGACTGAATGTTAAAGTTACAAAACAAGCCAGGTGTGGTGGCGCACACCTTTAATCCCAGCACTTGGGAAGCAGAGGTAGGAGGATTGCTATGAGTTTGAGGCCACCCTGAGACTATATAGTGAATTCCATGTCAGCCTGAGCTAGAGTGAGAGCCTACCTCAAAAAAAAAAAAAAAATACAAACATAGCAATAATAATAATACTAGTTTTTAATTTATATTTATTTGAAAGAGAGAGAGAGGCAAATAGAGAGAGAGAATGGACATGCTAGGACCTCCAGCCACTGCAAAAGAATTCCAGACACATGCACCACCTTGTGCTTCTGGCTTCGTGGGTACTGGGGAATTGAATCTGGGTCTTTAGCCTTCACAGGCAAGCTCCTTAACCACTAAGCCATCTCTCCAACCCATAACTGTAATAGTTTTTTAAAGGTACTCCAAACATATCCAGTCTAATGAGTTACTCCTTCATGTTATCAAAGAATATGAGGGAGGACAGAGGGGAGAGTGTGACCATGACAGCAGAAGACCTTGCAATACTGAAAAGCCAGCCAAAGTGAGAGACCATGAACTTGAAACAGCGTCAGACCACCATATCCTGGATTGTGTGCACTCAACATCTGTCCCCACCTCCTTGTGTCCCTCTATCCATCAGAGGGACTAGAAAACTAAACCTGACATTTCTGTCTCTTGCAGTAAGATGGTGGATATGTTTAAGGCTCATATGATCCCTCAGTGAGATGTCCTAAGGTGATATTGCAAGGCCATGGGAAGTATAGATGGTCTTCATGCAAAGGGGCAGTGGGCAGGCAGGCTTACCATATGTGGATGTGTACAGCACTCTCCGTGCCAGGGCACCAGTTCCCTGGGTGTAAGGCAAGGGTGGAAATAACAATGGAGGAAGCAATTCCTTCCAGCTGAATTCTAAGTGTGTCTGGGAATCCAAATGTCAAGGCTCAGTGGAGCTCAGTGATAGAGCAGGTGCTCAGTATGTACATCAGCTGCGAGGCTAGCATTCAAAACACCTAAGTTTATGGGGGAACACCTGAATCAAACCACCACAGTAAGGAAGGAAGGATTTACTTCAGCTCACAATTGCAGGGGATTCAGTCCATCATGGCAGTGCAGCAGGACCAGTGGCGGCAGAGTGAAGCAGCTGGTCCGATTGCTTCCCTGGTGAGGAAGCAGAGAGCAATGAATACTGATGCTCAGGCACTCTCTCCTTTTTATACAGCCCGGGACCGCAGCCCATGGGATGGTGCCACCTATTTTTAAGGTGGGTCTTCCCACCTCAATTCACCTAATCAAGATAATCCCAAGAGGCAATAAATGCAAGCCATCACACACATTAACCCCTTGTGTTGGGAAAGAGAACAGGTGCGTGCCTTTGATTAAACACTGGCACTTAGCTACATGTAAAAATATAAGTTAATTTTAATTTGCTTGTCTATTTATTTATTTAAGAGAGAAAGAGAATATGGGTGTGCCAGGACCTCGTGCTCCAGACACATGCACTACTTTGTACACTTGGCTTTACATGGGTACTGGGGAATCATAAGAGCGTCAGCAGACTTTGCAAGCAAGTGTCTTTAACCACTGGGCCATCTTCCAAGCCCTCATTTGCTATATGTTTATTCTTGGAATTATCTCCTCTGAATGGCAAGGGGTAGAAAATTTCCATTTATGTCACTAAGAAGAAAGCTCCTTTCACTTTCTACATTTTATTTTGATCTTGTAGATGTTAACAACATAAAAAGAGCACTATGGTAAACACCCCTATTGCCTCCAGGGAGTCAGCCATTGTTTACATCTTTACTCTCTTCATCTGCAACTTCCTTCTTGGTCAACTTAAAAAGTAAATCACAGGCTGGAAGGATGGCTTAGCGGTTAAGGCGTTGGCCTGCAAAGCCAAAGGACCCAGGTTTGATTCCCCAGGACCCACATTAGACAGATGCACAAGGTGGCACATACGTCTGGAGTTCGTTTGCAGTGGCTGGAGGCCTTGGCATGCCCATTCTCTCTCTCTCCCTCTTTCTCGGTCAAAGAAATAAAAATAAAATATTTTTTTAAAAAAGTAAATCACATACATGGTGACACAATGCCCCTGAAAATGCTTCAGTGTGCAATTCCAAAGGCCAAGAGTAGTCTTCTACAGAACGCAAGGCAAACATAATAAAATTAACAATCCCCCTCCCCCACCACTGTCTAGCCCATGTTGCATCAGGAGGGTGGTTTTTGTTGTCAATTTACTTGTAAGATGTGAGATGACCGAAAGAAAAAAGTCATCGGATGACTAATAATAACACAAGGACACAAGGGAAGTGGTGGTGGCAGCATTATGAGACTCTATCTTGGAAACTAATAGCCGGGGAATGGGAGAAATAATGGGACATATTGTGTAGACTGTGTAGGAAAAGGAAATGGAACAAAAATGATGTTAGTAGGGAGGGAGAAAATTACACAGGACAAGAAATAGAAGTCATTTCTTGGTCAAAAGCTAAATATGGGGGCTAGGGATGCAGTTCCGTTGGTAGACTGCTTGTCTAGCATATACAACGCCCTAGATCCAGTCCCCAGCACAGTAAAAACCAGGTGCGGTGGTGCCATCCTTGCCTAAAGTTCAACGACAGCCTGGACTATAACAAAAAAAAAAAAAAAAAAAACCTTCAGCAATGTGTAATGTGAGTTTGTGGCAGGCTTGGTGGTACACTGCTAAGGTGAAAGGATTTCCTGAGCCCAGGAGTTCAGAGGCAGCCTTGGCAACATATTGAGACCCCACCTTAGGGGAAAATAAGTGTGGGTGTGAGATAGGGCCCAGCGAATGAAGAATAGCATTTCTACTGGTCTATGTTGTCACAAAAAAGCATAAACAGTTGATACATAACTGATGAGAAAGGGTGCACCCCATTTCTCTCTGCCCCTCCAAACTCATGTGAGGAGAAGGGGCAAGAGTGGGAGGAGGAAGTTGCAGAAGAGGTAAGTGGGTAGGGAAGATTTAAATGTGAAAGTCAAAAGTTAGTGGGTGACGGGAAGAGAAGGGGCAAGAAAAGGGAGGGACGAGGATAAAGGAAAAAGTAAAGACTGTGGAGTACAAAGGGCCTTCTTCCTCAGAAGATCAGAATCTCATTCCGCTCCCACATGAGTGTGACAGTGGGCAGAGGACTAGAGATAATTGCCAATATAACCAATTGTGTTTTATGAGGTATTGATTTATCACTTGGTTTTACTATATGTGTCAAGTGTTAAGAACAAGCCCTGGCACATGAAAAGCACTCAATAAATGTTCGCTATCATTTTTATTGTCACCTCCCTCATTTCCATTCTGTGATGGTTAATCTCTGGTTGTCAATTTGACAGGCTTTAGAATCACCATGGAAACAAATTTCTTAGCATGTCTGCTAGAGAATTTTCTAGATTATATTAATTGAGGTGAGAAGACACACCCTGACTGTGTGCTGTGCTATCTCATGGGCTGGGGAGTCCTGGACTGTATAAAAAGAAGAAAGCTAAAAAAAGAAAAAAGAAAAAAAGAAAAGAAATCTTGCTGGAGCCGAGCTAAAAACCTCCTCCCTATCGACCAGCTGACAGAAAGCTGGAAAAAGCTACACTGCCTGCAGCTCCATGGGAGAGAGAAAAGTCATCAATAGAAATAAACAACAGTGGACACTAAAAGCCTTAAGTTTGACCAGCCAGGCCAAATGAGCCAATGGGTGCAATAGTGGCATGTATGTTATGGGGGAAACCAACCCATATTGGACTGGAGGCCCACTCCATGGGAGGGAACACATGCCTCATACTGAAAACTTATGATGGGGGAAGTCATGAGCCCTAGTGTTGTTTTAACGCCTGCTGGTGTCTGGCTAAATGCATATATTATGCTCACCAAGCTGCCATGTAAGCACTTATCTTAATATTCATAGCCATGTATTAATGCTACTCTCACTTTTGGTTAAAGAAGCTTCTCTTTTCAGATGACAGTAACCTCTGGGATGACTCAGAAGGCACCATAGTGCTGAGAAGAAGGGACAGAGGAGTGTTCAGCACTGAAACATCTCTATCACACCTTCAAAGGGTCAGGGTCCATTGGGGAAGAGGTAGTAGGAGGAATGTAAGAGCCAAAAGAACAGTATGACTCCTTACAATGCACTCTTCCAGACACAAAATGACCCGGATATCCATGACCTCACAGTGTCTGGCACTACCTACCCAAGACCCTCATAATAGGAGGAAAAGATGACATTAAAATAAAAGAGAGACTGATGGAGAGGGGGAGGGGACATGATGGAGGGTGGAGTTGTGAGGGAAGAGGGAATTATTATGGCTTATTTTCCATAATTATGGAAGTTGTCAATAATAAAATTTTTTAAAAACTGGACTAGAAGACTGGAGAGATGGCTTAGCACTTACGGCACTTGTCTAAGAAGCCTAAGGACCCAGGTTTGATTCTCAAGGACCCCTGTAAGCCAGATGCACAAGGTGATGCATGCATCTGGAGTTCACTTGCAGTGGCTAGAGACCATGGCATGCCCATTTTCTCTCTCTCTCTCTCTCTCTCTCTATTTGCCTCTTTCTCTCTCTCTCTCAAATAAGTAAACAAAATAAATATTTATTTAAATAGGCAAGAGACTCTGGCACACCTGTTCTGTCTCTCTCCCTCTCTGTATTTCTCTCTGCATTTGCAAATAAATATTTTTTAAAACTGGACTAAAGCCAGGTATGGTTATGCATGCCTTTAATCCCAGCAGAGAGAGGATTGCCGTGAGTTTGAGGCCACCCTGAGATTACATAGTGAATTCCAGGTCAGCCTGGGCTAAAGTGAGACCCTACCTCAAAAAAAAAAAAAGCCAGGTGTGGTGGCACACTCCTTTAATTCCCAGCACTTGGGAGGCAGAGGTAGGAGGATCACCAAGAGTTCAAGGCCACCCTGAGACTACATAGTTAATGCCAGGTCAGCCTGGACCAGAGTGAAACCCTACCTCGAAAAACCAATAATAATAATAATAATAATAATAATAATAATAATAATACTGGACTAGAAATAGCTCATGTGATATTGTGGCAAAAAAATAAAACTGGCTACATTCTGTCCATGTCCTGAGAAATTAAATAAAGTTGAATTTAAAAGTAATGCCTTCTCTATCTGCCTCTTCTCTCTCTCTCTCTCTCTCTCTCTCTCTCTCTAATAAACAAAGTAAAATTTTTAAAAGGGGCTGGAGAGATGGGTTAGTGATTAAAGCTCTTGCCTGTGAAGCCTAAGGACCCAGGCTCAATTCCCCAGTATCCACATAAGCCAGATGCACAAAGTAGAGCATGCATCTGGAGTTCGTTCACAGTGGAGTTCGCTGACATGGGTCCTGAGGAATTGAACCTGGGTCCTTTAGCTTTGCAGGCAAATGTCTTAACCACTAAGCCATCCATCCAGCCCAAATAAAAATATTTTTTAACATATTTATTTATTTATTTGCAAGCAGAGAGAGAAAGAGATAGAAGAGAGACAAACAGAGAGAGAATGGGCAAGCCAGGGCCTCTAGCCACTGCAAATGAACTCCAGATGCATGTGCCCCTTATGCATCTGGCTTACGTGGGACTTGGGGAATTGAACCTGGGTCCTTTGACTTCATAGGCAAACACCTTAACCACTAAGCCATCTCTCCAGCCCTAAAAATATTTTTTTAAAGTAATGGATTAATGTGCTGGTGGAAGCAGTTTAAAGATGGCAAAGCACTGTGTGTGGAATGGTTTCTCTGATTTATGTCTACAGTGAAAGAGAGGAGACATATACAATAAAAAATATGGAGCCAGACAGATGGCTTAACAGTTAAAAGCACTTGCTTGCAAATCCTGATGAGATGGGTTCAGTTCCCCAATGCCCATGTAAAGCCAGATGCACAAAGTGAAACAGGTATCTCAAGTTCTTTTGCAATGGCAAGCGGCCCTAGCACACCCATCCCCCCTTCTCTGCTTGCAAATAAATAAAAATATTTTTAAAAAAATACGAAAAGTAGGTTGGGTGTGGTGGCGCACACCTTTAATCCCAGCAGTCGGGAGGCAGAGGTAGGAGGATCACCATGAGTTCAAGGCCACCCTGAGACTACATAGTGAATTACAGGTCAGCCTGAGCCAGAGCGAGACCCTACCTTGAAAAACCAAAAAAAAGGAAAGAACAGAAAGAAAGAAAAAAGAAAGAGGGAGGGAGGGAGGGAGGGGGAGGGAGGGAGAGAGGGAGAGAGGAAGGAAAAATTGAAGTTTGGAATGGCTGCACTCTGATTGGATTTGAGTTCCAAATCCACAGTAGGGAATTCCTGCCTGATACTGAAAAGCTAGACAAAAACCTATGGCTGGGGAGAGCATATGTCCTAAGGAAATTGCTGGCTAAATGGATCTATCATGTCTGCCAAACTGCCCTCTAAATACTTATATTTATGCCCATATACTAATGCTACTCTCATTTTTGGTTACAGAAGCTTCTCTTTGCAGATGGCAGTGACCACTGGGGTGACTCAAAACTCATCAAAGTGTTGAGAAGAAGTGACAGTGGACTGTTCAGCATGAAGTGAAACATCTCTATCACTCCCTCCACGGCTCAGGGACCATTGTAGAAGAGGTGGCCAAAAGAATGTAAAAGTCAGAAGAAGGGAGGAGTGCTTTGCAATACTGTCTTGCAGATGCAAAGTGGACTTGATAGTCACACCCTCACAGTTGCTGACACTACCTACACAAGACCTCAAGACCTTTTTTTTTTTTTTTTTTTTTGCTCTGATGGGTTTCAGTCTTGCTTTGCCCCATTCCTCCCTTTTGGAATGGGAATGCTTACTCTGTGACATTTTATGTTGGAAGTATATAACTTGTGCTTTGATTTTATAGGATTCACAGTTAAGACACTGCCTTGAATCTCAGATGACACTTTAGTTTTCTTTCTTTTTTTATTTTTATTATGAGAGAGAGAGAATAAATGGGCATGCCAGGGCCTCTAGCCACTGCAGACAAACTCCAGATGCACGCACCACCATGTGCATCTAACTTACATGGGTACTGGGAAATTGAAACTAGGTCCTTATGTTTCACAGGCAAATGCCTTAATTGCTAAGCCATATCTCCAGCCCAAGACTTTAGACTTTTTAAAAATTTATTGTTTTATTAAATTTACTTTTTTTGAACAACTTCCATAATTATAGACAAAAACCCATGGTAATTCCCTCCCCCGCCCACTTTCCTTTGAAACTCCATTTTCCCTCATACCCCTTCCCCCTCTCAATCATTCTCTCTTTTATTTTGATGTCATCATCTTTTCCTCTTTTTATGATGCTCTGGTGTAGGTCGTGTCAGGTACTGTGAAGTCATGGATATCCAGGTCATTTTGTATCTGGGGGAGCCCTTTGTAAGGAGTCCTACCCTTCCTTTAGCTCTTACATTCTTTCTGCCACCTCTTCCACAATGGACCCTAAGCCTTGGAAAGTAGGTTTGAGATGTTTCAGTGCTGAGCACACCTCTGTCAATTCATCTCAGCACTGTGGTGCCTTCTAAGTCATCCCAAGTTCACCGCTACCTGAAAAGAGAAGCTTCTTAGCCAAAAGTGAGAGTAGCATTAATATATGTGTGAACAATAAGAGGAGTGCTTACCAGGCAGTTTGATGAGCATACTATATACATTTAGCCAGACAGCAGCAGACATTACACCCCTAGGTTCATGACTACCCCTGTCATAGGTTTTCAGTTCAAGCATGTATTCCCTCCAGTGGAGCGGACCTCCAGTCCAGTCAGAAAGTAGTTGGTTTCCCCCATAACAGATGTGCCACTATTGCACCCATTGGCTAAATTTAAGGCTTGAGTGTCCACTGTTGAGTAACTCCCTTGGTGATCTTTCTCTCTCCCATTAAACAGCAAGCAATGTAGCTTTTCCTAGATTTCTGTCAGCTGGTCTACATGGAGGAGGCTTTCAGCTCAGCTCCAGCAGGATTTCTCAGTGACACTGCAGCCCAAGTATGTGGAGTCTTCAGCAACAGGGTCTTACCATCTATTCCTGGTGGGAAACCAAGAGCCTCAGCAATGGCCTGTAATGTTTTGAGGGCATCAGGGACCTTCCTGGCCAACAAGTCATGGGAAGATATCCCATCCCTGGCACTGAAATTTTTCTAGTAACAATCAGTGGCTTCTGGGTGTTCCATTGTCCAAAAAAGTAGGTTTCCATATGACTTATTCGTACCCTCTCAGATTTTGATTAGCCTTCCCCCTACCTTTCCTTTACTCAGTCTCTTCCCCTGACCTCACTTAGGCCTTTCCACCCCCATTAATCTGTTCTTCTACTTACATATATACAATACCATCCTATTAAGTACCCCCTCTCTCCCTTTCTAGTCCCTTTCTAGCTTACTGGCCTCTGTTACTGAGTTTTATTCCACTCACAAAGCAGTCCAATAATTTCTAGTTAGGACTTTTTTTTTTTTTTTTTTTTTGAGATAGGGTCTAGCCCAGGCTGACCTAGAATTCACTATGTAGTCTCTGGGTGGCCTCAAACTCATCGCAATCCTCCTACCTCTGCCTCCCTAGTGCTGGGATTAAAGGCATGCACCACTACGCCCAGCTGAGTCTTTAGACTTTTGAACAGTATTGCAACTGTTAAAGATGATGAAGATTTTGATTTTTGAAGTTGGACTCAATGTATTCTGCATTATGAAATGGCCTTGAACCTATGGAGATAAGGAGTAGAAGGTTTATGACTTAAATACGATATATTTGGGTGTCAAGTTGACAAGGAGAGGACTCGTGATGGTTGATGTTGATTGTCAACTTGACAGGACCTAGAATCCCCTGAGAGGGATTATGTACACTAGGTTCGGCTCTGCCAGTCTGTGGGATTCTCTTGATTAGGTTAATCAAGGTGGGAATATCCATGGACTGAGCAGCCGCATCAATCACTCTGTGCTTCCTCATTGTGGGCTGAATGAGACCAGCTACCTCATGCTCCTGTTAAGTGTGTCTTCTCTGCCACCATGGATTCTAACTTGCAACTATAAGCTGAAATAAACATTTTCTTCCTTAAGTTGTTTTTTTCAGATATTTTGTCCCAGCAACGAGAAAGAAACAGATACCCATTCCCACTACCTCACCCTCTTTCAGGCTTGTGGAGCACTTGGCTGGTTAGAATTGGTTCTTTCTGGGCTGGAGGGATGGCTTAGTGGTTAAGGCATTGCCTACAAAGCCAAAGGACCCAGGTTTGATTCCTCAGGACCCACGTTAGCCAGATGCACAAGGGGGTACATGCATCTGGAGTTCATTTGCAGTGGCTTTAGGCCCTAGCACTCCCATTCTGTCTTGCTCTTTCTCTCTCCCTCTTTCTCTGTCAAATACATAAATAAAAATAAAATATTATTTAAAAAGAAAAAGAATTGGTTCTTTCTAACTGATCTCCAGGCCTGGGTGGGTAATTCAAAGAACCCACCATAAATTCCTCATATTTCTTCCAAGTTTTGGACTTTCTGCCACACCCCAACCATTCCAAGAGGATCCTCATGTGAAAATGAAAGTGCTTGGCACCCTGGTGCTCTGCAGTATTGACCACAGCTGACTGGACACCGGGGAACACGTGATATGCAGGCATGCTCATAGGCTGCTCAGTGAAATCACCTGCACCACATAGGGCTCTATGCCAGCCCATGATTGGCTGGCCAGTCGCATTATTCAAATTAGAGAATGGGAATGTAAGATACAGAAAGGCCCAGCTGGCACAGGGGAAATAGGCAAAACAACACCAAGACAATGCAGTAAACAGAATTCCTGAGTAGGAGAAGTTATGAGTAAGCAGAGATACCACCTGTTGCCTGCTTATCTCTGAGCTTCACAGAATCTCACATAAGCCCCAAACGTTAACCAAGGAACAGCTGAAATTGGAAGAGATGATGTATTGCCTATCGAGAGTCTGATGTGAAAAATTGTCCAATGTGCTCTGTATTACTTTCACGGTGAACTGAAACCTGACAGAAGCAACTCAAGGAAGGAAAAGATTTCATTTGGCGTACAATTTCACGGGGTACCTTTCATCGTGGCAGAAGGTATGTTAGCAGGAGTGAGAAACCAGCCCTTCACTTTGTGGTCAGGAAATAGAGAGCAAAAAGGAAGTGAGGCCAGGCCATGCAACCTCAAAGCTTCTCCTGCCCCCACACCCCAACACCTCCCAGTGAGTTCTTGGTCAGGGAGGCCCCTGAAGTGCCCCTCAAAATAATATAGACTATTTATTGCCTATGCTCTTGGTTGCCCACCACAGCTAGATGGCAAGACCCTGCTATAAAGGCATACATGCTTCAGTTGTAGGACACTGAAAACCAAGCTGAAACTGAGCTGGAAGCCTCCTGTCCTCTACATAGCTGTCATAGTGCTAGAAAGTGCTATGCGGGCTGCTGGCATGGAAAAGTCATCAACAGCCTTTCCCAATGGTAGATTAGATCCACCCTGCATGATACACCAAGGCTCAGCTAAACAAGATGTGCCCACTGCTACAATCATGACAATTGTTATGGAGGTAACTAACTGGATTTGACTGGATTTGAGGGCTACTCCTTGGGAGGGAAACCATGCCTGGTACTGAAAACCCAATCCAAAGTCTGGACTGGGGTCAGGCATGGTAGCACCCACCTTTAATCCCAGCACTCGGGAGGCTGAGGTAAGGAAGATCACTGTGAGTTTGAGGCCAGCCTGAGACTACATAGTGATTTCCAGGTCAGTCTGGGCTAGAGTGAGACTCTACTTCGAAAAAAATCAAAAAACTAAAAATTTTAGGCCGGGCGTGGTGGCGCACGCCTTTAAACCCAGCACTCAAGAGGCAGAGGTTGGAGGATTGCCTGAGTTCGAGGCCACCCTGAGACTACAGAGTGAATTCCAGGCCAGCCTGAGCTACAGTGAGACCATACCTTGAAAAACCAAAAAATTAAAAAAAAAAAAAAAAAAAAAAGTTTGAGCTGAAAAGGTCCCTGGGAGAGAAGCTACAACTGTTGTTTGACTAAACGAATATGCTGTGTCCATCAAGTTGCTCTCTAAGTAGCTATGTTTATTTCCATAGATTAGTGCTGCTCTCACTTTCGGTCAGAGAAGTTTCTTTTTATAGATAGTGACAACTCAAAAGTTGTCAGAGTGCTGTGAAGTGACTATTAAGTGTTCAACACTAAATGAGACGTCTTTATCAGACCCTCCAAGACTCAGAGAACATTGAGGAACAGGAAGTAGAAAGAATGTAAGAGCCAGAGGGTGGGGAGGGGTGCTGTGGAATGCTGTCTTCTGGACATGAACTGGCTGTTGCCTTCAAGCCTTAACAGTGACTGTCATGACCTACGCAAGATTGGGCCCGTCAACATTCCATCATGGGGGCTGGAGAGATGGCTCAGGAGTTAAAGTCACTTGCTTGCAACACTTGAAAATCCGGGTTCAATTCCCAGTACCAATGTAAAGCCGGACGCACAAAGTGATACACAACACATCTGGAGTTTGTTTGCAGTGGCAAGAGGCCATGGTGTGCCCATTCAATCAATCTCTTTCTCGCTCTCTCTCTCCTTGCAAATAAATAAAAATTAAACAGTAGCCGGGCGTGGTGGCGCACGCCTTTAATCCCAGCACTTGGGAGGCAGAGGTAGGAGGATTGTCATGAGTTCAAGGCCATTCTGAGACTCCATAGTGAATTTCAGGTCAGCCTGGACTAGAGCGAGACCCTACTTCAAAAATACAACAACAAGCCGGGTGTGGTGGCGCACGCCTTTAATCCCAGCACTCGGGAGGCAGAGGTAGGAGGATCACCGTGAGTTTGAGGCCACCCTGAGACTACATAGTTAATTCCAGGTCAGCCTGGACCAGAATGAGACCCTACCTCGAAAAAACCAAAAAAAAAAAAAAAAATACAACAACAAAAAAATTAAACTATATATAGCCTCAGTGCATGTGTTGGCTCCTGTGGCTGCGACATGCTTTTTCCCCCACAGAGCCGCTCTCTGCATGATTAGGCCACAATCTTCAATGAGTAAACATATTCCTCTGTTCTGTGGTGTTCTCGGTCACACATTTATGGAGTTTCTGAAGGGCAGTGGAGATTGCTGCCAGGCACCGCACGACCTCAATGCAGACAAGTGAACTGTAGAGATCCATTACTGTTCCACCAAGAAAGAAGCCCCGGAAGAGTGGTGAGCCTGGACACAGCTCTGTGAAGTGAGAGCCACAGCACTTAACGAGGGCTCAGGCCTGGGTGGGGTAAACCTCAGCGCGCTTCTCTCGCTGACTCAGTGTTACTGGGTTGAAGAGCTGCTCAGCGTGGTAAGGAGGCCCACTTCATTTCCCGTTTCTCCCAGCTCCATACTCAAAAGCATGGAGGAGTTCAAGTATATTGAAGCAGACTTCAGAGTTTGTTTTGTTTGTTTCATTTCTGTACTCAAAGTTTTTTTAATTCTTTCATAATCCTGTTGTATGGGTTTGTTTTTTTTTTTTTAAACTAAATTAACATGGCTCCAATGAACAGCCCTGCTCCTGTGGAAGTTACATACAAGAACATAAGATTTGAACCAGGTGTGATGGCGCACACCTTTAATCCCAGCACTCAGGAGGCAGAGGTAGGAGGATCGTCATGAGGTCGAGGCCACCCTGAGACCACATAGTTAATTCCAGGTCAGCCTGGGCTACAGTGAGACGCTGCCTCAGAAAGAAAAAAAAAAAAAAAAAAAAGAACAGGAGATTCCTTATTACTCACAATGCAACCTTAAATAAATTTATAGAGGACCTTAAGTATGGAGTGAGCACAATAGTAAGAGTATGTGAAGCAACTTACAACACTACTCTTGTGGAGAAAGAAGGCATTCATGTTCTTGATTGGCCTTTTGATGACGGTGCACCACCTTCCAACCAGGTTGTTGATGACTGGTTAAGTCTTCTAAAGATCACGTTTCATGGGCTGAGGGATTGCTTAGTGGTTAAGGCCTTTGCCTGCAAAGCCAAAGGACCCAGATTTGACTCCCCAGGACCCACGTAAGCCAGATGCACAAGGGGGTGCATGCATCTGGAGTTCGTTTGCAGTGGCTGGAGGACCTGGCGGGCCTATTTCTGTCTCTCTCTCTCAAATAAATAAAAATATATATTTTTTAAAAACTTAGTGAGAAAGCTTAAACATCTAAATAAATAATGAAATGCATTTATCGTGTGTGTGTGTGTGTGTGTGTGTGTGTGTGTGTGTGTGTGTATGATTTAAGATCCCCAGCTCCAGAGGGTGCACAAGCAGAGTGAGTAGGCCAGAGACCTCCCAGTACCCCAGCTGCTGGTTCAGGGCTGCCTGCGCCCTGCATGCGTGCTGCAGAAGCAGGCCCTTTGCTCTGCTTTTCCTGATTGATTCCTGGGTACCCAACTCCCAAATCCCTGCTCCTAAGGATGTACATGCAGAGTAGCAAGGCGTGAGGATATAAACCACCTTTGCATCTAAGTCAAGACCCGACAAAACCACAGAGGAAGTGGAGAGACTCTTCCATGGTCAGCCTGACAATTAGCTCCAGGGTGAAGGACAGAGACGCTGAAGATACTCAACACATCTCTAGACCTGCCTATTTCTGTCTCTCTCTCTCTCAAATAAATAAAAAAATATATTTTTTTAAAAAAACTTAGTGAGAAAGCTTAAACATCTAAATAAATAATGAAATGCATTTGTGTGTGTGTGTGTGTGTGTGTGTGTGTGTGTGTGTGTATGATTTAAGATCCCCAGCTCCAGAGGGTGCACAAGCAGAGTGAGTAGGCCAGAGCTCCTGGTTCATTCCCCACCTCCCAGTTCCCTGGACCCAGTACCCCAGCTGCTGGTTCAGGGCTGCCTGCGCCCTGCATGCGTGCTGCAGAAGCAGGCCCTTTGCTCTGCTTTCCTGATTGGTCCCTGGGTACCCAACTCCCAAATCCCCTGCTCCTAAGGATGTACATGCAGAGTAGCAAGGCGTGAGGAGATAAACCACCTTTTGCATCTAAGTCAAGACCCCGACAAAACCACAGAGGAAGTGGGGAGACAAGCAAGAGTGCTGCTTCCATGGTCAGCCTGACAATTAGCTCCAGGGTGAAGGACAGAGACGCTGAAGATACTCAACACATACCAAAGCAGAAATCTAGAGGCTCCTAAGAATTCAACACTGAAGTACATGAAGCCACATGGGGCTGAAGAGATGGCTTAGCTGTTAAATGCTTGCCTGTGAAGCCCAAGGACCCCAGTTCGAGGCTCCATTCTCCAGGACCCACATAACCCAGAGGCACAAGGGGGCACATGCATCTGGAGTTTGTTTGCAGTGGCTGGAGGCCCTGGCATGCCCACTCTCTCTCTCTCTACCTGCTTATTTCTGTATATATATATCTCTCTCTCAAATAAATAAATAAATAAATAATAAAATAAAAACATTATGTGTGTGTATACACATACATATACATATTTTAAAAAAAAAAAGAGATGGCTTAGTGGTTAAGGCACTTGCTTGCAAAGCCTAAGGACCCATGTTTGTCTCCCAGATCCCACATAAGCCAGACACACAAGATGACACATGCACAAGGTCACACATGAGCACAAGGTGGTGTGTATGTCTGGAGTTCGAGCACAGTGGCTAGAGACCCTGGCGTGACAATTCTCTCTCTCTCTCATCTAAAATAAAAAAATTTTTAAAAAGCCAGTCTATTGGGCGTGCTTCAAAAAAACATTGCGGAAGGGGGGGCAGAAAGATTGTAAGAGCCAACAGGTTGGGATGTCATGTCCAGAGGTGTTGACTTCCCACAAGAACTGACTGCGGCTCTCACAGCACATAACCCGCAACCCCATGGGGAATACCAGCAACCCCACTGAGGAGGGGAAAGATGGTATCAACACATGGTGCACCCATACAAAGGTTGTTCTAAATTTAAAAAGGGGGGCACTGGAGAGATGGCTCAGTGGTTAGGCACTTGCCTGTGAAGCCTAAGGACCAAAGTTCAAGGCTCGATTCCCCAGGACCCATGTAAGCCAAGATGCACAAGGTGGCACATGCACCTGGAGTTCATTTACAGTGGGTGGAGGCCCTGGCAAGCCCATTCTCTATCTATCTATCTATCTATCTATCTATCTATCTATCTATCATCTATCTGCCATAAATAAATAAATAAATAAATAAATAAATAAATAAATAAATAAATAAATAAACAAACAAACAAAAAGATTTTTAAAAAAAGATTAAGCCAGGCATGGTGGCTCATGCCATTAATCCCAACACTCCGGGAGGCAGAAGTAAGAGGATTGTCGAGAGTTCGAGGCCACCCTGAGACTGCAGAGTGAATTCCAGGTCAGCCTGGGCTAGACTGATACCCTATCTTGAAAAATCAAAAAAAAAAAAGATTAAAAAATTAAAATTTAAAAAACAATTCCACCTGCCCCCCCCCCAAAAAAAGACCTCAAAGTAAAAAAGGGACTAGTTGGAAAAAAGGAGTGGTTTAATGGAAGGGGGTGAAGGAGGTAGTAATTGGAGGGGATTATGATCAAAACACATTGTGTAAATGGATGAAAAATGTCCATTAAAATTTTAAAAACAAAAGCCCACCCCACAGTGTCCCCCTTCCGCCAGCATTGCTCTACCTCCTGAAAGTTCCATAACTTTCCCAAATAGCACCACCAGTTCTGGATCCAGTGTTCAAACACATGAGCCTTTGGGGGACACTCCACATGCAAACCACAACACGGTCTGTCCTGGCAGGGAAGGAATGGTGGCTGGCAGCTTGGCTCACAGAGGAAGGAGTCAGCAACCCAGCTTATTATATTGTAACAGACCAGGAAGCAGAGAGGTCAGCCAGAAGGCCAGCTGTCACCCTCAAATCCAAGTCCACAGTGATCCACTTCCCCCAACAAGGCCTCACCTCATAAAGGCTTCACAACATCCCCAAACAGCACCCCAAACGGGGAACAAGTATTCAAACACACAAGGCTGCAGGGGACATTGAATATGCAAGCCATCAGACCCCATACTTCTACTTTGAAACAAAAAGAATATCTCCATAGGGGCTGGAGAGATGGCTCAGCAGTTAAGGTGCTTGCCTATAAAGCCTAATCACCTGGGTTCAATTCCCCAGTACCCACGAAAAGCCAGATGCACAAAGTGGTGCATAAATCTGGAGTTTGCAGTGTCTAGAGACCCTGGTGTGCCCATTCTCTCTCTCTCTCTCTCTCTCTCTGCTTGAAAAAAAATATATATACAAAAAAAATCATATCTCAACAATATGTTTTTCTAATATTTATCTTGTTATGATCAACTTTGAATTTTTTTTTTTTTGAGACAATCCAGAGCCTTGTTTTTCTAAGTATTTATCTTGTTACATCCCCAGCCATCAAATTTGAATTCTTCCACCAGAATGGCCAAGTGTCACATGGATGATCTCCCAGCCTTGATTGGAAGAAATAAAAGTCACCAACTGAGGCGTGGTGGCCCAGCTTTAATCCCAAATTGGGAGGCTTCCAGGAGGATGGCCAGGTGCCACCCTGAGGATGAGTTCTCCAGGTCAGCCTTGATTGAAACCATACCTCAAAAAAAAAAAAAAAAAAAAAAGTAAAGACTCTGTCTTGCCATGTTGTTGTGGAGATCCAAAGTTCCTCTACATTTTCTCAAATGTTATCTTGTTACCGCACTCAGAACATAAGCTCAAGGCTCGTGGCTTTACACAGACATCACCAAACACTGACAGGAAGAGCCTTAAAGGGACAGTGACAAGGTGAGAGGCTGAAAATGTTGACCTATTTTTATTCTTTATCTATTCTAAAAGATCAATATCATTTTCTTCCTGGGAATCAAGACCGTTCTTTAAACCACACATAGATCCTGTCAGTGGAGGGAAAGAATTTGACCTCATGTGTTTGCTTTTTGTTTTCCATTCAAATGCCTCAGTGCTTTGATAAAAGCGAAAAGGGGAGAAAATGTGTTTTTATCAGTCCTTTTGAAAATAAGGGCTGGGAAGCCGAGCGTGGTGGCGCACGCCTTTGATCCCAGCACTCGGGAGGCAGAGGTAGGAGGATTGCCATGAGTTCGAGGCCACCCTGAGACTACATAGCTAATTCCAGGTCAGCCTGGACCAGAGTGAGACCCTACCTTGAAAAAACAAAAAAGAAAGAGAAAATAAGGGCTAGAGATTACTCAGTGGTTAAGGCGCAGTTAAGGTGCTAGCCTGCAAAATCTAAAACCCCAAGTTTGATTCCCCAGAACCCCCGTAAAGCAAGATAAAGAAAGTGGCACATGCATCTAGAATTCGTTTATAGCGGCTAGAGGCCCTGGTGCACCCGTTCTCTCTCTCTGTTTCTCTGTCTGTCTCTCTTTGTGCTTGCAAATAAATAAATATATTTATAAAATAGAAACATCGTGTGCACTTGTCATCTCAGCACTCCAGAGGTGGAGGCAGGAGAATCAGAAGTTCATGGTCATCCTTGGTACACAGCAAAATTGAGGCCAGTCCTAAGCTACATGGGGCCCTGTCTCAAAAGAAAAGGGGGTTGGGGATGGTTCAGTGGATAAGAGCACATGCTATGGAAGCATCAGGGCCTGCTTTGCTCTGGGTTCAATGCCCCAGCACCCACTAAACAGCCGAGCATGGCCACACATGCCTGCAACCCCAGTCCTGTGGGGAGCAGGACATTGCTGTCAGCCAATCTAATGGAAAAATGGAAGTTCCCGTTTCAGTGAGAGACTCTGTGTCAAGGAGACAAGCAGATGGACAGTAGAGAAAGAGTACCTGACATTCTCCTCTGGCCTCCACATGCACATCTGCAGACACCACACACACATACGCACCACTACCACCACCACCGCCACATATACTACACACAGAAAGGAAAAAAAAAAAAAAAAATCAGGCCAGGTGTGATGGATGAGGGTCTCCCAGGCTGGCCTCAAACTCAAGTGTAGGAATTCCAGGAATATGCTGCTCCCCCACCTCCATGTGTTTTCATACAGGCTCTCTGACTCAGAGCTACTCTGTGACTTCATCCTGGACCTCCTGTGGCCCCTCTGCCCTCTTCCTTACATGCCCCTCCCAGGTCTCTGGGGCCTACACTATGTCAGGGATGGTCTGCAGAGGCCCTAAACAAGCTTCTGAGGAAGAGGCTATTGGAAACTTTCCCTGCTGGCCTGATGCTACTAATCTGTGGCTATTAACCAGACAGCTTTCCCCCAGGTGAAGTAAATAAAGTCTTGACCTTCAGTCTTAGTCTGCTTTCTGTTACTGTAACAAAGTACAGAAGGCTGAGTAACTTACAGAGTAAAGATTTATTTTGGCTCATGCTTCTGAAGCCCAAGAGTATGGTGCTGGCCTCTTCTCGGCTGTGGGTGAGAGCATCATGCTGGCCCTACCCTGGCAGAGAGGTGGAAACAAGTATGAGGTGAGACAGAGCAAGCTAGCTAGAGAGACTTTGCTTGTCTAACAGTCACTCCTACCATGAGCCATCTACTCACTAATTCATAATGCATGTGTGGACTAATCACTCCTGACAGTCCTGCCTCATTCCCTGCGCTTAACACCTCAGAGAGGACTGGAGTGATGGCTTAGCAGGTAAGGCACTTGCCTGCAAAACCTAAGGACACAGGTTTGATTCTCCAGTACCCACATAAGCCAGATGCACAAAGTGGCGTGTATGTCTGAAGTTCATTTGCAGTGGCTAGAGGCACTGGTGCACCCATTCTCTCTATATATCTGCCTCTTTCTCTCTAAGTAAAATAAATACACACACACACACACACACACACACACACACACACACATATATATATAAATTTCAACATGAGTCTTGGTGGGGACCTTCAAACCCTAGCACCTTCACACCTTAGATACCAAGCAAGAGTGAGAACCACCTAGAACTGAAGGAATGCCTGCAGCCTGGAGAAGGAGCGTGGGCAACCAGCTTGGTCATGGGGATAGGTCAGTAGACATGTTTGCTTGAAACACTAATGGAATGTGTGCTGTGGATTATTCTTATAAGATATAAATTGCATGTCAGTGGTAGCCTCTGATGCCTCGAAAGAAGATGTGACAGTTTTTGCCAGAGGCCATTGTTGGAAATGTTCTTGAACCAACGAGGCTTGGTTCTCCAGGACCCACGTAAGCCAGTTGCACAAGGGGGTGCACGCATCTGGAGTTCGTTTGCAGTGGCCAGAGGCCCTGACACACCCATTCTCAATCTCTCTCTACCTTCCTAATTCTGTATCTCTCTCTCTCTCTCTCTCTCTCTCTCGCTCTCAAATAAATAAATAATAACATATTTTTTTAAATGTTCTTGAAAGCCGGGTGTGGTAGCGAACACCTTTAATCCCAACACTCGGGAGGCAGAGGTAGGAGGATCGCCATGAGTTCGAAGCCACCCTGAGACAACATAGTGAGTTCCAGGTCAGCCTGAGACAGAGTGACACCCTACCTTGAAAAACCAAAAACAAAACAAAACAAAAAAATGTTCTTGAAGCAAAAGGCTTTTAAAACTCTGTAAAGAACTGAGGGATGGCTCTGAGGTTAAAGGTGCTTGCTTGCAAAGCCTACTGGCCCGTGTCCAATTCCCCAGTGCTCAGGTAAAACTAGATGTGCATGCATTTGGAGTTCATTTGCAGTGAAGAGAGTCTCTGAGTGTGCCCATAGTCTCTCTCTTTCTCTCTCTCAAATAAATAAAAATTGTTTAGAATAAAATGAAAACTCTGTAAAAAAAAAAAAAATCACACCAGGAGATCATTGTAAGTTCAAGGCCACCCTGAGACTACATAGTGAATTCCAGGTCAGCCTGGGCTACAGCAAGACCCACCTCAAAAAAGGGGCGGGGGGTGGAGAGACAGCTTAGCAGTTAAGGTGTTTGCCTGCAAAGTCACAGGATCCCAGTTTGATTCTCCAGGACCCATGTAAGCCAGATGCACAAGGGGGTGCATGCATCTAGAGTTTGTTTGTAGTGGCTGGAGGCCCTGGCGAGCCCAATCTCACCCTCTCCCTCTGTGGTAGTTTGAATATATGTCCCCCAATATATTCAGTGGTTTATTAGTTATAGTTTGCATCTGCAATCACCTTGCTAGAGGCAATGTCACTGGGGGCCAGTCTTAAGGTGTGGGTTTTAGATTCCATTGTAAAGATATGCAAATGTGCCTAGCAGGAGTTCCTGAAGTGTGCTGTGTGACCTTTTGGCTGTAGTTTTTGCTCTGTGTGCTGTGGTGGCTGGTTGGCTTTTGCTCTCTTGCCTGGTCCTGTGAAGAGCAGGCTGCTTCTCCTGCCTTTATGGAACTTCCCCTGGATCTGTAAGCTTCAATAAATAATATCCCTTCCTCCATAACGGTGCCTGGTCTGGAAGTTCATCTCAGCGAACCTGAAGCTGTCTGCTACACCCTCTCTCTCAAAATATATGTGTGTGTGTGTGTGTGTGTGTGTGTGTGTGTGTGTGTGTGTGTGTAGCTGGAGAAATGTCTCAGCAGTTCCCTCTCTCTCTGTTTCCTTATTTCATATATATATTTGAGAGAGGACAGTGAGAATGAATGGGTATGCCACAGCCTCCTGCCCTGCAAACAAATTCCAGATGCTTATGTAACTTTGAGTATCTGGTTTTACATGCTTACTGGGGAGTCAAACCAAATCCATCGGGCTTTAAAAGCAAGTCCCCTTAACCACTAGGCACCTCCCCAGACCCTATCTTAAAGGAGGTGGATGGCATTTCTGAGGATGACATTCAAAGTTGTTTCTGGCTGGGTGGCACACGCCTTTAATCCCAGCACTCTGAAGGCAGAGATAGGAGGATTTGCATTTGAGGCCAGCCTGAGACTACATAGTGAATTCCAGGTCAGCCTGGGCCTAGAGTGAGACCCTACCTCAAAAAACAAAAAAAAAAAAAAGAAAAGGTGGAAAGTGATTGAGAAAGACACCTGGTGTTTATACATGCATGTATGCACACATTCACATCACACACACATACACATGTAAAATATTAGCAAAAAGAGAATATGCATACTTGATTAAATAATATATTGTACAAAAGTACAAAATGAAAAAGAATCACACCAAAACAACCTCTCACCACTGTGCTCTTAAGGCTTTAATGAATGAATTGATGGCTTTGAAAAATATTTCTCTGCCAAGCGGACGTGGCAGCCCACATGCAATCAATCACTCAGGAGGCAGAGGCAGCACCTCTGGAGTGAGCTGCTTGCTAGTCTAGCCAAATCAGCGGGCTCTGAGTTGAGTGGGAGACTGTATCTCAAAAGAACACGTGGCAGAGCAACAGAAGGGGCACCAGACATTCTCTGGCCCCCATGCACATCTGCACATGCACCACACACACACACACACGCACACACACACACACGTGACAGGACAAAAAGGAACTTCTGACTCATTTCACATGGTTCTCCATTTGTTTCACCAATAATTTGCTTACAGATTATTTTCTCCGTAGAGGAAACAAAACGGAGGTGTGGTGTGTCACTCCGTGGGAAAGCGCAGGGGCTCACCGCCACCCCCAGCACATTCCAAAACATCACATACAGATCAGATTGTACTGTATCCCTGCTCTACTGACAATAGTCCAGAGGGCTCTGGGGATCCTCTCCCTGAACTCCCCTGGCCGCAGCCTTCACCTACTCTAATGCCCATCACCTTCCAGCCATGTGAGGCTCCCTGTAGTTCTTCCCTTGTCTCTAGACCTCCATCAATGGCACCCTTGAAATATCCTCACTCTCCAGTCCCTGCCTTGCACCTTCCCAGCTCATATTTCACATTTCAGTGGAAATCCAACTTAAGTGTTATTTTCCTTTGAGGCTCTACAAGGCACCCTCTATATCCCCTACTTTGACTTGGAAGCATTCCCCAAACACTCCGTGCAGAAGGCTTGATCCAAGCCTTTGGCGCTAGAGAGAGGTGGCGGAAACTTTAAGAGGTTGGGCCTAACAGGAAGTTAGGAATTAGGCGTATGTCATTAAAGGGAGATATCAGGATCCTGAGCCCTTCCTGTCTGTCTTTGCTTCCCAGCCACTGTGAGATGAATAGCTTTGCTCTACCACATGATCCACTCACATCATACCTGACCACAGGCCAGAGGCAGTGGGGCCAGCTGACCATGGACTGAAGCTCTGCGCTGTGAGCCAAAAGACACTTTTCCTGTTTCTCAGGTCATTCTCTCAGTTGCTTTGTCATAGTGAAAGAAGTCCACTTACTCTTCCAGTGAGCCTTGAGCTGACGTTAACCATGTATCTCACCAAGGAGTCCCAGGTTGTCGTGTTCCAGTGGTGATCTGAAGCACCCAGACCTTCACCCCGAGTCCCCATACCTGATAAAGGAGTATGTCTACTCCTTACTGCCCAAGCTGTCCTAGGACTCGGTCCCCAGCTGTGTGTGAGTTCTGTGACTGGCTAGGTCACACATGATGTTAATTTTTAATGTTTGTGTGTATGGAAATAAGGGGGTGTGAAATTTAATTCCACCAAAAGTTATAAATTCGTCAGTGGGTTTGAAGAGATGGCTTAGTGGGTAAGCACTTGCCTATGAAGCCTAAGGACCCTGGTTCGAGGATCGATGCTCCAGTACCCACGTAAGCCAGATGCACAAAGTGGCGTATGCATCTGGAGTTTGTTTACAGTGGCTGGAGGCCCTGGTGCACCTATTCTCTCCATATCTCTCTCTCTGTGTCTCTTTCTCTGTCTGTTGCTCTCAAATAAATAAATAAAAGTAAACCAGGTGGTGGCGCACACCTTTAATCCCAGCACTCAGGAAGCAGAGGTAGGAGGATTGCTGTAAGTTCGAGGCGACCCTGAGACTACATAGTTAATTCCAGGTCAGCCTGGACCAGAGTGAGACCCTACCTCGAAAAACCAAAAATAAAAAATAAAAAAATAGGGCTGGAGAGATGGCTTAGCGGTTAAGGTGCCTGCCTGCTAAGCCTAAGAACCCAGTTCCAATCTCTGTGTCCCACGTTTAGCCAGATGCAAAGTGACACGAGGGCGCAATGCTGCACTTGCCCACAAAGGGGGTGCACACATCTGGATTTCGTTCACAGCAGCTGAGAGACTGCTGGCATGCCCATCTCTACCTGTCTCCCTCTCCCTCTCTGTCTGTCTCTCTCTGTGTCCCTCTCCAAAAATAAATAAAAATTTTTTAAATTTTTTAAAATTAAAAAATAAAAGCAAACAACAACAACAGAAAAAAAGAAATGACCTCCAGTGAGACTGATTTAGATGAAATACCTGACGAAGAATTCAAAAGAATGATTATAACTGTAAGGGGATGTGAGGCTGAGTACTGACTGATTCTATAAGAGACCGTGGGGAGGGGAATGAGAAGTGATGAGAAGAAGAATGTAGGATGAACGCAGAAAGGAGCCTAAGCTGGGGAGGCAGACACAAGGAGAGAGGGAGGGGGAGAGGAGGGAAGGGAAACATCAACAATGAAAAACTGCTTGAAAACGCCATAAGAAGGAGCTGGGAAGATGACTCTGCAGTTAAAGGCCCTGACACAGCCAAGCTCTATCTCTCCCTCACAAATAAATACATTTTTAAAACAAGAAAACATCATAATAAGATTTAATTATTTGTATGGTAATAAAAAAATAAATTTAGGAGCTGGAGGGATGGCTTAGTGGTTGTTTGCCTGCAAAGCCAAAGGACCCAGGTTCAATTCCCCAGGACCTATGTAAGCCACACGCACAAGGTGGCGCATGCGTTTAGAGTTCATTTGCAGTGGCTGGAGGCCCTGGCACGCCCATTCTCTCTCCTTCTCTCTCTCAAATAAATAAAACTTTAAAAATTAAAATTAAAAAAATAGATAAATTTAAGCTGGTAATGGTGGCACCCACATTTAATTGTAGCATTCTGGAGGCAGAGATAGGAGGATCACCGTGAGTTCAAGTTGACCCTAAGACTACATAGTGAATTCCAGCTAGAGTGAGACCCTACCTCGAAAAACCAAAAAGTGGAAATAAAAATAATAATGAAATAAAGATCAAACTTCTCAGAATCCTTAGATGACATGGAAAATGGGCATGTCAAGAAAAAATGCTGGACTGGAAGTCCAAATCCTTTGTAATAATTTTGACTCTGCCATGAAATAGCTATGACAATGTATAATTTGCTAAATTTCTTTGAGCCTCTATTTGATCCTAGAGAGACCATAGCATATTTTGTCATAGCATTGCATATAATATAGCATGGGCTGGAAAGATAGATTAGCAGTTAAGGCACTTGTCTGTGAAGCCTAAGGACCCAGGTTTGATTCTCCAGTACCCATGTAAGCCAGATATACAAGGTGACACATGCATCTGGAGTTTGTAGTGACTGAGGCCCTGGCACGCCCATTCTTTCTCTCTGTGCCTCTTTCTCTCTCTCTCTCTCTCTCTCTCTCTCTCAAATAAGTAAATGAATAAATATTGTAAAAAGGAACACAGCAAGTCGGGCATGGTAGCGCACGCCTTTAATCCCAGCACTTGAGAGGCAGAGGTAGGAGGATCACTGTGAGTTCAAGGCCACCCTGAGACTACATAGTATATTCCAGGTTAGCCTGGGCTAGAGTGAGACCCTACCTCGAAAAGCCAAAAAAGAAAAGAAAAGAAAGGAAAGGAAAGGAAAGGAAAGGAAAAGAAAAGAAAAGAAAAGAAAAGAAAAGAAAAGAAAAGAAAAGAAAAGAAAAAAGAAACGCAACATTAAATGGTTGGGACACATTAGACACTTATTTGTTTATTTTCTTACTTGAGAGAGAAAGATTGGGCACACCAGGGCCTTTAGCCAGTACAAACTCCAGATGCATGTGCCACTTAATGCATCTGGCTTACGTGAGTGCTGTGGAATGCCAGGCCCTTAGGTTTTGCAGGCAAGCACCTTAACCACTGAACCATCTCTCCAACACGAGAAAGACACTTACTGATCCACTTATGTTCTCTATGCTTTGTAAAGTTTTTCTGGAACAGATAACATATGTTAGTTCATGTTTCTTTATAGAGCTTATGTTATCCTCGGCCCTCTTCCCACAGATAAATGTTTCTGTTAAATATTGAAAAGAGCCAGGTGTGGTGGCACACGCCTTTGATCCCAGCATGTGGGAGGCAGAGGTAGGAGGATCATCATGAGTTCAAGCCACCCTGAGACTACATAGTGAATTCCAGGTTAGCCTGAGATAGTATGAAACCCTACCTCGAAAAATTTTTAAAATTAAAAATAAATATTGAAAAGAGCTAGCGGACTCTCATTATGAGGCTGAGGAAGCTGGAGCTCTCTGGGGATCCCAGGTTGAAAACAGCATACTTGATGACTGATAAACTCTAAGACTCAACTATTCTGATAACATGTCTGCAAATCCATATAAACACATGACCTATGCAGGTTTTATGCACAGAAAAAAGTTAAAAACAATGGCAAACTTCTCCAAGTTCTGAATAGCTTAAAGATTAAATAGCACTTTCAAATGCATTGCTTGTCCTGGTAATCGTTGAACCCAGTAAACTTTTCTCTTGACTCCATGTGTAGCTGACTAACATTTGTTGAAGCTGGGCCCAGTGGTGCACACCTACAGTCCAGCAATCCAGAACTCAGGAGGTTGAGATAGGAGGAATGGGAGTTTCAGGCCAGCATGGGTTACATAATAAGACCTTTATTTAAAAAGAAAAAAAAAAACTGTGTGTGGTGGCTCACACCTTCGATCCCAGCACTTGGGAGGCAAAGGAAGGAGGATGGCTGTGAGTTTGAGGACACCCTGAGACTACAGAGTGAATTCTAGTCAGTCTGGGCTAGAGAGCAAGACCCTACCTCAAAGAAGGAAAAAAAAAAAAAAAAACAGCACATGCCTTTAATCCCAGCATTTGGGAGGCTGAGGTTGGCGGATCCCAAGTTCGAGGTCAGCCTGGGCTAGAACGAGACACTGGGTGGGGGGAGGGGGGAGAGGGAACCAGAGCCAGGGCTGGAGAGAGAGCTCCATCAGTAAAGTGCTTGTCCTCTCAAGCATGAAGACCTGAGTTCCGTTGCTAGTGCACATAGTAAAATGCTAGATATGGGCTGGAGAGACAGCTTGGTGGTTAAGCCCTTGCCTCTGAAGCCTAAGGACCCCAGTTCAAGCTTCAATTCCCCAGGACCCACATAAGCACAAGGGGGCACATGCATCTGGAGTTCGTTTGCAGTGGCTAGAGGCCCTGGTGCGTCCATTCTCTCCCTCTCTCTCTCTCCCTCTTTCTCTCTGTCCATGTGTTGCTAATAAATAAATAATTTTTTTAAATTTTTTTTAAACTCTGGATATGATGGCATATGCATTGGGGTGGATTTGGACTAGTCGGGAGGTGACGGGTGGGTCTGGTCTGGAGAGGTATTCAAGGACTGGATCCCAAGAACCACAGAAATAAATAAGAACAGAAAACTAAGAAAATATTAAGAACTGACCAACATGGTCCTAATACTCTTTTGCTCTTGTTTTTGTGAGGGGGTTCTGGTGGTGGTGATGAACCGGGGCCTTACACATAAGCAAGGGGTTCTACCACTGAGACCTGCAAGCAGAGTCAGGTGTAGCCAAGAAGTCCACCAGGGACAATTCAGACAAAGGACAGAACAGGACAGAGTTCCATCCTGCAGCTGGGAATCAAACCTACAGCCTTGCAAAGGCTAGGCAAGGACCACAGAACTGAGTTACAACCCCAGCCCAGAAGAGAGGCCCAAACGCTGGAAGAGACTGGGAAACTCAGCTCCCAACCAACAGTGACTGTTCATCACCTGTGACTGGAACCCTTAGTTTTCTCATGCAGGCCCTGTATCACCCAGCGAAACACCAAGTACAGGCCTGTGCTGTCGCCTCCTGTCCCCGTCTGTCCTGACCTCGTAAAGTGGGCAGTCATGCCGGTCTCTTTGGTCTCCAAAACTCCAAATGTTTTTAGAATTTGCCAAAACTTATATGCACCATCTGTCAGACTTCCATGCACTGACTTTTTTATTAGCATCTACAGGCAATTTTTTTTTTAGGCTAAAAAGCTCACCCTTCTCATATTCAGAGGCAACCAGGGGATAGTGACATACCATGTCTCTCTAAAAGACTCTTAATGTTGGCAACTGTCAACTCCAGTTGATTAATAAGAAAATGAGAGCCAGGCGTGGTGGCGCACACCTTTAATCCCAGCACTCGGGAGGCAGAAGTAGGAGGATCGCTGTGAGTTTGAGGCCACCCTGAGACTACATAGTGAATTCCAGGTCAGCCTGAGCTAGAGTGAGACCCTACCTCAAAAAAACAAAAAAGAAAAAAGAAAAGAAAAGAAAGAAAAAAAAGAAAAAATGAGCCAATGAGGGCACGAAGAGGATAAGAGTCTATTATTCCTTATCCGCAATTCTGAAATTCAAGAAGCTCCCCAAACCACAAGGCATTGCGTAACTGACTGGGTGTTGAGGCTTGGCCTGACCTGAACTGAAGGGAGCCTATTTATAGGTCTTATCTCATTCCCTGGGCCTGACGAGCCTTTGACTGCAGAAATAGTAAGATGAATGATTTCTCAGTGCTGGAAGGGACTCCACTAGGACTGGCAGGTCACCTTCTGAGTCCTGAAACTCTTCTGGCCTCAAGGATTTTGGATACGGGGAACTACAGTGGGCTGGGTGTCAGTGCAACGTTGGTTTACTTTTTAGTCTAACTGTAGTTTTGTGAGTTGGTTGGGTGGTAGTTAGTGACTCTCTATATAACTCTGGCTGGGTTTGTACTTACTATGTAGCACCATGTAGGCCTTAAACTTGCAACCTTCCTTCCTCAGCCTCTTGAGTGCTGGGATTTCTCCCTCTCTCTCAAATACATACATAAAGAAAATATATTTTAAAAAGAAAGAAAGAAAGAAAAAAAGAAAGAAAGAAAGAAAATGTAGCTGGGCGTGGTGGTGCACGCCTTTAATCCAGCACTCAGGAGGCAGAGGTAGGAGGATCGTTATGAGTTCAAGGCCACCCTGAGATCACATAGTGAATTCCAGGTCAGCCTGAGATAGAGTGAGACCCTACCACAAAACCCAGAAAGAAAGAAAGAAAGAAAGAAAGAAAGAAAGAAAGAAAGAAAGAAAGAAAGAAAGAAAGAAAGAAAGAAAGAAAGAAAGAAAGAAAGAAAGAAAGAGAGAGAGAGGGAGGGAGGGAAGGAGAAAGAAAGAAAGAAAGAAAGAAAGAAAGAAAGAAAGAAAGAAAGAAAGAAAGAAAGAAAGAAAGAAAGAAAGAAAAAGGAAGGAAGGAAGGAAGGAAGGAAGGAAGGAAGGAAGGAAGGAAGGAAGGAAAGAGAGAGAAAGAGAAAAAAGGAAAATGTGAGTAGAAAAATATTCACCCTTTTTTTTTAAATTTTTTCTTCAGTGCTGATAGTTGAACCTAGAGTCTCACATAGGCTGAGCAATAGCAGAGGCCCCACATGGTTCTATTTCTTTTTTGATTATTTTTGGCATGCAGATGTGTGTGGTATGCATGCATGTCTGTATACATGTCCATGGTATGTAGATGTACCTGCATGTGGAGGCCCAAGGTCAACTTTAGTCAATTGCTTTCCACCTTGTTTCTGGATACAAGTTCTCTCACTGATCCTAGAGCTACCAGTCTGGCTAGCAGCAAACCGAGGGATTTGCCTGGCTCCACCTCCTTAGGACTGGGCTTATGGGTACACACCACCACTCCTGGCATCTTTACATGAGTACTAGAGATCCGAACTCAGGTCCTCGGGTTTGTGTGACACGCCCTTGACCCACTGAGTCATCTCTCCAGCACCCCTTCCATTGCTCGATGTCTCCCATCCAAGTACTAACCAGGCCCGACCCTACTTAGCTTCCAAGATTGCGCACCTTCAGGATGGTATGGCCCTAAACCCATTGCTCTATTTTTTTATTTTTTATTTTTATTTATTTATTTTATTGGTTTTTTGAGGTAGAGTTGCACTTTAGCCCAGGTTGACCTGGAATTCACTATGTAGCTTCAGCCTGGCCTCGAACTCATGGCAGTCCCCCTACCTCTGCCTCCTGAGTGCCGGCACTAAAGGCATGCACTACTACACTGCCCATTGCTCTATTTCTAAAACTTTATTAGGCGTGGTGGTGTACGCCTGTAATTCCAGCACTTGGGAGGTGGAAGTAGAAGGAAGAGAATTTCAGGACAACCTGAATTGCCTAGCTACATCCTGTCTCCAAAAAACAAGGGCTTGGGATTTAGTTCAGTAGGAGAGTGCTTGCCTAGCATGCACAAGGCCTTGGGGTTCAATTTCCCAGCACAACACATACTAATAAATATGAATGACGTTCACTATGATAAACTAGTTCTTGCATTTACCATATTAAACAGAACTCAAACTCTGGATTTAGCTTTAAAGTTAAAAGTTTTCAAGCCAGGCATGGTGGCGCACGCCTTTAATCCCAGCACTCAGGATGCAGAGGTAGGAGGATCGCCATGAGTTCGAAGCCACCCTGAGACTACATAGTGAATTCCAGGTCAGCCTAGGAGAGAGCAAGACCCTACCTCAAAACAACAGAAAAAAAAAAAAGTTCAAAGTTTTCAGACTTGGGGAGATGGCTCAGCAGTTTAAAGCACTTGTTTGCAAAGCCTGCCAGCCCAAGGTTCAATTCCCCAGCATAAAGCAGGACAGGCATTAGATTGTAATAGCAAGAGACCCTGGCATATATGTGCACACACACACACACACAGCTCACTCACATTCACGCAAATAAGTAAATAATTTTTTAAAAATAAAATAAGCCGGGCATGGTGGCACACGCCTTTCATTCCAGCACTGGGGAGGCAGAGGCAGGAGGATAGCCGTGAGTTCAAGACCACCCTGAGACTACATAGTGAACTCCAGGTCAGCCTGGGCTAGAGTGACTCTACCTCGAAAAGCCAAAAAATAATAATAACAAAAATAAAATAAAGATAAGGGAAAAATAAATAAAATTCAAGATCTCCTAAGGAAGGGTTCCTTTACCCTGAGCCACCTCATTTGCAGCCAGACTACACCAGAGAGTGGACAGAGAAAGATTAATTAAGGCAGTTGGGTTGGAAAGGACAAATGAATCTGACATACTAACGTGACAAATGTGTGTGAGCTCAACCCTAATTAGCAATAAAAAAATACTTATCTTTGAAATACACAAAGCACATATTTTCAGTGACAACTCATTCTGCTCTTAATCTCCACATGAACATGTGGGTGAGAGAATGTGTGGGTCAGACTGGTGCCTTCCTTCCCTGCCTCCCCGGGACCTTCACAAACCAGCCTTCCAGAGTAGGAGGCTCGCTGGGCTTGGCACTGGTGAGGAAAGAGGTCATGTGCCAATAGGCAAATGGCCCTGAGGCCCACCTCTCCATTCATAAAGCTGTCGGCATATGTGTGAAAAATTCACAGGCAAAATGGTATTTATGGGGCTGGAGAGATGGCTTAGAGTTAAAGGCACTTGCCTACGAAGCCTAAGGACACAGGTTTCACTCCCCAGAACCCACATATGCCATATGCACAAGGTCACACATTCGCACGAGGTAGCACACACGTTTGGAGTTCAATTTCAGCAGCTAGAGGCTCTGATGTGCCAGTTCTCTGTATGTGTCATAAAAAATAGTATTTAGGCATTCATTTTTAATCTTTTATTTATTTATTTGACAGAGAGAGAGAGTGGGCGTGTCAGGGCCTCCAACTGCTACAAACGAATTCCAAACACATGTGCCACCCTGGGCATCTGGCTTTACATGGGTACTGGAGAACTGAACCTGAGTCCTTAGGCTTTGCAGGCAAGTGCCTTAACCACTGAGCCATCTCTCCAGCCCCTACATAATCATTTTTCTTGCTTTTTTTTCATTTTTGTTCTTTGAGTTTTCTTTTCTTTTTCCTTTGCTTTATTCTTTATTTTTTATTTTTGGTAAGGTTTTCTTGTTTGTTTGGTTTGGTTTTTTTTTTTAATATTTTATTTATTTATTTGAGAGAGAGAGAGATACAGAGATAGGCAGAGAGAGAGAGAATGGGTGCACCAGGGCCTCCAGCCACTGCAAATGAACTCCAGATGTGTGCACTCCCTTGTGCATCTGGCTTATGTGGGTCCTGGGGAGTCGAACCTAGGTCCTTTGGCTTTGCAGGCAAGCACCTTAACCACTAAACCATCTCTCCAGTCCCTGGTTTTGGTTTTTTGAGACAGGATCTCATGACTCTATTGCTTATTATGAAGTCAAGGAAGAGCTTGAACTGGTCCTCCTGCCTCGTCTCCCTAGTACTAGAATGCTGGAATTACAGGAATGTGCCACCACTGCCAGCTTTCTGCCTTCTTTTCCTTCATAGTATTATCATTGCCTAACTTTGTAGTGTAAATGTATAAATATAATTTTATTTTGTTCTTCTCTACTGCCGTGAGCACAGTCATGGTGGCGGCTGTGAAGTTTATTTGTTGGGGGGGGTTATTGTTTTGTTTTGTTTTGTTTTGTTTTGTTTTGTTTTGTTTTGTTTTGTTTTGAGACAGGGGCTCACTCTGTAGTCCAGACTGGAGTCCAGCTCCTGTGAACCTGCAATCCTTCTGCATCAGCCACCCACACGCAGGGATTACAAGCATGAGCCACCACACCCAGTAAGAACTTTACTTAACTCTGTCCATTCAGTGCCTAGAACAATGCCTGGCACTTGGCAAGTACTCGGTAAACACTTGCAATGTGAGTGGGTAAGCTGTGAATTCGAATCAATAGCTGAAGAACAATGCATCTGTCAGCTCCCTGGGCTCAGTCTGTTTGCAGGGTGCTGGAGCCTAGAAGAACCATTCCCAGGAGGTCCAGGGACAGTCCCCTCACTGTTGAGGACTGAGGACCCATAATGTTGGCCTTCTAAAAGGAGGATTCAGGGGGAAGATCTGTACCATGTTATGTAGAATGGTTTGAGCTTCAGAGAAACACAAGTGAGCCAGGCATGGTGGCACATACCTTTAATCACAGCACTCTGGAGACATAGGTAAGAGGATCACTGTGAGTTTGAGGTCACCCTAAGACAACATAGAGAATTCCAGGTCAGGACCAGGCGTGGTGGTGCACGCCTTTAATCCCAGCACTTGGGAGGCAGAGGTAGGAGGATTTCTGTGAGTTTGAGGCCACCCTGAGACTACATAGTGAATTCCAGGTCAGCCTGAGCTAGAGCAAGACCCTACCTTGGGGGATAAAAAAGCAAGGGCTGGAGAGATGGCTTAGCTGTTAAGGCATTCGCCTGCAAAGCCAAAGGGTCCCAGTTTGACTCTCCAGGACCCATGTAAGCCAGATGCACAAGGGGGCATACGCATCTGGAGTTCCTTTACAGTGGCTAGAGGCCCTGGCGCCCCCATTTTCTCTCTCTCTCTCAAATAAATAAAATATATTAAAAAAAGAATAAACACCAAGGTGGTCTTTGTGACACATGATTATAATTCCACCTCTTGAGAGGCTGCGCAGAGCATTGCCGTGAGTTTGAGGCCTGCCTGGGCTACAGAATAAAAAACTGTCAAAAAGAAAAAAAAAAAAAGAATACAAGGTTGGGGGTGTAACTCAGTTTTGCTTAGCATGCATGGACCCTGGATTCAAGCCCCAGTATCACAAAATAAACCCAAAATAAAAACTAAAAATACGCCGGGCTTGGTGACACATGCCTTTCATCCCAGCACTTGGGAGGCAGAGGTAGGAGGATCGTCGTGAGTTTGAGGCCATCCTGAGAATACACAGTGAACTCCAGGTCAGCCTGAACTAGAGTGAGACCCTACCTTGAAAACCCAAAAAAAAAAAAAAAAAAAAAAACTAAAAATACAAGAGAAGGGAGGGCTAGAGAGATGACTCAGTGGTTAAAGGCTCTTGCTTGCAAAGCCTGATGCCTGGATTCAATTCCCCAGTACCAAAGTAAAGCCAGATGCACAAAGTGGCACATGCAACTGGAGTTCATTTGCAGCAGCCGGAGCCCTAGAGTGCCCATACTCACTCCTCTCTCTCTCTCTCTCTCTCTCTCTCTTTCTCTCTCAAATAAATACATAAAAGGGGGAGCTGGGCGTGGGGCACACGCCTTTAATCCTAGCACTCCAGAGGCAGAGGCAGGAGGATCGCCATGAGTTGGAGGCCACCCTGAGACTACATAGTGAATTCCAGGTCAGCCTGAGCTAGACAGACCCTACCTCGGAAAACCAAAAGAAAAAGGGGGGGTTGCTGGAGAGATGGCTCAGAATTTAAGGCAAAAGGCTTAAGGTCCCAAGTTCGATTCTCCCCAGTACCCACATAACTTCATATGTACAAGGTGGCATATGAGTCTGGAGTTCATTTGCAGTGGCTAGAAGCCCTGGTGCACTCATCCTCTCTCTATCTGCCTCTTTCCTTTCCTCTCACCACCCCTCAAATAAATAATAAATAAATAACACATTTTAAAAATATTTTTAAATGCAAGAAGAAAAGTCTTGAAGCAATCAGGAGGCCTGGGGAGAATGTCTATACCTCCAGGGGGTCGGCTTTGGATCATAGCTATGACTCAGCCAGCCTTGTCATCTAGTGACTTTCCGCCCAAGGCACTTTGGGTTGGTTGCAGAAGTATTGCACAATCCCTGACTCCCCTTTTCTTCCTCTTCATTCCCTTGCACCGTCCTCTTCACTTCACCACCACGTACGGTATTTCTGGACAGGCTGAGGAGACACTGCCAGTGAGAGGCAAGTACCTATTTCTGGAAAATGCTGCAGGCATACTGTGGGTCCCACAGCCAGAGTCACTTCCTCACCCTTTCCCGAGTCTCAACCACTGGGCACCAACACCAGGAATAAACTATGTGTTTTGGGGCAACCAATCAGTTTACCAATTCCCCTGGCCAGATTGGTGTAGGCCAAAGGACTGTAAGGAGCCTCTGCTGGGGACTTCTGGGAAGGAAATTTCCTCCTTCTCTGAGCAACTGCTTTGAGCACATAGCTCAGTAGTTCCAGGCAGGCAACTCTTGTGACTGAGGTGAGGCAGAGGTGGGAAGGAGCCGAGAGGAGATAAGGAGGGAAACAGGATCTCTGGTGGCATCCCTTAACTATTGGAAACTCCACCAGCGCCGAATTTCTCAGTAGAGGCAAGCCAAGATATTACATTTACAATTTTTTTTTTTTTTTTTTTTTTTTTTGGTTTTGCAAGGTAGGGTCTCACTCTGGTCCAGGCTGACCTGGAATTAACTATGTAGTCTCAGGGTGGCCTCGAACTCTGGGCAATCCTCCTACCTCTGCCTCCCAAGTGCTGGGTTTAAAGGCGTGCACCACCACGCCCAGCTTACATTTACAATTTAAATGATGATGTGAGACTGGAGGAATGGTTTAGAGGTTAAGGTGCTTGCCTGCAAAGCTAAAGGACCCAGGTTTGATTCCCCAGGACCCATGTAAAGCCAGATGCACAAAGTGGCACATAGATCTGGAGTTCATTCGCAGTGGCTGGAGGCCCTGGCACACCCATTCTCTCCCTCTTTCTCTCTCCCTCAAATAAATAAACCACGATGTGATGAAAAGTTCAAAACTGCCAAAGTGATACATGATTTCTGGTTCTTTTTCACAACCTCCAGTTGAGTGAATTGGAAGAGTTTGTCTTAATCAGGGAACTCGTGGGGAAAACAAATGTTGCACTTTAGCAAACTTTATTGTGGATAAGCCGTTTAAAATTACTTGTTTGGAATGAAATCTTGTATACTTGCATGTTTTGGAATCAGAAAGAGCTGAGGAGACTGGAAATTGAAATACCCTCATAAACTGACAAATTCTTTTCTTAAAATTTATTTTTATTTGAGAGAGAGAAAGAGGCAGAGAGAGAGAGAGGGAGGGAGGGAGAGAATGGGCAAGCCAGGGCCTCTAGCCGCTGCAAACAAACTCCAGATGTATGTGCCATCTTATGCAACTGGCTTACATGGGTCCTGTGGAAGAACCTGGATCCTTTGGCTTCACAGGCAAACACCTTTAGCCATTAAGCCATCTTTCCAGCCCATAAACTGACAGATTCTTAAGCCAAATATTCCTTGCCATTCACTGGTGCTTATAAAATATCTTTTGGAGCCGGATGTGGTGGCACATTCCTTTAATACAGCACTTGGGAGACAGAGATAGAAGGAAGGCTATGAATTCGAAGCCAGCCTGAGACTACATAGTGAATTCCAAATTAGTCTGGGCTAGAGTGAGACCCTACCTGGAAAAATCAAACACACACACACACACACACAGATGATGATAGATAGACAGATGATAGATAGATAGATAGATAGATAGATAGATAGATAGATAGATAGATAGATAGATAGATAGATAATAGATAGACAGATAATAGGTAGATAGATGATAGATAGACAGATGATAGGTAGATAGATGATAGATAGACAGATGATAGGTAGATAGATGATAGATAGATAGATAGATAGATAGATAGATAGATAGATAGAGAGATAGAGAGAGAGATGAGATGGAGATGAGAGAGAGAGAGAGATCTTTTGGACTGGGTATGATGGTATGTGCCCTTGATCCTTCAGGAGGCAGAAGTAGAAGAATGGCCTTGAGTTCAAGGCCACCCTGGGACTACCTAGTGAATTCCAGGTCAGCCTTGGCTACAGTGAAACCTTCCTCGAAAAAACAAACAAAAAAAACATTTTGAGGCTGAAGAGATGACTCAGTGGTTAAGGCTCTTGCTTGCAAAGCCTGATGGCCTGGGTTTGATTCCCCAGTACCCACATAAAGCCAAATACACAAAGTGGTACATGCCTCTGGAGTTTGTTTGCAGCATCTCTCTCTGTTCATTCTCTCTCTGTCCTTGTAAATAAATAAATAATATATATATATTTTTTTATATATCTTTAAAAAACATATATTTTGGAAAGTGAACCCATATTTTTGGGGAAGTGACTAAAGAAGTTGAGGGGCTGAGGAGATGGCTCAATGGTTAAAGCACATGCTTGCAAAGCCTGGTATAGTTTGATTCCCAGTACCCACATAAAACCAGATGCACAAAGTGGTGCATGTGTCTGGAGTGTTTACAGCTCTAACACTCCCATGCTTGTTCTCGCTCTCTCTTTCTCCCTGTCAAATAAAAAAATTATTTATTTTAAAAAAAAGTTGAGGGCTGGAGAGATAGCGTAGCAGTTAAGGCACTTGCCTGCAAAGCCAAAAGACCCAGGTTTGACTCCCTCAGACCTAGGTAAGGCAGCACTCCAGACACATGTGCCCATGTGCCCACTGCTTTGTGCATCTGGCTTTATGTGGGTACTGGGAAATTGAACCCAGGCTGGCAGGCTTTGCAAACAAATGACTTTAACTGCTGAGCCATCTCCTCAACCCAATTAACCAGTTTTTTAAAATATTTTATTTATTCAATTTGCAAGGAGTGAGAGAGAGAAAACGGGTGTGTTAGGGCCTCTAGCCACTGCAACGAGCTCAAGGCCAGCTAGGGCTGCAGAGACCTTGTCAGAGAAAAACAGAGGCTGGAGCTGCAAAGATGGTTCACTGGTTAAAAAGGCACTCATTTGATGGCCCAGGTTCAATTCTCCAGGACCCACGAAAAGCCAGATGCATAGAGTGGTGCATGTGTCTGAAGTTCATTTGCAGTGGCAGGATGCCCTGGAGCACCCATTCATCCCCCCCCCCCATGTCTCTGTCTCTCTAGTAAATAAACAAAAATAGTAAAAAAAAAAAAAAAAAAAAAAAAAAAAAAAAGGCTAATTAGGCAGGGCTGGGCTGGGACCAGATATCTTAAAGGTGGAGCAAGCAAGGATGAGTCAGAGAAAATCTCCCAACCACCAGGTCTCCCACATGCCAATTTCACTGTGTTTCGGTGGGTTTTAAGTGGAAGGTCCTGAGTCCCAGCATGTGTGTGGAATCTAATTAAGCACTTAGACCTTACTCTTTGTCCAGAGCCCTGCAATTACACCAAGCTCAATTTCATTCGGTGAGCATTTGTTTATTTTTGTTGCATGCAGAAGAATTCTCCAAACTTCCCTGAAAGTCACAGAGTGCCAAGTACCCTCTTCCCAATTCAAAGGAGGTGAAGCAATTATCTTGAGGGAAAAGAGATGATGACGCGAGACTTATGTATTTATCCACCTTGCTTCTTGCTCTGAAGCCTTTCCTAAGCATTTATATATCCAGGGAAGCTGGTCTATTTGTTTAATAAGCATTGACTAGTCCTTGACCCGGCCCCATTTCTCATCAGGACAAGTGATTGGCTGATGAAGAGCAGCTCATTTCTCTCTCTCTCTCTCTCTCTCTCTCTCTCTCTCACACACACACACACACACACACACACACACACACACACCAGATTTTCTGGACTCCAAAGCTCAAGCCGCATACTTAGACTCAGCAGCTATACTCACCTTTCTAAAGGGCCGTATCTCTTTAGGACAGATATATAAAACCTCAGCCCAAAATAGATCATTTCCTAAAGAACCCAAAGCATGCACAGCATAAGAGTGAACCTGCTGCATGAAGACAAGATTCTGGAACAAACATGTTCATTTACACACTTCTCCCTTATCTTGATAGCCAGGACCCTTAGCCACAGGGCCGGCCTGGTTCACTGTGATGATGGGGGCAAAACAGATCATCTTGCCTCCCTGTTTTGGGCCCTTTACATTGACCAGTATATATAGTAGGGATTGTAGCTCAGTGGTAAAGTACTTTCCTAGCATACGCAATAGTGGGCATGATGGCACACACCTTTAATCCCAGCAACTCGGGAGGTGAAAAACCAAAATAAATAAATAATAAAAAGTTTGTGGACTCATGGGTTATTGGTCTTACCTCCCCACTGCCCTCCATTTTTTTTTTTTTTTTAGTTTTTCAAGGTAAGGTCTCACTTTAGCCCAGGCTGACCTGAAATTCACTATGTACTCTCAGGGTGGCCTTGAACTCACAGCGATCCTCCTACCTCTGCCTCCTGAGCACTGGGATTAAAGGCGTGCGCCACCACGCCAGATTTGCTTTCTTTTTTTTTTTTTTTTTTCCTCCACATATTCTAATGTTTGGTATTTCCCAGTCTCGCTCATCTTTCAGTGTTTTATGCTCTGTTCTCTGGGAAGGAAGGAATGCTTTCAGTCTCACTGAGCCGCAAAAGGTGAAGCCGAAGGGTGATGCAGAAGAAGAATTGTGTGTCCCGGCCTGCTCTCAGCTGCAGGTAACCTTCTATCGTGCCATCCATCCTTGCTTCACAGATGAAGTAGGGAGAAGGAAGCAGTCGTCAACTCTAGCACAAGACTGCAATGGGAATCGGACATGTTTCTCTCGAGAAATATGAAAGTGTCCTCCTTCCACCGGGAGACCCCTCCCCAAGCCTCAGTGACATGGTGATCTTCCCAGTCCCTGGAGACAGGAAGTTCCCCCCAAAGAAGCACCCACTGTCACAGATAAATTATCTTAGCCCATTCCTTATGAACCCTAAGAAATAATACTGAAGTCATGGGGTTCTTATGCATATTAACTGAGATCATACATTGAAAGAAACAAACACTAGAAAGCCGGGCATGGTGGCGCACGCCTTTAATCCCAGCACTTGGGAGGCAGAGGTAGGAGGATCGCTGTGAGTTCAAGGCCACCCACAGTGAATTCCAGGTCAGCCTGAGCTAGAGTGAGACCCTACCTCGATAAGCAAAAAAAAAAAAGAAAAGAAAAGAAAGAAAGAAAAAAGAAAAAAGAAAAAGAAAAGAAAAGCTGGGCATGAAAGAAGCACTCTGGATGCAGAGAAGGAGGATCAAGAAAAGACCCTGAGACAACATAGTGAATTCCAGGTTAGCCTGGACTAGAGTGAAACACTGAAAAAACTGCAGGCACCTTTAATCCCAGCACTCGGGAGGCAGAGGTAGGAGGATCACTGTGAGTTCGAGGCCACCCTGAGACAAAATAGTTAATTCCAGGTCAGCCTGGACCTAGTGAAACCCTAGTGAAACTCAAAAAAAATAAAAATAAAAATAAATAAATAAATAAACAAAAGAAGAAGAAGAAGAAGGAAGAAGAAGGAAGGAAGGAAGGAAGGAAGGAAGGAAGGAAGGAAGGAAGGAAGGAAGGAAGGAAGGAATAAAAGAAAGAAAGAAAAGTTGGCATGACTTCTAAGTCTGTTTCCTGTAAAAATCGTGACATTTTACAGTGATGCTTTGCTTAACTTCAGGGACATGTGAGAAACCCCTCCTCAGGCCATTGCATCATTAGGTGATTTCATCATTGTGCAAGTACCATAGAATGTCCTTACACAGATGTCACTACAAGATATGATCATTTGGGACCGACGTCCTACACATAAGCCAGGGTTGACCTATGCAGTACATGGCTGACTTACCACAGCGATGTGATGATTCAGTGTGTCAATACACCAATGCTAAAAGCCAGTGGGTTGGCTCCCATCTATAACCCCAGCACTGGGGAGCTGGAAGCAGGAGGACTGGGGCCTCAGGATCATCCCCTGCTACATAATGAGTTCAGAGGATATGTGAGACCCTGTCTCTAAAAATAATAATAATAAATGAATAAGCAAGGAAATAAATAAGATGCTGGCTCCATCACCTGACCCACAATCACTAGAAGAATGATAGTTATTAACATTTTTCCCCAACTCTCATGAAAACCTTGCAGAATAATTAGTATCACTCTCATTTGATAACTGGGGAGGGGCCAGGGAGAATCATTAGAGTCCTCTTGTCTTGTCAGAGATGCAGTTGGGTTTTTGTTTTTGTTTTTTCCGAGGTAGGGTCTCACTGTAGCCCAGGCTGACCTGGAATTCACTATGTAGTCTCAGGCTGGCCTTGAACTCACAGCAATCCACCTACCTCTGCCTCCTAAGTGCTGTGATTAAAGGAGTGCACCACCACGCCCGGCTTCTTTTTCTTTTTTTTTTTTTTTGGGGGTGTTTTTGTTGTTTGGCCTCAAACTCACTGTGTAGCGCAGTATGATGTTGAACTTCTGATCTTCCTGCCTCTACTGCCCATAATGGGATTATAGGTGTGTGCCACCATGTCAGATTAGGGACTGGAATTTTAAATCCAGTTGGTCTGGCTCTAAAACACCAATTCGGGATAACCACCTGGTACTCAGTGCAAAATGAAAATCTGGGAACTCCTTGTTTTAAAATGATCCAACTGGACTGGAGTGGTGGCTTAGCAGTGAAGGCGTTTGCCTGCAAAGACAAAGGACCCAGGTTTGATTCCCCAGGACCCACGTTAGCCAGATGCACAGAAGGCGCATGGGTCTGGAGTTTGTTTGCAGTGGCTTAAAGCTCTGGCATGCCCATTCTCTCCCTCTCCCTCTCCCTCTCCCTCCCTCTTTCTCTGTGAAATAAATAAATATAAAAAAATATAAAATGGTCGAACTGAGGCCTGGGGCAATGGCTCAGTAATAAAACACTTGTCCCATAACCCTGAGCACATGAATGTGGATCCCCAGATCCCACGTGAAAGCTGGAATCGGTCTTCTTAAATCTTCTTTAATCTCACCAGCAGTAAAATGGGAGGCAGATATGGGAGACTTTCTCAAGCTGGGGACCAATGGAAGGTCAAACCACAATGAGACCCTGCCTCAAATGAGGCGGAGAGCAAGGACTGGCCCAAAAGTTGTCCTCTGACCTCCATGTGCATGCCTACACATATACACATACACTAAATAAATGAACACATAATAATTAAGTAAATAAATAAATAAAATTGAAAATGAAGGACAAACTGGATGTGATGGTTTGTGCTAGCACGTGGGTTGCCATGAGTTTAAGGCCAGTCTAGAAGACAAAGATCTTGTCTCAAAACAAAAAAAAAAAATTTGTTTTTTTCAGAACACAATACTAGCCAGGAGTGGTGGCACACACCTTTAATCCCAGCACTTGGGAGGCAGAGGTAGGAGGATCGCCAGGAGTTCAAGGCCACCCTGAGACTACATAATGAATTCCAGGTCAGCCTAAGCTAGAGTGAGACCCTACCTCGAAAATATATATATATATACTAGAGCAGCATTAAGCCAGGCTTCAGGCTGGAGGGATGGCTTAGTGGTTAAGGCATTTGCCTGCAAAGCCAAAGGACCCAGGTTCGATTCCCCAGGACCCACTTTAGCCAGATGTACAAGGGATGCACGCGTCTGGAGTTCGTTTGCAGTGGCTGGAGGCCCATTCTCTCTCTTTCTCTCTTCCCCTCTTTCTCAGTCAAACACATAAATAAATAAAAATAAAATATTTTAAAAAATAAACCAGGCTCAGAATTCATACATGTCAGTTAATAATGAGTAAACAGGCAAGGTCACTGAGAAAACAAGCTGGTGCTGAGCAGAAAACCTTCTCCCTGTAGACCAGCCAACTGAAAGCTGGAAAAAGCTGCACTGCATGCAGCCGTATGGGAGACAGAAGTCATCAGCAGTGAAAACAGTGGACACTGAAAATTCAAGTTTGACCATACAGGCCCAATGACTGAACAGGTGCAATAGTGGCATGTCTACTCATGGGGTAACCAACTGCTCCACAATTGGACTGAAGACCCTCTCTACGGAAGGGAATACATACCTGGTACGGAAAAACCTAAGCAAAAGTCTATGGCTGGGGAGGTCATGAGCCTTAGGGTATGTATAAAGCCTGCTCTTGTCTGACTAAGTGTATATTTTATTCCCACCAAGCTGCCCTGAAAGCACTACACTTAATGTTCATATTCACATGTTAATGCTACTCTCACTTCTGGTTAGAGAAGCTTCTCTTTTCAGATGGCGATGACCACTGGGATGACCCAAAAGGCAACACAGTGCTGAGAAGAAGGGATGGAGGAGTGCCCAGCACTGAAACATCCCTGTTTCAGGGCCCATTGCGGAATTGGGGGTGAATAGAATGGAAGAGCCAAAGGAAGGATATGACTCCTTACAATGCAACTGTCCAGACAGAAATTGGCCTTAATATCCATGACCTTGCAGTGCCTAGCAATACCTTCACAAGACCCTCATAATAGAAGAAAAAGATGATGACATCAAATTAAAAGAGAGACTAATGGAGAGAGGGAGGGTATATGATGAAGATTGGAGTTCTAAAGGGGAATGCGGGGAGGGGAGGGAAATATCATGCATTTTTTGTATGTAAGTATAGAAGTTGTCAATAAAAATATATATATTAAAAAACCCACCCAACTAACAAATCAGAAATAATATTTCTTGCCGGGCGTGGTGGCGCACGCCTTTAATCCCAGCACTCGGGAGGCAGAGGTAGGAGGATCGCCGAGAGTTCGAGGCCACCCTGAGACTACATAGTTAATTCCAGGTCAGCCTGGACCAGAGTGAGACCCTACCTTGGAAAACCAAAAAAAAAATAGTAATAATAATAATAATAATAATAATATTTCTTGCTGGGCATGGTGGCATATGCTTTTAATCTCAGCACTCAAGAGGCAGAGATAGGAAGACCTCTGTGGGTTCGAGGCCAGTCTGAGACTACATAGTGAATTCCAGGTCAGCCTGGGCTAGAGCAAGACCCTATTTTGAAAAACCACACACAAAATAATGTTTAAAACAAGTAATATTTCAAGAGGCCCAGGTCTATGGATAAGAGTATAGATCAATAATAAAATAGTTATATGTGGGCTGGAGAGATGGTTCAGCAGTTAAGGAGCTTGTCTGCAAAGCCCAAGGACCCAGGTTTGATCCTCCAGTACCCATTAAAAGGCAGATGCTACATGTGTCTGGAGTCCATTTGCTGTGGATAGAGCCCCTGGCACACTCGTTCTTTTTCTCTCTCACCTGTTTCTCTCTCATTAATAGAATAAAATATTTAAAAATAAAGCAAATAAAAACAGGTACATGTACATCCAATACACAGTGATTGCTGAAAAAGGCGTCTCTAGTCATTCAGTGGCTCAAAGACATCTTTCAAATATAAAAAGTCAAATCCCAGGGTTGGGAAGATGGCTTAGCACATAAGAATATGTGTTGTGGGCTGGAGAGCTGACTTAGTGGTTAAAGCACTTGCCTGCAAAGCTTAAGGACGTAGGTTTGATTCCCCAGTACCCACGTAAGCCAGATGCACAAGGTAGCACATGCATCTGGAGTTTGTTTGCAGTGGCTGGAAGACCTGATGCACCCGTTCTCTCTATCAGCCTCTTCCTATCTCTCTCTTTCTCCCCCCTCCCCCTTCTCTCAATTAAATAAATAAAATATTAAAAAAATAATAATAGTGAATAAACAAACCCATGAAGTCGGCCCAGCCCCAGCCGTCGTATGCATTCTTCAGGTGGGTCTATCCCTCCATTTCATTCCTACCTGTTTGGTTCACCTCCCAATAGCTTCACATCCTCGCTGCATTATTTCTTTAACTGGTTTTTGCAGGTCCAAGTCTTATCCCCCCATCTGTGCACTACCTGCCAACCACTCTCCTGCTTATCGGAACCATCTTCCCAGAGCAGAGCTGTAATTACACCCTTCCCCAGTGCCGAAATCCTCTAATCACTACTCCTTGCTTAACAGAATAAAGCTAAGCACCTTAGGGTGGCATTCAAGACACCTTGACAATATGACCTTTGTCAGGCTTGCCATGCCAGGTCATGGTCATTCTGTATGCTGTCCCTCCACTGGGTCACTGCTGGGTTTTTTCCTCTTGGCCTAGAATTCCCGTCCCTCATCTCTCCACCTCTAAATGAGCCACTCACATGCCGCCTCTTTCGTCGACTCTCACCTGTCTTTCCCCATTGGGACCCATGTCTCCCTCCTCTGAGCCTCCTTTGGATAGCTTCCTACTTGTTCTCACACTCTACTTTGTCCTGGGGTTAGTAGCCTATGTTCAGGCATTGGAAATGAAGCTGGCTTGGATTCAAATTTCAGCCTAGACCTTCCTTGGCTGAGTGAATTCAACAAGTTACTCAATGGCTTTGAATGTGACGAGCAGGAATAAATCAGAGAAGGGAAGCGCAGGGTTCTCTGTGCTAATTGGTACACCTTTGCCATGGCTGGAATATGTCTCCCAGAAGTTTCGAATCTGAAAAGTGAATTCGCAAATTCCGATGTTGATGGTGTTTGAAGCTGGGACCTTTGGGAGGTAATAAGGATTAGAGGAGATCATGACAACAGGCCCCAGAGGTTTTATAAAATGAGGAAGAAAGAGCTGGGCGTGGTGGCACATGCCTTTATTCCCAACACTTAGGAGGCTGAGGTAGGAAGATCACCATGAGTTCAAGGACACCCTGAGACTACATAGTGAATTCCAGGTCAGTGTGGGCTAGAGTGAAACCCTACCTCGAAAAACAAAAAACAAAAAAATAAAAAAGGGGGGAAAGAGGGCTGGGCTAGAGAGATGGCTTAGCAGTTAAGACACTTGCGTGCAAAGCATAAGGACCCAAGTTTGATTCCCTAGAACCCACGTAAGCCAGAAGCACATGGTGACACATGCATATTCTCACTCTCTGTCTCTCTCTCTCTGTCTCAAGTAAATAAATAAATAAAAATCTTTTTAAAAAAAAAAAGAAAAAAGGAGAGAGATCGAGGATAGTCACCCATTAAGATGAAGCCAGAAGACCCTCACCAGATCCCCAGCCATACTCCTGGACTTCCCTTCTGCAGAACTCCATCATATCCCCTCCCTCTCCATTAGTCTCTCTTTTAATTTGATGTCATCTTTTTCTCCTATTATGAGGGTCTTGTGAAGGTAGTGCTAGGCACTGTGAGGTCATGGATATCAAGGCCAATTTCTGTCTGGACAGTTGCATTATAAGGAGTCTGTACCCTTTCTGTGGCTCTTACATTCTTTCCACCCCCTCTTCTGCAATGAACCCCGAGCCTTGGAGGGTGTGCTGATAGAGATGTTTCAGTGCTGGACACTAGAGGTAACTTTTTAATAGCAACAGAAAGGGAAAAATATAATCTGAACCCTCCATTTGTTTGTTTTGGTTTGTTTTGGCTTGGTTTGGTTTGGTTTGATTGGTTTTTCAAGGTAGGGTCTCTAGCCCAGGCTGACCTGGAATTCACTCTGTATTCTCAAGGTGGCCTCAAACTCATGGCAATACTCCTACCTCTAACTCCAGAGTGCTGGGATTAAAAGCGTGCACCACCATGCCTGGCTATTAAGGGGTTTTTGTTTTTTTTTTTGACAACTTGCATAATTATAGACAATAAACTCATGGTAATTCCCTCCATCCCACCCCCACTTTCCCCTTTGCAACTCCATTCTCCATCATACCCCTTCCCCCCTCAATCTCTCTTTTTTTTTAAACTCTTGTTTTTGTTTTGTTTTGTTTTTGTAATTTATTTATTATAGTCAGAGAGAGAGAGTGAGAATGGGTACACCAGGCCTGTAGCCATTGCAAACGAACTCCAGACACATGTGCTACTATGTGCATCTGGCTTACGTGGGTCCTGGAAAATCGAACATGGCTCCTTAGGCTTTGCAGGCATGCACCTTCACCCTAGGCCATCTCTCCAGTCCCCTCTCTCTTTCATTTTGATGTCATCATCAGAAAGGACAACCCTTAAGCCAGTCATGGCCATGAAGACCTGGAACTCCAGCAGAGACAGGAGGATTGACTGCTGGGGCTCATTAGCCAATCAGTCTAACTGGAAAACAGCACGTGTTCCAGGGTCAGTGAGAAACTCTGTCTCAAGGAATAAAGACAGAAGAAGCAATAGAAGATGACACACCCAGCCTCCGCCTCCAGCATCTGTCTCAGGGTGCAGGCATCTTCCTGCCCACACACACAACAACAACAACAACAACAACAACAGAAAAAACAAGGAAGGGAAGGAGGAGAGAAGGGAGGGAGGGGGAAAGAATTCACAGCATCTGCACAGAACCTTACCCACAGTAGCCATCTAACAGTACTTTACCAAGGTCATTCATAGACCTCTGAGTGTTCCAATGGCCAGCTCTACTTCTGCTTACACTTAGCACCTTAAATGTCCATAACCAGCAAAACCCTAGCAATTAACCTGTTCCAAATAAACTCATTATCTACTCATGTGCATACACAGTTGCATTTGGTTTTTTTAATTTTTTTTTAATTTTTGGAGAGAGACAGAGAGAGAGACAGAGAGAGAGAGAGAAAGACAGATAGAGATGGGTGCGCCAGCAGACTCTCAGCTGCTGTGAACAAAATCCAGATGTGAGCGCCCCCTTGTGGGCAAGTGCAGCATTGTGCCCTTGCGTCACTTTGCATCTGGCAAAATGTGGGACCTGGAGATTGGAACCGGGTTCTTAGGCTTAGCAGGCAGGCGCCTTAACGGCTAAGCCATCTCTCCAGCCCAGCATTTGGGTTTTTTAAAATATATTTTATTTATTTATTTGAGAGCGAGAAAGAGGAAGAGAGGTAGAAAAAAAGAGGGAGGGAATGGGCGCACCAGGGCCTCCAGCCACTGCAAATGACCTCCAGACGTGTGCGCCCCCTTGTGCATCTGGCTTACTTGGGTCCTGGGGAATCAAACCAGTATCCTTTGCCTTTGCAGGCTAAGGCCTTATCCGCTAAGCCATCTCTCCAGCCCTGCATTTGGTTTTCAACATAAGGGTTGCCTGTAAGATATGGCTATACACAGGCCCTGATAATTTGGTGGGGGGAAGGGAGATGCTAGGAGTGAAATCCAGGGCCTGATTTAGGAAGTGCTTTACTGCTGAGTTATACCAGGCCCTCCCCCAGAATGTCTGATCACTATTTACTTGTTTGTGGTTTGTTGGTTTGAGATAGGATCTCAGTCTGTTGCCCAGACTGACTTCAACTTACTAGTAACCTAGGCTAGCTTCTAACTCTCAGCAATCCTCATACTTCATCCTTTTTTTTTTTCCTCGAGGTAGGGTTCACTCTAGCTCAGGCTAACCTGGAATTTACTCTGTAGTCTCAGGGTGGCCTCGAACTCTCGGTGATCCTCCTACCTCTGCCTCCCAAGTACTGGGATTAAAGGCGTGTGCCACCATGCCCAGCAACCTCATCCTTTTTTTTTTTTTTTTAACATTTTAAAAAATTTATTTATTTGAGAAAAAGAGATAAAGAGAGAGAATGGGTGTGCCAGGGACGCCAGCCCCTGCAGCTGAACTCCAAATGCACACGCTACCTTGTGTATCTGGCTGTGTGGGTCCTTGGAGAATCAAACCTGGGTCCTTAGGCTTCCCAGGCAAGTGGGTTAACTGTTAAGCCATCCCTCCAGCCCCCTCATGCCTCAGCCTTCTGAGCTCTGAGAACTTTTTTTTTCAATTAATTATTATTTTATTATTTGTGTGTGTGTGTGTGTGTGTGTGTGTGTGTGTGTGTGTGTAGGAACCCACATGCATTTGGAGGTCAGAGGACAACTTTCAGGTTAGTCTTCACCTTCCACTGTGTTTGAGGCAGGGTCATTTGCCAGTAGTCATTTCCCCATTTGTTAGCTTCCAAGAAATCCTCCTTTCTCTGCCTCCTTTCTCATCTTGGGTACACTGGGATTACAGAAGCCAAAGCATGTAGCTTTTTTTTTTTTTTTCGAGGTAGGGTCTCACTCTAGTCCAGGCTGACCTGGAATTCATTATGTAGTCTCGGGGTGGCCTCCAACTCACAGAGATCCTCCTCCCTCTGCCTCCCGAGTGCTGGGATTAAAGGCGTGCGCCACCACTCCCGGTGTAGCTTTTAAAAAAAAAAAAAAACTCTAGAGATTAACTTGATTTTTAATATCTAGGGAACCTATCTCAGATATTCATAGTTGCTTTATCCACTGAGCCATCTCCTCAGCCCCACTGAGAACATTTTTTAGAAGTGTTTATTTTATTTATCTGAAAGAGAGAAAGATACTATGAGTGTGCCAGAGCCTCTGGCCTCTGCAAACAAGCTCCAGATGCATGTTCCACTTTGTGCAGTTGGCTTTACACGGGTACTGGGGAATCGAACCTGAGCCAATAGGCTTTACAAGCAAGTGCCTTTCGCCACTGAGTCATCTTTCCAGCCCCTCCAAGATTTTTTTTTTTTTTTTTCAAGGCAGGGTCTCACTCAAGCCCAGGCTAGCCTTGAAGGCATGGTGATCCTCCTATCTCTGCCTCACGAGTGCTGGGATTAAAGGAGTGTGCCACCACGCCCAGCTCCCACATAGGTTTTTACATCTCCTCTCAACCTAAATTATGCTAGCTCTTGCCTCTGGGAAGGAGACACCCTTGGCTGGTTTGCGTCAAGTGGGCAGCTTCCATGGCACAAATAAAGAGCCCTTCCTCCCTGAATTGTTGGTAGCAGCCCCTCCCAGCTATGGAGGTACCGTTCCCTGAAGACAAAGCCTCAGGGTGCTGTTTGGAATAAGCCTTGTAGAGGTTGACTGTGGTCCTCAGGTCACTGGAGGTTCCTGCTTATTCTGGAAGATGACCTCACCTAAGATCATGCCAGGTGTCTGCAGCCAACTTCCCCTGCGGTACTTCTCCTCCATCCAGAACCAGGAAGGGGACGCTGGTGGTTAGGCAGCTACGGAAAAGCCAGCTTTAAAACTCCTAATTACCAGTTTAAATAACAGAGTACAACTGGCTCTGGTAACATGATATATTTTATCGGGCTTGTTCATACTTATGACTAACAGAAGCTACAGTTTATGCACCTAAAAGTTACCTGACTGAGGCCCTGTGATCTGGAATTATTGTAGGGCTGTGGGAGGTTGGGGCGCTGGGGGGGAGGCACACTGGTAGCGCTCCAATATCTATGCCCTGTGGCCAGTGGGTAACTGACAGGTACAGCAAAGACGCATCAATGGCAGAGTCTGCGGATGAGCTAACGTGGGGATTTTTGACTAACCCTTCCTACACTTGTGTTTCCCCCACGGTAATTTATGGGCCTGACCTTTGATGAGTTCCGTGTCCTCTAATAAACGTGTCACTGGATGATTCACGAGGAGAAATGCGGACCAGCAATTTTGGAGACCCACACCACTTGTCCTTTCTCCACAGAAGACGACCCTGCTTTGCTCCTGTCTGTCCCCCCTCCCCCTCTTCCCAAGCCTCTGGATTTCTGAGCTCTTTTGTGCCTTTGGATATTTTCCTGTGAGAACTTGGCAGCTGAAGGCCTGGCCTCAGTGGGAGAACCTGGGAGTTCAAGTACACAGACTTGCCCAAATACAGATACAAGGAGAGCTGAGGCTGGCTCGGATTGGCTGGCTTTCTGTAGCAACGGAGACGTTTGCGGTCCACTTGAAAGGGCATTGAAAACCCTCAGGGTATTAGTTGCCCAGGGCTGCTGTAACAAAGTATCCGTGCCTGGGCACTTTAGGCGAGAATCTGTTCCTCGTCCTTTGGGTTGCTGTGCTGTCGATTTTTTTCTCTTCTTCAGTGCTGGGATCATGTTTGTTTGTTTGCCTTTGTTTTTGTTTTTTCAAGGTAGGGCTTCACTCTAGCTCAGGCTGACCTGAATTCACTATGTAGTCCCAGGGTGGCCTCAAACTCATAGTGATCCTCCTACCTCTGCCTCCTGAGTGCTGGGATTAAAGGCATGTACCATCACACCTGGCTTTTTTTTTAAGATTTATTTTTATTTATTTATTTGAAACAGAGAGAGTGAGAGAAAGAGAGAGAGAGAGAGAAAGAGTGAGAATGGGCACGCCAGGGCCTCTAGCCACTGCAAACGAACACCAGATGCATGCACCACCATGTACATCTGGCTTACATGGGACCTGGAGAATCAAACCTGGGTCCTTAGGCTTCCCAGGCAAGCACCTTCTAAGCAATCTCTCCATCCCTCTTTCTAAATATATTTATTTATTCACAAGCAGAGAGAGGGTATGGATACACAGGGCCTCTTGCTACTACAAACAAATTCCAGATGCATGTGCCACTTTGTGCATCTGGCTTTATGTGGATCCTGGGGAATCAAATCCTGGCTAGGAGGCTTTGCAAGCAAGTGCCTTTAATCACTAAACTATGTATCCAACCCCTAGTCTCCTCTCTTAGAAGGATACCAATCACATTGAATTAGGGGACCACCTATTCTAATAAAATTCTGTCCTAACTAACTACACCTGTGGCAACCTTAAAATAAAGTCATACTAGATGTGGTGGCACACGCCTTTAACCCCAACACTTGGGATGCAGAGGTAGGAGGATCACCATGAGTTCAAAGCTACTCTGAGACTACATAGTAAATTTCAGGTCAGCCTGAGCTAGAGTGAGACCCAACCTCGAAAAAACAAAAAAAAATAAAGTCACATTCTATGTTACCTGGGTTAGGAAAATGTTATTTATGTCTGCTCAGGCTGGCGTAACAAAATGCAGGTTGAATATTCCTAATCTTTGGAACCAGAGCTGAGGCCGTAGCTTAGTTGATACAGGGTTTTTTTTTAGCATACACCCTGAAACCCATTCCCAGCACCACCTAAAATGGACATGATGTCTCTCACTATAAACCCAGCACTTGAGAGGTGGAGGCAGGAGGATCAGGAATCCAAGGACATCCTTGGCTGTCTAGTAAATTTGAGGCCAGCTTGAGCTACATGACACCTTATCTCAAAAAAAAAGGGGAGGGGAACACAAGTATATGGGCATTTCACATTCTTCAAATTTTGGAATATTTATGTAGATATAATGAAATAGCTTAAGGAAAGACTGAAGCCTAAACAAAATTTATTCATGGGGCCCTGGAGAGATGGCTCAGTGGATAAAGCATTTGCTGCTCAAATCCAAGTACTCAACTTCAGTCCTCAGATCCCATGGAAAAGCCTGGAAGCCATGGTGTGCCTGTGCAATCCCAGCATGCCAATTGCAAAATGGGAGGCAAGGTCAGAATTTCCCAGAAGCTCTTGGGATGAGCGCATCAAAAAAAGAAAAGAAAAGAAAACAGCAGGACCACGTGGAGAACACCCCTGCCTCATGAGGTGGGAGGACAAGGATGGATCCAAAGGTTGTTCTCTGACCTTCACATACATGTTGTGGCATGTGTGCACCCACTTATGCTGTCACTCACATACACAAATACATATACACACTTATACACACATGTAAATAGATAGATTTGGGTTTTGTTTGTTTTGCCAAGGTAGGGTCTCACTCTGTCCCAGGCTGGCTTCAGACTCACAGCAATCCTCTTACCTCTGCCTCCTGAGTGCTGAGATTAAAGGCATGCACCATTGCACCGGGCAATTTTTTTTAATTAACTTATATTTCACATACAATTTACAACAGGCCTGTTTATGGTTTCATACAACATTGGGGGGGGGCAGGGTTGAGGTAGGGTTTTACACTAGCCCAGGCTGACCTGGAACTCACTATGTAGTCTCAGGGTGGCCTTGAACTCGTGGCGATCCTCCTACCTCTGCCTCAGTGCTGGGATTAAAGGTGTGTGCCACCACGCCCGGCTTCATACAACATTTGTTAATAATGTAACACATGAAATAGTGTCATGGTGTACAATTGTTTACTTGTGGCATAATGTCAGTATTTTAAAAGTTTCAGATTTGAGGGGATGAGGAAATGACGCTGTGGATAAAGCACTTGGCACACAAGCATGAGGACCTGAGTTCAGATTGCCAACACCTCTTGTGTCTGTAATGCCCGTGTGCCTATGGTTAGAGGGGAGGCAGAGACTAGAAAATCTGCTGGAAGCTCAGAGGCCAGCTATCCTGACAAACCCAGGACAACAAGAGACCCTGTTTCACATCTCAAACACACCTTCCAAGGCTCAGGGTCCATTGCAGAAGAGGGGGCGAAAAGAATGTAAGAGCCCTGGCTGATTCTGCAGAATAAGCGCTCTTTGCTTTTACATACATACAAAAAAAAAAAAAAGTAAGATCCAAGAAAGTGTTGGACTCCTTACAATGTGCTCCTCCAGACACAAATGGCCTGGATATCCATGACCTCACAGTGCCTGACACTATCTACACATGACCATCATAATAGGAGGAAAAGATCATGACATCAAACTGAAAAAAGAGACTGATTGAAAGGGGGATATGGTGGCGAGTGAAGTTTCAAAGGGGAAAGTGGGGGGAGGGAAGTACCAAGGGATATTATCTACAATTAAAGAAGTTGTCAATAAAAGAGAGAGAGAGACCCTGTTTCAAACAAAGTACAAGGCAAGGATTGACACCCAAAGTTGTTCTCTAACCTCCATATGGGTTCTGTGGCACAGGTGTGTTCAGGAACACACACACAAAGAAGAAAAGGTTACAGATTTGGGGCCATTTCAAATTTAGGATTTTTAGCTAAGGGATGCTCCTCTTGCACCAGGCAGAGAAGAGTATGTATTTTTGTCACAGTTTTGGAAGCTGTGATGCCCAAGATAAGGTAACAGCAGGGTCCATCATGTGAGGGCCTTTCTCCTGGCTTGCACCTTCTCACCCTTATAAAAGGTTCCAGTCCCACCAGGAGGACTCTACCTTCATGCCCTCATGGCACCTAGCTGTCCTCCAAAGGCCTCATCTCCACATACCATTAGTTGGGGAGTTAGGCCCTCAAAAGTAACTTGGGGTGGGACATAAATAGTCAGTCCCTCACAGACTTCCACATACCTCCTGGGTGACAGTTGCCTGCCCATCCACCTACCTATGCAGCGATAGGGCAGCGAGCAGGAATCAGATTTCCTCTAATGGGTGGAGAGTCCCAACCACTTGAAAGACCCAGGCCAGAGTAGCACCATGACAGGCCTCCCTCACTCTGTAGGCCACAGGGGCGAGCTCCCAAAATCAAGGGAAGAACAAGCAGCTTATGGAAAAACCATAAACTTGCTGTGTGAGCATGACTCAACATTCTTGCAGTCCTGGGCTGGATGGCCCAATAAGATCCACCGTCTCAAGAGTTTTGTAAATGTCAACCAATCAAATGAATGTAACCGCACGCGCCAACCTGTTCAAATGTAACCGCCGCTTGCTGAGCCAATTAAGTTTGAAATTCCGCCCGCCAAAATCCTAAGACCAATCAAGAACCCCCAAGTACAGTTAATGTTCAAATTAGCCAATCATATAGTTGCATAGGTGATAGCCCTCTCCCCCTTGCTCAAACCTCAATAAAAAGCCCGCCATTCTGATTCTCCGGGCTCTTGCACGGATCCACTGCGTTGGTGAAGGCAAGAGACCGAGCTTAAGCCCAGTAAAGCTCTTTGCGTTTGCATACGTGTTTGGTCTTCCTTGGTGGTCACTGGGGGCGCCATGAACTGGGCATTACACACTAACATCTGACGTGGCCAAAGCAGTGTCCCTTAACTGCCAACCTTTCTGCTGCTGGAATCTGCATGAGGCACACCTCAGAAAACCTTTGCACAGGGAAGGGGATAAATCAGGAAGGTCACTTCCCCAGCTGGCTAGTCAGCACAGAGCTCTCAGGAAAAATGCTGGCCAACTTGGACAGTGGCCCTGCAAGCTGGCACAGTCTCCTGACTGGAAACAACCCCAAGGGGAGGACAATCTGGCTGGGACCCAATGACAGATTCCCTACTGGGCTCCACATCACTGCCACAGACTGGTTTAACAGGAATAGCCCTTTATCCCAGCCCCCACCTCCATTGTTCATGCAAGCACAGCACGTGGAAGAGACACCCTCATGTTTCACTCCTTATTGTAGTCCCTGTCCTTTGCGCCAACCACCAGGCCGCACTCCAGGGCCACAGTCCTTCCTAAAGGGGGCCTCTCTTCGGTCCCTTCTGCTCTCTAGCCCTCCTTCCTGCCCTTCCTGCCCCCGCTCCAGGGGTTTAAGTAGGCACCATCCTTTGTTTGGGAACACTGTGCCCCACCACTATTAATAATGCATGCAGAGAGCCCATCTCTGAGGAGCTCCAAGTGCTTTACAGGCATTATCTAATTAGCCCTCACCACATCCCGGGGAGGTTCAGCAGATGCTCTGTTCCAGCAAAACCATCAGGGAAAACCGCTCGCTCAAGTAGGGCTGCTAAGGGACAAAGGCGTCCTCAGGGCTCTCCATGAAGACAAGGGGGATAGCGCTCACCCAGGACATAGGTGATGCCCATACAAGCAAAAGGGAAACTTACTAATGACGAACAGTGATAGTGACACAGCAAGGATGGATGCCACATCCTGAGCACTTCTGCCAGTCCTGGTGGCACACGCCTTTAATCCCAGCACTGAGGAGGTAGAGGTAGGAGGACTGCTGTGAGTTCAAGGCCAGCCTGAGACTACAGAGTGAATTCCAGATCAGCCTGGGCTACAGTGAGACCCTACCTCGGAAGCCAGGAGTGGTGGCACATCCTTTTATTCCCATAATTTGGGAGACAACCTGAGCTAGAACAAAACCTTATCTTGAAAAACAAAAGAAAAACCTACCTCGAAAAACAAACCAAAAAAGAGAGAGAGAGAGAGAGAGAGAGAGATGGGACTGGAGATATGACTCAGCAGTTAAAGGCAGGTGCTTGCCTGCAAAGCCAGTCAGCATGGGTTCAATTCCCCAGTATCCGTATAAAGCCAGATGCACAGAGTGGCTCATGCATCTGGAATTCATTTGTAATTGCAGGAGGCTCTGAAGTGCCCATTTATTTTCTCTTTTGCTCTTCTCCTTTCTCTCTTATTGCAATTAAATAAATAAAATATTTATATATAAAAAAAGAATGATGGGGCAGGAGATATAGCTCAATTGTAGAACACTTGCCTTAGCATATGCAGGGCCCTGGGTTATATTCCCAGCACTGCAAAATAATGATGAACAGGAATGATGATGATGATGGCACTTGACTGTAATCCCAGCACTTGGGAGACTGAGACAGAAGGATCTCAAGTGCCAATTCAGCCTGGGCTCCATAGAGAGACTATATCCAAGGAAGGGGCCAGTGCTCAATGCCAGAGTGCTTGTCTACCATGCACAAGCCCCGGGTTCACATAAACTGAGCATGGTGGTGCACACCTGCAATCCCAGCACTGGGGAGGTGGAGGCAGGCAGAAGGATCAGAAGTTTAAGATCATTCTTGGCTACATAGTGAGTTTGAGGCCAGCCTGTGACGGCATGAGAGATCCAGCCTCAAAAAATAAAAATAAAGTGGTTGGAGAGATGGCTCAGCAGTTAAGGCACGTGTCTGCAAAGCCTAACAACTGGAGTTCAGTTGCCCAGTACCCACATAAAGCCAGATGCACAAAGTAGTCTATGTGTCTGGAGTACATTTGCAGTGGCTGGAGTCCCTAGCATGCCCAATTCTCTCTCTTTCTCTTTTTTGCAAATACATAAATATGGGTGAGGCCCTGTTCAATCCCCAAAAAATTCATATTATCACATTTTTTTTTCAAGGTAAAGTCTCACTCTAGCTCAAGCTGACCTGGAATTCACTATGTAGTCTCAGGGTGGCCTCGAACTTATGGCGATCCTCCTACCTCTGCCTCCCGAGTGCTGGGATTAAAGGCACGCACCACCACACCAAGCTTGATCAATCTTATTTAACACATAGATTCCGGGGAGATAAACTCTATTTCATTCTCACGTCAAGAAGGTCATCTGCTGTGGCATGGCTCCACAAGGTCACATGAGCATTGTGAATTTTGTGTTTGGCCAGAATGCCCGTCACAGTCTCAGCCTCCAGCTCACTTCAGGCAAGTGGCTGTGAGATTAATGCCTCCCTTATCTTTTTTCTTAAAGCCAATGTTGGGGAGTTTGCTGTTCAAGGGAATGCCAACGCCTTCCAGCTCATTTTCAATTATCTTCTTATGTCCCAAGGGCTTCAGGACATCCAGAACAATCAAGATCAAATGACACGTCTGGGCCACTAACAATGACGTGACGACTTCTACCTTTCCCATCCTTGGCACCTTCAGTAATACCTGGCAGATCCAGGAGCTGCATCTTGGCACTTTTGTATCTGACGACACCAAGCACAGTGGTCAAAGTAGTGAATTCATAACTGCCACCGCAGAATACATTCCTGCTAGGTTCCTTAGCAGTGTTGACATTCCCGTAGACGGAAAACCCACAAACGCAATGCGAGCATCGCCTCTCTTGGCCACATCAAAACCTTCTCCTGACCCACTACCACCAGCGCCTTTTGGAGTAATGCAATGTCTGTGAAGCTTAGCAAGGCGAGCCTTGAGCAGCCCAGGGTGGTGTGCAGTAGCCTTATTCTTCTGAATCCCAGCCATCTCGGCTTCAATCTGTAATCTTTGCTAAGGTGCCGCCCACGGTGGTAACTGCCTGGTGGCATAGTGGAGCGGAAACAAGTAGCCCAATACCAGGGGTTTTTTTTAAGTATTTGTTTGCAAGCAGAGACAGATGAGAGAAGAGAAACAGAATGGGCAGAGCAGGGCCTCCAGCCGCTGCAAAGGAACTCCAGATTGCAGGCACCACCTTGTGCATCCAGTTTTATGTGGGTCCTGAGGAATCAAACCTGAGTCCTTTGGCTTCACTGGCAAGTGCGTTAACAGCTAAGCCATCTCTCCAGCCCCATTACCAGGTTTTGTTTTGTTTTGTTTGTTTTTCACAGTAGGGTCTCACTCTAGCTCAGGCTGACCTGGAATTCACTATGTATTCTCAGGGTGGCCTTGAGCTCACAGCAATCCTCCTACTTCTGCCTCCCAAGTGCTGGGATTAAAGGCGTGTGCCACCATACCCGGCTCCATTACCAGGTTTTCAATTTTCCAATCCTGGGTGTGTGTTTTTTTTCTTTTCTCTTCCTCATGCCTGCACCCTCCACTAGAAGCCAAAGCCACCTCTCCCCACAGCGCATCCCGCTGCCACCCAGACAAACAAGCCCTCACTGCCCGCCCCAAAGTTTTTTTTTATTTATTTTTATTGACAACTTCCTTAATTGTAGACAATATTCCATGGTACTTCCCTCCTTCCCCCCACTTTTCCCTTTTGAAACTCCATCTCCATCACATCCCCTCCCCCTCTCAATCAGTCTCTTTTCAGTTTGATGTCATGATCTTTTCCTCCTATTATGATGGTCTTGTGTAGGTAGTGTCAGGCACTGTGAGGTCATGGATATCCAGGCCATTTTGTGTCTGGAGGAACAATTGTAAGGACCAAGTTTTGTTTGTTTGTTTGTTTGTTTGTTTGTTTGTTTGTTTGTTTTTAAAAGATGTGATAGGAAGCTGGGCGTGGTGGTGCATGCCTTTAATCCCAGCACTCGGGAGACAGAGGTAGAAGGATCACCATGAGTTCAAGGCTACCCTGACTGAGACTACATAGTGAATTCCAGGTCAGTCTGGGCTACAGTGAGACCTTACCTCAAAAATAATTTAAAAAAAAAAAAAAAATGATGTGATAGGGCTGGAGAGATGGCTTAGTGGTTAAGGCGTCTGCCTGAGAAGCCTAAGAATGCCTGTTCAATTCTCCAGGTCCCACGTTTACCCAGACACAAAAAGTGACGCAAGCGCACAATGTTGCACATGCACACAAGAGGGGCACATGCATTGGAGTCTGTTCACAGCGGCTGAGAGGCCCTGGTTGACCCATTCTCTCTCTCTCTCTGTCTCTCTCAATTTTAGAGAAAAAAAAAAAGTGATAATATGAAATTTTTTTCTTTGTTATAGTGCTGGGATTGAACCATACAAGGTTCTGCCGGTGAGCTACATGCTCAGCCTATGAACTTTATTTATTTATTTATTTATTTATTTATTTATTTATTTATTTAAGACAGAGAGAGGGAGAAAATGGGTGCACCCATGGCCTCTGGCCACTGCAAACGAACTCCAGACACATGCACCACCTTATGCATCTGGCTTATATGGGACCTGGAGAATCGAACCAGAATCTTTGGGCTTCCCAGGCCTGCACCTTAACCTCTAAGCCATCTCTCCAGGCCCTGTGGACTTTCTAAACAAAGCTGCAGGAGGCTGGGATGCCGTGTGACAGCAAGTATTCCTTCCTGCAGATCCAAAGATGTGAGTCTGTTCATGGCTTTGTTCCCGTGATGGTTAACCTCGCTTTCAATGTGACTGAAGCACAGGGTGCCCAGATTAAACACTATTTCCGGGTGTGTCTAGAAGGAGGTTTCTGAGTAAGGTTAGCAGTTGAACACATGGATTCTGTAGAAGCAGATTAACCTCTCCAACATGGGTGGCCTCAGCTGGCTGACTGTGGAGGGTCTGAGCAGGTCACAAGGCAGAGGAGACATTCGCCCTTCCTCTTCCTGACATCGGAATCTAAGTTCTTAGACTGGGCATGGTGCCATCAGCTCCTCTGCTTCTCAGGCATTGGATTCTTGCTGCATCAGGAATTGCTGCTGGTCACTGATCCAAGCTCCCTTGGAGTTGGCCAAGGCCATTTGACTTGCATTCACCAATGAACTGTGGGCAGTGATGTGTCATTCAGGTAGAAAAAACAGGACTCTCCAGCTTTCTTTCCTATCAATAGTGATAGTAAAAACGTCCATCAGCCTAGTTCCATGAGTGCCCACCATGAGCTGACCTGACCAGTTAGCCTGTATGAAATATGTACAAGGAGTTGTGGCACAGCTCAGGAAGAGAACACATACTTAGCACACACAAATCCCTGCATTAAATATGCACTAAAGTAAATAAAAGCCGGGCATGGTGGCACACGCCTTTAATCCCAGCACTCGGAGGCAGGGGTAGGAGGATCACTGTGAGTTCGAGGCCACCCCAAGACTACATAGTGAATTCCAGGTCAGCCTGGGCTTCAGTGAAGACCCTACCTTAAATAACAAACAAACAAATAAATAATAAAATCATAAACAAGAAATATATTTTTGCTTTTTTTGTGAGATTTGTCATTTATTATACCATGAAATCATTCAATGTCTATAAAGTTCAAGCAAACCTCCTCATAAAAATGGGTGCTAATAGAAAATGACTCCAGTGTGCCTTGTGTTGAGTCAGTGTTCTTCTCTCACTAGATAATAAGATATTTCACTTGGTTTTTTTACTTTTTTTAATTTAATTTTTTTATTGACAACTTCTATACTTACAGACAATAAACCATGTTATTTTCCTCCTCCTTTTTTTTTTTTTTTTTTTTTTTTTTTTTGGTTTTTGAGGTAGGGCCTCACTCTAGCCCAGGCTGACCTGGAATTCACTATGTAGTTTCAGGGTGGCCTTGAACTCATGACTATTCTCCTACCTCTGCCTCCCAAATGCTGGGATTAAAACATGAGCCACTACACTGAGCTATTTTGCTTTTTTAAAATATTTTTTATTTTATTTTTATTTATTTATTTGAGAGAGAGAAAGGCAGATGGGAAGGGAGGAGGGAGAGAATGAGCACACCAGGGCCTCCAGCCACTGCAAATGGACTCCAGATGCATGTGCCACCTTGTGCATCTAGTTTACATGGTTCCTGGGGAATCACACCTGAGTCCTTTGGCTTTGCAGACAAATGCCTTAACCACTAAGCCATCTCTCCAGCCTTTTTTTGCTGTTTTTAGATAGGAACTCACTGTAGCTCAGGCTGGCCTCAGACTTATGATTCTCCTGCCTCAGCCTCCTGAGTGCTAGAACTATAAGCTACGTGTGCTAGAACTATGTGCTATCACATCTAGCAAGAATTATTAATGTCCTTTGACATACTGAGGTGTTAGACTTATTACTATAGCATATCCTACTCTGACTTCACTGATACACTACCCAGAATTCCCTATCCGTTTTCAGTAGGGCTAAACCCATCCTGGCTCTAAGAGCAGATCCTGTTTGGCATATATGTATAATGTCAATTCTTCTGCCACAGGGATTATAGTAAACACAGATAATAATCTAACCCAAACCAAATGACCACTGGTATTTGCTTACAGAAGTTCAAGGATGAGACAATCAGTGTGAAGGCAAAACTGCTCAATGATTATAGAAAGCAGGGTTTCCTCCCCAGAGGGAGTGAGCCCGGGTGGTGTGGGTGCCATCTTGCAAATGAAGGAACTTTGCCTGAGGTCAAAGGTGAGCTAGCGCTAACACAGCAGTTGCAAATTGTTGATATTCTTAGTTAGCCCTGAACCTCAGAGGTGAGCACGAACCTGGGTCCTTTGGCTTTGCAGGCAAACACCTTAACCGCTAAGCCATCCTCCAGCCCAATTTTTTTTTTAATAACCTAGATGGGAATGTTCTCCGTGACAGAGCTCTTGAGCTAGCTATCTAGCATCTCACACACACCCAACAAAATTAGCAGACACTTAAAGAACTTTCTCTTCAGAATGTCAACCCCAAGACATAGCCCTGCACATATTCTAAGAATCAATTGTGCCAGGCATGGTGGTACACAACTTTAGTCCAGCACTCGAGAGGCTGAGGTAGGAGGATCACTGTGAATTTGAGGCCAACCTGGTGCTACAGAGTAAGTTTCAGGTTAGCCTGAACTAGACTGAGACCCTACCTCAAAAAAAAAAAAAAAAAAAAATAGAACTGGGGTGGAAGGGGGAATCAATGTGTGGTCTTTGGGAAGCACTAAGTGTTAAATGACTCTTAGAATCAGAAGGGATCTAAAAAAAATCTGCAGCTCAGTGGCTAGAGTGCTTGCCTACCATGAACAAAACCTGGAGTTTGATTCCTAGCAACACACACACCAGGGTGATAGTGCTTGCTTGTAATCCCATCCTTGGCCATAGCCACATAGTGAGTTCAAGGCCACATGGGTGAAATGAGATTCTGCCTAAAAAAAAATAAAATAAATAGAAGAAGGGGAAGGAGAAGGAGTAGAAGTAGAAAAAGGGAGGGACAGAAAGAAGGAAGGAAGGAAAGGAGGGAGGGGCGGAGGGAGGGAAAGGGAAGAAAAAGGAAAGAGAAAATAGAAAGTAAAGGCATATCTGGCCTGCCTCCTTTTGTAGATGAGGTACTGCAGCATTAAAAAGGTGACATCACTGACATGGCACAATATTCTGTCTTGGTTCCCTCCTGACCTCTGATCCCATCAGCCGTTAGGCTGTGCCCTGGCAGAGTCACCATGGGGATTAACAAGAGATAACGTACCTACAGCTCCCAGCACCACGGCCCATGCAGTGTCGATAATCAACAGTGTCTGTGTGCTTTTTATCAGTCACTTACATTGTACTACTGAAGTGGCGGATGGGGACAATAAATAACTGACACTCTTCTTATCAATTACTTTGAGAGAACTCAGTAGGCCAGAGGAGGAGCCAGAACCTTGAACTTGAGGCAGTAACAAGGCCACAGTTGTCTGCAGAGGCAGGTTGACTCTGAGTCCCACAGAGTAGCTATGGTCACTCAAGCTGGCTGCCAACTACCCTCCACATCCAAGTGGAGTCTCACAAGGAGACCAGTTCTGTAAGAAGCTGAGAGAACGCGGGGCATGGTGGTGCCTGTCTGTAAAGATCAGGAGTTCAAGCCCAGCCTCAGCCGTGTTGTGAGTTTGAGACCCAAGGCCAACCTAACCTACAGGAGACTGTCTTAGAAGGAGGAACAGAACAGCTGAGTGGGGCTGCCCAGGCTGGGCACGTGGGCAACCAGATAAAGCACAGAAAGGGACCGATCTGCCTCCACCACCTCCATGAAAAACACTACAGTATGCCCAGGGCTTCTGAACCTCGGGCAGAGGTGGTGGGAGGGAACCAGAGATACCCACCAAGGATTTCTCAGGGGCCAGAAGTCCTGGTACCCCTGTGAAGACAGTCACCCAAAGCATTGGAGCAGCTGGTGTGACAGGGACTTCATGTCTACCATGAGGGACAGGCCAGCCACAGCATGCAAGCTGTGACTCGTTCATCTCCTTGCTCCTGCCCTGGTCTAATAAAGAGTACTAAGGACAGAGCTTCCGTATTCTGGGAGCCGGCAAGGCAGAATGTACAAGAAGAAGCAAGACTCCAGCAAAGGACAACCCAGGCAGCAAAAGCAGCAAGGATTATTTGTGGCTGTATTAAAAGGCAGTCCTGGCACTGGAGACATGGCTTAGCGGTTAAGGCACTTGACTGCAAAGCCTAAGGAATCAGGTTCAATTCCCCAGTACCCCCATAAGCCAGATGCACAAGGTGGCACATGAGTCTGGAGTTTGTTTGCAGTGGCTAGAGGCCCTGGAGCACCCATTCTCTTTCGATCTCTGTCTCTCTCTCTCTTTTGGGTTCCAATGTCCTTAAGTCATGGATTCAATGAGATAACAAACAAAAGTCTCCACACCCTCCCTCTGGCACAAAATGAACAAAAAGCATCTTTCTCTGTCTTCAAAGAGAAAAATCACCGGGATCACATACATTCAAGTGCACCATCCAAAATGCAAAGGCTTTTGTATAGATGGAGGGGGAAAAAAAAAGAAATAAGATAATTGAAAACGGCAAAAAACGCTTCCATATTCTATTTTGTTTTTTTCCAAGGTAGGGTCTCACTCTAGCCCAGGATGACCTGGAATTCACTGTGTCTCCTCAAGGTGGCCTTGAACTCACAGCAATCTGGAATTCACTATGTAGTCTCAGGGTGGCCTCGAACTCACACAATCCTCCTACCTCTGCCTCCGAGTGCTGGGATTAAAGGCATGCATCCCCACGCCCAGCTTTTGTTTTTGTTTTGTTTTGTATTTTTCTTTCCCCAAGGTAGGATCTCATTCTAGCCCAGGCAAACCTGGAATTCACTATGTTGTCTCAGGGTGGCCTCAAACTCACGGCAATCCTCCTATCTCTGCCTCCCAAGTGCTGGGATTAAAAGGTGTGCACCACCACACCTGGCAATATTTATTTATTTTATTTATTTATTTATTTATTTATTTATTTATTTATTTATTTATTTATATTAGAGAGAAAGAGGCAGGTAAAGAAAGGAGAATTGGAGCATCAGGGCCTCTAGCCACTGTAAACAAACTCCATGTATTCTCCACTTTTGTGCATCTGGCTTTACGTGGGTACTGGGGAATCAAACTTTCGTCCTTAACCACTAAGCTATCTCTCCAGCCTGATTTTTCTTAAATTAGTAAACAAGCTGACAAACTGCTTAAATTAAGCCACAGGCTCTGGACCCCACCCCCACAGGGAAGCCGACCGCAGCCCTTTCTTAAAAAAAAATTTTTTTTAATTTATTTAAGAGAGAGAGAGAAAGAGGCAGATGGAGAGAGAGAGGAAATGGACATGCCAGGGACTCTAGCCACCTGCAAACAAACTCCAGACAAATGGGCCCCCTTGTGCGTCTGGCTTACGTGGGTCCTGAGGAATCAAACCAGGTTCCTTAGGCTTCACAGGCAGACGCCTTCACCGCTAAGCCATTTCCCCAGCCCCCACAGCCCTCTCTTTCTCTGGCACACACATTTCTTTCAGAGACAAATTCACTGGATTTATCTGATCTCCACTTTGTTCAAGCAAATCATTTTTCCAATCTATATTCAGTAGCAGCTGCGGCAACTGCAAAATGACTTACTCTTCCTAACACTTTGCTTTGGCGACAGGAAGAAAATTAGACAAACTGCAAAGGTACACTCCACATTTCATTCCATGTTGTATAAAAAGCCCAAGTGCAATAATCCTTCTCTACGGTTCCAAGTGTCAGCTAAGCCAGAGGGTGAGGAAGTAGCAGAGCTAGTGAATGAGCCGATGATCAGAGAACTGCTCCAGACGTTCCCAGAAGCAGAGGGAGAAATACTGGCACAGGGCCAGTCATGGTCAAGATGACCATCACCTGCAGTCACCCACATTCACACGCAGACACATGGAGTTCACTCTCTTCCTTCTAAATCCCAACTTTTTTTTTTTTTTTGGTTTGTTTCAAGGTAGAATCTTACTCTCCAGTCAGGCTGACCTGGAATTCACCATGTAGTCTCAGGGTGGCCTTGAACAACGCATGGTGATCCTCCTACCTCTGCCTCCTAAGTGCTAGGATTAAAGGCATGCACCACACCACAACCAATTTTTGTTTTGTTTTGCTTTGTTTTTTGTTTTTCGAGGTAGGGTCTCACTCTAGCCCAGGATGACCTGGAATTCTCAGGGTGGTCTCGAACTCACAGCGATCCTCCTACCTCTGCCTCCCGAGTGCGGGGACTAACCACTCCTGGCTGGCCCCAACTTAATTTTCTTTTCTATATGGCTATAGGTGTTTATCAGCTCTAACAGTCTGCTGGTGGAGTCTTTAGGGTCCTTTTTGTATAGAATCATGTCATCTGCAAATAATAACTTGATCTCTTCCTTTCCAATTTGTATCCCCTTTATGTGTGTCTCTTGCCTTACTGCTATGGCTAAGACTTCCAGTACTATATTAAATAAAAGTGGGGACAGTGGACACCCTTGTCTTGTGCCTGATTTTAGTGGAAAAGCTTCAGGTTTTTCTCCATTTAGTATTATGTTGGCTGTGGGTTTGTCATAAATAGCCTTTATTATGTTGAGATATTTATATCCTCTTAGAAAATTTCTTTTCTAAAATAGTGTCTCAAGCTGGGCATGGTGGTGCACACCTTTAATCCCAGCACCTGGGAGGCAGAGATAGGAGGCTCGACATGAGTTCGAGGCCACCCTGAGAGTACAAAGTGAGTTCCAAAACCAAAAATAAATAAAAATAAAATAAAATAGCCGAGGCGTGCTGGCGCACGCCTTTAATCAGCACCTGGCCTAGGCCAGTGAGACCCTCACCTCCAAAACCTAAAAACCAAAAAAAAATAAAATAAAAATAAAATAAAAATAAAATAAAATAAAATAAAATAAAATAAAATAAAATACTGGCTCATGTAACCCAGGCTAGACTCAAGCTCCCTAGGTAGCTAAGGATGACTTTGAACTTCTGATCCTTCTGCTTCTACCTCCTAAATGATGGGATTACAGGTGTGCACCACCACACCTAGTTTACGTAGTACTAGAGATTAAACCCAGGCTTCATATATGCCAGGCAAGCATTCTGCCAATTGAGCTATATCCCAGTTGTTTTGTTTTGGACAAGGTCACATTCTATAGCCTCAACTGGCCTCCAACTCAATCCTCCCATTTCATCCTCCTGAGTCCTGGAATTACAGGCATAAACGACATGCCCCAGCTTCTAACAGCTGTACTTAGGAGAGATTCTAATAGAAGTCATTTAACTTCAAGGTGAAATCAAGGCATTTAATTGCCTGTCTTGAAGGCATTGTCATTTTAACTGCCATCATGGTTTACAAACTTGAGGACAGGGCTGGAGGGATGGCTCAGTGGTTAAGGCACTTGCCTGCAAAGCCAAAGGACCCAGCTTCAACTCCTGAGTATGTTGGGCCCTAAGAGGCCTGGGTGTGAGGCCTAGTGGAACTTCCTGAGCCTGACTAGAGTTTAGTGACCTGTCTTTGGCCTATTACTTCCGCTTAAGAGTGACTCAGCAAAGCCTAAGCCAAAACTGCCTCCGCCCAGCTGACGTGGTGAAATACTATTGGCCCCTACACCTTTTTCCCATCCTGAGACCCACCCTCTTTCTCAAAGCTATATAAAAACCTTCCTACTACAATAAAACGAGTTCCTACCTCGACAAGACTCCCGGCCCAGTGTGTTTTTCTCTGGTGTCTTAGAGGATGGGGGTCTGGGTCGCCAACACCCATCATCCTGCTCAGCCCCAAGAGGAGCCGCTGGTCCGGCTCTTTCTTCAGCTCTACCTGCTGGGAGGAACCGGCAGAGGGATGGCTCAGCAGTTAAGGCACTTGCCTGCAAAGCCAAAGGACCCAGCTTCAACTCCTCAGTACCCATGTAAACCAGATGGACAAGGGGTGCGTGCACCTGCAGTGGCTAGAGGCCCTGGTGCACCCATTCTCTCTGTGTCTATCCCCCCCTCACTTTCTCACTGCTTGCGAATAAATAAAATAATTAAATAAAACTTAAAAAAACCTTAAGTACAAAATTCAGGTTCCCTAATGTGAGGAAGTCCTCCAGGATGCGAGCACTATGTTGCAAGCCCTCGTAACAGTGCTCGGCTTGTGGCTGATGATCAACTGTTCTGCGGCTTGAGTGGGGAGCTGGTTACTGGAAACTGTCCAAATGAAGAACCACACACCAAGTCACACGCAGCCATGCACAGTAAACTAGTAAAGAGTGAGTGTTTAGGAATGTACATTACCCCTTCTTCTGTTTGTCGTCACTGTCCTCGAGATCAAACCCACAGGCTTGTGTGTGAGGCAGGCTCTTAATATGCAGGTCTTGAATGTTTTGCTCCTTTCCTCTTTTTGGTTTTTCAAGGTAACGTCTCCTCACTCGAGCCCAGGCTGACCTGGAATCCATTATGTGTTCTCAGGCTGGCCTCAAACTCATGGTCACCATGAGTCACCTCCTAACTCTGCCTCCCGGCTTCCTCTTTTCTTATTGACAACTCTCTTGTATATCCTAGATTAGCCTGGAACTTGCTATAGAGCTTCTTCCTTCCAGGTGCAGGGATTACAAAACTGAGTTACCATGCCTGGTTTAATGTAGTGCTCTCTCTCTCTCTTTCTCTCCCAAATAAATAAAAATATTTTCAAAAATTCAATACTGAAGCTGGGCGTGGTGGCACACACCTTTAATCCTAGCACTTTGGAGGCAGAGGTAGGAGGATCGCCGTGAGTTCAAGGCCACCCTGAGACTACATAGTTAATTCCAGGTCAGCCTGGACCAGAGTGAAACCCTACCAAAAAAAAAAAAAAAAAAAAAAAAAAAAAATTCAATACTGGAGCTGGGTGTGGTGGTGCACGCCTTTAATTCCAGCTCTTAGGAGGCAGAGGTAGGAGGACCGTCATGAGTTCAAGGTCATCCTACCTCGAAAACAAACAAAAAAATCCAGTACTGGGGGCTGGAGAGATGGCCCAGTGGTTAAAGCGATTGCCTGGGAAGCCTAAGGACCCAGGTTCAACTCCCCAGAACCCACATAAGCCAGATGCACAAGGTAGTACATGCATTTGGAGTTTGTTTACAGTGACTAGAGGTCCTGGTGCACCCATTCTCTCTTCCCTCTTTCCCTCCCCTTCTCTCTCATAAATAAATTTTTAAAAATGTAATCCAGTGCTGGAAGCCAGGTGTGGTGGCACATACCTTTAATCCCAGAATTTGTGAGTCAGAGGATTGCTGTGAAGGCCAGCCTGGGATTACAGAGTGACTTCCAGGTCAGCCTGGACTAGAGTGAGACCCTACCTCAAAAAAAAAAAAAAATCCAGTTGTGGGCTTGGTACCTGCCAAGCAAATATTCTTCCAATTGAGCTACAGGGGCCAGTGGGTGGCTTAGCAGTCAAAGGAGTTTCTATGACAACACAGTCAACCAGGGTTCAATTCCCCCACAGTCATATAAAACCAGATGCAAAATGTGGTGCAAACATCTGATGTTTGTTTGCAGTGGTAAGAGACCCTGGTGTGCCCATACACACACACGTGCAAATAAATAAAAAAAATTTAAGTATTTATTTATTTATTTATTTGAGAGAGAGATAGGTAGACAGAATGGATGCACAAAGGCCTGTAGCCACTGCATACAAACTCCAGATGCCTGCACCACCTTGTGCTTTACACGGGTACTGGAGAATTAAACCTGGGTCCTTTGGCTTTACAGGCAAGTACCTTAACTGCTAAACCATCTCTCCAGCCCAAAAATATTTTTTATTTTTTATTTATTTAATTTCTTTATTAGAGAGAAAGATGCAGATAGAAAAAGGAAGAGTGAGAGAATGGGAACGGCAGGGCCTCTAGCCACTGCAAATGAACTCCAGACTTATGCGCCACCCTGTGCATCTGGCTTATGTGGGTCCTGGAGAATCAAACCTGGATCCTTAGGCTTTGCAGGCAAGTGCCTTAACCACCAAGCCATCTCTATCCCCCCCCGAAAAAAACATGTTTATTTATTATTTATTTGCAAGTAGAGAGAGTGTATGAGCATGCCAAGGCCTCCAGCCACTGCAAAGGAACTCCAGATGCATGTGCTACGCTGCATATCTGGCTTTACGGGGTACTGGGAACCAAACCAGAACTGCTAGTCTTACAAGCAAGTGCCTTAAACCCCTGAGCCGTCTCTCCAGTCCTAAAATATTATGTTAAAGCTATGTTCAGGCTGGGAAGATGGCATAGCAGTCAAATGCACTTGTTTTCAAAGCCTACCTAGGGTTGATTTTCTAGTACCCATGTAAAGCCAGATGCACAAAGTGGCACATATATCTGGAATTCATTTACAGGGGCCAGAAGTACTGGAGTACCCATGTACTCTCTCTCTCTCTCTCTCTCTCTCTCATCTCTAACAAATAAAAATATTTTTAAGCCAGGCATGGTGGCACACACCTTTAATCCTAGCACTCCGGAGGCAGAGGTAGGAGGATTGCCATGAGTTCGAGGCCACCCTGAGACTACATAGTGAATTCCAGGCCAGTCTGAGCTAGTGTGAGATCCTACCTCGAAACACCACCACCACCAACAACAAATATATATAAAATATGTCTTTAAAAACAAGCCGGGCATGGTGGTGCACGCCTTTAATCCCAGCACTCCGGAGGCAGAGGTAGGTGGATTGCCATGATTTCGAGGCCACCCTGAAACTGCTTAATGAATTCCAGTCAGCCTGGGCTAGAGCAACACCCTACCTCGAAAAATCAACAACAACAACAACAAAATCTTTAAAAGAAAGAAAAGTCATGTTCACGTATATCAGTGTTTGATGCAAGACTATCAACTGAGACTTTAGCTGGGGCTCTTGGCCAGAAGATAAGCATGTACCCCAGGTTTCCTCACAACGTGATGGCTGAGTGCCAAGGACAAGTCTCTAACAGAAACAGAACCAAGCAGAGGCCCAACCCTAGAAGCCACCCAGTTACTTGCTCAAGAATCCAGTCATCGAGATAGTCACAAAGAGGGCCAGGCATAGTGGCCGTCACCTTTAATCCCAGCACTCAGGAAGCAGAGGTCGGAGGATCACTAAGAGTTCGAGGCCACCCTGAGACTACATCATGAATTCTAGCTCAGCCTGGGCTAGACTGAGACCCTACCTCAGACCTCAGGAAAAAAAAAAAAAAAAAGTCGCAATGAACTGTCCAAATTGGAAGAGGGAATAGATTCCACCTCCTGATTTAGCAATGGGAGACTTCTGCAAAGCAAGGCCCCTGTATTAAGTGTATTTTTTCCAGTGTTGGGATTGAACACAGGGCCTTGTGCATGCTAGGCAAGCTATAAACCACTAAGATATATCTCTATCTCTAACACTCATTTTATTTTATTTTATTTTTGGGTTTTTTTTTTGTTTTTTTTTTTTTTTTTTTTTGAGGTAGGGTCTCACTCTGGCCCAGGCTGACCTGGAATTAACTATGTAGTCTCAGGGTGGCCTTGAACTCACGGCAATCCTCCTACCTCTGCCTACCGAGTGCTGGGATTAAAGGCGTGCGCCACCACGCCCGGCTACTCATTTTATTTTTAATTTTGAGACAGAGTCTCAAAATGGCCACATGTCTAGGTTGGCCTCAGAGCCACTCTATAGCCCAGGTAGGACTTGAACTTCTGATACTCCTGCCTCAACTCCTCACACCACCCCTGAGTAGTCAGGATTACCATCCTGTACCACCAGGTCCAGCTTCTTTTAGTCTCTATAAGGTGATGATTGGGTATCTGGGGCCATGCTGGCTCTGAAGGATCTGCCGCTGCCAGAGTTAGCTCATTCCTCAAGAGGATCAGGAGCTGCCTGCACGTGTGCTTTTCAAACACACACCAATCCACGCAGAGCCCTTCAGTTTTGCTCTGTCCCACTCTAATCCCTGCCGGGCGTGGTGGCGCATGCCTTTAATCCCAGCACTCGGGAGGCAGAGGTAGGAGGATCGCTGAGAGTTCGAGGCCACCCTGAGACTACATAGTTAATTCCAGGTCAGCCTGGACCAGAGTGAAACCCTACCTTGAAAAACAAAAAAAAAAAACCTAACATGCCCACTCTAATCCCTATCTAACTGCCCCAGTCACCCCAAGGACAATTACCAAACAGCTAAAGATAGCCATCATGCTCCCGAGACCACGAAAATTACTCAACCTACTAATTCTAAGTCCGTATTAGTTAGTTGTCTCACTGCTGTGACAAAAATCCCTGACCAGGGCTGGAGAAATGGCTTAGCAGTTAAGACACTTGCCTGCAAAGCCAAATTACCCAGGCTCAGTTCCCCAGGACCCATGTAAGCCAGATGCACAAGGTGGCACATACATCTAAAGTTCATTTCTGGCAACTGGAGGCCCTGGCACATCCATTATCTCCCTCTCTATCTGCCTCTTTCTCTCGCTCTCTCTCAACTAAATAAATAAAAATAAAAATTCATTTAAAATAAATACTTGACTAAAGCGACTTAAGGAAGGGTTTATTTTATGGTGGCATGGTAGGAAAATGAGGACGATGAGAGTGGTTCTGGTTGTGGTAGCAGGAGTGGGAGGCGGCTGGTCACATTGACTCTACACTCAGGAAGCAGAGAGAGATGTATGATGATGCTCAGCTCTTTCTCCTTTTTATGGACTGGGACCCCAGTCCAGGAGACGGTACCACCCATGTTCAGGGTGGGTCTTCCCACTCAGTTAAACCTCTCTGGAAATGTCTTCACAGACATGCCCAGAGCTGTGTTCCCAGGCAATTTCAAATCCAGTCAAGTTAAAATGATTTTGTTTGTTTGTTTGTTTGTTTTTTAAACATTTATTTTATTTTATTTTTATTTTGGAGAGAGACACAGAGAGAGAGAGAGAGAGAGGGAAAGGAAGACAAATAGAGATGGGCACGCCAGCAGCCTCTCAGCCGCTATGAAATCCAGATGCGTGCGCCCCCTTGTGGGCAAGTGCGGAATTGCGTCCTTGCATCACTTTGCATCTGGATAAACGTGGGACCTGGAGATTGGAACTGACGTTCTTAGGCTTAGTGGGCAGGTGCCTTAACTGCTAAGCCATCTCTCCAGCCCCTGTTTGTTTGTTTTTTGAGGTAGGGTCTCACTCTAGCCAGGCTGACCTGGAATTCACTTTGTAGTCTCATGGTGATCCTCCTCCTCTGCCTCCCGAGTGCTGGGACTAAAGGTGTGCACCACCGCAGCAGGCAAACAATGAATATTAACCCTCACACAACTGCTTCCTCTGCCCTGGCCCTTCCTTCCTTCCTGGGAAACTCAATAAAGAACCTTGTCCACAAGTGCTCCCTTTCTCTCTACCTTCTGAGTGACCCCCATGACCCCTCAGTGGCCACTCAGCATGGCATGCCTGTTCCTCTTGGGAACTGAGTAACATTCTACAAAGAGAATAAAGCCAGCACTCGGGGAAAAAGGTAGGAGGATTGCAGTGAGGCTGAAGCCAGCCTGAGACTACATAGTGAATTCAGGGTCAGCCTGGGCTACAGTGAGACCCTACCTCGAAAAAAACAAAAACAAACAAATAAATAAAAAGTAAAAGCTGGGTTTGGTGGCTCAGCCTTTACTCCCACCACTCGGGAGGCAGTGGTAGGAGGATGGCCTTGAGTTTGAGGACATCCTGAGACTACAGAGTGAATTCCAGGTCAGCCTGGGCTAGAGTGAAACCCTACCTTGGAAAAGCAAAAAAAAAGAAAAAGAAAAAAAAGAAAAGAAAAGAAAAGATATAGCTCAGTGGTAGAGCACTTGCCTAGCATATGCAAGGCCCTAGGTTTACTCCTTAGTATAAAAAATTAATAATAATGATAATGTAGTCATCATTTTCCCACAGGCTATTATGTGTTTTCACCACACTTTCTGAGCCAGTCCTCCATGGTCAGATGACAGCACCATCCACAATAGAAAGAGCTAAGTGTAGGAGCAAGAGGCTTGCGGTGGGTGAGCTTCTGAAATCACAGCTAGGGGCTCAGGAGGCAGCTCAGGTTGTTGGAGACCATGAGCAGCATAACAGCCATCTTGTATGAGAAGCCATCTTATGGACTCAAAAGGCCTTAGGATCAGAATTGCCCCAGCTACAAGCCCTGGCTGCAGGCGATCACTTTATCTACCTATCGGATCAGAGTTGCCCCAGCTACAAGCCCTGGCTGCAGGCGATTACTTTATCTGCCTATTGGAATGTACCCTGGGTCAGTTTCTAGTTTACCTTCCTCCTGCCTCCCCTATATAAACCTCTGTGTGAAAAATAAAATTTGAGACTTTGACCAGGTATTAGGCTTAGTCTCCTTCTTTGTGTCTGTTTGTCTCTCTCATCCAGGTTAATCTCCCCTCGGGCTCTTGTTGAACCCCCGCCGGTCGGGGCACAGGTGGCAGAGCTGTTGCCTAGTATGAACAAAGCCTTGGATTTGATTCCCAGCACTACATCAACCATGCTTGGTGGCACACACCTCTATCCCTAGCACTTGGGAGTGGAAGCAGGAGATTCAGAAGTTCAAAGTCATTCTCAGCTATGTAGTGAGTTTGAGGCCAGCCTGAGCCCCAGAAGACTGTCTCAAAAAAAAAAAAAAAAAAAAGGGCTTGAGAGATGTCTTAGTGGTTAGGGCACTTACATGCAAAGCCAAAGGACCCAGGTTCAATTCCCCAGTAGCCATGTAAAGCCAGATGCACAAGGTGGCACGTGTCTGGAGTTTGCTTGCAGTGGCTAGAGGCCCTGGCATGCCTATATTTTCTATCTCTCTCTCTCTCTTTCTCAAATAAATAAATTGTGTAAAAAAAAAAAAAAGGCAAGAAGAATAATTTTAAAATTTATTTAGTTGAAAGACAGACAGAGTTTGGGCACACTAGGGCCTCCCGCCATTGAAAACAAACTCCAGACACATGAGCCATTTTGTGTATCTAGTTTTACATGGATACTGGGGAATCAAACACAAGTGATTAGGCTTTGCAGTCAAGCACTTTAACCACTGGAGACATGGCTCAGCAGTTAAAGCACTTGTTTGCGAAGCCTAATGAACCCCGGTTCAATTCCCCAGTACCCACAAAAAGCCAGATGCACAAAGAGGCACATGCATCTGGAGTTAGTTTGCAGTGGCATATCCTTTATCTGTCTTTCTTCTATCTCTCTCCGCTTGCAAATAAATAAATAAAAATTTACCTGGGCGTGGTGGCACATGCCTTTAATCCCAGCACTTGGGAGGCAGAGGTAGGAGGATGTCATGAGTTCCAGGCCACCCTGAGGCTTCATAGTGAATTCCAGGTCAGCCTGAGCTAGAGCAAAACCCTACCTCAAAAAACCAGAAAGAAGAAAGAAAGAAGGAAGGAAGGAAGGAAAGAAAGAGAGAGAGAGAGAGGGAGGGAGAAAGAAAGAAAGAAAGAAAGAAAGAAAGAAAGAAAGAAAGAAAGAAAGAAAGAAAGAGGGAAGGGGGAGGGGAGAGGGAAGGAAGGGAGGGGAAGGAGGGAAGGAAGGGAGAAAGAAAGAAAACAAAGATATGCCAGCATTTCTGCCAAATAGGAAGGACAGTCTGTCTCAACACTCCTAGCAATATGGCCTGGCCTTGTCTCCCCTGTTACATCACACCTTCAAGAACTGCCACCCTTTCCTGCAAACCGAAGCTCTAACTCTGTAAGCCAGCCTTCCTGACGCTCCCATTTGGCTCCAGTCCAACCTCCCACCTTACCAAGTGCTCCTACTGCTGTTTCCAAAGACAACTTGCAATTACTCTCTCTTGGATCTCCAGCCCACCTCTCAAAGGCCAGGCAGCCTGGGATACAGGGCACCCTTTGGACTGTCCGTGGTGACATATGGGCTCTCTCACTGCATTCTCCCTCTTAATGCTTAGATAACATATCTACAAGTGTCGCTGGCTACATTCTGAAGCCTGAAGCTCTAAGGAACTCTAGATGACCTTGTTTAAATCTCTTAATTTGTAGTCCTGAGTGACCACTTGCCTAATGTCTCAGCACACGTTAGTGGTAGAGGAGAGAACAGAATTCTTATTGCAGTTTCTATCCCATTATCTTTCCATACAGCAAGCTGCCTGAATTTGAATTTAACTTTTTTTTTTTTTTTTTTTTTTTTTTTTTTTTTTTTTTTTTTTTTTTTGGCTTTTCGAGGTAGGGTCTCACTCTAGCTCAGGCTGACCTGGAATTCATTCACTATGTAGTCTCAGGGTGTCCTCAAACTCATGGCAATACTTCTACCTCTGCCTCCCACGTGCTAGGATTAAAGGCATGCACCACCACACCTGGCTGAATTTAACTGTTTTTAAATATGTTACCCAGCCAGGCATGGTGGTATGCACGACTTAGGCTTTGGGCGCCTAAGGCAGGAGAATCAGGAATTCAAGGCTAGTCTCAATGTAGTGGTTTGATTCAGGTGTCCCCCATAAACTTAGGGGTTCTGAATGCTAGGTTCCCAGATGATGGAGATTTGGAAATTAACACCTCCTGGAGGCAGTGTATTGTTGGGGGTGGGCTTATGGGTATTATAGCCAGTGTCCCCTTGCCAGTGTGTGGCACACTCTCCTGTTGCTGTTGTCCACCTTATGTTGGTCAGGGGATGATGTCCACCTTCTGCTCATGCCATCGTTTTCCCCTGCCATCACGGAGCTTCCCCTCAAGTCTGTAAGCCAAAATAAACCTTTATTTCCCAAAAGCTGCTCTGGTCAGGTGATTTCTGCCAGCTATGTGAACCTGACTGCAACACTGGACTACATGAAACCTTCTCAAAAAAAAAAAAAAAAACAAACAAACCAAAACCCCTAAACTAAATGTGTTGACCTTGCTATTCTTAACAAGAAGCAATATCAGAGTAGACAATGACCACATTTTATGTAATGTGTTCTCAAAATAGCCAAGATGATAAGTACATGTTGAAACCATAATGTGTTTCCAGATGCCCTCTTACCTAACAGGGCTTGCAATTTCTCTCAACAATCTCTCTCTCTCTCTTTCTCTCTCCCTCTCTTTTTTTGGTTTTTCAAGGTACAGTCTCATTCTAGCCCAGGCTAACCTGGAATTCACTCTGTAGTCTCAGGGTAGCCTTGAACTCAAGACAATCCTCCTACCTCTGCCTCTGTGTGATTAAAGGCATATGACACCATGCCCACTCTATAACTTTTTTGTTTGTTGTTGCTGATATGAGAGAGAGAAAGAGAGACAGAGACTCTTACTTTGTAGCCCAGGCTGGCCTTGAACTCACAGCCCTCCTCCCTTAGCCTCCTGAGGGCTGAGAATACAGATATATGCCTCTATATCAGGAACAGCTTCTTCAGAAAAAATAATAATAGGGCTGGAGAGATGGCTTAGCGGTTAAGGCATTTGCCTGCAAAGCCAGAGGATCCCGGTTTGACTCTCCAGGACCCACATAAGCCAGATGCACAAGGGGGAGCATGTATCTGGAGTTTGTTTGCAGTGGCTGGAGGCCCTGGTGTGCCCATTCTCTCCTTCCCTCCCTCTCTCTGTCTCTTTCTCTCTCTCAAAATAAATAAAAATATATTTTAAAAAAGAAGAAATAATAATAATTTGAGACTTGAAATGTAGTTCAGTGATAGAATGCTTGCTTGCTTACTACCATGCCCAGGGTCCTGGACTCAGAATATTTGAAACAGTTTCTTTTTTGGGGGGGGGGGTTGAGGTAGGGTCTCACTCTGGTCCAGGCTGACCTGGAATTAACTATGTAGTCTCAGGGTGGCCTCGAACTCTCGGCAATCCTCCTTACCTCTGCCTCCCGAGTGCTGGCATTAAAGGCGTGCGCCACCACACCCGGCTTGAAACAGTTTCTTTTTGAGACTGCATTAGGCAGGATTCGTTGGTAAAGTGCTTGCCTAAAGCTCTGGGTTGGATCAAGCACCAAGCTCCAAATAAACCTGGGTAAGGAAGTGTACACCTGTAATCCCAGCACTCAGGAGGTAGGGGCAGGAGAATCAGAAATTCAAGATTATGTATGTATATGTATGTATGTATATATATATCCAGTTTAAGGTCAACCTGGGCTATATGAGATCCTGTCTCAAAAAAATTAAATGGGGGTGAGGTTGCATTGGGCAAATCAAAACAAATGAAGATAGGTCATTAACTTGAAAAGACTTGGCTAATATTTGCACCCTCACCAGCAAGCATGCTCTGTTTCTTTTCAGACGTAACTGGGGTCCCACTATGAATTGAACCAGACACACTCTTAATTTTATCTCAACTCTGCAGGCAGATTGTAGCCCAGGGTTGGTTTAGCTTGTCTATTTCCTAGTCCATTCATCCATTGCTCTTGCTGTCTCAGCCGTGTGGGCATCCTTTCCAATGAAATAAACGTGGACAGGCCGCTTCCTCCTCTACATAGCTCTTAAAAGAAAAAAAAAAGAAATGAAATGAAAGCAAACACAGCTTGCTCTTAGTCGCTTCCTTCTCTCCTTAGAGACATTGAACCCCCTTACAGGTCCAGCAGCATCTACCTAAGTCAGTGATTTTTGCTAATGTCCCATTACCTAGGACACGGCACAGCTCTCCATTCTGAGCAAGCTCATCTTTCTGGGAGTCTGTTCCCTTCTTGGCTTAATGGATCCTGTCAGAAGCAGGATATGGCTTTTGCCATCACAGGGATAATGGCTGCCGTGATGGCTGCATCCTGCTGGCCCATCAGCGCTGGGGTTCGATGGAGGGGAAGAGAGGACAGAACTGTAGAAAGTTCTGAATGCTGAATCACTTCACAGAGACAGTCAGACCCATAATTACAGAAACGCTCGCAAAATTTAATTAAAACCTAGGCGGAAACGAACACTCAGAAACAAGTGTCATTCATCAACTTAAAATGCCAACTGAAGTAAACAGTGCCACAAACTCGGGAAAAGAAAGGGAGGAGAAAGGAGAAAGGGGTGATTGTTCTAGATATCAAACAAATCAAATTATTCGAAAGGCCCTGCAAGACATGTAGCATTCATCATTGGTTATCCGAGCTGCACACCTGGACAGAGAGGAGAGCCTGCTGACAGAGTGCACAAGCAGGAGGGACACAGAGGCAGGCCTCAATGCATCAACCCCGAAGTGGCCCTGTGGCACCCCAAGGCTCTCCGAGGACCAGGTGGAAGGAGGGCGAGCAGGTCGAACTCCAGGCAGGGCTGCATACGCCTCCATTCTGCAGCCAACTCACTTCCTTTTGCACCTATTAATCTATTCCCTTTTTGTTGTCCTCCCTTAGATGGACAAAGCAAGCCAAACCGCCAGGGAAAGCTAAGTCCCCTGGCACAAGAGCTTCCAGGTGAGCCTAAAGCACGTACAAGTTGATTTTTTTGTTTTGGTTTTTGGTTTTTTGAGGTAAGTTCTCACTGTTCTTCCCAGGCTGACCCGGAATTCACTATGTAGGCTCAGGGTGGCCTCAAACTCACAGAGATCCTACCTCTGCCTTCTGAGTGCTGGGACTAAAGGTATGCGCCGCCACGCCCTGCTCAAGTTAGTTTTTTTTTTGCTTACTTGTTTTGTTTTTTCTCGTTTTCCAAGGACGGGTCTCTCTCTAGCCCAGCCAAGTCCAAGTTTTGTGACACAGGCAGGGAAGCATTTGGAACTTCCAGATCTATCCCATGGATGTTTTTCCTTCTCTCCTGAGGTTCTGAGTTTAGCAGGAAGGAGCAATGGTGGCCTGGGGACACCAAAAACTGTTGACTTTGTTTCCTGTGTGGCGCAGACTTTGTACACCCACAAGGAATCCCCAGGGCTGGTCATACGCTGGAGGCTGGGAAACAGCTGGGCTGTCCCGGCTGGGAGCTATTTGTACTTGAGTGAGTGAGTGCGGTGTGGACACCAGAATGCTTTTAGAAGGAACACTATGATTTATTATGGGGCCTCCACAAAGTCTCCCTCAACAAGGGAGGAAGCTTCTTGCTCCATCTACTTATCATGAGGACCCTTAAAGGGGGTGGACTCCATTTGGTCGCTTAAGCCAGCCTAGAAGGGAGTCACAGCTAATCAGCAGCCGGCTCCACTCCTCCAGCCTTTCTCTGAGTACAACAATAAGCAGAAACTGAAAAAATGGACTGCAGACCACTTGGAGAAAAATCACCTCCCAAACCATAAAAACTGTATTTTGGTTTAACTCTCCCATGTCCTTCCTGCAGAACAAAGTTAAAGTGTACACACAGCTGGATTATCCTCCATGGAAAGTTAAGTAATGAATAATTATCATTTTAGACTCTTCGACCCAAGGGCAGCACTTCCTAGCAAAGCAGAGTGGCCAGTGTCCTGCTCTGAGTGACGTACACTGATCGAGTCTGACCCTCAAGTAAACACAGCAGCGTCTTCCGCGCACTGGTGGCAGTGATGTGTTGGCCATCTTGCTGGTCCTTGCAACACCCTAGGAGATGCTTGTCGCTAGCACGCGATGGAGGAAGAGAAGAGAGGTTAGAAGACATGCGGGACGTGTCCCAGCCTACCGCGGAGCTCCATTCTTGGATTTCTCTGTGGAATGAAGGTTCTGTTTGTTTGCATTTTCATGAAGGAAGGGAGCAAGCTCCTTCCCTGAGGATGAGGTGTTCTATATGAATAAACTCTGCAGACCCTTGCAGCCAATCCTTTAAAAACCATCTGAGCTGCCACAGAGGAGCATGCCTTTGATCCCTGCAGCAGGGAGGCTGAGGGAGGAGAACCACTGCGAGTTTGAGGCCAGCCTAAGCCGCAGGGTTCCCCGAGGCCCTGCTTTAAGAAAATAAATAAATAAATAAATAAATAATTTTTTAAAGCCATCTTTTGAAAATTTTAATTCGTTGGAAATGATTTTTTTCTTTTCTTTTTGGTTTTTCAAGGTAGGGTCTCACTCTAGCCCAAGCTGACCTGAAATTCACTAAGTGTCTCAGGGTGGCCTTAATCTCAAGGTGATCCTCCTATCTCTGCCTCCCAAGTGCTAGGATTAAAGGCATGCACCACCACACCCAGCTAATTCTTTTTTTTTAATTAATTAATTAATTAATTAATTTATTTATTTATTTATTTATTTATTTGAGAGAGGGTGGAAGGGAGAAAGATGCAGATAGAATGGGTGCACGAGGGCCTCCAGCCACCTTGTGCATCTGGCTTACATGGGACTTGGGGAATCAAACTGGGTCCTTAAGCTTTACAGGCAAGCACCTTAACCTCTAAGCCATCTACCCAGCCCATAATTCTTATATTTTTATTTTAAAATATTTTATTTATTGGAGAAAAAGAGAGAGGCAGAGGCAGATAGAGAGAATAGATGTGCCAGGGCCTCCAGCCATTGCAAATGAACTCCAGAAGCATGTGCCTCTTGTGCATCTGGCTTACATGGGTCCTGGGGGTTGAACCTGGGTCCTTTGGCTTTGCAGGCAAACGCCTTAACCACTAAACCATCTCTCCAGCCCTTTAAAAAATTATTTCATTTTAAGCCGGGAGTGGTGGCACACGCCTTTAACCCCAGCACTCGAGAGGCAGAGGTAGGAGGATCGCCACGAGTTCGAGGCCACCCTGAGACTACGTAGTGAATTCCAGGTCAGCCTGGGCTAGAGTGAGACCCTACCTCGAAAAACCAAAAAATATATTATTTTATTTTATTTTATTTATTTGAGAGAGAGATAAAGAGGGAGAGACACACACACATGGAATCCCAGGACTTGAGAGGTCAAAGCAGGAACATCAAGAGTTCAAGGTCATCCTCAGCTACATATCAGTTTCAAGTCTAGCCTACTCAACATGTAAGGGCTAGGAAGATGATTTAGTGGGTAAAGCACTTGCCTTGAGTTCAGATCTCTAGATGCCACATAGATGCCAGAAGCTTTGATGAGTTTCTATAATCCCAGCACACCAGTGAAGACAGGAGGAGACAGGAAAATTTCTGGTAAGCTCACAGCCAGCTAGCCTGCCAATGCATCTGTGAGCAATAAGAAGAGATCTTACCTGGAGTAGGGTGCAAGTCAAGAACTGATTCCTGGGGCTGGAAGGATGGCTTAGTGATTAAGGCATTTGCCTGCAAAGCCAAAGGACCCAGGTTCAATTCCCCGGGATCCACGTAAGCCAGATGCACAAGGTGGCGCATGTGTCTGGAGTTCATTTGCAGTGGCTGGAGGCCCTGGTTCGCCCATTCTATCTCTCTCTCTCTCTCTCTCTCTCTCTCTCTCTCCTTTCTCTCTCTCAAATAAATAAAATATTTTTAAAAACCTCATGTGAGAGATAATTTCCCTACATCCTAAGGAAAAGAATGTCCTTACCTCTGAAGACCCAGGTACTTACTCCCAGCTTATGATTATTGTGTCATGTTCACATGTATGGAGGCACATACGTATGTATGCATACATGGTTGTGGAAACTAGAGGACAACTTCAAGTGTCGGTATCACTATCACTTTTTTTTTTTTTTTTTTTTTTTTTTTTTTTTTTTTGGTTTTGCGAGGTAGAGTTTCACACTAGCCCAGGCTGACCTGGAATTCACTATGTAGTCTCAGGGTGGCTTTTAACTCAAGGTGATCCTCCTACCTCTGCCTCCTGAGTGCTGGGATTAAAGGCATGCACCACCACGCCCGACCCTTTTTTTTTTTTTTTTTTTTTTTTTTTTTTTTAGGTAGAGTCTCACTTTAGCTCAGGCTGACCTGGAATTCACTATGGAGTCTCAGGGTGGCCTCGAACTCATGGTGCTCTTCCTTCCTCTGCCTCCCAAGTGCTGGGATTAAAAGCGTGTGCCACTACGCCCAGCACTATCCACCTTTTTTGTGACATGTCATTGGTCTGAAGCTTGTCAAATAGGCTAGACAGGCCTGCTGGTGAGTCCCAGAAATCTACCTGTGCCCTTCCAGTGCTAAGACCACACACACACCCGGCTGTATGTATGCGTGCGTGCGTGAGTGCGTGCATGTGTGTGTGTGTGTGTGTGTGTGTGTGTGTGTGTGTGTATTGGGATCAAACTCAGGACCTCATGATTGTACAGCAAGCACTTTATGGACTGAAATGTCTCCCAGCCCAAGGACGCCATTTTCATTTCCACCAGGGTTGTGCTGAGTATTCAACTTCTGGGCCAAGTTTATAGTAAAGACCATGCCCAAGGGAGCTGCTCCTGCCAGTTCACACCAGTAATCCCAGTTACTCAGGAGGCTGAGGCAAGTTCAAGGCCAGCCTGGCAACATAGTAAGATCCTGTCTGGAAAAAAAAAAAAAAACCATACAACCACACATGGTGGCACACACCTTTAATTCAGCACTCTGGAGGCAGAGGGAGGAGGATCACTGAGTTCCAGGTCAGCCTGGGCTAGAGTGAGACCCTACCTTAAAAAAAAAAAATGTACAGGGCTGGAGGGATGGCTTAGTGGTTAAGGCGCTTGCCTGAAAAGCCAAACGACCCAGGTTCAATTCCCCAGGACCCATGTAGGCCAGATGTACGTGGTGCTTCATGTGTCTGGAGTTTGTTTACAGTGGCTGAAGACCCTGGCTCATCCATTCTCTCTCTCTGTGTGTGTCTGCTTCTTTCTCTCTCTCTCTCAAATAAATAAAATAAAATAATTTTTTAAATGTACAAAGGAAGACAGCATCTGACCAAAACAATGCCACTTACATATAAAACAAAATCAAGTGCTTGTGGGGAACCAGTGTGGTGGCCATTCCAAGATGGTGCCTTGGCTGACTGCCAAGTCTTATGACTAGGCGCCATTTCCTGCTTCTGCCCTTGTATAGTCACGTTCACACTGCAGATGTGCGCATGTACCTTGTTACGTAAGATCAGTCCACCAGCAGGTGGTTGTTTGTGCCCTCTAGCTAACGCCTACGTGGCTACTGCTGATTGGATCAGGCAAGGCTATATCTAGGGTGGAGGGCTGGGAGTCGGGGGCTTCTTGTTGTAAAAGGTTCCTGAATAAACTGCTTCAAGAAGAGTTCCTGTGGTCGTTGCCTTATTCTGCTGGTCGGACTGGGCGACGACAAGTGCCACCTGTGGAGTTTGGCTCTCCTTGCACTGTGTTCCCAGGAGCCTAAGAAATGTTAAGTATTTGGATCAGGAAGAACTGATTTGGAATCTTAGCTCTGACATTTACTTGAAATCTCTCAGCCTCAATTTCCCTATCTTAATGTAGGACTAGTGACGCTTCACAGGACTGTCATGAGAGTCAGCAACTCATGAAGAGCCTCTTTGCCTTATTGGATGAATACACTGAATGAAGACATGTGTTTCTACCATGACGTCCTTACTTCTTGTCCTTTAAAAAAAATATTTTTAGCCGGGCGTGGTAGCACACGCCTTTAATCCCAGCACTCGGGAGGCAGAGGTAGGAGGATCGCCATGAGTTCAAGGCCACCCTGAACCTACAGAGTGAATTCCAGGTCAGCCTGAGCTAGAGTGAGACCCTACCTTGAAAAACCAAAAAATAATGTATATATATATATATATATATATATCTCAAGCAGAGAGAAAATAAGTATGGGCACACCAGGGACTCCTGCCACTGCAAATTCCAGACACTTGCACCACTTTGTGCATCTGGCTTCTGTGGGTACTGGGAAATTGAACCCATGCCAGCAAATTTCACAAGCCTTTTACAAGCCTGGCATCGTGGTTCATGCCTATAATCCCAGCATTCAGGAGGCTCAAGTAAGGATATTGCTGGGAGTTTGAGGCCTACGTGAGCTACAGAGTAAGTTCCTGCCTACAGTGAAACCAAAGATCTACTTTTTTTCTTTTCGTTTTTTCGAGGTAGGGTCTCACTCTAGCTCAGGCTGACCTGGAATTCACTCTGTAGCCTCAGGGTGGCCTCGAACTCACAGCGATCCTCCTACCTCTGCCTCCTGAGTGTTGGGATTAAAGGCGTGTGCCACCACGCCCGGCCCAAAAGGATCTACTTTTAAGGACTGTGGTAAGTACCAAGTGTCCAGAGACCCTCCCTGTAGTTGGAATGGGAATAGAACAACATATTCAAATAAAGCTACATGTACAGAACTAATGTAGGTTGTGTGGTCAATTAAACATATGCATGTAATGCGATTATGGTGTCTTATCTCACTCAGTTACACATCCTCCTGAGGTTGGTATCCTCATTGTACAGAAAGGTTTAGCCTCCATGGTCACAGAACCAGCTGGCATAACTGGGATTCAACCTAGACCTCACCAATGCCAAAGCCCCCTTCCTTAAATATTGTTTTATGTTGTTACCTATATTTATAATCAGTTTAGATACAATTGTAAGACTAGCCGGGTGTGGTGGCTCACGCCTTTAATCCCAGCACTCGGGAGGCAGAGGTAGGAGGATTGCCGTGAGTTCAAGGCCACCCTGAGAAAACAGAGTGAATTCCAGGTCAGCCTGGACTAGAGTGAAACCCTACCTCAAAAAAAAAAAAAATTGTAAGACTAGCACCCAAAACATTATTTTAAAAATGGGGCCGGGCATGGTGGCTCACACCTTTAATCCCAGCACTTGGGAGGCTGAGGTAGGAGGACTGCTGTGAGTTCGAGGCCAACCTGAGACTAATTCCAGGTCAGCCTGGGCAAGACCCTACCTTGAAAAAAAAAATCTCTTTAAGTTGCAACGGGAACAGAGAACAATCTCCCTGAGTGGTGTGGAAAGCTATTTGTTTTTTAATTCTACAAATTAAAATGAAATTGACAGCATTTATGAGAGCATTTGAACTACCCTCACACATGCCAATAAATAATGTGGTTCATTATGAATATGACTCTCTTAGAGACAACTATAAATAGAACTACAGAGGCCCATGTTTTGAAGTAGGCACTGGCAGCACTGGACCCACTGACCAAGCTAAAAATCAAGATGGAGTCACCCACGACAGCATCTGTACAGATGACAGCCACATTTCCCATACAGACTCATTTCAATTGGTATGATAATAAAGTTCCCTCTTTCTCAGTTCTTTCACACACACACACACACACACACACACACACACACACATATTTATATTGAGGTAGCCTAATGGTAAATAAACAAGTTGTTTGCTACTTGAAGCCTGACAAGGAATAAAACTATGAAATGATCAGGCTGCCTTTTTTCAAGGTAGAGTCTCACTGTAGCCCAGAATTCACTTATAGTCTCAGGGTGGCCTTGAACTCAGAGATTCTCCTACCTCTGCCTCTGGAGTGCTGGGATTAAAGGTGTACTCCACCATATCCAGCTTGCTTTTTGTTTTTATTTACTTATTTTGAGAGAAAGAGGGGCAGATAGAGAATGAGTGAGCCAGAGTCTCCAAACACTGCAGATGCATGCTCTACCAGTCCAGATACATGCACTACCTTGTGTATCTGCCTTAAATGGATACTGGGGAATCGAACCTTATCCTTAGGCTTCTAAGCCATCGCTCCAGCCCCTGCTTTTTATTTTTATTTATTATTATTATTGTTGTTTTAATAATTTATTTATTTATAATTATTTATTTGGTTTTTCAAGATAGGGTCTTGCTCTAGCCCACTATGTAATTCACTATGTAATCTCAGGGTGGCCTCAAACTCACGGCGATACTCCTACCTCTGTCTCCCAAGTGCTGGGATTTTTTTTTTTTTTTTGTTTTTTCAAGGCAGGGTCTTACTCTAGCCTGGGCTAACCTAGAACTCATTCTGTAGCCCAAGACTGGTCTCAAACATATATATAATCACAGTGGATCATGGTCATAATCCCAGCACTTGGGAGGCTGAGGCAAGAAGATCAACATGAGTTCAAGGCCAGTCTGAACCGGGAGTGGTGGCACATACCTTTAATCCCAGCACTGGGGAGGCCATCCTGAGACCATCCTGAGATTACAGAGTGAATTCCAGGTCAGCCTGAGCTAGAGTGAGACCCTACCTCGAAAAACCAAAAAAAAAAAAGAAAAAGAAAGGAAGGAAGAAAGGAAAGAAGGAAGGAAGGAAGGAAGGAAGGAAGGAAGGAAGGAAGGAAGGAAAGAAGGAAGGGAAGGAAGGAAGGAAGGAAAAAGAAAGAAGGAAGGAAGGAAAGAAAGAGAGAGAGAGAGAAAAGAAAAGTGTCTGCTGAGCATCTCGTAGGGGATCTGTGTTACATTCTAACATGGTGGGGCCATCACATAGCAAGCTAGAGCAAGTGTGCCAGATAGGGTCTCTCTTCCTCTTATTATGAAGCCACTGATTCTGGCACAAGAGTCTCAATGACCTTGTTTAATCCTGATGACCTCCCATAGACCCCACCTCGAATACCACTCATGTATGAATTTGGGGATTAAGTTCTCGACACACGACAAGTGATGGGTACCTACAAGCCACAGGAAATCAATCTCATTGGTCAAGACTGGTCCCCAACCACTTTGAAAGTCTCAGCTCCATAGGACCCAGTAAGTCTTCATCCAGGATGTACTTCCAAATAAAATCAAAACTGTTACTAAAAATAGAGGGAGTTGGGCTGGAGAGACGCCTCGGTAGTTAAAGACACTTGCTTTCAAAGTCTAATAGTCCAGTATCCCTGTAAAGCCAATGCACAAAGTGGCAAGAGGCCCTAGGGTGCCCATGTATGTTCTCTCTCTCTCTCTGTCTGCTTGCAAATAAATAAAAATTTAAAAGTATGCCAGGCATGGTGGTACATGCCTTTGATCCCAGCACTTGGGGAGGCAGAGAGGCCAGCCTGAGACTACATAGTGAATTCCAGGTCATCCTGGAAGTAGAAGTCAAAAAGAAAAAGGAATGGTGGGGCGTGGTGGCGCGCTCCTTTAATCCCAGCACTCGGGAGGCAGAGGTGGGAGGATCGCTGTGAGTTCGAGGTCACCCTGAGATGACCAAGATTACCAAGTGAATTCCAGGTCAGCCTGGGCTAGAGCAAGAACCTGCCTTGAGAAACAAACAAACAAAAAAAAAAAAAAAAAAAGTAGAAGGAATGGACCAGGGTAATCCAAAAAGAACAACTGCTGTCACATTCTTCTCTAACAGGTCTCCATTCTTTTTCATCTTCATCTATTAATACCCACTCATCAAATTGGGAATGATAGTGATACAAGATTTTAGGGCTCAGGAGGGGCCCCATGCCTGTGAACCCCAATTTTGGGCCCTTATGTTAGCAATGAATTTATAAAAATGGACTCTGAGAAGGGTAAACTATAATTATTAAGTTTAAAAAGAAAACATGAGTTATGAGGTTTATTGTAGGGATAATTAAGATCTGGGGAAGAGGGCAGGAGAGATTGCCCAGAAGTTAAGGCACTTGCCTGCAAAGCCTAAAGACCCCAGTTCAACTCCCCAATACCCAGGTAAGCCAGATGCACAATGGCATATGTGTCTGGACTTTGTTTGCAGTGGCTGGGAGGTCCTGGAGTGCCCATTCTTTCTCTTTCTCTCTCTGTCTCTGCTGGCTATGGCGGCGCACGCCTTTAAACCCAGCACTTGGAAGGCAGAGGTAGGAGGATCACTGAGAGTTTGAGGCCAGCCTGAGACTACATAGTGAATTCCAGGTCAGCCTGGTCTAGAGACCCTACCTCAAAAAAAATTTTTTTAAGAGGGCTGGAGGGATGGCTTAGCGGGTTAAGCTGCTTGCCTGCAAAGCCAAAGGACCCAGGTTCCATTCCCCAGGACCCATGTAAGCCAAATGCACAAGGGTGCGCATGGATCTGGAGTTCATTTGCAGGAAGCCCTGGTGCACCCATTCTCTCTCTTTCTCTCTCTCTCTCTGTCACTCTCAAATAAATAAATAAAAATTTTTTAATTAAAAAAAAAAAGGCTGCCTTTCTCCTTCAATGGCGCATGCTTGTAATCCCAGGATAAAGAGGCAGGAAGGAAGAGGAGGAGGAAATCAAAATCATCCTCAACTACATAGGGTGCTCTAGGCCAGCCCAGACTACATGAGCCCTGTCTCAACAGAAAAAGAAAACGTCACACTCATCCCTCAAGGCCAAATTTAAATGCTGAATCCTCCAAAGATTTTTTTCCCTTTAAAAAAATTATTTATTTGAGCCGGGCGTGGTGGCGCACGCCTTTAATCCCAGCACTCGGGAGGCAGAGGTAGGAGGATCGCTGAGAGTTCGAGGCCACCCTGAGACTACATAGTTAATTCCAGGTCAGCCTGAGCCAGAGTGAGACCCTACCTTGAAAAAAAAAAAAAAAAAAAAATTATTTATTTGAGAGAGAGAGGCAGATAGAGAGAGAGAAAGGAGGGTCCCCAGTGCCGGTATTGAAGGAGTGTGCCACCATGCCCAGCTCCCCATCTACCTTTTATTTTATTTTATTTTTTTATTTTATTTTATTTTATTTTATTTTATTTATTTATTTATTTATTTTTGTTTTTTTGAGGTAGGGTCTCACTCTAACCCAGGCTGACCTGGAATTCACTATGTAGTCTCAGGGAGGCCTCAAACTCATGGCAATCCTCCTACCTCTGCCTCCCGAGTGCTTCCTCCAAAGATTTTTTTTCCAATCCTCTCAACTACCATCACCATAAAAATTTCTTTTTCTTTTTCTTTTTTTTTTTTTTTTCTGTCACGTGGAAATTCTCTTAGCTCACAATTTATTTTCAAAGTAAGGACTTTCAAAAAATCCAAGTAAAAGCCAGGTGTGGTGACGCACGCCTTTAATCCCAGCAGAGGTAGGAAGAAGAGGAGGCAGAAGTAGGAAGATCACCGAGAGTTTGAGGCCACCCTGAGACTACATAGTGAGTTCCAGGTCAGCCTGGGCTAGAGTAAGACCCTACCTCTAAAAAAAAAAAATAATAAAATAATAAAATAAATTTTTAAAAGATCCAAGTAAAGCCAGGCATGGTGGCTCATCACGGTGGCTCATCACGCCTTTAATTCCAGCACTCGGCAGGCAGAGGGAGGAGGATTGCTATGAGTTCGAGGCCACCCTAAGACTACATAGTGAATTTCAGGTCAGCCTGGGCTAGAGTAAAACCCTACCTCAAAAAACAAAAATCAGTCAGTCCTGTGGCAACTTGACATAGTATTTCATGCACAACAAAGCATATTCTTGCAAACATTTGTTTAATAAATGTTTATTGAGCACCTTTTGCCCATCAAGTCTAGAGAATGGTAGGTACCCATTGTGTGCTAGAGAATGGAACACAATGATGATCTCCTTTGGGAAATAGATAAGAAAACCGCCAATGACAGCAGCAGGTACTTAGTGCTCCCATAGCGGGAGGACACAGGAGCCTAGGAGGAAAGACTTGCAACTGAAAGGTCACTAGCCAATGAAGAAAATGTCATGGGATTGTATTAAATATAAGTGATTTAAACAATCAGTCACCAAATAGATAATCAATGGCCAACCAGGAAAAAAGGGGGGGGGATTTGAGGGCTGGAGAGATGGCTTAAGAGTTAAGGCTCTAGCTTGCAAAGCCTAAGGCCCCAGGTTCAGTTCCCCAGTACCCACATAAAGTGAAATGCACAAGGTGGTGCATGCATCTGGAGTTCATTTGTGGTGGTTAGAGGCCCTGGAGCGCCCATTCTCATTCTCTTTCTCTCTCTCTTTCTCAAATACATAAATAAATAAATAAATAAATAAATAAATAAATAATTTTATTTTTAAAAGGACATGAAAGTTTCTCCATGTAATTTTTCAAGGTAGGGTCTCAATCTAGCCCAGGCTTACCTGGAACTCAACATGTAACCCCATGTTGGCCTTGAACTCGTGACAGTACTCCTACCTCAACCTAATGAATGCTGTGATTAAAGAGGTGTGCAACCACATCTGGCTGTTTTTATTTTTTAGACAAGATCTCATGTAACCCAGGCTGGCCTCAGATGCACTATGTAGCTGAAGCTGACCTTGAAGTCCTAATCTTTCTGTCTTTACTGCCCAAGTGCTAGGATTACAGGAATGCACCACCTCACCTAGCTTTTGTCTACTTTCTAAAATGAAACTGGGCATGGTGACACATGCCTTTAATCCCAGCCCTCAGGAGGCAGAGGTAAGAGGATCACTGTGAATTCGAGGCCACCCTGAGAATACAGAGTGAATTCCAGTTCAGCCTGAGCTAGAGTGAGACCCTACCTCAAAAAAAAAAAAAAAAAAAACCTGTATGAATAAATTAATTAATTAGGGCTGGAGAGATGGCTTAGTGGTTAAGGCACATGCCTGCAAAGCCTAAGGACCCCAGTTCTATTCTCCAGGTCCCATGTAAGCCAGATGCACAAGGGAGCACACACGTCTGGAATTCGTTTGCAGTGGCTAGAGGCCCTGACGCGCCCATTCTCACTCCCTCTCTGTCTCTAATAAATAAATAAATAATAAAAATCTTTTTTAATTAATTAATTAATTAGATTCTTGACACATAATGCTTGCACATTTTGTGAAGTATATTGTAGCATTTCAGTACATGTGTACAGTGAGAAATGATCAGAGCAGGGTGGTTGGTCAAGCTATCTCTCCCACATGTTAGATCTCCATGCTTGGAGTGGTGGGTTTGCCTCTGACATGACTGCACACTACCAGGGATATTTCTCAATGAAGGTTGCAAGCAGTAGGTTCCCGTCGGAAGCAAGCACCTGTATATCCGCGTGGGGCTGGAAGCTGTCCAGATGTGGCCGTGTGAGCATTCTGCTAGGGTGCAAAACACAGCGATTATGGAGGGGGAGGGGGAAAGGGAGGGAAAGAGTTGAAAAGAGGTTACAAATTGTGAAGAGAAATAACAGCATTTATTTCTAAATGACGACTCTTTATCTCCCCACCCCAGGCCTATTTGTTGACAAGCCATTCTGTCAAAATTTGTTGGTCAAGGAAAAAGAGGCCTCATGTTCACGCAGCACATTAGGCCTTGATCTTGTCTCTGTTGGAATTCGAGGGGCTCCCCCATAAGCAATCAGCCTCCTAATGGGCAAGAGGCACCCTGGGAATGAGAATTTGACAAGGCTGTCACAACTGTCAGGCAGTACAGAGCCCTTTTCATTCTCCTGTTCCTACCACAGGAGGGACAACTCTGCGAGCTGTGCCAGTCCTGCAAGGACAAGCGCTAGAACCACTGGGGAAAGCTGCTCAGACACGAGCAGGACACACACAAATCTACCTTTTTTATTTTTAATTGTAAATGAAGGAAACTGTATGTTCAACACACAGTATATCTTGGGGCACGAGAATACCTAGTAGAGTAACTGATCAGAGTCAATCTCTCTCTCTCTCTCTTTCTATCACCAGATAACAGTGAATTAAAACTGCCTGAAAATCAAGCAGGGACTGGGGAGATTGCTCAGTGGTTAGAGGCACTTACATGCAAAGCCTGCCAGCCTGAGTTCAATTCCCCAATACCCATATAAAGCCAGATGCACAAAGTGGTGCATAATACATATTTCTGGAATTCATTTGCAGCAGCGAGAAGCCCTGGAGTGCCATTCTCATGTTCTTTCATTCTCTCTCTCAAATAAATTAAAAATATTTTTTGCCGGGCATGGTGGCGCATGCCTTTAATCCTAGTACTCGGAAGGCAGAAGTAGCAGGATCACCATGAGTTCAAGGCTACCCTGAGACTACATAGTGAATTCCAGGTCAGCTTGGGCTAGATAGAGTTAGACCCCACTGCAGGCGTGGTGGTGCACGCCTTTAATCCCAGCACTTGGGAGGCAGATGTAGGAGGATCACCATGAGTTCAAGGCCACCCTGAGACTACATAGTGACTTCCAGATCAGCCTGAGCTAGAATGAAGCCAAAAATAAAAATAAAAAGTCAAAGAAGGAGGCTGGAGCTGTGCGTGATGATGCATGCCTTTCATCCCAGCACTCGGGAGGCAGAGGTAGGAGGATCGCCATGAGTTCAAGGCCACCCTGAGACTACATAGTGCATTCCAGGTCAGCCTTAGCTAGAGTGAGACCCTACCTCAGAAAACCAAAATAAATAAATAAATAAAAAGAAAGGGGCTGGAGAGATGACGTAGTGGTTAAGGCACTTGCCTGCAAAGCCTAATGATTCAGATTCAATTCCTCAGAACCCAAGTAAACCAGATGCCCAAGGTGGCGTATGCTTCTGGAGTTCGTTTCCAATGGCTAGAGGACCTGGCGTGCCCATTCTCTCTCTCTCTCTATTTCTCTCTCTCTCTCTTTTTGTTTATGTTTTTGTTTTTCGGGGTAGGGTTTCACTCTAGCCCAGGCTGACCTGGAATTCACTATGTAGTTGCAGAGTGGCCTTGAACTCAAGGCAATCCTCCAGCCTCTGCCTCCTGAGTGCTGGGATTAAAGGTGTGTGCCACCACACCTGGCTCTCTTTCTCTAATAAATAAAATATAAAAGGAGGGCACTGGAGATATGGTTCAGTGGTTAAAGGCTCTTGTTGCAAAGACTGCTAACCCAAGTTCAATTCCCCAACAACCATGTAAAGACAGATGCACAAAGTGGCAAATGTGTCTGGAGTTCATTTGCAGAGGCAAGAGACTCTGGTACCCATTCTCTGTCTATCTCGGGCTCCCCCCCACCCCTCTCTCTCTCTCTCTCTCTCTCCCTCCTTGCAAATAAATAAAAATATTTTTAAAAGAAAGAGGGAAAATATGCCAAGGTAAAGAGAAGCATCTCTTATTTTCTTCATTATACCTCTCAGCCCCTCCCTCTAGCCACACATATGCATCTCAACCCCAACTAATTTGTCATGAAAATGCACATACTTTCTGTTGTGTGTGTGTTTATTTTGGGGTGTGTGTTTTTGTTTTTTGTTGTTGTTTGTTTTGTTTTGAGGATAGGTTTGAGGTAAGGTCTCACTCTAGCCCAGGCTGACCTGGAATTAACTATGTAGTCTCAGTCTGGCCTTGAACTCACAGCGATCTTCCTACCTCTGCCTCCTGAATGCTGGGGTTAAAGGCATGTGCCACCACTCCTGGCCACACTCCAGGTTTTTTTGTTGTTGTTGTTTTTTAACGAAAAAACCTATCTTTCATGCTGGAAAGATGGTCCAGCAGTTAAAGGTGCTAACTTGCAAAGTCTGATGGCCTGGGTTCAATTCCCTACTACCCATGCAAAGCTAGATGCACAAAGTGGTGCATACATCTGGAGTTTGTTTTCAGTGGCAGGAGGCCCTGGAGTGCCCATTCTCTCTCTCTCTTAAATAAATAAAAGTAAATGTGATAAGTATTTAAAATGGAAAAAAAGATTAAAGAGAAAGAAAACCTGTTTCATTACTTTTGGCTCAGAGAGTAAAACCTTCCCTACTGACAGTTCTTCTCTCTGAGCCCCTGGAGGAGATGAATGAAGTTATGGGAGATCGCCCCAAAATCGTATGCATAAACACTGACCGTTTGCTGTACGTGGTTGGGAGAAGTTCATGGACGCCTTGTGGATGAAGAGCTTCTGTCACTCCTACTTCATTTTCTTACAACGGTGACTGGTATTGTGCCCTATCTCCTCGTTCCAATGCAGCTGGACCTCCAACTTCAGCACTGGTGACGTACCATCATGACATTATAAACTAGGAGCACGAAAACAAACTTGCTGACAAGTTGGGAGGTAAAAGCAGAAGAAACGGGAATTTGAGTCATCCTCGGCTACATAGCATTTTCAAGGCCAGCCTAAGCTGCTTGAGACCCTGTCTCAAAAAAAGAGGGAGCCGGGCGTGGTGGCGCATGCCTTTAATCCCAGCACTCAGGAGGCAGAGGTAGGAGGATCACCATGAATTCAAGGCCATCCTGAGACTACATAATTAATTCCAGGTCAGCCTGGGCCAGAGTGAGAACCTACCTCGAAAAAACAAACATATAAATAAATAAAATAAGGGGCTGGGGAGATGGTTCAGCAGATAGAGGCATGTGTTAACACCTGATCGCCTGGGTTCAATTCTGCAGTACTCACATAAAGCCAGATGCACAAAGTGACACGCGCCTGGAGTTCATTTATGGTGGCACTAGGCCCCTAGCACACCCACTCTCACTCCTCTCTCTCTTTCTCCTTGCAAATAAATTTGAAAAAAAAATTAAAAACAGGACTGGTGAGATGGCTTAACAGTAAAAGCAGTTGCCTGAGAAGTTTAAGGACCCAAATTCGAGTCACCAGTATCCACGGAAGCCTGATGCACAAGGTGGCACATGTATCTGGAGTTCATTTGCAGTGGCAGGAGGCCTTGGGGTGCCCATTCTCTCCTATTTCCCACTCGCTCTCTCTCTCTCCCTCTGTTTCTCTCCCTCTCTTTCTTTCTTTCATAAATAATAAAATAAATAAAATAAAATAAAATAAACCCTCATGGAATCTCCCATGCAAAGAATGGCTTCCACTCTGAAGACAGTTTTGGTGAATTTTACGCAGACAGGAGATGCTAGCGAGCAGCTTGAGGCCATCAGGACACAGCTGGTTCACACAGCAGATCCCTCACTCCACCCACACAAACATGCAGCTCACCCCAGAAACCATAACACAAGACACAGCTGCATTTGGGCTTCTAATTACTTCACTGTCTAATTCATGCTAACAAAGCAATTAGTGATAAAGCTCAAAACACTCATACACATTGGCCTGGCGACATTTAATTATGACATTAGATGTATTACACTTCATGAGATAGGTAGCTTAGCAAGTGAGAAGAAATCTACACGGATGGCCCCTCTAAATGACATTGTTATAAAAGTGAAGGAAGCCGTGAAACCCTCATTTTGCCATTAAAACAAAAATGTTGTGATGGATGTATTTTTATGTGAAATATACCCTTTCCAGAGGCTGACTAGAACAGTTAGGTCCTAATTTATTATTTATTTATTTATTTATTTATTTTTGGTTTTTCGAGGTCTCAGGCTGACCTGAAATTAACTATGTAGTCTCAGAGTGGCCTCGAACTCATGGTGATCCTCCTACCTCTGCCTCCCAAGTGCTGAGATTAAAGGCATGCACCACCATGCCCAGATCATTTTTTCCCCCTAGGTAGGGTCTCACTCTAGCCCAGGCTGACCTGGAATTCACTATGTAGTCTCAGGCTGGCCTTGAACTCACAGTGATCCTCCTACCTCTGTCTCCCGAGTGCTGGGGTTAAAGGCATGCACCACCACACCTGGCTAAAAAATATTTTTATTTATTTGTAAGCATAGAGAGAGAGAGAAAGAATGGGTATTTCAGGGCTTCTAGTGGCTACAAACAAACTCCAATGCATTCATGAGTATTGGGGAATCAAGCTGTTAGGCTTTGCAAGCAAGTGCTTTAACCACTGAGCCCATCTTTCTAGCCTTAGGTCTTGAATTTTAAAAAGTAGAGAGAGAGGGCTGGAGAGATGGCTTAGCGGTTAAGGCGCCTGCCTCCTAAGCCTAAGAATGCCCATTCCAATCTCCAGGCCCCACGTTTAGCCAGATGCAAAGTGACTCAAGGGCGCAATGCCGCACTTGACCACAAGGGGCGCACGCACCTGGATTTCATTCTCAGCAGCTTCGAGACTGCTGGCGCGCCCATTCTCTATCTGTCTCCCTCTCTCTGTCTGTCTCTCTCTGTGTCTCTCTCCAAAAATAAATAAAATAATAATTTAAAAAAATTTTAAAGTAGAGAGAGAAAGGCTGTAGGGATGGCTTAGCGGTTAAGTGCCTGCGTGTGAAGCCTAAGACCCCGGTTCAATACTTGATTGCCCAGGACCCACGTAAGCCAGATGCACAAGGTGGTTCATTTACAGTGGCTGGAGGCCCTGGCACTCCCATTCTCCCTCTATCTATCTGCCTCTTTCTTTCTCTGTCTGTCTGTTGCTCTCAAATAAAAAAATAAAAATAAACAAAAAAAAGTAGGGAGAGGAGCAGATCCTGGTGGTGCACTCCTGTCTCAGAACACTGCAGCAAGAAAATTACGAGTTCAGAACCATCCTGGAGCCGGGCATGGTGGCACAAACCTTTTTTTTTTTTTTCTGAGGTAGGGGATCACTCTGGCCTAGGCTGACCTGGAATTCACTATGTCGTCTCAGGGTAGCCTTGAATGGCACATACCTTTAATCCCAGTACTTGAGAGGCAGAGGTAGGAGGATCACGGTGAGTTTGAGCCCACCCTGAGACGACATAGTGAATTCCAGGTCAGCCTGGGCTAGAGTGAAACCCTACCTGGGGGAAAAAAAAAAAAAAAACAGCCTGGACTGCATACCAAAACTGTCTCAAGATGGGACTGGAGAGAGAGGGGAAGGGGACTTGATTATCACTTGAGACCTCTGTATATCCAATCTCATTTTCAGTGCCTTAGACGTCAGCAGACAGTACAGGTGGAAATGGCACATTTTCTGCGGATGGGCTTTGGCATGTTGCTGTTGGTTTCTCTTGAAGCCTGCTCATGAGGCCTGATTAATAGCTCAGCAGCACTTCCGGAGAGCATATAAATCTGGCCGTCACAGTGTAATTGACACAGTGCTTGTCTCGCAGATACCTCTGCTGCTTGCTTATCTCGCTCTAATTCCCAGGTGAGCATTCGAAGCAGCTGATCATGCAGTGCGCACCTGCTGACACCACAGTTTTGGGGGGTCTGTTCCTTATAGCACCCAATTAGCTGCCACCTAAAAGCCCTCGTCCCCTTGATCACCTTGTCCAGATGTTAGTGCCAGTGAAGGAATGTAAGTGACAGCAAATGCTACGCTGAGGCACCCAGGTCCTAACCCAGGGGCCTTGAGGCGGCACCCTCCCATCCACATTCTGAGACAGGGTGCTCCAGTTCCTTAAGTCTAGCACCTGCCACCCAGCCCTCTGTTTTCTCTCACTCACCTCACTTCTTTTGTTTATGTCTTTTTTTTTTAAGATTTTTAAAATTTTCATCTTTATTTACTTATTAGACAGAGAGAGTGTGTGAGAATGGGCATGCCAGGGCTCTAGCCACTGCAAAAGAACTCCAGATGCATGTGCCACCATGTGCATCTGGCTTACGTGGGACCTAGAAAATCAAACCTGGGTCCTTAGGCTTCACAGGCAAGCGCCTTAACCATTAAGCCATCTCTCCAGCCCTGTTTTATGCCTTTACTTTCCGAATTAATACCAAAAGTTTTTTGTTTGTTTGTTTGTTTTGCTTTTTCGAGATAGTCTCACTTTAGCCCAGGCTGACCTGGAATTCACCATGTAGTCTCAGGGTGGCCTTGAACTCATGATGATCCTCCTACTTCTGCCTCCTGAGTGCTGGGATTAAAGGTGTATGCCACCAGACCAGGCTAGTTTTGTTTTTTGAGGTAGGGTCTCACTCTAGCCCAGGCTGACCGGGAATTCACTATGTAGTCTCAGGCCGTTCTCGAATTCATTGCAATCCTCCTACGTCTGCCTCTTTTTTTAAAAAAAAAAGTTTTTATTTTTCTTTATTTATTTGAGAGAGAGAAAACAAGGCAGATGGAGAAGGGGCACTCAGGGCCTCCAGCCACTGCAAACAAACTCCAGATGCATGTGCCACCTTGGGCAACGGGCTTATGTGGGTCCTGGGGAATTGACCTGAGTCCTTTGGCCTGGCAGGCAAATGCCTGAACCACTAAGCCATCTCTCTGGCCCTATTTCTGCCTCTAGAGTGCTGGTATTAAAGGGGTGTGCCATCACACCCAGCTACAAGTTCTTTTTTTCTTTTTTTCTTTTTTGAGGTAGAGTCTCATTCTAGCCTAGGCTAACCTGTATGTATAATCAGTATGTAGTCCTGTGCTGGCCTCAAATTTATAGTGATCCTCTAACCTCTGCTTCCCAAGTTCTAGGATTAAAGGCATATGCCACCACACCTAGCTGGGACTTTTTGTTTGTTTGTTTTGTTTTGTTTTTTAAATAGTGATATATCAACAACTTTCTTTTATTGTATTTGTTTTAAATATTATTTATTTATTTATTTATTTGAGAGAGAGAAAGATGCAGGCAGAGAGAGAGAGAGAAAGAATGGGTGCACCAGGGCCTCCTGCCACTGCAAACAAACTCCAGGCTCATGTGCCACCTCATGTATCTGGCTTACATGGGACCTAGGGAATCGAAACGAGGTCCTTTGGCTTTGCAGGCAAGCACCTTAACTGCTAAGCCATCTCTCCAGCCCCTGGTTTTTGGTTTTAATATTTCCTTTTTTTTTGTGTATGGGCTCACCAGGGTCTCTTGTTGCCACAAGTTTTGCATCTGGCCGTTTTGTGTTTTGTTTGTTTGTTTGGAGACAAGATCACTAGCCCAGGCAGTTCCCAAACTCTATGTAACCAAGGATGACTTTGAACTTCATACATTCCAGGCAAGCACTCTACCAACTGAACTACACCCCCAGCCCCAAATCTCAAATTTTGACATGCTAACTTCCTATGTGAAGTTAAGTTTTCCTAACTTAAAACATTCACGGAACCCTCTCCAAGTCCTCAAATTTCTCCCTTTCTGTGAAAAAAGGAATTTAAAAAAAAAAAAATGAGGGCTGGAGAAATGGCTTAGTGGTTAATGCCTGCAGAGCCTAAGGACCCATGTTTGACTCTCCAGGTCCCACGTAAGCCAGATAGATGTACAAGGTGGCTTGTGCATCTAGAGTTCATTTACCACACCTGGAGGCCCTGGCATGCCTATTCTCTTTCTTTCTCTCTCTCTTTCAACTAACTAAATAAATAAAATATACCTTTAAAAAAAGATACAATACTGACTAGGCAGAGCAACCACTGTAAAGATTAAAGATTACATAACGAACAAGCTGTAAAGCCCTTGGAAAGCAGAAGGCGGCTAGGAGTAATTATTACCATTGTTATTAATCACCTCAGCTCATCACGTAGAGTAAACAGGAGACAATAAAGAAGGCACTCTTAAATGCAGTATCAGCAGCAAGACCCATTTATTACCCACGATTTGCTTACATTCCATTACAGTTATAAAATTTTACGCTCATCTAGCACTTTTCATCTGAGAATGTCAGAGTGCTGTACAAGCATGGAAGCTAATTACAATGATCCGGGAGCCCAGGAAGCAGCAGCAGGGCCACTTGCAGCGTGTGACCCACCTTCTAAGAAGATCCTGTCTCAATCCAGGAAGCTTCCTGCTGAGAGCTGCACCCAGAAACTTCTCAACTCCCAAGAAGTTCCTAGATAAATCTGTTTTGCAATGTACGCTGAGGGTGAGACCATTCAGTGCCTCCCATTCGCTGGGCACTGGCCCAACAACCAAGGCCACGCGGAATTTTCTTTTCTTTGTTTCATTTTCATCTTTCTCTTCTGCTTTCAGTGCTGGCACTCCTCACATTCCACTGACATCTGTCCTCAAACCTTTTGCTATTTGTTCATTTGTTTTTGTTTATAATTTTTGTTGTTGTTGTTTTGGTTTTTCAAGATAGAGTCTCCCTTTAGCCCAGGCTGACCTGAAATTCACTATGTAGTCTCAAACTGGCCTCAAACTCACAGCAATCCTCCTACCTCTTCCTCCCCAGTGCTGGGATTAAAGGCATGTGCCACCACGCCCGACTTAAAATTTGTTTTATTATTTTTATTTACTTATTTATTGGAGAGAGAGAGAAAAAGGCAGATATATAGATGGTGACTCATTTTTTTAAAAAATTAATTTATTTGAGACAGAAAGAGAGAGAGAATGAGTAAGAATAGGTGTGCCAGGGCCTGTAGCCACTGCAAACAAACTCCAGACACATGCGCCACCATGTGCATCTGGCTTATGTGGGTACTAGAGAATCCAACCAGGGTCCTTAGGCTTCGCAGGCATGTGCCTTAACCACTATGCCATCTCTCCAGCCCAAGGTAGATATATATAGGGAGAATGTGTGCACCAGGGCCTCTAGCCACTGCAAACGAACTTCAGATTCATGTGCCACCTTGTCCATCTGGCTCATATGGGGAATTGAACCTAGGTCCTTTGGCTTTCCAGGCAAGCACCTTAAGAGCTAAGCCATTCCTTAATATTATTTTAATATCTTGAGAAAGAAAGAGAGAAAGTATGGGTGTACCAGACAGGGCCTCCTGCCACTACATATGCACTCCAGACACATGCACCACTGTGTGTCTGAATTTACATGGATAATAGGGAATTGAACCAGGGCTGTCAGGCTTTGCAAGCAAATGCCTTTAACCACTGAACAATTTCTCCAGCCCATACGTACCTAGTTTATAAAGCCTATAATCTCCGAGGCAGGGTAACTACACCCCAGAATAAATACATAATGAGCCATTGGAATCCCAATTTGAAATAGCAAACTTTCTTTTTAAAAAAATATTTTATTGTCAGGCATGGTGGCGCACACCTTTAATCCCAGCACTCTGGAGGCAGAGGTACGAGATTGCCATGAGTTCAAGTCCAGCCTGAGACATAGTGAATTCCAGGGCAGCATGGATTAGAGTGAGACCCTACCTCAAAAAAAAAAAAAAAAAAAAAGGATGGAAGGAAGCTGAGGAGATGGCCTAGTGGTTAAAAACACTTACTTGCAGCCGGGTGTGGTGGTGCATGTCTTTAGTCCCAGCACTCTGGAGGCAGAGGTAGGAGGATCATCATGAGTTCAAGGCCACCCTGAGACCACATAGTGAATTCCAGGTCAGCCTGGGCTAAAGTGAAACCCTACCTCGAAAAACAAAACAAAAAACAACAAAAAAAAACACTTACTTGCAAAACCTGCCTGGGTTCAGTTCTCAATCCACCCAGGTAAGCCACATGCAAAAAGTGACCGAAGCACCTGGTGTTCGGTTGCCCTGGGGCACCCATACACACACACACACACACACACACAAATAAATAAGTCAAGCCAGGCGTGGTGTTGCATGACTTTAAACCCAGCATTCAGGAGGCAGAGGTAGGAGGATCAACAGAATTCAAGGCCACCCTGCAACTACATAGTGAATTCCAGGTCAGCCTGAGCTAGAGAGACCCTACGTCAAAAAAAAAAAAAAAAAAAAAAAAAAAAAACTGTATCAGTAAATTAATTAATTAGGGCTGGAGAGATGGCTTAGCGGTTAAGGCACATGCCTAGAAGCCTAAGGACCCCAGTTTGGTTCTCCAGGTCCCACAAAAGCTGTTTGCAGTGGCTACAGACCCTGGTGCGTCCATTCTCACTCTCTCTCTCTCTCTCTCTCTTTCCCTCTCTGTCTCTAATAAATAAATAATAAAATATTTTTAATAATTAATTAATTAAATTCTTCTCACATATACTTGCCCTGAGACTACAGAGTGAATTCCAGGTTAGCCTGGGCTAGAGTGAGACCCTACCTTGAAAAACCACAAATAAATAAACAAACCCAATTTTAAAGAGGGGAAGGAGGGTATCTAAACAAGGCAAGAAAATCCATGACCCATGGTGGGTAGAAATGACCTCTAGAGAGTCTGTGCGCTGGCATTTCTTTCTAGCACCCCTTCTTCTCTGCTCTGAGCTACATCCATCAAAGAAAATAAGAAGCCCCTTAAGTCACAATTTCTCCCTATAGCCTAAGAGACAAAATGAAAGACCCCTGGAGCCGGGTGTGGTGGCGCACACCTTTAATCCCAGCACTCGGGAGGCAGAGATAGGAGGATCGCCGTGAGTTCGAGGCTACCCTGAGACTACACAGTGAATTCCAGGTCAGCCTGGGCTAGAGTGAGATCCGACCTTGAAAAACCAAAAAAAAAAAAAAAAAAGACTCCTGTATCCTGTGAAACGAGGTTTATTTCAGGACATGGTCACTCTTCATCCAGAGAATTTAAGACACCACGTTTACACATTCATGGGATGGAAGTCAGGTCCAACAGAGCTAAGGACCAGCACAGGAATGAGTGGCTTCATTTCTGCCTCCAAGACAGAAACCAGCCAGGCCTTGGGAGGCTCTCTACGGACAAAATTGCTCTTCTGATTATCCCTTTACTGTCACACAAGCCCCCAGCCTCCCATAGAGCCAGCACATCAGAGGTGAGCGGTTCCCTATTCTGTCCCAATTGTCAACTTCTCTTGTCATCACAGAGCTCACGCTGAGCCACCACTCAGCTTGACAGACAATAACAGTAACAACAACCAAAAGCCCTGCCTGGAAAATTATTGTTTTTACACACAATGCAGATCAGTTTGGTAGACAGTTTCCAAAACATCCAACAAGCCACAAACATGTTCTCCAGTCTTACCCCATTAGATCCAAGTGCACCCTCGGGGCACACCATCCTTCTCCAGGCTGCTGTGGTCTGACATAAACGTTGTGATTATTGCCATACTTGCTCCTATTAGCATCAGCACAGAAGAGTGAGAATGGCCAGGCTGGGGGGGGGGGACCCACAGAGTCCCATGCAGAGAAATTAAGTTGCCATTTAAAAAAAATATTTTTATTTATTTATTTGAGAGAGAGAGAGAGAGAGCGCTTGCCTGTGAAGTCTAAGGACCCCAGTTCAAGGCTCAATTCCCCAGGACCCATGTAAGCCAGATGCACAAGGGGGTACACCACACATCTGGAATTCGTTTTCAGTGGCAGAGGCCCTGGTGCGCCCATTCTCTCTCTCTCTCTCTCTCTCTCTCTCTCTCTCTCTATCTGCCTCTTTCTCTCTGTCTGTCACTCTCAAATAAATAAATAATAAACAAAAAAAAATTTTTTTCAAAAAGAAACAGATAGAACAGGTATGCCAGGGCCTGTAGCCACTGCAAATGAACTCCAGATGCCTGTACCACTATGTGCATATGGCTTACGTGGGTACTGGGGAATCGAACCTGGGTCCTTTGGCTTCACAGGCAAGCGCCTTAACTGCTAACCTATCTCTCTAGCCCTATATTTTTTCATTTGTTTGTTTTTTGTTTTTTGGAGGTAGGGTCTCACTCTAGCTTAGGCTGACCTGGAATTCACTATGTAGTTTCATGGTGGCCTTGAATTCACAGTGATCCTCCTACCTCTGCCTTCTAAGTGCTTCGGCATTTTTTTAAAACTTTTTTATTTACTTTTATTTATTTATTTATTAGCAACAGACAGAGAGAGAAAGAGGCAGGGAGAGAGAACAGGCACGCCAGGGCCTCCAGCCATGGCAAACGAACTCCAGATGCATGTGCCATTCTGTGCATCTGGCTTACATGGGTACTGGGGAATCAAGCCTCAAACCGGGGTCCTTAGGCTTCACGGGCAAGTGCCTAACCGCTAAGCCATCTCTCCAGCCCAGCATTTTTTTAATTGATAGATAATTGCACATCTTTATGGGGCTCATCTGATAGGACAGTGTATTTATACATTGTCAAGTGATCAGCTCAGAATATTTACCATCTCAAACATTTATCATTGGGTTAGTATCTGATTCCGTTTTTAGACAATGTCTCACTCTGCAGTCCAGGCAGAGTTCCAGGCCTGGAACTCACTGTGTATAACCTAGAGTGGCCTTGGTCTCCCAACTACTAGATTATAGGCATGTACCACCACAGCTAGGTTATGTCCTACTGGGGATTGAAGCCAGGGCTTCATGCATGGTAGGCAAGCACTCCACCAACTGAGCTACATCCCCAGCCCCCAGTATCTGTTTTGTTGTTGTTGTTGTTGTTGTTGTTTTGTTGGTTGGTTGGTTGGGTTTAGTTTTTTGTTTTGTTTTCTTTTGTGTTTTGTTTTTTTTTAAGTAGGGTCTTGTTTTAGCCCAGGCTGACCTGGAATTCCCTGTGGAGTCTCAGGGTGGCCTGGAACTCACAACGATCCTCCTACCTCTGCCTCCAGAGTGCTGGGATTAAAGGTGTGCTCCACCATGCAGGCCGGGCCATTTTTATTTTTGTGTGTGTGCAGTGGGTACAGGCATGTCAGGGTCTCTTGCTGCTGCAAACAAGGACTATACAGTTTTACATGAGTGGCTGGGGAACTGAACCTGGGCTGGCAGGGTTTGCAAGTCAGCACCTTTAACAACTGAGCCATACCCCCCACTTCTGATGATTGATTTTTTCTGTTGTTGTTTTGGTTTTTCTGGTTTGGGTATTTTTTAAAATTTTTATTTATTTATTTGCAAGCAGAGAGATACAGACACAGAGAGAGAGTGTGAGAGAAAATGGGTTCGCCAGGACCTCCAGCCATTGTAAACAAACTCCAGATGCATGTGTCAGGTCATTAGGCTTTGTAGGCCAATGCTTTAACCACTGAGCCATCACTCCAGCCCTGGTTTTGGTTTTTTATTTTATTTTACTTGTTTGAGAGAGAGAGTGAATATGGGCATTCCAGCCAGGTGTGGTGGGGTACACACCTTTAATCCCAGCACTCTGGAGGCAGAGGTTGGAGGATCACCATGAGTTTGAGGCCACCCTGAGACTACATAGTGAATTCCAGGTCAGCCTGGACTAGAGTGAACCCTACCTCAAAAAACTCCCCAAAAATTAATTAATTCATTAATTAAGTTAAAAATTATATATATGCATTCCGGGGCCTTCTGCCACTACAAAGAACATGAGACACATGTGCAACTTAGTACATCTTGTTTTATGTGAGTACTGGGAAATCAAACCTGGAGCAACAGGCTTTGCAAGCAAGCGCCTTTAACTGCTGAGCCATCTCTCTAGCCCTTGGTTTTTTTGTTTGTTTTTGTTTTTCAAGGTAGGGTCTCACTCTAGCCCAGGCTGACTTAGAATTCACTCTGTAGTCTCAGGGTGACCTCAAACTCATGGCAATCCTCCTACATCTACCTCCTGAGTGCTGGAATTAAAGGCATGCGCTACCACGCCCGGCTGTTTTATTGGTTTTTTTTAAATATTTATTTATGAGAGAGAGAAGAAGATAGATATAGAGTGAGAAGGAAACAGAGAGATAATGAGCACGCCAGGGCCTCTAGCCACTGCAGATGAATGTGTCATGTCACTTTGTGAATCTGGCCTTATATGGATACTGGGGAACTGAACCTGGTCCTAGCAAGCAAGCAACTTTAACCACCAAGCTATCTCTCCAGCCATTGCCTTTTTTTGTTGTTTGTTTCTTTCTTTGTTTGTTTTTCGAGGTCTCACTCTATCTCAGGCTGACCTGGAATTCACTCTGTAGTCTCAAGGTGGCCTTGAACTCACTGCAATCCTCCTACCTCTGCCTCCCAAGTGCTGGGTTTAAAGGCGTGCGCTACCACACCCGGCTCTGTTTTTGTTTTCAGGACAAGTTTCCTATAGCCCAGGCAGGCCTGGAACTCACTATGTCATTGAGGATGGCCTTGAATTCCTGATCCTCCCGTTTTCATCTCCCAAGTGCTGAGGTGACAGTAAAGTGCCACCACACTGGGCTTTCGTGTTTGTTTTGTTTTGTCTGAGAAACAGTCTCAACAGTAGTGAAAGCTGAACTTTCTACTCAAGATCTTCATGCCCTGCCTCCAGAGGAGTAAGGAGTAAATTAATTTTTGCTACATAAATAATATTCATGATATGGAAGACTTTAGAAAACACAAATAAGTGGGGAGGGAATATGTTACCAGGTCTAGCAATTCATTTAAATTTCTGGATTGACAAGTTTAATTTTTTCTTTCTCCCAAGGTAGGGTCTCACTCTAACTCAGGCTGACCTGGAATTCACTGTGTAGTCTCACGCTGGCCTTGAACTCATGGGGATCCTCCGACCTCTGCCTCCCCAGCGCTGGGATTAAAGACTTGCACCACCACGCCCGGCTCTATTTCTATTTCTAAATAATTTAGTTCAAAGTTGACAAGACACAGTTCCCATGATGACCTCCAAGTTCACAGGTTCAAAAGAGAATAAATATGTCAGGAAAACTCTCTCTCTCTCTCTCTCTCTCTCTTTTTTTTTTTTTTTTTTTTTTTGAGGTAGGGTCTCACTCTGGCCCAGGCTGACCTGGAATTCACTCTGTATTCTCAGGGTGGCCTCGAATGCATGGCAATCGTCCAACCTCTGCCTCCAGAGTGCTGGGATTAAAGGCGTGTGCCACCACGCCCATAGGAAAAGTATCTCACAATGATCCTACCAAGAACAACTAAAGCTCGAATGAGAACCCGCTCAAGTTTTCGCAGAGGCTATAAACGTGAATAAAATAGGAGGTTCCTTTAGAAAACTTGCTGTCCTCATCCTAATTCAGATGCTCAGAGCAAAGGGGACAGAGGAGCAAAAGGCAAGAATATTTGGAATGCAGAGGCTTCAATATGGCTCTATTGGTAAAGGGCTGGCCTAGCTTGAAGCCCTGGGTTCAATGCCTAACACTGCGTAAAGACACATGTGAGGTGCAGACCTGCGATCCCAACACTGGGCAAGTGGAGGCAGGAGGATTAAAAAAAAAAATTCAAGGTTGGTACTAGAGAGATGGCTCAGCAGTTAAAGGTGCTTGCTTGCAAAGCCTGATGGCCCAGGTTCAGTTCCCCAGCCACCCACATAAAGCCAGATGCACAAAGTGGCACATGCATCTGGAGTTCATTTGCAATGTGGCAAAAGGCCCTGGTGAGCCCATAATCACTCCATCTCTGTTTGCCTCTTTCTTTATGTCTCTCTCAAATAAACAAATGAATAATTTTTTAAAAAAATTCAAGCTCAGTCGGGTGTGGTGGCACATGCCTTTAATCCCAGGACTCAGAACAGAGAGGTAGGAGGATCACTGTGAGTGTGAGGTCATCCTGATACTACATAGTGAATTTCAGGTCAATGTGAGACCCTACCTCAAAAAAAACAAAATATATATATTTTTTCAAGGGCATATATAGGTACATAGCAAATTTGAGGTCAGCCTAGGACACAAGAGACTCTGAATCAAAAAAAAATAAGCTGGATGTGGTGGTGCACACCTTTAATCCCAGCACTTGGGAGGCAAAGGTAGGAGGATCACCATGAGTTCGAAGCCACCCTGAGACTACATAGTGAATTCCAGGTCAGCCTGGGCTAGAGCAAGCTCCTACATCAAAAAAACAAAATGAATACATAAATAAAGGGGCTGGAAAGATGGCTTAGCTTTTAAAGGTACTGGCTTGCAAAGTCTGCTGGTTTGGGTTCAATTTCCAAGACATCCATCTAAGCCAGATGCAAAAAGCAGAACAAGCACCTGGCCTTCATTTGCAACAGGAAGAGGCTCTGGCATTTCCATTCACATACACACAATTAAAAAATAATTTGTGCGTGAGAGATTGCTCAGTGGTTAAGGCACCTGCCTGCAAAGCCTAACGACCAGGGATCAATTCCCCAGTGCCCACAAAAGCCAGGTGCACAAAGTGGTGCATGCATCTGGGGTTTATTTGCAGTGGCTAGAGGACCTGGCATGCCCATTCGCTCTCTCCCTTCCTCCCTCCCTCTCTCTGCTTACAAATAAATAAAAATTAAGGGCTGGAGAGATGGCTTAGTAGTTAAGGCACTGGCCTGAAAAGCCAAAGGACCCAGTTTTGATTCCTCGGTACCCACGTAAGCAAGATGCACAAGAGGACGCATGCATCTGGGGAGTTCATTTGTAATAGCTAGAGGCCCTGGTGTGCCCGTTCATTCTCTCTCCCCCTGCCTATTTTTCACTCTCTCTCAAATAAATAAAAATATTTTAAATGCTTTGAAAATAAATAAAATAAATAAATGAAAGAGTATTTGTAATGTTAGTATCTAGGCAGGACACTAAAATCAGTTTCTTTTTCCTCCAGTAGCTGCCACCCTGTGACATAGGTCCCTGCAGGGTAATTGCAAGGATGTTCTAAATCCATACTCATGCCAAGTAGCTTTGAGTGAAAAGATAATTAAAAGTATAATGACCATCACATAAGGCTCATTAAATTCTTTGGTATTAACAAGGGGTCCTCACCCTCATAAAGACAGATAGCATTACTCTGGTCTGTGTTTGACTCTTCATCTTTTAATTTGTTTGAGAGAAAGAGGCAGAGAGAGAGAGAGAGGATAGGCATGCCAGGACCTCCAGCTGCTGCAAACGGAACTCCAGAAGCATGTGTCCCCTTGTACATCTGTCTTATGTAGGTCCTGGGGAATTGAACCTGGGTCCTTTGGCTTTGCAGGCAAGCACCTTAACTGCTAAGCCATCTCTCCAGCCCTGTGTTTGACTCAGGCTTGAATGTTTTATTATTGCCCATCTAGGTCCATCTGCCCTCAGGGAATGTAACCTCAAGCTCATACTATCTGCATAGCTTTAGACACCTCCCTTTTCAGCTCAAGACCTTGTATGAAGGACTATAGTCTCAGCTACTCAGGAAGGCGGAGCTCAGAAGTTCAGGGCCATCCTGGGCAATATAGTAAGAACCAGTCTCTTAAAATAACTAAGTAGCCGGGCGTGGTGGTACACGCCTTTAATCCTAGCACTCAGGAGGCAGAGGTAGGAAGATCGCAGTGAGTTCAAGGCCACCCTGAGAATACAGAGTGAACTCCAGGTCCACCTGGGCTAGAGCGAGACCCTGCCTCAAAAACTCAAAAATAAATAAATAAATAAAATAACTAATCTTAGCAGTTAAGGCATTTGCCTGCAAGCCTAAGGACCCTAGTTCAATTCTCCAGAACCCATGTAAGCCAGATGCACATGGTGGCGCATGCATCTGGAGCTCGTTTGCAGTGGCTGGAGGCCCTAGAGTACCCATTCTCTCTCTCTCTCTCTCTCTCTCTCTCTCTCTCTCTCTCGTGCATCTGGCTTACATAGGTACTGGGGAATCAAGCCTTGGACCAGGGTCCTTAGGCTTCACAAGCAAGTGCTTAACTGCTAAGCCATCTCTCCAGCCCTTTAAAAATATTTAAAAAATAAAAAGTATTGGGAGTACAGCTTGCATGAAGTCCTGGTTCAATTACCACACACTCCCCTGATACTATGTCAGGGTAGCCACAGTTCTCATAACTATTTCTCAAGGTCTGAACTTGACTCTGTTGACCCTTCAAGATTAGTTGAGAAACCCACTGGAGCATTAGAATCCACTCTGCATTCAACATTGCTTTTATTTAGATTTGTTTATTTATTTATTTTGGTTGTTTTCAAGGTAGGGTCTGGCTCTAGCCCAGGCTGACCTGGAATTCACTCTGTAGGCTCAAACTCATGGTGATGCTCAGCAACATTGCTTTAAATCCTGAAAGTAAAGAGCCCTAATTTTGCCTTGGGCTTGCAATTTTATTTTATTTCTATTTATTTGTTTGTTTTATTTATTTGTATTTATTTATTTATTTTAGAGAGAATGAGTGAGTGAGAATGGGTGCATCAGGACCTTCTGCCACTGCAAACAAACTAGATGAACCACCACCACATTGTGTGTCTGGCTTTACATGGGTTCTGGGGAATCAAATCCAGACCATCAGGTTTTGCAAACAAGTACCTTTAACCATTGATCCATCACCCCAGCCCCTTGGTTCACATTTAACTGAGCTGGTCTTTGCTCCCAATCGATCAATCTATCAATCTATCTATACCTGTTTTCTCCTAACTTCATCCATTTGCATGAGATAAATAGACCCAGTCAAACTAGTGTTTTAATCCCAGTTCCATCTGAATCTTAATTTCCTCACGTGTAAAATGGAGACGATATTTACTATACATAAACTACTTACTATAGGACTTCATGCAGTGATGATGATTACAAAGAGCAAGAGCTATTATTGTTAAAGACCACAGAGGAATTCCAGGAGAAGCGGGGAAAGAAAATAGATTAGGGGAACCGCTTTTAGAAATGCCAAGTCAGATCCTGACTTTTTAATCTAGGCCGGTTAAAATGCTTGGGACAGTATGGTGAGAAGCAGCATGCTGGTCTATGAGGAGGAAAAAGTGTTCAGTGTGGGTGGTGAATGGCTTAGGTTCAAAATAATTTTTTTTTGGTTTTTTTTTTAATATTTTATTTATTTATTTGAGAGAGAGGAAGAGGCAGAGAGAAAGAGAGAATGGACGCGCCAGGGCCTCCAGCCACTTGCAAGTGAACTCCAGATGCGTGCGCGCCCCCTTATGCATCTAGGTTATGTGGGTCCTGGGGAATTGAACTGGGGTCCTTAGGCTTCACAGGCAAGCACATTAACTGCTAAGCCATTTCCCCAGCCCCTTCTTGGTTTTTCTAGGTAGGGCCTTACTCACTCTAGCGCAGGCTGGAATTCACTCTGTAGTCTCAGGCTGGCCTCAAACTCACGGTGATTGATCCTCCTACCTCTGCCTCCCAAATGCTGGGATTAAAGGTGTGTACCATCATACTCAGATGGAAAATTTTTTTTCTTGGAAATTTTTTTAATTAACAAAAGAGAGAGAGAGTAGCCCGAGTCATCTTAATACAACCAGCCCCTTTCTCTCTCTTAGACACTCGCACAGCATGATTTCAAGCATCCTTGAAGTCAATAAAATTGTGACCCTGATACATAACAATGCCCTAAAGCAGCCAAGAGTGAAAATAAACATGACTGAGCAATAAATTAGGATCTCCTTCACTCTCCTTCTGCCTCCCACATGTTTGGGTTTTGCAAAGGGGTAAAAATATAGCCCATCTGGAGGATGTGGCATTATCAGGGTACTCCCACCCCGCCCCACCCTCTGCACACATGCATGCTTCCCCCAGGTGACTCTGGGACATACATCAGGGTGCACTGTGATAAACATGAGCTGATATAGATGGAATAAACAGGTATCTGGAGCCCTGTGCCCAGCCAGTGAGGGGCAGACAATGAGGAGGCGGCTCAGAGGGAAACAGACACCCCATTTTCCTACTGATTGTGATCCTTTGAAGGGTAATAGTAAAGATGAGAAGGACGGAGCTGGAGAGATAGGATAGCAGTTATGGTGTTTGCCTGAGAAGCTTAAGGACCCAGGTTCAACTCCCCAGTACCCATGTAAGCCAGATGCACATGGTGGCACATTTGCAGTGGATGGAGACCCTGGTGTGCCCATTCTCTCTATACATATCTGCCTCTTTCTCAAATAAATAAATAAAAATAACACTTTTTTTTTTTAAGATGAGGAGCTGGGCATGGTGGTGCAACTTTCAATACCAGCGCTTAAAATACAGAGGTAGGAGGACTGCCAAGAGTTCGAGACTACCCCTGAGACTACAAAGTGAATTCCAGGACAGCCTGGGTTAGACAAGACCCTGTCTTGAAAAAACAAAAAGAGAGAAAGAGAGATAGGAACTGCTTATTCTGGTCTTTGGTGACCAGACCTTTCCCTGTACTGTGACTGTTTGGATAGTAAATATGGTTCGAATAAGAAATGTTCCCCAAGCCGGGCGTGGTGGCGCACACCTTTAATCCCAGCACTCGGGAGGCAGAGGTAGGAGGATTGCCGAGAGTTCAAGGCCACCCTGAGACTACATAGTTAATTCCAGGTCAGCCTGGACTAGAGTGAGACCCTACCTCGAAAAACCCAAAAAAAAAAAAAGAAAGAAAAGAAAAAAAAAGAAATGTTCCCCAAAGGCTCATGTGTGGAATACTTAGCCCCTAGCTGATGGTGCTATTTTGGGAGATGCTGGAAGTTTAGTCCTCAGTGGAGAGACAGGTAACTATGCCTTTGAAGATTGTATCTGGTCTACAGTCCTTCCTTGCTCTCTGCTTCCTGTCCATCGTGAGGTGAAGAACCACCCTCCACAGCTTCCCTCCATCACGATGCCCTGCACATGTGCGTGGACCCAAGAAACCATACATTGAATCCTCTGTAACAGTGAGCCAAAATAAATCCTTCCTCCCTTAGATTGGTCATAGAGTACAAGGTAGCTAACACTGTCCACTTGAGTCCAGACAAAATAATGGAGCCAAAGGGCACTGTTCACATGATTCTGCCTCCTGGTACTGCTGGGATTAAGGGCATGCACCACCATGCCTGGCTCCTTTTCCTTTTCTTTCTTACTCTTTTTATTTTGGTACTGGATTTTGTTGTTGTTGTGTTGTGTTTTGTTTTGTTTTGTTTTTGAGGTAGGCTCTGCTGTAGCCCAGGCTGACCTGGAATCTACTCTGTAGTCTCAGGGTGGCCTTGAACTCATGGTGATCCTCCTACCTCTGCATCCCAAGTGCTGGGATTAAAGGCGTGTGCCACCACACCAGCGGATACTGGAAATTTTAATTTGGACTACATACATGTTTAGTAAAGTGCTCTACCACTGAAGTACATCCCAAACATAACATATATACGCACTTCTGATTTTGAGACCGGCCTTTGATAAATTGTCCATACAGCCCTTGAACTTACTGTAGCCCTGGCAGGCCTTGAACTTGTGATTGTCCTGCCTCAGCCTCCTTAGCAGTTGTTATTCCAGACCTGTGCCACCAGGCTCAGTAAGTCCAGAGCCTTTAAAGGACTCAATCAACCTCACCAGTTAATTCACTGGAGAACCAAAAGCAGATTCCATGTCTTGTCCTTTCTAGACCAGTCCTCTTTCATATAACCCACAGCTCTCACTGTAAGACCAAAGATTATCTACCCACCATCACACCAAATAGGCTGTGGTGGACATCTGAAACACTACATCATTGTAGTCATGATAAAAATGTCTCTCTCTGGGCTGGAGAAACGGCTTAGTGATTAAGATGCTTGCCTGAGAAACCTACAGACCTTGGTTCGATTCCCTAGCACCTATGTAAGGCAGATGCACAAGGTGGTGCATGCTTCTGGAGTTTGTTAGTAGTGGCTGCAGACCCTTGCTCACCCATTCATTCTCTCTCTCTGCCTCTTTCTCTATCTCTTTCAAATAAATAAATACAAAACTAAACATTATTTTTAAAATGTGTCTTTGGCTAGAGGGAATGTCTTAGTGGTTAAGGCTCTTGCCTACAAAGCCAAAGGACCCAGGTTCAACTCCCCAGGACCCACATAAGCCAGATGCACAAGGTGGCTCATGCATCTGGAGTTCATTTGCAGTGCCTGGAAGCCCTGTTGTGCCCATTTCTCCCTCCCCATTCTCTCCCTATCTCTCCTCTATCTTTCTCCCAAATAAAATAAAATAAAATAAAATATTTATAAAAATTATTTTAAAATGTCTCTCTGCAGATGAATAAGAAATTAGAGGGCTAGGCTGCATGTGGTGGCACATGCCTTTAATCCCAGCACTTGGGAGGCAGAGGTAGGAGGATCGCCATGAGTTCAAGGCTACCCTGAGACTACATAGTAAATTCCAGGTCAGCCTGGGCTAGAACGAGACTTGAGACCCTACCTGGAAAAACTAAAAAAAAATTTTTTTTTTTTTTTGGTTTTGCGAGGTAGGGTCTCACTCTGGTCCAGGCTGACCTGGAATTAACTATGTAGTCTCAGGGTGGCCTCGAACTCTTGGCGATCCTCCTACCTCTGCCTCCCGAGTGCTGGGATTAAAGGCGTGCGCCACCACGCCCGGCTTAAAAATTTTTTTTAAAAAAAGGTGCTTGCTTATAAAGCATGATGACCAGGGTTCAATTCCCCAACACACACATAAAGCCAGACACAAAGTGGCTGCAGTTTGTTTGCAACAAGAGACCATAATTCACACATATACACACACATGCACACACACACACTCATGCAAATAAATAAAATTATATTAATAAATAAATTACAATTGGTAAGCACCTACTGTGTACCAAGTTGGGCACTGGGGGCCAGAAAAAAAATAAGTGAATGACACACTTTGCTTCCCCTCCTGGAGCTGTTCCACACTTAAATTAAATTCCACTGAAACAGATAAACAGAGAGGAGACTCAGACCATGAATGAACATGGAATAAACATAGATAACAAGAAGACAAGATTAAATATTTAGATTATATATTGGCCAGGGGTTAAGTGGATTAATGGAGTGATGAGTTGGGCAGAGTTATGGGATTTCCATGTTTAGACAGAGTGGATTAGGTCTCCCGGCTTGGGGAAATGCAGATGGAAACTGCTGTCATCAGCACTGACACCCTGCCTTCTTCTCTAGAGGTGCCTTTCGGTCACAGGGTGGTAGGTGCAGGACGATGTCTCGCCCATCTTTATGACATCCTAGTGAGTCACAGACAGCACTATAATTCCCAGACTCCTGGGGAGGAAACAAGCAGGGCAGGGAGTGGGAAAGTCAAGGGCCACTAACATCCGAGTCCCGGCTCCTCTTCCCCTGCAGTCAACATGACTCCCCTGGAGCGCTTGGCCAAGCCAAACAGGCACCGACTTGGTGATCCATTGTACCTCAACCCTTTTGATCTCCTCCTCAAAGGCAGAGAAATTGTGAGTTGCCTTGTCATTATTTTCCAAGTACCTCAAAAGGGTATCTCAGATTGTATAGAGCATAAGTTTCCTACGGGCAGGGACTGTCTTCAAATGCCCCGAAAGAAAGATGCTGCGCTGCCAGCCAGGTGTGCTGCCTCACAGCCCATGCACTTCCTTCCTGCCCTGCCTACCTACTGCCCCCGGGACTTTCAGTCCTGAAAACAAGTCTCTGCGAGGTCAGTGATTCACGTAGGTGCCCCTGAGATCACCTGCTTCACTCCACTGTCCTCAGAAACAAAAGGGGGTATTCACAGAGCAACGTGAGAAGTGCCTGGAGACCTTGTTGCTTTGCCCTTTTGTAATCATGTTCTCGGCCCTCCGTCCCACAGATGCTGCACGTCAGAGAATAATGAAAGGCACAAGCTTGGTTACAGCTCCAGCCTTGCGCCTGCTCCTTCCCATTACTCTTCTCCCAAAACAACACTCAATTACTACCCAGCTGCATGGGTAAAAACCTTTTTTTTTTTTTTCCTTTATTTTCTTGTTGCTTCTTTATAGCATCACCAGATAGGGTGTGTCTTTTAGGTCTCAGTTATGGGGCGGGGGGTGCTAATTCACAAAGCAGGTCTAAGAGGGAAATGTGGTTATAGAGAAGGGGAGGCAGTGACAAGCTGGGTTGACCTGTTCCTGGTGAGGCATCAGGCAGATGACTGAGGTCTTTGCACAGCTGAAGACCCTGCTGTTCCCATTCTCTCCCTCTGTATCTCTTTCTTTCTTTCTTTTCTTTTTTTTTTCTTTTCTTTCTTTCTTTTTTTTTCTTTTCTTTCTTTCTTTTTTTTTTTTTTTTGTTGTTGTTTGTTTGTTTGAATGATTTTGGAGGTAGGGTCTCTAGCTCAGGCTGACCTTGTAGTCTCAGGGCAGCCTTGAACTCTGCGATCCTCTTACCTCTACCTCCCAAGTACTGGGATTAAAGGCGTGCTCTACCACGCCCAGCGTCTGTCTGTCTTTCTATCTCTCTCTCTCCCAAATAAATACTTTTTTTTAAAAAGGGGGGTGCTATGTTTGAACATCAAATGTCCCACAAGCTCATGGACTTGAGCACTTGGTGCCCAACTGGTGGCACTATTTTGGAAGGCTGTGAAGCCTTTAGGAGATGGGGGTCTAGCTGAAGAAGAAAGTAGGTGGCTGCGGTCCCAGCTTTAGGGGTTATAGATTACCTCCAGTTCCTGTCTCATTCACTGCTTCATGGTGCAACAACATGTGCCGAAACCTCTGTCTTCCATAGTGTAGCCCACCATGATGGACTGCATACTTTCAAATCATTAGCCAAAATAAATCCTTCCTCCCTCCAGTTGTTCCTGTCGGATACTCTGTCCCAGCCAGCCTGGGCTACGTAGTGAGGCTATGCGAAGAAAGTGAGTCATGCAGGGGTTGAGACAGAGTCTCACTCACTATGGAAGCCGGGGCTGACGTGGAACTTCAGACTGTTCCACCTCTAAATTCTAGGATTATAGGCATGTCCCACCACACCCGGCACAGTGCCAGTGTTTCAGACCACAGATCACTTGCCCATTATCGTCTGTTCCACCATAAACCCTGTGTTTTGAGATAAGGTGGGAACCCTCGCCTCTCCTGGCTGGGAACTTGCTGTTTCCATGTAACCATAAGTTAGATGGGGACAAACATTGCAAATGGTTGCCAGGTGTGTGCAAATAGGCTCCTGATTTTTATCCAACCCCCTGTTGGGTGTGGTCGCCATCATCCTACCCAGTGGCCCTTGATCTTGAACCTAGACCATCTTTCCCACCCACTTTCTCTTCAGCTCCTGCCTCCTTGTCATCTGCCATTTCCTCAGAGGATTCGGGGCCTCTGCCCTCCAGGTGATTCTCCCAAAAGACTAACTGGTTCCTCCACATGAAGAATCCCAGGATAAATGTGTCTATTCCAGCTTCCCTCTTGTGTTGCTTGCTCTGAAGCTGCTTGCTTCAGAGCCCAGAAGTTCTAAGAGAGTCTCAGTCTTTGGAGGACTGATGCATATTGCTGTCTTAGTGAGATGACCAAAAAGAAAGAAAAAAAATTGCTATCCAAAATGGCTTTGGCCTTCACTGACAATGTGAGGGTGATATTTAAAGGGCAGGTCCTGGGAAACCCCACAACAGTTAAAACAGTCCTTGAATATACAAACTGGCAGGCTCAATTCATTATTGTGAATTCTTTTTTTTTCTTTCAAAAGCAAAAAAAAAAAAAAAAAAAAAATTCAATTCTGGGGTTATGTACCCTCAACACTGTCCTGACATGTGGTCTTTAAAAGCACAAAGGAAAGCATTCTTTCAACTACAAACACAGATAAAATTTGGAATCCCAGGGATGTATGCCTGACTGAGAGATGTGCTAAGTGGCAGGATTTACATGCCTAAGCATCTACCATGCTGACATATGTGAAGCTCAGGAGCAACCAAATCTTTCTTAGTTTGACAACTGGAAATGAGAAACAGCCTTCACTTTTGCCTTCTGAGCTCATCTGAAAACTGTACTTTACCCAATTTATTAGCATATCTTGGGCTGGGGATGCAGATCAGTTGGTTGAGTGCTTACCTAGCACTGTACAAAGCCGTGGGTTCAATCCCCAGAACTGCATAAAATTTGAGTTGTTGGCAGTCTATAATCCCAGCACTAAGGAGGTGGAGGCTGGAGGAGTGGAAGTTCAAATCATCCCCACTTAATCTTCCTTGGCTACATAGCAAGTGAGAGGACAGCCTGGGATACATGCAAATCCTGCCTCAAAAAAAAATAAGTAAAACAAGCAGGGCGTGGTGGTGCACACCTTTAATCCCAACACTTGAGAGGCAGAGGATTGCTGTGAGTTCAAGGCCACCCTGAGACTACATAGTAAATTCCAGGTCAGCCTGTACTAGAGTGAGACCCTACCTCAAAAATGATCAAAAATAAAAATAAATAGGAGGCTAGGACTGGAGAGGTGGCTTAGTGGTTAAGGAGCTTGCCTACAAAGCACAAGGACCCAGTTGTGATTCCCAGTACCCACGCAAACCAGATGCACAAAGTGGCACATGTGTCTGGAGTTCATTTGCAACGGCTACAAGCCCTGGTGCGCCCATTCTCTATCTATCCTGCTCTTTCTCTCTCTTTCTCATAAATAAATAAATATAGGAGGCTGGAGAGATGGCTTAGTGGTTAAGGTGTTTACCTGTGAAGCCTAAGGACCCTGGATTGATTCTTCAGGTCCCACATAAGCCAGTTGCACATGGTGGCACATGCGTCTGGAGTTCGTTTGCAGTGGCTAGAGGCCTAGTGTGCCCATTCTTTCTCTCTCTCTCTCTCTCTTTCCCCTCTGTCTTAAATTAATTAATTAATTAATTAATTAATTAAATATTTTTAAAAATAGAAAGTAAGGCCTTGCCTGCAAAGCCAAAGGACCTAGGTTTGATTCCCTCATACCCATATAAGCCAGATGTACATGGTGGCACATGCATCTGGAGTTATTTTGCAATGGCTAGAGGCACTGGCATGCCCATTCTCCCTCTCTCTCTCTCCCTGCCTTTCTCTCTCTCTCAAATAAATAAAAATAAAAATATTTTTTAAAATAAGGTAAAAATATATTTAATCCCAGCAAAAGAGGTAGGAGGAAGGTTCAGGCCACCCTGAGACTACATAGTTAATTCCAGGTCACCCTGGACCAGAGTGAGAAGAAAAACCAAAAATAAATAAAAAAAATAATAAAATAATAAAATAAGGTCAGGTGTGGTGGTACAAGCCTTTAATGCCAGCACTTGGGAGGCAGAAGTAGGATTGCTATGAGTTCAAGACCATTGTGGGACTACAGAGTGAGTGCCAGATCAGCCTGGGCTATAGAGATCCTACCTCACAAAAACCAACCCAACCAAAAAAGGAATGGTAAATGATGGAGGAGGGTAAAAGAAAGACATTAATATAAAAGAGGACATAGTAAGAAAAAGTGGGGGCTCAGTGGAGGGGGATGGGAGGGGGGACAAAGAAGGGTGGTGATAGGGGATTAGGAAAAATTCATAATAAAGTCTTCCCCCTCCATTCCCCCCACCCATTAGTTAGGGTCTCACTGTAGCTCGGGCTGGCCTGGAATTCAGTCTTAGGGTGATCCTCCTACTTCTGCCTCCAGTGTGCTGGGATTAAAGACTTGAGCCACCACACCCAGCGCTAATAAAGTTTTTTTTTAATTATTATTTTTTAATTAATTTTTTTACTTTTTAATTATCTTTATTTATTTATTTGAGAGAGTGAAGAGAGAGAGAGAATGGGTGCATCAGGGCCTCCAACCACTGCAAACGAACTCCAGATGCATGTGCCCCTTGTGTAGCTGCCTTATATGGGTCCTGGGAATTTCAAACCAAGGTCCTTTGGCTTTACAGGCAAATGCCTTAAGCCATCTCTCCAGCCCTGTAAGTCCAGTTCTGTACAGCCCAGCACTTGTTTGTTTGTTTGTTTGTTTTTTGATAGGGGCTCAGGAAAAAGAAGCAAGTCCCAGGCTTCAAACTCACAGTGATCCTCCTCTCAAGGAGAAACAGATGGGATTTGAGTGACACAAAGGAGATAGCTTATAACCTTACTTTTATTTGAGAAACAGCAAATCAAACCTAGATGATCTGGGCATGTGGCATATACCTGGTATCCACATAGCACTCAGAAGGCAGTTAGATGGATACATAACCAGTTACTCACCACACAGAGAAACTGGACATGCAAAAAAAAGTAAATAAAAGGGCTGGAGATATGAATTAGTGATTCAGGTGCTTGCCATAGCTAAGGTTTTGACCAGAACCCACATAAGCCAGATACAAATAAATGGATACAAACACATCTCAGTTCCTTCAGGCTCAGGGCTCTCAGCTCATAAGATGTGTGTGGTGGCACACAGCTTTAATGCATGCAAGTAGGAGGGTTCAGTTCAAGGCTACCAATAATTCCAAATAGCCTGGGCTAGTGTGAGATTTAAAAAAAATATTAAATTTTATCTAGGGCTGGAAAGATGGCTCAGCAGTTAAGGCATTTGCCTGCAAAGCCAAAGGACCTGGGTTCAAATCTCCCAGGACCCACAAAAGCCAGATGCACAAAAGTGGCACATGCATCTGGAGTTTGTTTGCAGTGACTGGAGGCCCTGGGCACTGATTCTCTCCTTTCTCTGTGTGTCTCTTTTTCTGTCTCTCTCTCTCTGCTCTCAGTAAACAAATAATAAATAAATAAAATATTTACTAAATAAATAAATGAAAACACAACCTAGAATCCAGGCAGTGACACATGCCTTTAATCCCAGCACTCAGGGAAGCAGAAGTAGGAGGATTGCTGAGTGGTTCGAGGCCACCCTGAGACTACAGAGTTAGTTCCAGGTCAGCCAGACCAGAGGAAACCCTACCTAGAAAAACAAAAAGACAAAAATAAAAACAAAATAAAACTTACAAACTAAAAACATCCTTCATCTTGAAATTAATTTTTTAAATAATTTATTTGTTTGTTTGAAAGGAGAAAGTGAGAGAGAATGTGTGTTCTTTTGAGATAAATAATCTTGTGATAATAAATGAATCTTCAACAGCTTGGTCACCTTAAACTTGGGAGTGACAAGATAGGTTTTTTGTTTTGCTTTTCAGTACAATAAAGTGATTAGCCATTCTAAGCCCATTATTTGCTTGTTTGTTTGTTTACCAAAAAGAAAAGGTCTCATTTTAGCCCTGAATGACCTGGAATTTCAAATTTCTGTAGTCCCAGGCATTTCACAAATAAGTAATTTGATCCTCTGACATCTTGGTTGTTCCCATTTGATGCCCATTATATACAAACACCACCAAACCTCTGTTTATAACCTTACTTTTATTTGAAAAAAACAAATCAAACCTAGAAGATCTCAGGCATGGTGGAGAGTCCTGGTATCCAGCACAGCACTCAGAAGGCACTGGTTTCAGGATAATTAATTTTAGGTTAGCCTAGACTTCACAGAGAATTTGTTTATTTATTTATTTACAAATTAAATTTTAAGGGCTGGAGATATGGCCTTGTGGTTAAGGTGATGCCTGTGAAGCCTGTCCCCCAGTGTTTGAATTCCCAGAACCCACATACCTGCCAGATGAACAAGATAACCTAGTGTCTCACCATGTTGAGAACACATCTGGAGTTCCTTTCAGTGGCTAAGGGCTGGGTGTGCCAATTCTCTCTCAATAAGATGTGTGTGGTGGCACCAAACTTTAATGGAGTGGAGGGAGGCAAAGGAATGAGAATTGACACTGGAGTTCAAGACCTCCCTGAGTGAAAACAGGTCAGCCTGGGAGTGTGAGATCTTGCTGTCGGAAAAAAAATCTTAAATAAATTAGGGCTGGAAAGATGGTTTCAGCATTGCTAAAACTCAAAGCCTAATGACCTGGGTTCAAATCTCCAGTACCCACAAAAGCCACTTGCCTTTAATCCATGCATCTCAGGTTTGTTTGAGTGACTAGGAGGCACCATGGCACAGCCATTCTCTCTGTGTGTCTCTTTTTCTGTCTGTATCTCTCTGCTTGCAGTAAACAAATAATAAATAAATAAAATATTTACTAAATAAATAAATGAAAACACAACCTAGAAGCCAGGCAGTGACACATGCCTTTACTCCCAATACTCAGGAAAGAAGTAGAAGTAGAAGGATTGCTGCGGGTTCGAGGCCAGCCTGAGGCTACAGAGAGAGTTCCAGGACGGTCCAGACTAGAGTGAGTCCCTACCTAGAAAAATAAAAGATGAAAATAAAAACAAAATAAAACTTAGAAACTAATAAACATCCTTCATCTTGAAATTAATTTCTTGCTAAATTCTTGCCTTGGCTGTGTGTGTGTGTGTGTGGGTGTGTTCTTTTGAGATAAATAATCTTGTGATAATAAATGAATCTTCAACAGCTTAGTCAGTTAAACACCACAGTGACAAGATAATTTTTTTGTTTTACTTTTCAGTACAATAAAGTAGGATTAGGGATTCTAATCAAATTATTTGCTCAAAACATCAATTACCTACCAAAAAAGAAAAGCTCAGATTTTGAACTTCCTGAATCAGCCCTAATTTCAAATTTCTGTTGCCATTTCACAATAAGTAATTTGAAATGTTCTGAAATTCTTGGTTGTTCTCATTTGAGATGCCCAGTATATACAAATCTCACTGAAAACCTCTGTTTGGAGGTGTGTCTTACTGCTGGCTTAGGAAATAAAACGATTGCTCAGGCTGGAGAGAGAGTCCTGGTGGCCCACACAGATACAGCCCAGTCACTGGTTTCACCGGCCCAACTTGATCTTGAATCTAGACTTCATTTATTATTTATTTATTTATTTATTTATTTTTAAAGCAGTGTCAGTGGCCTTGAGCTTGCATTGATCCTACAGGCTGTCCCTCCAGTGTGCTGGAATTAGTCAGGTACCGCATACCTGGCTTGAACTTCATTTTCCTAGTGTCTCACCATGTTGAGAAGAGCGATTGGCTAGTGTCATTCATTCTTAGAGCTGGGTGTCCTTTCTTCTCACTGAGCTCCCGCCCTGCTTCCAAACAATAATGGAGTGGAGGGAGCTGGTTCTCACGGAAATGAGAATGGACACTGGTGGCCAGACCTCTGACAGAGTGAAAACAAATCCAGAGGGAGTAAGAACGCTTGCTGTCTAAACAATCTGGAAAGATTAGGACTGAAACCAAGGTTTTAGCATTGCTAAAACTCAAACCTGCCAGGAGTGGTGGTACATGCCTTTAATCCCAGCACTCGGGAGGCAGAGGTAGGAGGATCACCATGAGTTCAAAGCCACCCTAAGAATACATAGTGAATTCCAGGTCAGCCTGGACCAGAATGAGACCCTACCTCGAAAAACAAACAAACAAACAAACAAAACGTCAAACCTAAGGCCTTATACATGCAAGGCAAGTCACTGAGTTATATTGACAGCCCTTATTTCTCGGAGATACCAGCCCAGGATCACATGGAACTTGTAATCCTCCTGTGAGTGCTAACATTACAAATGTGTGCCATCACATCTGGTAAGTTCTGGGTACTATTGTTTGCTTGTTTGTTTCAGGGGGGAAGGGTTGTTTTGGGTTTGTATGTGGCAGGGTCTCACTCTAGCCCAAGGCTGACCTGGAACTTACTTTGTAGCCCAGGCCGCCCTCAAGCTCATTCTCATTACGTCTGCTTCCCAAGTGCTGGAATTATAGGTGTGAGCCACCGTTCCCGGATATGTTTGTTGGTTCTGACACAGGGTTTCATGGAGCGCAGGCTGGTCTCCTACCTCGACCTCCCGAGTGCTGGGATTAAAGGCATGCACCACCGTGCCTGTCCCTCCAGGCTGGTCTTAAACACACTTTATAGCCAAGGATGACCTTGAATTTCTCATCCTATCTCCCATATGATGAGACTACAGGCATGTACCACCATACCTAGTTGTATGTGGTATTGAAGATCAAGACTCTGTATTTCTTCTTTGGGCTTTTTATTTTTTTGAGGGGTGGGAGTGGATTCAAGGTAAGGTCTCACTCTAGCCCAGGCTGGCCTCAAACAGCGATCCTCCTACCTCTGCCTCCCGAGTGCTGGGACTAAAGGCATGTGCCACCATGTCCATGTTTGTTGGTTTTATTATTTTTTTAACATATTTTATTTATTTGAGAGAGAGAAAGAGACAGATAGAGAGAGAGATGGGCGTGCCAGGGCCTCCAGCCACTGCAAACAAATTCCAGATGCATGCGCCACCTTGTGAATCTAGCTTACGGACCTGGAGAATCAAACCAGGATCCCTTGGCTTTGCAGGCAACTGCTAAGCCATCTCTCAAGCCCTGGTTTTATTATTTTTATTTAGTTATTTAGAGAAAGAGAGAAAGAGGCATATAGAGAGAATGGGCGTGTAAGAGCCTCTAACCACTGCAAATGAACTCCAGAGGCATGTTGCACCTTGTGCATTTGACTTTTTGTGGGTATTGGAGAATTGGCTTTCCTGGAAAGCACCTTAACCATTAAGCCATCTCTCCAGCCCGGTTTTCTTTCTTTCTTTTTCTTCTCCTTCTCCTTCTTCTTCTTTTTTAGCCAGGGACTTACTCTAGCTCAGGTTGACCTGGAAGTCACTTTATAGGCCTAGGATGCCCTTGAACTCAAGACAGTCTTCCTACCTCAGCCTCTGGAGTGCTTGGATTTTAGGCTGGCAAAGTTTGTATATCCTTATTTTGTGTTGTTTTTCCAAGTAGGGTCCGGCTCTAGCCCAAGCTGACCTGGAAATCACTATGTAGTCTCACGGTGGCTTCAAATTCACAGTGATCCTTGTACCTCTGCCTCTCCAGTGCTGGTACTAAAGGCGTGCACCGCCATGCCCAGCAGGTTCTGTATTTCTAACAAACTTCCTAGGATCAAACTCTGAGTTAGGAGAGCCACTTAGGGATGTGTGTGTGTGTGTGTGTGTGTGTGTGTGTGTGTGCACACATGCTTGTACTAGAAGAGAGAATGGAGGTTGAACTCAGGCCTTGTTCATGATCTGCAAGCACTTTACCACTGAGCCATATCCCCATCTCAACAACTGATATTGGTCAAATTTATCAACCATAGGAGATGGCTTCCAAGAAGCCAAATTCAATCTGAGTCAGAAAAATTAAATAAGGGAAATTTCCTGCATCCATGTGTTGTACAGCAAATTCAAGCTCATTTCTTATGACACATGCTTGCCCACTAGTAATCTAAAGCTTTAACACAGCTGTTGCCCATCAAAATAAATTAGTCATCCAGGACCAGACTCTGTGTGTGGTACCCACAAAATCTCCAACACATCACTGCATCTCATAGACAGAGCCTCCATCATCTTGCCTCGCCTCGCCTCGCCTCACCTCGCCTCACCATTATCTCAGCTCAAAGATCACAAAAGATGATTGTTTATTTATTATTTATTTTTGTTTGTTTTTGGTTTTTCGAGGTAGGGTCTCGCTCTAATACAGCCTGACCTAGCATTCATTATGTAGTCTCAGGGTGGCCTTGAACTCATGGTGATCCTCCTACCTCAACTTCCCAAGTGCTGGGATTACAGGCATGTGCCACCATGCCCAGCTTGCTTAATTATTATAGTGCCTTCTTTTTTTTTTTTTTTAATGGTTTGAGGTAGGGTGTCACTCTAGCCCAGGCTGACCTGGATTTTGCTATGTAGTCTCAGGTCAGCCTTGAACTCACCATGATCCTCCTACCTCTGCCTCCCAAGTGCTGGGATTAAAGGTGTACGCCGCCACACCCAGCGTACCTTCATTTTTTTAGTGGATGATCACTTTTTCAAAATCTTGTCAAAGCAATTTCAAAATTTTCTTGTTTCTCCTAGTGAAAGTTAAATGTACAAATCTACATAATGTGACTAGTTAACCATGTTCTCAACATCAGTTACATATTAAGCACTGGGCTTGACTTCTCACATGCTACTTACCCCTCATGAAAGCTAAGTACAGTCTCTCTCTTTCTCTTTCTCTGTTTCTTTCTGTCCTCCCAGTTTGCCAGGCTGGCCTCAGACGCCTATGATCTTCGTGCCTCGGTTTCCCAAATAGCTGGGACCATAGATGCATGCCACCATGTTCAGTGAGGCTCATAACTGAGGAAATTGATTGTCAGGGTGTTTAAAGAATTTGTTCAATAGCCGGACATGGTGGTGCCCACCTTTAATCCCAGCATTTGGGAGGCAGAGATAGGAAGATCACTGTGAGTTCGAGGCCACCCTGGTACTACATAGTGAATTCCAAGTCAGCCTGAGCTAGAGTGAGACCCTACCTCGGAACACAGAAACAAAAACAAAAAGAATTTGTTCAAGCTTTCTATTAAGTGGTTGAACTAAAAATTAAACTCGAGACCTGCAGCTGCTTTTTTTTTTCCTCCTCCTGAGAGAAGACACAGCTTCCACACATCCTGATGTCCTTTTTCACGTGATTCACACTTAGCAAAAACCAGAATCTTCTGAAACTATGAAACAACAAATGAACCTTCTTATAAACTGGGCGTGGTGGCGCACGCCTTTAATCCCAGCACTAGGGAGGCAGAGGTAGGAGGATCGCCATGAGTTCAAGGCCGCCCTGAGACTACATAGTGAATTCCAGGTCAGCCTGGGCTGGACTAAGGCCCTATCTCGAAAAACCAAAGAAAAAGAAGTGACTGAGAGCCATATATTAAAAATAAAGAAGAGAGGAGGCCTCCTCAGAGGTAAAACCCTTCACTCTTCAGTGCCCTTCCACAGTCTGCATGAAATGAATGGGGAAGAGAATCACAATCACTTTAATCACTTTGATATTTTTCTCTTCTCCATTAGTAAACTTATCTCTGGCAAACTTGAAGGTCCTTTCCATTTTATTTGCATGGAAAACCAACCAATAATAATAAATGTTGACTGTTATCTATCTCATTAATAAGTCTAAGATGGTAAATTGGGCCAAGTGTGGGTCAAACTAAACTTTCATCCTTCTCCTGGGATGGTGTCTTGATTACATTAGATCTTATCTAGATGATCTCTCACAGTGCTTCAAACACGGCTCAGAAAGCGCACAGTTGACTGGGGCTAACCCCACAGCCGTGTGTGTCATCTGTCCACATGTCACTGACACTTCATCAGTTCCCTGCACTGACTGACCTCCTATCCTCAGCTATTCAAAGGACATATAAACAAGGCCCTGCATAGTTGTGTTGTTGTTATTGTTCTGCCTCAGAGTTATCTGTTTAAAAAAAAATCAACAACAAAGCCGGGCGTGGTGGCGCATGCCTTTAATCCCAGCACTCGGGAGGCAGAGGTAGGAGGATTGCTGAGAGTTCGAAGCCACCCTGAGACTACATAGTTAATTCCAGGTCAGCCTGGACCAGAGTGAGACCCTACCTCGAAAAACCAAAAAAAAAAAATAATAATAATAATAATAAGCCGGGCTTGGTGGCGCACGCCTTTAATCCCAGCACTCGGGAGGCAGAGGTAGGAGGATCACCGTGAGTTCAAGGCCACCCTGAGACTACATAGTTAATTCCAGGTCAGCCTGGGTCAGAGTGAGACCCTACCTTGAAAAACCAAAATAATAATAATAATAATAATAATAATAATAATAAAATAAATTAAAAAATTAAAAATTCAACAACAACAACAACAAAAAACTGCTTTCTGAATCTGAGTTCAAGTTCAGGTCAAAATGGTCCCTCTTCCCCTTGTTACCCCACTATCACTCCTCTGTGAGCACACACACACCCCCCCTTTAGCATACAGAGCTAGTGACCAGGGAGAGACCATTGAATGAATAACTGCTTGAACAAGTGTCCCAGCAGGTTTTGAGCCACTAAGCCAAGAGTGCTAGGACACAGGCCATCTGTTTTGTATCTTGACACCACAGGGTGTTTGCTTTAGTCATTCTACTTAGTTCCTCCCAACCTCCCAAACACCAGCATATTTATAGCCATTCAGTAATACCTCTTAGCCAGGGAATTCAAAGTAGTTCAAGAGGAGTGACAATAATTAGCAGTCCTATGAAATTATGTCTCTGGGTGAGGAGAGAGACTTGCAAAGGTAAAAATAGAACTCATATTCTATACAACCCCATAGACATTGCCTTTGGGATCAGCTCCATGCTCCTGGAATAACACAAATTGAGAGGGAGTCAGGTAACTCAATTTTAGGCAATTAGGGTGACGGGACCCCCTGACAGTATCTTGAAGTCTGCACTTGCTACAGATCAAAGGATGATCTGGATTGTTAGGGCTCTCTCTCTCTCTTTGTGGTTTTTTTTTGTTGTTGTTTGTTTTTTTGAGGTAGGGTCTCACTCCAGCCCAGGCTGACCTGGAATTCACTCTGCAGTCTCAGGATGTCCTTGAGCTCACGGCGATCCTCCTACCTCTGCCTCCCAAGTGCTAGGATAAAAGGCGTGCGCCACCACGCCCAGCTTTTTTTTGTTTTTTTGAGGTAGGGTCTCACTCTGGTCCAGGCTGACCTGGAATTCACTATGGAGTCTCAGGGTGGCCTCGAACTCTCGGTGATCCTCCTACCTCTGCCTCCCGAGTGCTGGGATTAAAGGCGTGCGCCACCACGACCAGCTAGCCTCTTCTTGAGACAACCCCTAGCCCTAACCAACCACCTCGCCTGAGCTGCAAGATGGGCCCACCACCATAAGGTTATGAATACATTTGGGGGGTCACTCTGCGCGGCCTGACCTCCCCTGAACTTCCAGCCCCTCCAGCCCTTACTCTCCACATGAGCTCTTTACCCCCTCTAGCTCCCTCATGGCAGGAGCTCTTTGAACTTGCTTTTTTTTTTCCCCACAGGTTTTCCCAGGCCCTGTAAGTGGGCTTTCAAGCCACATGGGTATCTTTCCTTGGTTCTGTACTTCCCTCAGTAAATATAATAATAACATTTCTTAGTCTAATTTTTTCCAATTCTTTGATTTAAATTAGAAATGAGCCAAGCATGATGGTGCACGCACTCGGAAGGTAGAGGTAGGAGAATCGCCATGAATTCAAGGCCACCTTGAGCATACATAGTGAATTCCAGTTCAGCCTGAGCTAGAATGAGACCCTACCTAGAAAACAAAACAAAAATTAGAAATGAACCTAGGGTTTAGGGTTCAAGGGCTTTCCTGGATCCCGAGCACCCTGCTACAGAATTACCTTCACAGCCCGCCTTGTCCATCACTCTGCACTAATTGATGCCCAGATGCTCAACTTCCTTGTTTTCAGAGGATGGTTGTATTAGTCAAGGTTCTCTAGAGGAACAGAACAGATAGAATGAATTGTATTAAAAGGGAATGTAGGGGCTGGAGAGTGGCTTAGCGGTTAAGGCACTTGCCTGCAAAGCCAAAGGACCCAGGTTCTACTCCCCAGGACCCACATAAGCCAGATGCACAAGGGGGTGCATGCGTCTGGAGTTCGTTTGCAGTGGCTGGAGGCCCTGGTATGCCCATTCTCTCTCTCTCTCTCTCTCTCTCTCTCTCTCTACCTGCCTATTTCTGTGTGTCTCTCTCTCAAATAAATAAATATAAAATATTTTTTTAAAAGGGAATTTAGGGGCTGGAGAGATGGCTGAGCGGTTAAGGCATTTGCCTGCAAAGCCAAAGGATCCCGGTTCGACTCTCCAGGACCCACATAAGCCAGAAGCACAAGGGGCGCATACATCTGGAGTTCATTTGCAATGGCCGGAGGCCCTGGTGTGCCCATTCTCTCTCCCTCTCTCCCTCTCTCTCTCTCTCTCTCTGCCTTTTTCTCTCTCTCAAATAAATAAATAAATATTTTTTTTAAAAAAAAAGGAATTTATTGGATTAGTTTACAGCCATCCAACAATATCAGGTTGTAGGCCTGAGAGTCAAGGAACCCGATAGCTGCCCAGTCCACTCCATGAGGCTGGATGCCTCAGCAGTCCCCATCGGGCACTGAAGGCCAGGAGGCATCCTGGAGAGCACCAGCAGGCCAATCTAAGGAATTAGATAAAGCCCCCCTTGGTGAGGGACTACCCATCCTGGGGGAAGGACTCACCTTGGGGATCAGTTAATCCTTCCTGGAAGCAACCTCAGAGACCCACCCAAGAGGAATGTCTGCGGATACCTAAACAGATCAGATTGACGAAAGAGGTTAACCATCACGGTGCTCTATGGGCCATCAGCACTTGTGAGGAATGCAGAACCTCCATACGTATCAAATGCACGTGTGCCTTCAACCCAAATCCTGGCCTTTGGGTAGCAAGGCTCTAGGTTACTCTCCCTCTCCTAAATAGGTCATGCATGTTGTACTTAGGGTGCTGAGGGGAACAGAACAGAAAAAACAGAACTAATCAAATGTATATATAAATTATGAAAGGATATCCCATGATCACAGGCAGGACAGCTTCTCCACAACGGCATCTACACACTGGGGACATGGGGAAACCAGTCTAAGAAGTTGAAAGCCTCAGAACCAGAGGCAACCAGAATGCATTCCCAGCTCAAGACTCTCGGGAGCAAGTCCACATTCTAAGGAAGCTGTAGGGCTAGAGAGATGGCTTAGCTGTTAAGGCGCTTGCCTTGAACCCTAATGACCCAGGTCGTTCATTTGCAGTGGCTAGAGGCCATAGCATGCCCATTTGCTCTCTCTCTCTATCTGCCTCTTTCCCACTATCTCTCAAATAAATAAAAATATTATTTAGGGCTGGAGAGGTGGCTTAGTGGTTAAGGTGCTTGCCTACAAAGCCAAAGAACCCAGGTTCGATTCCCCAGGATCCACATAAGCCAGATGTACAAGGTGATGCATGCGTCTGGAGCTTGTTTGCAGTGGCTAAAGGCCCTGGCACTCCCATTCATTCTGTCTCTTTCTCTCTCTGCCTCTTTCTTTCTCTCTAAAATAAATGAAATAAAAATTTATAAATATTTTATTTTATTTATTTGACAGAAAGAAAGAGGGTGGGAGAGAGAGAGAATGGGTACACCAGGGCCTCCAGCCACTGCAAACAAACATCAGACGCATGCACCACCTTGTGCATCTGTCTAACATGGGTCCTGGGGAAGCGAACCTGGGTCCTTTGGCTTTGCAGGCAAACGCCTTAACCATTAAGCCATCCCTCCAGCCCAGTAAAAAAAAAAAAATTTTTTTTTTTTTTTTTTTTTTTTTTTTTTTGCGAGGTAGGGTCTCACTCTGGTCCAGGCTGACCTGAAATTAACTATGTAGTCTCAGGGTGGCCTCGAACTCTTGGCAATCCTCCTACCTCTGCCTCCCGAGTGCTGGGATTAAAGGCATGCACCACCATGCCCGGCAAATTTTTTTAAATATTATTAATTATTCATTTTAAAGCAGAAAGAGAGGGAGGAGAGAGAGAAAGAGTATGGGCATGTCAGGGTCTCTTGCTACTGAAAATAAACTCTACTTACATGTGTCACTTTGTGCATTTGGCTTTACATAGATAGTACAGAGTTGAACCCATGCCATCAGGCTTTGCAAAGTGCCTTTAACCACTGAACCATCTTTCCAGACCTCTTCTGCTTCTTGTTCCATCAGGTGCCCCATCCTCCATTCAGGTCTGGTCTCTGCTGGTCTCTTCCTTTTGCCAGTTGCTGACCCACATGCCAATTAATTTTGGAAACACCCACAAAGACACACCCAGATATGTTTTGTCAGACCAATTTTCTAGGCATATTTCAATCCAGTCAAGTTGACCATCAGGATTTCCCAGCACACAGATTGTACCTCCAAATTTGCAAGCAGGCCCCTTTAACTGCTAAGCCATTTTCCCAGCCCCTTGTACCTCCAAACTTGGATCACATTATTCCTTCTGTTTGCAATATCCTTCCCCAGGATTCTCTCCAGGATTGCTACACAATTTCAATTCCTTTAGAGAAATCATCAGATTTCATCTTAACATGGAGCAAAACAATAGCATGTTTGTTGGGAATTTATCTCAGTTGGTGCTTGCCTGGCATACACGAGCTTTGGTTCTATCTCCAGCACTGAATGAACCAGGCATGCTGGTGCACACCAGCAATCCCATTACTGGAGGTGGAGGCAGGAGGACCACAAGTTCTAGGTCGTCCTTGGCTACATAGTGAGTTTGAAGCCAGTTCATGGGCCACATGAGGCTCTGTCAAAAAGAAAAATAAAAAAAAAAAAGGACTGGAAAGATGGTCTAGTGGTTAAGGCCCTTGTCAACAAAGCCTATGGACCCAGGTTCAATCCCACAGTCCATTTAAGCCAGATGTACAAGGTGATACATGTGTCTCAAACTCCTTTGCAGTGGCTGGAGGCCCTGGCACACCCATTCTCTCTTTTTCTCTCCCCCCTTTTCTCCCCTTTTCTCTCTCTCATGAATAATTTTTTTTTTTTTTTGTATTTCAAGGCAGGGTCGCACTTTAGCACAGGCTGACCTGGAAATCACTATGTAGTCTCAGTCTGCGATCAAACTCACAGCAATCCTCCTACCTCTGCCTGACCTGAGTGCCAGGATTAAAGGTATGCACCACCACACCTGGCTATAAATAAATTTTTTTTAATTTTTTTATTTGAAAGAGAAAGAGACAGAGAGAGAGAGAATGGGTACTCCAGGGCATCTAGTCACTGCAAATGAACTCCAGACGCATGCACCACCTTGTGCATCTGGCTTACGTGGGTCCTGGGGAATCTAACCTGGATCCTTTAGTTTTGCAAGCTAGTGCCTTAACTGATGAGTCATCTCTCCAGCCCTCTTTTTTTTTTTTTGAGAAAGAGGGAAGCAGATAGAGGGGGGAGGGAGAGAGAATGGGTGTGCCGGGGCCTCCAGCCACTGCAACCAAACTCCAGATGCACGTGCCTGGGTCCTTTGGCTTTGCAGGCAAGATGTAGCAGCTGGAATACAGTTGTCACTACTAGTATTGTCTCCTGTCATGCGTCAGTTTCTCACTGGGTCTGAAATCCACTAGACTCCTCTATCCTCTTCTTTGAGTGTGGTGAAAGAAAAGATAACTGAAGAACACCATGACCTCATTTCTCCCTTTTCTGGAAACCATGGTGTATTTGTTACTTTTCTTGTTGCTGTGACCAAATACTGTTAAGAAACAACTTTAAAGTTTTCTGCTAGTTCCCAGTTTTAGAGAGTCCATCATGGCAAATAGGCATGGCGGTGGGGGGGGGGGGGTTGGAACTAGGAACAGGTTGGTCACATTGCAACCATAGTCAGGAAAGCAGACAAAGAGGAATGTTGGTGCTTAAACCGTTTTCTCCATTTTTTTGGTTGATTTTTCAAGGTAGAGTCTCGCTCTACCCCAGGATGACCTGGAATTCACTATGTTGTCTCAAACGCACAGGGATCCTCCTACCTCTGCCTCCTCAGTGCTGAGATAAAAGGCATGCACCACCATGCCCGGCTCAGTTCTCTCTCTCTCTTTCTCAAGGTAGGGTCTCACTCTAGCCCAGGCTGACCTGGGTGGCCTTGAACTCACAGCAATTAAGAGAGACAGAGAGAGAGAGAGAGAGAGAAGCAGATAGAAGAATGGATGCACCAGGGTCTCTAGACACCTCAAACAAACTCCAGATGCATGTGCCACTTTGTGCATCTGGTTTATGTTTATGTGGGTCCTGGGGAATTGAACCTGGGTCCTTTGGCTTTGCAGGCAAGTGCCTTAACCACTAAGTCATCTCTCAACCCAGTTTTCTCTTTTTATTTTAGTCAGGGACCCAGCCTGTGAGCTCAAAGAGGATCTTCCCACACAGTGTGGTGGTTTAAAGGGATGTCTCCCAATAGATTCATGGGTTTCATTAAAACTTATAATTTAGATCTCCAGCCGCCTGGCTGGGGAGGTGTCGCTGGGGGCGGACCTGGAATTCCAGTCTAAAGATATGCAGACTGCTTGGGTTTCTGAAGTGCTTGCCTGTGTTGGTAGCGGTTGCTTTTCTTTCTCATCATAGACCTGTGAAAGGGGGCCACCTTCTTCTGCCATTATGGAACTTCCCCTGAATATGTGAGCTCCAAATAAATTCCCTTCCTCCCATAACTGTGCCTGGTCTGGAAGTTCATCCCAGCAACTAAAGCTGACCACTACACTCAGTTAAACCAAGCTGGCCTCTCTGCCGTGTGTGGTGGCACACACCTCTAATCCCAGCACTCGGGAGACAGGTAGGAGGATCGCTGTGAGTTCCAGACCATCCTGAAAATACAGAGTGAATTCCAGGTCAGCCTTGGCTGGAAGGAAGGAAGGAAGGGAGGGAGGGAGGGAGGGAGGGAGGGAGGGAGGGAGGGAGGGAGGGAGGAAGGAAAGGAGGAAGGGGGGGGGGGGAAAAAGGGGAAGGGGGAAGGGGGAAGGGGAGGAGGGGAGGGAAGGAAGGAAGGAAGGAAGGAAGGAAGGAAGGAAGGAAGGAAGGAAGGAAGGAAGGAAGGAAGGGGGAAGGAAAGAAGGAGGGAAGGAAGGAGGGAGGGAGGGAAAGAAGGAAGGAAGGAGAGAAGGAGGGAAGGAAGGAAGGAGGGAGGGTTGAGGTAATATCTCAGTCAGTGAAGTGCTTGCCTTGTAAGCATGAGGACCTGAGTTCAATCTCATTTCCAACCTAAAATGCTGCATGTGGCGGCCTGCACTTGTGGTCCCAGGGCTGGGGAGATGGAGACAGAAGACCTCTGGGACTGAGTTAACTAGTCTAGCCTAACTGGCAAGCCCAGGCCAGGAAGAGACCCTGACTCAGAAGGAGGTGGATGGCCTTCCTGAGGATAACACCCTAGGCTGTCCTCTTGCCTACACACACACACACACACACACACACACACACAATGTGCAAAAAAATAAACAAGGCTGGTGGTGTAGCTCAGTGGTAGATTACATGCTTAACAAACCCGAGGCCCTGCATTCACTCCTTAGAATCCCCAAACAACCTAACAACAGGTTCCACATTCCCAGGGAGAGACACACAAGACTGGCTCTGGAGGTGGAGCTCTAAGCAGAGCCCGCTGCCATCCAGACCACGTGGGGCTGCTCAGCACACCCATGGTTCGCTCTCTCCCTCTTTCCCATGCTGGCAGCAACTGCCCCATCTCCAGGCGCTGGGCTGAACACACTGGCTCACAGATGTCAAAGTATGTTACTTCTTACTCAGGGATGCCCGGACCCCCTTGGCCTGAGCCTGAAGATTTTAATGAACATCCGGACATCATAAATAAAATCTGACATGTATATGCACATGAGCTTTTTTTTTTTTTTTTTTTTCTGGAGAGAAGGCCCAGCACTTTCATCAGATTTTCAAAGGAGTCTGTGACCTAAATTAGTATACCGTTCCCCTTTTCTCTGTAATTAATTACGGAGTGTTTACGGAGCCTTCACCGTGGAATCTGTCATTAGTGACGCAGCTAACTTCCACTTCTCTGCTAACTCAGCACAGTCCAGGTTTAAGGGGTTTATATTGGTTTGGGTTTCACTTTATAGGAGGGAGGGCGTGATGACTCCGGTGAACCTGCCTCATCTCCAGGGGAATCTCAGCCCACGAGCTCTCCCACAGCCGGGCAGGACAAGAGCGCTGCAGGGCCTGTTCTGAGGCGTGGTGCCGCCTTCCACTCCAGCAGTACCTAACATATGGTGTGTGTACTGATGCTTATGAAAACAGTGATTCATTCTTAATCCTTTAAAAGAAAAAAAAGTCAACCCTATGTGGCCTTGGCACTCCTCTCTGAGTGCCCTTCTGTTCTCCAGAATGCCTGGAGTCACCTGCCGCTTCTGTGTGCCACTTGCTCCCTGCTTCTGCCGCTCCCGCAGGCTCCTGGCCAGCTGGGAAGTTCTATCCCCTCCTTTCCCGTTGCTCTTGCCACCGCCTGTTTTTATTTTTATTTGCTTTGGTTTGGTTTTTGTTTTATTTTTGCTGTTTTTTGTTTGTTTGGTTGGTTAGTTGGTTTGGTTTGATTTTGGTTTTTCGAGGTAGGGTTTCACTCTAGCCCAGGCTGACCTAGAATTCACTATGTAGTCTCAGGGTGGCCTCGAATTCACAGTGATCCTCCTACCTCTGCCTCCCGAGTGCTGGGATTAAAGGCCTGTGCCATCAAGCCTGGCTGGTTTTTGTTTTATTTTGAGACAAGGTCTCACACTGTAGTTTAAATTGACCTAGAACTCTCTTTGTAGCCCAGGCTGGCCTTGGATTCAGGGCAATCTTCTTGCCTAGCACCCCGCCCCTAACACCACCCCCCGCCCAGTGATAGGATTGCAGGTGTGAACCTATATGCTCAGCTTCCTCTACTTCTTCACGTCTCCTTAGCATCTTCCTTCCCTTCTCTGCCATCCTCACCAAATGTCCCTTTAGCCTTACACTCCTTCCACATCTGCTCTGTCTAGACTGTATCATTCCTCCCTACTTGTTTCAAGGAATTCTCACCAGTTCAACTTAAAAAAAAAAAAAAAAAAAGAAAAAAAGAAAATAATGAGGAGATAATAAGGGATAGGAGTATAATAGAGGCTGAGGTAAAGCTCAGGAGTAGAGCCAGGAGGGGAAGGGAGGGGGAGGGAGGGGAGGGGAGGGGAGGGAGGGGGGAGGGAAGGGAGGGGAGGAAAAGGGAAGGAGGGGAGGGGGAAAAGGAAAGGCAGGACAGGACAGGACAGGACAGGACAGGACAGGACAGGACAGGACAGGAAAGGACAGGACAGGAAAGGAAAGGAAAGGGAAAGGAAAGGGAGAACATGGTGACTGTGATAGTTAATCTTGATTGTCAACATGACCAGATTAAGAGTCATGTACAGGGGGTGGGGCTGGAGAGATGGCTTAGCGGTTAAACACTTGCCTATGAAGACTAAGGACCCCGGTTCAAAGCTCTATTCTCCAGGACCCACATAAGCCAGATGCACAAGGGGGCACATGCATCTGGAGTTTGTTTGCAGTGGCTGGAAGCCCTGGCCCTGCTATTCTCTCTCTCTCTCCCCCTGCCTATTTCTGTATCTCTCTTTCAAATAAATAAATAAATATACTTTTTTTTTAAAAAAAAAAGAGTCATGTACAGGGCTGAGAGATGGCTCAGCAGTTAAGGAACTTGCCTGCAAGGCCAAAGGACTGGTGTTGTATTCCCCAGGACCCACAAAGAGCCAGATGCACAAGGTGGGTGGGACATACGTCTGGAGTTCATTTGTAATGGCTGAAAGCCCTGGCAATCCCATTCTCTCTCTCCCTCCACTCCCCCCATCTATGTGCCTCTCTCTCGTTCTCAAATAAATAAATAAAATATTTTTTTAAAGAATCATGTAGAAAGGGGACACACCTCTGGGAGTGTCTGTGAGGGTGCTTCCAGGCAGGTTTAACTGAGTAGGGAAGTCCCACCCTGAAAGTGGGCCACACAGTTGGCAGGACTGGGGTCCTGCACTGAGGGAAAAGGGAAAGAAAACATGTCACCAGCAGCTTCCTGATGGCACATCACTGTGATTGGCTGCCTCATATTCCACTTCCATGATTTCCTGCAGGGACGGAATGCATCCTTGCAAACAGTGAGCCAAAAGTAAACTCCTTCCTTCCTGAATTATTTTTGTGGGGTATTTTGTCATAATAATGAGAAAAATAACTAACAGAGTGTCTTGCTCCTGAAATCCCAATACTGGGGAGGCTGAGGCAGTAGGATCACCATGAATTTAATACTAGCCTGGGGTACATAGTGAGTTCCAAGCTATCCTGTGCCACTGTATGAGATCTTGTCTCAAAAAAAAAAAAAAAAAAAATCAAAGATAAATAAATGAACAGGGCTGGAGAGATGATTCAGTGGTTAAGGTGCTTGCCTGCAAAGCCTAATGACCAGAGTCCCCATGTAAATCAAGATGCAAAATAGTGGTACATGTATCTAGAATTCATTTGCAGCAGCTAGAGGTCCTAACATGTGAATTTTTCTCTCTCTCTCTCTTTCTCTCTCTCTCCCTCTCTCTGTTTCTTTCTCTCTACTTGCAAGTAAATAAATAAAATATTTTGGGCCTCCTGAGTGCTGGGATTAAAGCTCTATTACTCCGAACCCCAGTGGTCAGACCTGCACTTGTCTCAGCATTTCTCCAGGACCAGCAGACTCCAGGATGGTGTGGAACACAGCACATTCACCTGTCACCAAGCTGTCATTCTGGTTCCAAGGCTGCGACTCACCATTGGACTAGTGAGAGGGTTGTCAGTATTTTGCTTTTGGGCCTGTTGCCAACTGCATATGTGAATCCTTGCTCTGAGGTGGACTATGCCCTGGCCGCCACACTCTCTCTTCATAGTAACTGGGGCCTTGGACAAGTTGTTACTGACTACGTTCACAGAAGTATTGCAGAAAACTGCCAAGGCAGGCCTTTTGGTATTCTCCGCTTTAACCTTTGCTGGGCTTTGTTTTTCAACTATCATGATGTGGGCATCTGCAAAGCTGTCGCCATGCTGTGGAAGCTCTGACCTTTGACTCAGTACCTTAAGAATTGATTGGTTGCCTCATTGCCTCTGCTTTGTCATGCCATTCAGTCACAGTAAGGAACAGCCATCCATTGGTGAATAAACTTTTGCTAATTACAATATATATATATATATATATATATATATATATATATATATATATATATAGTTAAAAAATAAATGAAAAAAGGCCTAAAAAAAAAAAACGCCTTTAATCCCAGCACTCATTGCCTCTGCTTTGTAGGAGGATCACCATGAGTTCGAGGCCACCCTGAGACTATATAGTGAATTCCAGGTCAGCCTGAGCTACAGTGAAACCCTACCTTAAAAAACAAACAAAAGCCGGGCGTGGTGGCGCACGCCTTTAATCCCAGCACTCGGGAGGCAGAGGTAGGAGGATCGCCGAGAGTTCAAGGCCACCCTGAGACTACATAGTTAATTCCAGGTCAGCCTGGACCAGAGTGAGACCCTACCTCTCAAAACAAAAAAAAAAAAAACAAACAAAAATAATAAATAAATAAATAAACAAACAATAAAACAAATGGAAGAGGGGAAAGAAGAATGAGTCCTGGAGATTGTTCACAGACTTGTGTGTCCATTCTCTTCTTCTCTCTCTCAAATAAATCAAATAAATAAATAAATATTTTAAAATAAATAATAACTAGGCATGGTGACACACACCTTTAATCCTAGCATTCATGCATCAGAGGTGAGAGGACTGCTGTTTGAGGCCAGCCTAAGACCACATATGACAGCCTGGGCTAGAGGGATCCTACCTCAAAAAAAAAAGGGGGGCTGGAGAGATGGCTTAGTGGTTAAGGTGCTTACCTGCAAAGTCTAAAAACTCATATTCAACTCTCTAGTTCCCATGTAAGTCCAACACACAATGTGACACAAACACCCAAGGTCACACATGCACACAAAATGGCACACGCATCTAGAGATTGATTACAGTGGCTGGAGGCCCTTTGCATGCCAAATTCTTTCCCCACCCACCCACCCCTCTCTCTCTGATAAAAAAAATAATAAATATTTTTAAAACATAATAATAATACATACATACATACATATGCAAGTGCTAAAAGTGGAGTTTAAAATAATACACTTGCTTCTTTTACCAGGACCCACCAACAGGGACCTCATTCCCACTAAAACTATGAGGAAAGTACCATGTGTACCTGGGCTATGACTTTCACACCTACAAGTGTGTGTGTAATGAGGTCACTTTTATTCCCTGCAAGGCAAGAGGCTCCACAATAAGATAACTATGTCCCCCATCAGATGAAGAGGATTCAGAGAGGCCACGTGACAGGAATGTCCATCAGCTTCATGAGGAGGAGAGAGAGAGGAGAGATAATTATGTTGCTGAGGGCTCGGCCCTGGGTCAGATCCTTGAAGTTCATCCTGACACTAAGGAAATGCTGAGGCTTTTGGACCATGTAGCCTGAGACTGAGTAGTGAATTTGAGGTCGGCATGGGCTAGAGTGAGACCCTACCTGGAAAATCTAAAAGAGAGAGAGAGGTGGGGGTGAGGGAGGGAGGGAGGAAGGGAAGAAAAAGAATAAAAAAGGAAAGGAAAGGAAAGGAAAGGAAAGGAAAGGAAAGGAAAGGAAAGGAAAGGAAAGGAAGAGGGAGGGAAGGAGGGAAAGATCAACTTGGCATACATGGTAGAAATAACATTTGTAGAAAATTAAGAAAGAGGACTGGGGAGACAGCTCAGTGGTAAAAGGTGCTTGGTTGCAAATCCTGACAGCTCAGGTTCAATTCCCAAGTCACCCATGTAAGCTGGACCCAGAAAATAGCTTGTGTCTGATGTTCATTTCCAGTGGCAAGAGGCCCTGGTGTACACACACACACGTGAAAATAATAAATAAAAATTTTAAAGAAGAAAATTAAGAGAGAAATAGGGCTGGAGAGAGATAGCTTAGCAGTTAAGGCATTTGCCTGTGAAACCTAAGAACTCAGGCTTAATTCCCCAGTACCCACGTAAGCCAGAAGCACAAAGTAGCACATGTATCTGGAGTTTGTTTGCAGTGCCTAGAGGCCCTGATGCACCCATTCTCTCTCTACCTGCTTCTCTCTCTCTCTCAAAAATAAATAAATTTAAAGAAAGAGATAGCCAGGCATGGTGACTCATGCCTTTAATCAGCTTGGGCTACAGTGAGACCCTACCTTGAAAAAGAGAGACAGAGGATGATCAGGGACTGGAGAAATGGCTAAGTGATCGAAGGCACTTGCTTGCAAAGTCTTATGGCCTGGGTTTGATTCCTCAGTACCCACTTAATGCTAAATGAATAAAGTGGATCATGTATCTGGAGTTCGTTTAAAGTGGCAAGGGGCCCTGACATGCCCATGCTCATTCTCTCTCTTTCTTCCCTTGCAAATAACTAAACAAAATATTTTTTAAAAAAGAAAGAAAGAAGCAGAGGGAAAGACAGAATAGAGAAAAATGAAAGCTGATCTGTGACTTTTCAAAGAAATTATTTTATAACTTTTCAAAAGGAGGCTTTCAGGCCAGGTGTGGTGGCACACACCTTTAATCCCAGCACTATGGAGGTTGAGGTAGGAGGAGCACCTTGATTTTGAAGTCAGACTACATGGTGAGTTACAGGTCAGTCTGGGCTAGAGTAAGACCTTACCTTGAAAAACCAAAAAGAAGCCAAGTGTGGAGGTGCATGCCTTTAATTCCAGCACTCGGGAGGCAGAGGTAGGAGGATTGCCATGAGTTTGAGGCCATCCTGAGAATACAGAGTGAATTCCAGGTCAGCCTGAGCTAGAGTGGGACCCTACCTCGAAAAAAAAAAAAAAAGGAGGTTTCATAGTAATGTAATACAGCTTGCATTGAATCTGATATCCACTTCTATCCCAAAAGCATCCATCTCTAATTTCAGAATTTAAAATTATATAGAGCTAGATATGATGGTGCACCAGGCCTCGGCTATTTAAAAAAAAAGACACAATTTTATCTTGTTTTATCTTGAACACTTTTTCCTGACATCTCAAAGGTAGGGTAGTAGAAAGACTTCACTATTTTAAATTGTCAACTTTAATTAATTTCAGTGTGTCAGATGATACAAAAATAAGAATGTTATTGTATAGCATATCAATGTCAGAAAAACAGAATAAAAGGTGTTACGAGGATGTAGTTGATTTCCAGCTTTGGTTTGCAATGGTGTAAGAATTGTTGCAGAGATTGTCTGAAATTCATCCCGGGTCACTCTCATCTTCTTTTCTCGCTTCAATTTAAATTTTCTTATTTACTTGGAGCACATGTGTTCAGAGTAAATTAGAACTCTCTGATCCTTTCATGTTCTTTATAACCCCAATTCTAATCATTCTAGGTTAGCAGGTCTAGGTGACAATGACCTAGAAGACGTGTATTGTAATTGTTAGACTCACTGGATCCAAAGGCCATCATTTGTAATGGCGGCATCTCAGATACAGTGACAAATGGCTGGGGCGCTGCATGAAATAGTTCTGTGCCACTTGCATCAGAGTTTTGTTGTTGTCCTTCTTTCCTACCTTCCTTCCTTCCTCTTTCCTGCCTTTTGTTTTGTTTTCTTTTTTTTTCTTTTCTTTCTTTTTTCTTTTCTTTTTTAGGTAGGGTTTCACTCTAGCTCAGGCTGGCCTGGAATTCACTATGTAGTCTCAGGGTGGCCTTGAACTCTCAGCAATCCTCCTACCTCTGCCTCCCGAGTGCTGGGATTAAACGAGTGCGTCACCGCCCAGCTAGTTTTGTTTTCTTTGAAACAGAGTGTTACTCTAGCCCAGACAAACCTGGAACTTGCTCCCTATTCCCAAACTGGCTTCCATCTCAAAGCAATCTTTATACCTCAGCCTCCTGAGTTCTAGGATTAAAGGCGTGTGGCACCACCATATCAGGCCTTTTTCTTTCTTTATTATTTTTATTTATTTATTTATTTATTCATTCATTCATTCATTCACTTGAGAGAGAGAAAGAACGAGTACACCAGGGCCTCTAGCCACTGCAAACAAACTCCAGATACATGTGCTACCATGTGCACCTGGCTTACGTGGGTACAGGGTCCTTAGATTTCACAGGCAAGCACATTAACCACTAAGCCATCTTTCCAGCCCTTTTTTTCTTTCTTTATTTTTTAAATTTTTTAAAGAATTTATTTGACAGAAAGAGGCAGAGAGAGAGAGAGAATGGTGTACCAGGGCCTCCAGCTGCTGCAAACAAATTCCAGATGCATGTACCACCTGGTGTGTCTGGTTTATATGGGTGCTGGGGAATAGAACCTGGGTCCTTTGGTTTTTCAGGCAAATGCCTTAACCACAAGCTGGAGAGGCCCTCCTTTTTCTTTAAAGACAGGGTCTTATTATGTACCACTAACTATCCTGGAATTCACTATGTAAGCCAGGCTCTCTTCAAACATGTCATAATCTTCCTGCCTCTGCCTCCAAACTGCAAAGATTACTATGCCAGTTCTCTTTATTTGCTTTATATATGAAAAAGATTTATTTCTCTATTCAATGCATGCAATTGTGTAGAGTTGGGAAAGAGGGGTTTTTTTAAAAAACAAATACTATGTATTTATAAATACCACATTTGTTTCTTCAAAGGTGTCTGTAAATATAGCATGTGAAGCCGGGCGTGGTGGCACACGCCTTTAATCCCAGCACTCAGGAGGCAGAGGTAGGAGGATCGATGAGAATTCAAGCCACCCTGAGACTACATAGTTAATTACAGGTCAGCCTGGACCAGAGTGAGACCCTACCTTGAAAAAAAAAAAAAAAAAAAAAAGAGAGAGAGAGCATGTGAGCATCATGCTCACTTTGGCAGTACATATACTAAAATTGAAATGATACAGAGAAGATTAGCATGGCCCCTGCACCAAGGATGACACTCAAATTTGTGAAGCATTCCATATTAAAACAACAACAACAAAAAAGGGCTGGTAGCCAGGTATGATGGTGCATACCTTTAATCTCAGCACTTGGGAGGCAGAGGTAGGAGGATCACAGTGAGTTCCAGGCCACCCTGAGACTCCATAGTGAATTCCAGGTCAGCCTGGGCTAGAGCGAGACTCTACCTCAAAAAATAAATAAATAGGAGCTGGAGAGATGGCTTAGTGGTTAAGGCATTTGCCTGTGAAGCCGAAGGACCCAGGTTCAGTTCTCCAGGTTCCACGTAAGCCAGATGCACAAGGGGCACACGCATCTGGAGTTCATTTGCAGTGGCTGGAAGCCCTGGCATGCCCATTCTCATGTGCTCTCTCTCTCTCTTTCCCTCTCTCTGTCTCTAATAAATAAATTAATTAAATTAAAATAAATAATAAATAAATAATAAAAAGGCAAAACAGGGCTGGAGAGATGGTTCAGTGGTTAAAGTACTTGCCTACAAAGCCTAAGGACCCACATTTGATTTCCCAGTACCCACGTAAGCCACCTACACTAAGTAGTGCTGGAGTTCCTCTCTCTCTATTTGCCTCTATCTGCCTCTTTCTCTCTCTCTCAAATAAATAAATAAAGGCAAAACAGTGCTAGAGAGATGGCTCAGTGCTTTCCTGCAAAACCTAACAAACCGAGTTAGATTCCCCACATAAAACCAGGTGCACAAAAGGACAGGGGCCTTGGCACACCCTCTATGTCTCTCTGCTAGCAAATAAATAAATCAAAACATTTTAAAAGGCAAACAGTCAAACAATTATAGTTTACCAACTCTGCCCAATGTGAAAGAGTTTTATAGGCTACACAGTCCATAATGATTAACTTTCCTCAAATGAAACTTTAAGACTGTACTTTGAATCCACAAAAGAAATTAAATGCATACTTAAGGCTGATTTTCATCATCAAGTTGCAACAGGGAATTGTCATTAAAGCCATCCCCTGCTGCCTTCATTAGAGTCTCCATCTCTAGTTGCAAATTTATATTCCTTTATGGGTTTAAGGCAGATATTGGATATCCTTTCAATCTATATTTATTAGGCAATTTTATTGATGAGGCTTTTATAGCCACAAATTTGTACACAATATTCTTGGGTCACTCTAAAAGGAGGGGTTTGTTGTTGTTGTTTGTTTGTGTTTTTTGTTTGTTTGTTTGTTGAGTTGGGTCTCACTGTGAGTTCCAGACTAGCCTCAGACTACATAGTGAATTCCAGAGATGGCTTAGCAGTTAAGGCACTTGCCTGTGAAGTCGAAGGACCAAAGTTCAACTACCCAGAACCCATGTAAGCCAGATGTACATGGTGGCGCATGCATCTGGAATTTGTTTGCAGTGGCTAGAGGCACTGATACACTCATTCTCCCCCACCCCATAAACAAATGAATGAAAATTTAAAAATTAAAAAAAGGAGCCGGGCGTGGTGGCGCACACCTTTAAACCCAGCACTCGGGAGGCAGAGGTAGGAGAATCGCCATGAGTTTGAGGCCACCCTGAGACTACATAGTGAATTCCAGGTCAGCCTGGGCTGGAGTGAGACCCTACCTCGAACCCCAAAAAAAAAAAAAAAAGGGGGGAGAGAAAGAGGAAGAGGAGAAAAAGGAGGAGGAGGAGGAAAGAAAGAAGGAAGAAATTTCTTGTAAAAATACCAAAACTGCCAGGCGTGGTAGCACACGCCTTTAATCCCAGCATTCGGGAGGCAAAGGTAGGAGGATCACAGTGAGTTCAAGGCCACCCTGAGATTACATAGTGAATTCCAGGTCCGCCTGGGCTAGAGTAAGACCCTAACTTGAAAAACCGAAAAATGAAAAAAAAAAAAAAAAAAAACCAAAACTGAGAGCCGGGCATGGTAGCTCACACCTTTAATCCCAGCCCTTGGGAGGCAGAAGTAGAAGGATCACCATGAGCTCATGGCAACCTTGAGACTACATAGTTAATTCCAGGTCAGCCTAGGCCAGAGTGAGACCCTACCTCGAGAAAACCAAAAAAAAAAAAAAAAAATCAGATGTGGTGGCACATGCCCTTAATCCCAGCACTCAGGAGGCAGAGGTAGGAGGATCACTGTGAGTTCAAAGCCAACCTGAGACTATATAGTGAATTCCATGTTAGCCTGGGCTACAGGGAGACCCTATCTTGAAAACCAAACACACACACACACACACACACACACAAAAAAAAAAAAAAAAAAAAAAAAAAAAAAAAAAAAAAAACTGGGCTGGAAAGATGGGTCAGCTTTCAAAATGGGATACCTTAGGTTCAATTCCCTAGAACTCATGTAAAGCCAGATGCACAAAGTGGGCCATGTATCTGGAGTTCATTTATTGTGGCAGGAAGGAGGCACTGACCTGGAATTCACTCTGGATTCTTAGGGTGGCCTCGAACTCACAGCGATCTTCCTACCTCTGCCTCCCGAGTGCTAGGATTAAAGGCATGCACCACCACTCCTGGCTCTCTAATATTTTATTTTATTTTTGTATTGACAACTCTTTTAATTGTAGACAATATCCCATGGTTCTTCCCTTCCTCCCCCCACTTTCCCTTTTGAAACTTCACTCTCCATCATATCCCCTCCCCCTCTCAATCAGTCTCTCTTTCCAGTTTGATGTCATGATCTTTTCCTCCTCTTCTAATAATTTTTTTAAAGATTTTATTTTTATTTATTTATTTATTAGAGACAGAGGGAAAGAGAAAGAGAGAGAATGGGTGCGCCAGGGCCTCTAACCACTGCAAACGAACTCCAGATGCGTGCGCCCCCTTGTGCATCTGGCTTACGCGGGACCTGGAGAATCGAACCGGGGTCCTTAGGTTTCACAGGCAAACACCTTAACTGCTAAGCCATCTCTCCAGCCCTCTAATAATTTTTTTGTGTATTTTTATTTATTTATTTGAGAGCAACAAACAGAGAAAGAGAATGGGTGCACCAGGGCCACCAGCCACTGTAAATGAACTGCAGATGCATGCACCACCTTGTACATCTGGTTTAAGTGGGTACTGGGGAATGAAGCCTCGAACCAGGGTCCTTAGGCTTCACAGGCAAGCACTTAACCACTAAGCTACATCTCCAACCCTAAAATTGCTTTTATTTAAAAACCACTAATCCTTGCCAGGTGTGGTGGCGCATGCCTTTAATCCCAGCACTTGGGAGGCAGATGTAGGAGGATCACCATGAGTTCAAGGCCACCCTGAGACCACATAGTGAATTCTAGGTCAGCCTGGGCTAGAATGAGACCCTACCTCTAAAAAACAAACAAACAAACAAACAAAAGAACCCACTAATCCTCAAAATGTACCAAAATAGAAATTCAGAAGTTGTTAAAGTAGACTTAAAACACGTCCACCATGGCTCAGGGAATTTTGCAGAAGAGGGGGCAGAAAGATTGTAAGAGCCACAGGGTGGGAGGAAATATCCAGAGGCATTGCCCCTGCCCCCTGCCACAATGTCTGACTGCTGCTCTCACAACTCATAACCCACACCCCCATGGTGAATACCAGCAATCCTACTGAGGAGGGCCTTCAATGGAATGGAATTAGGGAGGAGGGAAATGAAGGTACCAACACATGATATGCCATACAAAGTATATACTTAATAAAAAAAAAACTACTAATTCTTATATTTCTCTTATTTCTGCAACCTTATGAGCTATGCAGTGTTGGGAAGGAGTAATTTACAGACAAAAGCAGACCTCTGCTTAGTAGTATAGAGCTGTGCAATTATAAACGTTGCTGAAATCAATTAAAACACATCTTCTTTGAGGCTCTTTAAATGCAACCACTAACCTGTCTTGATGTTTAACTTGCAGGTTTCAAAACCCGTCAGCTAAACCTTGCTTCCTGTTGCTGCTCTCCTCTGAAGCTACGAGCCTGAAGAGAATTTCTGTAGCAAATTGTTGCAAACAAGCCAGATCTGATGGCAGCAAAAGTATGGCAGATGGGTGGGATCCAGACACTCACAGGACCTCTAATGAGCTTGGGCCTCCTTCTCAGTTATGAAAGGAGCAGTCAGGGCTGGAGAGATGGCTTAGAGGTCCAGGCGCTTGCCTGCAAGGCCAAAGGACCCGGGTTTAATTCCCCAGGACCCATGTAAACCAGATGCACAAGGGGGCACACATATCTGGAGTTCGTTTGCAGTAGCTGGAGGCCCTGGCATGCCTATTCTCTCTCTCTCTCCCTGCCTATTTCTCTCTCTCTCAAATAAATAATCAGTAAATAAATATAAAATGAGCAGTCAATTGATTTCCTTCACAGCACCTGGTCTATTCCTAGAAAAAAAAAAAATCAGTCCAGAAGCTGGAGAGATGGCTCAGTGGTTATGGTGCTTGCTTGAAAAGCTTCACAGTCCAGGTTCAATTCCCCAGTACCCACGTGAAATCAGATGCACAAAGTGGTGCATGCATCTGGAGTTCCATTGCAGTGGCTAGAGGTCCTGGTGCACCCATTCTCATTCTTTTCTCTCTCTCCTTGCAAATATTAAAAATATATATATTTTTTTAAAAAGGGGCTGGAGATATGGCTCAGCAGTTAAGAGTCTTGCCTACAAAGCCTAATGAACCAGGTTCTACTTCCAGTACCCACATAAAGCCAGATGTACAAAGTGGCACATGCATCTGGAGTTTGTTTGCAGTGGCTAGAGGCCCTGGCATGCTCATTCTCTCTTACTATCTACATCTCTCTCTTTCTCTCATAATAAATCAATATATTTTAAAAACGGGCTGGAAGCCGAGTATGGTGCTGCACGCCTTTAATCCCAGCACTTGGGAGGCAGAGGTAGGAAGATCGCAGTGAGTTCAAGGCCACCCTGAGACTACGTAGTGAATTCCAGGTCAGGCTGGACCAGAGTGAGACCCTACCTTGAAAAACCAAAAAAAAAAAAAACAAAAAAAAAAGACATTTATATAAATTATATATAAAAAGTCTGGAGAGAGACAGCTCAGCACTTAAGGCACTTGCCTCAAAGCCTAACGACCCTAGTTCGATTCCCCAGTACCCATGTATAGTCAGAGGCAGAAAGTGGTGCATACATCTGGAGTCCTCTTGCAGTGGCTGAAGGCCATGGTGCATCCATCCTCTCTCTTCTATTGCTCTCTTTCTCTGCCCTCAAATATATATATTCAATCATTGAGGGCTAAGGATGTAGCTCAGTAAGTAGAGTGCTTGCCTGGCATGCACAAAGCCCTAGGTTCAATCCCAGCACCAGAAAAAAACATCATTGAAGAGCCAGGCATGGTGGCAGACACCTGTAATATAGTGCTGGGGAGGCTGAGGCAGGAGGATTAGGAGTTCAAGCCTGAGCTACATAAGACCCTCCCTCAAGGAGAAAGAAAGAAGAAAGAAAAAAGAAAGAAAGAAAGAGAAAGAAGAGAGCTGGAGATGGCTTAGTGGTTAGGGCACATGCCTGTGAAGCCTAAGGACCCTGGTTCGATTCTCCAGGTCCCATGGAAGCCAGATGTACATGATGGCACATGCATCTGGAGTTCGTTTGCAGTGGCTAGAGGCCTTGGCACACCCATTCTCACTCTCTCTCTCTCCCCATCTCTCTCTGTCTCTAATAAATAAATAAAATTGAAAAAGAGAAAGAAGAAAGAAGGGAAAGAGGGATGGAGGAGAGGCAGAAGGGAAGGAAGGAAAGAAGGAAAGGAAAGGAAAGGAAAGGAAAGGAAAGGAAAGGAAAGGAAAGAAAAGGAAAGGAAAGGGAGGAGAAATACTAATTGTAAAGAAATATGTTACATCAAGTCTTTTCACATTGAGGAACCATGACCACTACAAAATTTCTTTCATCTTTCCAAAATGAAATAGCACCCATTAAACACTAATTTCCCCTTCCTTCCCACTCCAGCCCTTGGCAATCACCATTCCACTTCTGTTTTGTTTTTTGTTTCTTGAGACAGTGTCTTGCTATAGGTAGGTCTCAAACTGACAGTCCTCCTGTCTCAGCCCTCAGAGTACTAGGACTGCAGAAATGTACCATCATGCCTGGCTTGATTTCCAACCCTTCTAAGGCTGAATCATGTTTCATTTGCATGCGTATATTATTTTTTAAATGTTTTTGGACAGGATCTCATATAGCCCATCTGACTTTCAATTCATTATGTAGGTGTAGCTGGCCTTGAATTACTGATCCTCCTGCCTCTCAAGTGCTGACTATAGACATCTGCCACTACACCCATCTGGACGCCAGGATTACAGCCCTACATCTCCACCATGCCTGGTTTCATTGTTGTTCCTTTTTTATTTATTTATATACATTTTATTATTTTGTTTCTTTTTTATTTCTTTTTCTTTTTTTTTTTTTTTAGTAGGGTCTCACTCTAGCCCAGGCTGACCTGGAATTCACTCAGGTGGCCTTGAATGCACTGGTGATCCTCCTACCTCTGCCTCCCAAATGCTGGGATTAAAGGCGTGCGCCACCACACCCAGCCTTTTTTTTTTTTTTTTTTTTTTTTTTAGGTAGGGTCTCACTTTAGCTCAGGCTGACCTGGAATTCACTATGTGGTCTCAGGGTGGCCTTGAGCTAATGGTGATCCTCCCATTTCTGCCTCCTGAGTGCTGGGATTAAAGGCATGCACCACCACACCCAGTTTCAAAAGCAATTTTTTTGACAAGGCTGGGGGTTGTTCATTTGTTTGTTTCGCACTGGGAATTGATCCCAGGCCCTTAGAAATGTGAATACTCTATCACTGAGCTATATCCCCAGCCCCCAACACAATGTTTTTATGGCAAAGATTAGGTTTTGGAGACCTCAGTCTTAGGTGACAATAATCTCCCTCACTCTGCAGGTGTTCAATAAATATGAAAGGAGATCAACTGACTAATTACTTATGGTCAATGCATTGTGATATTTCATAAAATCTTTTGCTCAAAATAGTATTCTCTAATGCATTGCTTTTATTTGGTTGAATTTTGTTCAGAATCCACTAAGCCAGGGCACAAATCCTATTATGAGATTCTACATTCAATTCAAAAGAACAGTTGACTTGCTCTGTAATGCAGTATGAATTTTCTTTAGTTGTGGGGAAAATGGTACTTGGTCAAGTTTTGGATGGACCCAGATATAAAGGACAATACAATCAAGCTTCTATATCTACCGATATCTATAATTCAGGTCTACAAACAGGTTTTTTTAAAGATATTTTATTTATTTATTAGAGACAGAGAGAGGGAGAGAGAGAGAGATTGAGTGAGAATGGGTGCACCAGGGCCTCCAGCCACTGCAAACGAACTCCAGACGCATGTGCCACCATGTGCTTCTGGCTATGTGGGACCTGGAGAATCGAACCAGGGTCCTTAGGCTTCGCAGGCAAGCGCCTTAACCACTAAGCCATCTCTCCAGCCCTACAAACAGTTTTTTTTTTTAATTATTTATTGGAGTTGGGTGTGGTAGCGCACACCTTTAATCCCAGCACTAGGGAGGTAGAGGTAGGAGGATCGCTGTGAGTTCGAGGCCACCCTGAGACTACATAGTGAATTTCAGGTCAGCCTAGGCTAGAGCAAGACCCTACCTCGAAAAACCAAGTATTTATTTATTTATTTATTTATTTATTTATTTATTTATTTATTAAGACAGAGAGAGATAGAGAAAGAGGCAGATAGAAAGAGGGAGAATGGGTGTGCCAGGGCCTCTAGCCACTGCAAACGAACCCGAGACACATGTGCCATCTGGCTTTAACCTGGGCACTGGGGAATCAAATTTATGTCCGTAGGCTTTGCAGGCAAGCACCTTAACTGGTCAGCCATTTCTGGAGCCCTGCAAACAGTCTTAATCCCATGTGAACCTAGTCATATTCTAGGCAAGCAGATGGCAAACTCTGTGTGTGTGTGTGTGTGTGTGTGTGTGTGTACTATATCTGGGTATTTCTCACAATTCTGATGAACACTGCTGCACCACGAGTGCACAAGCTCTTCTCATGAGAGTCATTTGTATACATTTGCTTATGATGTGAAATGATAGTAAAAACCAAGCCAAAATTATTTCTTTTCATTTCTTTTAAATCTTTTTATTTATGTGTTTGCAAGCAGAAAGAGAGAAAATGGGAATACCAGGACTTTTTGCCAATACAAACAAATTCCAAATGCATGCAGGACTCTTGCCCAGGCTGACCTGGAACTCACTCAGTGATCTTCCTATCTCTGCCTCCCAAGGGCTGGGATCAAAGGTGCACACTATCATGCCTGGTACAAGCAAGCATTTTTTTATATATTTTATTTATTTATTTGAGAGAGAGAGAGAGAATGGGTGTGCCAGGGCCTCCAGCCAATGCAAATGAACTCCAGATGCATGCGCCCCCTTGTGCATCTGGCTTATGTAGGTCCTGGAGAATCGAACCAGGATCCTTTGGCTTTGCAGGCAAATGCCTTAACCACTAAGCCATCCCTTCAGCCCCCAAGAAAGTATTTTTAACAGCTGGGCCATCTCCCTAGCCTGTTTTGTTTTTCTTTTGACACAGGATCTCATGACATAGCCCAAGCTATCCTGGAACTTTCCATTAGTGAGTCTCAGCTTCCCAAATGTGTGAGCAACCATACCCAGCCATATTGTGATTAAATAGGAAAAAAATCTTTGTTTTTCCTCTTTCTTTTTGAAATATATTTATTTTATTTGAGAGAGAAGGGGAGAAAGAGAGAAGTCCAGGGCCTCTAACCTCTGCAAAGAACTCCAGATGCATGCGCTACCTTGTGCATCTGGCTTTATGTGGCACTGGGGAATCTAACCCAGGCCCTCAGGTTTTGCAAGCAAGTGCCTCAATCACTGAGTGTCTTCCTGGTCCCCTTGTTTTTCTTTTCTTTTCTTTCTTTCTTTTTTTTTTTTTTTTGGTTTGTTAATTTTTCAAGGTAGGGTCTCACTCTAGCACAGGCTGACCTGGAATTCACTTGGTAGTCTCAGGGTGGCCTCGAATTCACAGCAATCCCTGTCTTAAAAAGGAAAAGAAAAGCTGGGTGTGGTGGCACAGGCCTTTAATCCCAGCACTCAGGAGGCAGAGGTAGGAGGATTGCCATAAATTTGAGGCCACTCTGAGAATACATAGTGAATTACAGATCACCCTGAGCTAAAGCAAGTCCCTACCTCAAAACACCAAAATAAAGAAATAAATATAAAAATAAAAACAAGGTTGGCCTCAAATTCACAATCCTCCTGCCTCAGCCTCCCAAGTGCTGGGATTACAGGTGCGAGTGTGCCAAGACACAGAAGGACCTTCATTTTCTTAGGAGACACAGCACTAATTATTGGCATTAAATAGCATCCACACAAAACAAAAATCTTACCTTGGAAGATAGTGTTGATCTTTGTATAGAGAGGTATTTGCCTGTTCCTCTGGGGGAGACAGTGATATCTTGATGAGTCCATAAATTACTATTGATGGATGCTAGGGGACTAGAGCGTCCCCATACCCCACAAGCTTGATTGGATGAAAGACTTTACATAATCCATTTGCTGACAACTTGTAATAATGCAACTGCTTTTTAAAAATTCCCTTTGCGCATCCTGGATAGGCTCTGTCAGAGAGCACATTAGAAGAACATATGTTACAAAGTATTCTGTTGCTTTTAAAACATAATTGACCCCTGGAGAGAAGGCCACGTACTCCTCGTCAGTCTTCGTGCAATGTTTTCTTTGCTTCTAAGAACCACTGATGTCTAACACGTGCTGTTTCGAAGAATGGCAGAAATTCTTACACAACTGGAGCTCCGATCTGCGATGGTGCTCTGGAGAGAGGAAACCAAATGACAATATTCTGAATGAAAGAACAAAGTAAGGAATATCTTCTGATGACTTGTTTCTTCTGCCTTCTCCCTAAATTTCATTCACCAACTCTGCTATTTCAAAGTGCCAAAATACAAACCAGTGTTGTGCACCTGTAGTCCCAGATATGAGAGGCTGAGGTGGGAGGGTCACAGAGCCCAGGAGTTCAAGGTCAGTCCCTAGATGACATAGTAAGACTTTTTCTCAGCCCCACGTGGTGTCTCAGGCTTATAACCCTCGCAAGTTTGAGGTCAGTATGGGAGTGTTCCAGATCAACATGGGCCAGAATGAGACCTTGCCTCAAAAGCCTGCCAGCCTAGGTTCAATTCTCCAGTCATCCAAATAAAGTTGTGGGGGACTGGAGAGATGGCTTAACAGTTAAGTCACTTGCCTGTGAAACCTAAGGACCCAGGTTTGGTTCCGCAGGACCCATGTAAGCCAGATACACATGGTGGCTCATGCATCCAGACTTCATTTGCAGTGGCAGAGGCCCTGGCATGCCCATTCTTGTTTGCATATTCTCTGTGTCTTTCTTTCTTTCCTTACAAATAAATAAATATTTTTTTAAAAAAAGGTTAAGCTGGGTGTGGTGGGCCACACCTTTCCTCACAGCCCTCTGGAGACAGAAGTAGGAGGATCACTGTGAGTTCCAGGCCATCCTGAGAGTATATAGTGAATTCCAGGTCAGCCTGGGCTAGAGTGAAACCCTACTTTGAAAAAAAAAAGGGGGGGATGGGGGCTGGAGAAATAGACTAGTGATTGAAGCACTTGACTATGAAGCCTAAGGACCCAGGTTTGATTCCCCAGTACCCATGTAAGCCTGCTGAACAAGGTGGCTTAAGGGTCTGGAGTTCATCTGCAGTGGCTAGAGGCCATTCTCTCTCTATCCCCACCCCATCTCTTTCTCAAGTCTCTCAAATAAATAAATGGGTTTTTTGGTCTTTCTTTCTTTCTTTCCTTCTTTCTCTCTTTCTTTCTTTTTTTTTCTAGGTAGGGCTTCACTCTAGCTCAGGCTGACCTGGAATTCACTATGTAGTCTCAGGGTGGCCTCGAACTCACAGTGATCCTCCTACCTCTGCCTCCCGAGTGCTGGGATTAAAGGCATGTGCCACTATGCCTGGCTTTTTTTGGTTTTTCAAGGGAGGGTCTCACTCTAGCTCGGGTTGATCTGGAATTCACTATGTAGTATCATGGTGGCCTTGAACTCACAGCAATGCTCCTACCTCTGCCTCCCGAGTGCTGAGATTAAAGGTGTGTGCCCCACACCTGGCTCTGGTCTTGTTTTGTTTATTTATTTTTAATTAATTTATTTATTTGAGAGAGTCAGAGAAAGAGAGAGAGAGAGACAGACAGACAGACAGAGAGAATGGGTGCACCTGGGCCTCCAGCCACTGCAAATGAACTCCAGACGCATGCGCCACCTTGTGCATCTGTCTTACAGGGGTCCTGGGGAATTGGACCTGGGTCCTTTGACTTTGCAGGCAAATGCCTTAACTGTTAAGCCATCCCTCCAGCCCTGTGGTCTTGTTTTGAACCCCAGTCTCTTTACTAATTTCCAGTTGCTGCTTCCATGCAGGCCTGGGTTGGGCATGGCCATGCTCAGGTGTTCATGTGGAAGCTGGAGATTCACACTCTGGTCTCAGGCCTCCTCAAGGCCCACATGCTTGTGCAGAAAGAAGACTTAACCACAGAGCCATCTCTCCAGTCCTGTGTTCATTTTTTTTTTAAGTTTTTTAAAACTTTTTAAATTTATTTTTATTTATTTATTTGAGAGATAGAGAGGCAGAGAGAAGGAGAGAGAGAGAGAATGGGCGCGCCAGGGCTCCAGTCACTGCAAATGAACTCCAAATGCATGCGCCCAATTGTGCATCTGGTTTATGTGGGTCCTGGGGAATTGAACCAAGGTCCTTTGGCTTTGTAGGCAAACGCCTTAACCACTAAGCCATCTCTTCAGCCCCTGTGTTCATTTTTTAAAATTTTATTTGCAGCCGGGCATGGTGGTACATGCCTTTAATCCCAGCATTTGGAAGGCAAAGGTAAGAGGATTGCTGTGAGTTTGAGGCCACCCTGAGATTACAGAGTGAATTCCAGGTCAACGTGGAATAGAGTGAAACCCAGGTCAACCTGGACTAGAGTGAAACCCTACGTCCAAAATATATATATTTGCAAGTAGAGAGAGAATAAGAGAGAGGGAATGAGTACCAGGGCTTCCTGCCACTGCAAATGAACTCCAGAGGAATGCACCACCCTGTGTATCTGGCTTTATGTAGGTGCTAGGGAATGGAACCCAGACCATCAGGCGTGGTAAGCAAGCGCATTTAACCTCTGAACCATCTCTCCAACCCTGTGTTTATTTTTGTTGTTGTTTTGTTTAATTTTGTTTTTGGAGGTAGGGTTTCATTCTGGCTCAGGCTGACCTGGAATTTACTCCGTAGTCCCAAACTGGCCTTAACTCACAGTGATCCTCCTACCTTTGCCTCCTGAGTCTGAGGATTAAAGACGTGCATCACCATGCCCGGCAAATTAAAGACATTTTAATGTAGGCTTTAAGCGTGAGGGTTAAGAGAAAGATAATCACTCGGAAGGAAAGAAAGAGATACACCCCAGGAAATGGCTGTGTGTTCTCAAACAGTTGTCCTTCTGCAGTCTTGCTTGCTTGCTTTCCTTCTTTCTTTCTTTCTTAATATGAGGGATTTTATTTTATTTATTTTGGTTTTTTCGAGGTAAGGTCTCACTTTCTAGCCCAGGCTGACCTGGAATTCACTATATAGTCTCAGGATGGCCTCAAACTCACATCTGCCTCCCAAGTGCTGGGACTAAAGGCATGTGCCACTTTGCCCAGCTTCTCTCTCTCTTGCTCTCTTTCTGTATCTATTTCTATCTGTCTCTTTCTCTCTCAAATAAATAAATAAATAGATAAATTGCTAAAAGAAAAAAACAACAGGCCTTGATTTCAGGTGTTGTTACCTTTATGGGGAGTGATTTAATCTTTGGCTATTCTACAATCACTCTTACTTTCATATAGAGTCCAATTTTCTGGACCAGCCTTTATTTAATTACTGTTTCTGCTGATTCTACCCTTTCATCTGGATGTCTTGTTTGGGTCTGGATTATAGAGAACTATTTGTTTGTTTGTTTGTTTGTTTGTTTGTTTGTTTGTTTGTTTGTGTGTTTGTTTGTTTGGTTTTTGAGGTAAGGTCTTACTCTAGCTCAGGCTGACCTGGAATTCACTCTGTAGTCTCAGGGTGGCCTCGAACTCATGGTGATCCTCTTACCTCTGCCTCCCGAGTGGTGGGATTAAAGGTGTGCGCCACCACGCCCAGCTATAGAGAACTTTCAATAGAGTTTTGAAGCGTAAGCAAGACTAGAGTGCACAATGCTGGTTGTAAGCAATGGTGGTTGCTTACGCTATCCTGGAAACTTAACTGCTTGTCTGGCAACAGCAGGCTTGAAGCTGGATGAAGGCTCTGTAAGATAGAAGATTAAATATGTCATCATAATATTGATAGTATTTTATCACATCGTATAGATTAAAATACAAATTTCTGGCCGGACATGGTGGCACACGCCTTTAATCCCAGCACACGGGAGGCAGAGGTGGGAGTATCACCATGAGTTCAAGGCCGCTCTGAAACTATGTAGCGAATTCCAGGTCAGCCTAAGCTAGAGTGAGACCCTACCTTAAAAAAAGACAAAACAAAAAACAAACAAACAAAAATTCTGCAAACCAAAAAATAAGAATAGCTGGCAGAGCCAGCTCACACCTGTAATCCAAACATTGTGGAAGCTGAGGTAGGAAGATTCTTCAAGTCCTATGTCAGCCTGAGCTAAATAGTGAGTTCAAGGCTATTCTGAGCTATAGGGTAAAATCCTGTCTCAAAAATACCAAATAAAAGCCAGGCATGGTGGTACACGTCTTTAATCCCAGCATTAGGAGGCAAAGGTAGGAGGATCATCATGAGTTCGAGGCCACCCTGAGAATACAGAGTAAATTCTAGGCCAGCCTGTGCTAGAGTGAGACCCTTCCTTGAAAAACCAATAAATAAATAAATAAAGTTGGGCTCTATGGCACATGCCTTTAATCCCAACACTTGGGAGGCAGAGGTAGAAGGATCACTGTGAACAGGAGGCCACCCTGAGACTACATAGTGAATTCCAGATCAGCCTGAGCTAGAGTGAGACCCTACCTTGAAAAAAACAATAATAGTAATAATAATAACAAGGCGTTGAGGAGATGACTCTGTAGTTAAAGGCCCTGCCTGTAAAACGTAATGTTCCATTTGCAGTGGTAAGACACCCTGACATGCACACACACACACACACACACACAAATAAATATTTTTTTGTCGATATCTCTTTTTTAATTTTTTTGTTTGTTTGCTTTTTGTTCTTTTTGGTTTTCGAGGTAGGGTCTTACTCTAGCCCAGGCTGACCTGGAACTCACTATGTAGTCTCAGGGTGGCCTTGAACTCATGGCAATCCTCCTACCTCTGCCTCCTGAGTGCTGGGATTAAAGGTGTGCGCCACCACGCTCAGCTTCTTTTTTTAATTTTTATTTGAGAAAGAGACAGAGAGAGAATGGATGCACCAGGGCCTCCAGCCACTGTAAATGAACTCCAGAAGCATGTGTCCCCTTGTGCATCTGGCTTATATGGGTCCTGGGGAATCTACCTACTCCACTGGTCCTTCCAGGTTCTGTATAAACCTTCACCCTTTTGATTTTGTCCTTCCCACACCCAACCCTCCCAAATCCCACACATATGACCAGCGTGAGAAACATCTGCCATTTACAAATACAGCAACACCAAAGGACAGAGATGAAGTCCACAGTGGCCACCACTGTACTTCTGCATAAAAAGGCACAGTTGGTATGCTGGCTCTGGCCTCACACCCCATGCCAAAGCAAGCACGTTTTCTTTGGTTATTTTGCCAGTCTCACAATATTGCCCAGGCTGGCCTGGAACTCACAAATCTTCCTGCCCCAACCCAAGTGCTGAGGCTACAGGATTACAGTTACCCTTCCTCTTTTAAAGAATGAAAATGGAGGGCTAGACAGATGACTTAGTGGTTAAGGTATTTGCCTGCAAAGCCAAAGGATTCCGGTTTGATTCTCCAGGACCCACGTAAGCCAGATACACAAGGGGTCACATGCATCTGGAGTTCGTTTGCAGTGGCTGGAGGCCCTGGCACGCCCATTCTCCCCCCCCTTCTTTCTCTCTCTCAAATAAATAAATAAATAAAATATTTTTTAAAAAGCTGCGGTGACTCACGCCTTTAATCCCACCACTTGGGAGGCAGAGGTAGGAGGATCACTGTGAGTTCTAGGCCACCCTGAGACTACATATTGAATTTCAGGTCAGCCTGGGTTACAGAGAGACCTTACCTCGAAAAACAAAATAAATAAAGAATGAATGAATGAAAATGGAAGTGAACAGTGGTAGCTGTGGTGTGGCCAAAATGCCCCCTCTGGAAAGCACATCTACATAATCTTCTTGCACTTTAATTGGTGGTTGGAGGCCTGGGCTGGAGGCAGTGGGATGGACAGAATACCCAATCTGTGATCCCCTTCCCTGCCATCTGCCAGAGACACCTTCCATTATTTATTTATTTATTTATTTATTTATTTATTTGTTTGTTTATTTATTTTGATTTTATGAGGTAGGATCTCACTTTAGGCCAGGCTTGCCTGGATTTCACTCTGTAGTCTCAGGGTGGCCTCAAACTCACAGTGATCCTCCTACCTCTGCCTCCCCAGTGCTGGGATTAAAGGCGTGCACCACCACGCCGGCTTTGACACCTCCCTTTTAGAGATCGTCAATCTCATAGCTCTTGCAAACTCAATCATCCTTTTCTCACTGAGCTTCAAGTCCCTCTGTAACATTGTCAGGTCAATCCAGAAGGCGTTTATCTGCAAGGCAATGTAGTGATCTTCGCTTTCATCAGATTTGAAATTAGGTTCCATAAACTGCCATTTGTGTAGGTCAAGCAGGTAAAGTGCTTCAACAGTTTGGTGTTGATGTTGCGGGGGTCGGGGCATCCAGGTCCAGGGCACTTTTCTGCTTTATCACTTTCTGAGCTCAGAATTTGATGAGGGTGTCTAGAAACCGTTTGCATCTTGTCCGGAAGTCTCGGCTGTCTTCATTTGAAGGCAAAGACTTCAGCGCCTCTATGACAGGAGCAGTGGCTGTTCTCTTCAATCATCTTCAGTATTTCTTCAGATGTGACCTTCCTGAAAGCTTCAGACGGGCTCTCAAGAGGAGGAAGTGTTTCCTGAACAGTGTCACTGAGCAGAGCATTCACACCCTTTGTGTCAATGAGGCTCTGAGCAGAGCATTCACACCCTTTGTGTCAATGATGCTCTCTGCAGCTTTAGCTACTGCAAGATTCAGAGTCACTGCCAACTTTGTTTATTCTCCTGGAGTTCAGAGATCACTTCTGGGTGGTGTATCCAACGGCTTCGATGCAAGACTACATCAGCAAATAGAGGCTTCATGTTGAACAGTTCAGCATCATATATTTCCATTTGGCCAGAGGTCTTGTTCAAACTTCCCACAAAGTGCCTGCACAGAGTGTTGCATTTGAAGACTCCAGTCCCAAAATTGTTTCCAACATAGGAAAGTCTGTCAGTTTCAGCTGCTGGGATCCACTGGTTCCTTTTCCTGGTGTTCACCAAGTCATGGCCAGCACAGCTCTCTGCTTCTCCTCCAGTTCCCTACAGGACAGCCAGAGTGCCCTTGGCAACACGTCTGCCACCATGTTGTCGCCAGCTGAGCCACTTGGCTCGGGAGATGTCAGTGCAGCCATCCACAAATAAGTATTTTTAAAATATTAAATAAATAAATAAGAATGTGTAATTCCAACAATCTAGAAGTAGAGACAAAAGAACCCAGAAGTTCAAAGTCATTCTCAGCTATGAAGCAAGTTCAAAGCTAACATGTCTCAAACCAAAAAAAAAAAGAGAGAGAGAGAGAGAGATAGAAAAGACAAGTTTAATATTATTTTTTCTTCACAATGCTGGAACCCAGGGCTTTGTGTATGCTAGGCAATGTTCTACCCCCAACCTTATTTTTTTCTTCTTCTTCTCCTTCTTCTTCTCCTTCTTCATCTTCGTCTTCTCCTCCTCCTCCTCTTCTTCTTCTTCCTCTTCTTTTTTTCCCAAGGTAGGATCACACTCTATCCCAGGCTGACCTGACTCACTCTGTAGTCTCAGGGTGGCCTTGAACTCACAGTGATTCTCTTACCTCTGCCTCCTAATTGCTGGGATTAAAGTCATGTACCACCATACCCAGGTTATTATCTTTTTATAGGGCTCCATATCCAAAGATATGAGCAAGAGGGATATGAAATGGGCTCAGGGAGAACAGGAGAATGCTAACTGAACTTATCTGGGTGAAAATGTCTGTCACTGCTCCCTTGACAAAAGCTTTTGGAACATGAGTGATACCCACAGGACCCATCAGTTTGTGACCACTCATGAATACAGAAGAACAAGAGCAGCAATATCAGGGACTCTTCAGACTTTCTATGAGGAAGCGTCCGAAAGACAGCCATAAATCACCCTAGAACATTAAAAAGTCTAATGAGGGAATATGATTAGTGTTTGTCCTCATTTCAGGGAGAGTCACCAAGAATGAGGGCAGAAAGGAATTAACTCTTAGGAGAAGAGCTAAGAGCAAAAGTGGAAATAGTAAAAAAAAAAAAAAAAAAAAAAAAAAAAAAAAAAAAAGCTGGGCATGGTGGCGCACGCCTTTAATCCTAGCACTCATACTTGGAAGGCAGGCAGAGGTAGGAGGCTCGCCATGAGTTTGAGACCACCCTGAGAATACAGAGTGAATTCCAGGTCAGCCTGAGCTAGAGTGAGACCCTACCTCAAAAAACAAAAATAATAATAATAATAAAATAAGACAAAAAGGGGGAAATAGCAAGCCAGGCATGAAGAGCTGGGGAGATGGCTCGTAGAGCACTTGTCGGGCTGGAGAAATGGCTTAGTGGTTAAGGCACCTGCATGCTAAGCCTAAGAATGCCCTTTCAATTCTCCAGGTCCCACGTTTAGCCAAACGCATAGTGACTCAAGGGCGCAATGCCCCACTTGCCTACAAGGGAGCTCACGCGTCTGGAATTTGTTCACAGTGGCTGAGAGGCCATTGGCGCACTCATTCTCTACCTGTTTCCCTCTCTCTCTCTCTCTCTCAAAAAAAAAAAAAAAAAAAAAAAAAAAAAAAAAAAAAGAGCACTTGTCATACAAGCTTGGGGACCTGACTTTGATACTCAGTGCCCACATAAAAAGTTAGTGTGATGCTGGGTGTGTTGGCGCACGCCTTTAATCCCAGCACTCGGGAGGCAGAGGTAGGAGGATCGCCGAGAGTTCGAGGCCACCCTGAGACTACATAGTGAATTCCAGGTCAGCCTGGACCAGAGTGAGACCCTACCTCGCAAAATCAAAAAAAAAAAAAAAAAAGTTAGTGTGAAGCTGGGTATGGTGGCACACACCTTTAATCCCAGCACTCTCAAGAGGCAGAGGTTGGAGGATCACCATGAGTTCGAGGCCACCCTGAGACCACATAGTGAATTCCAGGTCAGCCTGAACTAGAGTGAGACTCTATCTCTGAAAAAAAAAAAAAAAAAAAAAAAAGTTAGTGTGAGCTGGGTGTGGTGGTGCACACCTTTAATCTTAGCATTCTGGAGGTTGAGGTAGGAGGATCACTGTAAGTTCAAAGCCAGCCTAAGATAAGACTACATAGTGAATTCCAGTTCAGCCCCTGGGCCTGACCCTACCTCAAAAAAAAATGTCAGTGTGGGGGCTGGAAAGATGGTGCAGTGGTTAAGGCTCTTGCCTGCAAAACCTAAAAACCCAGATTTGATTCCGCAGTACCCACATACAGCCAGATGCACAAAGTGGTGCATGCATCTGGAGTTAATTTGCAGATATTAGAAGCTCTGGTGCACCCATTCTCTCTCTCATCTCTTTCTCTCTGTCTCTCTCTGATTGCAAATAAATTAAAAAAAAAATTTTAAAGTCATGGGTGGAAGAAATGGCATGTGTCTGCAAAGCCAAAGGACCTAGGTTTGATTCCCCAAGACCCACATAATGCAAAAGGTGGCAGCACATGCATCTGGAGTTCTTTTGCATTGACTAGAGGGCCGACCCATTCTCTCTCTCTCCCTCTCTCTCTCTCTCTCTCTCTCTCTCTCTCTCCCTCCTTCACTCCGTCCTGCTTTCTCTCTTGAACTGCTATTTTTTCTGTATTTTACTTTGCTCTGTCTTGCTTTCTCTGAGTTGAAGATGCACTATCTCATCATAAACTGTCTCTACTTCTGCTACCAAAACAAACAAACAAATCCAAACAAAAACAAAAAGACAGACGTGTATTCTCTCACAGATGTGGAGTCTAGAAGCCTGAAAGCCAGGCAGTAGCAGCAGCTGTAGAAGTAGCAGGACACTCTCACTCCTACATCTGACAGTTGTTGGCAACTCTCAGAGCTTGCAGCTGTAACACTCCAACTTCTGCTTTTGTGCCCCGTGTCTATAGCTTCAAAGGGTATTTTACTCTCTGTCTCTGCTGCTAGGTGTCTCCTCTTCAATTAGAGTGCCTTTTATGTGCATCTTAATCCAATATGGCCTCATTTTATTTTATATTTTAGTTACGTCTGCAAGGCTAGGCTATGTATCAGTGGAAGAGCACCACCCTTAAAGCATTGGGTTCCATCCCCAGCACCACAGGAGACAAACACCATAACAACAACAACAAAAGTCACTTACGTCTCCAAGACTTGGTTCCCAAATAAGCTCCCCTTCACAGGCAGTTAAGGATTAAGAATATAACATATCTTAGCCAGGTGTGGTGGCGCACGCCTTTAATCCCAGCACTCGGGAGGCAGAGGTAGGAGGATCACTGAGAGTTCAAGGCCACCCTGAGACTACATAGTTAATTCCAGGTCAGCCTGGACCAAAGTGAAACCCTACCTCGAAAAACCAAAAAAAAATATATATATATATAACATATCTTTTGGGAGGACGCACTTCAATCCACAAGAATACAGTCAGTGTATTGGTGTCATAATTTTACCTTAGCACTCGGGAGGCAGAGGTAGGAGGATCACTGTGAGCTCAAGGCCACCCTGAGACTACTTAGTGAAGTTCAGATCGGCCTTTGCTAAAGCAAGACCCTACCTCAAAAAAACAAAGTATATGTGTGTGTGTGTGTGTGTGTGTGTGTGTGTGTTATTTATATTATTTATTTGTTTGTTTGACAAAGAGAGAGAGAGAGAATGGGTTCACTAGGCCCTCTTACCATTGCAAATGAACTCCACACACCTGTGCCACTTTGTGCATCTGGCTTTATGTGGGCATTGAGGAATTGGACATGGGCCGTCAGGCTCTGCAAGCAAGTGCCTTTAGGTGCTGAGCCATCTCCGCAGCTCGCTCCGTTCTTTGAAATGGGGTGTCTCTTTTTCTCTGCTCGGTGGTTCAGCTAGACTAGGTATCCAGCAAGCTTCTACATGGATGTTGGGAATGAGAACTCAGGTCCTCATGCTTGTCCAGCAAACACTTTGCCGACTGAGCCATCTATCTCCTCAGCCTCATAATATTTTTCAATTTTTGTTGGTTTGTTTGTTTTGCTTTTTGAGGTAGGGTCTCACTCTAGCCCAGGCTGACCTGGAATTCTCTCTGTAGTCTCAGGGTGGCCTCAAACTCACACTGATCCTCCTACCTCTGCCTCCCAAGTGCTGGGATTAAAGGCATACGCCACCACGCCTGGCTTCAAATATTTTTAAAATTTGGGCTGGAGAGATGGCTTAGCGGTTAAGGTATTTGCCTTCAAAGCCAAAGGACCCAGGTTCGATTCCCCAGTACCCACATAAGCCAGATGCATAAGGGGGCACATGTGTCTGGAGTTCATTTACAGGGGCTAGTAGCCCTGGTGCACCCATTCTCTCTCTCTCTCTCTCTCTCTCTCTCTCTTTGTCTCTCTCTCATAAATAAATAAATTTTTTAAGAAATAAAATTTATTTATTATTTTTAATATTTTAGTTATTTATTTGAGAGAGAAAGAGGAAGAGAGAGAGAGAGAGGGAGGGAGAGAATGAGCATGACAGGTCCTCTAACTGCTGCAAAGGAACTCCAGATGCATGCACCGTCTTGTGCATCTGGCTTAAATGGGTAATGGGGAATTGAACTTGGGTCCTTAGACTTCACAGGTAAGTGCCTTAACTGCTAAGCCATCTCTCCAGCCCCTAAATGTATTTATTGTGCATCTGGCTTTACAAGGATACTGAAGATTTAAACCTAGGCCATAGGCTTGCAAGCAAGCACCTTAACCACTAAGCCAGATTTTTGTGTACTTATTTGCAAACAGAGAGAGAGAGAGTATGGGAGCTCCAGGGCCTTCAGCGACTGAAAATGAACCCCAGATACCCCAGCCTCACAATATTTTAATGTCTTATTATTTGCTTTTTTTTTTTTTTTTTTTTTTTTTTGGTTTTTTTGAGGTAGGGTCTCACTGTGGCCCAGGCTGACCTGGAATTCACTATGTAGTCTCAGGGTGGCCTCGAACTCACAGCGATCCTCCTACCTCTGCCTCCCAAGTGCTGGGATTAAAGGCGTGCGCCACCACACCTGGCTTATTTACTTTTAACTTCTGTCATTAATATGTTTATTTAGCATCCAAAATAATGGGTCTCATTATGACATTTTCATATGCATATCTTGCTGTGCTTTAATTTACACCCTTTCACTCACTGGCCATCTCCCCTCCCCCCAGTAGTTCTCCTTCTGTTACATATATTTAAATCTAGACTCAAGGGGCTGTAGAAATGGCTCAGCAGTTAAAGGTGCTTGCTTGCAAAGTCTGCAAGCCCAGGGTTCAATTCCCCAATACCCATGTAAAGTCAGATGCACAGTGGCACATGCATGTAGAGTTTGTTTGTAGCACAAACTGTGTAGCAGGAAAAGGCCTTGGTACATGCACACTCCCTTTTTCTCTCCCTCTCTCTCTCTCTCTCTCTCTCTTTCTCTTTCTCTCTCTGCACAAATAAATAAAAGTAAAAAAGATAGCCAGGTGTGGTGGCACATGCCTTTAATCCTAGCACTCTGGAGGCAGAGGTAGGAGGATTGCCATGAGTTTGAGGCCACCCTAAGACTACATAGTGAGTTCCAGGTCAGCTCAGCCTGAGCTAAAGTGAGACCCTACCTCAAAAAAACAAAACAAACAAACTATATATATATTCAGGGGTGGAGAGATAGCTTACTGGTTAAGGAACTTGCCTGCCAAGCCTAAAGACCCAGGTTCAATTCAATTCCCTAGTACCCACGTAAACCAGATCCACAAGGTGGCCCATGTGTCTGGAGTTCATTTGTAGTGGCTAGAATCCCTGGCATGCCCATTCTCTATATATGCCTCTTTCTCTCTCAAATAAATAAACGAATAAAATATTTTTTGAAAAAAATTAAATATTTTTATTTTTATTTATTTATTTGAGAGAGAGAGAAAGAGGCAGAATTTGAGAGAGAATGGGCACATCAGAGCCTTCAGCCACTGCAAATGGATTCCAGATGCACGCAACACCTTGTGCATCTGGCTTATATGAGTCCTGGGGAGTTGAACCTGAGTCCTGTGGCTTTGTAAGCAAGCACCTTAACTGCTAAGCCACCTCTCCAGCCCTTAAATAAAATATTTTTTTAAAAAAAAGATATGTGGCGCACGCCTTTAATCCCAGCACTCGGGAGGCAGAGGTAGGAGGATCGCTGAGAATTCGAGGCCACCCTGAGACTACATAGTTAATTCCAGGTCAGCCTGGGCCAGAGAGAGACCCTACCTTGAAAAACCAAAAAAAAAAAAAAGATATGGTTGTTTTGACTCAAGGAGTTGGAGGACAATTATTATACAACAATTTAAGGGCTGGAGAGATGACTCAGCAGTCAAGGCACTTGCCTGAAAAGTCTAATGACCTTAGTTTGATTCTCAATTACCCATATAGTACATAAGCTCAGTGGCAGATGCATGGTGACATGTGTCTGGAGTTCACTTGCAGCAACTGGAGGCCCTGGCATGCCCATTTTCTTTCTTTCTTTCTTTCTTTCTTTCTTTCTTTCTTTCTTTCTTTCTTTCTTTCTTTCTTTCATCTGTCTTTGCAAATCTCTCTCCTTGCAAATAAATAAATATATATATATATATATATTTTTTTTTTTTTTTTTTTAATTTTAAAGAGCCAGGCATGATGGTGCATATCTTTAATCCCAGCACTCAGAGGCAGAGGTAGGAGGATCGCCTTGAGTTCAAGGCCAGCCTGAGACTGCATAGTGAATTCCAGGTCAGCCTGGGCTAGAGCAAGACCCACCCCAAAAAAAAAAAAAAAAAAAAGATAAGCCGGGTGTGGTGGCACACGCCTTTAATCCCAGCACTCTGGAGGCAGAGGTAGGAGGATTGCCATGAGTTCAAGGCTACCCTGAGACTACATAGTGACTTCCAGGTCAGCCTGGGATAGAGTGAGACCCTACCTCAAAAAAAAAAACAAGAAATAAAATAAAGAAAGAAAGAAGCCGGGCTGAAGGGATAGCTTAGTAGTTAAGGCACTTGCCTGCAAAGGCAAATGACCTCCCGCCTTTAATCCCAGCACTCGGGAGGCAGAGGTAGGAGGATCGCTGAGAATTCGAGGCCACCCTGAGACTACATAGTTAATTCCAGGTCAGCCTGGGCCAGAGAGAGACCCTACCTTGAAAAACCAAAAAAAAAAAAAAGATATGGTTGTTTTGACTCAAGGAGTTGGAGGACAATTATTATACAACAATTTAAGGGCTGGAGAGATGACTCAGCAGTCAAGGCACTTGCCTGAAAAGTCTAATGACCTTAGTTTGATTCTCAATTACCCATATAGTACATAAGCTCAGTGGCAGATGCATGGTGACATGTGTCTGGAGTTCACTTGCAGCAACTGGAGGCCCTGGCATGCCCATTTTCTCTTTCTTTCTTTCTTTCTTTCTTTCTTTCTTTCTTTCTTTCTTTCTTTCTTTCTTTCATCTGTCTTCTCTCTCTCTCCTTGCAAATAAATAAACCATATATATATATATATTTTTTTTTTTTTTTAATTTTAAAGAGCCAGGCATGATGGTGCATATCTTTAATCCCAGCACTCAGAGGCAGAGGTAGGAGGATCGCCTTGAGTTCAAGGCCAGCCTGAGACTGCATAGTGAATTCCAGGTCAGCCTGGGCTAGAGCAAGACCCACCCCCCCCCAAAAAAAAAAAGAAAAAGATAAGCCGGGTGTGGTGGCACACGCCTTTAATCCCAGCACTCTGGAGGCAGAGGTAGGAGGATTGCCATGAGTTCAAGGCTACCCTGAGACTACATAGTGACTTCCAGGTCAGCCTGGGATAGAGTGAGACCCTACCTCGAAAAAAAACAAGAAATAAAATAAAGAAAGAAAGAAGCCGGGCTGAAGGGATAGCTTAGTAGTTAAGGCACTTGCCTGCAAAGGCAAATGACCTCCTTTCTATTCCTTAGGACCCACTTAAACCAGATGCACAAGGTGGCTCATGCATCTAGAATTTGTTTGCAGTGGCTGGAAGCCCTGGCATGCCCATTCTCACTCTCTCTCTCTCTCTCTCTCTCTCTCTCTCTCTCTGCCTCTTTCCCTCTCATAAATAAATAAATAAATAAATAAATAAATAAATAAATAAATAAATAAATAAGAAAGAGAGAAAGAAGCTGGGCATAGTGGCACAGCCTGGACTAGAGCGAGATCCTAAGGTGAAAAGCAAACAAACAAAACAAGAAAGACCAGTACTACTAACTATATTTGCATCAATGTCTTTTATAAAGTTAAAAACTAGGGAAAAAAAACTAGGAGCTTTTTTTTTTTTTTTCTCATTCTTTAATCCCAGCTCTCCAGAGACTAAAATAGGAAGATTGCCATGAATTCCAGGTCAGCCTAGGCTACACAGTTTCAAGTCAGATTGGGCTGGAATGAGACCCTACTGAGAAAAAAAAAAAAAAAAAGGTGGGTATGGTGGCACATACCTTTAACCCCAGCACTTGTGAGGCAGAGGTAGAAGGATTGCTATGAGTTTAAGGCCAACCTGGGACTACAATGTGAGTTCCAGGTCAGCCAGGGCTAAAGTGAGACTCTACTTTGAAAAACCAACCAAACAGAGCCGAGCATGGTGGTGCACACCTTTAATCACAGCACTCAGGAGGCAGAGGTAAGAGGATTGCTGTGAGTTCGAGGCTACCCTGAGACTACAAAGTTAATTCCAGGTCAGCCTGGGCCAGAGGGGTGAGACCCTACCTAGAACCTCCCCCCCAAAATAAACCAAACAATTAAAAAATAATAATAATCGTGAAGGCCACCTTGAGATTACATAGTGAATTCCTAGCCTTGTCTCAGGGCGGTCTCAAACTCACAGCAGCACAGCAGTCCTCCTACCTCAGCCTCCCAAGTGCTGGGATTACAGATGTGCACCACCATACCCTGCAAACGCGCTCATTTCTTACTAGCCCCCTTACAGAATTGCAGTGTCTGTTGCTTCTTGACATTTTTCTATATTTTCCAAACATTCCACAAGGGATTGTCTTAATTTAACAATGTGGGATTAAAATTAGAAAAACTAATTAGGAAAAGACAATACATTGCTGATGGAACTCTGAAATCTACAAAGTCCTCATTGGGGAAACTGGGGCATGTGTCAAACCATGAAGCTTGTGAGAATACAATGCTATTTCCAACCTAGAATGTGATATAACAAAGTTGCCCTGACGGAACAGAAGGTGGGAGAGGGAACCTTCTGAAGAGATGGAGTGGAGTTGACACAGCTCCCTCCCAGAAAAAGAATATGGGGAAAAGCATTTTGTCAGCCTGCTATTGAAGGAAAATACCAGTTCTAGAATCAGACCTGGTGGTGCACCCCTGTGATCCCAGCACTCAGGGAGATAGAGGCAGGATATTGAAGTTGAGGCCAGCCTTGGATATACAATGAGACTCTGCCTCAAGTAAGAAAGGAAGAAAGGGGAGGGGAGGGGAGGGAAGGGAAGGGAAGGGAAGGGAAGGGAAGGGAAGGGAAGGGAAGGGGGAAGAAGGATGGGGGGGAGGGGAGAGTGAAGGGAAGGGGAAAAAAAGAGAAAAGACCAGTTCTAATTGGCTGCTGGATCTTACTGGATCGACATAAAAAATAAAAAATAAAAAAAACCTGGAGAGAAAAGGGGGTATGGCTTGTCACCCAGTGAAGGGGTCTATATGCTTTTCCTCCCTTTTGCTCTCATACCCTGCTACCAAGCACCCTCTAGAACTGAGCCAAAAATCTACAATCTATAAACAGGCCTTTTAAAAAAGTTTAAAATTTTTATTATTTTGAGAGAGAGGTAAATAGAGAGAATGGGCATGCCAGGGCCTCCAGCCACTGCAAACAAACTCCAGACGCATGCACCACCTTGTACATCTGACTTATGTGGATTCTGGGGAATTGAAGCTAGGTCCTTTGGTCTCGAAAGCAAGTGCCTTAACTGCTAAACCATCTCTCTAGCCTCAAACTCATGGTGATCCTTCTATCTCAGCCTCCCGAGTGCTGGGATTAAAGGCATGTGCCACCATGCCCGGCTTTCCAATAAAGTTTTTTTTTTTTTTTTTTCGAGGTAGGGTCTCACTCTGGTCCAGGCTGACCTGGAATTAACTATGTAGTCTCAGGGTAGCCTCGAACTCATGGCAATCCTCCCAAGTGCTGGGATTAAAGGCATGCGCCACCACGCCAGGCTCCAATAAAGTATTTTTTTTTAATTTTATTTATTTGCAAGCAGAGAGAGAGAGAGAGACAGAAGAGAGGCAGACAGAGAGAGAATGGGCACGTCAGGGCCTCTAACCACTGCAAACGAACTCCAGACGCATGTGCCCCTTGTGCATCTGGCTTACGTGGGTCTTGGAGAATCGAACCGGGATCCTTTGGCTTTGCAGGCAAACGCCTTAACCGCTAAGCCATTTCTCCAGCCCCAATAAAGTATTTTTAAAAAGAAGAAGAAGAGGAGGAGGAGGAAGAAGAAGAGGAGAAGGAGGAGAGAGAGAGAGAAGCACCAGCATGGTGGTGCACTCCTTTAATCCCACCACTCAGGAGGCTGAGGTAGGAGGATCACCGTGAGTTCGAGGCCACCCTGAGACTACATAGTGAATTCCAGGTCAACCTGGGTTTGAGCAAGACCCTACTTCAAAAAACCAAAAGAAAAATTGAGAGAGAGAGGGTAAGTAATGGGGCTGGAGAGATGGCTCAGCAATTAAGGCGTTTGCCTATAAAGCATAACGACCTGGCTTCATGCACAGGGTGGCACATGCAGCCCTGACATGCCCATTCTCTGTTTCTGTGTCTTTCTGCTTGCAATGAAATTAAATTAAATTAAATTAAATTAGAGAAAGAGTGAGTAGAGGAGGGAAAGAGAGGGAAAGGAAAGGAGGAAACACCACCGGGTAAGATTGCACACACAAGAAGCCAGAAGGGCTCCATGCCCGCAGGCCTGTGGAGAAACCTGAAACCAGTTTGCAGCTTTATCCTCCTGAAGGACTGTTGGTATAACTATTGATCTTTTGCCTCCAGCTTCCTACTGTCTACAGATTTGGTGGACTCCCCAGGCAGGTAGCAACATTTCTTTTCCCCGCATGCACCTGAGGGAATGCGCACAGTGCACAGGAGGTAGCCTGGTAGGTACGAACTGACTTGCAGCTCACTGGAGGCCTCCCACTGCAAGCCCTGCTGAAACAGAGGTGACACGGAGAGCACGTGAAGCACAGGACACAGAGGACCTTAAACAGGGCAGTAATGAGGTGCAGGCTGTTTTCTACACAGATCCATTTGGCTGCTTCTTGTGAGAACAGATTTGAAGACTGCAAGGATAGAAATGGTACAGGAGGGCTGAAGAGATGGTTTAGCAGTTAAGGCATTTGCCTGTGAAGCCAAAGGACCCAGGTTCAATTCCCCAGGACCCACATAAGCCAGATGCACAAGGGGCACATGTGTCTGGAGTTTGTAGAGGCCCTGGCGTGCCCTTTCTCTCTCTATCTGTCCCTTCTCTCTATCTTCCTCTGCTTGCAAATAAATAAATAAATAAATAAATAAATAAATAAATAAATAAATAAATAAAGGCATTGTGGCGCATGCCTTTGATCCCAGCACTTGGGAGGCAGAGGTAGGAGGATCACCGTGAGTTCGAGGCCACCCTGAGGCTACATAGTGAATTCCAGGTCAGCCTGGGCCAGAGTGAGACCCTACCTCGAAAAACCGAAAGAACGAAAGAACGAAAGAAAGAAAGAGAGAGAGAGAGAAGGAAAGAAAGAAAGAAAGAAAGAAAGAAAGAAAGAAAGAAAGAAAGAAAGAAAGAAAGAAAGAGGGAACTAAAAAAGGTACAGGAATCTGGGCTGTTTTTGAGAGAGTTGGAGGCATTCTCGGCTCTTGATTGGGCATTAACCAAAGAGTTAGGGTGCTGGACCATCACAGTCACAAAAAACTTCCACCAAGTCAGGGCCCTCCAAGCTCTCGTCTTATGAATGAATTCCATGAATGAAACCCACAGACCAGCGAGGGTGAAGTGTAGAAAGATTTTATTGTACAGCTTAGGAGAAGGAAAGGAGGTCAGGCTCCCCAGCAACCGGAAGCCCACCTGGTGACTCTGATTGGAATGTCTTAGGAGAATTTACTGGATGGGGGCTGAGCTGGTCAGTCCAGCCACCAAGCCTGGTGTCCAGGTGCCCTCCCAGGTTTCCTGGAAAGGGAGTAATCTCATTTACATTTCTAGGAAAAGATAACTCCTTTAGGGAAGAAGTGATAAGGAAAAAGCAGACCCTGCTGCTGTCATTCCTGACCTCCAGCAAGGCAGAGGCTGTGAGGAATCCTTTAAGGAAAAAGATAAGACAGAACCTAGCAGGCGGGGCTGGGGGTGAATGCCTTTCCTCCTAGCACTCTAGAGACTGAGGTAGGAGGATCCCTGTGAGTTTGAAGCCATTCTGGAGCTACAGAGTAAATTCCAGATCAGCCTGGGCTAGAGTGAGACCCTGCCTTCCAAAGAGAGAGGGCTGGAGAGTTAGCTCCGTGATTAAAGGTGTTTGCTTCCAAAGCCTGGGTTCAATTCCCCAGCACCCACGTAACAGCTAGATACACAAAATGACACATGCTTCTGGAACTCATTTGCAGTAGCAGGAGGCCCTGGCATGCCCATTCTCTCTCTCTCTCTCTCTCTCTCTCTCTCTCTCTCTCTTTCTGTCTCTCTCCTTCAAATAAATAAATAAATAAATTTTAAAGAGAGAGGAACCAAGTATGAATGAGAAGATCAAGGGAGAAATTGCATACACTGCTTAGGAGAGCAATTTGGCCTATTTAGGGTCATAGAACCGACAAGTGTTCATAATAATGAAAAAACCAGGAATAAGCCCAATGTCGTGGACATGTATTAACAAATCTGGACCATTCTTATGATATTTCATAGTAGTTGTAATAAATTAACTACACTTACATAAAAATGGATACATCTTGAAAAAGAGAGAATTTGAGGCTATGTGGCTCAGTTGGTAGAATGCTTGCCTAGCACAAAGGAAGCCCTACATTCAATCCCCTAGTTTGTAGCCAGGCGTGGTAGCTCACACCTTTAATCCCAGCACTCAGGATGCATAGGTAGGAGGGTCGCTGTTGAATTCGAGGCCAGCCTACATAGTGAATTCCAGGTCAGCCTGAGCTAGAGTGAGACCTTACCTAAAAAATAAATAAATGAAAGAAGAAAAAAAGAAAGAAAGAAAGAGGAAGTCAACTTCTTAATCCCTGGAAAAGAGAAGGTTTATAGACCTAGGGTTAAAAAAAAAATGAGTGGACTGGAGGGATGGCTTAGTGGTTAAAGCATTTGCCTGCAAAGCCAAAGGACCCAGGTTCGATTCCCCAGGATCCACATAAGCCAGGTGCACAAGGTGGCGCATGTGTCTGGAGTTTGTTTCCAGTGGCTGGAGGTCTTGGTGCACCCATTCTCTCTGCCTCTCTCTCTCTCCCAAATAAGTAAATAAAATAAAAACTATTTTTAAAAAATGAGTGTGGAGGAGAGTCATGGAGAGGAACATTCATGTCTCATGTCTTCTTGTTTTTGTATTGGAATTTAGCTGTGTTGTTTCAACGATGACCAGATTCTGCTCTATTATATGTAAAATAACTGTCTCATTTATGGCATCTCAAGTCCAGTGCTTATAACAAAATTAACTCTTTTTTGGTTTGTTTTGTTTTGCGAGGGAGGGTCTCACTCTAGCTCAAGCTGACCTATGTAGTCTCAGGGTGGCCTTGAACTCTCATTGATCCTCCTACCTCTGCCTCCCAAGTGCTGGGATTAAACGTGTGCACCACCATGCCTGGCTCAAAATTATCTCTTAAGACATATTCCCTGCTTTGGGGCACAGCCTCATGCTCAAACAATGGTCCTCATCTGAGATGAAATAATTTCAAGCTCTGTGGTTCTGTTTCCAACGTTCCCTGAGTAATTAGTACCCATGCGGGAATCTGAACTAATCAAAGATGTTTTCAAACACAGGTGCCAAGACTTTAGGAACATTCACGTCTTCCTTGGGAATTGACAGAGACCTTCCAGGAATTGGGTGCTGTCTCTTCTCTTCACTCCCTTCATGGTTCTTCTTCTTCTTTTTTTGGGTTTTCTAGGTAGGGTCTCACTCTAGCCCAGGCTGACCTGGAATTCACTATGTAGTCTCAGGGTGGCCTCGAACTCACGGTGATCCTCCTACCTCTGCCTCCCCAGAGCTGGGATTAAAGGCGTGTGCCACCATGCCCGGCTCCCTTCATGGTTCTTCACAGTCCTCATCATGGCTGGATTATAATGCAGGTGGAGGTCAGCCAATTTAGATCCAACCAGTTTCAGCTGGGCCCAGCTAAAGAGAAATTTATGGCCTGTATGTATCCTTAAAGACAAGCAAGATTAGGGTTTTCTGGTCTGCTGTCATCCTGTCCTCAAAAATAGGCAAGATAAGGATAGTGTGGAAATACAGCTAGGTCACCTTTAAGAAGCCAGCAAGAGGCCTGTCGGGGCTGAGATGTGGCTCAGTAGGTAGAGCGCATGAGTTTGATCCCTAGCACCAATATAAAACAGTTGTGGTGACACTTGCCTGTAATTCTAGCACTTGAGAGGCAGAGGCAGGATTGCCACAGATTTTTGAGGCTACCCAGGGCTACATAGTGCCTCAAAAAACCAAGATGGCTTGGCCATTAAGGCACTTGCCTATGAAGCCTAAGGTCCCAGGTTCAATTCCCCAGTACCCACTTAAACTCTAGCCCAGGCTAACCTGGGATTTACTATGTAATCTCAGGGTGGCCTTGAACTCATGGTGATCCTTCTACCTCTGCCTCCTGAGTGCTGAGATTAAAGGTGTGTGCTAACATGCCCGGCTTTGGTATGGATGCTTTTAACAATTCACATGAATAAAAATGTAGATACTAGCTGGGCGTGGTGGCGCACGCCTTTAATCCCAGCACTTGGGAGGCAGAGGTGGGAGGATCGCCGAGAGTTCAAGGCCAGCCTGAGACTACATAGTTAATTCCAGGTTAGCCTGGACTAGAGTGAAACCCTACCTCGAAAAACCAAAAAAAAAAAAAAATGTAGATACTGGGGCTGGAGGGATGGCCTAGCAGATAAGGTACCCGCCTGCAAAGCCAAAGGACTCAGGTTCAATTCCCCAGGATCCATGTAAGCCAGATGAACAAGGTGGCACATGCTTCTGGAGTTCATTTGCTGTGGCTGAAAGCCCTGGCGCACCCATTCTCTCTGTGTGTGCGTCTGCCCCCCCTCTTAAATAAACAAAATAAAATAAAAAACTTAGATGGTGAAAAAAAAAATAGAATGCAATATGCTGTCTTTTTCATACCAAAGGGGTATATATGTATCTAGATAGGTAGATAGATAAATAGAGGATAGATAATATAGCATGTGTTTGTGTGGTGTTGGAGGTAGAACCCAAGATTTTTGTTTGTTTGTTTGTTTGTTTGTTTATCACGCTAGAGTCTCACTGTAGCCCAGGCTGGCCTTGAACTCACAGCAATTTTCCTACCTCTGCCTCCTGAGTACTGGGATCAAAGGCGTGCACCACAACGCCCAGCATAAGAACTCAAGATTTTATTCATGCTAGGGCAAGCATTCTACCACCAAGCTACATCACACCATAAAACCTGTTTTATTTTGGCTTGGGTTTTAGTTTTCGAAGTAGGATCTCCAAGCCATTTTGTGTCTGGAAGATTGCCATTTTAGCAGTCCCACCTTTCCTTTGGCTCAAACTTTTTTTTTTTCCTTGAGGCAGTGCCTCACTCTAGCCCAGCTGGTCCTAAAAGTCACTCTGGAGATGCTCCTACCTCCGCCTGCTGGGATTAAAATGCATGAAGGTGTAGATGACCACTTTTTTTGGTTTTTTTTTTTTCGAGGTAGGGTCTCACTTTGGCTCAGGCTGACCTGGAATTCACTATGTAGTCTCAGGGTGGCATTGAACTCTCAGTGATCCTCCTACCTCTGCCTCCCAAGTGCTGGGATTAAAGGCGTGCGCCACCACGCCCGGCTTATATGACCACTTTTGGCTTTATTTTCTCTTCTTTCTTTCTTTTCTTCTTCTTTTTTTTTTTTTTGCGAGGAGACTGTTTATTTCGAAAGGATTTTGCAATGAACACAGTGAACAGGCTCCAAGCAGCTGTCTATTCTTCTCCCTCATCCTCGTCCTCATAGGAGTCGATGCCCACTTCCTCGTAATCCTTCTCCAGGGCAGCCATATCCTCCCGGGCCACAGAGAACTCCCCCTCCTCCATGCCCTCACCCACATACCAGTGTACAAAAGCCCTCTTGGCATACATCAAGTCAAACTTGTGGTCCAGGCGGGCCCAGGCCTCAGCAATGGCGGTCGTGTTGCTCAGCATGCACACTGCTCGCTGCACCTTCGCCAGGTCACCCCCTGGCACCACAGTGGGCGGCTGGTAGTTGATACCAACCTTGAAGCCCGTGGGGCACCAGTCCACAAACTGGATGCTACACTTGGTCTTGATGGCTGCGATGGTGGCGTTGACATCCTTGGGCACCACATCTCCACGGTAAAGCAGGCAGCAGGCCATGTACTTGCCATGGCGGGGGTCACACTTCACCATCTGGTTGGCAGGCTCGAAGCAGGCATTGGTGATCTCTGCCACCGACAGCTGCTCATGATAGGCCTTCTCTGCGGAGATGACTGGCGCATAGGTGGCCAGGGGGAAGTGGATGCGGGGGTAGGGCACCAGGTTGGTCTGGAACTCTGTCAGGTCCACGTTGAGGGCCCCGTCAAAGCGCAGGGAGGCCGTGATGGAGGACACGATCTGACTGATGAGGCGGTTGAGGTTGGTGTAGGTTGGGCGCTCCATGTCCAGGTTGCAGCGACAGATGTCGTAGATGGCCTCGTTGTCCACCGTGAAGGCACAGTCTGAGTGCTCCAGGGTGGTGTGGGTGGTCAGGATGGAGTTGTGGGGCTCCACCACAGCTGTAGACACTTGAGGCGCAGGGTAGATGGAGAACTCCAGCTTGGACTTCTTGCCGTAGTCAACAGAGAGTCTCTCCATCAGCACAGAGGTGAATCCCTAGCCCGTGCCCCCTCCGAAGCTGTGGAATACCAGGAAGCCCTGAAGACCTGTGCACTGGTCAGACAGCTTTCGGATTCGGTCTAGCACTGGGTCCATGATCTCCTTGCCGATGGTGTAGTGCCCACGGGCATAGTTGTTGGCAGCATCCTCTTTCCCAGTGATGAGCTGCTCTGGATGGAGGAGCTGCCGATATGGGCCATTTCGGATCTCATCAATAACCGTGGGTTCAAGATCCACAAAGACTGCCCGAGGCACATGCTTTCCGGCACCTGTTTCACAGAAGAAGGTGGTGAAGGAGTCGTCCCCTCCACCAATGGTCTTGTCACTGGGCATCTGCCCATCAGGCTGAATCCCGTGTTCCAGACAGTAGAGCTCCCAGCAGGCATTGCCCATCTGCACGCCTGCCTGCCCCACATGGACTGAGATACATTCACGCATGACGAGTCCGGGCGGTGCGTCTCACGTCGAGTCAGGGTCACGAGTCTCAGTGAGAACTGCCCCTTTTTTCTCATGTAACCCAAATTGGCCTTGAACTTGTTATGTAGCAGAGGATGACCTTGAACTTCTGACCCTTTGGCCTCTACCTCCTAAATACTGAGATTTCCAGGCTTGTGACCCCAGTTCTTGCACTCCTGGGGATTGAAATGGGGGGGGGGGGTCTGGGTTTCCTATATGACAGACAGGCAGTCTAGCTACTGAGCCACACCCCCAGATCTGGCTTCAAACTTTTTTTTTTTAAGTAGAGTCTCGGCTCTAACCCAGGCTGACCTGGAATAATTCACTATGTGGTCTCAGGGTGGTCTTGAACTCAAGGTAATCCTCCTACCACTGCCTCTAAAGTGTTGGGATCAAAGGCATGTGCCATCATACCCATCTTGGGTGCTTTTTGTTTGTTTTTATTTTTTTATAAAGATTTTATTTTATTTATTTATTAGAGAGAGAGAGAAAGAGTGAGAATGAGCATGTCAGGGCCTCTAGCCACTGCAAAAGAACTCCAGACGCATGCACCACCATGTGCATCTGGCTTACAGGGGACCTGGAGAATTGAACCAGGGTCCTTAGGCTTCACAGGCACGCACCATAACCACTAAGCCATCTCTCCAGCCCAACCCCCCCCCCTTTTTTTTTCCGAGGTAGGGTCTCACTCTAGTCCAGGCTGACCTGGAATTCACAATGTAGTCACAGGCTGGCCTCGAACTCATGGCGATTCTCCTACCTCTGCCTCCCAAATGCTGGGATTAAAGATGTGCACCACCAAGGCCCAGCTGGCCTCAAACTCTTAATCCTCTGCTACAGTCTTTTTTTTTTTTTTTTTTTTGGTTTTTCGAGGTAGGGTTTCACTCTGGTCCAGGCTGACCTGGAATTCACTGTGTAGTCTCGGGGTGGCCTTGAACTCATGGCAATCCTCCTACCTCTGCCTCCCAAGTGCTGGGATTAAAGGCGTGCGCCACCACGCCTGGCTCCTCTGTTACAGTCTTTTGACTGCTATGATTTAGGCATGTGCTAACACATGTGACTAAATATTTTACATATTGGACAGACTTTGAAGTCAGAAAGACTTGAGTTTGAATCTAAATTCTACCCTTTTGAAGCTGTGTGACCTTAAGGTAGTTGCGTAACCTCTTCAAATCCTCATTATCTCCTCAATAAAAAGGGACAATTCTACTTCCTCCCAAAGCTGGTATATGGATAGATGGACGCCAGTAAGTGCCTGGTGCATAGTAAATCATCCATAAATGGTGCTACCATGCTCCTTCCTGGCCAGAGCCAGCACTGATATATCAAGGGTCTAAATGAAATTCCCATGAGACACAGCATAACGAATACTTAATAACATTTGCAATTTCCTTCAAGCCAAATTATGGGCAGACAATCAAGCCCATATAGCCAGACTACATAATACATAGAACCAGGTTCCTCTGTAATGTTTCCCTATTTGTAACACGGCAGAAAATCATGTACCTGCTTGTCTCTGTGAGGCTCAAAGTATAGCCAGAGGGCTGAGCAGCCGTGGAGCATCTGCCTCCTCCTTGAAATTCAGGGTCAGCAGGAGGACAGACCCGCAAGAGCACTCGCAAGGGGAGAGAGTTCTTAGCAAGGCAGATGTAAGGCAGACATTAAGCCCGCAAATGTGTGTACGTGTGTGGATGAAAAAGTGGGCACCATGAGAGCCCTCAGAGTAAGTGCCAGCCAACTTTATATCACTTCCTAGCCACTGGGAGGAATTGCAGTTTAGTCAAGCTCACTCTACTGGTGTAGGAAAAGGAGGCAGTCAGAGCAGGAAATGGGGGGCATGTTCACAGAGAGTAATCCGAGGTCCCCATCCTGAAAAGGCTGCTGCTGGGTAACTCTGGTTTTGATATCTCTTTTTAAAAATATATCTAGCCAGGCGTGGTGGCACACGCCTTTAATCCCAGCACTCGGGAGGCAGAGGTAGGAGGATCGCCGCGAGTTCGAGGCCACCCTGAGACTACATAGTGAATTCCAGGTCAGCCTGGGCCAGAGTGAGACCCTACCAAAAAAAAAAAAAAAAAAAAATTGGCCTGAAGCTGGGTGTGGTGGCGCACACCTTTAATCCCAGCACTCAGGAAGCAGAGGTAAGAGGATCACCATGAGTTCAAGGCCACCCTGAGAATTCCAGGTCAGCCTGAGCTAGAGTGAGACCCTACCTCAAGCCTGAGAGATGGCTTTAGAGGTTAAGGTGCATGTCTCATGGGCTTCAAGGACCCTGGTTTGATTCTCCACTTCCACATAAGCCAAATGCACATGGTGGCGCATGTGTCTGGGAGAGTTTGTTTGCAGTGACTAGAGGCTCCAGTGCATCCATTCTCTCTCCTCCTCTATCTATAACAAAACATATATATATTTAAAGCCGGGCATGGTGGTGCACACCTCTAATCCTAGCACTCTGGAGGTAGAGGTATGAGGATCGCATGAGTTTGAGGCCACCCTGAGAATACATAATAAGTTCCAGGTCACCCTGAGCTAGAGTGAGGACCCTACCTCAAAAAAACAAATATATATATTTGCAAGCAGGGCAGGGGAGTGGAGAGAATGGGTGCACCAGGACCTAAGCTACTATAAACAAACCCCAGATGCATGAGCCACTTTGTGCATCTGGCTTTACGTGGGTACTGGGATTCAAACTGTTGTTAGGCTTTGCAAGCAAGGGACCTTAACCACTGGGCAATCTGTCCAGCCCTGTGGCTTTGATAAAACTGCAAAATAACAGTGATGGTGCTAGATGCTATGCCTCTGGGGTTTAAGCTGTTTTTGTTTTTTTTTCTTTATTTATTTATTTTTTATTTTTTGGTTTCTTGAGGTAGGGTCTCACTTCTAATCTTTTATTTTATTATATTATTTATTTATTTTTGGCTTTTTGAGGTAGGGTCTCGCTCTAGCCCAGGCTGACCTGAATTCATTATGTAGTTTCAGGGTGGCCTCAACTCACAGCAATCCTCTGCCTCCTGAGTGCTGGGATTAAAGGCTTGCGCCACCACGCCCGGCAATTTTATTATTAATAGTAGTTTAATATATTTTACTTTATTTATTAGAAATATTTATTTTTTAATCTATTTACTTGAGTCAGAGCGAGACAGAGAGAGAGAGAATGGGCACGCTAGGGCCTCTGGCCACTGCAAAGGAACTCAGGACACATGTACCACCTTTGCATCTGTCTTTCCCTGGGTCCAGATCCTGGAGTTACCATTAGCAAGGATAAATAATTCCCAAGTACTTCCCGGCTAGGTGAATGCTAGGTACATAGCCCACAGCACTTGGATGTGTACTCTGTATATGGAGAAAATGAGGCAGTGGACAGCCAGAAAAAGTGAATTGATTTATCAAGGTTATGAAAACCTTCGCTATGCCAGAGGAGGATCTGGCTGCTTTCCCTGGCTGGAGGCAGACTTCTTGCCCCCAGAGAACTCATTCATTTACCCTGGATAAGGGAAAGACTCGCATGCCTAAACCTAAAAAAAAAATTGGCCTGAAGCTGGGTGTGGTGGCGCACACCTTTAATCCCAGCACTCAGGAAGCAGAGGTAGGAGGATCACCATGAGTTCAAGGCCACCCTGAGAATTCCAGGTCAGCCTGAGCTAGAGTGAGACCCTACCTCAAGCCTGAGAGATGGCTTAGAAGTTAAGGCGCATGTCTGCGAAGCCTAAGGACCCTGGTTTGATTCTCCACTTCCCACATAAGCCAAATGCACATGGTGGCGCATGTGTCTGGAGTTTGTTTGCAGTGACTAGAGGCCCCAGTGCATCCATTCTCTCTCTCTCCCTCTATCTATAACAAACAAACAAACAAATAAATGGTACATATATATCCATATATATATTTAAAGCCAGGCATGGTGGTGCACACCTCTAATCCTAGCACTCTGGAGGTAGAGGTATGAGGATCGCCATGAGTTTGAGGCCACCCTGAGAATACATAATAAGTTCCAGGTCACCCTGAGCTAGAGTGAGGACCCTACCTCAAAAAAACAAATATATATATTTGCAAGCAGGGCAGGGGAGTGGAGAGAATGGGTGCACCAGGACCTAAGCCACTACAAACAAACCCCAGATGCATGAGCCACTTTGTGCATCTGGCTTTACGTGGGTACTGGGGATTCAAACCCTGTTGTTAGGCTTTGCAAGCAAGGACCTTAACCACTGGGCAATCTGTCCAGCCCTGTGGCTTTGATAAAACTGCAAAATAACAGTGATGGTGCTAGATGCTATGCCTTCTGGGGTTTAAGCTGTTTTTGTTTTTCTTTCTTTATTTATTTATTTTTTATTTTTTGGTTTCTTGAGGTAGGGTCTCACTCTCTAATCTTTTATTTTATTATATTATTTATTTATTTTTGGCTTTTTGAGGTAGGGTCTCGCTCTAGCCCAGGCTGACCTGGAATTCATTATGTAGTTTCAGGGTGGCCTCGAACTCACAGCAATCCTCTGCCTCCTGAGTGCTGGGATTAAAGGCTTGCGCCACCACGCCCGGCAATTTTATTATTAATAGTAGTTTAATATATTTTACTTTATTTATTAGAAATATTTATTTTTTTAATCTATTTACTTGAGTCAGAGCGAGACAGAGAGAGAGAGAATGGGCACGCCAGGGCCTCTGGCCACTGCAAAGGAACTCAGGACACATGTACCACCTTGTGCATCTGTCTTTCCCTGGGTCCAGATCCTGGGAGTTACTCATTAGCAAGGATAAATAATTCCCAAGTACTTCCCGGCTAGGTGAATGCTAGGTACATAGCCCACAGCACTTGGATGTGTACTCTCTGTATATGGAGAAAATGAGGCAGTGGACAGCCAGAAAAAGTGAATTGATTTATCAAGGTTATGAAAACCTTCGCTATGCCAGAGGAGGATCTGGCTGCTTCCCTGGCTGGAGGCAGACTTCTTGCCCCCCAGAGAACTCATTCATTTACCCTGGATAAGGGAAAGACCTCGCATGCCTAAACCTGAAATCCTTCCAGTTTAGATGAGCTCTGGGCCTACAGAGGCTTTTATTCCTTCTTTCATGAAATGAATCATGATTAATAATAGCCAGAGGGTGAGGAATTAGAGTCATGCCTTATTACTGAAGACACATCTTCACCCTCGCGATGATGAAGCCGTGACGAAGCCTTTCATCAGCTGGAGAACAGACCTAGAAATCCCACCTCACATGCCCCAGAAGGGCTGAGCCAGGTGGAGGGAGAGTAGAGGCGTCAGGCCCGGCTTGCTTTGGTTTTTTTGAGACAGGGTTTAATGTGGCCCAGGCTGGCCTTGAACTTTGCCGTGTACTGAAGGTGAGCTTTTACCTCCTGATGCTGATCCTCTGTCTGCACATCCCAAGTGCTAGATTACAGATGTGCTCTGCCACATCTGGCTTTTTAAATATTTTATTTTTTTGAAAGTGACTGTCCAGCATAGTACTGAAATGGGAATTTTGGAGTTCTTACCAATATGCCAGTACACCAACAAATTTAGGGTACCCTGAATTCTTATCTTATTAATTGAAAGAATTAAAATCCATAGGCCTGAAGTTAAGGTTTAGAGAGACTTTATTAGATTAAGAAAATGAAAGAGGGCTGGGGAGATGGCTTAGTGGTTAAGGTGCTAGCCTGTGAAGCCTAAGGACCCAAGTTTGATTGTCCCGTACCCACGTAAGCCAGATGCACGTGGTGGACATTGCATATGGAGTTTGCAGTGCCCATTCTCTATCTGCCTCTCTCCCCCTCTCTCACTCAATAAATAAAACATTGAAAACAAAAAATAGAAGAGAGCCGGGCGTGGTGGTACACACCTTTAATCCCAGCACTCGGGAGGCAGAGGTAGGAGGATCGTCGTGAGTTTAAGGCCAGCCTGAGACTACATAGTGAATTCCAGGTCAGCCTGGGCTGGAGTGAAACCCTACCTCGAAAAACCAAAAAGAGAGCGAGAGAGAGCAAGAGCAAGAGAGAGAAGAAAGTGCAGAGAGCTCCAGCCATGTGGAGGGCAGGTGGGGGTGGAGAGCCCATGTGGGAGTAAGTGTGTGTGTGTGGGGGGGTCTTTCCTCATCTCCGGGAGAGCTGAGTCAGCATTTTCATTTACCATCTCTGTAGACTTTTCTCCCCTTTTTTGTTTTGAGAACTAATGTTTTTGTCACCACAAGTGCAAATGAGGCTTATTCATTGAAGGGAGCCTGGCTTAGCCTGACCCCTTTACTGTGAGTGGTGGATTGTTAAATCTAATAAGCATATGCACACTTGTTCTCAGAACAAATAGCTGTGGGGTACAATGCAAGATGACCTGCTACAAAAATAAAATATTAAGTACTTAACATCTTACCATAAAGAGCTGTCTGATGTCAAATCATGTGGGATTTGATGTCTCACCATTTGATTCAGCTTCAATTATTTCCATTTTTCTGTTCCTGATTTAGTTAACACCCCCTCATCACCCTCCCGGATCTTGGTAGGTCCTTTTGCCTTTAAAATACTCTGAACCCACACTGCAGCAAAAAGGGAAGTTCCATTCGGTTCAAGAAACTGCCCTTTTCTCTCTTTAATTACAGCTATCCAAATGGTAAATGCTTTTATTTGCATTTGAAGAAAAAATTCAGAGAATTGGTATTGGAATGAGGAAGCTCTTAAATGTCCTAAATAGCCTGACCACAGAAGCTCAAAGGAAGGGAAAGTCTGTAAGAGAAACAAATTGATAAACACAGCCAAGTTCACTGTCAAAAAGGGAGAGTGTTTCTGTCTATCCTCAGGCCAGCTAGCCAGCCTTACATTCAAAGGCTTGGTAGCCTGCAGTCTTATTTAAGAATAGCAAAGGTAGCTGGGCGTGGTGGCACCCGCCTTTAATCCTAGCACTCCAGAGGCAGAGGTAGGAGGATCGGCGGGAGTTCGAGGCCACCCTGAAACTACATAGTGATTTCCAGGTCAGCCTGAGCTAAAGTGAGACTCTATCTTGAAAAGCCAAAAAAAAAAAACCAAAACAAAAAAAACAAAGGCTATCCTCTAAACCTAAACTTTAAACTTTTCCTTGAATCTTAAATACCTCTCCCACCCAACTTCACCCTCCTCCAGCCCTTTATTTAGTCACAAGATTATATATACATATTTATTATTATTATTTTAGGTAGGCTCTCGCTCTAACCAAGGCTGACCTGGAATTCACTATGTAGTCTCAGGGTGGCCTCGAACCCACCACGCCCAGATCACATTTTTTGATTCTCCACAGGATTTGCAAGACAAGGGTGGATTGCCCTTCTCTGATGTGTTTCCGCTGTGGTGGCCTTTCCTACATCCTTCAGTGGTAAGAGGGAGGTAACCTCTGAAATGCCAAGCTAGAGTATTTGGGTGTTCAGAAAGATTCCGAGTTGGCACTAGAGCTAGTTGGCTTTCTCTATCCACACAGTTGGCTGGACTCCATCAGGCTGAGTACCTTGAACCAAAGGTAGTTAGAATTTCACTCACCCATACCATTCTGGCCAAGTTAAGACCAGGACTACTTCCTGGTATGATAATTGAATTTACCTCTGGGCTAAGAGAAAGGAAGGTCACCTTCCCGGAGCTCAGACCTCAGCATACCACCCTAGGTACCTTCCTCAAAGAACAGTTTCTCAACTCTTCCCATAAAACCCACTTCCTGCCCCACCCCACCCCCATCTCTTGCATTCCCCCTAACTCCACACATACACCGCCCCTTTTTTTTCCGAGGTAGGGTCTCACTCTAGCCCAGGCTGTTCTCAAACCCATGGTGATCCTCCTATCTCAACCTTCCAAGTAAATGCTGGGATTACAGGCAAGAGCCACCAAGACTGACTTGAGTATGACTCTTTCTCAAAATAAAACAAGCAAACAAACAAAATCCAACACATAAAAACAGAATAGAAAAAAAAATAGAGCCGGGCGTGGTGGCGCACGCCTTTAATCCCAGCACTCGGGAGGCAGAGGTAGGAGGATCGCCGAGAGTTCGAGGCCACCCTGAGACTACATAGTTAATTCCAGGTCAGCCTGGACCAGAGTGAGACCCTACCTCGCAAAAAAAAAAAAAAAAAAAAAAATAGACCCAGGATTCTGTATTGCTGTGTGGACATATAGAGGGTTAAAGCAACAGCAAGCATTTATCTCATGATTGTGGGATTTAAGCCAGGCTGCCTCTTCCTTACCCCACATGGTGCTGGCTGTGGTGTCCTGACGGACTGAGAATCTGGGGTGACCATATCCATTGTGGACTCACTTGTCTTGTGCCTTAATTTAGATGACTGTAACATGTGGGGCTGGTTCTTATCTCTTCCCATGGCCTCTCATCACCCAGTCATCTGGCCCAGAACTTCTTCACACAGTAGCTCACTGCCAAAGAGAGGGAAAAGGAAGCTGGGCTCTTAATACCTGGGTTTAGAGGTCCCAGAATATTACTTCCATAACGTTCTCTGGGTACAAGTGAGTAGAGGCCCAGATTCAAGAGGAGGGAAAATAGACTGCACCTGTTCTGGGGAAGGATTCTCCCGGCAGCTAGCTACATTGGCAGGCAGTCACCAAAGCACACAACCAGATTTGCATTGTAGGGAAAGCCTTCTCTCTTCACTCTAGAGAATGGATGGTAGCTGGGAGGAATGGAGGGAGCTGAGGGTACGAAAAGACCAGTGTGGAGGGTGTTACACAGAATAGACAAATGTGAAGCTCGAGCTGCAGCACTGCATAAAAATAGGCCTGGTGAGCCCGGCAGGTATGGATGAAGTAGGAGGATCTCCGTGGGTTTGAGGTTAGCCTGGGCTAGAGTGAGACCTTGCCTCAAAAAAGAAAAAGCTGAGCTGGGCATGGTGATAAACGCCTTTAATCCCAGCACTCAGGAGGTAGAGGCAGGAGGATTGCCATGAGTCTGAGGCCACCCTGAGAATACAGAGTGAATTCCTGGTCAGCCTGGGCTAGAGTGAGACCCTACCTTGAAAAAAAAAAAGAAAGAAAGAAAGAAAGAAAGAAAGAAAGAAAGAAAGAAAGAAAGAAAGAAAAAGAAAAGGCTGGGCTAGAGAGATGACTTAGCAGTTAAACTGCTTGCCTGTGAAGCCTAAGGACCAAAGTTCAATTCCCCAGAACCCACATAAACCAGATGCACATGGTGGTGCATGCATCTAGTTTGTTTGCAAGGGCTAGAGTCCCCAGTACACCCATTCTCTCCAATACATAATTTTTTTAAAAGTAAAAACTATTTACTGCCAGATGTGGCAGCACACACCTTTAATCCAAGCAGAGGCAGAGGTAGGAGGATCACCATGAGTTTGGTCCACCCTGAGACTACAGAGTGAATTCCAGGTCAGTTTGGGCCTACCTCCTGGGGTTGGAAGGTGGGGGAGCAGGAAACCAGCTGAAGAGATGGCTCAACAGTTAAAGGCACTTGGTTGCAAAGCCCATGTTTGATTCCCCAGTACCCACATAAAACCAGATGCACACAGTGGTGTATAAATCTGGAGTTGGTTTGCAGTGGCAAGAGTCCCTGGTGCATCCATTCCCTCTTTCTGCTTGTAAATAAATAAATTAAAAAATCAGGGCCATGGTGGCGCACGCCTTTAATCCCAGCACTTGGGAGGCAGAGGTAGGAGGATCGCCAAGAGTTCAAGGCCACCTTGAGACTACAGAGTAAATTCCAGGTCAGCTTGAGCTAGAGTGAGACCCTACCTTGGAAAAAAAAAAAAAAAAAAAAAAAAATCAAGGCTGGAGAGATGGCTCATGATTAAAGAACTTGCCTGTGAAGCCTAAAGACCCAGGTTTGATCCCCAGTACCCACATAAAGCCAGATGCACAAGGTGGTGCATGCATATGGAGTTCATTTGCAGTGGCTGGAAGCCCTGGCACACTCATTCTCTCTCTCTCTCTCTCTGCCTCCTCTCTCATACTCAAAATAAGTAAATAAATAAAATATTTTTTTTAAAATAAAAAGTATATATTAAAAGAAAAAGAATAAAAAATATATCAAAAATATTTTTTATATAATTGATTATATATGTATATATACATATGTATAATCAGCCTGGGCTAGAACGAAACCATACCTCAAAAAAACAAAAATATAAGATTAAAATAAAAGAAGTTTGTTAGGAGCTGGAGAGGCTAAATGGCCCTATCCCAACCTGTTCAAGAGCAGCCAGCATGGACAGGAGCCAGGGTCAGCCCACCCTGCCCTACCTATCTTGACCCCCCACTTGAAACTTCACTATGCTGGTCAAGAAGGCCCAGCTGACTCATTTTCTCTCTGATAGGTTGCTGCTGCATTCACCAGTTGAGATAGACTTAAAAAAAGAAAAAATATATATATATTTTGTTCCTCGAGGTAGGGTCTCTCCCTAGTCCAGGCTGACTATGTAGTCTTAGAGTGGTTTAGAACTTGGTGATCCTCCTACCTCTACCCTCTGAGTGCTGGGATTAAAGGTATGTGCCACCACGCCTGGCCCAGCCCGTTTTTAAAAAAATATATATTTTAAAAAATATTTTAGGGCTAGGCTTTTTCTCCTCCTCCTTCTTCTTTCTTCTTCTTTTTTGTTTTTTTGAGGTAGGGTCTCACTCTAGCCCAGGCTGACCTGGAATTCACTATGTAGTCTCAGGGTGTCCTCAAACTTATAATGAACTTCCTACCTCTGCCTCCCAAGTGCTGAGATTAAAGGCATGTGCCACCATGCCCGGCTTTTTCTTCTTCTTTTTTATTTTATTTATTTATTTGCAAGCAGAGAGAGAATGGGCACTCCAAGGCCTCTAGCCACTGCAAGCCATCTCCAGACGCATGTATCCCTGGTGCATCTGGCTTACGTGGGTCCTGGGGAATTGAACCTGGGTCCTTTGGCTTCCCAGGCAAACGCCTTAACCACTAAGCCATCTCTCCAGCCCTTTTTCTTCTTTTTATGAGACAGGGTTTCACCAAGCTGCTATGTATCTGAGGCTGGCCTTGAACTCCTGATCCTCCTGAGTCCTCTTGTGTATTCCCACATCCCCAGCTACTGGACAGCAGTACCTGGAGTGACAATGAGGCTACAGAAAACTTCACTGAAGTCCCCAAAGAGCAAGCTTTTATTCAGAAGGCTTTTTTCCCTTAGGAAGCTAAGCTGGGCTAGTCCCAAATGAGGGACCTGTGATTCTTGTCTGACTGGCCCATCAGGAAGCCCTGATTCTCTGAGTGAGAATTCCTCAGAAAGACAAAAGTCTAGCCAACTATGAGAGGTTCCCCAAATGTTCCCATACCTGCAGCCAGCAAGGATGAGAATGGGACTCTGGATCCCATTCTCACCTTGGCACCTGTTCTTTTAAAAACTGTAGTAACTTAATTGACTATTGATCCCTTAAGCTCTTGGTAATTTTAGTTTGTTAAAAATAGTTATAGCCAGGCATGGTGGTGCATGCCTTTAGCCCCAGCACTCAGGAGGCAGAGGTAGGAGGATTGCTGTGAGTTCAAGGCTGCCCTGAGACTGCATAGTGATTTCCAGGTCAACCTTGGGCTAGAGCGAGACCCTACCTCGAAAAACCAAAAAAAAAAAAAAAAAAAAAAAAAAAAAAAAAAAAAAAGTTATACCTTGGGCTGGAGAGATAGCTTAGCTTAGCTTAGTTTAGCAGTTAAGGCATTTGCCTGCAATACCAAAAACCCAGGTAAAACTCCCCAAGACCCATGTAAGCCAGGTGCAAAGGGGTTGCATGTGTCTGGAGTTCATTTGCAGTGGCTAGAGGCCCTGGCACACCCATTCTTACTCATTCTCTATCTCTCTCTCTCTCTCTCTCTGTCTCTAATAAATAAATAAAAATAAATCTTAAAAAAATTTTTTTTTTGTTTTTCAAGGTAAGGTCTCACTCTAGCCCAGGCTGACCTGGAATTCACTATGTAGTCTCAGGGTGGCCTCGAACTCTCGGCGATCCTCCTACCTCTGCCTCCCGAGTGCTGGGAATTAAAGGCGTGAGCCACTGTGCCTGGCATAAATAAAAAAAAATTTTTAATTAAAAAAAGTTACACCTAGATTTTGTGCAAGATACAGAACTGAATCTCTCTCTCTCTCTATCAAAATTAGTTTTAAGAGAAGGAACAACTTTAGAAACAACCATACAGACAAAAAGCGAAATATACCAATGTAATGGGCCCAAACTGAAATGATCAAATTTCAACTTTCCAAACCTTCCCTCCTAACTTCCTTGTCTTGTTTTCTCACAGTTACAGCATGCTCAGAGCTGCCCAAACACAGTCAACTCTGAACTTGTATAATGTTGGCCCTTCCTTGTCCCACAAAAACATTGTCACCTAATCTTGCTGGTTCTTCCACTCAAAAGCATTTGTGAGAGCCAGGTGTGGTGGTGCACGCCTTTAATCCAGTAGGAGGCAGAGGTAGGAGGATTGCTATGAGTTTGAGGCCACCCTGAGACTACATAGTGAATTCCAGGTCAACCTGAGCTAGAGTGAGATCCTACCTCTAAAAACCAATAAATAAATAAATAAAAGCATTGTGACATGAATTTTGGGGTTCCTCTGCCAATGTACCAGTGTATGGCAATGCACCAATAATTTGGGTGTGTTTCAGATTCTTGTCTTGGGAATTCCAAGAATAAAATATACAGACCAGAAGATAAGGTTCAGAATTTTTTTTATTATAGCTTAGAGGTCTCTTGGGTTGTTTTGTGACCTGGCACTCACTCTGTAGCCCCAGGCTGGACTCAAACACACAGCGATCCTCCTACCTCTGTCAAGTGCTAGGATTAAAGGAGCGCACCACTATGACCAGCACTCCCAGTAATCTTTTTTTTTAATATATATTTTTTATTTATATTATTCTGATTTTACATTCATAGTATTGGTTCCATTGTCCTCCTCCCCGTCCTCCTACTTTCAAAGGGACCCTCATCAATGGGGAATGTGGATCATGCATTGTGGTTTTACTCAAGAGTTCTGGTGGATAGGCCCCAGTCTCTGTGCATAATGCCCCAACTTGTGACTCTAACAATCTTTCCGCCCCCTCTTCCGCGAGTTTCCCTGAGCCACATTGGGGTCATTTTAGTTCTGCTTCCTTGATGAGGTTTTGGGGGCCTCTGTGTCTCTGGATATCTGGCTTAGTTGGAGTTGGATATTCTCTGTGTTTATCTCCTTCAGCCTTTTTCTGGTGTTGTGATCGCCTTGAATGCTGTATTCTTGCCCTTCCCCTGCATGATTCTATGGTTTCAGCTGGTGAGGTGTGGTTAGCTGATCCTCCCAGTAATCTTAATCATCTAGGAAGAGTGGAAGGAGTCCCTAAGGGGGCAGAGACAGGAAACGTCACACCCTTCTGACTTTTGTGACCTGTGTAATGACCTATATTTCCCCCTATAGACCCAAGGACCATTCCTGAAAGTTGCCTAGAGAAAGCTCTTCACTTTGGGGTCCTGCCACCCCTGAATTGCCTACCCAATTTCTGTTTCCTATCACTGTGACAAGTGTCACCAGCCTGTAGTTTCAGCTACTAGAGGGGCTGAGGAAGAAGATTATTTGAGCCCAGGAGTTGGGAAGCTCCCTAATAACAAAAAATAACTTTGTAGCCAGGTGTGGTGGTGCACGCCTTTTCCCCCAGCACTTGGCAGGCAGAGAAAGGATCACCATGAATTCAAGGCCACCCTGAGACCTGAGGCCACTAAGCCATCTCTCCAGCCCAAGACAGCACTCAGAGGCAGAGGTTGGAGGATCAGATAGGAGGATCCCAATGAATTCAAGGGCAGCCTGGAACTATAGAGTGAATTCCAGGTCAACCTGGGCTGGAGCAAGACCCTATCTTGAAAGACAAAACAAAACAATTCAAAAAACCTTTGTGACAGTCCCTCAGTCAGGCCCCATGGGAGAGCACTGTCCCAATCCTGGCCCTCTCGCTGCCCACTTCTTCTTTTAAATGTTTTTGTTTGTTTATTTATTTATTTGAGAATGACAGAGAGAGAAGGAGAGAGAGAGAGAGAGTGGGTGCACCGGGGCCTCCAGCCTCTGCAAACGAACTCCAGATGCACGTGCCGCCTTGTGCATCTGGTTTACATGGGTACTGGGGAATCGAGCCTTGAACTGGGGTCCTTAGGCTTCAATAGGCAAGCACTTAAGCACTAAGCCATCTCTCCAACCCCCGCCCCACTTCTTTTTTGTTGTAGTTTTGTTTGTTTATTTAGTTAATTAGTTTTGGGTTTTTAAAAAATATCTTATTTGTTTATTTGAGAGAGAGGAAGAGGCAGAGAGAAAGAGAGTGGGCACACCAGGGCCTCCAGCCACTGCAAATAAACTCCAGAAGCATGTACCCCCTTGTGCATCTGGCTTACATGGGTACTGGGGAATTGAACCAGGGTCCTTAGCCTTCGCAGGCAAATGCCTTAACCTCTAAGCCATTTCCCCAGCCCCTAGTTTTGGTTTTTGAAGGTAGAGTCTTACTCTAGTCCAGGCTGACCTGGAGCTCACTCTATAGTTCCAGGCTGGCCTTGAACTCACTGGGATCCTCCTACCTCTGCCTTTGAGTGCTGCTTTGGGCTGGAAAGATGGCTTAGTGGTTAAGGAGCTTGCCTGGGAAGCCTAAGGACCCAGGTTTGACTCCCCAGAACTCATATAAGCCAGATGCACATGGTGGCGCATACATCTGGAGTTTGTTTGCAGTGCCTAGTGGTCCTGGAGTGCCCATTCTCCCTCTCTCTCTCATAAATAAATAAAAATAAAGAAAAAATAATTAACTTTTTTTTTCTCACTCTAGCCAGGCTGACCTGGAATTCACTCTGTAGTCTCAGGGTGGCCTTGAACTCATGGCAATCCTCCTACCTCTGCCTCCCAAATGCTGGGATTAAAGGCATGCACTACCATGCCTGGCTAATTAGCTGTTTTTAACATCAGCACTCAGGAGGCAGAGGTTAGAGTATCACTGTGAGTTCATCTGGCTTTACTTGGGTACTGGGGTATCGAACCCAGGCTATCAGGCTTTGCAAGCAAGCGCCTTTAATCACTGAGCCATCTCTAGGTCCTCATCTACTTCTTCCCCCCTTTCTTCTTTCCTTCTTCTTCTCTTTCCTTCTCTTCCCCCTTTATCACTCTAGTCCAGGCTGACCTGGAACTCACTCTGTTGCCCAGGCTGACCCCAACCTCATATGATGGTCCAACTTCCTCAGCCTCCTAGTGCTGAAATTACAGGCATTTGCCTGCCAATCTTGCGTGCGTGTGTGTGTGTGTGTGTGTGTGTGTGTGTAGGTAGATAGATAATTGATTGCTAGATGATAGATAGATAGATAGATAGATAGATAGATAGATAGATAGATGGTAGATGTGTATGTATATGTGTGCATGTGGAGGTCAAAGTGATTGATATCAGGCATGTTCCTCAAACACTCTTTTCCTTTAAAATTTTATTTATTTATTTGAGAGAGAGAGAGAGAGAGAGGAGCATGCCAGGACCTCCAGACACTGTAAATGAACTCTAGAGGCATTTACCACTTTGTGTATCTGGCTTTACATGGGTACTGGGGAGTTGAACTCAGGTAGTTAGTTTCTACAGGCAAGAGTCTTACTGCTGAGCCATGTTTTCAGCCCTATTTTTTTTTTTTTTTTTTTTTTTTTTTAGGGTCTTTTTTTTGGTTTTCGAGGTAGGGTCTCACTCGATCCTCCTACCTCTGCTCAGGCTGATTAAAGGAATTGCCACCACGCCCGGCTTGCTTTGTTTTTTTTGAGGTAGGGTCTTCCAAGCCCAGCCTGACCTGTAATTCACTATGTAGTCTCAGGGTGGCCTTGAACTCATGGCAATCCTCCTACCTCTGCCTCCAAAGTGCCGGGACTAAAGGTGTGCACCACCATGCCTGATTTTTTTGTTTGTTTGTTGTTGTTGTTTTTTGTTTTTCAAGGTAGGGTTTTACTCTAGTCCTGGCTAACCTGGATATTTATTTATTTGAAATAAATTTATTTGAGAGAGAGAGAGTGAGAGAATGGGCATGCCCAGGCTCTAGCCACTGCAAACATGTTTCAGACACATGTGCCACCTGCTATATCTGGCTTATTTGGGTACTGGGGAATCAAATCTGGATCCTTTGACTTTGCTGGCAAGTACCTTAACCACTAAGCAATCTCTCCAGCTCCCCGCCTTTTTTTGGTGGTGCCGGGGATGGTACCCAGGACCTTGTGTGTTTTAGGCAAAGGCTGTACCATTGAGCTCCGTCTTGGAGTTTGTTTCCTACTTTTTCTCTTCTCCTCTCCTTCCTCCAGGACAAAGCTTTCAACCAAGTCTTCTTTTCATTGTCGGCTTGCCTCGCTCTCAGGAGGCGAAGCTGCAGGTTGCACAGGTGTGGACTTGGGAGGCTTTTCCATGCCTTTCCCCTTCCCCCACACAAGGGTACCTGTGCAGCCTGACATCATCTAGAAGCTCATTGTTATCTTGTCCTTCTGTCCCCCTTGTTTGGCCCTCCTCCCTTTCCCCATTGTTCAGGGTCTTCTTAGACCTCTATTTCAAAGTTCCTCTCAAGTAAGTTACCAGTCCCTTCCAGGAAGACATCCAATCCACAACATCTCTCTCTTTTCTGATTCCTATGGCCTTTCGTAATCTAATCTTAGCCATTTATTTGTGTTTAATCATATGTTACTTAGTGCTGTTATTTAATTTTCCTTGAGGATATGTTTTTGTTCCAACTACATTATAAGAGCAAGGGTCATTTTTTACTTGATTTTTAAATCTTTTTAATATCAACATCGGGCACATTATAGACCCTTAATATATTTGAACAAATTACAGCAAAATATAGAATCCAAGAATAGCAAGAAGTATATTAAACTTTTATCTTCAGCACTCTATTAAGCATTGTGAAGTGGGCTGGAGGTGCAGATCCTTGGCAGAGTACTGCCACAAGTTCCTGAGGCCCTGAGTCCAATTCCCGTAGCCAGCACAAAACAAAAAGCATGATGATCATTGTGAAGAGTTGTCTATGTCCTCTGGACATGGACTGATGGTGCATTCATGACCTCACTGGATTGTTCTTACTCCACAAGATCTTCATTGCTCTGAGCCCATCAACAGTTTGACATGGAGGACAAAAGGAATGAGACCCCTAGCTGGGGGTGATGGCGCACGCCTTCAATCCCAGCACTTGGCAGGCAGAGGTAGAAGGATCGACGTGAGTTCCAGGCTATCCTGAGACTAAATAGTGAATTCCAGGTCAGCCTGGGCTGGAGTGAGACCCTACCTTGAAAAAAAAGAGAAAAGGAATGAGACATCTACTAAAGGAAGGACTACTTGGAAAGAGGAGCGTGCTCAGTGGAATGGAGGTGGGGGAGGGGGGACAAGAGTGTGTAATGGGACAGTAATATCATCAAATTAGAGTAGAAGGATCACTGTGAGTTCCAGGCCAGCCTGAGATTACATAGTGAATTCTAGGTCAGCCTGGGCTACAGCAAGAGCTTATCTCAAAACACCCCAAACTTCTCCCCACCAATTTTTGTTTTGTATTGTTTTTTTGAGGTACGGTCTCACTCTAGCCCAGGCTGACCTGGAATTCACTCTGTAGTCTCAGGGTGGCCTTGAATCCCAGCACTTGGGAGGCAGAGGCAGGAGGATCTCTGAGTTTCTACATAGTGAATTCCAGGTCAGCGAGGGATAGAGGGAAATTCCACCTTGAAAAAAAAAAAAAAAAAGCCTATGCTGGACCCACTCCTGAGTGGTAGGGCATATAGCTAGCATGTACAAGACCTTGGATTGATCCCAGCACTGCAAGAAGACAAACCTCCACAAGATGTACACGTGATGACTCATTCCTTCATTCATCCTATTCCTGTAACAATCTGAATAGGTTTAAACGTGATTGAATGGCACCTGCAGGATTTATCATATTTGCGACAGGAGAAACCATCAGTTTGGCAGGGAACAAATGATATTACAGGGCCCAAAGGTGAGTAATTGGCCCTAATGACTTGGAAATAATTTTGAAATCACGTTGGGCAGGCTGTATAAATACCTCCTGTGTAACTGCAGGCCTGATGCTGGGGTGGGGGGCAGAGAAGTGGGAGGGGCAGGAGCCAGGGGAGGAGGGAACATTGTTGTCAGCTGCCCACTTGCAGCTGGTGTCTTTCCCACTCTCTTCTCCCCAGGCTGAATGACAGCAGGTTAAAGAAACTGCTGAGGCACGGACAATGAGCAAAGAAAGTGGCAACTCACAGCCTATTAACCTTGGATTTTGGAAGTTGTGCCACTCCCAGGATTCTCCACTGCCCCTGACTTTAAAATTGCAGCTTTACAGGTTCACCTCATCTATACTGAGGTGTATACTTTTGGTTAAGACTGACCAGGAGTTGAAAGAATGTCTTGGGAGTCCAGAAACGGAAACTGCATGGGAGAGACTCCTTTGTGGATGAAAGTCCCAATAGTAAGGGTGGTGGCGCACGCCTTTAATCCCAGCACTCGGGAGGCAGAGGTAGAAGGATTACCGTGAGTGCGAGGCCACCCTGAGAGTATATAGTGAATTTCAGGTCAGCCTGGGCTACAGTGAGATCCTGCCTTGAAAAATTGAAAAAAAAAAAAAAAAGTGATTGAAGCTGTTTCTCGAATTTATTTATATCCTGTCTTTTCTCCTGAGTGTTCAGAGAAAAAGGCAGGCGTGATGAGACCAGTCGCTGTTAAGAAAACATTCATGTGTTCAGTCATTCTAGAAGACTTCACAATTGTATATACTGCCCGTTTTAGAGAATCAAGAATGAAGCAAGGGCTGGAGAGATGGCTTTGTGGTTAAGGCACCCAGGACCCACATAAGCCAGACGCACAAAGTGGCGCATGTATCTTGAGTTCCTTTACAGTGGCCAGAGGTTCTTGTGCACCCATTCATTCTCTCTTTGCTTCTTAATCTCTCTCTCAAATACATAAATTACACACACACACACACACACACACCATATATATATATAAAATGAAACAAGGAGAAACAGTTAAAGGCATTTGCTTGCAAGGCATGACAGCCCAAGTTCAATTCTCCAGTACCTATCTAAAGCCATATACACAAAGTGATGCATGTACCTGAAGATGTACCTGAAGTTCTTTTGCAGCAAGAGGCCCTGATGTGCCTATACTCTCTTCATCTCTCTCTCTCTCTCTCTCTCTCTCTCTCTCTCTCTGCTTACAAATAAATAAATAAATAAATAGAAATAAAGCAAAAGCTCTACCCTTATAGAACCTGAAATCTCCAATGTCTTTCTTTGTGAGGGCAGCCAGCCTCATCAATGTGAGTCTTTCTCTGCTAGTATCAGGAAAGTCCCTGGCAACCCCAAAGGTGTTCTTTTTCTTATTTTATTTTAATTATTTATTGATTGATTTGGGGGCTTTTTATTTTCATCTTTATTTTTTTGGTTTTTCAAGGTATGGTCTTGCCCTAGCCAAGGCTGACCTGGAATTTATTACATAGTCTTAGGGTGGCCTTGAACTCATGGCAGTCTTCCTACCTCTGGGTATGTGCTTTTTTTTTCTTTATGTATGATTTTGGGTTTTATTAAAATATGTTTGTTTGTTTATTTATTTGAGAGAGAGAGAATGGGTGCACCAGGGCCTGTAGCCACTGAAAATGAACTCTAGACACATCACCACCATGCGCATCTGGGTACTGGGGAATTGAACTTAGGTCCTTAAGCTTTGCAAGCAAATGCCTTAACCACTAAGCCATTTTTCCAGGCTGATTTTGGGTTTTTTTTTTTTTTGTTTGTTTTTTGGTTTTTCGAGGTAGGGTCTCACTCTGGCTCAGGCTGACCTGGAATTTACTATGTAGTCTCAGGGTGGCCTCGAACTCTCGGTGATCTTCCTATCTCTGCCTCCCGAGTGCTGGGATTAAAGGCGTGCGCCACCACGCCCGGCGATTTTGGGTTTTTTGAGGTAGGGTTTCACAGTAGTCCAGGCTGACCTAGAATTCACTATGTAGTCTCATGCTAGCCTTGAACTCAGAGATCCTCCTACCTTTGCTTCCCAAGAGAGCTGGGATTAAAGACATATACCACCACCCCCAGCTAAACTTATTATTTTATTATTATTATTGGTTTTTCAAGGAAGGGTCTTACTTTAGCGCAGGCTGACCTGGAATTCACTCTGTATTCTCCGGGTGGCCTTGAACTCATGGTGTTCCTTCAACCTCTTCTTCCTTAGTGCTGGGATTAAAGGCGTGCGCCACCATGCCTGGCTTTAAATTTATTTTTATGGTATTATTTTAGATTATTTAAAATTAACATGTGTGTAGGTGTGAGTACCTAGGTCAGAAGATAGCTTTAGGTGTCATTTTCAGGGGCATCGTCCACCTCCTTTGAGACCTTCATTGACCTGGAGCTCAGGAATTAGGCTAGATTAGTTGGCCAGGAAGCTCTAGGGATCCTCCTGTTTCCACCTCACCAGCACTGAATGCCAGTAGGTTACAGACGTGCATAACCATGCCTGACATTTTAGGTGGAGCTTGAACTCCTCATGCTTGTGAGGCAAGCACGTTACCAACTGAGCCATCCTCAACCCTATTTAATTTTTTTTTTTTCGGGGTAGGGTCTTACTTTAGCTAGGCTGATCTGGAATTCACTCTGTAGTTCCAGGCTGGCTCCAACTCACAGCAGTCCTTCTACCTCTGCCTCCTCAGTGCTGGTGTTAAAGGTGTGCACCACCACACCTGGCCCTATTTTATTTTATTTTTTGTTTTTTTAAGGTAGGATCTCAGTCTAATCCAGGCTGACCTGGAATTCACAATGTAGTCTCAGGATGGCCCGGAACTCATGAGCAGCCTACACTACAGTACTGCAGTACAAATTCCTTGCCTTTAATCCTGGTACTAGGGAGGCAGGCAGAGGTAGGAGGATAGCTGTGAGTTGGAGGCCATAATGGAACTACAGAGTGAGTTCCAGGTCAGACTGGGCTAGAGTGAGACCCTACCTAAAAAAAAAAAAAAAAAAAAAAAAAAAAATGTAACCAATTACATTTGTCAGGTGAATGTATCCAAAATGACCTTGAATTTTAGGCTCACCACTTGTCAAGTTCTTGGGCTGGAGGTGAAGCTCAGTAGTAGGTGACTTGCCTTGCATGCATGAGGACCTGAGCTCCATCTGGTACCTTCTCTGGACATTTCATGAAAGAAGTTCTGGCTAGAAAGCAAAATGAAGATCTTTTTAAGTGCTACTTGTCAAACAGTTTCACTTCCTCATAATTGCAACTCCCTGGTGGTAGCTACTGAAAGATCACCCCAGATGCAAACAATTACTTGTGAACAAAATGGCAGTTGGCACAGTGTCATGTGTGTGTGTGTACATCTGCCAGGGTGTCTTGTCACTGCAATAGAATGTCTGTTCAGCATTATGTGGGTGGCTGGGGAATTGAACATGGGCTGGCAGGCCTTGCAAGCAAGCACTTTTAACTGCTGAGCCATCTCCCCCAGCCCGTATTTATTTTTTTCTCCCCTTCCCATTTTTTATTTTTATTTATTTACTCATTTAAGTTTTTGAAAGAGAGAGTGCATGGGTGTACCAGGACCTCTGGCTGTTGCACACAAACTCTAGATGTATGCACCACTTTGTACATTTGGCTTTATGAGGGTACTGAGAAATTGAACCTGAGCTGATAGGCTCTGCAAGCAAGTGCCTTTAAGCACTGAGCTATCTTCCCAGCTCCTAATTTAGCGTGAGTATTGTCTCTTCCTCTTTTCTTTTTTGTTTTCCTTTCCCTTTTAGCCCCTTCCCTTCACTTTCTTCTTTTCCATGTGTATATGTCTGAGGTGTATGTGTGTATGTGTATATAGATGCATGTCTGCATGCATATGAGTGCACATGCATTTATGCCCATGAATATGTGTGTGAAGGCCAGAGGTATATTGGGTTCTTGATTGCTCTCTACCTTACTTTATTATAACTATTATTTTTTAAAGATTTTGTTTATTTATTTATTAGAGACAGAGAGAGAGAGAGAGAAAAAAAAATGGGTGCACCATGGCTTCTAGCCACTGTAAACGAACTGCAGTCACATGTGCCACCATGTGTATCTGGTTTATGTGGGACCTGGAGAATCAAAACCTGGGTCCTTAGTCTTTGCAGGCCTGTGCCTTACCTGCTAAGCCATCTCTCCAGCCCATTTTATTTTATTTTATTTTTTGTTTGTTTTTTGGTTTTTTGAGGTAGGGTCTCGCTCTAGCCCAGGCTGACCTGGAATTCACTCTGTATTCTCAGGGTAGCCTTGAACTCACAGTGATCCTCCCACCTCTGCATCCCCCATTAGCCATTTTAAACTGCACTTCCTACACTAGCAATCAAGGTGTCACTCTCTTTTCCTACTTAGGGAGACATGTAGTCTCTCATCATGATCCCCTGTGGGTTGGCTGATCACTGGTAATTTCCACCCCAACATAGAGTATCATATTAATTAATTATTTCCTTTGGTTTATGAGGTAGGGTGTCTCTCTAGCCCAGGCTGACCTGGAATTCACTATGTAGTCTTAGGCTAGCCTCAAACTCACAGTGATCCTCCTACCTCTGCCTCCCGAGTGCCGTGATTAAAGGCATGTGCCACCACATCTGGCGAGTATAGTATTATGAACAGAAACATCAATTTTTAGAACTGTAGATTTCCCCTTTTGGCTTCCTTACCAGAGTTTCTGAATGAGGGCCAATTCTCTTTTAATAATATCAAACACAATATAAGCAGAATAGTAAGAAGCCAGTTCAAGGGTGATGGGGCTCCAAAATGAATACCACTTTCTCCATATCTACATTGTCCTTGGATCTGTAGGGGAAAATTACACTTTTAGGTCATTACACTTTACCACAGGTCCTTATCTCTGCCTCTTAGGGAGTCCTTCCAACCCCTTCTGAGAGAATTAAGATTTCTTTGAAGATTGCCCTTTTCCAGAAATTCTGACCCCAGACACCTGTCATCAAGGTTAGACTGACTAGACCAGCCACCCATTCGTGACATTCACAGAAAAAACTCTAACCTGCGTTTCGAGGTGGGCTTCTCAAACCCTCTCTTGCCCCTTGGACAAGGGCTGTCTTCCATCCTTCCTTAAGTCCCCTTCTCTTAAAACTCTCTCTTCTAAAGCTCCAAGCTATAATGAAATCTTTCTGAATCTTATTGTCCGGTCTGTGGAATTCACTTATCAAATTCATAAGAATCCAGGGGCAGCCAGGTGTGGTGGCACACACCTTTAATCTTAGCACTTGGGAGGCAGACATAGGAGGATGGCTGTGGTTCAAGGAAAGCCCAGAACTATGGAGTGAGTTCCAGGTCAGCCTGGGCTAGAGTGAGACCCTACCCTGAGAAAACAAACAAAATATATTTGGCCTCAGGAACCTCTTCCTTCAGAAAGAATTACTTTTCGCAGAAGTCTTAGAACTAGCCTTTCCTTAATGAATTTATGCTTCATAAATGATTGCTGACTGACAATAGTTCTTACCTAAGTGACTGAATGTCTTATGTGAAGTTTCTAATTTTACGTAGGTCTTTCTTCACATGGGGGAAGGGAGTAAGGGGGAGGGATGTAAAAGAATCATCGTTGACTGACATCAGGTTTATAAATAACTATGAGCCAGTGTACTTAGAAGGTGGGAGCTTCTATTGAAAGAAGGCAGAACAGCTATTTCAAGCCAACTGAGATTTGCAAGAGTATTTTAAACACACCAGGAGGTAAACCTAGACGTAAACAGCTATCTACAAGATGGAGTGAGTGATGTCAAGGATACATTAGTTCTTTTGTCAGCCAGTGCTTCTTGTCTGAATTTACAGTTTTATTTGTCAAGCTTCAATAAAATGCTACACACAGACCAGAAGTGATCAAGTTCGAGGTCAGCCTGGGCTAGAGTGAGACCTTACCTGGAAAAAAACTAAAAAAAGAGCTTGGCATGGTGGCACATGCCTTTAATCCCAGCTCTTGGGAAACAGAGGTAGGGGGATCGCTGTGAATTTGAGGCCAGCCTGAGACTACATAGTGAATTCCAGGTCAGCCTGGACTACAGTAAGACTCTACCTTTTAAAAAAAAATTGACTTGAAGCCGGGCGTGGTGGGACACACCTTTAATCCCAGCACTCGGGAGGCAGAGGTAGGAGGATCTCCATGAGTTCAAGGCCACCCTGAGACTACATAGTTAATTCCAGGTCAGCCTGGGCCAGAGTGAGACCCTACCTCGAAAAACAAAAACAAAAAAATTGACTTGAGAGAGAGATTAAGAGAGAGAGAGAAAAAATGAATGAGCACTCTCCTGCCATCACCAACAGACTGGAAGCATGCATCACCTTGCGAAAGAGAGAAAGAGAAGGAGGTAGATAGAGAGGGAGAGAATGGGTGGTCCAGGCCTTCTGGCCACTGCAAATGAATTCCAGATGCATGTGCTCCCATGAGGAATAGAACTTGGGCCCTTAGGCTTCACAAGCTAGGGCCTTAACCACTTAGCCATCTCTCCAGCCCCCACATCTAGTAATATTTTATGGTATAATATTTCTTGGATCATATTTTGGTATTGAGAGGTGGCCTACACAGGACATGTGGGGCAAGAAACTCTGGTTTGAACCTGGCTCACCCCTTAGTACATGATCTTAAGGAAATTATAGCATCTTAGTATTTCATTTTCATTTTGGAATGGTGAGATGATAACACTTATCTTGTTCTGGGTAGTTTTTTTTTCTTTTTTGAGGGGAGAGTGCTAACGCAGTCCCCCACTACCACAAATTATGCAGTCGAGTTTCCCGCATTTGGGGAAATCGCAGGGGTCAGCACATCCGGAGTGCAATGGATAAGCCTCGCCCTGGGAAAACCACCTTCGTGATCATGGTATCTCCCCTGCCAGGTAAGTATTGTTCTGGGTAGTTTTATGAGTTGGATGAGATTATGATGGCTGAGCTTTAACTAGTATAAAAAGTTATGCAAATGAAAGGTCTTACTCAGTATCACAGATAAATACAAGATACACAGGTAAGAAATAATGTACAAGTGTAAAACACCTTGGCCTAGCAATTCTTACTTACCAGCTGTGAACTGAAGTGTACTCAGGGGCCAGCAAGCACAGAACAAAGGTCAAAGTAGAGTAACAGCATGTTAAATCAAGAAATGTCTTTTGTAATAACTGAATGTAGTTCTCTTGTTTTATTGACCTGAGGTCCAGATCAGACAAGTGAAGGGTTTAAGGTCACAGTTGATATTAGAAGCTACTAGCTGAGTACGGTAGCTCCTGTCTTTTTTTTTTTTTTTTTTTTTTTTTTTTTGGTTTTTCGAGGTAGGGTCTCACTCTGGCCCAGGCTGACCTGGAATTAACTATGTAGTCTCAGGGTGGCCTTGAACTCACGGCGATCCTCCTACCTCTGCCTCCTGAGTGCTGGGATTAAAGGCGTGCGCCACCATGCCCGGCTAGCTCCTGTCTTTAACCCTAGCACTCAGGAGGTTGAGGTAGGATTGCCCTGAATTCCAGGGCTGCCTGTGGCTAGAGTGAGTTCCAGCTCAGCATGGCCTACAGTGAGACCCTACTTCAAAAAATCAAAATAGGGCTGGAGTGATGGCTTAGCTGTTAAGGTGCTTGCCTGCAGTTAAGCCTAAGGACCAAGGTTCCATTCCCCAGTACCCACGTAAGCCAGATGCCCAAGGTGACGCATGGGTCTGGAGTTAGTTTTGCAGTGACTGGAGGCCCTGCCATGACCATTCTCTATATCTTCCTCTCTCTCTCTCTCAAACAAATAAAATTTAAAAACTCGAAATGAATAAATAAAAATAAAAAAAACAGGCCGGGCATGCCTTTAATTCTAGCACGCAGGATGCAGAGGCATGAGGTTTGCCAGGAATTTAAGGCCAGTTTGGAACTACAGAGTGAGTTCCAGGTCAGCCTGGGCTAAAGACCCTGCCTTAAAAATACTCCCCCTTCCAAAAAAAAAAAAAAAAAAAAAGATAAAATAAATAAATAAATAAAATAGTGTCTGTAATACCAAGGGGAATTCAAGAATGAATAGGTCAAGTATCCAGGCTTAACTGAAGAATGTACTATGCTAATTTGGATTTGGAAGCAGGGTGTGGTGGCACATGCCTTTAGACCCTGCACTGGAGAGGTCAGATTTGGAGGTTGCAGTTCAGCCAGGGACAGACTGAGAAGCAGCCTCAAACAACCAAACACCAGCGGGGCATACCTTTAATCCCAGCATTGGGAGGCTGAGATCCTCATGAGTTCCAGGCCACCCTTGAGACTACACAGAGAATTCCAGGTCAGCCTGGGCTAAAATGTGACCTTACCTCCAAAAACCAAAACCAAAACCAAGCAAAATGAAAACACCAAGTAAGTAAATAAGGATTTAGAAAACATAAAAGGAAATTTAGCAGAATTCCAAAATGGAATTGGAGCTAACAGTAGCCGTTTAAATGTCTAAGTATGGCATTATATCATTAGTAAAGACAGGTAATCCCGGCTTGGCCAGGATGGCAGGGAAAGGAAGTTCATGGATGGAGACGGTTCCTTCCACAACAGGAAAGACTTTGAACCAGTAAGGAGAATGTACTTTCCTTTATTCAGGGAAAACAAGAGTGTTATCCAAATCTTTTGGAAATGAGCTAGTTCCTTCCTTCCAGGAAGGCTTCCACCAGCAAGTAAGTACTGGTGACCTGGACGTCTATCCTGGAATGCGAGTTCACAGGCCAGGACTGAGAAGTCCAGCCAGCGGACTGAGGGAACGCAGAAGCAGCTCACCTTTGTTCTTTAATATCTGCCTGGGGACTGACAGGCCAGACATTAACCTTACAGAAAGCTGTTTAAAATCACAGTGTAGAGAAGCAGATGTCCCTAGTGGATAGGTCATAATGACCAGAAAGGCTTTAAAATACCTTGTGGTAAGCTAAACCATAAAGTCACTTGGGTGGTCAAAACGGAACTGTAAAATGGATCTTTCTTGCCAAGCCAAAATAGTGAACAAGGTTTGTGGGATTTAGGGTACAGGTGATCATTTATTTTTCTGATTATATAATGAATATAAAATAATTTCATTTTTAAAAAAATTATTTATTTGTAAGCAGAGAGATAGGAGAGAGGCAGAGAGAGAGAGAGAGAGAGAATGGGCATGCCAGGGCCTCTAGCCACTGCAAACAAACTCCAGATGCATGTGGCCCTCGTGCATCTGGCTTATGTGGGTCCTGGATCCTTTGGCTTCGCAGGCAAACACCTTAACCGCTAAGCCATTTCCATAGCCCAATAATTTCATTTTTGTATTGAAAGCATTTAGATTTCTTTCTTTCTTTTTTTTTTTTTGTTTTTTGCGAGGTAGGGTCTCACTCTGGTCCAGGCTGACCTGGAATTAACTACGTAGTCTCAGGGTGGCCTCGAACTCTCGGCGATCCTCCTACCTCTGCCTCCCGAGTGCTGGGATTAAAGGCGTGCGCCACCACGCCTGGCTTAGATTTCTTTTTTTTTGAAGAGGTGGTGATGAAATTTTTTTTTTGTTTTTGGAGGTAGGGTCTCACTCTAGTCCAGGCTGACCTGGAATTCTCTATGTAGTCTCAGGCTGGCCTGAGAGGTTTTAAATAAAGTTATCTTTATGTAATTTACTGAAAGCTCCCAATAAATACTCTGGTTTTAAACTCCGTTGTTACATAATCCTCCCCACAAGCTTTGGGCAGGACTAATATCTTTTTTTTTTTGTTTTTTTCAGGTAGGATCTCACTCTAGCCCAGGCTGACCTGGAATTCATTATGTCGTTTCAGGATGGCCTCGAACTCACAGCAATCCTACTACCTCTGCCTCCCAAGTGCTGGGATTAAAGGCGTGCACCACCACACCCAGCTTTAGGCCGAACTAATTTTCTAGAAGAGGAAGCTGAGTAGCTTTTTTTTTTTTTTTTTTTTTTTTGGTTTTTCGAGGTAGGGTCTCACTCTGGCCCAGGCTGACCTGGAATTAACTATGTAGTCTCAGGGTGGCCTCGAACTCACGGCAATCCTCCTACCTCTGCCTCCCGAGTGCTGGGATTAAAGGTGTGCGCCACCACGCCCGGCTGAGTAGCTTTTCTTTATGGAGTGACCACAGTGCCATTTGAATCCATGGCTGTTACCTTATTCCTTACAACTTTCTAGACACCATGGTTAGTTCTGACACCGTTGAAAAATAAAACCTGGCAGCGGCGTGAGCCGAGTGTTAATATTTTTACAAAGTCATCAGAACCGGGAAGGAGAATCTAACAGGAGGCAGGTGGACCAGGGAGCGCTCGGAGGTCTACTTTCCGTTTCCCTCGAGCTGGCCTGGCATGGTTTGAAGAGGGGTTTTCTCGCACACCGCAAGCCTAGAAAGACGCAAGGGAAACCCGCCACGCAGCATGGCGGCGCGAGGCCGCCCGGGCCCGCCTGCCGCTTCGGTCCTCGGCGCGCCCACGGCCGCCCCTCGTGCTTCCAGATGCTTCCTCGGCCTGCGTGTGCGTGTGCGTGCGTGGGGGCGGGAGGGGCTCGGCGCGGAGGTGCCGTTTACTTCCCGCGCGCTCGCGGCGCCCTGCGCACGCAAGTCCACGCCCGCCCGGGGACGCGAAGACCCCCGCGTTCCGCTTCTCCACCGATAGCCGAGCGGGGCTGGGCTTCCGTCCCGCCCGCGACGCCCGGGCGGCCAGTGCGGCCCGGAGGACGGGCGGGCGGGCGGCGCCCCGGCACGCGGGGTCGTGGGCGGCGTGTGCGGGCGCCGCGAGCGCTGACCTCGGGCCACCCCGGCCGCGCGGCGCGCTGTCCTGAGGTGACACCGGCTGACTGCACGGCGCGAGCCGCCGAGCAGCCACTTCGCACCGAGGATTCCTCTCGGTGCGTGGCCCAGCCTTCCCGAGGACGGGCTCCGAGCCCTCGCCCACGCCGACCCCCCGCGCCGCCACGCTCCGCGGCCTTCCCCTTTGGGGGAAGCCTGGCGTCCGGACTTCGCGGCCCCGTGACGCGCGCGCACACGCGGTTCCTCGATTCCACAGGCGGTTCGCGCCACGGGTGGGGGCGGGGCGGCGCGCGGGGTCCGGGCGGCTCCGGGCCCGGCCGGCCGCCGCCTGGGAGAGGACCGAGGGCGGGGCGGCGTGGGGAGTTCCTCGCTCGCGGACCACACGCTCCGAGGGCCAATCCCGAGCCAGCCTCTAGCTGTGTCGCACGCGGGACACGTCCAAGCGTTTGTTGGCAAGGGCCGGCGAGGGGGAGGGGGCGAAGAGGAGGAGGGAGGGGAGTTGAGTGACAGGCGGTGCAGGGCACGCTGGGAATTGTAGTTCCCCGTTCCCGTGGCCATAGCCATTTTGTAGTCAGGGGACTACAACTTCCAGAAGATCAAGGGGACCATTCTAAGGTGCCCCGGGAATAGGCGGCTCTCCCCCGGGCCGGGCGTCCTGGGGCACTGGTGCCCAGCTGGCCCGGCTGCAGGTAGACGTGAAGGGCAGTGGTGAAGGCTCGCATGTGGCGGCTACGGGGTGAGCGGCGAGCGGGGGGAAAAGGGGTGAGGTGGAGCGACCGAGCGTGCCATGCATTGAGCTAGGGAGCCTCTCTCAATTCCCCGCTTGGGCTTGGCGTGGGAGAGACGCCCGAGGGGCTGTCCGGAAGAGATTATTAGAGGCGTTTTGGGGGTCTGGTAGACTAAGCTGCCCGAGTCTTCCGCCCTGGGCCGTGGGCGGCGGGCGCCGGGATTGACTGACGCGCGGTGGCTCAGCTGTGAGAGTTTTCGTTTGGCGTGCGGCGGAGAATTCTGCGAGGAGCCCTAACTTGTATAAAAGCAGAGTCCATTTAAAGTTGGGCTGGATAGCCTCCCTCTCATTGGTTCGGGGGCTTGGAAAAAAGAGACTCGGCGAGCTCGCCGTGCCGCCGCCGCCGCCGCTGGAGTTGACTCTTCTGCTCGCACTGCTGCAGCAGCACAAACGTGACTTCCAACATTTTAAATTTATCTTCCCCTTTTCTTTTCCAAGATGTAACTACAGATCAGACACTAAGGACCTGCACGTTTCGCTGATGTAGTTTTTGGAGAAAAAAGGGGGGGAGTGAAGGGCGTTTTTTTTTTTTTTTTTTTTTTTTGTAGTATGTGTTTCGGGGGAAATTTTCCATTATGAGTGTTTTACTAAAGTGAATTTTTTTGTTTGCTTCGTTCATCTTTGGCTCCTTATTTTTTTATCCTTCTCAATTTCGGATTTATTTCAAGGCGAATCTGGCTTTGGGGGACGAGGAAGAAAAGTCGGATTACAAGATCACCACTACCAACAATAAAAACCACCAGAATTTTTTTTGCAAATTTCTGACGGCTTTAAATTCATGAAGCAATTGTCCCTTTTTGCAATCAGCATTTGGATCTCAGAATGAGCAAGGAAAGACCCAAGAGGAATATCATTCAGAAGAAATACGTAAGTGTTCTTAACAACACATCCTTTGACTTGCAGTTTTAAGCAATGGCTGTGAATGTCAAGTTTGTAGATAATTCTGCAGCTGAAGGGTTTTAAACGTAGCGTCCGACCAGGCAGTTTCTTTCTTTTCTGAAAGGGCTTTTCAGGCAAAGTCGTGTCTGCCTAGTTTGGTTGAGAAAACAGATTGGTGTGGAGATACCTGAAGTGAATAAATTGACCTCGAATGACACAACCATAATGTAGTTTTCGATGAAAGGCAAAGATTTTAGTGGGGCGTGTGGGGGGCTGAGGTAATGTAACTAAACTGCATTCCTGGGCGGATTTGGCCCTATATTGCACTTTGCATGCAAATGAGCTTCTGGTATTATTATTGATGTTATTTGGGAAATCGTGTAAGGCATGAGTGCTGGAAGCCATTTAAGTTGCAATCCAGGGTCCGACTATGGCGATCTGGTCGCTTTGGCAGGTCCACATTTAACGTAAGTGGTCGTTTTGGCTTGTCTGGTTTGCTACATAACCCAATTGGGAATCACGTTACAGCGAATGCATTTGTTGGGATTGACTTTTTAATAATGAGGTCGGTCTTGTTTTCTTAAAAAAAAAAAAACAAAACACGATTTCCACTTATAGGGCAAAAAGACATACACCATGGCTAATGTTTTAAGTATATGTAGAAATGTGACTATGTATGCCTTCAAAATAACTGAGTTTCTGAAATTGTGGTTGAGATATTTAGGTGGTTTGTAATAGTTAAATTTGTTTTGTCCGTAGTACAGCTACATTTTGATTGGCATACGGAGTGTTTTTGTTTTGTGTGGTGGCCTTTTTTTTTTTTTTTAAGTTTGGGGGGAGGGAACATAGGGGGACCAAGGGATTAACCAAATATGCACTCGAGAGATTGGTGGCTAACTGCATGCTTAAAAAGCGAAGAACTCTTTTTTTTTTTTTTAAGGAAAAAGGCCCTTTGAAAATAAAGAATGTTACAAGAAAGTTTTATTTACTAAGAGTTGACAAATTGGTGTTAATATTTTGCCCTTTTGATAAGTGTGTAGTGTGCAAAGGGAGATGACCTTCGGGGCAATGGTTTTGTTAAAATTTTATTTAATGGAAAACCTGAATGTCTCTTCCGGAGGGCTGATCCTATCTAGACACGTAAACTTCAACTATGAAAGCAATGCAAGATTAAATAATCCAGTTCGATTCACCGAGCTGTTCCATAAAGAATTTAAGAATTAAAATACATCCGCATTGCAGAGGGCTGGGTAGAATGCAAAAGCCTAGTTTAAACTCGGTCTGGGGAAACTGCTTGGAGACAGCCTTTCCTGGATCGTGGAGCCTCCGCGCAGCACGTCCGTTTCGGAGGCAGCCACAAAGGAGATGGGGTAAACTTGGACCAGACCGGTCCCCATCCCGGACCTCGCTAAGTTGGAGAGCAGCGCGGGGTGGCTCTCTCATTTGAGGGGGGGTTGCTGGTAGCCGGCGGATCCTCTTGGGTCTGGATTCCGGTCGCTAGCTCGTGTGGCCGCCGGCGGCGGCGGGAGGCAAAGCATGAGTTCGGCTGCGGAGCCGAGTCAGTGTTCGCTACGTGCTCCCAGCGGCCGCGAGGGCTGGGCCGGCGGGCGGGCGGGCGGCCTGCAGGGGGCGGGCTCGGGGCGGGCGCTGGCGGTCCCGGGCCTGACTCGCCGGTCCAGCGAGTGGGTGGGGTCGGGGGCGGCGCGGCCCCGGGCCGGGGAGCGGGGGCGTGGTGGGAGGCCGCGGGCGCCCCCACGGCGCATCGCCGAGCATGGCGGCGGCGGCCCGGGAGTGTCCCGGCCGCCCTGCCCGCGGGCTCTGGCGCGGTCTCGAGTGCAACAGGTTAAGCCGGCGAGACGTCAGCGCGCGGCGCCTTCGCCCCTCCCTCCCCCCTCCCTCCCCCCCCTCCCCCCCCTCCTCCCCCCTCCTCCCCCCCCGACCCCGCGGCGCGGGGGCCCGCCCGGAGTGGCCGCGGTCTGTTGTCATTGTGACGTCACAAAGGGACGGCCCGGGTGGAACCTTCCCCTCCTTGCCCGTGACGTCAAAAGTCGAGCGGGAGGTTCCAGGCCGCAGCGGAGGATGGAGCGGGCGGGGGTGGGGGCCGCCGCGGAGCGAGGCCTCTGAGTGGGAGGAGGAAGGGGAGGAGGAGGATGTCCAGAGTCTCCGTCTTCTGCCCTGGGGTGCTTCAAGTCCCTCCAGGTGAGCGCCGGGAGCCTTGGGTACCCAGGCGAAGTGCTCTGGATCCTTGTCGGGATAATCATGGGCTGGGTAGGCAACGAGGAGGCGCTCCATCATGTAGGAATGTGGCCACTCCTTTTCCAGGTCTCTTGATGGCTGAGTATTACTATCTGGGGTCCCCACGCCCATGCTAATGAAAACCACGGAAACTGTGTTCAGGGGAAGCTACCTTATAGGAGAGCAGTGTTGAGGATTTGGTCTTTGTCACTAAGCCTTGTTGGGGGATTGTTGGCAGGATGTGGTGGGGTGTCTGAAGATCATGTTCAGAGCCACAAGTATGCTCTTTCTGGAAGCTTTGCATTGTCACGATGGGGGGAGTACCCCTTTGCTTTGGAAATTTTGATGTGGGAATGCAGTGAGGGAAGGATGTTCCTTGTATTTGGACAACCACCTGAACTCTCATGATCCACTGGGCTTAGTTCTTAACAGAATAAACGATTCAGATCGTGTCTTCACTTAAGTAAAATGGAAAAGTAATACCTGCTTTTGTCACTTTACTAAGTCACTAAGATTATGTGGGTGGAAGATGTAAAACAGTGTGCTGCTTTATATGGAAGGTGGTATTATTACTTGAGCTGGTGGAAGGCAGCATGCTTCCTACAATTGGTCTCAAAAGCTTTAGATGCCTGCCGAGTTGCCATTTAGTTTATTGCCTTAGCAAAGTAGAGTTTGAGGGTGTGTTGTAGATGGCAGGGTTTGGGAGAAATGATGGTTGTATTTCTTATTAAGTGACATCTTTGAAAACCTCATAAATTGCAGTATAATCCTGTCTTAATTGTGTTGGGCATAGCTCCCACTACAGTACCTTAACTGGAAACCGCTTGCCTTTTAGAGCCCCAATTCACTTGGACAATAAAACAGTTGCATATTTTGCTTGGTGAATGTTTTCTGCCACTTCCATCAGTGGAAACTGCCTGCTTATTCTTAGGGGAAGTAACAGGATAAACAGGCATCTCAGATGTTTGGTCTTGCTTGATACTACATGGGAGCTTCAAATAAATTCTCTGCTACATGAAGATGTGATTGATGCATGTACCCCCAAAATAACAGTTTTTGATTTCTAGGTCAGGACAAGCAGAATTTACACTGTCAGGCTGAAAGTTTCCAGGGTCTATTTTTCCTTATTTGAAAGTGCATTGTGGCCTGTTGCTGTGGTACATGCCTGTAATCCCAGAACTAGAGAAGTAGAAGCAGAAATTCATCTTTGGCTATATATAGAGTCTGAGTCCAGGACTAGCCTGGGCTACAATGCAGCCCTATCTCAAGCATCCTGCTCCCCCCAAAATGTGGTGTGATTAACTGGAAGTTTGCTTCATAAATTTCAGAAGCAGAATTTACTATAATTAACCAAAGTTGTAAAGAAAAGATTAGAAAGAAGTAAACCAGGGATGAACACTGGGAGTTGAGCTCAGTGGTAGAGTTCTCAAGGCCTTTGACTTCAATCCCCAACACTGAAAGAATGAAAAAACAATGCACCAAAATAAAGGTTTAAGTTTAAGAACTTTGTTCTTTTCCTCTTGTACAAATCGTGCCTGGGTTATTTTACATTTATAGTGGGGAGAACTTGCAGAAGTTTTTTTTTTCTTTTGAGGTAGGGTCTCACTCTAGCTCAGGCTGACCTGGAATTTACTATGTAGTCTCAGTGGCCTCAAATTTAGGTGATCCTCCTACCTCTGCCACCTGAGTGCTGGGATTAAAAGCATGCCCAGTTTATAGAAGTTTCTTAATTGCTATTTTTTTCCTTTCCTGGTATGTTAATGTGGCTTCTTTCCTGCTTTGTTTCTAGTAATGGGAAACCTTTCCCTTTTCACAGAGAGTCTAGGGCAGAATCAGTTAAGTTTTGCAGAGCTGGAGGTCAAAGCCAGGGCTTTGTATGTGTTAGGCAAGTTCTTTACCACCAAGTTACATCTTGGTCCCAAGCCTAGGCAGCTATCACTGTACAGGTTGGTATATAGACAGTAGACATCAGGTCAAAATTTAAAATGAATAAGTTGTGTCCAGAAAGTGCAAGATGGGTTTAGTACCCTTTGTAGGCTAATGTTGGACTCAAGCATCCCCACAGCCACTTGCCCAGATAGTCACCTAGAATTCTTTTATAGTTAGACTCTAGTGGCTATTTCCACTCATAGCTGGTTAGAACAGTAGTTCCTGTTGTGGTTCTAGGGCAACTAACTGATTTACTTCCAAGTGCTTTGGAAATCACTCGAGTGTTAATCTATACCCCCAAAGGTTATTTAAGCTACTGCTTTCAGAATGAAAACATATTTCTCTCTCTTTTTAAAAATAGAGTCTCATTTTAGCTCAGACTGACCTGGCACTCACTGGCTGGGCTTGAAAACCTCTCTTGAAGTATATGACTTGGTTGAATTCAGAGTAGGACCATTTTAAAGTAGATAAGGGAAAATCATACTAAGCCCAGTACATAAATGTTTGGGACTAGTCTGGAGTATTTTGAATTGAGTGCTCTGTCCTTGGTGTTGGTAATAGTAGGAGGACTCAGACTTTGGGCATTTTTGTTATAATCCAGGTTGCACAAGGGTTCACTTCTGCTAATGTTACCAGCTCAAGTCTCCCAAGCGTTAATGGGATCAGCTCTTCTAACCACCCTCTGCTTGCCTAGCCTACTTACCCTTGGCTGAAGAATATTCTGGTTCCCTTTCACGAAGCTTCTGGCCAGTAGACAGCTCTGGGGTGTGCCTCTGTCCCCTTTGGCTCCCACGCAGAAGGCTTGCCAAGTGTCAGATGTTTGTTCCCAAATCTGGTTATTCCAGTTGGGTTTATTCTTGTAATTACAATTAAATCTTAGGTAAACCTTGAAATGACCAAAAAGAATTGGCTGAACTTGAAGTTGAATGTTTTGGAGAAGACATGATAAAAGTTAGTTTCTAAAAGAAAAAAGGCTATTAAATTAGGTATAGGAGCCAGGTGTGGTGGTGCATGCCTTTAATCCCAGCATTCGGCAGGCAGAGGTAGGAGGATCACTGAGAGTTCAAGGCCACCCTGAGACTACATAATGAATTCCAGGTCAGCCTGAGTCCTAGCGAGACCGTACCTTGAAAAACAAAACAGAACAACAACAACAAAAAACAAAATTAGGTACAGGCCCTGGACATTTAAAACATTTTGTGGATTTTTTCATTGTATTTGTGTATGTGTGCTGTGTGTGTTATGTGTGCCATGCATGTGTGCAGATGTGCACCCATATGGAGGCTTTTCCATATTATTTCTTGAGAACAGTCACTGAACTGAGAGCTTGCTGTTTTAAGTTAGACTAGCTGACCATGCTGTCCCACTGATCCTCCAGGCATTTTTTTATGTGGGTTCTGGGGATCGAACTCCAATCAACATGCCTACATAGAAAAGGCTTTACCTACTGAGTCATTACAACAAAAAATACACTGGGGAACAAGTCTGAAGGACGGTTCACACGCAGAAATATAGACCATGTTTCTGAACCAAAAAAATGAGCACTGGAAATCCCAGCACTTAGAGGCTGAGACAGGAGGAGAGCTTTGCCTTTGAGGCTTAGGTTAGATACATAGTTTGAAGGCTGGGATTAAAGGCATGTGCCACCATGCCTGGTTGTTATTTTTTATTCTTGCTCTTTTTTTTTTTTTTAAACATGATATAGGGTCTCACATAGTCCAAGCTGGCCTGAAACTTCCTGGATACCTGAGGATGGTGAAAGATAATTGTGCCATTCACTGGGGCTGGGTGGGGGGTAGGCAGGTACTGCTTCGTGGTTTAGCAACTAATTCATGGAGTTCAGAACACTGTCATTTTTTTTTGTTGTTGTTTATTTGAAACTCATGTAGCCCAGGATTATAGACATTTAGTAACATGCTTGGCTAAAAAGTTTGTGTCTTGTATTCTGGCAACTTCATTGTCTCATGAGATATTGCTGAAAGTTTGTTCCATTTCAGATCCTTAAGTCTGCCTATTTTTCTTTTGTGGCAGGTTCTCACTCTGCAGCTGAGACTGGCCTTAAACTCATAGCAATCCTCTTATCTCCAATACTGGAATTACTGGTGGGTGTCATCATGCCTTGCTTACTTAAGGATTTTTAAAAATATATATTTTATTCATTTATTTAAGAGTGAGAGAGGGAGGGAGAGAATGGGCATGCCAGGGCCTCCAGCCACTGCAAACGAACTCCAGATGCATGCTCCCCCTTGTGCATCTGGCTCACGTGGGTCCTGGAGAATTGAACCAGGATCCTTTGGCTTTACAGGCAAACGCCTTAACTGCTAAGCCATGTCCAGCCTACTTTAGTATTTTTTTTTTCAAGGTAGGGTTTCATTGCAGCTCAGGCTGACCTTGGAATTCACTATGTAGTCTTAGGGTGGCCTCAAACTCACAGCGATCCTCCTATCTCTGCCTCCCAAGTGCTGGGATTAAAGGTGTGCGCTACCACGCCCGGCCTATTTTATTAAAAATCCTAAAGTTAAATGCTTTCATTAAAGATTAGTTCAGAGTCTGGCTTTTTTTTTTTTTTTTTTTTTTTTTTTTTTTTTTTTTTTTTGAGATAGGCTGACCTAGAAACACACTCTGAAGCCACTATCTTTTGGCTCTCAGTGAAACTGTTAAAAGTGTAGCTGACCCTTTCAGGTGCCACAATCCTGCCTGTTTCTAAGACTTTGTGCCTCTTTTTTTCTAAAAAAAAAAATTTATTTATTTATTTGAGATAGAAAGAGAGAAAGGCAGATGGAGAGACGAATGGGTGCACCAGGGCCTCTAGCCACTGCAAACCAATTCCAGATGCATGTACCACCTTGTGCATCTGGCTTATGTGGGTCCTGGGGAATTGAACTTGGGCCCTTAGTTTTTGAAGCCAAGCGCCTTAACCTCTAAGCCATCTCTCCATTCAGCCCTCTTTTTTTAATTTTTTAAAATATTTTTTATTTGAGAAAGGGCGGGGGAGAGACAGGGAGGTAGAAAGAATGAATATAGATAGGTGTGCCAGGACCTCCAGCTGCAAATGAACTCCAGATGCATGTGCTACCATGTGTATCTGGCTTACATGGGTATTGGGGAATTGAACCTGGGTCCTTGGACTTCTTAGGCAAGCGCCTTAACCGCTAAGCCATCTCTCCAGCCCGACTTTGTTCCTCTTGCAGTGCTTTCATCTTAAGAGTTAGGATGTCTGGGATATGAAAAGACCCTCTGTACAAATGCAGATACTGTACCAGTGTGCAAGGACTAGGTCCCACCTGAATGGCAGCCAGAGCTGTTGTACAACCCCAGGTCTTCAGATCTTTGTGGTGTTTTTTTCTTTCTTTCTTTCTTTCTTTCTTTCTTTCTTTCTTTCTTTCTTTCTTTTTTTTTTTTTTTTTTTTTGGCTTTTCAAGGTAGAAGGTAGAGTCGTGCTCTAGGCCAGGCTGACCTGAAATTCACTGTGTAGTCTCAGGTTGGCCTTGAACCCATGGCGATCCTCCTACCTCTGCTTATTGAGGGTGTTTGTGTTTTTTTGCACTTTCACTACAGTTGATCTTACTATTGTTGGGAGAATGCCACCCACCTCCCCTTGGGCCTGTCTTTGCCCTTTGAAGAAATTCAGAAGCACCTGGATTATGCAAAAAGACTTTAGTGGTCACTCAGCACCCACCTTTGGAAGACCCAGCTGATATTAAAATAACTACCTACATTTATGGTTTCTATTGTAAGTTCACAAGGAGATTTTGAGTCCATTTTGCAGGAAAGAAAACCAAGGTTAAAGGTTGTGTTTGTTTGTTTGTTTGTTTGTTTTATTTTGTTTTTGAGGTAGGGCCTCACTGTAGCTCAGGCTGACCTGGAATTTACGGTGTAGTCTCAGGCTGGCCTTGAACTCACAGAGATCCTCCTACCTCTGCCTCCCAAGGGCTGGGATTAACCTGGCTCAAGGTTAAAGTTTTATCTTATCCTCTGCTTTTCAGTTCAGATGAAATAGAGGTGAAGTGATCTGTATAGCTCTGAAGGAAAGAACAAGTCCCTCTTCTCTTCTCTTTGGGGAGGTTTTTTGCTTGAGAAAGTAGGGAAAGTGGAGGTGGGTTTTGTCAGCTTCTGAGAATGAGGAGTGTGTCAGTCTCAGTACATGTTTGTGTTGCTGGTTTTTTTTTTTTTTTTTTTTTTTTTTGGTTTTGCGAGGTAGGGTCTCACTCTGGTCCAGGCTGACCTGGAATTAACTATGTAGTCTCAGGGTGGCCTCCTACCTCTGCCTCCCGAGTGCTGGGATTAAAGGCGTGTGCCACCACGCCCGGCTTTTATGTTGCTGTTTTTTTTAAGCACCTGTTGGTGGAGCTACCCCCTCGTCCCCCGTTGTCCCTTTTTTGGAGTCCTCTTTGGAAGATCTCAGTCTCGACTGCTGTTTGTAGTTTTGCATTTGCCCTGCTTGTCCCTGCGACGTGCCTGAGAGCCAGTGTGGACAACAGTTCTCTTCCAGGAACTGCTTTGATTTCTCAGGGCCGTGACAGTCACCTTCAGTACTTTTCCTTGCATGTGTGTTGTTGCTCTTGACTTTGCAGTTTAGGCGACCATGAGGAAAAACCATTTGTCCTTGGTCCTTGTCAGTGCCTGGGTCATTCATTAAACTAACTGTCCAGATGTGTTAATGAGACAGTTTGAGTAATAGGAGCATTATACATAGTTACTCATATAGTCATAAGGATGGATGACTGTTAGAGAAGGGCCGCCCTCACTGGTACAACTTTTTTTTTCTTAAATTGAGATAGGTGTATCATAGGCTGCCTCTAGACTTCCTCAGAGAGTGACCTTGAATTTCTGCTCATCCTATTTCCACCTCCCCAAGGCCTGTGCCAACTGTGCATAGCGCTGGAGATTGAACCCAGAACTTCATTCCTGCTAGGCAAGCACTCTACTAACAGAGCTATATCTCAGACTTATATTTTTGTTTATTTCAAATAAGATTTCTTTCTTTCATTTCCTTCTTTTGGTTTTCTGAGGGTAGGGTCTCACTCTAGCTCAGGTTGACCTGGAATTCACTATGTAGTCTCAGGGTGGCCTGGAACTCACAGAGATCCTCCTCCCTCTGCCTCCTGAGTGCTGGGATTAAGGCGTGCGCTTCTTCTTCTTCGTTTTTTTTTTTTTTTTTTGGTAGGGCCTGGAATGCAATTCACTTTGTAGTGATCCTCCCACCTTGCTCCCACCTTGGCCTCCTGAGTGCTGGGATTAAAGGCCTGGCTTTCAAACAGGATTTCTTTTCTTGTTTCTTTTTTTGTTTTTCTTTCCTTCTTCTTCTTCTTTTCTTCTTCTTCTTTTTCTTCTTTCTTCTTCTTGGTTTTTCAAGGTAGGGTCTCACTCTAACCCAGGTTGACCTGGAATTCACTATGTAGTCTCAGGCTAGGCTTGAACTCACAGTGATCCTCCTACCTCTGCCTCTCAAGTGCTGGGATTAAAGGCATGCGCCACCACATCCAGGTCCAACAGGATTTCTTGTAGCCAAGGCTGGCCTTGAACTTAATATGTTGCCAAGGATGGCCTGGAACTCTTAGTTTTCCTACCTCTGTTTTCCAAGTGAAGTATTCAAATTATAGGCATGAGCTACTATGCATGGTCTAAATGGGACTTTTACATTCTTAGTGGATTTGTTAAGCTCTACCACCCCTGAAGAGAGAGATTGTTGCACACTGAGAGATTGTCAGCAGCATTTGTGCATTACCATTCATTCTAGAAAGCTAACATACGTGCCCATCAGCATACTTTGAGCAGCAGGCTGTTTTTGGATGGAGAAGAGGGTTGGGTTTTGTCTGTTGTCATTAGATGACCTGTTTCACTAGGATACCAGCCGAGTATTTCTGGGTGACTGAATTGTCCAGGAGAATGGGGGACACCTTTTGACCACGGTTTATTTCTGCTCTCTTACAATCTGGGTGGTTCTTCCTCCGTTATTTCCTAACCACCACTTTGGAGAAGGCTCAGTGCTCAATAGTTGAGTGTATTATCTCTTGCTTCTCATTTCTGTCAGCTGTTGAAGTGTTTGGTGCCTGTGGGGGCAGCAGCAGGTGCCAGGAGGAAATGAGAAGGGATTAGGACTGAGCATGTGTTTCTTGCGTTTATTCCTTCTATATAGGTTTGCAGAAAGGGGTAAAAGAGTGCTTATTCTGTTAAGCAACAGAACTTTTTTTTTTTTTTTTTTTTTTTTTTTTTTTTTTTTTTTTTTTTTTCGAGGTAGGGTTTCACTCTGGTCCAGGCTGACCTGGAATTAACTATGTAGTCTCAGGGTGGCTTTGAACTCTCAGCGATCCTCCTACCTCTGCCTCCCGAGTGCAGGGATTAAAGGCGTGTGCCACCACGCCCGGCTAGAACTTTTTTTTGTTTTTGTTTTTTTTTGTATTTTCGAGGTAGGGTCTCAGTGTAGCTCAGACTGACCTGGAATTAACTCCGTAGTCTCAGGGTGGCCTTGAACTCATAGCAATCCTCCTACCTCTGCTCCCGAGTGCTGGGATTAAAGGCGTGCGCCACCATGCCTTTTTTTTTTTTTTTTTTTTTTTTTTTTTTTTTTGTGTGTGTGTGTGTGTGTGTGTGTGTCTGCCTTATTTCTTCTAGCACATCATAGGCTTCAATCATGAAATGTTGGGTTTGGACAGGCTTGTTTTTAATCTGCAGGGAGGGCGTTTTGTCGTAGGTAAGATTGACATGTGTACTGAGTTCAAGTTTGGCTCTGTTAAACTGATTGGGTGATTCTGGGCACACTACACAGCATTACTCAGCTCCTTCCTCATTTGGAAAACTTGTTCAGTGTATCTCACAAGCTCGTTTCTGGGAGAGCCAGGGAGATTTTTGATGTGAAAGCACTTTGTAAACTGCACACTGCTGCACAAATGCTCAAGGTATTATTACACAGTGGGAAATCACCAACTTGGAGACATCAGGCCTGCCGGCAGCCTTCCTAGCTGACTCAGAAATAAATCAATCCAGTGAATTCATAGCAAACAACAGATCCACTTTGGGATTTAGAACAAGGCTTTAAAGATTAGGAGGTGATGTTCTTATCTGCCCCCTCCACCCCCACCGGTGTTGCTGCTTGAGTATCTACTGCATGGACAACGAGACTCCCAAACATCCTGGGTGGTGAATCAGAAAGAGGTAGAGAATTAAGATTAGAGTGGTGCAGAATCTGTTCACAGTGTTTGAAGTAGAACTTGAAAATCTGACCATGGTCCTTCAGTGGCTCCTTGTGGCCTTCGGGATCAAGTGTAAACTAAGTTTGTTCTCAGCACCGCATAAAAAGCTTTTTTTTTTTTGAGGTAGGGTCTGACCTGGAATTAACTATGTTGTCTCAGGGTGGCCTCGAACTCATGGTGATCCTCCTACCTCTGCCTCCCAAGTACTGGGATTAAAGGCGTGTGCCACCATGCCCGGCAAAAAGCCCTTTTTATTGTGCTGTGGCTGCCCCCATCCTGTCCAGCACTTCAGGCTTCAGCAGAGTTCTGCCTCTGACTTTGCAATTTCCTGTCCCTTACTTGTTCAGTGATGATTTGCAGAGGAGCTCTCTCACTGTGCTCCTCATAGGCCTGAAGGCTAGCTTGCCACATCCCCCTCTCCCAGTGGGCAGACCCTAGCTCTTTGTGGTTGGCACTCAGCAGCTTCTAGGTGCTAGGATTATTTTTCTACATGGGCTGCCTCTATCAATCTATAAGAGTAGGGGGTGGGTGCTTTTGTCCAGTCTTTAATATACATCAAATTAAGGAACATATGAGTTAAAGCTAATGGTGGAGTAGATCAGATACCACTGGAATTGATTTGATGTGGCTCTAGTGGACAAAGATGGCCCTAACTACTCAGAATTTCAGACTCTTTGCTTTTATTTATTTTTTTTAAAGTTTTTTTTAAATTTAAATTTTATTTTATTTTATTTTATTTTTTGAGGTAGGGTCTCACTCTACTCCAGGCTGACCTGGAATTCATTATGTAGCCTCAGGGTCGCCTTGGACTCACAGACATCCTCCTACTTCTGCCTTGCTAGTGCGCCACCATGCCTGTTTTTATTTTTATTTATTTATTTGAGAGTGACAGACAGAGAGAGAGGGGGGGAGGGAGGGAGAGAATGGGTGCACCAGGGCCTCCAGCCACTGCAGACGGACTCCAGATGCATGTTCCACATCGTGTATCTGGTTTATGTGGGTCCTGGGGAATCAAGTCTCGAACCAGGGTCCTTAGGCTTCACAAGCAAGTGCTTAACCACTAAGCCATCTCTCCAGCCCGCCTCTTTGCTTTTAGACGTGGGGACTGCCTACTGTTAGTAAGTAGAATGATCACAGGGGCCTGTATCTCAGTGGAAGTCCTCTATTGTGCTTTGGGCAGGTATTTGTGAACTATATGCCTTCCAGGTACCTTCTTAGTTATCCATTGTGACCATAGCAATTGATTCACTTTCATGGAAAAATAAACTTAATTTTTTTTTGTGTGTGTGTCTTTTTTGATCTAGAGGTAGAGTCTCCCACTAGCCCAGGTTGACCTGGAATTCACTATGTAGTCTCAGGCTAACCTTGAACCCATGGCAGTTCTACCTCTGCCTCCCAAGTGCTGGGATTAAAGGCGTGCACCATCATACCTGTCTAAAAATAAACTTTATATGTAATCCCCATGGCAGTAGCATTTTCCACTTGTGAAGTGGCTTGCATTTTTAAAAATTTTAAGTTTTTATTAGAGAGACATGTCAGGGCCTTCAGCCGTTGCCAACTTGTGCATCTGGCTTACGTGGGTCCTAGGGAATCAATTACCAGGGTCCTTTGGCTTTGCAGGCAAGTGCCTTAACCACTAAACCATGTCTCTAGCCCTCCCCCTTTTTTTAAGGCAACTCAAGGGGAATGGTTTCCATGTCTTTCTCTCTTTCTTTCCTTCCTTCCTTCCTTCCTTCCTTCCTTCCTTCCTTTCTTTCTTTCTTTCTTTCTTTCTTTCTTTCTTTCTTTCTTTCTTTCTTTATCTTATCATCTTATTTTATTTTTTGATTTTTTTTTTGAGGTAGGGTCTCACTTTAGTTCAGGCTGACGTGGAATTCACTCTGTAGTCTCAGGGTGGCCTCGAACTCACGGTGATCCTACTACCTCTGCCTCCTGAGTGCTGGGATTAAAGGTGTACGCCACCACACCCGGCTCCATGTCTTTAAAAAATATATTTTTATTTATTTATGAGAGAAAGAGAGTGGGCACACCAGGGCCTCTAGTCACTGCAAACAAACTCCAGATGCATGTGCATCTGGCTTACGTGGGATCTGGGGAATTGAACCTGGGTCCTTAGGCTTCAAAGTCAAGCGCCTGAACCACTAAGCCATCTCTCAAGCCCCCCCTTAAAAAAATTTTTTTTTAGTCAGGTGTGGTAGTGCACGCCTTTAATCCCAGCACTCGGGAGGCAGAGGTAGGAGGATCACCATGAGTTCAAGGCCACCCTTAGACTACTTAGTTAATTCCAGGTCAGCCTGGGCCAGAGTGAGACCCTACCTCGAAAAACCAAAAAAAAAAAAAAAAAAAAAAAAAAAAAAAAAAAAAAAAAAGAGAGAGAGAGAGAGAGAGAACGAATGGGCACAACAGGACCTCCAGCTACTTCAAATGAATTCCAGATACATGTACCACCTTATGCATCTGGCTTACATGGGTCCTAGGGAATTGAACCTGGGTCCTTTGGCTTTGCAGGCAAGTGCCTTAACCACTAAGCCATGTCTCCAGTCCCGTCCCCCCCCACTTTTTTGCTTCCTATCATTTCAGTTAGACAATTAGTTATTGAAATTAGTGTGGTGTGGTGGTACACACTTTTAATCCCAGCACTCTGGATGCGCAGAGGTAGGAATCACCTTGAGTTCGAGGCCACCCTGAGACTACATAGTGAACTCAGGTCAGCCTGGACTAGAGTGAAACCCTACCTCGACAAACAAAACAAAAAAACAAAAACAAAAACAAAAAAAAACCACATACACACATAAATAAATAAATGAAGCCAGGTGTGGTGGCATATGCCTTTAATACCAGCACTCAGTAGGCAGAGGTAGGACGAGGATTTCCAGGCCTCCCTGAGACTACATAGTGAATTCCAGGTCAGTCTGGGCTAGAGGGCAAGCCTACCTCAAAAAACCAAATTACTGAAATTGCATATTGGGGCTGGAGAGATGGCTCAAGTGGTTAAAGGCCCTTGCTTGCAAAGCCTGAGGGCCCAGGTTTATTCTCCAGTACCCTTGTAAAGTCAGATGCACATGGTGGCATATGCATCTGGAGTTCATTCGCAGTGGCAGGAGGCCCTAGCATGTTCCCTGTACTCTCTCTGCTTGTAAATAAATAATAAGTGCATGTTCCTCCACTTATAGATGCTGTTTTCTTGCTTATTGTATTTCTATATTAACTTCGTTATCAAAATAAAACAGTTTTAGCCGGGTGTGGTGGTGCATGCCTTTCCAGCACTTGGAAGGCAGAGGTAGAGGTAGGAGGATCATAATGAGTTCGAGGTCACTCTGAGAATACATAGTGAATTCCAGGTCAGCCTGGATCAGAGTGAGAACCTACCTTGAAAAACCAAAAAAAAAAAAAAAATAAATAAAAATAAATAAATAAATAAATAAATATGTATATATTTTTAAATTTTTAGAGAGAGAGGGAGGGAGGAGGGAGGGAGGGGAAGGAAGACAGAGATGGAATGATCACAGGGGCCTGTATCTCAGTGGAAGTCCTCTATTGTGCTTTGGGCAGGTATTTGTGAACTATATGCCTTCCAGGTACCTTCTTAGTTATCCATTGTGACCATAGCAATTGATTCACTTTCATGGAAAAATAAACTTAATTTTTTTTTGTGTGTGTGTCTTTTTTGATCTAGAGGTAGAGTCTCCCACTAGCCCAGGTTGACCTGGAATTCACTATGTAGTCTCAGGCTAACCTTGAACCCATGGCAGTTCTACCTCTGCCTCCCAAGTGCTGGGATTAAAGGCGTGCACCATCATACCTGTCTAAAAATAAACTTTATATGTAATCCCCATGGCAGTAGCATTTTCCACTTGTGAAGTGGCTTGCATTTTTAAAAATTTTAAGTTTTTATTAGAGAGACATGTCAGGGCCTTCAGCCGTTGCCAACTTGTGCATCTGGCTTACGTGGGTCCTAGGGAATCAATTACCAGGGTCCTTTGGCTTTGCAGGCAAGTGCCTTAACCACTAAACCATGTCTCTAGCCCTCCCCCTTTTTTTAAGGCAACTCAAGGGGAATGGTTTCCATGTCTTTCTCTCTTTCTTTCCTTCCTTCCTTCCTTTCTTTCTTTCTTTCTTTCTTTCTTTCTTTCTTTCTTTCTTTCTTTCTTTCTTTCTTTCTTTCTTTATCTTATCATCTTATTTTATTTTTTGATTTTTTTTTTGAGGTAGGGTCTCACTTTAGTTCAGGCTGACGTGGAATTCACTCTGTAGTCTCAGGGTGGCCTCGAACTCACGGTGATCCTACTACCTCTGCCTCCTGAGTGCTGGGATTAAAGGTGTACGCCACCACACCCGGCTCCATGTCTTTAAAAAATATATTTTTATTTATTTATGAGAGAAAGAGAGTGGGCACACCAGGGCCTCTAGTCACTGCAAACAAACTCCAGATGCATGTGCATCTGGCTTACGGGATCTGGGAATTGAACCTGGGTCCTTAGGCTTCAAAGTCAAGCGCCTGAACCACTAAGCCATCTCTCAAGCCCCTTAAAAAATTTTTTTTTTTTTTTAGTCAGGTGTGGTAGTGCACGCCTTTAATCCCAGCACTCGGGAGGCAGAGGTAGGAGGATCACCATGAGTTCAAGGCCACCCTTAGACTACTTAGTTAATTCCAGGTCAGCCTGGGCCAGAGTGAGACCCTACCCCAAAAACCAAAAAAAAAAAAAAAAAAAAAAAAAAAAAAAGAGAGAGAGAGAGAGAACGAATGGGCACAACAGGACCTCCAGCTACTTCAAATGAATTCCAGATACATGTACCACCTTATGCATCTGGCTTACATGGGTCCTAGGGAATTGAACCTGGGTCCTTTGGCTTTGCAGGCAAGTGCCTTAACCACTAAGCCATGTCTCCAGTCCCCCCACTTTTTTGCTTCCTATCATTTCAGTTAGACAATTAGTTATTGAAATTAGTGTGGTGTGGTGGTACACACTTTTAATCCCAGCACTCTGGATGCGCAGAGGTAGGAGTCACCTTGAGTTCGAGGCCACCCTGAGACTACATAGTGAACTCAGGTCAGCCTGGACTAGAGTGAAACCCTACCTCGACAAACAAAACAAAAAAACAAAAACAAAAACAAAAAAAAACCACATACACACATAAATAAATAAATGAAGCCAGGTGTGGTGGCATATGCCTTTAATACCAGCACTCAGTAGGCAGAGGTAGGACGAGGATTTCCAGGCCTCCCTGAGACTACATAGTGAATTCCAGGTCAGTCTGGGCTAGAGGGCAAGCCTACCTCAAAAAACCAAATTACTGAAATTGCATATTGGGGCTGGAGAGATGGCTCAAGTGGTTAAAGGCCCTTGCTTGCAAAGCCTGAGGGCCCAGGTTTATTCTCCAGTACCCTTGTAAAGTCAGATGCACATGGTGGCATATGCATCTGGAGTTCATTCGCAGTGGCAGGAGGCCCTAGCATGTTCCCTGTACTCTCTCTGCTTGTAAATAAATAATAAGTGCATGTTCCTCCACTTATAGATGCTGTTTTCTTGCTTATTGTATTTCTATATTAACTTCGTTATCAAAATAAAACAGTTTTAGCCGGGTGTGGTGGTGCATGCCTTTCCAGCACTTGGAAGGCAGAGGTAGAGGTAGGAGGATCATCATGAGTTCGAGGTCACTCTGAGAATACATAGTGAATTCCAGGTCAGCCTGGATCAGAGTGAGAACCTACCTTGAAAAACCAAAAAAAAAAAATAAAATAAATAAAAATAAATAAATAAATAAATAAATATGTATATATTTTTAAATTTTTTTTTAGAGAGAGAGAGAGGGAGGGAGGGAGGGAGGGGAAGGAAGACAGAGATGGGCACGCCAGCAGTGTCTCAGCTGCTGAGAACGAAATCCAGATGTGTGCGCCCCCTTGTGGTTAAGTGCGGCATTGCGCCCTTGCATCACTTTGCATCTGGCTAAACGTGGGACCTGGAGATTGGTTTTTTTTTTTCCTTGGAATTCACTATGTAGTCTCAGGGTAGCCTTGAACTCTTGGCGATCCTCCTACCTCTGCCTCCTGAGTGCTGGGATTAAAGGCGTGCGCCACCACGCCTGGCTGGACCTGGAGATTGGAACCGCTGGAGATTGGAACCAGCGTTCTTAGGCTTAGGAGGCAGGCGCCTTAACCCCTAAGCCATCTCTCCAGCCCTTTGTTTTGTTTTTGATGCAAGGTGACCAGGAATTCACTCTGTAGTCTCAGGGTGGCCTGGAACTCATGGTGATCCTCCTACCTCAGGACTCCCAACTGCTGGGATTAAAGGCCTGTGCCATCACGCCCTGTCTGTATTGACTTAAAAAAAAACATTGGTTCATGGCTGTATTGGCTTTTAAAAGCCAGCAAACAATATATATATATATTCCCCCCCCCCCCCCCGATGTAGGATTTCACTAGCTCAGGCTGACCTGGAATTCACTATGTAGTCTCAGGGTGGCCTTGAATTCACGGGGATCCTCCTACCTCTGTCTCCAGAGTGCTGGGATTACAGGCGTGCACTACCATGCCTGGTCCAAATCCACTGTTTTTTAACATGCACCATGCATAGAGCCATAAATTAGTGCTTCCTCTCTCCTGGAAAGCAATGTGTCACAAGAGATCAGATGGTAAACTGGGTACTTTTGAGTCAATCCACACTGAGGAATTCGAAGTTAGTGCAAAATGAAATACATGAAAGCACTTTGTAAAAGAAAATTGCTTTAGGAACACAATGTATCACTAGTCAGAAGGGCTGGAGTAGTCAAGGGAAAGGGAGAATGGTTATAATTGTATAATTTTTTTGTGTGTTTATTAGGTTTTTTTCTTTGTGCATACATGGAAGGAGATTTTTTTTTAAATTTTAATTTATTTATTTGATAGAGGGAGAGAGAGGAGAGAGAAAGGGCATGCCAGGGCCTCCATCCACTGAAAACGAACTCCTGATGTATGCGCCCTCCCTTGTGCTTCTGGCTAATGTGGGTCCTGGGGAATCGAACCTGGGTTCTTTGGCTTTGCCATCCCTCCAGCCCCCTGGGAGGAGATTTTTATGAAATAAAGATGACTTGAAGTCTCATTGTTTGTACATGTGATTTCAGTTCTGTTTGCAAGGTGGGCTTTATACCATTAACAAATGTCCTTTTGGGTGGTGGCTTGCAAGATCATTCAGTTAAATTAAGTAGATAGGTTTGGTTGTTTACACCTCCCAGGCATTGGGCTGTTTGCCTTCTTCCTAAGAGAATTTGAATGGGGCCCATGATGCATGCCACTAGGAAGAGAACACTGGCTTTGGGAGTCAGATGGAAGTTGAGGATCCTGGTTATATTTGCAATGTGGTGAGCTTGGGCAAATCAGCTCACCTTTGTTTCTTTGCACATAAAGAAGAAGAGTTATATATCTCCCTTGTTAGTCTTGCAAGTTCATTTTAGGGGAGGCAGAATCAAATGTTAACAAATGAAGCATCACTGTCTAGACTTAATAAGCCTTACTTGTCTGTGTGGCTGTGACTCTCCCAAGTTCAGGGTTGAAGAGAATGTGCTTCCAGGTCATCTTTGGCAATTACTGCATATCCCAGTTGTCCCAGGAAAAGGATGGAAATAAATATGGGTGTTCAGCAATCCCTTCTCACTAGGAATTCCTTTGAAAGTAATGGAAAACTCACTGATAATTTTTCTCTTCCTCTCCTCTGTGAGGATGGCTGAATGTCACAGAGTGGTTAAGAAACAGCATTTGTGCTGGGCGAGGTGGTGGTGCACGCCTTTAATCCCAGCACTTGGGAGGCAGAGGTAGGAGGACCTCCATGAGTTGGAGGTCACCCTGAGACTACATAGTGAATTCCAGGTCAGCCTGAGTTAGAGTGAAACCTTACCTTGAAAAACCAAACAAAAAAGAAACAGCATTCGTGTGTGCCTGTGTCTGTGTGTATATGTGTTTGTTCTTTTGGATGATCTTTGCCTTCTTAGGTGGAATTTAATGTGCAGTGGTTTTACCCAAATTGCCCCATTCCCATTCTTGTGCTGCCCAGAGCACTAAGGCGTAGTTTGTTCTATTTTCAGCTTGTAATAATGTCTTAGATGTTGAGGATGAAAGAGCCAATGTGAATGGAAGGCATTTAATAAGGAGTCATGGTCTAGGCTCCCAGTTAAATTAGTAACACATGGTTTTCATCTGCCTTAAGGGTTTGGTTATGTTGTCTTCCTTTGCTGGAGTTGTGACATCACACAGTTTGGCCCTCCACATCAGTTGCATGACTCTTTTTCAGATGATGATGATGTGAGTGGCAAAGGCTATTGCTCTTTGATGCTAAATGCAGTTACTTAATATTTTGATATCCATAAAATGTTTATTAGGGCTTTACAAAGACTCCATTGCTGTGGAGTTAGTAAAGGGTTCAAAGGGTAAGGTGGGGAAGAGCATAACATCTTAATATATATTTAATATATTTTAAAATATTGAGCTGGGAGTGGTGGCACACATCTTTAATCCCAGTACTCGGGAGACAGAGGTAGGAGGATCACGGTGAGTTTGAGGCCACCCTGCAAATACACAGTGAGTTCCAGGTCAGCTTGGACTAGAGTGAAACCCTACCTTGAAAAAAAAAAAATTATCTGCAGGGAGAGTGAGGGATAAGAGAGCGAGAAGAGACTGGGCATGCCATGGCCTCTAGCTGCTACAGATGAGCTCCAGATGCATGTTCCACTTTGTGCATCTGGCTGTACGTGGGTATTGTGGAATTTAACGTAGGTTATTAGGCTTTGCAGGCAAATGTCTTAACTGCTGAGCCATTTCTCCAGCTCTGTACTATCTTACTAATAATGAGCCCAATTATTTTACTGTCATTTAGTTCCACCCAGTTTTTAGCCTTTTCACTGCGAAGCTAAAGACCCAGGTTTGATTTCCCATAAGCCAGATGCACAAGGTGGCACATGCATCTGGAGTTTGTCTGCAGTGGCTAGAGACCCTGGCATGCCCATTAAAATAATAATAATAAAAAAGTAATAAAGTGGTGCACACCTTTAATCCCAGCACTTGGGAGGCAGAGGCAGAGGTAGGAGGATTGCTGTGAGTTCAAGGCCGCCCTAAGACTACATAGTTAATTCCAGGTCAGCCTGGGCCACAGTGAGACCCTACCTCAAAAAAAACCAAAAAAAAAAAAAAAAAAAAAAAAAAAGCTCAGCTAGCTTTCAAAGTTGACCTAAAACTTTAATTAAAGGCAAACTTTTGCTAAGTGGTATTGGTATTGACACCCTGACAGAATTTCTAATCTGGAAGAATTTTAAAGATTCAGGAAGGTAATCCCCAGTGGTGATTACATCTGAGTGGCAGAGATCATATTTCTACTTAAATGCCAATTCAGTTTATCATGGTTCCACTGTGCAGAGGGCCAGCAAGGCTCTAGATTTAATAATGAACTTCTGAGCTCCTGTTTGCAGAGAGAACTCTTGGTGTTAGTTCATGAATCAGTGTTCTGTGTTGTCGTCGTCTTCTTCTTCCTCCTCCTCCTTTCTTCTTCCTTCTTTCTTCTTCTTTCTTCTCTTCTTTCTTCTTCTCTTTCTTCTTCTTTCTTCTCTTTCTTCTTCTTCTTTTTTTTTTTTTGGTTTTTCGAGGTAGGGTCTCACTCTGGCTGACCTGGAATTAACTATGTAGTCTCAGGTTGGCCTTGAGCTCATGGTGATCCTCCTACCTCTGCCTCCCTAGTGCTTGGATTAAAGGTGTGCACCACCATGCCTGACTGTGTATTCTTTTTTTGTCCTTTCTTTTATTTATTTATTTGAGAGCGACAGAGAAAGAGGCAGTGAGAAAAAGAATGGGCGCAACAGGGCCTCCAGCCACTGCAGAAGAACTCCAGGTGCATACACCACCTGTGCATCTGGTTTACATGGGTACTGGGGAATCGAGCCTTGATCTGGGGTCCTTAGGCTTCACAGGCAAGTGCTTAACCACTAAGCCATCTTTCCAACCCTTTTTAAAATTTGGTTTTTCAAGTTGGGTCTTACTAGCCTAGGCTGACCTGGAATTCACTATGTACTCTCAGGGTGGCCTCTAATTCATGGTGATAGTCCTACCTCTGCCTCCCGAGTGTCGGGATTAAAGGCATGAGCCACCATGCTTGGCAGTGTTCTGTTTTTAAAAATGTTTTCAAAGGCCCTACCTCAAAAAAAAAAAAAGAAAGAAAAGAAAAGAAAAGAAAGAAAGTTTCAAGGGCTAGAAGGATGGCTTAGCAGTTAAGGCATTTGCCTGGAAAGCCAAAGGACCCAGGTTTTATTCCCCAGGACCCACATAAGCCAGATGCACAAGGTGGCATATGCATCTGGATTTCATTTGCAGTGGCACGCCCATTCATATTCATTCTTTCTCCCCTTCTCTCCCCCTTTCTGTCTCAAATAAATGAATACATAATTTCTTTTTTTTTTAAATTTTTTTATTTTTTATGTTTTTGGTTTTCTGAGGTAGGGTTTCAGTTTAGCCCAGGCTGATCTGGAATTCACTATTGAATCAAAGGTGGCCTTGAACTCAGGGCAATCCTCCTATCTCTGCCTCCCAAGTGCTGGGATTAAAGGCATGTGCCACGACACCTGGCTTGAATACATAAAATATTAAAAAAGGGTTTTCAAATACTCATTTTGATTTGTAATCCTCAGAACTGCTGCTAGATTCTAAAATGTTATGCCTTAAACTAAGGCTGGAATCTGAAAGGTAGTTGACCAGAATGAAAGGAAGCATGTAAATGTAGAACATGTTTGGCTCATTAGTTTGTCCCAGAGTCTGGGCTGTAGGCATATCCAAGTCTTGGGCCAAGTCTCCCGATTAAAGAGGTCCTGGAATTCTTGTTTTTCATTCTTTGCTTCCCCCACTCTCCTATATTCATCATGAGTTAGTTCTGTAATAACTCCTGCTTACAAATTCGAACTTGCCTAGCTTCATGTTATATGGAGTTTTTATCTAGATGAGATAAGGAGTGTGCAATACCTCATACTCACTGTAGTTGTGATAAATCAGAACTCTAATGATGCTAATAAAATGGGTCTTCTTTCCGCCCAGGTAAGCTGGAGAGCACTGGGAGGTGGGGGAAGATCGGTCTGACTTGGTAGCATGTGAAGATGAGCCTGTTGATTTTTTTATTCTTCCTTCTTATTCTACTCCATGTGCTAATTAAACGATGCCATTTGCAATCCCAACACCTGACAAAGACTACGGTGAAACACATTTTCTACTCACTACCCTTCCCCCCCCCTTCCAGGAGACTTGCTGAAGTTTTCATGTTATTTCCTTGATAATTTATTGGAGCAGTAGGCAAAACCTCTTGGGAGTATAAATAATGATGATCATAAGGAACAGTCAGTTTGGAAGGCCATCATCTTTGACTTGCAAAACTTTTATAGCCAAACAGTATTTGCTTATAGTTGTTTAATACAAATGAAGACCTTAATGGTAACCTATTGAAAGGGTGTCCTTTTCAGTTCTTTGTACATGGAGGTCATCTCTGTAAAGAACAGAAGATGTCACTTCAGCCAGAGGAACAGCTTGTTTCTCTGGACAGGCATTATATATGGTCCACAAGAGCTTTGGTAGTGTTCTCTCTCTCAAGGAATGTAGTTCTTGGTGCTTTCTTTCCCACCATTAGCAATAAGTAATCCTCTGTGCTGAATGTTCCAAGATTTCTACTGCTGCTCAGCAGAACTTGCTGTACTTCCTGCTACTCCATGAATTTAGGGATAGCCTTAAAGCTAACTTAAGGGACTTGTCAGAGTAGGCACCAAATGAAAACAGTTCATTAGACTCTTGCTTTGTATTTAGCACAAAGCATAGCTATAAGGAATTGAGAAAGCCTAGGATGGCAGTTTTTACTTGTTGGGAGGTTTAAGTCTCCCATCACTGCCCTTAGTTATCGAGCTGGGTCTCACTGTGGCTTCAAACTTTTGGATGAAGCATTCCTCCTGTCTGAGCTTCCCCAGTAGCTGGGAATCCAGATGTGTGCCACTGAGCCTGGGTTTCTTTTGGTGTTGGGACTGGAATGCAGGGCTTGCTCATGGTAGGCAAGCACTCACTCTGTCACTGAGCTACTTCTCAGTGTCTCATGTAGCACAGGCTAGCCTCTGACTGTAGACAAAGATGACCTTTAACATCTAATCCTCATGACTCTTGCTTCCTGTGCTGTGATTGCAGGCATGAGGTACCATACAGTACTGGGTGCTGGGGATACAACCCAGAGCTTCCTATATGCTAGGCAAGCACTATACCAACTGAGCTAGTCTCTAAGCCTAGCCTAGTGCTTGTCATGGGTGGCTGACCTCGGCTTACTAGCTCTTTTTTTTTTTTTTTTTTTTGAAAGAGGCAGAGAGGGGGAGAGAGAAAGAGAGAGAATGGGCCCGCTAGGGCCTTCAGCCACTGCAAATGAACTCCAGATGCATATGACACCTTGTGCATCTGGTTTACATGTTTCCTGGGGTATTGAACCTGGGTCCTTTTGTTTTGCAGGCAAACGCCTTAACTACTAAGCCATCTCTCCAGCCCTTAAATGGAAAAAAAAAAAAAAAAATTAGCCGGGCGTGGTGGCGCACGCCTTTAATCCCAGCACTCGGGAGGCAGAGGTAGGAGGATTGCCGCGAGTTCGAGGCCACCCTGAGACTACATAGTTAATTCCAGGTCAGCCTGGACCAGAGTGAAACCATACCTTGAAAGACAAAAAAAAAAAAAAAAAAAGAGGGGGAGAGAATGTGTGCACCAGGGGGCCTTCAGCCACTGAAAATGTTCTCCAGATGCATGTGCTCCTTTGTGTGTCTGGCTTATGTAGGTCCTGGGTAATCAAACCTGGGTCCTTAGGCTTTGCAGGCAGGTGCCTTTAAATGTTGAGCCATCTCTCCAGCCCAGCTTTTTAACTTTTATTTATTTATTCGAGAGAGAGAATGGGTGCCAGGGTCTCTTGCCAGTGCAAACTAACTCCAGATGCATGCACCATTTTCTGCATCTGGCTTTATGTGGGCATAGGGGAATCAAATGTAGGCGGATAGGCTTTAACCTCTAAACCATCTCCTTAACACCAGTTTTTTTTTTTTTTTTTTTTTTTTTTTTTTTTAGGTAGGGTCTCACTCTGGCCCAGGCTGAATTCCAGGCCTGGAATTAACTATGTAGTCTCAGGGTGGCCTCGAACTCTCGGCGATCCTCCTACCTCTGCCTCCCGAGTGCTGGGATTAAAGGCGTGTGCCACCATGTCTGGCAGCACCAGTTTTAACTTTAAAAAATATTTATTTATTTGAGGGAGAGAGAGTAAGAGAATGGGCGTGTCAGGGTGGTCTACTGTCACAGCAAACAAACTCTAGATTCATGCTCCACTTTGTGCTTCTGAAGCTATCTGGCACAGTGGAATCTGAGCTGTCAGTCTTTGTGAGCAAGCGTCTTTAACCAGTGAGCCATTTCTCCAGCCCTAACTTTTTGTCATTTGAGACAGAGTGTAGCTATGTATCCCTGGCCAGTCTGGAACTCACTATGATAACAGACTGTGCTTGAACTTGCTTTGATATTCTTTTGATTTTTTTTTCAAGGTAGGGTCTCACTCTAGCCCAGGCTGACCTGGAATTCACTGTGTCATCTCAGGGTGGACTCAAACTCATGGTGATTTTTTTCCTCCTACCTCTGCCTCCCAAGAGCTGGGATTTAAAGGTGTGCGCCACCAGGCCCAGCTAGTGATATTCTTTTTTTGTTTTTTGGTTTTTCAAGGTAGGATTTTACTCTAGTCCAGGCTGACCTGGAATTCACGATGTAGTCTCAGTGTGGCCTTGAACTCGTGGTTGAGCCTCCTGTCTCTGCTTCCCCAGTGGGATTACAGGTATGTGCCACCACACCTGGCTACTATTTTTGTTTGAGACAGGGTTTCATTTAGCCCACACTAATCTGTAACTCACCCACCTTCTAAGTTGCTGGGATCACTGGTGTATAACACCACACATGATTTTTTTTTTTTTCCCTGAGGTAGGGTCTCACTCTAGCTCAAGCTGACCTGGAATTCACTATGTAGTCTCAGGGTGGCCTCGAACCCTCGGTGATTTTCCTACCTCTGCCTCCTGAGTGCTGGAATTAAAGGCGTGCACCACCACACCCGGTTGATTTAAGTTTTTTTTTTAATTTAAATATTTTGTTTATTTATTTACTTGAGAGAGAGAAAGAGAATGGGCATGCCAGGGCCTCCAGCCACTCAAACGAACTCCAGATGCATGTGCCACCTTGTGCATCTGGCTTACATAGGTCCTGGAGGATCAAACCGGGATTCTTTGGCTTTGCAGGCAAATGCCTTAACCGCTAAGCCATTTCAACAGCCCCCGAGTTTTTGTTTCTTTTGAGGCATGATCCAGGTTGGCCTTAAACTTTCTCTCTTTCAAATACTGGAAAATATGTCTATTTGTTTAAGCCACCACCTTTATTTTTTTAACTTACTTTGTTTTTTTAAAATAAGACCGTGCTCTTTTTTTTTTTTTTAAGTTTTATTTTATGTTATTTACGTGAAAGCAGAGAGAGATAGAAGAGAGACAGAGAGAGAGAACGGGCACACCAGGCCTCTAGCCACTGTAAACAAACACCAGATGCATGCACTCCCTCGTGCATCTGGCTTCGTAGGTAAGTGCCTTAACCATTAAACTATCTCTCTAGCCCTATTTTTTAACTTTCTAATGGCAATTTCTGTAAAGATTGTTTTGCAAGGACTAAATGACTGTTTATCTTGAAGTTTTTTTTTTTTTTTTTCTTCGAGGTAGGGTCTTGCACTAGCCCAGGCAGACCTGGAATTCACTATGTAGTCTCAGGGTGGCCTCGAACTCAGAGCAATCCTCCTACTTCTGCCCTTCTGTCTCCCCAGTGCTGGGATTAAACGCATGTGCTACCACGCATGGCCTTTTTTTTTTTTTTTTATTTATTTATCTGCAAACACAGAGAGAGAGAGATAGAGAGGAGATAGAGAATGGGTGTGCCAGGGCCTCTAGCCATTGCAAAGGAACTCCAGATGCATGTGGCCCCTTGTGCATCTGGCTTATGTGGGTACTGGGGAATTGAACCTGGGTCCTTTGGCTTTACAGGCAAGTGCCATAACCGCTAAGCCATCTCTCTAGTCTCCCACCCCCTTTTTTTGGTGGAGAGAGAGGATGTTTGACATAGGGTCTCAAGTAGCCCATGCTGGTTGGCCTTGAATTTGTGTGGGGGGTGGTGGTGGTAGGGAATTGAGGTACATGCACATATCACGGTGCACTTGCAGAGAGGTTAGAGTACAGCTTTGAGGGTTGTCTTCACCTTCTACCTTGTTTGAAGCAGAGCCTCTTATTTTTTTTTTAATATTAATTTTATTAGTTTTATTTATTTGACAGAGGGAAAGAGGCAGAGAGAGACAGAATGGGCGTGCCATGGCTTCCTGCCACTGCAAACGAACTCCAGATGCATGCACCACCTTATGCATCTGGCTTACGTGGGTCCTGGGGAATTGAACTGAAGTCCTTTGGCTTTGTAGGCAAGTGCCTTAACCACTAAACTATCTCTCCAGCCCCGAGGCAGGGTCTCTCTTGTTTGCTGCTACTTGTGTCAGGGAGTAAGTGCCTTTATCACTGAACTGTCCCCAGCCTTAACTTTGAACTATTTTAATTAATTTATTATTTATTTATTTATTGGTTTTTCGAGGTATTTATTTGCAAGTAGAGACAGAGAATGAATGAATGAAAGAAAGATAGAAAGAAAGATAGAAAGAAAGAAAGAAAGAAAGAAAGAAAGGAAGGAAGGAAGAAAAAGGAAAGAAGCATGCTAGGTCTTCCTGTCACTGCAAACTCCAGATGCATGGATCACTGTGCATCTGGCTTAACATGGGTACTGGGGAATTGAGTCTGGCCTTTAGGCTTTGCAAGCAAGCATCTGAACCATTGAGCATCTCTCCAGGCCCCCAATGTTTTTTCTTTTCCTTTCCCTTTTCTTTTCCTTTCTTTTTTTTTTTTTTTTTTTTTTTTTTTTTTTTTTTTTTGAGGTAGGGTTTCACTCTAGCCCAGGCTGACCTGGAATTCACTATGTAGTTTCAGGGTAGCCTTGAATTGAAGGCCATCCTCCTATCTCTATGCTGGAATTAAAGGTATGAGTCACTGTGCCTGGCTAACTTTTGATCATTGTGTTTCTGCCTTCCAAGAGCTATGATTACTGGTGTGGCCCACCACACCTGGCTTGATTTTCCTGTTACTTACAAGCCTGTTAGACTAGATACACATTCTGCATGTATGAACTGGATATTCTTTTAAGGAATAGGGAAAGGGCAGATTTTATTTTGATTATTTCCAATTTAACAGATTTATTATTCTTTATGAGTTTGTGACATCTGTTGAGATGGTGTGGTCTCTGACTGGAGTTGGGCGAACTTTGTTCATTTTCAAATGTTCAGAGAAGGTAGCTGGCAAGAAGTGGATTGGTGCAGGCTGTAGAGGCTTGTGGCCCCACAGGTTGGGAAGCATTCTGGGCAGGGTTGGGCTGGTACCTGTGCCCTTCTTGGTGTGGATATTCATTCTTTTTTTTTTGTTTTTTTTTGGTTTTTCGAGGTAGGGTCTCACTCTGGCCCAGGCTGACCTGGAATTCACTATGTAGTCTCAGGGTGGCCTTGAACTCTCGGTGATCCTCCTACCTCTGCCTCCCAAGTGCTGGGATTAAAGGCGTGCGCCACCACGCCCGGCTCGGATATTCATTCTTTACTCAAGGTTCCTGGTGTGAGGAAGCTGAGCACCAATGTATCTGCCAGCATTTGCAATCTTTTTTTTTCCAAGGTAGGGTCTCACTCTAGCTCAGGCTGACCTGGAATTCACTATGTAGTCTCAAGGTGGCTTTGAACTCTCAGCAATCCTCCTACCTCTGCCTCCCAAGTGCTGGGATTAAAGGTGTGTGCCACTATGCCAGGCTTTATTTATTTGAGACAGAGAGGAGAGTGAGAATGGGCGCTCCAGGGCCTCTAGCCACTGCAAATGAACTCCAGACGCATGCACCTCCTTGTGCATTTGGCTTACATGGACCTGGAGAATCGAATCGGGGTCCTTAGGCTTCGTAGGCATGTGCCTTAACTGCTAAACCATCTCTCCAGCCCCCTCCCTTTTGTTGAGGCAGGCTGTCGCTGTAGCCCAGGCTGACCTAGAATTCACTATGTAGTCCAGGGTAGCCTTGAACTCTTGGCTATCCTGATCCTCCTACTTCTGCCTTCCGAGTGCTGGGATTAAAGGCATGTACCGCCCCACCTGGCTGTTAACTATGCTTTTTACACTCCAGTTTTCATGGATGGTTCTGTTCCAAATCAACTCCAGTGTTTATTAATTTGGCTTACCTAACGGGGACGTGAGGCTGTATTTTATATTTTCTTAGCATTGACCAAATAACCAAGATTTTAGTAGGTTGGCGATCACCTCACCTTTCAAGTAGGTGTGTATGTATGTGTCTAAGAAGGAGTTAATATTTTAAACTTTGCAGTAACTAGAAGTCTGTTCTACAGCTGGGTTGTTTTTGTGGTGTACCTATCACCTACTCCATGTACTTGGGTCGTTTCAAAAACAAGCACCACGTTCCTCTTACTAAAATTAAAATTGCTTATTAGAGCTAATTTTAAGAATTGAGTTAGAACTGCCCTATAATGTAATGCGGAATATTTCCCAGTAATGCCTAGGTTAACAATGATAGTCTTGCTGCATTGTGCAAAAAAGGCTTCTGTTCAGACCCAGCTGGGTTTCAGGCTTAATTCATTGCTCTATGGTGGGATCACCACAGCTGCTGTGGGGCCTTTACAAATGCAAAAAAGCTGTCAGTGTTTGTTTCATCAGCTGCATAAGTGATGAGGCCAAGTTGAGGAATCCATTCCAGTGCGCAGTGTGCAGGCTGTAGCCATTATTGTTTACAGAATTAGTGTGTTGGAGCTTTAAAATAGTTGGCACATCGTCTGCCCTTTAAAAGCACAAATCTAAGGAACGGGACCAGTTAGTTGTCCTCATAGTGCTGGCCTGATCCAGTCCAACCCTTGTCTTTTCACAGAGCCCTCTTCTGTGTTGTGGTCTTAACCGTTTGGATGCAGTTGGAGTGCTAAATTCTTATGTCTCTTTAGCCCTGTACCACAAACTTAGGCATTCTTTTTTTACCCCCTGTTTTTATTTTAATATTATTTATTTATTTAATTAAATTCATTTAATTTGTGTATATATCCTGGGCACATATTTAGAGGCCAGAAGAGTTATCTGTTCTCAAACTTTTTTTTTTTGTTTTTTGTTTTACGATGTAGGGACTTACTCTGGCTCAGGCTGACCTGTAATTTACTATGTAGTCTCAGGGTGACCTTGAACTCTTGGCAATCCTCCTACCTCTGCCTCTGCTGGGATTAAAGGTATGAGCCACCACACCTAGCTTGTTCTCAAACTTTTGAGATAGTCTCTTGTTACCATAAATGAGTGGCCTGTGAGTGGCTTTATGTGGACTGAGGAATTGAACCCTGGAGGCCAGGCTTCGCAAGTAATGCCTTTAACCACTGAACCATCTCCCCAGCTCTTTTTCTTTCTGTTTTTAAAGCTTAACCATCCTTCCAGCCCCAAATAAATTTGATCGTCTGCTGAGTTATTAGTGTAGGAACCAGATTTGGCTTTGTGAGATTGATTTTCTGAAAGGATATTGCTTTGGGGTTGCTATCTTCTTGAGAAATCCAAAAGTTAGGGCCACTTCTTGACTACAGAGAGACCCATTGGACAGGACACATTCTGGCCAATTGAGGAGGTTTTAACAATGTAAGGTGACCCTGAGGTCCTGATATAGCTGTGGCTGCATGCCTACTTTGTGTTTGGCAAGTGGGAGTTAAGGGCCAACACTCATGTTCTTTGTGGTCTTTTACAGGATAGGCATTTGTTCCTTCCCATGGAGTGGGCTTCCAGTCCAATATGGGTTGGTTACCACCATAACAGACATGCCACTATTGCACCCATTGGCTTATTTGGCCTGGCTGGCCAAACTTAAGGCTCACAGTGTCCACTGTTGTTTATTTCTATTGATGACTTCTCTCTTTCCCATGCAGCTGCATGCAGTGTAGCTTTTTCCAGCTTTCTGTCAACTGGTCAACAGGGAGGAGGTTTTTCAGCTCAGCTCCAGCAAAATTTCTCAGTGACCTTGCAGCCCAAGCATGTGGAGTCTTTCAGTAATAGGATCTTACCATCTCTTCCTAGTGGGAAACCAAGAGCTCTCGGCAATGGCCTGTAATGTTTTGGGGACATCAGGACCCCCCTGATCAACAACTCTCTGGAAGGTATCCCATCCCTGATACTGGAAAATTTCTAGTAACCATCTACGGCTTCTGGATGCACCATTGTCCAAAAACATAGGTTTCCATATGACTTAATCATACCCTATTATAGTTGGATTAAGCCTCCTCCTACCTTTCCTTTACTCAGTCTCTTTTCTTTTCCTTTTGGTTTTTTGAGGTAGGGTCTCCCTCTAGTCCCGGCTGACATGGAGTTCAACTGTGTAGTCTCAGGGTAGTCTCGAACTAATGGCGATCCTTCTATCTCTGCCTCCTGAGTGCTGGTATTAAAAGTGTGCTTCACCATGCCTGGCTTTCACTTTCTTATTTGCTATTATTTTTTTCCTGTGGTGCTGGGTCTTAAACCCCCACCTCACACAGGACAAATGTGTGTTTTATATTCCCCCCTCCTGTCATTTTTAAGATCTTGCTGTAGCCCAGGCTGACCTGGAATTCACTATGTAGTCTCAGGCTGGCCTAAACCCTGGGCCATCCTCCTATGTCTGCTGGGATTAAAGGCGTTCACCATCACGCCCTGCCCCTCTTTGATATAAAATGGATTCATTTCCAGACCTCTTCCCCACTCGGGTCTTTGCAAAAGTTCTGCCTCTTGGAAGCTGGAGGACATGGGTGGTGGCCAGTACAGGTTGTAACAGTGGGAGCTTGTTAGGCTCTTAGCCACCTGGGATGATCATTGCTTCTTTTCTTCCAGCTGGAAAGGCCTCAGACTACTCTGTCGTAGTCATAAGAAAGGTGGTGCAAGGGGAGGCGTGTGGAAGAATCCAAATTAAAGGTCAATACTGGTCCGCTGTATCTCTAATAACTGTCACTCATAAGCTCCTTGATTCCTTTACCTTTGGAAGTGTCTGGAGCCCAAGAGGACAAATGGGGCTGTGAGTTCCTTGTAGTGGTGTGCAGATGAAGCACTTTGTTGAGGGGTGGAGTCATTAAATACATTGCCTTTCCTTTAGAGCCCTTAGGATCTCTGACAAGTCTGTTTTACCTCTTAGTTACAGCAAACTTTCAACAGAGAACAAATAAAATGCCAGTCTCTACCTTTACTTTAATACCCTCCTACCTCTCCCCTTCTCATGCTCACCCTGGAACCATAATAATGAAAGGAAAACAGCAAACAGTGAACTCCACATCCTCTCCCTGGGGAAGGGCTAATTTGCAGGGCCTCATAAGGAAACTGCAGTTTCATGGTCATTGTTCTCTGCCTAGCAGCCCTTAGTTGCACTTCCTTTGCTCAACCTGTTTCTCCCACCTAGGGTGTTGTGGGCTTCAGGAGTCTTATCAAAAGCCCTCTCTACCTTTTTGAGTTATTTTGGGACAAACCTCTTTTTTTTTTTTTTTTGGTTTTTCGAAGTAGGATCTTGCTCTAGCCCAGGCTGACCTGGAATTCATGTATTTTCAGGGTGGCCTCCAACTCTCTGTGATTCTCCTATCTCTGCCTCCCAAGTGCTGGGATTAAAGGTGTGCACCACCATGCCCAGCTGCAAAACATTTTCTCTTGATGCCTTGAACGATTCTGTGTCGCTAATGTTTTAAATTTTTAAAAAAGTATTTTATTTTTATTTATTTGACAGAGAAAGAGGGAGGGAGGGAGAGAGAGAATGGACACGCCAGGGCCTCCAGCCACTGCAAACAAACTCCAGATGCATGTTCCCCCTTGTGCATCTGGCTAATGTGGGTCCTGGGGAATCAAACCTGGGTTCTTTGGTTTTGCAGGTGAATGCCTTAACCACTAAGCTATTCCTCCAGCCCTGTTTTACTTTTTTTTTTTAAAGTTTAATTTTTTGTTTTGGAGAGAGAGACAGAGAGAGACAGAGAGAGAGAGAGAGAGGAAGACGGAGATGGGCGCGGCAGCAGTCTCTCAGCTGCTGTGAACGAAATCCAGATGCATGCGCCCCCTTGTGGTCAAGTGCGGCATTGCGCCCTTGCATCACTTTGCATCTGGCTAAACGTGGGACCAGTGTTCTTAGGCTTAAGAGGCAGGCGCCTTAACCCCTAAGCCATCTCTCCAGCCCTAAAGTTTAATTTAAAAAATTTATTTATTTGCAAGCAGAGAGAGAGAGAGAAGAGAGTCAGAGAGAGAATGGGCCATGCCAGGGCCTCTAGCCACTGCAAACGAACTTCAGATGCATGTGCCCCCTGTGCATCTGACTTTTGTGGGTCTTGGACAATCAAATCGGGATCCTTTGGCCTTGCAGGCAAACGCCTTAACAACTAAGCCATCTCTCCAGCCCCTAAACTTAATTTTTATTTTATTGTCAACTTCCACAATTGTAGACAATATCTCATGGTAATTCCTTCCTCCCCCCCCCACTTTTCCCTTTGAAACCCCACTCTCCATTATATCCCCTCCCCCTCTCAATCAGTGTCTCTTTTATTTTGATGTCATGATCTTTTCCTCCTATTATGATGGTCTTGTGTAGGCAGTGTCAGGCACTATGAGGTCATGGATATCCAGGCCATTTTGTGTCTGGAGGAGCACGTTGTAAGGAGTCCTACCCTTCTTTTGGCTCTTACGTTCTTTCCGCCATGGAAAGAGCCTTTGAAGGTGTGTTAGAGATATTTCAGTGCTGAGCACTCCTCTGTCCCTTCTTCTCAGCACCATGGTGCCTTCTGAGTCATTCCAAGGTTACTGCCATCTGAAAAAAAGATGCTTCTCTAGCCAAAAGTGAGAGTAGCATTAATATATGGGTGTGAACATTAAGAGAAGTGATTACTGGGCAGTTTGGTGAGCATAGTATATACATTTAGCCAGACGCCAGCAGACGTTACACCCCTAGGGATCATGACTACTCTTGTTGTAGGTTTTCAGTATCAGGCATGTATTCCCTCCCATGGAGTGGGCCTCCATTCCAATTAGAGAGCGGTTGGTTTCCCCATAACAGACACACCATTATTGCACCCATTGGCTCATTTGGCCTGGCTGGCCAAATTTAAGGCTTGCAGTGTCTGCTGTTGAGTATCTTCACTGGTGATTTCTCTCTCTCCCATTGAACTGCATGCAGTGTAGCGTTTTCCAGCTTTCTGTCAGCTGGTCCATATGGAGGAGGCTTTTAGCTCAGCTCCAGCAGGATTTCTCAGTGACCTTGCAGCCCAAGTATGTGGAGTCTTTAGCAATAGAGTCTGACCATCTATTCCTGGTGGGAAACCCAGGGCCTTGGCAATGGCCTGTAATGTTTTGGGGGTATCAGTGGCCTCCCTGGCCAACAACTCACTGGATGTTTTATGTTTTTTGAGGAGATGAGAAATAGTTGTGTTAATATACTTGTGCGATCATGTGAGTTCTTTCCTGGTGACTTGCCTTCTAGAAAATTGCTGCTGTAAATAACAACTTGAGTGTCAGCTGACCAACAACAATTGCTCTCTGCCAACCTAGTAGCTGAGTGCACAGGAAGTTTACCGGGCCTCAAATGTTACCCACTGCAAAGTTAGATGCATGTTCCTGGTGGGGTGATGAGGTGCTCCAATAAGCATAACTGTGCCCTTCACCTTGTAGGCATTTTCCTTCCACCAGTTGTCAGCTGCTGTGATACAGGCATTGATACGGGCCTGTTAAAACTTGCTGGATGGTGAACCTTATTTTCTGGCTATAAGTAGAAATGATGAAGTCAGCACTCTGAATGTAGAGAGAGATGACCCTGGGCTTGTCTCCTGACCACTCAGTCCCCCTCCCCTAAATCACAAGAGAGTGGCTCCCCAATACCTGCCACATTCCTGAGTGTTAATTTCACCTTTTCCATGGGAAGCAGTTCAAGGTCTGCTTGCAGGGCAGCAGAAAGCTCGGGCATGCCTGCAACCACCTAGAAAAGAACTGTAGATGCCAGTAGTGCTGAGGAGGGAACTGCTATTCCCTGGAAAGCATCACTTGTGAAATAGCTTTGGTAAGGTTCAAACTATAGTATAATTAGTCAGACTCTGAATACTGTGGGAATATGGAGTAACGCTGGTTCTAGTGAATTTGCTTGTCCCAAGATATGCTTTTGAAATACCTTGTGAGGACACTTCTTTGACGTTCCTGCCTTCAGGTTTCTTGTGATACTGAGGTTCCACGTCATTGTGTTAGTGAGGAAGGACCTCACTAAGTGTGTCCTCAGTATGACTGTACCAGTTACTGTCGATTCACCTGGTCATGTGATCAGCTGTTACTGGGCCAGGTACATGCTGATCCCAAGGGGGTGTGCATTTTACCTACATTTCTGAGGTAAGTGGGTGCCCTGAAATGAACATTGATCATTTCCAGAATATCACTGGCTTAGGACTATTCATTGTTAACTCCAGACCTTTGAGAGGGTGGGAGCCTCTTAATGGAGAGCAATATCCAAGCTATAAACTCCTCCCGCCTTAGGGGGGATGGCTACAAGGGTCACTTGTTCCTTAGGATCCTGTTCACTAGAAATTATAAGGAAAGGTGGCCACCTCTTTTTCCACCACCAGTATATAAATTTAAAAAACTCAGATGGCATTTGACCCAAATTAGCTTCTACATCCCCACCCCCCGTAAAAGGGTAGAGCCAGAGTTTCCTGATAGCTTTCAAACAACTGCAGAGCCCATCTGTGTGAACTTTTTAGCTGTTGACTGCCCTGGTTATCTTGTTGCTGGTAACAGAAAATAAAACGTTCATTTGCTAAAGTGATTGTCACTTCCTTCCTAGGAGTGCAGCTTAACTCCAGGACTTCATTTAGTCCAGGAAAATGGTTGCTACCCCCGTTAAGCTGCTTTCCTTTATCCAGTTGTGGCAGAAAGACTGCTGGGGAGGCCTGGGGATGGGGGTCACATAAAGGGAGGCTAAGAAGGGCTGTTGCAGAATGTGTACTTGTGTCCCCAAGCCTGTGTGGGGAGGATGGTGGCTTTAGAGAGGGGGCGAAGGGGAGGGGGTAGCAATCGCTGAAGCATGACAGGCCTCCAAAAGCCCCTGGGACTTGAACACAAAAAAGGGAGCTTTTTGCAGCTCTTTTACTTGCACACGTCTCCCTGGGCTCAATCCATTCTCCCCTGCTGTTTTGCAAATCTCCCAGTTGGAAGTTTCTGACGTGGGAGAGCTTCTTCCTGCGCCTCGGTTGGCAGAATGCTCACACGCAGCTGCAGGGAATTTCCTTTCCTTTCACAGCATCTCTCATTTAAAAGCATTAGTGAGACTACAAAACAAAATAAAAACTTGAGGAGTTTTCAGAAGTGGAAGCCAAGTTTAATTCAAATCAAGGAAGTTGGGGGCTATAACTCTTTTGTGAAGCCTCTTAAAGTCAGACGTGAGCGTGTGCCAATGGCAGGCAAGGTGGGAAATGCCAGCGGCTGTTCCTCCTTAGGAAACTTAAAGGCCTGTTTGTCTGGGGTATGCTTGTGGACATCTTAGAATTTATCAAAAGATGTGCTGAGCCATCATCTCTTTGGCTTCAGAATGTTTGCCAGTTGGTAGGTGGTCCTCCTTGTTGGAGGAGGAAAGCTTGAAACCACTTGTGTCTCCTCCTACTCCTCTGTAAAACCTAACCTGAGCGCCCTCCACCCCACACACAATCTGACCAAACCACTGGGCTGGGAAAGGTTTGATTAAAAGAACATTTTCTGACTTGTTAACTACTGCATAACATTGGATTGATTCACTCTTTGGTTTTTCAAGGTAGGGTTTCACTCTAGCCCAGGCTGACCTGGAATTCACTATTCTCAGGGTGGCCTCAAACTCACTGTGATCCTCCTATCTCTGCCTCCCAGCTGCTTGTATGTTTTTAACATGACTATTAGCACAAGGAATTCCTTTGTATGTATGTAGGTCTTTTAGATTCTACCTGAGGAAATGACTTGTGAAGGCCTTGCTCAATCATCTTTGGATTCTCCTGCGTTTGACTCTGCTAGTTGGCTGATAGGCCAGAGCTCTTGTTGTGCTGCAGTAGTGATCTAGTATGGGCCTTGGAATTGTTAGGAGTCCTTTTCCTCCTTGGAACCTTCACAAGTGACTGCCTCATGGATGTGAGCGATGCTTTCTGGTTTAGATTTTTGCTTTCTTATGTAAAAAAATCTGTGGGAGCAGTGGCAAGTTGCTTAGTTTTTTCCCTCTGCTTCATCATAGTTTATGATTAGACCAAAGCTCCCTGTAGAATGCTGTGATTTTGAGGGTGAGGCTACTGGAGGAGGGTGACAACTCCTCCTCCAACAACTAAAAAAATAAAACCCTATGATTTTTGTCTCTCCCTCCCCTTCTCCCTCTTGGTCTCATAAATCCTATGCTGGCTTTGAGCTTCTGATCCTCCTGTGTCCATCTCCTAAGTGCTGGGATTACAGGTATGTACCACTTCACCCAGTTTGTTAGATATATTTTAGCATGATGTCATTTTCATTTGTTCATTTAAAACATACCTACCAAGGGAGATGGCTCAGTGGTTAAAGGCACTTGCTTGCAAATTCTGCTTGCCTGGTTCAATTCTCAAGACATCATGTAAAGCAGATGTAAAAAGTGGCTCAAATGTATGATGTTCCATCTTCATCGGCAAGAGACCCTGGTGTACCCGTACACACGTGCAAATAAACAAATAAAAACATATTTTTCAGGGATGTGACTCAGGGGTAATATTTGCCTGACATGTGTGAAGCCTTGGGTTCAACCTCCAGAACTCACTCACACTGTGTGTGTGTGTGTGTGTGTATGCAAAAGATATTTTTCTTTTGAATTTTTTTTTGTGTGTGTTGGGTCGCACTCTGGCCCAGGCTGACCTGGAATTAACTAAATAGTTTCAGGGTGGCCTTGAACTCCTCTGCCTCCTGAGTGCTGTGATTAAAGGTGTGTGACACCATGCCCAGCTTTTGAATTTTTTTTTTTTTGTTTTGATTTTTTTTTTTTTTCTAGGTAGGATCTCTCTAGTTTAGGCTGACCTGGAACTCATTTTGTAGCCTATGTTGGCCTCAAACTCACAGCAGTCCTCCTACTCAGTCTCCCAAGTGCTGGAATTAAAGATGTGCCACCATGCCCAGCTGTTTTTGTTTGCATTAAAAAATATTTAATTTTAATTATTTGAGAGATGGGGAGGGGTGCAGAGGGAGAGAATGGGCATGCCAGGGCCTCTAGCCACTGCAAATGAACTCCAGATGTATGGGCCACCATGTACATCTGGCTTAAGTGGGTTCTGGGGAATCGAACCTGGGCTCTTTGGCTTTGCAGACAAATGCTAAGCCATCTCTCCAGCCTTGTTTTTGTTTTCCCAGGTAGGATCTTACTGTAGCACAGGCTGACCTTGAATTTACTATGTAGGTCCTAGGCTGGCCTTGGACTTACAGTGATCCTTCTACCTCTGTCTCCTGAGTGCTGGGATTAAAGTCCTGGCTTTATCTACGTTATTGTTTGTCCAATTTTAGGTTCTTACTCCTTGTAAGGAAGGACACATGGTGGTGTATTCATATTCACACAAAAAGACTTCTAGGCTAGTGTGTGCTGGTCACACAAGGATTCTGTACTTCCTAGCTAAGCGGTTCTCACCTTGGGGATCTTTGGCCTCTGAACCACACAAGTGAAAAGGACTTAGTGCTGACTTTTCTTGTTGCTAGCTTAGTTCTTTTTTCCTCATGTCTACTCCAGACACTTATTGGAAAATATTGACATAAAAGATTCAACATTCTGATCCAGCAGGAGCTGCAGAGACACTGTCCTACCATTTAAATGTGTCAAAATAAGGGATAGAACTGCATGGCTTCAGCATTGCTTGTAAAGGCCTCTTTTGGCCAGTGGCTTTTCTGGTCTCCTTTTTGGGGACCATTCAGTTTTTCCTCTGGAAGGAAGCCCAGTGTATTCATATACAACTTGTATCATATAATAATAGTGTCATCATACATTTCCCAGCACTTGGTCTGGTCTCATGGAGGAAACGCAGATCAGGCTCAGAATTTATGTGCCTAGCTCATACAGTTTGTTGACTTGTATCCAGCAATCACCTTGAAATTTTTATTGATTGAGACAGACTGGCTTCAAAGTCTTAAAAACAAAACAAAAGAAAACAGAAGCCCCCGAGGTAGGGTCTCAGTCTAGCTCAGGCTGATCTGGAATTCACTCTGTAGTCTCGGGGTGGCCTTGAATTTACAGTGATCATCCTATCTCTGCCTCCCGAGTGCTGGGATTAAAGGCGTGTGGCGCCATGTGCAGCTCAGAACAGTTTTTTCTTTTCTTTAATGTTTATTTTTTTCTTTTTCAATTTTTTAAAAAAGGGTCTCCTCTCTGGCCCTGGCTGACCTGGATTTGGTTATGAACTCATGGCGATCCTCCTACCTCTGCCTCCCAAGTGCTGGAATCAAAGATGTGTGCCACCATGCCAGGCTAACAGTTTTTTATTGGGTGCTAGCTATCATTGTTTGAATATATACTCCTCTAGAGTTCCTCTAGAGGAACAGATACAATGGATATGCATTACAAAGGGAATTTATTAGATTAGTGTACAGGGTACAGGCTGGGTAGTCAAACAATGGCTGTCTGCAGGCTGGAGAGTCTGAGAACCCAGTAGCTGCTCCAGCTACATGGCTGGATGCCTCAGCAGTCTCAACTGGCCATTGGAGGCCTGGAGGATTTCTGGAGGCCTTTGGTTTTCCATCTTTGTAGGAAGGCCAGTGAAGCTGGGTTCCAGAAGGATAGCAGCAACAGGGGAGATGCACACAACAGTAAGAAGCATGGGCAGTCAGGCACAAGGCCCTCTCCTCTCTTGGAGCTTCTTTATATATATATTGTCCACCACCAGAAAGGCCACCCTCTCTGGGGAAAAGGTCTCATCAGTCCTTCCGGAAACACTCTCATAGACCTGTTTCTTACCTCATTCCTTACCTAATCAAGTCGACAGCAGAACTGAACTGTTACATGTTTTGTAAGTCATACTTTACTTGCTCACAGCTCACAACTCTGTGACTTACCTTTTACAGTTGTGGAAACCAGGCTAGGAAAGGAGGTCAGGGATGGACAACACACCCTTCCAGGGTAACCTGAGTTATTAGGGCAAAAGCCTGGATTCCAGTAATACCGCAAAGGTAAATTTGGTCACCTGTCCCCAATATACCAATTAAAGAGATAAGCAGTGATGAAAAGCAGAGAGATTCATTCGGTGTAACCACATCAGGAAGAGGAAAGGGTCTAGTGATGTCAAGCCTGTTCATTGTACTGACATGAAATTTAAGTTAAAGTAGATAAAGAAAGATATTCATAATTAAGCAGTCTTGGTCAAGGTGTGGTCCTCTGGCCATCCTTATCTCACCTGGTTCTGCCCATCCAGCTTCCTTGGTGGTTTCAAGGTGTCTTTACCACTGGCATTCCTTAAGGGGCTCTGTCTGGTTCTCAGGAAAGGACTGCTTATGTTCCAGGGTGCAGCCATCATGGGAATAATTACTCTCACCTGAGGGTGGTCTGTCCTTCACTGTTTGGGTTACAGTGCAATGACCTCTGTTGTATCCTCCGCCTAATTAAACGAGACAGATGTCAGACTTTCATTCTGCTTTTAGTTACATTGTGGGCCCAAATAAGGATAAGGAGTCAGTGCTTTTTAGCAAAGCCAGCTTCTAAGAGCCTATTTCCCCAGCCCAGGACATGCTTCACTTCAGATCTGTGCTTGTGATACTGACAGTTATATAGCCAGAGTCTTGTTAAGCATTCTGCCTCAGTCATTTAAGTCTCTCAGTTTCCTTGTAGGAGTTAGGAACATAATGCCTGGGCTTTTAAGCCCGGTTTTGCTGGCCTTGGCTTTGTCTTGCCTTCTCTCCTCCCCTTTTCTTTTTCCTTATTTGTATATTTTTACATTTTATTGAGAGTTTTGCCCCAAAGTACTCTAGCTCTTACATTCTTTCCATCCCCTCTTCTGTGATGTTCTCTGAAGCCTCTTATCTCAGTCTCATGTAGCTCATGATAACCTTGAACTCAACCTCTTGAGTTTGTACATTTCATTATTTCTTCTTTCTTTTTCTTTCTTCTTTTTGTTTTTTTTGAGGTAGGGTCTCACTCTAGTCCAGGCTGACCTGGAATTCACTATGTAGTCTCAGGGTGGCCTTCAACTCACAGTGTTCCTCCTACCTCTGCCTCCCAAATGCTGGGATTAAAGGTGTGTATCACCATATTCTCTCTTTCTTTTTTGAGGAAGGATGTCACCCTAGCCCACGCCAACCTGGAATTTACTATGTAGTCCCAGGCTGGCCTTGAACTAACCTCTGCCTTGGGAGTGCTGGGATTAAAGGTGTGTGCCACCGTGCCCAGTGGATCCAAACATTATTAAGAATCCAGTGTCTTGGTCTCCCTGCCTTATGTTTAAAAAAGGTTGTAACTTTAGTTTGCTGACTGTTGTTGAATACACATAGTGGTTTCTCTCTGCCAAATAACTAAAGGTTTATAAACTGTTCACATAGTTTACAATTGTCCTTGATGTACATTCCCCACATTTATAAGTGATTTACAGGAAATGATTGTATTCATTTTATTTTATTTTATTTTTTTTTTTGAGACAGGATTAAAAAAAATACTCTATTTATTTGAGAGAGAGAGAGAAAGAATAGACATTCCAGGGCCTCTAGCCACTGCAAATGAGCTCCAGGTACATGCACCACCTAGTGTATCTGGTTTTACATGGGTACTGGGGAAGCAAACCTGGTTCATTAGACTTTGCTTAACCAGTGAGCCATCTTTCCAACCCTTGAGATAGGATTTTGATCTCATAGCCAAAGATGTCCTAGAATTTGCTATGTGGCTGAGAATGCATGCCCTTGAACTTTTGATCCTCCTGCCTATTGGGATTATAGGTGTGCATGTTAGCCACCACACCTGCAATTGCTGTAGCCAGACAAAATCTGTATGAGTCAGGCTTCTCTAGAGGAACAGAACTGCTAGAATGTGTTATATTAAAAAGGGAATTTATTGGATTAGCTTACGGTAGTCCAATAGCAGTGGTAGGCTTGAGAATCCAGGAACCTGGTAGCTGCTCAGTCCACATGGCCAGATGCTTCCGCAGTCCCGATCCACACTGAAGGCCTGGAGCGTCCTGAGGAGCTGCTGGGCTTCAATCCACGCAGGTCTTCAATTCACACTTGAAGGCAGCAAGCAGCTCTGGCAGCCAAGGGGAAGGAAGGGGCTCTTTTCACCCAGAGCTTCCTTATATAAAGTCCTCTTCTGAGAGGGGTTGCCTGCTCCGGGGAAAGGGCTCACTCTGGGGGAAGGACTTCCTCCTTCCTGGAAGCAACCTCGGAGACCCACCTGAAAGAGATCTAAATAGATCAACTTGACAACATCTTAACCATCACAAAGTCCATCACTTGTCAACTTGACACCAAACCATATCGAAAACAGTAACAAGCTCATAATTCTGCCTTACATGGTATGTATAACTATCCCATGTACAGCTGGAAACGCAAAATCTTCCCCCCAACACAAAGCGCAAAGTTCCTTGAGGAATGCTTAGTCTCTAATATAATAGGTCTAATATTGGTGTTGATATGTACAAACACTCTGTATCAAGGTAGGACAGAAACAGTTACAGTCCTTATGTCACTGGTCACATGGCCTTAGCTGGTATTTATAACTTCCTTCCTCTACTACCCATTCTGTATTTCCTCCACCTTCAGTAAGCACCTCAGCAGGTCTTGGTTCTTTTCCTGGAGGGGTGACCCATACCTTCATTCCTGAAGGATCTGGGCTATTTATCACACTGCCTTAATTGGTTGTTGCAATTGTCCATTGACTTTGATAACAGGGCATGGGAATACCAAGAGATGCCATAAGGGATCTCCTGAACTCCAGAGATACTCTTCCTTACCTCCATTGTGGAGGAGCAGTCTAATTTCCCCCTGGTTGTCTGGACCAATCACCCCTGCTAACATTGTAACTCCTTTCTCAGCCTGTTGACTGGAGGGCATCAGGAGCCCAAAGTGGCCAGGGGGAAGTCTTAGCTTTCAGTTCAATGGAATGTTCTTTGTGCCTCCTGGCAAAAGCATTCCCCCCTCTGGCACCAAGACCTTTAGGCCAACAGAACATAAGGTTTCAGGAACAGGAAGCAAAAATTTGGCTAATGGGTCACTTGAGGTGATGGTAAGTAGGACCGTTCCCATTTACACCTCTTGATTCCTGGACCTGTGAATCCGGGTTATAGGAGAAATAGCACCATGTCTAGGATGCTGATTCAGATTATATATAGCCTGCTGGAGGACACTCCCCCAGCCCTCCAAGCTATTGCCACCTAGTTGGCACTGTAGTTGTTTTTTTCTTATTTATTTATTTATTTATTTATTTATTTATTTATTTATTTATTTATTTATATTTTTGGTTTTTCAAGGTAGGGTCTCGCTTTAGTCCAGGCTGACCTGGAATTCACTATGTAGTCTCAGGGTGGCCTTGAATTCACGGTGATCTGCCTACCTCTGCCCTCCCCCTCCAGTGCTGATTAAAGGTGTGTGCCACCATGCCTGGCATTTTTTCTTCTGCTGCTGCTGCTTCTAATTATTCTTCTTTTTTGTATCTTTCCTTCTCTTAATCTAATAAAGTCTCTTTAAGTCTTAAAAAAAAATCTGGGGCTGGAGAGATGGCTTTGCGGTTAAGCACTTGCCTGTGAAGCCTAAGGACCCCGGTTCAAGGCTCGGTTCCCCAGGACCCATGTAAGCCAGATGCACAAAGTGGCGCATGCATGTGGAGTTTGTTTGCAGTGGCTGGAGGCCCTGGTATGCCCACTCTCTGTCTGCCTCTTCTCGGTCTGTCTGTCACTCTCAAATAAATAAATAAAAATAAACAAAAAATTAAAAAAAAATCTTTGGGCTGGGGAAGTGGTTCCGGGGTTAAAGGGGCTTGCTTGGAAAGCTTGCTAGCTTGGGTTCAATTTCCCAGTACCCATGTAAACCTAGGTGGACCAAGTGGCACATGTGTCTGGAGTTAGTTTGCAGCAACAAGAAACTCATACTCCCTTTCAAATAAATAAATTTCAAAAAATTCAAGCAATCTTTGTCTATGTTTTACTTTCACATCTTTAAATAAAACATTTGTGCATTAGAAAGTACTGCTTTACATTTTATGAGCATCTGTGGATGTTTCTTTAGACATGTCAGAATAAACAGGTGCATTTTTTTTTCCTGATAGAGTATTAATTTGGGGGCTGGAGAGATGGCTTAGCAGTTAAGGCATTTGCCTGCAAAGCCTAAGGACCTGTGTAGCCAGACAAGGGGGTGCATATGTCTGGAGTTCCTTCCTTCACAGCAGGCTGAAGGTCCTGGCGTGCCCACACTTTCTCTCTCTACCTCTCTCACACAATAAAAATAATTTCTAGAAAATGAATTTGGGGATGGTTATATGGCTCAGTTGGTAGAGTGTTTGCCCAGCATTTATGAAGCCCTGGGTTCCATTCCTATAATAAAAATGGAAATAGAGATGGAGACAGGAGGATCAGAACTTTAAGGCTGGAGGGGTTGGGAGTGGGGGTGGTGGTGGTTCACACCTTTAATCCCAGTTGAGGTAGGGGGATTACCTTGTGTTCCAGGCCAGCCTGGGACTATACAGAGTGAGTTCTAGGTCAAGGTCAGCCTAGGCTAGAATGAGACCCTATGTGTTTAAAAAAACCAAAAACCCCACAAAACTTTAAGGCAATTTTTGTCTACACAGGGTTCAAGGCCAGCTTGGGCTTTGTCACAGAAGGTGAATACAGTTTTATTTCTGAGATGCTAAGGCTTCAACCCAGAGTATTGACTCTAGAGTTTCATCTATGCCAGGCAAATGCTCTACCACTGAACTGCCTTCTCAGCTTTGGTAGTTCCCTTTCTGTATGTTGTGAAGAAAAAAAATTTTGTTCTGCTTGTGAAATTGGAAATATTTGGAGAAAATGGAAGTTCAATAGTGTGCTGTCTGTGCAGATCCAAATTTGTTTTCCATCACTTAGGTAAATTCATTTATTTATTTATTGGTTTTTTGAGGTAGGGTGTCACTCTAGTCCAGGCTGACCTGAAATTCACTGTAGTCTCAGGGTGACCTTGAACTCATGGCAATCCTCCTACCTCTGCCTCCTGAGTGCTGGGATTTAGACGTGCGCTACCTTGCCCTGCCATTTAGGTAATTTTAAATATTTATTTATATTATCATAATTACTGTATTATAATAATTACATTAATATTTATTTGCAAGCAGAGAGTGAGAGAGAATGAATGAACAAATGCATGAATGAATGAATGTGGGTGTGCTAGGGCCTCCAACTGCTGCAAACAAACTCCAGACACATGCACCACCTGGTGCATCTGGCTTTATATGGGTACTGGAGAATTGAACTGGGTCACTAGGCTTTGCAAGCAAGTGCTTTAACTGCTGAGCTGTCTCTCCGGTGCCATTTAGGTAATTTAACGTAGCCAAATCATCAGTGTTTCTTTTTTCTCTCTTTTTTCCTTCTGTGCTGCTGAGGTTTGAGTCAAGGGCTTGGCACATAAACTAACCGATGTTTTCAGAGTTTATTATCCTTCCTGGAAGTAAGGTTGTTTTATGTACAAAGGAGAGGTGGTTAGAAGATCTGGCTCCTTTGATTCCTGGGTATTTTGTCAGTGGTGGTCTTTGGGCCTTTAATGCCCAGTTGGAGATTTTCAGAGGGTTCCATTTTCCCCTTTCTGACATCTGTGTGCTATTCCATTGCCTGATCACAGCAGTAAGACCCTTAAGTAGCCACTGGCAATCTGATGGTCTAAAGTCCTACAGTTAGAAATTGGTTGTCTGTCTGGAATGTTGTCTCCTTGGGAAGCTGGCACCAAAACCTTCAATGTGGAAAGTTTCTTAGTCTCTTAATTTTGTGGTTCCTAGGGGCAGTCCCTGGATTGCAAGAGTTTTGCTGGGTGGCCTTATCTCTGACTCTGGGTCTTAACTTCAAGAGGCCAGAGCTGCCCAGGAGGTGTGCAGGCCACAAGGAGTGCTGTCTGTGGGCTTGGGGCTGAGTCTGCAGAGCCCCAGAGCATGTGGCAGCAGAGGAGGTAGGCTTTTGGGGGTCAAAGGCAAAGAAGAATGAGCTGGAAAACTGTCCTGATTGAGAAAGAGGTTCCTGGATAGGCGTTGGGATCATTGGCTGGCGTTTCCTTTTTGCTCCTCTTCATTTTTTTTATGGCTATTTGCAGAGTTGGAGAATTTCCTCACACACAGCTTCGTCAGTAGATACCACCACCTATCATTGGAAACAGCTGCTGTTTTCCAGCTGAACTAGGTGCTCACAAGTCAAATGCTTTTTAAATTTGCTGGATTCAGACAATTCATATTTTAATTAAAGTCCACTTTGCCACCCACCCCCATTCCCTAGTCTCTTGCTTCTCCAGTGACCCGGATTTTCCAGTAATACCTTTAAAATTACATAGGTATTCCAGTAGACAGGTGTATAAGTTCAAGGATGTGCAGTTGATGATGGTGTTATATTATTAAATAGCAAATTTAAGTGCATTGCAATTCCCTATTCTCACACTTTCCACGAGAGACTTTTGTCCCCTTGTTCTTGGTGTATTGGCCTAATTGTTTGTGTCACCACTATAGGGAAGTATTGCATGAAATGGGACTTTTCATCTAATGGATTTTGCAAATTAAGCCATGAGTAGTGAGGCTTAGGGCAGTGGCAATATTTTCTTAGATGAAAAATGTTAACAAGCACTGTGGAGAGGCTGTACCGTGTTCACCCAGCAGTGGGATGGAGGAAAAGACTGCTTTAATTTTAGGGGCAGAAAGTTAGAGGAGAAATAGCAGCTCACTCCATGACACTAATGAGGAAAGAGGCATTGCTGAAGGATGCAAATGGCTGTTTCCTCCCATTCCTAACTTAGAACCTAACTTGGCTAAAATTCCACTCCACAGATATCCTAGTTAATTTAGTTCAGGTTCGTGTCTCCCCTGTCCCTCTAGTGCCCCACCCTATTTTTGCTGACTTGCAAGAAAACCAGGGCAGTGCAGATCATTAGATTCTACCTGGCCATTCTGATGCAGAAGTGTTCTCTGCTCTGGGAGACATGTTCTGTGTCCAAAAGGAGTGTCAAAGGTTATTGGAGAGAGCAAGCTTATTCCTGTCAGTGAAGTTGGGGTATTTATGTAAATCTCTGTTCCTTGTGATTTACCACTGTCACTGAGCACCAAAAGATGTGTACACTTGGTGAGCTGAATGACGTTTACCACTGGAACAATCTAGTGGTCCCTTTCATCTAGAAGCAGCCCAAGTATATACAAATAGTTCCCACACTTTAGTAGAAAACCCATGCCATACATGTGGATTGCTTTGAATTCCTGTTTTGGATTAAGTCTGTAATCCTGGACTCTTTTTTAAAATTAATTAATTTATTTATTGAGAGAAAGAGAATGGGCACTTCAGGGCCTCTAGCCACTGCAAATGAACTCTAGATGCATGTGCCACCTTGTGCATCTGGCTTACATGGGTCCTGGGGAATCAAACCTGGGTCCTTAGGGTTTGCAGACAAGTGCCTTAACTGCTAAGCCATCTCTTCAGCCCCTGGACTCCTTCTTGATGTGGAAATAATCTCATGCAGGAGCCAGGGAATTTTGTTGGTTCCTTGTACCTGATCAGATACTGGGCAAGGAGTGAGGAGTGACTGCTTTCAGTGGAGTCCTTCTGTGGGTCTGCCATCTACTGGGGTTTTCAGAAACTCCCTGTCACAATATTGCTATGGTGGACTCTTGGAAATAATAGGTCCAGTGTGATCTGATGGTGTCTATGGACTTCCCCTACTTCCAATCATCCCACTGTTAAACTTCAGATATATGTTAAAGATAAAGGAACTACACATGTGAGAATCAGCCTTTCACTTTTTCCTGAATGAGTTTGCTTTCTTTTTCTGGTTTTTTTTTTTTTTTTTTTTTTTTTTTTTAATTTTCAAGGTAGGGTCTCGCTCTAGCCCAGGCTGACCTGGAAATCACTATGTAGTCTTAGGCTGGCCTTGAACTCATGGCAATTTCATCTCTGCCTCCCTAGTGCTAGAATTAAAAGTGTGCGTCACTATCACCATGCCCAGCCTTTTTTTTTTTTTTTTTTTTTAAGTAGACAGGATCTCCCTCTAGCTCAGGCTGACCTGGAACTTATTCTTGCCAAGGCTGGTCTTGAACTCCAGGCAGTCCTACCTCACCTCCCCAGTGCTGGGATTAAAGTCATTGTACCATCAAACCTGGCCTGAATGAGTTCTTCTTCTTTTGTTTCTCCTATCCCTGACTGACATGGAATTTACTCTGTAGTCTCAGAGTGGCCTCAAACTCATGACAGTCTGCCTACCTCTGCCTCCCTAGTGCTGGGATTAAAGGCGTGCACCACCATGTCCGGTTTATTTTTATTTTTTGAGGCTGGGTCTCACTGTAGCCCAGGCTGACCTGGAACTCACTCTGTAGTTCCAGGCTGGCCTTGAACTCAGAGCAATCCTCCTACCTCTGCCTCACAAGTGTTGGGATTAAAGGCATGTGCTGCCACACCTGGCTTTAAAGTTTAATTTTATTGTTTTTGTTTTTTTCAAGGTAGGGTCTCACTTTTTAGTTCAGGCTGACCTGGAATTCACTCTGTAGTCTCAGGGTGGCCTCAAACTCACAACAATCCTCCTACCTTTGCCTCCCAAGTGCTGGGATTAAAGGTGTGTGCCACCATGCTTGGCTAGGTTTTTTTTTTTTTTTTTTTTTTTTTTTTTTTTTTGGGTTTTGCGAGGTAGGGTATCTCTGTAGCTCAGGCTGACCTGGAATTCACTATGTAGTCTCAGGCTGGCCTTGAACTCATGGCGATCTTCCTACTTCTGCCTCCGGAGTGTTGGGATTAAAGGCATGCACCACCACGCCCGGCCTATATATTGTTTTTTTGAGGTAAGGTTTCACTCTAGCTCAGGCTGACCTGGAATTCACTATGTAGTCTCAGGGTGGCCTTGAACTCTTGGTGATCCTCCTACCTCTGCCTTCCGAGTACTGGGATTAAAGGCATGGGCCACCACTCCTGGATTTCTTTCTCTCTCTTTTTGTTTTGGTTTTTCGAGATAGGGTCTCCCTCTAGCCCAGGCTGATCTGGAATTCACTATAGAGTCTCAGGGTGGCCTTGAACTCATGGCAATCCTCCTGCCTCAGCTTCTTGGGTGCTGGGATTACATGGAGGTCCATCAGGCCTAGGTGACTCTTTAGACTGAATTCATTTAGTGGCTTAACACTTGTTTGTAGTTGAATTTTATATGAGCTTCACAGCTGCTTTGCAAGAGTATGAAAAGCCTTCCTGAGAAATTTTCTCGATCACTTCCTGTCTACTTAGACACCATCTCCTTCTAGCTCCTAATCTTCTCTGTTCTCTGGACACTCATGTAAAGGCAGGAAACAGCTTTCTGGAATCACTCAGAAAGGATTTATTGTGTCATACTTTCTGCTACATACTATATAAATGCTAAAAACCTTCAAACTTTTAAAATATTTCATTTTATTTATTTATTTGAGAGAGAGAGAGAGATAGAAGCAGATAGAGAGAGAATGGGTACACCAGGACCTCTAGCCCTGCAAATGAACTCATGCACCACCTTGTACATCTGGCTTACATGGGTCCTGGAGAATTGAACTTGGGTCCTTTGGCTATGCAGGCAAGTGCCTTAACCACTAAGCCATCTCTCCAGCCCCAAATGAACATTTAATTTTCAAATACATTTCTTAAAGCCTTGGTATGTAATTACTGTCATGCCCATCATTATCGTGTGTTAAATACTATATGTACAAGACAAAGACAAAGACACATAGGGAAATAGTTCTACATTAGAGTTTCTGGGTTCAAGGTCCATTTACATCAAAATCCAAGCCTGGTGCTATGCCTGTAATCCCAGCACTTGTGGGAAGTAGAGGCAAGAGGGTCAGGAGTTCATGGTCATAGTAATTCAAGGTCAGCATGGGTTACATGAGATACATAATTTTTCTGAGTATAATCCAAAAAGACAAAAGATGGCAAACAAGTAGTTCAGTTGCCTAGTAACATCAAGGCCCTGGGTTCTATTTGGAGCCACTCTGAGAACTCCCTCCATGCCCGACATATGGATCTTTACTGTGTTTTCACCATGTGATTAATTATACTACAGAAACTAACTTGATTCTACTATATGAAGTAAATAACCATTGATAGATGGTGCTGTTGATTCCTCAAAGGACTTTCAGTTTATTTATTTTTATTTTTATTTTGGTTTTTCGAGGTAGGGTCTCACTCTGGCCCAGGCTGACCTGGAATTCACTATGTAGTCTCAGAGTGGCCTCGAACTCACAGTGATCCTCCTACTTCTGCCTCCCCAGTGCTGGGATTAAAGGTGTGCGCCACCATGCCCTGCTCGTTTTTTTGTTGTTGTTGTTTGTTTTTTTTGCTTGTTTTGTTTTGTTTTTTTGGTATTTTTCAAGGTGGGTCTCACTCCAGCCAGGCTGATGTGGAACTCACTCTGTAGTCCCAGGCTGGCCTTGAACTCAAAGCAACCCTCCTACCTCTACCTCTAGTACTAGAATTAAAGGCGTTTACGAGCACGCCTGGTCCTCAGAGACCTTTTCTAGTTCTGTAACACATTTTCTAATAAATGACATTGCAGGAATTCAGGGAGGAAGGTTGTGTTTTGTATTTCTTTCTTTTTTAAAAAATATTTTTAAATTTTTATTTATTTTTTTTGGGGGGGGAGAGAAAGGGACAGATAGAGTGAGAGATTGGACGCACCAGGACCTTGAACTCCAGAGACATGCGACACCTTGTGCATCTGGCTTATGTGGGTCCCGGGGAATCATACCTGGGTCTTTTGGATTTCCAGGCAAGTGCCTTAACTGCTAAGCCATCTCTCCAGCCCACATGTTTTGTATTTCTAACTCTACCTTCAGAGCACAGCCAGAGTTGTGTGTAGTAAATGTGAATTGTTCACCTTCACACAGCAATGTGCTTTCATAATGCACAGTGTGGAATTGCTTATAACTAAATTTTGTAGGCATAAAACATGAATTTGATGCCAGGCGTGATGGCATATGCCTTTAATCCCAACATTTGGCAGAGGTATGAGGATCATTATGAGTTGGAGGCCACCCTGAGACTACATAGTGTATTCCAGGTCAGCCTGGGCTAGAGTGAGACCCTACCTCAACCCCCTCCCCCCCCAAAAAAAAACTAAAAAAAAACTAACCAAACAAACAACGACAACAACAAAAAACCCATACACATGAATTTAAACTTGTGAAGGGACAGGAAATGGACATTTGATTTAGCACCCTGCTATGAACCAAGGGATATTTCCTTTTTGTGGGTGTGTGCTTGTATGTGGGGTCAGGGTCTCACTGTTGCTCAGGCTTTGCTTTGGAGCACAGGTGATCCTGCTACCTCAGTTTCCTGAGTGCTTGAGCTGGTCTTTTCTAGAAGTGTGTGACTTGGTCCAGCAGGAGAGTAGTGGAGGGTGAGTCCAAAGGACTAGGATTAAAGGAAAAGCAGAGGAATGAGGAAGAGTAATAGGTGGTGCGTTCAAAACATTGTCCCTAGTATGTACATCTTTTGATGGAGAACAGCATAAAATAATAAATATTTCATTATATAAAGACATCATTCTCCTCATACATCTTTTCAAAACATAATTGGAACAAGATGTGTTAGTTGGAGGCAAATAGATAAATCTAAAATCTATAGACCAGTGAACCCTTGTCCTCATAAAGAGAGGCAAGAGAACCTTAAGTTTTGTGAAGAGCCAAATTAGCAAACCTGTGCTGTAATGAATGGACCCCTGATGGTCCTGAGTTCTGCCAATCATGCATTCCTGTGGAAACATCACCCCGGTGGAAGGGAGTTTTCATTACTGTGAAAGTGCTTGACACACACTCAACCAATGTTCTGATGCCTGTCTTTATAGTTAAGGATAGCCTGTTCTTTTTAGCCTCATAATCACAGATCATTTATGTTGTTTTGTTCGTCACCGTTATTTTCTTTCATTGGCTGGCTAACATTCCATGTCATGGAACTACCACATTCTTATCTCTATTACCTGATTGATGGATTTGAGATTGTTTTCAGATTTAGAATATTAGATGGTTGTTTTTGTCTTTGTTTTGAGAGATACTTTTTCACTATTAGTCCAGGCTAGCATTGTACTTGTCAAAACATCTGTAGTGGGTGGGGCGTGGTGGTGGTCCATGCTTTTAATCCCAGCACTCGGGAGCCAGAGGTAGGAGGATCACTGTGAGGTGAGTTTGAGGCCACCCCGTGACTACATAGTGAGTTCCAGCTCAGCCTGGACTAGAGTGAAACCCTATCTCAAAACAACAATAACAAAAAAAACCCAAAACAGAGATAGTGAACCAGCCGGGCATGGTGGTACATGCCTTTAATCCTGGCATTTGGGAGGCAGAAGGTAGGAGGATCTCTAAGACAGAGCTCCTGCCCAAAAAGGGTTCCCAGAAGCATGGGAAAGCACCCAAGGGATCCAGATGGTGATATTTACTTATTTTTAAATATTTAATTTGGGGCTGGAGAGATGGCTTGGCAGTTAAGGCACTTGCCTGTGAAGCCTAAGGACTGAGGATCAATTCTCCAGGTCCCACGTAAGCTAGATGCACAAGGTGTATCTGGAGTTTGTTTGCAGTGGCTAGAGGCCATGGCATGTCCATTCTCTTCACTTCTCTCTCTCTCTCTCTGTTTCTATAGCTAATAAATAAATAAAAATAAATAAATATTTAATTTGTTCATTTTAGAGAAAGAGGGAGGGAGGAGAGAGAGAATGGGCATACCAGGGCCTCCAGCCACTGCAAATGAACTCCAGACATATTCAACACCTTGTGCAGCTGGTTTTATGTGGCTACTGGAGATCTCTCTCTCTGCTTACAAACTTGAAAATAATATAAAATGAAAAAAACCCTTAAATTTATTTGTAGAGATGAAGAAGAGATAGACTGAGAGAGAATGGGTGTGCTAGGGCTTCCAGCCACTGCAAAAGAACTCCAGATACATGGGCTTCTTTGTGCATCTGGCTTTACATGAATACTGGGGAATAATCAATACCAGGCTGTCAGCTTTTCAGGCCTTTAACCTCTGAACCACTTCTCAAGCACCCAGATTCTGATCTTTTAATAGTATTTACTGGATGGGAGCTGAAATGGTTAACTGGTTAGTACAGGAAATTATCCTTTTTTTTTTTTTGGTTTTGCAAGGTAGGGTCTCACTCTGGTCCAGGCTGACCTGGAATTAACTATGTAGTCTCAGGGTGGCCTCGAACTCTTGGCGATCCTCCTACCTCTGCCTCCCGAGTGCTAGGATTAAAGGCGTGCGCCACCACGCCCGGCTCCTTTTTTTTTTAATAAAAGTATTTTTCTGGGTGTGATGGTTCTATGAGTTCAAGGCCACCCTGAGAATACATAGTGAATTCCAGGTCAGCATGAGCTAGACTAAAACCCTTCCTCAAAACAAACAAGCAAGCAAGCAAGCAAACAAACAAACAAAACAACCAACATGGGGGCTGGAGAGATGGCTTTGTGGTTAAGACGTTTGCCTGCAAAGCCAAAGGATCCCGGTTCGACTCTCCAGGACCCACTAAGCCAGATGCACAAGGGGGCCGCATGCATGTGGAGTTCCTTTGCAGTGGCTGGAGGCCCTGGTGTGCCCATTCTCTCTCTCTCTTTCTCTCTCATAAATAAATAAATAAATAAATAAACAAACAAACAAATAAATAATAAATTTAAAAACAAACCAAAAAAAAAAATCCAACTGTAGCCTCCTAAATGCCACATGCTTCAATGTATTTTTAGTATTTTGAAGCCTAAATTTCTCAGTGGTCCTACAATACCACTACTCTTGGTGATGTTGCTTTGTTTGTTTATACTCCTGCTGAAGCCTCTCCAGGGGTGAGAGATATAAGCCAGCATGCTTTTTTTTCTTTAAAAACTACTTATATTTATTCAAGAGAGATAGAAAGAAGGAGAGAGAACGAGAATGAATGAGAATGAGCATGCTCAGGCTTCCTACCACTGCAAATGAACACCAGACACATATGTACCACTTTGTTCATCTGACTTTATGTGGGAACTGGGGAATTGAATCTGGACCACCAGGCCTTGCAAGCAAGCACTTTAAACTATTGTGCCATCTCTCTAGCCCCTAGCATGCTTTAAAAAAAAAAAAAAGACAACTTTTCTTGTTTTTTTTTTTTTTCTTTTTTCTTTTTTCAGGTAGGGTCTCACTGTAGCCCAGGCTGACCTGGAATTCACTCTGTAGTCTTAGGGTGGTCCAGAACTCATAGCAAACCTCTGCCTCCCAAGTGCTAAGATTAAAGGTGTGCACCACCATGGCTGGTGATAGCTTTCTTAGGTGCACAGTGTACCCTGACCATAATCCCGTCACCACTCTCCTTTGTCCCCCCACTGGCATTGAACTTTTTCTTTCAAACTAGTTCCTATTCTATTTTGATGTCATCTTTAGCTTTCTTTTTTTGCCCGACTCCCATCAACCATGACAGCATGTTAATGGGCTCAATATCCAATATTGTGGAGGTCTTGTGCAGATTATGACAGCTGCTGTGAGGTTATGAATTCATTTATGTCTGGAAGACAGTGTTTCAAAATACTCCTCTCCATTCTTTGGCTCTTTCTCCTACTTCTCCCACAATTGTCCCTGAGCTTTGGAGGGTGTATTTGGTGCTGAATACCTAGCTGTTCTCAGCACTTTGAGTTTTGAGTCTCCCCATTGCCATCTGAAAAGTGAAACTTCTCTAAAAGTTAGACCAGCACAAACACGCACGCATGCACGCATGCACGCACACACGCATGCACGTGCGGCCAAACAATAGTAGTGGCTCCCTCCTCCATTAGAGCTTATGACCTTTCCAGCTATAGGCTTTTGACTAGGGCTTCAATGTCTGGCACAAATTCCTTCCTGTGGAGTGGGCTTCAAATCCAATCAGAGTAGTAGGCTACACCCATAACAGACATGCAGCTATTGTAATAGTGGGCATATCTTGCCTTGGTTGGCCAGTTGTGTAGCTTGCAGGGTCCACTGATGGTTAAGACTATTGATGAATTTTCTCCCTAAGCAGAACCATGTTGCTTTTGAGTGCTGGGATTGAATCCAGGATCCCAGTGCAAGCAGAAGACACACTGTGCTACTGAGCTGGATTCCCATCCCGTGTGTGCATGTGCATGTGGGCATTGCGTCTCTTGCCATTGTAAATGAATGCCTGCCTGTCTTGTTTTACATGTAGGCTCCTTCATCCTCTGAGCCATTCTCCAGCTCTGCACCGGTTTTTCTTGTCACTGCAAACACAGACATATGTGCTGTTTTTTTTTTTTTTTTTTTTTTGCGTCTGCTTTTATGTGGGTAATTGGGGAACTGTCTGGCTAGCAGGCTTTGGGATAAGTCATGAGTCAGCTCCCCAGTCCACTGCTTTTAAAGTGTTGGATTTGCCCCTGTGCCATTGTAACCAGGCCCTTAAATGCTTTCTTTCAATTTTGTAGTGTTAGTATCTAGTAAGGGTCAAGGCCATGTGGTATAGAGATGGTGAATGTTTGATTAGTTTTGGTTAATGTGTTTATCTTCTTTTAGGTTAGAAATGGTCCTTTAGCCCGGTGTGGTGGCGCAGGCCTTTAATCCCAGCACTTGGGAGGCAGAGGTAGGAGGATCTTCGTGAGTTCGAGGCTACCCTGAGACCACATAGTTAATTCTAGGTCAGCTTGGGCCAGAGTGAGACCCTACCTCGAAAAAACCAAAAAAAAAAAAAGGGGGTCCTTTCTAGCTGGGCGTGGTGGCGCACCCCTTTAATCCCAGTGCTTGGAGGCAGAGGTAGGAGGATTGCTATGAGTTCAAGGCTACCCTGAGACTACATAGTGAATTCTAAATCAGCCTAAACTAGAGTGAGACCCTACCTCCAAAAAAAAAAGTTCCTTTCTTTGTTATTTTAAAGTGCTCCCCCCCCCTTTAGCATGTGAGTTCTTACACACTCTTTAGGGATTAAGGTTTTGATTTTTCATCCACAACACCCTGCCAATTGTCACATGTGGTATGCCTTTATGTACGAGAAGGAGCTGCACTATTGGCTGTTTTCACCAACAGTCATGTGACCTACATGATATGGTTTCTCAGCCTCTGTAGTTAAGTGCACAGGAAGTTTTGAGTAGAAGGTCCTACAGGGAAGGGTGCAGTAAACAGTCTGGCAGACCCACCACCACTGTCAGTGATTGGGCAGCCCAGCCTTACACTCATAGCCGGGGGTATCATTGCGTACCTGCATATATGTTTTTGTTTTGAGACAGGTTCTTGGGTATCCCAGGTTGGCCTCAAACTTAGATGGCCTTGAACTCTTTCTTTTTTCCCTTGAACTCTTGGTCCTTCCTGCCTTCACCTCCCAATGGCTGAAATTGCAGCTGTTTGCCTCTGTACCTGGTTTTTGTGTGTTGTATCCTCAGCCCACATATGTTAAAATGCTGTTTTTTTCTTTCTCTTTAAGTAGTAACAGCAACTAGAAAGGTACAAAGAGTTACCTCAAGTTCCATGACCCTGCTCAGCTGTTACAAACTAACTTTCTTCCATATGTGCAAATACCTTTATAATCCTACTGTATATATAATTGTCCCATATTGTGGGATGTTACCATAACCATTCCCTTATATTAATTATAGTTTCTATGTAACAGATTTAAAAAACTCCTCATTTTCATATCTTTTCTGAAACAACCTCTTGTAACTTGGGTTTCATAATGAGTAAGCTTTAGGTCTTTTCCAGCTTTGCCCATTCTGTGTTACTAGGCTTGTGCTTTTTAAAAAAATATTTATTTATTTATTTATTTATTTATTTATTTGAGAGAGAGAGGAAGAGGCAGAGAGAAGGAGAGAGAGAATGGGCACACCAGGGTCTCCAACCACTGCAAAGAAACTCTAGACTATCTGACGCTTTGTGTATCTGGCTTATGTGGGACCTGGGGAATCAAACTGGGGTCCTTAGGCTTCCCAGGCGAATGCCTTACCTGCTAAGACATTTCCCCAGCCGTCCCCCGCCTTTTAAGTTTTTTTTTTTTTTTTTTTTTTTTTTTCCCCGAGGTAGGGTCTCGCTGTAGCCCAGGCTGACCTGGAATTACTTTGAATGGCTGTGAATGTATGTGCTGGGGCTTTGTTAAATACTTTGTTTTTATTAATGTTGAGTTTTTTGTATTTTTCATTATTTCCCTGTGTAGCAGGAGAGACATGGATGAAATGATGTTTATTCTAGGGTCACTTAGTCTTCTCAGACTCCCTCTTTTAAAAAAGTAATCCTTAGCTGGGCTGGGTGGTTTATGCCTTTAATCCCTGCATTTGGGAGGCATAGGAAGGAGGATCTTTGTGAGTTTGAGGCCACCTTGAGGCTACAGAGTGAATTCCAGGTCAGCCTAGGCTAGAGTGAGACTCTACCTAAAAAAAAAAAAAAAAAAAAAAAAAAAAAATCAGGTTGGGTGTGGTGGCGCCTGCCTTTAATACCGGCACTTGGAGGCAGAGATAGGAGGATTGCTGTGAGTTCATCCAGAGCTTGACCACATACTGCAGCGCAGATGCAAACTTGTATGAAGTGATCAGTGAACAGAGGTATATTATGAAAGTTTTGACAGGACGGGAGAGTGCCCTAGAAGCTTCCTCGGGGAAGACAGAACAGAAGTTAGATGAAGACAGAAATAGAGGGTCTGACTAAATACTGAAGATCGATGGGAGAGAAGAAGCAGAGGCACCTTCTTGTTACATGCATAGCAGTATGGAAGCTTGCAGGAGGGAAAGCCATGATGAGGGATGAGGCTGGAGTGTAGAAGGGATTTCGATTGGCCATTAAGAACCAGTGAAGCCCAGTGAGACAGGCAGGAAGAGGGAGAGTGTGAAGCTAACACAGGCTACACCAGAGTAGGACCACTAACGGCTTGTCTCAAAAACCAAACCAGTTACTGAAGATGGGATGGTTAACATGTAGGATGGGAAGGGGATGTGAGAGCCTGTACCTGGTGCTTCTTGATAGCTATCGAGGGGATGGATTTGTCATTTGGGAGACTACTGGAAAGCTGGGAGAGGAGGATCTTGGAGCAGAAAATGTTTTGGAGAATTCAATTCACAGGGCTGGAGAGATGGCTTAGCATTTAAGGTGCATGCCTGCAAAGCCTAAAGACCCCAGTTCGATTCTCCAGGTCCCATGTAAGCCAGATGCACATGGTGGCACATGCATCTGGAGTTCACTTGCAGTGGCTAGAGGCCCTGGTGTGCCCATTCTCCCTCTCCCTCTGTCTGTCTCTAATAAGTTTTTAAAAAAGAGAATTCAATTCATGATGTTGTATTAATACAGTTTCTTGAAGAGGATTTCTTTTTGTTTTTTTCAAGATAGGGTTTCACTCTAGTCCATGCTGACCTGTTATTCACTATATAGTCTCAGGCTGGCCTCAAACTCATGGTGATCCTCTTACTTCTGCCTCCCGAGTGTTGGGATTAAAGGTGTGTGCCACCATGCCCAATTTGAAGATGATTTCATAACTCTGAAAGTTCTGTAGTAGGCACTTTGTTAGACCCTTCCTAACACAGGCCAGCCTGAGACTGCACAGTGAATTCCAGGTCAGCCTGAGTTAGAGCAAGACCCTACCTCAAAAAACTCCCTGGTCTGTATCTTGTTGCACTTTATTTACTTACTTTATTTTTTTTTGTTCTAAAATACTTTTCTTATTTATTTATTTAAGAGAGAGAATATCAGAATGAATGAGAATGGGTGCATCGGGTTCTCCAGCTGCTGCAAACGAACTCCAGATGCATGCACCACTTTGTCCATCTGGCTTACATGGGTCCTGGGGAATTGAACTTTGCAGCCAAGTACCTTAACCACTAAGCCATCTTTCCAGCTCAATTTATTTATTTATTTATTTATTTATTTATTTATTTATTTATTTATTTTTGGGTGTGTGTAGGGGACAAAAAGGGCTTCTTTTGGCTTATAGACTTGAGGGAAAGCTTCATGATGGCAGGGGGAAATGATGGCATGAGCAGAGGGTGGACATCACCTCCTAGCAAATATCAGATGGACAACAGCAGCAGGAGATTGTGCCAAACACTGGCAAGAGGAAGCTGGCTATAACACCCATAAACCTGCCCCCAATAATACACTGCCTCCATTAGGCATTAATTCCCAAATTGACATCAGCTGGGGACATGGCATTCAGAACACCTAAGTCTATAGGGCATGCCTGAATCAAACCACTACATTCTGCCTCTGGCCCCCATAATGTGATAAACATACATGATGTAAAATGCAATGCATTCATCCAACTTAAAAAGTTCCCATAATTTTTAATCAATCCCAATGATGTTCAAACATCCCCATAAGCCAAAGTCTTTTAACTGAGCTGTAATACCACCCCCCCCAAAAAAAAACCAACCATAATGGTACAGAATAACCATTCACACTGCATAAGATGGCATTGGGCATAACAAAGACATTTTCAACCAATACAAGATTTAGGCAGGACAAACATCAAAGTCTGTAGCTCCTATTCCAACAGCTTTAGTCAATGACAAGTCTCTAAGTCTGATCATTCTAACCAGCGACAAATCTCTGGAGTTCCAACTCTACCTTCTAGGCTACTCACAGTCCCAGAAAACTTCTGGTACCCGGATCCTTGGCAGCCATCCCAAAGTCCTGGCATCTCCACTGGGTTTCTGCTGCAACCCACAGTTCAGCCTCATGGCTCCATCTGGTCTCCATGCAGGTAATCTAACAAGTCTGCTTCACACTGCCCATGGCCATTTCAAAACAAAACCGTGTCTCAAATTCAATGACTCTCTTTCCTGCATTTGTTAAACTCCATAGTACCAAGTGGGCTGCCAATTTGTTAATCCAGGGGGAATAAAGCAGACTTTGAAGAATAGGATACTCCTTCAGCATTCAGGTCCCTTCAAAAGAGTCTGCATTCTTCCTATTGTCCACTGTAGGTCATCTGGCCCAATCTAAATGGTTGTAATCTCTCATACAATTGCAGCCGAATGGGCAGCAGATTGAGCCCAAAGATTTCATTTCTTTCTGTGCCATGTCCCTGTGCTCACACCAGTCCATTTTCTATGCAATACAACTCTGCACAAGTTCTCAGGACATGGGCATAACAGCAAACCTCACATATAAACTGCTTCTAGCCCAGTCTAGGCAAAGCTCTTTCTCACCCTCATAGGCCATATCTCACAGTCCATAGTTCTTACTGCATTCAGGTCTTTCAACTCTGACCAGAATAGTCCATCAAGATGTACTTACAGCACTGCAAGGTGTCTCTTAACCAAGCTTTCATATCCTTCCACATTCCTCTCAAAAACAGTTCCAAGGCTGGAGGGATGGTTTAGCGGTTAAGGTGTTTGCCTGCAGAGCCAAAGGACCCAGGTTTGAGTCTCCAGGACCCACATTGGCCAGATGCATAAGGGGGCGCACGTGTCTCGAATTTGTTTGCAGTGGCTGGAGGCCCTGATGTGACCATTCTCCCTCCCTCCCCTCGTTCTCTGTCAAATAAGTTTAATATATATAAAATATATGTGTGTGTGTATATATATATTTTAAATAATAAATTAAAAAAATAAAGCCAAATACCTGGAAGCCTAAAAAACAAACAAAAAAACTCCAAAAAGCCAAAAGCCACACAGGTATAGCAGCAATAATCCCACTTCTTACTACCAACTTTACTGTTGCAGTCAGGTTCACATTGCTGGCAGAAAACAACCAACCAAGAGCAGCTTGTGGGAATAAAAGGTTTATTTTGGCTTACAGACTCGAGGGGAAGATCCATGATGGCAGAGGAAAATGATGGCATGAGCAGAGGGTAGACATCACCTCCTGGCCAACATCAGGTGGACAACAGCAATAGGAGAGTGTGCCCAATTTGTGTTCTGAGACAGGTTCTCACTGTAGCCGAGATTGGTCTCCATCACACCTAACTACATGTGGAATTTAGTGATCTTAACTTGTTTTCTGCAGTGGTGTAAGTGAAACTGTGGCTCAATTTCTGCTTTTCCCTCTTTCACCTAACTCAGGGCCTTGTGGAAGTGCTTGAGCTACACCCTCAGCTCAATCCTGAGTGTGCACAAATTGTATCCCAGCACTTTGGGAATACTGCATAACACTCTTCTACTAGTAGTGTACACTGAGTTTCTGCTTTAGAGTGTTATGCTAAACTTTTTGGAACTCACAGCAATCCTCCACCTCTGCCTCCCAACTCCCAAGTGCTGGGATTAAAGGTGTATACCACCATACCCGGCTCTAAACTTTTTTTTTTTAACATGAAACAAATATACAAAAGAAGGACCACATAAAAATGATGACAAAAAGAGTTGTGCTTTTTGTTTTTTAAAGCAGTCACTTTTGTAAGCCTAGTGTACAAAAAAAGCATGTTGTTTAATTTTTCTGCCTCCTTCATTTTCTAATTTTGCTTCTTTTTAGTCCAAAATAGAAGTTTCTCTTTGTCTTTTAAATAACTTACCGTAAAAAGCAGTGCCTTTGTCAGTAACATTTTTATAAGTGGCTTTGTCAGTAACTTTTTTAAAAAAACTTGCTTCAAGTCGGTTTTATTTCTTAATATTCTTGGCATAATTCCTGGCATAAGTTGCACTTGGTCATTTGTAGTGTGCATTCCAGTGAGATCATGTTGGAGCATTTGGGCTTGAAGATTTGTGGAGATGACAGCAGCAAGTCAGTATAAAGATGCAGATCTTAATCCGTCGGTGCTGCTTTTTCTTTTTCTTTTTCTTTTCCCCATCCAGTTTTTCAAGGTAGGGTTTTACTCTGGTCCAGTCTGACCTGGAATTCACTATGTAGTCTCAGGATGGTCTTGAACTCTCAGCAGTCCTCCTACCTCTGCCACCTGAGTGCTGGGATTAAAGGTGTGCACCACCACTCCTGTCCCCGTGGTGCTTTTGTAGCTGATTTCTTTAAAGAAGCAAAGTTGCAAAAATTGTGCATTTCCTCAAGTATTTGCCAGATTATTGCTTTCTCTCTTTTTTCTGTCCACTGTCAACTTTGGGTTGCTGTGATGAAATGCCCAAGGTTGATATCCTCCTATTTGCATTTCCTGAGTGCTGGAACTATAGTCTCTGCTTGTTACCTCTTTGATATTCTTAAAAAATATTTTATTTATTTATTTATTTATTTATTTATTTATTTATTTATTTATTTATTTGACAGGGAGAGAAAATGAGAATGGGCATGTCAGGGCCTACAGCCACTGCAAATGAACTCCAGATGCATGTCCCCCTTTGTGCATCTGGCTAATGTGGGTCCTGGGGAATTGAACCTGGGTCCTTTGGCCTTTGCAGGCAAATGCCTTAAGCACTAAGTCATTCCTTTAGCCCCTCTTTGAGATTTGTATGGGTGAAAGCTGAATTAGGATAATTGCATGGTCTAGTTTCTCCTCTTTCTGTTCTTTGGGTTTTTAGAGGTAGGGTCTTGCTATATTCCAGGCTGACCTGTATTTCACTGTGTAGTCTCAGACTGGCCTCAAGCTCACAGTGATCCTCCTACCTCTGCCTGCCAGGTGCTGGGATTAAAAGCATGCACTACCAATGCACAGCCTGGTCCAGTTTCTGTAAATTGTAGAAAAAAGATTTTCATATGTGTTTTAAAAATAGTTATTGGAGAGAGAGAGGAAGAGAGAAAAGGACAGACAGGGAGAGAATATGGGCAAGCTGGGGCCTCATGTCACTGCAATGAACTCTAGACACATGCTCCACTTTGTGCATCTGGCTTTACATGGGCACTGGGGAATTGAACTTGGGCCATCAGATTTTCATAGTTAATCTTTATTGATTTTGTTGATAAACAGATCATGCTGGGTGTCGTGGCACATGCCTGTAATCCCAGCACTCGGGAGGCAGAGGTAGGAGGATTGCCATGAGTTCGAGGCTACCCTGAGACTACATAGTGAATTCCAGGTCAGTCTGCTTGGACTAGAGCAAGACCCTACCTTGAAAAACAAAACAAAACAAAAAAAGTGATCGTGAGTGTGTGTGTGTATTTGTAAAAAACCTCCTCTGTTCACCAGATTTCCCCCAGGTCAAATCACCAACAAGGCTGAATAAGAGAATATGGTGTGAAGTGTGAGGACTATATTATTTTAGCGCAGGGAGGATGCTTTAGTGGCCATATAATTTGTGTATACTTAGGACTTTTATCACTGTAATGAAGTAAATCTGAATACACTAGACATTCTCAAACTTAGCTGACCTGGGCACCCTAATTTTTTTTTTTTTTTTTTGAGGTAGGGTTTCACTCTAGTCCAGGCTGACCTGGAATTCACTCTGTAGTCTCAGGGTGGCCTCGAACTCATGGCAGTCCTCCTACCTCTGCCTCCTAAGTGCTGGGATTAAAGGCGTGCGCCACCACGCCCGGCTTTAATTTTGAATACTATCACTTGGATATGAGGGACTCTGGGACCCTTTCTTGGGAAAGTATAAAGTGGTGTAAAGAGCACCAATTGAGTTCTAATCCCATGAAGATGAAGGCTTTGGAAGGGTAGTTTGTGGTCCTGATTAGTCTAACCTTGTCTGCTCAGCACAGTAGGGACTGGCATAAATCTTGGGCTAGGATTTTGGCATCCTGGTTTTAGAGGGAACTTAGATTTATTCATGCATTCTAGCCTTGGGTTTCATTGTGGACTCATGCGTAATCTCAGGAGTGTCCAACCTTTCGTCTCTGGTCTTCCTCTTCCTTCCCTTCCCTCCTCTTTCCTCTTCTGGCTTTTTTTGGAGACAGAGTCTCACTTTGTAGTCCAGCTTAACTTGAATTTTGGGTCCTCTTGTTTGATTCTGTGGAGTCTGGGATTACAGGCGTGTGTCACACCCAGGTCAGCCAGTGCTTTTTCTGTAATAAGGAATTTGAAGCTTTGAAAAGTAGAAGTGGAATTCCTGAGTTGGTTGCTTTGAGGGTTGCTGGGTTTTCCTCAGTTAGCCTTGTTTGCAGAAGTAAAAACAAGTAACTTGAACATTTCTAAAACCACTGGTTTGTGCCTTGGTTCTTTTCTACGGTGCAGGGGGCATGGGGGCCACACAGATGGCCTTGCTGCAGTTCCCAGAGCATTCATTTGGCAGGAAGTTACTTAGGCAGCTGCTGTCTGTTTCCTCACTTCAAAGAGGTAGGGTGTGGGTGTGTTGCATCATTTCTCTTTATCTGCTTGCCTTGAGGAAAACTGTCTCCTTATTACTTTGCTCACTGGCCCTTAAGAGAATAGGAGTCCTGTTGTCTGGCCCATGCCAGCGTCTCTGGCCCTATGATATGGGCTTCTGTATGTCTGTCAACTGCCTGATGTGCCTTCTACCCCATAATGCTTAGACGGACGGCTCCATCCTCCATGAATGAGCAACATGGAGTTATATATATGCCTGCAATGTGATTTCATGAAAATGAATCACTGACTCCAGTGGTTGGTGTGTTGTGAACTATTACTGATGTATAGGCAGGAATCTGTGAAGCTCAGATGAGTATTTGGTTCTGTTGTTAATTATTTCATTTTATTTATTTATTTGAGAGAAAGGGAGAAAAGAGAGAGAGAGAGAGAGAATGAGAATGTGTGCTCCAGGGCCTCCAGCCATTGCAAATGAACTCCAGATGCATGCGCCACCTTGTGCATCTGGCTTCCTTGGGTTCTGGGGAATTGAACTGAGGACTTTGGGCTTTGCAGGCAAGTGCCTTAACCACTAAGCCATCTCTTCAGCCCTATTTTTATTTTTATTTATTTATTTTTAAAAAATAGTCTATTTTTACTTTTATTTGTAGTTTTTTTAATTGTTTTGTTTTCAGGTAGGGTCTTACTCTAGCTCAGTCTGACCTGAAATGCGTTATGTAGTCTCAGGTGGCCTTGAACTCAGGGTGATCCTCCTACTTCTGCTTCCTGAGTGCTGGGATTAAAGGTGTGTGCCACCACACCCGGCTCTATTTTTATTTTTTTAATATTTTATTTTGAGAGAGAGAGAGTGTGCCAGGGCCTTTAGCCACTGCAAATGATCTCCAGATGTGACCTTATGCATTTGGCTTGTGTGGGTTCTGGGAAATTGAACCTGGGTCTTTAGGCTTCACAGACAAATGCCTTCACCACTAAGCCATCTCTCCAGCCCTTATTTTATTTAAGATAAGGTTTGATTGTGTAGCCCAGGCTGGCCTCTAGCCTGTAATTTTGTTGCCTTAGCCTCCCCAGTGCTGAGATTATAGACATTTACCACAGTGCCCAGCTGTTTGAGTAATTCTCTGGCTACCATACCTTTCCTTTCCTAAGCACTTGAAAATCTGTGCTCAAGGACTATTAAGACAGACCTAACCTGAAATGTCATTTCAGTTTGCGTGTATCATTTTTCTACCTTAGAGTTATGCTGATGGCATCAGGGGGACTCAGTGCAGGGCCTAGGGGTGGACAGGGTCATTCCATTCCATTGTTACTGGATAAGTGACATTTAAGCTTCATTCTATGGAAGTGTCTTGGCCTTGGGAACCTTTCCCTCTCATCTCAGCTTCTAAGGCAGAACCCTTGTTGTGAGCTTTTTCACAGTAATAAACTACACAAGTAATTCATGAGCTTGCAAGACCTCCTTCAACTGCCTTCAGCCAGGAGAGTAATGAGAACATTTGAAATTACAGATCGCTCATTTTGGACCCTTTCTGTTTCGAGTTATGAATGAAATTTATGAGCCAATTACTGGATGATGGAGCCTCTTTGCAAAGCCCAAGTGCCCTCTTGCTATCACAGCTGCTGCTCTGCGTGTACATGTGAAAGGGTGGGTGGAGAAATGGAGTTGGCAGTCCCTCTTTACCCATGATACAGGTGTTAGGGGATCCAGTAGCTGCAGCGACCCTGATGCAACACAAAAGGAGTTCTTAATTGTAATTTTTTGTTTTTTTAAATCTTAATTGTAAAATTTTAAAAGTGATGCATACAGTTCTGTCAGATTTATCAATTGTCAGTCACTATGCAGCTGTTAGTTTTGGTTCTCAGAAACAACTATATTGGGGCGAAAATACTGGGTTTAAGAGAATTTGATAGGATTCTGTCATGTAGTCAGTATAAAACACTCAGGCAGAGCCGGGCGTGGTGGCGCACGCCTTTAATCCCAGCACTCGGGAGGCAGAGGTAGGAGGATCGCCGAGAGTTCAAGGCCACCCTGAGACTACATAGTTAATTCCAGGTCGGCCTGGACCAGAGTGAGACCCTACCTCGAAAAACAAAAAAAAACAACAAAAAAAAAAAAAAAAAAAAAAAAAAAAAAAAAAAAAACCACTCAGGCATTTGAACATCTAAAGTGGTGAGTAGGTAACTGGGTTTTGTAACTTTCTGTAATTGCTGTTAGTACTGAAATCCCAGGTCTTTGAAAATTCCAAAGGAACAGTGAGAACTACATAAAGAGGAAAAGCTACAAATGGTGGCCAGGGGGTAGGGGATAGGGGGGTTGCAAGTTTGAAAATTAGAGCTTGAGCTCCTTTTTCACTTTAATCTTTTTTCTTCCTTTTTCAGACTGGTGAGAGTTTTAGTGGAACTTAATAATTCTGAAATGATACTGTATTAATCATGGGAATTACAATATCTGTCATGAGATACAAATTTTGGCTTCAAATCAGGCATTGGTGTGTGTTAGATTTTTACTGACTCTCATTTGTATGTTTTTTTTTTTTTTTTTTTTTTTGCAAGCCCTCTCAGATCTCTTCTGAGTGACTGGAAGTAACATTTATTTATTGACAATGGAGGCTAAATTATACTAATGGATAATCACAAGTCTTTCCATTATGTCACTGTAACATTAAGTGGATACCATAGGCCACATATTATTTCTTTTATGGAATTAACTCCATTGTCAATAGGTCTTTAAAAGTAGTATGTATGGAATGATTTGGTTATCTTTCCATAGTGACTCTGTATAAATGGTTATCTTTCCATAGTGACTCTATATAAAGAATAAATGTAGAACTGTAGATGTTCTTTATTTGAAATATGAGAGAAATTATGTGGATGATACCTGGGTATTAAATTCATATCAGGAAATGGGCCTCCCTATAGAATTGCTGGTGAATGTTCATTATTGTTAACTTGTAGTTTAGTGCTTTGGGTTATAATAAGGAAAGACTGTGACTGATTTTTTGGAGTAGTGAAAATTTTGATCAGTCTGGATTGTTTGTTAGCATTGGTAAGTTGTACACTTTTTTTTTTTCCGAGGTAGGCTGCCACCACGCCCGGCAAATTAAAAAAAATTTTTTTAGGTGGTGGGGGGAGAGAGAAAAAGAAAGAGAATGTGAATCAATGGGTGCACTAACTAGGGCCTCCTGTTTTGCTACAAACCACTTTGTGCTTTATGTGGGTACTGGGGAATTGAACTCTGGGCTGACAGGCCTTGCAATCAAGTACCTTCAACTGTTGAGCCATCTCTCCAGCCTGATTTCCATATCCAAATTCAAGTTTTATAAGGATGATAAATGTGTTACATGTGATGGAGAGTCCCTTTCTCTCTCTCCCCCCTTCTTCCCCCCCTTGCTGCATTTGGAACTCTCATGCCTCTCTAATGCTACTTAGACAAGCACTCAACCAGCGAGCCAAACCCCTGTCTCAAGAGGTAGCTTTTCCACTGCTGGATTTGTAGCTACAAATCTGATAGTATAAGCCCTGTTTTTGCCTTGATGGCATTTAGGTGGCTTATGTAAATGCTTTTGTTGGTTGAGTGTGGTGGTTGTATTTAATGTTTATTACTTTTCTTTTCTTTTTTTTTTTGTTTTTTTTTTTGAGCTGGGGTCTCTCACCCCAGGCTGACCTCACAGCAATCCTTCTAACCTCTGTCTCCCAAGTGTTAGGATTAAAGGCATACACCAACACGCCCAGCTGTTTCTTACCTTTCTTCTTTTTTTAAATTTTATTTTTATTTATTTATTTATTTGACAGAGAAAGAGAGAGAGAGAGAAAGAATTGGGCACACCAGGGCCTCCATCTACTGCAAACGAACTCCAGCTATGTGTGCTCCCTTGTGCATCTGGCTAACGTGGGTGCTGGGGAATTGAACCTGGGTCCTTTGGCTTTGCAGGCAAACGCATTAAGTCCTAAGCCATCCCTCCAGCCCCTGTTTCTTACTTTTCTTTTCTTTTTTTTAATTTTTTTATTTTTATTTATTTATTTATTAGAGAAAGAGAAAGGGGAGAGAGAGACAGAGAGAGAAGGAGAGAGAGAATGGGCGCACCAGGGCCACCAGCCACTGCAAACAAACTCCAGATGCATGCGCCACCATGTGCATCTGGCTTATGCGGGTACTGGGGAATTGAGCCTTGAACCGGGGTCCTTAGGCTTCACTGGCAAGCGCTTAACCGCTAAGCCATCTCTCCAGCCCCCCCTTACTTTTCTTTAAACAATAGTTTTGTTTTTGCATGGCAATCACTATTTTTTCCTCTTCTTCCTCCTCTTCCTCCTCCTCCTCCTTCCTTCCTCTTCTTTTTTCATTTTTCGAGGTAGGGCTCATTCTAGCCCAGGCTGGCCTGGAATTCACAATGTAGTCTCAGGGTGCCTCTAGCTCACAGTACCTTTGCCTCCCAAGTACTGGGATTAAAGGCATGTGTCACCATGCCCGGCCTTTTTTTGTTTTGTTTTGTTTTGTTTTGTTTTGTTTTGTTTTGTTTTGTTTTGTTTTGTTTTGTTTTTCAAGGTAGGGTCTCAACTCTAGTTTGCGCCAACCTGGAATTCACTATGTACTTTTTCAGTGTGTCTTTGAACTCTTGGCGATCTTCCTACCTCTGCCTCCCAGTGCTGGGATCAAAAGCGTGCGCCACCACTCCTGGCCACTTTTTATGAGAATTCCTTGCATATCCTGGGGGAGACCTGCCTTTTGTCTAGGATGGCCAATATTCAGGTCAGGACAGTTCTCAGAAGGACAATGGTGATGCTATAAAGTACAGAGGGATTTTCACTAAGTTCAAAGTTACTTTATGACAGGAACAGGTAAATTATAAAAATTTATGTCTCATTGTGACAGGTTCCTAGCAATTGGTTCTTTTTACTTTTTGCCTCCTGTTATAAGGTGTCTTAAGGCGTCGAGCCTGCAGTTTTAATATGCATCACCTGGAGATTTTGTGCAATTACCCCTTCTAGTTCATTATGGGTGAGATAGGTGCCACAGGTGCCTTCTCATCAGGAAAATGCCCAAGTGGCACTCCTCTTAAAATTTTTTAATTTATTTGAGGGGGTGGGGCAGACACAGAGAAAATGACTATGGGCATGTCTCCTGCCACTGCAAACCAACTTCAGAGGCATGTGCATCTGGGATACATGGGTACTGGTTCATTAGGCTTTGCAGACTAGAGCCTTAACTGCTGAGCCATCTCCCCAGTCTCCAAGTGGCACTCTTGAGCCCTTCTTTGTCGGAAAGCCTCAGGCCAGAATGCCCAGTAAGCAGTGGGTGAGGTCCTGTGGCCCCATGGTCCATTTCCTGTCGTGTAAAGGTAGCCAGTAACTGTGGTTGCTGCTTCTGCTGGCGTTTTCTGGTCCAGGGAACTTTTTATCCATAGAGCTGGTTTCTTTGCCTTCTAGTCCACAACTGTGTGTTCAGTGTCCTCTTGTTTGCCTTCTATTAATTATTGAAAGCAGTGTTTCAAATGCTGTAACCCTTTTTAGTCAGGCAAGTAAGAACTAATGTTAGGAGAGCTGCCCTTCTGCTGTCATTTAAAAACTACTGGTGCTTTAGGGGCAAAAGTTGTTCTTTAACTTGCCAGCACTAAACCTAGAGTCCAAATGTCACCAGCTATTCTGTAACTCTGGGCTCTCTGGGCTCCTTTCTTCAGCTGAGAATCTTGTTTATTTCCTCATTAGTTACTGTCCCTCTGACAAGTACCCTAGATAGATAACTGGCCTAGGGTGCAGGACTCTTGATCCTGGAATTACCTTTTTGGTTAGGAGGCTCCCTTCAGCCTCCCCTACAGCCTGTATTTTCCTCAAGTGGACAGTTGTGTGATCATCTGCAACTTGAACTTGATGGCACTATCCTAGAGAGGTGATAACTATTCATCAAAAATAAGTAAATAAATAAATAAAAACCGGGCTGGAGGGAAGGCTTAGCAGTTAAGGCCTTTGCCTGAAAAGCTAAAGGACCAAGGTTAGATTTCCCCAGAACCCATGTTAGCCAGATGCACAAGGGGGTGCACGTGTCTGGAGTTTGTTTGCAGTGGCTAGAGGCCCTGGCACACCCAATTCTCTTTCTCCCTTTCTCTGTCCAAAAAAAAAAAAAAAAAAAAAAAATCCAAGCGTGGTGACACGTACCTTTAATCCCAGCACATGGGAGGCAGAGGTGGGTGTGTAATGGGGTATCTAGGGGTCCAGGAAAGTTCTCGAACCCCCCAAATCCTAATTTGTTTGTTTCTAATTTTAATCAAAGTATTGAATAAAAAAGACTGAGAAGGATAATTATTTTATTTTATTATTTATTTTATTTTATTTATATTATTATTATATTTATTTTTTTAAATAATTTTTTATTGACAACTTCTATACTTACATACAAAAATGCATTATATTTCCCTCCCCTCCCCCCGTTCCCCTTTAGAACTCCAATCTCCATCATATCTCCTCCTTTCTCTATTAGGCTGTCTTAATTTGATGTCATTATCTTTTTCTTCTATTATGAGGGTCTTGCGAAGGTATTGCTAGGCACTGCAAGATCATGGATATCGAGGCCAATTTCTGTCTGGACAGTTGCATTGTAAGGAGTCGTACCCTTCCTTTGGCTCTTCCATTCTATGTGCCCCTTCTTCCACAATGGGCCCTGAGCCTTGGGGGATGTGACAGAGATGTTTCAGTGCTGGGCACAATTATTATATTTATTGAGGGAAGCACAGAGCCAAGGAAAGGGACCCACGCGGCTAGAAATCCCACATGAAGGGCCTGGAAAACCTGTGGAAAGAAAAGAGAAAAAAATGCCGGGTGTAGTGGTGCATGCCTTTAATTCCATCACTCGGGAAGCAGAGGTAGGAGGATCGCCATGAGTTCAAGACCACCCTGAGACTACATAGTGAATTCCAGGCCAGCCTGAGCTAGAGTGATACTCTGCATGGGCGGGGGGTGGAGTGTGTGTGTGTGGGGGGAAGAAAGTTCAAGGAGCTCCTGCCATGTTGGGAGCTGGAGGGGATAAAGGAGCCCAGGTGGAGAGTAAGGGCTACCTGGGGCCTCCCCTCTCAGCTCAACCCCACTAGGCCTGGGCACCCAGCTGAGGGAAAACCTTACCCACAGCTGGAAGTTGTCAAGTGGTCAGAGAACCTTCCCTCCCTTTGCAAAGATAATTATAACCTTATAAGGGTGAGCTGTCTTCCGGCTCAGGTGAACCAGAGGGACAGCTGGTTGGTTAGGGCTAGGGGCTGCCTCAGGAAGAGGCTAGCCCTGACACCAAGTTCTGGGGGGGCTGAACTTGATCAACCATAATGTTTAAATCCTAGGAAAAACCTCCCAGAAGGAGTCCTAGTTGTTTGTGGAAAAACATGTCTAGGGAACTAGGCAAGAGATCATCTTTGATTTTTAGCAAGTGCAGACTTTTCCAGTCACCCTAACTGTACCCCCTTTCGGAGGAACACTGATTTCGAGGTCACTCTGAGACTACATAGTGGAATCTAGAGCAAGACCCTACCTAGAAAAACAAACAAATGACCTCAAATAACATAGGTTCTTTAAACTGCCATGGCTGGCCTTCAGTTTATTCAATTTTTGAGGTCTTTAAGTCTTGGCCAAGGTGCAGATCTGGAGAAGCCATTGCCTGGATTCATTGTATCATGTGCAGGCCGGAGCATCACCACAGGGCCTTCATGGAGTCTCCAGTCTAATAAGTAATGCTTTTCTTTTGACCTTTGTACTGTGTCCTTTCTCCCCATAACCCTTACGCCTCTTTAAAAAATAAACCAACAAATATTTATTGAGCGCTTCGTGGTAGCCTTAAAAATGCACCCATAATCTGCTCTGCGACCTCTAAGGGTTTCTGCCCTCGTCCAGGGAGAAGAACCCAGTAGCCCTAGCTAATTGGTTTAGTATCTGCCTTGCTAGGTCACGGCTGTGAGCTGAGCCCAGAGATGGGGCCAGGGGCCCACTTGAAGGATTGTGACCATGTCTCATCTCTGGATTTTTTCCTAAACCTCAGTAGATCCTCATCCCTTAGCCTGGGGTTATAAATGTGCTCCACCATATTAGCTTTCTCAGCTGGAGGCTGTTTTATTTTTTAACAGCCAGTTGTGGTAGAATCTTTTAAAATCTGTTTTGGGGACACCACATCCCCATCAGTTCTTTCAGTGATTGGTGACAAGGATGTTCACCAGGAACCAGCATAGGGATTTTGGCGGGGTCAGGGGAGCGTTTAGGGTGGGAATAAAGATTTTATTTTGCATTTTCTGCTGCAAAAGGAATCTGTACTGAGAATGTGATAACACATTGTTAAAGAAGTTGTGAAGAGGGAGGTTTTCTTTTCTTTTTTTTTTTTTTTTTTTTACTTTTTAAAATATTTTTATTTTGGAGAGAGACACAGAGAGATAGGGAGAGGAAAACAGATTGGCGCGACAGCAGCCTCTCAGCTGCTGTGAATGAAATCCAGATGTGTGCACCCCCTTGTGGGCAAGTGCGGCATTGTGCCCTTGCGTCACTGCATCTGGCTAAACGTGGGACCTGGAGATTGGAACTGGCATTCTTAGGAGGCAGGCGCCTTAACGGCTAAGCCATCTTTCCAACCGAGTTTTACTTTTTTAAGCTGCCTATTAAAGGTTGATGTTGGCAAGGCTTACTTTCCTAGTGAGAGCTGACCTGGGAGAAGGGGCTGTTAGAAGAAGCTGAAGTCTTTGTTGTAGTTGCCTTCTTCACAGTTTGTATTCACCACCTTCATGAAGTTCCCTTTCTTACAGTGTAGCTCAGCTTCCAGATAAAGCTGGTGTGCTATGCTTTCCATGCGTGGGTGAGATTACACTCAAGCTAATGTGGGGTGTTGATATGCGTGTAAATTGGCTTTGTTTCTTTTAGACACCCAAGGCTTGTCTTGAGTAATAAGTAGAACAGGAGGGGAGTGGTTTACTGAGAATCCAGAGTTTAAGAGGACAGAGGAGTTCTTGGTTTTGATCCCCTTCCCTGTTCCTGGTATACTCATGTAATATTTGTTGACCTTTTGTTTGTGAAAGATACACTTAACTGAAATGAAGTCCTGTGTGATTTCATCAGGGAGCTCATTTTTTTTGGGGGGGGAGTGGTCCATGTTATGTGCATTACTTCCTCGTGTATCTTCTGTTTTTTTTTTTTTTTATTTACTAAAAAAGAGAAAATGGGTGCACCAGGGCCTCTAGCCACTGCAAATGAATTCCAGATACATGGTGCACCTGGCTTTATGTGGGTGATAGGGCATCGAACCCCAGTCCTTAGGCTTTGCAGGGAAGTACCTTAACCACTCGGCCATATATTTCCAGCCCCTTGTTCTGAATTCTTAAGGAAAAAAATCCTTCCTCCCTCCCTCCTTTGTTTCCTTTTCCCTTTCCCTTTCCCTTTTTCTTTCCTCCCCTCCTCCCCTCCCCTCCCCTCTCTTCCCCTCTTCTCCCTGAGGTAGAGTCTCACTTTAGCTCATGCTGACCTGGAATTCACTATGTTGTCTCAGGGTGGCCTCGAACTCATGGTGATCTTCCTACCTCTGCCTCTCGAGTGCTGGGATTAAAGGCATGTGCCACCATGCCTGGCTAAGGAAAACAATTTTCTATGTAATAATCAGTATTATGGGACTGGTTACAATTTAAAAAAATTTATTTTATTTTCTTTATTTAAAGAAAGAGAGAGAATGGGCACGCCAGGGCCTTTAGCCACTGCAAATGAACTCCAGACTCATGTACCATGTTGTGCAGCTGTCTTACTTAGGACCTAGGGAATCAAACCTGGATCCTTTGGCTTTGCAGGCAAGTGCCTTAACTACTAAGCCATTTCTCTAGCCCCTGGCTGCAAGTTTTAAAATATTTTATATATATGAGAAAGAGGGAGGGAGGGAGAGGGAAGGAAGGAGGGGGGTATATATAGAATTAATGGGCATGCCAGGGCCTTCAGCCACTTCCAACTCCAGATGCATGCGCCACCTTATGCGTCTGGCTTACATGGTGTGGTGGTTTGATTCAGGTGTCCCCCATAAACTTAGGTGCTCTGAATGTTAGGTTCCCAGCTGATGGAGATTTGAGAATTGACGCCTCCTGGAGGCAATGTTTTGTTGGGGGCGGGCTTATGGCTGTTACAGCCAGTTTCCCTTTGCCAGTGTTTGGCACATTCTCCTGTTGCTATTGTCCACCTTATGTTGGCCAGGGAGTGATGTCCACCCTTTGCTCATGCCATCATGGACCTTCCCCTCGAGTCTGTAAGCCAAAATAAATCCTTTTTCCCCCAAAGCTGCTACTGGTCTGGTGATTTCTGCCAGCAATGCGAACCTGACTGCAACACATGGGTACTGCAGAGTCAGACCTGGAGGCTTCTCTGGCAAGTGCCATGACCGCTAAGCTGTGTCTCCAGCCCGTGATGCAATTTTTTAAGAATCGAGTTACACATATTTAATGGTCACTTGTGGGACAAGGCTGTCCTCCCCCTTTTTAATTTATTTGAGAGAGAGAGAGAATATGAATGGTCATGCCAGGACCTCCAGCCACTGCAAATGAACTCCAGATGCATGTGCGACCTTGTGGATCTGGCTTATGTGGGTCCTTTGGGTTTGCCATCTCTCCCCAGCCGCCCCTCCCCCCTTAAGTCTGTCCATTTTGAAAGGTCAGGGTTTGAGGAGCTGCCTTCTGGAGCTTCTCCTGGCAGATGGCATACCGGCCTCATGGGTTGGTGGTTGATTGAGGGGGACAGTCATGTGGGTGTTCTGATTGTGTTCCTATTTACATAAACCCTAGAAGTTAGCCACAGCCAGTAGTTGTTGGGTTGAACAGATTATATAGGGATGATGCCCTTTAGTTAATATTCTGTGGAAAGAGAGAGATATTAGATTTTTTTAAAGTTTATTTTCAGGTGTTTTAAAAAAAACAAAAAAAAGAACACCTTGGGCTGGGAAGATGGCCCAGAGGTTAAGGTCACTTGCTTTCAGTTGCATAAAGTGGCCCTTTTGTCTGTTCATTTACAGTGGCAGAAGGCCCTTCTAATAAATAAACAAATAAAAATAAATATTTTAAAAAGTAACCATACCACGACTTTAATCCCAGCAGAGACAGAGTAGGAGGATCCTTTGAGGCCACCCTGAGACTATATAGTTAGTCTGTATATATAAACTGTAAGGTTTACATAGTGTCTCTCTCTCTCTCTACACATATATATATATATATATATATTATTCCAGGTCAGCCTGGTCAGAGTGAGACTCTACCTTGGAAAAAAAAAAGAAAAGTGGCTTAAGAGTCTGGCATTCATTTATAGCAGCAAGAGGCCCTGGGGTGCCCATACACAAGCAAATAATAATAATAATAATAATAAAAGGAATAAAAATAAAACCTTGCTGTTGTGTAAACAACTGAACACACCTGTTTGGCATTTAGAATCATTATCATGAAAAGAATCTTGGGCTGGAGAGATGGCTTAGAGGTTAAGGCACTTGCCTGCAAAGCCAAAGGACCCAGGTTCAATTCCCCAGGACCCACATAAAGCCAAATACACAAGGTGGCATATGCACTAACTAGGTGTAGGAAGATTTTGCAAAAGAGGAGGAGGGGGCTGGAGAGATGGCTTAGGGGTTAAGGCGCCTGCCTTCTAAGCCTAAGAACACTGGTTCCAATCTCCAGGTCCCACGTTTAGCCAGATGCAAAGTGACGCAAGGGCACAATGCCGCACTTGACCACAAGGGGGCGCACACATCTGGATTTCTGGATTTCATTCGCAGCAGCTGAGACACTGCTGGCGCGCCCATCTCTGTCTTCCTCTCCCTCTCTCTCTCTCTGTCTCTCTTCAAAAAAAAAAAGAGGAGGAGAATTTGATGAACACCCAAATCCAATACAGATTCTCTGAAGGAAGGGATTTATTTCAAGCTCACAGATGGGTAGGGAGGGTGGGGACAGTTCCATCAGTGGTAGGAGAAGCTATTTCCATACATTTTAAGCAGAGAGAAACAACCAAACAGCCCTTAAAAACAGCTGGCACCAAAAAAGCAGCAGGGGGGACCCAGGTGGAGCTCAAACCTTTCTGCACACCTTTGGGCTGGAAAATCAGATCCCCCCTCTTCCGTGACACCTCCCCCAGCCAGACGGCTGAGATCCAAATTGTAAGCTTAATAAAACACGTTATCGCTGGAGGATATTCATTCAAACTACCACAGTTACAGGGAATTCAGGAATACAAACTCAGGGTGCAAATTGAGTGGAGAACAGATGGAAGATGTGGGAGGTGGCAGCCTATCTTTTCTCTTGACCTTACTCTTACACATTGGAAGTTTAAGTATATATTGTCTTGGTTTGTAATAAATTGTACTTCACATATCCATTTAAACTTTAAATTCTTTGGATCTGTATTTGGGGGAAGGGAAGGGATTATGGTTTAAAATGAAACAAAAAACTCATGTATGTTACCCACCAAGAAATTACAGGTTTGGAGTTTGAAGGTGGCTATTTTCCTTTTACAGTGCACTTCCATGAAGAACATGTTTATGTGGAGAACTTCTGCATTTTTCTCTATTCAAGCAAGTTCCCCTTTTGATTAGCTTATTTTCAGATTTATTACTCTTGGGAGATGTGAAATTTATTCATTGCCCAAATTTGCTGGTGTGGCAGAGCCTGGTCTCCCGTGATATGCAGTTCATAGTGGGCATAATTCCTCAGGCCCTGGGAGCTTCAGTGTTTATGAATATGCACCCTAGTAGCTTGAAACTTTTTTTCCCCCTTAAACCAGGATGTCTATAGTTCAGCTTGGCCTGTAACTCTAATGTCGGTGTCTACATTGTCACCACAGGGCCAGCCACCTGGTCCTCTGAAGGGTAGTAGAAGGAAGGCGGTTTTCTTAACTCCTGCCTCCCAGTAACTCTCCTTAGATGCTTTCACATTTTCTTGAGTCCTTTCCGTCTTTTCTCATTATTACAGTCCTTTCTGCTGGTTTGGGAATGCAACTCTTGGTTGAAATATATCTGTGCCATGCATTCTGCTAGTAGATGGGACCATTTGAAGTTAGCCCTGGTTCTGTTTTTGAGTCCTCCCCCCCCAGGTAGGTTCTTTTTTTTTTGTTTTTTTGTTTTTTTGTTTTTGAGGTAGCGTCTCACTCTAGCTCAGGCTGACCTGGAATTCACTATGTAGTCTCAGGGTGGCCTTGAACTCACGGCGATCCTCCTACCTCTGCCTCCCGAGTGCTGGGATTAAAGGTGTGCGCCACCATGCCCGGCCCAGGTAGGTTCTTGATGTAGCCCAAGCTGTTCTGGAATTCTCAGGCTGGCCTCAGCTCACAGCATTCCTCCTACCTGTACCTCCTGAGTCTGGAACAAAAGGCATGCACCATCATGCCTGGCCTCTGCTTCTGTTTTTTTTTTTTTTTTTAATTTATTTTTATTTTTTGAGGTAGGTCTCACTCTGGCCTAGGCTGACCTGGAATTCACTTTAATCTCAGGGTGGCCTTGAACTCACGGCAATCCTCCTACCTCTGCCTCCCTAGTGCTGGGATTAAAGGCGTGCACCACCATGCCCGGCATGCTTCTGTTTTTAACATAACCTCCTCACCAACCCTTCTTGCTGATACTGGTGGTGGTGATGGGTTCTGAGGCATGCCCTGTGTGCCACAGACATTTTACATGGAGGGACTCATTTTACCCTTAGATTGGGAATGTGAAGATGGTACTGTGAGAGGGTCCCAGATCATGGGCATTCTGGCCCCAGAGCCCTGTTCTTAGCTATCAGGAACTTGGTGGTAGGTACTCAGTCTGCCATCTTGTGAATACCAGCCTTTCTGAAGTAACCGTCCTTCCAGAGAAGCTGAAATAGAAACTTATTCTCTTCATTTTCTTCCATTCCTTTAAGTTCTTAAAAGTATCTTCTCCACAGCTCATTTACATATAAATGTTAGTAGAAATTGAGAAAAGAGATAATCTAATTTTCTCTCATGGGACTGTTGATCTGTTAACTTTTTTTTTTTTTTTTTGGTTTTTCAAGGTAGGGTCTCACTCTGGTCCAGGCTGACCTGGAATTAACTATGTAGTCTCAGGGTGGCCTCGAACTCTCGGCGATCCTCCTACCTCTGCCTCCCGAGTGCTGGGATTAAAGGCGTGCACCACCACGCCCGGCCCTTTGATCTGTTAACTTTTAAAAAACAGGCAGATTAGACGATTAAGAGCAAGGGAATGTTTTCACTGGCACTCTGCTCATAAGGGGACTCTTACTACACTGCATATTGTTACAGTAGGTGCCATGAAGCTGCTAGGCTAGGTCAGATCCTTGCCATTTTGAGAAGACAGGAGTTGTATACAGACTAACAACAACCAGGACAGTACAGTGTAAAATTTGCCACCTGGTGGAACTGGGTTTTGTAAGCAGTAAAAGTGCTACATGCTTGGCTAATATTGGAAAGTCTAATCATGGCCTTCCTCCCCTCCCCCCAGTTTAACCTGAAAAGTGCAGTGCAGTAGGGAATTTTCCTGCAGGGTTGAAACAATAGTAATAGTTGAATATGAATGAACTTTATGGTTGACTGACTGACTGTGTCCTGATCTTTTCCCCTGTCAGGAATCTTCCATCCCTCAGCATGAGTAGTTGAGCAACTGACTATGAGACGGGTGCTGGATAGTTCTTTAGGAAAATCCCTTTCTTTTGCATTTAATTCACAGAGTAGCTATCATTCTCCATTTCCCCCCGTTTTGTCCTTAGAAGTAACTAAGTAACTGTTATCAGGCTTGTTGTTCATTTCCAGACTTGAAGATTACATCTTTCTACAGCTATTTCTTTCTTTTCCTTGTTCTTTTCTTTTCTTTTCTTTTCTTTTCTTTTCTTTTCTTTTCTTTTCTTTTCTTTTCTTTTCTTTTCTCTTCTCTTTTCTTCTCTTCTCTTCTCTTCTCTTCTCTTCTCTTCTCTTCTCCTTTCCCCCCCCTCCTCTCCCTCTCCCTTTCCTTTTGGCAGGGGGTTTGCCGAAAAGGCACAGGGCTTCACTGTAGCTTAGACTGACCTGGAACTCACTCTATAGTCCCAGGTTGGCCTTGAACTCACAGTGATTTTTCCTACATCTGCTTCCTGAGTGCTGGGATTGAAGGTGTGTGCCATCATGCCCTTGTCTTATCAATCTGAAAAATTGTGACCCAAGACTACTCCATTCTGTCAGGAGGGACAAGAAGGAGCGATAGCTTACCCATTAAAGGTGCTTGCTTGCAAAGCCTGCCAGCTTGGGGTTTGATAGATACTGCAGTACCTAGGTAAAGCCAGATATACAAAGTGATTCCTGCTTCAGAGTTCATTTGCAGTGGCAGGAGATACTGATGTGCCCATTCATTCTCTCTCTCCCCCTCACTTATAAGTATCCAAATAAAGCCAGATCACAAAAGTGGCACATGCATCTGGAGTTCTATTTACAGTGGCAAAGAGGCCTTGGCATGCCAATTCTCTCTCTCTCTCCTCCTTGTAAATGAATAAATTTTTTCTTAAAGGAGGGACAAGAGCTTTCATGTAGTTTTTTGGGTGTAGTAGGCAGCACAACAGTTGGGGATGGGCATCTACTGATCCATACTTAGTGGTACATGAAGACTCTCGTGAGTGTCACAGTGTAGCTACTTAGAGGGCACGAGTGGAGAAAGACAGGTTGAGAGCTGTGTGCTTCATAGGCAACTAGAGGCTCTGAGGTAGTAAGAAGCAGTGTGAAGAGTATGGAAGGGAAGGATGGTGTTCTGGAGACAAGGCATATCTGTATTTTCTTGAGCAAATTTGTGTTACTCTGTAATTTAGAAAATGGTATTTAGAATCTCCTCTTCCAAAGCTGCCACTGAAGCAGTGGGTATGTCATTTTATCTACACTGGAGATTGTGGGTTTGTAATGAGATTAAGTCAGGAGATGTTTTCCCAGGTTGACTTTTGATGGGCTGGGTGTCTCTGGTGAGACAGATGAACTCCAGATAGATAGCTAATTTAATTTCCAGAGGTGTTGCTCAAATACTTTTGCCTCCTGCTACAGGGTAGAGCAAAATGTACATGTGATTTTTGTGAAAATACAGGAATATTGGTTTTTATCATAGCCTGGCAGAGGAATCAGTGCAGAAATGCTTCCTGCATTAGCCACTGTGCAGAGTAAAATTAAGAAGCTGGCATCTTCACACAGCTAGTCACTCACTCACAGTGGAGACTGTGCTTGCAGAAAGCATTAACAGACTGCCCTCCTTCACCAGAATAGAAGATGATTGGCATAGGTAACCCCAAATCTGGTATAAGTATTATTGAGTTGGCACAGTTTGCTGTCCTCTCCTTCTGGGGACACCTGTCACTGCATTTCCTGCTGAGTAGTTTTTGAAAGAAGGGGATGTCTTTACCCACATTAGCTTTTGCAGGTGTTGGCATGGAATGGGCTGAAATCTACTGAGATGTCTATGAAATGGAATCTCAGACTCCAGAACACTCACTGTTGGCCTCTGGGGGCACCTATGTCCCAGTTCAGGAAGTTAAGATTGAAATCAAGAAGATTATTGTCTTAGAAGGAATCTTGGATTTGACCACTTCCTGGATGGCTTGGAAATCCAGGGCCGGAACTGAACCGACTTACTTTTTTTTTTTTTTTTTTTGGTTTTTCAAGGTAGGGTCTCACTCTAGCACAGGCTGTCCTGGAATTTACTATGTAGTCTCAGGGTGACCTCAAACTCATGGTGATCCTCCTACCTCTGCCTTCCCTAGTCCTGAGATTAAAGGTGTGCACCACCATGCTCAACTAAACCGACTTTCTTTTGTGGGATGGGGGTGGCCAATTCCAACTTGACATTAATTTCTGTTTTTCTTTTTTCTTAAAATTTTTAATTTTATTTATTTATTTATTTGACAGAAAGAGAGAGGGAGGGAGGGAGGGAGGGAGGGAGGGAGGGAGGGGGAGAAAGTGGGCATGCCAGGGCCTCTAGCCACTGCAAACGAACTCCAGATGTATGCATCTGGCTAACGTGGGTCCTGGGGAATCGAACCTGGGTCTTTTGGTTTTGCAGGCAAACACCTTAACCACTAAGCCATCTCTCCAGAATTAGGCTGGCCCTGAATTCTGTTTTTCAACATTTCTGCATGACTGACTACCCACATCCCTTTGGAACCGTCAGAAGAAATGAGAGGAGTGGGCATCCTTTGGGAGACAGAGACTTCAGTTCGTATTCAGAGGTGCCAATTCCTGTAATACTTTTCAACTTGGAGGCTATTATGTTCAAGTGCCTTGCATGTGGGGCATTGAATGTCTCTGGCCTGGGCAGGAAATGGAATGCTTAAGGGTAATTTATGGATTCACAGGTAAACAATAAGACTCATTTTTGTTTGAGATCATAAGCATTCAGTAAACATTGTTGCGAGTCATTTCTCCTAAAACTCATGAGGCTTTGTTTTCCTTCTCTGTAAAGTTTTACTAGTCACTTCAGTAAATGTTGAGTTTTTTTTCTCTTAAAAAATTTTGCCTTGCATACATGACCAATAATACTACTCTTCTCTTCAGGTTACTTAAATGTTTACCATTAACTTAGGGGTGTGTTACCCCAAGCAGAAGGTATCCCCTGAGTCTCTGAGCTGTTGGTTTTGGGATGTGTATTTTGGGTGTGTGTTTGATAGAGTTTTTTCCTAAGTGAGACTTTCTAATCTGAGAAGATGTTGTGGCTGCCTGGGTTTTTGTGTGGTGGAGGGAGCATCCATTACACAAAGCTGGGGGATGCAGAGTTGGCTGTGCTTTGGGAAGAGGAAGGAGGAGTTTACAGAAACGGTCCTGGTCCCACAGAATGTTTGTGTTTCTGCCTCTTCCCTCTGCCATGCTTATTGCTGTTTGTGCAGATGAGGTGGGAAATCAGTGAGGGAGGTGGAGGCAGGTCTGTTTCCCTGGCTCGGGCTTTGCTGGTGATGCTGGGCTTTGAGCATGCTCTGAAATACAAAATAAAAAATGACAGCTGTGAGAATGTGAATGATTAGACAAACAGATCTTGTTCTGCCTTTGTGTTTAAACTTGAAGAAAAAAAAAAGCTAAAATTCAGGTCCCAGTGGACAAGTGAACATGACCAGCATATTAGGTTGAAAAGGTGAATGAATGTAGAAGAAATAGGGAGACAGGAAGTGGGGCTTCCACCTGGGCTGCCACTTGGCAGTGTATGTGCTCAAAGGTGTCTAAGATGTCTGCAGGAAACTGGTAGGATTGGTTAGTGGGAACATCACACTTCCGGGCCGGTTGTTTTCTTAGTGGTTGTTGTCCCCACCTGTCTGCAGCAGAAGCCTGCCTTGAAGCTTTGCAATCTCCCACTGTATGGTGGCTGGCATTTGGATCCTTGAAGCCACATGCTCTTGCCATTTACTAGGAGTGTCCCATGCTGCTTGTATCACTCCAAGACCTGACAAGAGGAGCGTCATTTGGGGCTGGCTTAATTTACTGGGGTGTTACTGTGTGGGGCTGGCCTGTCCCTCTAAAAAATAGTTTCTGGAGAAGAGACAATGGGAAAGGTAACCAAACCCGCTTGGGATTCTTGGATTGCTCAGGATGTTATAAACAGTAAGTGCTGCCTTTGATCTTGGAGGGTGGTGTGGGGGGTAGGCAAGAAAGGGGGTGGTGGTTATGAGAAGAGAGCTGGAGCCAGACAGCCGGATGGCCTGTCCAAAGGCTGCTGTGAGTCCCAGTGGCAAAAGGATCTGCGTTTTCCACTAATTTCTGTTTTCTTTGCTGTGGTTAGCCTTATTAAAAGGGCACAAGGAAGCAGCCTAGACATTCAGTTCCAGTTAGTTTCTCGGATGATGGGGAAGAGGTGGGCAAGACCTTTGGTTCTTTCGGAGAAAGTAGGACAGCTAGGGTTTATAGAAGCTAGCATACTCTACACCATCAAAGACATTCTTGGTTTTTGAGCATAGATGTTTTATTCTGTTTCCGCACATGGGAAGGTTTCACATTGGTAGACCAATGAAGGATTACTGCCTTAAGCATAACTTTGAAAGGAAGGTCTGACAGTCCCTGTGTCTTATTCCACCTTTTTCTTCCCATGTCTGTGTACCCGCTATTAGGTGTGTGATTGTGGAAATATCTGTGGTTTCTTGACCAAAGTTAGGAAATTTTGTGCTTGAGGAAACAGCAATAAAAGTTTAACCTCAGAGAGGCCCTTGAACTTTCTATGATGAAAAACTTCCGGATCAACATTTGAGGGTTTGTAACATTGATGAAGTCATTAAGCCTTTTGCTTCACAGCATTATTGACCTTCTCAGTTCTGAGTTCAGTCCCTTGACTCCTCCTGGAACTAGGCACACAGATATTTGTCACACACTGATTAGGGAGTGAATTGATATAAACGGGACGTGGTTACTTTCACCTGACACAGCCCTGCTAGTAGAACCTGGTTAATTTTAGCTCACTACTTTCTTCCATTGGCTTCCATTGCTTTCTCAGTCTGTTTCAGATATTAAAATGTTGTCAGCTGTCATCTTTTCTGCGTGGTTAGCTGACTGGCCTCTGCTCCCATGTGAATCCTTAACCTAATGAAAACTGTGGTTCTTCAGGCTTATGGAGAAACTAGAAAATGCATTGCTGTTTAATTTTCCTCACTGTTCCAAGATATACTATTTAATTAAGACATAGGTAAGATCTTGGTAGTAATCCAAGCTAGGTTTAACCTTGTTTCGCATCTACCATGACCAATTTAAAACAGGGAAGCCTTGAATTTAATTAGACAGTTTATAAGATATATGGGTGAGAATAGAAAGAGATACATTTGAAGAAATTCTTTAGTGTGTAGGCTGTAGTAATGTAGGTGTGATAGCTGGAGGAGGGGTCTGATCATGTAGGTGAAATGGTGACTGTTCATTCTCAGACAGCTACATAAATGTGATTTGGAGATGGCTTTGAAAACCCACTGTGTTTTAAGCTCATCTGGCATTCATTATGTGCCATGCAATTCTTAAACAAGATGAAGCTGTATAGCTAATGACATAAACTGTTTCCTCATCTAATCAGGAGTCTTTTTTGAGTAGCTAGATTAGATGCCATTCAGAAAGGATAGTATAAGGAATAATTACTCTCTATATTTTATTTCTGGAATTCACCATATGGCCTGTAATGTTACATATATTACATATGAACATAAAATCTACCAAAAACAGGTTACTATTTCCAGCCAGGGACACATAGGAATATGATACTCTGGTTCTTTTTCTTAAAGTTGTGTAGGAAATCTGCTGTGCAGTTTGGAGTAGTTTTGTGGTATTGGTTCATCTGCCCAGCTTATGTAGGAGAGTTTGATGGAATTGTGAGATTAACTTTTGGAACAGGAGGCAGGTATTATAACAAGATTCATTCAAAATACATGTGTATTTGTTGCACAAGGTGGTGTTTGTAGTAGTTACTGTGTTCTGAGCAAAGTGAAGGTGCCAGAAATTCACAAAAGTAACTAGAGCTAGCCAAGATTCCACATTTTTTGTATAATTTATTTGAGAGCGACGGAGAGAGAGAGAGATTGAATGGGCGCACCAGGGCCTCCAGCCACTGCAAACGAACTCCAGATGCATGCGCCACCTTGTGCATCTGGCTTATGTGGGTTTTGCGGAACCGGGGTCCTTAGGCTTCACAGGCAAGCACTTAACCTCTAAGCCATCTCTCCAGCTCCAACATTCCACATCTTGATATCTGAATGCTAACAGTTATAGAAGACACTGGCTCTTTGCCAGTTTGCAACACCAATATTAGCAGCTTGCTTTGGGGGAGAAGTTATTAAATTTTTCCACATTTTCCACATTGGATGCTGAGGAAAGAACCCCCGACCATGCACATGTTTAGCCTGTGCTTTGCCATTAAGCTACTTTCTCTGCCCCAGAAATGACACGCCCACTTTAGACATTGTGGAGAATTCTGGCCACAATGAGATGCAGAGTATTGGTTGCAGCATGGTTCATTAATGTGAACTTCCATGCTTAGTAAGATGTTTTGGTTCTAGCAATGTAATTCATATTATGTGTGACTAAGAAATAACTAATGATGGGAAATCTTTTTGTTTGGATCACAAAACATGCCTTATACCTTCTTATTACTCTTTTTTTCTTTCCCTCCCTCCCTCCTAATTTTATTTTATTTGAGAAAAAGTAGGCAGATAGAACCAGAGAGAGAATGGGTGTGCCAGGGCCTCTAGCCATTGCAAACCAACTCCAGACGCATGCGCCACTTTGTGCATCGGGCTTGCTTGGGTACTGGGAAATTGAACCTGGGTCCTTAGACTTCATAGTTAAGTGCCTTAACCGCTAAGCCATCTCTCCATCCCCTGCTTTATTTCTTTGTTTATTTACTCAAAAACAAAGGCTGAGTGTCAGGGATTCATGTATTTCATAACAGCACTTTTTTATGATTAAAGGTGTGTACCACACCCAGTGGAAACACCTGTTTTTTAAAAGATTTTATTTTTATTTATTTATTAGAGACAGGGGAGGGGAGAATGGGCATGCCAGAGCCTCTAGCCACTGCAAACAAATTCCAGATGCATGTGCCACCATGTGCATCTGGTTTACATGGGACCTGGAGAATTGAACCTGGGTCCTTAGGCTTCACAGGCATGCGCCTTAACCACTAAGCCATCTCTCCAGCCCAACATCACTTTTTTATATGTGAGGTAGGATCTTGCTCTAGCCCAGGCTGACCTGTAGTTCCAGGCTAGCCTCAAACTTGAGCCTCCTACCTCTGGGATTAAAGGTGTGTGCCACTCTGCCTGGCTCACAATATTTTTAATCTCCTGTCATATACATAGTTTTTGCTGTATTCTACAGAGTTCACAGCTAAAATAGCATTAAGGAGGAGAAATTAATAGTAGAATGTGAGAGGGTTCTTTTTGTGTGACTGTGCATATATATGAATTCATATGAATGTGCATGTGTGTAGAGGCCGGAGGTGGACATTAGGTATCTTCCTGTTACTCTCCATCTTACCTTTTGTTTTAGTGTTTAAACAGAGAGTCTCACTCTAGCCTAGGCTGACCTAGAATTAGACTCAGACCGGCCTTGAATTCACAGTGATCCTCCTGTCTCAGCCCCCAAGTGCTGGGATTCAAGGTGTGAGCTGCATCGCTGGGTCACCTTACCCTTCTGAAAAAAAGCATTTTATAATTTATTTGTATGCAGAGAGGGGGGAGGGAAGGAGAAAAAGGGTACCCCAGGGCCTCTTGCCACTTCAAACTCCAAATGTATGCAATACTGTATGCATATAGCTTTTCTATGGGTACTGGGGAATTGAATCCAGGTCATTAGGCTTTGCAAGCAAGTGCCTTTCACCAATTGAGATACCTCTTCAGCCCTCTACCTTGTATTGTATTGAAAGAGAGAGAAAAGTACTCAGTGCTATAAGATGCTAGGAATTGAACCCAGGTCAGCAGGCTTTGCCAGCCTTTAACTACGGAGCCATCTTCTCAGCCCCCACTTTTTTCTTTTTCTTTTTTTTTCCTTTTCCTTTTTCTTTGGAGAGAGTCAGAGAGCGAGAGAGACAGAGAGTGGGCGTGCCAGTGGCCTCTTAGCCGCTGTGAACGAACTCCAGACATGTGTGCCCCCTTGTGGGAAAGTGAGGCATTGCACCCTTGTATCACTTTACATCTGGCTAAACATGGCACCTGAAGAATCTAACGGGTGTTCTTAGGCTTAGCAGGCAAGCATTTTAACTGCTAAGCCATCTCTCCAGCCCCACATTTTCTTTTAAGGCAGGCTTTTAGTATAGCCTAGGTTGACCTGACTTTGTAGCCCAGAATGGCCTAGAACTCAGGGCAATTCTCCTACCTCAGCCTCTCCAGTGCTGGGATTACAGGTGTGAGCCACCACCTAGGATCACTTTTCTATTTATTTATTTAATTTTTTTCAAGGTAGGATCTCACTCTAGCTCAGGCTGACCTGGAATTCACTAATTCCTCTGCTTCCCGAGTGCTGGGATTAAAGGCATATGCCACCACACCTGGCTCTTACTTTTTATTTTTATTTATTTGTTTGGGAGAGAGAAAGGTGCAGGTAGAGAAAGAATGGGCCTCCAGCCACTGCAAATGAATTCCAGATGCATGTGCCACTTTGTGCACCTGCTTATGTGGGTCCCCGGGAGTTGAACCTGGGTCCTTTGGCTTTGCAGGCAAATGCCTTAACTGCTAAGCCATCTCTCCAACCCCATTTTATTTATTTATTTAATATTTTATTTATTGGGTGGGGGAATGGGAGCACCAGTGCCTCTAGCCACTGCAAACAAACTCCTGGCTTATGTGGGTATTGGGGAATCAAACCTGGGTCCTTAGGCTTCACAGGCAAGTGTCTTAACTGTTAAGCCATCTCTCCAGCCTCATCTTACTTTTTAAACAGACAGGGTCTTGCACTGAACCCAAGAGCTCACTGATTCAATTTAGCTAGACAAGCTAGTAGTGAAATTGCAGGTTCAGGTTATTTATTTAAACATAGATTCTGGGACTTTGAACTTGGTTGCTCATACTGCATGTCAAGCTCTTTTACCCACTGAGCCATCTCCCCAATCCAGTGTTTTATGCTGGGGAAGGGGGGTGGAGATGGAAAATCCTAATAGCTCCTGTTAGTTAGAATCAAACATGGGTAAATGTACTTGGGTGTAGTGGCATATACCTGTAGTCCCAGTATCTGAGGGAGTAGAGTTGATTGAGTCCAGGAGTTCAAGGCTAGCCTGGGCAACACAGGAGGACCCTGTGTCAGAAGAACTGAAAACAACAAAAACTTAAGCACATAAATACAAATCCAACAGTGCCAAGATTATGTCAAATTATATATTGATCACTGGGTGTACTGTGGTTTTCAAAGAACAGTATGACAAGTAAGTATTGTGGTAGGCTTCTGCCTTTTTCATTGCTAGGCATGATGAAATCTAAGAGCCTTACATCACTCTCTGAACTAATTTATAATTGGTATGTACAGTGTGTATCTCAGAACACACTTGAAGCTGGCCATTGGGCTCTGTGTGTGTGTACTTTGAGCTACATTTTTCTGTCTGTCTGTCTATCTATCTATCTATCTATCTATCTATCTATCTATCTATCTATTTTATCGTCCATCTGTTTATCATCTGGCTATTTATGCTGTGGATTAAACCTAGGGTTTTGGACATGCTAGGTAAATTCTCTATGTTTTGTAACACTGAATCCCATCCCAGCCTTCAGAATTGCATACATGATAGGATCTCTTTCTGGTTGCTGTCAAGCTCAGGATACTCCTACCTCATTCTCCCAGGTGCCACCACACTGGCATATTTAGTGTTTTACATCACATGAGAAATGTTTATAATACTGCTGGGCATGTTCTATGTTTATTGAATCAGGGATTAGTTTGAGCCTAAATCTCAGACATTCTTTTTAGCCAGTGGTCTGAGAGCATCTCCATTACACCAGTGAATGAAGCCTCTGTTCATCATTAGCTCATCAGAGGTGCCATAGAGCACACCCTGAAGCATACTCAAATCCTTAAGAGGAATGATCTGGCTCATTCTTACAGGAGTGTGTAGGATTTAGTGGTAGGCTTATTTTAATAAATGCTTAAAATGTAGGTGAATAACAGGTCTGTAGGTTCCTCCTGCAGCATTCTTTTTTTTTTTTTTTTTTTTCTTGGTTTTTCTGAGGTAGGGTCTCACTCTAGCCCAGCTGACCTGGAATTCACTATGTTGTCTCAGGGTGATCCTCCTACCTCCTACCTCTGCTGGAATTAAAGGCATGCACCACTATGCCTGGCAATTTTTAAAATTTATTTACTTATTTATTTGAGAGAGAGAGAGAGAGGCCGCTAGAGAGAGAAAAAGAATGGACACGCCAGGTCCTTCTGCTGCTGCAAATGAACTCCAGATGCATGCACCACCTTGTGTATCTTGCCTTCATGGGTCCTGGGGAATCGAACCTTGGTCCTTTGGCTTTGCAGGCAAGCACCTTGACCTTTAAGCCATCTCTATAGCCCAGCATTCTGGTTTTAGATGTTTACAAAAGAACCATTTTTTAAATTAAAAAAATATTTTATTTATTTATTTGAGAGAGAGGGGGAGAGAGAGGGAAGAAGAGGCAGACACCGAGAGAATAACATGTCCTCATAGCCACTGCAAACAAAATCCAGATGTATATACCATCTTGTGTATCTGGCTTGCGTGGGTACTGGGGAATAGAACCTGGGTCCTTAGACTTCGTAGCTAAGCACCTTAACCGCTAAGCCATCTCTCCAGCCCTGAGGACCATGTTTTGGTGTTTGTTTTTTTCACTTCTGGGTTGTAAGGCTTTTCCTTGTGTTGGTGGTAGGCCTTCCCAGTTCCATTTCTCCTGTACTGCTGTCTGCACTCATCAAGCTTACCTGGATTTTATAGGAGAAGAGATCTCTTGTTCTTTGCTTCGCCTTTCTTACCACTATGGAATAAATACAACTGTGTGGTTCCCCACCCCACCCCCTCTCTCTGTAAGAGAGAGACTGACTGAGACTTCTTCCTATATCCCCACTCCAAAAGCCACACCTTACTCAGCTACCCACTCCTCTCCGGCATGTGAAATCAGAGAAGCTTCCCAGGCACGTTCCTTGGGTGTCATTTGTCCTCTATTCCTCAGAGCCCACCTTAATGGTGAAACCTTATAAACCCATATACAAGTACAGCTTCCTGTCTGTACTTTGGGGGGATAACTCAGCCCCTAACATTTCTTTACATTGTCTTGCAAAGCTCAGAACTTTGATTTTAGGTGAAGCTCAAGTTTGTAACAATTAGACTATGATCATTTGAATGATAGTTGTATGTATGTTAAAAAGAATGGATCACGGGTGATTTTAAAAACATGGTGATTTCTTTTCTTTTTTTCTTCATTTTTCTTCATTTTAAAAATGCTCAGCAGGGCATAGTGGTGCACGCCTTTAATCCCAGCACTCAGGAGGCAGAGGTAGGAGGATCATCATGAGTTGGAGGGCAGTCTGGGACTACATAGTGAATTCCAGGTCAGCCTGGGCTAGAGGAAGACCTGACCTCCAAAAACAAACAAAACAAATGTCTGTGATCTTGTATAGATTTTGGGAGTGGTAAGGGTTTTACGAGATGGCAATTTTGTTTGTTTGTTTCTTTTTTGTTGTTGTTGTTGTTTTAAGGTAGAGTCTCACTCTGATCCAGGCTAACCTGGAATTAACTGTGTAGTCTCAGGGTGGCCTCAAACTCATGGCAATCCTCCTACCTCTGCCTCCCAAGTGGTGTGATTAAAGGCATGTGCTACCGCGCCTGGCTGGCAATTTTGAAAGCAGTACATTTTGAACAGTTATAGCTGAGCTTTGAATGAATGTTCCAGGCACTATGTACCCAGAGGTAGGGCCTCACTCTAGTCCAGGCTGACCTGGAACTCACTATGTAGTCTCAGGCTGGCCTTGAACTACAGTGATCCTGCTCCCTCTGCCTCTGGAACGCTGGGATTAAAGGCATGTACCACCATGCCCGGCTAGGAAAGAGAATTTTAAACAATATTTATATTAATATGTAATGAATTTTCATTTTCTGTAGAAATTACTCATATGGGTAAAAATTTCTGTCTTAATGCCTAGTAGGGTAAATATCAATCTATTGTGAACAGCAGCTCTTTTGGTTCTTTGAGAATTGCTGCCACTTCAGAGAGCCCCACCCACCAAGCAGTTTGAGAATGGGACTGTACTCCAACATGTTGTGTGGGTAAATCAATTTTTCTTCTTTTCTTTTTCTTTTCTTTTCTTTTCTTTTCTTTTCTTTTCTTTTCTCTTTTCTTCTCTTTTCTCTTTTCCTTTCCTTTCCTTTCCTTTCTTCTCTCTTCTCTCTTTCTTCTCTCTTCTTTCCCTCCCCCTCCCCCCCTCCCCTCCCCTCCCCTCCCCTCCTATTCCTTCCTCCTTCCTTCCATGTGCAAACCAATTCCAGATGCATGTGCCACTTTGTGCATCTGGGTTTACGTGGGCACTGGGGTGGGGGGGGGATCAAATCTGTGTCATTAGTCTTTGCAGGAAAGTACCTTAACTGCCAAGCCATCTCTCCAGTCCTACTTTTCATTCACATATATATGAGGTGGGGGGGGGGGATAATGGGCAGCTAAGGCCTCTAGCCACAGCAAATGAACTCCAGATACATGTGCCACTATGTGCATCTGGCTTATGTGGGTTCTGGGGAGTCGAACCTGGGTCCTTAGGCTTTGTAGACAAGTGCCTTAACTGTCAAGCCATCTCTCCAGCCCTAGTTTTCTTTTTTATTGGTGCTTGGGATGGAACCCAGGGCCTCTATATATGCTTAGCACATGCTCTTAAATTGACCTGCACTCCCAGTTCCTCCTCAATCCCCTAGTTTCAGAAACATCAAGTCATGGTTAATTTTTTTCCTATTTATGCCTCTACTTTTACCCTTACAGTATAACAAAGCAGCTACCAAACATTTCATGTGAAAACACTTTTATTGTTGAATTATAAAAATTTTATAATTTTATTTATTTTTAATTTTTTGTTTATTTTTAGAGAAAGAGGCGGGGGATGGGGGGTCAAGGATGGGTGCACCAGGGCCTCCAGCCACTGCAAATGAACTCCAGATGCATGTGCCCCCTTGTGCATCTGGCTTATGTGCGTACTGGGGAATTGAGCCTTGACCAGTGTCCTTAGGCTTCACAAGCAAGCACTTAACTGCTAAGCCATTTCTCCAGCCCCTTAAATTTTATTTTTATTTGACAGAAAGAGGGAGAGAGAGAATGGGCGCACTAGGGTCTCAGCCATTGCAAATGAACTCCAGATGCACATGCCACTTTGTGCACCACTGGCTTGTGTGGGTCCTGGGGAATCAAACCTGGGTCCTTTGTCTTTGCAGGCAAGCGCCTTAACTGCAAAACCATCCCTCCAGCCTGAATTTTTTTTTTTAACAGAAACCTTGCTGGGCGTGGTGGTACACGCCTTTAATCCCAGCACTAGGGAGGCAGAGGTAGGAGGATAGCCATGAGTTCGAGGCCACTCTGAGATTACACAGTGAATTCCAGGTCAGCCTGGGCTAGAGTGAGACCCTACCTTGAAAAACAAAACAAACAAACAAACAAACAAACAAACAAACAAACAAACAAGCCTTAGTGCTGGAGAGATGGCTCAGCAGTTAAAGGCACCTTTAATTAATTAATTTATTTATTTGAGAGAGAGAGAGAATGGGTGCACCAAGGCCTCCAGCCTCTGCAAACAAAACTTCAGACACATGTACTACCTTGTGCATGTGGCTTACATGGGCACTGGGAAATTGAACCTGGGTCCTTAGGCTTCGCAGGCAAGCACCTTAACCATTAAGCCATCACTCCAGCCCTGGTGTTGATTTTTTTTTTTTTAACTTTTGTTTATTTATTCGTAAGAGGGGGTGGAGAGAGATAGAAGGAGCAACAAACAGAGAATGGGCACACCAGGGCCTTTAGCCACTGCAGACAAACTCCAGATGCATATGTCCCTTGGGCATCTGACTTATGCGGATCCTGGGGAATTGAACCTGGGTCTTTTGGCTTTGCATGCAAACACCTTAACTGCTAAACTGTTCTTCCAGCCCTGTTGAAGTTTTTAAGGACTGGATCTCATTATGAAGCCCTGACTATCCTGAAGCTCTCAGTGCTCGTTCTTCAGTTTCTTGAGTGCTTTGATACAGGCACCTGACAACCATGCCCAGCTTCATTTCTTATTCATAGAAAACACCTGATAACTACCAAAGAAGGATTCAGTTCCTCCAATAATCTGTTTAGTTTTTGTGAAGGTTAATATAAAATAAGTTCCATGCAATGAGATTGGCTGGTAGTTTGTGTTTAATTACCTGGCACTTAGCTTTTGTTTGCTGTTATACTAGGTCCTGATAAGGTATAGTTATATAGCCTAGCGTGCGCTGGCTAATCAGCCAGCAAGCTTTGTGGCTCTTTTTTAAATTTTGTATTTATTTTCACAAAGAGGGAGAAAATAAGAATATGAATAAATGAATATGGTTGAACCAGGGCTTCTTGTCACTTCAAACAAACTTCAGATGCATTTGCCATTTTATGCATCTGTCTTTGCCCAGGCAATGAGGCTTTGCAAGAAAACACCTTTAACCTGGAGCCATCTTTCCAACCCAGCGGCTAGTTTTTGAAATAGTGTTTATGGAGTTTTGCTTTGGGGATCGACCATATCCACCCTTAAGCATCTCCTTGTCGTCCAGGCTCTTTTGTGCCTGTGTGTCTTGTAGTTTCTTTCTTTCCAAGCTATCACTTTCTTTTCTTTTCTTTTCTTTTCTTTTCTTTTCTTTTCTTTTCTTTTCTTTTCTTTTCTTTTCTTTTCTTTTCTTTTCTTTTTTTGAGAGAGAGAGACACAGAGAGAGAGAGACAGAGAGGGAGAAGAAGAGGGAGACAGATAGAGATGGGTGCACCAGCAGCCTCTCAGCTGCTTCGAACGAAATCCAGATGATTGCACCCCCTTGTGGTCAAGTGTGGCATTATGCCCTTGTGTCATTTTGCATCTGGCTAAACGTGGGACTTGGAGCTTGGAACTAGCGTTCTTAGGCTTGGCAGGCAGGCACCTTAACCGCTAAGCCATCTCTCCAGCCCTTCTTTCTTTTCAAATTATTACTTTTAGGAAACTTCCTTAGTTGCCTAAAATTTGCTTGTGCATATTTCCATATGTTAGTCTCTTTCCAGCTATTGTATTGTAGGAATTGACATTGAGTTGGAATATGTTCACCTTAAGGTGTTTTTAGGTTATAGTAGCAAAGAACTCTCCCTATACATATACCTGCGTGGATCTTGGGTGGCTCAAAGAACTTGCACATTGATTCCCTTCATGGGAATATGGCAGCAGCCACTATTCCCTGAGTGGCTGCTGTGAACAGGAACTGCCTGCCTGTCTGCCATGCTAACTCCACACCACAGAACACTTTTCAGCTTACTGCTTCTCCCATGTTGCTTGCTACCTTCTGCCTGAAAGATTTGGGCCAATTAACGTGAAATGCGGAAAGTTGATGTTAACAGAAGAAGTTAATAGTGTCATCAGGAGGTTAAAATGATTGTACACGTATAATCTTAGAGCAGAGCAAAGTTTTGTTGAATGCTTAATCCTATTATTAACAGAAGAGGGATTTGAAACATTAAAACACAGGTTACCCAATGTTATATAACAAGGAAGTGCTTACAGTGAGGATCAAAGTCTTTCTCACTCCAAACTTCAGCATACAAGGTGAGTCACAGTGACACTGTGTAGCTGTGGTCCCAGAGCAAGATTCATCAAGAAAGCGCTTCCCCTGCCTGAACTCAGGGTTCCTGTTCTCCCCAGGCGCTATTGGTTACTGCTGCTGCAGGAAAGCTGCTTGACCATGGCAGCTTGGAGAGAGGCATGCACACCCCCACCCCACCCCGCCGCCTGTGCAGGTGCAGTGGGCAGCATCAAAAGCCAGAGAAGCCACAGCTGGCTGACTTTTGTTTCATTGTACGTCAGCTGTCCCATCACTCCTTTTATGAATTTCTAAAGGTTTTGCTTCTCTCCCTGCAACAAGGTCTATTTTTATTTATTTATTTATTTTAATCCTGACTACCTGCTCGCTTGGAGGCAGCATCCAGCTTGCCACCTTACATGAAGTTTGTCTGTAGGATGCTTTTTGTGAGGTTCTCATCTATCTCACAAGGCTCCTTGAGTGTCTTTATGTCCACCAGGAATGTCTTGGCCTCAGGGATGCCAAGAGCAACACAATTTAGGAACCCAAAGAAGCAACCTCTGTGGTGATGCCTGAATTGAATGAGGGAGAAACGAATGCTGTTTTAATATTAGCTTGCATTATTTTCGTGTCCCCTTAGGCCTATAGTTCCCTCCTTAATCATCATTGTACTGTCCCTTGGGTCTGGCCAGGGATTCTTCTTTTCTCTGGTTGTGATTAATCCTGCAGGGGGTGAGAAGGGATGGCTGGGGAAGTCAGCTGCTGCCCACAGGGTTTATTATAAGAGAACTCCCTGCTGGGATCTAACAGAATTGAGAGGATCATGGCAATGTGCTGAACTGGATTCACTCAGAGCAGCTTCGCTGTAAAGGTTTGGAATCTATGTGTGTAGGCATACATGTTACTACTGTGTGATAGCCTCTTTTTGCTGTCCCCATTACTTAATCTGTGAAAAGCTTTTATCTCTGGTAAATGGGTTAGACCACATGCATTTTGTGCACTAGGAAGGTTAAGGCATACATCTGGATTTTGTCTTCCCAAAGTTAGTCTTCTTGGCATTTTATTTTAATGTGTTTTCTTCCTTGGCCCACCCATGAAAAACTTTCCACCTTCGTAGAAGTTTTATATTCCTCATGATTTCAAAAACTTGATTCCTTTACATTTACTTACATGCTGAACCCTGAAGTGGGGGTTTAGCAGAATTTTGCCCTCATTCTGTTTTCCCTGGGTTTCTGGATTTTGCTGTAATTAAATTTAGCATTCATTTAAGGAATGAGTTGGGATGTTCTGTGGTTGTGACCTAGGGAACAGGACGTGTATGTATGTGCTCTAGGAGTGCTCAATTCTTGTGACAACCTTTTTATTTCCCTCTCCTCTTTGATTTCACAACACAGGCTGTAACTTTAAAAAGAAACTGTCGGGCTGCTCCCCAGGTTATTCACAAAACCACTCTTTGTCTGCCTTTTCATTCACCCACCATCTGGTTACAAAGCTAAATTGGAATCGTGCTTGTTTTAATTATTTTCTACTTGTGTGGCCAGGAGGTTATTTGGTGTGGTGAGGTTACATTATAAGCTCTCGTGCTCAGTGCTCATTAATGCCACCAAGTCCACATCCTGTGCCAGCACCAGAAGGGTTAAGTGGATCCACTTGTGTGGCCAATGCTTGATACAACACAGTGGTCACGACTAAGTCATTGGAGGAAGCGGAGGAAGCGTGGGGTCACTGTGTGGTTCCTGCTTTCTTTTTTCATTTTAATCTACAATAATGTTAATTATTGAGTGCATTTTTCTTGTAGCAGAAATATGATTACAGGTGACTTAATCTTAGATCAGTGTTTATTAAAGAGATAATGTATATTTCAGACGAGATTGGGTGCGTTCAGGGTGGTATGGACATAGACAAGATAATGTATATTTCAAAAATGACTTTTTTTTTTTTTTTACATTAGAAGCAATGTAAAGTGTTAAGACATTTCTACCACTATCCACCACATGAATAATAGAAGTTGTATGGACAAACTTCAGTGTGCAATCATTATTTTTGGTGAACCAGTCAAAAGACATGAGCCTTGCAATGAAGTATTGTTTCTTAGTAGAAAGTGACATCAAGAGCCTTGCTTCCCTGCCTCTGTGTATCTCTAAGTAGCTATATAAAATTTGTACATAAATATTTCAAGTTCTTCACATATCTACTTTTCCTGCCTGAAGGAATGTAAACTTTATATTTTTAAAAGGTGATTATTTAGGGGACTGGGGAGATGGTTCAGCAGTTAAAGGTATTTTCTTGCAAAACCCTTTGGCATGGGTTTCCCCAGTACCCACATGAAGCCAGATGCAAAAAATGGCACATATGTGCATGTGCACACAGATAAATTTTAAAATATGATATTTAGAAAGTTCTGTGAGATTATTAGGAGTTGTAATTAAATGTTTCTTAGGTGCAGAGAAAAGTCCATTGTCTAGCAAAAACTCAATTTACTTGTGCAATAGTCTTCAAAGTCATTGTTTGGGAAATGGATGAGTAGTGGTGCCCACTCTTCATTAAAAGAGCAAAACGCATATAGGCCAGTAGCGGGGGAAAGAAGAGTATTAAATCTGCCCTGTTGAGCGTGGTGATCCTGGCCTGTAACTCCAGTTATTTGGGAGGTGAGGCAAGAGAATGGAGAGCTCCAGGCCAGCTTGGGCTGCAGTGAGGTACCCAAAGAAAAGAAGAAAAGAAGTCGGGTGTGGTGGTGCAAGCCTTTAATCCCTCATAGGGAGGCAGAGGTAGGAGGATCACCATGAGTTTGAGGCTAGCCTGAGAATACAAAGTAAATTTTAGGTCAGCTTGAGCTAGAGCGAAACTCTACCTCTAAAGACAAAAACAAGAGCAAAAAGAAAAAGAAAAGCCAAAGCCAAAGTCATGAGTGTAGTCTGAGTCCCAGTCCAGGAAAACGAGCTACAAAGCAGAAAACTCACCCCTCTTAGCCCTACCTCCAAGTGCGCATGGGGGAAGGGGCAATGTCATTAAAATGTACAAGGCAAAACTGCTGAAAAACCATTTCTGCAGAAACAACTTCATTGATAAGGTTCCCTTCCCCCCTTCCTTAAAAAATTTTTTTTTTTGTTTATTTATTAGAAACAGACAGAGAGAGAAAGAGGCGGGGGTTGGGGGAAGAGAATGGGTGCACTAGGGCCTCCAGCCGCTGCAAACTCCAGATGTATGTGCCACCTTGTGCATCTGGCTTACGTAGGTCCTTAGTCTTCACAGGCAAGTGCTTAACTGCTAAGCCATCTCTCCAGCCCCCTTCCTTTTTTTGGGGGGGCGGGGTACAAGTTACACACAATAAATTTCATCCCTTTAAAGTAAGACAGTTTAGGAGTTGAGCAAACTGTCACCAACCACTGTCTAATTTTAAACCATTTTAATTTCACCCCAAAGAAACCTTGTGCTGATTAGCAGGCATTCTCCACTGCCAGTCCCTGGCAACTACTACTATCCTTTCTGTCACAATGAATATGACTATTCTGGACATTTCATATGAGCAGAATCAAACCCACTGTGTTGCCCAGTTTGACTGGCAGTTTGCACTTAGCATGTTTTCAACGCCCATCCATCCACACTCTATGCCATGACATAGTACTTAATCCCTAACTCTTTATTTTTCCAATTGTTATTTTTTTCTATTTTATTTTCCAAGGTAGAGTCCCACTGCAGCCCAGGCTGGACTCCAACTCTCAGCTATTCTCCTACCTGTGTCTCCTGAGTGCTGAGATTAAAGATGTGTGCCACCATGCCTGGTTCCAATTGTAATTTTTTAAAGTGTATTGAGATATACATAATTTCTTTCAGATCTAAGTAAATTCCATGGCATTGTCTACATTTGCAATATTGCACAAATGCTAGCACCATCCATTTCCAGAATTTGTTTTTATTGTTTTCTTTAAGTATTTTTATTTACTTGCAAGTAGAGAGAGAATGAATGAATGGATGAGGCAAGCGAGGGCTTCCTGTCACTGCAGACAAACTCCATATGCATGGATCATTCTGCATCTGGCTTAACGTGGGTACTGGGGAATTGAATCTAGCCTTTAGGCTTTGCAAGTAAGCATCTGAACCACCGAGCATCACTCCAGGCCCCCCCCCCCCCAGTTTTTCCTTTCCTTTCCTTTCCTTTCCTTTCCTTTCCTTTCCTTTCCTTTCCTTTCCTTTCCTTTCCTTTCCTTTCCTTTCCTTTTCCCCTTCCCTTTCCTTTCCCTTTCCTTTTCCTTTTCCCCTTCCCCTTCCCCTTCCCCCTTCCCCTTCCCTTTCCTTCCCCTTCCCCTTCCTTCCCTTCCCCCCTTCCCCTTCCCCTTCCCCTTCCCACCTTCCTTCTTTTTGGTTTTTCAATGTAGGGTCTTGCTCTAGCCCAGGTTGACCTGGAATTCACTATGTAGTCTCAGGGTGGCCTCAAACTCACAGCGATCCTCCGACCTCTGCCTCCTGAGTGCTGGGATTAAAGGCGTGCACCACCTTTTTTTTTTTTTTTTTTTTTTTTTTTTTTTTTTTTTGTTTGTTTTTCAAGTAGGGTTTCACTTTCACTCTAGCTCAGGCTGATATCAAATTCACTATGTCGTCTCAGGGTGGCCTTGAACTCCTACCTCTGCTGGGATTAAAGGCGTGCGCCACCATGCCCGGCTCTTCTTTTTCATTTTTAAATTTAATATTAATTTTATTTACTTGAGAGAGAGGGAGGGAGGGAAGATGGGGTGGGGGGTAAGAATAGGCACACCAAGGCCTCGAGCCACTGCAAACGAACTCCAGATTCATGTGTTACTGTGTGCATCTGACTTATGTGAGTACTAGTGAATGGAACTTGGGTCCTTAGGCTTAGCAGGTAAACACCTTAACCACTAAGCCATCTTTATAGCCCCCCCCCCCCCGAATTTCTTTTTGATGCTGAGTAACTGTGTGTGTGTGTAAGTTAACTAGGCCATTCTGTTTTAGTGTTTAGATAGATTGGTTCAGGAATGTATAGAAAAAGAAGAATGACAGGCAGTGGAAATTGCATTAGGTGACATTATATGACATTCCAAGTTGGTGCCATTACATGCTTAAGGACAGTTAGTCTGGACCAAGGAAAACAAGGTAATAGTTGCAACAAGAACCAACAGAGTTATGTATCCTGTCCACACCCTGACTATGGTTATTGGTTCAAGACACAGTCCCAGCATGTGGGTGGGCAGGCCTTCCTTGAAAATAACAGGTTGAAGCACCCATAACCCCAAGGATGGTTAGCTTGCCCAGTACATGCACATGTGCTCTCCGAGCATGTTTGAGGTGGTTAAGACATGCAAACAGCAATTGATCTGACAGCAGGAGATGCAACAGCTCCTCTAATTAAAGCTTCTTGATGACATTAGATTGTGCTGCTTAATTACAATAAATCATACATTAACAGATCATGTCTCTGAAGGGGCATCGGCAGTATATGCAGAATGGAAGAAAATCTGACTTTGAGGGGCTGGAGAGATGGCTCAGTGGTTAAAGGCACTTGCTTGCAAAGCTTTGCAACCCAAGTTTGATATCCCCAGTATCCATGCAGATGCACAAAAAGTGGCACATGCATCTGGACTTCATTTGTAGTCTGGAGTTCCTTTGCAGTTTGGAGGCCCTGGTCACCCGTATTCATTCATCTTCCATTCCTCCCAGCCCACCCCCCTTTCAGCTTGAATGTAATTAAGAAAAAAAAGTTCTAACCTGACTACTGTAGGGATGTAGCTCGCGTCAACAGTGGGAACCTGAGCCTGTTTAGCATCTTGGTATTCCCTAACATCTGAATTCCTTGTCTGATAAACATCTATTTAAAGTCTTCCTGTAAGAATTATGTGTTCAGTGTGCGAGGGAGGACAGTCTATGCATTGAAGGAGATCTCATATTTTATTCATTCCTTGTTCTTGTTGCCATCACTTTTCTGATACCTTTTTTTATTTTTGGCTAGTCTGTACTTGTCCACATTCACACATGGGTATGCCCCTCCCCCTTTTGACCATGTGACCATTCCTGTTGCCCTCTTGTACTTACATTTAGAGTACCGGCTTTGACAGCCAGATGATTAATCAAAGAGCTATAGGCTGTTGTTATCAAGGCCATCATAAAACATCATGTCATGTTCTGTGGACCTTTTCTTGATTCAATACTGTAATATTTGAGAGTGTAACCAGCTGTACATAGAGTTTTTTTTTTTTTTTTTTTGGTTTTTTGCAAGATAGGGTCTCACTCTGGTCCAGGCTGACCTGGAATTAACTACGTAGTCTCAGGGTGGCCTTGAACTCTCAGCGATCCTCCTACCTCTACCTCCCGAGTGCTGGGATTAAAGGCGTGCGCCACCATGCCTGGCTATAGAGTTTTTTTTTTAAATGAAATTCTGTATGCGTAACAACGAATGATAGGCCACTATGGGGCTGAGAAGATTGCAGTTACTGTTGAAAGTGGACTGGCATTTAGAAAACTGAAGTATAGTAGTGTGTGTGTAACACCACCTAGGCTCCTGAATGTTACTATACATTTGCTTTCATTGTTTAATTTTCAAAAATTAATGTAATTAAGCTGGTGGGATATGTTTATTTTCTTTCTGATGTAGATTACTGGTCTTTTTCCTCTCTTCATGTTATTAATGGTAAGTGAAAGTGAGTAGAACTGGAGCGGAGATACCCGAGATTAATCTATCTACACCCCAATTTTGAAAATGCCTAAAAATATATTTGGGCCATTTTGCTCATGCAGTCTAGGGACAGTGGACAGTTTAGTCTAAAACTTAGCATCTGACATATTTGTTCTGTCATCCTTGGCACTGGACACTATTCTGTATGACTGTTGTATTGGGACATTTCTTCTTTCTCTAGTTGCCTAGTGTCCACTGTCCACAATGTAAGACTGTGCCCATACTACCACCTTTGCCTCTTTGCTGCCCATGGTTGCTGGGTACAGCATTTGGCCTTGTGTGTTCTTTTGGATGATAGCTACTTCAGGCAGCACACCTTTGAGTGATTGGACTTCTGTCTGGGACACTGGAAGGAACGAACGAGGTCAGCAGGGAGATTGGACCGGGACAAATGCAGGCAGATTTTGGGGTTCAGCACACAGACTTGAGACAAAATTGGCTATTTTCAAAAATTCTGTACATTGTTTATTTCAAAAATAGGAATATAACTGGGCGTGGTGGCACACACCTTTAATCCCAGGACTTTAATCCCAGAGGCAGAGGTAGGATGATCACAGTGAGTTTGAGGCTACCCTGAGAGTACATAGTGAATTCCAGGTCAGCCTGGGCCAGAGTGAGACCCTACCTTGAAAAACAAAACAAAACAAAACTTAAAAATAGGAATTTGAAGCCAGGCCTTTAATCCCAGCACTCGGGGGGAAGAGGTAGGAGGATCACAGTGAGTTCCAGGCCACCCTGAGACTACATAGTGAATTCCAGGTCAGCCTGAGCTAGAGTGAGACCCTACCTCGAAAAACCAAAAATAAAAATAAAAAATAAAAATAGGAATTTGAGGGCTGGAGAGATGGCTTAGCAGTTAAGGCGCCTGCCTGCTAAGCCTAAGAACCTGGTTCCAATCTCCAGGTCCCATGTTTAGCCAGATGCAAAGTGAGGCAAGGGCGCAATGCTGCACTTGCCCACAAGGGGGTGCACGCATCTGGATTTCGTTCTCAACAGCTGAGAGACTGCTGGCGCGCCCATCTCTATCTCCCTCTGTCTCTCTGTCTCTCTCTCCAAAAATAAGTAAAGTAAAAAAAAAATTAGATTAAAAAAATATGAATTTGAGGGGCTTGGAGAAATGGCCCAGCAGCTACGTGGCACATGCACTTAGAGTTCGAGTTCGTTTGCATTGGCAGGAGACCCCTGTAGACCTATACTTACTCCCTTTCTGTCTCTGTCAATTAAAAAAAAATTGGGCTGTAGAGATGGCTCAGCAGTTAAGGTGCTTGCCTGCAAAGCCTAATGACCTGGGTTTGATTCCCCAGTACCCAGGTAAAACCAGATGAACAAGGTGGCACATGTGTCTAGAGTTTGTAGCAGCTAGAGGCCCTGGCGCGCCTCCTTCTCATTCATACCCCCCCCCCATTCCTTCTCTGCAAATATTTATATATTCTCCTGAGTTTTACAAGCCAGTCAAGGCTGAAATAGAAGGCTAAAGGAGGACTGTCTTTAACATGTTCCAGTCTAGTCTTCTACACTGGGGGATGAGTATATCACTCTTTCTCTAGGCAAAATGGTTTCCTACAAAAACCTCATTACCTGTCATATATAAGCAATTGCAAATGTTTTGTCTGTACACTTAAAAAAATGTATAACACACTAATGTAGAAAGCATTACTTTTTGAGTCAACAGCCACAAATATTTTCGTCTCATTCCTTTTTTTTTTTTTTTTTTTTTTTTTTTTTTTTTGGTTTATTTTTTTGAGGTAAGGTCTCACTCTGGCCCAGGCTGACCTGGAATTAACTATGTAGTCTCAGGGTGGCCTCGAACTCACTGCAGTCCTCCTACCTCTGTGCCACCATACTCGGCTCTATTTTTATTCATTTATTTGTAAACAGGAAAAAAGAGAGAGACGGGCCAGGGCCTCCAGCCACCGCAAATGAACTATGGATGCTTGTACCACTGTGCATAATTAAAATGTGTTTTTTCAAAAAGTGATTTTGATTCTTTGAGTAAACATTCACAACCTTCAGGCTTGGAAGATCTATACCCCATCATGATTTGAATGGTATAAATGTGGTAATGCAAACGTTTGATGGCTGACTCTATCTAGTCTTGTTTGCACTGTGGGATGTCAATTGGAGTTGGTCTCCAAGCTGTGAATTGGGAAATGTCTGTCTCAACATAGGAGTCAGAGTGTCGAGAGGCAACATATCATGCTTATATGTTTACTGATGGTTACCTTTGTAAAAAATAGTAAAGTAAAATAGAAGACTGTTCTCCAAAGGAAGTCTTTTTCTCTACCCACACTGTCCTTCCTGCCTCTGTGATGTTAGCAAAGTGTTATCTTTTTTTTTTAACTTTTTTATTTATTTGCTTGAGACAGAGAGAGTGGGAGCACCAGGGCCTTTAGCTGCTGCAAGTTAACTCCAGATGCATGTGCCACTTGTGCTTACATGGGTCCTGGGGGAATCAAACCTGGGTCCTTTGGTTTTGCAGGCAAGCGCCTTAACCATTAAACCATCCCTCCAGCCCAGCAAAGTGTTATCTTGATGGTTTCTTTTGATACTTTCCATTTCAATGTATAAAATATTCAGCAGAAATAGCACCCCCAGTCATGTCTTCACTTTTGCTATTTGCACCTATTTACATGAATGTTCCTTCCTCCCATGTGTTCTTTCCCACTCATCCGTGCATATTTTGACTGGAAAATTAGAAAAAGAAATTCTTATCTCTAGTTGGGATTTTTCTTTGCAATAGCAGGTATAAGAGACTAGGTTGGAGATTTTCAGCTTCTCTGCAGCTCGTAGCGATCAGACACTGTCACTAATGCATGCCTCAGCCTAGAATAGGAAAGACATTTGTCAGGCTTCTAGCCTTCTCTTCTTAGACCCAGGGCCTCAGTAATACTTCAGCAAGACTTGCTACACTCCCTTGACTGGAATTGCGATTTTGTAAACAGAAATGGTTGTATGAACATGCAGCTTCCTCTTTGGACAATATTACATAGTAGGAATTATTGAGGCAATGCCAATTAATTTTGCCACCGATTACTGAGTAGCTTTTATTCTTTAGCACATGTAAATGAATGATCAGATTGAAGGTGGCGTGGTGTCCACCTATATGTGGACAAGCTTGAATGACATTGCCTGGTGAAGTATTAGGATGTGCAATGTTGAGACTGGCTCAGAGAGAACTGCAGGAGGAGGAAGTGGATAATTTGGTATACCTTGAAACCCTATTTTGGTTTCATCTTAAAGCAATTGGAAACTCTGACAAGAGAAAAACATGCTCTTATCTCCTAACTATTTAATTTTTTTTTTTTTTTTTTTTTTTTTTTGAGGTAGGGTCTCACTCTGGCTCAGGCTGACCTGGAATTCACTATGTAGTCTCAGGGTGGCCTGGAACTCTCGGCAATCCTCCTACCTCTGCCTCCCAGAGTGCTGGAATTAAAGACTGTGCATGCCACCACGCCCGGCTTAATTTTGTTTTTCTTAAAACATTTTTTTAGCTGGGTGTGGTGGCGCACGCCTTTAATCCTGGCACAAGGGAGGCAGAGTAGGATTGTCATGCGTTCAAGGCCACCCTGAAACTACCTGAAAAACAAAACAAAACAAAAAAACAAATATTGGCCCAACCAATATTAATACGTTCTGATGACAATTACTATTTTTCTTTGTTCATCTAGCAGTGTGAAGCATCAAGTAACAACACAAGAATGAAGAAAAACCCCAAGGCATTTCCTACATAATACTTCTAAAATCTTGCTGTAAAGTACTGATGTATCTTTTTTCGTAATTATATGTACAGTGTTAACTTCAAATGCTTCCCATGGGGAACACTTTCTAGACTCTCTCCTGTGTGCTAGGCAGCATGCAGTGGGATCTGCAGGATCCCGCTTCCTGCAGACATTCCCTAAGGGTAAACAGACACCCCTGTCTTCTAGCCTAGCCTCTGCTCTGTGGTCCTAATACCGAGTAAGGTAAGTAAGGTCTGCTACAACCACTTGCTATTACAAGTAAACTAATGAGCAGACACAAAGCTTAACACATCTATCTCTGTACTCATCCCATTATAATAAAGAGGAATGAATTGCTTAATCAATTACAGTTTTATTTTAAAAAGTCAGTCTGTATAAGCCTTACCTTTTGTTTTTCTCCCAAGTGATCTAGCCTTACTTTTTTTTTTTTTTTTTTAATTTATTTGAGCGAGAAAGAGGTTTCCAGCTGCCGCAAATGAACTCCAGATACATGTGCCACCTTGTGCATCTGGCTTACATGGTGGATCCTAGGGAACTGAACCTGGGTCCTTTGGCTTTGCAGGCAAGTGCTTTAACCACTAAGCCATCTTTTCAGCCCAAGCCTTACTTTTTAAACAACCTTAAAATTTATGGAAAGTTTCTTAATTGGTTAAAATTATAGGAATATTTAGGAGATTTTTACTATTGCTGTTAGCCATTTCTCCCCTCCCCTGAAGAGAGTACCTAAAGAGGTACCGTTGAGTTTGGAACCCAGGTCTTGGTGCATGGTTAGCAGATATCAGATGACCACTGAGCTACAGACCTGTCGAGTGTTGGCCATAGGGTTATTGGTTGGCATCTGCACTCACAAATGAGCATTGTGTGTCTTTTCTGTCCCCCTGTAGAGATCAGATCTTCATCTATCTGTTGAGCCGGCATTTATACTAGTGCAGTCACAGGCTTCATAATGTTATTTTGGGCAACACCAGACTATATGAGCTCATTAAATCCTATAAAATAAGAGGGATTAGATAATGAATAAAAATGATATACAGCCTAAATGTGTGGGCCCTGCCCGAAGTTTGTGTAAGTACATTCTGTGATGTTTCAGAAAGATAAGGTGCAAGTGTGTTAACTGGACCCCTGTGAAGTACCATAGTGGGAATGGCTACATTGCTTGTGTATTTCCAATTTAGGACTTTAAACAGGCGTTTGTACATGCCTTTCAAGTTTGCTTCTGTAATTTCTGGGATTTTCCACTGAAGTTCTAAAGAAGGGTGTCAGTCATTAAGTTCTCTTTACACACAGTGAAATGAGTTACAATTTTAGTGGACATTATTAATACTGGTTCAACTCAATGATGAGTATCACATTAAAATCTCCCTCTAAACGCAATTGAAAGTAGATCATCTCACTGTAAAATGAGAGTGTAGGGCTACAGATGGTTTAGTAGAGTGGTAGAAGGGCAGCCTGATAGACTGTCAATGTGCCCTCTGACATTTAGCAGATGTTCTTTGAGTTCATGCTGCTGTGCAGTTGTCTTGGGCATTGGAGGGTCTGGATAAGATCACGTTGTAAGACTAATGTGCATTGATCTTGGCCTAGGGATCACAAGAATTTAAGCTAGCCAGACAAGGAAAAGCTGGTGGTGGGTTGTTAGGTTAACAGGAGAAAAGCTTCAGTGCTTCGGGTTTCTTTATGTATGCCACTTTTAGATTTACCTTGGGAAGGACCTTTTATTTTAAAAATGACTGTAGACTTTGAAGCTCCATGCTGTTAATCTGTGGGTCTAGGGTAGGATTGAGTGTGAGTCATCCAGGTAGCCCTTATGGCAGGTCCAGGTCATCAAATGCAGTTGGCTTGAGTTTTACGGAACCGTAGGATAATCTGTTATTCTTAGGAGTGAGTAGTGATTTTATAATTACTGGTAGAGCCTGGAAACCCACTTTCTTAGTAGTGGTCACTCCTTATGGCTGATTGATTGTAAATGAAAAAGAAGATAACCAGTTTCATTCAGTGAGTGCTACTTGGTGTATAATTTCTTCTCTTCTGTCATGTGCCATGTCACAAAGGTAGAGTACACTGTGGCATGTGTGAATTTCCCTACTTAACTGGGGTGCAGAATGCATGTAGCTTCCTTGGGTTCAGACGATGTAGAGAGAAATGGAATGACAGAGTGGACAAGAACTCTCCTAAAAATCTGAACTTTTCACTTAAAAAAAAAAAAGTCTGTCATGTATCATGCAATCTACCCATTCACAGTATGCAACTCAGTGGTTTTCATCACTTCAAATTCCGTAATGTTCAGCTGTCAGCCCCTCTGATTTTTTACAAGGAAGTTATCGTGACTGTTTCTGTGAATATATACATTATTCGGTGTTGATTGTAGATGTTTTGACAACTCTCTGGATAGTAGCTAGCTCCTTTATACATTTTCTACAGAAAAAAATTTAGTCCCTGGTAGGCTGTTTCTTCCTTGTCTGAAGTCTTCTGTAATAATATCATTAGCTCACAAACAATTCCCGTGCTAAGGATGCCCATTGGTATTACTGTTAATTTTATTATAGCGCAGTCTGTAAAAATGCCCTTAGTAGTACAATAGACTCTTAAAGCATTGGGTCAGTACTTTGCTGGTTTGGGTTATTGTCTTCCGTCTTTCTGATGGATACGTGAAGATAGATTTCAATTTTTTTGCCAAAGCCTTAATTTAATTAGAGAAGCGAATTTGCTGTTGTTGCAAAAACCATATAATGCATGCCAAATGTGAATTTTCTCTGTAATTTGTTTTTCTGGTGCTGTAGCTGTTTTCCAGGCTTGGGACGGCAGTCAGTGCTCTGCTACTCTTTCCTCTCTGGAGTTTCAACTATGAGATCTTCTTTTTCCTCAGCCTCAGAGAACTCATTGTACACTGCTTATCATACACCTAGACAGATATATAGATAACTTTTTTCTTTCCAGTCCATTAAAGAGTTCAGGAGTACCATATAGTTTCATATTCTTGTTTTTAAATTTTATGAGAGAGAGAGAGAGGGAGGGAGAAGGGCAAGTAGAAAATGGGCAGGCCAGGGCCTCCAGCCGTTGCAGACAAATTCCAGGTACATGTGCCACCTTGTGCGTGTGGCTTACGTGATGAGTACTGGGGAATTAAACCTGGGTCCTTAGGCTTTGTAAGCAAGCACCCTAACCACTAAGACATCTCTCTAGCCCTTGTTTCATATTCTTAAGCAGGAGATATGTAGGTCATGGCTCCAAGCTCTGCTTGTGCCTGGCATACTACTTTCTGTATTCGAATGTGCTTTGAGAGCCACTCTAGGGGTTTGTCTCTGAGCTTGAAATCTGTTGTAGATCTGGTCCATTTTTTCTTGTCTGATGCCCATGTAATTGGGGCAGGGCTTTCCATAGGATTAGTGTATGGGAAAGTTGCTCAACCTTTTGTGGGAATTTTCATTCCAAATGCAATTCATAATGTAGTTGACATATTATTAATGTTGCATTGTCAGGAATGAAATTAAAAGCATATGTGTTTTAAAACTTTTCTAGGTTTTATAAGTTTACTCTCGCTTACAGCTGTATTTCCCTGAGCTGAGTATTTAGTGAAGAGGAATTCCATTTCTCTGTTATGGTTGCATGTGTAAAGTTCAGGTTTAACCAGGCCTTTGGGTCACTGTGCCCAGTTTCAGTCTTGTGAACCTTGGGAGACAGGGCTCCCATTGATTTCTGAGAACATGGGCTTTGAAAGGAACTTTGGGACTTCAGTCTCTGCTCTGCTAGCTTTGCAATCTGGGGCAAGCTAGCCATTTTTTTTTACTGGGTGCTGTGAGAGTTTGTTTGCATTTGATACATGCAATATGCAAAATGTGCTTTTGCGGGGGGGCATTGGGCTTCAAGTTAGGGTCTCATAGTAGCCCAGGCTGACCTGGAATTCACTATGTAGTCTCAGGGTGGCCTTGAACTCAAGACAGTCCTTCTACCTCTGCCTCCCAAGTGCTGGGATTAAAGGAGTGCACCACCATGCCCGGCTGCAAAATATGTTTAATAAGTGCTTGTTGCTTTCTTACTTAGCTGTTGGCATTTGAAATAATGAATTATTATGAAGTGAATTTCCTGTCTGGTGTAGACCGAAGCTTTGAAGAGGATCCCACTCTCATCCTGGCAAGGTGGTTGGAAGCATCTATCTGGTGGATGTGATGTGGTGGCACACAGTAGTTTAAATGTGCTTCCCTGAGAACCTGGCTTCCATTAATGAATTAATTCTTTCATTGGGAGAGGAATTCATTTGTATTATACAGTAGCTTATGGCAGGTGTTAGAAACTCCTGTTGTTAACACTAATGGCAATCAGCATTTAATTTTCTTTATTCTCTGCTGTCTTGTGGTTTTCCACCATTTATTCTTAATTGTCATGTATAGTGGAAGTAATTAAATCCACTAGTCTCCTCCTCTTGTTATGAATGTTTGCACGTCTTTTAAGTTCACTTGGCTTTCCCAGATTCTGGTTTCAATTATGTGGATGGGTCTCTGGTCTCCAGGGCAGCTTAGTCTCTTTGAGACTCTTTCCTGTCTTCCTTTTGGCTTTTGTTGTTGTTGTTATTTGTTTGTTTTGTTTTTTTCATGGTAGGGTCTTGCTCTAGCCTGGCTTTTCTTTATTGATACCCATACATGTTTCTGCATTCTCTGGGAGAGAATGTGGAGTCATCATTTTAAGATACATTCTTGGCTATTAACTTGAACCTGGCTTCATTTTGTCCTGATTATGTCCCAGTGTGCACAGGAGTGCTAAGTTTGCCATTCATTATACATGACTAGTGGATAAGTTTCTCTCTGAAAACAATGGAACTTTTTTCTTTAAAGCTATATAGAAAATCAGGCATGGTGCCGCACACCTTTAATCTCTGAAATCAGCAGAGGTAGGATTGCCGCAAGTTCAAGGCCACCCTGAGACTACATAGTGAATTCTAGGTCAGCCTGGGCTAGAGTGAGACTCCACCTTGAAAACCCAAAAATAAATAAATAAATAAATAAATAAATAAATAAATAAATAAAAATGAAAGCTATATAGCATATTCTCCACCCCTCCCATAGGGTTCACTTTAGCCCATGCTGACCATGAGCATGAGTGCAGAGGCAAGAGAGAACATCAGGACATGTGTCTTTTTTTGGGGCGGGGGAGGCAATGTCTCACTGTAGTCCATGCAAACCTGGAACACACTCTGTAGTCCCCGGGTGGTCTTTAATTTACAGTAATCCCCCAACCTCTGCCTCCTGAGTGCTGGGATTAAAGGTGTGTGCTACCACGCCCAGCAAATTATTATTATTTTATTTATTTATTCATTCATTTATTTTGGTTTTTGAGGTAGGGTTTCACTCTAGCTCAGGCTGACCTGGAGTTCACTATGTAGTCTCAGGGTGGCCTTGAACTCACTGCAATCCTCCTACCTCTGCCTCCTGAGTGCTGGGATTAAAGGCGTGTGCCACCATGCCCGGCTATTTTTAAAAATTTATTTATTCATAAAGAGAGAGAGAGAGAAAATGAGAATGTGGTTAAGTCAGGGCCTCTAGCTACCACAAACAGACTCGAGGCATGTGCCACTTTGTGCATCTGACTTTATGTGGGTACTGGGGAATTGAACCTAGATTGTTAGGCTTTGCATGCAAGCACCTTAACTGCTGAGCCATCTTCCCAGATCTTAAAATACTTTTTATTGATAGTTTTCATACGTGTATATAACGATTATAATCCCCTCTCAGTACTTTAAAAAATCATATATTTATTTATTTGCAAGCAGAGAGAGATAGAAGAGAGTCAGACAGAATGGGTGCGCCAGGGCCTCCAGCCACTGCGAACAAACTCCAGATCCATGTACCACTTTGGGCATTTGGCTTTATGTGGGTACTAGGGAATCGAACCCCAGTCATTAGGCTTTATAGACAAGTGCCTTAACTGCTGAGCCATCTCTCCAGCCCTCATTACTTTCTTTTGTCTTTGTTTTCTCACTCTAGCACAGGCTGACTTGGAATTCACTATGTAGTCTCAGGGTGGCCTCAAACTCATTACAATCCTCTTACCTTTGCCTCTTAAGTACTGGGATTAAGGGCATGTGCCACCATGCCTGGTTCTTCTTCTTCTTCCTCTTCCTCCTCTTCTTCTTTTTAATTATTTATTTGAGAAGGGGGGCTAGGAATGGATGGGTGTGCCAGGGCCTCCAGCCACTGCAAATGTGCTCCAGAAGCACCTTGTGCATCTGGCTTTAATGTGAGCTCTGGGGATTAGAACCTGGGCCTTTAGAGATTAAGGTGCTTGCCTGAGAAACCTAAGCCATCATCTCTCCAGCCCCTCTTAAGTCTTTTGTCCTTTCTTCTTCCAGTGAACCCTTTCTTTCCAACTAGTCCCTCTTCTATTTTGATGTCAGTTTTTTTTGGCCCTCCTCCAACATGATGAGCCCAGTGTTGTGTATGACAGCTGCTGTGAAGTCATGAACTTAGTGGCCATCTCATGTCCAGAAAGACATTTCAGTGTGCTCCTCTCTATCCTTTAGCTCTTCCTTTCCTTCCTTCTGCCACCCTTTTTCAGTGTTCCCTGAGCTTTGGAGGATGTGAGAGAAGTCTGATAGTAATTAGTGCTGAGCAGAGTGCTGTCTGAAACAGTATTGGACTCTCCTTCTTGAGCTAGCAGGTGGTAAAGCACATGAAAACTCATTTAAACATTTAAACTTTGTGGCTGAAGGCCCTGGCATGCCTGTTCTGTCCCTCTTTCCCCCTCTTTCTGTATCTCTCTCTCAAATAAATAAATAAAAATATAAATAAATATTAGGGGCTGGAGAGATGGTTCAGTGGTTCAGGCATTTGCCTACAAAGCCAAATGATCTCGTTTAGATTCTCTAGGACCCAGGTAAGCCAGATGCCTGGAGTTTGTTTGCAGTGGCTAAAAGCCCTGGCACACTCATTCTCACTCTCTCAATCTCTATCTCTCTGTCTCTCTCTCTGCCTCTTTCTCTCTCAAATAAATAAATGTTTAAAGTAATAAATGTTTTAAAAATAAATAGATAAAAATTACAAATATTTAATCTTTGGGTTTGAGAATTTAGCTCTAGTTGGTATTAAAATGATATGGGGGAGAAAACAGGTTGTGAAATGCTAGGTTAATTTTTATGGTAAGTGGGAAGGAAATGTATGGAAAATGGTGTGAGGGGTGCTATAGAAGAAGAGAGTCTAGACTTACTATACAACCAACCATCCTGCCACATTTATGCCTTCAAAATCCACTTTAGGTCCCCTAGTTGCTCAGGTGGCCAGTGAGCATTTGTGAGGTTTCATTCCTGTGATATATTTTAGATTGCTGAGTGTAATAGTTTTATTTGGTAGTATGTGAGACTGAAAAGGGCTTACCAATTATATATCTTTTGTCTCTCCCCCCCCTCCCCCATGGTAGGGTCTCACTCTATCCCAGGCTGAACTGGAATTCGCTATGTAGTGTCAGCGTGGCCTTGAACTCCTCCTACTTCTGCCCACTGAGTGCTGGGATTAAAGGTGTGCGCCACCACACCTGGCTCCTGGTTATGCTTCTTAAAAAAGAATTGTGTTCGGGTTTAAAAATCACACTTTGAGCTAGAGTGAAACTCTGCCTCAAAAAACAAACAAACAAATAAATAAATAACACTTTGAGAGGCTGAAGAGATGGCTTAGTGGTTAAGGCGCTTTCTCACATAAGCCAAATGGGAATGGTGGTTCATGCATCTGGAGGTGCTTGCCATGGGTAGAGGCCCTGGTGTGTCCATTCTGTCTTTCTATCTGTCTGTCTGTCTGTCTGTCTGTCTCTCTCTCTCTCTCTCTCTCTCTCTCTCAAATACATAAAATGATTTTAAAAACTCATACTTTGGTTTGCATGTTGGTGATGATGGGTTCAAAATCCTTATAGGATGGTTGGATGTATGTATATATGTATGTATGTTTGTATTTTTGTTTTCAAGGTAGGGTCTTATTCTAGCCCAGGCTAACCTAGAATTCACTGTGTAGTTCTAGGCTGGTCTTGAACTCACAGCAATCCTCCTACCTCTGCTCCCGAGTGCTAGGATTAAAGGCATGTGCCATCATGCCTGGCTTCTTCAGTTATACTTAGAAAGGCAGAAAAAATCCTTCTTGAGCTGGGCGTGGTGGTGCACGCCTTTAATCCCATGAATTCGAGGCCACCCTGAGAATGCATAGTGAATTCCAGGTCAGTCTGGACTAGAGTGAGGCCCTATCTCGAAAAAAAAACAAAACAAAACAATAAAAAACAAACAAACAAAAAAGATCCTTCTTGTTGTATGAAGTATGAAAGCACCAATCTGGAGGTCATCCTGAACTGTTCCCTGAGACCACTAGAAGTAAAAACCACTGAGGGAGCCAGACCAGGCTGGTTTGCTCTAGAGGCTGAGCTTTTATTAGTTTCTACTCATTTCTGAGAGTGTGAGGTTGAGGGGGAGCTAAATCAATCAGATAAAATGTTCCTAAATTTGTTGTAGTAGTTTACCCTTTGAGGTCCACAGGGTGGAAGTTGAAGTTTAACACTGGTTAATTAAAACCACAAAAAGAGAGCAAGGGGCCCTAGAGTTTTGTTTTTTAGTTAGTTGTGTGTGCCTCAGGGATGGAAAACATTTTCAGTGAGATTCCTTAAACCATAAACCACTTCCTCCCACCCCTCACTGTAGCTCAAGCTGACTTGGAAATCTATAGCCCTAGGCTGGCTGCAGAGATCCTTCTACCCAGTGGTAGGATCCTCCTTCCCCAGTGCTGGAATTAAAGGACACCATCTGTGTGGCCAGTTTACATGTATAATTTGTGACCTTGCAGGTCATGTGGACTTGATTCTGGGATCACAGCTCCTCTTAATCTTTAATCCCAGATGGAACTTCCTTTTAGTTATGAGAGATGCTGCAACTGAGAATGGAGTTCTATGGTCAGTACATTTTTAGTGTCTGTATCCATTACCACAGCCACATTCTGTGTTCCAATTTAGGTCTGTGTGAGAGTAGACCTAATTGGGTAAACTAAAGAGTGGTTTCAGTAAGAACTATTTCCACATTGGAAAATTCCCATTTCTATTTCCAGAGTTGTTCAGTCTGGAGGTAGTGAACAAATTAAAGAGTACTATTTTAGAAGTGGGACTGAGTTTTGGCATTGGCAGCTTGAGAATTGTAGTTTTGGCAAAAGATCGTTGATGGATTTTGGCTCACCACATGAGCAGCTTCCGAGGAACACTGACAAAAAGAGGACAGGATAGCATGAGGGACAGTATGAAGTACGGTGGGCCCTCTAGGTTGCCATAGGCTAGTGTTTTCTTCATACTCACACAGCAGAGGGAAGCAGGTTTGATGAGGATACCTGTCCCCTACAAAAAAGGACAGAATCTTACTCTGGCCTTCATTTTATTTTATTTTATTTTATTTTATTTTATTTTATTTTATTTATTTTATTTTATTTTATTTTTTTATTATTTTATTTATTTATTTATTTATTTTTTTGGTTTTTCGAGGTAGGGTTTCACTCTAGTACAGGCTGACCTGGAATTAACTATGTAGTCTCAGGGTGGCCTCGAACTCTCGGCGATCCTCCTACCTCTGCCTCTGGCCTTCATTTTAAACACACATGCATCTTCTTTAAACAGAATTCTGAATATTTTCTGTCTCCTCAAATAATACTGTGGTAAATGGATAGATAGATCTAAGGCAAATGTTCCTAAGAAGTCAAAACCAGACATCTGCTCTGCTCCACCCACCGCTGTTAGTTAACATCTCTTTTTCTACCAGGAGGTAGCAACATTGGGCCAAAGGAAGTAGGAGGCCTGTCCTCAATAGGATTCAAAGTAACCATCTGACCACCATTTCTTCAGGCTCTTAACCTTTCTCATGTAAGATGAATTGACGTGTAAATGTATGTGTATGACAGATGTATATTATCCTGGTGTTGTCAGAACAGGCTAATGCCACACAAGAGTACTGTACTGAAGTCTCATTTACAACTATTTCCTGGGACCAGTCCTGTTCTATTCCCTGCTGCATTTTTTTTTTTTCTTTTTAAATCTCAAGGAAGTGATCACTTTGGGTTGAAGGGTGAGTTATCTTAGGTTTCTGAAGACTCTCTGTGTGGTCTATGAATGCTTATACTTTTGTGTGGAGGGCTACACATGGGCTTTGCATCTGGGGCTGCTTCAGTTGGCAAAAAGAGAGAGGCAGTCTGACTGACTTTCCTTGGTGCTTCCTCAAGGTTCTCCTCACTGCTTGTTTTCTCTGATCACATCCCAGGATATTCTCTCTTCAGACTACATTATTCCTCCTTTAATTGTGGGGGATACATCCCAAAGCCCCCGTGGGTGCATTAAACCAGAGAGTGCTAAACTCTTCTTATCTTTTCCCTTGTATTTATGATAAAGCTTGATTTATAGATCAGGAACAGTAAGAGGTTAATAACTAGTAATAAAGCCAAACAGTTATAACTGTATACTTTAATAACATTGCTTCTCTTTTACTTTTTAATTTTTTTTGAGGTAGGGTTTCACTCTAGCTCAGGCTGACCTGGAGTTCACTATGTAGTCTCAGGGTGGCCTCGAACTCACGGCAATCCTCCTAACTCTGCCTCCCAAGTGCTGGGATTAAAGGTGTACACCACCACACCTGGCTCTCATAAATAAGAGTCACATGAACACATGCACTGTGATATCCCCTTAGTAGTTCTGGTTAGGCTACTATGTGGTCTGTATAGCATAGATACACTGGCAAAAGGGGTGGTTCACATCCTGGGTATAACCCTGCTTATTAGTGTGAGATTTCATCATTTACTCCGAATGGTAATCAGTTTAAGAATTGCTTATGTATGAACATTTTCACTTAATAATTTGGGGAGACAGATAAATAAAAGCAGGGAAAGGAAAACCTGGTTTGAAAACAAGTGCAAAAGAATGCCGCTTTCTGCATAATGTGTTTTTTCCCAAAGGAAAATCACTGTACTAAATCTGCTTTCTTTAATTATTTTTGGGGGAGGGATATATGTTTTATGTGTTGTGCTTATGTATCAGAATGGATGTGTGTGGAGAGTATAAGTCAGAGATAGACTTGGTTGACTTCCTCAGTTGATTTCCACCTTATTTTTTTTTTTTTTTGAGACAGAGTCTCTGAACCTAGAACTCAACCACATTGGCTAGCCCTAGGGATCCTCCTGTCTTTACCATCTCAGCGCTGGAATTCTAGGCACACAGTTCTGGGATCTGAACTCAGGTCCTCATGCTTCTGCCACAACCATTTCACTCCCTGGGCCATTTCCCTAGCCCCTGGTTTTATAGTTTTTAAATAAATCCATCTTCACTTCTAGTAAACATGATTCTGCTCACAAGCTTCTCCTGGAATCAACGTAGTAGGTCTTCCATGTAAACGGTAGGCATCATTGCACACTTAATTCCTCATTCCCTTTTGTGGTAGTTTGAATATATGTCCCCCAATATATTCAGTGTTTTATTAGTTATAGTTTGCTTCTGCAATCACCTTGTTAGAGGCAATGTCACTGGGGGCTGGTCTTAAGGTGTTGATGGTGGGTTTGAGATTCCATTGTAAAGATATGCAAAGTGTGCCTAGCAGGAGTTCCTGAAGTGTGCTGGGCTTTTGGCAGTATTTTGCTCTGTGTGCTGTGTGGCTGGTTGGTTTTTCTCTCTCTTGCTTGGCCCTGTGAAGGCAGGCCAGCTTCTTCTGCCATTATGGAACTTGCCCTGGATCTGTAAGCTTCAATAAATAATATCCCTTCCTCCATAACTGTCCTGGTCTGGAAGTTCATCTCAGCGAACCTGAAGCTGTCTGCTACACCTTCCTTCCTGAAGTTCAAATCCAGATTAATTATTCACCTGTACTTCCTTCTAAATAGTAGAGGCATCCATAAATCTGAGCAGTCATGCTTTGTTAGAGATTCCTGGGACTACTGTTTTGAACCAGCAAAGTTCTCTGGATTGTTAACAAGAAACTCTCTATAGGCTATACTAAATGTGATATTGTCTCTTGCCTGTTCCAAATAGCACATGTGATGTTACTGCAGTTGATAAGTTTCCAGAGTCAAGTATGCATTCCTAAGTGACCCTAGAGGAGGTACATTTGGCATGCTTCTGTCTACAAGCAGAATAGAATGGCAGCGAGTGGCATGGCAGGTGTGGATCAGAGGCACAAAGGAAGATCCTTGACCCTCTCCTTTGCATCTCACTGACTGTCCTAGACCCTCATTTAAACACATCTCCTTCTTTCTTCTCAGTCATAAGTTCAGATTGGTTCAACTAAGTCTCATTGAATGTATGAAAGGAGAGGAAGTTCTGTGAATAAAAATAGCTCAACAGGTTTTTATGGATGTGAAGCATGTCAATAGGTGCTTTCTTGCATTACCCGAATTTCAAACTTTTCCATCCATCCATCCATTTATCCATCTGTTTATTGGTACTTGAGCCTTGGTTATCATGAGTAGTGCTTTGTGAATATTTGTGTACATGTTTTGGGAGGGCATACACTTTAACTATTGCGTGCTCTCTCTCTCTCTTTTTCTGTAGTTTTTCGAGGTAAGGTCTTGATTTATCCCAGGCTGACCTAGAATTCACTCTGTAGTCTCAGTCTGGCCTCGAACTCATGGGGATCCTCCTACCTCTGCCTCTTGAGTGCTGGGATTAAAATTATGATTGTATTCATCTTAATGGATATGAAGTGATGTCTCCTGATTTTGATTTGAGTTTCTCTAATTAGTAACTAATGGTGTTGATTTTTGTTTTTCAAGGTACGGTTTCACTCTAGTCCAGGCTGACCTGGAATTCACTATGTAGTTTCAGGCTGCCCTTGAACTCATGGTGATCCTCCTACCTCTGCCTCCTGAGTGCTGGGATTAAAGGTGTGTGCCACCACTCCCGTCTGGTGTTGATTATTTTGTATCTTGGCTACAAATATATTTACATGCTCTTTAAATTTCAACTTCAGTGCTCAGTGTATGTATAAATGTATATGTATGTAGATATATGTGTGTGTGTGTGTGTGTGTGTGTGTGTGTGTGTGTGTGTGTGTGTAGGAAATAAATCACTATCCAGAAATTATCTCTTTTTGAATGATAAAATTTGCCTTTTTTTTTTTTTTTTGTATATTGACCTGAATAGTCAGAAACTTTCAAAATAGGTACAATTTTATTCAAAATCTAATAGCATTTGATACAGGTACATTCATTAACTTTTTGGTGATCTTTTACAGGTCCAGAAGACAGAGATGTCTCACATTAGAATGACTTTCTTCCCGATGTGAATATATATATTTTTCTTTATTGGAACATCAGAATAGTAGTTAAACCCTTTAGTCAGTTCTTCACTTACTTGACTTTCTGTCTCTGGGAACATGCAATGTCTGCGGAGGGTACTTTTGCATCATCTGGAGCCACCACTTATTGTTGACCCACCAGGGGTTCATGCTATATTAAATAGGACACTCAAGAAACTAATTGCACATGTTCAGCAAAATGAAACCAGTTGGACAAAGTCTGCCACTAATTTTCCTGAAACATCCAATGTTGAGCACTGTTTCCACAGTGCCAGTCCATTCTGATATTGGTGTCTCCCAGTTCAGCTGTCCCTGTTCCCTTCTTCACAGTAAATATATTCATTACTTTTTGGGGCAGGGTCTTAGTCAAGTCTAGGCTAGCCTCATATTCATAGAAACTCTGCTATCTCATCCTCCAGATGGCTGGGATTACAAAAGTGAGTCACCATATCTGGCTCATGTTCTTTTATTCCTCTGGGAGGATAGTGACACATACCTTTTGGAAAGCTAAGTAATAGTTCTTCAGATGTCTAACTCCTAGTCTTTGGATCCTGTTGTTGCACCAAACATGATGAATTTTGCAGTGAATTGAAGGATCATCCTGTGGGGATGCATGGAAACCGAAGTAGATGTATGTCCTGTGTACTCTGAGGACAGGCAAAGGGGGCTACTGTAAGCTAGAAAGAAATTGGATTTTCTCTTTCAAAATTTCCAGACAACACCCTGAATATAGTCTAGTAAAATATATTTTGGATTTCTGAAGTGAGAGTTCACCTGAGTTTCTGGTGTTTTGCCAAGGCAGCTGGGTCTGGTACACACCTTGAAGGTAGATGTTGTCTTTGTTTCTTCATCCCTCAGGAACAGAGGACACAGTTAGATGTGATGGTGTCTGTGCAGCTGATAATGCTACTTAAACGCCCTGTGTGCCAGACACTTTGACAAACCTGCATATTGCTAAGCAGCAGGCACTCCTGTCTTAGACACGCAGTTGGGGGCACACAGGCTAATTCCACAGACTCATACAATAGCTCACTGGACTGCATACTTCTGGTTGCACAAGTGTGTTTTCCTAGAAGGAGATAGTTTAGCCTTGAACTGGTTAGCTGCTTGAGTTAGTTGATCTTTTTGGGACTCATCCACCTCTCTACTCCCTAGGAGAAATATTTACTCTTAAATAAAAATGAGTGTTAAGGTGGGGCGTGGTGGTGCACACCTTTAATCCCAGCACTCAGGAGGCAAAGGTAGGAGGATAACAGTGAGTTTGAGGCCACTCTAGTGAATTCCAGGTCACCAGGATTACATGAAGGCACCAAGAAGAGTAGAACTCTCACAAACCCACCTTGCCCCCAAAGAAGTCTCCCTGTATGCCAAACCTTGGTAACTACTTTATCTCAGTGACACAGTGTTAGAAGCTGTTACTGAATATGATAGAATCAGATGAGCTTTTGTGCTAGTTCACCCAGGCTGTACCAGTAATGATATATCTTGGAATTCAGAAATTGCTGTAAAATTTTATTTGGTATAGAGATTGTAGTTCTGGTTTGTGTACAAGAAGATGATTTTACAGGCTTTTCTTGACCCTGTTTATCAGTATTGTTTACAGAACTTTAACAAGGGAATAAAATAACAATTTCATTGTTAGATTTAACATTTCAAAGTTTTTTTTTTTTTCTTCCAAAGTATAGTCTCACTCTAGCCCAGGCAGACCTGAAATTCACTGTGTAGTCAGTTTCAGGGTGTCCTTGAACTCACAGCGATCCTCCTACCTCTGCCTCCCAAGTGGGATTAAAGACCTGTACCACCACACCCAGCTTAAAGTAATTTTGAGAAAATTTTATTTGAGGTTAGAAAATGTAAAATAAGGACTGGGGAAATGGCTTAGCTGTTAAGGTGTTTGCCTGCGAAGCCTAAGGACCTCGGTTCAATTCCCCAGGACTTACGTAAGCCAGATGCACAAGGGGGTGCATGCATCTGGAGTTCGTTTGCAGTAGCTGGAGGCCCTGGCGTGCCCATTCTCTCTTTCTCTCTGCCTCTTCCTCTCTCTCTCATCCTGTCAAATAAATAAAATAAAATAAAATAAAATAAAATAAAATAAAATAAAATAAAATAAAAAAGAAAATGTAAAATAAGTTTAAGTAAAAAATAACATAGGAGGTGGCTTATCGGTTAAGGTGCATGCCTGCAAAGCCTAAGCACCCAGGCTTGATTCCCCAGTACCCATGTAAGCCAGATGCACAAAGTGGTACATGGATTTGGAGTTCTTTTGCAGTGGCTAGAGGCCCTGCCATACCTATTCTCTCTGTCTCCTCTCTCTCTCTCTGCTTGCAAATACAAAGAAAAAAATTTTTTTAAAATAATATAGGAGCCATTTAAAAGTAATATTCATTGATTTTTTTTTTTTTTTGGTTTAGTGTTTCACATATTTCCAAAAAATCTTTAGCTCCCCACAAACAAGAATCAACCCTATGCCTATTGGCAGTGTTTCCTCCCACTTGTCCCCTATCTTTAATCTTTGGCAGCCACAGGTTTACTTAAAATTCCCCATTTTGGGCTGGAGAGATGGCTTAGTGGTTAAGGCACATGCCTGTGAAGCCTAAGGACCCCGGTTCAATTCTCCAGGTCCCATGTAAGCCAGATGCACGCGTCTGGAGTTCGTTTGCAGTGGCTAGAGGCCCTGGCATCCTGTTCTCACTCTCCCTCTCTCTTTCCCTCTCTCTGTCTCTAATAAATAAATAAAAAATAAAAAAAAGAAAAAGAAATAAAATAAAATAATTTCCCATTCTAGAGTCATTTGAAGGGAAGCCCTATTCCCCTAGTGAGAAGACCATGTCAGTACTGACTGCACTGAGTCAGGATTCAGCTGGTTCTGTACTAACAGTTCCTAATTATGGGTTGTGGTTATTGCATCCTGTGTCATCTTTTTTTATTTTTTATTTTTTTAATTATAATTTTGGAGAGAGAGAGAGAGAGAGAGAGAGAGAAGAGGAAGAGGAAGACAGATTGGGATGCCAGCAGTGTCTCAGCTGCTGTGAACGAAATCCAGATGTGTGCGCCCCCTTGTGGTCAAGTGCAGCATTGCGCCCTTGGGTCACTTTGCATCTGGAGATTGGAACCAGCGTTCTTAGGCTTAGGAGGCAGGCACCTTAACCCCTAAGCCATCTCTCCAGCCCCTGTGTCATCTTTTGCTTGTGTGTGCACTAGTTAATGCACAGGCTGCTAGTGATTGAATGCATCATCCCACAATTTAGCCCAGGCTGGCCCCAAATTCTCTACTTTCCTATGTCACTCTAGAGTGCTAGAATTATGGGCCACCATGCTCAGCCTTTGGGTGGGGGTTGGTGGTGGTGGTGGTGGTGGTTGCGGCAGCTGTGGCTATTACTAAGAAGGCTGCCAGAATGTTTGTGTACATGTTTTGTGTGAGCAGTAAGGAGTGAAATTGAATGATTGTATACTCACTGTCTTGAGTTGCACTTTTCTGTTTCCCTGCTATGGGAGACATACACACGTTTTTCATTTTCTTCTTGCCATAGTTATTCTAGTGGTCAGAAATCTGAAGTAGTTACATGTTGGGGTCCCTCCTAGGGCCAGCCCAGGAGGGCCGAATTGGGGGTGAGGAGCGCGGAATCACGACACATACTCTGGGAGTTGGGTGAAAGCAGGCAGAGGGTGAGCTGCAGCAAACTCATTTATTCAAAGAAGTGTAGGGGGTTTTAAGGGGTTTGGCTGGTCAATCATTGTATAGGGTGGTCCCCTTTTTGTGATCCATGACAGCCTGTCTCGGGACAGGTCATCTCGTAGCAGGTTTCTCGCGAGCATGGGACTGTAGCTGTTGTCATGCCAGGCCTGCTCCAGGATGCCATGTTCACAGAAGCCACTTCCAGGTTTCTTCTGACATGCGGTCTGGCTAGGGGCAGACCTGCATTGTGCCATACAGTTACATATCTTTAATTATCTGTTTGTCAGGTGCTAACTCCATGGATAACATATAAGGGAAAACTTGCTCTCTTTTACTACAATAGCAATAAGTATAAGACTGGTTTGGGACCAAACTTGTTTTATACTTTTATTAATCTGTACAATTTAATTTACTAAGAACAAAGTACAGGTAATAGACTTGTTTTCTTGATATGATAGTTGAAGTTTTATGTTAAAACATTACTTTTACAAGCTGGGCATGTGATTCATGTAGTGGTAGAGTTGTTGCCTAGCACACATGAGGTCCTGGCACTGCAATGAAAACTTTTTTAAAAAAATATATTTTACTCATTTATTTATTTGAGAGAGAGAGAGAGACAGAGACAGAGAGAGAGAATGGGCATGCCAGGGCCTCCAGCCACTGCAAACGAACTCCAGACACAGGTGCCCCCTTGTGCATCTGGCTTACATGGGTCCTGAAGAATTGAACTGGGATCCTTTGGCTTTGCAGGCAAACACCTTAACCGCTAAGCCATCTCCAGCCCACTGCAATGAAAACTTCATAAAAAATTAAATAAATAAAAAACAAAGCCAACTTGCATCTTTGATTTTTCAGTTTTCTTTGTGTGTGTTCTAAAGTTTTGGCTCAGTACAAAGTGAAAGATATCTCTAGGGAGGGAAGACCTCCCAGGGGTATAAGACCAAGTGCTGGAACCAGGCTGTCTTCTTGCATGAAGTTGGAGGGCTGCATTCTTAAGGAATTCCTTTCATGGAAATCTCTTTGGCTGTCCAGAATTAAGGAAGCTCAGTAAGCTTTTATAAAATGAAACTTTAGTTAGGATGTTAGCAGACAGATGGAAATACAGCACCATTAACACATTGGTAAGAGCAGGCGTGGTAGTCACATCTGTAGTCCTGGCACTGGGAAAGCCAAGAGAGGAGCAGTGACCATTCATAAGATCAGCTTGGCTGTATAGTGATATCTTGTCTCAAAAACACAGCAACCAGGCTGGAGAGATGGCTTAGCAGGTAAGGCACGTGTCTACGAAGCCTAAGGACCCCAGTTCTATTCTCCAGGTCCTATGTAAGCCAGATGTACAAGAAGGTGCATGCATCTGGAGTTCATTTGCAGTGTAGAGGCCCCCCATCTCAGTTTTTCTGTTTTGTAAGGGATGTGGATGCTTCTGTCCTTACAGATTGTTGCTGAGCTGTGCACTCATTCACTCTGGTCCACGACCTTCCTGGGTGTGTGCTTCTTGTCCACTATTTTCTTTGTTTCTTGTCCTTGCATTTTTTTTTCTTCCTTCCAAGGAAGATTCTCAGTCTAGCCCAGGCTGACCTGACCTTCATTATGTATTCTCAGGCTGGCCTCGAACTTACAGCAATTCTCCTAGCTTGCATCCTGAGTACTGGGATTAAAGGCATGTGCCACCATGCCCGGCTCCTTGCAGTTCTTTTTTTTTTTTTTTTTTTTTTAAATTTTTATTGACTTTTAATCTTACATACCAAAAAAACCCCACCTGATATTTCCCTCCCCTCCCCCATTCCACTTTAGAGCTCCTGTCTCCATCATATCCCCTCCCTTTCTCCATTAGTCTCTCTCCTAATTTGATGACATCATCTTTCTCTTCTATTTTAGATCCTTGCAGTTCTTTAATATTGTTGTACACAGTTGGTTTTTCTTGTGTGGCCTTGTCAACTCAGGAGCCTTCTGCCTTTATGTTAGTGGCCATTACTGCAAAATACTTCCTCTTGGCCCCTCGGAGTGCCTGCCTCACTTCTTTGTGTGGATGTGTTCCTGAAAATTGGACTGTGCAAAGTTTGTGAAATCCCAACTCTTTTATTTTGTTTATTTATGTTTTTAATTTTTGTATCATACAGCCTTTTTCTGTCTTTTAAACATTTTCATAATCAATTTTAATCTTTTTTTTTTTTAAGTAGGGTCTCCCTCTAGCCCAGGCAGACCTGGAATTCACTATGTGGTCTCATAGTGGCCTCGAACTCACGGCCATCCTCCTACCTCTGCCTCCCGAGTGCTGAGATTAAAGGCATTGCAGCAGCATGCTACCATACAATTTTAAAACTTTTCTTCTAATACATTAACTGCAGCTATTATTATTCTTTTTAAATTTTTATTTGTTTGTTTTTTTCAAGAAAGAGTCTTACTCTAGCTGAAGCTGACCTGAAATTCACTATGTAGTCTCAGGGTGACCTCAAACTCATGGCAATCCTCCTATCCCTTGTGCTGGGATTAAAGGCTTGTGCCACCGAGAGAGAGAGAGAGAGAGAGAGAGAGAGAGAGAGAGAGGCGAGCGAGTGACAATGTGTGTGCCAGGACCTCTAGCCACTGCAAACGAACTCCAGATGCATGTGCCACCATGTGCATCTGGTTTACGTGGGACCTGGAGAATCGAACTGGGGTCCTTATGCTTCGCAAGCATGCACCTTAACCGCTAAGCCATCTTTCCAGCCCCAGCTATTATTTTTGATAGTATGATATTGAGTCAAAAATCTGCCCTTTCAAGCCTTCCCCTTCTTACAGTAGCCTCAGTGGGCAATCAGCCTGGTTTGCCCATACTGCTGCTCTGGCCTTTTTGTATTGGTAGATCAGAGCCTTACTTATCTCATCCTAGACTTAAGGTTGATATTATTTTCCTCATTTAGTTGGGGCAATGGAATTGCGGAGTAGTGTGATTCGGTTCCTGGAAGCTACGAGACCAGCAGTGTCGCTGCACATGGTGGCTCACACCTCTAATCACTGTCAGTTTGAGGTCAGTCAGAGACTACAGAGTGAGTTCCAGGTCAGTCTGGGCTAGAGTGAGAACCTGCCTCAAAAAACTAGAAAAAAAAAGGGGGGGAACCCTTTGACTGACTGCAGAGAATATTGATTTCTCAATTCCAGATGATTACTTTCCAGGAAATTAAGTGTAATATTATAGTCTATGTGCTTTCATACCAGTTACTTGGTTTTCTAAGTACATGAGTTTTGTTTTCAGGTTTTTTTGTTTGTTTTTGTTTTTTGTTTTTTGGAAGGCAGCTATGCTCACCACTATACCACCAACACTTTTTTTTTGTTTTTTGGAGGTAGGGTCTCCCTCTAGCCCAGGCTGACCTGGAATTCACTCTGTAGTCTCAGGGTGGCCTTGAACTCTTAGCAATCCTCCTACCCCTGTCTTCAGAGTACTGGAGTTAAAGGCTTAAAGGCATGAGCCCAGCTTTTGTTCTCAGCTTTGAAAAGCTTCTTTTCTGGGACAAAGCACTGCATCAGAAGTAGCTTAGGAAAGGAAAGGAAAGGAAAGGAAAGGAAAGGAAAAGGGAAGAAGGGTGAAAGGGAATGCTTTATTCCGAAGCAGTCTCATGGCAGGAACAGTATGGCAGAGCAGACAACCAGGGCAGCATTCTTTTATATTAGCTGGGAGAAGCAGCAAGAGTTCATTGAGCAGGTGGACTATAAAGGTCCAAGGCTCATCCCCTAGCAAGACCAACTTCTCCTCTATCAAGGCCCCACCACTTTCGCAGATTGCTACCAGCTGGGGACCAAATATTCAAAACACATGCCTGTTGGGGATATTTTACATTCAAACCACCACAAACTCCATATGCATATTAGGCTCATTTATGGAGTTTTCAGAATGTCAATTTTAATGCAGCAAGTCTGGGTTCACAAAGGATGTGGGTGCAGAAGTTACAGTTCAGAATTCTAGAATAGCATTTCTTAGTTTATTGAACTCTCAGGGCACTTGCCACATCTTGACAGGGGAGTCAGTTGGGGTGAGGGTCTGAGTCTGCAGGTGATTTCCAGGATAGCTGAGCTTGACAGCTGATATTGATCCTAGAAAACTCTGCTGCTACAACCTAGTCACAAGCAACCAGCTGTGAAGATCATAGGTTGTGGAAAGGCAGCAGTGTGGATTTCAGTGTAATGAAGATTGCTCAGAGCTCAAGGTTTTTCTGAGGAGGAAGTCCTCAGCACAGCATAGGTATGCCAAAGGCAGCAGGGGGGAAATGGTTTAGACATAGCAGACATTATTTTCTATGACCCCCTCCTCCCTATCCCTAAGTGCCTTAGGGTTTACCCACTTGGGTTGAGTACTCTGGCCCCACCGTAGCTGAAGCCAGAGGGAGTTTTTCCAGATCTGCGTTGGTCTTGTTCACTCTGGAGAAAACAAGTTGAAGTTGGTCGCATTGCCACACTTTCTTTCTGACTTGTCATCCCTAGAAAGGATTTGATAGTCTTATATTGACGAAGAGTGTCTTAGCACCATATATTGGCTACCTATGTGGATGGATCTCAGATTAGTGTCTATTCAAGTTGCCTGCCTCTGCCTGGGGTGTATCAGGTAATCTCCGAATCCATATGAAATTCCTAACAGGAATAAGAATAGGCTGTTGTGGCAGGGAGAGATTTTGGTCATGACCTCCTGAATGGGTGTGCCAGGACCTCTAGCCATTGCAAATGAACGTGCTACTTTGTGCATCTGGAAAAGGTTGGCTTTTTTTTTTTTTTTTTTTTTTTTTTTTTTTTTTTTGGTATTTTGAGGTAGGGTCTCACTCTAGCTCAGGCTGACCTGGAATTCACTATGTAGTCTCAGGGTGGTCTCAAACTCATGTTGATCCTCCTACCTCTGCCTCCCCAGTGCTGGGATTAAAGGTGTATGCCATCATGCCTGGCTAAGATTGGCTTTTTGAGTAATGAATCATTCCCTCCCTCTTGCTCTCACTCTAACCAGGCTGCTGCTCTGGTAAGCTCTGCTCACTGCATACACCATGGCTTCTGTCCCTCTTACTGTGATGTCAGGATGGGAAGAATTATTACTTCGCTTCTTTTTTGGTTTTGTCTCGCTGTAGTCCAGTGTGACCTGAAATTCACTCTGTAGTTTCAGGGTGGCCTTGATCCCATGGGTAGTCCTCCTATCTCTGTCTCCCAAGTGCTAGGATATGTCTTCATGGAGTCCATAGGCTGAAATAGCTACAGGGAACCTCATGGGAGAAGTGATAGAACTGATCTGCACATAAAGACTAGTGAAGATTTATTTGAGAGAGCGAGAGGGAGAAGGAGAATGGGCATGTCAGGCCTCCAGCTACTGCAAACGAACTCCAGATACATGCACCGCCTTGTACATCTTTGTCTGTTGAGAAGGTCTAGTGTTTTACAGTTGAATTACAGAGCAGTTGTGGTTATTCATTTAGTGAACATGAACACTCTGCCTCTGTACTCTGACACGGGGACCCAAAGGTGAGAGCTGCTTCTTCACCTTGAGAACCTGACATCTTGTCAGTTAGGGGCAGTTTGGGGGCCTGGAAAATCAAGCTATTAGGGAAAGGAGATCTGATCATATGATTTCATGGGTCCTGCTAAGCACCTTTGAATTAACCCTCCCCCACCCCTGCCCTCAGTTTGACCTAGAAGTTAAGCAGTGATTCACTGCAGATTGGGTGTAGAGATGATGTATGGGGCAGGGATGGGTTGGTGTCAGAGACATTTTATAATGTTTCATAGGCTCACTATAAAAGGTAAAAGTACATATGTACCAGCAACTCATAATATGTGGTCTGCAGACAGCATTCAGCGTGTGACATTGGGATGTAGAAGTGTTTGATTCAGATGTTAAGACTGTGTCTGTAGACCCACATTTGTAATAAAAGAGTACCTACCAACCACCACCACGGACATCATTTACACTGGATGAATTCGGGGTCCCATGGGCCACTGTTGATGCTGGGAGACAGAATAGTGCCATCTCAGAAGTTTTGTTTGTATATAGATTTTAAACTTATTTATTTGCATGGGGGGTAGTGCCAGGGTCTCTTGCCACTGTAAATGAATGTCAAATGTTCGTGCCATGCTTTGTGTCCAGCTGTACATGGATGGTTAGGGAATTGAACCTTGGTCAGCAGGTTTTGCAAGCAATTTCTTTAACCACTGAGCCTTCTCCCCAGCCCCTGTAGGTATAGTTTTGGAAAGTGATATGAAAGCATTGAAAGCATGCCTGGCATTCAGTGACATGGTGCTGTGAAAGCAATACGTCTCTGTAGAAACTGTAATTGGGCATTTGAATTTGTTCTCTTGCTAAGAGATGTACTCTGGCTGTAACAGTATGCTGTATTGCCACGTGAGGGTGGTTGGTAGGTGTTTTCAGTATATTTTTTACTCAACTTGAGAAGGGCTCACTTAGGGACACAACCCCCATAGTATGTTGAGGAGTATCCATCTGTACTTCACCTCAGAAGTTCATGTACATCCTCTGCACGATGGGAAGACCAGGCATGATATGGATAGGTGTCTACACTTTCAGTAGTTCTGACTTGGTTTTAGACTCCTTCCTCATGCCCCATTTTTAATCTCTACATTTTTCTGAAACTAGAGCTTAAGACACATACTTTGAAGTCTGGTTAGTGTGGTTAGAGGACTTAATGGAACTTAATTGTGTTAATTATAAATAGCTGCATGTGACTAATGGCTTCTGTATTGGGCACAGCAACTTAGGGTATGACATTTGAGAGATTTGGGTGGGAGTTCATGTTTAATATGAAGAGGTTTTAATGATTAAAAATGCAAATCAGTTAGGTTCTTTTGGAAAATGTGGATATTAATAGTTTATTCATCACTTCAACTTGTTGAATAATGACACATTAAGATTATTGATCCATTTGGTTATATGTTCCCTCTCCCCTCCAAATACAGTTTCATGTAGCCCAGGTTGACTGTCCTTAAACTCTTGTTTCTTCTGCCTCCACCTCCCATGTTCTGGGGTTATAAGCATGTGCTACCATACCTGGTTTAATTTTAATGACACTGGTCAGTAATTTAATTTTTTAAAAATATTTTATTTTTATTTATTTGCAAGAGAGAGGAAGAGGCAGATAGAGAGAAAGAGAAAATGGGTACGCCAGGACCTCCAGCCACTGCAAGTGAACTCCAGATGTATGCACCCCCTTGTGCATCTGGTACTGGGTAATTGAACTGGGGTCCTTTAGCTTCACAGGCAAAAACCTTAACCACTAAGCCATTTCCCCAGCCCAGTAATTTAATTTTTAAAAATATTTATTTCAAGGGGAGAGAGAGAGAGAATGAATGGGTGTGCTAGGGCCTCGCTGCTGCAAACAAACTCCAGATACATGTGCCACTTTGTGTATCTGGCTTACGTGGGTCCTGGGGAATCAAACCTGGGTCCTTTGGCTTTGCAGGCAAAGCCTTAACCGCTTAACTGCTAATCCATCTTTCCACCCAGGAATTTATTTGTTTGAGAGAGAGAGAGGGAGGGAGGGAGAGAATGGGTGCGCCAGGGCATCCAATCACTGCAAACAGAGTCCAGATGCATGCAGTCCCTTGTGCGTCTGGCTTATGTGGGTCCTGGGGAATCAAACCGAGGTCCTTTGGTTTTGCAGGCAAATGCCTTAAACGCTTAGTCATCTCTCCAGCCCCCAGCCCAGGAATTTAATTTGATTTTAATCCTCCAGTGGATTGACATCCCTGATGTCTCCTGGGTTCTTGGAGATAATTTTGGTGTAGATCTGGGTTCTCTATCAATTATATCAGATAAAGAGGTGCAGAGGTGGAGGTCAGCGCCCACCTGCCTGGTCCTCACACATAGCCATATCTCTGCCTGTTCTCTGTACTGTGGATGTAAGGCTGTCCTGATGACAGTGGACGTTTGACATGCTCAGACGCAAAAGAGCTGACTTGGCAGCTGCCCAACAGATTTTTTTAAATAAAGGCTCAGTTGGTGGCCTGAGATGTAGGCTGTCAGAGTTGTGTTATGCAATAAATCATTTTTCAGCAGAAATTCTTAATCCAATTTCAGCTGTAGCTTTTTTTTTTTTTAAAGGCAGTAATCAAAGATAAGTACACATTACTTAATGGGAGTTTGGAAGAAGTAAAACTCCCCTTGCATAAGCATTTTCAGGCCATGTGCCTTAACCCTAGAAGTGTGTCTGAGAAAGTGCTGGAAGTGCTTTGCATTTACAACCAATGCAGAGGAGCACCTCCCCACGTTCAGGAACCCATCCACTTCTCTTAGCATGGTCTTGGCTACTTACCATATTTCTAGGTATGAATTATTCCCCCAGTTTTCTTTGACGTTTTGGGTATTGAAAACCAACATTTTATAGAACTTTTTTTTTCGAGGGAGGGTCTTGCTCTAGCCCAGGCTGACCTGTAATGCACTATGTAGTCTTAGGGTGGCCTCGAACTCAAAGTGATCCTTCTAGCTCTGCCTCCCCAGTGCTGGGATTAAAAGCATGTGCCATGGGCTAGAGAGATGGTTTAGTGGTTAAGGTGCCTGCCTACTAAGCCTAAGAACCCAGTTCCAATCTCCAGGTCCCACGTTTAGCCAGATGCAAAGTGACGCAAGGGCATACTTGACCACAAGGGGGCGCACACATTTGGATTTCGTTCACAGCAGCTGAGAGACTGCTGGCGCGCCCATCTCTATCTGTCTCCCTCTCCCTCTCTGTCTGACTCTCTCTGTGTCTCTCTCCAAAAATAAATATAATAATAATAATAATAATAATAATAAAAAAATTTAAAAAAACATGTGCCACCATGCCTGGCTCAATTTCCGAATTTTGAAATTTCATTTTCTGGTCCTGTTTCTCTCTAGCATCACTTTTGGACCAGGTGAAACTCATCTTTAGAAAACATAAAAACCTCAAGAAAAAGAAGCCTTAACTGTTAAATTAAGACAATCCCTTATGGAATATTTGGAAAAATATAGAAAAATGTAAAGAAGCCAACAGACACTGCAATTCTGCAAGGGAGCAAGTTTAAAATTATTAAATCTCACCACACTCAGCTAGTGGTTTGGTTTTTTAAGGTAGTGTCTCTCTTTGGCACAGGCTGTCCTGAAATTCGCTCTGTAGTTCCAGGCTGGCCTTGAACTTACAGCAATACTCCTACCTCAGCCTCCCGAGTGCTGGGATTAAAGGCGTGTGCCACCATGCCTGGTGCAAATAAATAATTTTTAAAAAATAAGAGTTGAGCCGGGTGTGGTGGCACATGCCTTTAATCCCAGCACTTGGGAGGTAGAGATAGGAGGATCACCATGAGTTTGAAACTACCTTGAGAATACAGAGTGAATTCCAGGTCAGCCTGGGCTACAGTGAGACCCTACCTCAAAAATAATAATTAAATAAAGAGGTGATAGAGAGTAGTGACTCTCTGTTAGATGAACAATTGTGTTAGCATTTTTCTTGCTGTGACAGAATGCTTGCATTAATAGCTAGAGGAGGGACAATTCATTAACAAAAGTATTAGCAGGGCATGGTGGAATTTTTAGAAGTAATTTTGGAGTAGGGAGTGGTGGTGCATGCCTTTAATCCCAGCAGAGGCAGGAGGATTGCTGTGAGTTCAAAATCATCCTAAGACTACATAGTGAATTCCAGGTCAGACTGGGCTAGAGCAAGGTCCTTCCTCCAAAAAAAAAAAAAGTTAATAAGCTTCAGATGGTTCAGCGGTTATGGTGCTTTCCTGAAAAGCCTGATGACCTGGGTTTGATTTCCCCAGTAACTACATAAAGCCAGGTGCACAAAGGGTCACATGTATCTGGAGTTTGTTTGCAGTGGCTGGAGACCCTGATGTGCCCATTTCTTTGTCTTTTTTTTTTTCTTCTCTATCTCTCTCTGCTTGCAAGTAAATAAATGAATTAAATTTTTGTGTGTGTGTGTGTTTTGATATGAAGTCTCACTCTAGCCCGGACTGAGAATTAAAATATATTAATCTCATCAGGCATGGTGGCACACACCTTTAGTCTCAGGCAGAGGTATGTGGATTGCAGTGAGTTCAAGGCCACCCTGAGAGTACATAGTGAATTCCATGTCAGCCTGGGCTAGAGAGTGAAACTCTACCTCTTAGGGGAAAAATATTAATCTTTATGTTCATGTTGTACTGTGCTAAAATATAATTCATAATGTTTAGATACATATTTCATGCTGGGTATCACATTTTAAAGTGAAGTCAGGCCTTGGTGGGTAACAAAAAGATAAGGATGTGGGGTGGATGGATAGCACGTATTGAATGATTGGTAACTATTTATAAGAAGGGACTGTGTGAGAAGCTGAAAAATTTGGGGTCTGGTTGCCCATGCCCACTTGGAGATGGACACTTGGGTCTTGCATGGATCTAGTGTTTGAGGGATGGTTAGGGTGATGAAGAAGGCACTGTGTTGAGTGTTGTCTTCAGTTTCCTGATGAGAATGGGGGATAGCCAAGCTCTTGTGGATTAGTCACTGTGGGGAATGTTTTATGGGGAAAGCAGTGATTTAAGTCATCACACTGGTTATGATCTCAGACCCTACATTGAAAACATACAGAATGTTGGCTGAGATTGGGTACTGGCAGGGTGTGTGTGGGTTAAATAGGGCAGGCAGAGCAAGACAGAGCTTCATGATGTTTTTAATGGGTTTCAGGCATGTTTGTTGAGCTCTTAGTATGTGAGGCATGTTTTAAGAGTTGCATACAGTTGTTACCAAAATCAATGATCTGCTTATCCCATGTAGATATTAGTTGAAGTCACAGGTTCCATAATACATGCCAAGGGAAGGAAGCCTGGTATTAGTATTTCTGTTCCCAGATTCATGCTTCTGATGCTAGAGTTCTAAACTAGACCATTCTGTGGCACTTTGGGTTAGGAGACCTGCACTGCAGAGTGAATGGCCACCTGGTGAGGGTGGACAGCTTTGTGGGTGGTGTGGTGTCACCTTTCTCTGCACAGCCAGCATTCCACTAGGGGCCAGTATGGGGTGAGGGTGGCCCACTATGACTGCAGCTGCAAAAGAGATCTGATAGTGAGTATTCGGAATTACTGCTTTATTGGCACAGTCAGCTAATAACTTACCAGGTGTGTGCTTGCATCAGCTTTGAGGAAGATGACAAGTCTTGACCAGCATTGTAGATTACAAAAGAACATAGGGGTGTGAGTGAGAGAGAGTGTGTGTGTGTTTTAGCATGTGTGTTTAGATTTTTCTTGTCTAGAATTTGAAACCCCATAATCTGTGCCATGGATTGCGTCTTCTGTATTTAAAGTATTTATAGGTGTAATGAAGCTTCTGGTATCAGTAACTGAACCTTGAATGCGACTTCTTTCACAAGAGTTTTCCTCTGATGGCTTCTGTTTTAATTGGACCCAAGTTGGTGGGGTATAATTCTCTCATCTTTGCCTGAGTCAGGATGCAGTGTATCGTCACAGGAACTTTACACTGTGAGCTATTTTAGGGCTTCTTAATTTATAAACTCCTGTATGTGGAGGAAATAATAGTTTATAATCTCAGATGCTGTTTTGTTGTGGAGTTGCAAATGACGAGAATGGGAACCTGGTGTTGAGGAAGAGAATTCTGCCTGGCAGTCTTTATGAGAAGAACCTTGACTACTGAAAAGGTGAATTTCAGCCTGATAAACATTAAACAGGGGAGCTTGCATGCGACCTCCAAGGGAGTTGCTGTAAAACAATCCCGCCAAATCTTGCTGCTGAGAGTTTGTGTGGTCTTCTCATCAGCCTCTTACGCGGGTAGATTATTTGAATTCCACAAATGGAGTCTGTTTAGAGTGCTGCAGTTTACCGGTTAATAATCATGATTACCAAGATGACTAATAACTTGAACGTGGTTAGGAGTATATCACCGTGTTGGGTGGATGGCTTGGCATTCTCAGAGAGCCACTCAGGATATATATGCCTCGTTCCTCTAAAGGTACTACTGCCCATGAATGGAAAGCCCTGCTTTGCAGGCCTGGATGGAAGGACTAGCCAGAGTAAGGTGGAAATCTTAGCTCTTGTGTGCATGCGCGACATTGCGTGCTTGCATCACTTTTGCATCTGGTTGAATGTGGGACCTGGAGATTTGTACAAGTGTTCTTAGGCTTGGCAGACAGGCGCCTTAACCGCTAAGCCATTTCTCCAGCACCTGAATACATATCTTAAGATATATTGGGCTAGAGAGAAGGCACATGCCTGTGAAACCTAAGGACTCTGGTTCAATTCTCCAGGTCCCACATCAGCCAGATGCACACGGTGATCCATGCGTCTGGAGTTTGTTTGCAGTAGCTAGAGGCCCTGGCATGCCCATTCTCACTCTTTCTCTCTCTCTCCCTCTCTCTGTCTCTAATAAATAAATAAAAATTTAAAAAACTTAAAAATGCCGGGCGTGGTGGTGCACGCCTTTAATCCCAGAATTTGGGAGGCAGAGGTAGGAGGATCACCGTTAGTTCAAGGCTACCCTGAGACTATATAGCTAATTCCAGGTCAGCCTGGGCCAGAGTGAGACCCTACCTCGAAAAACCAAAAAAAAAAAAAAAAAAAAACTTAAAAATATTTTGTGTCGGGTGTGGTGCCGCATGCCTTTAATCCTAGCACTTGGGAGGCAGAGGTAGGAGGATTGCCGAGAGTTCGAGGCCACCCTGAGACTACATAGTGAATTCCAGGTCAGCCTGGACCAGAGTGAGACCCTACCTTGCAAAACCAAAAAAATAAAAAAATATATATTGTGAAGCTGGGCATGGTGGTGCATGCCTTTAATCTCAGAACTTGGGAGGCAGAGGTAGGAGAATCGCCATGAATTCGAGGCCACCCTGAGACTACCTAGTTAATTCCAGGTCAGCCTAAGCCAGAGTGAGACCCTACCCCCAAAAACCTAAACAAACAAACAAACAAACAAATAAATAAAATTATGAGCCTAAACATTTGCTTATTTTGTAGTAACTTCCCTTCCTCCTCTTCTGTTTCCTCAGGATGACAGTGATGGGATTCCATGGTCAGAAGAAAGGGTGGTACGGAAAGTCCTTTATTTGTCTCTGAAGGAATTCAAGAATGCCCAGAAGAGGCAGCATGGGGATGGCATTGCTGGAAGCCTGAAAACAGTGAACGGTGAGTCAACAGTTGGATGTGATCCTTGGAAACGTATGGCCTTGTTTCTGTATTGGATGGTTTCTGGCAGCTTGGGCTTCCTATTGGCAGTCTGTGTGAATATATATTGTAGTTATCCTGTTGAGTCTATAGGTTTATTTTTATGTTCCTTTAGGTATTGCAAAATAGAATGGACTAGGTGATTTAGTTTGTTTCCTACGTCGTGGGTGGAATTTGAAGCCTGTCTTGCAGGTTTTTGGTGATCATCTTTTTATTCAAGTATATGCACAGAACCTTTGATGATCTTGCTGAAATGTGGAGCCTTTAGTTCTTGTCATGCCTTGTTTGTGTGAGCAGACAGTCTAAGCCTTCTGCCCTTTCTGTTCTGTGGTTCAGTGGCCTCATGAGCACCTGATGGTTTCCTTGCTGGCCGGGCCTAAAGGTTGCTGTAAGGTGTTAGGTGTGCAGTGGATTAGAATCCCAGTGCTTCAATAAGTGTGCCTCTGCCTGTATAGTTATCATTCTCTTCCTGCCGAGTCACCAGATGGACTCTGGAAACCTAGAAGGACAATGCTTCTTGAGTTGTTCCTTGTGATCCTGTCTGTCTCTCTGTCTCTCCCTCCCTCTGCAGGTTGTCAAAGAGATGATCTCAAAATGATTTGAGAACAAGCATTTGTCTGTCTCAGGGGAAGGGGCTACAGTGATTAGTTCACAGTCTCTTGTACATATATTGCTTTAAAGTTACAGATCTTGTGAACTAGTTGTTTATTCAACTTTATACTTGGTCAGAGACAAGGAGAGAGGCAGGGAAGATTTGTTTCACCTTTTAGAGGCTTGGTTCTGGCCTCACACATAAGTCATCGCATAAGCATACCTGACACTTTATCCATGCTTAGTGACGGGTTGTTTGTGGTTTCTGGAGTTTTCTGTCCTGTGTACAGTTGTCCCCCTTCACCCCCACCCAGGGTCTCATTCTAACCCAGGGTGACCTGAGGCTCACTCTATAACCCATGCTATCCTTGAACTCATAGTGATCTTCCTTCCTCAGCCTCCTGAGTGGTAGGACTGAAGGCATGTACCACCACGCCTGGTACTTAGTAGTGTTTTTTTTTTTTTTTTTTTTTTTTTTTTTTTTAATCTTTTAAAGAAAGGGAAAGAAAGAGTATGAGAATAAGAATGAATGGGCACACCAGGGCCTCCAGCTGCCACAAAGGAACTCCATATGCATGTACCATGTTGTGCATCTGGCTTTACATGTGTGCTAGGGAATTGAACCCCAGGCCGTTAGGCCTTGCAAGCAAGCACCTTAACTGCTGAGCCATATCTCCAGCCTCCTGGCAATTTTTTTTTTTTTCCTTTTTGGATAACACCCGTTGGTTGACCTGCTTCCATATGGCCATGCCAGGGTTTTCTAAGACACCTCTGTGAACTCCACTGCTCACCAAGTGGTATTACTCTCAAGAGGGATTTCTCCCATTGCTATCTGACTTGAAAGAAGACACACACGTTACCCCTTGGGCTTTTTTTCTTTATGTCTGACTTGGCTGGTATGGTTCTGTTGTATTTGTGACATATTGTGCCTCCTCTTTTCTCCTTTGCTCATTTGAGCCAAAATACATGTGAGAGTTTCATTTGGAATCTACTTCTGGTTCCTTGTTGTGACAGTGTGTCACTGCTTAACATTGCAGACACCGTTTTGCCTGGTGAAATCTTGTGATGTCTAGGGATGGAGAAATGAGGGAGACTATCTATCATTGAATCCCAGAGCAAGAGTAAAGGAGTACCTGTGGCTTACATTTTATGTTTGTGAGAGGAGTGTGTTCCTCCTGTCTTGGAGTGCCAGTGCCTTGGTCCTTCTTTGAATTTTATTTTAAAAATATATTTTTATTTATTGGTCTTTGAGAGAGAAGGAGAGTGACAGAAAGTTGAGTGAGTGACTATGGGCACACTGGGGCCTCTTGCCAGTATAAATGGAACCCCACTTTGAGTCTGGCTTTATATGGGTACTAGGGAATCAAATTGTTCAGTAGGCTCTGCAAGCAGTTCCTTTAACCACTTTAGCCACCTGTCCATCTCTTTCCTTGAATCTTTTTTTTTTTAATTTTCATTTATGGGCTGGAGAAATGGCTTAGCTGTTAAGGCGTTTGCCCGTGAAGCCAAAGGATCCTAGTTCTATTCTCCAGGACCCACGTAAGCCAGAGGCACAAGGGGCACATGCATCTGGAGTTCGTTTGCGTTGGCATGCCCATTCTCTCACTGTCTGCCTCTCTTCTATCTCTTTCTTTGCTTGCAAATAAATACATTTTTTAAAAAAGTAGGAATAAAATTTTCATTTATTTATTTGCAAGCAGAGAGAAAAGAGAGGGGGAGCGAGAAAAGGAATAAATGGGTGTGCCAGGGCATTTAGCCACTGCAAACAAACTCCAGAGGCATGCGCCACATTGTGCATCTGGGTCGTTAGGCTTTGCAGACAAACACCTTAACTGCTTAGCCATCTCTCCAACCCCTTCTTTGAATCTTTGACAATGGGAAAGGGAAAAAAAAAATCATTTCCCCCCCTAGCCAGAAATACTGTCCAAGACTTAATGATTGTGAAATTTGATGAATGAAGAAAAATGAAAGATAATCCTTTTAAAAACAGCCAGGATATGCTAGCTGGGCACATTCAGCTTTTCTGTTATCATAGCCACTGTGGTGGTCCTGTGGAGAAATTGTAAAAACAGTTCTGAAAGATATCTATATTGGGGTCAAAGACTATCAGTAATTCTTGCAGTACCTTCATAGCGAAAGGTTAGTTTTCGTCAGGCTTTTTGGTTTACACTGAGAACTGTGTGCTGTTTCCTGAGCTGGCTCTGAAATTGCAGTGATCCTTCTGCCTTAGCTCCCAGATGCCAGGCTACATGTCTATTCTATCGTTCCTGGTTGATCCACTTCTCTCTCTGTTGTTTCTGTGGAGGCGCACACATATGGGGGGCAGGGAGGGAGGAGAGGAGAGAGAGAGAGAGAGAGAGAGAGAGAGAGAGAGAAAGCGTGTGTGTATGTGTATGTATGTATGTGATGTTGTATCTGGTGTGTGCCATAGGCAAATGATCGTGCTCCATGACCATGAGTATGGAGGCCAAAGGGTACCAGCTCACTCGTGCTCGCTCGCTTTCGCTCATTTGTTCATTTTCCCCCCCTTTTCCCAAGACAGTTTCTCACTCTGTAGTCCCAGGTTGGTCTTGAACTCACAGTGATCCCTCCCACCCCCAGTAGTGTCTCTAGTCCAGGCTGATCTAGGATTCACCATATTGTCTCAGGGTAGCCTCAAACTCACAGCGATTCTCTAACCTCTGCCTCCCAAGTGCTGGGATTAAGGGCATGTGCCATCATGGCCCGCTAGCTGTCCTCTTATCATTCACCTGTGCATCTTCTTGAGATGGGGGTCTCTTCTTCAACCTGGAGTGCTATCAGTGAGCCTCAGTGATTCTCATCTCTGCTCTTACCTCTGAGGTTACAATGCCCAACTTCTTACCTGGGCTCTAGTGGGAGCTTAACCACTGATCCATCTCTCCAGTCTCTGATTTGTCAAAAATGGCGTTGTGCTTGTGCGGGCAACTTTCCAAGTCCACCTTTGTTACTCTGTCTGCTAATCAGGTTTCCACAGCACTTCTGAGTAAACACAACTCCTTGTTTAAAACTTGAGAATCTCAAATTGCTTTAAGAAGTTAAGAATATTGCCAAAGGGAAGGGTAAGACTCCTTACAACCTGCTCCTCCAGACACAAAATGACCTGGATATCCATGACCTCGCAGTGCCTGAAACTATCTACATAAAGCCATCATAATTAAAGAGAGACTGATTGAAAGGGGGAGGGGATATGATGGAGAGTGGAGTTTCAAAGGGGAAAGTGGGGGTGGGAGGGAAGTACCATGGGATATTGCCTACAATTATGGAAGTTATCAGTAAAAAATAATTTTAAAAGGAAGTTAAGAATATTTATAAAAAAAATTTTTTTCTAAGCAGAGAGAGAGGCAGATAGGAGAGAGAATGGGTGCACCAGGGCCTCTAGCGTTTCTCAGGAACAACATCCAAAGTTGTCCTCTGGCTTCCATACGCATATGTCTGTCTGTCTGTCTGTCTGTCTGTCTCTCTCTCTCTCTCTTTCTCTCTCTCTCCATCAAATTGCCAGTGCATAGCCCTTATTTGGAGGTGGCTTCCAGCTTACAAAAATGGACAGTAAAGGGTGAGAACACCCAGAGAGAGGGTGATTTTGGGGGGTCCTTGCCCTCTCTGCTTATTCTTTTCAGCTTGTCTTTTTTTTTTTTTTTTTTTTTTTTTTGGTGGGAGGTGGGGCATTGAGGTAGGATCTCACTGGAGCCCAGGCTAACCTGGAATTCGCTATGCAGTCTCAGGATGGCCTCAAATTCATGGTGATCCTCCTACCTCTGCCTCCCGAGTACTGGGATTAAAGGTGGGCCATGCCTGGTGTAGCTTGTCTTTTTTTTTTTTTTTTCTTCAAGCTTGGATGTTAGATGTGGAAAAGATCTTGCTGAGGTCACATAGGCATTATTTCATAGTAGCAGAGTTAGAACTTTAGCTCAAGCCACACACCTTCCTGGCTAGCCCATAATTTATAACACAGAATGGATGAAATGATACACATCTTCGAAAGAAACTGTTGTGTTCAAAACAAGATACTTTATTCTTTTACCTCCATCAGTTGTTTAATAAGGATGTTTCTGGGCTATTACCCTAGAATTTCCTTGGAAAATTCAGTTTCTTGACTACACAGTTTGACATTAATAATTGATTGATGGGCTCTATGAGTGGGCATCTAAGTGGTTAAGCTTGCTTTGCCCGTCTGCAGGTCTAGTAGTGTTGTGGTTCCCACTAAGGCCAGCCCAGGAGGGACGGCAGGGTCTCTGCCAAGTTGGGGGTGAGAAACATGGAATCACAACACAGACTCTGGGAGTTTGGTGGAAGCAGCAGAGGGCAAGCTGCCGCAAACTCGTTTAGGAAGTGTAGGGGGTTTTAAGGGGCTTGGCTGGCCAATCATTGTATGAGGTGGTCCCCTTTTTGTGACCAATGACAGCCTGTCTCTGGACAAGTCATCTCATAGCAGGTTTCTCCCGAGCATGGGACTGTAGCTGTTGTCACACCAGGCCTGTGCAGAACGCCATGTTCACAGAAGCTACTTCCTGGTTTCTTCTGCCATGCGGCCTGGCTAGGTCCAGGCCTGCATTGTGCCATACACAGTAGAATAGTACTAACTCACATAGGCATAGGATAAGAGGCATCTCATTTTAATGTTCACCATCCATCTTGCTTTTGTGTTTCTGAAACTGACAAGTTTTCGCCCTACTAGAGATAGGAAATGTGAGTTTTGAGCAGTGCTGTGAATTGACTGTAGGATTTGAAGCAGTTCTTGCATTTTGTTGGCTATAGCTGGCTGTAAAGGGAGGTGGTATTTTGCTTGCTGATGGGGGGCTGGGGAGATGGTGGCTCAGTGGATAAAGTACTTGCTGCTCACAGCCTGCATGTCTGAGTTTGATTCTCAGACCCCACATAAAAAGCCAGAAGCCACCCCAGCATGCTGATGGTGACATGGGAGATGGAGTTTTTGCAGCAAGAGAAACTTTGCTTCAAAGATGGCAGAGCACTGAGGAAGGATACCCAGGAAAGTTGTCCTCTCACCTGCCATGTGTCCACCCACACTTACACATGAATACGTACAGACATCTCTCACACACAAATTTAAAGAATGATTTGGTGACTTTGGGCCCTCTGTACTTCTGTTATTGGTCCTGGATGCAATAAAATGACAAAGCTTTGGAAAGGAATGGCTGAGGCTGAGACCTTGACCATTCTCTAAGGGCCCTTGGCCTACTGGGGCTAAAATTAGAGACGTTTAAATAATAACATGCGGCACAAATAATGAGTACACATAATTACACAGTAGGAGAGGGGAGCTATTAGCTGTATTTGAATTTCATTTACTTCCCATAAATGCTATCCCTGATCAGCAATCTCTTTGGCCAGCAAAACAGTCTTGAGTAGATTTAAAGGAATTTGTATTCCTTCAGAATATTTACACTGGGTAGAAGTTGTGGTAGCCAGGCAGTTCTTCATATTTTCAGTGCATGTTCTAGGACTTATCTCTATTTTATGTATTTAATTTAGAACAGACTTCTATAGATAAGGAAATGATACTAAGAATATCAGTTTGCCCATCTAACAAGGAAGCAGCAGTGCTTATGGCTTAGACAACCATTTGCTAAGTGAATGCAATTTAAAACCTTCCATAAAGGTAGGATTCCAAAACAAGAATTTGTAGGACTTTCTGTTTATTTGTTACAAGGTAGTTTCTTCTGAAGGAGACAATTGAAATTGTTCATTAAGAAAAAAACCTCAGGAAGAGAATGCTAAGTATTAAGGTGAACATGTTTCTGGGCTTTATTATAGCATATTATTGAACTGATAGAAGGAATAAAATAAGTGTATTCCCCATATTACCCTCCTCTCTTTAGTCACAAACACATAGATGGGGTCTTTGTTTATTTCTGTCCTAACGCCTCATTGTGTATTTCAGTAAGAATGAACAAGAGGTGCTGCCAATTTCCTTAATAATGAGATGTTTAGGTCTTGGAGAGATGGTTTATCATTTAAGGCACTTGCCTGCAAAGCCAAAGGACCCAGGTTCGATTCCCCAATACTCACTAAAGCCAGATAGATGTACAAGGTGGCGCATATGTCTGGAGTTCATTTGATAGGTGGCTAAAGGCCTTGGTGCTCCCAAGGTGCTTCTCTTTGACTATCTGCTTCTCTCTCAAAGAGAGTGTGTGTAAGAAAGTATGGGCATACTTTTTTTTTTTTTTTTGCTGCTACAGATGAATTCCAGATACATAAACTACCTTGTGCATCTGGTTTTACATGGGTACTGGGGAATGGAACCTGGATGAGTAGGCTTTGTAAGCAAGTACCTTTAACCCACAGCCATCTCTCCAGCCTCAAATTTATATTTTATTTATTTTAAAAATTTTTTGTACTTATTTTAAATTTTTATTTTTAAATTTATTTTTAGAGAAAGAGACACAGAGAGAGAAATGGGCATGCCAGGGCCTCCATATGCATGCACCACCTTGTGCATATGGCTTATGTGGGTCCTGGGGAATTGAACCTGGGTCCTTTGGCTTTGCAGGCAAGTGCCATAACTGCTAAGCCATCCCTCCAGCCCAGAAATTTACAATTTTTTTTTTGTTGTTGTTTTTGAGGTAGGGTCTCACTCTAGCCTAGGCTGTCCTGGAATTCACTATAAAGACTCAGAGTGGCTTTGAATTTATAGTGATCCTCCTCCCTCTGCCTCCCTCTGCTGGGGTTAAAGGCGTGCACCACCATGCTTGGTTTGCGCCACTTTACATTTTAATGTGAGAAAAATATACATGACTAAAAGTAAGTGAAGCACAAATATTATTGTAAGATAATCACTTTAAAAACAGCAGGAATGGGTTTGCTGTAATCCCAACACTGGGGAGGTGGAGGCAGGAGAAGCAGAAGTTGAAAGTCATTGGCACATAGCAAGTTTGATGCTACCCTGGGATATATAAAATCTTGCCTCAAGGTGGTGGGGAGGGGCAAGGAGGGAGAGAGGTGTGGGTGCATTTGGTCTGATGGCAGCAGGCAGCAGGGAGACCCACTTGTGACCTATTTGTAAAAACCACATTGAAGACCTTGCAAAGAAACCTTTAAATATGGGTTAGGGTGAAGGTGATGTTAGTGACACAGGGAGAGATACAAGGGCATATCACTGTATCAAAATAGATGTTAGTTAGATCTGAGTGGCTACAATTGCAGGTTTTTGTGGTTGGGCCACAACTCTTAACAGGGCTGGGGCTGGGATATATGCGAAATTAAGGATGGCTAGAGTAGGAAGGGTCTTGGCATGTAGGTCAAACTCATCTTTTTACACATGAGGAATTTTGAGCTTTGAAGAGGAGCTTAACTGGAAGGAATGGATCATGTGGAAGTCTGATTGGATCCAGAAATCCAATTTAAATGACAGGTGCAGGCTTTCCCTTGGGTCTGGTTGCTGGCAAGTATTTCATGGAGAGTTAGGAGTGGAGGTGCCAGTTCATGGGAGTTTTTTTCTGAGTCACTTTTGTGTCTTTATGTTACTTCTGTGAAGCTCTATTGGTGTCTTCATTCCCATAGCATCTTGGACATTCAGTCAGTCAGTCTGCCTGCCTGCCTGCCTGCCTGCCTGTTTGTCTGTCTGTCTGTCTGCCTGTCTCTATCTATCTATCTATCTATCTATCTATCTATCTATCTATCTATCTATCAAATGTTTGTCAGTGTGTGTGTCTGTGTGCGTGTTCACCATGGTCTCTTGGTGCTGACAGCAAGCACCAGATGTTTTGGGGAGAATTGAGCCTGGGCTACCCAAGCCTTTATCCTCTGAGCCATTTCTCAGTTCCTGTCTTGGACTGCTTTAGTAGCACAGGTTATTCCTAAAGGAGGAGAAGTGTGGGGTTGAGTGGGGTTAGGGTGGAGAAAAGTGATGGTGTAGGCTTGAGTTAGGCCTGTGTACCTTCTCATCCTTTTCTGCCTGTGGCACTTCTTATGAAAGCGTCTATAAACTCAGTGGTGGTACTTTCATGAGGCAAGAGGATGGAAGGCCAGTAGAGTCTGAAGTTTTAGTTAAAGCAAAAGTTCCTCCCAAAAACAGTCTTTCTATCTCTAGACAACTTCCATTATAGACCATCAACTCCCTGCCCCAAGCAGCACTCTAAATGGCCCTTCCCTCCTTCACCACTTACTACCCCCCATTCCTATGCTGCTCCCCCAATACAAAACATGCTATTTCTCCTCTCTTGACCTTGTATCTTCCACTACTTACTTCATCACTGCTTACTTTATTTAAAAAATTCTCTAATAAGTGGTCTCTAAGTGGTCTGTCTCATGTGCTATTTATGTTCATGCTCAATCCTCCACACTTCCTTCATAGTCTTCATTTTCATCTTCTCTCCCCTCCCTCTTCCTGTTCTTTCCTTCTCTTTCCATGAGGTAGGAATCTAGGTACTTCTTACACTGGACAAGTGCTCATCCTCTGAAATACATCTGTAGCCCTTCTATTCTCTGTCCAGCCACACAAGGCAGGCTGCTACTAGAGCCAAGAGTGATCGCTGTAGGGCCATACTATAGCCCAGACTGACTGGAAACTCTGTAACTCCAGGGTGGCCTCAATCTCACAGTGATCCTCCTACCTCTGCCTCCCAAATGCTGGGACTAAAGGCGTGTGTCACCATGCCTGACCCTCAAGATTGATCTTGATTCCCAAATCCAAGTTTCCATAAGGTGGACTTTGGTTGCCCATTAGTCTCCTTTGTGTTAATTGAACATGTCCTGAACCCTTTCTGACTTGGGGCACTTTGAAGTCTATAGGGCTCATGAATTTAAGATGTCCTCTCTCCTCCGTTTCCTGTCTTCCCCACACTCTTGAATCTGCTTTTCCTTTGTCAGTGAATAGCTGTCCCCTTTTAGTTGCTGGAGTAAAACCTTGAAATCTAAGTCTTCCTCCCCCACATTACATTCTGTCTTTTCTTTTAAAGATTTTATTTTTATTTATTATACAGAGAGAGGGAATGAGAGAGGGAGAATGCGAATTGGCGTGCCAGGGCCTTTAGCTGCTGCAAATGAACTCCAGACGTGTGTACTCCCTTCTGCATCTGGCTGACATGGGACCTGGAGAATTGAACTGGGGTTCTTAGGCTTTGCAGGCAAACGCCCTAACCACTAAGCCATCTCTCCAGCCCACATTCTGTCTTTTAGTAAGTCTGTTTATTTATTTTTTAATTTTTTTTTTGAGATAGGGTCTCATCCTAGCTCATGCAGACCTGGAATTAACTATGTAGTCTCAGGGTGGGATAGGGATCCTCCTATCTCAGCCTCGTGCTGGGATTAAAGGCGTGCGCCACCACGCCCGGCAAATCTGTTTATTTTAAACCCATAGTATCTACCTGACCTTGTACCACTGCTGTTCCAAGTTGGCCTGACCTGGACTCTGGGCTTGTACTGCAGTCTCCTTGCACTGTCTTAGCACCCCTCCAAGCTGCCACCAAGCAAGGTCTTTTAAAGTTTTTTGTTTTTTTTTCCCAAGGTAGAGTCTCACTCTAGCCCAGGCTGACCTGGAACTCACTCTGTAGTCTCAGAGTGGCCTCGAACTCATGGCACTCCTCCTACCTCTGCCTCCCCAGTGCTGGGATGAAAAACGTGCGCCACCACGCCTGGCCTTTTAAAGGTTTTACACCAGAATTTGCTATGATTATCCTGCCACTCAATGGACTCCTCAGTCTTTTATGGTTTCGCCTGCTTTCCCTAGTCTAGCCTTTTTGCGGTTTCAATGCACCTAGCACACTTCTTGCTAATCCTGTATCTGAAACTATACTCTTTGTAGTTCAAGTTTCTGTTCAAATTCCATCCATGGAGCACTTGGTGAAAACTTGCTTCTATTGTTTCCTTTCCTTCCTGGTGCTGTCTGTACCATCTCATGGCCTGGCATTGTAGCTTGTGTGTTTATGGCTGCCTCCTTAAATTAGCTTGAGGTCTTAGAATGAAAAGCTTTATGTTGAATGCCATCTGCAGTGCCTGTGTGTTATGTGAGGGATACGGCTCCAGCTCTGCCTCAACCCTTCCCTTCCAATACTGGTCTCTACCATCCCTCTTTGCCTTGGGGTGGATGGATATATAGCTCTAGGTTCCGGGACTTGAGTGAGTGCCAACTGGGAATTAGGTTTCATTTTGGTCAGGATCATGTCTGGACAGTCAGGAGTGTGGGGTCAGCTCATCTGATTTTCTATGTATTGAAAGAGAGCTTGCGTTTGTTTGTTTGTTTGTTTGTTTGTTTGTTTATTTATTTATTTATTTTGGTTTTTCAAGGTAGGGTCTCACTCTAGCCCAGGCTGACCTGGAAATCACTATGTAATCTCAGGATGCCCTCAAACTCATGGTGATCCTCCTACCTCTGCCTTCCAGAGTGCTGGGATTAAAGGAGTGTGCTGAGACCTTGCATTTGTAATTGGGATTATAATAAAGGTTCTTGGACTCAGGTCATTTTTGTTTCCTTTCATGCTGAATCCCATTTGTTGAAATCTGCTGGGGTACAAAGTCCATTGCTGACTGCTTTGTAGTTAAACTTACAACAGGGCTTGAAAAATAATGTTACCAGGCTGGAAAGATGGTTTAGCAGTTACCGTGCTCCACCTGAAAGCCTAAGGATTCAGGTTCAATTCTCCAGGTCCCACATAAACCAGATGCACAAGGTGGTGCATGCATCTGGAGTTCATTTACAATGGCTAGAGGCCCTGGCATGCCCATTCTCTGTTTGTCTGTCTCTCTCTCTAATAAATTAATAAATAAAAATAAATATTTTTAAAAAGAACAGATTTAAAAAATAATAATATTGTTACCAGGGCTGGAGAGATGGTTTAGCGGTTAAGGCACTTGGCTGAGCAGCCTAAGGATCCAGGTTCGATTCTCCAGATCCCAGGGAAGTCAGATGCACAAGGTGGCACATGCATTTGGAGTTCTTTGCAGTGGCTAGAAGCCCTGGTGTGCCCATTCTCTCTCCCTCACTAGCTCTGTCTCTAATAAATAAATAAATAAAAATAAACTAAAAAACTAATGTTACCTGTTAATTCTCATACCTGACACCCTTTTTTAATTTTTTTCATTGACAACATCCATAATTGTAGACAATAACTCATGGTAATTCCCCCCCCACACTTTCTCCTTTGAAACTCCACTCTCCATCATACCCTCTCCCCCTCACTATCAGTCTCTCTTTTATTTTGATGTCATGATCTTTTCCTCCTATTATGACAGTCCTATGTAGTTAGTATCAGGCACTGTGAGGTCATGGATATCCAGGCCATTTTGGAGGAGCACATTGTAAGGAGTACTGCCCTTCCTTTGGCTCTTATATTCTTTCTGTCACCTCTTCCACGATGGACCCTGAGCCTTGGATATGTGATAGAGATATTTTTCAGTGGTGAGCACTCCTCTGTCACTTCTTCTCAGCACTGTGGTGCCTTCTGAGGATCACTGCCATCTGAAAAGTGAAGCTTCTCCAACCAAAAGCCAGAGTAGTATTAATATATGTGGATAAATATTAAGAGAAGTGCTTACCGGGCAGTTTGATGAGCATAATATATACATTTAGACAGACACCGGCAGATGTTACACCCCTAGGGCTCATGACTTACCTCTGTTGTAGGTTGTTCAGTATCAGAGATGTCCAATTAGAGAGCGGTTGTTTTCCTGTATAACAGACATGCCATTATTGCACCTGTTGGCTCATTTGGCCTGGCTGGCCAAATTTAAGGCTTGCAGTGTCTGCTGTTGAGTGTTTCCACTGGTGATTTCTCTCTCTCCCATTGAACTGCATGCAGCATAACTTTTTCTAGTTTTATGTCAGCTGGTCCACATGGAAGAGGTTTTCATCTCAGCTCCAGCAGGATTTCTCAGTGACCTTGCAGGCCAAGTATGTGGAGTCTTCAGCAAATAGGGTCTTACCAACTATTCTTGTGGGAACCAAGAGCCTCAGCAATGGTCTGTAATGTTTTAGGGGCATCAGTGACCTCCCTGGCCAACAACTCTATCCCATCCCTGACACTGAAAATTTTCTAGTAACAATCTATGGCTACTGAGTGTTCCATTGTCCAGAAAAGTAGGTTTCCATATCACTGATTTATATCCTCTTAGATTATATATATGTATATATATAATTTTTTATTGAGAACTTCCATAATTATAGACAATAACTCATAGCAACCCCACCCCCACTTTCCCCTTTGAAACTCCACCCTCCATCTCTCAGTCAATGTCTCTTTTATTTTGATATCATACTCTTTTCCCTCTATTACGATGGTCTTGTGTAGGTAGTGTCAGACACTGTGAGGTCATGGAGGTCATGGATATCCAGGCCACTTTGTGTCTGGAGGAGTACATTGTAAGGAGTCCTACCCTTCCTTTGGCTCTTACATTCTTTCTGCCACCACTTCGGCAATGGACCCTGAGCCTTGGAAAATGTGATAGAGATGTTTCAGTGCTGAGCACTCCTCTGTTCCTTCTTCGCAGCACCATGGTGCCTTCTGAGTCATCTCAAGGTCACTGCCATCTGAAAAGAGAGGCTTCTCTAACCAAGAGTGAGAGTAGCATTAATACATGGGTATGGACATTAAGAGAAGTGATTACTGTGCAGTTTGGTGAACATAGTATATACATTTAGCCAGACACTTGTAGACATCACACCCCTAAGGCTCATGACTACCTTTGTTGTAGGCTTTCATTATCAGGGATATATTTGAGTATGGTTTGTTTTTTCTAGGTTCCTTGTGTGTGTGCTTTTCTTTCTCTTCAGATGGAGGATCCTTTCAAGTATTTTCTGTAGAGCTGGTTTTGTCTTCAAATATTCCATTAGCCTGGTTTTGTTGTGGAATGTCTATTTGAAGGGGCAGCTTTGCAGGATAAAGTAATCTTGGTTGACAGTTTTTATCTTTCAGAACTTGGAATACATCATTCCAAGCGCTTCTGGCTTTTAAAGTTTGTGTTTAGTCATCTGTTGTCCTAATGGGCTTGCCTTTGTATGTGACTTGATTTTTCTCTCTCTAACTGCTTTCAATATATTTTCTTTGGTTTGTGTGTTTTGTAGTTTAATTATAATATGGCAAAGAGAGGTTCTTTCCAGGTTTTGTCTGTTTGGCATTGTATAGGCTTCCTGTTTCTGTATTAGCATCACTTTCCCTACTTGGGTGAAGTTTTTTCTATGGTTTTGTTGAAAATACCTGTTATGCCTTTGGAGTGAAATTCTTCTCCTTTTACTATGCCCTGAATTCTTATGCTTGATCTCTTCATAGTGTCCCAAATGTCTTGAAATTCCCATTCATGCTTTCCTATTAGTTTGTCTTTCTCTTTGTTGGCCTTTATTAGATCTGCCACCTGGTCTTCTAGTTTAGATATTCTGTCCTCTTCTTGATCCATTGTACTACTAAGTTTTGTTTGTTTGGTTTTTGCTTTGTTTTGTTTTTCGAGGTAGGTTCCCACTCTAGCCCTGGCTGACTAGGAATTCACTCTGTATTTTCAGGGTGGCCTCAAACTCACAGTGATCCTCTGACCTCTGCCTCCCAGGTGCTGGGATTAAAGGCATGCACCACCATGCCCGGCTCTACTTAGTTTTCTATTTGACTTACTCTGTTTTTCATTTTTTTTTTTTTTTTTTTTTTTTTTTGAGGTAGAGTTTTACTCTAGTCCAGGCTGACCTGGAATTCACTATGTAGTCTCAGGGTGGTCTTGAACTCATGGTGGTCCTCCTACCTCTGTCTCCTGAATGCTGGGATTAAAGGGGTGTGCCACCATGCCTGGCTCATTTCTAGTGTTTCTGATTGGTTATTTATTTCATCATTTCCATTTCCTTACTCATGTTTTGTATTGATCTATTAGTTTCATTAAGTTGGCTTTCTGTGCTTTCTTAGGATTCCTTCAGGAGTTGATTTTCTTCTTTGATTCATTTCTTCTTTGATTTCTTTGAATATGGATATAATCAGTTTTTGTTTTGAAATCTTTGTCAGGCATTTCATCTAAAGTAGTCTCACTGGAGGTTAATCTGAATGATTTATAATTTCACTGGAGGTCATTTCTGATGGATTTATAATTTTGGTGGGATTGTATTGTCTTGATTTTTTTTTTCTTTTTTTTTTTTTTTTTTTTTTTTTTGTTTTTCGAGGTAGGGTCTCACTGTGGCCCAGGCTGACCTGAAATTAACTACATAGGGTTAGGGTGGCTTTGAACTCACGGCAATCCTCCTACTTCTGTCTCCTGAGTGCTGGGATTAAAGACATGCACCACCATGCCTGGTTGTGTTTGTTGTATTATGATGTAGAGGTTTTTGCATCTTGAGTTAATTTGATGCTTGGATTTTCTAATAGTCTGCAGTGTTCTTAGCCATGTAAATCCGACTTTATACAACTTCAATGTAGGAGTTTATGGTGCCAGGTGTAGCTCTTATACTCCAAGAGAAATAGCAGATGTGACCCTAGGTGTTGAGTTTGCCTGTTATTCAAATATTATATTTGGCAAATTACTGCCAAATTCTAAAATTTGACTGAGCAATATAGCCATTCAATCAAAACCAGCATAGAGTATTTATACAAGTGTGAGTATTAAACTAAACAGATAGTCTGCTAAAGCCAAAGTCCCCAAGGGTGTATGTTTTCCACGCCCTTAATCCGGTCAACTAGGAGATTGAGATTTCTAGTCTGAAATGGGATCCAAGTCAGCCTGGGGCCAGTCAGACCCTGCCTCCAATTACGACAGAAGAAAAAGACAAAGGCCCTATAAATTGGGAAATGTCAAAGGCAACAATAAAATACAGCTTATTGGAGAAAGGTAAAGCCAACCAATTATATGTCATTCAAATGTAATATATGACCTTTCCTGACATGGAAAGAGAGATGAGCACTTCCAGTGCCGACTTATATATATCTGGCTTTGTATATGTAGGCCCTGTTACCTTTTGGTATGGCTTCCAATCTCACCAATGCTGAGTGCCCACCTTGAGCCCTCTTGGTTCCAGGTGGCTGGGGGTGAATGAGTTCTCCAGACATTCATGGCCTTGACAGTTGGGGGATGGGAGACTTTGCAGGGTACTGGAGTTGCTCAGCTGGTCTCCGTCAGTAGTTGCTCAACTGTTCTCTGGTGTCTTCCCCTTCAGGTTTCTTGACTTTGTAAGGAGGCTTGTGTGAGTAGAAAATCCCCTCACCTTATTTCTGCTCCTTCTGCTCTGCACCAGAGTGGCTTTCAGATGGAGCTGCTGGCACCTAGGTGGGATTCTGGCCAGTTTCCTCCTTCCTGGAAGATCTTGGTCTCTCCTGCTTCTCTGCTGTGGTTGATTATAACTTAGACACCTTCACTTTTCAGTAGAAGTGTGCATTTTGTTGTATTTCTATTTATTTCCCTCCCTAAGCTGCTTTGGTGTGGCTAGTATGCCACAAACTTACCCGGAAGTCCCATAACTGGCACTTTTACTGTTACAAATTTCTAGGTTAGCATTTCTTGTGAGTAAAAGGTCATGTGTTTGCCTACTTGCCTATCTGTCCCTCTGTCTCTTTTAGACTTAAAAAATTGACTGTGTGTATCCGTGTGTGTGTGTTTGTGTTTCACAGTTGTGCATACCACAGCATGAGTGTGAAGGTCAGAGGAATTTTGGTTGCCATTCTTCATCTTCCACCTTGTTTGGGGCAGGGTCTCTTGCTCACTACTGTTTACAAGGCTTGGGCTCTGTGGCCTGTGTTCTGTCTCTGCCTCCCATGTCCCCATAGGAAGGCTGAATGCAGCCTGGGATCTGAATACGGTTATTATGCTTATTCCACAAGTGTTTTTACCCACTGAACCAGCTTTCCTCTGTGTGTCTTTTACAGGTGCTTCTAGAAGTGCTGGAGAGACTGGCCCACATTTGGGAAGATAGTCATTCTCAGCCGTACTCTTAAACTAGCATCACAGTTGCTCTGAATTCTCTAAAGGCTACATTTCTCTTAGAGTGGGTTGGCACATACTGTTGATATTCTGTGGATATTAGGAATAACACTAATATACATCCTGGACTTTGTTTAGTAATCTATGTTTTTCTGCGATGAGCCCTGGCCTCAGTGTGGTGGGAATGCTGATCATTTTCTTGTGGCCTTGTTGACAGTCTATTTATTAGTCAGCTTGGTATTCCATAGCAAAAGGCCAATAGGAATTTCTCACAGTTTTGGAGGCTTTCAATTCAAATTAAGGTGCATTGCCAGCTCAGCTTCTGTTGTGTATCCTCCACATATGGTGGGAAGGAGTAAGTTAGCTTCTGTCTTGTCCTTTTCCTGTGAATCCACAGGTCAGAACCCTACCCTCATTTAACCTTTATCTCTTGTACAGGCCCCTTCTACAAGTTCAGGCACATTCACAATACTGGGTTGGTTACAGCTTGAAAAGAAGAAACAATTCAGCCTTACCTATCTGTAGGACTTGGGGATAGTAACAGCTTTACTTCATTCAATTACACCAATTTAATTAACCAATGTTAATATTCACCTTGTTTTCTTTTGTGATTTTGTGATCTTAGAACTTTTTTGCTATTTGACTTTGGGAAGTCATGTTCCTTTCTTTTTGATGGAATTAAACCTTTATTTACCAAGTGACTGCTTTTGTCAGCAAGTCCCTTAGTTCAAGCAGTAGGGGGAGAAAGGTTCACAGGCAAGGTTACCTGCTAATAGAAGGCATCATGGGCCAAGAACCCTCAGGAACAGTGTGTTGTGAAGGACCGTGGTGAGAGATGGATCGGTGACTGTGAGATGGCCCTGGAAAACAGGTTTTATAGGTTGAAATTATTTGAGGAAATGTTGTGGGTTATTTGAGGAATTGGGGTTGCAGTTCTGCTTAGTTACAAAATGACTCTTGCTAACCTAAATGGTGTGATGTGAGCTCAATGAGAAGTATGTCCCTTCCATTTCCACCAGTGCATATAGAAAGGGCAAAGACTCTGTGGGATCACCAAACAGGCCTGCATTCACCCAGAGGTGGCTAGCTTGAGTAGAATTTGCTTATTTGTGTTCATTCTTTTTATAAATTTTTTTTATTATTTTTGGGGAGAGACACAGAGAGAGACAGACAGGGAGAGGGAGACAGATAGAGATGGGCGTGCCAGCAGTCAGTCTCTCAGCTGCTAAACATGGGACCTGGAGATTGGAACCGGGTTCTTAGGTTTAGCAGGCAGGTGCCTTAACCGCTGTGTTCATTCTTATAAAATGATAATCTCACCCACCAGAGAAAGAGAGGCTCATGTGTTTAAGCCCGATCCATTTCATGATTTGAACTCTGCAATAAGTACATTGATGGAGCTTTAATTACTATCAGAATGTTCACCATGTACTCTTGCATTATTGCTGTGCTTGTAAATTTCTGAGGTCTCGCCTCCCTCAAATCCAGCAGACCTTTACTTAACTTGTGGAAATACCTTGTTATTACTTGAGCCACTAAATGTTTGGAGTTTTTTATGGTATGTCATTAAAGCCAGCAGAGTGATATGCTTTTGGAAAATTGCATTATAGATCATAAATCATTTATTTTACAACTTTTTTTTTTTTTGGGTTTTTCGAGGTAGGTTCTCACTCTGGCCCAGGCTGACTGGAATTAATTCACTATGTATTCTCAGGGTGGCCTTGAACTCACAGTGATCCTCCTACCTCTGCCTTCTAAGTGCTGAGATTAAAGGCATGTGCCACCATGTCCGGCTAATTTCTTAATCTTTTTAAAAAAAATTTTAATTAATTATTTTTTTAAAGATTTTATTTTTATTTATTTATTAGAGATGGGGAGGGTGAGAATGGGCACGCCAGGGCCTCTAGCCACTGCAAACGAACTCCAAATGCATGTGCCACCATATGCATCTGGCTTATGTGGGACCTGGAGAATTGAACCTAGGTCCTTAGGCTTAGCAGGCATATGCCTTAACTGCTAAGCCATCTCTCCAGCCCTAATTTTTATTTATTATTTTTTATTGACAACTTCTTTAATTGTAGACAATATTCCATGTTATTTCTCTCCCTCCCCCACTTTCCCCTTTGAAACTTCACTCTCCATCATATCCCCTCCCCCTCTCAATCAGTCTCTCTTTGCAGTCTGATTAATTTCTTAATCTTAACTGCTACCAATCTCACCTGTCTTCCTGGCTTCCTTTATACTCTATCCCATACTTTTGCAGACTCTCAGATTTAGCATCCTCATGATTTCTTTCTCAAGGATCATAAATGAGTTCAAATCTCTCCAGGAAGCTGGGCAGATGATGAGGGAAACACGAACTGCTTTATATCCCTAGCCCTACCTGTCTGAGAGAGTGGTTATTTGTGTCAGCCCAGCAGTGAGGGTAAATTATCAAGACTAACCTGTGTTTCCATTGACATGCTCAGAACTTTAGGTTCCTTTTTCTGCACTGCCCGCCCTCCCTCTTTCTTTCTTTCCTTTCTTTTCTTTCTTTCTTTTCTTTCTTCTTTCTATTTATTTATGAGAGAGAAATAGGCATGGAGAGAGAAGGAGAGAGAATGGGTGTGCCAGGGCCTCCAGCCACTGCAAGTGAACTCTAGATGTTCCCACCCCCCTTTGTGTATCTGGCTTACGTGGGTCTTGGGGAATCGAACCTGGGTCCTTTGGCTTTACAGCCAAGCACCTTACATGTTAAGCCATCTCTCCAGCCCCTCTGCACTGTTTTCTGACTGCACTGTTCATGTGTAATTCATGGTTTGGGTCTTATTGCTGATTTGGCTCTTGGGGGGAGGGAGTTAAATAACTGCTTTGGAATCATTTATTCATTTATTTCTGTTACTGTTATGATTGGGGTATTTTCAAAGGGATCCATGCCTATGGTGTGTGTGTGTGTGTGTGTGTGTGTGAGAGAGAGAGAGAGAGAGAGAGAGAGAGAGAGAGAGAGAGAGAGGGTAGGGTCTCACTCTAGCCCAGGCTAACCTGGAATTCACTAAGTAGTCTCAGGGTGGCCTCAAACTCTCAGTGATCCTCCTACCTCTGCCTCCCGAGTGCTGGGATTTAAAGGCTTGTGCCACCATGCCCAGCTTCAATGTATGTTTTAAAAAATTGAATTTACCAGGCGTGGTGGCATACGCCTTTAATCCCAGCACTCAGGAGACAGAAGTAGGAGGATCATTGTGAGTTTGAGGCCAGCCTGGGACTACAGAGTGAGTCTGGCCCAGGTCAGTCTGGGCTAGAGTGAGACCCTACCTTGAAAGAACCAAAATAAAGAAATAAGTCAAATCATAAGTGGGTATGGTGGTATTTTCCTGTAATCCCAGCTATGAGACAGGAGGGCAAAGGGTTGTGAGGCAGGAGGATTTTAAGTTCAAGGCCTACCTGGGTTACTCAGTGAAACCTTATTTCAAACTAAGGGCTTGATTGGCTGGCTGGCTCAGTGGTAGATTGCTCAACTAGAACATGTAAGACCCTAGATTCTATCCCCAGCTTGTGCATGCCTCTCTGCCCTGTCCATCCTCCTCCAGAGGAGTTACTTTGCTTTTAGAATGAATGAGTGCTTACCATATCCAGCATACCTAGAATCTAGGAAATTACAGCACACTGTGGGCATAACACTACAGTACCACGCTAGTTCTCAGGAGGGGTGGAGAAGATTTGTCTGTGTCGCATATCTCTTTTGCAGTGGCTTTCCAAATACGTTTACCTTCAGACCATTTTGCTTCCAGTGTTATTTGAAAAGGACCTTTCCTATTTGTTCACTTGGAAAGTGTTCTGGTTTAAAGGGTGAGCTGGAAGGCTCTCAGCTGGCACTTTCTGAATCCCTCTGAGGAAAATTTTGGCAGTCCTTATACTCTGCCTGAATCCTCCTTATAAATGGAGAATCAGAGAGGAAGCCCTTGTATTGGCAAGTGGGGGCGGTGGGTATGGCTTTATTATCCACAAAAGGTAGTTTTATGATATAACCATGCTTCTTCCTATCTTCCCTTTTGATGTGTAAGTGAGCCCTTTGGCTCACCTTCTTGCCACTGAAAATATAAATAAGTAGTAAGTACTATTTACAGTATATTCCTAAAAACACCAAAAAAAAAAAAAAAAAAAAAACCCAGCAAGCACACTCTGGAGAGCCTTTACCCCCAAGTGCATATTATGTTTTTTGATATTTGTATGTATGTATGTATGTATGTATGTATGTATGTATGTATGTATGTATGTATGTATGTGAGAGCGACAGACAGAAAGAGGCAGAGAGAGAATTGGTACACCAGGGCCTCCAGACACTGCAAACAAACTCCAGATGCATGTACCATCTTGTGCATCTGGCTTACATGGTCCTGGGAAATCAAGCCTCAAACCAAGTAAGCGTTTAACCATTAAACCATCTCTCCAGCCCTGATATATATATATATATTTAAAAATATTTATTTATTTATTTATTTATTTATTTATTTATTTATTTGAGAGAGAGAGGTAGACAGAGTTAGAGAGAGAGAAAATGGGTGCGCTAGGGCCTCCAGCGACTGCAAATGAACTCCAGATGTGTGCTCCTCCTTGAGCATCTGGCTTTTGTGGGTTCTGGGGATTTGAACCAACGTCCTTTGGCCTTGCAGGCAAACACCTTAACTGCCAGGCCATCTTCTCCAGCCCCATGTTTTTTTGATATTTTTGAAATAAAGTCTCATGTAATCCTAGCTGGCCTTGAGCTTGTGATGGTCCTCCTGCCTCTGCTTCCCACTGGTTTTTCTTTTTCTTTCTAAATATATGTATATTTTAATTTTTGTTTATTTTTATTTATTTATTAGCAACAGACAGAGAAAGAGGCAGAGAGAGAGAGAATGGGCACACCAGGGCCTCCAGCCACTGCAAACGAACTCCAGATGCATGTGCCACCTTGTGTATCTGGCTTATGTGGGTACTGGGGAATCGAGCCTCGAACTGGGGTCCTTAGGCTTTACAGGGAAGTGCTTAACCACTAAGCCATCTCTCATCCTCCCCTTTAAAAATATTTTTGTTTATTTTTATTTATTTATTAGCAATAGACAAAGAAGCACAGAGATAATGTAAATATTTTTATGTATGTATGTGTGCATGTATTTGACAATGAGAGGGAACGGGAGAGAGAAAGAGGTGGGGGGGGGGCAGATAGAATGGGTGCACCAAGGCCTCCAGCCACTGCAAATGAACTCCAGATGCATGTGCTACCTTGTGCATCTGCTTACCTGGGTCCTGGGAAATCAGACCTGAGTCCTTTAACCGCTAAGCCATGTCTCCAGCCCCTTTTATTTTTATTTTTAATTTTATTTATTCATTTATTTATTTTTCAAGGTAGGGTCTCACTCCAGCCCAGGCTGACCTGGAACTCACTCTGTAGTCTCAGGGTGGCCTCGAACTCACAGCCATCCTCCTACCTCTGCCTCCCAAGTGCTGGGATTAAAGCCATCGCCACCATGCCCAGTTTATTTATCTATTTATTTTTTTATTATTATTATTATTATTATTATTATTATTATTATTTTGGTTTTTCTGAGGTAGGGTATCACTCTGGCCCAGGCTGACCTGTAATTCACTATGTAGTCTCAGGGTGGCCTCGAACTCATGGCAATTCTCCTACCTCTGCCTCCCAAGTGCTGGGATTAAAGGCGTGCGCCACCATGCCCGGTTACTTATTTTTCTTTTTAAACTGTGAAAGTACCGGGCATGTTATTCAACAGGTGGTTCAACCATTCCACAAGGGTGGTTGATTTTTGTTGGGTGTGCGTGTCTGTGTCTGTGTATGCCCTTTCCTCACTGTTGATTATTGCAGCTTCTGTGACTTGAGCCTTCAGTTGTTGGGGAAATCATGTGGCCTCCACCATGATGCCTAAGATGTTCCTATTTTTCCGATTTATCTATGGAAGAACCTCGACCTGCAGCCACCTTTACCAGGGCCCAGAGAAGTATGTGAAGATGAGGAAGATGTAAGGGGCAAGGCTGGCATCACCTCCATCCACTCTTTTTCTCCTCTCCACTGCTCTGCACACATCAGAGATGCCCTTTCCACATTGTGCAGCCCACACATGGTGCTGTTGCCCAACCCTGTTCTCCCCAGTTCAAGAATTCCGAGGGAATAGGTTAAGATTGCCATCAAGTGGCTGCTCTTGGTAGTAGATGGGAGTGTGCTAAACTAAGGCAGGCTCAACCGGAGCTGCTTGGCCTAGGCCCCAGAGATTGAGAGTACAGGTCTTCTAGAGCCTGGGCATCTGCTTGCTGCCAGCCCCAGGCTAGGACAGGGAAGCCACAACCGGCTGCTAATATAGCACAATTTTTTTGGCCCCTGTTCATTATTTTTTCTTTCTTTGTAAGTAAGGCAATAATTTTTTTTTCAGAGGTGGTAGTCGCAAGATTAATAAGATAATTCCTTTGAAGTCTTTAGTACGCAGCTGAAAGTAAACATTAAAGGGTAATTAGGGTTGAGGGGATGGCTGTACATGACCCAGTTACTTCCCAGAAAAGCGTGGCAGTGCTACAAAGCAGAACTCTTGTGAATTATAATGGACTTTGTCTCACTCTCTTGAGGTTCTGGATAGAGGACTAAGACCTGTGGCTGTGACCCAGCCAGCTCTGGTTTTCCCCAGCAGCTCCTGCATGAGTGCACAGTGCATCTGGAGGTCTGAGCTGGCCCTGGGCTGAGCTGTGCCATGTGAAGAAATTACGTGCTTTGGAAGGGAAAGACCTGAAGCAGGCAGAGGGAAAAATGGTCCATGGAAAAGATTAGATCCAGGTGAAACTATACATTAAGAGCTAGGGGGCCGGGTGTGGTGGCGCACACTTTTAATCCCAGCACTCGGGAGGCAGAAGTAGGAGGATCACCCTGAGATTACAGAGTGAATCCAGGTCAGCCTGGGCTAGAGTGAGACCCTACCTCGAAAAACAAAACAAACAAACAGAAGAGCTAGGGGAAGAAAAGTCTTAGAACCTGTGTTCAACAGTTTTTTAGGAGTGAAAGAGGCTATGCTGTGTAACCATTCACATTGCAATCTGTATAGTCATATTAAACCAGAATTCCTGGATACTAGCCATTCCAAGCAAGGTTGCATGCATCAAATTTGCTATGTTATAACAAGCACTGACATTGATTGGCTCTTAATTCTTACTCTATTAGCAACTGAGTATGGCAGAGTATCCCCTTCAGAAATACTTGTGACCAAAAGTATCTTCAGATTTCTTATTCTTGTGGAGCTTGGGATGTTTACATAGACCTTAGTGGTTAAACATTATTGGTCAGAAAATACCCGACATCCAAAGTACTGCAAAGTTTGAAATCCACCCTGGGCTAACCTGGAATTCACTATGTAATCTCAGGGTGGCCTCACTCACTGCAATCGTACTACCTCTGCCTCCTGAGTAATGGGATTAAAGGTGTGCACTACCACACCTGGCTTAAATCTGAAACTTTCTTAGCTTCATGTGGTTTCTCAAAATTTTTGGAGTTTTAAGAGCCTGGCATGGTGGCACACGTCTTTAGTCCCAGCACTTGGGAGGCAGAGGTAGGAGGATTGCTATGAGTTTGAGGCCAGCCTTGTATGTTCCAGGCTAGCCTGAGCTAGAATAAGATCCTACTTCAAAAATTTATTAATTATTATTTATTTATTTATTTTTGGTTTTTTGAGGTAGGGTTTCACTCTAGGCTGACTTGGAATTCACTATGTAGTCTCAGAGTGGCCTTGAACTCACTACAAAAATCTTCCTATCTCTGCCTCCTGAGTGCTGGGATTAAAGGCATGTGCCACTACGCCCGATCAAAATTTTTCTTTTAATTATTTATTTATTATTTATTTTTGATTTTTTAAAATTATTTTTATTTTTATTGACAACTTCTTTAATTGTAGACAATATCCCATGTTATTTCCCTCTCTCCCCCACTTTTCCCCTTTCTCCATCATATCCCCTCCCCCTCTCAATCAGTCTCTCTTTTCAGTTTGATTATTTATTTATTTATTTATTTTATTTTATTTTGTTTTTTGCTTTTTGGAGGTAGGGTCTCACTCTGGCCCAGGCTGACCTGAAATTCACTCTGTATTCTCAGGGAGTTTGATTATTTTTGATTTTTAGATACACAGCTTGTGTCTCTGAGCAAACATTCCTTCATAGGCTTCCTGCTTATGTAAATTAATTTTGGTTTTAGCAAAGTGACCCTTTTTCTTTTCTCTGAACCAAGATCTCATATAGCCAAGGCTGGCCTTGAACTCTAGGCAAGGATGGCCTTGAACCCTTGATCTCCTGCCTCTACCTCTTGAGTGCTGGATTACAGACATATGTGTCACCACATCAGGTCTATGTGCTGCTGGGGATGAACTTAGCGCTTTGTACATGCTAGAGACTTTGTGCACTGAGCCACATCTCCAGCCTAGTGACTTTCTCTCTCTCTCCTTCTGTTCACGCCTTCCTTCCTCCCTTCCTTTTTTTTTTTTTTAAAAAAAAATATATTATTTCTATTTATTTGAGGGAGAATGAGGCAGAGGAAGACAGAGGGAGAGAGAGAGAGAGGAAGCGTGGATGCGCCAGGGCCTCCAGCCACTGCAAACGAACTCCAGACACAGGTGCTACCTTGTGCATCTGGCTTACATGGGTCCTGGGGAATAGAACTGAGGTCTTTGGCTTTGCAGGGAAGCACCTTAACCACTAAGCCATCTCTCTAACCCCCTTCCTTCCTTTTTTTCTTTTTTTAATTTTTTTGGGGGTTTTTCTTTTTTGTTTTTGTTTATTTTTTTATTTATTTGAGAGTGACAGACACACAGAGAGAGAGAAATAGGCAGATAGATAGAGAATGGGCATGCCAGGGCCTGCAGCCCCTGTAAATGAACTCCAGATGCATGCATCACCTTGTGCATATGGCTTACGTGGGTCCTGGGGAATCAAGCCTCGAATCGGGGTCCTTAGGCTTCACAGGCAAGCGCTTAACCGCTAAGCCATTTTCCAGCCTTGCTTTTCTAATTTAATTAATTTTTTTGACAACTTCCATAATTGTAGACAGTAACCCATGGTAATTCCCTCCCCCCACTTTCCCCTTTGAAACTCTACTCTCCATCATATCCCCTTCCCCCTCAATCAGTCTCTCTTTTATTTTGATGTCATGATCTTTTCCTCCTATTATGATGGTCTTCTATAGGTAGTGTCAGGCATTGCGAGGTCATGGATATCCAGGCCATTTTGTGTTTGGAGGAGCAGCTTGTAAGGAGTCCTACCCTTCCTTTGGTTCTTACATTCTTTCTGCCACTTCTTCCACAATGGACCCTGAGCCTTGGAAGATGTGATAGAGATGTTTCAGTGCTGAGCCCTCTTCTGTCCCTTCTTCGCATTACCTTGGTGCCTTCTGAGTCATCTCAAGGTCATTGCCGTCTGAAAAGAGAAGCTTCTCTAATCAAAAGTGAGAGTAGCATTAATATATGGGTATGAACATTAAGAGAAGTGATTACTGTGCAGTTTGGTGAATGTAGTATATACATTTAGCCAGACACCAGCAGATGTTACACCTCTAAGGCTCATGACTACCTCTGTTGTAGGTTTTCAGTATCAGGTATGTATTTTCTCTCACGGAGTGGGCCTCCAGTCCAATGAGAGAATGGTTGGTTTCCCCCATTTCAGACATGCCACTATTGCACCCATTGGCTCATTTGGCCTGGCTGGCCAAATTTAAGGCTTGCAATGTCCACTGTTGAGTATCTCCACTGGTGATTTCACTGTCTTCCATTGAACTGCATGCAGTGTAGCTTTTACCAGCTTTTTGTCATCTGGTTTACATGGAGGAGGTTTTCAGCTCAGCTCCAGGAGGATTTCTCAATGAACTTGCAGCCCAAGTATATGGAGTCTTCAGCAATAAAATCTTACCATCTTTTCCTGGTGGGAAACCAAGAGCCTCGGTATCCTATTCTGGCACTGAAAATTTTCTAGTAACAATCTATGGCTTCTGAGTGTTCCATTGTCCAAAAAAGTGGGCTTCCATATGACTTCTTTATATCCTTTTAGATTTTAATTAGCCCTCCCTCCACCTTTCCTTACTCAGTCTCGTCCCCTGACCTCACCTTTTCACCCCCATTAATTTGTCACACACACACACACACACACACACACACACACACACACACACACACACACACACAAAACCATCCTGATAAGTCCCTACCCCTTTATATCCCCTTTCTAGCTTACTGGTCTCTGCTACTGAGTTTCATTCCTACTCAAATAGAAGTCGAATCATTTGTAGCTAGAATCCACATATGAGAGAGAACATGTGACGTTTGGTTTTCTGGGCTTGGGTTACCTCAGTAAGTATCCTTCCAGATCAATCCATTTTCCTCTAAATTTCATAATTTCTTTCCCTTTCCTTTCCTTTCCTTTCCCTTTCCCTTTCCCTTTCCCTTTCCCTTTCCCTTTCCTTTTCTTTTACTGCTGTGTAGACCGCCATTATATAAATGTACACATCTTCATTATCCACTCATCAGTTGAGGGACATCTAGGCTGGTTCCATTTCCTAGCTGTTGTGAATAGAGTGGCAATAAACATGGTGGAGCAAGTATCTCTAAGGTAGTAAGACGTGTCCTTAGGATATATACCTAGGAGTGGTATAGCTAGGTCATATGTAGATTCATTTTTAGCTGTCTCAGGAACCTCCACACTAATTTCTACAATGGCTGGACCAGAATGCATTCCTACCAAAAGTGTAGAAGGGTTCCTGTTTTTCCACATTCTCGCCAGCATTTATGGTCATTTGTTTTCATGATGGTAGCCAATCTGACAGGAATGAGATAAAATCTCAAGGTAGTTTTAATCCCTGATGGCTAGGGATACAGAACATTCTTTTAGATGTTTATATCCTCCCTCCTTTCCTCCTTCCCTTCCTTCCTCTCTGCCTGTCTGCTTTCTTCTCCTTTCCTTTCCCTTTCCGTTTTTCAAGGTGGGGTTTCTCTCTAGCCCAGGCTGACATGGAATTCACTATGTAGTCTCAGGGTAGCCTTGCTCTCACCACAATCCTCCTACCTCTGCTTCCCGAGTGCTGGGATTAAAGGTATGCACCACCATGCCTGGCTTCCTTCCCTTCCCTTCATTCAAATATTTTCAGTAACCCATGGTAATTCCCTCCCCCCACTTTCCCCTTTGAAACTCTACTCTCCATCATATCCCCTTCCCCCTCAATCAGTCTCTCTTTTATTTTGATGTCATGATCTTTTCCTCCTATTATGATGGTCTTCTATAGGTAGTGTCAGGCATTGTGAGGTCATGGATATCCAGGCCATTTTGTGTTTGGAGGAGCAGCTTGTAAGGAGTCCTACCCTTCCTTTGGTTCTTACATTCTTTCTGCCACTTCTTCCACAATGGACCCTGAGCCTTGGAAGATGTGATAGAGATGTTTCAGTGCTGAGCCCTCTTCTGTCCCTTCTTCTTCGCATTACCTTGGTGCCTTCTGAGTCATCTCAAGGTCATTGCCATCTGAAAAGAGAAGCTTCTCTAATCAAAAGTGAGAGTAGCATTAATATATGGGTATGAACATTAAGAGAAGTGATTACTGTGCAGTTTGGTGAATGTAGTATATACATTTAGCCAGACACCAGCAGATGTTACACCTCTAAGGCTCATGACTACTCTCTGTTGTAGGTTTTCAGTATCAGGTATGTATTTTCTCTCACGGAGTGGGCCTCCAGTCCAATGAGAGAATGGTTGGTTTCCCCCCCCATTTCAGACATGCCACTATTGCACCCATTGGCTCATTTGGCCTGGCTGGCCAAATTTAAGGCTTGCAATGTCCACTGTTGAGTATCTCCACTGGTGATTTCACTGTCTTCCATTGAACTGCATGCAGTGTAGCTTTTTACCAGCTTTTTGTCATCTGGTTTACATGGAGGAGGTTTTCAGCTCAGCTCCAGGAGGATTTCTCAATGAACTTGCAGCCCAAGTATATGGAGTCTTCAGCAATAAAATCTTACCATCTTTTCCTGGTGGGAAACCAAGAGCCTCTTTGGAAGGTATCCTATTCTGGCACTGAAAATTTTCTAGTAACAATCTATGGCTTCTGAGTGTTCCATTGTCCAAAAAGTGGGCTTCCATATGACTTCTTTATATCCTTTTAGATTTTAATTAGCCCTCCCTCCACCTTTCCTTACTCAGTCTCGTCCCCTGACCTCACCTTTTCACCCCATTAATTTGTCACACACACACACACACACACACACACACACACACACACACACACACACACACAAAACCATCCTGATAAGTCCCTACCCTTTATATCCCTTTCTAGCTTACTGGTCTCTGCTACTGAGTTTCATTCCTACTCAAATAGAAGTCGAATCATTTGTAGCTAGAATCCACATATGAGAGAGAACATGTGACGTTTGGTTTTCTGGGCTTGGGTTACCTCAGTAAGTATCCTTCCAGATCAATCCATTTTCCTCTAAATTTCATAATTTCTTTCCCTTTCCTTTCCTTTCCTTTCCCTTTCCCTTTCCCTTTCCTTTTCTTTTACTGCTGTGTAGACCGCCATTATATAAATGTACACATCTTCATTATCCACTCATCAGTTGAGGGACATCTAGGCTGGTTCCATTTCCTAGCTGTTGTGAATAGAGTGGCAATAAACATGGTGGAGCAAGTATCTCTAAGGTAGTAAGACGTGTCCTTAGGATATATACCTAGGAGTGGTATAGCTAGGTCATATGTAGATTCATTTTTAGCTGTCTCAGGAACCTCCACACTAATTTCTACAATGGCTGGACCAGAATGCATTCCTACCAAAAGTGTAGAAGGGTTCCTGTTTTTCCACATTCTCGCCAGCATTTATGGTCATTTGTTTTCATGATGGTAGCCAATCTGACAGGAATGAGATAAAATCTCAAGGTAGTTTTAATCCCTGATGGCTAGGGATACAGAACATTCTTTTAGATGTTTATATCCTCCCTCCTTTCCTCCTTCCCTTCCTTCCTCTCTGCCTGTCTGCTTTCTTCTCCTTTCCTTTCCCTTTCCCTTTCCGTTTTTCAAGGTGGGGTTTCTCTCTAGCCCAGGCTGACATGGAATTCACTATGTAGTCTCAGGGTAGCCTTGCTCTCACCACAATCCTCCTACCTCTGCTTCCCGAGTGCTGGGATTAAAGGTATGCACCACCATGCCTGGCTTCCTTCCCTTCCCTTCATTCAAATATTTTATTTATTTATTTGAAAGAGAAAAGAGAGAGAGAGAGAAAGAAAGAGAATAGGCATGCCAAGGCCTCTACCCACTGCAAATGAACACCAGACACATGTGCCACCTTGTGCATCTGGCTTACATACTGGGTTACTGGGGAATTGAACCTGGGTCCTTGGTTTTGTAGGCAAGCACCTTAACTGCTAAGTCATCTCTCCAGCCCTTTTTTTTTTTTTTTTTTTTTAAAAAAAAAGAGAGAGAGCACGTGCGCACACGCACATGGCCTGTAGCCACGGCAGTCATCACCTTGTGTGTCTGGCTTACAAGGGATCTGGGTAGTCGAACATGGGTCCTTAGGCTTTGCAGGCAGCTTGTCTTAACTGCTAAGCCATCTCTCCAGATCTGCTCAGTGACTTCCTAAAAGCTCTGTTCTTTTCCCCTTTGGGAGCTCTCTTTGTGGTTTTTGGTCATGATCAAAAAACATTTGTGTTTTTGTTGTTTTGTTTTTTTCTGAGGTAGGGTCTTACTCTATCCCAGGCTGACCTGGAATTCACTACGTAGTCTCAGGGTGGCCTTGAACTCACGGTGATCCTCCTACCTCTGCCTCCCAAGTGCTGGTATTGAAGGTATGTGTCTCCACACCTGGCTTTTTGTGTTTTTGTTGAATGTGGTGGAATGCATGGGAGTGCATTCTGAAACAAATGTCCCTTAGTTGGCTACTGTCTTTTTTGTAAAGTATGTGAAGGCACATCTTGTTCTCTCATTCCCTTTCCCTCCCAGTGTGTGTGTGTGTGTGTGTGTGTGTGTGTGTGTGTGTGTGTGTGAGAGAGAGACATCTCTATACCTGGAAATTGCATGTATCAAAATGTGAGTATTAAAAGCCGGGTGTGGTGGTGCACGCCTTTAATCCCAGCACTTGGGAGGCAGAGGTAGGAGGATTGCCTTGAGTTCAAGGCCACCCTGAGTCTACATAGTTAATTCCAGGTCAACCTGGGCCAGAGTGAGACCCTACCTCGAAACCCCCCCCCCCCAAAAAAAAAAAAAAGTATGAATTCAAGTGGTACTTTGTCCATGAATGGTAGTAGGTTGCAACTTCCAAGGTCTCTCTTTACTTTGAGGCCACATCATGATGGCTTCTAAAACTATTTCTGGTTTTTTTTTTTTTTTTTTTCTTTTTGGTTTTTCACTTTTCAGTTTTTCAAGGTAGGGTCTCATTCTAGCCCAGGCTAACCTGGAATTCACTATGTAATCTCAGGGTGGCCTCGAATTCATGGTGATCCTCCTACCTTTGCCTCTGGAATGCTGGGATTAAAGGAGTGCACCACCACGCCTGGCTTGGTTTTTTTTTTGTTTGTTTTGCTCTGGTCCAGGCTGACCTGGAATTAACTATGTAGTCTCAAGGTGGCCTCGAACTCTTGGCAATCCTCCTACCTCTGCCTCCCGAGTGCTGGGATTAAAGGCATGTGCCACCACGCCTGGCTTTTTTTTTTATTTACTTAAAAAAATTATTTATTTATTTATTTTTTTGGAGAGACAGAGAGAGGGAGGGAGGGAGGGAGGAAGGAAGACAGATGGGCGTGCCAGCAGTGTCTCAGCTGCTGAGAACAAAATCCAGATGCGTGCGCCCCCTTGTGGCCAAGTGCGGCATTGCGCCCTTGCGTCACTTTGCATCTGGCTAAACATGGGACCTGGAGATTGGAACCGCTGGAGATTGGAACCAGGGTTCTTAGGCTTAGGAGGCAGGCGCCTTAACCCCTAAGCCATCTCTCCAGCCCTTGTTTTTGTTTTTTAAAGTAGGGTCTCACTCTATCTCAGGCTGACCTGGAATTCACTATGTAGTCTCAGGGTGGCCTTGAACTCATGGCGATCCTTCCACCTCTGCCTCCTGAGTGCTGGGATTAAAGGCGTGTGCCATCATGCCTGGCTTGATTTCATTTTAATTATATAAATTTCCAAAATTTCTGAAAATTGTCAAGATGACTGTTGGAGAGGACAGTCTAAGTGAGGATGCAGAGTTGACTGTGGCAGCTCTCTTTCTGCCAGTCTCTGCGATACAGGAAGTTTTTGAGAAAGGTGCTGCTAATAGTGGTTGCTGGCATATTGGGTCTTGGGTTCCTTCCTAATAAAAGAAAGAGAATGTTGGGGTATATCAGTTACTTTTCTTGCTGCTTTGACCAGATCCCTAACAAAATGTACCTTCAGAGAGATTTCTTACAGCTTTCCTTTGAGGGGATATAATCCAACAGGATGGGGGACATACAGCTGTAGGCAGTTCCATAGTAGTGGGAACTTGCTGCTGGTACTCCTCACCTGTGTGTGGAATAGGAAGTAGGGGATGAGGCTATATTCCATAAGTAGGTCCCCCCCCCCCATGTCACTCACTAGGCACCAACCTCCTAAAGGTTCTACAACCTTTCCAAACAGTACCACCAGGTGGTAGTGTTCAAACACTGGAGACAGGGGCTAAGGGATATACTTTTAAAAACATAATAGGTAATTGTGACTTTCTTTTTAAAATTTTTTAAAATTTATTTATTTGCAGTGGTAGAGGTGGGGAGGAATTGGCTTGCCACTGCAAATAAACTCCAGATGCATTCACCACTGTGTGCATTTGGCTTTATGTGGGTATTGGGGAATGGAACCTAGGCTGTCCAGCTTTGCAGACAAGCATCTTTAACCACTGAGCCATATCTCCAGCTTCAGTAACTGTGACTTTCAAAAAATTATTTTTTAAAAAATTATTTTATTTTATTTTATTTTTGGACAGAGGCATAGAGAGAGAGGGAGAGGAAGACAGATAGAGATGGGCGCGGCAGCAGTCTCTCAGCTGCTGCAAACAAAATCCAGATGTGTGCGCCCCCTTGTGGTCAAGTGCGGCATTGCACCCTTGTGTCACTTTGCATCTGGCTAACCATGGGACCTGGAGATTGGAGCCAGCGTTCTTAGGCTTAGGAGGCAGGCGCCTTAACCGCTAAGCCATCTCTCCAGCCCAAATATTTTATTTTTATTTATTTGACAGAAAGGGGGGGGAGAGAGAGAGAGAAAGAATGGGCATGTCAGGGCCTCCAGCCTCTGCAAACAAACTCCAGAATCATGCGCCACCTTGTGCATCTGGGTAACATGGGTCCTGGGGAATCGAACCTGGGTCCTTTGGCTTTGTAGGCAGACACCTTAACTGTTAAGCCAACCCTTCAGCCCCCCCCCCCCCCAAAATTATTTTTATTTATTTATTTGAGATAGAAAGGGAGAGGGAGGGAGGAAGGAAGAGAATGGGTGTGCCAAGGCCTCCAGCCACTGGCAACTAACTCCAGACACGTGCCACCTGTGTATCTGGCTTACATGGGTCCTTTGGCTTTCCAGCAAGTACCTTAACTGCTAAGCCATCTCTCCATCCCAGTAATGGTGACATTTAAAAAAAAAATATTTATTTATTTCTTTATTTATTCGTGAGATGAGCGAGAGAGAGAATATGGGCACGCCAGGGCCTCCAGCCACTGCAAATGAACTCCAGATGCATGTGCCTCCTTGTGCTTACGTGGGCTTACATGGGCTTATGTGGGTCCTGGGGAATTGAACCGGGATCCTTTGGCTTTGCAGGCAAAAGCTTTAACTGCTAAGCCATCTCTCCAGTCCAAACTTTTATCTGAACACTTTAGGAATGAGTTTAAGTTTGAGGATTAAAATGTATCTATTATTCATCTACTTTAAGGAAGACAGAGCAATTTTAAATACAGAAGAAATTATCCCAAACCAACAAACAAAAGCACAATTTTGTTGTTTTTTTTTTAAGTGTTATTTTACCTGACATTGGTTAGAGCTCTGAAATTCTTAACTTTTGTCAGTATAGTGTCATCATTTCTTTTAAATTTTGTGAGATATTCCTCCCTTAAATTGAAAAACAGAGAATTGACTACATGTATTGGCATGTTTGAGGGACTCATGGAATGGGGCTTCTTAGTCAAAGCACTAGAGGATCATGAAGACCTGGTAACTGACAGTTTTTCCACAGGATTTGTTTTACATAAATTGTGTTGTGCAGGCTTGGTGCTGAGTTTAGATGGTTATTAAGATGAGCAAAAAACTAAATCTTCTTTAATTCACATTTAATTCACACTAGAAAAACAAACTAGGGGTTGTTCTTGCAGTGAAAGATAGCTACTAGTGGTTAGCCAGAGAGAATAGGCTTGCTAGGCCAAAGGAGAGGAAAGAACAGCTCAGAAGAGGGCACACAGGTGACAGGGACTAAGAGATCAGCAGTCTCCTCAAGCACCCTCAGTGTCTTATGTGACTTTGTGCCTGCTTTCCAAATCAAAGTTTTGTCAGTTAATTGCATGGCCCAGGAAACTGACATAGGACAATTCTTCCTTCCTTCTTGCTCCTGTTCCTCCTCCCCCAATAGAAAAAAAAATGCAGCAAAATAATTGGACAAACTGTGTTGAAGTCCTTGCAAAGGGGGCTGGAGAGATGGCTCATTGGTGCCTTGCCTGCAAAGCTTAAGGACCTGGGTCCAATTCCCCAGGACCCACATAAAGCCAGAAGCACAAGGTGGTGCATGCATCTGGAGTTTGTTTGCAGTGGTTACAGGCTGTGGCACACCCATTCATATAAGTCTTTAGTGTTAATATCTACAGTGAGATTATCGAGCTGCTGGCATCCATTACTGAGTTACACTTTTGAAATAGGAGTTTCAAACTGCACTAGCTGTGTATAAGAATAGCAGGTAGGTAAGTAAAGACCTGATCAGCCTTTTCTTTAGCAGCCCGAATTTCTTGTGTTCATTACTGTGTTTTTGGCCAAATTTTATTTTGTGCCTTTGAGTCACATGCTCAAGATATTCCCAAGATTGATGATCATTGCCTTTAACTTGCTATGGCTGATCGAGCCATTTTCAAATTTGTTTAATGTAGTGACTAAAAAGCAACATAAATTCTGAATAAATTGTCACTAAGAGATTCATTAATAAAGCATATAAATAGCCTTATAAAGACTTTATAAGGTAGCATAAGCTCTGTATAGTTACTCCCACCCCAACCACCATCATGATCCTTCTGTTTAAGAAGAAACCAAGGCAGAGTGCTTTTGTGATCTGCTTTTGCTTTAAGGTCCCACAGTTAGTAGAACCATTGGGAGCCCATGGCCTGTCTGATTGTGCTGTGTGTTCTGTGAGTCAGCAGGGTTCTTAGTGCAAAAATCTTGACGAAATAAACTTTTTTTTTTTAATTAAAAGAAATTCTTGCTGAGTGTTATCTTTTGCGGATAGCTTTTTAATTTCAATGCCCTACTTTAATTGTAGTACTGTTTCATTGGCATTAACAACCAAGTGAGTTTAACTAATTTGTCATCCAACACAATCACCCTACTGAGTTCTTATAATTATTGGTATTATTTTATAATTGTGTGCTGTGGCCCTGAAGTCACATTGGCCACCAGGCCAGCCACACTTGCATTACATAGCTCAGGAATTATCAAGCCCTCTTGGAAGGAGTCCAAGCTAGATTGTGTGTGTACCTAAATTTGCTTGGTATAGGGCCAATGTATTAACTTTTAGTTAAATAAAATTCCAACAAGTAGTGCTTATTATTGTGCAGCTGTCATATAGTGCCCATGCTTTAGTAATTATATTTTTGAAAGTCAGATACTAGCACTGTGGATCACTTTTCTGCATTGGCTTTTAACCACTACCCAGGTGATTTGATCAATAATATGAAATCTGGTCACAGAACATCATTAGAATATAGCCATCCTTCCATGATCTGTTTCAGTAGAAAGTTCCATCCATCACTGTATAGTCACAAGCATGGTAGCTTGTACCTGCAGTTCCAGCTACTGAGGAGGTAAGGCAGAGTAGTGAGTTAAATCCAGCCTGGACAATAGGGTGAGATCCTGTCTCAACAAAACAAAGCAAAACAAAATAGTAAAAACCTGTGCAGGTCCCTTTCTATACTCTAAATCAAGTGTCGATTAGTTACATTTCTCCCTTTCTCTCTCTCTCTCTCTCTCTTTCTTTCTTTTTTGGTTTTTCGAGTTTTTTGAGGTAGGGTCTCACTCTAGCTCAGGCTGACTTGGAATTCACTTTTTATTCTCAGGCTGGCCTTGAACTCATGGCAATCCTCCTACCTCTGCCTCCCAAGTGCTGGGATTAAAGGCGTGTATCACCACGCCCAGCTAGATTAGTACAGTGTAAATGTGATGCACATAGCTATGCTACCCTATTTAGAAAATTAAGAAAACAGTCTGCATGTTCAGTTTCTCAAGGTAGGGTCTCGCTCTAGCCTAGGCTGATCTGGAATTCACTATGTTGTCTCAGGCTGGCCTAGAACTAACAACAACCCTCCTGCCTCTGCCTCTTGAGTGCTGGGATTAAAGGCATGCACCACCGTGCCCATCCAGACACTTTTTATTGTTGTTTTCTTTTTTCAAGGTAGGGTCTCGCTGACCTGGAATTCACTATGTAGTGTCAGGGTGGCCTTGAATGCCTGACAATCCTCCTACCTCTGCCTCCCGAGTGCTGGGATTAAAAGCTTGTGCCACCACACCTGTCTTATTTTTTTAATTAATTATTTGCAAGGGGAGGGGGAGAATATGTTTGAGAATGGACATGCCAGGGCCTTTAGTCACTGCAAATGAACTTCAGATGCATGCACCATTTTGTGCATCTGGCTTTATGTGGGTATTGGGGAATTTCACCAGAGATGTTAGGCTTAGCAGAGAAGCACCTTAATTGCTGAGCATCTCTTCAGTACCCTAGACACATTTTTAAAATTTTGTTTGTGATTTCTTTTATTGGTTTTTCAAGGTAGGGTCTTACTCTGGCCCCGGCTGACCTAGAATTAATATGTAGTCTCAGGGTGCCTCAAACTCACGGCAACCCTCCTACCTCTGCCTCCCAAGTGCTGAGATTAAAGGCATGTGCCACCATGCCCGGCAACACATTTTTTTTTTAAAGAGTGCAAATTATTTAATTTATTTGAGAGACAGAGAAACAGTATATGGGCTGGAAGCCTAAGAACTCATGTTTGAATCTGGACAGTTCCGTGTAAGCCAGATGCAGTGACACAAGCGTGAAGTGTTGCACATGCGCACAAGGGGGTACATGTGTCTGAAGTTCCTTTGCAGTTGCTGAAGTCCCTGGTATGCCCATTCTCTCCCTGTCTCAAATAAATAAAAGAAAAAACATTTTTGAAGCCAGGTGTGGTGGCGTACACCTTTAATCCCAGCACTGGCAGAGGTAGGAGGATCGCCATGAGTTTGAGGCCCCCCAGAGACTACATAGTGAATTCCAGGTCAGCCTGAGCTAGAGTGAGATCCTACCTTGAACCTCCCCCCCACCCCCCAATTTTTTTTAAATTTATTTGCAAACAGAGAGAAAAGAGGAGGAGGAGGAGGAGGCTGCGGGGGAAGGGGGAGAGGAGAGAATGGGCATACCAGGGTCTCCAGCCACTGCAAACAAACTCCAGATTGCATGTCCCACTTTGTGCATCTGGCTTTATGTAGGTACTGGGGAATTGAACCTGGGTTGTTAGGCTTTGCTGGCAAACACCTTGACCACTGAACCATCTCTCCAGCCCCTGGCTACATTGGTGCTCCCAAATGTTTTACTCTGTGGCTGGTAGAATCAATGGATGTAGATGGGCAGTTACCACATAACATGGCTAAATCAGTCTGCTCATTAAAATTTGGTTTTTTGTTTTTGTTTTGTTTTTGAGGTAGGGTCTCACTCTAGCTCAGGCTGACCTGGAATTTACTATGTTGTCTCAGGGTGGCAATATGAGGGGGTAAAAAAGCTATGAAAACAGAAAAAAGAACAAATGGCGATCCTCCCACCTCTGCCTCCTGAGTGCTGGGATTAAAGGTGTGCGCCACCATGCCTGGCAAAATTCTGTATTTTTTTTTTTTGGTTTTTCGAGGTAGGGTCTCACTCTGGCCCAGGCTGACCTGGATTAACTATGTAGTCTCAGGGTGGCCTTGAACTCACGGCAATCCTCCTACCTCTGCCTCCCAAGTGCTGGGATTAAAGGCGTGCGCCACCACGCCCAGCTTCTGTATTTCTTATATGAGAATTTTAGGCACCATATCCTGCTACTAGCTCACACGACATAACATCCCCTCTCTTTATGATTATTTTGGAAGTAACTTAATTACACACAGAATTTATGTTTAGATGCCACATGCTTATGCATTGTTGTATAGGTAGCAAGAAATTGAAGAAGTTTTAAAGCTGGATTATGGGTTATAAGATCTTGTTTGCCGTGTGTTCAAGGCCACCCTGAGACTATATAGTGAATTCCAGGTTAGCCTGGGCTAGAGCAAGACCCTAACTCTAAAAGAAGAGCTTATTGATGTGCTACAATTATTCCAAGGCTTGCCATCACACACACACACAAAAAAAACACTTTATCTTGTTTATTAATTTGAAAGAGAGAGTGAGTGAGTTTGCCTGCGAAGCCTACCCTGGTTCTATTCCCCATGTAAGTCAAATGCACAAGGAGGCACATGTGTCCTCAGTGGCTTGAGGCCCTGGCATGCTGATTCTTTCTCTCAGACAAAATAATTTTTTAAAATAAAACTAAACTTTAGGGATGGGGAAATGGTTTAGTGGTTAAGACGTTTGCCTGCAAAGCCTAAGGACACTGGTTCAAGTCCCCAGGTCCTACGTAAGCCAGATGCACAAGGTGGTGCCTGCATCTGGAGTTCGTTTGCAGTGGCTGGAGGCTCTGGCATGCCCATTCTCTCTTTCTCTCTGCCTCTTCCTCTCACTCTCATAAATAAATAAAAAATAAATAAATAAAATATTTTTTAACAAACCCTACACCTTATGACAACTTCCCATACATATACACAATGTACCCTCATCCTACTCCCCTCTTAGACCCTCTGTGATCCCCTTTTCCCTCTCCACTGAGTCCCTGTTTCTTTCCATTTGTTCTTTTTTCTGTTTTGATAGCTTTTTTACCCCCTCATATTATACAAGTCTTGTGTAGGTAGCCACAGCCACTGTGGTCATTTAGTGCAGCTCATACTTTATATCTTATAAACAGTGTTCTGAAGCACTCCTCCTGGTCCTTTGGCTCTTAATCTTTTTGCCACTTCTTTTGTGATGGTCCCTGAGCCTTGGATGGAGGAGTACTGAACACTCACCTGTCACTTCTCAGCACTTTAGTTTTGAGACTCCCCAGTGGTCACAGCCATCTGAAAAGAGAAGTTTCTCTAAGCAAAAGTGAAAGCATTAATTAACATATGGGCATAAGCATTAAAGAGGTCAATTTGGTGGGCTTAATATATCCATTTCATCAAATATAGTAATAGCTTCCCTCCTAGATCTTATGACCTTCCCAGCCATAGGCTTTTGCTTAGGTTTTCAGTATCAAGCATGAATTCCCTTCCATGGAGCTGGCCTGAAATCCATTCAGAGAACAGTTGGTTATCCTCTTAGCAGACATGCACTATTGCACTAATGGGTACACCTTTGCCTTTCAAAGGGTCTCCTAGTCCTTAATATGGGCTGATGCTTTGTTTTATTTATTGTCTTATTTTGTATTTTATTTTTATTTGAGAAAGAAGCAGGAATGAATGAATGAATGAATGTGGATGTGTTAGGGCCTCCAGCAGCTGCAAACGAACTCCAGACATGTGTTCCACCTTGTGCATTTCCTTATGTGGGTCCCAGGGAATCGAACCTGGGTCCTTTGGCTTTGCAGGCAAATGCCTTAACCACTATGCCATCTCTCCAGCCCTTGTTTTATTTTTGAAAAAGGGTCTCACTCTTTGGCTCAGACTAGCTTGGAACTCACTGTGTAGTCCAATCTGGCCTTGAACTTGTAGCACTCTTCTGTCTCAGTCTCTGAGTACTGTAATTATAGCTGTAAGCCACTATACCCAGCAAGGCTAACTTTTCTGATTTGATATGTGAACTAAATAAGGTCTTATACTTTTTAGATAACAAGTTCTTTAAGGGCCAATCTTAGCTATTGAAAACTGAGTAAGACATACAAGGACTTGCTTTCTCTGTGGGAGTGTGCCCTGGTTCTCTACCTTTTCAGATGTTAAATGCACCTAGAGGATTTGCTGGAGCTTGTCCAACGTAGAGTAATGAGATGGTTGTAGACTAGGTAGAGATGCTTGATCATAGAAGAGGTAAAATATGTCTTCAGGTGTCCTGGGGCGTAGGTGATAATTAGGTGGAAGGCAGCCATATACCTGTTTGGCTGCGTGGAAGTAGGGCTCAGATCCTTTCCAAAACCCTGACCTCTGCAGAAGCGGTTATTTTGAGTCCAGTGCCTTTGTTCTTTGGTGTGTTGACTGACACAAGGTTTTCATGTAAATCTTTAAAAATAAAAAATAAAAATTGTGTATTTGTTTGTGGAGGGAGGAAGAGACAGGGAGGGATAGATATGAGTGTTGGTCACTCTTGCTACTGTAAATGAATTCGAGATGTGTGTGCCACTTTGTATATCTGGCTTTATGTGGGTACTAGGGAATTGAACTCAGGGAAGCAGGTGCCTTTAACTGCTGAGCCATCCTCTGAGCTTGAGGTTATTTCTCCCCCTCCTTCCCATACCACCAAGGTGACATCTCACTCTAGCCCAGGCTGACCCAAGACTCACTCAGTAATCCCAGGCTGGTTTTCAGCTCAGAGCAAACCTCCTACCTCTGCTTCATATGTGGGCCACCATGCCTGGCTTTTTTCTTTCCCTCCCTCCCTCCCTCTCTCCCTCCCTCCTTCCTTCCCTCCCTCCCTCCTTCTTTTGTTGGCTTCTTTTGTTTTTAATTTTTATTTTTTTATTGACAACTTCCATAATTGTAGACAATAACCCATGGTAAATTCCCTCCCTCCCCCTTACTTTCCCCTTTGAAACTCCACTCTCCATCATATCCCCTTCCCCCACTCAGTCAGTCTCTTTTCATTTTGATGTCATGATCTTTTCCTCTTATTAGGATGGTCTTATGCAGGTAGTGTCAGGCACTATAAGGTCATGGATATCCTGGCTATTTTGTGTTGGCTTCTTTAAGTTTCTCTCTGCTAGTTCCTTCTTTTTTTTTTTTTTTTTCCCCAAGGCAGGGTCTCACTCTAGCTCAGGTTGACCTGGAATTAACTATGTAGTTTCAGGGTGGCCTCGAACTCACTATGATCCTCCTACCTCTGCCTCCCAAGTGCTGGCGCAGCTATCACGCCTGGCTCCTCTTTCTTTCTTTCTTTCTTTTTTTTTTTTTTTTTTTTGGTTTTTTTCGAGGTAGGGTCTCACTCTGGCCCAGGCTGACCTGGAATTAACTACATAGTCTCAGGGTGGCCTCGAACTCTCGGCGATCCTCCTACCTCTGCCTCCCAAGTGCTGGGATTAAAGGCGTGCGCCACCACGCCCGGCTCCCTTCTTTCTTGACTGCTCTATAGTCCAGGTTGTCTTGAACTCACTGTGTTAGAGTCCTGGCTGTCCTTGAACTCAGGCTTCAGCTTCTCAAGTATAGGGTTACAAGTGTGAGCCCTATGCCTGTATCAAGGAACTTTTTTATTTCTATTTATTTATTTATTTGTTTGTTTGTTTTTCGAGGTAGGGTCTCGCTCTAGACCAGGCTGATCTGGAATTCAGTCTCAGGATGGCCTTGAACTCACAGCGATCCTCCTACCTCTGCCTCCCAAGTGCTGTGATTAAAGGCATGTGGCACCACGCACGGCTGGATCAAGGAACTTTAATATTTGATTATTGAAACTTGGATAATGGTAACATCATTATGTAAAACTGGAAAGAGACAACTTGCACTTTTTCCTCACCCTCTCCATTTTTAGGTATTTAAGTAGGAATAGTTGTTATTTCTCAGCTGAATCTAGTTCCCCCTTTTCTTGGTCTTTAGGAAGGGTTCATGCAGTAACTGTCAAAGCTGGAGATATTAAGGGAACCAGTATCTGTGTGTGACTCCCTGACTTCATGTCTGGCTGGCTGTATGCATTACAAGTTTCTACTTTCTCACTGTCATTTCCCCAGATTTGGCACCCTTCAATATATCTGCTCTTTTCCTTTCCAAAAGTCTCTCTTTTGTGTACTTCTCATTACTGAATCCGCCAAGATAGATCCTAGGAAAGGAAAAAGAAGAAATCCTCTAAATGTCCTTTAATGACTGTGTGACTTGTGCTGCAGCGGGACACATGCCAGTCACTTGCTCAGGGTTACAAGAACATTGTACTCTGGAGAGTGCTGTCTGGACCATTGCTGGGAAAGTTTGCAGAAAGTCCTTCTACATTATGTGGGGAATTGTGGCCTGGGGCTGTACCAGTGTGTTGCATGCATCTGGCCCAAGCACCACAGGATTCTTGAATGGCTTCATGTTGGTGAGATCTTTGTTGAAACCAAAGTAGCCTAAGCCACAGCCTTTTTTCCTTTTTTTTTCTGAGGCAGGGTCTCACTATAGACCAGGCTGGCCTTGAACTCGCAGTGATCCTCCTACCTCTGACTCCCGAGTGCTGTGGTTAAGGCATGCGTGGACACCCAGCAGCCACAGCCTTTTCATCCATGGTCAGTGTTTATCTCTAATGCCCTATCTAATTCTCATTTAAAAGTGTAGATTTCAGCTGGGTTGAGTTTGAGGCCACCCTGAGACTACATGGTGAAGTCCAGGTCAGCCTGGATTAGAGCAAGACACTTATTTCACCCCCCCCCCCACAAAGGAAGGGTAGGACTCCTTATAATGCACTCTTCCAGACACAAAATAGTCTGGATATCCATGACCTCACAGTGCCTGACACTATCTATACAAGACCATCATAATAGGAGGAAAAGATGATGACATCAAAATAAAAGAGAGACTGATTGAGAGGGGGAGGGGATATGATGGAGAGTCGAGTTGCAAAGGGGAAAGTGGAGGGGGAGCAGGGAATTACCATTGTTTTTTGTCTATAATTATGGAAGTTGTCCAAAAAAAACAATCTCCACCCTCCCAACAAAAAAATGTGTAGATCTCAATCAAGTGTGCTTTGGAGAAGCGCATCACCTCCCTTTTCATACTTACATTTGCTCCGGTGATCGAAGAAATGGTTACTTGCTGTCCCCTGGTAACTGCCAGCTGGATGACATCGGACCTCAGGAGAGCTCACGTCTGCCTTCAGTATTTTGTGAGGTTTAAGTTAGCATGTGTGACGTATTAGAATCTGGAAGGGGTGCATGAGATGAAACAATAGGGCCAAAATATGAGGATGGGGGTTCCTGCATCCCCGGAGCAAATCTGAGAGGAGAGCAATCCGTGTCCCTATGATGCTCTTGGGCTTAGTCCTCATCTTTTCCTTTCCCTGGAAGGGCATAAAGAGAAGCATGTGGGTAATGTTGAGCATGTGTTTTGCACATCATCATTGCCAGATGAAGTTCAAAAGCTTCAAAGGGATTGACTTTAAAAATCAAAAAAGAGACGTGCACTCCAGTTATTGGAGGCCAGTTGGACGCCTGCCTTCTTCACCCCTCTCAGCAGCTGCCAGGCCACAGAGCCTGTTTTGTGAAAGATTTTCAAGAAACAATGAGGGAAAACAGCTTCTATTTGATTAGATTAGATCAATTTATGTGCTGTGGGGAGGGGCCTATGCAGAGCTGGGGGAGGGGTGGCTCATGCCTGCCCATGCGGTCACTTCATAAGTAATGAAGCCCTGTGGTGGCTGGAATTGCAGGAAGGGGGAGGGCAGCTGGAGGAGGAGGAGCATGTGGGGGGAGATTTCTGCAGTCTGTCTGGAGAGCTGCCCAGCGTTGCCAGCCAAAAAAACAAATAAAAATAAATAAAAGGCAAGTGCTGAATGACACAGATTATGATATTAAAAAGAGATGCCATTGAAACTGTGCCCTGGATCTTGCTGTCTTTGGGGTGAGTGTGTGTATGTGCACGCACACTCATGTGTGTAAACGGGAGGGGGAAGTCAGAGCACTGTCTGACAGGCCAGACTGTGGACACAAAAGTCTGAACAATTAAACTGTCAGTGTCCCCCCCAAGGTGCCCCCTCCCCCACACGCCAGAAATTCTGTAATTCCAATTGTCTGCACTGCAGGTTGAGGAAATGGCAGAATGAAAAGCTAGTCTCTTGCTTTTTCTCATTTTAATTTAACAAGATGGTAAAACCAGGAATTAAGAAAAAAGCCAGCCAGAGACTCCCTCCTCCTCAGTGTTCGATTCCCTCCCAGGCACATAAATAACCTCCTCTCCCGGCTGTCTCCCCTCCCCCTGGGCCCCGTTGCTGTTTGGCCGTCCTATTGCCGCGCGGAGTCTGCACTGCCGCTTGCTTATTACGTACAGGGGAGGATTGTTGACAAGTGCTCCGGAGCCTGCCTCACTGCGTTCTTCTTCCCTCCCTTCCTCCGTCCTCTTCTTCCCTGTCTCTGCAATGATTCGGCTCTGAGGATGGCTGCTCCACGGGTCTGTCAGGTGCAGTTTTTGGTGGCTTATCTTGAGGAACCTGGGATAGAAGGTCTGTTCCTATAAATAAAATAAAAACCAAATAGCTCGAGATTCCTTTCAGACTGGTATGGCTTTTGTTGGGGAAATAGGCCTTTGTGGGTGTCTCTGCTGGGGTACTGATTAAATGCATTATGGATGGCAAGGTGCTATGTATATGTGTGAGTGGTATATAAAAAGTGTTTTGATTTGCTTAGTATTAATATTCTTTTAGATTTGATATCCTCCCTAAGGGCAATGGTGGCTCGTGCTAAGGTACTGTGGAAATTTACAAGAGAGAATTAATGTCGTTCTTTAAAGCATTAAGCTATGTTGACCATTCTATCCAAATCCGCAGTTTTAACTAGACTTGTATGAATTTAAACATTTCTCTGGGGACTGACTACTACCAAGCAAAAGCTGATCCCTTTATTTTACTACCAATTGATGCGATCATTTTCCATCATTTAAAAATAGATGCTTGGTTAAAGTGAATTAGCTCGTTCTTGCCCTTCTTCTGGTTTCCTTGATAAAGAGCATGTTTGGTTTTCATTTTCTCAACCTTTCCTTTCTCTGCCTTTTTGTCTTCCTTTGAAAGGTGGAGGAAACTGAGGCATGTAAATAAAGGCCCCATGCTTAAGTGTTTCTGGGTTATACTCAGCTGCTCTTTATTCTTATCCCACATTCTCTGCATCAGTCCATGTGTGCATTAGTGTGTACCAGTAAAGTGTGTGTTCAGCACCATCACTGAATTGCAGATTCATGAGCACATTCCTGTGCTCCTGCCTTCTGCACTGCTTTCCACTGAATTTCAGTGTTGGAAAGACTTGCTCTAGAGGCAATAGGCCTTGTTGAATTTGTTTGATATCTGTAGATTTTGTTTTGTTTGTACTTTGAATAGACCAGATGCCTTAATCTATGCACCTGAAAGGTAGTTGATTTGTTTATATGGAAGTGCGGTAACAAGCAAGGGTGGGGGGATTATCCCAGTCATACTGCAGGTAAAACATAACTTAGAACTTGTGTGTCTTAGGGTTATCTGAGCGTTCGAAGGGGTTTTCGTGCTGCAGCTGTTGACTCATCCAGACCTTGTGTAGATGATGTGGAGTTCTCACCAGGTTTCATCATAGACTAGTACACAAATAGTTTAGTGGATGGCATTTGTTGATAGCATTGAAGCCAGAATTGCTTGCCTTTGGGAGAGCTTTAGTACAGTTGGAGAGCTGGTTTCATTTAATACTTATTTTTGAGGGGTAAATAAAATGATAATGAAGCTTTAAAGACATAGACACATGTTGTAATTCCTTATAGAATATCATTAGTTATCTGTGGACATGGTATGTACATATGGAAAGCTTTGCTGAAGATGCTAAATCCATGATTAATGAAATTAAGGCTTTGAATACACTAGTTTCAGCGCAGTTTAAAACACAAAAATGTCAAAACCTGCTTTTGGGCTTACCTGTCTTCATGTGACTCCAGAGTGCCTTCGCTCTGCAAAGATGCCATTGTTCTGCAGCCCAAGCCCAATGTGGCTTTTATGGACTTTGCTTCTGAATGTAGAGAACAGCTTTTCACCTCAGGTGGTCAGTGCTGGCCTTCTGTGTGGAGACCAAGGATCCATACTTGTAGTCATGTGCTGTGTGCAATTTAAAAGGGTATTGGGATGGCACATGTGCCTGGAAGAGCAACAAACTAGGGCTTTGGAGTTGCTGATCAAGGACAAAGTCAAAGTGGACATTGTAGATGTGCTTACACTTCAGTCTTGAGTCCTGAACATGCTGGATGTCTTCTCATGAATGTCATGATAAGCATGAAGAGTAAGTGAGAGAGGAAAGAATGTAAGCGAGACTAAGCTTTGAGGAAAAGAAGTAAGAGACCTGTGCCAAATTAAGAAGTGCAGGGTATTTGTGGATGTGTTGGCATGGTGCTAAAAAGCTCATGGGCAGGTTCAGAAATTTTCCTGAAGATCAAGGCTCCTTCCTATTGGGAAGTAAGTCATTAATTTTCTTTATTGTTATTTTATTGTTGGGATCTCTTTATGAGCGAGCTTCTCCTTGTTAGAGCATAGGAAGGGTGTTGGTACTCATTCATCCAGGTGTTAGCCAGACTAGAGCCCACTTGGGAACAAGGGATGACCTGCGTACCCTTTCCCACCCTCTTCTGAAATGTCTGCTGGGCCTTTTCTCTTGGACTCACATGAGGAAATGCTTGTGAGCTCAGGGCCCTAGACACCTTGCTTGAATCTGAAAATAGGGCTGCTTCGTCATCCCCCCCCCTTTCCCAGAGGCCCAATTTTTCTATATTAATAATGGCCACAATGTTGGGTTGATATCTTAACATCTGTTCTCAAAGGACTGGTCTAACAAAGGAGTGTTCGATTTTCGAGGACCAGGTCCATGAGGGTCGAGATTGGTGGTGGGCAAAGAATTCTTATAGGTAATTGGTATTAAAAAATAATCGACACTTATATGTGTGTATGTGTGTATTTGTATGTATACATATGTTTCTATATATGTTTGAAGCACAGCACTAATGAATAAAAACTGTGTTATCCCTCTACCTTGCTTTAGAAGCCATGGGTGGGAAGGAATTTTTGATGATGACATTTTCTTGACTGAAATGGGAAATTTCCTTAGCTGATTTGAGAATAGACAAAGGGGAGCTCCAGTTAGCTGAGGGGTTGTTCTTATGAGAGAGAAAGATAGTTTCCATAATCCAAGGTATGAAGCCATTTTTATTTGTGTCTTGTTGACCATAAGTATGTCACTTCCATCCTGCCTCATGACCATCATTTGTTTACCACACCAGCGTGTGATATGTTCTAAGCATGCCAGTGGGCAGACAAGCCTGGGCTGAGCTGGGCTGGGCATTGCAGGCTTTTCTACCCTGCTTACCCTTGGCCCTGGAGCCCTAGCTTTGTTGGAGGTGTCACTGCTGACCTGCACGTGTACACTTGGGGGTTAATATCATAATAACATTCACACTGGCCCTGTGAAGCTGGCCCGACATCAGTGTCTGCACTGTGTGAAAGCAGACAATCCAGCCTTCCTTTCAAAGTCTGAGGGCACATAGGCTTTATTTCTCTAGTAATGGCGGCAAACCGCGCATTCTGATTACCTCAGAGAGGATCTTGCCTCAACCAAGACGGTTGCTTTCATAATTTTCCTCCCAACTCAAGTGTGCAGAAACGCATGCGTGTGCATGCACGCACAGAGATAAATTGCTGCTGAAAATGAAAGCTCTCTTTCTTGGATGCTGTCCGTTTAATATGTAATGTGATACCTTGTCTCACACTGACAGGAGGGCCGGCCAGCGGATGGCCCCTAGCTAGCGGGAATCACCTTTTGTGCATGCCTTATATAACAAAGCTGAAAACATTGACTCCCTAATATGCTAATGAGTTTTGTGTGCTCCAGATGTTTGAAGAGCACTGCAGTCCTCAACGTCCTCCTTCTTTCCCCTTCTTTTTAACCCTTCTTTGGCCATTGCTTTGTGGAATAGACATGTTGGTTTTGTATTTTGTCGTGTTTATGCGGCTGGTGAGAGGTCACTAACAACTTCTTTGTCTAAAACATGAAATTAGAAGTGTTGTAAGCTCTAGTTCTTTCTACAGGTGTTTGAAAAGAATTATCTGTGTCCATACATTTGTGTTTTAAAATCTATAGTTTCATCAACTGCTGCAAACTTTCTTAGCTAGAGGCATGTTTGTCCTAAGTTGTGATTCACTTTCCTGCCCATTTTCATGTGAAGGCGCAGGAGAGGGTCATGCACATCGCTCCCTAGTCTCCCCAGCATTCATTTTGCCCTCCTCTGCTGCTCTTCAACATGCAGATGCCTGTTGTGTTGCATTTCCTTTTGCAGCAAAGCTTTTCATTTGTTGCTAATTTGGGTGGTGAGCTGAATAGCTCCTGAATTTTGCAGAGCCTTTGGTAGCAGTGCTCTGTTGTATATGATTTCTTGGAGGGGTTCTCTGGGTATTGTGTTGTGGGCAAATGATGTCCAGGCAGTGCCATGTTGCGCTATCAGCTGATACACGTAACTCAGTCCCAGAGCTGTCTTTTTACCACAGTGATTTGGAATTTTCAGCTCATATTTACTGCTTTTGTGAAAGACAATAGACATGGTTTAATTTAAGTTCAACCTACTGAATATTAATGGAGGAGAACAGATGCTAATGTGAGGAGGCTGGATCTCTGGGCCATTCATTTTCCTCTGTTTAACCTCTTTTCCCCAACAAAGGTTTTGTGTTATAGCTGAGGGAGAGGTTTGGTAAAAATGAAAAATGGTTTGAGTGTGCAAAGGAGTGGATGCTGTTTCATTATTTCGCCTTGACTGAAAATAATTGACAACATTGGTGGCAGGGCTGTGCTTTCAAGAGAAGCAAAGCAACTCATATTAGCTTCTCTAATGTCATAATGGCTGTTCTGCCCCATGGCATCACATTCCATTTTGCTGAGGTGGCTCTCCTAGATCAGGCAGAAACTGTATGAGTTGGTCTAAACCATCAGGAATGAAATAAGATAGCCAGTACTGTGGAGACATGAGAAAGGAAATGGGGTTTGGGAAGAAAAACTCTAGTTTGTCCAACCATATAGGCTAGTGGATCTAAATATCAGTGTAAGTTTTTTGAATTATTTTTATGCAGGATGAGAATATTCAAACTGAAAAAGTTGGTCATGTATAGAACAAAATCTATTCTGCCCTTTTTTTAAAGGCTAGGAAAAAACTGTGTGGCTGGCAATTGATTCCCTCTGTCTGGGCCCTGTTTTCTGAGTTCTGATTCAAGCACTGACCCAGGATGCCTATTATAGTTCAGGTCATTCTCATTACGTGATTTGGAATGGGGAAAGCTTGGAGTGCTGTGAAGGTATTGGTCTGGTGGCAGGGGACAATTGAGCCCCTTTCATTGCTTCTAGAGTGGCTCAATCTTGCCTTGAGATCAGAGCAGCGTCACCCCCTTGCCTCACATTGACTACATAATAAAATCCCTTGGTAGGGCTAGAGAGATGGTTCAGTGATTAAGGTGCTTACCTGTAGAGCCTAGTGACCTGAGCTCCATTCCCCAGGACCCACTTAAAGCCAGATGCACAGGATTGCATGCATCTGGAGTCCATTTTCAGTGGCTGGAGGCCCTGGCACACCCATTCTCTCTGACTCTCTTCTTGCAAATAACTAAAATTATTTTTAAAAAGTAAATAAAGGCTGGGCGTGGTGGCGCACGCCTTTAATCCCAGCACTCGGGAGGCAGAGGTAGGAGGATCGCGGAGAGTTCGAGGCCACCCTGAGACTACATAGTTAATTCCAGGTCAGCCTGGACCAGAGTGAGACCCTACCTCGAAAAACCAAAAAAAAAAAAAAAAAAAAAAAAAAAAAAAAGTAAATAAAGTCTTCAGGTATTTATCGTGAGAAGTTTCCTCATGCAGTTTCTCTCCATTTGTCCTTAGACAGACATTGGTTGAGGATGGGGAGGGACACATTATAGGCGTTTTTCCACTTAGGCTTTTAAGATACACACTCCTCCCTCCTCCAGCTCACAATATTTTGGAGGCTATACCTACCCTAGCATCTGATTCTTACAACTTTGTGACAACTTTGTAGGCAAGCCTCTTTCCTTTCATAAAAGCACTAGGGAAAGGTGAATGGCTGTCCCCAGCAATGGACCACCCATGCTTGAAGCCTCCCTGAGAGTTGCATTGTGGTATCAGTTAACTGGGATAATTCAGATCTTCCCCCAGCTTCACAGTGTCTCAGGACACATAGGTCTTCTCTTACTGAACTTGAACCAAATATATATATATGTTTATATTTTTTTTTTTTTTTTTTTGGTTTTGCGAGGTTGGGTCTCACTCTGGTCTAGGCTGACCTGGAATTAACTATGTAGTCTCAGGGTGGCCTCGAACTCTCGGCGATCCTCCTACCTCTGCTTCCTGAGTGCTGGGATTAAAGGCGTGCGCCACCACGCCCTGCGAACCATATATTTTTTCACAATAGTAGCCTTCAAGGTACGAATCCCAACTTTTCATCAGTAGCAATGCTAGTAGAATTATGTAAGCTCAACTTGGAGAAATCACTTCCCTTCACTGTGAACTATTTCTACTGAGATAGTTCCTGGAGGGACAGGAATACATTTGTCACATCAGCGATACAGGAATTTTGGGTTCCTTGTATACCAATGCACCGATAATTTTGGGGTGTTCTCAGATCCTTGTCCTGTGAATTCAAAGAAAGAAATTCACAGACCAGAGGATAAGGTTCAGAAAGATTTTGTTATGGCTTAAAGCTTTAGGAGGTTGAAGAGAAGGGGGCTTAAGCCTAGAACGTAAGAGAAGGAAACGAGGAGGAACTCTTGACCAAGGAGGCAAGAGGGGGTTGAGAAGTCCACCTCAAGACTCAGATCTGGGCTTTCTATGGGGAGTGGCTATGTGAGGAAGACCAGGTCAACAGGTTACTATGGACAAAGACCAGATTTTACAGCTGTGCCAGTAATCTTAGGTAAGGATCAGAGTTTCTGTCCTCTAGGAAGGGTACAAGCTTAATCTAGAAATCTTTCTTAGAGGGTATAGCTTCCAAGTTTCTGCAAGCTTAGTGACACTTCCTGCTTTTAGTCAGGGAATTAAAAAGACATTCACTCATTCACTTTTGGGATTCTGTTACCCTGACTGCCTAGCCAATTTCAGTCTCCTATCACCAGTTCCTTAGCTTTCTCCCCTTAGTGGTTGTCTATTCCTTCACTCCTCACTCAGACCTGTTAATACAACCAAAGGTTTGACAGCAGGAGCAAGAAGCCACATGCATCCACAGATAGGAGGCAGGGGACTAACAGACATTGGGCCAGGCTATATTATTATTATTATGTGGTTTTTCAAGGCAGGGTCTCACTCTAGCCCAGGCTGACCTGGAATTCACTCTGTATTCTCAGGGTGGCCTTGAATGCACAGCAATCTTCCTACCTCTGCCTCTAGTGCTGGGATCAAAGGCATGTGCCACCACGCCCGTCTGGGCCAGGCTATAAAACCCCAAGATTCACCACCCCCTCCAGTGACCCACTTCCTTCATCAAGCTTTCACCTTCTAAATGCTCCACAGTCTTAACAAACAGCACCACCAGCGGGGAACCAAGTGTTCAAACACGCAAGCCTTTGGGGGACATTCAAGCCACCTTTGGTTCTGTTCACTACCTCTTACCCATTACTTTTTCCTTGTTGGCTACACACAGTTTCTTCAATAATATGCACATCTTTGTGTGTCTTCTCTCAGCTAGAATTGAGGTTTGGTTTCATTCTGCCCATATGCCTACATGTCCTGTTAGAATAATGTTAAGAAAGCATTTTATTTAATTATTTTTCCAAGGTAGAGTCTCACTCTAGTCCAGGCTGACCTGAAATGCACTCTGTAATACCAGGCTGGCCTCAAACTCAGGGCGATCCTCCTACCTCAGCCTCCTGAGCTGGGATTAAAGGCATTTGCTACCATGCCCAGTTTAAAAGTTTTTTTGGTGGGGGTGGGGAGTTCAAGGTAGGGTCTCACTCTATCCCAGAGTGGCCTCAAACTCACAGCAGTCCTCCTACCTCTGCCTCCTAAGTGCTGGGATTAAAGGCATGCACCACCATGTCCGGCTACAAAAAAACATTAAAAATTTTTATTTATTTACAGAGTGAGTGAGTGAGTATGAGCATACTAAGGCCTCTTTCCACTGCAAATGAATTCAAAGTGTATTCACCACTTTGTGCTTTACATGGGTGCTGGGGAATTGAACCCCAGCTGGCAGATTTTGCAAGCAAGTGCTTTTAGCTGCTGAGCTATCTTCCCAACACAAGAAAACTTTGTCTTCTTTTCTTTTCCCTACTGAACTCTCCTTAAAAAAATATTATTTATTTATTTGAGAGAAAGAGGCAGAGAGAGAGAGAGAAAGAGAAAAAGCATGCACACGAGCGTGCCAGGGCCTCCAGCTACTGCAAATGAACTCCAGATGCATGCACTCCCTTGTGTATCTTGCTTATGTGGGTCCTGGAGAATCGAACCAGGATCCTCTGGTTTTGCCGGCAAATGCCTTAACCACTAAGCCATCTCTCCAGCCCCTGAACTCTCCTTTTTGTGTGTGTTTATCCATGTTGAAACATTGACCCCAACCAAGAACATGATTATTTTAGATGCATGTCGTACTTTTTGGTCATAAATTATGTTCCTGAGTCCATCCCTGTTCTCTCTGGAATATTGCATTAAGCAAGGAGGCTACCGCTGAGCTGTACCCTCCAACCCCTGTGCCCTCTTTAGAAAGTATGGTTTGCATTTTCCATTGATTGGAAAATACATGTTCATATCTGCTGTTTATCTTCAATGTACTGCTGATATGAACAGAGATCTTATTTTAACCACATACAATGATACTCTTTAGCTTTCAAAAATATTTTTATTTATTTATTTATTTATTTATTTATTTATTTATTTATTTATTTATGAGACAGAGAGAGGGAGAGAAATACAGAAATAGGCAATGGGCACACCAGGGCCTCCAGCCACTGCAGATGAACTCCAGATGCGTGCGCCCCCTTGTGGGTCCTGGAGAATCGAGCTTGAACTGGGGTCGTTAGGCTCCATAGGCAAGCGTTTAACTGCTAAGCCATCTCTCCAGCCCCAATGTTACTCTTTAGACCTGCATTCAAAGATACTGAAACACTTAGATGAAATGCATGGTAATGTTTAACTTCACCTAATAAATCTGAAATATTTCTTTAATTAATCAATAGGAAATGAGTAATGAAACGATATGTTTTTTGTAAAAAATATTTTATATTTATTTATTTATTTGACAGAGAAAGAGGGAGAGAGAGAGAGAGAATGGGCGCGCCAGGGCCTCTAGCCATTGCAAACAAACTCCAGACACATGCTCCCCCTTGTGCATCTGCCTAACGTGGGTCCTGGGCAATCGAACCTAGGTCCTTTGGCTTTGCAGGCAAATGCCTTAGCCACTAAGCCATCCCTTCAGCCCTGTTATTTTTAAATTTAAATGAAATAAATTTAAAATTCATTTTCTTGCCGCTCCTGGTAGCCTTGCTTCAAAGGTTGGCAGCCATGCCCAAGTCATAGCTACTGTAATGTGTGACAACAGTTCTCATCTGTACCAGTGTGGCTCATGTTTTTCCTAACAGCGTAGACTTCCCACATTTCCTGTCTATTTGGAAGTGTTGTTTTCAGTCCCACACTGTAGTCGTAGCCTGTAAAGCTACAATACTCTAAATGATGACATTTTCTTTACTACACTCATTTCAGCCCTGCGCTAATACTTACTGTCTGAAATGTTGTGAAATCAGGTAATTGAGGAGTACATGTGTAAACAGGGCAGGGCCAAGAACATTGTTACACTCTGCTGCGGTCTTTCAAAACATGCTACCAGATTTAGCACTGGGAATGAAGTGCTAATGAAAATGGAAGGAAATCTAAGAGTCAGAAATTAGCTTCAAGGTTAAATACTTCTACTTCCGCATAACTGTGTGTGTGTAAGGCACTGCCCTGATGCCCATGAGCTAATCCCTGGGGTCACTGGTGTTGAGGAAGCTTCTTAGTGACAGAACCTATATTCCATGTATAGATGCAAAGGAGTCTGGGTATTAGAAAATGAAGTTCTTATTCCACTTTTATTACCCACTAGTATGACCTACCCAACTGCTTTTTAAGTTCCTCCTTTCTTTCTTTCTTTCTTTCTTTCTTTCTTTCTTTCTTTCTTTCTTTCTTTCTCTCTTTTATAAATATATATTTTTTACTTTAAAAATATTTTATTTATTTTTATTTATTTATTTGAGAGAGATACAGAAATAGACAGGAAGAGAGAGAGAGAGAGAATGGTTGCGCCAGGGCCTCCAGCCACTGCAAACAAACTCCAGATGCATGCACCCCCTTGTGCCTCTGGCTTATGGGGGTCCTGGGGAGTCAAACCTGGATCCTTTCATTTTACAAGCAAGTGCCTTAACTGCTAAACCATCTCTCCAGCCCCTATTTATTTATTTATTTTTTATTTATTTATTTATTTATTTATTTCAGAGAAATAGAGAGAAAATGGGCACACCAGGGCCTCTAGCCACTGCAAATGAACTCCAGATGCATGCACCACCTTGTGCATCTGGCTTACTTGGGTCCTGAGGAATCGAGCCTTGAACCTGGGTCCTTAGGCTTCACAGGCAAGTGCTTAACTGCTAAGCCATCTCTCCAGGTCCAGGTCTTAGGATTTCTAGTTTATCTTTAAGATATGGCAACAAGGTCATGGTTTTTCTGCTTGTGAGGTTGGTATTGGTTCCTGATGGTAATTGCAAAAAGGATTTCATATCTCTAGAATAAACCTTTACTACTTAAAAAATAACTAGCTGGGGGGGGGAGGGGAGGGAAATATCCTATGTTTTTGTATGTAAGTATAGAAGTTGTCAATAAAAATAATAATAATTTAAAAACAAACAAAAAAAAAAACCAAAAATAACTAGCTGGGCCATATTTGGTGGTGCGTGCGTTTTGTTCCAGTACTCAGAGGCATTGGTAGGAGTATCTCTGTGAGTTCCAGGTCAGCCTGGGCTAAAGCAAGCCCTGCCCCCTCTCTCCCCTTTAAAGGAAGGAAGGAAGGAGGGAGGAAGGAAGGGGAGGGAAGGAAGAAGCAGCCAGGTGTGGTGGCACATGCTTTTAATCTCAGGGAGGCAGAGATATCTCCATGAGTTCAAGGCTTTCCTGAGAATACAGAGTGAATTCCAGGTCAGCCTCGAAAAACCAAAATAAACAAACAGAAAGAGAGAGAGAGAGAGAGAGAGAGAGAGAGAGAAACTAGTTAGATTAGATTGACAATTGACACTCCTCTTATACTTTGCACCCTCTAGTCACAGAGGATGAAGAAGGAGGAATACGAGTTTGAGGCCAGCCTGGGTAGACCTTATTCTGTCCCCCCCATACACCTTGCAAATAAAGGGGTGTATGTATTATGATTCTAAATTTCTGTTTGGATCTCCTAATGGTGAATTTGCTTCCTTTTTAGGCCTTTCACTCAGGTTTATTTATTTTTATTTATTTACATATTTTTTGCTCATTTAGAATGGATGTGTGTGTTTGTAATGGTCTTCTGTCTGTATTTGTGTCTGACTTTACCAGCTATTTCATAGGGTTGACTGGTAATGCTGCTTCCTGATGTAATGTATTTAAATGTTTGTCCCCTTTTCTCACCTGTAGGGCTCCTTGGTAATGAGCAGTCTAAGGGATTAGGACCAGCATCAGAGCAGTCAGAGAATGAGAAGGATGATGCATCCCAAGTGTCCTCCACTAGCAACGATGTTAGCTCTTCAGATTTTGAAGAAGGGCCGTCGAGGAAAAGGTCAGTACCAAGGCTGAAATACTGGAACATTATCAAACAGGACCTGCAAACCCTGGGGCCCGATTTTGGTCACATGGGAGCAAATGTGGGTCTATTCATTTTTGCAGAAGAATTAGAATTACAAGTTTTTAAGTAATGTCTAGCAATAATAATTTTAAAATGTAGAAATAAAAGATGCTGTGAGCTGGGCATGGTGGCGCATGCCTTTAATCCCAGCACTTGAGAGGCTGAGTTAGGAGGATCACTGTAAGTTGGAGGTCAGCCTGAGGCGACATAATGAATTCCAGGTAAGCCTGGTCTAGACCCTTCCTTGAAAGGAGAAACAAAACAACAAAAGATGCCTCGATCTGAATAAAGCATGCTCCTGCTGTTAAGGATTGGTGCCAAAGTTGCCAGTTACCATGTGGTCTTAGGCCATTTTTCTTTGTATCATTGGGAACACCATGGAGTATATTAGATATTGTTTGCTCTCCCCAGAAAGGAGTTTTTTCCAAAAATTTACAGAATTAAATGTTTTTGTTTTTATTTCTTTGTATCAAGGGTCTCTTGATGCTGCAAATGAATACCAGGTGCTTGGTGCCACGTTTTTATCTGGCTTCATGTGGGTAATGGAGAATTGAACCCACATGAGCAGCTTTTGCAAGCACGCACCTTTAACTGCTGGGCTATCTCCTTAGCTCCTTAAATGTGTTTTGTTTTGTTTTTATTTGCTTGTTGTTTTTTTTTTGTTTTGTTTTGTTTTGTTTTGTTTTGTTTTTTTGGTTTTGGTTTAATTTCATTTTTTGAGGTTAGGTTTCACTTTAGCCCTGGCTGGCCTGGAACTCACAGCAAACCTCATACCTCTGTCTCCCTAATGCGGGGGTTAAAGGTGTGCACCACTGTACTCAGCTTAAATGTGTTTTTGAAATATATTTTTTGCCATGAAACTTGAAATTACATTGTGTATGTTTTAAATATGTCAGCATTTAACCAAGTTGTAGAGTCATTTCTATAGATGGTTTTCCTAAGATGTATAGATGTTAGCCTAAGAGAGTTGGGTAAGAATGTTGGCTATGTTAGCTTCCTGAGAGATTTTGGCTTCAAGATCAGCACAATAGTGACATACAATAATCTTAACTGTGTTAAAAAAAAATCCTTTGTGGGCTGGAGAGATGGCTTAGTGGTTAAGGCGCCTGCCTCCTAAGCCTAAGAATGCTGGTTCCAATCTCCAGCGGTTCCAACCTCCAGGTCCCACATTTAGCCATATGCAAAGTGACTCAAGGGCGTGATGCCGCACTTGACCACAAGGTGGCACACGCATCTGGATTTCGTTCGCAGCGGCTGAAAGGCTGCTGGCGTGCCCATCTCTATCTGTTTTCCTCTCCCTCTGTCTCTCTCTCCAATCTCTCTGGAGATTGGAACTGCTGGAGATTGGAACCGGCATTCTTAGGCTTAGGAGGCAGGTGCCTTAACTGCTAAGCCATCTCTCCAGCCCTTCTTTTTGACTTTTTATTAGAATCTGATACTAGTTTGTGAAATTGGGGAGGGGGAACTCCCTTGGTTTGAACTTCATTGTTGACTCATTATACAGAATTACAGTTGTGTTTTAGAATCAATCTAGATGTGTATCTCTAATGAAGAACTGAGAGTAGTGGAAAACTTAGAGGAAAGAAGATTAGCCATGTATAGATACTTCGTGATTTCAGCCTGGAATTTAAGATGCATTATTTTTGTTCATCATAGTGCTTCGGTATGTGTTAAAATCTAAGATCATTTTCTTTCATTTCTCTCCATTGTGTCTTAAGTCATCATTAAACTGTGAGTATAGCTAGCATGTATGTATAAAAATGGGTCTGACAGTGTACTAGTCTTTGGACTCTTGCTTCCAGGTAGGGTTTCACTCTAGCTCAGGCTGTAGTCCTACTATTCACTGTGTAGTCTCAGAGTGGCCTTGAATTTGCAGTAGTCCTTCTATCTCTGCACCACCATTACTGGCTTTGGCCGTTACACTTGAGTGTCTTAGTTGATAACTTACGTTATCAATACTCCATAAGAGCCCCGTCCCCAATCTGAAAAAAAAGAGTCATCGTAAAACAGATAGGAAGAATGTGTAAGACACATTGGAATATGGGACAATTATTCCTGCCTCCTAGTGTGAGCAGGTGCTCACACCTGTGGCACCCCTTCCCCCTCCCTTTGGGAATCAGAATTCTGAATTCTGAGAGTCTATTTGTAAATGCCAGCACTCACTTCCACCTGTGGCTGACCATCCCTCTTCCCTCAGTGTCAGTAGGCTTCATTCTGAGGGGAAGGGAATGTCTAACTCTTGCCTCTTTTTATTTTTTTTAATTAAAAAAATTTTATTATCAAGCAGGGAAAAAGAGACAGAAATTGGGTGCGCCAGGTCCTCTTGCTACTGCAAACAAATGCCAGATGCATACACCACTTACACATCTGGTTTTATGTGAATACTGAGGAATTGAACCTGGGCTGGCAGGCTTTGCAAGCAAGCACCTCTAACTGCTGAGCCATATCCGCAGCCCTATCCCTATGTGTTTAGAATGGTGAGAATTTATATTGTTCTTTTAATATTTTGATTTTTAAATTTTTTTCAAGGTCTCAATATAGCCCAGGGTAACCTTGAACTCACTCAGTAGTTTCAGGTTGGCCTTGAATTCACAGTGATTCTTCTATTTCTGCCTCTTGAGTCCTGAGGTTAAAGGTATGGCAATATTTCAGGGTTTTTTTTTTTTTTTTTTTTTTTTTTTTTAAGGTAGGATCTCACTCCAGCTCAGGCTAACCTGGAGCCCACTATGTAGTCTCAGGATGGTCTCAAACTCATGGCGATCCTCCTACCTCTGCCTCCCGAGTGCTGGGATTAAAGGCTTAAGCCACCATGCCCGGCAATATTTCAGTTTTTTAAAGGGTATTTTTGTAGGATTAGCAGCTAATAAATTGTGGGTTTCCTGCTAACTCCTAAGTATATGTATCACGATTATGCATTCTGGGACAGGGGAAATAACCACAGGATGAGTTAGGGGGACCCATTGGACTCACTGTCAGATAAACATTTGCCAAGACTCCATTGATCGCCTGACCTCCATAAACCCCTACTTTAACTGGAGGGCTATGATGCTATTTGGTGTCTGCTGAAATCAATGTCAATTCAGAGCCAGTGTCCAGTAGGCCCCATAAGGTCTCCTTATTTACTTTTCCCTAGTGTATAGTTTTCCTAGTAAAAAGATGTAGGTCTCTTTGAGGAAAGATGGGTGTAGGCTTTCCATTAGCATCTTGGGAGTTGTAGGAGGGCCCTTTCTTGAGGGGACCTGGCCATCCCTCCATTCAGTGAGCTCTGGTTCTGTGAATTGGCTCAAGTCTGGAAATCAGTTAAGATACTCTGTTGCTATAATTCAAGGTTGCCCTTTGTTCCTTTGCTCTGGAAATTTTCTTCTTATACAGATCCAACAGGAACTTAGTAGGCCACTTATCTATTTTATTTCTGGGAATGCCATGACTAATCAGTCAGTACCAAAGGCCTAAAGGAGTCATACCATTATGAGCATTGTTTTGCCTATGCTGTCCATTAAGGTAAATATGCCACTTAATCCATTGCATCTAGGTCACCTAATGCAGAAACCTTGCTTCCCACTGTGATGGCTTCTTTTACATATATAGGAGCAATGACTGGGCATTTTTAAGTATGCTGATGCTCCCCTCTCAAATCTGTTGGTGATAGTCTTAAGTGAAGGGCACATCTTGTGGACCTTCATATTATTTATTTATTTTTTTTTTTTGTAGGTCTCACTCTAGCCCCAGGCTGACCGGAATTCACTATGTAGTCTCAGGATGGCCTCGAACTCACAGTGATCCTCTTACCTCTGCCTCCCGAGTGCTGGGATTAAAGGTGTGTGCCATCATGCCTGGTTAATCTTTTTCTTTTGTTTTGCTTTGGTTTTTCAAGGTAAGGTCTCACTCTAGCTCAGGCTGACCTGGAATTCACTCTGTAGTCTCAGGGTGGCCTTGAACTCACAGTGATCCTCCTACCTCTGCCTCCTGAGTGCTGGGATTGAAGATGTGTGCCACCACACCCGGCGGCTAGCCTTTTTATTCTTTAACACAAGAGTGAGAAAGAATTGGCGTGCCAGGCTCTCCAGCCACTGAAATTGAACTCCAGATATGTGCCCCCCCCCGTGTGCATGTACAACCTTGCACACTTGCATCACTTTGTGTTTGGCTTACATGGGACCTGGAGAGTTGAACATGAGTCCTTAGGCAAGTGCCTTAACCACTATGCCATGCTTCCTGCCCCACTTCAGCCTTTTAATCCCTTCATCAACATTAAGTCAAGGGATATCAGGAAGGTTGAGCTCATTCATCTTTGGATTCATATTTAAGCCAACCAGTGAAACAAGCTATTGGCACCTCTTTTTTTTTATTTTTATTTTTTTTCAAATATTTTTTTAATTTTATTTATTTTCAAACAGAGAGAGAGAGACAGAAGAGAGGCAGACAGAAAGAGAATGGGCATGCCAGGGCCTCTAGCCACTGCAAACGAACTCCAGATGCATGTGCCCCCTTGTGCATCTGTCTTACGTGGGTCATGGAGAATCAAACCGGGATCCTTTGGCTTCGCAGGCAAACGCCTTAACCACTAAACCATTTCTCCAGCCCTCTTGGCACCTCTTTTAACTGCACAAACTGAAGTAGTAAACCTAGAATCTCTGCTCAATGGGACCATTTCAATAAATTCAGCCTGATCTAATCTTATACACCTTCCTCCATTTAAAATCCATCCCCATCCAGCCGGGCATGGTGGTGCACACCTTTAATCCCAGCACTCAGGAGGAAGAGGTAGGAGGATCACCATGAGTTCAAGGCCACCCTGAGAGTACATAGTGAATTCCAGGTCAGCCCGAGCCAGAGACAGACTCTACCTTGAAAAAAAAAAAAAATAATAATAATAGCCAGGCATGGTGGCACATGCCTTTAATCCCAGCACTGGGGAGGCAGAGGTAGGAGGATCGCCGAGAGTTCGAGGCCACCCTGAGACTATGTAGTTAATTCCAGGTCAGCCTGGGCCAGAGTGAGACGCAGTACTCTGCCTTTCACATTCTGTTCACCTTAATTTCTTCAAACTTGTGTCTCCTCAAAGCATAGATTTTCCTAGGCTCTGCCTATGTTTCTCACACCTGTGTGTGTCCTCAACTCTCAGAGGCCCAGCTCTTTGTTTTGTCATGTCCTTTGTCTTGTGTTAGGTTTTTTAGTTCTCTCTGGCCGGTAAGAGGCAAATTCTGAGCCTATTACTTTCTCAGCTAGGAGCACAAGTTTCTTCTATGAACGAGATGGAGAGAATATACCACCAGAAAGTAGAAGTACCACATCATCCCTTCTTGGCCACAGTCATCAGCTTTTCATTTAGTTGTGTTAGCCATGAAAAAGTAAATAGCATAAGTAAGCCCCGACTTAATGAAAAAGGGGATTTCGCCATTAGCGATGGAAGCATTTGACTTACAAGTAGTAAATCTCCCTCCCCAAGAAAGCCTCTGGGTATTAGAAATTCTTCCATGTCTTTGAAGTTAGAAAACCTGTGTCTAAAAGAGGCATCACATTTTCAAGGCTAATGGTGCTAATAAATCTACCTACATTCTCTTTGAATCATCCGTAAGGTTTTATCACCCTTATTTTACAGCTATGCCAGTAGGATTCAAATCCAGGACTTGTGCATATTGCCTGAACTTTTCCACATATACCATATTGCTTTCCAAATAGTGTGTCAAATATATGGCTTGTTCTTACAAATGCTTCCTCCAGCCAAATTGTAAAAAGGAACTCATTTAGGGCCAGCCACTGGCTTGGGGAGCAGAGCACTTTTGTGGGTTATGTATGTCCAAGGCCTCCTCACATTATGTACTCTTTGAATTGATATTGTGGATTTAATTGGTTGTTGCCAAGGAAGAGTTTTTAGTCATGCATGGGAACGATATTCAACCCCATAATTTCAGGTAGACAGTATTGTACTGCATTGGCTTATTGAAGGAAAATAGCCAGCACATCATCTGAAGTAGTTTTATGACTTCTGTTACCTCGGAGATCAGATTGCAGGGATATCACTGCACCTGCCATGCAAATTAGGGTCTAACATGCTTTCTGGTTGCCATGGAGACTGCTGGGTACCAGTTTCTCCTGCTTCTCTTTCATGGGTCTTCATAGTCTTTTAAATATGAACAGCTCTAGCAAGCTTTTGCCTTCCTTTACTCAGCCCCAATGGATGACCGTGAGTAGACTGGCCATCCCTAGAACATTTTATCAGTTCCTGAATTGTCTGTGATGACATCCAGAGAGAGCAGATTGACTTTCAGATAAAAAGCACTAGGTGTGGATTTATCAGGGTTTAGAGTCACCAGGATTGTGAAGGAGGTGACAGCCATGTCACTTGTGGTTTACATTCATGTGTTCACATGGGGGTTGTTAGCATGTCTTTCTGTGCTTGCCGAATGCTCTGATGTTAGTGCCTCACTTGGCTGTTTCATTCAGCTGACAGCAGTAAGAGTGCTTAGACTGAGTGTTCCTTTCTGCTGTCACCCCACACTGGTTGCTCCTTTCCTTCCACCTCATGCCCACCCTCCAGGGAGGGGATTGACTGCAGCAGAAAGGCAGCAACCACAATGTCTTGTTTCCAGGCGAGAGTTTGACTTATTTCTGCCATTGGAAATTTAAAGAGGAAATTATAGTAATAGTGACTCCGCCCCCTCTCCTAATAAGGTAAATATCAGGCAAGATTGCTCTCTCCTTTGCTCTAGGCTCAATGGCTTTGGTTTGTAAAGATAGAAACGTCTAGCGTGTAATCCTCACAAAATGCCTGGATAGATTTGTCCTGATCGTTTAAAGCTCATTTCACTGGATTGGTTTAAGTATCACTAGTACTTGATTTTCCTTCACATGTGTGGGCAGAGAGAGGGGTAGGTGGTCATCCTTGCCTAGGCTGTGAGAATGCATTGTTCAATCTTTTGGAGAGTGTGGCTCTTAGACCCTGGACAGATGGGACAGTCCTTGTTTATCTTTTTATCTCCACTGCCTGGCAGAGTTTCTGGTGTGTGACAAACATTTGTATTTTGAGAATAAACACATTCTAAGAGCAGCTAAATAATGTATAAGGAAGGCAATATTTATAAAGAAACCATCCTCTTTCAGAAGTAAATAATCCCATTTAGAGCAGTCCATATCATTCACACTCTATCAGATTAGGAAGGGGGAAGTGTGTATGCACACTTGTATATAATCTGTAGTTTTATGAGTAGCAAGCTCCATCTCCCATCTTCCTCTGGAACTGTTTCCTCTTGCTTCAAAGCTTCACTGTTCTCTATGTGGAAAACAAAGTGCATGGAAAACATATGACTAGGTATAGGAAGTGCCTGTCCAGTTTCATAGCAGGTCTGGATTCCTCGCAGTAAAGGATGAAGTCAGAGAATTGTCCACAGCCATTTAATTAGTGATGCCAAGACAAAATGCCACCTTGCCTGAAGGTCCCATTGTTTTCTCCCATGGAATTTAATTAAAGCTGACTTCTTTTCTTATCTATTTTTTTAAAAAATAAATATTACTTATTTTTACTCATTAGAGGGAGAGAGGCAGATAAGAGAGAGAATGGGCCTCTAGCCACTGCAGATGAACTCCAGGCACATGTTCTACTTTGTGCATCTGGCTTACATGGGTCCTGGGGAATTGAACCTGAGTCCTTCACTTTGCAGACAAGCACCTTAACCACTAAGCTCTCTCTCTCCAGTCCTTCAAAATTAAAACAAAAAAACAAAAAAACCCTTACTCCAAGTACAGAAGCACGTGTATGAGTCAGGGCTCTCTAGTGGAATCTAGCCAACAGAACACAATTACAAAAGAGAATTCTTAGATTGACTTATATGTTATGGGCTGGTGTCTCTTGAAACTTCTCCCTAGGGAGACTCAAGCACTTATCTATTTACCCCACATAGGGCTCAGATGCAGACCAAAGCACAATTAGAACAAAATTCAATTTTGGTGAACCAGTGAGGTTACTTACAGAAGCATGGGTAACTCAAAGAGCTACCACTCCTCGAAGTCCCACCCTATCCTGAATAGTGACCTCGTGGAACCTGCTGCATACAGTCTCACTTCTGTATAATCTAGCTTAAGCTAAGATCACTTGTAGCTGAAGCAGGGCAGGAGTACATGAAACTCAAACAAAATAAACAGAAATATGAACACATGACAGTGCATATTGGCCATTAACAGAAAACTTACCTCGGGTTAAAGATAGACATAAAACATATGGACACATAACAGTCACTGGCCAGCCTTAGACATAATGTCATAATACATCTAATTAAAAGGAATTTATCCTTTTCTTTGAAATTTTGGTTATCCTTGAAATTGAGGAAGATTTGAGCTATTTTGATACCCTTAGCCACAAAGAACAAATGGATTTTGTAAAGCTGTTAAATTTGTCATTTGCCAGTTTTTAGGGCAGGCATATTAGCAGTTTGTATTTAAAAATGACACTTTTTATTTTCTTCCTCTAAGAGGACTCTGTTACAATCCATGACTGTTTTCCTTGTATTTTTCGAAGCAAGCCCATTTGTTCAGCAGAACACTCAACTCAGCTGAGATTAGTGGGGCAGATGATCTGATCTCATTATTATTCACTGCTGTTCTAGGAAATTCTCCACCTCCCATCTTGTCAGCATGCCAGGATTGCAGAAGCCCATCATGGCCTCTGGCTTTTATATGAGGTCTGGGAATCTAAACCCAGATACTTAGGCCTGACTGGTAGATACTTTTATCTACTAAGCCATCTTCCCAGCTTGATAATATTTCTTTTGAAATTACCCAGAGCAAGCACCCAACAGCAACTCCATGTAGTAAGTCACTGATAAAAATTAGTGCCGGCTGGAGAAATAGCTTAGTAGCTAAGGCACTTGCCTGTGAAACCTGAGGACCCAGGTTCAATACTCCAGTACCCAATGTAAGCTAGATGCACAAGGTGGGGTTTGTTTACAAAGGCTAGAGGCCCTGGTGCGCCCATTCTCATTTTTCTCAATCTCTCTCTCTCTCTCTCTCTCTCTGTACTCAAATAAATTAAAAAAGAAAAAAAAAAAAACACTAGGGCTGGAGAGATGGCTTAGTGGCAAAGCCAAAGGACCCAGGTTCTATTCCCAGGGCCCATGTAAGCCAGATGCACATGGTGGCGCATGTGTCTGGAGTTCATTTGCAGCGACTGAAGACAAGTCCTTGCCGTGCCCATTCTCTATCTGCCTCTTCCCCCCCATGTGCGCAAATAAATACATAAATTTTAAAAAACAAACAAACGAGTGCCATTAGCACTTTCCTCAGGGTGATGGACGTCCTGGGCACATGTTCCAGTCTAAAGCCCGGTTCAGCTTCAAAAACCTCTTGTAGCAAACACACATGCTTCAGTCCAGTTGAGGTTCTTTGTGTTTACTGTTAGTGTACGTGGTATTTATTACTTTACACATTTTAAAAAGTTTCTTCAGCTGGGCGTGGTGACACACGCCTTTAATCCCAGCAGAGGTAGAGGTAGGAGGATTATTGTGAATTCCAGGTCAGCCTGGGCTATAGTGAGACCCTACCTCAAAATTTTATATATATATTCTTTTCGATTTGAAAACTGTTGCATGAATTTCCAGCAGTTTCTCAATTCATGGTGTAGAGCCACATGTTATTAGGCCTTCACATTTGTTCAACTTGTTTGCAGACTGTGATTGGCTGTGAATGATTGGTTGCATGCAGGGCTGCTTCTTGTTTATGAAATGCTATCCAGTGATGTGGATGGGCACTTGGCCTGCCTAAAGCTTGGTCACACTGTTCTCGGGAGGCAGAGGTAGGAGGATCGCTGTGAGTTCGAGGCCACCCCGAGACTACATAGTGAATTCCATGTCAGCCTGAGCTAGAGTGAGAACCTACCTCGGTGTGTGGGGGGGGGAACCTTCATTCACATAATCCTTCCACAACTCTGCCTTTTTTCCTCTTCCAAATTCCTCCACTGAATTCCTTCTTTCTTCTTCCTTCTTACTTATTTGAGAGTGACAGACAGAGAGAAGGAGAGAATGGGGGTGCACCAGGGCCTCCAGCATCTGGCTTACGTGGTACTGTGGAATCGAGCCTTTAACCAGGTTCCTTAGGCTTCATAAGCAAGTGCTTAACTGCTAAGCCATCTCTCCAGCCCCTTGAGGTCTTTCTTTTTTTTCCCCAAGGTAGGGTCTTGCTCTAGTCCAGGCCAACCTAGAATTCACTATGTAGTCTCAGGGTGGCCTCCAATTCACTACGTAACAGATAATCACTGTCATTCTGCATCTGGTCCTTTTCTAAGTAGACTGTGGTTTCTGTTTCATGGACCCAGTTGCTTACATGGCCCATTGGAGACCTTTTCCTTTTTGTGTTGCAAATGCTTCCTTCCTAAGCTTGTCTCTCTGCCTTGTGCAGAGACTGAACAATAATAAGTCTTCTGGTATGGTTTATTTGACATTATTGATAGACTTGTGAGCTATATGTCTTTTCCCTCCTCACCCTCTCTCCAGTTTTGGGTTGTGATTTCTGCTTAGTGGATGCTAAGGAGCTGAGCAAACTACCTGTAGCCATGGCATCTGAAGTGAAGGTCTTTCTGTGCAACACAACTTGTCTAAGCAGTGTGATTTCATCTTGGATTGCCTTTGAATTATGGTTGTAGATTAATTCTAGCTCTCTGTAGCTTACAGAACATGACACTTTCCTTGTAAACTGCCTTTTGTTGTATAGGTAATATTCAAGGATGGCATTCTAGGTGACAAGAATATAGTATCCACCATACTCTTATTTCCAGTTAAAAAAAATTGATTCCTTTAGTGTAAGCGTGTACACAGGTGTATCTATATAGTAGGGATCGACTGGATGTGAGAATATCGTGTATGTGTATGTCAGTACACTTATCCTTTAAAAGCCCTGTCAGATGTTTCAACTTGTACAGCCTTAATTTAATTTATACCCAGTGGGATATCTGGGTAAAACAAATACACCTGTGTAAGCCTGTCTTCATCTGTGGCAGGTGTTTTGACAGCTTCAGTTTTTTAAATGTTTAAAATTAATTTTCATTTATTTATTTATTTGAGAGAGAGGCACAGAGAGAGATGGTGAGAGAGAATGGGCGCACCAGGGCCTCTAGCCACTGCAGATGAACTCCAGATATATGCACCACTTTGTGTACTTGGCTTTACATGGGTACTGGGGAATCAAACCTGGGTCCTTTGGCTTTGCAGGCTAACACCTTAACCACTAAGCCATATCTCAAGCCCCTAAATATTTTATTTATTTATTTATTTATTTTTTTGAGAGAGAAAATGAATGAGAATGGGTGCACTAGGGCCTCTAGCCATTGCAAATGAACTCCAGACACAAGTTCCACCTTGTGAAGCTGGCTTACGTGGGTACTGGGGAATCAAATCTGGGTCCTTAGGCTTTTCAGACAAGCACCTTAACTGCTAAACTATCTCTCAAGCCCAGCTGATGTTTTTTATTTTTATTTTTTGATTTTTCGAGTTAGGGTTTCACTGTAGCCCAGACTTGGAATTCACTATGCAGTCTCAGGGTGTAGTCTTACCATGCCAGACTCCAACTTGTGGGTTTTTTTTTTTGTTGTTGTTGTTTTGTTTTGTTTTGTTTTTCGAGGTAGGGTGTCACTTTGGCTCAGGCTGACCTGGAAGTAACTGTGTAGTCTCAGGGTGGCCTTGAACTCATGGTGATCCTCCTACCTCTGCCTCCCAAGTGCTGGGATTAAAGGCGTGCACCACCACGCCCGGCTCAGCTTGTGGTTTTTAAAGGATGTTTATTGTTGAGGGACTTTGACTTGGAGGGACGACACATGATACTGCAGTGGTACTCAGTGCACAAAACTTGTGCTTCTAGTCGTGTGTAACGTGACAGGCAATACCATGACCTGTGTTTTAACATGTATTTTTAGCCTTTGGAGTTATTAAGGGATGGTGGTATCTTTCAATGAATGTTGCACCAAGATGGGATGGAGTAGTTACCCAGAGGAGTCTTCTAGTATTTGTTCAGTGATTCTCTCAGGCTTCACTGATTTGAGAGTTTTCTTTTCTAAAGATCTTACTTATTTGCTTATTTGAGAGAGAAAGAGTGATATATATTTGGTTTTTCGAGGTAAGGTCACTCTAGCTCAGGCTGACCTGGAATTCACTAGTCTCAGGTGGCCTCGAACTCTCGGCGATCCTCCTAACTCTGCCTCCCGAGTGCTGGGATTAAAGGCGTGCGCCACCACTCCCGGCCATCCTGAAATTTTAAAAATATATTTCTTCCAGCAAGGCATGGTGGAGCACGCCTTTAATCCCAGCACTCGGGAGGCAGAGGTAGGAGGATCGCCGTGAGTTCGAGGCCATCCTGAGACTACATAGTTAATTCCAGGTCAGCCTGAGCCAGAGTGAGACCCTACCTCGAAAAACTAAAAAAAAAAAAAAATTCAGGCTGGAGAGATGGCTCCGTCGTTGAGGCACTTGCCTACAAAGCCTAACAATTCGATTTCCCAGTACCCCAGGTAAAGCCACAAAGTGGTGCATGCATCTGGGCTTCATTTACATTTCATTGGATGGAGGCCCTGGCATGCCTATTCTGTCTCTCTTTTATTTCTGCTTGCAAATAAATAAAAAAAAAAAAAAAAAAGAAAGAAAAGAAAAAATGGAAAATCGAGCTGATCCTCAATTCTACCTTAAAAAAATCCTTTTGTGAGTAAGGTCAGCTTTGATATGTGTTTAATTTTCACCACTATGAAGTGTTGAAGGGAATATTTTGGTTTACCATAGTCATGGCAACAAAGACTAGTCCCTCCTCTGGGCACAAAAGGAAAGAACCCAATTCATACATCTTTGTAAGAGCTTCTGCAGAATTCCATTAAATCACCATTGGATTGTTAAGTCAAGTATTTTGATAGAAGGTTATTGTGTCTTCTCCAGTACTGGTCTATAGCAGCAGGTCAATAGATGCCCTTCTCCAGCTGCTGTTTCTTTCTGTCTCAAGGGGAGACCAGATTTTGAGGTATATAACAGTGTTTCTCAACCTTCTGTAGCCCAAGCTTACAAGACTCACATTGCAGTCTTCTATCTGTGCAATGCATATTTTATGTTTGTTTCAGTTGAAGCATGGCCAGGTAAAAGCGTTAATCACTGAGCTGATTGCATTTTCAAGATGAGTGAGCTCTTGCTGTGTTGCCCAGGGTCCTCTGGAACTCCTGGACTCAAGCCATCCTCTTGCCTGGCTGGTTTATTTTCTATATATTTATTTATTTATTTTGGTTTTTCAAGGTGGGGTCTCACTCTAGCCCAGACTGACCTAGAATTCACTATGCAGTCCCAGGATGGCCTCGAACTCATGGCGGTCCTCCCTACCTCTGCCTCCTGAATGGTGGAATTAAAGGTGTAGAACACCACGCCCAGCTCTTTTTTTTTTTTTTTTTTTTTTTTTTTTTTTGCTGGTTTATTTTTGATTGGTGCAAGTTCATTCTGAATCTTTTCAAATGTTAGATGAATAAGCACACATTTCTTTCTTCTAGTATTTGTTCAGTGATTCTCTCAGGATTCACTGATTTGAGAGTTTTCTTTTCTAAAGATCTTATTTATTTACTTATTTGAGAGAGAGAGTGAGAGAGAGAGAATGGGTTTGCCAGGACCTCCAGTCACTGCAAACAAATTCCAGATGCATGGACCACCTTGTGCATCTGGCTTATGTGGGTTCGTGGGTTCTGGGGATTCGAACCTGGGTCCTTAGGCTTTGCAGGGAAGTGCCTTACTTGCTGAGCCATCTCTCCAGCTTTTTGTTGTTGTTGTTGTTTGTTTGTTTGTTTTTGAGTTAGGCTCTCACTCTAGCCTAGGCTGACCTGGAACTCATTCTGTACTCCCAGGCTGGCCTTGAACTCATAACAGTCTTCTTACCTCTGCCTCCAGAGTGCTGGGATTAAAGGCATATGCCACCATGCTTGGCCTTGAAGATGTTTTCAGCCATGGCCTTTATTTATTTCAACAGTCTGTTAATTCATGTTACTGATGGACTTTCCAAGTTTGGCTTCTGTTGGGTTTTGCTCATAGTATTTTCTTTGCTTGGTAGACAGTTAATCACTCATTTCTCTAGAAAGAAAAGGTGCTCCTGGAAGATTCTTCTGAGGACAGAGATGAAGGCACAGTCCTTGCAGAGAATTTGTTTCTTTCCCTAGGTACCTTCAGAAAGGAAGTCAGAGCCCAAGGTAGGATTCTGCTCCGTGTCCTCCTAAGGGCCAGGTAATTTTACTTCTTAGATACCATACCCACTCCTTAGGAATATGGAAAGGGGCTCCACTTATGGACTGGGGAGTAGACAAGAAGCCTGTTATGTTTCCTTTCACCTCCCATGACAGTAATAGGGAAATCAGTATCAGATTACTTTGGAGTTAAAGTAAAAATATGGCTCAGTTTCTTCACTTAGAGCTCTGGGCTGTAGCTTTCTCTTGATTTTTGTCCTGGTAATTATTCTTTTTCTCATTGCTTTGATGCTTTCATGGTTAATTTGCATGTCTAGTTCATTATATTCCTGGAATTGCCTCATTTAACTATATCCTGACACTTTTGGTACCCACTACTTCAGTTCAATACCTAATTTGAGAAGTTTGGTGTTGGAAACGTTCCAGCAGTCTCTTCAGTTCCAAGGTTAAGACTTGATGGCTCATGGCTTATTCGGTAACTTAAGTAGTATTCTACATAATGTGGTTCTTTTTTGGGGAGGGGGGTCAAGGTAGGGTCTTAATCTAGCTTAGGCTGACCTGGAATTAACTATGTAGTCTCAGGGTGGCCTCGAACTCTCTGTGATCCTCCTACCTCTGCCTCCTGAGTGCTGGGATTCAAGGTGTGTGCCACTATGCCCAGCTCATAAAGTTTTTTTCTGTAATGTTTTCATACTCTCTTAAAATGAGTTAAGTTTATGGGAGAATTCAATTCTGGTGCATGTTCCTTTCTCAGATGCCATTTGGTTCCTCACCTAGTATATGATGTGTGGCCATGGAAGGCACCGTGAGGAGTTATTGGTGGTTAGAGTGTATGGAGGAGGCAGAGGATGAGCCTGTAAGCTTGGTTGGGCTGTCACTCCCAAAGCCCTGCCCTGAGTGGTCTGCTTGACCACATAACATGAGCCTGTGGGGGACATTCCATATTCATGCTATAACAGAGCTCTAAATAGAAGGAGCCCACCATAGGAGGCTGGAAGAGTCAAGCAGCACCTCCTGCCCACTGTCTGGGTAGGTTTACTGTGGAGTTAATTATTCTGGATTCTATCTGGAAACTAGGGGCTTGAGAGGACCTTTCAGAAGGCAGAGTGGACCTTTCAGAAGGCAGAGTGGTCTCTTCTTAGATCCCTGTGGATAATGATTTCTCCAATTCAAATACTAACTAGGGTTGACCCTACTTAGCTTCTAAGATCAGATGACCTAGGTGGTATGGCTATAGAATACACATGATTTCTATCCCAGATGGATAGCTGGCATTGTATGGCAGCTGACCATCTGGCATAGCCTACACAGTTTTTATAAGATTGGATTAGGCTTCGTTTTATGCAATTGAAGTCTCCGTGTTTAGATTTGAAAGGCAGAGCTTATATCTTTATCACCGTTCCTTAATTTTTCATTTCCTTTCTTTCTTAACAATGTACTTTATTGACACTTTTTTAGTATAGGTTTTTTGTTGCAGAAAGTTTGAGGCTAGTCTGGGCCCTGTATGTAGTATCCCTGTCTCAAAAGAAAATAAGAAGACACAAGAAAAAGCAAATAAATGTCACAGAAGGAAGCACCTAAAAAGCAATATTTTTATTAAATAGATTGCTGTTCTCTCTCCTTTAGAGTTACCTATCTTTGTATATACCTTATAGAATGCACTAGACTGAATCTGGGAGTTGTATAAAATATGTAGAATGTTAGGGAGGAGAGACAAAACTTGACCCTCTGAGAATTACAGGGACAAAAGACAGATGAAAGCCTGGCATGGTGGCGCACACCTTTAATCCTAGCACTCGGGAGGCAGAGGTAGGAGGATCACCGAGAGTTCGAGGCCACCCTGAGACTACATAGTTAATTCCAAGTCAGCCTGGACTAGAGTGAAACCCTACCTTGAAAAAAAAAAAAAAAAAAAAAAAAAAAAGACAGATGAACAAGAGAAAGGGAAATTTGTGATCTAGTCTAGCAACACTTCTTTGAGAACTAAATTTCTCATCCTAAATGGGATGCAGGGGGCAGAGTTGCCATTCTGGGATAACAATGACTTACAGAAGGTATGTGTGTGTGTGTGTGTGTGTGTGTGTGTGTGTGTGTGTGTGTGTATGGTGGGGGGGCACCTGTGGAACACAAATGACTTTGTGGGCTTTCATCATATGCAGGAGTTCTTAATGACCTTGAGACTATTTCGTGGGTGCTCCCGAGTATGGGCTTTTATGACAGTGAGGGATTTTTTTTTTTAAGGCTCTGCATTTAGGTAAATTTCAGGAACTCTGGTGTATTCATTTAAAAGTACTTATTATTGCTGGATGTGGTGGTGCACACCTTTAATTCCAGCACTCAGGAGGCAGAGGTAGGAGGATCATCATGAGTTCCAGGTCAGCCTGGACTAGAGTAAAATCCTATCTCCAAAAATAAAACAAAAAAAATTATTATTATTGTTTGGCTTGTTGAGATAGAATCTCACACTATCTAGGTGGCCTGAAATCTGCCTCAGATGCTTAAGGGCTGGAATTATAGGTGTGAGCCACTGTTGAAGATTGTCATACTTGAGTTCTTTGTCTGTTGATCACCAAAAAAAAAAACTTGGATGATGAGTGAGAGAATCAAAATGAATTTACTGAGAAAAAGATGCAAAGCCTCAAAGTGTCAAGGCAAGGATGATTAGGACTTTAGTTGGCATCCAAGGAAGAGAGGAAAAGTTAACGTTTTCTGAGTTGGAACTCAGAAAAGCCAGCAGGCGCAGCAGTGAGGGGGAGATGCTACTGTGGGTTTCAGTATATTATCTCATTAAGGATAAATGTTCTTCCCACCTCCTTAGCATGCTGAACATGAGGGGAAGTCTCTGGGCCAAGTCATCTACAGGTTCATGTGGATTAACTCATATAGGAAGAGATCATGATCTTATGTTTTGGATAGTTTAGAATGTCATGTTTCCACCCAGTGCCAGAGATAAAACTCAAATTAATTTTCCTCTCTTTCATATGACTCCCCTCCCTTCCTCATTTATGAGAGAGAGAGAATGGGCGCACAAGGGCCTCCAGCCATTGCAAAAGAACTCCAAGTGTCTTAACCACTAAGCTATATATCCAGTCATATGGCATTTTAACATCTTATGGATGGATGGTTGTGATGTTTCCTTTTCTTAGGTTACCAGGAAAATAGGAGGTGTGAGGTGCATCTCACATTTAAGCCTGCTAATATCTGTCCACCTATACCACACCATGTGCCATGCTTGTTCTGATGTTGGTGTTGACACGTCCCAACATTGATAGAATCACCTGTTCAAGTCAACCTGGGAAGACCTTGAGACTGCTGTCAGTGTGCACACTTGGGACAGGTCAGAGACTAAGCTGGGAAAGTCTGCACATCCATGATTCACACAGGGTTAGTACCTTAGGTGTTATCTGAGGATATTTTGGGTGTTGGAGGCAGGAAGCTTTTAAGTGTCCAGCTGGGAATGATCTCTCACTAGGTTTACTTACACTTTGCCTGAGGTGGAGCCACAGCCATCCTTCCTAGGGTTGATAAATGTCCTGGAGTGTGGAGTTTGGCAGCCTATTGACACAGTGAAAGATGGGTGCCTCTTGGATCAAAGGGAGACCATGAGAGCATGATTAGGCTGGTGGAATTGAAGAAAGTCATTACAGAGAGAGTTGTTAAGCACCACCCCACCCCCATCTTTATGAGCATGATTCTGCTTTGGCCCTTTTGGCTGGTGGGACATTCTCTTGAAGCCAGCCACAAGGAAGAATGTACTTGCAGAGTAGAGAAGGGCTCAGTTATTTCTAGGCTCAGGATATCATCATTTCTTTCCCATTTAGACAGTGTGATAATTCTTTCTGACCCTCTCCCTCCTTCCTTAGTGCAGTTCCTCTTTATAGACCGTCCTCTGTATTTCCTAGGTAGGGTTATCCTTGCTCTTAGGTACCTGACCTTGTGCAGCATAGCTTATAGCTGTGAAGCAACTCCTTCCTCTTGCCCTCCACAGTGCTTCCATCTGTCCAGGGTTGAATCTGGATCTGGTGTGGGCTGGGTGGTAGATTAGGGAGAAAGAGCTGAAAGAGAACCCACTGTGCACTTATAGGAAGCTTCATATGAAGTTCTTAGCCCTGGTTTTGAGGGACTCAGTAAAACCAGGTTTGAGGCTGAGAATGTTCTTCTTCCCTCTCTGAGAAACGTAAACAGAGCCAGGTCACTCACTCACTCACTCACTCACTCACTCACTCACTGTTACAGGCTTTGCGAGGAGACCTCAGGATCCTCTGGCTGCTGCCTTCTCTGGAGGGTTTAAGCTGTGCAGAAGGAGGCTGACCTTAAGACATTATCATTTCCTGTCTACAGACAGTAGAGATGGGCTAAAGCCTCAGGGATAATGATGAGGTGGCTAAAAGGGAAGTCTCAGCCCTGTGGAGTTGCTGAAGGCACATGAATTCTTTGGGTGCTTTTATCCTGCTTAGGAGTTTGGTCTGCTTTCCTTAAAAGGTTTCTTAGGACTGACTAAAAATTTAGAACTTGTCAAAGAGTGTAGATGTTCAGGAAACGAGTGACTTGTCTGCTTCCCTGGGTGAAGAGGCAGCTTGTGATTTCCTGATGTCACTCGGGGGAGTTTCTGTCACTGGTTTTGAAGTCCTGTAGTCAGAAGGCTTTCTTTTGCTGTCCCATTCCCCTTAGGGAGACCACGCTTTCTCAGGTTTGCTGCTCCCATCTACAGTGGTGACCTCTCAGATTCATAGCAGTCCCCTGTATCTTTCACTTTCCATGGACTCAGTTACCTATGGCTTGAAAATAGAAAACTTGAGCATTATGTAATTCATGAGCTTGAAGTGGTTTCACCATTCTAAGTAGTGTGAAGAAGCCTCTCATCCTTCTTGCCCATGCGCCCATCACCTCTTGTCCAGCACATATATGCTGAATGTACTCCCTGCCTATTGGTCATGCCTTGGTTATTTGCTGAGCTGTCGTAACATTGCAGGGCCTGTGTTCAAGTAACCCTTATTTTGATCTAGAAGCATCTTGCAAGTAGAAGTAGTGACATGGCTATTTGGATACTCCAAGGAGAAGCTATAAAATGCTTCTTACTTGTTTGTTTATTTATTTATGAGAAAGAGGGAGAAAGGGAGGGAGGGAGGTGCACAGCCTGGAAGGTGTGTGTTGCAGTCAGGTTCGTGTTGCTGGTAAAAATCACCCAACCAAGAGCAGCTTGTGGGAAAAAAGAGGCTTATTTTGGTTACAGGCTCAAAGGGGAAGCTCCATGATGGTAGGGAAAATGATGGCATGAGCAGAGGGTGGACACCACCTCCTGGCCAACATCAGGTGGAAAACAGGAACAGGAGAGTGTGCCAAACACTGGCAAGTGGAAACTGCTGCAACACCCATAAGCCCAATCCCAATAATACACTTGCCTCCAGGAGGCTTTAATTTCTAATTGTTGCCATTAGCTGGGAACCTAGCATTGAGAACACCTAAGTTTATAGGGACACCGGAATCAAACCAGCACAGTGCAGGTTGAATACTGTGATTGGCAGGCATGACCTGTGCCCTTTCCACCCTTGTTTGGTTTATCTAGTCATGATGTTAGGTTTCTGTTTTGTGGCCTGGGCATCCTTGAACCTTGCATATTCTGGTCACAGAAAGGAAGGTCACTTCGTGTCTCCATTCCTTCTTGTCTACAGTTTGAAGTGCTGCAGTTTCATTTAAATTTTCCACCAGTGACATGGATCCTAAGTGGAGATACTAGGTCTGCAATCACCAAGAGGTCCTATTTTCCAGTGGGAGAATGTGCCAATGTTCTGGGGTCATAAAGTAACAACAGCACAAGGTGGGGGGCTGGAAGATTGGCTCAGTGGTTAAAGACGCTTGCTTGAAAAGTGTACCAGTCTGGGCTCAATTCCCCAGTAAAGCCAGATGCACAAAGTGGCCCATGTGTCTGGAGTTGTTGGCAGTGGCAAGAGGACCTGGTGTACCCATATACACACTTTCTCTCTTCCCCCTTGTTTCCTCCCCTATGGAAAATCAGTTAAAAAAAAAAATAAAAGGGTGAAATATCACTCTTCCCACAAATGCTAGTTGTGACATCTCTGAGTTATGTTCGTGTGTCCTCATCATTAGGCAGTTGTCATACAGCCTAGACCTGTGTCACAAACATTCAGGAAGAAAGCATGGGGATTGTAGGGAATCCTTTGGCATAGAAAAGTGAAACAGAAAAAAAAAATAGTATCTGGGTGTTAGTGGCCACCCCATAGGTATTCACCCCATACTTTTGAAAATGATTATTTAGGTTACTAAGTAATTTCTGTCGGAGCAAATGTGTTAGGTTTATTTCTGAGGGGATGCAGTAGAAAAACCAAAAAGCATGCATTGTTACCACAGAACATTGCTTCACACTTTTTCTTTTCTTGGTGGTAAGATTGCACTTTCCATTGCACATTAAAGAACTGTTTTGTCCAGTTCAACTCTGGGCACATGTTTTTGATGTTTGAAAAGGCTGCATTGTGAGATCTACATGCTTTCCATACAAATGAAAACTTAAGAGTTACAATGGAGCTGGTGGGATAAGGTATTTCTAATAATGTTCATTTTACTATGTATAAGCAGTGGTTGGCACCAGCTCCTAAAAAGTTGGCCCATGTCAGGCAGTGCTTGTTGTAATTTAGAATTCCTGAAAGAAAAAACCAAAAAACTGTCAGAGTGGTTCTAGAATTAGTCTGAATACTCTCTGTGCCATCTATTGGGTTTTTGTAGCAACTGCATGAGATTTTCAGTGGGTCTGGGATCTCCTTTAACATGAATTTAGTGCTTTAGAGGAAGAGGATCAAAAAAGTCAAAGCCTGCTATGCTTGCTCCTGGGCAAGTTTGTTGTAAGCACTACCTTTGTGCTTTGGTGTGGATGTACTGAGTGGACTTCATTATATTATACATGCTGGGCTGGAACTCAGGGCTTCCTTCATGCAGGCATATGCTCTACCACTGATCACCCCCAGCCCTGGAATGGACTTGAGAACCACCCACCACACGGCTCTACCTAGATTGTGGGAAGTTGCTGTAGGACTGATTTTCTACTTTTTTTTTTTTCTTGAGGTAGCGTCTCACTCTAGGTCAGGCTGACCTGGAATTCACTATGTAGTCTCAGGGTGGCCTCGAATTCACAGTGATCCTCCTACCTCTGCCTCCTGAGTGCTGGGATTAAAGGCGTGTGCCACCATGCTCAGTTTCAACTTCTACTTTTATGCCTCCACTTAAGGAGCGTCAGAGTGAATGAATGAACCATGTATAGAACGTAGTTCTTCATTTCTGGAAGCATGATTCTTGCCTCACAAGGTCATTCTTTCCCCTCTTCAGCTATTCTCTTTGCCAGGAGGGAAATTTTTTGGCAGCTTACAGTTGAGTTTTGAGTAACCTAAAACTGAAAAAGCTATCTAGGATTTCTTTTTTTTTGTTTGTTTGTTTGTTTGTTTTGTTTTGTTTTTCGAGGTAGGGTCTTGCTCTAGCCCAGGCTGACCTAGAAGAATTCACTATGTAGTCTCAGTGTGGCCTCGAACTCATGGCGATAACTCTTACCTCTGTCTACTGAGTGCTGGGATTAAAGGCGTGTGCCACCACACCCAGCTTCTAGCTAGAATTTTTGCTGAAACAATATTTAAAAACAAAATTGGTGGGATGGAGAGATGGCTTAGCAGTTAAGGCATTTGCCTGCAAAGCCAAAGGATCCTGGTTCAATTCTCCAGGACCCACATCAGCCAGATGCACAAGGGGGTGCATGCATCTGGAGTTCGTTTGCAGTGGCTGGAGGCCCTGGCACACCCATTCTCTCTCTCCCTCTTTCTCTCCAATAAATGAATAATATATAAATATATATATATATATTTTTTTTTAAAAAAACTAAATTGGTTATCTCACCTTGAGCATGAGTAGAAAGGCAAATTAACATTTTAACTGGCACCTCTGGGCTGTTCTGGTGGAATGTACTTTGGATAATTTGTTCACACCTTGTACCTACAGTAATATATTAGGAGTTTCTTTGGCCCGATCCTGTCTAGATTCTTTTTTTTTTTTTTTTTTAAATTCTTGATGACTGTTGTTTTTCTGATGTATGTTTTCCTTATTTACTCCCCTTTATGTTAAGATTCAGCTTTACTTAGAAACTGCCATGAAATCAACAGCTATGTTAAGAAGAAAGAGCATTTGCTACTCAGCTCTGGGATTGAAGTTGGACCCTTGATAAGGAAGCTCTGCAGTTGGGGTGGTGGGACACTCGGCTTTACCTAGGTGGTAAACTTAAAACTGACACTTAATGTAACTGACATATTGGTGACATTTGTGACTGATGGAAGGAACAAAAGGGCTTTGTTGTCACTTTAGTTGTTGATTAATGATGATCCCTCTGTAATTTGACTTGGTTGCTTTCTAGAACATAAAAGAAGTCAATGTCAAATATTTCCTTGATGTTGACATTCATGATTCCAGGCAGGCTTGGTTCTTTGGCATTTCAGGGTGCCATGTAAGATTTCACATAAAATAATTGAATAATTTTATTAATGGAATCAAAAGCTATTCTGCATATTATTTTTCATATCATGTGTGGGATGCTACCACCTAGCTAAGACCTATGTGTGCCAGAGAATGTCTAACTTTGGAAGAAGTTGTTGCTAGCTCTTATATACTTAGTGTTACTGACTTACTTGGCTTCTCAAGGTAAGGTCTCACTTTGTCCCAGGCTGTCCTGGAATTCACTATGTAGTCTCATGGTGGCCTCAAACTCACCGCGATCCTCCTACCTCTGCCTCCTGAGTGCCCAGCTGTTACTTACTTTTGATGTTCTTTTCTCCCTAATCCTTTCAAGTGAAGTGCTATTGAGTAAAGGTGACATCTTCCTGAAGTGGTGGTTTTGCTTGCTTTTTTCCATCCATGTGTGTGCACATGCACACTCATACACTTGTTTTTTTTTTTTTTTTTTTTTTTTTTTTTTTTTTTTTGAGTCATAGTCTTATATATCACAAGCTGGCCTTGTGTAGCTGAGGATAGTCTTGAACTTTTTTTTATTTTTAGTTATTTATTTATTAGGGACAGAGAGAGGGAAAGAGAGAGAATGGGCACGCCGGGGCCTCTGACCACTGCAAACGAACTCCAGATGCATGCATCTGGCTTACATGGGACCTGGAGAATCAAACGGGGTCCTTAGGCTTCACAGACAAACACCTTAACCGCTAAGCCATCTCTCCAGCCCTTGAACTTTTTTAAAAATATATTTTTTAATTAATTAATTTATTTATTTATTTGAGAGAGAGAAAGAGGGAGGGAGAGAATGGGTGATCCAGGGCCTCCAGGCACTGCAAATGAACTCTAGATTCATGTTCCCCTTTGTGTACCTGGCTTGTGTAGGTTCTGAAGAATCAAACCGGGATCCTTTGGCTTTGCAGGCAAATGTCTTAATTGCTAAGCCTCCAATTGGAGAATTGCTAACTCTCCAACCCTGGTCTTGAACTTTTAAAATTTTTTTTAAATTATTTTTTATTATTTATTTATTTATTTATTTATTTTTGGTTTTTCGAAGTAGGGTCTCACTCTAGCTCAGGCTGACCTGGAAATCACTATGTAGTTTCAGGGTGGCCTCAAACTCACTGCAGGCCTCCTACCTCTGCCATGCCCGGCTCTGGGCTTGAACTTTTGATCCTCCTGCCTATGTTTCTGATGTGCTATGATTCCAGCTGTGCATCACTATGCCAAATTTATGTAGTGATGCAGTGTAACCAAGGTGGGCGAGTGCTCTCCCAGCTGAGCTCTATCCCTAGCTCCTGGCAAATGTATTTATAAGCAGTTACATTAGTGTTCCTAAGCATGTCTGTTTTCTGAAGGAAAGCTGTGTTTGTGTAGTTATTTCTCACTAGAAGGATTCAGCATTAGCTGAATGGTATGACTATTATTTTAATAGTTATAGAGCAATTGTTGGGGTTGTGATGTCTTTCTAAACATTATCTTGTTTCCATCTGCTCCCAGCCTTCCAAATGCTGTGTAGTGTTCTTGCCATTAATCTGAAGGTGGTCATGGGTTGCTGCTTTACCTGTCACCAGGTAAAATACCAGTTAAGAAATTGGTGCTAGAAATCTTTACTTAGCTTCAACAGGCAGCTTGGATATTGAGACTTCTTACTGGCTTAAGTTCAGCACTTCTTACTTAGAAGTTCATAGATCTAAGGGGTCATTATAAGAATTATCTACTCAGGGAATTATCTACCCATATGTCCCTTGTTTTATTATAAAGGTTAGGCTTGGAGTGCAAATGAAGCCCAATTTGTTGTCCTTAGTGTTTAGGGGTGGAGACAGCTCTTGTCATGTACCCAAGGCTAACCTTGAGATAGCAGTCCTCTTGTCTCAGCTTCTTGACTACTGAGATTACACCACACTGACTTAACTTAATTTTAAAAGTCTGAGAAAACCGAGGCCCACGTTGACATAGAAGAAAACTTAGTTGAGCCCAGGTTTTGTGATTCTTCTGCTGTTCTGGTGCCAAACCGTAAGGAGTCACTGCAAGGGGATTCCACCAGCAGAAACATCCCTAAGGCAAATCCGGCTTCAGCAAACTTTCACTCTAAATAGTTCTCTATGTAATTTAATTAAGACAAGTGCTGCAAATATTTAATATTCTGTGGTTTTTAGCATAAACAAACTATTTCATCTTTCTATATGTAAAACAGGTGGGGGGAGAGGTTTGTGAAGCAATATGGCTAGAAATGCCATAAAGCAAGCCCTCAGTGTAGCAAAACTTTTTGGAGCCAAGTGACCTCTCTTTTTTTGTCATTATATGATGTCCTCAAATGCTGTTTCAACCATGGGAAAGGGTGTGGTGGTGTTTGGCTTGTGTTCTGGTCACACAGTTGGGGGTGAGTTGGTCTTTGCTTGCCTCTGGGTTCATTTGAGGATGTGTTTATTTTCTCTTTACTATTCAGGATGTTTACAGGCATCCTGTGTGGTTTGCCCACAACTACACTTGCATTTGAATTTGGTGGGCAACTTGCCCTGGTGGAGGATATTCCTTCACTGTGCTCCCCACCCCCCATGCACACACATGGGCACACTCTTGTTTCTTTGAGCAGCTGCCAGATTTGTAATGTGTGTGTCTGGGGTAGAATAGAGTGGGTAATTATTTTGGGGATGGAAACATAGGAAATTTTTTTTTTGAATAGGCCTTTCAGCAAGTTGGCAAAGCATCAGGGCCGGCTCCCACACCAGCACAAAGAACGAATCCATGCTGGTCATTCTGCATTTGCTAGGCATAGTTTCATAGTCTTGAATGGACAGAGCCCCCTCTCCTACCTTCAGTGCCCTTTGCTTAGCATTGGGATGTAATCTAAATAATTGGATTTTCCAGCTTACACGTTTAATATTGGAAAATTGAGTTAATAAGATGATACTTGGGCATACAAGCCCCTCAGCAAGGAGCCACTGTGCACTGACCTACTTGATCTCCCTAGCTGCTGCTGATTCCCTCAGATTGTGTGAATGTGCTTTCTGAAGTCCTGACCACAAGTGGAAGTTAACTACGTAGGAATAGCTTTTGTGACCTAGAGATAGAGCTAGGAATAGCTTGACTGCCCTAGAGATGGCTGAGCACACAGAGCAGTGAGCAGGTTCACCCTGCAGTGCACAAGGATGGCCTTCAAGGAAGCTGGAGAGGCAGCTCAATGCTACTTAGCCCTAGCTACATTCAGAGGTGTGGTGGTTTGATTCAGGTGTCTCCCCCATAAACTTAGGTATTCTGAATGCTAGTCTTCCCAGTTGGTGGCAGTTGTGTGCTAGCAGTTTGTGTGAGAAGCTTGCTATTCTGCCCATGTCCTGAGAATTTGTGCAGGGTTGCTTTGCATAGAAATGAACTGGTGTGAGCAGAGGGATATGGCACAGAAAAAAAAATTCTTGAGTGAACTGCTGACCTGCACTGAGGCAACAGGAAGAATGTAGACTCTTGAAGGGGCCTGAGTGCTCAAGGAGTGTCCTGTTCTTCAAAGTCTGCTTTATTCTCCCCTGGATTAACAAATTGGCACCCTACCTGGCATTGTGGAGTATGAGAAATGCAGGAAAAAGAGAGGGTCATTGAGTTTGCAACACGGTCTTGTGTTTTGGAGATGGCCATGGGCTGTGTGAAGCAGGTTTGCTGGATGCCTGCATGGAGACCCAATGGGGCCATGAGGATGGACGGGTGGGTTGCAGTGGAGACCCAGTGAAGATGTTGGGACCATGAGATGGCTGCCAAGGAGATCTGCCAGCCCAGATGAAGTTTTCCAGGTCTGTAAGTAGCCTAGCTGGTGAGGCGGAATTGGAACTCCAGAGACTTGTTGCAGGTTAGAATTATTGGACTTGGGAGACTTGTCACTGGCTAGAGTTGTTGGACTTGGAGCTACAGAGTTTGATGTTTGCCCTGTTTAAATCTTGTATTGGTTGAATATTGATTGCTATGCCCGATGCCATCTTTTGCAGTGTAAGTGTATGTTCTGTGCCATTATGGGTTTTGGGGGATTATTTTTTATTTTTTTTAAATTATTTTATTTATTTTTGGAGAGAGAGACAGACAGAGAGGGAGAGGGAGACAGATAGAGAGAGGCTTGCCAGCAGTCTCTCAGCTGCTGTGAATGAAATCCAGATGTGTGCGCCCCTTTGTGGGCAAGTGCGGCATTGTGTCCTTGCGTCACTTTGCATCTGGCTAAACGTGGGACCTGGAGATTGGAACCAGGTTCTTCAGTTTAGCAGGCAGGCGCCTTAACCGCTAAGCCATCTCTCCAGCCCCTTTTTTTTTTTTTTTTTTTTTTTTTTTTTTTTGGTGTTATCGCTCAGTTAAAAGATCTTGGACTATGGGGATGTTTGAACATCATTAGGATTGATTAAACACTATGGGGGCTCTTAAAGTCGTACTGAATCCATTGTATTTTATATCATGTATGGATATCAGTTTATGGGGGCCAGGGCCAGAATGTGGTGGTTTGATTCAGGTGTCCCCCATAAGCTTAGGTATTCTAAATGCTAGTCTCCCCAGCTGATGGCAATGGGAAATGAAAGCCTCTTGGAGGCAGAGTATTGTTGGGTGCAGGCTTATGGGTTTTATAGCCTATTTCCCCTTGCTATTGTCCACCTTATGTTGGCTGGGGGTGATATCCACCCTCTGCTCATGCCTTCATTTTTCCCTGCCATAATAAAGCTTCCCCTCGAGTCTGTAAGGCAAAATAAATCCTTTTTCCCCAAAAGCTGCTCTTGGTTGGGTGATTTCTGACAGCAATGTGAACCTTTCTGCAATAAGAGGAAAGAGAAAGGGGAGGAAGACCATCTGTTATTGTTTGGAACGTAATAAATTGTGAGCTGAGGTTTGTGAAGAAGCCCCTATGGTGAGCCCATGTTTCTTCCTCCTTCCCCAAGGAATGCATTTGGATGGTTCATGGGCAGTGGGCCATTGGGAGCTTCCCATGAGGTCGAGGAGACAGCAGTAGAGTAAGTACTATGTAGACCAGTAGAAGGACGGGCAATTAGATTTGAGGTTCAAGAGTGTTCCATGGTGATGTATTAGATGGTTATGTCTCTGAGGAAGTGACTTTTTAAAATTAATTAAGACGTGTGTGGTGGCGCATGCCTTTAATCCAGGAGGCAGAGGTAGGAGGATCACCTTGAGTTCAAGGACACCCTGAGACTACATAGTTAATTCCAGGTTAGCCTGGACCAGAGTGGGACCCTACCCCAAAAACAAAACAAAAAAAAAATCATTAATTTATGAGAAGGAGTGAGTGGGCACACCAGGGCCTCTAGTCACTGCAAATGAACTCCAGACACATGTGTCTCCTTGCGCATCTGGCTTATGTGGATACTGGAGAATCAAACCTGGGTCCTTTGGCTTTGCCAGCATGAGCCTTAACTGCTAAGCCATCCTCCCCAGCCCCAAAAGTGACTTTTGAAAAAAGACATGAACCAAGAAGCTGCTTTTGAAAAATGACAGGCCTGAAATGTTCCCTCCCTTACCTTGCATAGCTTCACCCTCTATTTTTCTGTGTACTCAGGGGAAGGTTACTAAGATCCCTCAAAACACCCAGCTCACTAGCTTTGGACATTTATTCCAAATAGCAGACATAATAGCGTAAACCCATTTTTGTTTTTGATTTTAATTGTTTTAATTAAAAATTTATTTATTTATTTATTTATTTATTTATTTATTTATTTATGAGAGAGAGAGAGAGACAGACAGAGACAGAGTATGTGTGCACCAGGGCCTCTTGCCAGTACAAATGAACTCCAGATGCATGTGCTACTTTATGCATCTGGTTTTACATGGATACTGGGTCGTCACGCTTTGCAAGTAGGTGCCTTTAACCACTGATCCATCTCTCCAGCCCTGTTTTTAATTGTTCATTTGAAAATGTGTATGTATGGATACCCCAGGGCTTCTTGCAATATCTGGCTTTGCATTTGTACTGAGTAAGTGAACTCAGGTTGACAGGTTTTGCAAGCATTACTGAGTCATTTCCCCCACTCCCAATCCCATTTTCTTTGGAGTTTCCTATTTGAATTTTATAGTTTTTAAAGTTTATTCTTGCACACACTGTATGTGTGTCTTTATTCAAAGTGTTCTTTCTTTCACAGTCATTGCCCTAGCTCTAGGTTTTACTGTACCGTAAGTAGGATGTTGCCCTTCTCATATACCATACTTGTTTTGGATATATTCATTTATTTCTCCCTCCAATGCTTTACATGCACTTGATTTTGTCCATGTACATTGGCTTGCTAAGGGATTTGATTTAATTGGTTCAATTGGTGTAAGAGTAAATATGGAGTTTTAAATGGGTTCTGTAAGGCATCTCCTGGAAGGACTGATAAAACCCAAACAGGAAGTTATGCATGCTCCTTTGGCTCCTGGGAGGAATAGATCCTGCTGTGGGCTTCTTTGTCCATTAGGCTCTGGAGGCTTGCATTCTGTTTTTCATTTTAGCACACAGAGATTGAATCTAAATCCCTGTCCTTGCTAGACACGCTGGGCTATATTAACTGCCTCCCCGCCCCCCCACCTTCTGGTTCTCCATGGAACATTCTTTATAGCTTCCCCTTAGTCCAGAAGCCTCATGCCATGGAACCTCTGTTAGATAAGCTAAAATTAAAATTTTTGTTTATTTATTTATTTGAGAGCAACAGACAGAGGAAGAGGCAGATAGATAGAGAATGGGCTCATCAGGGCCTCCAGCCACTGCAGACGAACTGCAGGTTCATGCGCCCCGTCGTGCATCTGTTTTACATGGGTCCTGGGGAATCGAGCCTTGAACTGGTGTCCTTAGGCTTCACAGACAAGTGCTTAACTGCTAAGCTATCTCTCCAGCCCAGATAAGCTAATATTTTTATGCCAAAGCATTTTTGCTCTGATCATAAAGTGGAAGGTAAAGCTTCTGGGGGAGCTGTCAGGCAGCTGATGGAGGGTGGGGTGCAGTGTAGTAAGTGATGCAAAAGACTGGAATTCCCTCAACTGTGAAGTTAGACATCACTGAGTTATATACCACCCTCCTCCATGAAGATAGCCTTGCTATACAACTTCTTCCCACTCAGTATGGACTATATCTGGTCTGTATATTATATTCCACCCCCATCCCCACCCCCTTTTGTGAGGTAGAGTCTCGTTGTAGCCTTGGCTGACCTGGAATTCACTATGTAGTCTCAGGCTGGCCTCAAACTCACAGTGATCCACCTACCTCTTGTCTCCTGAGTGCTGGGATTAAAGGTGTGCACCACCTACCTGGCAGTCATCCATTTTTGTTCTAATTTGTGTGTGTCACACACAAAAACACACAGATCTCTCTGTCTTGTCATTGCAAACAATTGCCCACCTGGCTTTACATGGGAGGCTGGAAAATTCAACCTGATCTAGCAGGCTTCACAAGGAAATACCTTTAACTGCTGAGCCATCTCCCTAGACCCTCCCTGCAGTCACCTATTTAAAAAGAATTCCTAGCTGGGTATGGTGGCACACGCCTTTAATCCCAGTACTTGGGAGGCAGAGGTAGGAGGATCGACAAGAGTTCGAGTTCAAGGCCACCCTGAGACTACATAGTGAATTCCAGGTCAGCCTGAGCTAGAGTGAGACCCTACCTCAGAAACCCCCCTCCCCCCCCAAAAAAAATCCAGTGGAACAAAAATTAGAACGTTTTCTAAGTTAGAAATAAAATTTGTTTTGCTTTAAAAAGCAGTAGAAGGGTGATTTGATGAGGAAGATGGGCTTTGCGGGGGAAGCAGGCCAGCCCCAGCAGTTTCGTCCTATTCATAGGGCATTGACACACTTGTCAGCTGACCATTTGTGTGGAAGTTTTACTACCATGAGCTAGTGAGTTGAGGACAGATACTGAGAGCCAATCACTAGATATTTACAGCAGTTTGACCACATGACTGTCTGCTGCAGGTTTTGCTAAGTTTGGCCTCTTTTTTTCTATTTTAATTCTGATATTAAAAACTGTAAGCCTGAGCTACATGACATCCAATCTCACAACAACAACAAACTGTACCAGATACATTTTTTTTGTTTGTTTGTTTTCGGAGGTAGGGTCTCACTGTAGTTAAGGCTGACCCGAACTTGTAATTTACTATGTAGTCTTAGGGTGGCATTGAACTCACAGTGATCCTCCTACCTCTGCCTCCTGAGTGCTGGGATTAAAGGTGTGTGCCACCACCATGCCTGGCTGCAGATTCAATTTTTTTTATTTTTATTCATTTATTTTTTTAATGAAATTTAAATTTTTTAATATTTTTATTTTTATTTGTTTATTTATTTGACAGAGAAAGGGGGGAGAGAGAGAGAATGGGCACACCAGGGCCTCCAGCCACTGCAAACGAACTCCAGATGCGTGTGCCCCCTTGTGCATCTGGCTAACATGGGTCCTGGGGAATCAAACCTGGGTCCTTTGGCTTTGCAGGCAAACGCCTTAACCACTAAGCCATTCCTCCAGCCCACAGATTCAATTTTTGAAGGAAAAATAAAAGAAACACAAACCTCTTCTCACCTGCCCAAAGTTTATGTTTTAAGATGTTATGGTTTATAAAGTAGTGACCTCTGTGCTTTGCATTAGTATTGTGTTTAATAATTTATTACTAGTTTTTAAATATTTTTAAATGTTCTTTTTTAAATGTTTTATTTATTTGAGAGGGAGGGGAAGAAGCAGTTAGAGAGAAAGAGAGAATAGGCATGCTAAGGGCCTCTAGCCACTGCAAACAAACTCCATATGCATGTGCCTCCTTGTGCATCTGGCTTATGTGGGTCCTAGGGAATCGAACTGGGTTCCTTAGGATTCGCAGGCAAATGCCTTAACCGCTAAGCCATTTCCTCAGCTTCACAATATTATGTTTATTTTTAATATTTATTTATTTATTTATTCATTCATTCATTTATTTTGGTTTTTCCCAGATAGGGTCTCACTCTAGCCCAGGTAACCTGGCATTCACTATGTAGTCTCAGGATGGCCTTGAACTCATGGTGATCCTCTTATCTGCCTCCCCAGTGCTGGGATTAAAAGCGTGTGCCACCACGCCCGACCCCACAATATTATTTTAAAATGCTTACTATTGTATGCTAGGCATAATGGTATATGCCTTTAATCCCAGCATTTGGGAGGCGGAGGTAACATGATTCCTTTAGCGCAGGCTGACCCTGTAACTCACTCAGTAGTCCTAGGCTGGCCTCAAACTCACAGTGATCCTCCTACCTCAGACTCCTGAGTGCTGAATTTATTTTTTTTTATTTTTGGTTTTTCGAAATAGGATCTCACTCTGGCCCAGGCTGACCTGGAATTAACTATGTACTCTCAGAGTGGCCTCGAACTCACGGCAGTCCTCCTACCTCTGCATCTCAAGTGCTGGGATTAAAGGCATATACCTTTATGCCACCACATGCATGTGCCACCACAACCGGCCTGAGTGCTGAAATTTAAAAGTGTGAGCCACCACTCTCGATGTCATTTATTTTTATTAATTGATAGCTGTTAGATGGCTTTGTCTGTCTGTCCATGTTTGCTTTGTGATTCTGACCAGATTTATTTAGTGTTCTGCACTGCAAGGCTGCTTACTGGGCTGCGCTTCTACTCTCAGATCATGACATCGCTTCAGCTTCTCTCTGAGTGTGCCTAAATGGCTAATTCAAAGCCACACATACATGTGGTACTGTTCTTGAAAGTGCCTTTATAAAGTTTATATTTGTGAGTATAGGAATAGCTTGTATTAGACAATCTGAGATGTGTCAGGTCAGTTTTATATCAACTAAAGTGAAAGGGAGACTGTGATAGTAAATTATTGCAGGACACATTAGTGTTTGAGTGTGTTTTATAGCGTGTCATGTAAGGGACCCAATAGATGAGTTACTATTACTGCAGGGTTGTAGTGGGAAAAGGCCCCCTTTTGAATCCCTGAAAAGTGAGAATTTGCCCTCTTGGTAGAGGATACTCCTGTAATTTGGTGTGATTTGGTACACTGAAGTTTAATATTTTTCATGGACTTTATGCATGCTTCCCAAGCACTCTACCATTGAGCTATATACTAGCCTTTTCTTTGTTTTCAGTGCTGGGGCTGAATTCAGGATACATATGCAAAGGTGGATTGAGTGCATATTTGTGAAGTAGCCTAGGGCTCTGTACACATGCAATGGGAGAATTTACATTTTTCCATCTCAATATGGGCTGAAATGAGATATGATGGCCACTAATCCCCTCTAATCAAACATTGTGTACCTTTTGTACTCTTGTTGGGACAGAGGCTTTAGCCCAGACTAGCCTTTGTACTCAGGATCCTCCTGGGCACAGTGGCTCACACCTCTGAGATCACTGTGAGTTCTAACCTGGGCGAGAGTGAGACCCTACCTCCAAAAAAATAAAATCAAATAAATCATCCTGCCTTAGTATCCTTATTGCATATGCGTGTGTAAACGTATGTATTCATGGCACATACTTTATGTCTGTGTATTAAATGTAGTCTTTTAATCAGATTTATTGCACTGTAATGCAGGCCTGTGGTTTATGAGAGAGTGTGAACGATACAGAGCCTTAATTAGACTTTGCTTGAAAGACCATCTTTTCTTTCCTTCTGTGTCATGGTTTTATTGTTGCACATAGGTCTATGTCCTCTGCTCTCTGCTTTATTTAGTTTTATTTTTCTCCTGCAGGCCCAGGCTGCAAGCACAAAGGAAGTTTGCTCAATCTCAGCCGAATAGTCCCAGCACAACTCCAGTGAAGATAGTGGAGCCTTTACTACCCCCTCCAGCTACTCAGATTTCTGACCTCTCTAAAAGGAAGCCTAAGACAGAAGACTTTCTTACCTTTCTCTGCCTTCGAGGTGAGTCTGTGAGGCTGCGGGCCAGGAGCTGACTGACTGACGGGGGTGGAAATTGGTTTTGTTCTGTGCTGCTCTCTAAGTTCCCTGTTTGGTTTGAGGCCAGATTTTAAGTGGGGAATAGTACCAAGGCGGAACTTTCTGTTATCTTTTCTCCATTCGCATGTGCGCATGTATGTGTGGGTCTGGTGGCCAGTGTCTTCTATACTCTGTTTACCCAGGCAGCATCTCCCACATAAGCCCAGAGATAGCCAGCTTGCTCAGAGATGCTTTGTGTCTGCTTCCTGAGTACTGAGATTACATGCAGGCTGTCAGACCCACCCAGCATTTTATGGGGATCCAAACTCCAGCCTCACACTTGTAGGGCAAGTACTTTCTCTGCTGAGTCATCTCTCCAGCACCTAGCAGAGTTTTCTCTCTAGCTTTTTCATTTGGCTTTTACAAAGCAGTTTCAATTTTATAATTTGATTTTTCCCAACCACCATTTCAATCCCCTTTCCTTGTTGAGTTTATTTTTGCTTTATTGATTGGGTAATGTTTCTGCATGTAAGGGAGTTATGGATGGGTATAAAGCCTCTTATCCTTGTGTTGTGACCAAGGGTTCACTGTCCTCCCAAACTGTGTCATATACAAAAACAGGCCTAACATGTTGCAGTCAGGTTCACATTGCTGGCAGAAATCACCTGACCCAAGAGCAGCTTGTAGGAAAAAAGGGTTTATTTTGGCTTATAGACTCAAGGGGAAGCTCCACGATGGCATGAACAAAGGGTGGTCATCACACCCTGACCAACGTCAGGTGGACAATAGCAACAGGAGTGTGTGCCAAACACTGGCAAGGGAAATGGCTGTAATACCCATAAGCCCTCCCCTAACAATACACTGCCTCCAGGAGGCTTTAATTCCAGAATCTCCATCAGCTAGGAACCTAGCATTCAGAACACCTAAGTTCTGGGGGACACCTGAATCAAACCACCACACCCTATAATTAACTGTATGTCAGTTTCCATGTATGGAGAGGACCCACCAACAGAACGCATAGTGAGGATAACACACACATTCATTCTCATCCCCCCACATCCATCCCCCGTCCTGAGGTAGGGTCTCACTATATAGTCCTAGGCTGACCTCAGACACAGCCATCCTCCAGCCCCTGCCTTATGAGTGCTGGAATTAAAGGTGTGTGCCACCATGCCTGGTGATAACATTTTCAGGGAGGCTGAGCTTGGATTTATTTTTTAATTATTTATTTATTTATTTATTTATTTATTTATTTATTTATTTATTTATTTATTGAGTGATAGAGAGAGAAAGGGCACTCCAGAGCCTCCAACCAGTGCAAACAAACTCCAGACCCATGCGCCACCTTGTGCATCTGGCTTACGTGGGTCCTGGGGAATCGAACCAAGGCAAATGCCTAAGCCATCTCTCCAGCCCTGAGTTGGGATTTAAATATAACTCAATTCCCTCTCTCCCTCCCTTACCCCCTAATCCCATTCTCCTCACAAATAAATAATAAATAAATAACATTTAAAAAATTGAGGGCTGGAGAGATGTCTTACTAGTTAAGGCACTTGCCTGCAAAGCCTAATGATCAATTCCCGACTATCCATGTAAATCCAAGTGTCTGATACATGTGTATGGAGTTCATCTGCAGTGGCTGGAGGCCCAGGCATACCCATTTATATCCCTCCCCTTCCCTCCCCCAATCTCTCTTTGCTTGCAAATAAATAAAAATATTATTTAAAAAAAGGACAAAAGAATTGAGGTGATATTCCATGCCCTGTCAATACTTTGGTGTGCATTTCCTTCAAATTGGTGTGTTGTCCCACTCATCAGAAGCCAGAAGTTTACAGTGGTATAACACCCCACACTGTCCCCATCCCCATTACAGGGCCTATGTTGGTGCCTGGTAGTGACACCCCACACTGTCCCCACCCCCCGTTACAGTGCTCATGTTGGTACTTGTACTGTCACCCCACACTGTCCCCACCCCCATTACTGAGTTCAAAGTCAGCCTGGGCTATAAATGAGAACCTGCCTTTTTATTTATTTATTTATTTATTTATTTATTTTTATTTATTTATTTTTTTTTGGTTTTTCGAGGTAGGGTCTCACTCTGGTCCAGGCTGACCTGGAATTAACTATGTAGTCTCAGGGTGGCCTCGAACTCTCGGCGATCCTCCTACCTCTGCCTCCTGAGTGCTGGGATTAAAGGCGTGCGCCACCACGCCCGGCTAGCACCTGCCTTTTAAAAAATTTTTTTTTAATTGTTTTGTTTATTTTTGGAGAGAGACACAGAGAAAGAGACAGAGAGGGAGACAGAGATGGGCGCGCCAGCAGTCTCTCAGCTGCTGTGAACGAAATCCAGATGTGTGCATCCCCTTGTGGTCAAGTGCGGCATTGCGCCCTTGAATCACTTTGCATCTGGCTAAACGTGGGACCTGGAGATTGGAACCAGGTTCTTCAGTTTAGCAGGCAGGCGCCTTAACCACTAAACCATCTCTCCAGCCCAAGAACCTACCTTTTAAAAAAGGAGGTTGGGGCTGGAGAGATGGTGTTTGCCTGCAAAGCCAAAGTACCCCAGTTCAATTCTCCAGGACTCATGTAAGCCAGATGCACAAGGTGGTTCATGCATCTGGAGCTTGTTTGCAGTGGCAGGATGCCCTGGCATGCCCATTCTCTTTCTCTCTCTGCCTCTTTCTGGCTCTCAAATAAATAAATAAAATATATTTTAAAAAGTAAATAAAATAAAAAAGGAGGTTGTAGCAAGGCCAGTGGATCCTTTTTTGTAGTTAGGAGACTGGGTCAGGTAACCTCTCTTTTCATGAGAGGTTGCTTTCCAGAAATGAAATGGTAACTGAAATCTTTATAAACCTAGTACTCAATCATGAACCACAGCAAATGGAAGCTACATTTTTCTTCAATAACAGTATCATGCTTCTGAATTTGAATAGTGTTGTCAGTTCAGTTTAAAGGATTCTGCAAGCCAGATGTGATGGTGGCACGCCTTTAATCCCAGCACTTGGGAGGCAGGGGTAGGAGGACTGTCATGAGTTTGAGGCCAGCCTGGGATTACAGTGTAAGTTCTAGCTCAGCCTGAGCTAGAGTGAGGCTCTCCCTAAAACTAAACAAAACAGAACAAGGATTCTGCAGATATATTCTTGTATGTGTTCAGACACATTTTTCTTGGATGTCAACTAAGATTATTGTAGAACTATGTATTTATTATGGGAAAAGTTGCATTGGTATGCCAACTAAAATCAGATCATTCACACAAAGGCGGGGGTAGATAGTTCAGTGGTTGAGGTGCTTGCCTGCAAAGTCTAATGACTTGGGACCAATTCCCCAGCATCCATGTAAAGCCAGATACACAAAATGTTACATTCACTGGAGTTCATTTGCAGCAGTTAGAGGCCTTGGTATGTCCATTTTGTCTGTCTGGGTGTTTCTCTCTCTCTCTCTCTTTTTGTTTTTGTTTTTGTTTTTCAAGATAGGGTCTCTTCACTCTAGCCCCAGCTGACCTGGAATTCACTACGTAGTTTCAGGGTGGCCTTGAACTCATGGCAGTCCTCCTATCTCTGCCTCCCAAGTGCTGGGATTAAAAGCATGCACCACCACGCCCGGCTCTGTCTCTCTTCTATCTCTCTCTGCTTGCAAATAAATAAGAGCCAGGCATGCTGGCCATGGTGGTACACGCTTCAATCCCAGCACTTGGGAGGCAGAGGTAGGAGGATCTCTGTGGGTTTGAGGCCACCCTGAGGCTACATAGTAAGTTCCAGGTCAGCCTGAGCTAGTGTAAGACCTACCTCAAAAAACAACAAACAACAACAACAAAAGAGCCAGGTGTGATGGCACACAACTTTAATCCCAGCACTCTGGATGCTGAGGTAAGAGGATCACCTTAAATTTGAGGCCAACCTGGCCTGTAGAGTAAGTTTGAGTTCCAGGTCAGCCTGGACTAGAGTGAGACCCTGCTTCAAAAACATGCAAACACACACACACACACACACACACACACACACACACACACACACACAGGTTTGGGGGGGGCAGAAGAAAGGGCTGTTGTTTTCTTTGAAGGGTTACCAGTATCATCAGCAAGACAAATTCTAGGTAGGAATTAAAGTTCTAAAGTTCTGTTGTACTGCAACTCAAATTATGGCTTTGGTTACATGGCATTTTTGTTGTGATTTTTTCTATTGTTTTGTTTTGTTTTTTGTTTTTCGAGGTAAAGTTTCACTATAGCCCAGGCTGACCTTGAATTCACTAAGGTTACATGGCTTTTTAAAGTGTCTTGAGGGCTAAGAGATGGCTTAGTGGTTAAGGCGCTTGCCTGCAAAGCCTAACAACCTGGGTTTGATTTCCCCAGTACCCACATAAACCAAGATGCATCTGGAGTTCATTTGCAGCAGCTGGAGGCCCTGGTATTCACTCATTGACTCTCTCATTATCTGCTTGCAAATAAAGAAATGAAAATATTAAAAAAAAAAAAAAACTGGTCTGAAGAGATGGCCAAGTGGTTAAGGTGCTTGCCTGTGAAGCCTAAGAACCCAGGTTTGATTCTTCAGTACCCACCTAAGCCAGATGTACATGGTGGCGCATGCATCTGGAGCTCCTTTGGAGAAATGAAACTGGATCCTTTAGTTTTGCTTTGTAGCAAGGCCAGTGGATCCTTTTTGTAGTTAGAGACTGGGTCAGGTAACCTCTCTTTTCATGAGAGGTTGCTTTCCAGAAATGAAATGGTAACTGAAATCTTTATAAACCTAGTACTCAATCATGAACCACAGCAAATGGAAGCTACATTTTTCTTCAATAACAGTATCATGCTTCTGAATTTGAATAGTGTTGTCAGTTCAGTTTAAAGGATTCTGCAAGCCAGATGTGATGGTGGCACGCCTTTAATCCCAGCACTTGGGAGGCAGGGGTAGGAGGACTGTCATGAGTTTGAGGCCAGCCTGGGATTACAGTGTAAGTTCTAGCTCAGCCTGAGCTAGAGTGAGGCTCTCCCTAAAACTAAACAAAACAGAACAAGGATTCTGCAGATATATTCTTGTATGTGTTCAGACACATTTTTCTTGGATGTCAACTAAGATTATTGTAGAACTATGTATTTATTATGGGAAAAGTTGCATTGGTATGCCAACTAAAATCAGATCATTCACACAAAGGCGGGGGGGGGGGTAGATAGTTCAGTGGTTGAGGTGCTTGCCTGCAAAGTCTAATGACTTGGGACCAATTCCCCAGCATCCATGTAAAGCCAGATACACAAAATGTTGCATTCACTGGAGTTCATTTGCAGCAGTTAGAGGCCTTGGTATGTCCATTTTGTCTGTCTGGGTGTTTCTCTCTCTCTCTCTTTTTGTTTTTGTTTTTGTTTTTCAAGATAGGGTCTCTTCACTCTAGCCCCAGCTGACCTGGAATTCACTACGTAGTTTCAGGGTGGCCTTGAACTCATGGCAGTCCTCCTATCTCTGCCTCCCAAGTGCTGGGATTAAAAGCATGCACCACCACGCCCGGCTCTGTCTCTCTTCTATCTCTCTCTGCTTGCAAATAAATAATTTTTATTTTTAAAGAGCCAGGCATGCTGGCCATGGTGGTACACGCTTCAATCCCAGCACTTGGGAGGCAGAGGTAGGAGGATCTCTGTGGGTTTGAGGCCACCCTGAGGCTACATAGCAAGTTCCAGGTCAGCCTGAGCTAGTGTAAGACCTACCTCAAAAAACAACAAACAACAACAACAAAAGAGCCAGGTGTGATGGCACACAACTTTAATCCCAGCACTCTGGATGCTGAGGTAAGAGGATCACCTTAAATTTGAGGCCAACCTGGCCTGTAGAGTAAGTTTGAGTTCCAGGTCAGCCTGGACTAGAGTGAGACCCTGCTTCAAAAACATGCAAACACACACACACACACACACACACACACACACACACACACACACACAGAGGTTTGGGGGGGGGCAGAAGAAAGGGCTGTTGTTTTCTTTGAAGGGTTACCAGTATCATCAGCAAGACAAATTCTAGGTAGGAATTAAAGTTCTAAAGTTCTGTTGTACTGCAACTCAATTTATGGCTTTGGTTACATGGCATTTTTGTTGTGTTTTTTTCTATTGTTTTGTTTTGTTTTTTGTTTTTCGAGGTAAAGTTTCACTATAGCCCAGGCTGACCTTGAATTCACTAAGGTTACATGGCTTTTTAAAGTGTCTTGAGGGCTAAGAGATGGCTTAGTGGTTAAGGCGCTTGCCTGCAAAGCCTAACAACCTGGGTTTGATTTCCCCAGTACCCACATAAACCAAGATGCATCTGGAGTTCATTTGCAGCAGCTGGAGGCCCTGGTATTCACTCATTGACTCTCTCATTATCTGCTTGCAAATAAAGAAATGAAAATATTAAAAAAAAAAAAAAAACTGGTCTGAAGAGATGGCCAAGTGGTTAAGGTGCTTGCCTGTGAAGCCTAAGAACCCAGGTTTGATTCTTCAGTACCCACCTAAGCCAGATGTACATGGTGGCGCATGCATCTGGAGCTCCTTTGGAGAAATGAAACTGGATCCTTTAGTTTTGCTGGCAGGTGCCTTAGCCCCTAAGACATCTCTCCAGCCCAATAAAAATATATTTTTAAAATTACTTTGTTTTTGTGGTTTTGAAACAGATTTTGTTGTATAGCTCTGGTTGTTTTGGAACTCACTGTATTGCCCAGTCTGGTCCTAGACTCAGTAATCCTTCTATTTCAGCTCCCTGAGTTCTAGAACTATAGGCATGAAACTGGGTGTGGTGGCTCATACCTTTAATCCCAGCACTTGGGAGGCAGAGGTAGAAGTGTGGAGAGTTTGAGGCCACCCTGAAAGTACATAATGAATTATAGGTCAGCCTGAGCTGGAGTGAGACCCTGCCTTGAAAAACAAACAAACAAACAAAAGAACTGTAGGCATGAGTTACCATTCCCATCTATAAACACGATGTCCTGTTTTCTGAAATGATTGGGAGGGCATTTATATGGAGAGAAGGGTACTTAATACCCTAATAATATCACCCAAATAAATCAAGGACTCAGCTTTGAGGTTTTGAGATTATACATGTAAGAGAATCATCTCTCCATAGACAAACTCACTTCTTTGCAATGGCAAATGCAAAAGGATCCAAGCAAGTGAAATCAAGGAAATTTCGAGAGCAATTTTTGGAAAATGCTGCATTTTGGGAACATTTATGAGCCAGATAACAAAATAGGGTTTATTTGTGCTTTCTTAGCTGTTGTGTTGTAGATCAAGGACTCTTCTTGCTTCTGCTTTTTGGAGGGGGTAAGAATCATCTCAGGTATCAAATATCTTTTGTTAGACATGTGTGGTTACCTTAGCTGGCTGTATTATCCCTGAGGATGCATGGGATAGGCTTTTAGAAATTGGAGGTACTAGATAACATTTTATTTTTTGGTTTTTCGAGGTAGTGTCTTGCTCTAGCCCAGGCTGACCTAGAATTCACTATGTAGTCTCAGGGTGGCCTCGAACTCACAGCGATCCTCCTACCTCTGCCTCTCGAGTGCTGGGATTAAAGGCATACACCACCACCACGCCAGCTCTAGATAACATTTTAATATAAAATTGCTTGTGCTGTTGAAAACTTGTATTTTGACGTGTGTAAGGGATATATTGATCCCTGATATGCCACTTTAATAATAATTTTCATTAAATTTTATTTTAAGAATAGTAAGTGGTTAAACTTTCTCATGTGTCATAAAAGTAATCCTCGTTCTTCTTGGGAATTTCAGTAGCAAAGTTATCTAGGCAAAAGTGTAAATTCACAAAAGCTTCCTTTCATTTCCCAGAGCCCCCCACTGTTAATATGTTTTTTTTTTTTTTTTTTGGCGAGTCTCTTAAGAGAACCTTCTACGTGCACATACAATACTTAAAATTTCCCAAATGGAATTGTGCTCTGTTGTTATTATTTGCAGCATCACATATGTACTGACTGTCATGTTAAGAGCTTAACTGTTCCTTTTCTTTTTCTTTTATTTTTTTGAGGTAGGATCTTGCTCTAGCCCAAGCTGACCTGGAACTCACTATATAGTCTCGGGCTGATCTTGAACTCACAGTGATGGTCCTACCTCGGCCTTCTGCTCACTGTGATTAAAGGTGTGCATCACTACAACCACAACTCTTCCTTTTTTTTTTTTTTTTTTTTTTTTTTTTTTTTTGGTAACTCTAAGCTCAGATAACTCTAGCTCAGGCTGACCTGGAATTCACTCTGTATTCTTAGGGTGGCCTCAAACTCACGTGATCCTCCTACCCCTGCCTCCCTAGTGCTGGGATTAAAGGTGTGCACTACCAACACCCAGCAACTGTTCTTTGTCTCATGATTTGTCTAAGTCCTGATGCTCTTTGCATTATATTTCCAAACATTGGAAATCAATGGCTGATGATGCATGTTGTCAGTGAGATCTTTGCCTCCTCTGAAGCATTTTCAGGGTTCATTTCAACATTCAGTTGAATCCCATTAACATTTTAATTTTTATTTTTATTTATTTATTTATTTGAGACAGGGAGAATGGGCGTGCCAGGGCCTCTAGCTGCTGCAAATGAACTCCAGATGCATACATCTGTGCATCTGGCTTATGTGGGACCTGGAGAATCAAACCAGGGTCCTTAGGCTTTGCAGGCATGTGCCTTAACCACTAAGCAATCTTTCCAGACCCGTTAACATTTTTAGATTTGCATTCTAATTTCATGTCTTCTTCTTGCTGGGTTTAAACCAAATCTAACTTTGTCAGAGCCTCAGCCCTCATGGTGAGCTGAAGAATGTAGTCAGTCACCCTGGCAGAATGCTGAGCGCTGTTCCAGTGCAGACACTAGTGTTAGTTAATAAGCTCATTATTAATAGGAAAGAGAGTCTGGTGCAGTAATGCTGAAGAAACCCAATCAAAGGCCTGGAAGAGATAGATGTTTGTGGCCAAAGACTACAAGTCCTTCATTTCTGAAGGCCTTTAATGTCTCAGCACTAGTTTGGAATGGGGAGGAGAGTAAGTAATGGGGCTGTGGGAAAGACAGCAGATGGAATTCTTTTAGCCATGTCTTCTGAAAACCATGTGGTCTGGACCCTAAACACCAGGATTGCTATAGATACGCAACCATATCTGCTAGAGCCTTTTCATTCTAGGTTAAAAAGCTCTGGAGGTTTTTAAATACTCTGGCACTTGGAGGTGATCAGCCCAGTTGGCAGGGCTTGTTCATTTGCTATTTAATGTCATGCCCTAGAATTTCTAAAGGAAGGCAGGATGGAATGAACATTGGAGCAGGGCCCAAAGTGTTTGTCTGCCATATATTTATCTTTAAATAGCTGCTTTGAAGGGCCCACATGTCTCTTGCCAGAGGCATAATTAGTATCTTCCAGGGTACACACGGGGAAGAGAGCTTGTGCGTGTGTGCAGCGCCTCGTACTGTCGCTGTATTTCCTGTCACCAGTCTCGTTATTCTTAATGAGTTCTGTCTTCTTCTCTTTGTTCTGACTATAATTATTAAGAGATTTAAAAGAGCTTAATGCAGCGGAGCAATGGCAGGTTAAATGATTCTCTTATTTACATTTTTCTCTTTATGGAGCCCTGCAAATTAGGAGTTCCCAAAGGGGGATTCCTGAAACATACACAGCAACACACAGTCCATTCTTATGAGGGTTGTTGTCACTGTGCAGGCTCAGTGCTGCCCAGTAAAGAGAACCTTTGGGTTTGGGGGGTGATTCTGAATACAATAGCTGTCAGCTATTGGGAAGCCTTGCTGTCTTGTTTTGGGACTGACTGCCTTTTGTTTCTCCTGTCTTACAGCATCTTCCATGATCTGCTGTCATTCAGCTGCTAATTAATTCAGACAACCTTTATTGAACCTCTTTCTGTGCTAGACACTTAGGAAACAGAGATTAAACACAAGGAAGCAGAGTGCATTGGTAGGGGAGACAGGAGATGGTAAGGAGTGAAAGTTTCAGGGTAGGAGGTGCTGCCACATGCAAGCAGGAAGGGAACTCTGCCCCAGGTTGGCTAGAGTGACTACGGAAAAGACAGCATCTGGGCTATGGCATATTAGAGACTTTGCCCCAAGGGATTCTGCAGAGACCTCGCCCAGGGCATAGACTGTGGTGGGCTGAGTTTCTGTTGGTTTGGGTTAGTTGCTAGGCAGGCCAGTGTTAAAGTGAGGATTTTAGGTTGTGGTTCAGGTTGCATGTGCTGTGGGCCAGATATTGGGGCACTACAGAAGCTTGCATCTAAGAGATGATTGAATACACCTAGCAAGATAGGAAGATGGCCATGGCATTCTTCAGAACTTGATGAGACTGCAGTCAGTGTGGACATTGGATATTGTAGAAACTCAGGCAGAAGGCTGACCCTAGGAAGATGGCTCATGTCCTTTGCAGTTGGTGCTTGCTTATGCACAGAGTGGGTATTCTAGTTTCTGTAGCACATCGTTGCTAGGGGATTTGAATGCAGCTAGTGGATGTGTGAGATGGGTTCCAGAGAGTGCCAGAGACTTAGACACCCAAGAACAATTGCTATTCACAGTGAGTCTACACAGAGTTGGTGGAGAGAAAGGGTTAGATTTGAAATTTGAGTAGAACAGTCCTTAAAGGACCCCTGAATATACCATACCATACAGGTCATGCGAGAGGCAGCTCAGTGGAGTTTTCTCTGCTGTCAGTGTCTGGTCTTAACCATAAGGAGCACATATTCGCTGTACCACTGACTTTGAGCATTGAAGGAGGAGAATTGTAAGTAGGGCAAGTACAAAAGTCTGGGGTGATTTAGAGGTCATAGAATGAAAGCAGATTAACCTGCTAGAAAGCAATAAGGAACAAGGTGGCGCTAATAATGAACTTCCTTGAGCTAAATGGGAATACTTGATGTCATATAAGCTCTTTGGGGAGGAAAGCAAGCTGTTACACAAGGCTTTTGAGGTTCCTTCTGTAAGGTGTTGCATCTTAATTTCTTTTTTTTTTCTTTTTTCTTTTTTTTTTTTTTGCGAGGTAGGGTCTCACTCTGGTCCAGGCTGACCTGGAATTCACTATGTAGTCTCAGGGTGGCCTCCTACCTCTGCCTCCCAAGTGCTGGGATTAAAGGCGTGAGCCACCACACCCGGCCATCTTATTTCTGAGCAAAGAACTAGAGTTATTTCTGCTTCCACCCTACCCTTTGCTTTCTCCAAATCACACTAGCTGGATGCTTTTCCTGAGCTCTGTACCACCTAGTGTCTCAGCAATGTGAGTGCATTCTAGGGCAGTTTATCTGCACACAATGCAGAACTTGAAACCTTGGAATTCTTGAGATCTGAGAAAGATGGATTCTCTTTTAATTATCCTGTGACCTTGACTCTGAGGGTTGGTCTGGGTTTAGGACATCTGGCCTCTGACCACATCTGCCCTCCCAGAAGATTAAGTAGGTGCTGGCCGAGGAACAGTGTTATTTTCCAGAATCCTTTCTGTTCTCCAGTGCCCAGAGAATGCCTTAATATTTCTTTGGGCCGGGTGTGGTGGCTCACGCCTTTAATCCCAGCACTTGAGAGGCAGAGGTAGGAGGATTACTGTGAGTTCAAGGCCACCCTGAGACTACATAGTGAATTCCAGGTCAGCCTGGTCCAGAGTGAGACCCTACCTCGAAAAACAACAACAACAACAAAACATTTCTTTGGCCTTTTGAAATCCATTGAGAGAAAGTAGTTTCGTGCTCATTGTTGTCCAAGCACCTTACTGTCCATGAAGGTTTCATCCTGTACATTCTGTGCCTGCAAGAAACATGACAGATTAGAGTCTATCTCTGATGAGATCTGAGAAGGCTCACAAGGTCACAGAGAATTTGGTGGTCTGTGCTGACTGGCCCTTTTCAGTGAACTTAACTATTCTAACTTGATTCCCTGTCTTTTGTTTTGTTTTTGTTTTTGTTTTTCGAGGTAGGGTCTCACTCTGGCCCAGGCTGACCTGGCATTAGCTTATGTAGTCTCAAGCTGTCCTCGAACTCATAGCAATCCTCCTACCTCTACCTCCCAGTGCTGGGATTAAAGGTGTGCACCATCACGCCAGCTTGCTTCCTAGTCTTAAGGCAAGGACTTACTATCATGTCTGCTTGTGGTGTGATTTGTGTCTTCGGGTGCACTGAGAGAATCATAGGCTGTGTGATTCTGATTGGGTGTGTACATGTGTGTATTTGAAGCCTCCTGTGCACAGACACTGGGGGAAGGTAAGGAAAGTGGTAGGTGGCACCTTTAATCACAGAGGCTCTTGATTAACCTATGAGGCTGTTACTGGGAGACATGTGGTACCTGTTATTTCCCCTGGCATCTCTTCCTGGTGAGAGAGAAGGAATATTCTTCATCTGGGATCAGACAGGCATACACATTACACTGTGTGTGTGTGTGTGTGTGTGTGTGTGTGTGTGTGTGTGTCTCCCAAGATTGAATCATTTAATCCACTCTCTGAGGGCAACATGTTCATATGGTTAAAGGCTCCAAAACTCCCTCTACTGCTTTCACCTTTTCTAACTGTGGAGTTCATTTTGTATTTCCACACTGCTCTAGCATCTGGTCTGCTTACCTTCCTATTTGATTAAAAAAAAAAAAAAAAAAAAAAGATAGGGGGCTGGAGAGATTGTTCAGTGGTTAAGGCACATGCCTATAAAGCTTAAGGACCCAGGTTTGAGTCTCCAGGTCCCATGTAAGCCAGATGCACATGGTGGTGCATGTGTCTGGAGTTCATTTGCAGTTGCTAGAGGCCCTGGCGCACCCATTCTTACTCTCTCTGTCTCTAATAAATAAACATAAAATAAAATTTTTAAGAAAAAAGATAGGAGCCTTCGTCGTGGCACACACCTTTAATCCCAGTGCTTGGGAGGCCAAAGTAGGAGGATCACCGTGAGTTCGAGGCCATCCTGAGACTACATAGTATTCCAGGTCAGCCTAGACTAGAGTGAACCCTACCTCAAAAAAACCAAACCAAAGCAAAACAAAAAGGTAGGAAGTAACATTGCTTATATTTTTACTTACATCAAGCATGATAGGGCTGGGCGTGGGGGGGCACTTCTTTAATCCCAACGGAGGCAAGAGGATTGTTGGGAGTTCACGTCCAGCATAGGAATACAGAATGAGTTCCAGGTCAGCTAGAGTGAGATCCTGCCTTGGGGAAAAAAAAAAAGAAAGAATGAATGACAGGCACTGGAGAGAAAGCTCAGTGGTTAAATTGCTTGTTTGTAATGCCTGCTGGCCGGAATTCAATTCCCCAGTACCCACCTAGAGCTAGCTGCACAAAGTAGTGCATGCATCTCGAGTTTCTGTATAGCAAGAGGCCCTTGCAGTGAGTTGCTTAGAGTGCTTTTTTTTTTTTTTTTTTTTTTTTTTTTTGAAGCAGGGTCTTTTTGTCTAGCCCAGGCTGACATGAAACTCACTCTGCAGCTCTGGCCTGGGATTAAAGGTGTGTACCACCATGTGCCCCAGAGTGCTTTTGTATACATTGCCTTTTACCCTTGTGGCCATCAGATTCATTTTGGCTAAAGACACTTATTTCCTGCTATACAACTGATTTGGTATTTCTTCTTGGGTAGGCATGATTAAGGAATAAGGCTCCTTTCATGTAAAGGCCATTACTTCAAGTCCTGCTCGTTGAGGCCTGAAAGGACTTTAAGATAAAGACCTTTAACTTTTACCATAACTTATATGAACAGCTTTTTTTTTTTTTTTTTTTGTCTGTTTTGTTTTTGTTTTTTTCCAGGTAGGGTCTGTCTCTATCCCAGGCTGACTTAGAACTCTGTAGTTCTAGGCTGGCTGGAACTCACACAATCCTCTGCCTCCTGTGTGCTACAATCAAAAGCGTGCGCTGTCCACACCTGGCGAACAAGTTTGGTATTTTGGTTTTTTGAGGTAGGATTTCGCTCTAGCCCAGGAAGACCTGGAATTCACTATGTAGTTTCAGGCTGGCCTTGAACTCATGGTGATTCTCTTGCCCCTGCCTCTAAAGTGCTGAGATTAAAGGCATGTACCACCATGCCTGGCTACATTCCAGTATTTTAAACAACTTTTCTTTAGAAATGACAGCAGTTTGGTATTTATAGAATAGTAGATAAATTGTTTAAGATACCAATGTTAGTGAATAAATATTAAAAAAAAATACAGCCAGTGATGTGTGTGGGGATAGGTGATCTTGTGATCCCTGGAAAAATCTGTCAAGAATTCTCCCTTTGGTAGCTGGGTGTGGCAGCACGCGCCTTTAATCCCAGCACTCTCCCAGGCAGAGATAGGAGGATGGCCATGAGTTTAAAGCCACCCTGAGAGAAAAAAAAAAAAGAATTCTTTCTTTGGAAACTGACTTGGAGAGGCCAAGTGACTGACCTCAGGCCACTGCTGCTTGTGGCCTTTTAAGAGACCTCATGGTCACTTGCGTGAATGAATGAGTAAATGTAGACAATGTGGTTGCTTTGGGCCCCTAGCATGTAGAATAGTTCCTGGCACAAACATTATTGGATTAACAAACTAAGCTAAATGCTGCAGTTGCTGCTGTCCATAGTGTCTCCAGTGTCAAGGGATAGATCTTTTCTCCTGCCTCCAATTTAGGAAATAAGTAGATAACTATTCACTGACCCAGGTCCCTACCAATTTCCTTTGAAGTTTTGCTTTTTTAAAAAATCTAGCTGGGCGTGGTGGCGCGCACCTTTAATCCCAGCACTTGGGAGGCAGAGGTAGGAGGATCGAAGTGAGTTCAAGGCCACCCTGAGACTACATAGTTAATTCCAGGTCAGCCTGGACCAGAGTGAGACCTTACCTCAAAAAAAAAAAAAAAAAAATCTAATATGATAGCAGGAGCTTCTTACTTTTTATTCTTTTTGTGTATCCTAAGATTGAATCATGAGAAATACTAACTCAGCAGGCCACCCCCATGTTGTTAATTGGGTCAAACTGCAGTCTTAGACTCTTCACTAAATGACTATGCGAGGGAATCCCTTAAGGGTCTTTTCAAAACAGAGCCCAGCTATGTTTGGTTTGCTAAGAACTGGTTGAAGGAGGGAAGATAATGAGGAGGACTTGCTTGTCTGGTTACTTATTTCAGAGAGGAATCCCACTTTATAGGAGCCCAAATTAGAGGAAGCAAGCTTTTGGATTAAAATGATTTCTGTTGTGGTTGTAGCATACCACAGTTTGATTTTTGTCCAGATGAAAACATTTGGTTTACACTTCAGTAAATACTGTGGAGACGTTGCCAGCTAATTTTGAAAAGTAATGAAGTACAGCTTTGGCACAGAGCATATGCATCCCCACTCCTCATTCCTCTTTATCTGATCCAAGCTCTGAGTTTTTACACATTTGCTAATGCACTTGAATAATCAGGAGAAAAAAAATATGTCTGTAATTTTAATAGAAAACTGTACTTAAAATCACTAACTTCCCACCAAAAATAAAACAGCCTAACTGTTAAAACCCTTAACTCTCCATGCATTCCCTGTTCATTAATCTTTTTTTTTTAATTGTTTTAAATTTTTTTGAGGTAGGATCTCAACTCTAGTCCAGGCTGACCTGGAATTCATTATGTAGTCTCAGGGTGGCCTTGAACTCAAGGTGATCCTCCTACCTCTGCCTTCAGAGTGCTGGGATTAAAGGTGTGTGCCACCACGCCCGGCTTAATCATCTCTTTTTTAAAAATCAGATTTGTGATATTTATTTTCTTTTAAAAATATTATTTATTTATTTGTGAGTAGAGAGAGAATGAGTGCACCAGGGCCTCTAGCCTCTGCAAGTGAATTCCAGATGCATGTACCACTTTGTGCATCTGGTTCCATGTGAGTACTAGGAAATTGAACCTAGTTCATTAGGCTTTACAGGCAAACCCCTTAACTGTTGAGCCATCTCTCCAACCCATTAATCATTTCTTTTAAACAACAGTGTTTATGGAGGAGAGATATTATATGAATTCATGTGATATGTTGTTCTATTTCATTTATTCATTCACATCACAAGGGTGGGGTAGAGTGCTGAGATGAATCTGACCATGTGGATTTTGGTGTTTTGGAGCATTTTTATTTTTATTATTTAAATTTATTTATTGACAACTTCCATAACTGTAGATAATAACCCACAGTAATTCTCTCCTTCCCCCCACTTCACCTTTTCAACTCCACTCTCCATCATACCCTTTCCCCTCTCAATCAGTCTCTCTTTTATTCTAATGTCATAATCTTTTCCTCCTTTTATGATGGTTTTGTATAGGTAGTGTCAGGCACTGTGAGGTCATGGATATCCAGGCCATTTTGTGTCTGGAGGAGTGTGTAGTAAGGTGTCCTACCCTTCCTTTGGCTCTTACATTTTTTCTGACACCTCTTTTGCAATGGACCCTGAGCTTAGAAGGTGTGATAGAGATTTTTCAGTGCTGAGCACTCTTTTGTCACTTCTTCTCAGTGTTCTGGTGACATCTGCGTCATCCTGAGGTCACCACCATCTGAAAAGAGAAGCTTCTCTAACCAAAAGTGAGAGTAGCATTAATATATGGGTATGAACATAAGAGAAGTGATTACAGGCAGTTTGGTGAGCATAGTATATACATTTAGCCAGACACCAGCTGATGTTACACCTGTAGGACTCATGACTCCCCTGTTGGGAGGTTTTCAGTATCAGGTGTGTATTCCCTCCCATGGAGTGGGCCTCCAGTCTAATTAGAGAGTGGTTGGTTTCCCCCATAACAGACAGGCCACTATTGTACCTGCTGGCTCATTTGCCCTGACTGGCCAAATTTAAGGCTTGCAGGGTCTATTGTTGATTATCTCTACTAGTTATTTCTCTCTCTCCCACTGAACTGCATGCAGCATAGCTTTTTCAAGCTTCCTATCAGCTGCTCTACTCGGAGGAGGTTTTCAGCTAAGCTCCAGCAGGATTTCTCCATGACCTTGCAGCCCAAGTATGTGGAGTCCTCAGCAATACTGTCTGCAGAGGATTTTGTTTGACCTGGGCTAGTGGCATAAGGGTTGGCTGTGTTCTGCTGCCCAGGCCCAGAGAGTTTAAGCAAGGTTAAATTTGTAATGATGTGCTTGGCTAAAGATATTGGACTGAGAGATTTAAGATTTTAAGTTAAAACCTCAAATGAGTTGAAATTACAGGCACCAAGATTGGTTTTAGGTTACTGAAGTTGCTATCAAATGTATCAAATACATTAGCAATCTTAAGGAAGGTGGCCCAACTGCTTTACATTAAAACATAGGAGAGGATGCCTGAGGAAAGACTGATAGAAATGCCAACTCTTGGAAAGAGTTGACTAGAGAAGGAACCTACTTTTCAAAGTCATGTTTTATTTCTTCCCTGAATTAAGAATATGGCTGTGTCTTGCATACCTGATATTAGTTTTTGAAGCATGAAAAAATGCATAGAATGGTTGTGAAGTGCACAGGGTTTCAGGAACTTCTGCTGAGATATGGCATGAGGCAGGGTGTGATGATCCTGATAGGTTGATAAAGCCATTGGAAGATGGACCCTGCTTTGCATGGAGACCTGAAGACATTTTGGATATACCTAGACTGCAAGGGGTACTATGGAGATTGCCTGGGATGGAAGTTTTCTCTGGCTACCCTGCCCAACTGGAGGGGCGGAACTGGAAAATTCAGAGACTGTCAGTCACTGGTTATGGTATCTGACTTGAACTACAGAAGTTTGATGGTTGTTGAGTTTGCATTGTTATAGTCTCTCCTTGTTATTCCCTACACCAGTTGAAAATGTTTACTCTGCCTTTTTACGTGGACAGTATATAACTTGTTTGATTTTACAGGACTCATAGCTAAGGGATTATTTTAAATCTCAGAGGAGACTTGGGACTTTGGGACTATCTTAAGTTGGTAAAGACCTTTGAAATTGGACTGAGTACAATTTACAATGTGAGATGGTTTTGAATCTGCTGGGGCCCAGGGGTGGAATGTGGTAGTTTGAATAAATGCTCCCCAATAGATTTAGTAGTTTATTAAAATTTATTAGATTTCCAGCCACCTAGCTGGAGGAGTTGTCTCTAGGTGGTCCAGCCCTAAGGTGTGGTGGTGGATTTGACATTCCAGTCTAAAGATATGCAAAGTGCCCGAGTTCCTCCTGGAGTTCTGAAGTGTGCTGTGTGGTTTAGTTTGTGGCTTCTCCACCCCCACCCCTCTTGAACCTGTGAAAACAAGCCAGCTTCTTCTACTATTATGGAACTTCCCTTGGATCTGTTAGCTTCAATGAATATCCCTTTCTCCATAACTGTGCCTGGTCTGGAAGTTCATCTTAGTGAATTTGAGGCTGTCTACTACAATGTGCCTCCCCAGCACTGGGATTAAGGGCACTCCCACATCCAAATAGAAGTCTATTTTGGTCCTATGTGGGAAGGTTGGGTAATAGAAGAGCTTTAATATTAATTAGTTGTTCTGGTAGTTGATTGTTGCTCTCTCAGAAATGCCCATTGGAGAGAAAAATTGAAGGTGTTATCTCTGGAATTTTCAGAGTCCAAACCCAAACAGTATATAGAACTTGATTGTGTCTTGTTCTGAACTGTCTTTGTGATAAGGAAGAATTGTGTCCTCCTTCCATATAATGATGACCTTATTGTTGTCCTAGAGCTCTGTCTTTGCTTCAGAAATAGCAACATTTGAGCATGATGAGGTTAACACATGTGGGCCCTTCTCTGAGTCAATTGCTTTGTTTTTGTTTTTGTTTTTGTTTTTGTTTTTCGAGGTAGGGTCTCACTCTGGTCCAGGCTGACCTGGAATTAACTATGTAGCCTCAGGGTAGCCTCGAACTCTCATCAATCCTCCTACCTCTGCCTCCCGAGTGCTAGGATTAAAGGCATGCGCCACCACGCCCAGCAATTCCTTTGTTTTTAAATCCCACACTCTTAGTTCTGTGCAGGGATTATTTTAATAATTTCATATCCTATTACCCAAATCATAACTTAAGAGTAGCTTCTAGATACTTTATGGTTTGGGGGAATTTATGCCTGTCACTTGTCATTGTCATTTGCTGTTAGAGAAAGCAAAATCAAAAGCCAGGTGTGGTGGCGCTCAGCCTTTTAATCCAAGCACTCTGGAGTTCCTTTGCCATAGCTGGAGGGCATGGGGCATCCATTGTCTCCCCTTTCTCTCTCTCTCTAATAAGTAAATTAAAAAAAAAAAAAAAAAGAAATGGCCGGGCGTGGTGATGCACGCCTTTAATCCCAGCACTCGGGAGGCAGAGGTAGGAGGATCGCCGTGAGTTCAAGGCAACCCTGAGACTAATTCCAGGTCAGCCTGGGCCAGAGTAAGACCCCACCTCGGAAAAACCAAAAAAAAAAAAAAAAAAAAAGAAAAGAAAAGAAATGAAATGAAGTAACCAGGTGTGGTGGCACATACCTTTAATTCCAGCACTTGGGAGGCAGGCAGAGGTAGGAGGATCTCTTTGAGTTAGAGGCCACCTTGAGACTACATAGTGAGCTCCAGGTTAGCTTGAGCTAGAGTGAGACCCTACCTTAAAAACAACAACAACAACAACAAAAATAAACGGGATATGATGGAGAGTGAAGTTTCAAGGGGGAAAGTCGGGGGCGGGGGAGGGAGGGAAGTACCGTGGGATATTGTCTACAATTAAATAAGTTGTCAATAAAAAATTTTTTTAAAGCAAAATCAAATTGTTTTTATTGCTTCCTTCATTTTGTCTTATCTTTAATTTCTAGTCATATAAGTCATATATATAATGTAGACTGGGCTCTTCTCAACAATTTGGGTGTATGTACTCATTGTGCATACACTTTTCTAGCACAATTCATTCCTTGATAATATTTTTGCTTTTCTTTAGAAACTTTGCAGATGGTTTTTTTTTGTTTTGTTTTGTTTTTTTCAAGGTAGGGTCTCACTGTAGCCTCAGGCTGACCTGGAATTCACTGTGTAGTCTCAGGGTTCCTCAAACTCACAGAGATCCTCCTACCTCTGCCTCCCCAGTGCTGGGATTAAAGGTGTGCACCACCATACTCGGCCAGGTGAGGATTTTAAAGTCTTAATTTGTTATATTTGGTCAATGGCATCATCCTCTGCTAGGGGATTTTGCTTGAAATCTCTTAAGGGATACAGATGATCTGTATTGTACTCCTGGGAGGGGGTATTTGAAGAATAGCTTTCTTTTATGTGCTCTGCATGGACTCAGGTTGGAACTTTGTAAATGGAAGGGGTGAATGTCAAGGCTGGGGTTCACATGCATCTGTCTTAACCCACCAGGTTCTCCTGCGCTCCCCAACAGTATGGTATATTTTGGAAGCTCTCAGGATGAGGAGGATGTCGAGGAGGAAGATGATGAGACAGAAGACATCAAAGCAGCCACGAACAATGCTTCATCTTCATGCCAGTCAACCCCCAGGAAAGGAAAAACCCACAAGCATGTTCACAATGGGCATGGTAGGTCCATTGCCGAGGACTTTCAAGAGGTGAAAACCAAGGTTTGGGGCAGGAGCTCGAGGAGAAGAGGTTGAAGCAACTCAGTATCAGTCAGATTGTTCTGGGTACTTCTCCAACTGCTGGGCTCTTTATGGACACAGACATTGTTAGGATAACACAGAACAGTCCTAGTGTATTCTAGATGAATGCATTAAGAGGAGTGTAGATTTCTTCTGTAGTGGAAACTGATAAATTCCTTCAGAGCTGCAGTTGGTAGGGATCCACAGAGGAAACATCAGTAAGGATGGGCTCCAGATGTGCAAACCTTTGTTTTCTATTTTGTTTTTAGCAGTTTTACACTGTAGACCTATGTGTTTGTCTACCTCTCATATTTTCTCAATAGAGCTAAGAAATGGACATCTATTATGGAGTAAATCCCCACTTGTTCTCACTTTCTTCCCCAAGTATGAAAGAGTAGAAGAAGGGCTGGAGAAATGGTTCAGTCGTTAAGGTGCTTGCCTACAAAGCCTAATGACCTGGGTTTGATTTGCCAGTAACCACCATAAGGTCAGATGCACAAAGTGGTGCATAAATCTGTAGTTTGTCTGCAGCACCTGGAGGCCCTGGTGCGCCCATTCTCTCTGTCTGTATCTCTTCTATTTCTCTCTGATTGCAAGTAAATAACATTATTTTTACAGTCAAGACACTGTGTTTTCTATGAATTATTTCCTTTCCTTTCCCTTTTCCTTTCCTTTTCCTTTTCCTTCCTTCTTCTATTCTCTTCTCCTCCTTCTTCTTCTCCTTCTTCTCTTCTTCTTGTCTCCTTCTTCTCTTCTCCTTCTCTTCTCGTCTCCTTCTCCTCTTCTTCTCCTTCTCTTCTTCCTATTCTTCTTTTTCTTCTCTTCTCTCTTCTCCTCGCCTCTCCTTTCCTCTCTCCCCTCCCTTCCCCCCTCCCCTCCTTTCCCCTTCCCTTTCTCCCCTTCCCCCTTCCCCTCCCTTCTCCTCCCCTTTCCTCCCCTTGCCTTTTTTTTTTGAAGTAGGATCTCACTCTAGTCCAGGCTGACCTGGAATTCACCATGTAGTCCCAGGGTGTCCTTGAACTCATGGCAATCCTCCTACCCCTGCCTCCCGAGTGCTGGGATTAAAGGTGTACACCACCATGCCCGGCTTATTTCATTTCATTTTTTTATTTACTTATTAGACTGAGAGAGAGAAAGGGATACAATGGATGCCCCATGCCCTCCAGCTACAGCAAAGGAACTTACATGGGTTCTGGGGACTCCAACCTGGGTCCTTAGGTTATGCAGGCAAGTTCCTATGTCACAAAGCCATAGTTCCAGCTCCCCCCAATATACATTCATATATATATATATATATATATATATATATATATAGATATAGATATAGATATAGATATAGATATAGATATAGATATATAAAATTTTGCTTAAAGAGTAAAAGAAGGTAAAAGCCAGGGTTCATAAAGTTGATTCTCAAAGATAGACAACTCAGGGCCTAGAGAGATGGCTCAGCAGATAAGGCACTTGTTTGTTCACTTCCCCAATACCCATGTAAAGCCAGATGCACAGAGGCACATGCATCTGGAGTTTGTTTTCTGTGGCTAGGGGCCCTGACATGGTCTCTCTCTCTCTCTCTCTCTCTGCCTCTCTGCTTGCAAATTTTTTTTTTTTTTTTTTGGTTTTTCGAGGTAGAGTTTCACTGTAGCTCAGGCTAACCTGGAATTCACTATGTAGTCTCAGGGTGGGCTTGAATTCTCAGCAATCCTCCTCCCTCTGCCTCCCAAGTGTTGGGATTAAAGGCATGCGCCACCATGCCCGGCTATTTTTATTTATTTGTTTATTAGAGACAGAGAGTGAGAATGGGCATGCCAGGGCATCTGGCCACTGCAGATGAACTCCAGATGCATGTGCCACCATTTGCATCTGGCTTATGTGGGACCTAGAGAATCGAACCAAGGTCCTTAGGCTTTGCAGGCATACACCTTAACTGCTAAGCCATTTCTCCAACCCAATAAAAATATTTTAAAAAGAGAGACAACTCTTCCATTTAAAGCAGTAATCTATGGTAAGTGCTAGTGGTTTTTCAACTGGAAACAACTTACTTGAAGTTGTATTCTGAAGAGAATAAGATGGCCTGAGGAGAAGGAAGCACATGGAGGGGCGTAATTGTTGGCCAAAGGCAAGGAGGACATTAATTAATTAATTAATCCTTGAACAACCTGAAATCTTTGAATGATACTGTTTTGTGTATGATTGGGGTAGTTTCACAAACCTAGCCCGGTATATACTGTCAGTCATCAACAAGGCTTCCTGATGTAGTAAATTGAGACGTATGAGGCTCTTTCTGAAATAATGTGTTAGAGATGCTGTTTTAAGTAAGCTTTTTAAAATGGGTAACATACTAAAACTGACAATATATAGTATGATAAATACATAATCAAGGTAATTGTCATACAGTACTGGGTGCTGAACATGACATGTTGGCACTATGTGGCATCTTCTGGCAGCTTTGTGGAGAGCAGCATCATCACAGACATGAGAACTCTGCTCAGATGTTATGGTGTTCCTGTAGGAATCTCTTGCTCAGCTCCATTATAATCCTTTTCCCTTCTTTTACATCCATCCATCCATCTATCAATCCAGTAAGAATGAGGATGCCAGAGCCTCTCTCTTGCTACTGAAAATGAGCTCCAGGTGCATGTTCCACTTTTTGCATCTGGCTTATGTGGGTAGCTGGAGAAGTGAACCAGGCTGAGAGGCTATCCATCCAAGCATCTTTAAACTGCTGAGCCATCTCCTCAACCCCTCCTTTATTATCTTAAGGGACAGTAATTATAATAGGATCCACTGTGACTGAAATACTGCTGTGCTGTGCACAACTGTCTGAGAAGGAAGGGTGATTGCAAAGGTGGTATTGACAGGACCTGGTGACTGGAATAACACGGAGCAAGGTCAAGGAAGCCTAGAGGATAGTGGTGTGGAGATGCCATGGTCTTTTCCGTGGAAGTTCTCTCAGCTGCTTCACTGGACTACATTGGTTAGGATTTGCATAGGAGGCTCAAAGAAGAGAGACCCTTTTTACAAACTCTACAGCAATTCAGTGTTGAGTTTATGTGATGAAGTGAAGCAGTGTCACATTTCTACCTGCATGCTGGGCTCCTGCTTGCCTTTGTGCACTTTGTGAGTTGGAATCTGGGTCTAGCATTTATCCTTAGTTAACTTGGTTATTTTCCACTTATTCCCTGTCTCACAACTGTGTTTAGGTGGGACATAGACATGGTAGAGAACATGACACACCCCCCTTTTGGTTGAGTGCGGTATTTTGCCCCCTGTGGTAGAGTCTCACTGCAACACAGGCTTATCTAGAACTCACTCTGCAGTCCCAGGCTGGCCTCAAACTCATAGCGATCCTTCAACCTCTGCCTCCTGAGTGCTCAGTGATGTGACCCTTTTTTATATACTTGCAGCTTAATTGAGGAAATGTGTCCAATAAAAATGATACCTAAATTTGAGACATGATTGCAAGAGCTTATTACCTGTAGGTCTGATCATCAGGGAATCTTGGTGATTAAGGAAAGCTGGATGCAGGTTCTGTGTTTGCATTAACAACACAGGGAAGGAGAATGCTATGAAGGGTCCAAGGTGCAGTATTTGGAATGGTGGCATGTTTGTTACACAAGCATGGAAGGTATGCTTGTGAGGAGAGGTTTGATTGTGTTGCTGAGTATACTTTGGGGGCCTGGAAGGTCTGGATTGAGTCACTGTCATATGCCCTTTTAGGAATGAGAAAGAATTCTGTTACTAAGATGAAATAGATAAGTTCACTTGCTTCAGAGTGTAGTTTGATAAAAGGAAACATGGTTGGAGTAGGAGGATTTTACCCAGGAAACAACTGGTCAGAGCTTGGGAACATGCAGTTCAAGGAAGCAGAATGAAGGTGAAGGTGAGGAATTGGGAAGAGGGTTGATTTGTAGGATGTTAGGGACTTTTTTCTGTGTTGAGTCTGTGGTGATAGTGAAAGGCAGCTGAACCACAGAGAGAGCTGAGGCTGAAGCTGTCAGTGTGGATTAGCTTTCGGACTACAATGAACGAAGACTTGATTGCAGGGATTTCTTTTTAATCCTGAGAAAGAATGCAGTGTGCTATTTTTTTAACCTTGTATTGACAATTTCCATACATAGAGACACTATACCATGATCACAATCCCTTCCACCACCCTTCCTTTCTCTCCCCCCCCCCCCCCGTACAAGATTCACTGAGACCCTTCTTCTCAATTACTCTACTATTTGATGTCATCATGATTTTCCTCCTATTGTTCAGGACTTGCATAGGTAGCATCAGCCTCAGTTATGAATGTCATAGCCATTTTGTGTCTGGAAGATAATATTTATTGCAAAGCACACCTCCCCTTCCTTTGGGTCTTATGTTCTTTCTGCCAGCTCTTCCACGATGGTCCCTGAGCCCTGCAGGGTATGATAGAAATGTCTCACTTACTGCTAAACCCTCCACTGTCACTTTTCTCAGCACTTTGATGAGGCAGTATGCTAGTTTTCCTTTTGATTTAAGAGAAGGGAACCACAAGTAAATGCACACGAATAATACAATTTGCGCTTATTATCTGTCCATTTTGGTATGTCCACCATCGAAATGTATTTCCTTAGTATACTTCCTATAGCAGACAGCTTCAGGTTTGCTGAGGTGAACTTCCAGACCAGGCAGATATGGAAGGAAAGGATTTATTGAAGCTTATAGGATCCAGGGGAAGTTCCATAATGGCAGAAGAAGCTGACTTGCTTTCACAGGTACAAAAAGAGAGAGAGAAAACCAAAAGGTAAAACCACACCATACAGCACACTTCAGAAACTCCAGGTAGAACTAGGCAGTTTGCATATCTTTAGATTGGAATGTCAGATCCACTACCACACCTTAAGATCTGCCCAGTGACACCTCTTCCAGCCAGGTGGCTGCAGATCCAAACTACAAACTAATAAAACACTGAATATATTGGGGGCTATCTATTCAAACTACCACATTATTTTGGTATGTCCACCATAGAAATGTATTTCCTTAACATATACCTGAGTAGCTTCTTAAGGTACATTGCTTTTCACACTCTTACTGTGATTGGACAAGGAGTCATCTGTGCTCTTGATTGGTTAAAGCAATCCTATGTATATTTGCTTGTCATGAACTCCCCGCCCATTCCCTTTATCATCTTGTTTGTGCTTGCTGAAGAGAAGGCTCACTCCACCATTTTCTCTTAGGTTCAGCTTCTAATGTCAACTTTAATTCTTTTTTCCAGTGATCTTAACTCTCTTTCCCCATGAACTTTAGGACTGACAGCACCCTACAGAAGTGTATGAAAGGTTGGGGTGAGGGTAAAAGTTGGCTGAGTTCTCACCTCAGAGAAGAGGATGACCATTCTGCATTGACTGTTGTCAGTAGGAGTCAAGGAAAGGCATCCATCGGTCTATATTTGTCACTACAGGTATCTCTATATGCATATAAATAGTTGAACATGTTTTCTGAGATTTTACTAATTTAACCACTTAGTGTTTGAGTGAAAATAATATGGTGATTGAAAAGGGTTAATCCTTTTTTCATTTGGGGACTTTGCTTATTATTGCATTTATTACATTTTTAAAAACATTGTTGTGTGCTTTTTTAGTCTACTAATGAGTTTCAGTGTTTGTTTACTTGGATTTCCTCGCAGTGACATTGAAAGGGGGTAGAGTTAGGGTGACTGGACCCCTGAAAGTCAAAAGGGCAGGAACATTTTTCTTATCTCTTGTCTAGTTCCTAAGAACTGTTTTCCACAGTCAGGACCCTCCTGGGAGGGAGGTCTTTCATCGGATTTACACATTGTGGTTGGTCAAGTTAAGCTTAGACAGCCCCTAGACCTAACCAACCAGCTGGCCCTCTGGTGCACCTGGGTCAAAAGACAGCCCACCACCCTAAGGTTATAAATCCCTTTGCAAGGGGAGGGCAGGCTCTCTTGCTCTCTGTGATCACTTGGGAACTTCCAGCTGTGGGTGAGATTTTTCCCTCCACAGGGCCTGAGCTGAAATAGCCCAGGCCCAGGCCCAGCCAGGAGGGCCCCCTAGCCCTTACTCTCCACTTGGGTTCTTTATCTCCTCCAGCTCCCCACATGGCAGGAGCTCCTTGAACTTTCTTTTCTCTTTTCTTTCCATGCTTTTTTCCCAGATCCGTATCTGGTCACATGGACTTCTGAGCTACATGTGGCCTACATGGGCTTTTTGGTTTCCACGTGGTGGACTTCTCCCCAGTTTACCTCCCCCGTTACCTCTCAGCCTTTCCCTTTCCACACTCCTTTGTAAAATCTAAATAAAATGTGGTATTTTAAAAATCATTCTCTTAAACCTAGAATTGCCAATTATTTGGTTAGTTTACATATATAAACTCAGGGCTTGCGGTTCCAGGAAGCTCCCCAAAACCCAAGTTTCCCCATTACAGCATGAGTCTTTGGTGAGAGAAAAAGTTTTGTGATCTCAGAGGTGTGAACCCACAGGTCCAATACTGATGGAGCTTGGGCTAAGTCCTTGGGTAAGTGGTATGAGTTGAACATAAGGATGTATTCCTGATGTTATTATTTTTCAGTAATAATGCAGGTGCATTTTAAGTGCTAAACCATATCGCCAGCCCCCAGCATATATACTTGAAATATCTTTTTCATTAGTTCATTTTCTGTCTCAGAATCCAGTCACAGAATCTGTTTCATTCCTTTCTCCTCCTCCAGTTAGCTTCCAGGTGAGGCATTTATTCATCTTATCTGACTCTTTTTTTATATTTGATTTATTTATTTGCAAGCAGAGAGAGAGAGAGACACTGAGAGAATGGGTGCCCCAGAGCCTCCAGCCACTGCAAACTGACTCCAGATCCCAAAACCCTACAGCTCTTTAAATCTAGCCCTGTTTTCAACTCTTTCATGTTGCAATCTAACAACTATATTTGTCTCTTTCTTCATGTCCTCTTCTCTGTCATGGAAAACTCTGTCAGAACGAATCTTTTTTTTTGTTTGTTTGGTTGGTTGGTTGGTTTTGGTTTTTGGTTTGTCAAGGTAGTGTCTCAGTCTAGCCCCAGGCTGGACTTGGAATTTACTATGTAGTCTCAGGGTGACCTTGAACTCACAGCAGTCCTCCTTCCTCTGCCTCCTGAATGCTGGGATTAAAGGCGTGCACCACCACACCTGGCTCTTTTTTTCCTTTTTCAGAAAAAAAGAAAAAAATACATATGTACGTATGTAAGGTCTTGCTGTAGCCCAGACTAACCTGGAACTCTCAGTGATCCTCCTAACTCTGTCTCCTGAGTGCTGGGATTAAAGGCGTGTGCCACCATGCCTGGCTTCCAAAATAATTTTACATATACAGAACCTCAGATGATCCCAGCCATAGAGCTTTCCCTTAGGTAATTGCTATATGGAAGTCAAACAACACAAAACACTGTTTTGTGTGCATTTATAATACAAGGTGATATTTGAAATGCTTTAGTTTTAAAACTGTTCCTAATTGGTTATTTTTTTTCTTCCTGTGTGGTGGATGAGAAGTATTAGTGAAAAGTGTGGAATGGATCTGGCTTGGGCTTTAACTCGGTTTTCTGTGGTGAGCCCTTGGTTATCTTTTGTAGGAGAGAACTTGGCTAGTGAAAGCTCACTGGTTAAACCAGTACCCCATTATATTTTTAAATGTTTTTGCCCTGCTTAGGAAGTTAGAAGGAATCCGAGAGACTATTGTTCCTTTTTAGCCCACATCCTTTCTGAAAAGGGGTCTTTCTCAGGCTTTTAAACAACATGTCATTGGACTCCCAGCTGGAATGGCTTAATTGCTTTTGGATTTACACCAGGGGTATGTTGTGGAAGGGCCAAGAAGCAATCATTTGGATGGGTTTACCACGTTCATGTTATGTGGTTGCCATCAAGATGCAGAACCCCTCCCCCCCCTCCGCGCCTGGAGTGGTGGAGGGTATTTGTGTGGAGTGGGGCCATGGTCTTGCCTGATTTATAAAAGCTGCTCTTCCAGTGTAGATGTCCATGGGATATCCTTTTTACCTCTTTGTAAAATGTTTCCTGTAGAGGCAAGTGACTAGTCCAGAAAAGTTGTAGTAGAGGTTGGCCTCGCTCTTTGAAAGAGCAACAGTGCATGAAAGTCAAATTATAAAATCTGTCTGTCTAACCATCCCCCAGCACATGTGGGCTACTGTTAGAGGCTACTGGGCATAGTAACTAGAGCACAACTTAGAAGCCAAGTTCTTATGGTCGTATCCTCACACGACCTTTCTGTAGTTCAGATTTCTTTGAAAGCAATCCCAGGTGGGCCCTTTTCATAGGTTTTGGCTGGTTGAATCTGCTCTATTGGCCACTGTAATTAACACGTGATCGAACTAACCATAGAAATGCTAAGAAAATCCTAGAAAGTTCATGTGTCTCAAATGCCTGGCACATTCTGATGGTTATCTAGAGTCAGCTGTTACTGCTTAGTGTTGTGACATTATCAACATCCCCAGAACTGTTTTGTGAACTATCTTAGTGGTAGAAGTTCTCTAGGAATTCCTGTGACTAGCCATTTAATCTTAGTTTCTTTCTTTCTGAGGTATTTTCTTTCACTGGTCTGTTAAGTACCATGCAGATGTTCGTATATACTGAGACACCAGCTGGCCAGGAACCCACAAGAGGGGTTAGGGAGTAACATGCCAGTGGTGTGAGGCTTTGGGGGGGGGGTAATGACCTTTTAAACCTTGATACTGTGGTAATGATGTAAACACTTTGGATATATGCTAAAATCTATTGAACTGTGCACTTTAATGAGGAAATTACATGATGTGTGACTTGTAGCTTATAATGACATAGAGAAAAGAGAGCAAATGAGATGACAAATAGTGCTTGGCACTTGGTGCATTCTTATACAAGTAGAAGGTGGCTGCTGTCCTTGTGCCCTGGACTCTTCTTAAGTATTGAACTGAAATATCTCTTGCAGCTGCAACCAAATTAAATGGATTGTATTTGATTTTTCTGAGTGCACAGTAATTTTGCTATGTATACTTGGCTTGATATGCTTAAGCCATATACATTATACATTGGTTTTTGCCTATCAAACTGCTCAGTATTTTTAAAACTTTCAGCTGAATTTATCTGACTTGTCTTGTGTTGAATCTTCAGCCAACCTAGCAAGTTTGCTGTTCCCAGAGTCTATAAAACATGCAGGCAGAATCTCTGAAAGTCCTTGCTAACCTGAGTGAAAGTTGGGTAGAGGCACAGGAGACTCAGAATCATGAGTCAAGGTATTTGTTTGGACAGCCTTAAGGGCAGTTGTTAGTGCAGAGCTTTTTGCTTTATCTTCTCTGTTGGTTCAGTGCAGGAACCTGTGGAAAGTAGATGCATGTCACTTCATACTCAAGTAATTTGCTTGCTGTCCGGCCTCAGCCATAGTAATCAGTGAAGAGGGTTGAGCTGAGTAGAGTGGTCCAATGTAGTGTTCCTCCTGTAGTCTACAGAGTAGCTGCTACTACCCTGTCCCTGTTTAGTTCAAGTGGCCAGACCCAGCACCCTTAGGGGGAGGAAGTCCTGCATGCATCAGTTGGGTTGGTGCAGGGTTCACAGTGAAGACAGGCTATACCTGGATAGGTCTAGTAGTGCACCACCTGCATTAGCTTCTCCAGCTCATCTGGGCAAAGTACCTCAGAATCCACTGGCCCTGGAAATCAGGCTGGTATCGAAGCTGGCCTTGGTAGTCCAGGACGCTAAAGTTGTCCTGCCCTATCACAGCCTGACAGAATGTCAGGCTAGGCTGCCACCATTGCCTATAACCTGACAGTCAGGCACAGCCTTGCCCAGTGCAGTGGGGCCACACAAGAAGGACCTGAACCTCACATGCCCCATCTCCTGGGTTTAGAAGCAGGATTTGAGTTGATAGATCCTGGGCCAGACCTTGGGCCCAGAGCCAGCCGCAGCATGGACTTGAAATTCCTCTGCCGTCACCTCTGTGGCACCCTTGTTGGTGGCTCTGTGCCTGCCACCAGCCCAGTTATATGATGTGTATGTAGCTGACCCTCCTGCCTCCCTCCACCCCCAAGTGCTATTGTTACAGAGGTGTTCCATCACACACCCCACATAAGAATTGGCTTGTTTCTGTTTGTTTTGTTTACAAGACTAAGGATCTAACCCAGGGCCTTGTACAGGCCAGCATTCTGCAGCTGAGCTAATTATCCCTACGTCTGCACTGTCTAATTTTTGTATGTTACCTACTGTTTGTACATTTCTTCCTCCTCCCTCCCTTCCTTCCTTCCTTCCTTCCTTCCTTCCTTCCTTCCTTCCTTCCTTCCTTCCTTTCTTGGTTTTTCGAGGTAGGATCTTACTCTAGCCCAGGCTAACCTGAAATTCACTCTGTATTCTCAGGGTGTCCTCAAACTCACAGTGATCCTCCTACCTCTGCCTCCCTAGTGCTGGGATTAAAGGCATGCTCCACCATGCCCGACTTTCTTTCTTTTTTCAGTATTTTTATTTATTGTGAGCACAGAAGAAAGGATGAATGAGAATATGATTGGACATTTCAGAGCTTCTTACCTCTTTTTTTCCTATGTTTCTAAGCTCGTATTTTTATTCTGGAAGTTGGCAGTTCTCCTCTGCCCTGTGTAATGGATCTTGTTAATGGGATGGGGATGTACTCAGACTTAATTTGCACACAGATTTTCAAGGTATCTCCTCCCAGTGTGTATTGATTTCCCATTCAAGTTCAAAGTGAGCCAGGTTCTTACTGACTTCAGATGTAGTTGCACTTTCAGAGCTTACTATCTTTTGATTTCAGCAGTTTTATAAAACCCCACACTGCAGAACTACTGTTCTTAGTCACACACTCGACCTCTTTCTGCCTTTACTGCACAGGTCTGTTCTGTGTTGTTTGAGAGTGGTAAAATGTGAGAACCCATTTGCCCTGACCTCCCTTCAGTCGTCCCTTCTGAGATATTCTGGAACATAAATACCTTAGAACCACCTGGCCAGGCTAGGGTTCCTCATGTTATCAGTACTCCTTTGGGGCCAGGATGGCCAGCAAATCATTTATTCTTCAATAACAAACCGTTCATCGTGATTTATGGTCTTTATGTTGTTCTGGCCCTTATATTCTCATAAAGGTCTTAACAGCCTTTAGACTTACACAGAATATCGTTAAGAAATGTGTTTAAATGGCATATATAGCCAAGTCTATATATTACTGCACACAATATATTCATGATTTCAGATTTTTGGGATAGTGACAACCAAACCATGATTTAAAAAAATATTCTGGGGGCTGGAGAGATGGCTTAGCAGTTAAGGCACCTGCTTGCCAAGGCTAAGAATGCCCATTTGATCTCCAGGTCCTACATTTAGCCAGTCGTAAGCTGACGCAAGGGCACGATGCTGTGCTTGCCCACAAGGGGGGGGGGCGCCTGTGTCTGGAATTCGTTTACAGTGGCTGAGAGGCGGCTGGTGCACCCATTCTCTCTCTTTCTGTCTCCAAAAAAAAAATAATAATAATCTGAGCCTGGAGAGATGTCTTAGCGGTTAAGGTGCTTGCCTGAGGACAAGCAAGCCTAAGGACCCATGTTCCACTCTAGATCCCACGTAAGCCAGATGCACAAAGGTGAGGCAAGTGCAAGGTTGCACATACACACTAGGTGGCGCAAGCACCTAGAGTTCAATTTCAGTGACTGAGGCCCTGGCATGCCAATTCTCTCTCTATCTCTCCCTCCCTCCCTCTCTCTTTCTCCCTAAAATAAAAAGAAAAATAAATTTAAAAAATTAAAAATATTCTGTAGCTGGGTGTGGTGGTGCACGCCTTTAATCCCAGCACTTGGGAGGCAGTGGTAGGAGGATTGCTGTGAGTTTGAGGCCAGTTTGAGACTACATAGTGATTTTCAGGTCAGCCTGGACTAGAGGGAGACCCTACCTCAAAACTCAAACAAAAATACTTTGTGTCTTAACAGAATTTAAATTCTTCCTAAAAATAGAAGAAAATGCAGTTGGTTTAACATTCCATTAACACATTTCTTGTTGGGCGCAGGAGTTCATACCTATGTGTATGCTTCGGTGCTTGAGATACCAGTGCATGCTAAGTGCTACTAATTCAAGGTCAGACTTTTAAAAACAACATACTGCATAGTGACTTCCAGGTCAGCCAGAGCTGTATAGCAAGACTTGGTCTGAAATTAAACAATCCCCACCACTCTTTCCCCTCCTTCCCTCTTACAGTTAACTATAATTCAAGTGTGAGATTTCCCCGTACAAGAATTGCAGGCTGGTGTTGCAAGCACAGAGCAAAGCGGTAGAACTTGACTGTGGTGCTGGCTGCTCAAATACTGCTGGCAGTTCTTTCTGGCAGGCGAATCTTCTTGGTGACGGCAGCATAGCTACTCTGCCTCTGAATTGTCCTTGCAAACTGAGCTTCAGCACTGCCTTGCTTCAGAAAGAGCCTTCTGAGCTGTCGGCACAAGTTGGCAGACATCCCATTGTTTTTAGACAAGAGGGACTTGAAGTTGAACTAGCTCCAGGGAAAGAAATCCAGCTTTGGTAGAGTCACAAGGTTTCCATGCAGCCAGGTTGATGGAGTTGGTGTCAGACCCAAGTCAGATGCCTTGTAACGACATGAAGCTTACATTTAAGTGTTTGGATTTGCAGCAGAAACTTGCTGTGGAGCTCTCTTGCTCTGAGCAGCACCACACTTTTCTATTTTATTTGTTTGTTTGTTTGTTTGTTTTATTGACAGCTTCCTTAATTGTAGACAATTTCTTCTCCCTTCCTTTCCTTCCCCTTTCTGTTTTTCAAGGTAGGATCTCACTCTAGCCCAGGCTAACCTGGAATTCACCGTGTAATCTCAGGGTGGCCTCCAACTCATGGTGATCCTTCTACGTCTGCCTCCTGAATGCTGGGATTAAAGGTGTGTGCCACCACACCACCCAGTTTATTTTTTTTTTTTTTTTTTTTTTTAAATAAGGTGACTCCACTTCCCAATCTACTGGCAGTTGGGATGGCACCATGTTAATTTGGGAGTTATTATCTGTTCAGTCATTCTTACCCTTTGTTTTCCCTGCTGCAAGTCCTAGCTTTTTGGAATAGCTCTTCAGGCCCTCAGTACCATGGAGCTATGCAGGGCAGGGCAGGTCTGACACTTTTTTCCTAAAATATTTTTTATTTATATGAGAGGGAGCGAGAGAATAAGAATGAGTGGGTGCACCCGCTCCAGGGCCTCCTGCCACTGCTTATGAAATCCAGATGCAAATGCTACTTTGTGCATCTGTCTTTATGCAGGGGCTGGGAAATTGAACCCTGGTTGTCAGGCTTTGCAAGCAAGTGTCTTTAACCACTAAGCTATCTTTGCAGTCCCAGGTCTGACACTGGTTTGATTTTTTGAGGTTAGGTCTCACTCTAGCCCAGGCTGATTTGCATCTCACTCTGTAGTCCCAGGCTGACCTCAAACTCATAGCAGTCCTCCTACCTCTAAGTCTTGAGTTGATGGGATTATAGGTGTGTATCACCATGCCTGGTGTTCATGTCTGATATTTTCTTTTAAAATATTTTACTTGACTTAGTCGGGTGTGGTGGCACATGCCTTTGATCCCAGGAGGCAGAGGCAGGAGGATCACCATGAGTTCCAGGCCAGCCTGAGACTATAGAGAATTCCAGTTCAGCCTGGACTACAGTGAAACCCTACCTCCAAAAACAAAACAAAAAAAATATTACTTACAAGCAGTGTATGTGTGCTCACACGCCAGAGCCTCTAGCCACTTTTGTATCTAGTTCATGTGGGTACTGGGGAATCAAACCCAAGTTGTTAGGCTTTCTCTGAACCATCTCTCCAGTCCGTGGTCTTGTAAGGATTTTTCTTTTCTTTTCTTTTCTTTTCTTTTCTTTTCTTTTCTTTTCTTTTCTTTTCTTTCTTTCTTTTTTTTTTATTTTTTGGGGTAGCCCAGGCTTACTTGAAACTCACAGCAATCCTACTTCTGCCTCCTGAATGCTGGGATTAAAGGCTTGCACCACAATGCCCAGCCTGGTCTGACACTTTTAAAATACATATATATATAATTTTTAAGTGAGAGACACACCGAGAGAAATAATGCACACACCTGGGCCTCCAGCCACTCCAGATGCATGTGCTACCTTGTGCATCTGGCTTACGTGGGTCCTGGGGAATTGAACCTTGGTACTTTGAGAGAGAGAAAGAGGCAGATAGAGTGAGAGAATGGGCACCAAGGCCCTCTAGCCACTGCAAATAAACTCCAGACACATGCGCCAGCTTGGATATCTGGCTTATGAGGGTCCTGGGGAATTGAATCTGGGTCCTTAGGCTTTTCAGGCAAGTGCCTTAACTGCTAAGCCATCTTTCCAGCCCTATCCGACACTTTTTTTTTTTCCTCCAAAGTAGGGTTTTACTCTAGCCCAGGCTGACCTGGAATTTCACTATGAAGACTCAGGGTAGCCTCAAATTCACAGTGATTCTCCTGCCTCTGCCTCCCGAGTGCTGCCATTAGAGATAGTTTACATGGGATCTGGAGAATTGAACCAGGGTCCTTAGGCTTCGCAGGCATGCGCCTTAACTGCTAAGCTGTCTCTCCACCCCCAATTTGTAATCCTAGAATTTGGAGAAATTTTGTCAGACACCAAGGATTCCTATTTTACTATTTATTATCAAAACCCAGCAGGGCTGGGCATGGTGGCGCATGCCTTTAATCCCAGCACTCTGCCTTTAATCCCAGTACTTGGGAGGCAGAGGTAGGAGGAGTGCTGTGAGTTCGAGGCCACCCTGAGAATATAGAGTGAATTCCAGGTCAACCTGGGCTACAGTGAGACCCTACCTTGAAAAAAAAAAACAGCAGGATTGCCTCCTGGTGATATGTCCTTTATTTCTTAGGAGTAATTAGCCTAGGTGATGGGTGAGCTTGTGAGGCCAGAGAAAGTGGATTGCTGGCTTTGTCAACTTTCTTTAAAAGGAATTAATTGTTGTCAAATGTGGGTCTTTGCCAGTGCATCCAGAGTTTTTTTTTTTTTTTTTTAATATTTATATTTAGGGCTACAGGGATGGCTTAGCAGTTAAGGCGCTTGCCTGCAAAGCCAAAGGACCATGGTTCAGTTCCCCAGGGCCCACGTAAGCCAGATGCACATGCATCTGGAGTTCAGTTTGCAGCAACTAGAAGCCCTGGTGTACCCATTCTATTCTCTCTGTCTCTGTCTGCCTCTCTCTCAAATAAATAAAATAAAATAATTAAAAAATATTTATGTTTATTTATTTGATAGTGGGAAAGAGGCTGAGAGAGAGCATGGGCGTGCCAGGGCTTCCAGCCACTGCAAATGAACTCCAGACGCATGTGCCCCTTTGTGCATCTCACTTACGTGGGTCCTGGGGAGTCAAATTGAGGTCCTTTGGCTTTGCAGGCAAGTGCCTTATCCACTAAGCCATCTCTCCAGCCCTCATCCAGAGTTTTTAAAAGGATTGCCCGTGTTATATTTGCATAACGCCTTCCCTGTAGAACACCAGCTATTATACTCTTGATGTGAACACTTCATCTGTCCTGGAGGGCCACTGAGGGAAAGGCAGCTGGCTTGTCCTGAGGGAGTTGGGCACAGACACATTGGTAAGCCAGGGAGCTGGAAATCAAATCTGGAGTCTGTATATGCAGTGAAGGTTTAAAGACCCTTCATAGGTTGTCCTGGAAAATGTGTGACCACAGCTCATGGGCAACAGGGACTCCTGGAAGCTATGTGAATTGCCCCTTGGAAAGTGTAGCTTTTCACCTTTGAAATGATTGCAGTAAAAGATGTTTCTAAAGTAGCGTCTCTTGCCTGTTTCTTTTTCATTCTTTACTGGAAGAAAATCTTACCTTCTCGGAATGAAGTGACCCTCAATCAAAACATCAGCCTTTAGCTCGAAAGATTTTGCTTGCTATGGTATGAAAACACTTGTCTATAGACCATTTAACTTGCAGTGTATGTGTATACAAATCAACATATCTGTCTCTGTTCATTAGTGTAAAGCCATTTGTATCTGAGTACAATACAGGTTCTTAATATGGTTCACTATGATGGATGCTTAAAGAAACTAGTCCAATTATTCCTTTTAATTGGGGACAGTGTGTGGAGAACTTCTGTGCAGTGAAGTCTTTCTGTCTCATGTTCATAGAGAGGTTCCTCCTCTTCCCCTTTTCCCTTTCTTGAAAATCTTACAGATTAAAACAAAAGATAATTACTTGGAGGGGTAAAACTGGCAGGTTCCCACGACACTTAAAATTAATGAGCTGTTGAGTACAAAATATCCCGTGTCTTTGGCTCCATAGTCTTTGCTCAGTCCTTCCCTCCCCTTTTCTTCCCATTTAACACATGCTTTGACTTTTTGGCCATGTTTGCCATTGGCGTGTAGTGCTACTTCGGAATAGGAAGGCAGTTATAGGAAGTGGAGTCATTTGAAAACTGTTTTTGTTTGCAACTCAAAGTTAATTTGTTTCCACTTTTAATTTTTAAAAAGATTTTATTTATATTTATTTATTTATCAGAGACAGAGAGAGGGGGAGAGAGAGAGATAGTGAGAATGGGCGCGCCAGAGCCTCTACAAACAAACTCCAGGTGCATGCGCCACCATGTGCATCTGGAGAATCGAACCAGGGTCCTCAGGCTTCACAGGCAAATGCCTTATTTGCTAAGCCATTTTTCCAGCCCTCCACTTCTAATGTTTGTACATTTGAAAACTTCTTCCTTTGCGAGTATCTTACGGAGATGTTTTTAGCCAGGCACCTTGTTGCAGTTGCTAGAGCAGCAGGCTTGTTTCTTTATGCTAATGGCATCTGCCTCTTTTTCTGCCCCCCCTGTAGTACTGGCACTGCCCAGTCTTAGCTGATTCCAGGGCTTTGGTTTCCTAAGGAAGGAGGCTTAGGCACACATCCTAATGTGTTCCCCATGGGGCCAGAGGGCTGTACCTCTCCTTTTCAGGCATAGGGAAGACATGCTGCCTGTCCATGATTCATTTTTAAAGGAGTGTGCCACCCTCTGGTGGAGGCCTCGTGCCCTGCTTGATAAACCCCTTCTCTTAACTCCCCAAGATCTCATTAAACCAAAGGTATTTTTTTTTAATGAATGATTTTTTTTTTTCTGGTTTTTCGAGGTAGAGTCTCAGTCTAGCCCAGGCTGACCTGGAATCCACTATGTAGTCTCAGGGTGGCCTTGAACTCATGGTTATCCTCCTACCTCTGCCTCCCTAGTGCTGGGATTAAAGGCATGCGCCACCACACCTGGCTTTAATGAATGATTTTTTTTGTTGTTGTTGTTTTTTTTTTCCAAGGTAGGGTCTCACTGTGGTCCATGCTGACGTGGACACTATGTAGTCTCAGGGTAACCTCGAACTCACAGCAATCCTTCGACCTCTGCCTCCCAAGTGCTGGGGTTAAAGGTGTGTGCCACCATACCCTGCTATGAATGGAATGATTTTATTTTTAATTTTATTTTTATTTATTTATTTGACAGGGAGAGAGGAAGAGAGAGAGAATGGGTGTGCCAGGGCCTCTAGCCACTGCAAACGAACTCCAGATGCATATGCCCCCTTGTGCATCTGGCTAACGTGGGTCCTGGGGAATCAAATCTGGGTACTTTAGCTTTGCAGGCAAATGCCTTAACTGTTAAGCCATCCCTCCAGTCCTAAATTGAAGGGTTTTGTTGTTGTTGGGTAGTGCTGGGGATTAAACCCAGGATCTTGAACAATCTAGGCAAGTGCTCTACCATTGAGCTTATATCTAGCTCCGAAACTAAAGGAATTTTAAAATATTATAAATAATTTTAAAATTATTATTTAGAAATGACACTACCCTGCAAGATTAACACATTACATTCCAAAACTAAGACATTGCTGGTGAGAAGAGTTGCATTATTTAATTGCTTTGCATCTCTGCTTCCATATTTGATCCTTGAAAATGTTTTGTCAATACAGATGTTAATTTATATTTATTCATCTTACCATATTAAATTAAACTGAAGTTTTTTTATGAGTGATTTTTTTTTTTTTTTTTTTTTTTTTTTTTGGTTTTTCGAGGTAGGGTCTCACTCTTGTCCAGACTGACTTGAATTCAATCTGTAGCCTTAAGGTGGCCTCAAACTCACCTAGATCCTCCTACCAAGTACAGGCATTAAAGGGGTGTGCCACCATACCATACCTTTTTGACTTTTACACATGGACCTGCATTCACACATGCACACAAAGAATAAAAATAAAAATTTTGCAAGGTAAAAGGTATAAATCATTTAAAGGGTTCTTTCAGGTGGATACAAAGACACTCGAGTGGATGGATGGAGGGTAGTTGTGTTTTGGCTATGTGAGAGGCTGGTGGGAGGCAGGATGATTTGACTTTTTCCTTTTGGTTCTTTAATTTTTTGGTTTTCTGAGGTAGGGTCTCACTCTAGCTCAGGCTGACCTGAAATTCACTATGTAGTCTAAGGCTGGCCTTGAAATCATCATGGTGATCCTCCTACCTCTGCCTCCCGAGTGCTGGGATTAAAGGTGTGTGCCACCATGCCTGGCTGACTTTTTCCTTTTGAAGCACGAAGAGACCCTTCTCTCCTCTCCCTCTGCTCCTCTTCCCTCCCCTCCGCTCCTTCTCTCTCTCTCTTTTGTTTTTTTCTGAGGTAGTCCAGGCTGACCTGGAAATTCACTATGTAGTCTCAGGGTAGCCTCGAACTCAGGGCAATCCTTCTACCTCAGTGCCTCCCAAGTGCTGGGATTAAAGGTGTGTGCCACTACACCCAGCTTTTTTTTTCTCTCCTTCCTTCTTCCCTCCCTTCTGCATGAATGTGTGTAGAGTATCTGTGATGTGTATGCACATGTGCATGGAGACCACACACTCACCTGTTTGTTTCCTTAAGTCTTTCACTCAACCTAGAACTGCTGTTTTCCATGTTGGCTTTTTTTAAAATGTATATTTATTTATTTATTTGAAAGAGGCGGGGGGTGGGGGGAGAATGGACACACCAGGACCACCAGCCACTGCAAATGAACTCCAGGTGCATGCGCCCCCTTGTGCATCTGGCTTACGTGGATCCTGGAGAGTCGAGTCAGGATCCTTTGTCTTTGCAGGCAAATACCTTAACCACTAAGCCATCCCTCCAGCCCCCATGCTGGCTTTTTTTTTTTTTTTTTTTTTTTTTTTTGAGGTAGGGTTTCATTCTAGCTCAGGCTGACATAGAATTCACTATGTAGTCTCAGGGTGGCCTTGAACTCACAGCCATCTTCCTACCACTGCCTCTTGAGTCCTGTGATTAATAGCATGTGCCACCACGCCCAGCTCCCATGTTGGCTTTTTATTTTTTTCTGGTCAGCCAGCCCCAGTGCTCCCCCTTTCCCCCATCTACTACCCCTCCCCCTGTACAGATATGTGTCGCCATACCTGGCTTCTTACATAGGTGTTGGGGGTTGACCTCTGGCAATCTCAGGCCCTCATGCTTGGTCAGCAAGCACTCTTAACCACCAAGCCATCTTCCCAGCCCCAAGAAGCAGGAAGAAATTTCTACCCAGTGAGGAAAAACTCAAGTTCCTGTTTAGGTTGAGGTTGTGTTTTCTACCCCAAACCCCACTGTGGCCCGAGTGTTGTCAAATGGAGCAGACAGCCGGGACTTACAGTCTAGGGACAGAATGTATACCTTGTTCACTGAAGAAATAGGCCCCATTGCAATGATTTGAGTAGGAGAGGGAGATAGGCTAGGAGCAAAGGGAGCATGTGACAGGCCCCTCCTTGTGTGAAGAGGGGCTGGATCTAAGGCATCTCCTGGGGTTGCAAAGTCCATAAAGAAAACTATTGCCAGGACAACTGTAAGCGCCCATCATCACTGTCCTTACTGATTAGGGTCCCATGCACACTGGGACTGCCTGGGACTTAGGGGTGATTGGTGTGGGCCTGGGCCAGGTACTCTTCTACCCCTGAAGGTACTTCTCAGGATGCAAAGCTTAAATTCATCTTAAGGCTTTAACACCTGGCTTGGTGGTTGGTACCTAGTAGATGCTGCTGATGCAAAATAGCTCTCACTCTAAAGGGAATAAGAGAGAGTTTGTTCTGAGCCACACATGAGTGCCTGGCTCACGAGCACAGCTTTGGGTTGTTCTGAATGAATGACATGTTTCACTGTGGAAGTGATTGCATGAATTTTTTTTTCTGATTTTCGAGGTAGGGTCTCACTATTTCAGGCTGACCTGGAATTCACTATGTAGTCTCAGGATGGCCTTGAGCTCATGGCAATCCTCCTCCCTCTGCCTCTTGAGTGCTGGGATTAAAGTTGTGCACCACCATGCCCAGCTGCATGAATTTTTAAAAAATATTTTATTTGCTTGCAAGGAGAGACAGGGAGCATGGGCGCACCAGGGCCTCCAGCTGCTTTAGATGAACTCCAGATGCATGTGCCACTCTGTGCATCTGGCTTTACGTGGGGACTGGGGGTTGAACCCTGGTCTTTGTAGGCAAATATCTTAACAGCTGAGCCATCTCTCCAGCCCCTTGCATGAACTTTTATAGTCATAGAACAAATTACAGTTTTAACAATGCATTTACCAAATATATTGGTATGGGCATTAGGTAAGCAGGTTACAGCAAGGCAGGGAGATCTCTGCTATAGATTTCAGATGCTGTCTGATGACATTCTTAGTTTTGGGGTTGCTGGAAGTGAATGAGCTAGTAATGCATGCTGAAAAGTTTTAGATGATATTGAGAGGTGGGGAATATGGATGTCAAGGTCACTAAAGACAGCCCAAAAGAACTTTGGCTCTTGATGGGTCATTCCAAGTGTCTCCAGTCAGGGAAGTTGTCACCACACATTGAGTGTGGACATCTGCATGTCTTTTCCAACAACTCACTCTATACTGCTGTTGCCAATTGTGAATGTCGTAATAGGGTGGAGACCTGGCTCACAGCTCTGCCCTCCTTGCTTTCTCATCCTCTTTTTTTTATTTTTTTATTTTTTTATTTTTTTATTATTTATTTTTTTTTTTTTTTGCTTTTTTGAGGCAGGGTCTGGCTCTAGCCCTCGCTGACCTAGAAATCTCTCTCTCTAGTCTCAGGGTGGCCTCTAACTCTCTGCAATCCTCCTACCTGCCTCCCAAGTACTGGGATTAAAGGCATGTACCACTACGCCCAGCTCTTTTTTTTCTTCTTTTCCTTTCCTTTTTCCTCTTGGACTGGGGTGTCATTGTAGTAGCTGCATGCTTTACCCACACTTTCACTGCATAGCCCTGAACTTGCTCCCATGTGTAGGTCCACATGTTCTTGGAATATGACTACTTTCAGATGGTCGCCAACGCTTGACTTAGATCTCTTGATGGTATGATGTTGTAAAAGCAATATGCATTCAGTAACAACTGTACTTTGAATACCAGATTTGGATCTTTGCCCAGGCTTCTGGCATGCTGTTCAGTTCTTTCTTGTGATGCCGGGAGTGATAGTGAGCATAGCAGCCCATCAGTCCCTTGACATGACAATGTATCAATGCTAAGCCAGGATGGTGGTATGATAGTGGGTACAATAAGTGCATTTTCTGCCTACAGCATGTTTAATTTATGGTGGGTTTTTCATGCCATAATTTCATCATGAGCTGAAAAGTGCAATTTGTTCTTCTCTCAAGTGCAGTCTCTCTCTCTTGTCTTAAGTACGATGATGGTAATCCTCTGAAGGATTTTTTTGAAGACAGGCTTTATTCTATGGCTCAGATCACTCTGGAATTTAGACAGTGTTCTTCCTGATTTAGCCTGCCCAGTGCTGGTATTATAGGCAGACAGCATGAGCCACTACACCTGGCTTGTAAGGAGTTTTTGTTTGTTTGTTTGTTTGTTTGTTTGTTTGTTTTTGTTTTTCGAGGTAGGATCTCACTGTAGCTCAGGCTGACCTGGAATTCACTATGTAGTCTCAAGGTGGCCTCGAACTCATGGCGATCCTCCTACCTCTGCCTCCCGAGTGCTGGGATTAAAGGCATGCGCCACCACACCCAGCTGTTTTAATTGTATCTTTTTTTATTAGTTATGGACATATTCAGTATGCAAACAACACTTGTTGGTACCATCCTTACCCTCATCCCTGCCCCTCCTCCAAAGGGAGCCTTCTCATTGGGGATGCCAGTCGTTCATTATGGGGGTAGCCATCAGTTATGGGGAGGAGGCAATGTCTCAGTTATGGGGCGTAATGTCCCAACATGTAGCTCTAACAATCTTTCCGCCAGGATTTTGTTGTTTTTGTTGTTTTTGTTGTTTTGAGGTAGGGTCTCACGTTAGCCCACGTTGACCTGGAATTCACTATGTCGTCTCAGATTGGCCTCAAACTCACAGCAGTCCTCCTGCTTCTGCCTCCCAAGTGCTGGGATTAAAGATGTGTGCTGCCATACCTGGCAGGAATTTTTTTATTAATGGATTTTTTTTTTTGTTACTGTTTTAGCTAAAGGAAATTGTTCTCAGGCTATGTTTAGGTATTTTAATATTTTTTTTAAAATTTTGTTTGCATTACTGGAAATCAAACCCAGGGCCTTCTCTTTTTAAATATTTTTATTTATTTATTTATTCATTTATTCATTTATTTATTTATTTATGAGAGAGGGAGAATATAGGCATGCCAGGGCCTCCAGCCACTGAAGCACACGCCAGACCCATGTGCACCTTGTGCATCTGGCTTACATAGGCATGGGTCCTGGGGAGCTGAACCTAGGTCCTTTGGCTTTGCAGGCAAGTGCCTTAACAATTAAGCCACCGCTCCAGTCTGGTATTGTGTTTTTGTCTTGTTCAGTTTTATCATATATTGGAGTGCTGGTCAGTTCTCTTGACTTTAGGACACAGGGTACATGGTAGGGCTTATCTTCTCAAGGTAATAACTTCATTTTCCCCTCACTCCCCCTTTCTAGTATTCAACGGTTCCAGCAGGTCGACACGGGAGAAAGATCCTGTTCAAAAACACAAGAGCAAAGAGGCCACTCCCGGAAAGGAGAGGCATGGTGAGCACAGGGCCGACAGCAGACGGGAGCAGGCTTCAGTGTCCCAGCTCGCAGCGGCCTCCTCCACGGGCCCTTCAGCAAGGGCTCCCGCTGCCAACCACCACCACCCCACTCCACATCGGTCGGCTCAGGACTTACGGAAGCAGGTAATGCCCAGTTGGAGGGGTGTGTAGGTGTGCCAAGGGAACTCTCTTTTGTTCACTAAGGTGGATCTACCCTCAAGGAGCACCACAAGGAGGGCATGCTGGCTGATGTGGGAGGGTCTGTGTTCCTCGTAGCCTATGTGGCTCTTCCTGGCCTGGCTGAGTGTTACCTTGTCTTGCCAAGTGCCTGTTGTGTCTACTTATGAGTTGGCAGTATATGTGGAATTTGACTGCCCCTGCCTTGGGAGCCATATGAAGCACAGAGTACTGGGAATATTGTTGTCCTCAGTTTAGGCTGAGAGAGAGAGAAGCTTTGAAACATGCCTGCCGATGATGTGGTCTTTCCTGGGATGAATGGATGTATTTTCCTATTCTTTTACTATCACAAGTTAATTTCTCAGGCCAGGACTTCTGAGTAGGAGCCCTGAGTTGGGTGGGCACATAATGCCTACTGCTGAGGTGTCTGCATGGGATGGTGTGTGGCTGGTGGTATGACATGGAATGTATGTATCAGAGGACCACCAGAGTGTCAGCATGTGCTGCTCTGATGCCCCGTGGAGTCATGTTAGATAACAGGCTCCTGTTGGAGTGGCTCCAAGGAAAACTTAGACCATTGTTGTTATGTGGGAAGCCTCCTCTTCTTTTTTCCTCCCCTCCTGGAATAATAGTGTCTCATGACACTGTATAGTAGGGTCCTAAAGGCAGGTTTTAAATTTTATTTTAGTTTATTTTAGTTTAGTTTTTATTTATTTATTAAAGAGAGAGAGAGAATGGGTGCGCCAAAGTCCAGATGCATGCTCCATCTTGTGCATCTGGCTTATGTGGGTACTGGGGAACTGAGCCTTGATCTGGGGTCCTTAGGCTTCACAGGCAAGCGCTTAACCGCTAAGCCATCCCTCCAGCCCAAGGCAGGTGTTTTGAGACGTCTAGGGAAGGGTTGTTCAGGCAGGTTGCAAGTCAGTGACTCTTTACACTTCTGTCCGTGGTCTACTCCGGGAACCTTAGTAGAGCTGGACTGAATACTGGAGAATGGGATTTCTTTGGTTGGGTTCAGAGAAGGGTTAGGAGGAGATAGGGGAGATTTTCTGACTGATGGTATTCTAGAATGACTAAGAAATGGTCATTGTGGTGAGAAAGTACCAGAATTCACCCCAGTGGTCTTGTAACTAGTTGAGAGTGTTTATCTCTAAATGTGAGTTTCAGTAGCTTTATATGGTCAGACAGGTGTGTGTGAGTACACAGATAGTAGGTTTAACCTCTTTTTCTTCCTTTTTTTCTTTTTACTAACAACTTCCATACATATAGACAGTATATCATGGTAATTCCCTCATACCACCCTCCTGTTTCCTCTTCCTTAGTCCCTTCTTCTACTGAATCCCTTCTTTCCAACAAGTCTTTTTTAAAATTATTTCTCATTTTTATTTATTTGAGAGAGAGAGAGAGGCAGAGGCAGATAGAGTGTAAGAATGGGTGCACCAAATGAACTCCAGATGCATGTGCCGCCAGGTGCATCTGGCTTATGTGGGTACTGGGGAAAAAACATGGGTCCTTAGGCATCGCAGGCAAGCACCTTAATCACTAAGCCATCTATCTCTCTAGCCCTAGTCTCTGTTTTGTTTTGTTTTGTTTTTAGTTTTATAAGGTAGGGTCTCCCTCTTGCTCAGGCTGACCTGGAATTCACTGTGTAGTCTCAGGGTGGCATTGAACTCACAGTGATCCTCCTAAGTCTGCCTCCTGAGTGCTGAGATTAAAGGTGTGTGCCACCATGCCTGGCCCCTAGGCTCCTATTTTTTTTTTTAAATATTTTATTATTTATTTATTTATTTGAGAGAGAGAGATACAGAAATAGGCAGGGAGAGAGAGAGAGAGAGGGAGAGAATGGGTGCGCCAGGGCCTCCAGCCACTGCAAACGAACTCCAGATGCATGCACCCCCTTGTGCATCTGGCTTACGTGGGTCCTGGAGAATCAAGCCTCGAACCGGGGTCCTTAGGCTTCATAGGCAAGTGTTTAACCGCTAAGTCATCTCTCCAGCCCCCCTAGGCTCCTATTTTGATATTGTCATTTTTCTCTCCTATTATGCAGGTCCTATATAGGTAGCCTCAGACACTGTGAGGTCATGAGTGGCAAGGGCACTCTGTGTCTGGAAGACAGTATTATAAGCACTCCTCCCTCTCCTTCCTTGAGCTCTTAAGTTCTTACTCCTACCTCTTCTGCATGGTCCTTGAGCCTTGGAGGGTGTGATAGAGATGTCTCACTGCTGAAGCCTCCACTGTCACTATTAACCTTACTTTTCAAACATACAAGAATTCAGTGGAAGCAAAGTGGTCCAAGCAAGAACTGTTGCATTTGGTTTTTCAGTTCAACACTCCTAGAGTCTACTACTATTGGTGCTGCTGCTGTTACTCTTCCTCCTTGCTTTTAGAGGCAGGGTGTCACTCTAGGCCAGGCTGGCCTGGAACTCACTCTGCAGTCCAGGCTTGTCTCAAACTCACAGCTATCCTTTTATGTCAGCTTCCTGTACTCACTTCTTCATCTTCCGCAGTGTTGCTTGAGATGAAACAAGTGATGTTAGAACAGTTGTAGTGGGGGCCATGGTTCTGGAAACAGAGACCTTATTATCTTTCCAGAGAAGACAACCGAGTGACTGTAACATCAGCCTTTGTTCACACAGCTCATGATAACTGTTGCCCCCAAGCCCAGGGCCCTGGTTTTCAGTTCTCTGAGGCACACAGTACAGGGAGCACCCTGTTTTGTTTGTGATGTGTTGCCCCCATCCCACTCCCACCACTATTGGCCCAACAGGAACTGGGGCAGAAGTGGCCACCAGATGTTTTTGTTTGTTAAACAGAATAGTCTTGGCAGAGGATCTAGAGATTCAGAGATGGCAGTCAGCTGGTGGTGCACTTTTTATGCGTGGCTGCATCCTGCCTGTGTCCTTGTCCCCTTGATGACACTTGTTTTTATGTATGTTCTGTGCATCTATCCAGCCCTGCAGCCGTGCTCTCTGCTAGGGCAGGTACAGAAAACGTGTTAGCAGAGTCTGCCTGTGGTGAAGTTCTGATGCTAGAGCCCAGCGTGGGCTGGGCCAGGACTGGAAGTGATATCCAGCCGGGTGTCCTCGTGACGCTTCTGTGGGGAAGAAGAGCTAGTGAAATAGGGATTTGATACTGACTTCGACTTCCACAGGACCGTACTTCACCCATGTGCACACCCACGCTGCATCCTTCGTGTGGCTGTTCAACTGAACAAGCCTCCTAACTCGGCACTCAGTTCAGGATTTCCTATTTCAACTGCACAGCAGCAACCCATCTGGTTAGACAGAGGTCAAACAGGGGGGTATTGCTTGCCTGGGATGGTCTTGCCCCTGCAGCAGGGGGTGTACTTGGGAATCAGTCCACTGTCACCTGGAAGGTTGAGGAGAAACCCTGATGGGTTAGACTCCTACACGTGAGTGCTGCCAGGGCCTTGACTTGTTGGTTCAGGTAGAGTCTCGATCATGTCATATGCTCATATGGGGTGGCCCTGCAGGTGTGGAAGGGGACCCTCTCCTTTGTGGTCCTCTCTTTTCCATTTCTCTTTCCCTTCCTCCTCTTCCTCCCTCCCTCAGTCACTGGGTTTAATCAGTCTCGTTGGGTTGATTCCTAAAGTAGGAGCCCTACTTCTACTTCTAATTGTTCTCTGACCCAGACCTCCACTTGGACTTGAAATGGGGTATTTCACCTTCTTGGCTCCACTGTCTTTCAAGACTCCTTGTGCCAACTCCTGGAATAAGGAGGTTGTGAGAAATGTAAAGATAACTGGGAAACTATCAGACCATATTAGTTAAGTGCTCTGAAAATAAGGTCAAGGAAACAGATTGTGGCTCCCTTTATGACTGCTTGATGCAAATGATTAGACCTTTCACCCTTGCAGCTGTGTAAAAGATACAGGCCCAAAGGGTGCTCCAATCTTTAATTTTAGATTTGATTTATTTCTGCCTAAAAGAAAAGGCTCAATGTGATTGTAGGAGGTGGAGATAGGGTGGGGGGAGTAGTGACATGGTTTGCAGGGACACTATTGACAAGTGACACTTGCTCTGTGGGTACCCTTTTTTGTCATAGCGGAGTAGCTTCTAACATATCCTTAACAGAATGATGCCAGGCAATAGCCCCCAAATTTCACGGAGACCCTGGCTCCAGAACACACATGAATAAGCACTTCCCCTATGTCTGGTGTGAGGGTCTCTGGCCAGTCCTCCTATATGTAGTCTCTGTGGTACTGATGGAGCTGACTGTGTCATGCTCTTTCCGTCCTAGAAGCGGCAGGGGCTATAGAGCACGTCAGATGATCCAGAAATGGATGTGATACCTGACCCATTCTGTTTTTGGAAACAATGCCTCAGTTTGAACGAATTAGCAGATAACAATTGATTCAGGGTTAGCAAATCGTTAGGGCTGTGCCCAGAGGGGCTTTTGTTTGTTTGTTTGTTTGTTTATTTACTTTTGGTTTTTTTGAGGTAGGGTCTCACTCTAGCTCAGGCTGACCTGGAATTCACTATGTAGTCTCAGGGTGGCCTTGAACTCTCGGCGATCCTCCTACCTCTGCCTCCCGAGTGCTGGGATTAAAGGCGTGCGCCACCATGCCCGGCTCTTATTTTTATTTTTTAGACAGGGTTTCACATCATAGCCCAAGCTGGCTTTGAACCATAGCATTCTTCTTGCCTCAGCCTCCCGAGTGGTGGGATTATAAATATGCAGCACCATTTCCCCAGCTCCCTAGAGAATCTTGGAATACTAATTTGCCAAAACAGTCACAAAGTTTTTAGTCACGTGGAAATGTGTGTGTGCTGTTATCTGGCATATGGGCCACTAGGCTGGTTACCTTTGGGTCTCGTGTCTTGGGCTGAGGCTGAGCTGTGACATGGAGAAGGAAATTATAAACTAGGGGCAGCCACCGGACACTCTTGGCAAGCTGAACCACCATGCTCAGTTACAAGAAGAGGTTTCTTGTGAAAAAGCACAGAAGTTGCTGAAAAGTTCTGGTCTCAAAGGATTCACAGAGGGCCAAAGAACTCGGAATTTCAGTTTGGGAAAATAAATTGGGAATAAGCTCTGGAAAATGGAATTTAAATGTGCGTGGGAGAGAGAGCAGGTCTGCTTCTCACAAGGTTGTGCTTGCAGTTTGAGCTGCATATTGGTTGCCTGGCATTTCTATCTTAGATAAAGAAGTTGTCTGTTTAAGTACAGCCAGGGTACCAAGCTTTCCTTACCTTTGGCCTTGCTGAAAGGATTCCATCCATCTGGTGTTGTGGTCACACTGTTAGAGAATAACTTTCCTTCCTCTGCTATCATGCACTGCCAATCCTGGTGTTATGTTCAAGTTTAAAGTCCCTTAGAACCTCCCCCACCCAACTTAAAGCTGTGCTCCCCAGGCAGCTGGGGGCGGGCGCTGGCAAGAGCTCTGGCTCAATGGCTCCATCTAGTGTGGAATAAGATTCTGACAGTGTCCATGGTTGAACTGAGGACCCTTGTAAAATAAAATAATCTTAGTCCACTAAAACATTCTCACTTTTTTCCACCTTCCATTCTGCCTAGGAAGTATAAGCCCTTCCTTTTCACTTGTCATCCTATGAGTTCATTTAACATTCTGTGTTGTGGGTGGAGTAAAGTGTTAAGACATTGTGGTTCAAATTCTTAAATAAGTATATGTCACAGTATAAACTGGGTGCAGATTTTAAAGTGGGATTTCTGTTACTAAGAAACAAGACAAGAAGGGTTGCTCAATGTCTGGGCCTTTCCTTAGGTCCTTCTGCAAGAAGTATTCATTGTTTCTATATGAGGCTGCACATGCTAGGCCAGTAGACTATAACACTGGCTCCCTGTTAAATTGAAAGCTTCCTGGTTGCTATAAGACTTCCTGACCTGGGATCACCTGGAACACAAGCCCAGGAGCACAGGCCACAGGTACTCGGTTTCTACAGAGCTGGGCACAGCCTAGAGCAATCACACCTGAGCTGAGGTGTTTATCACTGCATGTTGGAGAATCCTGCCACAAGCCACTCCTAAGCTGATCCTCTGAGCCTGAGAATGAATTCCAGGTCAGCTGGGGCTAGAGCATGCCCCTCCCTCAATAAGACTCTCACCCCCAAAAGTATTCTTTCCTTTCATGCCTTATGTGAAACTACCTGGAGAGGCACAGCCATGACCCCTGACCTCTTGCATGTGACCTGAAACTTAGCACGTGAGAGTTTAGTTGGTAGACCACTGTTTGAGAACTGTACTTCAGTGGCAGAGTAAGCCTTTACTCCCTTGTTTTCTTTGGTACCGATTAAGTGTTGGCCCTTTAGAGCCAAGTGTGGTCTGTGACCAGGTGTTTTTGTGTTCGCTTGGTGGGTCCCAGGCTTTCAGCTGCACTGGACTGGTTTGGGTTCGGGTTCTGTTTTACATTTAACCTTCCATACACTGCATAGCTATAGCATGGCCTGATGGCTGAGAACTTGCCACTCTGATGTGGCTTCTGCTGGAGACCGTGACTGCTGGTTGGGAAGAGGGTTACTGTCACGAACACCTGTCATACTTTTCGTTCTCTACATTTAAGTCCGCTGTGTAGGGGTATGAAGGACATGCATGTAGTCCTGTTGAATTTGTGGACATGCCTGCATGGTATTTGAGCAGATGCATTTGAAGACATCTGTTATAATGGGGGGGGAGTGTAAATCATTTATTTTTATTTTTGTTGTTGTTGTTTGTTTTTTGAGGTAGGGTTTCACTCTAGCTCAGGCTGACCTGGAATTCACTATGCAGTCTCAGGGTGGCCTTGAACTCATGGTGATCCCCCTACCTCTTTCTCCCGAGTGCTGGGATTAAAAGCGTAACTCATTTTTCAAGTGTAAATTAGTTGATTACATATCTTGGCAATGAGCTATTGAAATTGCTGAATGTCATCAAAGATCATTAACAGAATCCTACCATGTAGACCTGGACTACCCAACCTTTTGACATTGCAACATGATGTTGCTGTCTAAAATGTGTGGAGGTTCATTCATAGGTGTCCTGGGACACATGAGGCCTTGGGACTACAGGTTGGATATTCCTGATGTAGACTGTTCATATCACTGACAGCTGACCAGGAGCTCAGGTATGCCAAGGAGCCAGAATAAAGAGCTTCTACCCTTACTTGAAGTGGAATATAAGGATGTTGAGTGGAGTTGGGGGAATGTGGGGCCAGGACACTTGTGGGAACACTGAGCCATCTGGGTGCTTTTGCATAGGTATTTTCTTTCTGTGTCTTTACCAAATTGGTGGCAGGTACTGTGTTACTCTATAGCTTCCCCAGGGAGTTTCAGGGGTCCCAGGTTTGAGAGAGATTAACTGACTACATGCCAGCAGAAGTGATGGCAGATGACTACCAATGGCTGTGGCCGTGACTAGAAGTGACCGGAATCATGCCCCAGATAGTGAAGGCAAATCTTGGAGTCTGTGGGGTACCTGCCCTCCACCGCTTGCATTGTAGATAGTGCTTTTCCCAAGACTGCCCACCTGCCTTCTCTCAGTGTCTTTAACATTGCCCATACAAGCCATCCAAAGCCAGAATTTACCATATGCTGAAGCCACTGATTTACTTTGAAATGTTTGTTCTCAGAGCGGGAGGCCTTCACATCCCTCCTAGTCCACGTTTGTGGACTCAGCACAGAGACCTTGTTGCTGACCTCACCTGGCTGTGCACATTAGTCTCTAATGACCTGTTGTTGCCCTGCTCCCCTCTCCTCCACCCTACCCTCAATTTTCATCTTTCATTCCACCAACTAGACAGCCCCCACCACCACCACCACACTAGGGTGGCTGATGGTTTGCAAGCCAGCATGCAGTTCTGGACTTCTCCTTTGAGCCTCTCCAGTGGGCCCCCATGCTTCCAGAACCTGAGGGTGCTCAGTGGCCAAGCCACTCATGAGATAGTACACCAAGATTTCATTGTTTTTGTGGGAACACATATGATTTTTTTCCATGTATATAGAATCACAGATCTTACCAGTTATTTGTTTCTGTTTTCTAAAACTGCTACTGCTACTTTGTTCAGTGGTTCTCATGTCACCAGGGGCCAGGTGGGAAATAACTTTATAGGTTCAATTCCATCCCAGGGATCTGTTTGGACAAAGCACACATCCCTTGATTTACTCTGCTATGTTGGATAACCTGTGAGTGTGATCACTACCTTCTATCACACTGGAGCTCACTGTACTTGTTTCTCGGCCAGCCTGCAGCCTAATGCACAGGTGTTCCTGTTGTGTGCAACCTTTGTCTTTCAGAGTTGGGGACTAGCTGCACATGACACTGGTATTTGTTGAAAGGAGCAAGCCACAAATTCATCAGGCCAGGTTTTCTGACCAGGAAGTGTGGGCTCCCCAACCCAGCACCTTCCCCTTGCGTTCTGTGACAGCAAAAGGGCTGTGCCTTTTTGTTTGTTTTGTTTGTTTTTGGCTTTTCGAGGTAGGGTCTCACTCTAGCTCAGGGTGGCCTTCAACTCACGGCAATCCTCCTACCTCTGCCTCCCCAGTGCTAGCATTAAAGGCATGCGCCACCACGCCCGGCTAGGGCTGTGCCTTATGCTTGGTTCCCCAGTGACTGGGAATTTCAGGAGATGGTGGCAGTTTTAAAGCCCTGTGGTTATTGGTTTTAAATTTATGTTGTATATGAAAAATAACACCCAAATAGGTAAATGACATGTCAAAGCCACTGACTTGTGGTAATAGCAGAGTTGTGTGCAATGACATCTCTCCCAAAACCAGTGGTTCCAGCTGTAGCTCCTGTGTTGGACTTTTCATTATTCTTGTCTGGAAACCAGCACACCTTGGGTCCACCAGAACCACTGTCTCTGTGTACGTGAGTCAACCTTTTCTGTTTACTCTGGCTGTGTAGACTGTCAGACTGCCGGTTCAGGTAGACTGCCTCTGCCTAGTTAATATAAGACCAAATATGAGTTTGTCAGGAACCTTATGTGCAGAAGGGGGCCTAGGCATGTTTTGCTCTACAAAGAAGTCAGAGTGTCCACCTTGCATCTAGTTAGGCCCTTTGTCAAGTTGAATCTCAGACAAGAGAGACAGATAAGCAGCTGCTGCCAGTTTGCGGCCACATTCTCTGAGCTTGGCCTATGGATCCAAGCCCAACCTTGAGTGCCATTCTTTTCCTTCCACAGTATGTTTTTGTTCCTCATTTAGCCACATAGAATTTTAAATTCTGTAGGCTGGCCATGCTGTCATGTGGTGCATTTAGAGAATGGCAAACAGACTTTTAATTTTTTTTTTGAGAGCAGGGATTTATTTATATATTTTGAGCTGCAGAAATACATCATACACTTTCCCTAAGTGGGCTGGAATTTGACATAGACTTATAAATCCAGAACAGATTATTGGTAGGTCCATGGAGGGTCTTCATTGTAGACCTACAAATTTCCTCAAAGAACCATGAAAACAAGTGTGTGCAAACACACCCAGGAAAGGCACCAAGCTGGGCTGCACAGAATGGTGCAGAGTGATAGGTGTGTGGGGTACAGTGACCTTGATGCTGCCTCAAGTGATTCTTGAGGGGTTTTCTGTTTGTGTGGTTGCTGACCCCATGTCTCTGCTGCACCAGGAAGCCAGTCTGCCTGTCACTAGTAGCTGTAGTAGCCTTTCCACACTGTCGCAAGGGCACTGACTCTTTCTCCCTTCTCATTCCACTGCTTCTTTAGGTTTCTAAGGTAAACGGAGTCACTCGAATGTCATCTCTGGGTGCAGGTACAGCCAGTGCCAAAAAGATCCGCGAAGTCAGACCTTCACCATCCAAAACTGTGAAGTACACTGCCACAGTGACCAAGGGGACTGTCACATACACCAAAGCCAAGAGAGAACTGGTCAAGGAAACCAAACCCAATCACCACAAGCCCAGTTCAGCTGTCAACCACACAATCTCAGGGAAAACGGAAAGTAGCAATGCAAAAACCCGCAAACAGGTGCTATCCCTTGGGGGGGCGTCCAAGTCCACCGGGCCTGCTGTCAATGGCCTGAAGGTCAGCAGCAGGTTGAACCCAAAGTCATGCACTAAGGAGGTGGGGGGGCGGCAGCTGAGGGAGGGGCTGCGGAATTCCAAGAGGAGACTGGAAGACTCGCAGCAGGCGGACAAGCCGCAGTCACCCCCCAAGAAGATGAAGGGGGCTGCCTGCACAGCCGAGGGCCCTGGCAAAAAGGGCCCGGCAGCCTCAGCGGAGAAACCTCTGCTGAACGGACACGTGAAGAAGGAAGTGCCCGAGCGCAGCCTGGAGAGGAACCGGCCCAAGAGGGCGGCGGCTGGCAAGAGCACGCTGGGCAAACAAGCACACAGCAAGACGGAGGGCACCCCCTGTGAAAATCGTTCTACCTCGCAACCCGAGTCCTCGCACAAGCCGCCTGACCCACAGGGCAAGCCGGAGAAGGGAGGCGGCAAGTCCGGGTGGGCGGCGATGGACGAGATCCCAGTCCTCAGGCCCTCCGCCAAGGAGTTTCACGACCCACTCATCTACATCGAGTCGGTGCGCGCTCAGGTGGAGAAGTTCGGGATGTGTCGTGTGATCCCCCCTCCGGACTGGCGGCCTGAGTGCAAGCTCAACGATGAGATGCGCTTTGTCACTCAGATTCAGCACATCCACAAGCTGGGCCGGCGCTGGGGCCCCAACGTGCAGCGGCTGGCCTGCATTAAGAAGCACCTCAGATCTCAGGGCATCACCATGGACGAGCTCCCTCTCATAGGTAAGGGATGGGGATGGCCGTGGAGGTAGCTCCTCTTCCCCATACCTCACTGTGGGCTATACTCGGCTCATTGGCTGACCTATCCAGGCTCAGTTACATGGAGATTCTCAGGGGTTGTTGGGACAAGGTAGTGTCTGGGAACTCAGAACTGCCATCAAGTGCCATAGTCTGTTAGGTCCAACACCAGAAATTTATTTTCTTTCAGCTGGATGCTTATCAGAGTGCAAGAGCAGAGTGTTAACAGGATCCAACTTCTGTATGTGGCATATAGATGGGCCTCACATGGACTTCTGTCTCTAACACATTTTAAAGTCACCAAAGAGGCTGGTTTGAGGTCTGCCTGGGAGAACTTACGTTAATTCAGTTGCCATATTGAAGACTTATCTTTACAATACCATCACACCCTGAGATTTTATGACTTAGCACTTCAACATACCAATTTGGGTGGCTTTACAACCTACAGTCTTATCATATCAAAAAATCATATCATATCATATCAAAAAAGGGCTGCATGTACTTTTTTATTTATTTATTTATTTATTTATTTATTTATATTTATATATTTATTTATTTTTGAGGTAAGGTCTCTCTCTAGCTCAGGCTGACTGGAATTCACTACATAGTCTCAGGGTGGCCTCGAACTCATGGCGATCCTCCTACCTCTGCCTCCCCAGTGCTGGGATTAAAGGCATGTGCCACCATGCCTGGCTATTATTATTATTATTTTTTTTTTTTTTTTCAAGGTAGAGTCTGTCTCTGGCTCAGGCTGACCTGGAATTCACTATGTAGCCTCAGGGTGGCCTCAAACTCTCAGTGATCCTCCTACCTCTGCCTCCCAAGTGCTGGGATTAAAGGCGTGTGCTACCAGGCCTGGCATCCTTTTTTATTTAATTAATTAATTTATTTATTTAATTTTCTTTCTTTTGGTTTTTCGAGGTAGAGTCTCACTCTACTCCAGGCTGACCTGGAATTCACCATGTATTCTCAGGGTGGCCTCAAATGCCTTACTTCTATGATCCTCCTACTTCTACCTCCTGAGTGCTGGGATTAAAGGCATGCACTACCACGCCCGGCTTTATTTTCGTTTTTGCCTTTGTCTTATCCCCATCTCTCCAATTGCATTGTTATGTTTTATTTATTTATTTATTTGAGAGAGAAAGAGGCAGAGAGAGAGAGAGAATGGGCACACCAGGGCCTCCAGCCACTGCAAAAGAACTCCACATGCATGCGCCCTCTTGTGCATCTGGCTTACGTGGGTCCTGGAGAGTCAAACCGGGATCCTTTGGTTTGCAGGCAAAGGCCTTAACCGCTAAGCCATTTCTCCAGCTCCCATCCATCTCCATTCTTTTTTGTTGTTGTTGTTTTGTTTTGTTTTTCAAGGTAGGGTCTCACTCTAGCTCAGGCTGACCTGGAATTCACTATGTAGTCTCAGGGTGGCCTCGAACTCACAGCAATCCTCATACCTCTGCTTCCCGAGTGCTGGGATTAGAGGCATGCACCACCATGCCTGGCTCTGCATCTCCATTCTTTCTGGAGCTTTAGTTCCTTTGATGGCCACCTGGGCCCTTTTCTCTGAGCCATAGGTGAAGGGGCATGTTCCATTTTTAACAAGGGCCAATGTACTGTCTGGAACTGACTTGCAGTTCATTCCATTCTGAAGACTCCTGCAGTGACTGTGTGCTGGTATCCATAGTCTGTTCATCAGAGTGGGGACCAAACATGGACCCCTGAGCATGCTGCACTCACTTTTTTTTTTTTTTTTTTTTTTTTTGGTTTTGCAAAGTAGGGTCTCACTCTGGTCCAGGCTGACCTGGAATTAACTATGTAGTCTCAGGGTGGCCTCGAACTCTCCGTGATCCTCCTACCTCTGCCTCCCGAGTGCTGGGATTAAAGGCGTGCGCCACCACGCCCGGCTTTGCACTCACTTTTCTGAAGCCTCTCCCTGTCTTTGGTTGCTGGGTCTGCTGAATGGTTTGTGTGGAGCGAAAGGTCCTTTGAGGCACCCAGCCGTATGTCCCATTGCCTCACACTGTAGGCTCTGGTCCACAGTTGGCAATGCCATGCCTGCAGTGTGGAGCTGGGGTATCCTTTCAAGGCCAAGAGCCAGAATCTGGAGATTAGTAGGTGGTCTCATGGTTTCTCTCAGCAGAGAATCGATCATGCTTGAATAAGGGTTTAATTTGTGGTCTATTGCCAAGGAAGGCACTGGAGAGATGGGACATGGTGGTGTTCTGCAGGCACAGGGGCTGGTGCCCACTGACTGTGCTGTGGAAACACTCAGGCCATTGGGTCACCCAGAGTCACCGTCCGTAGTGAGATGGGTAGGGAATGTTCTGACCTCTCCTCCCTGCTAGGTGGATGACACATCTGTGTAGGGACAGGTGGAGCCTCAGCCTGGTTTTCAGTGTAACATTTTCTGTTTTTAGCCAAGCAGGGCCTCCACTGTTCGTATATGTGTTCTTTTTTAAATTTACTTTTATTTTAGACAGAGAAAGAGAGAGAATGGGTGTGCCAGAGCCTCTAACCACTGCAAATGAACTCCAGATGCATGTGCTACCTTATGCATCTGGCTTACGTGGGACCTGGAGAATTGAATCTGGGTCCTTGGGCTTTGTATTTTTGTTCTTGGCCATCACTCATAAATCTATCTGAGGGCTCTAAGTCCAGCAGGAGGCAAGTCTAAATAACTTAGATTTCCTGAATCTACCATAATGGACGCATGTCCCTTTTTGTGCCACTGTCCCCTGGGAAGCCTCTGCGCAGTGACAGTTGGCTGAGTGAGGTCTTGCTGTTGCAGGGTATCTGCCACCTAGCAGCAAATGGCCCTAGAATAAAGGATCATTGTGACAGATGAGCAGCGTCATTCCGGTGCTGTGAGGTTCTAGTAATCAATTACAGAGACCTTGGGTAGGATAGATGACTCCCTGCTAGCTTGTGTGTTTACACCCCAGGGGTCTCATTTCACTGCCCACCTTTAACATGAGGTAGTGTGGCCAGCCTGCAGAGAGACCTCCCATGTATGAGATGGAGACACATTGAGTCACGCTTGTTACTTTGTTTCTGAGCCCTTGAGTGGGTTGGTGACATCTTGGACTCTTGGTGGCACTTGCCAGGTGGCTCGGTGGCCTTCTCCAGATGTCTTGTCTCCTCTCCCTGACTTTGTTCATACCCACATCAACTCTGTTCATCCAGAAAAGCCAACAGAAGTCAGGCTGCTGGCTCTCTTCTCAGCTCACTGATTGGCTGGTTCAGGGATTCATTTTCTGTCTTGCCAACATTGTCCTCGAGGTCTAAACAAACACCTACCTGGTGGATCTTATAGTGCCCAGCATGCTCCAGCCTCTTGTATGCAGACAAAGCTCTATTTCCTTTCAGATGTAAACATACCCTCTCTCTGAAAGATTGCAGGTTTTCCTGATATTTACTTTGCTTGCCTCATCTGTCATTGGTAGCTGTGTTGGAAGAGCCCCCCCTCGTGGGCCCCTCTCAGACTGAATTTGTGAAATCTGCATTTAAACACATCTGAGTCTGTCTGTTTCTGTGTGTGTGTGTGTGTGTGTGTGTGTGTGTGCACATGTGCATGTGCCACACACCCAACCCATATCTGAGGAGGGGTTTTAAATTAATTAATTAATTTTGGTTTTTCTAGGTAGGGTCTTACTCTCTATCAGTGTGGCCTCAAACTAGTGGCGATCCTCCTTCCTCTGCCTCCCAAGTGCTGGGATTAAAGGTGTGTGCCACCATGCCTGGCTGAGGAATGGTTTTTAAAATATTTTTATTTATTTAATTGCAAGCAGAGAGACAGACAGAGACACTTGGGCATGCCAGAACTTCTTGCCACTGCAAACTAACTCCAAACACATGCCCTACTTTGTGTGTCTGGCTTTCCATGGGTCCTAGTGAATTGACCTAAGACTACAGCTTTATAAGCAAGTGCCTTTAACTGCTGATCAGTCTCCCCATCCTCCATATCTGAGTTCTGATATATGTTTGAATGTATCTTCTAAGGTTAGCAGCTCCCACGATGTTTAAATGTTCTTTGTTCTGTAAATCCAGTGACATTGAAAATAGATTTCCCTGTGAGTGAATTGGGCTTAATTAGAAGGGGAACTAGACTTGGTATCATCTGGTGTAACAATTTCCAATGTCATATTTGTTCTGGAACATGTAGAGGTAGACACAACCCCGAAGCCCTGTCCCAGGCCCTGTCCACAGGCTCTGCTTGACACCCTTGCTCCTTGGTGTGCCCTAGTCCATGCCACACCATGACTTGGCAACCACTGCAAATGGTCGTTCCCTCATCTCTGAATGGCTGCCCCTCTCCTCCTCTTCAGTTCTCCTTCTTCCTCAGGCACCTTGCCTGACTACCTTCCTAAGACGGCCCCTTTCTCTTTTGCTTGGTCTCCAGTACTGATCCCTGACCCATTGCTGGATCACACCCACCCAGGCTCTAAGTTTGCTCCTCACTGCTCTATCCCTGGGACCTAGCAAAGCTTCTGGCTCATAGTAGGCATTCAGAAACTGGATGTCCTTGTCACCATCCATCCTGTGCTTCCCTCCCTCCCCACTTCAGGAGGCTGTGAGCTCGACTTGGCCTGCTTTTTCCGGCTGATTAATGAGATGGGCGGCATGCAGCAAGTGACTGACCTCAAAAAATGGAACAAACTAGCAGACATGCTGCGCATCCCCAAAACTGCCCAGGACAGGCTGGCCAAGTTGCAGGAGGCCTACTGCCAGTATCTGCTCTCCTATGACTCCCTGTCCCCCGAGGAGCACCGGCGCCTGGAGAAGGAGGTGCTCATGGAGAAGGAGAGCCTGGAGAAGCGCAAGGGGCCATTGGAGGGCCACACGGAAAATGACCACCACAAATTCCACCCCCTGCCCCGCTTTGAGCCTAAAAACGGGCTCATCCACGGCGTCACCCCCAGGAATGGCTTCCGCAGCAAGCTCAAGGAGGTGGGCCAGGCCCCACTCAAGACCGGCCGACGGCGATTGTTCGCTCAGGAAAAGGAAGTGGTCAAAGAGGAGGAGGAGGACAGAGGTGTCCTCAGTGACTTCCACAAGTGCATCTATAAGGTAGGGCTCTGGAGCCACCCCAGAGCACCTGCCATAGCATGGGGGAGGTCAGAGGGGGGTGTTGTGCCTGCCCTGGGCCAGCCTGAAAGGTCTCCACGGCTCTGTTGGGGCAATGGAGACGCTGGCTTAGTCTCTTTGGTGCTGCAATGACAGAATACCAAAGTGGCACATTAACAATGGTTCTGGAAACTGGGAAACTCCATACCAAGGTGTCAGTATCTGGCATGGGCCTGTCTGTTGCATTGTACCCACCCAGTAAAGAGAGCAGTTTTCATGTCCCATCTCCAGTGCTGCCACAGTGGCATTAAGTCTCTCCATTTGTTTTGGCAGAAACACCATCCACAGGACAGCAGGCACTGCCAGCCAGTGTTCTGTCTGAAGGTACATTTGCAGTAGAGATAGCAGGAGTTGGCCTTGGAGACAAGGCAGGCTGATGGTTGGTGCATGAAGTAGAGTTCTGCCCTGTTTGAGGCTGGGTGTATTGTTTGCCTCTCTAGGCCCTTTGGACTTCCTTGAAATGAAATGTGGGTTTGCAACTGTGCTAGGGTCAAAGTAGACAAAATGCATGTTAGTGTGTTCTGCAACTGCGAGTCTATGCCCACCTCGGAGAGCATGCCTTCTGGAGCTTCCCAGGCTGGGACTCATGCCTTCTGAGCACCCCCCCACCCAATATAATCCATGTAGCCTGCTACCACCTATCATTGTTCAGCACTGCCAAGCCTTTCTGTACAGAGCTAGGCCTGATAAAGCTTTCAGCACAGCTCTCCCTATTAACCACAGTGCAGGAAACCTGAGACCAGAAAATGTAGTATTGCAGCACAAGCTGCTCTTAGACACCTTGCTACTAAGTCTAGTAAAGGAGTTAAAAATTCCTCTTAGCAGCTGTCCCACAAGGCCCTAGCTTAGACTGCCAGGGAGGGACATAGCACAGTATCCTGTAGCCAGCTGACAGTAGCCAATGTGTGCAACCTCTCAGTCGAGGTCTCTGCAGGTTGCCTGGCCCAGACTTGCCCTGTGACCCTGCCTAGATTCCCTGGAGGCAGTGTTCCCTTGGCAAGTGTTGGTCTGGCCTTCTCCTGGTACAGCTTCTCAGCGTCAAGATAGGCAGATTTCTGCTTCCTTGTCTGGGCTGGTCCTCAGCTCACCGTCCCTGTCCCTGTGCAGTCACTTCCACCAATAACTGTAGGCCCAGAGAATGGAGTGTGGCTTGCCCTGGGTACTGTTGCATCCCTTCCCAAGGCCAGGCAAATGGCAGATCTCAGTTGCCCTTGCTTTGGCTTTGAGGTTGCTCCAGGACTTCAAGTCTTGCAGTTTTATCTCTAGAGAGAGGAACCCTGCTTACCTGCAGGCTTTTGACTGTAACTAGACTTAGGATGTGGCCTCCCTTGGTCTGATCTCTACCTTCCTATACTGTTCCATGGAGACAGGGACATGGATGACAGAACAGTTCACAGCCCTATGGAACAGCCTTCTTTAGTAGACTTCCACCATGCTCTCTGGAAAAGGTAGCAGTAGTAGCCCAGGGACTTGCTGTGTTTCCTGAGCACCTGGAAAGCTTTCTCATTAATTAAAGCCCCTCATTAAATCCTGTGATTCCGAACCACTGAGTCCTAAAGTGAGCAATGTTTTCCAGGCTTGTTGCTGTTTATTTAAGAAGGCCAGGGCTATGGGAATGTGTTAGATGCGAGAAAGTGCTCTTATTAAAAACATGAATTCTGTCAACAATATTTTTAGATTTAATTGCAAAAATCCAACAGTTTGACCAAGGTGCATACACAGCCTCTCACCACCCCAGGGACATGGACTTTATCCCCAGCCTCCCCACCATCCTTGCTATTGTTAGTGTAGCATTGGGTTCCTCCTTGTAGTCTGCTTTCATTTTGTAAGAAGAGGAAGTCAGGAGGGTTTGCAGTTGCAGAGAACCCCACAGGAGTGCGGACCCATACTCTGCCTGCCATGTCCATGCCGACTACGTTGATGTGGCCTGTTCTTTGAGCAGCCCTCTTGCTTTTGGTGGGGATGCTAACAACTAACAAGGGGAAACCAACGTTGAGCAGCTCATGGAAAAGCTGTACCCATCTGTTCTCATGCTCAAGGCTTGTCAAGTTCTCCAATTGCACAGAAGTGCCTAGGCTAGAGCTTCTGTGTGTCTGTGCACTGCACCATTCATTTCCAGGCATCAGTGCCAGGCCTGGGACATAGTTAGTGCCGGTATTCACCTCTGAGATCAGGAGTGAAGGCCAGGTCAAGAAAAAGAGCAAGGTGGAGACTCCTGAGAAGCCTCACCCATGCTTGACCATGCAAGGTCCTTTTCCTAAGCATCTCTCTCTCTCTCTCTCTGTCTCTGGCATTATGCTTATTTAAATTAAGAAAAGTGCTTAATAAATTCCAACTTTGTTGCACTCCTTCCCCCCAAATGATGGAAAGGCAAGACTTTCCGAAGGCCTTCCTCTGAGATCAGCCCATATACTGGAGAATAGGTAGGGCAGGAGTGTGCAGTCGGCTATTTCATCATTGCAATTTCCACCAGGAATGGGGACGGAGGGTGTGCACAATGGGCCTCGGGTTCTGGCTTTTTATCCAGCCAGTGTGCACACAGCCAGGCTCTTGGGTAGAGGTCATCCACAGCTCTGCCCTCCACGGTCCTCTAGGCGCCTGTGTGAGACTCCTGGTCACGGTGGCTGTTGGCATCTACCCTGGGCCCATGATCTTACTTCCATGCATGGATTTCCCCAAGGAGTTCTGCCTCAAGTACAAGGTGCATTTGAGAGCATCCCTTCGAGGAGCCTTTTACGCTCAGTGGTCATTTCCGTGTGGCCTCTGGGTTTGGCCGACTCTGTGTCTAAGGAAATGAGTCAGGCCATGCTTCCCATTGGTCTGTGAGGGGAATAGTCATTCTGCATTTCATGGTACTGGGGGCTTCTTATTTTAACTGTACCTCAAGACTTTCTGCTTTGGGACACAGCATGGCTTGTTCACCATAAGGAAGCCACTGAGCCAAGACCTGTGACAGATGTGTTTTAAGGTTTACTCTTGAGCTGGTTTTCTTTTGTTTCAGGGAAGGTCTGTTTCTCTGACAACTTTTTATCGAACAGCCAGAAATATCATGAACATGTGCTTCAGCAAGGAGCCCGCACCGGCTGAGATCGAGGTGAGTGAGGCCCGCCCCACAGGCCTGTGATGGTGGGAGGAGTCCTGTGAACAGGGGACTGTGTTGACTATCTGCTGGGACAGTCAATTTTCCGGGAAGATGGTGAGAGGCCTGTTTGGAGGCATGTGTCTAGAATCCTGTCTCCAATCCAGTGGGTCACTTGATGTTCTGTCACTCCTGTGTGTCTGCAGGAGCATGTTTGGAGTCCCCTGAAGCTATAGTGTGTTTTTTCTCTTTTCCCATTCTTTATGTGATGGGATTGGCAGATTGCCATTTTTGTGCCACTTGCCAACTGTCTCCTTTGAGTTAGTGTGAGGTTGGAAAGACAGTGAGCACTTCTCTGCCCAGACCAATTAGGGGCCATTGTGTGTGAGGCACTGCAGGACTGAGCTGGAGTTATTTCTATCCCTTGGCTAGAGTCCAGAGGAGTCCCTGTGACTCCCCCCTCAGGCACCCTGGCAGCTGGAAGAACTCAACTCAGAGTCCTAGATTGGACAGCTGAGGAGGGTTTGGGGACTATAACTTCTGAAATGAAACTGGCTTCCCTTAATGGCCTGAAACTCGGGTCTGGCAACCTTGTTTGAGGAATTCTGTCTGTCTGTCATCCATACCTATATCATCCCTGTTGAGACTCAGCTTCTGCTGACAAGCAGGGCCGCTCATCTTCACATCTGTCCCGCTCATGCCCAGGCTTAGCCCTGCCCAGGCTGTGCCATGTGAAGTGAACTGAGTTGAACTATTGACCATCACAGATGCTTCCAAAATTCCCATGACATTGTGATAGACCTGTCAGTTGAAAGAAATGTGGCCTTCTGGGACCGAGCATTTGGGCTGGAGAGGCCATTACTGCCCTGCCTGTTTCCTTGTGGGCATGTCCCACAGGTGTTCATAGAGTATAACACTGGGAGGGTCATTTTATGGTTTTCTCTTCTGGAATTAGTTTTCTCAGAAAATCTGGGTTTTGCAGTAACAGCTGATGCAATTACTTAAACATAAAGTGAAGATTTGGTAAAACTCAAATATTGGTCCAAGGCTGGCTAGCCTCCTGTGTCCTGTGTTCTGTAAAGAAGTCAGGCTTTCCTCTTTCCTGTCGTGGCAGCTGGAGTTGGATTTCCTTCTATGGAAATCCCACAGGCTTGGGCCTCTACTCGAGGCTGCCGGCGGGTCTCAGTCACAGTCCGTGGGTGGCAGGCTGGGAGCTCCGAGTCTCACGATTGCTCACAGGAATCACTAGGCGATTGCTTGCTCCTTCTGGGCAGACTTGTGAGGAGTCCAGTGACCATTTAGCCCTCTGCCCAGTCTGTCCCACCTCTGGCCCTGCAGGCTGTGGTGCTGGCTGCTCCCTGGCTTAACTTCTCCACTTTCCAGGGTTCTGCATGGTGGGGACTGTTGAGATGAGGGAATGTTGTGTTTCTGGAACGGCGATTGAAAGTCTTGAGAAGGTGTCCATGAGGGGCTGCCTCACAGGGAAACTGAGTACAGCTGCAGAATGTGTTCCTGACCCCACTGTCCCCGCCCAGCCCCAGTGCTGGTGGGATCTGCTCCTTGCACCATGTTTTCTCCTTAGCCCGCCTTGCAGCCAGGGGCTGGCTCTCAGAGTGCTAGTGCCAAGGTTGCTTTTGCCATGGTCTAAGTGGATGCCCAGGGACACATTCCCTTCTTCCTGCCACTGTTTTTTTATTTAAGCCTTTTTCTTATAAATAGGCTTTTTAGTTTACATAATGTAACATTCACCATTTTAACTTTCTTTTTTAAAGAAAAATTATTTGTAAGGAGTGAGACCTGTGGCATTAAGTCTCAGTGTTTTACAACCATCAGCATCTATGTAAACCTAAATTCCATACTCTAAGCACATTAACAATCTAGAATCTGTCCTTTAGCCTGGCAGCCTCCAACCCACTCCCTCTGCCTCCTGCCCCCGTAGGGTCTCACTCTAGCCCGAGCTGCAGGAACTCACTCTAGTCCCAGGCTATCCTCAAACTCACAGTGATTCTCCCACCTCTGTCCCTAGAGTAATGGAATTAAAGGCCATTATGCCCTGCCTAGCCCACTTCCTGACTGGATTTCACTATTCCAGGCACCACTTCTATGTGACTGATTATATCACTAAATACAATGTCCTCAACATTTAGTCACAATGTGACAGAATTTCTTTCCGTTTAAAGCCAGGCTAGTGTTTCATTGTGTGGATAAAGCATGTTTTGGTGGTTTTGCTGTCCGTTGACAGTTCATTTGGATGGCTTCCCTGTCAGAGCACGCCTGTGTGCTGTCAACATTGGAATGCCTGTGTCTCTTGAGACCCTGCACTGTGCTTAGTTGATTGGGGTGCAGAGGTGGTTCTACTGTTGCTGTGTATTGTCCTTGGATTAACCTGTGTCTGTTGTGACAACAGTGTAATTGCACATGGTGTCCTGCAGTAAGGTTCATCTGTGCCCTGTGGCTCAGGCACTACACAGATACTGATGGACTCTTTGCTCTTCCCTACAGCAAGAATACTGGAGGTTAGTGGAAGAGAAGGACTGCCATGTGGCAGTGCACTGTGGCAAGGTGGACACCAACACCCACGGCAGTGGATTCCCAGTGGGAAAATCCGAACCGTTTTCAAGGTAGTACTGGAGCCTCTCTTCCCCCAGCTCGTGTGCTGATAGCCTGTGACACTCCTCCTCCTTCCCTCTGCAGGCATGGATGGAACCTCACCGTCCTTCCCAATAATACAGGGTCCATCCTGCGTCACCTCGGTGCTGTGCCTGGTAAGCTTGGCTGTGGCCGCTCGTCTTCACAACAGGAGCAAAGCCAGTGGTTCTCTAAGCATGGGTGGAGAGAGCCTGGGCTCTTTAGTGCAGAATGTAGGCCCTGAAGTGAGAGAGGAGTGAGGTTAGAGTTAAGTGAAGTCACCAGTAACCGAGACTCCTGTGGCTGAACCTTAAGGTTCAAGGAGCCTAGTGGCCAACCCTGAGTGGCCTTATAAAGTGATTTAAAATATATATATATATATATTTTTTTTTTTTTTTGGTTTTTCGAGGTAGGGTCTCGCTCTGGCCCAGGCTGACCTGGAATTAACTATGTAGTCTCAGGGTGGCCTTGAACTCGCAGTGATCCTCTTACCTCTGCCTCCCGAGTGCTGGGATTAAAGGCGTGCGCCACCACACCCGGCTTTAAAAAATATTTTAATTTATGCATTTTAGTCAGGAGGGATAGGAGAAGGAGAGAGAGTATGAGCACACCAGGGCCTCCTGCCACTGCAAATGAACTCCAGGTACATGTGCTACTTTGTGCATCTGGCTCTATGTGGGTACTGGGGAATTGAACCCCAGGCTGTCAAGCTTAGCAAACAAGTCCCTTTAACTGCTGAGCCATCTACCCAGCCCATAAAGTACTTTCTTAGCTCAACCTGACTCCTAAAAGGCATTTTGCTCAGAAGTCATTGTGCTTCAGGCTTTGACCAAGGCAAGGGTTGTGGAGGTTGTAATTCCCTGTGAAGTCTTGGGGCCCTGCAGAGGAAAGGTTGAGCCCCATCCTTAGAGACCCCCGTCTGCCCAAGTCAGTGAGTCCCACATCCCATCTTGCTATGGGTAGAGGTGGTTAACCAGGCCCCTCCATTCTCAAGTCTGAGGGTCAGTGAGCCTTAGGTAGGCATTCCCTTAGCACTGACCATTAGCCAAACTCTTCCTTCCCAGAGATGCTTTTTTTCACTAATGTTTTGAAACAATATCCTTATTCTTGAATTTATTTCCATGTAGAAAACAGGGAGAGTAGATCACTTCTTTCCCATTAGTTCTGTCTCAAGGGACAGAACCCCGTTTCACTTTCTGGAGAACACAGTGGGTCATTTTGTTGTTGTTAGTTTGTTTTTTCGAGGTAGGGTCTCAGCTCAGACTGACCTAGAATTCACTCTGTATTTTCAGGGTGGCCTTGAACTCATGGCAATCCTCCTACCTCTGCCTCCCTAGTGCTGGGATTAGAGGCATGCATCACTACGCCTGGCTCATAGTGGGTCTTAATAGCTATTACCCTTGTATCCTGATGCCTTGCTCTAAAATACCATTTCTTTTTCAGGAGTGACTATTCCTTGGCTAAATATTGGCATGGTCTTTTCTACCTCATGCTGGTCTCGAGACCAAAATCACCTTCCGTATATTGACTACTTACACACTGGTGCTGACTGCATTTGGTGAGTGCTGGTGACCCTGTTAGGTGGGCAGGCCCTGGGAAGTTGGGCAGGTCCAGGAAAGTGCCATGCAGGCCCTGGAAGGGGAGAGAGTTTGCTACCTGTGCAGGATGCCCATGCTTCTCTCCTGGCTGTGGCTTCGTCTGTCAGGAGGGCTCCACCTGGCAGAAGACGCTTCCCTTTTCCCTAGTGAGCAGATCACATGTTCCTTCTGTGACCTGCTTGCATCCTGTTTTCCTGCTGGACCCTCAGCGTAGATTCCCACTGCAGAAGGGAGAGGAAGACTGGTTCTGAGAGAGTGGCTTCTTTCAGGGTCTCCTATGGCGTTGACACAGAGGGCAGCTCCTGCTGGGGTGTTCCCCTAGTTGTGCTGTGGTATAGTGCAATGTTTTGGGCCAGGCATGCTGAGCTCGCTGGGTTTTTGTTTTAGCAGCAACAGGAATGACTGCATGTCATCAAATAGCTGCTCTTGCAGGACACATCATCTTGCACTGACTGTGCTTACTGTCCTAATGGGAGAGATGACATTTTCTCTGGGGGGAGTCAGTGTGGGTAGCAGCCTGCTGGTGATGACCTCAGCAGGTTGGAGTCTGTGCTGAGGACACTCACTGGTGTCCTGCAGGGCCATCCATCCAAGGCATGGTGGCGAGGGTGGGGGCAAGGGGCACAGTCTAATGTGTGCAGAATTGGATGGCCTGTGGTCATGAGACAGAGGCAGATGGACAGTTGTAGGTAGTTTTATTTTGACAAGAGGCTGTAGTTTGTGGCCAAGGCCCTTCCCAGCTCAGGAGCATTCACAGGATTCCACTGGCCTACCAAATATTGCCTGTTTGCAGCCTTAGTTTGTTTTCGTGTGAAAGTGCAATGTGAAGTGGCCTGTGAGCGTGTTTCCAGTGCTGGAGAATGGAGTTGAGGTGGCGAAACTTGAGATTCTGTGGGCTCTGTGAAGTCTCCTTCCTGAGTCCCTGGTGACGGAGAAGAAAGCAGAGCCAGGGATGGGATCAGAGCACTTTATAGTGTGTGGGTTTTCTTGCAACATGTGATTTATGTTAGAAACCCTGTATTTAAATCACAAACCAGTAACAGAATATGTTGACTTTGAAATGATATAAACATTAAATACATAAATGAGGCTAGTGCCTTCACTCAGCAACTAAAAGCAGGATTTAGCCCGAAAGTGAAATGATTACATCACAAACAACCAAGGGTCACAGTGGCTGCCTTGGCCAGGCCTGGGGAAAGGTGCCTGTGTGGAACTGAAGGAGGGGTGCTGCTGCCAGCAACTAAATGCATCCCCACAGCACCTGTCCCTGCTTCCTGGACCAGAGTCGTCTTGGACTGACCCTGTCCCCTGTGATATCCTCTTGCCCAGCCAGGAGTCACTTGAGAGAGCTGGCCTCCCTATAGGAGTAGAGTGGGCCTCCCTTTACCAGCCCTTGATCACACCAACGTGACCCCCAAGTCCTTACATTGTCATGAGGTCCAGTTTCTTACAGATTCAAGTCACCTGTACTTTCAAAACCTTTTCTCCCACTGAGGCCCCCTTCTCCTGCTTGCTTCTACTTGCTGTGGTCTGAGATGCTCCACAACCTTGCCTGTGGTCTCCTCTGGGTACCTGCACAGTCCTCCATGTGGCCTCTCCTGTGTTTATTGTCATTCTACACTGCTGGCAGGTTGGGTCTAACACATTGGAGAAAGGAAGAGTCCCCTGGGTCCCTATGGACTCTCCCAGCTTCCCAGCAGCCATAGCCTTGGCTGGACAGTTCACCTGGCATACTGTGCACCTAGGCTCAGTTTCCCAAGTCTCTTATTTGGAGAGCTGCAAGGTTCTTTGACTTTTTCTGGATGGATCCTAGGTCTTCCCAGTCAGTCCCTGGCTAAAGTACCCAAGTACCCAAGCATTCCTGCCATGAGCAGCATCCATTCTGTCTCTGTGACTGGAGGACTAGGCCTTTCTGTGCAGTGTCAGAGCACTCACAGGTGTTGCATCTGGTTTTGATTTATAGGGGTTTACCATTTGGTTTTTGGCTTTTTGGCTCACCGTCCAAGTCAGATCTACACGAATGATGAGCCACGTGTATCACGTCTGTGGTTTGACCCTGTGCTGGGTAGAGGAAGCCAGCAGTGATGTGCACTAGGCCTGGCCTGCACCCTGGCCCAGTTGTTCCAAGCAAGACCTTGCTTCTCCTGGCCCCACGTTAGTCAGCACCCACAGCAGGCCGTTGTCAAGCCTCTGCTCTGTTTCCTATTCCTCAGGTATTGCATTCCTGCTGAGGAGGAGAACAAGCTGGAGGATGTGGTGCATACCCTGCTGCAGGCCAATGGTACCCCAGGACTGCAGATGCTGGAGAGCAACGTCATGGTATGTCAGCAGAAGCTGTGGGTCCTCCTGAGGACATGAACTTGGGAACTGTTTCGTATACAGGGGAAGGCTTTTGTGTGCAAGTCGGAGGGGATGTTTCTCGTGCTGGGGCTGCAGTTGCGCCTGTGTCTGGCTGCACGTATGCCATCTCTGCTGGCTCCCAGGGTGGGGCTCCTGGTCTCTGCAGACCTTGCCCTACTCATGGTTGCCTGCACTTCCTGCTGGGACTGGGAAGGTGCAGAGCAAGGACAGTTCTGACTTTCTACCTGCTGCCACTCTGATTACACCATCACTGACTGAGACCTGTTTTCAGAATTATTGTGATTTTGAAAATGTAATTTATTTGGGGGAGGGAGGGAGGGAAAGAGAAAGAAGAGGCAGATTCATATATATATAAAGAGAGAATGGGCACACCAGGACCTCCACCTACTGCAAATGAACTCCAGATGTATGTCCCACCTTGTACATCTGGCTTACGTGGGTAATCAAACCTGGGTCCTTTGGCTTTGCTGGCTAGTGCCTTAACTCCCAAGCCATCTTTCCAGCCCTGTGTGTACCTTTTTTTTTTTGGGGGGGGGGTTTCTAGGTAGGGTTTCACACCAGCCCAGGCTGACCTGGAATTCACTATGTAGTCTCAGGGTGGCCTCAAACTCAAGTGATTCTCCTACTTCTGCCTCCCAAGTGCTGGGATTAAAGGTGTGCACCAACCATGCCCAGCCTGTGTGTACTTTTTAAAGGAGAATTCTAACCTCGGCCCGTCTGCCAGGTGTTCCATCGGCAGAACTTTAAGGCTGGTCAGCTGGTGTAGGGAGGTTACTTGGCTGGGTGTGGTGTGCATTTAAGCTGGCCCTGTCTCTCCAGATTTCCCCAGAGGTGCTGTGCAAAGAGGGGATCAAGGTCCACCGGACCGTGCAGCAGAGCGGGCAGTTCGTTGTCTGCTTCCCTGGCTCCTTCGTGTCCAAAGTGTGCTGTGGGTACAGTGTCTCAGAGACTGTACACTTTGCTACCACCCAGTGGACAAGTATGGGCTTCGAGACCGCCAAGGTGAGCAGTGCAGCTGCCCCCCGAGCATTGTGCTGTTTGTCTGAAATTCGTAGGTGATTTCATGTTGGAATATGTTGTTGAAAACCGTAGCCCCTGAGTTCCATCCATAGCACTGACAGGAAAGAAAATATTGGAGGGTTGATCATATCATGCTGTGGTAGTGGAGAACAAACAGAACGGATGTAACGTAAGCACTCCACTGAGTGCACAGTTGACACTGCTTACTCCCGAGTTGAGGTGCTGTGACTAGATTGGTATCTGGTGATGTTCTCCGGCTAAGCACAATGGTTGTGTAGTCATTAGTAGCTTTAATCCGAATGTCCTGGCTGCCAGAAACCTCACAGATTCCAACTCCTCTTTCAGGAAATGAAGCGCCGCCACATAGCCAAGCCATTTTCCATGGAGAAGCTGCTCTACCAGATTGCACAAGCAGAAGCAAAAAAGGAAAACGGTCCCACCCTCAGTACCATCTCGGCCCTTCTGGACGAGCTCAGGTACCGAGAGCCTGGCTTCCCAGGACTTCCAATAGAGGTTGTGCACAGGTGGTTTGCATGTTGGACTGATTCAGCAGCTGGAAGTTTCTGGGTGTAACAGCTGTGCATGCCAGGCCTGCCCTGCCCTGCCCTGCCAATGCTTGTCCTGATGGACACATGCTTTCTGGGTGTGACACTTAGTTTTGCCCTTTTTTTGTTTTGTTTTGTTTTGTTGGTTTTGAGATATGGTCTAGCCCAGGCTGACCTGGAATTCACTATGTAGTCTCAGGGTGGGCTCAAACTCACTGCAATCCTACCTCTGCCTCCCCGGTGCTAGGACTAAAGGTGTGCACCACTATGCCCAGCCCTTTGTTTTGCCTTTATGATGTCTGGCCTGCTGACAGAAAGTACTTGACCCTGAGGTGTTAATCCTCCTTGTGGCTGGACCCCCTTTTGTAGAGGTATTTCACCAGAGACCTCAGGGCCTGGCTCTTCATTCTAGAAGTTGGGGCAGTGGTATGCCCAACCTTGGTGTGTCTTCATACACGCACCAGGTGGTAAGCAGCAGCACCTGATTGTAGCATGGTGCCATTTAGACCCCAACTTGGCTTGTGTCCAACAGTGGCTGAAGATACTCCCCTTAGGCCAACACCAGAGGCCAGGATTACTATCTGCCTGGGCCCCTGCTTAGCCCACTTCCCTCCCATGAAGCCAGAGGAGGGCCTCCTGGTAGTGCTGGCAGACAGCATGCAGGTATCTGCTGCGACACCACCAATGAACAAGTTAAAGCACCCTTGGTTTGGGGCAAGGCAAAGGCCTCCAGTAACTTTTCACATGTTTCTGTCATTTGCCAGTGACTGTCCCCCATGGTAACTCCACTCCGAGGCCAGTTACCATGTACCTTAGAGCTCATTTGACTTTCTGAATGAAGGACGTGGTACTGTCTTGGGGCTTTAGGAAGATTTGTCAGCTCCTGACTCTATGGGTAGTCCTCACAGCCTGTCCTCTTGATGGGAATGTGATGGAGCCTGCTGATTGTTCCCTCCTGTTTGAGCAGGGATACGGAGCTGCGACAGCGCAGACAGCTGTTTGAGGCCGGCCTCCATTCCTCTGCACGCTACGGCAGCCATGACAGCAACAGCATGGTGGCGGGTGGGAAGAAAAAGCCTCGAAAGTGGCTGCAGCTGGAGACCTCGGAGAGGCGCTGTCAGATCTGCCAGCACTTGTGCTACCTGTCCATGGTAAGTGTGCCCCTGGTCTCTATCCGCCTGGGCAGAGCTACTTGGAGGGCTCCATCTGTCTTTTTTAATTTATTTTAAATTTATTTTTGTTTATTTATTAGAAAGAGAGAGAGAATGGGCATGCCAGGGCCTCTAGCCACTGCCAAGGAACTCCAGACGCATGCGCTACCATGTGCATATGGCTTACGTAGGAACTAGAGAATCGAACCTGGGTCCTTAGGCTTTGCAGGCAAGCACCTTAACCACTAAGCCATCTCTCCAGTCCCGAGGGCTCCATCTCTTTAGCCTACTGCAGGGCATGCCCAGTTCTTGGCCTTCAAGCAGATTTTCAGGGCCTATCACATCAAGAGCTGTCCCTCAGGAAGTGCAGGTGTTTCTAGACCCCTCTCCAATGGCAGCCATTTTGCAGGCATGTCCCAGCAGGCCCTCCTTGCTTGTCCTGTCCACTGTTCCCTCCTTTGCTTTGTTTCCACCGTCTTTCAAAGGCCAGTCATGCCCCAGTCTCCTTAGGCCATCTACTCTTGCCCCAGTCCCATGCTATTCCAGAGTCGTGTTGCTAAGACTTTGAAAGCACCCAACTAAAAGCAGCTGATGAGAGGAAAGGGTTTTTATGGCATGACGAGCATGGCAGAACAGAGGCTTGGCATCATCTCTTGCTTCAGCAGCTGGAAGTAGCAGCAAGAGGGAGCTGACAACTAGCACTAGCAAGCTGGGCTAATACACAAGGTCTGTCCCCCATTTCTTCTTCTCCCATTTCTATTAGCTGGGGATTGAGTATGAGGCTTAATCACAAACACCAGAGGCTGTGAGGGATGCTTCCTACTCACATGACCACAGGTGACTTGTGACCCAGCTGAGACTCAGTGTGACTAGCTTCTACTAAGTGCTGTGGTCTAGATCACATAGCCTCAATGATGGGACTGGCACCATTCCCCACTCCAAACTAGTCCCCTCCATCTGTGCCTTCTGTGGTGCATGCACTCTGCACCTCATGTGATTACAGGACTCCACACTGTGTGGTCGCTGTGACGAGTGAGTGCATCATGTTCTCTCCTGCTCTGTGCTGGGCCAGCATCAACACTGGGTGTAGCTCTCGGCTTGCCCAGCCCTTCACCTGCTGACTGTCACCTGACTGGCAGTCCCGGTTGGGTTGCATCATTTGAAAGGTCCAAACATTTTACAAAGGGTTGGGAGGCAGGAAGTCCTGGGCCAAAGTGATGGCAGGGTTAGTTTCTGAGGCCTGTGTCCTTGGCTTGTGGAGGCCACCCTCTTGTGCTTTTGCTTGGCTCTCTGTCTCAGAGTCTTCTCTGAAGGACACAGTCAGTTTGGGTGAGGGCCAGCAGTGCCCTCTCACAGGTCCCATTGCTGAGACACTCACAGTAAGGCAGGGTGTGAGGGACACACTCAGCCTAACGCCATCATCTCATGCCGCAAACCTCCTCCCCTTTCTTATTTTCTTCTCTTGGAGACTTATTGGGAAAGAAACAATAACTGTTCTCCTAGATCTTAAAATGTCCACTCAGCAAGCATCTCTCAGAAAAGATGTAAAGCTGTGTCTGGTACTTTAGATGGCCTATTCTGTTCATTTCTGTTCAAGCATTTGGATGGTTTTGACCATTCCTGCAGCCCTGGCCTGCTCTGCCACGTTCTCAGGATGATGCCATGTGCCTTGTTTTCAAGTTGTCTTCTGACAGCTGAACCTTCAGAGTTGGCATCTGGCTTTTCTCATCAGCCTGAATATTGTACCTTCCTTGGTGAAAGTTAAAGCTTATAGCAGTTACTTTTCACGAGGGCGTAGTTTGCTTCACGTCTAGGAGGGAAGGTGTGTGTAGCAGACAGCTTCAGGTTCGCTGAGATGAACTTCCAGACCAGGCACAGTTATGGAGGAAGGGATATTATTTATTGAAGCTTACAGATCCAGGGGAAGTTCCATAATGGCAGAAGAAGCGTCCTGCTCTCACAGGACCAGGCAGAGAGAGAAAAACAAAGCCAGGCACACAGCACACAGAGCAAAAATAAAAAACAGCCGAAAGAGTCACACAGCACACTTCAGGAACTCCTGCTAGGCACACTTTGCATATCTTTACAATGGAATCTCAAACTATCACCACACCTTAAGACCTGCCCCCAGTGACATTGACTCTAGCAAGGTGGTGCAGATGCAAACCATAAGCTAATAAAAACACTGAATATATTGGGGGCCATATATTCAAACTACCACAGTGTGGCAGCAGGAAGGTGAGGTGGCTGGTCACACTCATCTGTGGTCAGGAAGCAGAGATGAATGCTGCTGCTCTGCTTTCTTTCTTCTTCTTCAAGATTTTATTTATTTATTTATTATTTATTCATTTATTTATTTATTTGAGACAGGGAGAGGGAGAATGGTTGTGCCAGGGCCTCCAGCCACTGTAAACGAACTCCAGATGCGTGCGCCCCCCCTTGTGTATCTGGCTTATGTGGGACCTGGAGAATCAAACCGGGGTCCTTAGGCTTAGCAGGCAAATGCCTTAACCACTAAGCCATCTCTCCAGCCCCTTTCTTACTTTTTTATTCAGTCCAGGACCCCACCCCACCAATGGTGGCACCATATTCAGTTGCCCCTTTCTGGACATACCTTCATCAACCCACCCAGAGATCTGTTTCCATGGTGAGTGTAACTCATCAAGTTGACCATGATAGTTACCTTTGTAGGGTTTTATTTTGAAAATTTGCATTGCCCAGACTAAGTTTGAGCATCCTTTTTTTTTTAATTTTATTATTTATTTATCTGAGAGAGGTAGATACAGAAATAGGCAGTTAGAGAGAATGGGTGCGCCAGGGCCTCCAGTCACTGTAAACGAACTCCAGATGCGTGCGCCCCCTTATGCATCTGGCTTACATGGGTCCTGGAGAATCAAGCTTCGAACCAGGTCCTTAGGCTTCACAGGCAAGCGTTTAACCACTAAGCCATCTCTCCAGCCCCGAGCATCCCTTTTTTAAAAAAAAAAATATTTACTTGAGAGACTGAGAAAGGGAGACACACAGAGAGAATAGGCACTGCAAATGAACTGCAGAAACATGTACCACCGTGTGTATCTGGGGAATTGAACCTGGGTCCTTGGGCTTTGTAGGCAAGCACTTTAACCACTATCCCATCTCCCCAGCCCCTGAACATGCTTGCTTTAAAAAAAGAGAAAAAAAATTATTTATTTATTTGAGAGGCCCACACAGATAGACAATGGGCCCACCAAAACTTTCAGCCACTGCCGACACATGCACCTCCTTGTACATCTGGCTTGTGTGGGTCCTGGGGAATCGAACCTGGGTCCTTTGACTTTGCAGGCAAGCACATTAACTGTTAACCCATCTCTCCAGCCCCTGAACATGCTTTTGTGTGGACTGTTACTTCCTGTTTCTGTGCTTGGTTCTGGGGTCTTCAAAAGGTGATGTGTTGATAGCATTTCCTTCTTCTATTGGCTTATTTTCAATTCTTTTGCTTAGAGGCAGTCCCTCTGAACTGGATTTCAAAAAAGGCCTGCAGAATTGTTGCATCTCAAGTGTTGTGTTAAGATATCATTTTATCCCCCCCTCCCCCCCCCGAGGTAGAGTTTTGTTCCAGGCTGACTTGGAATTCACTATGTAGTCTCAGGTTGGCCTCGAACTCAGCAATTCTCCTTCCCCTGCCTCCCTCGTGCTGGGATTAAAGGCTTGCGCCACCATGCCTGACTTTATTTTTCCTTTTTGTGTTTAGTTTTTGAGGCAGGGTCTCACTCTAGCCTAGACTGTCCTGGAACTCACTCTGTAGTCCAGGTTGGCCTCAAGCTTACAGTGATCATCTTACTTCAGCTTCCTGAGGGCTAGGATTACAGGCCCTGGCCTGGTTTCATTTTTATGTTTTCACATAGTTACATAAGATTTGAGATCTGGGCAAGGGATGGGCGCTCCTCCATGGGGCTCTTGTGTTCACTGTGTGGCCTCGGGCAGCAGGACACAAGGTCTGCTGACACCCTTAAGCTAGGTGTTTTGGTGGGTTTAGGTCCCTCAATGAGGTACAGGGCCCAGCTTGTTCCTCTGGCTGGACCTCCTGAGCTGAGCATCAGCAGTAGTAAGGTTCTGTGTTGCTACAGTGCCCAGGGGTGCCCTGTGCAGCGGCAGCAGCTTCTACTCCTCCGTCCAGGTCCATCCTGCCACCTCCTTGTTGTGCCAGGTATATTCTGATCAGAAACGCACAAGTCCTGAGCCCAAGCCCTCTATCTCACACAAGTGCGATTATATTTTTCCCATTTGGGGCAGCCCTCTGAGACAAGGTACAGATCTGGGAGGCCTGAGGGCCATCCACAGGAGCCCCTCCCTTCCCGCTACAGATGTATTCAGCTGTGCTGCTGTCCCTGCAGGTGGTGCAGGAGAATGAGAATGTTGTGTTCTGCCTGGAGTGTGCCCTGCGCCACGTGGAGAAGCAGAAGTCCTGTCGGGGGCTGAAGCTGATGTACCGCTACGACGAGGTCAGTTCCTGGCCAGGCAGGACCAAATGCACATTGCCTTCCCCAGCGGGCTCTGTGGGTAGGAGGCTGCGCCCAGGGTAAGGACTCTAGCTGTACGAGACTGAAGAGCTGGGAGCTTCACGTTTTCCGTTTCTCCCACTCTCAGCTCGGGGCTGGAATCTGCAGCCATTTTTACCTCTACAACCTCACGTCATTATTTGCTTCCACTTCAAACAGCCTCTGCCATACTGCTCTCTAGCACATTCCTGAGCAGGAGCCCTGGGGGAGGACCCTATCAGCACCCTTTTTCCTAACCCAGTCCTTCCAGGGCTGGTCTCAGTGTCACTGCCTTCCTGTGGCCTTTTGGGAAGTGAGGCCTTAGCCTTCCAGGCTGCCTGGGTCGAGTCCTGAGCCTGTTCAGGCTCCTGTGGGCCATGCTGTGGGTCAGAGAAGGTTGCCACCAAGGCCATATATCTCCCCACTCTGGCTGCCCAGTGGCTACACTACCCTTTGGAACCCCTTTCCCTGCAATTTGATTACCATAGGGCAGGATGCTTGGCAGCATTCTTGACTATTCCTTCTAGTAGCCTGCAGCACCCACCTGGCAGGAACACTTGAAAATGGTACTGCCTCCACAGGCCTGCTGGAGTTTTGGCCCTGCCCCTCCTCCTGACCCTGCACAGCTATGGGCAGTCAGGGCTGGCGGGTCTCAGTGTGCAAGGGGTTGAGCTTAATGCTGAAGGTCCCCACGTCCATACTGACCAGGTTACCAGAGAATTGGGGGCTATGTGCTGGGTCAGATATAGTGGCTCATGCTTGGAATCCCAGTACCTGGGGGAGGCTGAGATACGAGGGTTGCCACAGGTTCAAGTACAGCATGAGCTACAGAGCATATTCCAGGCCAGTGTGGGCTAGAGTCAAAAACACAAAAATAATGCCAAGCATGGTGGCGCACGCCTTTAATCCCAGTACTCGGGAGGCAGAGGTAGGAGGATCGCCAGAAGTTTGAGGCCACCCTGAGACTACAAGTTAATTCCAGGTCAGCCTGGACCAGAGTGAGACCCTATCCCAAAAAAACAAAACAAGACAAAACACAAATTAGAAAAAAACCCCACAAAATTGTGTACTGGTGGCTGGGTCCCAGCCCAACTGCGAGTGACCACACTAGCCAGTCTTTGTGGTAGAAGGATGAAACTCTGGTCCCTTTCCCTGCATCGCACATCCCACCGTTCCAGGGTACCCTGTGGACTGGTGGGGCAGAGAACGGCGCTGAGGCAGCCCAAGCAGCTCAGTGAGCCCCATGGGCCTCTGTTTGGATAGCCTGCCAGGGCTGCACAGAGGATGCTATAGTGGCTGTGTCTGTAAGGGTCCTTGCATCATATGGACATGTCTGTGCCCATGCTGCCCCCCCCCCCACCACACACACTGGTTCCATGTCCTTGTTTAATTGACCATTATAGGTCGAGTGGCTGCACCCTAGGCTGCCCACCTACTAGGACCATGTCCCAGCAGTGGGACTCAGTCTGCCCCAGCCACATGGCTTCTGCAGGCTTTTTTTTTTTTTTGTCCTCAGATTCTGTGTCTAGTTCTGGATACAATATTGGCTCCACCTTCCAAACCAAGCCCTGGTCCAGCCAGCTCTCCACAGTAAGGGCCTCCATGTTCTCATTGGTCTTGTATGTCTGATTCACATAGTGCACCCCGCTTCACTACAAACCACCCTCTCCTTCTAGCATCAGCACTGTATCTGAAGCCCTTCTCCTCCCAGCTGTTGTGTCCATAGCCCTTACAGTTAGTCCCTTTGAGCTGAGAACCCCAGGATAGTCCATGGTCAACAGGAGAATCCAGCGCCCCCATTCTCACAGCCGACAGCCATGTGAAGGATGCAAGGCTCTGCAGTTTCTGGTCAGTCCACTTCTGTACACCTAGAAGCCTGGTACCCTTTCGGCATTGGTACCTTTGGGACAGTGACTACTGTCACTATGTCCTCAAGCTGCATGGTTATGTGGTGCAACACGCATGTGGCCCTGGGTCCGTCCTGCCCTCACAGCCAAAGGTAGCAGCGGGGTTCTGTTCAGCCTTGGCTGTTCCCACTGCAGTCCCATGGAAGTTGACCAACCACAAGGATGCCAACACATACTTGGCCCAGTCACAGTGGCAGTTAGTCAGACCCAAGGCTGGAAAGCTAAAAGTAGGTCTGTCCTTCTGCATCTACTCTTTTGGAAACTCATGTCCATTGAGAGCAATGACCACTTTGCTATGGTCCCTGCTTCTTCACATGAACAGCAGAATGTGCTTAAAAATACACTCCCAGGGCATGGCTAAGCATCTCTCTAGCACCTTAAACTAGCAGCTTCTTTCTGAGATGATGAAAGCTCTCTCCAAATGTGTGGGCTAGTTTTCAACACCAGCCAGTGCACCGAGTTGCTAAAAGGAGCAGGTGGGAGCCATGTGTCACTGTGTGTGACCCAGGGCAGCGTGGAAGCTCTTCTGTAAAAGTGCTGATAAAGTTGACCAGTGAGGTAGCTTCTGTAACTACGTGTTTTGCAGTGACCAGTACCTTGGAAGCCCACCACCACATCTGGCAGTCTGAGGCTTACTCTCTGGCTTTGCTGACTAAAGAAAGTGCCTGTAGATTTCCTGCAAAACCTTAGTAAATCATGGCCCGCGCTGACTGGGTCTGTTTTTGGATTAGGGAGTTTCTAGCTTGGGGGACCTTTATTGGTACTTGTTTCTAAGCCCTTGTGCACCCATATCACTCACTTTTGTCCAGGCCACTGATGGGATAGCCTACCATCCCCACCCTGGGAAGCACTAGTGGCTCTCAGCCCTGCAGAGTGCCTGCTACTTGCCTCCTGTGCACTGGGCAGCTTCTGGGGAAAGGAGAGCTTCCTGGAGTCCTCTAGCCATCTGTCTGCCAGCCCTTCCAGGCCAGCTGAGCACACAGGCGAGGCTTGAGTTACCCTTGTTCCAAGTTTGGCACAAGGGAGCTGATCTGTAGTAGATGACTCTCCCCCAGCCTGTTCCATGGCTCTCACTTCAGAGGCTTGCCAGAGTCAGAGCTCAGATGGAGCTGACCTCAGGCTTTTGTGCATAGGGCTGCCTTCTCCTTTGTCTGCAGTCCCATAGGCCTCAGCCAGACATTAGTGCCTCCTTCCTCTGTCTGGGAAGCATATCGCTAAAACAAAGGTATAAATGCCCGTCCATGTCTCGTTATGAGTTCCCAGGCTGGCCTTTACCGTGTGGTCTTCCTGCCTCAACTTGGAGAGGGTGGAGATTACAGTCCCCCAGGCCTAGCTGGGCATCCAATTCGGTGTTGTTTACCTGCAGTGAAGTTCTAGGGTACAACTTGTTTTGGTGTCTCCCCTTTGCTGCAGAGGGGTAAACACTCACCTCTTGGAACAGACCTACTGATGTGGTGGAGTCAGGGCAGCCCGTGATTCAAGCAGCTCAGGTGCTTGTCACAGCTCAGACCCACATCTGCTCCCTAAGTGCCTCAGTGTGGGCTGAGTTGAGAGGGCCTACCATCCGTACCCAGGACTTTCAGGGAAGGGATTGCAGGGCCCATGGCCTTAGGAAGAGGTTACCAGTGTGATGGGCTCCTAACCTTAGCCACACCTGTCTGGGTGTATGGAATGTGCTTCAGATAAGAGTAACCCAGATCCGACCTGACCACCCTTTGTGGGTGCACTCAGACTCGGTCTCATGCAGATCATCTCCCTCCATCCCCACAGCTAAGAGATGAGGAGGCGCCCAGCACCTGGCAGTCTGGGGGCATGCTTTTCCTGACGTTTTAAAGGGGTCCTTTCTCAAGCATCATCATATCCATTCTCAAGCCCCACTGAATCTGGGACTTGCTCTGGGCTCTGTACAAAGTCGGTTAGTGTCCTGTGCTGACATGGTTTGGTGATGGGCCTCGCCCCTTGCCATGGCCCCAGGGCCGCATTGACTCATCTTTTTTCTTTCCTTTGCTCTTTCCAGGAGCAGATCATCAGTTTGGTCAACCAGATTTGCGGCAAAGTGTCTGGCAAAAATGGCAGCATTGAGAACTGTCTTAGTAAACCCACACCAAAAAGAGGGCCCCGCAAGAGAGCGACCGTGGACGTGCCGCCATCTCGGCTGTCATCCTCCGGGTCATCCAAAAGTGCTTCGAGCTCATCATGAAGATGCCAACACCATGGTGGATTTCTATATATTTTTTTGTAATTATTATATTCTAGTTTGGAGTACTTGCTGTAGGATACAAGCTGTCTTTGCACTAGCTCTAAAGAAGATTTTCTTCTGGTTTTAGAGAACTAATTTTGTTTTAGCATTAAACTGTTGAGGATTTTTGTACTTAGAATTCCTAGATACCGCAGTCAGAGTTTGGAAACTGCCGTATACTCACTGCTTTAAAACCCTGGAGGGGGGGTATTAATTTGTATCGCCCCTATGGCTGATGAAAGCCTTTTTTTTGTTTGTTTTGATTTTTTTTGTAACTGTTGGGGAAAAAAGGCTTTTTAACCCATTTTTGAAGAGGGTGAAGTTTGGAGAACAAATTTTAAAACCATCAGTCATGTGAGCAGATTTTTCTAGATTGGAAAAGGGATAGGACACACACACAGGAAAAACTTGAAAAGAAATGGCTTTACTTTGGCTGTCTTTTCTTCTGTCATGTGCGAGATGAGTTTGTAACTTGGAAACCGGAGAGCCCATTTTGTTTGTTTGGCGTTAAGGCAGCTAGAGGCGGACGTTGTTTCCTAACCATAGGCAAATGTGGAGTTGGAGTGACTAGGTTCTCGTTACCAGCACATCACTATGCATCCGTTTGAGAAGAGAGAAGACGAAGACAGAGACTGCCTGCCTTGCAGGGTCACTGAGGGAGACCTGTGCCTGATTTCATTAGGAAATCCATTCTGTTATTTTTTGGTGCTGTTGGCTACTTTATCGAAACAAAAACACAAAAAACCCTTCAATAGCATCCTTAAGGGGAAAAAAAGGAAACAGTGATGGAAGCCTTAGTGCTTCTGTGTCATCGACGTGCAATCTCCAACATTCCATCTCGTCTCACTTGTCCTACACCGTCACAGGTCAGCATTAACCTTCCATCTTAAATGTCTCGTTTGTGGGCACATTAGAGCCACTAGGTCTACAGTTCTTTTGAATGTGAAAATGCATTTGCGCTCATTTTGTCTATTTTTTCTCTCCATGTTTTAACAAAAAAGGAAAAGAAAAAAAAAAAAAAAAGAATCCCATCCCTTTTGTACATATGCCTGTAAATTGTTTTAAATACTTGAGCCTTTTCTTGGTGGGGGGAGGGGCGGGGTGAGAAGACAAGATGAAGAAAAGCCTTACACTTCAGTTTCTTCATCGGTTGGATTGGATGCTTACAGGGTTTTTCTTGTAACATTATAAGTGCTGCTTACATCACTGAACAACAACAAAACATGATAATGGAGTAGCTGTTGCCCTTCTCCGGTTGTGTGTACAGTATGTGTGGAATAAAAAAGGGAAACTGTTTTCACAAGCTGTTCTTTGTTTCATAATTGGATCATCAGTCCCCTAGCTACCCATATTGCACTGAGCTTGCCAGTGGTGACTGCCAGGAACTCCCAGGATCCATTTTGTTGGTTGTTGTTGCAGAAGACTGAACTGTTCTGGAGTATTTAACAGTTACATAGCAGAGTCACGTGTTTTCCAATGTGGTTGTCCGGTTTTCATGGCTTTGCTGTGTACTTTCCCTCTGACAGTAAACTTCCGCCTATGGCTTACAGTTTGACATTAATTTATTAGCGCTGCTCTGCACCCTCCCTCGTTTGGGAGACTCATGTGGTTTATTGCCAGTTTTTTGTTTACTTTTCAGGTTTGTACTACAAGGTTTAATAAAAACAAAGTTTTTGGACATTTTGTCTGTCTTGTGGAAGATGAGGGGATGGGCTTTCTTCTCTGGGCAGTGGGCAGAGGCTGCAAGTCCTCTCTTGGCCAGACGGTGGAGCTCACGTGCTGACTCAGACATCCATCTCTAGTGCTGGACTGAGCCCAGCAGCAAGGTTGCTCCCCCCCACTGTGTGCTTGCCCTTTCCTGCCCCTGAGCTGTGGCCCACTAGGGACAGGAGTCTTCCCTGTGGGAGCCAGCAAATTATTTTAGCTCGTCTGTTTCTCTGGGGTCTGTGTGTGTTTAGGTAGTAAAGCAGGGGTTGGCCTGGTGGTGGTGAATACATTTGTAATGATCAGATGAAAACCTGATCTCAGTGTATCCTATCCTGACATGTGACAGAAATAGTAAGAAGTCACTATTGCATTTGAGACTGAGCTGCTGTGGAGCCCACATTGCCTGGCTCAGGCCCTGTCTCCCCACTCCCTCCCCCAGGCCCTTAGTTTCCTGCATGTCCTGGTCACAGGAGCTGTAAGGACCTGTGTAGGCAAAAAGCCTTTCAATACAAACTGGCTATGTACTCACTACTTAATTCAGTGTCTAGTCCTCAAAGTTTTATTGTTAGCCCTTCTCTCAGTCAGCTTCTCTCACACCACTGGCAACTGTATCAAAGTCAAGACTAAAACAGGCTGGCCCTGCAGCTGGACTATCCAGACAGCCGACACTTCACTTAAATGTCCTGAGTTGAGTCACTGTCATCACTGACATCTGGGGTGGCCTTTCTGACAGTATGTAAAGTGGCCAAGGCAGTGTCCACCTGGATGTCTTCTTCATCAGACTGGACGAGGGGGCAGTCTCCCCCATCACCGGTGGTCAGGTCAGTGAAGACAGAGGCAGGTGACTGAGGTGCTAATTCTGCAGGATTTGGAACCAGAAGAGTAATTTCATTCTGACAGGGGTCAGATTCAGGCTCTGTGAAAGAAAGCAGGGGAAAATGTGTCATTCCAGTGTTTGCCACCGAGGAGAACTATCTGCTTGCAACTGAGTCAGGTGCTGCAAGTCCATTGTTCCACAACCTGTCTGCTTTCCCTGCAGGAGCCATCACAGGAGGCCACTGGCTGGCTCATGTTGTTCCTTATTCAGCCAGGTGACACAGAACAACCATGGACTCTTTAAAATCCACAGAAGATCTAATGAAGCAGGTGCTAAAGGCAAATACTGAAACAGCCCAGGGACCTTGAAGATTCTAGATCCTTGAAATAATTCCTAAACACTGATTGATGCTGGGAGAGAGCGTCAAAATGACCGAGTCTTTAGTCTGCCCCTGCCTGCACTCCCACCCAAGGACTTTTCACGTGTGAGGGTGGAGTTAGAGGAATCGGCACATGATGCTGGTGGGCCTGTACACCTCAGGTCTGAGGTTTGCCTTTCCCTCGTACACACAGACCCACACCACAGATGTGGGGCCACACTGAGAACTTGCAGATCATAAACATGACACAGTCGAGGAAGACATGAAGCGAGAATGATCACAATGGAATCCCTCACGTGAATGAAGGGGCAGAATTGAGGCAAAACAAAGTACATAAGCCACACAGGAGAGCACCACACCCATTCCAGTCCTTGAAATGACCACCAGAAGTGGAAAGTAAAATACAAACTAAGATGATCCAATTCACTAAAAGCAATGGGTAGGGCATTTCTAAGCATGAGAAAATTCAGGGTTGAAGAGCCCATGTTTCATTTGCTTCCCATTCTGTGAGGCCAGACAGGTGTGTGGAAAGACGGGCCCATGGAGGGAGATGGGATTAGAGAGAAGTGCCTTGTGTGTGGTCATGTGAGGGAAATGTCAGTAAACCCTTAGTGACATTTACCCAAGATTTTCAACTCCCTACCTAAGCCAGGGGACAGCACTGTGTTGTCCTCTGTGCCCGAGTTCAAGAAGACATCAAGGGCTTCCTGGTCAGAGATGTCCATCAAGTCCATCTGCTCCAGCATGTCCACGTTCACCTCCATGGATGACATGCTGCCCATGGGCTCTGAGGACACAAAATTTTATTTTTTTAAAAATTTTTTTTATTATTTTTTATTTATTTTTGGAGAAAGAGGGAGAGATAGACGGAGAGGGAGAGGGAGACAGAAATGGGCGCGCCAGCAGTCTCTCAGCTGCTGTGAACGAAATCCAGATGTGTGCACCCCCCTGTGGGCAAGTGCGGTGTTGCAACCTTGCATCACTTTGCATCTGGCTAAACGTGGGACCTGGAGATTGGAACCGCTGGAGATTGGAACCAGCATTCTTAGGCTTAGCAGGCAGGCGCCTTAGCCGCTAAGCCATCTCTCCAGCCCACAAAATTTTATTTTTTAACCTTTCGTAATTCAAGGTAAATTTCTCTGGTAGTCGGTTAATTACATTGCATTTTCTCATGTTTCCTGAGACTAGCAAATGACACTCCAATTGAAATCTGTCCATCTGCCCTGCCATCTTTCGGTGTAGTGGCACACGCCTTTAATCCCAGCACTTGGGAGGCAGAGGTAGGAGGATCACGGTGAGTTTGAGCCCACCCCGAGACTACATAGTGAATTCCAGGTCAGCCTAGGCTAGAGTGAGACCTTACCTTGAAAAATTAAATAATAAAAATAATAAAATGTTTTGATTTGCAAGCAGAGAGAAAGAGGGGAGAATGGGCACACCAGGGCCTCCTGCAGCTGCAAACCAACTCCAAATGCATGTGTCACCTTGTGCATCTGGCACTGAGGAATCAAACCCAGGCTGTCAGGCTTTACAAGCAAGCACCTTAACCACTGAGCCATCTCTCCAGCCCCTAAGTCACCTCCTGTTACGTTCCCTTTGACTCCCTCCACAGCACTTACTGTGTTGTGCTTACAGGTAGTGTTGGGAGCAGGACTCTTGACAGCTCTTGGGCAGGTGCAGTGGTGGGAAACTTCCCACATAGGTAAATACAATCTAGCATTCCACTGCCAGAATTTCTCAATCCTAATCACTCAGCTTTGCTCGTAAGGCAGATGGGTTTCAGTGTCTGCAGGTTGAGTGTTGGGACGGAGAGCACCCTGTATTGACAGCAGACTGCCAGCATGGGACCAGGAAGATGACCTTGCCTCAGCACTGGTGGCTGGATGCCTTGCAATATGGAGCACACATTTCCACTACCAGCCAAAGAAATCATCCCAGCAGGGGGGCAGAGACAAATGCAAATGGTTTCTAAAAGGATGTTCCCTGAATTTTGGGCTTCACAGTGATGAAAACAAGTGGACTGGAGAGATGACTCAGTGGTTAAGGCACTTGCCTGCAAAGCCTAAGGACCCAGGTTTGATTCCCCAGGACCCATGTAAGCCAGATGCACAAGGTGGCACATGCATCCAGAGGTTGTTTGCAGTGACTGGAGGCCCTGGCATTCTCATTCTCTCTCTCCCTGCCCATAAATAGGTAATATAAAATAAAAATATTAAAAAAACTTAACAGTGATCCCAACCCAGCCTAGAAGTCACTCCGAGAGAGGTCATCAGCAACTCGGATAGCTACTGTGTCTTCCAGACAGCTGCAGAAGGTAAAGAAAGCAGAGCCAGACCAAAGCAGGAGCGAGCTGTCAGAACAACAGAGCGTCAGCTCGGTGAGAATCAAAGATTGAATAAGCTTCCCACCCCACAGAACCTGTGCAGTCATAGTGCCTACGGGGAAACATTTATGTTCAAAGACCTGGTATTTAGGGAAAAAATATATTTTCAAGATAGAGTCTTGCTCTAGCCCAGGCTAACTTGTAATTCACTCAGTAGTCTCAGGGTGCCTTTGAACTCATGGCAATCCTCCTACCTCTGCCTCCCGAGTGCTGGGTTTAAAGGTGTGCACCACCACACCCGGCAAGCTGAAAACATGTAATGTTGGGGATAATTAAGCAGCAAGGACAACAGGGCAGGGAGGCCCGGCGCTGACTCAGCATGAGGTTCTGTGATGTTTAGAGAAGGTGGGAGTTTGATTATCTTTAGACACATTGTCACCAAAGGTCACTAAAGCAAGTGCTGAAATGTACTGTGTATTTTTGGTATGAAGTCAAGCTTGCAGTTCTGGAAGCACTGTCATCCTGAGCCAGTTGAGATCGAGCTTGAATAGGGTGGACTTAACCTTGAGCACATCAGATGTTAGCTGCTTTCATGGTATGTTTGATGTGATACCCACAGGGGCACCGCAGTGCATTGCCCATGATGACAGGGCTGACTTACAGGGTTTTTCTGAAGGTTATGGGATGGGACTTGTGGTTTTCTTTTTCATAGCCTCTTTTGGCTTGGGGCCAGGGCTTTTAATCAAAAGTTGTAGATAGAATTCAGCCAAAATGGCCAGGCATGGTGGCACAGAGGTAGGAGGAACACCGTGAAATTATTGCCCTTACAAGCAATCCCAAGGGCTGGAGGTGTAGCTCAATGATAGAGCCCTTGTCTAGAATGTCAAAGCCACAAGTTCCATTCCCAGACGACCCTAGGACACCTTCTATTCCACCTGAGCCATGTGAGAAGACAGTGAGAAGGTGCTATCTGCCAGCTAAGAACAAAAGCCCTCTCCTGACATGAATCATGTCACACCCTAACAGGCTTCAGACCTCCAGGGCTATGAGAAATGTCTTTTTTATTTAATACTTTTTTATTTTTATTCACTTGTTTAAGAGTAAAAGAGAGAAGTAGGTGGGTAAAGAGAGAGAATGGGTGTGCCAAGACCTCTAGCCAGTAGAAACAAGCCCCAGACACATGTGCCACTTTGTGCCTCTGGTTTACATGGGTCCTGGGGAATCAAACCTGGTTTCTTTGGTTTTGCAGGCAAGCACCTTAACCACTAAGCCATCTGTCCAGCATGGAAATGTGTTTAAGTCATTTCCATAGTACCTCCTGTGTTCCTGTTACAGCAATCTTCTCCATAGCTGCCTGACAGGATATGGAGCTTTGGCACAAACTCTGTTACCTCACACAGCAGGTCACTGCACAGCCAGGCCCAGCCCTGAAGTACTGAATGTTGAGCCTGGCTTTTCTTCATCGGGGTGGGGGGGACAGACAGGTAGACGCTGACTCTTGAGATAGTGATGTTTGAAAATCATTAACTACTGATCACCTGCATCCCTGAGCACATCCTGTTTTAGGTAGTGCTCCAGTCTGTCCTTTCTACATCACTGTCCTTCCTCAATCTTTGATAGCCTCTTATGGGAGGGAACATATGGCTAGATGACAAGGAATGAACAAAGAAATTAAGACAGGCAAGGCTGGTGAACCAGGGAGAGCAAGAGAGGTGACTAGAGAAGGGCTCCAGGAGGTACCACATGCTTAAAAGGACAGGGAGGCCCTGACAGCACTGCTGCCGGGGTAGGGGCAGGGGCAAGGGCAAGGGGCAGACTACCCAGCACCTGCCACGGAACTCATGAGCTGCCCAAGGCTGCTGCCCTGCTGGCTCCAACTCCTCAGAGGGAGAGGCCAAGGACAAGTCTGGCAAGTCTCCTTAGGGGACCTATTCATTTGTGTATGTGATGCTTCCTACACACACCACCATCTGCACCGAGAAAAAAGCACCATGTTCAACTAGAGAAGTGGCTATATATATATATATACAGAGTGCACACCTGTGTATCCCACCAAACTAGGATGGAGAACGTCGTTGGGTCTGTGATGGTCATGTCTATACCGAACATGTACAAATACTGTTTTCTGGTCATCACTACTCTCTAGGCAATGTGCTCTAACTGTATACACAGCACTTGCACTGCATTAGGTATTAGAAGGAAGCTAACGATCTAAAGTCTATGAGAGGGTGTCACAGATTATATGCGAACACTGCATTTTATACACAGGATTTTAGCATCTTGCAGATCTGGTCTCCATGGGAAGAGCTCCTAGAATAAGTTTTCATGGATATTGAAAGGCAACTTGTACTAGGGGCATTCTGACAATAAAGATCACCCTTTAGTCACATCCTCTCAAAGAATAGACTTTTCAATTACTAGAACTGAATGAAGGGTTGGGGGCTCCATTCAAAGTTATAACTCTACTACTAAAGCTGCATGTCTAGCCCCTCAAAGAATTTTTTTTTCTTGTGCATCTGACATTTATTTATTTATTTATTTATTTATTTATTTAGGTTTTTCAAGGTAGGGTCTCACTCTGGTCCACACTGACCTGGAATTAGCTATGTAGTCTCAGGGTCGCCTCGAACTCATGGCAATCCTCCTACCTCTGCCTCATGAGTGCTGGGATTAAAGGCGTGCGCCACCACGCCCAGCCCTGCCCCTCAAAGAATTTTTAACAATGGGGTAAAAGAGTTCTAGACAGTATTGGGTAGGAAAAGTCAGGTACAGACACACATAGTTTGACGAATGCCAATTACATAAAAAGTATCAGGCTGGAGAGATAGCTCAGCAGTTAAGACATTTGCCTGCAAAACCAAAGGACCCAAGTTTGATTCCTGAGAACCCATGTAAACCAGATGCACAAGGTGGTGCATGCATCTGGAGTTCATTCACAGTGACTGGAGGCCCCGGTGTACCAATTATCTCTATCTGCCCCTCTCCATTTCTATCTAATAAATAAATAAATAATAAAAACATTAAAGAGAAAAAAAAGAAAAGAGCAGTTGGAGCCCTGGCGATGGTGTCTGCTGACTAAGAGTGTCTCTGGTCGGCTCCATGGAGGTGAGCCGCCAGCTTCTGCCATAATGAACTGCTCCTGGAACTTGTAAGCCTGAAATAAACCCTTTCCTCCTCTAAGCTGCTTTTGGTCTGGTGTTTGTCCAGCCACATGAAGCTAACTACAGCACTGGACACGGCCTGCTGTACACACTCTGGTTTTCGGGCAACTAACAGGAGACTTCCAAGGACTGCATCCTCGTCCCTGCGGGTAGGCAGAGCAGCTCATGCCGTCCCCACAAGCCTGGAGCTGTCAGCTCACCTCGCCGCTCTGTGATCTGCAGGTAGCCCGTGGACAGGTACTGTTCCATGTCTTGCTGGAAGGCTTCCTCAAAGAACTTCTGCCGCTCCTTAAGCTTCAGCTGCTGGGTGTGTTCCATTTCCAGAACCTTCTGTGTGTGTTCTGCATCTAGTTCAGCTGAGGGAGCAGAGTGGTGGGGTTAGGCCTCAAAGAGACTGAATGGCAAGTGGGAAATGCACCCTCCCAGATGAGGTGTCACCTGGCTTTGGCAGACTGTGAGGACATTCATGATCCGCCCCATCCGTGTACTTCTTTCCATCACTGAACACTGCGACACTCTGCACCTTCTTTACATGTGCTGTCCCTCTGCTTCAAGGGTCTTCCTACCCATCCACCTGCTCTTCCTTCAACGGCATGGAGCTCTCGGCTTTCAGCACCAGCTTTTCAGGTGATATTCACTAACTCAAGTGGAATTTATAGCTGATGTTTCCATAGTACTATGTTCACTTTTTTTGGTATTCTGAGGTAGGGTCTCACTCTAGCCTTGGCTGACCTGGAATTCACTCTGTAGTCTCAGCGTGGCCTTGAACTCACAGTGATCCTCCTACCTCTGCCTCTCAAGTGCTGGGATTAAAGGCGTGCGCCACCATGCCTGGCTGCTCAGTCTTTTGTGCTGATATTTATGTTATGATTGGGAAAGACCAGTTGTTCTTAGAGGACTGTGACTACATTCATTTCCATTCATTCATTCATACTTATCACCCTGGCCCATGACACTCCCCCAATAAATGCTGATAGTAGAGGGCTAAGAATGGAGTGTTACCAGGTGTGGTGGCGCACGCCTTTAATCCCAGCACTCAGGAGGCAGAGATAGAAGGATGGCTGTGAGTTCAAGGCCACCCTGAGACTACATAGTAAATTCCAGGTGAGCTAGAGTGAGACCCTACCTCGCAAAACCAAAAAAAAAGAAAAGAAAAAAAAGACTATTATCCACCCTTAAAAAGAAGGTAATATGGACCATGCTGCATCATGATGAACCCTGAACACATTACAGTGAGTCAAATAAGCAGGCACAAGCTGGGTATGGTGGCACATGCCTTTAATCCCAGCACACAGCAGGCAGAGGTAAGAGGATGGCTGTGAGTTCAAGGCCACCCTGAGACTACAGAGTGAATTCCAGGTCAGCCTGGACCAGAGTGAGACCCCACCTCGGAGAAAAAAGAAAAGCAGGAACAAAAAGACAAATCCTCTCGGACCTAACCTAAAATGAGGGACGTAGAGTTGTCAGATTCAGTCAGCAAGTGGGATGGAGGTTGGCAGGGCGGAACAGGAATGAGGAGTGTTTAATTGGCACCGAATTTTAATTTCCTAAGAATAAAGTAATGGAGATGGATGATAACCACTGAACTTCCACATAAAAGTGGGTAAGATGTTAAGCTTTGTTATGTGTGTTTTACCACAACAGACAAACTGGAAAAGAAAAGCATGTGGCTACTGTGGTGTACTAGAAAATGTCTAGTCTGGGCTAGAGAGATGGCTTAGTGGTTAAGACACCTGCCTACCAAACCCAAGAACACCCGTTCAATCTGCAGGTCCCATGTTTAGCCAGATGCAAAAAGAGAGGCAAAGGTGCAATGCCGTGTTTGCCCACAAGGGGGCGCATGCATCTGGAATTCGTTCACAGCGGCTTAGAGGCCATTGGCACGCCCATTCTTCTCTCTCTCTCTCTCTGCCTCTTCCTCTCTGTCTCTCAAATAATAAAAAAGTAAATAAATAAAAATTAAAAAAAGAAAATGTGTAGGCTAACCCTGGCCAAAAGCCAGTGCTGGGAAGAGCATAGGCCCTAGGAAGGAAGCAACTACTGTTTGGCTAAATGGACCTGTTTTGCCCACCAATCTATGTTCATGCCCATAGAATGTCGTCAGCTTTGGTTAGAGAGGCTTTTTTTTTTTTTTTGAGGTAGGGTCACTCTAGCCTAGGCTGACCTGTAATTAACTCTGTAGTCTCAGGGTGGCCTTGAACCTCTGCCTCCCAAGTGCTGGGATTAAAGGTGTGAGCCACCATGCCCGGCTAGAGAGGTTTTTTTTTTTTTTACAGTGGTTAGCAACTACTAGGGAGACTTCAAGACTCATCAAAGTGCTGAGAATAAGTGACCATTGAGTGGCTGGCACTAAATGGGACATCTGTACCACCCCATCCAAGGCTCAGGTAATGTTGCAGAAAAGGGGAACAAAGAATGCAGGAAGAGGAGTGCTGTAGACCACTGTCTTCCACACATGACACTGTTGTACACATAAGCTAACAGCAGCTGTTACTGTTACTGCCCATCAACATTCCATCATGGATCATGGAGGCGCTCATGAAGCCCCCCAACCCTTCCTGAGGAGTGAATGGCAATTAATGACTGGGGGTGGGGGGAAGGGAGACGTTTTCTTTGGTGGAGTAACTACTGGTAAGTAACCTGTAAATAACTTCTCATCTATGCTCATGCAAATAACCCTAATTTAAACTCAGTGGGACACACACACAAAATTGAAGTGGGACTAGATGAGAGAAAGGTCGGAAGGGGGAGGGCACAAGAGAAGGTAATGAGAGGTATGAGCCAAATTTATATATACATGCATAAAAACTGTCTAAAAAATATATATATATATACATACACACACACACATATAAGTTCATTTTAATTTTTTTGGTTTTTCAAGGTAGGGTCTCATTTTGGGCTAGAGTGCTAGCCCAGGCTTTACCTAGAATTCATTATGTAGTCTCAGGGTGACCTCACACAGTCTTTGTTTGTCCTGTCTTTGTCTCTGGAGTGTTGGGACAAACAGCATTCACCACCACACCTGGCTTGTTTGTATTTTGCAAGGCAGGGCCTCACTGTATCCCAGGCTGAAGTGTAACTCACTCTATAGTCCCAGGCTGGCTTTGAACTCCTGGTGATCCTTCTGCCTTTGCCTCCCTGAGTGCTGAGATTAAAGCCATGTCACCACACCTGGCTAATACATTTTTTTTTTTTAAGCAAGTGTTAGTCTGGGCATGGTGGCACACACCTTTAATCCAAGCACTCAGGAGGCAGAGGTAGGAGGATCATCGTGAGTTCAAGACCACCCTGAGACTACATAGTGAATTCCAGATCAGCCTGGCTTAGAGTAAGACCCTACCTGGGGGGTGGGGGGAACCCCAGTAAGTGTCTTGGCTTGGTTCTGCTGGGTTTTTTTGGTTTGTTTTGTTTTGTGTTTTTGGAGAGAGACACAGAGACAGAGAGAGAGGGAGAGGAAGACAGAGATGGGCGTGCCAGCAGCCTCTCAGCTGCTGCCAACGAAATCCAGATGCATGCACCCCCTTGTGGTCAAGTGCGGCATTGTGCCCTTGCGTCACTTTGCACCTGGCTAAATGTGGGATCTGGAGATTGGAACCGATGTTCTTAGGCTTAGGAGGCAGGCGCCTTAACCGCTAAGCCATCTCTCCAGCCCGGTTCTGCTGTTTTTTAGGCACTCAGCCATATAACCTGAATAGTTAGTCAGTTATCTTTTATCATCTGAAAAATTACATAGAAATATTAATTCAAGATTTCTATAAGGACTGGGGATAGAACTCTGTTGGTAAAGTACTTGCCAAGCAGGTATGAAACCTGTGATGGATCTCCAGAACACCTGTAATCCCAGTACTCCATTTGATTACAAGTTCAAGGTCATCCTTAGCTATGTATCAATTTCAAGGCCAGCCTGAGCTATATGAGACCCTGTCTCAAAGCAGATGTCCCCCAAACACATGTACTCTGAATGCTTAGTTCCCAGGTGGTGGCAATTTTGAAAGTGGACCTTCCTGGAGGACATGTGTTGCTGGAAGCAGGCTTAGGGGTGTTAGAGCCAGCTCCCCCTTGCTCATTCTCCTGCTGTTGTTGTCCACCTTCTGTGGCAGAGGCCATGTCCAACTCTGCTCTACTTGCTTTCCCCTGCCATCATGGAGCTCCCCCTCAAGACTGTAAGCCAAAACAAACAACTTTCCTCCCATCAGCTGCTTCTGGTTGGGTGCTTTGTCCTAGCATTGAGAAGGTGACTACAACAGAAGGAAACGTCTAAGCCACAATGAGAAGCAACTTTGCAGTGAAGGTGAGCAGGAGCCCTACAAGTTAGCTGTAGTAATATACCAGCAGCAAGAACTACCACTGGAAGTAAGTTGAGCCTCAATATTCCAGCCAGAACCCCCATGGACTAGCTGCTCAGTAGTCAATGGCCTGGATGAACAGCCTCAGGAACAATACTAGGGCAGCCAGACAGTCATCATCTCCCTGAAGGGGCTCAGGGTATTTCTAGATTTCCTTTAGATCACAAGCCTTCTGCATTTCACACAGGGTGGTGGCTCCACGCATTTGTTTGACCTTCGAGACTATGACTGTGAAGGGCTTTAGCACAGCTGATTCATAGCAGGTGGACGCAACCTGCTTCAGCTCTCAAAGGGCATTTCCTGAATAAAGAGAGGCTCAGAGGCATCAGACACAGGCCATTCTCTGCTACCAGTTTAGATGAACCGAAAGTAGGAATCTATTGCTATCCATAACTAGCTTGACTTCTCTGAGCACTTTTTTTTCTTTTATCCCCCGAGGTAGAGTCTCACTCTAGCCCAGGCTGACCTGGAACTCATTCTGTAGTCTCATGCTGGCTTCGAACTGCTACCTCTGCTTCCCAGGTGCTGGGATTAAAGGTGTGCACCACCACCCACAACTACTAGGGGCTGCTTTTTCCTCCTACACAAGTGAGGTCAGGTACTCATTTCTTAAGATGGCTGTCAGGATTCAGTGTGATAGTATATGTGAATCACCAGCAACATCAGGCTGGTCAACAGCCAGCAGCTAACATTAATGACCAATATGATGTCAGAAACAGAGTCTCAAAGGGGGAGGGCCAACATGATAGCACATTCCTATAATCCCAGTAGTCAGGAAGTAGAAACAAAAGAATGAAGAATCCAAGCCCAGCCTAGGTTACATGACACCCTATTCAAAACAACAACAAAAGCCGGGCATGGTGGTACAAGCCTTTAGTCCCAGCACTTGGGAGGCCATGGTAGTAGGATGGCTGTGAGTTTGAGGACAGCCTGAGTCTATATAATGAATTCCAGGTTAGCCTGAGCTAGAGTGAAACCTTACCTCAAAAAAAAAAAAAAAAAAAAAAAAAACATGAAATTTGATTTGGGAGCAGCTCCAAGGGAAGGAAGGAATTCATGCCTGATACTGAAAACCTAGTCAAAAGCCTTGGGCTGGGAAGGTCATAAGCCTTAGGAGGGAAGCCACTACTGTTTCTGGCTACATGGATATACTGTGCCCACTAAATTGGCTCCTAAATACTTATGTTTATGCCCACATATTAGTGCTGCTCTTCTGTTCAGAGCAACTTTTTTTTTCAGATGGTAAGGACTGCTGTGGAGACTCAAAACCAATCCAAGTGCTAAGAAGTGACAGCTGGGGGGGGGCTTGGGGGCATTGCTTGCGCCGGGCCCTGTGGGGCCCAGCGCCGTGGCAGGTGAGTGCCCCAGATATCCTATCCCCGAGCTCTGGCCTCAGCCTCAGGACCTTGGAGTCGCTGACGCTGGTGGCTCAGGTGACACCGTCCCTGCCCGGGGGATCCCGGCCAGCTGGTGACCTGCCGTCGATCCCCTGCCTAGGCCTGCACACCGGAGGAGAGAACCTGTTTGAAGTTCTCCTCGTGTCCCTCGTCCTTTCCGGAATCCAACTCCCAACCAACTCGTAACTTGCAAGTACACGCCCCAGAGACCTGACGTTGGGGTCCAGCTTCCCTCCTTCGCGTCTGTTCTGCTGCTTACATTTGAGCATGAGTCTTCTCATGATTAGTGAAAATGTAAAAGTGGCTTGCGAATATGCATTGCTGGAAAACTATGATTCTGCGATGGTCTATTACCAGGGGGGTCTTGACCAGATGAACAAGTATCTGTACTATGTCAAAGACACATACCTCCAGCAAAAATGGCAACAGGGATGATATTGCTGATCTAGTAGAAGCTAAAAAGTTGCTTAAGGAAGCAGTGGTGTTGCCAATGTGGATGCCAGAATTCTTCAAAGGCATTCTTCAAAGGAGACCCTGGAAGGGAGTACTGATGGTTGGCCTGCCTGGTACAGGAAAGACCCTCCTTGCTAAAGCACTGGCTATAGAATGCAAGACAACATTCTTCAATGTCTCTTCATCAACTCTGACTTCCAAGTACAGAGGAGAGTCTGAGAAGCTTGTTCGTCTTTTGTTTGAAATGGCTCGATTTTATTCTCCAGCCACCATATTTATTGACGAGATAGATTCCATTTGTAGTCACCGAGGAACTTCTGAAGAACACGAAGCCAGCCGGAGGGTGAAAGCCGAGCTGCTGGTTCAGATGGATGGTTTTGGAGGTGCCTCTGAAAATGATGATCCCTCCAAAATGGTGACGGTGTTGGCAGCAACTAATTTTCCCTGGGATATAGATGAGGCTTTAAGACGGCGTCTTGAGAAGCGAATTTACATTCCTTTACCATCAGCAAAAGGCAGGGAGGAGTTACTACGAATAAGTCTTCGGGAAGTGGAACTGGCTGATGATGTTAACCCTACAAGTATTGCAGAAAACATGGAAGGTTACTCTGGTGAGGACATTACCAACGTGTGCAGGGATGCATCCTTGATGGCAATGAGAAGGCGTATTGCGGGTTTGACCCCCAGAAGAAACCTGAAATCTTTCAAGAGAAGAAATGCACATGCCTACAACTATGGAGGATTTTGAAATGGCTTTAAAAAAGGTTTCTAAATCAGTATCAGCTGCAGATATTGAATGATATGAGAAATGGATATTGGAGTCTGGATCATGCTAACGTCTCACATGTAAACAGTGAGAAATCTGCCTTAAGTCTTTGAAAAATAATTAAATGTAGTATTTCATTGCACTGAGTGCTATATTTTTTTAAACTTTCATAATGGTAAGATTTTTAAATCCTTTGTGATTCTGAATAAAGGCAGTTTTTATTTAAGCTGAAAATTAAAAAAAAAAAAAAAGAAGAAGTGACAGCTGAGTATTCAGCACTAAATAAAGCATCTCTATCACAGTCTCCAGTGGCTCTGGGACTATATGGCAAGAGGTAGCAGAAAGAATGTAAGAGCCACAGGATGGGGAGGAGTGCACTGGAGCTCTTTCTCCCAGACACAAAGAGGTCATTGTATTGATGACCTCACAGTGGCTGTCATTACCTGTATAAGACCTGCCTATTATTGGGCCATCAACAGGTTGTCATAGATGATGGTGGAGGGAGGAAGGAAGAAAGGAAAAGAAAAAAGGAAGAGAAAGGGTAATGGAGGAAGAGAGAAAGAAAAAAGAGAAGAAAGAAAGAAAAGAAAAATATATTAATATAGAAGTGGGAGTAGTAGGAAAGACGGGGTCAGTGGAGGAGAATGGGGAGGGAAGGAGGGAGGACAAAGGAGGTTATGGAAAGGGAGGAGCATTACTCTTTATCACCGAACACTAGGATCCACTACAACACTGAAGATCACCCTCACTACTCCACTCAGAGATTTAGGAATCTGGCACCTTTCAGTCCCCTCAATAAATCTGCAAGGAACTGGGAGTGACTCAAAACATCTTTTCATTTGTTTCACTCAGCCTCCAATGTGTCTGCTCCAATGTTTGGTGAATGTCAAGTGCATTAGAAGAAATAATTCTCAAACATAATGCAAACACAAAGTGCCATTAGACTGGTTAAAAAAATAATTTCTGCCAGCACCCGGGAGGCACAGGTAGGAGGATCGCCATGAGTTTGAGGCCACCCTGAAATGACACAGAGAATTTCAGGTCAGCCTAGGCTAGGCGAGACCCTACCTTGAAAATAATAATTTCTGAATAAGGAGTTCAAAGCCCAAGATAAATGTAGAAATCACCGAAGGTTTTAATTAAGAGTATCTTATTTTTGCCGAACTCAGATTTTCAATAGATATCACTGTCAACATTTCATTTTTCTTAAGACTTCTTTGATTACTCCATGTTTCTCAATTATTGGTACTACAGATTTTTATCTCAGCCTTTTCTGTACTGGGAGGAAATGCAATCACATTTCAACATTCCTGGGAGTAGGGATGATTTGGATTATAGAACTTAAAATAACTGTTTATTTTTTCTTTTTAAAATTCATTTATTTGTAAGCAGAGAGAGATAGAGATAGACGGACAGTCAGAAGGGGCGCACCAAGACCACCTGCCACTGCAAATGAACTCCAGAAGCATGCTCCACTCTGTGCATCTGGCTTTATGTAGGTACTGGGGAATTGAACCTGGGCCTTTAGGCTTTGCAAGCAAGCGTCTAAACTGCTGAGCCATCTTTCTAGCCCTAAAATGGCTCTGTTGGTTTTTGGAAGTAGGGTCTCGCTCTAGCCCAGGCTGACCTAGAATTAACTGTATACTCTAATGGTGGCCTCGAACTGAGGGCGATCCTCCTACCTCTGTCTCCTGAGGGCTAGGATTAAAGCCGTGTGCCACTATGCTTAGCAGTTTTAGGCGATTTTCTGTATTCTTTTTAAATCTTTATTTTGGAGAGAGAGAATTGGCGCGTCAGGGCCTCAGCCACTGAAATCGAATTTCAGATGCTCGTGCTACCTAGTGGGCATGTGCAACCTTGCACTCGCCTCACCTTTGTGTGTCCGGCTTACATGGGATCTGGAGAGTAGAACCTGGGTCCTTAGGCTTTGCAGGCAAGTGCCTTAACCACTAAACCATCTCTCTAGCCCCCTTTTTTCTGGAGAGAGTCAGAGAGAGAAAGAGCGAGAGAGGAAGAGGCAGAGAAAGAAAGAATGGGCAGCCAGGGTCATTTCAGCCACTGAGAGCAAACCCCAGACGCGTGCGCCCCCTCGTGGGCAAGTGTGGCATTGCGCCCATGCGTCACTGCATCTGGCTAAACATGGGACCTGGAGAATCAAACAGGTGTTCCCAGGCTTGACAGGCGGGCGCTCCAACTGCCAAGCCATCTCTCCAGCCCCCAGCCCCCTTTTTTTAAAGAAAGAAAAGTCATCTGTGTTGGTGGTCTAGTGGTGAGAACAGTTAGTTGCCTTCCAAAACAGAAAAGTCTCTACACAAAGTTTTAAAACATGCTATTGCCTAGTTACATGAAGTAGGGTCACTGTCCCATTCTGATTCATGCTTTCTGAGCATCTCCTATGTCTCAGGGCCAACTGCTAAGGAAGCCAGCCTTACTGAGAGCCTATTTGTTCAGAATAACAGTGGAAGTTCCACGGCAGGCTTTTGAAAATCACTGCTGATTGAAACAGAAGCCCAATGAGGTGTGAGGTGTCCTGTGCAGCTTGACATCACCCACTGAGCTTGCGACAACAAATGACCAAATCTGAGAGTGGTTAGAAGATGAGAGGATAGCAGCAAGAAAAACTAGAAGTTTAATAAAATCTGAATCTTACAACAGTTGTTGAAAAGTCTAAACTGTACAACCTTCTCTACAAGGAAAAATGACCCTTTGTTCATATTTTAAAATGTTATTTGTTATTTGGGAAAAGCCAACACAAAGATTTAAAGGATTTCAACAAATGGCCTCAAAATTAAACAGAAAAAAAAAAAAAAAAAAAACAGATAAGAGACACAGTGTTTTTGTGGCAGGACTCAGGAGCTTCCCTCCATTCCCAGCCCCAGGTCTCTCTGCACTGCCCAAATCTTAGCTATCTGCAGCTTCCACTTTTGATTCCCCTATCAATTTCAAATGACATGTTATTGAAAACAATAAAAAATTCTACTAGCAGTACACAGAGTATAACCAGTTTTATTCGTACATTTTAATGGACACAGATACATATAAAATTTACAAAAAAACATTCTGCCTATTTCAGGACCAATGTCACCACATTGTACAATGATGCCTCTTTAGCAGAGCCAATAAGAGAGATAATGAGAGAGAATGGAATGTTAATGACTGAAAACGGTTCCCAAAGCTGCTGTAGGCAGAGAGGAAATGGAGGATGTGAGGAAAACCAGGATGAGCTTCTCTGTCAGAGTTAATGAAAATAGACTGAGGTGGGGCAGCTGCTCAGCACAAGAGATATAGCTCTGTGTACAGCACTTACCTAGCATGGACAAGGACCTCAATTTGATCTCTAGCAGAGGGGAGCCAAGTAATAGGGTAAAAATCCTTTTGAAAACCCACAATAGGGGCTGGAGAGATATCTCAGTGATTAAGGCATTTGCCTGTAAAGCCTAACGACTCAGGTTCAATTCCCCAGTGCCCACATAAAGCCAGATGCACAATGGTGTATGCATCTGGAGGTCCTGGCACACCTATTCTGTCTCTCTTGTATGTCTCTTTCTGCTTACAAATAAATATTTTTTAAAAACCACAACAGATGCTCACCACTAGCTCTTTGGTATATGCTCATCAGAATTTATTTTTCTTTCTATTAGGTTGAATTATATTGAGAATGCAATGTTCAATTTTTAAAGCTTTTTTACTGTGAAATAATTTTTAGATTCAAAGCATGTTGTTATAAGTGTATCTGAACTATGGGAACTCAGTGGTAGCATCAATACTAAGTATGCCTGAGGACCTGTATTTGGTGTCTTAACACCACAAACAAAGGTACACCCTGGGCCTCCCCCAATGCTAACATCTTACATCTTATGATGTGATATTATGGCAATGACCTCATTGCTAGGACAAAACACCTGACCAGAGGCAGTTCATGGAAGGAAAGGGTTTATTTACGACTTCCAGTTTCGAGGGAAGCTCTATCAGGACAAGGAAAGCACCACAGGAGCAGCAGCCTGCTCCTCATCTGTCACAGGAGGAAGCAGCCAAGAGTGAGCGAGTGCGGCAGATGTCAAAACCAAGAAACTAAATTGAGTGCAACTCAGAGATCATTTGGATTTCAGCAATCATGCCAGTGTGTGTGAATGTGTGCCCACGTGCGCATCTCCACAGCTCTATGCAGTCTTATCAGATGACAGTCTTGTGTAACCACCAAGATTCTCAATCTCAAGTGTGCCATCACAAGACTTCCTCATGCTACCTAACCCTCTGAAAGCACTCTTCTGTTCTCCAAACATTTAATTACATTAGCTAATGAGGGGTACATCAAAGAAACATGCAGTATATATCTGTGAAGACTGGATTTTTTTTCACTCAGACTATTTCCTTAGGGCTCATCTATGTTACCATATATACTGAAAATTTTTTCCTTTTCACTGCTGAGTGGAATTCCATGGTATATGTCTAACTACTTACCCACTGATGCATACATGGGTGGATTCTAACCATGGGCTATGAATAAAGCTAGTACATACATTTATATAAGTTCCTGTGAATAAACCTAGTACATACATTTATATAAGTTCTGAGATAAATGTCCAAGAGTACAATTTCAAGGTTGAATGGTAAGTTCATTTTTCTGCCAAAAATTTTTTCCAGAGACGTAATTTCCTGTTTCATGGCCATGATCAGCAGATGAGTGACCCAGTGCTTGCAACCATGCTGACTTTTGGTGCGATTGACTCATAGTAAAACAGAGAATATGTTTCCTTCCCTCCTCCTTGTCATCAGAATATTTAAGTTTGTTACAGACAAGTTTCAGCATCACTGTGTTTTCAAAGACTGCTATTTCTTTTTTAAAATATATTTTATTTATTTTATTGTATTTGAGGGGGGGGCAGGTAGAAAGAGAGAATGAGTGCACCAGGGCCTCCAGCCACTGCAAATGAACTCCAGATGCATGCACTCTCTTGTGCATCTGGCTTACTTGGGTCCTGGGGAATTGAACCAGGGTCCTTAGGCTTCGCAGGCAAATGCCTTAACCACTAAGCCATTTCCCCAGCCCAAAGACTGCTATTTCTAAAGGCACTTTCTATTCCTTGACAAACTTCTTTGTTCCCTATAATTTATTTCTTTTCACATTTTGGGCTTAGTAAAATATATTCAATGGTAGGAAAACTTTATTCTGAAGCTGAAGGCTTTTTTTTTTTTTTTTTTTTTTTTTTTCGGTTTTGCGAGGTAGGGTCTCACTCTGGCCCAGGCTGACCTGGAATTAACTATGTAGTCTCAGGGTGGCCTTGAACTCATGGTGATCCTCCTACCTCTGCCTCCTGAGTGCTGGGATTAAAGGCGTGCGCCACCACACCCGGCAAGACTTGAGACAACAAAATATACAAGATTTTTTTACAGTTTTAAAATAAATCATTGTGGCTTTACCATTTAACAACAGTTACATTTGCCTTCTACTTTTGTTCAAAATAAGACATATTCAACTGCTTTTAAACTCCCAACTTTCCTGTACCTAACTTAACAAATGAATACAAACTATCTCTAAGAGACTTTTAAATAATATTTTCCTGAAATTAGGCCTTTATGTATATATATTTTTGTTTGCTTTGTTTTTTTCAAAGTAGGTTCTCAGCCCAGGCTGATCTTGCCTAACACAGGCAAGGAAAACTTCAACACAGAGATACAACCCCAGCCCAAGTTAATATATTTTTAAAAAGACAGCTAAGTAATTTTCTTCAGATCTTTTTCTTACTTGTAAGTAACATACACACACGAACTGTCATACATATTTATCAAGTACTTACGTCTTTTATATGCAACTATGAATGGAGGATCCTTATGTACAGTCTTGAAGTCAGAGTAAATAATAGTTATGCCACAAAGAACTCATGACAGCCCCAGTGCTGGTCCCAAGCTCAGTGACTGGGAACAGCTCCTGGAAGTGCAGTTTGTCTAAACTCAGGACACAGGAAACTAAGCCTCCGGAACTCTTGTTACAGTTCTATCAAGTATCTAAAGGAAATGAGCATTATCTTGAGTAAAAGCAAAATACATACCACAGAAACACAATGTATACCCAATGTCTGCTGGATGGCAAGAGAGACCCCAGTGGTGCCTGCTCTGTCCTGTCCAGCCTGGCTAAGCACACCACTCACCACTTGAGGCCTCAAATTTCCCATTAATTAAGAGGAAAATGGTTGGATGGCAGTCGTTTCCACTTCTTAAAACATCTCTATTTACTTTTGATTGCGGAGAAAAACTCCAAATTCTGTCTAGTTTTAAATTAAATTATATAATAATCATTTAATTATAATTAGGGCTGCATTAAAGGATTTGGAACCTTTTGACACTTAAAGCAAATTGAGACTTAACTAGTAACAAAATTCTGAAGGCATGTTTGCATTTAATTCACTAGTGGTGGTTGTTTTTTTGTTTGTTTGTTCGTTTTGTTTGTTTGGTTTTTCCAGGTAGGGTCTCACTCTAGCTCAGGCTGACCTGGAATTCACTCTGTATTCTCAGGGTGGTCTCAAACTCATGGCGATCCTCCTACCTCTGCCTCCCGAGTGCTGAACTAAAGTTGTGCGCCACCATGCCCGGCTCACTGGTTGTCTTTGTTTTAGAACTATTAGGAGTTGGAGGCGTAATTTGTGAAACATGCATGCGTGCATCCCCCCCACACCGAGATTAGGAACAAAAAGTATAAGATTCAAGGATAAGTAAGAATGTGAGAACAGCACTCACTCTGGTAAATGCTTCATGAGTTACTAACTTGTTAAAGAAGCTTGAACTCCAGCAGGAAGGTGTCTTTGCAGTGAAGTGAGGTGGCATGAGAACTGCTATGCTTTCTGCAAGGGCAGAGAACCTGGCTCCTAACCAATTCTGAAATATTGCTGATGTTCCCAGCCCAAGACTGCACTGCAAAAATGATTGCTTAGGGGAAAGGTAGTTAAGCATCCACTTCACATTTAATTTATAAGGTAGAGTCTCACTCTAGCCCAGGCTCACCTGGAATTCCCTATGTAATGTCAGGGTAGCCTCAAACTTGTAGTGATCCTCCTACCTCTGCATCCAGAGTGCCGGGATTAAAGGCGTGCACCACCACGCCTGGCTCTAATTTGTATAAATATTGTGGTCCAATTCAGAGAAGTGACAGAAATGGCACTTGCTCACTCTCTTTAAAGCATCTTTGAAACCACCCAGGTCCATCAGCGTCTCGGGCATTTCCTGTGGTGCCCTTCACGGTGGCAGAAGGATGAGCTCTGCTCCAGAAGCACTCTCCTGCTACACCACAGCTGTGTCACAAACCCAAAAGACCCATACTCTGTTCCCAGCTCCTTATCTAACAGATCTATACTCTGTTCCCAGCTCCTTATCTAACAGATCCATACTCTGTTCCCAGCTCCTTATGTAACAGATCCATACTCTGTTCCCAGCTCCTTATGTAACAGATCCATACTCTGTTCCCAGCTCCTTATCTAACAGATCCATACTCTGTTCCCAGGTTCTTATCTAACAGATCCATACTCTGTTCCCAGCTCCTTATCTAACAGATCCATACTCTGTTCCCAGGTTCTTATCTAACAGATCCATACTCTGTTCCCAGCTCCTTATCTAACAGATCCATACTCTGTTCCCAGGTTCTTATCTAACAGATCCATACTCTGTTCCCAGCTCCTTATCTAACAGATCCATACTCTGTTCCCAGCTCCTTATCTAACAGATCCATACTCTGTTCCCAGCTCCTTATCTAACAGATCCATACTCTGTTCCCAGCTCCTTATCTAACAGATCCATACTCTGTTCCCAGCTCCTTATGTAACAGATCCCTCTGTTCTCTTATCTCCCAGCTCTGTTTATCTAACAGATCCATACTCTGTTCCCAGCTCCTTATCTAACAGATCCATACTCTGTTCCCAGCTCCTTATCTAACAGATCCATACTCTGTTCCCAGGTCCTTATCTAACAGATCTATACTCTGTTCCCAGCTCCTTATCTAACAGATCCATACTCTGTTCCCAGCTCCTTATGTAACAGATCCATACTCTGTTCCCAGCTCCTTATCTAACAGATCCATACTCTGTTCCCAGGTTCTTATCTAACAGATCCATACTCTGTTCCCAGCTCCTTATCTAACAGATCCATACTCTGTTCCCAGCTCCTTATCTAACAGATCCATACTCTGTTCCCAGCTCCTTATGTAACAGATCCATACTCTGTTCCCAGCTCCTTATCTAACAGATCCATACTCTGTTCCCAGCTCCTTATCTAACAGATCCATACTCTGTTCCCAGCTCCTTATCTAACAGATCCATACTCTGTTCCCAGCTCCTTATCTAACAGATCCATACTCTGTTCCCAGGTTCTTATCTAACAGATCCATACTCTGTTCCCAGCTCCTTATCTAACAGATCCATACTCTGTTCCCAGCTCCTTATCTTACAAACAGATCCATACTCTGTTCCCAGGTCCTTATCTAACAGATCCATACTCTGTTCCCAGCTCCTTATCTTACAAACAGATCCATACTCTGTTCCCAGCTCCTTATCTAACAGATCCATACTCTGTTCCCAGCTCCTTATCTAACAGATCCATACTCTGTTCCCAGCTCCTTATCTAACAGAGGTGGGGCTGGTTCTCATCTTGCCTGTTTTCAGACAGTAAAGAGGTATTCAAATCATCTCCATTTAGAAATTCATGTGACTACATAAAATTAAAGCTAGTAGGCAAAACTGTATTTAACGCAGTTTAAAGAGAAAAGAGTACATATACTCAAAGAGAGAAATGACAAACAGGGTCTGCCAACAGATGCCAAAATGATATAAAAACATGTGCCTCCAAATACATGCTAATATCATATGCAACACTAATGAAATTAAGTAACTTTATTTATTACCACATATTAAAGGATTAACACAAGAAATAAAATTATCCAACATTTAAGTGTAGCTAGGTGTGGTGGCGCCGCCACACTTTAATGCCAGCATTCTGTATGCCGAAGTAGGAGGACTGCCACAAGTTCAAGGCAAGCCTAGGACTATAGAGCGAGTTTCAGTTTAGCCTGGTCTAGAGACTCTGCCTCAAAAAATAAATAAATAAATAAATTGAAGTCTGGTAAAAAAAAAAAAAAAAAAAAAAAAAAAAATCCCAAGCTCTAAAAGATTATGGAATATGAAAATTAAAACACACAGCAGCCAGGTACCCTTTTCCTAGTAATTCTGAGATCACAACTCAATCTTATATTAAAAATATTACATATTTTAGTGGGAGTGGGCGGTAGGGAAGGATCACTGTCAAGATCTGGAGGTGAGGCTTCCATGACTACCTCTGCCCTGGTCCCCAACACCCACCCTAGCCTGTCAACCACAGGAAGTCAGTGCTCTCCAAGGTATACCCTCTCTACAGTGAAAACACACAACAGCAAATCATTAGGAGACTTTCCATTTCCATTAAAGAGAGATGTGAATGTTTATAATTTCCTAGAAGGAAGATTTTTTATATTAAGTCAAACTATGTATGTTAGTGTGACTTGTGGAGTTAAATGTCAAAGGATCTGGTAAGCTGATAGACATTATGCAATGTGATATTTTGTCTTCTATGTAGATTGCTAAAAAGTGAACTTGACATTTTAGATTTAATTCAAGTATTTGTGAAAACATTACACAAATGTTTTGAAATGCCTGTGAACTGGATTTAGTATTCCATGTAGATAAGGCTTACAATATTCTTGCAAAACTGGTATGGGGGATGGTACTGGAGATCAACCTGAGTGACACTGTCACACAAGCTGATTCATGAAACACAAAGCTGGCTGAAGGGAGGAAGCACAAGCCTGTGCTCCATGGCTATAAAGGGAATGGTGGCACATGCCTTTAATCCCAGCACTCTGGAGGGCAGAGGTAGGAGGATTGATGTGACTTCCAGGCCAGCCTAGAACTTCAGAGTGAATTCCAGGTCAGCCTGGGCTAGAGTGAGACCCTACTTCGAAAAAAAAGAATACAAATTTTCCCAAGATCCCAAGAAATATTAACATTGGTGACCTTTATATAAAAATGCCAAACCTGCCCTCTTTTAAGTAAAATATTAAAAAGGCTACTCCCAGGCAAAATCGGGGTAGGGGCAGGGGAATGAAGTCATCAGCCGTCTGCAATTACCATCCAACTGTTTACCCAAACTTGAGAATGAGAGTCTTAACTTTTGCTCTTGGATTTGATTCTGGGTTCTGTATAGAAGTTGTATATAAAATCAGCAAGGAAGTTCAGTATTACTCTTTTTGTTCAGTGATTATAAAGAAATTAAATTGGTTTTTTTTGTTTTGTTTTTTAGTGATTTTTCAAGGTAGGGTTTCACTGTACCCCAGGCTGACCTGGAATTCACTTTTTAAGTCTCAGGGTAGCCTTGAACTCACAGCCATTCTCCTACCTTGGCCTCTCGAGTGCTGGGTGCGCCACCATACCAAGCATGGAAATTAAATCGTTTTCTAAACTGCACTCCACATGAAAGCATGTTTACATGTACTGCCTATTGTGTCATTTTCAAAAGTGATACATTTCTTTAATTATGTATAACAGAAAATGTTGGGGTTATCATAATAGTTACCCACATAACCAAGTAGGAATTGCATGAAAACATTTTTCTCCTCTTACTTTAAATAAACTCCAAAGTAACTGGGAAAAAATACTGTGATAATTTATCTTGTCAACTTGACAGGACTTCATCTGTGAGGGACCATTGTGGTGAGAGGAACTGATGTGGGAAGACCCACCTTAACTGGGGGCAGGGTCCTGGACTGCATACAAAGGGAGAGTTGGCTGGGCACTTAGCACTCTGCTTCCACACTGTGGACTGAATGTGACCCCAGCTCCACCCCCACGCCTTCCCGGACCTGTAAGCGGAAATAAACCCTTCCTGCCTTAAATTGACTTTTGTCAGGAATTTTGTTTCATCAATGAGAAGTTGACTAATACAAATACTATATATATTTTTAAATATTTTTATTTATTAGAGAGAGAGAGCGAGAGAGAGAATGAACGGGTGTGCCAGGACCTCTAGCCACTGTAAACAAACTCCAGATGCATGTGCCAGCATGTGCATCTGGCTTATGTGGGTTCTGGGGAATCCAACTGGGACCTTGGGTTCCCAGGCAAGTGCCTTAACCACTAAGCCATCTCTCTAGCCCAAATATTACATATTTTAAAAGAGAACCTGGCCCTAACACTTTATGTAAACAACTTAAGCATTATGCAAAATGAAGAGATGGAAAAATCACCAAAGTGAAATAGCTAAGAGAATACTAAATTTAAAATCTTTAAAGTTCCTTGTCCAAGATCTTATTTACTGAGATTATTAAACATTAACAGGGCTGGAGAGATGGATCAGCTGTTAAGGCACTTGCCTGAAAGCCTAATGACCTGGGTTCAATTACCCAGTACTCATGTAAAGCCAGATGCACAAAGTGGAGCAGGTACCTGGAGTTTGTTTGCAGCAGTTAGAGGCCCTGGCACACCCATTCTCTCCGTCTGTATCTCCTGTCTGTCTCTCTCTGCTTGAAAATAAGTGTTTAAATTTTTTTAAATTTAACAGATTTTCTGTAACATGGGCACTAAATACTCTTGCATGTTTAAAAGTACAACAAAAAGGGAAGGTGGTTAAAAGAAAAATAGTTGCTCCAAAAGACCAGTATTATTATTAAAAAAATTTTTTTGTTGTTGTTTTTTTTTTTGAGGTAGGGTCTTACTCTGGTCCAGGCTGACCTGGAATTCACTATGTAGTCCCAGGGTGGCCTCGAACTCTCGGCGATCCTCCTACCTCTGCCTCCCGAGTGCTGGGATTAAAGGCGTGCGCCACCACGCCCGGCTAAAATATTTTTAATATTTTATTTATTTAACAGAGAAAAAGGGGAGAGAGAGAATGAGAATGGGCACACCATGGCCTCCAGCCACTGCAAATGAACTCCAGATGCATGCATCCCCTTGTGCATCTGGCTAACGTGGGTCCTAGGGAATCAAACCTGGGTCCTTTGGCTTTGCAATACCTTACATGCTAAGCCATCCCTCCAGCCCAAGACCAACATTATTTAACCACAGTTAAATAATGAAACAAATGTGTTGATTTAAAAAAAAAGGCTGGGAGTGGTGGAACACACTTTCATCCCAGCACTTTGGGGCCAAGGTAAGAGGATTACTGTGAGTTCAAGGCCAAAGGTAGAAGGACCTTACTTAACACACACCAGATCCTAGGATCTATCTCCATTACTGCCACAGTTACATTCCCGTTGCTGGATATAACACCTGACCAAAAGCAGCTGATGGGAGGAAGTTTTTTTATTTTGGCTTATCATCTCAAGGAGGAACTTCATGATAGCAGGGTACAGCAGAGGCTGGACATCACTTCCTTTGCCAACATCAGATGGCAAATAGCAGTAGGAATGAGCCTGGCAAGCTAGAAGCTAATAAACCTCAAGGTCCACTCCCAGCAACACACCCCCTCCAGCAAGGCTCCACCTTCCAAACTGCCACCAGCTGAAAGCAAGCATTAAGAACACAGAGATGGGCTGGAGAGACCGCTTAGCATTTAAGGTGTTTGCCTGCAAAGCCAGAGAACCCATGCTTCTGGAGTTTGTTTGCAGTGGCTGGAGGCCACTCTTTAAAAAAAATTTTTTTTTAACTGAAAAAAAGTCCCCATAGTTTTTATCAATCAAAACAGTGTTCAAACATTCCCATAGTACAAGGTCTCTTAACTATGAGCTATAAAACCAAAAATACATAATGGCACAGAGTAAACATTCACACTGCAAAAGCTGGCACTGCAAGGAAAGACTGAACCAATGTAAGATCTAAGGTAAGCAGGGCAAACATCAAATCCTGTAGATCCATGCAGGCTTGGCTTGGAGTGAATGTGTTGGTTTGGATTAGGCATACATCATAAACTTATGTGTGTTTTTTTTTTTTTTTTGAGGTAGGATTTCACTCTAGTCCAGGCTGACCTGGAATTCACTATGTAGTCTAGTCTCAGGGTAGTCTCGAACTCATGGCAATCCTCCTACCTCTGCCTCCCACGTGCTGGGATTAAAGGTGTGCACCACCACACCTGGCAATGTATTCTTTTTTATTTTATTTTTTATTTTTAAAGGGATTTTATATTTGTTTATTTGAGAAACAGGCAAACAGAGAGAGAGACAGAATAGGCATGCTAGGGCCTCCAGCCACTGCAAACGAACTCCAGATGTATGTGCCCCCTTGTACATCTGGCTTATTTGGGTCCTGGAGAGTCAAACCTGGATCCTTTGGCTTTTCAGGCAAGCACCTTAACTGCTAAGCCATCTCTCCAGCCCTTATTCTTTTTCTTTTAATTATTTTTATTTATTTATTTGAGAGAGAGAGAAAGAGAGACAGGAAGAGAGAGAATGGGCCCGCCATGGCCTCCAGCCACTGCAAACGAACTCCAGATGTATGTGCCCCCTTGTACATCTGGCTTATATGGGTCCTGAGGAACTAAACAAAGGTCCTTTGGCTTTGCAGGCCTTAACCACTAAGCCATCTCTCCAGTCCCAAACTATAGGGACTTTTTAAGTTGGCTGAATGTGTTGCATTTTACAACATGGATGGTCATCAGTTTATGGGGGCCAGGAGCCACCACTCAGGCAATAGCTGCTTTCCCAGCTATAAATGCATGGTACCCAGCTAACACCTCGTGGTTCTTTCTGCAAGCCATGCCCCAACTCTGTAACTGTACTGAGTGCACTTCATGCATCCTCCATGTCCTAGCTCCCCTGCTCCCTTTAATGGAAAAACCAGGGAGATCCTGTCTCACTACCTGCCATGCCCATGTAAACGGCTTTTCTCCCTTGCCACCACACACTTGCTTTTCATTCATTCCATGTGATGTTGACTTCTTTCAGGGCCAGCAGTATGTCCTTCAATGTGCCTGTCTGATTAATGTAGTTTTTAAAGGTTTATTTATCTATTCACTTATTTATTTGAGGCAGAGAGAGGGAGAGAGAGAGCAAGAGACAGTGAGTGAGAATGGGTGCACCAGGGCCTCTAGCCACTGCAAACGAACTCCAGATGCATGCGCCACCATGTGCATCTGGTTTATGTGGGACCTGGAGACTCGAACCTGGGTCCTTAGGCTTCGCAGGCAAGTGCCTTAACTGCTAAGCCATCTCTCCAGCCCTGATTAATGTGGTCTTAACAATCACAAACAGGAACTGCATGGTCAGTGATGAATGCCAAGAGCAGATCACCACCAGTCACATAGGTGGTACATGGTGGGAGGCCTTCAACTAGGCTGTTTGACAGCAGCATGAGGAGATCAGTACAGGCCAGATGTTCAGGGCAGTGATGCGTAACACTAGCAGCACATCAGCTCAAGAAATAGCAGCACAGCTGACAGGAAAGACCAGTATGCTATCACATGGCCTGAGAGCAAACAGTAACAATTATCAAGACTAAGAGTGGGAGCAGGAAGTAGCTACCGTGGCTTTCAGGGCAGGCAAGGGACAATGATGTCACACTGGCCTATATAGCAGTGCAGTATACATCTCAAAACACCTGCCCTTGACTCATTTTTATGCTTTTATGTTTTTAATTATTTGTACTGTGTGTGTGTTGCCAGGGTTGCTTACCGTTATAAATAAACACCAGATGCATGGGCCACTTTTTGCATCTGGCTTTATATGGGTGCTGGGGAAATGAACCTGGGCCAGCAGGCTTTGCGAGCAAACACCAGTCATCTCTTCACTCCAAGACTTATTTTTAGGACAAAGGTGATATGATGGTATGTTTAGCACCTAGGGTGATATTGGCTAAGAAACCTGCAGCACATTAAAATCGTTACACCCAAAGTAAGAAGGCAAAGCAGGGTGAGGTAGCTCATGCCTATAATCCTAGCATTAGTGAGGCTGAATCAGGATTGCTATGAGTTTGAGGCCAGCACAGAATGTACAGTGAGTTCCAGATCAGCCTGGTCTATGGTGAGAGATCCTGTATCAAAAAATAACAAGCAGCAGTGTTCCCTTGCCCCACCACAGAGACTTATTGAGGCCTTCAGGACAGGGGATAGATGAGTACAGCCATGTTATTAAAAAAAATAAGCAAACAAGCAAAAGTTGCTTTAAAATAATAAATATAGTTTCTAAATTGCTCCTAACATTCCTACTCACGAAATGATCCCTGGGATTGACATTTGAAAGTAGGAGGGAATGGAGTATGGGAACATACTTAGAATGGCACACCATCTCTATGAGACTTCTTTTATCAATGAAAGGGGCACACAAGCAAGACATGGGAATTTCCTTACGTGTACCCAGTTAAAATGATAGCAATCCCTATGCAAAAAGCCTGATTTTTGTTTGTAGGTTTGTTTGTTTTCTTGTTTTTTTAGACAGGGTCTCTCATATCCTAGGATGACCTTCACCTTGCTAGGTAGTGGAGGCTGATCTTGAACTCCTGATCTTGGCCTTCACCTCCAAAGTGCTAGGATTCTAGGCATACACGGAATATACCAGCACACCAGGCCTGCCTAGTTGTTTAAGAAAAGTGTAACTCATAGGGCTAAATGTACATTTTGTTTGCTGTGACAAAATCAAGTTTGAAAAGGCTTCTTTGGTTCACAGTTTGTGGGTACAGGCCACCCTAGTGTGGAGAGCATGGCAGCAGAAGCATAAGACAGCTGGTCACACTGTGTTATCAGTCAGGAGACAAAGAGACAAATGTTTTCTACTTTTTTTTTTTTTTTTTTTAAGTAGGGTCTCCCTCTAGCCCAGGCTGACATGGAATTAACTACGTAGTTTCAGGGTGGCCTCGAACTCATGGCGATCCTACCTCTGCCTCCCAAGTGCTGGGATTAAAGGCGTGCGCCACCACGCCCAGCTGCTTTCTATTTTATTCAGTCTTGGACCCCAGTCCATGAAATACTACTGCCCACACTAAGGGTGGACATTTCTTCCTCAGTTAAACCTTTCTGGAAATATCCTCATAGATACACCCAGAGGTGTTTCCACAGTGAATGTCTTCAAGCTGACAATGAACATTAACTACCATACTGAGCTAATATTCCTAAAATAAGACCCGTCCTGCGCTGAAACTTGTGATGTGACAGTGTCCTTTTGATGAACTTCCCTGGTAACATCATACGTTGCTTAGAACAGAGGTTTCCTGCCAATCCAGTACAGAGCTGACTTTCTTGGGGTGCTTCAGGGTGTTTCACTGTTTTAGGCATTAAGTGGGAATTGCAAGTGACTTGTGAACCAAGTGAATGGGTGACTTGGTGTTCAAGAAACATCCACTCAAGAAAAATGTGTAGTCTAAGCCTAAACTGAACCATTATTAAATGGTTGGTTTTTCATGTATCATCATAAGCAGGAAACCTATCTGCCAACTATGAAAAGCAGACTGCCGGAGAATCAAGTAATCTAGTAACAGGGGCCGGGCCTAGGATAAAAGCCACTCAATTCCTGTGGGCAGGAGTGCTGGGCCTGCTGGGAATAGGAGGGAAGTTACCCATAGGCACATGGAGATTGCAAGTGGGGCTTTGACATGCAGAGCCTGGATCTCTTGTCACTCAGGACTCTGCTGGCTGGGAAGAGACATGAGAGAAGCTCAGAAAAAATGAAAGAGTGCAGGGGCCCAGTAATGTTTTGGTCCTGCCTTTGAGGACCTCAGAAGAAGTGTCCACAGAAAGCCCACGTAAGGAACCACGAGGGTCTCAGATTTATGTACGAGTATTCACACTTCTGCTAAGTGCTGGGACTCTGCCTGCTTTGAGAATCACAGTTTCCAAGTAGTACTCTTGGCACCTAGAACATATAAGTACTCTAAATATTTAACTGCTGCAGCTAGAAATGAACTCTAGAAGGGATGTGGGAGGAAAACAACACACATCTACCCTCTCCAGAAACTGAAGTTGATCCATCCTTAAATCCTTGCCCGTATTGCTGAGCACATCTAAGCACAGAGACAGGAGTAAAACAAACTTCCAGCTCTTGAGAGTTTACATACAGGTACGTGTGAAGGAGGAGTGCTTCTAATACTGCCAGCACTACTTTTCACTCTGTTGCCAAGGTCTGCCCTGTTTGAGGCTTAGCCTCTCCTCTGGGCTGCCACTGGGCTGCTGTTTGTAGGATCTTGGGCTTCTGATTCCAAGACCTCAAGGGCTTTGCTGCGCTGCTTGGGTTCTCGTGCTACTGATTTTTCTGTCCAGTTTTTGCTTTTTGCTCAACAAATCAGGAAACTTTAAATGTCTATTTTGCATGTCCAAAGTGTGGTGTTAGACATGGTGTCTCATTAATCAGTGGTCAGTTTCTGATCTCTGTGTTTCCTTTTGATGAACACCACTGTTCTGTCAACACCACTGAATAAAAATTTTTGTCTAAAATGTAAATTCATTAAGGTTTCCATGACTAAATTTAGAGTCTGTTTAACAACCACTTCATCTCTGGAATTCACTAAATGTTCTAAGTTACAACCAAATCACCTTAATTCTCGTTCTTATACAAAGTACTTAGATATACATGTAATTTTCTTAATCCCAGCTGTGATACTTCACAATTTAAACCTACTTCTTTTTAACGTAGTGAGGACAAACTGTTAGGCATTCTTCAGGGAGAAAAATAAGTTTTTTGCACATGCTCCCGGCTGCTCCAATCTCCTCCTCCTTCCTAAACTGAACACCAGAATTACTCTCTTCCCAAAATTCCCTGGCATTCCTCCTGTCCTGAGGGAACTCCGGAGTCACCAGCTTTAAGAGTGGTAACAGGACTGGAGAGATGACTTAGCAGTTAAGACGTTTGCCTGCAAAGCCAAAGGATCCCGATTTGACTCTTCAGGACCCACGTAAGCCAGATGCACAAGGGGGCACATGCATCTGGAGTTCGTTTGCAGTGGCTAGAGGCCCTGGTAGGCCCATTCTCTCCCCCCTTAAATGAATAAATAAAAAAAAATATTTTAAAAAATTTTTAAAAAGAGTGGTAATAAACTCAATAACCACTTGCTGAGTGAGTTGCTAAAAATGGTCGATGGTGGGAGCTGGGAGATGGCTCAGTGGTTAAAGGTGCTTGCTTGCAAAGCCTAGGTGTAATTCCCCAGTTATATCTACCTAAAGCCAGAAGCACAAAGTGGTGCAGGCTCTGGAGTTTATTTGCAGTGACAAGAGGCTCTGGCACACCCATCCTTGTGTGCTTCTTCTACTAAGACACAGTTTCCTTCTGTGGTGCAAGGGTTTAGTTAAAGTAAGAGTTGGCTTACCAGGTCTGACAATGAAAGGAGAGACTTAGTGGGCACGTTCTGTTACCCTGAGTACTACCTAAGAGACCAAGATGGACTTCTACCCCACCTTCATCTTCTTTACCTGTAGGCAGCCAGAAGTTCCTTTACAGGTGGGATTAATTAGCAAAACAACAAAAACTAACTTACATGGTGGAATGCTAGGAATACTATGCTGTTATGCTTCTAAATCCTTAAAAAATGTTATAAGGCCATAGGCAAAAGACACAGGTTTTAAATAGCTTAAAATTTAAACTTTATGGCACCACACAAAATACCTATTGTGTTTTAAATTCAGATAGGCAAGCTAGAGAACTGGTTCAGTGGTTAAAGGCACTTGCTTGCAAAGTCTGATGGCCTGGGTTCAATTCCCCAGGACTCACATAAAGCCAGATGCATAAAGGGGTGCATGCATCTCATTTGCAATGACAAGAGGCTCTGATCCGCCCATTCTCTCTCTGCAAATAAATAATAAAAATATTAATAAATTAAATTCTGATAGGCTACAACCATGCAAAAGTAGCCTAAGCCTAATTCCTCCATTTATGATCATGGTGAAGTTCAATATCTGCTAACCCCAAACACGGTGCCTTGACATATAAACACTGTAAGCTGAAGGCATCTAAGAGCACTAGGGAAATAAGAAGGTCGCAAAGTCCTCACATGAGATGTCCTCCCCACCCCTGATGGAAAGGGTTGTCATTCTCTTTGGAACCTCAGAGGAATCGAAGCAGTGGTCCTGGCTAAATTCCCCTAGCTCGTCACCATTAGGTCACAGCCTTTTGTCTATTGTCTTTCCCCATGACTGGTTACTCTTTATGAACCAAGCACCAAAGTGTACAAGTGCTCCCTTTTCTTCATTTTTTAAAAAATATTTATTTATTTATTTATTTGCAAAGAGAGGGGGGGTATGTGTGGGGAGGGAATAGGCATGCCAGGGTCTCCAGCTGCTGCAAACCAACTCCAGACTCATGTGCCACTGAATGCATCTGGTTTTATGTGGGCACTGGGGAACCGAACCTAGGTCATTAGGCTTTGCAGGTGAGTGCCTTAATAGCTGAGCTGAGCCAGCTCACTAGCCACCCTATTCTTCATTTTTGAAGGTTTGATTGTCACATAAAACTCATAAAACTGTAGCAACTTGTATATTTTCCTCTTTGTTAATCTGTATTTTGTTATAGAAGCTTCAGTCATGAAACCAGAGGTTACTGAGAGAGACAAGTTTTCTCTTCTTCAGGCGTATGCATACAAGGATTGAAATATTTTCCAGTTTATCAGAATCTTAATTTTGATGATCAAAAAGGTCATAAAGGGGCTGAAGAGATGGTTCAGCAGTTAAGGTGCTTGCCTGCAATGCCTAATGACCTGAGTTCGATTTCCCAGTACCCACATAAAGCCAGATGCACAAAGTGGTGCATGCATTTGGAATTGGTTTGCTGTGGGTAGAGGCCCTGGCACAACCATTCTCATTCTCTCACTTTCTCTCTTCTTGCAAATAAATAAATAAAATGTTTTTTTTTATTTTTTTAAGGTAATAAGGCTAGAGAGATGGCTCAGCAGTTAAGGTACTTGCCTACAAAACCTAAAGACCTAAATTCAATTCCACAGGACCCACGTAAGCCAGATGTACAGGTGGCACATGCATCTGGAGTTCTTTTGCAGTGGCTGGAGGCCCTGGTGCACCCATTCTATCTGCCTCGTTCTCTCTTAAGTAAATAAAAATAAATATTTTATTATTTATTATTATTATTTAGTGGTTTCTTTCTTTTCTTTTGTGTGTGTGTGTGTGTGTGAGGTAGGGTCTCACTCTAGCCCAGGTCAACCTGGAATTCACTATTGTAGTCTCAGGGTGGCCTCGAACTTATGGCAATCCTCCTACCTCTGCCTCCTGAGTGCTGGGATTAAAGGCGTGCACCATCATGCCCAGCTATAAATAAAATATTTTAAAAAGGTAATATATTTTACAACTCAGGATATTAAGAATCTAGAAGGATTCAGCAAAGGGATTCGCCATAATTGTAAAAAAAAAAAATTAAATATAGGAATAAACCTAGCCAAAAATGTGAAAGACCACTGTAAAACTTCAAGTCAGGCAAGATGGTACATGCTTTTAATTCCAGCACTTGGGGAAGACTGAGGTAATAGGATCACCTTGTGTTCGAGGTCAGCCTGGGGTTACAGAGTGAATTCCAGGTCAGTCTGGGCAAGATCAAGAGCCTGCCTCCAAAAACAAACAAGCAAGCAAGCAAACAAAACAACAACAACAACAAAAACCCTTCAAGATACTAAAAAAAGAAATCAAGGAAAATTCTAGATGATGGAAAGACCTTTCATGCTCCTAGATTGGCAGAATTAATATTGTGAAAATAGCTACATAGCCAAAAGTCATATATAGATTCAATGCAATCCCCATCAAAATTCAAATCATGTTGCGGGAGACATCCCCACTCTGCTTCTGGGAATTATATAGTTAACTAAGTAACTGTAGGGGTGACTGGGGAAGGCTGAGGCCCTGGGGTTTCGGCCAAAAAAACTGGCCAAGGCATACAAGACAGTTCACTTACAAATGACTGTTTCTCTATAGTCATCTTACCAGGCAGTTCACCTTGTTCTTCCCTAAGTTAAAAGACTTCTCAGTTACTGCTAAGAAATCTTCAATAGACAATCCCTCAGCCTTCAATTGTAGGAAGACATACTTATACACCCTCCTCCCCCAAATTCTACTTTCCATCAAGTTCCCATTTTGGGGCTTTCATCCATTTCGGTGGGTGCTTTTCTGCTTGTAATAAAGTCTGCTATTTCTGCCTCTGCTGTCTTTCTGATTCCTGTACAATGAATCCTATGCTGCATTCTTCACACAGACTTTGTGAATTGTCTTGTGGCCTGGGAACTATAATTGCTATCCCCTGGGCAAGGACTTGCTACGGTAGTGCTCAGGGAGCTTTCCCCACTACCCTGTTTCAACGTCCCTCACTGAGCTAGAAAAATATAATCCAAGAATTCATATGGAAGCACAAAAGACCATAAGAACTCATGTTTGAATCTCCAGGTCCCACGTAGCCATATGCACAGTGACACAGGTGTGCAATGTTGCAATGCATGCAATAGGGTGAAAATGTCTGGAGTTCGTTCACAGCTGCTGAAGGACCCATTCTCTCCCTCTCTGCCTCCTTTTCCCTCTCCTCTCTCTCACTCAAAGTAAATAATAATAAAAATAAGTGGGGCTTTGGATGGAGAGATGGCTTAGCAGCAAAGGCATTTGCCTGCAAAGCCTAAGGACCCAGGTTCAACTCCCCAGTACCCACATGAGCCAGATGCACAAGAGGACGCATGCTTCTGGAGTTTGTTTGCAGTGGCTAGAGGCCCTAGTGTGCCCATTCTCTATCTACCTCTTTCTCTGGCTCTCCTCTTATCTCTAAAATAAATAGACAAACATAAATAATATTTTGAAAAATAAATAGGGCTGGAGAGATGGCTTAGTGGTTAAGGTATTTGCCTGCAAAGCCAAAGGACTCAGGTTTAATTCCCCAGGACCCACATAAGCCAGATGCACAGGTGACTCATGCATCTAGAGTTTATATAAAATATAAAATATAAAAATAAAATAAATAAATAAAAAATAAAACAGAAAACAAAAAGGCATATCTTGCCATCATTTTAAAAATTAAAAAAATTAAAATAAATAACAAAAATAAGTGGATCAAAGACCTTAATCAAAAGCCTGAAATTCTGAAAACATAGGAAAACATAGGGAACACTCTCCAGACTATAGGGATAGGCAAGACCTTTCCAAACAGGTCTCCAGTAACATAGGGAATAGAACAAAAATTAACAAATGGAATGACATGAAACTAAAAAGCTAAAGCAAAGAGATAGCCTGCAGACTAGGAACCAAGTCTGAGACAGAATTTAGAAAGAACTGTAAAAATTAAATACTGAAGAAAAAAAAAACCCTACCAATCACCAAATTGGCTAAGACAACTAATAGTCAGTTCACAAAAGAGGAAACACAAATGGCTTTTAAGTATTTTAAAAAAGTATTCAACATCCCTAGCCATCAGGGAAAAGCAAATTAAAACCATATGAGATACCATCTTATCCCAGTCAGAATGGCTATCATCAAGAAAATTGTTAACAAGCCAGGAGTGGTGGTACATACCTTTAATCCAAGCACAGGTAAAGGTAGAAGGATCACCTTGAGTTCAAGGCCAGACTGAGACTACACAGTGAATTCCAGACCAGCCTGGGCTAGAGTGAGACCCTACCTCGAAACACCACAAACAGTTGAAAAGAGAGAAAAGAAAAGTGACAAATACTAGCCAAGGGTGCAGGGAAAAAGAAACTCTTACTTATTGCTGATGGGAGTGCTAACTAGTAGAGCCAATTTAGAGGTAAGTATGGAGGTATTTCAAAGAATCAGAACTCCCATATGATACAGCATATAGCCCAAGAATGCCATACTCTACTACAGAGAGACTTGTACATCCATGTTTATTGCTGCTCTATCTGCAAAAGCTAATAACTAGAATCAACCTAGATGTCCATCAACAGATTGAGCGACAGTAATGAACATCTGGTTCATATACACGATGGAATTCTTATTTAGCAGTACAGAAAAATAAAATTGTGAATATGCAGGAAAATAGATGGACCTAGAACAAATTATATTTAGTGAAGTGACTCAAACTCAGACAAAAAAGTGCATGTTCTCTGATATGTGAATCCAGATTGTGTGTTGTGTGTGTGTGTGTGTGTGTGTGTGTGTGTGTGTGTGTTTGTGTGTGTAAAAAGGAGCAAATGTAAGACCAAAACCACATGTTCTCTCTGATATGCCAATCCCAGCTTATAATATCTATAAGTATGTGTAGGCTCACTAACCAAAAATGGCAACTCTGGATTGAGGGAGAGACCCCATCTCAAACAAGTACATGGATGAGCAATTAGAAGAAGGCACCAGAAGCTCTCCGCTGGCTTCTGCAAATATGTGTAAGGCATATGTGCATCGGCACACACATGTGCATACACCATAGATAATATACCACATTGCACGTGCTCTACATACAATATTTTTTCATTGAGGCTGAAAACATAAAACTCACAAATAGTGGCCCTTTGTTATATAATGAATTTATAACCCACTGAAACACTATATGGGAGAAATTAATTGCTATTTCTTTTTATTCCATTAGGGTTTGAAATTAAAAGACAGAAAACAGTTACCAATTCACATAATATTCTACTTCAAGTCTATGGCTACAATTTAGAAGGACAGATATAGGCTGGGGGTCTAACTAAGTGGGACAGATAGCATTTGTCCACTGTATATGAGATTGGGGGGTTCAATCCTCAGAACTACCAAAAAAATGACACAGTAACAAGTGCTAGTAAGGATAAAGAGAAACTGAAACCTAAAACATCACTGGTGGGGATGTAGAACGTCATCAGTTCCATTCTAGAAAAGTTTGATGCCATCTTTAAAAAAAGTAATAATTAGGGCTGGAGAGATGGCTTAGTGGTTAAACGCTTGCCTGTAAAGCCTAAGGACTCTGGTTCAATGCTCCATCCTCCAGGACCCACATAAGCCAGATGCACAAGGGGGCACACACATCTGGAGTTCGTCTGCAGTGGCTGGAGGCCCTGGCACGTCCATTCTCTCTCTCTCTCTCTCTCTCTCTCTCTCTCTCTCTCTACCTGCCTATTTCTGTATCTCTCTCAAATAAATAAATAAATAAATAAATGATAAAATATTTAAAAATAATAATAATAATTAAGACAGGCATGATGGTGCACGCCTTTAATCCCAGCACTAGGGAAAGAGAGCACGTAGGAGGATCACCATGAGTTAGAGGCCACCCTGAGACTACATAGTGAATTCCAGGACAGCCTGGGCTAGAGCAGGTCTCTACCTTGAAAAAACAAAAACAGGGCTGGAGAGTTGGTGTAGTGGTTAAGGCACTTGACTGCAAAACCAAAGGACCCAGGTTCAATTCCCTAGGACCCACATAAGCCAGATCTTCCCCTGGATCTGTAAGCTTCAATAAATCCCTTCCTCCATAACTTTGCCTGGTCTGGAAGTTCATCTCAGTGAACCTGAAGCTGTCTGCTACAGAAGTGGTACCGAGAGTGGGGTGAGGTGAACCTGACCGTGTGGATGTTCATCTTTTGGAACCTTTGTTTTGGAGGAATGGGCATGGACTTGGTGCTTGCAACTGAAGATGCCTTCTGAAGTGGTAAGCCACGTTTTTTTTTTTTTTTTTTGGTTTTTCAAGGTAGGGTCTCACTCTAGCCCAGGCTGACCTGGAACTCACTATGTAGTCTCAGGGCGGCCTTGAATTCAAGGCGATCTCCCTACCTCTGCCTCCCGTGTGCTGGGATTAAAGGTGTGCACCACCACGCCTGGGTAAGCCAAGTTTTATAGACTATTCTGATGAGAGTTTAAGAATGCTAAGTGCAGACAGTACTGAACTTCAAGGCTTGGCTTATGAGCTTTCTAAGGGGAAGGAAAGACTGCCAAAGACTTTGTTGGAACTGGGCTACTGGCATAAGGGATGGCTGTGTCCTGCTGCCCAGGCCCAGAGAGTTTGATCAAGGTTAAATTTGTAATGGACTGATGTGCTTGGCTAAAGATATTGGACTGAATGATTTAAGATTTTAAGTTGGAAAAGCTCAAGCAAGTTAAAATTAGAGGCACTGAGGCTGGTTTTATGCTACTGGAGCTGCTATTGTCAACACATTAGCAATCTTAAGGAATGTGGCCCAACTACTTTACATTCAAACAATGGAGACCATGCCTGAGGAAAGACTGTTAGAAATGCAAACTCTTTTGGAAAGAGTTGACTGGAGAAGGAACCTGCTTTTCAAGGCTATGATTTATTTTGTCCTTGAATTAAGAATATGGCTGTGTCCTGCACAGCTGGTATTGATTTTGGAAGCATGAAAAATGCACGGAGTGGTCATGAATTGCACATGGTTCCAGGAGCCGCTGCTGAGATGCGGCATGAGGCAGGGCATGAAGACCCTCAGGAACAGGCCAGAAGAGCCTTTGGAAGATGGACCATGGTTTGCATGGAGACCTGAAGATGTTTTGGATATATCAGGACTGTGCAAGGGCTACCATGGAGTGCACTGTGGGCCTCGGATGGAAGTTTTCCCTGGCTACTCTGCCCAGCTGGAGGGGTGGAATTGGAAAACCTGGAGACTGTCAGTCCCTGGTTATATTGAACTTGAACTGCAGAAGTTTGATGATTGCTTGATGGTGGTTGATGGTGGTTGAGTTTGCATTGTTCTAGTCTCTCCTTGCTATGCCTTATACCAGTTAAAAATGTATACTCTGTGCATTTACATGTTAAAAGTATTTAACTTGTTTGATTTTACAGGACTCACTATCTTAAGTTGGTCAAGACCATGGGGACCTTTGAAACTGGACTGACTACAATGTGTGATAGTTATAAATTTATTGGGGGCCAGGAGTAGAATGTGGTAGTTTGAATAGATGTCCCCCAATATATTCAGTGTTTTGTTAGTTTGTAGTTTGCATCTGCAGCCACCTGGGTGGAGGCAGTGTCTCTGGGCGGATCTTAAGGTACGGTGGTGGGTTTAGGATTTCAATCTAAAGATATGCAAAAGTGTGCCTAATTGGAGTTCCTGAGGTGTGCTGTGCTGTGTGGCTTTTGGCTTGTGGCTTTTGCACTCTGTGTTTGGTCCTGTGAAGGCAGACCAACTTCTTAACTTCCCCTGGATCTGTAAGCTTCAATAAAATAAATCCCTTCCTCCATAACTTTGCCTGGTCTGAAGTTCATCTCAACGAACCTGAAGCTGACTGCTACATCTGCTAAGCTAAAGGACCCAGGTTCAATTCCCCAGAACTCAAGTAAAGCCAGATGCACAAGGTGGCACATGTGTCGTAAGTTTGTTTAATCAGTGGCTGGAGGCCCTGGCGTGGCCATTCTCTCTCTCAAAGAAATAAAGAAATTTTTTTTTTTTTTTTTAAAAGAAGTCAAACAACATTTGGAGCTGAGGAGGTGGCTTAGCAGTTAAAGGCACTCGCTTGCAAAGCCTGCTGGTCCAGGCTCAATTCTACAATACCCACATAGAGCCAGATGCACTATGTGGCGTATGCATCTGGAGCTTGTTTGCAGTGGCAAGAGGTGTGCCCATCCTCTCTCTTTCTGTGTTTGTAAATACACAAATAAGTTAATAAATGAATGAGTGAATCAATGAATGAAGTTAAGTAACATTTACCACACAAGTTGCCAATTCTCCTAAGAATCTTACCCCTCCCCCCAAATTAAAACAGGTCCATGTTGTACAGAGAACTGTTGACAGAGAACTGTTCCTAACAGCTCCAAATGGACATTATCCAGAGGATCATCGCTGGGAAAGAGATAACAGACTATCCATTCAATGGAAGATTCTTCGGTTACACAAAGAAATGCTTTATGTAATGTATACTGTAATGCAAATGAAACTCATCACATCATGATAAAGCTAAGGAAAAGAGCCAAATTTAAATGACCTCATATAACACATTCCACTTATATTCAAAAAGGCTATACAAACATGCTGACTATGGTTCACTGGAGCTGGGGTTGGAAGCAGAAAGGAATATTTTGTGGGGTGATAGAAATGTTCTAAAACTAGATCATGGTTATACTTGCACAATTTGTGCATGTGTGTGCACACATATGTTCATGTATGTGTGGGAGCACATGTATGTGTATGGGTATGCATCATGTGTGCATGTGTGACTGGAGACTAAAGGTCAATGTTCAATTGCTCTCTACCTGATTTTTTATTTATTTATTTTTATTTTTATTTTTTTGAGGTAGGGTCTCACTCTAGCTCAGGCTGACCTGGAATTCACTATGTAGTCTCAGGGTGGCCTTGAACTCACTGCGATCCTCCTACCTCTGCCTCCCGAGTGCTGGGATTAAAGGCGTGCACCACCACGCCCGGCTTCTACCTGATTTTTAAAAAATATTTTTATTTATTTATTTGATAGAGAAAGAGGGAGAGAGAGAGAGAATGGGCACACCAGGGCCTCCAACCACTGCAAACAGATGCCCCCTTGTGCATCTGGCTAACATGGGTCTTGGGGAATAGAACCTGGGTCCTTTGGTTTTGCAGGCAAATGCCTTAACCACTAAGCCATCCCTCCAGCCTGCTACCTGATTTTTTGAGACAGAGTCTTTATTGAACTTAGCACTATTTGGCTAGACTAGTATGGTGGTATGAATTATGTATCGCCCTACAGACTCATGTGTGTTCACCCTGGCTGGTAACAAATTGAGAATTGGAGCCTTGCTAGAAGAGATTTATAGACAGCTTCCCTTGCTAGTGTTGTCTCACTCTCCCGCTGCTGTTGTCCACTGAGTGTTGGCCAGGGGGTAATGTCCAGCCTCTGCTCGTGCCATCATTTTTCCTGCCATCATGGACTTTCCCTTCATGTCTGTAAGCCAAAATAAACAACTTTCCTCCCATCGGCTGCATCTGGACAGGTACTTTATCCCAGCAATGAGAAAGTAAGTGCAACAACTAGCTAGCCAGCAAGCCCCAGGGATTTTCTTGTCTCTGCCTACCCAGAGCTGATATTGCAGGCTTGCATTCCATGTTTGGCTTTTAAAAAGGTATTGGGGATCCAAAATTAGGTCCTTAAGCTTGTCTAGCAAACACTTTACTGAGCAATTTTCCTAGACCCTAGTTGCACAACTTTTGAGATTTATGGAAAACCATTTAAGTACATACTTTAAAAGGTGAATTTTATGGCACGTAACAAGTTATATCTCAATGCATATTAATGACCCTGCAGTTATCCTAAGCATCTACAATGAAGTGAAGAGCCAACACATTAAGCACTCACAAGAAATATACAGCACTCTTAATGCTGTCTGCTTTCTTTCTAAGAAGCATCCTGATGCAGTAGAAAGAGCCATGGTCTGACGCCAAGACAATAATCTACACAACCTGCCTCACCACTGAATAAAGTTACCAAAAATTCCTACAATACCCAACTAACAACAACATATGTGAAATATGACTTACCCCCACCGCCCAATCATGTTCAAGAAATGTCACCATTTCTGAACACAGCAGAAACAGGAAGGTCATTCTCACCCATCTTCTCTGAAGCAGGTCACAGACCTTCCCTGCCACAGGTGACTTCCCTATACCCACAGAAAAGCCCATACCTCTCCTTCAAGACAGGGACATGGAAGAGGAGCTGCCCTCAGCTATGCTTCTTCTGGTTTACTGCCTGTAGACTGTATCCACTGTGCCCCAACTATACTTCTGCCCAGTCATATACTCAGCACCAAACCTAGCTTAAAGTACACTTGTCTGGTTTTGAAGCATCCTGACTTCAGAAGCTTCTTGAATTAAAATAATTACATTAAGATAAATCTGCATGCTTTTCTTGGCCACAATCTTGAGATGGGTAAGAAAGAAATATGCTACTTTTTTCTTCTACAAAGCCCTTTGAAGTCTGGCTTCTGCTGGTTCTCCAGCCTCCTTCAAAGGTCTTCTAGTTGCTGCAACCTACCAAATGCTTTACTCATTTTCTCAAAACCCTGAGCATTTTCCTTCAATGAGAATTTTCTTCCCCTCTGCTGGTTTAAACAGCTTCTCTCCTTCTTCTTTTCTTTTTTTAAGGAAATATTTTATTTATTTGAGAGAGGGAAAGAGACAAAGAAAAAGCATGGGTGTGCCAGGGTCTTTGCCACTGCAAATGAACTCCAGACACATGCGCCACCTTTTGCATCTGGTTTATGTGGGTCCCGGGGAATCAAACCTGGGTCCTTAGGCTGCACAGGAAAGTATCTTAACTGCTAAGCCATCTCTCCAGCCCATTTCCTTCTTATTTTCTGATTTGACTTAACATTCAGTCTCTTAGGAAGTCTCTGTCCTTCCCATGTCCTTCACCATCTAATTTATGTCCCTGTAATATGAGGGCTGCTGGATGAAACCAGTGAGAGTTGCCTTGCCTCCCTTTTTTTTTCTTCCTTTCTTTCTATCTGGACTTTGAGTTTCATGCTTTCTCTTCTGTTAATGTAATGTACTTTATTTTGTAAACTCAAATTATCAAAAACTTCAGAGGACAGAAAGTTCCTTACAGCCCTAAACTCTATTCTTCCAATATTTTTAGTGAAACATTTTAGCAGTGTGATGTACTCTAGCCTAGAGGTTGGGAAAATCAATTTATTACTTAACAATATTGATCTTCTGAAGTAAACTGAAACTTGTAATTGATACAGAAAAAAAAAAAAAAGCCTTCCAGGCATTATGGTCCATGCCTATAATCCCAGCACTCAGGAAGCTGGGGTAGGATGATCACTGTAAGTTCCTGGTCATAATGAGCTAGATTGAGACTGTGCCTTTAAAAAAAAACTGAGATGGCTGCTCAGTGGTTAGAGGTGCTTGCTTGCAAAGCCTATGTCCCAAGTTTGACTCCCCAGTACCCATGTAAAGACAGAAACACAAAGTGACATACACAGCTGAAGCTTGTTTGCAGTGTCAGGAGGCCCTGGCATGCCTATTCTCTCTTTCTCTCTTCTTCTCCCCTTCTTTTTCTCTGCTTGTAAATAAGTAAGTTAAAAAAAATTTTAAGTCCCTTATCAGCCGGGTGTGGTGGCACACGCCTTTAACCCCAGCACTCAGGAGGCAAAGGTAAGAAGATCACTGAGAGTTTGAGGCCACCCTGAGACTACATAGTGAATTCCAGGTCAGCCTGGGCTAGAGTGAGACCCTACCTTGAAACCCCCCCCAAAAAAAAGATTTAAAAAGTCCCTTACATGCTGAAATCTTGCCAAAAGACAGACTTCATCTTTCCAAAAAATGACTTAAGAGTTTAAATCAATATTTTTTACATAGAACTATTTCACTCAATAATATTTATCATGCTTTTCTTTCCTTTTTGGTTTTTCGAGGTAGAGTCTTACTCTCTAGTTCAGGCTGACCTGGAATTCACTATGTAGTCTCACGGTGGCCTCAAACTCACAGTGATCCTCCTACCTCTGCCTCCCAAGTGCTGGGATTAAAGGCGTGAGCCAACACACCCAGCTAAAATGCTTTCTTTTGAATGTTTTCATTTGATTTATTTTTTCATTAAAATAGACTATTAACCAAAATATTCCTCCCCTTAAAAAAATTCATACCATGCTACCCTTACATAAGTCAACAGTCTTTTGCTCAGCCTGAAAACTGAAACATTCAGATGTATACCTAGTAGTGCAAAACTTTCAGAACTACACTAATGGCCGCCAGACTCGCCCTCCTATTTAAGTGTAAGCTTATATTTGTGGTTATTTCTCCCCTTGCAAACGTCATAGGCTATCTCAGCTGGAAAAGCCTTATTTATTAAACCATTTTAGCTTATTTTTTATTTATTTGAGAGTGACAGAGAAATAAAGAGATAGATAGATAGATAGATAGATAGATAGATAATAGATAGATAGATGGATGATAGATAGATAGATAGATAGATAGATAGATAGATAGATAGATAGATGATAGATAGATAGATGGATGATAGATAGACAGACAGATAGATAGATAGATAGATAGATAGATAGATAGATAGATAGAGAATGGGCGCACCAGGGCCTCCAGCCACTGCTTATGAACTCCAGATGCATGTGCCCCCTTGTGCTTCTGGGGTGGGTCCTGGGGAATCAAACGTTGAACCAGGGTCCTTAGGCTTCACAGGCAAGCACTTAACTGCTAAGGCATCTCTCTAGGCCATATTAAACCATTTTGTTTTCATCCAAAAATCTTCAACCATAGACTCAATATGATATTGTAGTTAAGAAAGTCATATTAACAAAAACACATTCAACTGGAATATATGTTAGAAAATTAGTCACACACCTTTGAAGTACAGAAGGAAAGGAGGCATGAGCGGCTTAGGGACAGGCTTTGGCAATGTCTCTGCAGTTGATGCTACTCTTCCGTCACTCCAGGATAAACATGGGTTTACTTAATGGCATGTGGGACATCACTGGAATTTTTGGACATGTAAACAATCTACTTTTGAAAAACCTTATAGAAATTACTTTGTTCAGTAATCTAACCTTACTGCCCAGGAGAACAAAAGGAGGATGGCAATGAGGAATCTGGCTGGGATGTTATTTTGTCAGATGAAGTGAGAACAATGTCCTACTTTTGCATCTGCCCCCACACTTCCTCTCCTGGCAAGAGCACCAGAAACTTCACCTTCTAAACCAAGGAACATACTGGCAGATAAAAGATTAAAGTCTCCTCTCTTGGCAAACTCCTAAGACAGTCCAATTCTGTCTTTAGAGAGAGCACTGTACTTTCTCAAGCCTGCTGCTCTATCCTTTATGGAAGTGCTTAAAAATAAGCTAATTTTCCTGCCTGCTTTTGGTAAATTTTTACTAAAAGAGGATAAAAATTTATGACTGGGTTGAAGGGAGGGCTTAGTGGTTAAGGCACTTGCCCGCAAAGCCAAAGGATCCATGTTCAGTTCCCCAAGACCCACGTAAGCCAGATGCACAAGGAAGCACATGCATCTGGAGTTCGTTTGCAGTGGCTGGAGGCCCTGGCATGCCCATTCTCTCCCTCTCTCTCTCTCTCTCTCTCTCTCTCTCTCTCTGTCTTTCAAGTAAATAAATAAATTATGATAAATACTATTCGAATGTTAACAAGGGCAGTTTGCTGACTATACTAGCTAATATAAAGAGTAGTTTAAAACTATGGCCTCCCCTGTTCACAGCTTCCACATCTCTCAGCCCAGTGCCTTCTGGTTTCTAAGCTGCTATCTTGCTGACTACTTCCAGGATTCAGTACAAGTAAGATCTGTGTCTTGTGTTTCTAGCTTCACAGCATGGGACTGTACCCAGTACTCTGTATTCAATAAATGAATAAGTCCTTCCTGGATATGGGGCCTGCCCTACTGTCAGCAACAGAAAGCCCTATGGGCTGCAATTCATGTGAGCTTCCTTTTACTGCTAGCTTTTGATCAGATTGAACTTAACAGATGTAGTAAAAACCTAGTCTTAATAAACTAGAAATTAATAAACTAGACATTACAGAAATATAACATATGGTTTAAGGTAGATTCTCAGTAATTAATCTAATGAGGAACCCAAGATTACAGAATCTTCCCATCTTACTAGTATTAAGGAATTATAATAATTACTACATTCCTTTTAGGAGTAATGGTGCTGTGACTGTACTATAAGTACACTTTAGAGGTTTCACTGAGGCACTGGCAGAGGAAGTGCTATGAAATGGAATTTCCTTTAATGTAATGAGCAAGGGAGAGTACAGAGACGAGGTCATGGAGTCACCTAGGTGGCCATCTGATGTCTGTGGAACACCCATGCATTGTACTCTTTGTTGCTCTTTGTATACATCTGAAAACTTCTATCACAAAAAGATGATGAAATATTATTCTTTAAACTGCCTACTTGATCAAAGAAAGATTTTAGCAAGTCACTATTCAAATTTAGTCCATGCACTGTCAATCTAAATTTAAAAAATTGAAAAAGTATTACCTGTCACATTGAGCCTTGTGTTAATCTCTTTAAAAACCGCAAGTCACTAATCCACAAAGAATTCTCCCTCTCTCTCTGTTCCTCCTTTTCTCCTTAATTCCATGATCAACACTGCTTATGGGGTTTTAGTAGCCATGTGGGATCTTTTTCAAGATACTTGTATACTCCCAAGACAGAGGCACAGGATTCTTCAGCTTGGTGATGGGTAATTATAATGATACCCGATGGCTTTCCTCGAGGAACCTCCTATCTCTGCCAGTCCTCCCCTGCATGCTGGCAGCAGCCACCCTATCCCCAAGTTTACTGGTGGTACTATGGAGGTGACTGCCTCCTCTCACTGGAAGCTTCTTGAGGGAAGGGGTAGGTGTCTTTCTTTATATTCTGCACTTAGACCACAAGTTACAAAATAATCATTTGGGGAATGAGAGAATAAATCTGTCAGTCTCAAAACTAGCAGCCTAGGACTGGAGAGATGGCTTAGCGGTTAAGACGCCCTCCTGCCAAGCCTAAGAACACCCATTCGATTGTGAAACAAGAGTGCAATGCCACACTTGCCCACAAGGGGGCACACGTGTCTGGAGTTCATTGACAGCAGCTGAGAGGCTGCTGGTGCACCCATTCTCTATCTGTTTCTCCCCCCCTCTCTCTGACTCTCACCAAAAAAAAACTATCAGCCTATCCTAAAACTCTAAATGCTGTAATTTCAAGACAATCCCCCTCCAAATTATTTTTTTTTTCTTTTTTTTTTTTTCCCCTCAAGGTAGGGTCTCACTCTAGCCCAGGGTGACCTGGAATTCACCATGTTGTCTCAGGGTGGCATCGAACTCACGGTGATCCTCCTATCTCTGCCTCCCGAGTGCTGGGATTAAAGGCATGCGCCACCACATCCAGCTTATTTTTTTTTTAATTTTATTTAATTATTTGAGACACAGAGAGAGTGGATAGGGGAAGGTAGTTAGAGAGTAGATGCATCACAGCCTCTAGCCACTGCAAACAAACTCCAGATGCATGTACTACCTTGCTTGTTTTTTGTTTTGCACACACTATAGTGGTGCACATCTTTAATCCCAGCACTCGGGAGACAGAGTAGGAAGATCACCGTGAGTTCGAGGCCAGCCTGAGACTACAGAGTGAGTTCCATGTCCTGGGCTAGAGTGAGACCCTAATTCAAGAAAAGAAAAAAAGAAGAAAAAAGGGAAAAAGGCGGGGGGGGGGGCTGAAGAGATAGCTCAGTGGTTAAAGGTGCTTGCTTGCAAAGCCTGACGGCATATATTTAACTCCCCAGTACCCACATGAAGCCAGAAGCACAAAATGGCACGTGCATCTGGAGTTCATTCGCAGTGAGTGGCAGGAGGCCCTGGAGCCCCCATACTCACTTCTGTCTTCCTTCGTCTCTCTTTCTCTCTCTCTCTCTCTCTCTAAATAAACAAAAAATATTCTAAAAATACAGCAATGGCTAATCAAAAACTGGAGACAGGCATCTCATAAATAAAAATTGTTAACATTAGCATGAATTCATAATTATGAAATCCTTACAATGTCTTGCCTGTTTGTCACACAGCTGGCAATGCTAATACTTCATTTACTCCTACAAAGTTCCATGAGGTAGCAGCGAGGTTCAGAAAATGATGCCCAAAATAAGTCTCCTTGAATTTCAAACTGAGAGGATAGGAGAAGAGCAAAGTCAAGAAGGGTTTTGCCTGAGTTTCTTCACCCCATAAAGGCTAGATCTACCAAGGAGGAGTAAAGTGGCCATGGCTCGGGCTCCTCAAGTCTCATTACCTGCCAGATTGAAACATCCCAAAGGAATGAGTCTGAGAGTCAAACTTTGTCCCACGTGACTGTCTATTCTGGGGCTCATTCATTTTCCCTAAAAATTGTTTACCACCCCTCTGAAATTGCCAACACCCCTACTTTTCTCTCCCCTAGGAAGAGGGATACTTAAGCCTCAACCATCTGCCTCTTCTTTGAGTTGTGTATTTTCTGTGTTCCTGAGCACATGTGCACAGAACATGCTATGGATCAGTGTTGTTGGTTTGTCTCAGCACAGCCAATTGCCAAGCCCTTGGAACTAAAAGCTGAATTTAGAGTGGGCACTTACTATCACCATTTTGCAGATGGAAAATAAACACAGAAGTCGCTTGCCCCAAAACACAGCTATAAGCAATGAAACCAATTAAATGCAGCCTGGAGGCTTGACTGCTGAAGCCCTTCTCTCACTGGCCTTGGCAAACTGCTTTCTAATTGTGCTATGAACAGGAAACTCAACTCTTACCTGTTTTGTTTTTGTTTTTAGATAAAAGGTCTCATCTAGCTATGTATCTGAGGATAACCTTCAACTCCTGATTCCCCTGCCTACACCTCCCAAGTGCTGGGATTACTGGTGTATACCACCATGCCCTGCTGGAAATTAAGCTCTGTAACCCAGGGCAGGCACAGACTTGATTTTTCTGGTCCTGTCTTCTCATAAGTACAAACAGGAAAACAAATCACTTAACCTGTAATGACAGCAGCTAACTATGTGTGTGTACAGGGAGAGGGGATGCTTGGGATTGGACTCTAGGCAAGCCGCTCTATCACTGAGCTATATCCACTGCAAACAGCACTTATACATTGATGTTGGCCATTTCTGCATATGATTCAGTTAATCCCTATAGTAAGTGAAAGACATAGGTCCTATTATCACCATTTTTCAAAGTAAAAACCAAGGCTCAGAAAGGTCAGGCAGTATTAGCCTTTAGCTCTTCCAATCTGGCTCCAGATTCTCTGAAGTTATCAATCCCATTGCCTATTGTGCACACGCCCATGCGTACATGTGGAATATATGAAATAAGAATTAAGCAACATATAGGCCTTAAATAAGCAAAATTACTATTTGCATCGGTATTGTATTTTTAAAAGTATATTCTTTCTTGCCAGGCGTGGTGGTGCACACCTTTAATCCCAGCACTTGGGAGGCAGAGGTAGGAGGATCACCACAAGTTTGAGGCCATCCTGAGACTAAGACTATATAGTGAATTCCAGGTCAGCCTGGGCTAGAGTGAGACCCTACCTTGAAAAAAAAAAAAAAAGTATATTCTTTCTTTAATGAAATTAGGAAAAAGACAAATATCCACATTCGTTTACAAAGCAGACATAGTTCTTTTCCGTCTTTCTTACCATCCAGAAGTATTTCATACATGGTATATACCAAGAGAAAACTAAAGCATAGGTCACTTAAAAGAACAAGACAGCCAAGACTTATCAAAACCTGCTTACATTCCTGGAGCCAGTCAACTCAAACGGGCTTGTTTATATGCTTGTATATGTGAGTCATTCAAAACATGCTGTTTAAAACTTTTGTTATTTGTGTGTATATGCACCAGGGCTCTTGCCACTATAAAAGCATGCCAGACACATGCACCACTTTTTGCATCTGGCTTTTCATGGGTTCTGGAAATTGAATCTGGACCAGCAGGCTATGAAAGCAAGCACATTTAACCACTGAACCATCTCTCTAGCCTCTGAAACACTTTTGAAAATGAAAGAGTCACTCTATAAGTATTTTCCTCTACTGTATGCAGCTAATATAAATTCTCAGCTCTTACTGGTAAAGACCTTCAAAGGTCCACATCTCTGGAATATGAAACTACATACACAAACGTCTGGTGCATTCTCAGCATCACTACAAACCAGAAAATGCACAGAAAACGTAAAGAAATGACTTATTTCCTTCCTCCTTCAAAAGGGTAAACACCAGAGATGACTCACTGACCTGCACATTCCTAGTATGTGGGAGAGGAGATGGCAAACACAGAGGCCGGGCGTGGTGGCGCACGCCTTTAATCCCAGCACTCGGGAAGCAGAGGTAGGAGGATAACCGAGAGTTCGAGGCCACCCTGAGACTACATAGTTAATTCCAGGTCAGCCTGGACCAGAGTGAGACCCTACCTTGCAAAAACCAAAAAAAAAAAAAAAAAAAAAAAAAAAAAAAAAAACACAGAGTACACATTGTTAACTACAGGAATAATTTCAGGACATGAAGACACTGCCTGAGGCAAAACACAGCACTCCAAAGAGAAGGATTTTCAGTATCATATGAGATAATTGTTACTGGGGCTGAAAAAGCCAGACCTTCAAGTATGGTGCACTAACAAGCCAAGTGCTCTCATACAAAACTGTGGCCTTAAAACCAGGGTCTCTGATGGATCCTCTCCTGCTCCCAAGAACAGACAGGACCCCTTCTCCCAGGAAGGCTCCTCCAGAAGGAAAACAATTGTCACAAGCCCTCCCTATGATGACAAGGACCGTGGACTAGAGACTAGCCTTGAAGCCACACCCAATGCTCATGGGAAATGGTCCCAGACCACGACCTATTCTTCAGACCCATTCATTCCCTGAAAATCATTTATTCCTCCTCTAAAATTGCTATAGCCCCCTTCCCTAGGACAGTATTGGAGTTTCTAAATTGCACTTGTTCATTAGATACACACCCTCCTACTACTCCTGTGCAAACAGTAAACTCACATGCCTTTTCTCCTGTTAATCAGTTTATTTGATCAGACTCAAGTATCAAAATTTCAGGGGCAGGAGCAAGTTTCTTTTGCCTTCACACTGTCAAAAGTTATGAGATTTAAATATAACAACTCAGAATGTCTCCTCTGTATAATTTTATCTTATCTTTACTTATTTGAGAGCGACACACAGAGAGAGAGAAAATGGGCACACCAGGGCCTCCAGCCACTGCAAACGAACTCCAGATGCATGTACCACCTTGTGCATCTGGTTTACATGGGTACTGGGGAATCGAGCCTTGAACCAGGGTCCTTAGGCTTCACAGGCAAGTGCTTAACCACTAAGCCATCTCTCCAGGCCCTCATCTGTATAATTTTGAACACCATCTATATGTTTATTTCAGTACACTGTGTACATACTATTTTCACGTTGAAATTAGTAGAAGTGAGTCTAGTCACATTCTCTGTGCAATGTGCATGGAATTAAACCTCCTCCAGTACTCAAGGCAATGCCCTCAGCAAGCTGTTCCACCCAAATGCTAAAAAAATGCTAAAGGGGAGGAGGAGGAGGTTGGCAGAGTATCCAACATTTCAAGGACAACTATGTTTGATATTACTTGGATATAAAAAAAAAAAAAAAACAAGCCTACTTACTAGTGTTAAGGCCTTCTAATATATCAATCAAAATGCAGTGTCGGGCTGGAGAGATGGCTTAGTGGTTAAGGCGCCTGCCTCCTAAGCGTAAGAACGCCGGTTCCAATCTCCAGGTCCCACATTTAGCCAGATGCAAAGTGATGCAAGGGCACAATGCCGCACTTGACCACATGGGGGCGCACACATCTGGATTTCGTTCACTGCAGCTGAGAGGCTGCTGGCGCGCCCACCTATATCTGTCTTCCTCTCCCTCTCTCTCTCTCTGTCTCTCTCCCCCCCCAAAAAAAGCAGTGTCCTAGACTTCCCAATTTTATTTATTTATTCATTCATTCATTTATTTATTTTTTTGGTTTTCCAAGGTAGGGTCTCTCTCTAGCTCAGGCTGACCTGGAATTCACTATGTAGTCTCAGGGTGGACTTGAACTCTCGGCAATCCTCCTACCTCTTGCCTCCCAAGTGCTAGGATTAAAGGCGTGCGCCACCACGCCTAGCTCTTGTTGTTTTTGCTGGTTTGGAGGTTCATCCCAGCAGTGTGGAGCTGACTATAACAAGCATGGAGGGAGGGACTGAAAGGGAGGCACATAGGGGCAAGATAAGACAGACACACTTAGTGTGGGTATGGGCTTCTCAAGACAGAGAGGCATTTAATTGTCTTTACAATGATTTTGGTGGGTTCTAAAATTTTATTTTCAAAAGATTTCTAAGGAATTTAAATGAGATCACCTGGTGGTTCCTGAGGTATACTGGATAAGATTACAGCTAATAAGGTAAAACCTTAGATCATAAAGGTTACATGGGAAGTTAGGGTGTTTTCAATGTAAACAGAATTTAATAATCTTGTGAGATTCCCAGAAAAATACCTGGAAAAGGAGTAAGGCCATACTCAAAGCAATATACACTTGGGCCTTATGGATGGTTCATTTTAGTTTTTATTTTTATATAGGGTACCATGTAACCTAAGCTGGCTTTGAACTCAATATGGAGTGTGAGATAGCCTTGAACTTCTGATCCTCCTGTCTTTACCTTCCAAATGAATGCTGGGATTACAGCAGTGCACTACCACATAGTGCTGCATATTGAACCTCGGGATCCATGCAAGCCAGGCAAGCACTGCACCAACTAAGCTACATCCTCAGTCATTTTAGTGGTCTTATTTAAAAATATCCCTAAAAAGGAGAATACTGCCTCTATGCCTGTAACCTAACCTTCACAAAAAATGTTGCTAATTATGCCTGAATTCCTAATTCTCAGATGGCGAGAGGCTCCTTTCCCTTTCCACATCTACCTCCTTTTCCTTGCCATTCTATCCTGCCTCAATGTGATGCTAGAAATAGAAAAAGGGACACTGTCTTGAGATTCTTTTACAACTGTTATTCAGAAATCACTATCTGAACTAGTGAAGGCTATTATAGGAGCAGTCAAATATTTCATGTCAGTCTTAGGCACATTGTAGGAAAAGCACCGAGAGGCCTTATTGGTTTTCTTCCAGTGCTGCTAAAAGCTTCACTTCACAGCCCAGATTCAGAGAAATCCATTCAAAGCTATGGAGCACAAATCAGCTTGCTTTAAACAGGAACAAAAAAGCCAACAATAGAAATAACAATAAACCGGAGTTACTGTTTTGTCTTCATAACTAGGTATAACCAAGCAAGAGCCACCCAGCAGGACCAGTAAAGCAGTTCAAATAGAGTCAAAGCTGAAGTATCAGTCAGCTACTTAACTATTAAAACTTGTAAGATACAATTTATCTACGACAGAAAGAGAAAAAGAATGAAAGGGAGAGGACATAAATGCAATTCTTTAGGAAAAATTGAACATTAAGGAAAGAAAAGTGCCTAAATCTTACTGTTTACTTCTCAGCCTTTCTCAGGAATCACTGTGGGCAGACATTCCTGGGTTGCCCATCTCTGGCTAAATGTTGATATCTGACTGGCTTATTAACTTGATTTTCTCACTATACAAGGGACACACTTGTATACACATAGCTATCATATTTTAAATGCCAAGCAAGTAACGGGTTTCTACTTTTCTCTAAAGTATCACAATTTTCTAGATTTTATTAGATTAAGAGAAGGAAAGAAGAGAAAGTAGATAGTGGTCCTGCCCATGGGAAGCCCCTAATCTTATAATTTTATTTTATTTTGTGTTGTTTTGGTGCTAGGGACTGAATCTATGGCCTCTAGTATTCTATGTGCTTGTGGTGGGTTGATTCAGGCGTCCCCCATAAACTTAGGTGTTCTGAATACTAGGTTCCCAGCTAATAGATTTGTGCATTAACACCTCTTGGAGGCAGTGTGTTGTTGGGGGCGGGCTTATGGGTATTATAGACAGTTTCCCCATGCCAGTATTTGGCACATTCTCCTGTTGCTCTTGTCTACCCTCTGCTCATGCCATCGGTTTCCCAAAATAAATCCTTTTTTTTTTTTTTCCCAAAATCTGCTCTTGGTCGGGTGATTTCTGTCAGCAATGCAAACCTGACTGCAACAGTGCTATACCACTAAACTGCCCCTTATTATAGAAACGAAAGTCTTATATTCATGTCTGTATCATCACTACCATATTAATTTTACTAAATGAAAGAAAAAATTCTGATGGCAAGCTCATATATATATAAATATATATATATATTATTTATTTATTTATTTATTTATTTATTTATTTATTTATTTTGGTTTTTCAAGGTAGGATCTTGCTCTAGCCCAGGCTGACCTGGAATTCGCTATGTAGTTTCAGGGTGGCTTCAAATTCACAACAATCCTTCTACCTCTGCCTCCCGAGTGCTGGGATTAAAGGCGTGTGCCACCATGCACAGCTGCTACTGCTGCCTCTTCTTCTTCTTCTTTTTTTTTTTTTTTTTTTTTTTGCAGGGTTGGGGATCAAACCTAATGCCTCATACATACTAGGCCAATGATCTATACCTAAACTTAACTTATAGCCCTGCTTAAAAGTCACATCACTGAAATTACTCTTGTAAATCTTTTAGAAAATATTTTAGCTGGGCGTGGTGGCACACACCTTTAATCCCAGCACTCAGGAGGCAGAGGTAGGAGGATCGCCGTGAGTTCAAGGCCACCCTGGGACTACATAGTTAATTCCAGGTCAGCCTGGGCCAGAGCGAGACCCTACCTCGAAAAAACAACAAAAAATTTTAAATTATTTGAGACAGAGAGAAAGAGGCAAACACAAAGAACAAGAGAGAATGGGCATGCCAGGCCTCTAGCCACTGCATTCCTTTAGCCATCTCCCCTTAAGATAAATTCTGACTCCTCAAATGCAATCAAATCAAATTTCCTGTACCTACATGGAGGCCATGGGCAATTGCACACAAAAACACTGCAGAATCCTATAGAAGCTACAAGCAGGAGCAAGAAGCTCTCCTATCATCTGGCCACCTGGCCTCTCCCCTGAACCAAAAGTCCTCTGGGCTGATGGGAGCTCCACCAGTGGCTTGCAACAGTGTATCCAGCAGAGTCCCAGAAACCATTTTCAGCACCAGCCTCCTAAAAGCTAAGACAAACCATGAAATGCCACATGGATTCACTAGATGAGACTTCTGTTTGAGTCTGACAGGTGCATTATCACAGAATTCTTTTTCTAGTACTGGAATTCAGTCTTATGAAAGGATATAATTTTTGCTGTCAAGTTTATACCATGTTCTACCACAAGGGTAATGAAACAGAATTGCTGCATTTATTCATGGTATCAAGCATATATGTTATACAAGAAAACCCTTCCCAATCCATTCCAAAATGATCTACTGCTGTAATTATTGATCATGCAACAGTGATATATAATCTTTAAGTAAAAAAAAGTAGAAGGGCAGCATTTACGTGTCACAACCCTCATCTTCACTTCTATTTTTATGTAGTGCAATGCCTAAACAAGCTGTCAGAATGCTAATTCCTCTCCAATACAGTATCATCTTCCAGTTCCAGGTTATGCCACAGTATGACATCTTATAATAGGTAAGCAGGAAAAGACTCAATGAGGTTTGAAAAATAAACTGCCTCAATCAAAATGAACACACAGGATGCAAATGTTTGTGGACTAAAGAACATAGCTTTCTTTAAACATTGTTACCTAAATATAAACCTGCCTTTAAAAAACAAATATGCATACATACTGACCATAAAAAGGTCAAGTGCAGATACTTAAAAATCCCAACAGTGCTTTGTGTGGCAGCACAGAACTTTAATCCCAGCACTCAGGAGGCTGAGGTAGGAGCGTCGCTGTGAGTTTGAGGCCACCCTGAGACTATATAATGAATTCCAGGTCAGCCTGGGCTAGAGTGAGACCCTATTTTGAAAAAACAAATGTACAAAAAAATCCTGCCAATGTTCATCAACAAATCAAGATTTTTTAGGAAGCAATTTCCCAGATGAATAATTTAAAATCCTACCTGTACTGTAATCTTTGCCATTAGAATCTCTATTGTTAAGATAATACAACTGAAAGATGTTACTTGTTATACATTCCCTATTAATACTTTAAAATCAACACTAAAGACCTCACTGTTGGGCTGGAGAGATGGCTTAGTGGTTAAGTGCCTGCCTGTGAAGCCTAAGGACCCCAGTTCGAGGCTCAGTTCCCCAATACCTACATAAGCCAGATGCACAAGGTGGTGTATGCATCTGAAATTCATTTGCAGTGGCTGGAGGCCCTGGCACGCCCATTCTCTCTCTCTCTGTCGCTCAAAAAGAACATCTTTTAATTTAACTTTGGTATACCTTATTCTATCTAATTTGTAATCTCAAAAAGAGAAAAACCATGAGAGTAAGAGATTTGTAACAACATGTACTTCTTTCTTTTTTTTTTTTTTTCAGTTCTGGGAAATTGAGCCCAGACCACCAGGCTTTGCAAGTGCATTTAAGAGCTGAACCATCTCTCCAGCTTTCATCTTTTTCCATTTTAAAACAAATGGGCTTCTATCTGATAAGGCATGATATATACAACATATCACAATATCTGCCATCTTAAAGGCTTAATGGAAAGTTTTAAAGAATGTAACAACTAGTCAAAATTATTCATCCATTTCTTCTAGGGATAGAGTCATACACTACTCAACAAAAAAAATTAAAAACTAATTCTTAAGATTTACTTTTGCATCAAGTTTACAAGTTTATATGTTTGTTTATGTAAAAATAAGGCACATTTAAAACCATGGCCTCTGGCCAACAGGTGATAAGCAGTACAATTATGTGGAATTATGAAAGTAACACGTTTAAACCTATATGAAGTATCATGATATTTCCAAAACCCATTTTGACAACCAGCCATCTTAGATAACTGTATTAATAGCATGGAATGGATTTTAACTTTACACAGTTCCTGGATATGGCACACATACTTAGGATAGTAACTTCTTGGGAAATGAACACAGTAGCAGTAAGGCACAGATACTGAATGAGCTCTGTGCACTGACCTTAAGAGATGCACTCATAGATTCTAATAGGTGGCATTGAGGTTTGTCTTTTAGTGCAATATAAATGTTGTTTCATAAAAAATGGATGAGAAGACAAGCATTACAAATACAAAGTCCAAGAGTCTCACATAACATTGTTTAAGTATTAATTTGGTAACTTGGCTTATTGATAACATAGAGAAAATAAAGCTCTCATTAAAATGTAGTGCTCAGAGGTTCAAATCAGGTTAAATTCAATTTGAGTTATTTAATAATATATCACCTGTATACCATGCAAATTATACTAATGTATCTAAGCATGGGGGTAACAATTTTAAATAAAAGCAGATAAGGAAAAACATGAAATAAAGTTCCACCTACAGGGATTCCTCTGACTCTTCCCGGTGAGTCGTGGAGATGACATGGATTAAGACCTGGACAAATAAGCGGAAGCAGTGCTGGCCAATCAAAAGAACTCTCCACTTAGTTACCTGCAGCCCCCTTCATGGGCATCTTCTGGGATGGAGAACAAAGGAAATGAGGCTGCAGCCTGAAGCCGGTTTTTCAAAACAAAACAAAACCCTCTATTAAGTCTGTTAGTTTTCTGCTGAAGGCTTAAACACACATACATCAGAATCTACTGCCTCTATAAAAGCAAAATGCAAGCTCTGAGGGGCTCTGGTGTACAAAGATGTAAGCACGAATCTGGGACCATACCAAATGCTGCTCAAAAGAAGGGGGACTGGAAATACACTAATTCCTTCTGAATTTGTCATCTAGTCACAAAAATGCATTAGTAACACATTAAAAGACAAAAGAAATCTGTCTAAAAGTAATAAAATGAAAATTAAGGATATATTCACTTTGTAATACAATCCCCCCCCCATTTAACTGTAACTTTACCTTAAAGGTTCCTTCAAATCAGTAACACTAAGCAGTGATTTGGAATGTATGCTTTTTAAAAAAAAAAAAAAATTTATTTGTTTGAGAGAGACAAAGAAGGAAGGTGGGGGGAGAGAACATGAGAGCGAGCACACCAGGGCCTCCAGCTGGTGCAAACGAACTCCAGACACATGTACCACCTATGCATCTGGCTTATGCGGGTCCTGGGGAATTGAACCTGAGTCCTTTGGCTTTGCAGTCAAGTGCCTTAACCACTAAACCATCTCTCTAGCCCTGTACACTATTTTTAATAAGTACCTTAAATCATCAAAATTTTGACAGTTGGGCTGGAAAGATAGCTTAGTTTAAGTGCATGCCTGCGAAGCCTAAGAATCCAGGTTCAATTCTCCAGGTCCCACATAAGCCAGATGCACAAGGTGGCGCATGCATCTGGAGTTTGTTCACTAGAGGCTCTGGTGCGCCCATCCTCTCTCTCTAGCTCTGTCTCTAATAAATAAACAAAAATTTAAAATTTTTTTTAATTATTACAGTTATAAACACGTGTCAACAGTCTTCTGCTTCAGAAGAGCATGCATGCCTTAAGCCCCATTCCCCTCGTGCAGTCTAAATCATATCCCATCAATCAACCCTTCTTCTTCTACCATCAACCTTAGCCTCTCTCCAGCTTCTTTCCCCCTTTTTAGGCAAGCATACACAATTTCTTTTTTAAAAAATCCTCTCTTCAACCTAATACTGTCTTCCACCTATCTTCTTTTTTTCTCTTGGTCTGGGCTTTTGAAAGCATTTTCTCAACATCCTCACACACTCAAATATGTATTAAGTACTGAGGCACAACACTACTCACTTACTTAAGCCCCCTGCCATTTGGTTTTCACTCCCATCCCCATGTTCCATGTTTTACATCCACACGGCTAAAATCAGCCCCACTATTAAAATCACAAGCTAGCTCTTAACTGTCAAGTTCAATGCCCTTCTCTATGTTTCATATTGTCCCAAAATGACTCTGCTTCCTGACATATCCTTGAAAGTGATGCTACTCTGTCCTTCACTCTGAGAAAACTGGAAAATCAATGGAGAAACATTCTACGTCCATGGATTTGGAAGATTAAACATAGAAAAGATGGCAATTTTCCAAAAATTGATTTACAGATGCAACATAATGCCTATCAAAATCCCAGGCTTTTTTTTAAAGCAATTATCAAAGTGATTATAAAATTTTCATACAGATGCAAAGGACCAAAACTGGTCAAACTGATTTTTGACACAGAACAAAGTTGGAGGACTTTTAAGACTTTGAATTTTAAAACATACCACAAAGCTTACAGTAACCCAAGCAGTATGGTACCTGCAATAAGGAACAACATAGGTCATTGCTTTGTCTTTATTCTATCTACGCATTTTCTAGAATATGCTAATTTCTACCACTGCCTTAGTTCAAATATTTTTTGCCTAAGCATTTCAATGGGACAAAAGATAGTCTTTTAACGCGGTATCAATATGTGAAAAAAAATGAATGGATATCAATATGTGAAAAATAAGCTTACAGGTTTACATCATTCATAACACAAAAATTAACTCAAAATGGAACCTATACCTACATATAAGTACTAACAGTAAGAAGTGTTGTCAAGGATGAGGGAGAACTACAACCTTCCACATATTTCTGATGAGAATATAAAAAGATATAGCCACTCTGAAAAACAGCTTGATTATGTCTAACTTAAGCATTTATATGATCCAAAAACTCTAGGCTAAACCACACATACCTATGAGAAGTGAAAACATGCCTACAAAAAGTCTTGCACAAAGTTCATAGACGCATTTATGCACAGTAGTTAAAATCTAAAAATAATCCAAATGTCTATCAACTGGTGACTGGATAAATAAAATGCATGCAATGGAATATTAATTCAGCAATGAAAAGAATAACCTACTAATTTTCCAGAATGTTTCTTTCTACCATTCTACCACAAGCTTAATTCAAATCTTTTTAATAGCTTTCCACTAAAATCTCTCCTTCCCACCCTTTTCAGACCATGTCTTCTACCTGGGCTGTCTCAGACTCATGGGCTCATGCAATCTTCCTGCCTCCGCCTCCCAAGCTGCAGGGACAAGCCAGCAAATGCAGCCCAACAAGTGTTTCTCATTCTAGACCTGATCTTTTCCAGCCTCCCTCCTGTGTGAGCCCAGAAAACCTGTCAAAAAATGCAGTTCTGATCCTGCTGCCTTAATAACCAGAACTCTTTGGACTCTTCCATTCCCGAACTTGTCTTTCTCAGCTGCGACAGGAAGCTGTTGTGAGCATACACTTCCATAAGAAGCAAAAAATTTTAAGTGCTTATTTTAATTTTTTTGAAACAGAGTCTCATTTAGCCTAAGATGGCTTTGAACTATTTACCAGAGTCTGACTTTGAACTCCTGATCCTCCTGCCTCCACTTCCCAAATGCTGGGATTAGAGGATTCTATCTATCACATCTATCTACCAGTTTATATGGCATCAGGGCCCTGTGCATGCTGGACACTCTACCAATTGAGTCACAGCCACAGTAAGCAAAAAATTTTAACATGTACTCTCAAGTATGTATATTTACATATCATATAAATTAATTCCTATGTTTATTTATTAATAATATACACAGATTGACATTTAAAAGGATGGCATAAACAGCAAACAGAGGTTCTAATTCTCTGCTCTACTCTTCATGGTTTGCACACTCGTTTTCCTCTGTGGGGGCCACAAGTCCAAAAGAAAAAGTCCAAACTCCTGTGCATGACATACAAGATCACTATCACTTGTTCCCTGCCTACATGTCCAACTTTATCCCTCACCGTGACTTCACTCCACACACCATATGCTTCAGCTGTAACAAATTATTTGTAGTTCCTTCAATGAAAAAGACATTAAATTAGCTTGACTCCTTGAAATAAACATCTCTGTATCTTTGCACCTGTTCTTCATTCTTTCTGGAATTATCTTTTCTCAGCCCTGCAAACACTCAACATTCAGACAAGTGGCACTGCCTGACTTCAGTAGATTACTCGCATGTTAGCATCTTTATTCCCATTATCCATAGATTTCATTTCAAATTGTATGTATATCTTTTGATTCTACAGGTTCTGCCATGTATAACCTGCACTTGCAAATCATCAAAGAATTGAGACTGCTAACAGAATGGAAAAAGCTCCAGTTCAGATGACTTCTTCAAATTGATGACTTCTGTTGTACTCAGCTTTACTATCATCAACACTGAGAATTTGCTCCATTGCTTTTCTTTCTTTCTTTTTTTTTTTTTTTTTTTTTTTTGAGATAGGGTCTCACTTTAGCTCAGGACAACTATGTAGTCTCAAGGTGGCCTTGAACTCATGGCGACCTTCCTATCTCTGCCTCCTGAGTGCTGGGATAAAAGGTGTGCACCACCACGCCCATTTCTAAGAAATCAAAATTAAATCTTTATTAGACTATAAGATACACCTTGACCACTGATACCTCTACCACTTTTATGGTGCCCATGCCACACTACCTTCTATGCTTCTTTTGCTGGCATGGTCAGACATCTCTCATTCATCTTGAACTCCACGGCCAAGCATTTTAATCATGCTCATCAGCATTCATGGACCCAGTGGCTCCATCATTCATGTTGTTCTCACTCCAACTTGGTTAACTAAAGTATATCTGGTTTTAAAAAATGTTTTCATTTAGGGGGCTGGAGAGATGGCTTAGCAGTTAAGGCGCTTGCTTGCAAAGCCAAAGGACCCAGGTTCAATTCCCCAAGATCCACATAAGTCAGATGCACAAGAGGGCGCACGCATCTAGAGTTCGTTTACAGTGGCTAGAGGCCCTGGTGCACCTATTTTCTCTCTCATATACATAAATAAAATAAACTTTAAAAATATTTTTATTAGCCGGGTGTGGTGGCACACGCCTTTAATCCCAGCACTCGGGAGGCAGAGGTAGGAGGACTGCTGTGAGTTCGAGGCCACCCTGAGACAGCCTGGGCCAGAGTGAGACCCTACCTCAAAAAAAATTTTTTTAATTTATTTGTAATTTTTTAAAATTTATTTGTAAACAGAGAGGGAAGAGAAGGAATATGAGTGGGCATGCCAGAGCCTCTTGGCACTGCAAATGAACTCCAGATGTATGTATCGCTTTACACATCTGGCTTTATGTGGATACTGAGGAATCAATCAAACTCAGGCTGTCAGGCTTTGCAAGCAAGCATTTTTAATGGCTGAGTCAACTCTCCAGCTCCACAAACAGTTATTTTGACTTCTGAGCCTAGCCTGGAAATAATTCAATTATCTTTCTTTACATGAATTCCCTCCAAAATAATTTTATTCCTTGCAAATCAACACCTCCCCACCCCAGTTATGCTTTCCTTTTTTAAAATCTCAGAAAAGTAGATGGAGAAATGGCTCAGTGAATAAGGTGCTTGCCACACAAATGTAAATACCTGAGTTTGGAGCCCTAAAACCCACATAAAAACTGAATGCTATAGTAGGCATATGTAATTCCAGAGGGCAGCTAGCCTGGAAAACACAGTGGTGTCAAAATGAGTTGAAGGGGCTGGAGAGATGGCTTAGCAGTTAAGGCACTTGCCTGCAAAGCCAAAGGACTCTGGTTTGATTCCCCAGGACCCATGTAAGCCAGATGCACAAGACTGTGCATGGGTCTGGAGTTCATTTGCAGTGGCTGGAGGCCTTCGGGCACCCATTCTCCCTATCTGCCACTCTCTCTCTCTCTCTCTAATAAATTTTTAAAAAATTTTTAATGAGGTGGAAGGCAAGGACCAACACCTACAAATTGTCCTCTGACCTCCGCATCTACAAACACCCCCAAAAAACAGGAGACCAATAAGATCTCAGGGAAAAAGGTGTGCGTACAAATCCTCTCTGAAGAGGACGTATATGGACACCATTCTCTGCATGTTCTCTATAATTTAATCAATTCCTTTAACATCTTCAAATTCACCTTATCCCCTGACCTTAACCCTGATCCTATCTCAAGTCACATTTATTTCTTTTCATTCACAAAAGAATAATTCATGTTACCATTATTTCTTAACTTCCTTCTGATTTACAATCTGGATTCTCCCTTCCCAAACAACTCTTTCAGGTCACAAATTGCCTGTGCATTGTCAAGTCTAATTGTCAAGTCTAAAGGGATCGCCCCTATTGGCTCAACTTCTCTGCAAAGTGTCTATCAACATAACCACTTCTCCTCCTTTCATCTTTCTCCTCTCTGGGCTTCACTGTCACTAAGTTACTGTGGTCTTCCTATTTCTCTGACCACTATGGTCCTGTCTGGCTCAGTGGGTTTTTTCGTTTTTTGTTTTGTTTTGTTTTTCTTAATAGGATATTGTTCTAGCCAGGGTTAACCTGGAATTTCACTATGTAGCCTCAGGCTAGCCTCAAACTCACAGCCATCCTCCTACCTTGTCCTCCCAATGCTAGGATTAAAGGTATGTATCACCATGCCTGGCAAGTGACTCTGTTTTAAGAGCAAAGCCTTAAAAATGATCAGACTGTAACAGGCTGGCCCTAGTTGACTCATTTCATGTTCTCTCATGATCACATTTCACTATGATAGTAATACCCAAACCCTGACATGTTTTCACTCTATTAGTCACGTTTTTGACAGAGAACTTTACACTGAGTAGTAAATGACAACAGACATGTTCTTATATAATTGGATCTCTACCTGGTCATTAAGTTTTAGAAAAGAAGACAGGGACTAGAGAGATGGCTCAGCAGTTAATAAAGTACTTGCCAGCTGAGTCTAACAACCTGCTTTCAATTCCCCAGTACCCACATGGAGCCACATGCACAAAGTAGTACATGCATATGGAGCCCACTTGCAGTGGGTAGAAGCCCTGGCACATCTATTCTCTCTGTCTCTCTTCTATCTCTTTTTGCTTGCAAATAAATAAATGCATTTTTTAAAAAGGCAGAAATTCATTAGAAACATATGCAAATATTTTAATTTAAATATAACTATAGGATTGCTTTCATTGTATCTCATAAGTTTTGGAAACTGTATTTTCATTTTCATTCATTTCTGGGAATTTTTCTTTTTTTTTTTTTTTTTTTTTTTTTGTGGTTTTGCAAGGTAGGGTCTCACTCTGGTCCAGGCTGACCTGGAATTAACTATGTAGTCTCAGGGTGGCCTCGAACTCTCAGCGATCCTCCTACCTCTGCCTCCCGAGTGCTGGGATTAAAGGCGTGCGCCACCACGCCTGGCAATTTCTGGGAATTTTTCAATTCCCTTCTTGATTTCTTCATTTTTTTAAAAAAAATATTTATTTATTTATTTATTTATTATTAGAGACAAAAAGAGGGAGAGAGAAAGTGAGAATGGGCATGTGAGGGCCTCTAGCCACTGCAAACGAACTCCAGACGCATGTTACCATGTGCATCTGGCTTATGTGGGACCTGGAGAATCGAACCAGGGTCCTTAGGCTTCGCAGGCATAGGCCTTAACCACTAAGCCATCTCTCCAGCCCTGAGTGTGTCTTGTAAACTTGTGCAGGGTTGCATTGCATAGACATGGTGTCAGCAGAAGGCTACTGCACAGAAAGAAATGAAAGCTTCACGCTAAAGACAAAAGCTTGGTTCAGCTGCAATTGTTTTAGAGATAATAACTATTGTGGAACCGAGCGGGCATGGTGGCGCATGCCTTTAATCTCAGCACTTGGGAGGCAGAGGTAGGAGGACTGCTGAGAGTTCAAGGCCACCCTGAGACTACATAGTGAATTCCAGGTCAGCCTGAGCTAGAGTGAGACCCTACCTCGGAAAACCAAACAAAATAAAATTATCGTGGGCTGGGCGTGGTGGAGCATGCCTGCGTGGAGGCTCAGTGGAGCTATTATGATGAACTGTGGAGTTGCAGTGGAGACCCAAGGGAGATGCCAGGACTATGGATGGCTTCCGAGAAGAACTGCTGGCACTGGATGGAGTATACCTTCTGCTATGAACAGCCGAACTGGAGGGCGAAACTGGAATTCCAGAAACTGGTTAGAGATGTCTGACTTGGACCTATGGAACTTGCTTATTTACCCTGTTTGTTTTAAATCTTATATTGGTTGTCAATGGTTATTCTGTGCCATTATGACTTTTGTTTGTTTGTTTTGTTTTGTTTTGTTTTGTTTTGTTTTGTTTCGTATTACAGCTCAGTTAAGAGACCTTGGACTAGGGCTGGAAAGATGGCTTAGTGGTTAAGGCCTGTAAATCCTAAGGACCCATGTTCAACTCTCCAGATCCCACATAAGCAAGACACAAAAAGGTGAGGCAAGTGTAAGGTTGCACATGTCCACTAGGTGGCACAAGCATCTGGAGTTCGATTCCAGTGGCTGAGGCTCTGGCGTGCCAATTCTCTCTCTCTCTGAAAATAATGAAAAATTTAAAAAAGAGACCTTGGACTACATACAGAAATGTTTGAATAGCATTGAGATTAATAAAACTATGGGGATTTTTAAAATTGGATGAATATACTGCATTTTACTTCATGTATGATTATCAGTTTTGGGGGGCCAGGAGCAGAAGGTGGTAGTTTGATTGAGGTGTTCCCCATAAACTTATGTGTTCTGAGTGCTTGATCCCCAGTTGATGGAAATTTTGGAATGGGAACCATGTTGGTAGTGTACTGTTGGGGACAGGCTTATGGGTGTTATAACCAGCTTCCCCTTGACAGTGTTTGGTACATACTTCTGCTGCTGCTGTCCACCCGATGTTGGCCAGGAGGTGATGTCTACCCTCTGCTCATGCCATCACTTTACCCTGCCATCATGGAGCTTCCCCTTGAGTCGATAAGCCAAAATAAACCCTTTCCTCCCCCAAGCTGGTTTTGGTCAGGTGCTTTGTGCCAGCAACATGAAGCTAACTGCAACCCACCCTAAAGATACAGGATCACTCAGTGAGGTTGACCTCACCAATTAGGCTAGTCTGGTTGGCCAGTAGAGATCTACCTGTCTCCACCTCTCCAGTGCTGGAATTATATACTTGCACACTAGTATTGCAGAGGCAAGCATTTGATCAGCTTAGCTATCTCCCAGCCCCTCTAATTCTGAACAATACTGTTTGTACACAAATTTAAAAAGCTATTTATATTAAGTCTTACAAAGAATTGCAACTTAATTTTATTACAATTATTCTTCCATCATTTTTTCTAATAATTAAACTGCATATTGCAATAACAACTACCATAAATGGCTTTTGAGCCACCACCACTCTGTGTAAGTATGCAAATCAGTTCATGGAAACAAGTGTTTGAGAGAGCTGTCCAGAAGCCTACAAGGCACAAGCAATCAACCCACAGTGGGTATCAGTTGGTATGCTGCACAAAGAGAATGGTGGTTGATGGGCAGAACACTTCAATTGAACCTAGATCCTTTGGCTTTGCAGGAAAATGCCTTAACCATTAAGCCACCTCTCCAGTCCTTAGTGGCTGTTTTTAAAATAAATAAAAAGGGTGTTGCTCCTTTCTTTCTTTTTTTTTAATTTGAGAGAGACAGAGAGGGGGAGAGAGAGAATGGGCATGCCAGTGGCCTCTCAGCCACTGTGAACAAACTCCACACATGTGCGCCCCCTTGTGGCACGCGCGGCATTGCATGCTTGTGGCACTTTTGTGTCTGGCTAAACGTGGGACCTGGAGATTCAAATGGGCGTTCTTAGGCTTCGCGAGCAGTCGCCTGAACCGCTAAGCCATCTCCCCAGCCCTCTTTTGTTTTTTTTAAAGCAGGGTCTCCCTGTAGCTAGGCTGACCTGGAATTCACTCTGTAGCTCCATGCTGGCCTCAAACTCACATTCTCCCTACTACCTCAGCCTCCTGAGTGCTGAGATTAAAGATGTGTGCCACCATGCCAGGCTAGTACAATATTTTTCTAACATGCCAATCCAGTCCTCAGTAATGGATCCCATCCCACCCACAAAGCGCCTACTGGCCTTTCCCTATTGTCTACTATTCAAGTGACTGTCAGTACAAAGTTTAAAGGGATGAAATGATTAGGAAATGTAGAACTATTCCTACTCAATATTAAAACTGGCTTTCATACTACTGTAGACATTTGTTTCACACAGCAAAAATGACAGGTGAGCGTAACTTATTAAGGTAAGTGGAGTCCAGAACAGAGAAGCCACACCTTGGCAGATGAGATTGATCTGTATGGTATTGCTAATTTTGATGACTTCTGTTTCCCAAACCAACATCCCCCTAATTTAGAAAAAGGCTTCTAAATACAAGTTGAATAAGGTAACTGGAGAATGCTAAACACTCCTGCATCTAAAACAGAAACACAGGGACTGAAGAGATACTCAAAGGGTAAAGGCCTTTGCCTGCAAAGCCTACTGGCTCCAGGTAAATTCCTCAGCTACCCACATAAAGTCAGAAAGCCACTTGTTTTCAGTGACAAGAGATCCTGGTGCACCCATATACATGCAAACCGTTTTCTTTCTTCTTTCTTCTTTTTCTTTCTTTCTTCTTTCTTTTTCTTTCTTTCTTTCTTTCTCTTCTCTTTCTTTCTTGATCTTTTGAGGCAGGGTCTCACTCTAGCTCAGACTGACTTGGAATTCACTCTGTAGTCTCAGGGTGGCCACAACTCACAGGCGGATCTTAAGGTGTGGCGGTGGGTATGAGATTTCAATTTAAAGATATGCAAAGTGTGCCTGCTGGAGTTCCTGAGGTGTGCTGTGCTGTGTGGCTTTTGGCTTTCTTTCTCCCTTGCCTGGTCCTGTAAGCAGGCCAGCTTCTTCTGCCATTATGGAACTTCCCCTGGATCTATAAGCTTCAATAAATATCCCTTCCTCCATAACTTTGCCTGGTCTGGAAGTTCATCTCAGCGAACCTGAAGCTGTCTATTATACCCGGAAACAGTTTTGGTTTTTTTTTTTTGGTTTTTCGAGATAGGGTCTCACTCTGATCCAGGCTGACCTGGAATTCACTATGTAGTCTCAGGGTGGCCTACACTCACTGCAATCTTCCCACCTCTGCTGCCTCACAAGTGCTGGGATTAAAGGCGTGCACCACAACAGTTTTTTTGTTGTGTTTTTTTTTTTTTTTTTTTTTTTTTTTTTGTGAGGGAGGGTCTCACTCTGGTCCAGGCTGACCTGAAATTAACTATGTAGTCTCAGGGTGGCCTTGAACTCTCCACGATCCTCCTACCTCTGCCTCCCGAGTGCTGGGATTAAAGGCGTGCGCCACCACGCCTGGCCAGTTTTTTTTTTTTTTTTTTTTTAAAAGGCAACCTAAGAAACCTCTACACTATTTGAATGGATTTTAAAAATCATCTTTTTTCTCCATTAATTCTTTGGAAAATCAGTTATCTTTCTGGTTTTGTTATAGACTGCTTATGATTTTGAAATATTAGCGAAACCTTCAAAAAGAAACTACTTCCCTCAAGTTGGTCCTATACTCCTAGGCTCAAATGATTCTCTCACCTCAGCTGCCTACATACCTAAGAGCACACACCACAGCATCCAGCACAATGTTAATGAACACCAATACAAAACACTAGATATGATGCAAAACTTGATTTAGGGTTTGCTAAAATTCATGAGCTTAAATTGTCCTGCAGGTGGATTTGATATGCTGTTATATGTTGTACATAATTAGGGATTTATGTATAAACAAGATATTTAAACCTAATTGATTTTACCAAGCAATGTACAATACTACTTAACCTTCTATTAACTGTTTAGTCTTTGTGAATACTGTTTTACTAAAAAAAGAATGAGACTGAGATGCAAGCAATGCTGACACTTTACATAATGTGATCCTGCCTGTCTTTTGGTATTAACTTGATTGTTTTTCCACATCTCTTAGCATTATATAAGACATGCTAAACTAGTAAACCAAAAGAAATGAGAGGAAAGCCGCCATTTTATAAAGATTTCAAATCTTATTTTAGATGAAAAATAATGTCCATGAACAGTGGTTCACAAATTAACTAAGAACAAAGAGAACATGAATAGCACATGATCAGTAACCTTTCTTTCAATGAGCCAGGAGCTTAGTCATTTCCTATTATAACTGCCGTGGGTCAAGTGGAAATCTAGACAAAATAAGCCTGCTGTTCAATTACAGCCATAGTAGAAAGAAGGTTTATACCTTTTGTCTTGAGGAGCAGTCGTTTGTTTCTAAAATATATGAACAGAGCAGACAGACAGTTCTAACTATAAATGATGTACCGGAAAATCTTTAATCCTTTAGGAAATCTTAAAGTTAATGCTAGTTTATGTGAAATATAATTAGCATGAAACAAATCAAAGGTGAATTATAAGTAATTTACAGTCTTCTGGTCCTTAAAATGAGTCTTTCCCAGAATAGCAATCTCTATGTAATTACTAATGAATAACTGAAAAAAAAAAAAAAACATAAGTTCTCTCTCCCGCCCTCTCTGTCTCTCTCTCTCTCTCTCTTTTGAGGTAGGGTCTTGTTCTAGCCCAGGCTGACCTGGAATTCACTATGCAGTCTCAGGGTGGCCTTGAACTCATGGCGATCCTCCTATCTCTGCCTCCCAAGTGCTGGGCTTAAAGGCATGCACCACCACACCTGGCCCCTCTTTTTTAAATTTATTTATTTGAGAGAGATGGAGGGAAAGAAGCAGAGAGAGAGAGAAAGGTGGGGGAGAATGGGCACACCAGGACCTCCAGCCACTGCAAACGAACTCCAGATGCATGCACCACCATGTGCATCTGGCTTACATGGGACATGGAAAATTAAACCTGGGTCTTTAGGTTATGCAGACAAGTGCCTTAACCACTAAGCCACCTCTCCAGCCCCAGGCCCCTCTTTTAACTAGTGCTTCTCCATGACCAGTATGGGGCAACATAACTGAGAGTGATTCTCCAGAGTCCCTTCTTCAAAAAAGCTCCCTAAAACTAATGATAACACTGAGTTGGCTTTCCAAATCTCCTATTTCATCAGTCTCTAATTTACAGTGGGAAAAACTGACCCACCAGTTAACCATCAGTCATGAGACTAAGAGAAGACACAGCTTCCACACATCCTGATCTCCTTACCATCCCCTTTTTACATGACCCACACTTTGCATAGCAGAAACCAAAATCTTCTGCAACTATGAAAGAAAAAAAAAAAAAAAAAAAGAACCTTTCATAAAGTAGGCGTGGTGGCACATGCCTTTAAACCCAGCACTCGGGAGGTAGGAGGATCATTATGAGTTTGAGGACACCCTGAGACTACACAGTGAATTTCAGGTCAGCCTGGGCTAGTGTGAGACCCTCCTTCTGCCTCAAAAAAAAAAAAAAAAAAAAAAAAAGAAAAAAACTATGATAACCTCAAGTTAGCACTGTATCTTCCGAAAATACTACTCACTTAGTATGTATGTTTTAATTACAAGAGAATATCAAATCTACTTGTGATCAAATAAAGCTACACAAACACTATTAAGAGAATTCTAAGAATTCTACTTTTTTTTTTTTTTTTTTTTTTTTTTTTCGAGGTAGGGTCTCACTCTGGCCCAGGCTGACCTGGAATGCACTATGTAGTCTCAGGGTGGCCTCGAACTCAAGGCTATCCTCCTACCTCTGCCTCCCTCCCGAGTGCTGGGACTAAAGGCATGTGCCACCATGCCCGGCTTGAGACTTACTTTTAATGTAAACTGATTTAAAGGCAAGGGAATGAGTTCCTTTTATCACCAAAATAGAACAACTGACATCAATTAATTCTCAACCATTTTAAAGTGAAGAATTAAACACACAATTACCTTTGAAGACTTCAAGCTCCTTCCTGTAAGAAAAAATAAAAAGATGAAAATCTGAAATAATCTCTTCCCACTGGAAGCTATTCTATTATAATTTGTATGTCCTTCCAATACCCAGAGTGGTAGTCCAGGATGCTAACACATCAATGCTTCATTGAAGAGATCAATGCACTCAAAATTATGCAATGATACCCAGTTACTACAGCTTTAAGGTCTCAAAAACTGTACTAAAATTAGTTACTGAAGTTAGTAAGCTTGCAGGAGGCTGGAGGTATGGCTTAGAGGTTAAGGCGTTTGCCTTCACAGCCTAAGGACCCCAGTTCGATTCCCCAGTACCTAGGAAAGCCAAATGCACAAGGTAGTGCATGCATCTGGAGTTCATTTGCTGTGACTGGAGGCTCTGGCACACCCATTCTCTCTATCTATCTGCCTCTCTCACTAACTAACATTTTTTTTTTTTTTTGGTTTTTCGAGGTAGGGTCTCACTCTGGTCCAGGCTGACCTGGAATTCACTATGTAGTCTCAGGGTGGCCTTGAACTCACGGCGATCCTCCTACCTCTGCCTCCCGAGTGCTGGGATTAAAGGCGTGCGCCACCACGCCCGGCTTACTAACTAACATTTATAAAAACACAGAGGACACTGTAGTGCCAACTATGAACCATCTATAGACATATGAATCAATTAGTACGAGTGCTTTTAATTTCCCAATTGATAAGAGACAGTTTCATAGAATTTTAAATTAAAGATTACACAGAACAGTAGTAGTTATTTCCCCTTTTAGTAGCAAAAAAAAGTGGAACAAGGCAGTGTAAAGCAAAGGATCAACAGGGCCACACCTCCAGGCATCTTCTTTTGTCAGTGTTAATTAAGGATGTTAAAATGTAGCTTCCTGGGGACATGCATAGCAGATGATGGATCATAAAATAGATATTCTGTGACAAAAAAGGCGAGTTGCGTTCAAGCTTTCTCTCTAAATTGTATGATTATATTGTCTTTTATTCTGTATTATTACTAACAAAATATTTTAAAGGAAGTAAGTTTCTTTTGTAAAGGCTCGTTATCCCAAAGTTTGAGACATTTATCTCTTATCTGCATAGTAGGTCTTATTAAAAACCTGAAGATGTTCTCAACTCAATGCGGTACCCCACACTCCTAATTACAATACTGCTCAGGTTCTAAAATAGTTGACTACAATTAACAGCTGGCAGCAGGGCTGGCAAGCTGCCTAATGAAGGGCTGAGCAGATAATGTTCTCACAGCAGCTCAAGCGAAGGTTCTTAAATCAGATGGTCACTCCACTCCTAAAAATACCCACTTTTTATTATAATTCTCCAGCATCATGGATCACAACTATGAAAGAGAATATTCAATTCTAGCTTTTGTTCCCTTCAGCAAATAACCAACTTTATTCTTACGATCTTAAGAAGGCCCTGAAGGAGATGTCTGTGGCCCACAGCCCCTTGAGGAACAAAGGAAAGTTATCACTCCTTTTTGGAGTTCTCTGCTTCCTCAGAGTTCTAGGAGTCTTTTGTTCCTCCCTGGTCTAAAGCTCTGCTCTCTCCAGCAATATATGCCCTAATCTGTCTAGATTTGGGGAAATAAGAGCCAGTTTGTTCTATGAGGGGCACTCAACGTGGGAGTTCTTTCTTGGTGGCTGATGAGCCAGTGGTTAGAGCTGCAGCTCACAGTGGATGCAATAGTGGTTATTATTGCAGAAGGTGTGAACTTTTGGAAGTTGGAGGAATTTCTTCTTATGCACTGAAGTAAGAAAAACCATGCACAAAGGGATCTCAGCAACAAAAGTATAACCTGACTGAGAGCACAAACTAGATATTCAATTGGTGAATCAGAGGGATCATCAACAAATTAAACTCCTGAGAAGATAAGCTTGTCTCAGAGTAGGCTAGTTGATCTGAGGCCACTAGCAAGCTCAAGAAAATGTCTGTTTAACAAGGTACACCAGGAAAGCATGCATGACCCAACCCTGTGGTATTTCCTTCTCCTCTCTGAGAGACCAAAGATACAATGCAAAAATGGACTCCATAATGTATCAAGATCTGCTCTTTTCCCTTTTCTTGTTTATTGCAATAAGTTTCTCATTGCTGGACAAACACCCAACCAAAAGCAGCTTATGGAAGGAAACATTTTATTTTAGACTTACAGAACCCAGAGGAAGTTCCATCAGGGCAGAAGAAGCAGGCTCACTTCCATAGATTTATAGCAGAGACACCACTCAACATCTAGCAAACACAAACAGCCAGAGCTCAAACTGCTCTGAACACACCTTAGGGCTGGACTACAGCGACACCTCTTCCAGCAGGCTGCTAAGACTCAAATTGTAAGCTTCATAAAAAATACCTCAGGCAGGGCTGGGGAGATGGCTTCGTGGTTATGGCACTTGCCTGCAAAGCCTAAGGATCCCTGTTTGATTCTCTAGGTCCCACATAAGCCAGATACACAAGGTGGCACATGCACCTGGAGTTCGTTTGCAGTGGCTGGAGACCCTAGTGCACCTATATTCTCTCTCTTTCATCTCTAATAAATAAATAAATAAATAAATAAATAAATAAATAAATAAATAAATAAAATTTAAAAATTTTTTAAATACCGCAGGCAGATGGGCATGGTGGCGCACACCTTTAATCCCAGGACTCGGGAGGCAGAGGTAGGAAGATCACCATGAGTTCAAGGCCATCCTGAGACTACACCATGAATCCAGGTCAGCCTGGGCCAGAGGAAGAGCCTACTTCGAAAAACAAAACAAACAAAAAACCAAAAAACAAACAAACAAAAAAAACCTCAGGCTATGGGGAGACATACATTCACATTCAAACTACCACATCCTGTTCCTGGGCTCCATAGACTCATGATTATCTCACAATGCAAAGTGCATTCAGACTAACTTTACCAACTTTAACACTGTTCAAAAGACCCAAGTCTCATCTGAGAAGGCTATCTTCCTTTACTTTGAGTCCATATGCTCAAAACACAAGTTATTACTTCCAACACATAATGGCACAGACTAAACATTTCCATTGTAAAAATGCCTAACAAAGAGAGACTAGACCACTGCAAATAATAACAGGTAAACATCAAACATCTGCAGCTCAAGTCCAATATCTATAACAGTGACAAAAGTGTCTGGATTCCCATTTCACCCCTCCAGCTGGCAGCCACAGTCCTAGTGTATCCAAAACATTTTCAGGGCTACACTACAAACCATGGTTCATCTTCACAGCTCCATAAAATGGCCTTAATCAGCATCCACACAGGAAATTTCAACCCTGTTTCCCATTGTCGCATCTCAGCAGATTCATCTCATATAATTGGGTCTCCACACAAGGATTCCAACAACCCTGTTTAAGATGTCACATCTCAGTGGCTCTGATAATGGCCTTACTAGGTTTCCACACAGAGATTTCAACCCTGTTTCACTTTACCCAGGGGCCATTACCAAAAAACAAAAACCATGTTGTATTTCATGACCCACTTCCTTGCATTTTTCATGCTAAGTGGCATAGCCAAATTTGTAAATTCAGGGAGAAATAAAACTTGACCTTGAAGAGCAAGTTATTTCTTGGGAATTAATCCTTCAAATCACCTCCTTGCAAAATAATTTGTATTCTTACTCATTCGAACCTTCCTGGGTGGATTTTAATGTCAGGCATCTTTTCCATTGCGCCAATGCAAAGCAGCTGGCCCACCTTTAAAGGTGGTAATCAACCCAACAACTGCAACTTCAGGAACCTAAAACCAGTCTATGTCAGTAACTTTTGTATCTTTTTGTTTGATTCCTTCTGCCAAGAACATCAGTCCATTGTCTTTTTTAAAAAAATATTTTGTTTATTTATTTATTTGAGAGTGACAGACAGAGAGAAAGAGGCAGATAGGTAGAAAGAGATTGGGTGCTCCAGGGCCTCCAGCCACTGCAAATGATCTTCAGACACATGTGCCACCTTGTGCACCTGGCTTACATGGGTCCTGGGGAATCGAGCCTCGAATCGAGGTCCTTAGGCTTCACAGGCAAGTGCTGAACCGCTAAGCCATCTCTCTAGCCCCCCATTGTCTTTTTTTAAATTATTATTATCATTTATTTATTTTGAGAGAGAGAGAGAGAAGAGGCAGGGAGAGAGGGGAGAGTGGGCATGCCAGGGCCATCAGCCACTGTGAATGCACTCCAGATGTGTGTGCCGCCTTGTGTGCATGTGTGACGTTGTGCACTTTGCATCACTGTACGTCTGGCTACACAGGATCTGGACATTTGAACCTGAGTTCTTAGACTTTGCAGACAAGCACTTTAACCACTAAGCCATCTCTCTAACCCCAGTCCATTATCTGGACATGGGCAAAAGAACACAGCCAGCCTTTATACCACTAGCCCAATTCTAACAAAGTTCTCTTTCCCTTTGAAGGTTCATAAGCCAAGCCTTAACAGACCACAATTCTTTGCATATTTAGCATTTTCAAACTCTCACCAGAATAGTCCATCAATATCTGCTGATAGCACTGTAAGGCTTTTCCATTCCAAAGTACCAAATCCTTCCCCATTACTCTAGCACATGAGTTACAAAAGACTAAAACCTACACAGTCAGATTCATTGCAGCAATGACCCCACTTTTCATTACCAATTTTACTGTTGCAGTTACTTTCCCATTGCTGGACAAACTTCCAACCAGAAGCAGCTTACTCTAGAGTTTCCTGACCTACTTGAGCTTCATCTTTTATGTACTTTTCATTCCATGTGCCTCTGACTTAACTGAAGGCTCATGGGCCACATTCAAGGCTAACAATTGAGGAGCCCATTGAGATTCAAATAGATTTCATAGTCTCTTCTCCAATTGTCTCAATATCCACTCAAGTCCAAGGCCCTACAAGGTTTGGTACCCAAAACAGAAGACTTAATAGGACAGATTGATTATCTCATGTATACCCCAACTTTACTTATACAAAAACCCAGAGGATGAGGGTGAGGATCTGAGCAGGAAATCAGAGCTATTAACAGGATAGTTATTCTCTATTTCCTAGAGGTTTCAAACTCCTTTTGTTTTTTTTTGGGGGGGGGTGAGGTAAGGTTTCACTCTAGCTCAGTCTGACCTGGAATTCACTAAGTAATCTCAGGCTGGCCTGAGCTATAATAACAAAAAAACATGCAGAGGATTAAATCAGGGAATCTCTCCACAGATGCAGGGATGGTTCAACATACGCAAATCCATAAATGTAATACACCATATAAATGGTCTGAAGGAGAAAAATCACATGGTCATCTCAATAGATGCAGAAAAGGCATTTGACAAAATCCAACACCCCTTCATGGTGAAAGTATTACAGAAACTGGGAATAGAAGGAACATATCTCAACATAATAAAAGCTATTTATGACAAACCTACAGCCAACATAATACTAAATGGGGAAAAACTTGAAGCTTTTCCTCTAAATTCAGGAACAAGGGGTGGAGAGATGGCTTAGCGGTTAAGGCGCCTGCCTGCTAAGCCTAAGAACTCTGGTTCCAATCTCCAGCGGTTCCAATCTCCAGGTCCCACGTTTAGCCAGATGCAAAGTGATGCAAGGGCGCAATGCCGCACTTGCCCACAAGGGGGCGCAAACAACTGGATTTTGTTCACAGCACCTGAGAGACTGCTGGCGCGTCCATCTCTATCTGTCTCCCTCTCCCTCTCTCTTTGTCTCTCTCTCTGTGTCTATCTCCAAAAATAAATAAAAAATAATAAAAAAAAATTAATAAATTCAGGAACAAGACAATGGTGTCCACTTTCCCCACTTCTATTTCATATAGTACTGGAAATCTTAGCTATAGCAATAAGGCAAGAGACACTCATAAAAGGGATACAAATTGGAAGGGAAGAGATCAAATTATCATTATTTGCAGATGCTATGATCCTATACATAACAGACCCTAAAGACTCTACCCACAAACTGTTAGAGCTGATAAACACTTTTAGCAACGTAGCAGGATACAAAATACACACAGAAATCAGTAGCTTTTCTATACACTAACAAAAAAACATGCAGAGGATTAAATCAGGGAATCTCTCCCATTCACAATTGCCTCAAAAAAAAAAAAAAAAAAATGTGGGAATAAACTTAACCAAGGACGTGAAGGATCTCTACAATGAGAACTTTAAAAAACTCAAGCGACAAATTACAGAAGACACAAGGAAATGGAAAGACATCCCATACTCCTGGATTGAAAGAATCAATATTGTGAAAATGTCAATCTTACCAAAAGCAATCTACACATTTAATGTGATCCCCATTAAAATCCCAATAGCATTCTTCACAGAAATAGAAAAAACAATCCTAAAATTCATCTGGGATCACAAAAAACCTCGAATAGCCAAAACAATTTTGCGCAACAAAAATCAGGCTGGTGGTATTACCATACCCGATTTAAAGTTATATTACAAAGCCACAGTAACAAAAACAGCATGGTACTGGCACAAAGACAGGCAGGTAGATCAATTGAACAGAATAGAAGACCCAAATATTAATCCAGGCAGCTACAGCCACCTGATTTTTGACAAAAATGCCAAAAATATTCATTGGACAAAAGATAGCCTCTTTAACAAGTGGTGCTGGGAAAACTGGATATCTGTATGTAAAAGGATAAAAATAGATCCTTGTCTCTCTCCGTGCACAAAAGTCAACTCCAAATGGATCAGGGACCTTAACATCAGACCTGAAACTCTGAAACTGCTAGAGGAAAAGGTAGGGGAAACCCTTCAACATATTGGCATAGGCAAGGACTTTCTGAATATAACCCCAATTGCTCAGGGAATAAAACCACTAATCAACCACTGGGACCTCATGAAATTACAAAGCTTTTGTACAGCAAAGGACACTGTGAATAGAGCAAAGAGACAACCTACAGAATGGGAGAAAATCTTTGCCAGCTATACATCTGACAGAGGATTAATATCCAGAATATACAAAGAACTTAAAAAACAGAATAATAAGAAATCAAACAACCCAGTTAAAAAATGGGGTATGGAACTAAATAGAGAGTTCTCAGAAGAAGAAATACAGATGGCATATAAACATCTAAAAAAGTGTTCCACATCCTTAGCCATCAGGGAAATGCAAATTAAAACCACTTTGAGATTCCATTTCACTCCTGTCAGAATGGCTACCATCAAGAAAACAAATGACAATAACTGTTGGCATGGATGCAAAAAAAGAGGAACACTTCTACACAGTTGGTGGGAATGTAAGCTGGTCCAGCCATTGTGGAAATCAGTGTGGAGGTTCTTGAGACAGCTAAAAATAGATTTACCTTATGATCCAGCTATAGCACTCCTAGGCATATATCCGAAGGACTCTTCTCACTACCTTAGAGATACTTGCACAACCATGTTTATTGCTGCTCTATTCACAATAGCTAGGAAATGGAAGCAGCCTAGATGTCCCTCCACAGATGAATGGATAATAAAGATGTGGAACATTTACACAATGGAGCTCTATTCAGCGGTAAAGAAAAATGAAATTATGAAATTTGCAGGGAAATGGATGGATCTGGAAAGGATTACACTAAGTGAGGTAACCCAGGCTCAGAAAGCTAAACATCACATGTTCTTTCTCATATGTGGATCCTAGCTACAAATGTATAGACTTGTGTGTGAACCACAAATAGGAACCAATAATAGGTACCAGAAACCAGTAAGCTGGTAAAAGGATATAAGGGAGGGAGGAAAGGGAAGGACTTAAGTGTATGGTATTGCACATATGTAAGTAGAAGAATAGTTTACAGGGAGGGGAATTGGCCTAAGCGAGGCCATGGGAAGAGAATGCGTAAAAGAAGGGCAGGCGGAGGGTCAATCTAAATTCAAGATAGTGTGAATAAGACTTATGTAAACCTACTTTTTTGAATAATGGCACATCTAGAAGCTGTAGACTGTTACTATAAAATTTTCAGTGCCTGGGATGGGATACCTTCCAGTAAGTTGTTGGCCAAGGAGGTCTTGGTAGCCTCCAAAATATTAAAGGTTATTGCCAAAGCCCTTGGTTTCCCTTGAGAAACAGATAGTAAGACCCTACTGCTGAAGACCTCTCTTGCCTGAGAGGCAAGGTCACTGAGAAAGCAAGCTGGTGCTGAGCAGAAAACCTCCCTGTAGACCAGCCAACTGAAAGCTGGAAAAAGCTGTACTGCATGCAGTCGTATGGGAGACAGAAGTCATCAGTAGTGAAAACAGGAGACACTGAATATTCAAGTTTGGCCAGACAGGCCCAATGACTGAAATGGGTGCAATAGTGGCATGTCTACTCATGGGGTAACCAACTGCTTCATAATTGGACTGAAGGCCCTCTCTATGGGAGGGAATACATACCTGGTACTGAAAAAAACCTAAGCAAAAGTCTATGGCAGGGGAGGTCATGAGACTTAGGGGTATAAAGCCTGCTCTTGTCTGACTAAATGTATATTTTATTCCCACCAAGCTGCCCTGAAAGCACTACACTTAATGTTCATATTCACATATTAATGCTACTCTCACTTCTGGTTAGAGAAGTTTCTCTTTTCAGATGGCAATGACCACTGGGATGACCCAAGGGGCAACATAATGCTGAGAAGAAGGGATGGAGGAGTGCCTAGCACTGAAACACCTCTGTCACACCCTCCAAGGCTCAGGGCCCATTGTGGAAGAGAGGGCGGATAGAATGGAAGAGCCAAAGGAAGGGTACGACTCCTTACAATGCAACTGTCCAGACAAAAATTGGCCTTGATATCCATGACCTCGCAGTGCCTAGCAATACCTTCACAAGACCCTCATAATAGAAGTAAAAGATGATGACATCAAATTAAAAGAAAGATTAATGGAGAGAGGGAGGGGATATGATGGAGACTGGAGTTCTAAAGGAGAATGGGGGAAGGGGAGGGAAATATCATGCACTTTTTGTATGTAAGTATAGAAGTTGTCAATAAAAAAATAATAAAAAAAAAAAAAAAAAAAAAGAAAGAAAGAAAGTTAAACTAATAAAGGTTGATTGTCTAATAACAAAAGCCATGGTTACTTGTCCCATACTCAAGTTTAGGTCCTCCAGTGGATAAATGGCCTTCTTCCCAATGTCCCTACCAAAGAGATTTAACATAGGAACAATGATTGTAATAAGTTAATTGACTTTATGTTAGGGCTGCCTCCACTGGGGACCCACTCTCTCCTACATAAGAATAGGCATCACCCTGGTTTTACTTATTACAGGCAACAGACCCCCTAGGAGGTAAAGAAACCTGCCCCTTGAAGAGACAGACAATACTGTTCTTCAGCTAAACCTGTTTCATAATATAATAATAATAATAATAATAATAATAATGGAGTTCTTCTATCTCTAAAACCATCCAAAACTAATCCAGAGCCATAGATTAGATCCTCAGGCTTCTCAATCTCCCAGCTGCTAGAGCTTAAAACTTTAAATTCCAGGGCTCAACTACACCAAGACACCATAAAATATTTGAGAATGGTTTTGTCAGAAAAACTGGGACAATTAACTGGAAAGGAGATGAGACCTATTACCTCCTGCTTACTCCCTGTGACCCTCAAGCAACTCAGGACATTCTCAGGAATCTCAAGTACTGTAGATAGCTTCACACTGCTGCGATGAACATCCACACCAGACATAGCTTAGAAGAGGAGGGATTTATATCAAGCTCACAGATTAGGAGGGGGAAGTTCCATCAATGGTGGGAGAAGCTGCTTCCATATATCCAAGGAGAGATTTTAAAAAACCAAGGGCAACAAGCAAGCAGCAGGGACCTCACCAGAGCTCAGACTTCTCTTTTATCTGCCCTCCAGAAACACCTTAGGGCTGGACTCCAGGATCTGCTCCCAGTGTTGCCTCCCCAAGCTACAGGTTAATAAAATCCCTGAGTCTATAGGGACATTCATTCAAACTACCCCAAGCTACAAGCTTAATAAAATCCCTGAGTCTATGGGGACATACAAACTACCACATCAAGTTCTGCTAGTTGTGGTAAAACTTGCCAGTGAATAATTGCTCAAGAAACAAAGGCAATAAAAATTCAGAGTTCTAAGCCAGCCTGCCTCTAGACACTGACAACAATGGTCCTTCTAATTCCTAACACTAATTTGGAGCAAGAATCTGACTAATGCGTTAGGACTGTCATTTTCCATGAAAAGTTTCTGACTGGTAATTGCTCCATGAGATAACAGGTCACTCTACTAAGAATTCTTTTAAGATCAAAAGTACACCTTTCTCATAATGCTTAAGAACAAACGAGTGATTTTCACTGGACACAAAAAGGTCAGAGTTAGCTGGGCGTGGTGGCGCACGCCTTTAATCCCAGCACTCGGGAGGCAGGGGTAGGAGGATCACTGAGAGTTCGAGGCCACCCTGAGACTACATAGTTAATTCCAGGTCAGCCTGGACCACAGTGAGACCCTACCTCGCAAAACCAAAAAAAAAAAAAAAAAAAAAAAAAGGTCAGAGTTTTTATATATAATTGGTTTTTCCAGGTAGGGTCTCATTCTAGTCCAGGCTGACCTGAAATTCACTCTGTAGTCTCACGGTGGCCTTGAACTCTCGGCAATCCTCGGACCTCTGCCTCCCAAGTGCTGGGATTAAAGGCATGCACCACCACACCCAGCTTAATATTTATATTTTTGTTGACAAAAACTGTCTTCAGGCCTGTTAACATGTTTTACCTGTATACATACACACACTTTCTTATAGATATGGCTTACAATATCAACAGACAAATGAAATGTTACAAAATAATGTAAGGTTTTAATACCATCCTTTAATTAGATCTATTTTGCTAAGACAAAAGGTACATGTGGTAGTTTGAATATATGTCCCCCAATATATTCAGTGTTTTATTAGTTATAGTTTGCATCTGCAATCACCTTGCTAGAGGCAATGTCACTGGGGGTCTTAAGGTGTTAATGGTGGGTTTGTAAAGATATGCAAATGTGCCTAGCAGGAGTTCCTGAAGTGTGCTGTGTGACCTTTTGGCTGTAGTTTTTGCTCTGTGTGCTGTGGTGGCTGGTTGGCTTTCTCTCTCTCTGCTTGGCCCTGTGAAAGCAGGCTGCTTTTCCTGCCTTTATGGAACTTCCCCTGGATCTGTAAGCTTCAATAAATAATATCCCTTCCTCCATAACTGCCTGGTCTGGAAGTTCATCTCAGCGAACCTGAAGCTGTCTGCTACAGTACATATATATTTCCATTTTTCTTCTGGGTGCTCAACAACCAGATGTAGCTGCCAAAACCAATGAGGACTTTAGGGCTAAAAGAATAGCCAATATTTTGGTCTCAAAACCCTCCAGGTCAAAAAGGTCCAGGAGATAACAGGATACTTCTAGAGGGGCCTTCAACTCTGGTAAGTCACCTATCTTCTTGATTAAGGAACACATGGAGACCCAGAGATTGAATTTCAATCAATAACCAGTCTGTAGAAGAAGAGTCAGAACAGAGGGGACCCCTCAGTGCTTCTAAGGGAAGCCCCACAGTCAGCACAACCCTGACTCATCCCAGCAGATGGCACAAATGCTGAAACATCCATGAAGGTCCTCCCAGGTCTCTCCTAAAGGGCCACAACGGACCTTCAAAAGTACATATAAAATTTAAATTTTTAGCTACCTACTTGGTCTTAAGCACCCAACAGAAAAATATATCCAGATTTAGCCAAGCATAGGGATGCACACCTTTAATCCCAGCACCAGGGAGGCAGAGGTAGGAGGAACAGCATGAGTCAAGGCCACCCTAAGACTACATAGTGAATTCCTGGTAAGACTGTGCTAGAGTGAGACCCTACCTCAAAAAATAAAATAAAATAAATAAAATAAAATAAAATAAAATAAAATAAAACAAAACAAAACAAAACAAAACAAAACAAAACAAAACAAAACAAAACAAACTAAACCAAACCAAACAGGTTTGGATATCACAGCTCAGACTATGACTTTACATAGATATGCTCACAAGAACTCAGATATTCATTCCACTGTAAGGTTAAATGCTATCTATGTATTCTGCTAATGTCTCATCTGCTTTATAAGAATGGATATAGACCATGCCATTTGGTGAACAGTTCTAAAAATAAATCTCAAAATTTTCATGGTAAGAAAGATTCTGACAATTATAATCTTTATAGTTCTTCTGTTGACCTTTGAACCCTGTATACTTAGATGCTATTTTAACTTTATCTCTACTCATTTACAGGCAGTTCATACTCAGATGGCTATACAACAATCTAACTCCATCTATACAGAGCCCTTTAATCACCCTTTGAGAGCTGATCACTCTTAGAACAGGACTCCTGACCATCCCTACCTCACAGTTAAACTTAAAAGTCCCTGAGATAGGTTTCAATCCTTTATGTTATTATATCTATAATCCTCTTTTACACCAGGTCCAGAAAAACAGACCAAATAGAAAAAAATTTAATGCAGATGACAATGAGACATCTGACTCACTCAAGGGTTTTTCTCTTGGGCCCCAACTCTGAACGCCCCAGTCTACGACTCCGCTCAGCTGAGAGTAGCTGAAGAACAGTCATCATCCTCTTTCCCTGAAAGCAGTTAGAGTTTCTTCTCAAGAGAGGAGAGAATAAGAAGGAATAGTCAGACAGCTTTATTTTCAGATAACCAGTTAGGAAATGTCACATCGCCTGCTTCAGCAGAGCTGGAATTCAGCATCTGACCCAGTCTCCTCCAATCATCTCTCTCTCTCTCTCTCACCCCACTAGGTGTGCTGACTTCTTGATCCAGCCCCTGAGCCCAGATCAATCAGCTCTTTCTCAGACTCACCTGAGCCTGAGGGTAAAGCCCATAATAAGAGTATAACTAGATGCTTACCAGGTAAGTGTGGCCTCTTTTTGGCTCTTCTGAATTATAATTTTTAGTTTCTTCATTACTTCAGTGTTTTCCATACATATAAATAATCTACTTTTGTCTGAATAAAACTGTTCAATTTCAGTGTTTGTTGTACCCAAATTGTGTATACTATATTATTAAGTAGTTTTAAGTATATTATTAGGTACATCAATTATTAAGTAGTCATGTAAACAGACTACATAAACTATTTCCAAAGGTTTTTTTTTTCTTTTTTTGGTTTTTCGAGGTAGGGTTTCACTCTATCCAAGCTGATCTGGAATTCACTATATGGTCTCAGGGTGGCCTTGAACTCATGGCTATTCTCCTACCTCTGCCTTCTGAGTACTGAGATTAAAGGCATGCGCCACCATGCCTGGCTTCAAAAGGTTTCTTTTCTTTTTTTAGTTTTTCAAGGTAGGGTCTCACTCTAGCCCAGGCTGACCTGAAATTCACTTTGTATTCTCAGGGTGGCCTTGAACTCACTGCAATCCTCCTACCTCTGCCTCCCGAATACTGGGATTAAAGGTGTGTGCCACCACGCCTAGCCTAAAAGGTTTCTTTTCAAAAAAGATACTTCACCATTATTTTATTTTATTTTATTTTATTATTTTTTTGGTTTTGCGAGGTAGGGTCTCACTCTGGTTCAGGCTGACCTGGAATTAACTATGTAGTCTCAGGGTGGCCTCGAACTCTCGGCAATCCTCCTACCTCTGCCTCCCAAGTGCTGGGATTAAAGGCGTGTGCCACCACGCCCGGCGATACTTTACCATTTTATGTGTTGAATAAAACAGGCTGAGACTTTCAGAAAGACTGCAGTCCATAAACAGATTTAGACAATGTATCACATTATTTCTGTTTATATTTAAAAAAGCAAGTTAGCTAGAATTCCGAATTTAATTTTGTGACTTAACTAGGCTTGCACTTTACTTGGTCTTTTAAAAACAGAAACTTTTTCTTCAAAAACCATGTTTTTGCAAAAGGTCAACCAGGTAGCAAATGGTGGAGAATAAAATCAAGATTAAAACTCACAACTTTTCACAATAACTCAAATTGTACTTATTTATTTATCTTTTTGAGACAAGGTCTCTCCTATATAGCCCAGGATGGCCTTGAACTTGGCTACTAATTTCAGGATCATAAATACATATCACCACACCTGGCTGAAGTTGTATTTCTGTTAATAATTTAATCAGTAATAATCATCCAAGAGGAAAAAAATGACTACAATTTAATTAAGTCCACTGTATTTTATTTATAAGACAATTGGATGCAAAATGTTTTGACATTTCTAGTATTTTATGCAGCTGTCATGAGAATAAATATCTACCAATAATACTTCCATGTAGATGAAGTCTTAAGGCTAACTAAAGTACTAGTTAACTTAAATTTCTCACCTTTTTACCTTCTTGCTAAAATTATTAGGTTTAAAAACTATTACAACACTTTTTAAAATTTGGCCTAGCCAGACATAGTGACGTACACCTTTAATCCCAGCACTTGGGATGCAAAGGTAGGACGACCTCTGTGAGTTTGAGACCAGCCAGAGACTACATAATGAATTCCAGGTCAGCCTGGGCTAAAATGAGACTCTACTTCGAAAAACTAAAAAAAATTAAAATAAAATAAAATTTGGCCTACTAGGGTATGATATATTTCCCTATAAATTTAAGCTACTGATCACAAACTGCTCATCATAAATTAGCATGACACTTTTCTTATCTATTTTAGAGTAACAGGCATTATCAAAAAGTTTATTTAGGGCTGGAGAGATGGCTTAGCAGTTAAGGAGCTGCCTACAAAGCCAAAGGACCCAGGTTTAATTCCCCAAGACCCACGTAAGCCAGATGCACAAGGTGGCACATGTGTCTAGAGTTCGTTTGCAGTGGCTGGAGGCATGCCCATTCTCTCTCTATATAAATTTGCCTCTTTATCTGTCTCTCTCAAATAAATAAATAAAAATAAAATAAAATTTAAAGTTAATTTATCATACCTAAATACTCTGCCATTTCAATGATATAAAAATATTAAGAATTTTTCAGTACGTTTTTGCTTTTACTTAAATTATAGGTAATGTTATTTTACAAATACTGTTTCACTTTATAACATAAATTGTAATGCATGAATTAAAGGTTATCTAAGTCATTGAAAGAGGGTGAAGAAAAGTATAGTAGAGTTCTAAATACCATTCTTTTCCATAATCATCTATTACAGTATCATCTACTATTTTTTAAAACGTTTGTTTATTTCTTTATTTCAGAGACAGAAAAGACAGGAAGGGAACACCAGGTCGTCCTGCTACTGCAAGTAAACTCCAGACACAAGTGCTACTTTGTACATCAGCTTTACATGGTGTGGCAGTCAGGTTTGCACTGCTGGCGGAAAACACCTGACCAAGAGCAGCTTGTGGGGGAAAAAAGGGTTGATTTTGGCTTACAGACTCGAGGGGAAGCTCCATGATGTTAGGGGAAAATGATGGCATGAGCAGAAGGTGGACATCACCTCCTGACAATATCAGGTGGACAACAGCCAAAGGAGAGTGTGCCAAACACTGGCAGGAGGAAACACACAAACTTTCATGAAGTTTGACACAGTCCTTGGAGTCTTATGTTTGCACAGCCTGTGCCTCCTGCCCATTGGTCTCTCAAAATGTGGTGCCTCAAGCACCCCCATCAGCATTACCTGGAGCTTATTTTAACACAAATGGAATAAACTTTGGACAGGGATGCTCCATGATGGAGTTCAGGGATCTGAGTTCTAAACTCTCCCCCAGGTGATCCTTAAACTCATCAGCTTAACACATTCCTGCAGACATGGATGAAGAACTTCAGCTATCTTCGTATCATCCCAGCGAACCTAAACAGCCACGTGATAATCGATCCCTTCCACAATTCAGTGTTTTCCCTAACCTCCAATCTCAAAGAATTTTTGTCAGGATTAGCACATATTAGTATTCCTACTAGAAACCAGTGATCTTGAGGTTAAGAGAGTAATTTGCTTGCTGTCTCACATCTAGTACGTGACCAGAGTTGAGACTCTTTCCTATCTGGCCTGGGCTCAGGTTTCTTCCCACCACCTGACTCCAATATTAAAACAGAAGAGAAAATGGAAAGACTAGCTCAGACACCTACTATTAAGCAAACAAGAAAAAGCTAAAACAGGCTAGTACTCCTATTTTGCTAGAAACTTTGCCCTTTGTTTCTTTTCATCTTCATATTGGGGGTACATTTTTATCCTGTTTCTCTGTTTACAACTCATCTTCATTACATGGCAACAAATAATGTCTTTAAAAAACAGATGGGGGCTGTAGAGATGGCTCAGTGGTTAAGGCACTTGCCTACAAAACCTAATAACTCAAAGTTCAACTCCCCAGTACCCATGCAGAGCCAGATGCACAAAGTGGTGCATGCATCTGGAGTTGGTTTACAGTAGCTAGAGGCCCTTGCATGCCATTCTCTATCTGCCTTATTAATAAGCTTTTCATTCTAAATTTAGAAAAAAAGCCAGGTGTGGTGGTGCATGCCTTTAATGCCAGCACTGAGGAGGCAGAGATATAAGAGGATCACCATGAGTTCGAGGCTACCCTGAGACGACACATCCAGATCAGCTTGGGCTACAGTGAGACCCTACCTGGGGGAAAAAAACCTTAACTTATTAAAAAATAGCATGCAAATCAATGCAGAAACAGAAAATAAATGTTGTGACCAGCTTTCCAGACTTACCTCTTACTCTTCTTGTAATTTTCCAGGTACAGAGACTGTGCATGTTTACGTCTTTCTAACTCACACTGCCCACACAAATCCTCCAGATATAGCAGGTGATTTTCTACTGCCTCAAAACTAGCCTCCAAATGGGCTGAAAAGAGAAAACAAATGTCAAGTCAGAATTCTTGATCAAGAAGAAAATGTCAAAAAAACAGAGTGGGCTGGGGAGATGGCTCAGTGGTTAAAGGTGTTTGCTTGCAAAGGCTGCCAATCTGGATTCAGTTCCCGAGGACCCATGAAAAGCATATGCACAAAGGATGCCTCTGGAGTTCATCTGCAGAGGCAGGAGGCTTTGGTGGCATATACATATATACATACATACATATATGTATGCATATATTAATTTCTTTATAAACAAACAAGTGAAAAAAATTTTTTTGATTTTCAAGGTAGGATCTTGTGCAGGCTGATCTGGAATTCACTATGTAGTCTCAGGCTGGCCTCAAACTCATGGCTGTCCTCCTACTTCTGTCTTCCAAGTGCTAGAATTAAAGGCAGGTACCACCACACTTGGCAAAAGGATTTTTTTTTTTTGGTTGCAAATATTTTTTTTTTTGGAGACAGAGACAGAGACAGAGAGAGGGAGAGGCAGAGAGTGAGAGAGAATAGGCAAGCCAGCAGCCTCTCAGCTGCTGTGAACAAACTCCAGATATGTGCGCCCACTTGTGGACAAGTGTGGCATTGTACCCTTGCATCACTTTTTGCATCTGGCTAAACGTGGGACCTGGAGACTGGAGCCAGTGTTCTTAAGCTTAGCAGGCAGGCGCCTTAACCGCTAAGGCATCTTTCCAGCCCTGCAAATATTTTTAAAAGGCTAAAGTTTGCCAGGCGTGATGGCGCATGCCTTTAATCTCAGCACTCGGGAGGCAGAGGTAGGTGGATCACTGTGAGTCTGAGGCCACCCTGAGACTACACAGTAAATTCCATGTCAACCTGGACTACAGTGAAACCCTACCTCAAAAAAAAAAAAAAAAGCCAAAAGTTTAAACTCTTGAGATTGGCTTCCATTTTTTCCCTGGTATATATGTGTGTAGGTTACCTGTGTGCATGTGTACTCATGTGCATGTGGACACACATGTCTGTGTGCATAATTGTGGAGGCCAGAGGTTAATGTCAGCTGTCTTCTTCAACCACTCTCCAGTAAACCCAGTGCTCACCAATTTGGCTAGTGTAGCTAACTTGCTCTGAGGACCAGCCTGTCTCCACCTTCTGTGCACTGCATCACAGGCACCTACCACCACGCCTGACACCATGCAGGATGCTGGGGATCCAAACTCAGGTCCTCACACTTGTGTACCAAGCACTTTACTAAGCCATCTCTCTAGCACCCTGCATTTTCTTAATATTTTTTTAAAACTCTGTTTATTTTGTGTGCATGTATGTGAGTACGCAGGTACCATGGCACATATATGAAGGTGTCTGTGCCCCACTTTCTTTGAGACAGGGTATCTTGCTGCTGCAACCAGGAGTTCTGGATTCTCCTGGCTCTGCCTCGCATTGTTATAGGCATACTGGGATCACAGACACACGTACCACTTTGCATTTGGCTTTACGTGGGTACTGGGGAATTGAACCCAAGCTGACACGCTTTGCAAGCAAGTACCTTTGACTAATGGGCCATCTTTCCATCCTTTAATAATTTTCATCAAACTTTCTCAAGGCAAAATTAAACATACTGAGCAACATTAAAACATACCTCAATTATTTTAGGTATATTTCAAAGATTTTCAAGACTTAAGTTGTTTTTTTTAGAACTAATTAGTAAATTTACTCAAATGAAAGAAGTTTAAATGTTACAGAAATGAAAAATATTAGAAATTCATATATAACAAAAAGTGAATATAAATTAGCCAAATCCATGGACATTTCCAGTTAAACATTCATACAAATACTTAATTATCTTTTCTCTTTATATAAGGATAAAACAAACATACAAATATAATATGAAGATTCTGGCAAAAAAAAACAAGAGCCACTAAAAATATTTTCAGGTTTAAAAAATGGTGGGATATTATTTCAATAACAACAGCCTTTATGAATGTTAAACCCTTGATTTAATTCCATGATTTTATTATGCCAGATGCATTGGGTCTTCTTATTTTTTAAAAAAGAGATACTGGTATAATACATTGGCTTATTAACAATTAAGCCATTTTGTATACACAGTATCAGTGTGGACTAAAACAATTTTATACTGATTATTTACTATGATGCTTTAAACTTTCAAAGTCTTTTGAACAGAAGTAGCAGCAGACATTGAAGTGTCTTTTTTTATTTATAAAACACAATAAAATTAATGATTGGTTTTTGTGGTTCCTAGTAGTAAGTCCTGTCTTATTTTCTCTAATAGTATAAATGGTAGTCTCGCACAGGACTGCATGAAGACCCAGCAGTTCTCACACCACGCTGCTCATAGCCATATAAACTGAGGCAGCAAAAGCAAATGGTCTCCTGGTACGCGGTCAGCTCAGTGCTGCTGAAGCTGCTCCTTTTGGGTATCTTTCCACTTCAATGTGAAATAGATTGTTAGGGTTTCATTAGTAGTTTCATCATGTGGCTTTTAAAAGAAAAAAATATTTGATTTCTTCCATAGTCCACAGTTCTCAGAAGAGACCTACTTTTGGAAATCATTTAATCTGGTGATGTTTTCAATAACCAAAAGCTCTGTAGTAGATGAAATTTCTCAATGCAACTGTAATAAATAAGCATCTATATCCTTAGCTATATTACCAGTATTTCCTGGAACCAAAGTAAGATGGTTTTCCTGTTCCCATAATCCACTTAATTGTTGCTTCAAAATTTTAACATTTCCATCATTTATAATTTGTTTTGCATGATAGTTCTGACCACCACCTTTTAATTACTGCTTGAAGCCAGTTTAAACCAACTATTACATATTCTTCAAATTTGCTTTTTAATAATGACTTTACTAGAGGCAACAAGTCTACACAGCAGCCAAGTGAGATATATTGCTTTTTTTCCTGTAAACTATTATTTAGAACAGGAAGGCAATCTACCACAACGCCAAGATCTTCTATCCTCACCAAATAGGCAACAAGTTCACTTATACTTCTCTTTCTCCAGAAAGTTAAAGCCACATTTAATCTCAAGTTCCTGCTGAATAAAACTTGGGCCATTGTTTCATAGTCCTGAGAAACCTCAGAAAAAAAGCCACTGTATTTAGATGATGGGCTTTCTGTTTGTGAAGAACCAGAATCACTAGAGCTAACCAAAAATGTTCGACTATCATGGTGTAATTTTTCAGGCAGGTGGCCTGCACAAGCCAGCTCATTTTCTTTATTTGCCATATCACAGTCCCCACTTTTAGGGGACTGTTTGTTTCTGTAACAGGGATTTAGAAATGGGTGATGACCTTTCTTTCTGCGACAGATCACCTTTGCGTACTTTATCTGGGCTTTTCACAGCTTGTCTAACTGTTCTACTTACGTAAGCAGCCAACTGTTTTGGAGATATCTTAACCTCCTTCACGTTCTTAGTGAAATTAGAGATCCTCTTTCTAGGAAGATCAATGGAATGATCCTCAGTATTATTACAGGAGTTCCGTTTTTTAACATTGTTGGTTTTAGATGCCATAATCTCTTAAATACCGGCGCCTCATGGTAGCAGCACCTCAGCCCAAGCACGGCACTGACCAGCCGCGCCCCGCAGCCTAGAGCATCCCTCTGGTCCCTGGCTGGGCACCACTCGGAGCCATTCAAACACCGCAGCGCGCAGCCCGCCGGGATCTTTTAAGTACATAGCAAATATAATAATGAAAAAATAGCAATTTAAACTAATGTTATCTCCTAATGACAGTGAATATAACATTGCATAAACAGTTTCCACATGAGAAAATAGTAAAATATAATTAACACAAATTATCACAATATAAGTTAATATTTACATTTCCAATGCATTTTAGCATTTGTTTTGCTTTTGGCACATCACAGATCTAAATTTACAAAGCATGAAAGGATGCAGAAATATTTGGTCAGAGGCTTTGGAGGTGTGAGCGGGGCGAGAATCTACCTGCCAATTGAGTAGTCTTTCACTAGCTATTCTGACTCTAGACCACACAGCTTTGCAGTTTTATTGGAAAATGGACAACAAAGGGTCAAATATTTCACTGAAAATACTCAAGACCTTGAAAAACTAAGTTAGGGTTTTGGTACACAGCCAGGGCAGGGCAGTGGGGACCCAAATGAGTCCTTTTTACGTAAAATGACGACAGTTGGTAGGATGTTAAATACCCACACAAAAGACTACTTTTTTTTTCTCCTACAACAGAAAAGCTTTAGAACTTTTAAAGGTTTCAGAACTCTAACAGCCCCATAACCATTTGCTGATCACTCACTGGCATATGTCAGTCAAGGGGACACAAGGATGAGAAGACAGGCCTTATGCTTATAAAGCTCATGGTGGAGTGAGGCACATTCAAATGGCAGCATGCCTAAGAGGGCAGGATGTGAGAAGCAGCTCAAGGGAGTGGACCAGTCAAGAAATGAGTGACCCCTCTTTTCAGGGGATCTGAAGTCTAAGAACGTAGCCTAACTTGTAGGTTTGTACGGGAAAAATGACAATGTTGTTGATATTCTGATCTATTACATCCACTGATCTTGTTGCATGATTCTTATGAGTCAACAATGTTATCAGTTTAAGTAACTGTTTTGTAGTCTGGGAAGATGGCTTGAAAGGATGAAAAATACAGCCTAATCCTCCAAAGACCCCAAACAGTTAGAAGTTTAGAAATACTATCTCACTCCAAAGGAGCCTTAACTCCAGCCTCCTAAGAAGCCATAAATACCTCAAATTCCAGACCCGGCCCTCTGCCAGTAAATAGGTAAAAGGTCACCCTTCTTGCTGGTCCAGAGCCTGCTTCCTGCATGAACCTACATAGAACAGGCCTTTAAGTATGTGACTCTGGCCTAGTGATATAACGGGAAATGAGCTGACTGCTTATCTGGCTTCTGTAAACTGCTTGCACCATAAAAGGAAAGATTACACACAGAAACCCCCGGTTGAACTTAAGCCCTAGTGACCTATCTTAACTGCAATTTGTCACCCTGTGGTAGTTTGAATATATGTCCCCCAATATATTCAATGTTTTATTACTTTATAGTTTGCATCTACAATCACCTTGCTAGAGGCAAGGTCACTGGGGGCTGGTCTTAAGGTGTGGTGATGGTTTGAGATTCCATTGTAAAGATATGCAAATGTGCCTAGCAGGAGTTCCTGAAGTGTGCTGTGTGACCTTTTGGCGGTAGTTTTGCTCTGTGTGCTGTGGTGGCTGGTTGGCTTTGCTCTCTCTGCTTGGCCCGGTGGAGAGCAGGCCGCTTCTCTTGCCATTATGGAACTTCCCCTGGATCTGTAAGCTTCAATAAATAATATCCCTTCCTCCATAACTGTGCCCGGTCTGGAAGTTCATCTCAGCGAACCTGAAGCTGTCTGCTACACACCCCCACCCAGGAACCCGCGCAAATGCAGACCTCTGAGACTATAGGGAGAAGATCATGGTGTGTTACCAATTGATTGGTCCACAGTGCGCGGGCTTGAACAATTTGAAATGACTCGCCTAAGAACTATAAGAGTGTCACGAATGAATTGGTCAGCATTGCGCGGGCTTCTGATGTTGTAAAATGATCGGTTCACAATGCATGGGCTTTGTTGTAATCCTATAAAAGCTGTTCTGATTCTGCACTCGGGGCCTTCAGTCCTCTACCCCTGCGTGGCGTACGACTGTGGGCCCCAGCGCGCTTGGAATAAAAATCCTCTTGCTGTTTGCATCAAGACCGTTTCTCGTGAGTGATTTGGGGTGCTGCCTTTCCCGAGACAGAGCCCGGGGAGTCCTCACATTGAGGGTCTTTCAGGCTCAGTGGTTAAAGGTACTTGCATGGAAAGTCGGCCTGCCTGGGTTCAGTTGCCCAGTATCCACATTAAGCCAGATGCACAAAGTGGCGCATGCATCTGGAGTTCATGTGCAGCAGCAACAGGCCCCACACACATACTCTTTCTCCAACCAAATACCTGACAGAACAACTTAAAGAAGGAGCCATTTATTTTGGTTCACTATTTAAGGAGTGTGGTAGTTTGAATATATGGCCCCCAATGTATTCAATGTTTTATTACTTTATAGTTTGCATCTGCAATCACCTTCCTAGAGGCAATGTCACTGGGGGCTGGTCTTAAGGTGTTAATGGTGAGTTTGAGATCCCATTGTAAAGATATGCAAAGTGTGCCCAGTAGGAGTTCCTGAAGTGTGCTTTGTGACTTTTTGGCAGTAGTTTTGCTCTGCTTGCTGTGTGGCTGGGGGCTTTGCTCTCTCTGCTTGGCCTTGTGAGAGCAGGTCGCTTCTTCTGCCATTATGGAACTTCCCCTGGATCTGTAAGCTTCAATAAATAATATCCCTTCCTCCATAACTGTGCCCGGTCTGGAAGTTCATGTCAGCGAACCTGAAGCTGTCTGCTATAGTAAAGTGGTACCGAAGAGTGTGGGGTGAAATGAACCTGACCGTGTGGATATTCATCTTTTGGAACCTTTGTTTTGGAGGAATGGGCATGGACTTGGTGCTTGCAACTGAAGATGGCTTCTGGAGTGGTAAGCCAAGTTTTATGGACTATTCTGATGAGAGTGTGAGAATGCTAAGTGCAGACAGTATTGAACTTCGAGGCTTGGCTTATGAGCTTTCTAAGGGGAAGGAAAGATGGCAGAGGACTTTGTTGGAACTGGGCTACTGGCATAAGGGATGGCTATGTTCCGCTATCCAGGCCCAGAAAGTTTGATCAAGGTTAAATTTGTAATGGACTGATGTGCTTAGCTAAAGATATCGGACTGAGATTTTAAGATTTTAAGTTGGAAAACCTCAAGCAAGTTAAAATTAGAGGCACTGAGACTGGTTTTAGGTTACTGGAGCTGCTATTGTCAAACACATTAGCAATCTTAAGGAAGGTGGCCTGACGACTACTTTACATTAAAACAATGGAGAGGATGCCTGAGGAAAGACTGTTAGAAATGCAAACTTTTGGAAAGAGTGTTGACTGGAGAAGGAACCTGCTTTTCAAGGCTATGATTTATTTTGTCCCTGGATTAAGAATATGGCTCTGTCCTGCACAGCTGGTATTGGTTTTGGAAGCATGAAAAATGCATGGAGTGGTCATGCATTGCACACGGTTCCAGGAGCCACTGCTGAGATGCGGCATGAGGCAGGGCATGAAGACCCTCAGGAATAGGCTGCAAGAGCCTTTGGAAGATGGACCGTGGTTTGCATGCAGACCTGAAGATGTTTTGGATATACCAGGACTATGCAAGGACTCCCATGTAGTGCAGTGTTGCCCTGGGATCGAAGCTTTCCCTGGCAACTCTGCCCAGCTGGAGGGGCAGAATTGGAAAACCTGGAGACTATCAGTCTCTGATTATATTGAACTTGAACTGCAGAAGTTTGATGACGGCTGATGGTGGCTGAGTTTGCATTGTTCTAGTCTCTCCTTGCTATGCCTTATACCAGTTAAAATGTTTACTCTGTGCCTTTACATGTTGAAAGTATTTAACTTGTTTGATTTTACAGGACTATCTTACGTTGGTCAAGACTGTGAGAACTTTTGAAATTGGACTGAATACAATTTACAATGTGTGATAATGATAAATCTATTGGGGGCCGGGGCGGAATATGGTAGTTTGAATATATGGCCCCCAATGTATTCAATGTTTTATTACTTTATAGTTTGCATCTGCAATCACCTTCCTAGAGGCAATGTCACTGGGGGCTGGTCTTAAGGTGTTGGTGGTGGGTTTGAGATTCCATTGTAAAGATATACAAAGTGTGCCCAGTAGGAGTTCCTGAAGTGTGCTTTGTGACTTTTTGGCAGTAGTTTTGCTCTGCTTGCTGTGTGGCTGGGGGTTTTGCTCTCTCTGCTTGGCCTTGTGAGAGCAGGTCGCTTCTTCTGCCATTATGGAACTTCCCCTGGATCTGTAAGCTTCAATAAATAATATCCCTTCCTCCATAACTGTGCCTGGTCTGGAAGTTCATGTCAGCGAACCTGAAGCTGTCTGCTACAAGGAGATATGGTCCATTGTGGCGGGTGGGAAAATTCAGTTCCATTTACAGCAGTAGGAATATGTGGCTGATCACATCATAGGGGATTAGGAAGCTGGGAGTCTGGAAGTGCCCTACCTCCCAAGTGGTCTAGACCATAAGCTGAGGTGCCATATCCCAAAGGTTCCACAACCTCCCAAAAAAGAGTCACCAGGGGCTAGAAAGATGGCTTAGTGATTAAGGCACTTGCCTACAAAGCCTAAGACCCTGGTTCAATTCCCTAGTATCCATATAACCCAGAAGAACAAAGTGGCACATGTGTCTGAAGTTCATTTGCAGTGGCTAAAGGCCGTGGTGTACCCACTCTCTCGCTCTCTTTCTCTCCCTCTCCCTCTCTCAAATATATATATATATAATTTTTAAAAAGTCACCAGCTGGAGACCAAGCACTAAACATATGAACCTGTGGGGGACATTTCACATTTAAACCAAAGCAATGTCTTCAATAAAACTCAGCTAAAACTTTTTCTATGAAGAACACTGCAATTCCCTAGGGAAGGCAGAAGCGAGACAAGCTGGTTGCACAACCTGTCAACTCAGGCTCACTATTTAAGCTACAACAGGATACCTTCATTGATCTATTGGACTTTGCTAAACTAGCTTTTAGGGCACTTAGGTTAGAGGGGCAAATGCCTCAAATTTCAATTTGCAACTCTAATTTATTAAGATGCAATTTAAATGTTTTTTTAAAGTAGAGTCTCACTCTAGCCTAGGCTGACCTGGAATTCACTCTGTAATCCCAGGCTGGCTTCAAACTCACAGCAAATCTCCTACCTCTGCCTCCTGAGTGCTAAAATTAAAGGCGTGTGCCACTACACCTAGCTTTAATTTTTTTTTAAATTTACATAGCTGGGAAACTAAACCCAGAATGACACGCTTTACAAGCAAGTATATTCAACCACTGAGCCATTTCCACAGCTCCAAGATGTGATTTTTCTTGCCTGTTTTGAATTAATCTTTGTTAAATACAAAGATCTATGAAATCCAGAAATGTTCACATTTTCTGATATCCTAAATTTAAAAAAAATATAGTTTTATTTATTTATTTATTTGAGAGACAGACAGAAACACAAAGATAGTGAGTATGGGCATGCCAGAGCCCATTACCACTGCAAACAAACTCCAGACGCATATGCCACTTTGTGCATCTGGCTTTAAGTGGGTACTGGGGAACTGAACCTGAGCCATCAGACTTTCCAAGCAAGCACCTTTAAGATCTTTAATCACTGAGCCATCTCTCCAGCTCTGAAATCCTAAGTTTTAGCTTTACTAAATATCTCATCTTACAAAAACTCCCTCTTCTATTTTGTAAGAGTGAAAGCTTAAAGACATGAATTTTGTCAGATGTGATGACAAATGTTTAGCAGTTCTGTTCAGACATTTAAGGTGCTGACTCATCACACTGATGTGTCATAGCAAACTACTGGGCAATCTGAGAAAAGCTAACATCCACTCACAGTGATTTTGACTATGTTCAGCAGCAATGCAAAATAGCTAATTTTTTTTCTTTTTTGGTTTTTCAAGGTAGGGTCTCACTCTAGCCTAGGCTGACCTGGAATTCACTATGTAGTCTCAGGGTGGCCTCATGGTGAACCTCCTATCTCTGCCTCCCGAGTGCTGGGATTAAAGGTGTGCACCACCACACCTGGCTCAAAATAGCTATTTCCTGAGGTTATAGAATGTCTAAATAAAACAACCTGTAAAACCTAAATTATAACCGATAATTATAGAATATTACTGATAGTTACATAAGGGGAAAGGAAAAATGGTGCTACATTAATCAGCATTTATGTTAGTCTATTAAATGGAAAGTTGAGACTAGGAGACAGCCTAGTACTACAAGCACCAAAGAAGCAATATTCACGTCTTTTTTTTTTTTTTTTTTTTTTTTTTTTTTGAGTTAGGTCCTGCGTCCTGCTCTAACTCAGGGTGACATGGATCTCACTCTGTAGTTCTAGATTGGCCTGAAACTGACAGTGATCCTCCTACCTCTGCCTGCAGAGTGCTGGGATTAAAGGCGTGCACCACCACACCTGGCTCACTTCATTCTTTTCTGACTAGTTTGACAGGGTCTTAAGACATACAAAAGACTATCAGATTATGATTATTTAAAATGATATTTCACGTTGGTGATAAGAACTAAATCTGATTTAACTATGAGCAGCTTTAGTGTCATGCAGGTACCCTTAGCACACAAGGAGGACTGACTGGTACAGCTCAAGGCTCTGAAATACACTTGGAAGGCCAGTTCTACTCCTCACATAGAAGCTGTCATGTGTCGCCCATCTCTGGAAAGAAGACTGGAAACACACATCTGGCAAAGGTCTCATCCTGCAATGTTCTATTTCAAAAACACCAAAAAAAGCTGTCAGACTAGAAGGCACATGCCTCTAATCCCAGTATTTAGGAAATAGAGGCCAACCTGAGGTTCATGAGAGCTTGTGTCAAAACCCCATCAAAACCAACCACCAGCCGAGCGTGATGGCACACACCTTTAATCCCAGCACTCCAGAGGCAGAGGTAGGGGAGGATCACTGTGAGTTCAAGGCCACCCTGAGACTAGTGAATTCCAGGTCAGCCTGGTCTGGAACAAGATCCTTCCTCAAAAAACAAAAATAAATAAATAATCAATCAACTAAATAAGAACCAAATTCTGTTGATCAGGAATGATCGAGATATAAGATCTATGGCTTAATAGATCAAAATATTAATGACAATTCCATTTTTTTCTGATAAACTCATCTAGCTACAAATTATAGTCTGGCTATGTTCTTAGGCTTAGGATCCCATGTACTGAGGAGAATTAAATTTCACATCATTTTTTTAAAGAAAATAAATAATAGAATCAATAATTGTATTGGAAACTATATATGCTTGTTTCCTCTTTTCATTTTGTCTGGACAGATGGCAATATTCATTTAGACTCCACCACTGTTACCTGACTAAGGAACTGAGACCAAGTACTTGAATGAATGAGTTAATCCTTATACAGGCCAATTAATTTCTTATGGATAGAACTGTTCTAGGTACAAACTGTACTTGCTGTTACAGGCACTCTTCTGTTAATAACATGGGGCGGGGGCTGGTGAAAATGTGGGAGTAGTTTAGTACCAATTCTGAACACTACTAAGAAAGAAAATCCTCATCCCGAGCTACGGGTGAGTTCCAGGACAGCCTAGGCTAGAGTGAGACCCTGCCAAGGAGGGAAAGGAAAGGAAAGGAACATCTTTCTGAATAGCAACAACAACAAGAGCTCATGTGAAATGACAAATGTTGACTAAAGATACCCAGTGCAGTCGCTGGTCACTTCATTTCTTCCATCAAATGACTATGTTCTCCTCCTTAAAAAGCTTCAGACTCAGGCTGGAGAGATGGCTCAGTGGTTAAGGCACTTGCCTACAAAGCCTAACAACTCAGGTTCAATTCTCCAGTATCCACGTAAAGCCAGATGCACTAAGTGGCACATCTGGAGATCATTAGCAGAGGTTGGAGGCCCTAGTATGGCCATTCTCTTCTCCCCCAGACCAGATGCTTGCAAATAAACAAATAATTTTTTTTAAAGCTTCAGGAGCTCCAGGCAGTGGCACTGGAACACAGAGGGGGCGGAGAAGAGCGAGAAACCCCACAGAGAAATGGCGAGACCATAGAGGACACTTATCACCAGACACTCATCACCAAGCCTTAGCACCTGAACAATGCCTTGACATGAGCAACCCATAGACCACAGACCGTGGGAGGTGGCCGTGGCTGCTTCACCACCCATGAGATCAGGGTCAAGACAAATCTGCCTATCTTCAAGCTGAAGGAATCCACTGTTAGAAAGAAGATACAGTGACTTTGAATGGCTTCGAAATGAATTAGAGGGAGAAAGCAAGGTTATAGTCTCTCCACTCCCTGGGAAAACATTTCTGCGTCAACTTCCTGTTAGAGGAGATGATGGAATATTTGATGACAATTTCATTGAGGAGAGGAAGCAAGGACTGGAACAGTTTATAAACAAGGTCACTGGTCATCCTCTGGCACAGAATGAACGTTGTCTTCACATGTTTTTACAGGATGAAATAACAGATAAAAGTTATACTGCATCTAAAATAAGACATGCCTGAAATTTGGCAAGAAGAGACAAAATCGTGACCACTGATGATTCATACACACCAGTGACAGAGTTGTAACTAACAGCATGCTGCACAGAGGCTGGTCTGACATGTCCTGGTATCTGACACTCATATGCTCCATTGGTTTTGTTTTGGCAATGGACAAGAAGTTAATTTGCTTGTGTGAAGAAATCCCTCATGCAGCCTTTCTCTGTGAATAGCTCTCCCTCACATTAGTGTGCACACTGTAGCCTCACCAGCCATTCCCCGTAACTTACACTGTCCTAATTAAAGCTGCTCACTTGGTCTGATCTGCAATTTTTGCACCATGTCTGCTTCTTGAATCTGGTTGACTAGAACTTTTCTCCTCCCCTTTTAACATGTAATGTCGCATGGTCCTGATTTATGTGTAGCAGCATTACACCCCTAGTTTCCAGTGCCACACATGTAAAATATACTCTTGCGTGTTGAATATATCTTCCTTCTGGCCTGTAATCCCTTTCACATGGAAGATTAATAAGGACAATCTTTATATTCTATATAAAAAAATAATATGGACAATGGAACACTCAGAAGCCATAGATTGTTACTAGAAAATGTTCATTGCCAGGGATGGGATACCTTCCAGTGAGTTGTTGGCCAGGGAGGTCACAAATATCCCTAAAACATTATAGGCCATTGCCGAGGCCCTTGGTTTCCCACCAGGAAAAGATGGTAAGACCCTATTGCTGAAGACTCCACATACTTGGGCAGCAAGTTCACTGAGAAATCCTGCTGGAGCTGAGCTGAAAACCTCCTCCATGTGGACCAGCTGACAGAAAGCTGGAAAAAGCTATGCTACATGCAGTTCAATGGGAGAAAAAATACCAGTGAAGGTACTCAACAGTGAACACAAGCTTTGAATTTGGCCAGCCAGGCCAAATAAGCCAATGGGGGCAATAGTGGCATGTCTGTTATGGGAAAACCAACCGCTCTCTAATTGGACTAGAGGCCCACTCCATGGGAGGGAATACATCCCATACTGAAAACCTACAACAGGGGTAGTCATGAGCCTGTAACATCTGCTGGTGTCTGGCTAAATGTATATACTATGCTCACCAAGCTGTCCAGTAATCACTTCTCTTAATGTCCATACCCATATATTCATGCTACTCTCACTTGTGGTTAGAGAAGCTTCTCTTTTTAGATGGCAGGTGACCTTGGGATAACTCAGAAGGCACCATGGTGCTGAGAAGTGACAGAGGAGTGCTCAGCACTGAAACATCTCAAACACACCTTCCACGGCTCAGGGTCCATTGCGGAAGAGGGGGCGGAAAGAATGTAAGAGTCGGGGACTAGAGAGATGGCTTAGTGGTTAAGTGCTTGCCTATGAAGCCTAAGGATCACGGATCAAGGCTTGATTCCCCAGAACCCACGTAAACCAGATGCACAAAGTGGCACATCCATCTGGAGTTCGATTGCAGTGGCTGAAGGCCCCAGTGTGCCCATTCTCTATCTATCTGCCTCTTTCTCTATCTGTTGCTCTCAAATAAATAAATAAATAAATATTTTTTTTAAATAATAAAAAAGAATGTAAGAGGCAAAAGAAGAGTAGGACTCCTTACAATATGCTCCTCCAGACACAAAGTGGCCTGGATATCCACAACCTCACAGTGCCTGACACTACTTACACAATACCATCATAATAGGAGGAAAAGATCATAACATCAAGCTGAAAAGAGACTAATTGAGGTGGGGGGAATATGATGGAGAATGAAGTTTCAAAGGGAAAAGTGGGGGGAGGGAGGGAAGTACCATGGGATATTGTCTACAATTAAAGAAGTTGCCAATAAAAAATTTTTTAAATCTAATTTATATAGAAAAATCATTTGTCTAAAAATTTAAGTTGTTTTTAAATAAAATTAAAATGCATTTCAGAGATTAAAAAAAACAAAAAAACAAAGCTTCAGACTCCCAAGTCTTTAAGTTAAGTCTTAAGTTCCTTTAAAGTTGATCTTTAACTTAGCTTTCAGGGACCCTTTTGTTATAACCTACAGTACTATCTCACCACCACTATCCTTCATACAATCTACCTTACAGCAAAAAGGGGCCCACTCACCATTCCAAGAGCTGGCAGCACACTCCTACCTCCTTCCAGCCTGGGGCTGAGGAGCCTCTGCTTGCCTCCAGCCTCCCTCCCCCACCTGCCTCTGGCTATCCCTATCTCCCAACCACAGATTTCCTTTCACAGACCTTTGAGTCTCACATCTCTCTCAGGAATCAGGCCCTAAGGAAGAAGACTGTATTCTTGTATCTTCCTATCCCCTAGTTCCTAGTTTGAATTTGATAAAGACTGATTTATGGTGATACAGTGCTTCTATTACTCTACCATGTAAAATAAATCATGAGAAGAAAGCTGTAATTTATGGTCATCTAATTAAATATTCTTAGTTACTTGTGACCAAACAACAAGAGTGACGGAGAATGAAAGAGAGAATGGGTGCACCAGGGCCTCCTGCTGTTGTAAACAAATTCCAGACACGTGCATCTGGCTTTACATGGGTACTGGGGAACTGAATCTGGGCTGTCAGCTTTTGCAAGCAAGCACCTTTACCTGCTGAACCATCTCCCAGCCCTGATCATCAAATTTAAATGTTAAGAGTTCATGCCAAATTTTGTAAAAGAATAAACCTAACTCAGGGAGAGGATGCTGAAAACATTAAGCAACATGACACAACGTTACTATTAATATGTCAAACCTGGCCACATGATAAGTTAAAGCTGAAGGAATGAAGATTTTCCATTTTAATGCTTATCTTTTATTTTGAGAAAAGATACCAAGTAGCCTAGGCTGGCCTTCAACTAACTTTACAGCTGAAGATGACCTGATCTATCTGCCTCCAGATGAGTGCTAAGATTATAGGTATGTGCTGCCACACCTTCCATTTTAACTCTTAATATAACATTTGAAATCAGTAATAAAGTGCAGAAAAAATATACAAAATTTTCTTTTTTATATTGAAAACTTAATTAGTATCAATACGTACAGGACATGTATTCTGAATATTTTTCATTGAATTTAAAGTACCAGAAATCTAATTTCCTGACTTAACCTGCTTACTCCCTCCTAAATCAATTCACATGGAGTGAATGCATGCCCATGAAACACCAGCAGGCCTCCATGAACCTAAATACACCTTCACAAGGAGCTCAAGCCTCACCATTTTGTTCACTATAACAACAGCATATGTCTCTGTTAGTGACTGGTGGAAAAGATAGGTGGAATTTTACTGTGAAAAGCCATTTGGGAATGCCTGACAGCTGTGCAGGAAAGAGCGCCACAAATCTTTGTGAGAAGATCGTCCCAAAGGAAGAGTAATTCAGCTTGGAATTTTTCTTTGAGCCATTTGTTTCATAGATATCTGTACTGTAGCCATGGTACATGAAGAATAAACAGCACACTAAAATTAATGCTGCCATACTTAATGAGTTCTTTTTTAACAAAAATAATTAACCTCACAAAACAAAGACAGCTTCTTTGGCTGCAAACCCACGGGTCACAGAGGCCATGTATGCAAAGATGGCAAGACTCTTCAAATGCAGATGCCACCCTTTTATGCACTAAGGTTAGAAGGAAACTTTACGAGGTGCATTAACTTGCAAAAATCACTATGGAGCAAATGAGATCCATAGAGGTGACTGGAAAGTATCTAAAGTATGCCCTCTGAAGAGTCTAATCTCAGGAAGTTAGCTGGACAAGACGACCTAGTTTGAGAAATCTAATAGCTGTAACAGTCCTCCTGCTAGAAAACCTCTTAAATTCTGTACAGAAGAAAGTAACACAAAGTATCAGATTAGATCAGATTAAAAGACAGAAACTAAGTATATGGCCGCCATGCTCAGATATCACTGTGTTCTCTTACAATGAACATAATTTTCTGTTCTAGATAAAGGAACAATCTTCTAAAATAGGTCATACAAAACTAATACACAAAACTCAGACAAGCCCTTGACAGTGATAAAGGTATAGGTCTAGACTGCCCTCTAGTGGAAATTCAAGAGATCTCCCTTAGTACTTTTACTTACTTATTTTTAGTTTTTTGAGGCAGGATCTCATGCAAGCCCAGCTGACATGGTACTCACGTGACAGTTTGAGGCTGGCCTCCTACCTCAGCCTCCTCAGTGCTGGGAGTGCAAAGCATGAGCCATCACCCCCAGCAATACATTTCAAACACTTTTCTAAATGTTCCTAGTTCTATAATAAAGGCACATGGAGGCTATTTCACAAAATAAGAAAGTGGGCAGAACATGTATGAAAATACCACCTCATCCTTATACTTTCTCAATGCACACCACTACTACACTGTTCATCTCACTGCATCTCATGATGTGTTTCTGCAGCGTAAGCTAAACTACACAGCATCCTTCTGCTACAAAACATGCCCTTGGAAATTTGCAAAGGCTAAGGGACTTCCACTAGAAGGTCGGCATCCTAATGGCAGATCCCCACATGCTACTCAGAGCCTGGAATCAGCACCTGGACTACAGCAGATGCCTGTTGCATACTAGGTACCATGTTAACTGCTTAACATTGGTCTTCTTTAATCATCAATCTCCTATGAAACAGATTCAGTCATTTTTCCACATGCATGGGGAACTGGTTCCAGGACCCTCAAGGCTACTAAAATCCCTGGATGCTCAAGTCCCTAATACAAATGACATAGCATCTGCATATAAATGTTCATTCATCCTTTCATATATTTTAAAATCATCTTTAACTATTTAAAATGCCTAATACCATGTAGAAAATGTTATGCAAATAGTTGTAATATACTGTTTAGGGAACAATGAAAGATTACAAAATGTATATACATGTTTAATATAGTCACATTTTTTTGTTTGTTTTTTCGAGGTAGGATCTCACTCTGGCCCAAGCTGACCTAGATGGAATTCACTATGTAGTCTCGGGGTGGCCTCAAACTCATGGCGATCCTCCTACTTCTGCCTCCCGAGTGCTGGGATTCAAGGAGTATGCCACCACTCAATTTTTAAATGAGTATTTTCTAGCTGCAGTCAGTTGAGCCTGTGATTGCAAAACCCAAAGATATGAAGAGTCAAGTGTACTCTAACCCTCACTTTGCATATTTGCATATAAGCATATACAAAAACTACATGGAGCTGTTTTAAACAACTCAGTTGATAAAGTGCTTGTTGAGCAAACATGAGGACCAAAATTCAAATCCTTCGCAGCTACATAAATGCCTGGTGGGTTTGGTGGCTTGACCCTTATCTCAGCCCTCAAGAGGTGGACCTAGCAAGCTTGGCTTCAAGTAAGAAGCAATGCCTTAGTAAAATAAAGACCAAACAAGAAGACACCCAACATCAACCTGTCTTCCACATGCATATGCACTCATATGTACATTACCTACATATATATACAAAAAAGAAATATATACAGATCTTTGGAACTAAGTTTCTAGAACTGAGAAAAAGCTCAGATTTGAGAGTTCATATTCTCTCATTTTCACTTTCTAGCACACCATTATCCTTTCTTTCTTCAACTATAGCACGTACCAGCAACTTATCAGCTAAACAGGCTTTCATAAGCAAAATGGAGCACATCCCATAAAAAGTTCTTGTTGCTGGAACAAAACAACATGACTAGACATAGTTTATGTAAGGAAAGGGATTATTATTTTTATTATTATTATTTATTTGGGATTTTCGAGGTAGGGTCTCATTCTAATCTCAGCTGCCCTGGAATTCACTTTGTATTCTCAGTGGCCTCAAACTCATGGCAATCTCTCCTACCTCAGCCTCCTGAGTGCTGGGATTAAAGGCGTGCGCCACCATGCCCTGCTGAAAGGGATTATTTTGACATAAGAGTTTCAAAAGGAAGTTTCATCATGGCAAGGAAGACATGGCATGAGCAGGAAGTCAGGTTTCATATCTTATTACATCAGCAGAGAGGAAGCAGCAAGACTGAGCTCCTGAGCACCCAGTGGGGCTGAACTAATAAACCTCAAGACCTTCCCCCAATGACACACCTCCTCTGGCAACACTCACCCTCCCAAAGACTCCACCTACTGGGGCAAGTATGAAACTGAATCACAAACACATGAAGCTATGGGTGACCCTCAACATTCAAAATACCACACCTCGGTACTTAACAATTCCTGAGGGAATAGGTTATTAGGACTCCTATTTATTAAGCTACATGACAGACCAGCTCAAAGCATCATCAAATGTCTAAATTGCTCACATAATATAAATCCCTCCAAAGAACAAGCAAAGATCAAAAGAGGTAAAAGCTTGAAAATTGAAAAGACTGACTGGATATGGTATTAGATCAAGTTAAGGTCAGTTATTAGTTTAATATTTATTTATTTAAAAGAGTGAGAGAAAGAATAGGCACACCAGGGCCTCCAGACACAAGCACCTCTGTACATCTGGCTTCACATAGGTACTGGGGAATTAAACCTGGGCCACTAGACTTTGCAAGCAAGCACCTTTAACTGCTGATACATCTCCCTGCCCTCTATTTTCCTATAAGTTGTTTTGATTTAATTATTGTTTGTTTAGTAAGTGAAGCGGACAGCTTTAGGTTCGCTGAGATGAACTTCCAGACCAGGCACTGTTATGAAAGAAGGGATTTATTGAAGCTTACAGATTCAGGGGAAGTTTCATAATGGCAGAAGAAGTTGGCCTGCTTTCATAGGACCAAAAAGAGAGAAAAGCCCCAAGCCAAAAGCCACACAGCACAGGAACTCCAACTAAGCACACTTTGCATATCTTTAGATTGAAATCTCAAACCCACCACCACACCTTAAGATCCACCCAGTGACACTGCCTCCAGCCAGGTGGCTGCAGTTGCAAACTATAAACTAATAAAACACTGAATATATTGGGGTCATCTATTCAAACTACCACAGTAAGCCATGTAAGAAATTATTTAGATGACAACAGGATATTATATATGTGTTTTTGGTTTTTCAAGGCAGGGTCTCACTCCAGCCCAGGCTAACCTGGAATTCACTATGTAGTCTTAGGGTGGCCTCGACCTCACAGCAATCCTATCTCTGACTCTCAAGTGCTGACATTAAAGGCATGGACCACTACACCTGACCAGGATATATTTTGAAGTTAACAGCAACCAAACAAGATTCAATAGCACATAAACATTTAAAAACATTAAGTACTTCTAATATCATAAAATGATGTCTAAACTAATTATAAATTTCTAAAATACACTAATGGTACAGATTTGTTTGAACCTTCTCCACAGAATCTGGCTTCACAATATTTCTACAATAATATAAGCACTGATTCCACGAAACTTAAGTGGCTTAGCTAAAGTCTCACAATTTCAAAACAGATGGGTATATTCTAGTTTACTATCTCCCCCCCCCCTTAAGGTAGGGTCTCACTCTGGTCCAGGCCAACCTGAAATTAACTATGTAGTCTCAGAGTGGCCTTGAACTCATGCCAATCCTTCTATCTCTGCCTCCCAAATGCTGGGATTAAAGGCTTACGCCATCACACCTGGCTTCAAGTTACTATCTTTGTTTGGTTTTGTTTTTCAAGATAGGGTCTTGTTCTAGCCCATGTTGACCTGAAATTCACTATGTAGCATGCACCACCACGCCCAACTGAAGTTACTATCTTGCATATCCATTCATTATTTCTTTGTTATCTTGTATGTGTATGGTTTGTGTATGTAGGTGTGCATGTGCCATGGTACACATGTGAAGTCATACACACTCTTGGATGTCGGTTCCTTGCTTTCCACCTTCTTTGAGGCACAGTCTCACTGCTACATACTCCAGGTTGGCTAGTCTGACAGCTTCCAGGAACTGTCCTGTCTATGCCTCCTATCTTGTGGTAGGATGACTGGGATTACCGACGCTCACAACAGCATCAGACATTATGTGGGTTCTGGGGATATTAACTCAGGTTGTCATGCTTTCACAGGAAAGCACTTTTACCCACTGACCCATCTCCACAGCCCTCAATTCATTATTTGTGTGGGGGCATGAAGGTTGTTTTGCTGTGTTGAGAGGAATCTGCTCCATAGCTCAGGCTGGCCTGGAACTCAATACATAGCCAAAATGGCCTCAAAACTCATGGTGATCCTCCTGCCTCAGCCTCAGTCATTCATTATTGAATATAAATATCAAACAAATAATAGCAATAAATTAAACTTCCAAAAGTAGCAGGTCTTTCAAATACTAATGAACAATTCAGATTGGCAATATATTCTTTAAGAGAACGATCTACATTTTACACATATCTTCTAAACAAACTGAATTAATTTTCCCAAGAGTTCAATGTAAGTTAGACACTGACAAGGGGAAAAGTGATTCAAATTTTGGAGCTGTGACAGGCAAGAACAGTGCCTCAGAAGAATACTGCAGCTTTAATTTGCTGGTAAGTAGTAAAAGTCCTTAAATTTGTAGAGAGAATTCAGGAGAGTATGTGGAAAACCCACTGCATTCACTTAAGCCAAATGTCACCTCTAAAAAGTAAGGTTGCGTATTATTAATATCAAACTTTCTTTTATTCAGCATATTAAAATCTTAACTGAAAATGAAAACACACCATATATATATTTGTTGTTTTTCCTCACTCTAGCCCAGGCTGACCTGGAATTCACTATGTAGTCTCAGGGTGGCCTTGAACTCATGGTGATCCTCCTACCTCTGCCTCCCGAGTGAGTGCTGGGATTAAAGGCGTGCGCCACCACGCCCGGCACACAGAAAGGCATAGACTGCATCTCTTAGATAAAACTGACTATAAATAAAATTACTGTGACAAAATGCATGTAATGAGTAGAGTAGTATTAAACAAAGAACAATAATAAAGGGAATTTACTCAGTTGGGGGAAAAGCAGTCACCATAGGAAGGTATCCATAAACAAATATAAAGCCACAGGGCTGGAGAGATGGCTTAGGGGTTAAGGCACCTGCCTGAGAAGTCTAAGAATGCCCGTTTGAATCTCCAGGTCCCACATTTAGCCAGCCACAAAAGTGTCGCAAGCACACAATGTTGCACGTGTGCACAAGGGGTGCACACATCTGGAATTAGTTCACAGTGCCTGAAAAGGCCCTGGCACACCCATTCTCTGCCTCTTCCTTCCTCCCTCTCTCAAATTAAAAAAAAAAAAAAAAAAAAAAAAAAAAAAAAAGGAAAGAAATAGAAAGCCACAGCAACTAGGCAAGCTAAAAGAAATGAATATAGAAAATTCCAAATATGTGAAGACAATGTCCATCTGTTAAAAGACTCATTAACCACAAGGAAGCAAACAATGCAGAGTCACAAACCACAGCCTCCCAAGTGCTGGGATTAAAGGTGTGCATCACCTCGCCCAGCAGCAACCGGATTTTGTATTCTCCTGGGACCACAATCTCTTTTCTATGCTGTGCCTTCAGAAACATCATCCCAGCCCCAGAAGGTTTCTCTAAGGGCTGGAGGCACGAAGATGACAGTCCCTGAAGGCTGCTGATGGTTGCCATCTACGGCCTCATCATACAAAGCGTTGCTGTAGCTGGGATCCTGCATCTGTGTGCCACTTTGACCCTGAGCTCAACACAACCTCTACAGGACTCTGGGTCTATATATATATTTTTTAGTTGGTAAGGTGGGGATAATAACAGTGACTTTTAGAGGGTTCTTGTGAGAAGTTAAGATAGTAGCTGTAAAGTTTCTACCAAGATCTGTCATAGTAGGTGCTATAAATGCTGGCAATAATTTCCAGTAATAGTGGGTCCAAATACTTTTGTCTGTTCACATAAACAAAAACCTGCTTTTGCCAGTCTGGTGGCACACACCTTTAATCCCAGCACTTGGGAGGCAGAGGTAGGAGGATCACCACTGAGGCCACCCTGAGACTACGATGAATTCCAGGTCAGCCTGGGCTACAGTAAAATCCTACCTCAAAACCACGCCCTCCCTCCAAAAAAAAACCCTCATATCCACTAATTACCACCTTTGAACTCAGTTTTGTGTTACTTAAGATGAGTGACACTGGAAAGCATGGAGTGACGTCAGGACTCTTCTTAGTCTTCTTGCTTACAAGACTGGACCAGGTTAGTAGTTCTAGAAGTTTATCTCTGGTGAAGGTAGTTCCTAATTCTTGCTTCATTAAGATCTTAAACTTAGAAAATAGTATTGAATGAGAATTACAGGAGACCTCTTTTTTGAACTAAGCTCCTACACTAGGACCCAACACGAGGCCAAAAACAAGCAGCAGTCACTGGGGCTGAAGTTCCCCAGACCAGACTAAAGTTGAGTTGATGTGACCTTCAGCAAAGCCAGGACAAAAAGATAACAGCCAAATCTTCCACACAAGCTGGTTTCACCTGGCATAATGAAGTTCCATATGCCTTGGTCCCAAAAGAGGTAACCCAGTCCCTTTCCTCTCCAAATAGGCCCCCCTTCTGCTTTCATGTCTCACACACAGATTTCCCATGTGAGAGAAAGTATGTGATATTTTATCCTTCTCTCCTCCAGCAAGGTATGGGGGGAGACCCAGGAGGGTGGTGGAAGGTAAAGATGAGAAGGTACAATGATGTCTGTGTCATAATGAAACCCATTACTTTGTATGGTAACTAAAAAAGTTAAAGAAAAAAGTGTAGCCTGATGTTAACCAAGCATTTACAATGTTTACTCCCTATCACTGCTCTACATACCAACTTCAAAATGACCAATCCACTTTCTGTTTTTTGTTTCTATTTCCTTTGGATCTTCCTTCACTTAGCTCAGGAGAACATTTATTCTATTTTAGAGAATGAATGCTGTCCAATTTTAGAATAAAAAAATGAAGCAAGATGTTTATATTGTTGTTATTTCGTCCTTTGGTAACAGTAAGGCACACTCCCACACTCAGGTATACCACTATCAAAAAAATACATAACTTTCTAGATCCTATAAACCCAAGAACAAAGGTTATCAATATAATTCATCCAAATGAAAACAACAAAAATAAACTTCCAGCAGGGTTGGTGATACACGCCTTTAATCCCAGCACTTGGGAAGCAGAGTAGGAGGAATGCTATGAGTTCAAGGCCAGTCTGGGATTACAGAGTGAGTTACAGGTCAGCCTGGGCTAGAGCGAGACCCTACCTCAAAAAAATAAAAAAATAAATAAATAAATAAATAAGTGTGTGTGTTTGTATGTGTGTGTGTGTGTGTATGTATGTATGCGTATGTATGTATGTAAACTTCCACAAAGTCTCCATGTATTTAGGAACTTTCACTTACCTGGATTTGTTTGATCTCTTAAACATGCTGTAAAATATGTATCTCTCAGCCGACTTAAAACTTAAAGCAACAGGGCTGAAGAGATGGCTTAGCAGTTAAGGCACATGCCTGAGAAGCCTAAGGACCCCGGTTTGATTCTCCAGATCCCACGTAAGCCAGATGCACAAGGGGGCGCACACATCTGGGGTTCGTTTGCAGAGGCTAGAGGCCCTGGAGCACCCATTCTCACTCTCCCTCTCTCTCTTTCCCTCTGTCTGTAATAAATAAATAAAAATAAAACTTAGAGCAACAGCTTTGGAGGACACTGATCCAGCCAGGACAAAGTCATTGCATTCAGATGTCCCCATGAATTCATGTATCCTGAATGCTTGACCCCTAGCTGGTAGCAATTTGGAAACTGAAGCTCTGTAGGAGGTGTGTTGTTAGGGGCCAGCTTATGGATGTTATAGCTAGCCACCCCTTGCCAGTGTTTGGCACACTCCTGCTGCTGGCCAGGAGGTGATGTCCAGCCTCTGCTCATGCCACGTTTTCCTCTGCCATCATGGAGTTTCCCCTTGAGTCTATAAGCCAAAATAAAAACTTTCCTTTCACAAGTGCTTTTGGTCAGGTGTTTGGCAATTGCAAAGTCATCAAAATCCCTTTTGGTTTGGTTTGGTGGTTTTGTGTGGTTCAGTTTGATTTAGTTCAATTTTGCTTTGGAGACCCATTCTCACATAGCCTAGGCTGGCCCATCCAACTGGCTATGTAGCCAAGGATGACTCTGAACTTCTGATAACACCTAATTCCACTTCCTGAGTGATGAAATTACAGAGGTGGAGCACCACACCTAGTTTTATGGAGTGCTGGGAATCAATTTCATGGTTTGTGAATGCACAAGGCCGACACGCTACTGAGTTATCTACCCAGCCCTTCTATTTATGCTTTTGTGTGTGTATGTATATGTGTATGCTATGTGTGCATGCATGTTACACATGTGTCATATGTGCACACATGCCAGAGGTCTTCCTCAGCTACTCTCTACCTATTTTCTGAGACAAGCTTTCTTGATGAGCCTAGAACTCACAAATTCAGCTACATTAGCTGGCTAGTAAGCCTTGGGATCCACCTGTCTCTGCCTCCTCAGTACAGGGATTACAGGTGTGCACCTCCACACCTGCCATTTTTATGGGGTTCAATGGATCCAAACTCAGTCCTCATGCACACATAGCAAGCACTTTACCCACAGAACAATCTCCTTAGCCCTCTTCTTGTTTTCTCAACAACAACAACAACAAAAAAAAACTAATGTTACAAAGACAGTCCTAAACCACTTTAAAAATCAATAAAATTAATACAAAAAACATTAGATGGTATCTTTTAAAAATATTTCTATATATTTTCCATATAACTTAATCAGACTATGAAAATAAAAAGAATGCACAGTTTTCCAAAAGACTCTTGTTAACAAAGAATTTAATGACTCTTAGAAGGCTCTGCAGTTATATCCAGTCTTGTGAAACTGTTTCCATCCCTAGAAGTGATGTTCAGCTGTAAGCAGCAAACTTACCAAGGCTGGCCATCATGGATTCTAGGTCTGTGAGGAGCCCTGGAAGCTGCTGGAGCTGTTCTTGCAGCTCTGACAGGCTGGTCCTTTTCTTCTCCCAGTGAGCCGAGAGCATGACCACCTCACTGTCCACCAGCTGCAACACAGGCCAGGCGGGCAAAGGGAAGCCACATTTAGGTATAGAGAAAATGCAGTTAGCATCATGAGCTTTTAGTCCAAATATCTTTAGCAATCTTCTATGGAGTCCAGATGACAGTACATGCTACAGAAGACTGAAATGTGCTGTTTTAGAAAAGAATCACTTAATATTCAGTATGGAAACCTAAAATTACAGGGCATCTTAACCCCAAATTACCTGAAAAATTACTTCTAAGTATACGCTCTCTTTAAAGAAACCATTCATTTGAAAACCCAAACCTAGGTAGGAAACACACACACCCACACACACACACAGACACTAGGGGAGAACTACACACACCCACATGTGCGTGTTAGCTACCACTAACAATCAAAAAGGAAACAAAAACAAATCCAAAACATAACTTATGGCTAATTATTTGCTTTACCAAAGTAATTTCTGTAGTGGGAAAGTTCCCTAATGCACTTTGAATATTGATCACTGTACAGTGAAATAGGAATACATCTCACATAAGTAAGGTAAGTTGTACACTACTGAAGGAATTCTTGAGGCAGTTGATCAATTCTAGCCAAAAAGATTTAAGTGAACAAAGATGGAATGTGATGTAAAAGGTCCTAATAATAGGGCAGGATGATACTAGACTAGCCTAAGATAATTCTTCTTTCCTGAAGACTTGCAAAGATAATGACAGACAGAGTTTTGGTTTTAACTATGTAGAAAAGAAAAGGACCAAAATTAAGGCATAGAAGGAGCACAAAGAGGTTATCTTTTAAATACATGACCAACAGTCAGCTAGAATCATGAAAAATATACCCTGAACAATAAAAATAAAGATTGTAAAACCTATTTAACAGAAGAAAATACAGGTTGTAAAACCTATTTAACAGAAGAAAATGCATTTGAAAATTAAATGCAAAATCACTAAGATCACAGTTAAATTATTTTTTAAAAAGAGAACAATTTATATTTCTCAAGATTAAGATTTTAAAAAGGCAGAATCTGAATAAAACTAATTCCATAATTTCAATAGAGATTATTAGAGGAAAAATAACAAAATAGCATGTGGTACCTGGAATTCACTATGTATTCTCAGGGTTGCCTCAAACTCCCAGCAATCCTCCTAACTCTGCCTCCCAAGTGCTGGGATTAAAGATGTGCACCACTACACCCGGCACTTTTTCTTTTTCTTTTTTTTTTCCAGGTAGGGTCTCACTCTAGCTCACAGCTGACTTGTAATTCACTGTGTAGTCTCAGGGTAGCCTGGAACTTACAGTGATCCTCCTACCTCTGCCTCCTGGGTTCTGGGATTAAAGGCATGTGCCACCATGCCCAGCATACTTTTTGAGACAAGGTCTCAATATGTAGCATGGGCTGGTCTGGAATTCACTATGTACCAGGCTGCCCTAGAACTTATAACAAAGTGCTGAAATTATATGCCAACTGTATGTATTAGTATTATAAGTATCTACATCTCCCTATCATTTTGCAGGTACATGGAGGGGATATCCTCATCATGTAGCACATTCAAGCATCAACAGAGGTGACAGGAAGCCTTATATAAACAGCACTTCTAATTTGATTAATTTTTTTTTTTAAGATGAGGGTCTGTGTTGCCCAGGATGGCCTCAAATTCCTATACTCAAAGAATCCTCCAGCCTCACCTCTCAAATAGCTCGAATACGGGTATGCATCACCACCATGCCTAGCTTCATTAATTCTGTATTCTTGAAATTGCCTATTGCCAACCAATCTTTCATAAAGATCTCTAGACATGGCTTTAGAAATACGGAACAGTGCTGATAAGCTATAAGCCACAAAGGAAACCAGGATCTGTGCCCCACAATTCATCCTAATAGTCACACGATACCTACTGAGCATCACTGCTGGGCCCTGTGTCAGCACTGGAAACACAACAGTAAGCAAACAGAAAGAAAACCCTGTCCTTGGACATACGCGGGCAGGTGAGGTCTCTCAGTTACCTCAGTTTCACACTTGAAACTTCAAAACAACAAAAGAATTTGCAAAGCTGACTTATTTTGCTTGGCACATGGAGTATCTTTTTTTCTTTTCTATTTTATGGAGTATCTTTGTAAAAGCTTTTAAAATCTGCCAGGCATGGTAGCAAACACCTTTAATCCCAGCACTTGGGAGGCAGAAGAGGGAGGATCACCATGAGTTTGAGGCCACCCTGAGACTACATAGTGAATTCCAAGTCAGCCTGGGCTTGAGCGAGACCCTACCTTTAATCAAAAAAAAAAAAAATTTTTTTTAAATCTTACCTTACCTTATTAGATAAATGGAAAAAATTAGAGTGATTTTTAGATATCAACTCTTTCTTACTCAAAGTACAAAATATTTAAAATTTATTTATTTATTTCCAAGGAGAGAAAAAGAGAATGAGAATGGGCATGCCAAGGGATTCTAGCCAGTTGAATGTACCACTCTGTGCACCAGGCTTTATATGGAGAATCAAATCCGGGTTGTCAGGCCTTGCAGGCAAATGCTTTAATGGCTCAGCCACCTCTCCAGCCCAAAGTACAACATACTTGAATATTAAAATTTAATTGTTAGCCGGAGGATTGCCATGAATTCGAGGCCACCCTGATTCCAGGTCAGCCTGGACCAGAGTGAGACCCTACCTCAAAAAAACAACAAAAAAATTTTTTTAATTGTTTAGTTAATTGATACCTTCCACAAAACTGAAAATTATATTCTGAATACAGAATACGAGTATATATAGTGCTTCCTACATAAATGGAACAACAAAGATTAGCATGGCTCCTGCACAAAGACACACAAAGTCATGAAGTATTCCATATTATTTTAAAAGAACTATATATACAAAGAATATAGCAGAAGGCACTATAATATTTTAATCTGAAAGAATGGAAGCTTGGAGTCTTAGAATAATCATGGATAATTACACAATAATACAACTTATTTTAAGTGTATGCTATGAGCCAGGCCCTGTGCTAAGCAACATATATTTTCTCACTTAAACTACAGAGCAACCCTGTAAACTAAGCAACACTGTCATAGGCACCTGTTAAATGAAAAAATCCTGAGATGAAGTGAAGCTATCAGTCCCTTTCCTAAGAACCATGGTAGACCTAGATTCACTCCAGGGAGAATAACAGTGGGCCCATCACTTCATCAAATCTAGAAGTTATGTGAGAGGGTTTATGTAAAAAGAAACGTGGAGGGAGGGAGGGAGGGAGGGAGGGAGGGGAGGGAGGGAGGGAGGGAGGGAGGGAGGGAGGGAAGGAAGGAAGGAAGGAAGGAAGGAAGGAAGGAAGGAAGGAAGGAAGGAAGGAAGGAAGGAAGGAAGGAAATTCTGAAAAAATTATGTTGTTACCCACTCCTTATGTATAATTTTTCTTAATAATTAATCATCTCCAGAAGTTTATTTTTGGTACTTCTATGTAAATAACTCTGAATAAATCCAAATTCAACATGAGAAAAAACAAGGCTGAGGAGCAAGACAAACCCAGAGTAGCTCATTCCTTAAATTCCTCCAGTGGACACAGAGTTTAAGAGAACAGGCCTTTCATACCAGCCCTCAGGAGACAGAGGTAGGGAGACAGCTATAAGTTCAAGGCCAGCCTGTAACTCTAGGTCAGCCTGAGCAACAGTGAGACCCTACCTTGAACCCCCCCCCCCAAAAAAAAGGACTAGAGAGATGGCTAAGTGGTTAAGGCGAAAGCCTGCAAAGCCTGAGGATCCAGGGTCGATTCCCCAGTACTCATGTAAGCCAGATGCACATGGTGGTTCTTGCATCTAGAGTTCATTTGCAGTGGTTAGAGACCTAGTGTGCCCATTCTCTCCCCCTCTTCAAATAAATAAAATTAAATTTAAATTTAAAAGAAAGAAAAAAAGAACACAGAAACAAGTAGGGAATATCGATGACTAGCAGTATGAATAAACTTACACCTTACTTGTACATTATAATTATAGATGAAGAAAACTAAGAGACTAAGCTGTATGCCTAAGATCAAAACACATTTATACCAAAGATGAGAAAATAGGATTCCTAACACCCACTCCCAGGTCAGTTTACACTCTAGTCAAAGGAAGCCCACACTAAACAGAGAAGTAAGTCTTGTCCAACTGGCTCACATATTAAACAGTTAAATAAAACCAGAGACCTTAAGAGTTTAACTTGAAAGCAAGTACACATTTCACAGCAATAGGAATCTGAAGCAAAACACCAGAAGTCTAAGTTCAGAAAACTGCCTTGCATGTCTACCCTCAAGTCACTATTAACTATTCATTTGTAGATTGCTAAAGGGAGGGGGGCATCAAAGAAATTGTTTAGACAGGATTTAGGCAACAAAGTTACCACTGACCACAACTGTTGCTCTGTAAGCTCCTTTCTCCATGGTAAGATTTTGCTCTCCTACATAAATGAATGTTGAAGCAGACTCAAGTGTCCAAGAGTATATTACTTTCCCTGTGAGGTTGATGCTGCCTGGTTAAAAGCTGCCAAGGACACATGAGCAGGTTTGACAAGAGAAACACAAAGCCCAGCTAATAAAGATACAGAGTTATTAAGTACCAAAGACACATTGCTGAAGGCTTTAAAATAATGTTTCTGTTTTGAGACAAGGTTTTACTGTATTTTAGTGCAGGCTGGCCTCAAACTTGGAACTATGTCCCTGCTTCAGTCTCTCGAGTGTTGGGATTACAGGTATACACCACCACACTTGGCTTAAATTTTCATGTTTAAGCTGGATAGTCTGTTCCAGAACAGTGTCCAAAGGTCATCTTTGGTTCTAGTGACTCAAGCTTGGGATGGCATTTTTTCTTTTTGTGTTTGCTAGTACTAGAGAGGAAGTAGCCTAACAAGCTGTGGGAATCCCCACAGAGAATATGTTAGGTGTCAAAGGGCACCTATCCCTGGCTCTTTCATGGCCTAACTTAGGGGTTGCTTGGTCATGCAGGAATCATAACTCCAAATTCCACACTCACGTGAAACCAAAGCATAGGAACAAATCCAGGAGGTAAACTAGAAGGCCAACTGACAGGTTTCCTTATGACTCTGTTTTTGCCAACAGGTAGATTTCATTTCTTTTTCTCAGTTGAACCTTTCACCAGAGGAGGGAGACACATCACAAGTGTCAGAGAGGGGGCTGGAGAGATGGCACAATGGCTAAGGCACTTGCCTGCAAAGCCTAAATGCCTCAAGTCGATTCTTTACTACCCACATAAAGCCAGACGCTCAAAGTGGCACATGCATCTGGAGGTCCTTTGCAGTGAGTGGTTTGAGGCCCTGGCATGCCCATTCTCTTTGTCTCTCCTCTCGCCTCCCTTCCCCACCTTTCAGCTAACAGTTAACAGCCTCCATCTCTAATAGCTTCCATCGCTTTGTTCTGACTCTTCCAGATCACAGCTATCTATAGTCATAGGCATGATGCACATACATACCTGTGATCCCAGCACACAGGAGGCTGAGGCCAGAAAAAACAGCAACACAAAGTCTGTAGCTGTGGGATGGGATGTCTCTATCCGCATACTGAGTAATGCCCATCATTGATTTTCCCCTTTGTATTCCTCCACTCTTTGTATTAGTTACTTACTGTAACCAAATACCCAAAAAGCAACTTAAAGGAGAAAGGTTTTACTTCAGGTCAGTGTGAAGGACAGTCCATTATGGTGGGGAAGATGTAGCAACAGGAGCACTGTATCCCCAGCCAGCAAGCAGACGGGACGCAGGCTGATGTTCTCCAAGTGCCTACTTGCCTTTTTATTCAGATAGGGACCCGGGGAATGGTACCACCCACATTTAGGGTGGGACTTCCACCTCAATTAAAATAATCTAGAAACTCCTTCACATACACACACAGAGGTCTGTTTTCATGATGATTCTAAATCCACCAGTTGACAAGATTAACTATCACTTTCACTTTTACTATTGTTTCAAGTCAGTCATTCAACATGACCTCTCACCAGCAACATCAGCAATGGATTTTGTATGCTTAGAGGTTAAGCACAAAAGAAAATGACACAATCAAGAGACAAAGCAAACCAGGCATGGCGCACGCCTTTAATCCCAGCACTGGGGAGGCAAAGGTAGGAGGTTCACCATGAGTTCAAGGCCACCCTGAGACTACACAGTGAATTCCAGGTCAGCGTGGGCTAGAGCGAAACCTAAAAAAACCAAAACAAACAAACAAACAAACTAACTAACAAAAAGTCAAGGCAAACAAGAAATTGCCTGCATTGCAATATACTGTTTTATAGTAAACTCTTTCTAGAAATAGGAATACACTCTAAATAAACCAGTAACATAGTCCTTGATTATCATTATTAAGTACTATATTCCACACACAATTACATGACTGGCAGTACATTAGATTTATTTACATCAACATTATCTCAAAAGTAATGTGTTGTGCTAAGACAAAAACAGCTATGATGTCACTAGGTGACAGGATGTTTTAGCTCCACCATAATCATATGAGACCATTCTGTACTATGGACTGTGACCAAGAAACTGTTATGCATTACATGGCTATATCCAGTCGGCCTTAGTGTTAGATGTTTTGATATTGGTTTTACTATTTTTTTTTATTTATTTGCAAGCAGAGAGGGATAGAAGAGATACAGAGAGAAAGAGCAGGACTTCCCGCTGCTGCTTTTACAGGGTACTGGGGAATTGAGCTCCAGTCTTTAGGCTTTGCAGGCAACAGCCTGACTCACTAAGCCATCTCTCCAGCCCTGTTTTTGTTTTGTTTTTAAGGTAGGGTCTCACTTTAGCCCAAGCTAAGATGGAACTCACTCTGTAGTCCCAGGTTGGCCATGAACTCACAGTGATCCTCCTACCTCTGCCTCCCGAGTGCTGGGATCAAAAGTTTGCACCAGCTGGAGAGACGGCTTAGTGATTAAGGCACTGGCTGCAAAGCCTAAGGACCTAGGTTTGACTCCTCAGAACCCATGTTAGCCAGATGCACATGGCACATGCATCTGGAGTTCATATGCAGTAACTGCAGACCCTGGCATGCCCATATTCTTTCTCACTTTTCTCCTCCTTTCTTTCTTCTTTCCTCCTCCTCCTGATTCCTCCTGCTTCCTCCTACTTCCTCCTCCTCCTCCTTCTCTTTCTCTATCTCTAATAAATAAATAAAAAATAACAGCCAGGTTTGTGGCACACTCCTTTAATCCCAGCACTTGGGAGACAGAGGTAAAAGGACTGCTGTGAGTTCAATGTTAGCCTGAGACTATATCATGAATTCTATGTCAGCCGGGGCTAGAGTAAGACCCTACCTCAAAAAAAAAAAAAAAAAAGTTTGCACCACCACACGGGGCTAGAACATTTTCCATTTTTCAGTAATTTCTTATTTTTTTATTTTAAGCAGAAAGAGAGAATGGGTACACCAGGGCCTCTTGTTATTGCAAATGAACTCCAGACACATGCACTACTTTGTGCATCTGGCTTTACATCAGTACTGGGGAACTGAACCCGTGCAATCAGGCTTTGTAAGCAAGCACCTTTAACCACTAAGCCATTTCTCCAGACCTTTTCCAGTAATTTCTATCAGTCTGTGTTTGATTCCCCAGTACTCACATAAGCCAGATGCACAAAGTAGCACATGCATTTGGAGTTTGTTTACAGTGGCTAGAAGTCCTGGCGCTCCCATTCATATTCATTCTCTCTCCTTGCAAGTAAATAAATAAAAATTTTTTTTAAAAAAAAGATCAAACAAGGGGCTGGAGAGATGGCTTAGCGATTAAGATGCTTGCCTGCAAAGCCTAAGGACCCAGGTTTGATTCCCCAGTACCCATGTAAACCAGATGTACAAGGCGGCCATGCATGTGAAGTTTGTTTGCAATGGCTAGAAGAACTGGCATGCCCATTTCTCTCTCTCTGTCAAGTAAATAAAAAAGAAAAATGGGTTGGAGAGATGGCTCAGAGGTTAAGACTCTTGCCTGCAAAGCCTAACAATCTGAGTTTGATTCCCTAGTACTCACATAAAGCTAGATGTACAAGGTGGTGTGTGGGGCTAGAGGCTCTGGTGCAACTATTCTCTCTCTGCCAGGCATGGTGGCACACACCTTTAATCCCAGCAGTTGTGAGGTAGAGGAAGGAGGATCACTGTGAGTTGGAAGCCAGCCTAAGACTACACAGTGAATTCCAGATCAGCCTGCACTAAAGCGAGACCTACTTCAAAAAAAAAAGAGCGAAACAATAGTATCTAAATTTCATCATAAACATGCCTGTGTTCTATGTGATTATATCTTCACTATTTTAAGTAAATGGTAGTCAGTCTAAATGTGTAAGACAGAATCACACAAAAATTTTTAAAAAGTAAGCTTGAAGTTGACACCACAGGATATGTGACCTTGCCAATGAAAGCTTTAAGTCTGTTGTACCAAATTATTTTAATTTCAAGTCACTTTAATTCAAGGTGTATTTGTTAGAATTTTGGGACGTGGTGGGTCTAGCTGGGGGAAGTAGGTTACTGGGCCATGTCCCTGGTGCTCTGCCTGCCCTGGCCCTACACCCTGTCTTGTCCTTCCTGTCTGCCATGAGATAGGTGAACATCTTACACTGTCACATGCTCCTGTTTCCATAATGTTCTAAGTACATGGGGCCAAGAAACCATGGACAGAACCCTCTGAAATTAGGAGCAAAATAAATCCTTCTTCCCTTAAGTTGTTGCTAGAACCAGAATGTCTCATTTCTGGACTCTGGTGGCCATTTCATTGTAACCCTCTGTTTCTCAAGGGTGACCCAATTAACCACCCCTCCCCTTTATAAACTTCCCTGGAATGACCCCCCCCATTATCACTCCCCTGGCATGACCCAACCACCACTCCCCATTACCACTTCCCTGGAATGAGCCAACCCCCCCATTATCATTTCCCTGACATGACCCAACCCCCCTCCCCATTATCACTTCCCTGGCATGACCCAATCAGCCCTCCCCATTATCACTTCCCTGGCATCACCCAACCACCCCTCCCCATTATCATTTCCCTGGAATGATCCAGACCACTCCTCCCCGTTATCACTTTCCTCCCTGTTATCACTTTCTTCCCCCTTATCACTTTCCTGCAGTGGCCCAAGCCCTGAGTTCAGGTGGACTGCTCTGCAACTGAGGAATTCCAATGACCCCACCGCCCCATAAGTATCCCCTAGTCTGTAAGGGACGGGGCTTCTGACATGCCTAGTCAGGGCCCTTCTCAGGTTTCCCCAAATAAAGCCTGTCTGCTGTCAAGCTGAGTCTTCCCTCTTGTTTCTTTACAGTTTTTTTTCCTAATATGTGATGCTGAAACCAGGGCAGGTGCTTGGTGCAGGGACCCACTTGCAGCCCAGAGAGCAATGGGCAGTGGCAGCTCATCCTGGGCTAATACCCGAACCCTGAGGTGTCCTTGATCTCCACTCTCTTCTGTCATTCCCTCTTTTCCACCATGGTGAATTGTGTGAGAACTGCAACTCCCCTGGGCAGGACTATGAGGCCACAACCGAGCCTTCTCTTCAGTGGACTCTCAAAACTCCCAGGTGGCTGGAGCAAACCTCTGATGGCCTGGTAGGGTAATTCACCTGCCTTAAAGCCTTTCCTTCTCCCCTCTTCTTGGCTCCAGCCACATAGAGAGGTAAGTCATGGTATCCACTAGATCATCCAACAATGGACCATCTTTAGCCCAAGGACTTGGTGAGTCTGGAGTCAGCCTCCGTCTGTCTGCCTCCTACCTACCCAGGAGAGACAGACCCAGCTCCCTTGTCCTCAGAGAACTACTCTGGGAGCCTCCATGCAGAAGAAATTTCTCAGGGCTACCTGCTTTCCTTCTGAACCCCCTAATCCTTCCCAGGAGGTTGCTGGCCTCTGTCTTTAGATCAGGGACTCCTAATACTCAGACAGATGCTGTGACCCTTCCCAGGTTTTCCCAGATAAAGCCTGTCTCTGCGTTGAGCTGAGTCTTCAATCTCATGCTTTTTAACAGTTTTTTTTTTCTAACAGTTGTTTCAGTCAGGTATTAGGTGGCAGCAATACAAAAACAACACAATACTAAATACATGGTACTTAAAAGTTTAGTCCATGTGAATTGAATATTCAACATACTCAATTGTTATCCTAGCAAAATAGAGATTTCTTTAAAGTGGGCAGAATGATACTGCATTTTTATCATATATATATACATATATGTGTGTGTATGTGTGTGTGTGTGTGTGTATGTCACTGAATATACATATTGCAGATGAATCAAGTATTTGCCTGAATAAAGGTTATGAATAGTATAGTCCTACTAAACTAAATTACCTGAGTGAGAAATGCTTTTTAAAATATGTGCTTTAGGGCTGGAGAGATTGCTCAGTGGTTAAGGCACCTGCCTGTGAAGCCTAACGACCCAGGTTCAATTCCTTAGTACCCACATAAGCCAGATACACAAGGTGGCACATGCCACCTACAGTTCATTTGTAGTGGCTGGAGGCCCTGGTGCACCTATTCATTTTCTCTCTCTCTCTCTCTCCAAAAAATAAACAAATAAAAATATGTGCTTTATTCAGGGAGTTTCATAATTAACTACTAAGTTCAATTTCAGCTAGCCTACAATAATACAATTATAATTGTAATATTAAAATAAACTAGCATTTAACACTGGAAAAGGACAATCTGCCATAAGAATAAGATTAACAAATTCTTTACCTCTGCAGCATTTGCACATTCTTTGGCTCTTCTGTGAAGTGCAGCCCATGTATCCTCATACCTAAAGAAAGCAAAACTTGAATCAAAATGCAAACACATACTGAAAAGAAATACTGTTTACAGATGATTTCATAATACTCATTCCATAAAGAAGCAGCTTCAAAAAATAATATAATGAGGGACATGTCACAAAGACACAGAAACCAAAGCAACTTGAATGGCTACATATGGGATAATGTAACAAAATAAATACTGGTAATGGGTTATAACAAGACTCAAGAAACATAAATAGTTGAACAAAAAGTGAGATGAGGCCAGGTATGATAGTGCATACCTTTAGTTCTAGCACTGGGAGGTGGGGGGTGGTAGTAAAGTATGTGGACTGCCTTGAGTTCAAGGCCAGCCTGGAGTTAAAGAGTGAGTTCCAGGTGAGTGTGGGCTAGAGTGAAACCTTGCCTTAAAACAAAACAACAACAACAAAAAATTAAACAGGGACATATTAGATAGCCCTGGCTGCCCTGGAGCTGACTACATAGACCAGTCTGAACTTGAATTTGCAGCAATCCTCCAGCTTCTACCTCCAAGTACTGGGATTAGAGTGTGAGCTACCATGATAGGCTTAGAAAACCTTTTCTTTATACTAGAATCACAATTAGTACTTGTAGAAGAAATAATGAAAACTATAGGTAAATAAAACAGGAATAAATGTCAAGAAGGAATTCTAATGGTTGTGCAATTAGTGAGTGAAAGTCTAAAGAGAAACAGGGTACCTACAATAGTCCCCAGGTTTTCCCCACACAACGCTCACTAACCAGATTCTTTAACTAAGTGATCAAAATTAACTTCAGCTGCCTCCTAATATGATATGCCAAGGATAAAAATTACTCTGGCAAAAAGGTGCTAATAAATGTATGCATTAGAAAAGAGGGAAGAACACAAACGGATGGAAATTTTGCAGAATAACTGACTCTTCAAAAGTGCCAAGACCATGAAATAGGATGATTCGTGAACTCTTCCAGAATAAAGGAGAGGAAGGAGGCCCAGTGACAAAACACGTGTGGTCCTGGATTTGATCTTCATCCAGAAAAAAAGTGACATCAGTAAGTAATAAGGAAACTAGAATGATGTTTGTAGTAATGTCTTTACCAATATTAATTTCCTGATTTTAATCATCGTTCCAGCCCCCAGCAAAGAGGGCTTACTCAATGTCTATTAATAAAGGCATAAGAACACTAATTCCAAATTCAGGGCTGCAAGGCAAAACTGTCTATCACTTTCTAAGTCAATAGAAAAAAAGGATATTAATCCATTGGCCATTTAAACTCCCGATTTTTTCCCCTACCATCTCCTTTTTCCTCTTATGATGTAAAAGCCTTATATGCCCTCCTTACCTTTCTGTATCACCCTCCCTCACATTAACCTTCTTGGATCAGCACCTACTTTATGATTCCCAGCTATACCTGCTATTCTCTGCATAATAATCTAGATTCACCTGACCATTCTTTTCTCTCCTATGAGTCTGTTGTGCTATTGGGCACTGCTGGAGAAAGGCAGCTAATCCACTACAAAGAAAATGATATCCAACATTGCAAAGGACTTGGCTGCTGGTTAGCAGTTTTTTTTTTTTTTTTTGGTTTTTCGAGGTAGCGTCTCACTCTGGCCCAGGCTGACCTGGAATTAACTATGTAGTCTCAGGGTGGCCTTGAACTCAAGGCAATCCTCCTACCTCTGCCTCCCGAGTGCTGGGATTAAAGGCGTGCGCCACCACGCCCGGCTGGTTAGCAGTTTTTAAAACTTCATTCCTCATTGGAGGGTTGCTCCCTTAAGTCCACAAAAATATTAACATTCCATACAGCCTTGAAATTCATCCCTTTTAATCACTTTCAAAAGCTGGATGGCCTTACACCATTTTACTGACATAAACAACCTGGATATAAACTCCTTCAATTTTTCTCTGCTTCCAAATATCTTTAAAATTAGGAGGACAAGCCAGGCATGGTGGCGCACACCTTTAATCCCAGCATTTGGGAGGTAGGAGGATTGCTGAGTTCGAGGCCATCCTGAGACTACAGAGTGAATTCCAGGTCAGCCTGGACTAGAGTGAGACCCTACCACAAAAATCAACAACAACAACAACAACAAAAAAAAAAAAATTAGGAGGGCAGAAAATGAAGAAACCACATCCATAATTCAGTAATTCATTCAAACAACTACTGAACATATTCTCTAAGTACTACAGAACTAGTGGAAGAGTTCAGGCAGGCAGATCAACATACATGTAAATAATTACCTTCTAAGACAGGCAGAGCAAGCTGCCTCATAAAGCCTTAGAGCTTGGGAACAAAGGAAACTCTTAACTAGGGTGCTTACAAAGCTATGACTTGGAGGCTGGAGGGAAGAGAGGGAAGCACAGGAATCTGGCTCCCACACCAACAGAGCCCAGTTCACTGACAGAACCTGCCTGATTTTGCTGATGGCTTGCTACTTCAAGGGAAAGGCTTAGGAGGAAAACATTAATTTTGTTCACTCTGGTCTTACAAGAGTAGCAGTGACCCATACCACACACCCCTCTCCCATGGTCTCATAGCAACAACCATGTATTTGTTCCCAAAGCAGCTGGTGTGGAAGTCAAAGCTAGCAACAAGATGCTGTCCTCCAATTATTGCAGATCTATGCTGATTGCTAGCTGTTGAGTCTGATCGGTAAGAGATAGAAACAGAGGCAACCACGAATGCGAATCCCTTACATTCCTGCTAAAGATTGTCAGTGGATTTTAAAGGTCAGTATCTGTGGCTTTGGTCTCTCTTTGTTTTTGTATTCCCTGCCCCCACCACCATGGCAAAATTGCCCCTTGAAACCATATGCAAAAATAAACCCTTTCTCTTTTTTTGTTTATTTATTTATTTGAGCAACAACAGAGAGAAAGAGGCAGATAGATAGAGAATAGGCGGGCCAGGGCCTCCAGCCATTGCAAACCAACTCCAGATGCATGCGCCACTCTGTGCATCTGGCTAACGTCAGCCCTAGGGAATCAAGCCTCAAACAGGGGTCCTTAGGCTTCACAGGCAAGCGCTTACCTGCTAAGCCATCTCTCTAGGCCAACCCTTTCCTTTCATAAGCTACTTCTGGTCAGATGTTTTATCCCAGCAATGAGAAGGTACCTACTAGAGAAAACTGGTACCAAGTGAAGCTGTTGCTGTAATGAATCTAACATTGTGGTTTTCAGGATATTGGAACTGACTTGCAAGCAGAATATAAAGATTTGAAACTTTGCACTAGAGAAGCATTTAAGTGCTGTAAGCAGAGCTTGATGAGTCATTCTGGTGAGAGTTTGAAAGACCAAAATTGAAAGAGAAGTATGGACTGTCTCAAGAGCTTTCAGAGGGGAGAAAGGGCATTATTAGAAACTGGTCGAGAGGCAGTTTGTGTGATATTCTGGCTGAGTTCTGCCTGTGTCCTACAAACCTGAGCAAAGTTGAAGTTAGAGGTGATGGACTGGCATGTTGGCAGAGGAAAGTGCAGAGCAGTAGAATGTGAAAAGTGTGAAGTTTGGCACAGAAAGAATATAAACTTATTGGCCTAGAGAGATGGCTTAGCAGTTAAGCACTTGCCTGTGAAGCCTAAGGACCCCAGTTTGGGGCTTGATTCCCCAGGACCCACGTAAGCCAGATGCACAAAGTGACACATGCATTTGGAGTTCGTTTGCAGTGGCCAGAGGCCCTGGCACACCCATTCTCTATCTGCCTCTTTCTCTCCCTGTCACTCTCAAATAAATAAATAAATGATGAACGAACAAACAAAAAAAGAATATGAACGGAAAGTCTCAGGTCCTAGAGACTATAAACCCTTTAGTTGGAGTGAAGAGATGACTGCCACTGAGGACGGGCCGCTACTCTGCACTGGGACAACAGAGTGCTGATGCTTTGGAAAGGAGGGGCCTGAAGGAATTTCCTGCTTTTCAAAGTGGGGTTCTATCCCCTCATTAACAAATTTGGCAGTGTAACTTACCTGGTAGTGGTTTCAGAAGCATAACAATGCAGGAAATACCTCCAGACACAAAATAGCCTGGATATCCATGACCTCACAGTGCCTGATACTACCTACATAAGACCATCATAATAGGAAGAAAAGATGATGACATTAAAATAAGAGAGACACTGATTGAGAGGGGGAGAGACATGATGGAGAGTGGAGTTTCAAAGGGGAAAGTGGGAGGAGGGAGAGAATTACCATGGGATATTGTCTACAATTATGGAAGTTGTCAAAAAAAAAAAAGATACAGGAAATAAAAGTGTCACAAAGGGGGATGGAGAGATGGCTTAGCAGTTAACGTGTTTGCTTACAAAGCCAAAGGATTCCGGTTTGACTCTCCAGGACCCACATGAACCAGATGCACAGGGGGGGTGAATGCATCTGGAGTTCATTTGCACTGGCTAGAGGCACTGGCTAGAGGCCCTGGCATGTCCATTCTCTCCCTCTTTCTTTCTGCCTCTTTCCCTCTTTCAGAAATAAATTATTAAAAATAAATAAATAAATAAATAAAATAAAAAATAAATTATATTAAAATAAATAAATAAATAAACAAATAAATAAAAATAAAAGTGTCACAAAGAACACACAGTCCTGGAGATGGCTCTAGGCAATGTGAGGCAGGGTGAAAGTCAATGCATGGAGACCATGAGGGGCTATGACATAAAGCTGTGAGGATGAACCATGGATTGCAGTGGAGATCCCAGGATGTTAAAGATGCCAGGACTATGCAATAGCCACCAAGGAGAGCTGTGGGTCAAGGTGCATTCTGCTGGGGCTGGAGTGGCAGAGTTGCCCAACTCTTTTGGAGCCCAGAGGATCTCATCATAAGTCTAGAAGCCCAAAATGGAGCTGCAAGACTTGATGTTTGCCTGGATGGTTTTTGATCAAATCTTTGCATCTGACCTTGGTCCAACCTTTCCTTGCTATGCCCTCATTCTTCCTTTTGAAGTGGGAATGTTTCTTGTGCTATTATGTATTGGAAGTATGTAACTGGAGTTTTGATTTACTGGGCTCAGAGGTAAGAAAATGTCTTGAGTCTCATCTGAGACTCTGGACTTTTAAATAGTATTGGGACTATAAAGAATGTGAAAACTTGTGTAGTTGAACTGAATGCATTTTGCACCATGGCATGTCTATGAGACTATGGGGCCAGGACATAATGTGGTAATTTGAATGTAAATGCTCCCCACAGCCTCATGTATTTGTGATTAAGCCTCATACTCAGTCCCCAGCTGCTGGAACCTGTAAAAAGTGGAGCCTTGCCTAAGTGAGGTCAGGGGAAGAGACTGAGTAAAGGAAAGGTGGAGGGAGGGCTAATCAAAATCTAAGAGGATATAAATAAGTCGTGGAAACCTACTTTTCTGGACAATGAAACACTCAGAAGCCATAGACAGTTACTAGAAAATTTTCAGTGCCAGGGATGGGATACCTTCCAGTGAGTTGTTGGCCAGGGAGGTCACAAATATCCCTAAAACATTATAGGCCATTGCCGAGGCCCTTGGTTTCCCACCAGGAAAAGATGGTAAGACCCTATTGCTGAAGACTCCACATACTTGGGCAGCAAGTTCACTGAGAAATCCTGCTGGAGCTGAGCTGAAAACCTCCTCCATGTGGACCAGCTGACAGAAAGCTGGAAAAAGCTATGCTACATGCAGTTCAATGGGAGAAAAAATACCAGTGAAGGTACTCAACAGTGAACACTGCAAGCTTTAAATTTGGCCAGCCAGGCCAAATGAGCCAATGGGTACAATAGTGGCATGTCTGTTATGGGGGAAACCAACTGCTCTCTAATTGGACTGGAGGCCCACTCCATGGGAGGGAATACATCCCTGATACTGAAAACCTACAAAAGAGGTAGTCATGAGCCCTAGGCCTGGAACATCTGCTGGTGTCTGGCTAAATGTATATACTATGCTCACCAAACTGCCCAGTAAGCACTTCTCTTAATGTCCATACCCATATATTAATGCTACTCTCACTTATGGTTAGAGAAGCTTCTCTTTTCAGATTGTGGAAACCTTGAGATGACTCAGAAGGCACTATGGTGCTGAGAAGTGACAGAGGAGTGCTCAGCACTGAAACATTTCAAACCCACCTTCCAAGGCTCTGGGCCCATTGCGGAAGAGGGGATGGAAAGAATGTAAGGGTCAAAGGAAGAGTAGAACTCCTTACAACGTGCTCCTCCAGACACAACACAGCCTGGATATCCATGACATCAAAATGAAAAGAGAGACTGATTAAGAGGGGGAGGGGATACGATGGAGAGTGGCGTTTCAAAGGGGAAAGTGGGGGGGGGAATTACCATGTGATACTGTTTACAATTAAGGAAGTTATCAATAAAAAAAAAAGTGAAAAAAAAAAAAAAAAACAAGCTGGGTGTGGTAGTGCACGCCTTTAGTCCCAGCACTCAGGAGGCAGAGATAGGAGTATTGCCGAGAGTTCGGGACCACCCTGAGACTACAGTGGTGGTTTTTTGTTTTTTGAGCATGTTCTCAGGCTGGCTTTGAACTCCATATTCCCCTGCTTCCACCTGCCAAGTGCCAGGATGACAAGCATAAGCTACCAAGGCCAGCAAACCAGTAGTTTCCACTATCCTTCCTTTCATGTTCACTCATGCTCTTCACCCAACAAACCCAAGCGGAAAATTAGACTCCACCTAAAATAAGAAAAATCTCTAGATTTAGCAACTATAAAAGGAAATCCTATTAACAGCTAAAACATAGGTATGGATGACTATGTAGAAATGAAAACAGGTAAGTTGCTATAGTCTACTGCACACACCTATAAAGTGCCTACAGAGAACTTCACTAATAATATGTTGTGTACTTTTTTTTTTTTTATTATTTTCAAGCAGAGAGAAGGAAAGAGGGAGAGAAGGAAACAGGGGAGAGAGAGAGATCAGGATGAACAGGTACTTCAGGGCCTCCAGCCACTGCAAACAAACTCCAGATGCGTGCATCACTTTGTGCATCTGGCTTTACATGGGTACTGAGGAAGCGAACCCAGGCCAGCAGATTTTGCAAGCACACACCTTTAACCATTGAACCATCTCCCCAGCCTAATATTTATTTTATAATAGCTGTGGTATAACCGACAATCCCTCTCTCTATATAATTCATCCTTCTAAAATGAATTCTTCAGTAATTTTTATATTAACAAAATTTTACAACTATTTTATTATAGTCATAAAATTATATAATTTACTATATTATATACACAAAAATAAAATTATTTATTTATAATATTTATAATATTGTACAACTGTACACAAACTCTAATAAAACATTTTCATCAGCCTGGAGAGATGGCTGAATGGTTAAGGCACTTGCCTGTGAAACCTAAAGACCCAGATTAGATTCCCCAAGACCCACATAAGCCAGATGCACAAAGTGGCACATGCTTCTGGAGTTTGTTTATAATGGCTGGACGCCTTGGCATGCCCATTTTCTCTCTCTCTCTCGTTCTGCCTCTCTCCCTAATAAATAATAAATAAAATAAATTTTTCATCACTAAAAAAAGAAATCTCAAACCCATTAGCAGTTTCCACCCATCCTCATTGCTCCAAACACTGGTCCTCAGTTATCTTTTTTTTTTTTGTTTGTTTGTTTGTTTGTTTGTTTGTTTTTTGTTTTTTGAGACACAGAGAGAGAGAGAGGGAGAGGAGGACTGATAGAGATGGCTAAACGTGGGACCTGGAGATTAGAACCGCTGGAGATTGGAAACAGCGTTCTTAGGCTTAGGAGGCAGGCGCCTTAACCGCTAAGCCATCTCTCCAGCCCCTCAGTAATCTTTTGTCTCTGCAGTTTGCTGCTTCTGGAGAAATCATCCAAGAAGACTCATACAATCTGTACTCCTTTGTGAGGGCTCCTGTCACTTAACATAGTATTTTAAGTTTCATCCATGTTGTAGCATGTATCCATCCTTCATTCTATCTTTGTGGCTGAACAACATTCTATCATATGATATTTAGTTGATGGGCATGGATGTTGTTTCTACTTTCCAGTTATTTGATTACTACTACCTCACCTCCACACTTTCAGGGTTCAGGTACAGGTTTTGTTTTTTGTTTATTTTGTTTTTCAAGATAGGGTCTCACTCTAGCCCAGGCTGACCTGGAATTCACTATGTAGACTCAGGGTGGCCTTGAACTCACAGCAATCCACCTACCTCTGCCTCCCGAGTGCTGGGATTAAAGGCGTGCCCCATTATACCCAGCAAGGTACAAGCTTTTATGTGGGTATGTTTGTTTCCTTCCTTCAGCACTTCCTTCCTCCTTTTCTTCCTTTCTTTCCCTCACTCCTTCCTTCCTTCCCTCCCTCCCTCCCTCTCTTTCTTCTTTATGAAACCCAGTCTCATTATGTAGCACTGACTCAAACTCAGAATCCCCCTGCCACAGCATCCTAAGTACTGGGAATATTAGCATGGGCTACCACACCTAAGTCTAGATACATGTTTTCAATTCTCTTAGAGCAAAATTGCTGGAATATATAATTTTATATCTAACTTTTTGAGAAATTACCAAACTATTTTCCAAAGTGACTGCATTAGTTTACGTGTCTACAAGCAATACCTAAGAGTGTTAATTCTTCTAGATCCTCACCAATATTTGCCACAGTACAATTTTTTGGATATAAAGATGCTACAATGTGGGAAGTGGTACTTCACTGTGCTTCTGATTTGAATTTCCTAACAGTGATGGTAGTGCTGAGCATCATCTTGTATTCTTGATGGCCACTTGTATATCTTCTCTGAGAGATGTCTAGAAATCTTTTGTCTATTTCTTCATTAGGTTGTGTGTCTATTGCTGAGGGGTTTTGTTGTTGTTGTTTTGTTTTGTTTTGTTGTTTTTGTTTGTTTTTTTGTCTCATTCTAGCTCAGGCTGACCTGGAATTCACTATGTAGTCTCAGGGTGGCCTTGAACTTATGGCGATCCTCCTACCTCTGCCTCCCCAGTGCTGGGACTAAAGATGTGTACCACCATGCCCGGCTCCTGAGTTATATTCTTTATGTATTCTGCCCGGGTGTGGTGGTGCATCCCACATCAAAAAACAAAAGGGCTGGAGAGATGGTTTAGTGGTTAAATGCTTGCCTGTGAAGCCTAATGACCCCAGTTCAAGATTTAATTCTCCAGGACAAATAAATAAATAAATAAAAATAAAATATAGGGCTGGAGAGAAGCCAGATGCACTGGTTCCAATCTCCAGGTCCCACATTTAGGGGCAAAGTGATGCAAGGGGCGCCATCTGGAGTTTGTTTGCAGTGAGCTGGAGGCCCCTAGCTCTCCCTCTCTTTCTCTCTCTGTGTCTCTCTCAAATAAATAAATAAATAAATAAATAAATAAATAAATAAAAATAAAATATAGGGCTGGAGAGATGGCAATTTTATTTTTTGTTACTTGTGTTTTATTGTCATTTTAATATTAATATTGAAATTGAGATGCCTGCCTTCTGATTGTTGACCCAATACTCTTCAGGTAGTAAACATTTTAATCAGCCAGATGCAAAGTGCCTGCGCCTAAGGTGCAATGCCACACATTTGCCCACAAGGGTGCAATGCCACACTTGCCCACAAGGGGGCACGCACATCTGGAGTTCGTTCACAGCAGTTGAGAGGCTGCTGACACGCCCATCTCTGTCTTCCTCTCCCTCTCTCTGTCTCTCTCCAAAAAAATAAAAATAATTTCTAATCATTATGTTAGGTAAAATTTAGGTGGTTTAAGGTATCATCTATAAAGTTGTAAAGTATATTTAGACAACATTTAGAAGTATGACTTTCTTTTTTAAAGGAAATTTTACCTGCTAAGTAATTCTAGTCCAGCAGAATATTTCAGCAAATATGGAGCAGTCCTGTCAAAAGAAACATTAATTTAGTCAACTTTAAAAAAGTTGCCAGACTGGGGCTACAAAATGAGTTCCAGGTCAACCTGGCTAGAGTGAGACACTGTCCTGGAAAAAGAAAAAGTTACACACAAAAATTTTGTCACTGTCAATTACTGTGTGAGTTATTTTAAAACCACTAATGGGGCTAGAGAGATGGCTCAGCAGTTAAAGACACTTGCTTGCAAAGCCTGCTGGCCCAGGGTTCAATTTCCCAGTTCTCAAATAAAGCCTGATGCAAAAAGTGGCACATGCATCTGGACTACATTTGCAGCAGCAAGAAGCACTGGTGCACCCTACATGAGCACTCTCTCTCTTTCTAAAATAAATAAATACAATTAGTTTTTACTAATGACAAGTTACCTAAGCTTTCAGAAAAATATAATTCAGAAATAATGTACTATATCAATTATAACTTTGTCATGCAGCAATCATCTTAGTATATAATCAATATTTTAACATAATGCTAGATAAAAAGAAAATGAATAACCAAAGTACATCATATCCCTGTTTAAAGTGAATTTAGTCACGTTTTACTAAACAGGTGAAGCAAACAGCTACAATTCCAGCGTTCTCATAGAAAACAGGTAACACAGCTAGAGAATCACTTGCAAACTTCTGTTGTATTATTAATTTTCCTTTCAATTATTAAGTACTTTTACTTGGGTCTTAATATACAATATAAAATCAGGTGTGATCAAATAATGACTATTGATTGTCCTAAAGTAAAATGATTGCATTTTATTTTTTAACTATTTCACAAGTTTATTATAATATAAAATTTAGAAGGACTCAACAAACTATTTTGTAGTCAGGTGCCCTCAGCAGACCTAAAGCCCATGAAGTAATTCTATTATTATGAATACAAGCAACAGTTATATGAAATTCAAGTCATGGTGAATGAAGATCTTGGCACAAACTTACCTGGGTTTGCTTTTGACTTTTGCTTCTCTTGACTTGTCACTTAATGTCTTCAGCCTATAATTCAACAAAAATAAAATGCAGTTTTACAGGTCAAGATTTCTACTACAAGTTTTCATTGCTTTTACAATCTTAGATGGGTTAACTAATCAATCTTTTTTGTTTTTAAGTTTACAGGCTTATTACATAGCTAGGTAGAACTCAAGAGGAGGTAGGAAAAAAAGCTCATACCCAAGAGACATGAGTAAGGTTCCCAGAAATGGAAAAGCCCAGAGCTTCTAATCTCTTTAGTAAGAATTTATTTATTTATTTATTTATTTTGATTTTTTTTTTTTTTTTTTTTTTTTGCAATCGGTTATCATGTAGCTCAAGATGACTTCCATTCAACTCCCTATATAGCCAAGAATGACCTTGAACTTCTGATCTTGCTTCTACCTCCCATACCAAGTGCTGGGATTACAGACATGCACCAGCAGAGCATACCCTGTTGACATGGTGCAGGGAATGGAACCCAGCGCTTCATGCATATGAGCTAGGCAAGCACTCTACTCAGTGAACTACATCCTCAACCTTTCAGCAAGAAGTTATGTGTCAGCTACCTACACAAGACCATCATAATAGGAGGAAAAGATGATACCATCAAAGTGAAAGAGATTGAGGGGGGGAATATGATGGAGGGTGCAGTTGTGAAGGCGAAAGGAGGGAGAAAATTACCATGGTTTATTGTCTATAATTATGGAAGTTGCCAATAAAAAAAATTGAGTGAAGGCTGGAGAGATGGCTTAGTGGTTAAGTGCTTGCCTGTGAAGCCTAAGGACCCCAGTTCAAGGCTCGATTCCCCAGGACCCATGTAAGCCAGATGCACAAGGGGGCACATGCATCTGGAGTTCGTTTGTAGTGGCTGGAGGCCCTGGCGCACCCATTCTCTATCTATCTGCCTCTTTCTTGGTCTGTCCTTCTCAAATAAATAAAAATAAACAAAAAAAAAAGTTGAGTGAAACAAAAGAATTTATTTGTCAGGGACAACAAAGGGAAAATAGGAAGTGTTAGGAAAAGCGGGAAAGAAACCAGAGGGAGGACTCAGCTAAACAACAGAGTCAGGCTTTATCTGGGAAAACCAGAGAAGTGCCCTGATTAGGCATGTCAGACACCCCGTTCCTTACAGACTAGGAGATACTTATGAGGTGGTGGGGGTCATTGGAATTCCTTCATTGCAGAACAGTCCACCTGACCTCAGGGCTTGGGCCACTACAGGAAAGTGAAAATAGGGATGGATAGTCTGGATCACTAGTAATGTGATAATTGGGAGGGGTGGTTGGGTCACATGGGGAAAGCAGAGTCCAAAAATGGACTCAATCCGGCTTTAACAGGTAGCAATTTCTATAATTTATTCTTCTCCAAATCCCTTTTCAGAAACAATTCTTTCTAAATATAATTAGCATAGAGAAATCTGTTTATCTAGTATCATTAGAATAAATAATGGTTCACCGAGGTAAACTCTAGAGAGATCAGATAAATATACATAAAAAGGAGCATACTTTATGAAGTAGATACTACCCAAGGCACTTGTGTATCTTAAGCTTTTTAAAATACATTACAAACTTTTCATTACAGAGGACTTGTGGGCTGAGGCAGGTGGCTGACATTTGGTATGAGTGCAGGTGTGTGCATGCCACAGTATGCACAGCATTCGGTGTCAGTCCTTGCCTTGTGTGAGACAGGCTCTCACTGTTCTCCAGGGCTGCGGGCTCAGAGATGACTCTCCTTTCTCTACCTCCCATCTCTTGGGCTGCGATGACAGGATTTGCACTTGTACAGTGAGTGGTTTATCCTCTGACCCATATCCCACCCCCATTTTTGTTTTATAAAACATGTTTTTTTAATATTTTTATTTATTTATTCAAGAGTGGGTGGGGGAGAGAGAATGAATAGGCACACCTGGACTTCCAGCCACTGCAAACGAACTCCAGACGCATGCACCACCTTGACTTTACGTAGATACTGGGGAACTGAACCTGAGTCCTTTGGCTTTGCAAGCAAGTGCCTTAACCACTACACCATCTCCCCCAAAAATGTTTTAAATATTCTTTACCTAGTACACTTTATTTTTTTTTGCAATGTGCCAAAAATTCAGAATAGAAACTTGGAGAAAATGTAAAGTACAGAAACACTGGAAAGAATCAAAAAAGTTCAGGAGAGAAAAAGATACAGGGTTAGAATCACTAGTATTATTATTTTTGTTGGTTTTTTCAAGGTAGGGTCGTGCTCAAGCCCAGGCTGACCTGGAATTTACTATGTAATCTCAGGATGACTTCAAACTCACGGCAATCCTCCTACCTCTGCCTCCACAGTGCTGGGATTAAAGGTGTGCACCATCATGCCCAGCTCACAATATTCTTATTTTTGATGAAAAATACAGAATTAGATATGCAACAAAGTGAAAAAGCAAAAATATCCTTTTGAAATATATCTGTAAGAACTGGAAGCCAAATGAAAGTAATCTATTTGTATCTAAAGATACTACTTAAATTTCTTCCACCAATCCTGAGCTGAAAGCAACTCACTAATAGTCTATTTCATATTCCACAATGTCACAGCACACTGAGAAAAAAATATGAATCCTCAAATGTAAAATTTATTATGCTCAACCATAAAAGTTTTCTAAGAATTAAAAAAAATCCAAATAGACCTGGGTGTCAGGCTGAGAAATTACAGGGCTAATTCAAATGAAAGATAAAAGATTATCACATTGTGAAAGCTGAAAAGCTATATACATTATTGGGCCAAAATGAAATATGTTAAGGTTCCAATGCATCAGTTCCTATAAAAGGCTTTCCCCACTCCATTCTCCATCTTCTTTCCAATGCCACACCCCCCCCCAACAATGATACAAGTGCTATGTGAGTACACTGCTAGACCTAAGAGAGCCATCTGATAATTACTTCCTAACAACTAATGCACACTTTCAAGCTCAAAGCACTAACCTTAAATTCACTGTAATAGTTCAGTAGTTTAGTAGTTTTATTTTTATTTTTTTGTTGTTGTTTTGGTTTTGTTTTTTTGAGGTAGGGTCTCACTCTAATCCAGGTGATCTGGAATTCACTATGTAGACTCAGGCTGGCCTCAAAATCACAGCAATCCTACATCTGCCTCCCAAGTGCTGGGGTTAAAGGTGTGCACCACCATGTCCAACCAATAATTTTATTTTTAGATGACTCTAAAAACTTATGTTAATTTGACACTAGCATATTTATTTCATAAAGCTTTAAAGAAAATATAAAAATAGAAAAGCATCTTCTTATGGGGCTGGAGAGATGGCTTAGAGATTAAGGTGCTTTCCTGCAAAGCTAAAAGACCCAGGTTTGATTCCCCAGGACCCACATAAGCCAGATGCACATGGTGGTGCATGCATGTGGAATTTATTTACAGAGGCTGGAGGCCCTAGCATGCCCATCCATTCCACCACCACCACTCCCTCCCCCACTCCGCCAGCCCTGCCTCTTTCTCTCTCTCACAAATAAATAAATTAAGATAAAAAAGGAAAAGCCTCTTATTAAAAAATAAAAGTGATCTGCAAAAGTGCTCAAACAAAAAACTTTAGAAAGAAGGGGGTAAACAGAAAGATGCATGGAGCACTACCCTGGATGGCATTTCAATTACAAGTACCTCAAGTCCCACCTCGTCTACAGCCTCCATTATTGGGAAAGGGGAGGATGATTCCTTTCTATTACTATAAAACCTATTAGCATTTTCACATATCAGTTTATATTCTCTCTCTCTCTCTCTCTCTCTCACTCACTCACTCACACACACACACACACACACTCACATGAGATCAGAAAAAAGCAAAAGCATTAATATCATTCAAAATGCCTAAGACCATCTAAGCTCTACTGCCTGAGCAGTACACACCAAAGGTAAACAAATTCAGAAGAGGCAGAAATGAAACCCTCTCTGCTGGAACCCCAAGCACACAGCTTCAGTGCTGATGCTCTCCAGAGTGCACCTTCAATTTCCAACTGCTCCTTGCATATCAAGCCACTTTTTTTTTGGCCAGGAAATACTTTATTGACAACCAAGGGCACAGACATAGAGAGGGATGCACACAGGGCTGCAAACTAAAACCCAATAGCCAACAAGGGCCTCCTGGGCCAGGAACACTGTATCCTAGGGTCCTCACATTCTCCCACCAGTAGATACATAAGACTGGGCATTCAAGGGAGGGGACAGTGACTCTGGTATCCCAGAGAGTGAGAAGATGTGTGATGCTTTATTATGAATGACAGGGTAAGGAGGTAGAACAGAGGGAGATCCATCACTGCCTAAGACCTCCTCCTCCTCCTCTTAGAGCCAGCACCAGGTGGAGGACAGAACCACCTAGAATCTTGTAATCAGCTGCTGTCTTCTCATCATTCATCTGTTTGCCGCTGTAGATGAGCCTCTGCTGTTGTGGGGGATTCCCTCTTTCTCTTCCACACGCTCCTTGATTCACTCCACCTTGTCTGTGGGTTCAATGTCAATTTCAATCTCCTTTCCAGTCAGCGTCTTCACTTTAATTAGCATCTTCTTCCCAGGTTGAGCCTGCAGGAGGATAAATCACTGCTTCTCCCACTGTGGTCTCCACTGCCGCTTCCCAGCCAAGCCACTTCTTCATAATGAATTCAGTCAATCGTTCTTTTTTCCTCAAACCTATTCTTTTTGTTTGTTTTGTTTTTGTTTATTCGAGGTAGGGTCTCACTGTAGCTCAGACTGACCTGGAATCACTATGTAGTCTCAGGGTGGCCTCAAACTCAGTGATCTTCCTACCTCTGCCTCCCCAACGCTGGGATTAAAGGCGTGCACCACCACACCTGGCCCCTCAAACCTATTCTTACTCCTTTGTTTGTTTATGCCATTGTTCACCTTTTTTTAATCTCTCACACCTCACTGCTGACAAATTCAACCACTGCCTGTCACAGCCCTTCCTCTTTTACATTCCTGCCAGCACCCATCTTCTACAATTTGGCCCACACTTCTAGCCTAATTTTCCTGCTCCCCATCCCTGATCATCTCTTCTCACTGCCTCCCAAGTTATTCATCCAGAAATACATGTAGGAACTCTCCCTTTACCTGACTGCTGGCCATAGCACTCATGAGCCTCTAGAACCTCAACCAGAGCAGCGCCGATAGGGTGACAGTACTGTCCTTACTGGCTGCATGCTCGTTCTCGGCTATAGCCAGTACCTAGAAGTGAGCCTGCTACAAAGTAAGCATGCAATAAATGTGACCGGTTAAGCAAGGCATCAAGGACTCCCTATCACCACTGCCTTTCCCCCTGCTGAATGCTACAGTGCTCTCACCCAAATCTATGACAATCCTTCCTCCAAGGCCCAGCTGAGAGGCCACATCCTCCTGAAGCTTTCTGTGAGTACACCCACAACAGGGAGGGCTTGTTCTCTGGGCTCACACACCTAACTCCTGTGTCTTTAACTTTTGGTTCATTCTGCTCTGCTTTGTTACCAGCTGAGGGCATTAGAGGGCAGAAGCAGCTTCAGCAGCTCCAAGAAAGATCTATCCAATGGACCAAAGTGCTTAGTCTATATTATGTGAAACTAAGGATACTGTATCTCAAACCCTACCTAAGCGTCTGTGAAAAGGAAGACACTTTGACTACCTAGCCCAGTGTCTGGTGCTTAACTTAGCAGGAACTTAGTAAATCTTTATTAAATCATTGAGGCGGCTTCCCTCCTTATCAAAAAAGAAAATTGGCTGGGGATAGAACTCTGGTAGAGTGCTTGCCTAGCATGCACAAAGCCCTGTATCCCATCCACTGTACCTTGAAAATACAACCAAGAAGTCCTAGAATAGTCAGCATCTCAGGCAAAGCTTCACTGACTGACCACACTGTAAATTAAATGATCCTATCCTCTTCTTTGTGCAGATTTTACACAATGGAAAAGGAGAAAGGAAGACGGATATTGGGCAAGAGTAGAGGTCAGGGCAGTGGTGGCTTTTGGGCAGGGAGGGAGCATCCACTCTAGTTGCAGTAAATAAGTTTCTTTAAGCCTTAATCACAGAAACCCAGAGCATGACAAACAGGAAACACAAGCTTGTGGCAGGCAGCTGGAAACGTTTAGTAAATCAGAGTTTCAGATCCCTGCAGAGGTCCACAGACCTAAATACCTCAGTCCTGAGGCTTTTGGTCCTACCTGCACAGAAGATAGACCCAAGTGAACGTGAACTATGTGCTTCCTTCCATGTATCTAAAAGTTAGTCTCAAGACTCAAGCAGAGCGGGGCATGGTGGCGCCCAGCACTTGGGAGGCAGAGGTAGGAGTATCACTGAGAGTTTGAGGCCACCCTAAGACTACAGAGTGAATTCCAGGACAGCCAGAGCTAGAGCAAGACCCTACCTTGAAAAGCCAAAAACAAAAAGTTTCAAGCAGGTCCCTAAAAAAAAAGTGGATGTTCTATGAGAACCAACCATTGAAATGCTCCAAGAAAAAGAGGATTCAGTGAGAGAAAGATCTCTGCCCGAGTCCAAAGCCACTGCTCCAGTTCCAGGGCTTTGGACTGGCCCACCCCTTCTTGGGGCAGCTGGTCTAAGTCTGACAGAACTGCTGGTATCTGAGATGCTGCCACCATATGTGAGGCCATGAGTTCTGTCACCAGCACTGTAAAACAAAACAGCAAAAAAAAAAATTAAAAAAGACCTCAAGTCCAGGGATAACTTTGGGTTCCTTCGGGTGTGGTGGTGCACACCTTTAATCCCAGCACTCAGGAGGCAGAGGTAGGAGGATCGCCATGAGTTCAAGGCCACCCTGAGAATACAGAGTGAATTCCAGGTCAGCCTGAGCTAGAGAGAGACCCTACCTCGAAAAAAAAAAAAAAAAAAAAAAGATGATTAGACTTGCTGGGAAGATAGGTCTGTGGATAAAAAGCCAGGTGCCATAGCACATGCCTGTGACCCAGAACTGAGGGGCCAGAAACAGGAGGATTGCTGGGACTTGCCAGTCAGCCAGTACTGCCAAAAAACTGGTGAGACTGTCTCATGGAAATACAGTCCTCTGCCTTCCACAGGCACAAGCACACATAATTACACATATATATGCATATACCACATGCACACACACTAAAAAGCAGAATCATACCTTAAGTATAAATGGAATATTGATATTCATTGTATTCACTGGACATGGTTTGGCTACTAATGTGACATACTGAGAATTAAAGAATCAAAAAAAAAAAAAAAAGAATCTGCTGGGCTGGAGAGATAGTTCAGTGGTTAAGGCACTTGACTGCAAAGCCTAAAGACCCTAGTTTGATTCCCTAGTGCCCACGTAAAGCCAGATGCACAAAGTGGCATGTGCACCTGGAATTCATTTGCAGGGACTAGAGGCCCTAGCGTGCCCATTCTTATCCTCCCTCTTTCCCTTCTCCCTCTCCCCCTTTTTCTGTCTGCACAAGACTTTAATCCCAGCACTCAGGAGGCAGAGGTAGGAGATCGCTATGAGTTCAAGGCCAGCCTGAGATTACATAGTGAATTCCAGGTCTGCCTGGGCTACAGAGAGATCCTACCTTGGAAAAAAAAAAAAAGCCAGGCATGGTGGCACACTCCTTTAATCCCAGCACTCGGGAGGCAGAGGTAGGAGGAACGCTGTGAGTTCAATGCCACCCTGAGACTACAGAATGAATTCCAGGTCAGCCTGGGCTGGAGTGAGACCCTACCTCGAAAAACAAAACAAAAAGCAATTTGCTGAGTTAAGCTCCATATACATGAATGTTCAGACACTAAAAATGAGCAGACAATCGGAGGATGCTGCTCGTGGCCATGCTGAAGGAGCCCAGAGTCTATTGATTGCAACTTGAGCACTGACTAGACAGTTAAATTTATTTTAAATTTATTTTCAAAGGCAGCTGCTCTGGCTGCCTTACACTTGCTCTACCTGCCAAAGGCCCTGCAGGTACCCCAGCCCCAACTTGATAGTTCTGGAATTTGTCTATCCTGTCTCTTTCATGTCAACTCTTCCATACAGCACACACTGTGTTTCATTTCACCTTTTCTCACTAACAGAATAGTCATGAACATAAAATAGCAAGCTGAATGTGGGACAGTGTAAGATGCATTCTGGGACTTGCTGTTTGTTGTCCCCTTGGACCTGAACAGGAACCTGAAGGCTTGAGCACAGTGAACATCAAGACTGGAGCTGCTGCTTAGCTGACAGACAAGCAGAAATTGGAGTTATTTCCCTGCCAACTAAGAGGAAACTAGCACACAATCTGGAGGTTGGTCAGAGGAGTGATCTGTATAAAAAGTAAGCCAGGCCTGGAGAAATAGCTTAGCGGTTAAGGCACTTGCCTGCAAAGCCAAAGGATCCAGGTTCAACTTCCCAGGACCCAGGGAAGCCAGATGCAAAAGGTGGTGCATGCAGCTGGAGTTCATTTGCAGCAGCTGAAGGCCCTGATGTGCCCATTCTCTCTGTATCTGCCTGTCCCCCCGCATCTCTCTCTCAAATAAATAAATTAAATTAAATTTAAATTTTAAAAGGAAGCCAACATAGTACTTACATGGAATGAAGCCTTCTCGGGCTATCTGATTCTCAACTGGTCCAGGCAAAGGCATCAGTTTCCAGAGACTTCTAACCAGATCTCCTAAGTTCCTCACCCTAAACTCTAAACCTTTACAGTTAGCCAAATCTCCCAGGATGGTGTGGGCCTGTGCAGTCCACAATCCTAAGAAACCTAAGTAAAATCCAGGAGCATGAGCAGGTTCTGAGACAACAGTGTGATATCCACTTAAGAGTAACTACTAAGGACTGCTATGCCACCAAGGAATTCCTTGAGGCAGTAATAGAAGTGTATCCAAGAAGGTTTTATTCATGGCTACTCTCATGCTACAAGGAGGCAACTAGCAGCACACCAAAATTGTTTTAAGTTTACATTCTGGAAAAAAGTTACTTGTTCTAAATGTATAGGGAGAAAAAAAAAAACCAGCAAGCATGCAGTAACACCCATCAATGAATAATTTCTTGTGTGCCTATATTATTATCAAGAACACCAAACTAAAAATGATCACAAATGTGTTAATATAAGTGGTAAAGTTCAAGTACTTGCCAGGTTGTTACTATTCCATAGGCAAACACTATCCTAAGAGTTCAGGCAACATTTTTCCTATTAAGAACTCAAAACAGTGTAACAGAGATTCTCAGATTGAGAACATTCTCCAAACGGATATGTAAACTACAGGTGACAGCATCAGCCAGGAGGCTGAGGCAGGAGGATTGCAACAAGTTCAAGGCCAGCCTGGGCTAGTGTAAGACAATGTCTCAAAAGAAGAAAGAGGGCTGGAGAGATGGCTTAGTGATTAAGTTGCTTGCCTGCAAAGCCTAAGGACCCAGGTTCAAATCCCCAAACCTACATATTCCAGATGTACATGGTAGCACATATGCCTGGAGTTTGTTTGCAGTGGCTAGAGGCCCCGACAAGCCCACTCTCTCTAATCTGCCTCTTTTTCTCACTCTCCCTCTCTCTGGTAAATAAATTTTTAAAAAATTAAGAAAAGATGACAGATCCTTTATTGAATGCGATCTTTTTCTAAAGTAATAAAAAATTAAGTGAATTATGTACTTATAGCCACAATGACATGAAACTTACGCCTGTTTTACAGGGTCACTAGCCGTCTCAATCTTATGAGACAAGTAAAATCATTATACCCACTTTACAGTTGCTGAAGCAGTAAGATAAGGCAAGGGTCCAGGTCAGGTTGAGTGATGGGGCCTGGACGAGTTCCCAGTCAAGTTCTTAGACCTGAGTGAACATTTCGATCACGTGAGGTCTTTTAACAACTCTGTCCCCTGACACTCGGCTTAACTGCTCCTGAGCCCGGAGGATGGCGAGAGACCGCGCAGGGTCCCCCAGATGCGTGCAAAGTTGGGCAGCTCCTGCTCTGAGCTGCTAACCGTGGGGTCGAGTGTGGCTGCAGCTCTGGCCGAGGCGCGAGCTCAGCCCAGGGCAAAGGTGGAGGGGGCGGGCGGGAGGCAGGGCTGAGACTGGACGCGGCGGCCCCCATTCCCGGGGTCTCCGAGGCTGGGCGCGAGGCCAGGGCCCCGCGGGGTGTCGGGGCGCCGCTCGCCTCACCGGACGGGCGGCCGGAGGGTCCGCGCCGAGCCAGCGCGCCCCGCCCGGCACCTCCGGCTCGGGGTCGGGGTCGAAGTTTGTCCGCCGGCCGGCAGGCAGGCAGGCAGGCGGCAAAGTAACTTGGCGCCGACACCGGGACATCGCGAAGTCGGCTCGTTTCCTGCGGGGGCGCACGAGGCGGCGGCGAGGACCGGCCCCAACGGCAGACCCGCCCGCCCGCGCACCCGACGCCCCGGGTCCCTCTCGGTCGCCCACCGCGTACCCACCCGGACGTGAAATCCTGCTGCACGCTCAGCAGCCGCTCGCGCAGGGTCTCCAGCATCGCCGCCGCGTCTCCTCCCCGCAGGCCTCGCACGCTGCGGCCTCCCTCACCCAGGTACTTGTCACTCGGCCGCCCCTTACGCCCTCCGCCGGCCGCGCCCCCGGCCCACGACTCCAGCCCGGCCAACCCGCGCCGCAGCCTCCGCGCCTTCCGCGCTCCCGACCCCGCCGGCGGCGCGCGCGGGCCCCGCCCCGCCCCTGGCGCGCCAGGCCCGCGCAGCCGCAGTGGAGCGCTACGCAAAGGGGGCGGGGCCTTGGCGAACCAGCCGCTAGTAACTCTGTACAACCGGCACCCTGGCCTTCAGGGTGTTGTTCTCTTGGAAAACTTAGATCGTTTCTGCTTTGAGTAACGAGTTGGATTTTACGGTTCATTAGAGAACTGGGTAAATCTCTTGCATGGCTGCGCCTTCCTGTAACAAATTATACTCTAGGTCAAGAATCTGATCGATTGATTGCCCAAGCTGGGACAGTCAAGCACTCCAAGCTTTGGCTTCTTCTTTAATAAAATAAGACCTGTTTCAACATCCTTACTTTCCACTTAGTGTTATTTTTTTAAACTCCGTCTGTGCTTTCTTATCTTCCATATTGACAAAACTAGTTTTTATTCTCCAACCTTCATGCTAGGGTTGGAACCCAACTGGAGGCCCTCATTGTTATTTCTGTCCGGATCTTTTTGTGTTATGGTAGCATAACACCAAGCCATGCGCAAAAAAAAAAAAAAAAAAAAAAAAAAAAAAAAAAACCTTCCCAATTGATCAAAATGTTGCTCACTGGGTGTACCTAATTAGTTCCATCTTATCTGATGCATTTTTTTTAATATTTTATTTTTATTTATTTATTCATTTGACAGAGAAAGAGGCAGAGAGAGAGAGTGAGAATGGGTGCACCAGGGCCTCTAGCCACTGCAAACGAATTCCAGACGCATGCGCCCCCTTGTGCATCTGGCCAATGTGGGTCCTGGAGAAACGAACCTGGGTCCTTTGGCTTTGCAGGCAAACGCCTTAACCGCTAAGCTATCCCCTCCAACCCCTAATGCATTGATTATGAAAGAAATAAAAATTCTTTTTTTTTTTTTTTTTTTTTTTTTTTGTTTTTAAGGTAGGGTTTCACTCTAGTCCAGGCTGACCTGGAATTCACTCCGTATTCCCAGAGTGGTGTCGAACTCATGGAAATCCTCCTACCTCTGCCTCCTGAGTGCTAGGATTAAAAGTGTGTGTCACCAGCCCTGATAAATGAAAGGCCCAAGAACCAAAGTAACACCATGATAGGCTTCAGCTGCCTTGCAGGCCTTAGGTTAAACTCAGGTCAGGTTCCCAGAATGTAAGTCAGAACAAACAATTACTGAAAAGACAATGCTAACCCAAAATAACGGGCCAATTAGACAAAACTAAGCAGCTGTTATACATTCCTGTGGCTTTGTAGTTTGTTTAATGTTCCTCAGCTGCCATATAATCAATTAACTTGTAACATGTAAATTCATGGTAAATGTCAACCAATCATATTGAAATTTTCCCTTCTCTTTGTTTAAATCCTACAAAAGCTTCTCCCAAATGCAGCTTCAGGCTCTTGCACGAATCCACTGTGTTGGTGAAGTCAAGAGACTGAGCTTAAACCCGAAATAAAGCTCTTTGCTTTTGCATATGCGTCTGGCTCTTTGGTGGTCTCTGGGGGGAGGGGGGTGCTGTACTGGGCACTACATAAAGAACTGAAAGTTCTCTAAAATAACAATCAGGGACTGGAGATATTGCTTAGAGGTTAAGGCATTTGCCTGCGAAGCCTGAAAATTCAGGTTCGAATCTCCAGGTCCCACATAGCCAGACACACGGTGACACAAGCACTCAATGTTGCACATGTGCACCCTTCCAGTGGCTGAAGGCCCTGGCACAACCATTCTCTCTCTCTTAAAATAAAAAAATGATAATCAGGTATTAATAAGAAATAACAGGGGTTGGAGAGATGGCTTAGCAGTTAAGGCCTGTGAAGCCTAAGATCACTTTGGAATCTCCAGGTCCCACATTTAGCCAGAAGCAAAAGTGACACAAGCATGCAATGTTGTACACAAGGGGGCAAGGGGGGGCACACTGAGTCTGGAATTCATTCACAGTGGCTGAGAGGCCCTGGCGCTCCCATTCTCTCTGTATCTCTTTCTCTCAAATAAAAAAAAAAGAAAGAATAGCCTTTAAAATTAAATTAGAGCTTGCCTTGAAAACATGAGCACTTGAGTTCAAGCTCCAGAACCTATGTTAAAACAAAAAGTCCCCTCCCCATTGGTTCAACTGTTAAGAGTGCTTGCAGGGAAAGCATGAGAGCCTGAGGGGGTCTGAGACTATATGTTCCATTCCCCAGAGTGTAGTGGACATGGCTACACACACCTATAACCCCAGTCCTGTGGGGCAAAGGTGGGATAATTGTTGGGGCTTGCTGGTCAGCCAGTCAACTCAGGTTCAGTGAGAGACTCTATCTCAAGGAAACAAAATAGACCAACAATAAAAGACACCCAATGCTCTCCTCTGGCCTCCACACACATGTCACAGTACACACATTTGTGCCTACACCATACATACTACCACACACACACACACACACACACACACACATATACCAAAAATAAAAATACCGAAAGCTCTGCACAGTGGTACATGCTTATAACAGTTGAAATCCCAACACTGGGGAGACAGAAACACATGGATCCTTGGGGCTTGCTGACCAGCCAATGCAGCTTGAGAGACCTTGCAGGTGTTATACATTCCTGTGGCTTTGTAGTTTGTTTAACGTTCCTCAGCTGCTATATAACCAATTAACTTGTAACATGTAAATTCATGGTAAATGTCAACCAATCATATTAAAAATTTCCCTTCTCTTTGTTTAAATCCAATAAAAGCTTCTCCCAAATGCAACTTGAGGCTCTTGCACAAATCCACTGTGTTGGTGAAGTCAAGAGACCGAGCTTAAGGCCGAAATAAAGCTCTTTGCTTTTGCATATGCATCTGGCTCTTTGGTGGTCTCTGGGGGGGGGCACTACCTATGAAAAAGGTAGATTGTGTTCCTAAGAAATGACACCTAAGGTTGTATTTCTGGCTTCCACATGCACACATGGGCATGTGCATTCCCAGCGTACACTTGCACCCACACACTCTACACACGAAATTAAATTAGAAAATAATTGCTATTGCACATAGTTCTCTATGAAAACTAGAAGATGAATGGTTAAGGGGCAAAGACTAGAGCATGTGATGGACTGTGCTGAGAAAGCTAAAATCAGGAAAAGTAGAGAGATTGATGGACGCACTTTTCAAGTGGAGTTGGTTGGAGAGCAACATCAATACTGGAAATGATTGGCTTAGTGTTAACTCAAGAACTCCAGAGAGCTGATTTGGCAGCTCATTAGTGCAGGGAGAGTTTTGGTTTTGGTGATGAGACCTGTGGGTCAAGTATCAAAGCACCAACGCTGCTGAGAAGTTCCCTATGACCGTTTTCCTGACACAGTAGCATCAGTATTCCTGAGGAGCTTATTGGAAGTGTGGACTCTCAGGCCCCACCCAGACCTTCTGAGCGTATCAAGATGCCCACGTGACTCATGCTCCAGTTCCCATGAGACTCACTTCATAGCCCTGCTTCACCAGAATCAACAAATTCTCACTATAGAAGTGACAAAGGAGGGCTGACGGGATGCCTTAGTGGTTAAGGCACTTGCCTGTAAAGCCTAAGGACCCAGGTTTAATTCCACAGTACCCACATAACCCAGATACACAAGGTGCTGCATGCGTCTGGAATTCTTTTGCAGTGGCTAGAGGCCCTGATGCATCCATTCTCCCCCCCCCTTCTCTCTTTCTTTCTGCCTCCTTTTGTCTATCTGTCTTTCTCTCTATAAATAAATAAATATTAAAAAAATAAAATACAGTTCCTATTAAAAAAAGAAGTGACAAGTGAGAATAGGATGGAATCAGATCCCCAAAGAAAGCTGCCACTGAAGGAGGCTGTCCACCCCAGAAGATTTCATACCATCTCACTGTTAGAGGTCTTTGGGGAGAGGCATCATGGTCATTTGATTGCCAGAACCTACTTCAACTTTGTAAAGATATGTATAGTGGGTTCTTTTTTTTTTTTTTTTTTTTTTTTTTGTGTGTGTGGAGTATGAGTAGTGTGCATGTGGTGTATGCACATGTGTGCACATACACATGTCCTGTGTACACACGTGCAGAGGCCAGAGAATGAGTGCCCTCCTCTTTTTGATCATCCACCTGTTTCCATGAGACACAGTCTCTGACTCAACCCGCAGATGCTATTTTTGCTACAACCTCTGCCCTCAGTCTGTAGGCCCAGTGATTTTCCGGTCTTCACCTGCTGTAGGACAAGGGTTACAGGTGTACTTGGCCATGACCCTTGTTTATGTGTGGACTGGGGAATTGAACTCAGGTGGTCTCAGGCCCACAAGCTCTCATGCGTTCATAGCAAGCACTCTTAACTGCTGAGCCATCTCCCCAACCTTACAATGTATTCTTATTAACTTATCTATGATTTTTTAAAGCTAATATGTAAACATTGTGCATAACTGTAAGAGTTTATAGATGCCAGAATAATTCACATAAAACTGTAAATGTTTCTTGTGAAGCTACGCATAGTTCTAAGCATAAGATAAACTAGACAATCTATAAAGGTGGCATCTGGGTGGCATTTTGAAAAAGAAAGTAGCGACGGAAATCAAGGAGAGGGAGGAGAGTTCTACCACACAGGAACAAAGGACAGTGTGCAGGTGAGGAACATAAGGAAGGAGGTTAGGAGAGGGTGGCACAGTCTGAAGATAATACTCCACTCAGGAGGCACACACTGCTGGAGTCACATCCTGGGCCACAAAGGTGGGAGTGAGGAGCTGACATGAGCTAACCTGAAAGGAGAACACGTAGTATCTTCATCATCTACATCTACTTGTGTTCTACAGCCCATTACACTGTGATAGAGTGATGGGCGTCTGACCTTGTCTTTTTGCTCAGATGAGAAATGGAAGGTACCATACCACTGAAGGAAGAAACCTTGTGTTTTTATTAATCTCTGTTTGGATGTGTATTAGCTACAAAATATTTATAAACAACTAAATGATTCCATTCATCAAAGTGTACAGACCCTATATCACTCGTAGAGACCACATGCTGTGGTGTTACAAATACATCATTTCCTCTGGAAGGATCAGAGATTACATCTCCGTACCACTACAGCATAGAAATATCTTCAAATAGGAGAACTTAATAACACACCAAAACTCTTTAATTAGTAGCAAAAAAAAAAAAAAAAAAAAAAAACAGCTCGAGACACTCATTATCAATAATAAAGTTTCAGCTTAATAGAGCCTGGGAGGAAAACCCCTAAAATTGATAATCATTCATGAAAATAACTGATAATTATACTTGGTGGTTCTCAAGCCTGCCTGCACCTACAAATCATGAGAGAAACATTTTTAATTAATCATGCCTGGGGTCAAGCCCCAGAGCATCTAGTTCAACTGTCACATCTCCACAGTTCATACTGGGTGAAAGATACGCAGTGATTTTGATGTATGGTCAGGGTTGGGAACCACTGCACCATGCATCTGCAGTGACAGACAGCACTTCTTGAGAGAACAGCAGACTTACCTCAGAATTTATGCATGTTTCCCTGACTCCTGAAGTCAAGGCTGTAAGATGCGGCTCTACTTAAGACAGAGTTCTGTCCTGTGAAATCCATTGTGTGCCCTCACATGGAGCTGCAAAGCTGAAAGGGAGCTGCAGTGTGCAGGGGTGTGATGATTAAGTTTCATTGTCAACTTGATTGGATCTGAAATCACCTAGGGGTCATACTTCTAGGTGTGTCATTAAGGGTATTTTCAGAGAGATTTAACTGAGGAGGGGCCACCCACCCCAAATGTGGATGACACCACCCCATGGGCTGAGTGTTGGATTGCATAAAAGGAAATAAGAAGGAAGCCAGTTCAACACTAACATTTCCTAATTATGGATATAATGGGACCAGCAACCTCATACTCCTGCTGCCATACCTTCCCCACCATGATGGACTGTAGCCCCTCAAACCATGATACAAATCAAACCCTTCCTTCCTTAATTTGATTTCCTCGGGCATTTTGTCACAGCAACATGAAAAGTCATCAACATAAAAGGAAAAGATCAGACTGTGTATTATAAGGCCAGAAAAAGATCCAAACTCAAAATGAAAAGCAACATTTCTGCTGAATGTGAATCTCTTTCACATCCTATTGTAATGTTTAGCCATCGTGTGTTGAATTGTCCTAAGTTGGAGACCAACTATAGTGTGCCCTCACCTGTCCCAGCCCACTCAAAAGGGCTCCAGTCTCTTCCTTAATATGTAATGTTTGGAGCTCTTATTTCCCAGTACCCACATAAGCCAGATCCACAAGGGGGCACATGCATCTGGAGTTCATTTGCAATGGCTGGAGGACCTGGCATGCCCATTCTCTTCCTCTCTCTCTCTCTCTCTCTCTCTCTCCCTCTTTCTCTCTCAAATAAAAAATAATATTAAAAAAAATGTTTGCATCATAGAAATCACCTTTCCAGAGCATCCAGCTCCAGAAACAGCCCTAACTGACTCGCAGCCAGTTCATGCACTCTGAAAATGGTTTTCAGAAGGATTTGCTCATCACAAAGCTGTAAACAGAACTGGACATGGTGGTACACACCTTTAATCCCAGCGCTGGGGGAGGCAGAGGTAGGAGGATCTCCATGAGTTCAAGGCTACCCTGAATTCCAGGTCAGACTGGGCCAGAGTGAGATCTTACCTTGGAAAAACAAAACAAAGCAAAAGAAAAACAAAAACTAAGATAGTAAGACTTACATAGATAACCTGAGCCAAGTGCAATGTAAAATTCATTAGTCAAGAGCCAATTGGAGCATAATGAAGATTCTAGGTGTGAGTGTGGAAAGTGTATGTGTAAACAGAGACCTGAGTCAGCAAAATGACCTCATTGAAAGCACAAGATGATTTGAGCATGGAGTGACCAATTTTCACATGGAACAGCCAACTGTTATTACAACTGTAGTTTATCACAAGCGTTGAGTCTGAATTTTGACCAGCAAAGAGGAAACAAGATGCTTTGTGAGGTCTTGAATGTGTTAAGGGCAAAAAAAACTCTGAGATGTAGAGGAAGTGATTCAGTGATGGCTGAACTGGAGATTAACTTGGTAATAATTTTAAGCTCCAAAGCTAGTGAAAAGGATATAGTGGCATCTTGGAGTTCAGCCATGTCAAGAATGAATTCGAACCAGGACACCATCCTCAAGTCCCCCTTGCATAGACTGCTGTGGAGTATGGGAAATATTGGCTACAATGACTCTTCACCACCACCACCCCCCTTTTTGAGGTAGGGTCTTGTTCTAGCCCAGGCTGACCTAGAATTCACTATGTAGTCTCAGGGTGGTCTTGAACTCATGGCGACCCTCCTACCTCTGCCTCCTGAGTGCTGGGATTAAAGGCGTGCACCACCACATCCAGCTCCTGTTTTTCTTTTTTTTTTTAAAATGTTTATTTATTTGTACGTGTGTGTGTGTGTGTGTGTGTGTGTGCGCTTGTACATGTATGCCGGGTCTCTTGATGCTGCAAGCATGCTGGATGCATGTGCCACTTTTTGCATCTGGCCATGCACTGGGGAATTGAACCTAGGCCAGCAGACTTTGAAAGTAAGCACCTTTAACTACTGAGCCATCTTTCCAGCCATCTTTTCCCCTTTAAAATGCTTTGTCTACTTGTAGGGAACCATAAACCATCCTATATTTTTGTTTGTTTATTTGTTTGTTTTTAGAGGTAGGGTCTCACTCTAATCCAGGCTAACTATCCTGGAATTCAATTTGTAGTCTTGGGCTGGTCTCAAACTCACAGTGATCCTCCTACCTCAGCCTCCTAAGTGCTGGGATTAAAGGCATGCACCATCATGCCCAACTCTTTATCTTTTATAATTTATTTATGAGAAAGAGAGAGGGAGGCAGAGAGAGAGAGAATAGGTGCAATAGTGCCTCTAGGCAGTGCAAATGAACTTCAGATGCATGTGCCCTCTTGTGGATCTGGCTTATGTGGGTACTGGGAAATCAAACCTGAGTCCTTAGGCTTTACAGGCAGTGCCTTAACAGCTAAGCCATCTCTCCATCCCTGTCATCTTTCAACGTAGAATGTGCCCATTTTGTGTTTTTAAATCCTTACTGCATTTTCACTACTGCAGCTCTAAATCAATCAGAAGTGGAGCTTGTCCATGGGCCAAATGGAATCAGCCAAGAACCCAAGAATCAGACCTTGTCTTCAAAATGCTCCCCTTTCCCTCTTCCCTGTCCTTCCTTCCCTTCCTTCCTTCCTTCCTTCCTTCCTTCCTTCCTTCCTTCCTTCCTTCCTTCCTTCCTTCCTTCCTCTCTCTCTCTTTCTTTCTTTCTTCTTTCTTTCTTTCTTTCTTTCTTTCTTTCTTTCTTTCTTTCTTTCTTTCTTTCTTTTCTCTTTTTGATTCTTTTGTTTGTTTCGAGGTAGGATCTCACTCTAGGCCAGGCTGACCTGGAGCTCACTCTGTAGTTCCAGGCCGTCCTTAAACTCACTCACAGGGATCCTCCTACCTCTGCCTCCTGAGAGCTGGGATTAAAGGTATGCACCACCGTGCCCAGCTTTCTTTACTACTATTATTATTGCTTGGATTCGGAGGCAAGTACATTTTGCCTTAATGTAATGAGGTGTTGTGAATGGGATGAGAATGTCCATGAACTCTCTGTCTCATGTCCATCTGATGTGAAGTCTCAAATTTTTTTGCCCTAAAAATAGCTGAGGGCTGAAATGGGAATGGGTAGGAGGATTCCTGTCAGCTATGGTTTCATGAATCAGAAGTCTGAATTGCAGTGAATTCCCCTTGTTCAACCCTGCTACAGCCTCCACCCTAAGAGAGCTGCATCCAGACACTTCACTGCGCTTCCCAATCAATGTTAATCCATATTAATATACACAGATAGGAAGGCCTCACTGGAGCACTAATTACCCCGAGGTTTTTTTTTTTTTTTAATTGGCTGATTTCCTTTTGGAAATGTGAACTGATGCAATTTTGTGTGGGTGTGGGGGGGTGGATTTTTTTTTTTTTTGAAATGAAATTAAATACTAATTAGAGGCTTACTGCCAACAAAGCTGATGCAATGCAACTTATCAACTTCTAGTAAAAAAGCAAAATTTAGCCAGGCGTGGTGGTGCACGCCTTTAATCCCAGCACTCAGGAGGCAGAGGTAGGAGGATTGCCAAGAATTCAAGGTCACTCTGAGACTACATAGTGAATTCCAGGTCAGCCTGAGCTAGAGTGAGACCCTACCTCAAAAAAACAAAACAAAAACAATATATATATATATATATTTTAGCCAGGCGTGGTGGCTCACGCCTTTAATCCCAGCACTCTAGGAGGCAGAGGTAGGAGGATCATCATGAGTTCAAGGCCACCATGAGAATATAGAGTGAATTCCAGGTCAGCTCAGGAGAGAATGAAACCCTACCTTGAAAAAACAAAAATAATTAATTAAATAAATAAAATGTTATAAAATACCCTGTCAAAAGTGACTTTAAAGGAGAATGGGCTTATTTTGACCCACAGTTCCAGTATATAGCCCACCATGGTGGGGAAGTCATGATGGCAAGAGCTTGAGGCAGCTGGTTCCATTGCATCCACTGTCAGGAAGCAGAGAGCAATTGCTGGTGCTCAACTTATTTCTTCCCTTTTATCTAGTCCAGGACTGCAGCCCATGGACTGGTACAGCCCACAGTCAGGTGGGTCTTCCCACCTCAATTAACCTACTCTAGAAACTCCCTCACACATAAATCCAGAGGTTTGTTTCCACATTGTGATTGCATTGTTAATTTAATTTATTTTATTTGAGAGAGAGGCAGATAAAGAGAGAAGATGGGTGTGCCAGGGCCTTCAGCCACCTTGAACATGTGACTTACATGGGAACTGGGGAATTGAAACTGGGTCCTTAGGCTTTGTAGGCAAGTACCTTAACAGCTAAGACATCTCTCCAGCCCTGATTGCCTTTTTTTTTTTTTTTTTTTTTAATTATTTGCAAGGAAAGAGAAAGAGTGGGAGAGGGAATAAGTTTGCCAGGGCCTCTTGCCACTGCAAATGAGCATCAGATACATGAACCCTTTGTGCATCTGGCTTTATGTGGGTACTGGAGAATCAAACATAGGGCATCAGGCATTGCAAGAAAGCACTTTAACTGCTGAGCCATCTCTCCAACACTCTATTGTGATTCTACACCTCATCAAGTTGTCAAGATTAATCATCATAGTGATCCAATTAGGAGTGTGGGTGAGGGGTTTAAAAAAATTGTTTAGGGGCTGATGGATTCTACATCTCATCAAGTTGTCAAGATTAATCATCATCTAGTTGATTGCAATTAGGAATGTGGGTGTCAGGGTTTTAAAAAATTGTTTATTGACAACTTTCATAAGTAAAGACAATAGACCATTATAATTCCTGCCCACCACCCTCACTGTCCCCTTTTCTAATCCATCCTCCATTGAATCCCTTTTTCTTTCCAACTACTCTTTTTTCTATTTTTAGGTCATCATTTTTTCCTCCTATTATGAAGGTCTTGTGTAGTGGTGTCAGGAACTGTGAAGTCATGAATACTTAGGGCATTTTCTGTCTGGACAGTTGCATTGTAAGCAGTCCTACCCTTCCTTTGGCTCTTACATTCTTTTCACCACATCTTGTGCAATGGACTCTGAGCCTCAGAGGACTGTAGAGATGTTTTAGCGCTGAACACTCCGCTTTCACTTCTTCACAGCACTATGGTGAATTTGAGTCACCTCACTGGTCACCACCATATGAAAAGAGAAGCTTTTCTAACCCAAAGTGAGAGTAGCATTAATATATGGGGATAAACATAAGTATTTAGAAGGCTGTTTAGTGGGCATTATATAGTTTAGCCAGACAACAGTAGTAATTACTCCCCTAGAGCTCATGACTGGGTAAGGGATTTTTTTTTAACAGGATCATGGGAAATTTACCAGTGGCTATACCACTAAAGAAAATGTTGGCCTTTGCCCTGAACAGCATCTGGTAGGCTTGCACAGACATGAAGGCACGAAGCACGAGTACCACCAGTGTTTCACTTGCTAGTTTGCTGAGAAGTTTCTGAAAGGGGACGGCTCCAGGGACCTGTGCACTGACCTCTTCAAGCGCTACCAGCAGTGTGTTCAGAAAGCCATAAAGGAGAAAACGATTCCTATTGAAGGACTGGAATTCATGGGCCATGGCAAAGAGAAGCCTGAAAACTCTTCTTGAACATGCCTGGTCACCTTGAAGATGGATTCTATTCCTTAGGAATAGAAAGGACTCTGGATTTGGTCAACTAAGGCTATGAAGATTGCTGTGGGATTTGATGAGTTTGGAATTTTTGTTTCTGCCTTCAGGATGTTTCCCTCTCACTTCTAAAAGATGATGACCCATTACTCTTACTTTGAGGTGATTTCTCACTTACAGAAATGTGCTAAAACTGAACAATTTCTTGGGATTATGGTTGCAATACCTGGTCTGTAATCAGCTTTAAACACACTTTGCATGTAAGTAATGATGAACTGGCCAAGGTGATCAAGGGTCCCTGACATCTTGATTTTTTAAAAAAATATTTTAAAATTTTTATTTTTTTATTTATTTGACACACAGAGAGAGAATGGGTGTGCCAGGGCCTCCAGGCACTGCAAATGAACTCCAGACACATGTGCCATTTTGTGCATCTGGCTAACGTGGGTCCTGGGGAATCGAACCTGGGTCTTTTGGCTTTGCAGGCAAATGCCTTAACTGCTAAGCCATCCCTCCAGCCCATACATCTTGATCTTTTTCTGCAATGGAGGTCATTGTCCATGAGAGCAGTAGGTTAGGACCTCTTTTTCCTCTCAGGAAGCTAATGCTCTAGAAAGAGGGCCAGGCACTATAGTTCCAATCAGTTAGGAGCATGGTTTTATATTTATATAGTAACAGTGATGACTGCTGGTGGCCCGGGTTAGTGAAGGAGAAGAAGCTTTTTTTTATTGACAACTTCTTTAATTGTAGACAATATCCCATGGTACTTCCCTCCCTCCCCCCACTTTCCCCTTCACTCTCCATCATATCCCCTCCCCCTCTCAATCAGTCTCTCTTTTCAGTTTCATGTCATGATCTTTTCCTCCTATTATGATGGTCTTATGTAGGTAGTGTCAGGCACTGTGAGGTCATGGGTATCCAGGCCATTTTGTGTCTGGAGGAGCATGTTGTAAGGAGTCCTATTCTTCCTTTGGCTCTTTCCACTCCCTCTTCCGCAATGGACCCTGAGCCTTGGAAGGTAGGTTAGAGATGTTTCAGTGCTGAGCACTCCTCTGTCACTTCTTCTCAGCACCACGGTGCCTTCTGAGTCATCCCAAGGTCACCACCATCTGAAAAGAGAAGCTTCTCTAACCAAAAGTGAGAGTAGCATTAATAATGTGGAAATTAATACTGGGCAGGTGAGCATGTACAACATTTAGTCAGACACCAGCACCAGCAGAAGACTTTTTTTTTTTTTTTTTGTTTAGGGTCTCACTCTGGTCCAGGCTGACCTGGAATTAACTATGTAGTCTCAGGGTGGCCTTGAACTCATGGCGATCCTCCTACCTTTAGCCTCCCAGACATTCAGCAGAAGCTTTTAACAGCTTTTAAGAGCGCCTGCCTTAACCAGAGGAGTGTGATGAGCATGTGACAGCTTCGTGTGAACACCACTTCAGAATTCACACCATGGCTCACTGTTATCATGCATGGTGCTGCCAGGGAAGAAGCACCTTCAATACAAAGAACTGCTGTTGCCAGTTTTCACCTCAAGTTAATCTGCACATCATTCAGAAGGAAAAATGCTGCCTCTGGTCAGATGCAGATGTGGGAAAAGTGCTTGCTTTTATCTGTCTATTGTGCCCTTTAATTTCTGTAATCATGAAAATGAAATAAATTATAACATTAGTTTAAAAAAAAAAAGGAAAAGGGCTGGAGAGATTGCTTAGTGGTTAAGGAACTTTCCTGCAAAGCCAAAGGACCATGGTTCGATTCCTCAGTACCCACGTAAGCCAGATGTACAAGGTGGCACATGCATCTGGAATTTGCAGTGGCTGGAAGCCCTGATGTGCCCATTCTCTCTCTCTCTCTCTCTCTGTGTGTGTGTGTGTCTCAAATAAATAAATAAATAAAAATAAAATATTAAAAAAGAAAAAGAAAATGTCGCTAGGCTGGGCACTCAGGAGACAGAGGTAGGAGGAGTCTGAGGCCACCCTGAGACTACATAGTGAATTTCAGCTCAGCCTGGACTAGAGCTAGAGTCTACTTTGTAAAACCAAAAAAAAAAAAAAAAAAATCTCTCTTATCCAGCAACTATTAGCTGCCTATATATCCTCAGGGAGGGGTAGGGCCTCATGAGCCCCTCTTCATGACAAAATGCTGACTGGCCCAGTCTTTTTTTTTCTGGGTGGTGGTGTTTGAGGTAGGGTATGACTTTAGCCCAGGATGACTTGGAAGTCACTCTGTAGTCCCAGGCTGGCCTCAAATTCACAGTGATCCTCCTATCTTTGCCTCCCATAGGCTGGGCTTAAAGATGTGGGCCATCATGCCTGATGCCAGGCCCGATCTTGAAGGACTAGTTCTCAGTGGAAAATTTTCATTTATGGGTTCATCAGTCTGCACTAGGGTAGGAGTGGGGTGAAGATATAGTCAATTCTTCCACCCACAGCAGCTTGATGAGTTCTTTTCTGAGACTTCTATTGACCAACAATAAAAGACACCCAATGCTCTCCTCTGGCCTCCACACACATGTCACAGTACACACATTTGTGCCTACACCATACATACTACCACACCACACACACACACATATACATATTACCACACCACATACACACATATACCAAAAATAAAAATACCGAAAGCTCTGCACAGTGGTACATGCTTATAACAGTTGAAATCCCAACACTGGGGAGACAGAAACACATGGATCCTTGGGGCTTGCTGACCAGCCAATGCAGCTTGAGAGACCTTGCAGGTGTTATACATTCCTGTGGCTTTGTAGTTTGTTTAACGTTCCTCAGCTGCTATATAACCAACTAACTTGTAACATGTAAATTCATGGTAAATGTCAACCAATCATATTAAAAATTTCCCTTCTCTTTGTTTAAAACCAATAAAAGCTTCTCCCAAATGCAACTTGAGGCTCTTGCACAAATCCACTGTGTTGGTGAAGTCAAGAGACCGAGCTTAAGCCCGAAATAAAGCTCTTTGCTTTTGCATATGCGTCTGGCTCTTGGTGGTCTCTGGGGGTGAGGCACTACCTATGAAAAAGGTAGATCGTGTTCCTAAGAAATGACACCTAAGGTTGTATTTCTGGCTTCCACATGCACACATGGGCATGTGCATTCCCAGCGTATACTTGCACCCACACACACTACACATGAAATGAAATTAGAAAATAATTGCTATTGCACATACTTCTCTATGAAAACTAGAAGATGAATGGTTAAGGGGCAAAGACTACAGTATGTGATGGACTGTGCTGAGAAAGCTAAAATCAGGAAAAGTAGAGAGACTGACGGACGCACTTTTCAAGTGGAGTTGTTTGGAGAGCAACATCAATACTGGAAATGATTGGCTTAGTGTTAACTCAAGAACTCCAGAGAGCTGATTTGGCAGCTCATTAGCTCATTAGTGCAGGGAGAGCTTTGGCTTTGGTGATGAGACCTGTGGGTCAAGTACCAAAGCACCAAAGCTGCTGAGAAGTTCCCTATGACCGTTTTCCTGGCACAGCAGCATCAGCATTCCTGAGGAGCTTATTGGAAGTGTGGACTCTCAGGCCCCACCCAGACCTTCTGAGCTTATCAAGATGCCCACGTGACTCATGCTCCAGTTCCCATGAGAGACTCACTTCATGACCTTGCTTCACCAGAATCAACAAATTCTCATTGTAGAAGTGATAAAGGAGGGCTCAAGGGATGCCTTAGTGGTTAAGGCACTTGCCTGTAAAGCCTAAGGACCCAGGTTCAATTCCACAGTGCCCACATAACCCAGATGCACAAGGTGCCGCATGCGTCTGGAGTTCTTTTGCAGTGGCTAGAGGCCCTGCTGCATCCATTCTCTCTCTCTTTCTCTTTCTCTCTGTCTCTCTTTGTCTATCTGTCTTTCTCTCTATAAATAAATAAATATTTTAAAAAATAAAGTTCCTATTTAAAAAAGAAGTGACAAGTGAGAATAGGATGGAATCAGATCCCCAAAGAAAGCTGCCACTGAAGGAGGCTGTCCACCCCAGAAGATTTCATACCACCTCACTGTTAGAGGTCTTTGGGGAGAGACATCATGGTCATTTGATTGCCAGAATCTACTTCAACTTTGTAAAGATATGTATAGTGGGTTCTTTTTTTTTTTTTTTTTGGTGTGTATGTGTGGACTATGAGTGGTGTGCATGTGGTGTATGCACATGTGTGCAGATGCACATGTCCTGTGCACACGCGTGCAGAGGCCAGAGAATGAGTGCCCTCCTCTTTTTGATCATCCACCTGTTTCCATGAGACACAGTCTTTGACTCAACCCACAGATGCTATTTTTGCTACAACCTCTGCCCTCAGTCTGTAGGCCCAGTGATTTTCCGGTCTTCACCTGCTGTAGGACAAGGGTTACAGATGTACTTGGACATTACCCTTGTTTATGTGTGGACTGTGGAATTGAACTCAGGTGGTCTCAGGCCCACAAGCTCTCATGCGTTCATAGCAAGCACTCTTAAGTGCTGAGCCATCTCCCCAACTCCTACAATGTATTCTTATTAACTTATCTATGATTTTTTTAAGCTGATATGTAAACATTGTGCATATCTGTAAGAGTTTAAAGATGCCAGAATAATTCACATAAAACTGTAAATGTTGAGCCGGGCGTGGTGGCGCACACCTTTAATCCCAGCACTCGGGAGGCAGAGGTAGGAGGATCGCCGAGAGTTCGAGGCCACCCTGAGACTACATGGTGAATTCCAGGTCAGCCTGGGCTAGAGTGAGACCCTACCTCAAAAAAAAAAAAAAAAAAAAAAAAAAAAAAAAAACTGTAAATGTCTCTTGTGAAGCTACGCATAGCTCTAAGCATAAGATAAACTAGACAATCTATAAAGGTGGCATCTGGGTGGCATTTTGAAAAAGAAAGTAGCGACGGAAATCAAGGAGAGGGAGGAGAGTTCTATCACACAGGAACAAAAGCCAGTGTGCAGGTGAGGAACATAAGGAAGGAGGTTAGGAGAGGGTGGCACAGTCTGAAGATAATACTCCACTCAGGAGGCACACACTGCTGGAGTCACATCCTGGGCCACAAAGGTGGGAGTGAGGAGCTGACATGAGCTAACCTGAAAGGAGAACACGTAGTATCTTCATCATCTACATCTACTTGTGTTCTACAGCCCATTACACTGTGATAGAGTGATGGGCGTCTGACCTTGTCTTTTTGCTCAGATGAGAAATGGAAGGTACCATACCACTGAAGGAAGAAACCTTGTGTTTTTATTAATCTCTGTTTGGATGTGTATTAGCTACAAAATATTTATAAACAACTAAATGATTCCATTCATCAAAGTGTACAGACCCTATATCACTCGTAGAGACCACATGCTGTGGTGTTACAAATACATCATTTCCTCTGAAAGGATCAGAGATTACATCTCCGTACCACTACAGCATAGAAATATCTTCAAATAGGAGAACTTAATAACACACCAAAACTCTTTAATTAGTAGCAAAAAAACCAAAAAGCTTGAGACAATCATTATCAATAATAAAGTTTTAGCTTAATAGAGCCTGGGAGGAAAACCCCTAAAAATTGATAATCATTCATGAAAATAACTGATAATTATACTTGCAGTTAGTGGTTCTCAAGCTTGCCTGCACCTACAAATCATGAGAGAAACATTTTTAATTAATCATGCCTGGGGTCAAGCCCCAGAGCATCTAGTTCAACTGTCACATCCCCATGGTCCATACTGGGTAAAAGATATGCAGTGATTTTGATGTATGGTCAGGGCTGGGAACCACTGCACCATGCAGCTGCAGGGCTAGACAGCACTTCTTGAGAGAACAGCAGACTTACCTCAGAATTTATGAATGTTTCCCTGACTCCCGAAGTCAAGGCTGTAAGATGCGGCTCTACTTAAGACAGAGTTCTGTCCTGTGAAATCCATTGTGTGCCCTCACATGGAGCTGCAAAGCTGAAAGGGACCTGCAGTTGCAGGGGTGTGATGATTAAGGTTCATTGTCAACTTGATTGGAGCTGAAATCACCTAGGGGTCATACTTGTAGGTGTGTCATTAAAAGTATTTTCAGAGAGATTTAACTGAGGAGGGGCCACCCACCCCAAATGTGGATGACACCACCCCATGGGCTGAGTGTTGGATTGTGTAAAAGGAAATAAGAAGGAAGCCAGTTCAACACTAACATTTCCTAATTATGGATACAATGGGACCAGCAATCTCATACTCCTGCTGCCATACCTTCCCCTCCATGATGGACTGTAGCCCTTCAAACCATGATACAAATCAAACCCTTCCTTCCTTAATTTGATTTCTTCAGGCATTTTGTCACAGCAACATGAAAAGTCATCAACATAAAAGGAAAAGATCAGACTGTGTATTATAAGCCCAGGAAAAGATCCAAACTCAAAATGCAAAGCATCATTTCTACTGAATGTGAATCTCTTTCACATCCTATTGTAGTGTTTAGCCATCGTGTGTTGAATTGTCCTAAGTGGGAGACCAACTATAGTGTGCCCTCACCTGTCCCAGCCCACTCAAAAGGGCTCCAGTCTCTTCCTTCATGTGTAATATTTGGAGCTCTTATTTCCCAGTATCCACATAAGCCAGATCCACAAGGGGGCACATGCATCTGGAGTTCATTTGCAATGGCTGGAGGCCCTGGCATGCCCATTTTCTCTCTCTCTCCCTCTTTCTCTCTCAAATAAAAAATAATATATTTTTAAAAATGTTTGCATCATAGAAATCACCTTTCCAGAGCATCCAGCTCCAGAAACAGCCCTAACTGACTCACAGCCAGTTAATGCACTCTGAAAATGGTTTTCAGGATTTCCTCATCACAAAGCTGTAAACAGAACTGGCCATGGTGGTACAAACCTTTAATCCCAGTGCTGGGGAGGCAGAGGTAGGAGGATCTCCATGAATTCAAGGCCACCCTGAATTCCAGGTCAGACTGGGCCAGAGTGAGATCTTACCTTGGAAAAACAAAACAAAGCAAAAGAAAAAGAAAAACTAAGATAGGTAAGACTTACATAGATAACCTGAGCCAAGTGCAATGTAAAATTCATTAGTCAAGAGCCAACTGGAGCATAATGAAGATTCTAGGTGTGAAAGTGGAAAGTGTATGTGTAAACAGAGATCTGAGTCAGCAAAATGACCTCATTGAAAGCACAAGATGATTTCAGCATGCAGTGACCAATTTTCGCATGGAACAGCCAACTGTTATTACAACTCTAGTTTATCACAAGCGTTGAGTCTGAATTTTGACCAGCAAAGAGGAAACAAGATGCTTTGTGAGGTCTTGAATGTGTTAAGGGCGAAAAACTCTGAGATGTAGAGGAAGTGATTCAGTGATGGCTGAACTGGAGATTAACTTGGTAATAATTTTAAGCTCCAAAGCTAGTGAAAAGGATATAGTGGCATCTTGGAGTTCAGCCATGTCAAGAATGAATTCGAACCAGGACACTATCCTCAAGTCCCCCTTGCATAGACTGCTGTGGAGTATGGGAAATATTGGCTACAATGACTCCCCCCCCTTTTTTTGTTTTAGTTATGGTTTTTTTTTTTTTTGAGGTAGGGTCTTGTTCTAGCCCAGGCTGAGCTAGAATTCACTATGTAGTCTCAGGGTGGTCTTGAACTCATGGCAACCCTCCTACCTCTGCCTCCTGAGTGCTGGGATTAAAGGCGTGTGCCACCACATCCAGCTCCTGTTTTCTCTTTTTATTTTTTAAAATGTTTGTATATTTGTACGTGTGTGTGTGTGTGTGTGTGCGCGCGCGCTTGTACATGTATGCCGGGTCTCTTGATGCTGCAAGCGTGCTGGATGCATATGCCACTTTTTGCATCTGGCTATGCACTGGGGAATTGAACCTAGGCCAGCAGACTTTGAAAGGAAGCACCTTTAACTACTGAGCCATCTTTCCAGCCATCTTTTCACCTTTAAAATGCTTTGTCTACTTGTTGGGAACCATAAACCATCCTATATTTTTGTTTGTTTGTTTGTTTGTTTGTTTTTAGAGGTAGGGTCTCACTCTAATCCAGGCTAACTATCCTGGAATTCATTTGTAGTCTTGGGCTGGTCTCAAATTCACAGTGATCCTCCTACCTCAGCCTCCTAGGTGCTGGGATTAAAGGCATGCACCATCATGCCCAACTCTTTATCTTTTATAATTTATTTATTTATTTATGAGAAAGAGAGAGGGAGGCAGAGAGAGAGAGAGAGAATGGGCGCAATAGCGCCTCTAGCCAGTGCAAATGAACTTCAGATGCATGTGCCCTCTTGTGGATATGGCTTATGTGGGTACTGGGAAATTGAACCTGAGTCCTTAGGCTTTATGGGCAGTGCCTTAACAGCTAAGCCATCTCTCCATCCCTGTCATCTTTCAATGTAGAATGTGCCCACTTTGTGTTTGTAAATCCTTACTGCATTTTCACTACTGCAGCTCTAAATCAATCAGAAGTGGGAGCTTGTCCATGGGCCAAATGGAATCAGCCAAGAACCCAGGAATCAGACCTTGTCTTCAAAATGCTCCCCTTTCCCTCTTCCCTGGCCTTCCTTCCTTCCTTCCTTCCTTCCTTCCTTCCTTCCTTCCTTCCTTCCTTCCTTCCTCTCTCTCTCTCTCTTTCTCTCTTTCTTTCTTTCTTCTTCTTCTTTTTTTTTTGATTCTTTTGTTTGTTTTAAGGTAGGATCTCACTCTAGGCCAGGCTGACCTGGAGCTCACTCTGTAGTTCAGGCCGTCCTTAAACTTATTCACAGGGATCCTCCTACCTCTGCCTCCTGAGAGCTGGGATTAAAGGTATGCACCACCATGCCCAGCTTTCTTTACTATTATTATTATTGTTTGGATTCGGAGGCAAGTACATTTTGCCTTAATGTAATGAGGTGTTGTGAATGGGATGAGAATGTCCATGAACTCTCTGTCTCATGTCCATCTGATGTGAAGTCTCGAATTTTTTTGCCCTAAAAATAGCTGAGGGCTGAAATGGGAATGGGTAGGAGGATTCCTGTCAGCTACGGTTTCATGAATCAGAAGTCTGAATGGCAGTGAATTCCCATTGTTCAACCCTGCTACAGCTTCCACCCTAAGAGAGCTGCATCCAGACACTTCACTGCGCTTCCCAATCAATGTTAATCCATATTAATATACACAGATAGGAAGGCCTCACTGGAGCCCTAATTACCCCGAGGTTTTCTTTTTTTTAATTGGTTGATTTCCTGTTGGAAATGTGAACTGATGCAATTTTGTGTGGGTGTGGGGGGATGGATTGCTTTTTTTTTTGGAAATGAAATTAAATTCTAATTAGAGGCTTACTGCCAACAAAGCCGATGCAATGCACCTCATCAACTTCTAGTTAAAAAGCAAAATTTAGCCAGGTGTGGTGGCGCACGCCTTTAATCCCAGCACTCAGGAGGCAGAGGTAGGAGGATTGCCAAGAGTTCGAGGTCACTCTGAGACTACATAGTGAATTCCAGGTCAGCCTGAGCTAGAGTGAGACCCTACCTCAAAAAAATGAATATATATATATTTTAGCCAGGCGTGGTGGCTCACGCCTTTAATCCCAGCACTCTAGGAGGCAGAGGTAGGAGGATCACCACGAGTTCAAGGCCACCATGAGAATACAGAGTGAATTCCAGGTCAGCTCAGGAGAGAATGAAACCCTACCTTGAAAAAACAAAAATAATTAATTAAATAAATAAAATGTTATAAAATACCCTGTCAAAAGTGACTTTAAAGGAGAATGGGCTTATTTTGACCCACAGTTCCAGTATATAGCCCACCATGGTGGGGAAGTCAGTTTGCAGCTGGTTCCATTGCATCCAGCGTTTGAGGCAGCTGGTTCCATTGCATCCACTGTCAGGAAGCAGGGAGCAATTGCTGGTGCTCAACATTAGAGGTTTCTTCCCTTTTATCTAGTCCAGGACTGCAGATAATGGACTGGTACAGCCTTCAGTCAGGTGGGTCTTCCCACGATGCATTGCCACCTGAACATGTGGCTTACATGGGAAACTCCCTGACACATAAATAGGCCAGAGGTTTGTTTCCATCTCTCCAGCTGTGATTGCATTTTTAATTTAATTTATTTTATTTGAGAGAGAGGCAGATAAAGAGAGAGGATGGATGTGCCAGGGCCTTCAGCCACTGCAAACAAACTCCCGATGCATGTGCCACCTTGAACATGTGGCTTACATCTCTCCAACACTCTATTGTGATTCTACATCTCATCAAGTTGTCAAGATTAATCATCATAGTGATCCAATTAGGAATGTGGGTGAGGGGTTTTAAAAAAATTGTTTTTGACAACTTTCATAAGTAAAGACAATAGAGCATTATAATTCCTGCCCACCACCCTCACTGTCCCCTTCTCTAATCCATCCTCCATTGAATCCCTTTCTCTTTCCAACTACTCTTTCTTCTATTTTTAGGTCATCATTTTCTCCTCCTATTATGAAGGTCTTGTGTAGTGGTGTCAGGAACTGTGAAGTCATGAATACTTAGGGCATTTTCTGTCTGGACAGTTGCATTATAAGCAGTCCTACCCTTCCTTTGGCTCTTACATTCTTTTCACCACATCTTGTGTAATGGACTCTGAGCCTCGGAGGACTTTAGAGATGTTTTAGTGCTGAACACTCCACTTTCACTTCTTCACAGCACTATGGTGAATTTGAGTCACCTCACTGGTCATCACCATATGAAAAGAGAAGCTTTTCTAACCCAAAGTGAGAGTAGCATTAATATATGGGCATAAACATAAATATTTAGAAGGCTGTTTAGTGGGCATTATATAATTTAGCCAGACAACAGTAGTAATTACTCCCCTAGGGCTTATGACTGGGTAAGGGATTTTTTTAACAGGATTATGGGAAATTTACCACTGGCTATACCACTAAAGAAAATGTTGGCCTTTGCCCTGAACAGCATCCGGTAGGTTTGCACAGACATGAAGGACACGACGCACGAGTACCACCAGTGTTTCACTTGCTAGTTTGCTGAGAAGTTTCTGAAAGGGGACGGCTCCAGGGACCTGTGCACTGACCTCTTCAAGCGCTACCAGCAGTGTGTTCAGAAAGCCATAAAGAAGAAAACGATTCCTATTGAAGGACTGGAATTCATGGGCCATGGCAAAGATAAGCCTGAAAACTCTTCTTGAACTTGCCTGGTCACCTTGAAGATGGATTCTATTCCTTAGGAATAGAAAGGACTCTGGATTTTGTCAACTAAGGCTATGAAGATTGCTGTGGGATTTGATGAGTTTGGAATTTTCATTTCTGCCTTCAGGATGTTTCCCTCTCACTTCTAAAAGTTGATGACCCATCACTCTTACTTTGAGGTGATTTCTCACTTATAGAAATGTGCTAAAACTGAACAATTTCTTGGGATTATGGTTGCAATACCAAGGTGATCAAGGGTCCCTGACATCTTGATTTTTTAAAAATATTTTAAAATTTTTATTTTTTTAATTTATTTGACACACAGAGAGAGAATGGGTGTGCCAGGGCCTCCAGCCACTGCAAATGAACTCCAGACACATGCGCCACCTTGTGCATCTGGCTAACGTGGGTCCTGGGGAATCGAACCTGGGTCTTTTGGCTTTGCAGGCAAATGCCTTAACTGCTAAGCCATCCCTCCAGCCCATACATCTTGATCTTTTTCTGCAATGGAGGTCATTGTCTATGAGAGCAGTAGGTTAGGACCTCTTTTTCCTCTCAGGAAGCTAATGCTCTAGAAAGAGGGCCAGGCACTATAGTTCCAATCAGTTAGGAGCATGGTTTTATATTTATATAGTAACAGTGATGACTGCTGGTGGCCTGGGTTAGTGAAGGAGAAGAAGCTTTTTTTTATTATTATTGACAACTTCTTTAATTGTAGACAATATCCCATGGTACTTCCCTCTCTCCCCCCACTTTCCCCTTTGAAACTTCACTCTCCATCATATCCCCTCCCCCTCTCAATCAGTCTCTCTTTTCAGTTTCATGTCATGATCTTTTCCTCCTATTATGATGGTCTTGCATAGATAGTGTCAGGCACTGTGAGGTCATGGGTTTCCAGGCCATTTTGTGTCTGGAGGAGCATGTTGTAAGGAGTCCTATTCTTCTTTTGGCTCTTAACGTTCTTCCCGCCCCCTCTTCCTCAATGGACCCTGAGCCTTGGAAGGTAGATTAGAGATATTTCAGTGCTGAGCACTCCTCTGTCACTTCTTCTCAGCACTATGGTACCTTCTGAGTCATCCCAAGGTCACCACCATCTGAAAAGAGAAGCTTCTCTAACCAAAAGTGAGAGTAGCATTAATATATGGGTGTGGAAATTAAGAGAAGTGCTTACTGTGCATTTTGGTGAGCATAGTATGTACATTTAGTCAGACATCAGCAGAAGCTTTTAACAGCGCCTGCCTTAACCAGAGGACTGTGATGAGCATGTGACAGCTTCGTGTGAACACTACTTCAGAATTCACAGCGTGGCTCACTGTTACCATGCGTGGTGCTGCCAGCGAAGAAGCACCTTCATTACAAAGACCTGCTGTTGCCAGTTTTCACCTCAAGTTAATCTGCACATCATTCAAAAGGAAAAATGCTGCCTCTGGTCAGATGCAGATGTGGGAAAAGTGCTTGCTTTTATCTGTCTACTGCGCCCTTTAATGTCTGTAATCATGAAAATGAAATAAATTGTAACATTAGTTTAAAAAAAAAAAAAGGAAAAGGGCTGGAGAAAATGCTTAGTGGTTAAGGAACTTTCCTGCAAAGCCAAAGGACCATGGTTCGATTCCTCAGGACCCACGTAAGCCAGATGTACAAGGTGGCACATGCATCTGGAATTTGTTTGCAGCGGCTAGAAGCCCTGACGTGCCCATTATCTTTCTCTCTCTCTCTCTCTCTCTCTCAAATAAATAAATAAATAAATAAAAATAAAATATTAAAAAAGAAAAAGAAAATGTCGCTAGGCTGGGCACTCAGGAGACAGAGGTAGGAGGAGTCTGAGGCCACCCTGAGACTACATAGTGAATTTCAGCTCAGCCTGGACTAGAGCTAGAGTCTACTTTGTAAAACCAAAAAAAAAAAAAAAGTCTCTCTTACCCAGCAACTATTAGCTGCCTATATATCCTCAGGGAGGGGCAGGGCCTCATGAGCCCCTCTTCATGACAAAATGCTGACTGGCCCAGTCTTTTTATTCTGGGTGGCGGTGTTTGAGGTAGGGTATGACTTTAGCCCAGGATGACCCGGAAGTCACTCTGTAGTCCCAGGCTGGCCTCAAATTCACGTGCTGGGCTTAAAGATGTGGGCCATCATGCCTGACGCCAGGCCCGCTCTTGACGGACTAGTTCTTAGTGGAGAATTTTAGTTTATGGGTTCATCAGTCAGCACTGGGGTGGGAGTGGGGTGAAGATATAGTCAATTCTTCCACCCACAGCAGCTTGATGAGTTCTTTTCTGAGACTTCTATTCGGGCCAAACAGGGAACTTTGACTACATTGCAGAAAAAAATTTCAGAATGATGGGCTGGAGAGATGGCTTAGTGGTTAAAGAGCTTGCCTGTGAAGCCTAAGGACCCAGGTTCGATTCCTCAGTACCCATGTAAGCCAAATGCACAAAATGACTCATGCATTTGGCGTTTGTTTGCAGTGGCTAGAGGCCCTGGTGCACCCATTTTCTCAATATATATGCCTCTTTCTCTCTCTTTCATAAATAAATAAATAAATAAATAAATAAATAAATAAAAAGAATTTCAGGGCTGGGGAGATGGCTTAGTGGTTAAGGCGCTTGCCTGCAAAGCGAAAAGACCTAGGTTTGATCCCCCACGACCCACGTTAGCCAGATGCACAAGGTGGCACATGTATCTGCAGTACGTTTGCAGTGGCTGGAGGCCCTGGCATGCCCATTCTCTCTCTCTCCCTGCCAATTTCTCTCCCTCCCTCTTTTTCTCAAATAAATGAATAAAGTAAAATAAAAAGAATTTCAGAATGAGCCAATATGAAGCAGAGATTTTTAACATAAAGTTAAACATGCAGGTTAATGGAAAAAGGTGCTCAGAGAAAGAATTAGAGACACCCAAGAATGGGGGCTTCTTACAGGAGAATGGTACTTGTCATATCACACACACACACACACACACACACACACACACACACACACACAATTGTGGTGAGTTTTGAAGTTATCTTTAAAGGGTTGTTAAAAAATTCAATGAGGGCTGGAGAGATGGCTCAGCAGTTAAGACACTGGCCTGCAAAGCCAAACAACCCAGGTCCAATTTCCCAGTACCCCTGTAAAGCCAGATGCACAAAGTGGTACATGCATCTGAAGTTTGTTTGCAGTGGCTGGAGGCCCTTGTGCACCCATCCTCTCTGTCTGTATCTCTTCTCTCATCTATCTCTCTGCTTGCAAATAAATAAATAAAAAATATTTGTTAAAAAATTCAATGAGATTACAGGGTGGGTTCATAAGGCCAACCAGACAGGATTGTAGCTGATAAAGTAACACCATAGGTCACAAGAATAAGGGAAGGCAGGATGCTTTCACTATAAACAAAAGTTAATAGTCTTATTTGTGAGATTGCCAGAAAATAAACTTGAAAGGAGTAAAGCCATATGCAAGGTCATGTACGCTCAAGCCTTACACATGGTTTATTGCTTTTGTAACATATTTTTAACTTTAATGTTATTTATTTATTTATTTGACAGAGAAAGGAGGGAGAGAGAGAGAGAGAAAGAGAGAGAATGGGCGCACCAGGGCCTCCAGCCACTGCAAATGAACTCCAGATGTGTGTGCCTCCTTGTGCATCTGGCTAACATGGGGAATCGAACCTGGGTCCTTTGTCTTTGCAGGCAAATGCCTTAACCACTAAGCCATCCCTCCAGTCCTGCTTTTGTAACATTTTGATTTGAGATTATCTCTATATAAAAGGAATATTTGCTTTGTTTTTTTGTTTTTCAAGGTAGGGTCTCACTCTAGCCCAGGCTGACCTAAAAATCACTACACAGGGCCTCAAACTCATAGCAATCCTTCTACCTCTGGTTCCCAAGTGCTGGGATTAAAAGCATGTGCCACCTTGCCTGGCTAAAAGGAATATTTGGGGGGGGGAGAATAAAAACACTCTTTAGCCAGGGGTGGTGGCACACACCGTTAATCCAAGCACTTGGGAGGCAAAGGTAGGAGGATTGCCATGAGTTTGTGAGCTAGAGCAAGACCCTACCCTGAAAAAATTTTTTAAAAATGAAAGAAAAAAAAGAATATTTGTTTCCATGTGAGGAACCTTTACAACAACTGTTAACTGTTCTGGAATTCCTGACTCTCAGCTACTGATGGACTTCAACCAGACCCCAAAATGAAGGGTTTGTTTTTGTTCCATTCCCCCAATTTCTTCTTTCTTTCTTTCTTTCTTTTTTTTTTGAAAATTGCAATCACCTTTATTAATACTTACATATGGTTCTGAAAACAATATTGGAAAAAAATCACAATACATTTTATAACAATTTTAAGAATATGATACTTATCACTTTTGAAAAGGAGATTAAAGATTAAAAGGCAATAAATGTAGAAGTTGAAGGGGAAGAGAAAAATGTAGGCAACATATTATTTGAACTTTCTTCCTCCCAGATATCTAAAACATCACATATACCACTGTTTTCAGTACAGCTTGTGAAACCCAAAACTTCAGATTTCTCTCCACTAGTCTGAAATAAGTCCAGTAGAGTCTGTATTGGTGAACTACAAGTGCTGTCTTCTTGCACAGTAAGAAATTCAGTTATTTTCTTATCTAATTCAACATTTGGTTCTACATTTGTTTTATTTCATTCTAATAATACTCTTACTTTCCTGTGGATTTTACCAGAAGGCAAGGTATCCATATTCTTGTCACATTCATAGGGTTCCTGAGGACTACAAGATGTAGCGTTGGCCTCTGTGGTTAAGTGTTCCTTTGAGGTGTTTATTGTTATCACATCAGAATCATGAGCATGTATTGAACGAAGGTCCTTTCCCATCACATCTTTTGCTGAAAATTGTGCAGGATCAGACTTGAATTTTGGTTTCACTGTATTATTATTAATATTGAAATATGAAACTTTTACATACGTCTGCAGCATACTTTGACAGTCATCTACCCTTAGTTCTTCTAAACCATTTGCCTTTATAATTAATTTATGTTCAGAAATATCAAGACTACATTCCTGTTTATTATGTGGAGGTAGCTGTGTAAAATTCTTCTTTATGTCGTGTTCAGCTGCATTTAATGCTGAGCCTTCACTAATAGTCTTCTCATCAAGTCCCCTCAGTTCCTTTGAAGGGTAGGTAGGTTCTGAAAGAAACACGAGTGTCTGTTCAGGCTCTTGGGTTTCTTCACACAGGATATTCTGTCTGATCACCTGTCCATTGTTTTCCCTGAAGCCTTTCTGGGAAATGGGATGCACATCTAGCATTTCTTTGGATTCAGTCTTTTTCTGGACATTTTTTCTGGAAACAGAAGAAAGGGATCCAACACTGTGTTTTATTCTTTTCCTTTTAGGTGTGTCGCTTTCATATTCTACAAAATCAAAAACTAACTTAGATATAATATCATCAACGATTTGATACTGGTTACTCTGTGCAAAATTTCGGTGTTGTTCACTTAGAAGGTGTGTGTCCAGATCTTCATACTTCGGTAAGCAACATTCACAATATCCTTTCTTTTTCTTTTCTTTTAACTGGAGATGAATCGGGGCTCCACCGCACTTATCACCATCTTAATTTAGTCTGAGTTTGCTTTTGGGTGCTGGTTGGCTTATCTATATCAAATGGACTGCAAGGCTTCTGGGTTGAATAGTTTATAAAAAGCATATTGGTCAGCTGAAGGTAAAATGGCCTATAAATTTGGCTCATATCTTCAACCTTTACAAAAGGCTTTTTGATTCTTCCTGTTCTTACTTTTTGTGTTCCAACACCAACTTTTTTCCCACATCTCTTATAGAAGTATTTGATTTCTTCAGTAAATACAACTCTTTTTTCTTTTGTTCAATGTAGTATTTAATATCAATATGAAGAATTTTTACTCCCCATGATAAGGCATTTGACAATATACTATTTGCAGGAATGATATCATGATCCTTGATAGCTTTTTCAACTAATAATCTTCCTCAGCTTAAACATATTGGTTTTGGAGACTTAAATGAACTTCCATCATGGCTAGGATGGGCTGAGGTAGCTTCTGCAGTATATGCAGATTCTGGACTTGGAACAGGAGAAATCCGACACAGTGTTTGTGCAAATTTCGCTTCCTTTTTATTTGAAATAAGATAGTTGATATCTTTGCTGAGAAATTCTTCCACCCGCCCTCCCAGATCCTTTATATCTTTTGTAGTTTTTCGGATGTGGTTATCGAAGGTACATCAAGGTAAAATATTTTTCCCCAAAGTGGCTTATATTTGGATTTTTCTGGTCTGTTATCAGTCATCAGAGATTTTAAAGATGATCTGTTCTTTTCATTTTTGACTTGAATTCCATCCTGGAAACGTCCTTGGCTGGGGATCCTCACGGCTTCTGAGTTCATGGCAACCGCCAGGCACCTGCATTCTGGGTCCCGACCCGGTGCCATCCCCGACGGCGGCAAAAACCAGGCTTCACCGGGCCAGTGGACCCGTTCCGGGCCAAGGGCCTCTGGGTAAGAGAGGAACGGCGTCCGCAGGCCGGGTTTCCGGGCCGGGCTCCATTTTTTCTTTCTTTACTGCCCCAATTTGACTACAATAAATGACTCTGGGGAATTATACCATTAGTCTTCTACTATGAGTAGACTCAAGGGCATTGTACTATTAGGAGCCAATTAGTTGCCAAACAACACACATTAACTAAATCACTGTAATACCAGATGGTGACCCAGAGGTACATCTGCGTGAAGGTTGGCATTTGAGAAAGTGCCCCGCTTCTTAATTCTTTTTTTTTTTTTTTTCCGGTTTTTCAAGGTAGGGTCTTATTCTAGCCCAGGCTGACCTGGAATTCACTATGTAATCTCAGGGTGGCCTCGAACTCACGGTGATCCTCCTACCTTTGCCTTCCCAATGCTGGGATTAAAGGCATGCACCACCATGCCAGGCTGCTTCTTAATTCTTAGCAGCAGTTCCTTAGAGTTCCTTAGAGATGAGAACCACCCTGCTATGCAGGGCTGAATAATGTCAGCCTCTCACTTCACAAATGAGAATATTACTGCTGCATGCTGGGCATATAAATGGCAGCTACCAAAAAGAGGTCTTCATTTTGAATCTATTTTCAAAATCTACAATGTTTTTCTATCTTTGCAAAAGTGCTTTTCTGGGTTTGGAATATTCCTCTTGCTGAGAGTCTAGGGCATCAGATGCAGGTACACAATAATAAATCTATTCTTCTTATTGGTTGTTCACATTATCGTTATCCCTTTGTCTCAATTGCCTCTTAGTTTCTTGGGGAAAAACAAGCCATTTCAGGTTATTTAGCAGTATAGACACACCCCACAACCCACCCTCCTGCTGAGGCAGAACCCTTCATTTCAACATTGGTGCTTATGGTACTGACATATTACTCTAGGCAGCTTACAGCCCTGTAGCTGTCTTTGGACAAATGTCTTTATGTAGAGGAATGTAACGTCTGCTGCAAGTATTAGGATCTTTACATCATTTTTTCTTCCCTCTCTTTCTTTCTTTCTTTCCTTCCTTCCTTCCTTCCTTCCTTCCTTCCTTCCTTCCTTCCTTCTCCTCCTCCTCCTCCTCCTCCCCTTCCCTTCCTCCTCCTCCTTCCTTCTTCTTTTTTTGTGGTAGGGTCTCACTCTAGCCCAGACTGACCTGGCATTCACTCTGTATTCTCAGGGTGGCCTCAAACTCACGGCGATCCTCCTACCTCTGCCTTCCTAGTGCTGGGATTAAAGGCGTGTGCCACCATGCCCAGCTCCATCAGGTTTTTAATGCTTCCTCTACTCAAGGCTCAGGCAAACAATGTTGTGTACGCTAAATACTATCTTCCTTCTTGAACTTAGTGATGCAAAGACTGGAAATAAAAGGCTGTTTATCCTTATATTAGTTACATTTGTCACTACTGTGACCAGCACATTAAAGCAACTTATGGGAGAAAGGCTTTATGCCCAGTTTTGAGGAATACAGTCCATCATGGCAGCAGGAGTGTAAGGCAGTTGGTCACATGTGTCCTCAGGCAGGAAGCAAAGGGAGATGAATGCTGGTGTTCAGTTGGCTTCCTCCTTTTCCCTGTTTTTGTTTAAGTTGAGACAGGATCTCATGTAGCCCAGGCTGGCCTCCAACTTGCTGTGTAGCCAAGAATGAAGATTAGATATAATAATCTTTTCTAGTAGTAACATTTAGATACCACCATTTATTAATTTACTACTCAGATCTTCTAGAGGGGCCTAGATCTGACCCTTCTTCCCTCCCCCCTTCCTTCCTTTTTTCTTTCTTTCTTTCTTTTTTTTTTTTTATCACTATGCAGCTCAGGCTGCCCTTAGACTCTTGATCCTCCAGCCTATCAGTCTCTGGAATGTGGGATTAATCCACCAAACTCAGTTCCTGAGTCTGTCCTTTTAAAATCCATCCTCTGGGCTGGAGAGATGGCTCAGCAGTTAAAGCGCTTGCCTGCAAAGCCTAATGACCCAGGTTTGATTCCCCAGTACTCACATAAAGCCACATGCACAAAGGGGCACATGCAATCTAGAGTTCATTTGCAGTGCCTGGGGGCCCTGGCGAACCCATTTGTGCGTTCTCTATATCTGTCTCTCTTCTCTCTCTCTCTCCATGCAAATAAATAAATAAGAATTAAAATCTATCATTGTCCTTTTGTGCCCCACATACTTCCCAAAGAATTCCTTCTGGCTTAATTTAGGTCAGCCTGGACTTAGCTTGTTTGAAAAAAAAAAAAAACAGAAAGACAGACAGACAGACTATCATTGACAGACACACACACACACACACACACACACACACACACACACACACACACACACACACACAGGGACACAGAGGGAGAGGAGAGAGGGAGAGGGAGAGGGAGAGGGAGAGAGAGAGAGAGAGAGAATTTGTGCACCAAGGACTCAGCTACTGCAATCCAACTCCAGACACTTGCACTGCACTGCCAGTGGGCATGTGTGACCTTGTACTTACCTCACCTTTGTGCATCTGGCTTACATGGGATCTGGAGATTCAAACACGGGTCCTTGGGCTTTGCAGGCAAGCATCTTAACTGCTAAGCCATTTTTCTGGCCGGCTTAAGCTTGTTTTGTGCTTGATGTTGTCGGCCAGCTGGGATGGCCATGAGCAGGGAGAGAAGCAGGATGGGGGGGGCTCTCTCCTGGCAGTCAGGCAGCTTTGGGGCAGATAAGGAGGGTGGGCATAGGGGAGTCTGGGGCAATTTTTTCTAATTTATTCTACATTGCCCATGATAGAAAAAGAGTGGAGTTGCCAAGATCAGAAGGCAACCCACCTCCCTAAGGGCTTTTACCGGTTTTTGTTTTCAAGAGAGATAGATAGGGGTTCTCAAACCGAGAACAAAGGAGGAAAAGGAAAGATCCTGCCATCCCTCACAGCATGGAGGCGTGGGTCACACTGGGCCAATGGCCCCTAGACGAGGACCGCAGCGCCTCTTGGAGGGTCCCTGTTCAGGTGCCAGCTGTGGGGGTCCATGGTTCCCCGAGAGGCTGTTGTGCGCTGGCTCCCCGAAGGCGTCCAGGAAACTGTGGAGCAGGGTCTCAAAAACAAAACAAAACAAAACAAAGCAGGGGCTGGAGAGATGGCTTAGCAGTTAAGGCACATCCCTGTGAAGCTTAATGAGCCAGGTTTGATTCTCCAGGTCCCACGTAAGCCAGATGTACATGGTGATGCATGCGTCTGGAGTTCCTTTGCAGTGGCTTCAGGCGAGGAGTGGGAGGGGAAGAAACACCTGGGAGGTAGCTTCAGAGAGCAGCTCGTAGCATCTTTCTTAGCCAATCATCAAATGATGGGTTGGTTCCAGTTCTTAGCTATTGTGAATAGAGCAGCTATAAACATGGTTGAGCAAATATCTCTGCAGTGAAGAGTGGAGCCTTTAGGGTAGATGCCCAACAGCCGGGACAGTAGCTCTATTTTCAGGAGTCTCCATATTGCTTTCCATAGCAGTTGTACATGTTTTTACTCCCGCCAGCAGTGAATGAGGGTTCCTCTTTCCCCACATTCTCACCAACATTTATTGTCATTTGACTTTTTAATGATTCCTGACTGGAGTAAGGTGGGATCTCATAGTTGTTTTCTTTTAATATTGTATTAAAATATTATTAATATTAATAAATATTTAAATAATAAATAATATTAATAAATATTAAGAGAGAGAGAGAAAAGAGGTAGATAGAGAGAACTCCAGACACATGTGCCACCTTGTGCATCTGTCTTACATGGGTAGTGGGAAATCAAACCTGGGTCCTTAGGCTTTGCAAGCAGCCACCTTAACAACTGAACCATCTCTTGAGCCCCCATAACTTCATTTTAACTTGCAAAAGTGACTCCTCCATAAACTTCCGAAGCTCAGATACAAGACATCTGGCAGCCCTGAGACTACCCTGTAGGAGGAAGTCCAGGCCAGCCACATGGAGACTGTATGGAGAGAGTTATCTAGCCCCTCCACCCCCCACCCAGCTACTGCAGCAGACTGTGTTTCTATATCCAGCTTCCTTCTGAGGCAGTCACAGGACAGACCCCAGCTGAGAGCTTAATCAGCTGAGCTCAGTCAGCCACAGAACCAGGAGGTACAACAATGACTGCTTTTAAAGCTACTTGTTTTGGCCCTTTGTTATGTGCAGTAACTATCTGGAATGCATGCTGAGTGGAAGGGAGGCTGGCAAATGTTGAAGTTTCCCTTTGCTTCAGGTTCTGCACTATTCTCTTTGCATATATAGTGGGGTGAAAATTATCAACATGGGATGTCGACAGATTTTTCTACCAAACACCTCCCTATACTGACAAGTACAAGCCTGTCATTTCAGTTTAATCAAAATTCCTCGGGCTGGAGGGATGGCTTAGCAGTTAAGGTGCTTGCTTACAAAGCCAAAGGACCCAGGTTCAATTCCCCAGGACCCACATAAGCCAGATGCACAAGGTGGCTCATGTGTCTGGAATTGATTTGCAGAAGCTGGAGGCACTGGGCACTCATTCTTTCTCTCTCTCATCTATCTGTCTCTTTCTCTCTCTCTAGTAAATAAATTTTTAAAAAACTTAAAAAAAATTCCTGCCAGGTGTGGTGGCACACTCCTTTGACCCCAGCACTTGGGAGGCAGAGGTAGGAGTATCACTGTGAGTTTGAGGCCATCCTGAGACTACAGAGTGAATTCCAAGTCAGCCTGAGCTAGAGTGAGACCCTACCTTGAAAAAAAATAATAATAATAAAAATAAAAATAAATTCCTTTCTGGGGCTGGGGAGATTGTTCAGTGGTTAAAGGAATTTGCTTGCAAAGCTTGCTTGTGCTAGTTTTTTTTTGGGGGGGGTCTCACTCTAGCCCAGGCTGACCTGGAATTCACTCCGTAGTCTCAGGGTGGCCTCGAACTCTCGGTGATCCTCCTACCTCTGCCTCCTGAGTGCTGGGATTAAAGGCATGCGCCACCATGCCCGGCCACTTGTACTAGGTTTAATTTCTCAGTACCCACATGAAGCCAGATGCACAAAGGAGCTCTTTTGCAGAGGTTAGAAGTCCTGGTTCATCCATTCTCATCTCTTACTCTCTGTCTTACACACACACACACACACACACACACACACACACATAATTCTTTTCTGTGTCCAACATTACTTACTCTTCAAATCGAATCTGATATTTCTCTAGGAATGGTTTTGGAATCTCTATGATGCAGAATGGTCATACAAGAATCTCAAAAGGGACTAAAGGTTCATTGTAATAAAGAGATGGAACAGACTAACAGAGAGTGGAGTGGGAGTGACAGAGAGAGCAAGGAGAGGCAGGGACACGTTGGGTGGTATGGAAAGTGAAGTGCAGGGGATCCATTTGAAACAGATGGAAAACAAGCAAACAAAAACAACAGCGGGCTGGAGAGATGGTTTAGCAGTTAGGATGCTTGTGAAGCCTAAGGACCTAGGTTTGACTCCCCAGAACCCATGTAAGCCAGATGCACATGGTGGTGTATGTCTGGAATTTGGTTACAGTGGTAGAAGGCCCTGGCATGCCCATTTTGTCTCATTCCCTCTCTCATAAATAAGTTGACTTAAAAAGAAAACCAGTAACTATGAGCAATCTGTAATGGGTTATGAATGGATTCTGTTGAACATTGTTCATATAGGACTGGAGAGATGACTTAGCAGTCAAGGAGTTTGCCTGCAAAGCCAAAGGACCCAGGTTTGATTCCCTAGAGCCCATGTGAGCCAGATGCACAGATGGCACATAGTCTGGAGTTCTTGTATGGCTGGTGGCCCTGGTACACCCATTCTCTCTCTCTCTCTCTCTCTCAAATAAATAAACAAAAATAAAATATATTTTAAAATAAAAGAAATTATATATTCATATAAACAAATATTCACTCTCACTACTGCCCACACTCATACCCCATTCATGATCCTTGATGACAGTGCCATGATGTGAGATAAAATGGTTTTAGATGGGTATTAACTACAGTGGTGAAGTGGACAATCAGGGTGCTGTCCATGGGTCTGGATGAAAAAGAAACAGGAGAGCCGGGCATGGTGGTGCACGCCTTTAATCCCAGCACTCGGAAGGCAGAGGTAGGAGGATCACTGTGAGTTCAAGGCCACCCTAAGACTACGTAGTGAATTCCAGGTCAGCCTGAGCTAGAGCTTGACCCTACTTCAGTCAAACAAACAAAAAAGCTGGGCATGGTGGTGCACGCCTTTAATGCCAGCACTCAGGAGTGGATTGCCATGAGTTCAAGGCCATCCTGAGACTACGTAGTGAATTTCAGGTCAGCCTGGGCTAGGCTGAGATCCCCCCTCAAAATCCCAACCCCCCCAAAAGAAGTCTGATATGTGGGGTGGAGAAATGGCTCAGTAGTTAAAGGCACTTGTGTGCAAAGCCTGACGGCCCACATGCATACAGTGGCACACATATCTGGAACTCATTTGCAGTGGCAGGAGGCCCTGGCACACCCATGCTGTCTTTCTCTCTCTCTCCCTGCCTCTCTCAAATAAATAAAAATAATTGTACAAGCATCTGATTGATATGTGTTCTTTATCATATTTTAAATCTGTTGATTTGATAGAATCTACAAAAAAGATCAAAATAAGGGACAGGGATGGAGAGATGACTCAGTGGTAAAGGCGCTCACCTACAAAGCCTAACAACCTCCGTTTGATTCCCCAGTACCCATGTAAAGCCAGGTGCACAGTGACGCACATAGCTGGAGTTCATGTGCAGTGGCTGGAGGCCCTGGTACACCCATTCTCTGTCTCTATCTCTCTTCTCTCTATCTTTCTCTGCTTGCAAATAAATAAATAAAAATAGAAAAAAAAATGGGACAGAGGCTATCCCGAGGCTGTCTTAGAATGATATATTAGGAAAAATAAAACAACCAAAGCTGTTTCTGTTGATTATAAACCCAGATAGAAAGGTCGGTGTGTTTCTTCCTCGTTCTTTGCTGCCAGCAGTTGCTTGCTAACCTTTCTCCCTCAGCTCTGGGTCTGTCTCTGTTGAAAAAGGCACAGGGATGTCTAGTATTCTCCAGGCACATTCGTGTCATCAGATATGCATGCTCTGGGGAAAGAAATGAGAACTATTAATCTGTCCTGGTGATGAAAATATTCACACTGAATTTCCATAACAAAAACACGCAACTCTATTATTGCTGATAGCATACAGTTTAAGTATAAAATTATAAGCTGGGCATAGTGGCACATGCCTGAGATCTCAGCACATGGAAGGCAGAAACAGGAGAATTAAAGGTTCCAAGTCATTCTCAGGTCAAGGCCAGCCTGGGCTATGTAAGACCCTGTCTCATTTGCCCTGCCCATATATATAAAATTATGAAAACGAGCTGGGCGTGGTGGCGCACACCTTTAATCCCAGCACTCGGGAGGCAGAGGTAGGAGGATCGCCAAGAGTTCGAGGCCACCCTGAGACTACATAGAAAAAAAAATTATGAAAACGGAAATTTAATTTTTAGCAGCTGCTCAGACATAAAAGCAGGTCTTGATTGTACAGAAGTGTGTGCCTGGTGTGTTCTTGCAGTCACCTTCCCTCACGTTTCACTTCCAGCAGAGTGCAGGCCAGGGCATAGGAGGGAGTTTTCACCCAGCCAATTTGACTAACCCTTTTTGATTTTCTATTTAAAGATTTGGGAGAAATACTAAAAATAAGAATTGGCAGTTAGCTGTGCATCTTAACTAGTCATGTTTTCTCATGCTCCATCTCAAAATTTTAAAACTATATTTTTTAAAAGATAATAAATGAAAGGCAACACAAAAGGGGAAGGACAACGAGGATACTGGGGAAGCCAACTCAGTTCCTTAGGCTTTGCAGGCAAAGTGCCTTAACTGCTGAGCCATCTCTCCAGCCAAGATTTTATTTCTTTTTAAACTAATTTTTTAAATTTTTTTTTTTTTTTTTATTATTATTATTTTTTTTTTTTTTGGTTTTGCCAGGTAGGGTCTCACTCTGGTCCAGGCTAACCTGGAATTAACTATGTACTCTCAGAGATCCTCCTAGAGTGCTGGGATTAAAGGCGTGCGCCACAATGCCTGGCTTTAAATTTTATTTTTGAGAGAAACAGAGAGAGGGAGGAAGAGGGAGAGAGAGAGAGAGAGAGAATGGGCATGCCAGGGCCTTTCAGCCACTGTGACTGAACGCCAGACACATTCGCCCCCTTGTGGGCATTTACAACATTACATGCTTGCATCACTTTTGCATCTGGCTATACATGGGGTCTGAAATTGGAACAAGCGTTGTTAGGCTTCCTGGGCAAGCGCCTTAACCACTAAGCCATCTCTCCAGCCCCCAAGATTTTATTTCTTATTCCTCAGGTCTTCCATGGAAAGGAAAAAGGAACAAAAGAAAGAAAAGGAGAATGGAAGAAGGGGTGTGTGTGTGTGAGAGAGAGAGAGAGAGAGAGAGAGAGAGAGAGAGAAAAGATTGATTTTGCTTTCTGAGGTCTAAGGTGCTCCAACATACCAAAACCCATCTCCTTTGTTGCTCTGAATGTCTTCTCTGAAAGCTTCAGGAGTCAAGGGCAAAATGCCAACACTTTAAACTTCTAGTGGTTTGAGGAATAACAAAAGCTATAGGAGGGAGCTGGAGAGATGGCTTAGCCATTAGGTATGCTTTCTGCACAAGCATGAGGGCCTAAAGGGGCTTGAAACCACTCAGAACCCTTAGGCAATTGGTCATGACTATGTCTAATTCTGCAGGGGACAGAGTCTTGGGAGTTGTCAGAGCAAGTTTTTGGATTAGTAAGAACCTTTGGCTTAATCAAGAACAGGCAGGGAGCTGGAGAGATGGCTTAGCAGTTAAGGCGCTTGCCTGCAAAGCCAAAGGACCCAGGTTCAATTCCCCAGTTCCCATGTAAAGATGCACAATGTGGTGCATGCATCTGGAGTTTGTTAGCAGTGGCTACAGGCCCTGGTGTGCCCATTCTCCCTTTCTCTAAATAGCCTCTATCTGTCAAGTAAATAAAAATAAAATATTTAACAAAAAGACAGGCAGCAGAGTAATAAAGTGGGATATCCAGCATGCTGCTGTGGCCACTGTAGGTGATTACATGGGGGCTGCAAGGGCATATTCATGCAAATGCGCCAGACACACCACACACCAGCTTACACACAGCTATGGTCAACATGAATTATTCCACCCCTCCCCAAAAGGTCTAGGGCAATGGCTCACTATTAAGCAGAAATACTCTAGTTCAGTTCTCTAGACCTCATGTTGAAAGTTGGAAGCTGTGACAGGCTTCTGGAGTCCCAGCACACTGATGGTGACATGGGTGGTGGAGACAGGATAATTTCCCAGAATCTCATGGCCAGCCTAGCTAAACACAACCCAGTGAGAATCCTGAGAGAGAGAAACCCTGCCTCAAAATGAGGTGGAAAGCCAAGGGCTGACCCAGAAGGGGTTCTATGCACACCGTGGCACACATGCACCTGTACTCACACACACACACAAAACCAGATAAATAAATGAAAGAATTAAAAATACAACATGCACAATACCAAAGTAGCTACTATTATTAATTTCTTAGATTCATGAATAAATGGACATCTTCAACCCCTACTAGACTGAGAATGAGAGGCCAATGTGTCATTCAAGTGTCCAGTTGAGGCTCTCCTTGGTTCTCCAAGACGCCAGCCATCATAGGGAGAAAACGCATGCAGCAATGCTGAGCTCCCAGCTTTCCGCAGGATGGCTGTACGTATGGATGTGACATCAATATCTTTAAATGCTTTGAACCATTCCATACAATAGCAAAGTACTTGGTATGATGAAAAGGAAAACATGGTCACGCTCTACAGAGGGCGAGATTTCACATGAAGCAATCCATTAACGGCTGTAAAATTGCTGGGACCTTCTGAGAAAATAGTTTCATTAGAAAGAGATGATTTTACAACGTGTGTGTGCTTTTGTGATGATTATTCTGTCTGCTCCTGGGAATCCATTTCTTTTGCTTATTATAAGTGGTAAACCTACCAAGGCAGATTCTCTGCTTTTTTTTTTTTTCTTTTTTTTTTTTCTGTTTCAAGGTGGAATTTCACTTTAGCCCAGGCTAACCTGGAATTCACTATGTAGTCTCACGGTGGCCTCAAACTCTTGTTGATCCTCCTACCTTTGCTTCCTGAGTGCTGAGACTAAAGGCGTGCTCCACCATGCTGGACTTTTTCTCTGCTTTGTACACAGGGCAGCACAGAAGATTGCATTCATAATATTTACCTATTTATTATTTTAAATTTATTTTTATTTGAGACAGAGAGACAGAGAGAGAAAATGGCAAATGCATGTGCCACCTTTTGCATCTGGCTTACATGGGACCTGGAGAATCAAACCTGGGTCCTTAGGCTTCACAGGCAAGCGCTAAGCCATCTCTACAGCCCATGTTTACCTATTTAAAAATATTTTATTTATTAGAGAAAGAGAGAGACAGACAGACAGAGACAGAGAGAGAATGGGTATGCCAGGGCCTTTGGACACTGCAAAAGAACTCCAGATGCATGTTCCACCATGTCTATCTGGCTTTATGTGGGTACTAGAGAATCAAACCCAGGTCTTTAGACTTTGCATGCAAGTACCTTAACTGCTGAGCCACCTCTCCAGCCCCATATTTGCCTTTTAAAATTTTATTTTATTTTCACTTACTTATAGAGAGGCACACCAGGGCCTTTAGCCACTGCAAATGACCTCCAGACGCATGCAGCACCATGTGCATCTGGCTTACATGGCTTCTGGGGAGTTGAACCTGGGTCCTTAGGCTTCACTCTCAAGTGCCTTAACCACCAAGCCATCTCTCTAGCCCATTTTTGCTTATTTTAAGGACGATTATCAACGTTTTTGCTGAGGGCTGAAGCTATGTTGGAGCTGATTAGATTTGGTTCACCCTTGAAGAGAGGCAGCCTGTTTGTGATGATTGACTTTTATTTTCAACTTGATTTAATTAAGGGACATGTAGGGCATTAGTGAGGCACACCTTTGGGTGTTTATTAGAACTTTCATCAAGAGGATTAGCTGAGGGAAGAAGACACACCATGAATGTGGGTAACACCACTCCATGGTCTGAGGTGCCAGACTGAATATGAATGGCATTCCCCTTTCTCTGTTTACTATTCCTCCAAGATGTGAGCAGGCAGTCATGCCTTCCCCACACAACAGACTGTATCTCCTCAGATTGTGAGCCAACGTCAAATAAATCCTTTCTCCTTTAAGTCAGGTACTTGGTCACAGCAGTGAGAAGAGTAACTAACACACAGGTGGAAGGGAGCTTTGAATCCTTATTTATTTATCTAATATTTTTATTCATTTATTTGAGAGAGAGAAAGAGTTGGAAGGAGGGAGGGAGAGAATGGGTGCTCCAGGGTCTTCAGCTGCTGCAAATGAACTCCAGACACATGAGCCACCTTGTGAAGCTGGCTTACATGGGTTCTGGGGAATTGAACCTGGGTTCTTTGGCTTTGCAGGCAAGTGTCTTAACTACTAAGCCATCTCTCCAGACCTAGTGTTCTTATTTATTTATTTTTTTTTGTTTGTTTGTTTGTTTGTTGAGGTAGGGTCTCACTTTTGCTCAGGCTGACCTGGAATTCACTATGTAGTCTCAGGGTGGCCTTGAACTCATGGTGATCCTCCTACCTCTGCCTCCTGAGTGCTGGGATTAAAGGTGTGAGCCACCACGCCCGGCTCTAGTGTTTTTTTTTTTTTTTTTTTTTTTAAATCAGCAATAAGCTATGTAGTCTCAGGCAAGTCACTAAGTCACTCTGATCATGTTTTTTTAATTGTCAAACAGACAAAGTAATAAAAACATTTGCAGGAATTTCTAAAGATTAGCTTTTTAACTAACTAACCATGGCTGTGGTATAGCCATTGGAGGACCCATTTACTCTGGGAATTCATCCTTCGTGCTGTCAAACCCTAATTCAACTCAGTGGGCCACACCCAAACCCCAGAAAAAAACAGAGACATCAAAGTAGAAGAGGGATTAGCTGGGTTCAGCAAAAGGGGGATGTGGAGGGGAGGTCAAGAAAAGGTAATGGGAGGTGATTATGATCAAAATACAGTTTATGCATGTATAAATATTTTCATAAAATCCATGATTTTTAGTGGCCAGAGGGATGGCTCAGTGGGTAAGGCTTGCTGTGCAAGTGTGAGGACCTGAGTTCAATACCAGGGACTCACTTTAATAAAACAAGTCAGGTGTAGCCATGCATACCTGAAACCCCAGCCTAAGTGGGGAAGACAGGAATATCCCTGGAGCTAGCTAGTCAGTCAGTTTAACTGGAAAACAGCAAATTGTAGGTTCAGTGAGAAACTGTCTCAATGAAATAAGATGGAAAAGTGATGGAGGAAGACACCTAATATCCTCCTTTGGCCTGAACACATGCATCTACACACACACACACACACACACACACACACACACACACACACCACATATACCACATATTATATACCACATACACAGCAAAAAAGATTAACTTTTTAGATATGTATAGATATAAAACACACTGCTTGGCCTGTAACAGATTCCTATAAATGTTTAAGACTGCACAGATTTGTTACCCATAAAATTATTCATAAAATTAAAAAATCTAGAGATAAATTGTGCTAATGTGAATTATGCTAATGCTAATGCTAATTATGCTAATGCTAATCCACCCACATTATGGATGTTTGCTTTGGATTCAGGATTATAACTTTTTTTTTTTTTTTTTTTTTTTGAGGTAGGGTCTCATTCTAGCCCAGGATGACCTGGAATTCACTATATTGTCTCAGGGTGGCCTTGAACTCACAGCCATCCTCCTACCTCTGCCTCCCAAGTGCTGGGATTAAAGGTGTGCACCACCATGCCCATCCAATAACATCTTTTAAGACAGAAGCAGGGCAGATAAAACATTCACATGCCTTGAGAATCCTTGCTTCTTTCCTGACTTCTGGTATAAAATTTATAACAAGGTGTACATTCTTTGCATGCTGCATTTTCTTTGGACTTTATTTATTTTTAGTGGACAAATGAGGCCATAGCATGTCTTCAGTGTTGGTAATTAAAGCTTCCAGGAGATGAGCAATAAAGATGAAATATGGCCTCTAGTTATCAGAGGAAAGCCAGACGTAGGAGCTTTTGGAAGCACCTTGGGTGATCCATGGGGCTACGGTGTGATTAAACGTTTAGTTTGAAAGAAGTAGGCATTAACTAACAAGGAATTATGGCATAGTTCTTTCAGCCTTTTGCTAAATCCAAACTGGAGAAATTATCTAGGGTGTTTAGCTAGTCTCTGGAGAATATAACTAGATCTTAATTACCCAGCTAGAAAAGCACATGCCTCTGGAGAATTCTCAGGAAACATAATTGAGAGTTTATGGGAACTGCTGCCCAGAGTGTTTCTCTCACTTGAAGTCAGTTCTCAGATCTGCATGTCTCCACTTCTTTCCTTGTGGCTTCTGGGTGACCACTGCTCTAGGTGACATGCTAGGCCTCTTGACCGCCAGCCGCTATCCACATGAGCTGATTGTATTAGTCATGGTTCTCAGAAGTAGAACCAAAAGAATGACTATGCATTATAAAAGTGTGGTGGTTTAAATCAGATGCACCTTATACACGCATGTGTTTTGGATGCTTGGTTCCAAGATGGTGGCAGCTTGGGAGGTGGAGCCTTGCTGGAGGAGGTGTGCTCCTGGGGGCAGGCTTAGGGTCTTAGAGCTGGCTTCCCCTTGCCAGAGCTCAGCTCACTCTCGCTGCTATCTTCCACCTGGCAGGGAGCGATGTCCAGCCGCTGCTCATGCCACATTTTTCCCTGCCATCATGAAGCTTCCCCTCAAGACTACAAGCCAAAATAAACCCTTTCCTCCCATCAGCTATTTGGGTGTTGTGTCCCAACCATATAAAAGCACAGCAAAAAGGGGGTATATTAATTAGCTTACAGGATATGGTCTGGGCAGTATAACAATGGCAGTCAGTAGGCTAGAGAGGCTAAGTGAAGCCTGAACTTGGTAGCTATTCAGCCCATGGGGCTGGATGACTCAGCAGTACCAGTGTGGTGCTAAGGGTCTAAAGGATTCTGGGGAGCTACTGGTCTTGATTCCATGTTAGAAGACTAAAGAAGATGAATTCTGATGTCCTCGAAGGATGGTAGTCACAGTGTAGATGTACTCACTAGCAAATAGCAGGGACAGATAGGCAAAAGACAATGCCTTTTCCTGGAATGTGTAGATAGACCACTATCCAAAAGGCCATCTACTCTGGGGAAAGGTCTTCCTCCCTCGGTTAATGCTTCCAGGAAGTGCACTCACAGACTGCCCAGGAGGCAATTCTGATCTAATCAAATTGCCAATCGAAATTAATTGTCATACCTCTCAAACACTGTGTTGATAGACCCACCTTCACAAAGTGTAGTTCTGAACACGTCAGTCTTGCTCAAATACCCTTTGTGGCTTCCTGTGCCCATGAAATGAAGTCCAACCTCTTTCAAATGACATGGTAAGGGCCTGTATCATCTGACCTCAACTCCTAGGTCTTCTTGATTTCTTAACTTTATATGATCATTCCAAACGCATTTTTAAAAGTGCCAGGGGCTGGAGAGATGGCTTAGCGTTTAAGGCATTTGTCTGCGAAGCCTAAGGACCCTGGTTCAATTCTCCAGGTCCCACGTAAGCCAGATGCACAAGGGGGCGCACGCATCTGGAGTTTGTTTGCAGTGGCTAGAGGCCCTGGCGTGTCCATTCTCTCTCTCTTTCTTTCTCTCTCTCTATTTCCCTCTCTCTGTCCCTAATAAATAAATAAATAAAATCATTTTTTTTTGAAGTGCCAGAAATCAAACACTGATGGAGAATGTACAAGACACACTCTGTTCCCAGGGAAGTGAGAGCAGGGAGGTAGGCGGTGCATGTGAAAAAAAAGGGTCATTCAAGAACATGTGGTTAGATTTATTTTCTTCACATCCAATAGATAGGTAACAAGGACCTGTGATGTGCCAGGCACAAGGTACACAGAGGAGGAGGGAGTGTTGGAATTTTTGTCTAGAGCCAGAAAAAGTGTCCAAAGGGAAATGGCTTGAGCAGATGGCCTTCACATGTACATGGGAGATTCAGGTAGGGACAAAGCAACAGGCAGGAGAAAAGGCGTGGGAGTGTGGAGAACCTGTGGGCATGCTGGAACAGTTGTCAAGGTCAAAGCCTGGGCTTATGATCTCATATGCTGAAATTTAAAGAAAACTGCTCTCCTTTGCCCCTCACCCCTATTCCCGCTGTACTCCTTCTCTTCTCTTTCTCTCTCTCTCTTTTTCCTTTTGTTTTTCAAGGTAAGGTCTTGCTTTAGTTCAAGTTGATCTCAGGCTGGCCTTGAAATCAGTGATCCTCCTACCTCTGCCTCCTGAGTGCTGGGATTAAAGACATGTACCACTATGCCCGTGTTTTTCTCTTTTCTTTCACTGGATTTGTGTGCCAGTTTATCATGGAATTTACCATCAGTTCAACTAGAACAGCTTGTATTTTCCCTTCTAACTCACCCAATGGTAAAGTACAATTTCTCTCCCATCATTCCGCCTTCAAACTTTAAGCTTGGTAAAGGCAAAATATTATGTGAACAAAATATTTACTGTGCCCACTGCTGTGCCACATGTACATAAATGATCTGAAATAAATATCTTAGAATGAGTAATGATGAGTTTGACCATATTACTCTTTTTTAAAAATATGTTTTATTTTTATTTATTTATTTGAGAGAGAGAGGGACAGAATGGGCACTCCAGGGTCTCTAGCCACTGCAAACGAGCTCCAGATGCATGCGCCCCCTTGTGCATCTGGCTTACATGGATCCTGGGGAATTGAACCTGGGTCCTTTGGCTTTGCAGGCAAGTGCCTTAGCTGCTAAGCCATCTTTTCAACTCAAAGTTTGACCATATTACTCTTAAACATTATCAAAACAGCTGAGCATGGTGGTGCATGCCTTTAATCCCAGCACTTGGGAGGCAAGATAGGAGGATCGCGTGAGTTCGAGGCAACCCTGAGACTACATAGTGAATTCCAGGTCAGCCTGAGCTAGATAGAGTGAGACCCTACCTCATAAAACATAGTTCAGCTGTAACACCCCAAGGCCTGCCCCCATTGACATACTTCCTCTAGCAAGGTTCCACCTCCTAAAAGTTCCATAACCTTCCCAACAGTGCCACCAAGTGGGGGATTAAGTATTCAAACACTAGAGTGTCCATGGGGGACATTTTATGTTCAAACAATCACAGACTAATATACACCTATCTATATACCTCCAGGCTCTCACACACACACACACACACACACACACACACACACACACACACACAGAACGAGAGACAGAGAGGGACACAGAGAGAGACTTACATACTTACATTCCTCTCTCTCATGTTTTTTTGAGGTAGGGTCTCACTCTAGCCCAGGCTGACCTGAAGTTAGTCTCAGGCTGACCTCAAACTCCTACCTCATCATCCCAAGTGCTGGGATTATAGGTGTGCACCACCACACCTGGCCTATTTGTGTGGTGTGTGTGTGTGTGTGTGTGTGTGTGTGTGTGATTTTTTTTGAGAGGTCTCATTATGTAGACCAGGCTGGGTTTAGAGGCAAGTGCCTTTAGCCACTGAGAAATCTCACCAGCCCATTTTTAAATATTTTATTTGAGAGAACAACAGACCAAGAGACAGTGAGAATGAACAAACACACACACACACACACACACCAAGCAAGCATGGGTATTCCAGGTCCTCCAGCCACTGAAAGCAAACTCTAGATGCATATGCCACTTTGTGCATCTGGACTTATGTGGGTCCTGGGGAATTGAACCTGGGCCACCAGACTTTGCAAGTAAGTACCTTTAACCACTGAGCAATCTCACCAGCCCATTTTTTATTTATTTATTTTTAATTATTATTTTTTTATTGACAACTTCTATACTTACATACAAAAAACACATATTTCCCTCCCCTCCCCCCATTCGACTTTAGAACTCCAATCTCCATCATATCCCCTCCCTCCCTCCATTAGTCGCTCTTTTAATTTGATGTCATCACTATTATGAGGATCTTTTTTCTTCAAGGTATTTTGCCAATTTCTGTCTGGGCAGTTGCATTGTAAGAAGTCTTACCCTTCCTTTGGTTCTTCCATTTGCCCCATCTCCGCAATGGCACTGCAAGTGTCATGGATCCATCAAGTTGCCTTTTGGGTCAAGTGGTTTCTGTGTGGGCAGTTGCATTGCTTTAAGCTTGGTGGGAATAAAGTCATGTAGTCAGACAAGAGTATGCTTTATGCCTCTAAGGCTCATGACCTCATCTGCTGTAGACTTTTTGCTTAGGTTTTTCAGTACCAGGTATGTATTCCCTCCCAGAGAGGGCCTTCAGTCCAATTATGGAGCAGTTGGTTACCCCAAGAGTAGACATGCCACTATTGCGCCTGTTCAGTCATTGGGCCTGTATGGCCAAACTTGAATTTTCAGTGTCCACTGTTTTCACTGCTGATGACTTCTGCCTCCCATAGGGCTGCATGCCCTGCAGCTTTTTTCCAGCTTTCAGTTACCAGCCCATTTTTTAATGTGAAGCCAGGCTCGCCTCAAACTCCTGATCCTCCTACCTCCACCTCTTCAGCACTTTTTAAAAATTTATTTTATTTTATTATTTTTTTTAATTTATTTATTGACAACAAAACATACTTAGGGTCAAAAGGTGCATAGTTTTCCCTCCCCTCCCCTCCCCAGGCTGACTCCCCAGGCTGACCTGGAATTAACTATGTAGTCTCAGGGTGGCTTTTTAATTTCGGCAATCCTCATCACCTACCTCTGCCTGAGGGTGCTGGGGATTAAAGGCGTGCGCCACCACGTCATGGCGGAATCTTCAGCAATTTTTACCAGCATGCACCACCACATCTGGCCTGGGTTTGAATTCATTTCTTGTGCTGATCCTTCCCTTCTTCTCAGATCTCAAGGAGCCTTGGAGGGTGGACAGACATGCCAGTGCTGGGCACTTCTCCATCCCTTCTCTCAGCACTATGTTGCCTTTTGGATCATCCCAGTGGGCCATCTGAAAGAGACAGCTTCTCTAACCCTCATGGGCCTTGGTGGGAATAGTATATACTAATGGAACTTGAATTTCTTACCATAGAGGTACCAGGTATGTATTCCCTCATTAGAGAGGGCCTCAATTATGGGCAGTTGGTTACAGACATGCTCCCGTTTACAAATTTTCCACTGTTTTCACTGCTGATGTTCTGTCATTACTCTGCATGCAGTGCAGCTTTTCCCAGCTTTCACAGGGAGAAGGTTTTCTGCTCAGCACCAGCTTGCTTTCTCAGTGACCTTGCCTCTCAGGCAAGAGATGTCTTCGCAATAGGGTCTTACTATCTGTTTCTCAAGGGAAACCAAGGGCTTTGGCAAAATCCCTTTGGGGACAACTCACTGGAAGGTATCCCATGCCTGGCTAGATGACTGTTTTACATAAGTCCACAATCTTTTGAAATTAGATTCTGCATTCTCTACCCATGGCCTTGGTTGACCTTGTAATCAGTCCTTCCACTTACATATGTGCACCAGCCATTGGTGATTTTTGGTTCCAGAGTCTGTCCAAGGATCCACTGTGCCTGAGCTTAAGCCCCTGACTGGGGCTAGTATAATCCTTTACCAGATCCATCCATTTCCTGCAAATTTCAGCCAATTTCATTTTTCTTTACCGCTGAGAAGAACTCCATTGTGTAAATGTACCACATCTTTATTATCCATTCATTTGTGGTGGGACATCTAGGCTGCTTCCATTTCCTAGCTATTGTGAATAGAGGCAATAAACATGGTTTTGCAAGTATCTCTAAGGAAGAGAGTGATATATGAGAGTGCTTCTTTCTATTTCCTGTCTCAAAAATCCACTGATTTCCACAATGGTTGACCAGGTTACATTCCCACCAACAGTGTTGTGTTCCTCTTTTTCCGCATCCACCACCATTGTCATTTGTTTTTTGATGTAGCCATTCTGACAGGAGTGAAATGGAATCTCAAAGTGGTGTGTGATGTGTCAGATGTGCCATCTGTATTTCATCTTCTGTGAATTCTCTATTTAGTTCCATAGCCCATTTTTTAACTGGGTTGTTTGAATTCTTATTATTTTTTTTTGAGTTCTTTGTATATTCTGGATATTAATCCTCTGTCAGATGTATAGCTGGCAAAATTTTCTCCCATTCAGGTTGTCTTTTTGTCCCTTTGCTGTACAAAATTGTAATTTCATAAGGTCCCATTCATTGGTTTTTTATTTCCAGGCTGAGACACAGTCTGTCACTGATCCCAGAGCATTTTTACCAGCATGTTTTGGCCACAAGCCCCAGTGATCTCTTGCTCTCTCATGTTTGCTCATTCAGGACTATTTTGTATTCCAGTTTGCAGGTTTTGGTTTCCAGGTTTTGGGTTTATTTGATACATTTCAGAATTGTATTGGTTCAAATGTTGGCAGCTAACACAAAATCTCTTAAAATGTTTTTAGAGAATAACTGTGCATGTGTGTTAGGCCATAAGACTCATTGTTTACCATGTATGTGTTTGTCTTAGTTGGGGTCCCAGAAGTAGGCTGAAGATAAGGTTTGTGTGCACATGACTAAGGACATGCTTGCCAGACACTGGTCACATGGTCTGGCCTTGAGCCTTAGAAGCCATTTTTGCCACAGGTGACAACCTACCTTGGGTCAGTCTGACCAGAGTGCTGGGGGATTGTCTGTCCACCTAACCTGTGTCCTTCAAGGCAGGGCACAGAGAGAACTCATTTGGCTTTCAGGAACAGAAAGACCTCCCCAAGATTTATTTATTTATTTAGGGGAAGGTGGCAGATGTGGGGGTTTTAGTTGAAGCCACCTGGGTTAAACCTGTTATTTTAAAATTAGCTCTCAGTCTCCCATTTCTTTAGACAGCCTTTAAATTTTCTCCTTCTCTTTTTTTCTTTGGCAGTTTTTTTTTTTTTTGTTTTGTTTTGTTTTTGCTTTTCGGAGGTATGGTCTCATGGGCTACTGATGGCTCAGGCTAACCTGCAGAATTCTCTCTGTAACACAGACCTTCAGATAGTCTAAACCCTGGGATGTGCCTGGCTAGGACTGGACCAACTCTGGCTATGACCTCATGGCCATTGTGAGGAATCCAAGGCCTGCGCCAATAAGCCCCTGACTGCAGCTGACTTTTGTCCTTTTACTGGTTGGTTGGAGGAGAGTGCAAGGACTCAGCCTTAGAGAGATGAGAGACTTCTTTCTACCTGGTGATCCACTGGAGTGAGACATTGGCCATCAGTTGGGTGTGTGTGTGTGTGTGTGTGTGTGTGTGTGTGTGTGATGGGGTGTACTGTGCAGAGCCCAGAGTAGAACATCGGGTTGTCCCCCTAAATTTCTCATTCATTCATTTAAGTCTGTCACTGATTCCAGAGTACAAAGCCCCAATGAAAAGGACTAGGGTTGTAGACCTGTGTGGCAAGCCCAGCTCTTTATGTGAGTGCTGAAGAATCAGTCAGGTGACCCCTCCCCTGCCCACAGGTGAGCCAACTGACCAGCTCCTGGATTTTGACATTGTGAGTTTGTCACCCAGTTTGCTGTTTTGGTTTTGGTTTCCTGGTTTGGAGGTTGTTTTTTGTTTGTTTCTTTGTTTTATTTGTTGGGTTTGTTTTTTTAGGCAGGGTCTTAGTTTGGCCCAGGCTGATGTGCAGCTCACTCTGTAGCCAAGGCTGGCCTTGAACCCACAGCAACATACCTCAGTCTCCTGAGAGCTGGGATTAAGGTTGTGAAACAGAGTATGTGGCTCTGGCTTTCAGGTTTATTTATTTATAGGTGGTTTGGGGTTTTCTTTTTTCATTTTATTATCTCCCATTTCTTTATTCTACTTTTCATTTTTCTTTGTCACTTTTTAAATTTTTGTTTATTAAGTGTTCTTTATTTAAACACTTCTGTTAGTATACATTAATTGTACAAACTAAGAAAAATTCGACAAGCCGGGCATAGTGGCACACACCTTAAATCCTAGCACTAGAGAGGCATAGGTAGGTGGAGCACTGTGGGTTTGAGGCTAGCCTAGACTACATAGTGGATTCCAGGCCAGCCGTGGCAGGAATGAGAACCTAAAAAAAAAAAAAAAAAAAAAAAAAAAAATTCCTCTTGTCTCCATACTCACTGCAGTGCCCTTTGACCATATTCCCCTGCTCTGTTCCACTTTCTCTCCTTCTTTTCTCTCCATATTGGAATCGTCCCCCTTCCCACTGAGGCTCCTGCTGGCTGGAGCTCCAGTGGCCCAAGTGCTCCATTCTCCTCCCTTTATCTTCTGTCTGTCAGTCCTACCCACTGGGAGGAGTGTGGTGCAGCTTCTTGCTCTGCCCTCCCCCAAGATGAACTCAGATGAGAAGCACAGTGCAGCATGTTAGACAGGCAGAGGTTATTACAGAATACACGAGGCTCTGTTGAGGGTCCCAGTGAGCAGCAGTCAAAGGGACCCTTGTGGAGGAGAGACCCGTTCCTAACCGACATGTGGAGGTGGGCTGTGTACTCTTTTCCATGGTCTCCAGAACAGACAAGTTTCCCAGGGGAGTTGTCCTGCTCAGGACTGACAGCCCTTCTGGGCTGGAAGCTTTTTTGCTGCTCACATCAGCCACTCTCTCTTGAGATCCTGGGCTTCTGATGAGCAGTCGGATGTGGGTCTCACAGGGAAGTTATGGTACATTCTCTTCCTGTCAGTCCCCAGCTGTTCATCACATGCCCTAGGGGGTTTGGGGAGCAGAGCATTTTGTTTCAGCGTCACAATGTCAGTGAGGGCCACCATCCACTTGACACCAACCCATCAAGAGTTCAAACCAAAGGAAACTGAGTACCTTGAGTGTACATGGTGAGTCCTGAAAAGCTGAAAGTTTATTAGAGTTTTAGGGTCCAAGTGAAAGGCCATTGCAGCACCCTGTAATTCACTTTCCTGCTAGCACCCTCAGTGTCCACGGCCCAGAGGAGCATCAAGCTCCCGGAGCATCTCACGTTCATTGCTACCGAGGCTTTATTATTATTGAAGTGGACAAAGTCGGCTATGGTTTGGATGTTAAATGTTTTTGAACACAGGCTTATGTGTTTGAATACTTGATTCCCAAGAGGTCCGGGGATTTTGTAGAATTCTTGAAAGGTGAGGTCAGCCTGGAACATGTGTGTTACAGGGATGTATGGAGGACTGCCAGTGCACTCTCACCAGCCCCCTCAAAGCCCCACTGCTCGCGTCACCACGCATTTTCTGTTCCCTCAAAGCATGAACCATAATACGTCCTGCCTCCTCCCTTAGGGTCCCTCTTTGTTGTAGGGATTTGGTCACAGAAATGAGCAGAGTCTTGGGAAGAAATTGAGAAACCACTGGTGGTTGTGCTTAGCCCTGATTGGCCTGTAGGCTGCTCTCACCTCACCAAGGACCCATTGTGAGGCATTAAAGTCACATGACCACACAAACCACTGTCTGGGGCTGATTTTTTTCCTTATATTGCAGAGAAAGTTGGAAGGTGAAAGGCCTCGGACTCCCGAGAGACTTCCACCTGGTCAATATTTGGAATTGACACTTCTCATCTGTTGGACTACAATATAGTGAGTTTGGTTGCTGGGTTGTGGGTTTTGGTTTTGGATTTTAGGTTTTTTTTTTTAATTTTGTTCATTAATTATTCATTCCTTGGTTCTGTTTTTTCATTTTGATTTTGGTTACTTTTTCATTTTCTTATTTTCTTTTTCTTGTTTTTTTTAAATTTTGTACAGTGAGACAGAAAGAGAGGTAATTGGTGTACCATGGCCTCAGCCACTGTAATCAAACTCCAGATGCTTTCACACCTATTGGGCATGTGCAAACTTGTGCTTGCCTCACCTTTGTGCATCTGGGTTAAGTGTGATCTGGAGATCTAAAAATGGGTCTTTAGGATTTGCAGGCAAATGCCTTAACCACTAAGCCATCTCTCCCACCCAATTTTTTTTTGTTGTCATCTATATTTTTCTTTTTGAAAGTTTGTTTTCCTTTGTCATTTATTATTTTGGTGTATTTTTTTCTATCTTTTAAAATTTAATTTAATTATTTATTTGGGAGAGAAAGGGGGAGAGAGAGTGAGAGAATGTACACACCATGGCCTGTAACCAATGCAAATGAACCCCAGATATATGTGCCACCTTATACATCTGGTACATGGGTACTGGGGGATTGAACCTAGGTCCTTAGGCTTTGCAGGCAAGCCCCTTAACCGCTAAGCCATCTGTTCAGCCCCCTTTTCTAGTTTTAAAACTTTCATTAGTATATACTAACTGTACAGAATAAGGGATTTTATGATGACATTTCCATAGGTGTGTCTACTGTATTTTGTTCGTGTTCATCTGCTCTGTTACACTTCCTCCCTTCTCCTTTCCCTTTCCATAACCCACAGCACGCCTCTATATACTCACACCTCCCCCCAGATTCTGCATGAGAGGAAACGAGATATTGATAGCACTATTTGTCACATGCAATATATTCATCTTCCCTCCATCTATTTTCCTTAAAATGATAAAATTGCATTCTCCCTGATGGGCTGTGTATGTGATTCTTTCCTTTGATTTCATCTGTGTGCTGTGTTGGTATCAGTTGGTGATGTGGAGCCATCCTCGTGCTCCTCGGTAAACCCACCTTGATCATGGCCCTTTTGTTTATTTTTGTTTTTGTTTTTCAAGGTACGGTCTCAGTCTAGCCTAAACTGACCTGGAACTCACTCTGCAGTTCCAGGCTGGCCTCAAACTCACAGCACTCCTCCTCCCTCTGACTCCAGAGTGCTGGGATTGAAGGTGTGTGCTACCACCGCTGGCCTTTTCAGTGTGTCGAGTTTGGTGTGAAAGGTTTGGTTCTCTCAGTAAGGATTTTCATCTTTAGGTTTCTCAAGGAAGCTGGCTTAAAATCTCTTCCTGCACCCTTATCTGGTGTTGGCATCATAACACTGGCATTGTAGAGACAGTTTGGCAGTGTTCTCTCCATTTCTAGTCTATGGAACACCTTGAAGAACACTTTTGTTCTTTCTCCTTTAAAGGTGGAATGTGGTGCTGGTAAGATGGCCCAGCAGTTAAAGGCACTTGCTGGCAAAGCCTGATGGCCTGGGTTCGATTCACCAGCACCCACATAAGCCAGATATACAAAGGGGTACATATAGATAAAGTGTCAGGAGGCCCTAGCATGCCCACACTCACTCTTGCTCTCTCTTTCTCTCTAGAATCTTTTTTGTTCTTTTGGTTTTTGGAGGTAGGGTCTCACTCTAGCCCAGGCTGACCTGGAATTCACTCTGTATTCTCAGGGTGGCCTCAAACTCACAGTGATCCTCCTACCTCTGCCTCCTGAGTGCTAGAATTAAAGGTGTGCACCACCACACCTGGCCTCTTTTCTCTTAAATAAATATTTTTAATGTGGGATCTGCCAGTGACTAGTCCTGGGCTTTTGTTTATTGGGAATTTTTTCATTGCTATTTCAATATTGTTACTTATTATTGCTTGGTTTTGCTGTTTTATATGTTCTTGATTCAATTTAGGTAGTTCATATGTGTCTAGAAATTTCTTTCTTGCAGATGTTTTTTAATTCACCACAGAATTAGTTCCCCAAACATTTTCTGGTGATTCTCTAGAACTCAATGGTGCCCATATTAATACCACTTTCTTTTATTCCTGATGTTATTTTTTTTTTTTTTTAATATTTATGTATTTGAGAGAGAGAGTGAAGAGAGAGAGAGATAGAGAATGGGCATGCCAAGGCCTCCAGCCACTGCAAACCAACTCCAGACACATGCACCACCTTGTGCATCTATCTGACTTACGTGGTCCTGGGGACTCAAACCTGGGTCCTTTGGCTTTGTGGGCAAACGCCTTAACCACTAAGGCATCTCTTCCGTCACTGTTTCTGATTTTATTAATTTTCATCTTTTCTCTTGGTTAGTTTGGTAAGAGCTTGTCAGTTTTGTTTGTCCTGAAAGGACAAAGTTATTTGAAAAAAAATTTTTTTAATTATTTGAAAAATAACTAACCTTTTGTTCTTTGGATCCTTGTTATTCTTTGTTTCCATGTCATTGATTTCAGCTCTGTTTCTTGTTATGTTTGGAGTTTGTTTGGTCTGTTCTTTTTTGTGTATGTGGGTGATCTTGAAATTTATTAGGTTGTTTGACAGATCTCTGGTTTTTTAAAATATTTTATTTATTTATTTATTTATTTATTTATTCATTCATTCATTCATTCATTCATTCATTTATTATGGGGGCAGATAGAGAATGTGGCACACCAGGGTATCCAGCCACTACAAACAATGTCCAGATACATGCACCTTTTACGTGTGTAATGGAGCATCAGACCTGGCTCCTTTGGCTCTGCTTGCAAGTGCTAAGCCATCTTTCCAGCCCCAGATCTCTGGGTTTTTTTTAATTTTTAATTTTTTTATTTGAGACAGAGAGAGAGAGGAAGAGGGAGAGAGAAAAACAGAAAGAGAAAGAGAGAGAACGGGCATGCCAGGGCCTCTAATCACTACAAATGAACTCCAGACACATGTACCACCTTGTGCATCTGGCTTATGTGGGACTGGGAGAGAATTGAACCTGGGTCCCTAGGTTGCTCAGGCAAGTACCTTAACCACTAAACCACCTCTCCAGCCCCAGATCTCTGGGTTTTTGATGTAAGAATTCATCGCTAAACACTTGCCTCCTAGACCTGAGGTGGTGAGTGGATAGCTTCCAACTCAGAATTCAAGAGGGAGGATGGAGGAGGAGCAGAAGGCCAGCTCCCCTGAGGAAGAGGAGGACATCACTGCTGATTACCAGATTTTATATCAACTGGGCCAGGGCAGTTTTGCTGAGGTTTGTCTCGCATATCACCTGCATACGAACATGTGTGTGGCTATTAAAAAGTTGACAAAGGGCAACAGCTCTGCAATTGATAATGAAGTACTTGCTCTGAGAAGCCTGGATCATGCCAATATCACCAGTCTGTACGGCATTATCAACACCAGAGAATTGACATTTCTTGTGATGGAGAATGCTCCAGGAGGAACCCTACTGAACCATGTGTTTAGAGCAGGCGTACTATCAGAGGCAGAGGCCCAAAGTCTATTCACACAGCTGGTGTCAGCTGTGGGGCATTGCCACGCCAGGGGATTTGCCCATCGAGACATCAAGCCTGATAACATCTTGTTAGACAAGCTCAATAATATCAAGTTGTGTGATTTTGGCCTTGCCGTACGAGCCCCTCCTGGCAAGATTCTTACAGGGTTCTGTGGTGGAACACTCTACTGCGCCCCAGAAATGTTAAGTGGTCAGGGCTATGACCCCAGAATGCAAGACATCTGGAGCATGGGGTTGGTGCTGTACTTCTCAGTGTGTGGACACCTGCCATTTAAAGGTACAACACGCTCTGAACTAAAAGAACACATCTTGGTTACATGCAAACAAAAAGATCTTGGCCTCCCTTCAACACTGTCAAGTGACATGGTCGATATAATCAACACACTATTGTCCATTAACCCCAGGTCGAGGCCCATAATTCAGGAAATCAAGATCCACCCTTGGTTGAAGTCTGGTGAAAAACCTGCGCAGCCTCCCTGCATAGACACACTTCAGGATGACGTTCACCACAGGATATGTAAACTGATGTGCATCCTGGGCTACAGTGTTGAAGACCTCACAGACGCTTTATACAACAAAACCTATAATAGCGTGATGGCCACATATTTGATCTTAAAGCATGAAAGTCCTTGGGGAGACAACGCTGAGCTTAGATTCTCCAGCAGTGTGGCCATGACCCTGACAGGAAGACCAATCTGCAAATGTGCCCACCTGACACTCACTGTATCTGCCAAGCCACCAGGCCAGAAAGCCACTGATGACAGCCGAAGTCTCAGCTGCCCTGACACCTGTGCCCCACAGCCAAACCATGTTGCTCTTGAACTGAGCAGTTTTGGTGACTTCAGCAGCAGTTTTTATGGAAGAAACACACCATCAGTGAGCAGATGGTCTCCTGCTTCCTCCTGGGTGCCCTCAGGGCATCTGCCCTCCAGTGCATTGTGGGACACATACCTTGAAACTTCCTATGACACAGAAACCGAAACTTCCTACGACACAGACTATGACAGCATGACAAACCAGTCTCCAACCACTCCTGGTAGCTGTGGCTTCCAGCAAGCAGCTAGATCAAATGAAAAGGCCTCTGTGGTGTCCACAGAGAGAGTGAGTACCACTGAGATCAGTTTGTCCTCTGAAAACAAACCACACACGAGTCCCAGCGACTCACTTGAGGGGGAGACCACCAGAGATGCACAAGAACACCAGAGTGCATCCCCCCATTATCCACCACCACAGGCTGCAGGCAGAGCATTTATCCGTAACATCTACAAGGGCTATAGGAGACTAAATGTAAGAATTAGAAAATGTTTTAGAAGACTCTGCTGCTGTGTGAACGAAACATCAACACCATCTAGAAATCATCAAGTGGCTCCTGTCAATGGGGAGGAGAATGGAGCCACAGAAAGCCAGGTAGGTGGGGCCATCAAGATGCATTTTATGGCCGGGCGTGGTGGCGCACGCCTTTAATTCCAGCACTCGGAGGCAGAGGTAGGAGGATCGCCCAGAGTTTGAAGCCACCCTGAGACTACATAGTTAATTCCAGGTCAGCCTGGACCAGAGTGAGACCCTACCTCGCAAAAAAAAAAAAAAAAAAAAAAAAAAAGATGCATTTTATGTTGTCGATGCTTTAAAAAAATACCTTTTGCAATTGGCAAATGATTGTACTTATTTATGGGAGATGAAACTTACTGTATCTACCACCCAGGAAGGACCAGCCTCCAGCATCGTCCTTATGTGGAAGCTGAGACAGTTGAGCTAGAATTAGACATCACAGGACGGCATTCCTAGAGGCTGGGGATGGAGGGAAGGAGATGGGGGAGGGAGAAAGGTTTCAGAGGGAGGGCCGTGGACGGGAGCTCTGGCACAGTAGGGTGCACACAGCCAAGAGTTAGTCCTCTATATTTGAAGGTCACTGTGAGTCCTTCTGTGTCTTCTTGCTTCAGGGATGAGGCCCTGTGGTCTGGAGCCATGGGGTGAGGGTCAGCCTGGATTCTTCAGAAAGTACCAACAAGAACTGACATCCAGGCAGCAATGTGACCACACACCTGGCCTAGACAGCCTGGTCCAGCACAGGAGAAGGAGGTATGGAAACTCCCTCAGGCTTTTTCACGGGAAATGTCAGTCAGAGGAACTCTGGCTGTCACTGGCCACCTGCAGCCTCCTCCTCAGAATGGAGGTAATATGGGAATGAAAAACAAGGAAGAAGGCCAGGCGTGGTGGCACACACCTTTAATCCCAGCACTTGGGAGGCAGAGGTAGGAGGATAGCCATGAGTTCAAGGCCACCCTGAGACTATATAGTGAATTCCAGGTCAGCCTGAGCTAGAGCGAGACTCTGCCTTGAAAAAATAATAATAATAATAATAATAATAATAACGACAACAACAACAATGAGAAAGAAACAGGGAGCTGTTCCTGATGTTCAGTGGGGATTATGAGGCTGATATTTTCAGCCATCTTGAAGGGGACTAGATTGGATGCAAGTTCTATTCCTACCAGGGCAGGCAAGGTGTGTCCATATATCTGTTGCCAGTCCCTAGCTAACTACCTGTCAGGAAAAAGCTTCTTTTCCTCCTAATGTGCATCAGGGGGAGGAGTCGTCCTCTCCCAGTGGCCTGAGCTACAGCCCTGAACACTTCTGAATCTGCCACTCCCTGAAGCCTTGGGTCTATCAGCTGCGCTGTGGCTGCAATGGCAGGACTGCAGGGTAGCACGTGGGTCAGGAGGGTCTAGGCCTTTCCCTACTGAGGGTCATACCTGTCCCTCCTTCCCTCTCTCTCTCTCTCTCTCCAATGTTCCTCCAAGCCGAGGTTGACTGGCGCTGTGTTAGCTTTCTCCTGCAGACTGGCCAGATTCCTCCCCTCAAGAAGGTGGCCCTGACTCTGCTGAAGGATGACACCTCCGATCAGGCCCTGGGAGATCAAGGCCCTTCAGGAGGTCGACGGTGTTCAGTGTGTGAGTGGGGGCAGGGAGATGGTGGGCAAGCTGGAAGTAAGTTCTGAGTCATCAATGTCTCCCCCTCCTTCACTGTTTTCTCTCCTTCCTTCTATACATCCATCTGTATCTGCTTCCAGGATTCCAACCTTTCTCGTGTTCCTCTAGTTTTGTCTGCCAGCCTCAAGACCTTTACTTTGCTGCTTGTCCTGCTTACAGCTGATTCCTAAACACAATTCCCTGACCCTACATAGACCAAGCATCCCTTTCCCCACTCTTTTTTTAATTATTCTTTTTTTTTTATTATTTGAGAGAGAGAGAAAATGGGCACGCCAGCAGCCTCTCAGTGGCTGTGAACTAACTCCAGACGTGTGCGCCCCCTTGTGGGCAAGTGTGGCATTGCGCCCTTGTGTTACTTTTTGCATCTGGCTAAACGTGGGACCTAGAGATTGGAATCAGTGTTCTTAGGCTTGGCAGACAGGCGCCTTAACCAAGCCATCTCTCCAGCCCCCTTTCCCCACTCTTAAAAATCACACCATCCTCACACATCTTTTCCTCTACCCTCAAATTCTAAACTATTCCTTTGGTCCACTTGCTTGCTGGTTATTTGTCTCCTGTGCTGTGAGCTCCTGTGAGTCCACATGTCCCAGCTCACTACCCCGTGCAGCCTGGTGCCCCTGACATGCAGGGCCTCTGAGTGTGATGTGTGTCAACCTGTCCCAGCACTGGGGAAGAAGTGATTCCTGGCACTTTCCCCAAGACACTGGGATTTAATGGTCACAGAGGATATGGGAAGTTCTTGGGTGTGTCTCAACATGGTCTTCGGGTGGCTGGCTGGGCTGGGTGCCACCCACTCAGTGCCCCTCTTCTGACCTTGTTGGGCTGTCAATGGAGTGTTAGAGTGGGGGCCGCCTTGTGTCTGGACAAGCACCGGCTTCCTGGCTCTGAACTTAAACCCTACATTGCTTTCTCCGCCTCATGGTCGTTTTTCAGGGCCTGGGCTATGGGTCTGAGGTGGCACAAGAGGAACTCTTTCCAGGTGAGTCTGGAGCAGATCTTCCCTCGGGTGGTTAAGCTGACCGTTGTTCCCACATGGCGTGGGCTCTGTGCTGACTTCCCAGTTCATGTTGTCTGACCTGGCAGAGATGATAGGCCATGTTCAGAGGTTGCTGGCCCTGGCAGAAGTCAAGCACGACCTGCAAATACTGCTCCTGGCCATGCCTTCTGCCATGCCAACGCCATGCATGGGGTCCGTCTTCGAGCAGGCTGTAGTAGGCCAGCTGGGTGAACAGCTAGTGTGTGGAGGAGGAGACATGGGCCTGAGCTGTTCTGTGCACACCCAAGACCTGAAGCTTGCCAATCTGCTCATCGGCATCTCAGGCAGCTCTGTATAGCTGACTGCGGCCTGGCCCGGGTCTTCTCTTCAGATGAAAGTCACCTCTTACAGACACCAGCAAGCCACACGCTGTCTCCTGTAGCCCTCTCAATGCGGAAGTGATACCTCTGCCCACTGTCCTGGCATGGCTCATGAGCCGGTGGTGAGCTGAAGTAGCTTCTGTTCAGACTAGTGGCCCGGCCATGACCTTGAACTGTCTTTTCCCCCAGGTAGTACAGAGCTCCCAAGCTCCTGTCAGGTGCCACCATTATGAGCAACATGTTGAGCTGTGGTGAGACTCCTAGGGACAGGTGAGGACATGTGGCTCTGGGAAGTCTCTCCTGGTTGGAGCAGTCTGAGCAGGTTGGGGCTGGTGTGCCTCACCATGACGGTTTTGAGGGGGATAGGGGGCAGTAATAAAAGGGGTTGTGCCAGGAGGGGAGCTTCTGGGTTTGGTGAGGTGGTCTGGGGCTCCCCATGTGGACTGTCCATGCTGGCATGTGCTGCCTCAACCTTTTCTAGGAGGTGGCAGATGGTTTCTGGTGTCCAAGGACCTGAAATTTGGATATTTTCCGTTATTACACACAACATGGAAGAGGAGCTGTGTCCGACAGGAGGCTCTGAAGTCATGGATCTGTCGGTGGTTGCTCAGGAAGTAGAGCCGAGAACTTTGTTTGGAATTCTTTTCACATATCTGGATGTGAAACCTCGGGGCCTTGGCCCTGAGGTGTTGGAGTTGGAAGGTGGGTCCACATCCCATGGTGGACACCTCAGCTACTTCAACGCTGGATGCACAGGGCTGTGGGCTGTGCCATGATAGAGCTGTGGACGGGACAAGGACATCAACTGTGCTGTGTGCTCTGCATCGTGGGCCCCCAGCCCTCATGCTTGGGTGGTTTGTAGTGAATCTTGGTGAGTCAAGTGGGGGCAGGTGTGCTTCATTTCCCAAGAGGAAGTGGATTCCTCCTCCTCTCCTTCTCCTAGGGCCACAACCCCCTTGACCAACAAGGAGCAGTGTCCTGGCCCTACAGGGGCTACTTCCCTCCTATACTTCTGAGGCAGCAACCAATTCCTACCCTCTGCTGTGTCCCTGTCATAGCACCTCAGCAAAGTGGCCATGGAGCTGGCCTCAGAGAGGTTGAGGGGTGGATAGGGGAGTGAGGACCTGAGTGCGTTCTAATGGGGTGCAGAGCTGGGAAAGTATATATAAGCTTGAGGATGAGAGGGACTTAGAGCTGGGGTGGGGAGCAGTGAGGCGGGCTCACTGTCTGCTACTCTTCTCATTCCAGATTCGTGCTCAGGAATCCATGAAGCTGCCTGAGTGCAACAATATCTCCTTTAAGGCGCAGGTGGGCACCCATGGAGGACGTGCTTCCTGCTGCTTCTTCCCAAGCCTTGGACCTGCTGGGTCAGTTTCTCCTCTGCCCTCCACCCCAGTGCATCACAACCTCCCACATAGAGACTGTGGTCAATGCTCTGTCAGGAGTCCCCTCCACCCCATGCTCGGCAGTCAGTCGCCATTTGACCCTGTCAAGTCAGTGCCTCTCAGAACCTGTGATGGGCCAGAACCTCAGGAGATGGGGACTTTAGGATTGGGGTATTTTCATGAGCAGACCCGCACTAGCCAGTGTTCCCCAGGAAATTTCAAGAGAGCAAGGATAACCTGTTGGGTCACATGGGTGTGGAGACTTTATGGGTGGGGGCACAAGAGAGTCCCTGGGGACCAGTGTCCTCATTCCTTCAGCATTAGTTGCTCATCGTGGTGCTGTGGGCTTTGAATTGGTAGTTGCAGGTAGCGAGCCACAGCAATCCAGGCAGCCACTGAGGAGATTTGAGAACCCTCAGGGCAGCCTGCCGAGTTAGCTTTCCAAGTCAGCCTGAGCTCATGTGTGGTTGTTTTTTTGAATGTACATACTTATCTTTAAAATATATTGTTTGTTTATTTGAAAGAGAGATAGAGTGAATGGGCATGTCAGGGTCCCTAGCCATTACAAAGGAATTCCAGACATGTGCCACTCTATATGTCTCGCTTATATGGGCCACTGGGGAATCAAACATGGGTTCTTAGGCTTCACAGGCAAGTGCCCTAACCACTAAGCAATCTCTCCAGCCCCTAAATATAGATTTTTAAATTTATTTATCTTCAATTAGAGACAGGTAAATGGCAGGGGAGGGGGACAGAAGTGGCATGCCAAGGGTTCCTGACATTGCAAACAGACTCCCGATATACGGGCCACTCTGTGCCTCTGGCTTTATGTGGGTACTGGGGAATTGAATCTGGGCTTTTGGCTTTTACAGGCAAGAGCCTAAACCTTGGAGCCATATCTCCAGCCCTGAGCTCAGGTTTGGGTTTGCCTATCCCTAGCATTAAAGTATAATTTCAGGCCATATGAGTATAAAAAGTAATTTCTAACTTATCCCTTTTCATAAACATAAGGGTGCACATGCAACTGGAGTTTGTTTGCAGTGGCTCAAGGCTCTGGTGCACCCATTCTCTCTCTCTCCTCTCTCTCCCACACACACACACACACACACACACACACACACACACACATATGTTTTAAAAAGTAGTAAAAATGTAGACTCGGAGGAGCTTAAATTATGAGTTATGAGATTTATTTTCGGGAGAGTTAGGATCCATAGGGAAGGCTAGCAGTGAAGACCATGCCAGAAGAAGTTCTCCCCTTAATACAAGAACCCAAGCCTCAAGATCCCCCTCACACAAGGGGTCAGAGAAGACTAAGAGACAGCAGGTGTGTTGGCACTTAAAAAGAGATCACCCTGGGGCAAAATAGGAAAGTATCCAAAACTAAAACACGTGTAGAAAGAAAGCAGGAAATGGCATAGGCAAAAAGAAGTCCTTGGGCTGGAGAGATGGCTTAACGGTTAAGGAGCCTGCCTCCTAAGCCTAAGAACGCTGGTTCCAATCTCCAGCGGTTCTAATCTCCAGGTTCCACGTTTAGCCAGATGCAAAGTGACGCAAGGGCGCAATGCCTCACTTGACCACAAGAGGACGCACACATCTGGATTTCGTTTGCAGCAGCTGAGAGGCTGCTGGCACGCCCATCTCTATCTTCCTCTCCACTCTCTCTGTCTCTCTCTGTGTCTCTCTCCAAAAATAAAATAAAATAAGTCCTCCTCCTCCTTCCCATCCTGGCTAGGAAGGGGGAGAGCTTGACAACAGGGACCTGCAAGCAAGGACCAGAAACATGAGAGAGATTCACACGCATGCTTTATGAGATTTACATGGGTCAAACATACAGTTAGGATGAGCCACATCACAGAGGGAGAGACCTCACTGCTTGGTTGACTCAGAGGCTGACTCAGGAGGGAGCAGCCCCCGCCTGGGTGTGCCATGACCAGGAAGATTGAAGAAGCAGGAAACAAACAAACTGCTGCTGAGGAACTGCTGGCAGCCATCTTGGATGAGGCTTCTAGTCCTGCCAGTGCAGGCACTTTGGCATCTCCATGGTCCTCTGTCTCTGGATGACTGTGTATATATACATTAAAAAGTTACTTTGCTCTCTTTGGTATCAGTGGGGCCTGGGCCAGGCATTGCCCTGGGCCCTGCCATAGACAGCAGCAGACCTGCCTGCAGGGTGACCTGCCCCACCATGGTGAGGCAGCTCCAAGCACAGGGTGCTCAGTGTGGTTGCAGAGTCTAGAGAATGTCTTGGGTCTCCCAGTGTAGGTGAGGCTTGAGCACCCAGTTCCAGAGCAGTGATGGCCATGGAGGAGTGGTGAGCAGTGCCTGGATGAGGGCCCAGGAGGGCCGGTTCTGGCTGGAAGGCAGGGAAAGGTGTGAAGATTCTGGAGCATGGGCTGCCTCATTTCCAGGAGGCCCTACCCCTCCAGCCTGCTGGCCACCACCCCTCCCATTCTCAGCATCAGTGGTCTGTAGAGGGCACAGCCTTTGCCCCCAGCCAAGTGGCTCCTGTGGCCGTTGTGGTCTGAGTTCCCATCAGCATCCCCCACTCATCTGTTTGGCTGCTTCTCTGCTTCAAAAATTTCCTCAGCCTCTCCACAGCCCTCCTTTGTTGCCGGAAATATGGTGTAGTTTGTCTTTTTATCTATTACCCACAACTCTGTTGACCAAGCTTGGCTTGTTCATTCACTGCCATGTCGTCCACCTCAGGGCCAGTGTCAGGTGTGTGGTCACCCAGGCAAGGTTCGCTGAGGCAGGGGAAGGAGGCTGGGGCAGTGGTGCCTGGGATTCCTTCTACCTCCCTTTATTTGCCTCCCTCAGGTCCTGTTGCTTCGGCATCTCTCACAGCTGCCCTGCTGGACAACCTTCCTGAGTGGCCAGTTCCTCAGCACCCAGGGTGGGCTGCACCCAACGCTCACCCTGGGCCCTCCTCACATCCAGTAGTTCCTCGTGGATTGGCCTCTTGAGGAGTCGCTGTGGAACCCAGACCCTCAGTGCAGATGGGGGAGATGCTGGCCCTGGTCCTGTCTTCCCCAAGGAGGACCCGAGCACCTGCACTGTGTCTGCCTGAAGTTTCTTTCACAGAAGGATGGGAAGAAAGCAAAAGAGAGCAGACTCCTCAGTATGGAGGGGCTTTGCAAGTTGGATGAACCCCACAGTTTCCGTGGGAATTGAACTTTGAATGTATTCAATGGGAAAGTCCACCAGGTCCAAGTGCATGTCTGGTGGGTTGTAGTGAAGGTGGTTGATGGCGAATACAGTGCTGTGCTGGTTTCTGGAAGCTCGTCAAGCCAGCCTTCAAGAAAGCCTGCCAGCTCCCTTCTGCCCAGGGCAGGAAGCAGGAGGAGGTGGAGTCACTGTCCCCTTGGCCATTACCTTGGGCTCCCCCCACTCTCTCTCTGGTTGGCCAAGAAAACTGCCTCCTATCATATTTCACATCCAAGTTATTGAAGGTGTCTTGCTCAGAGACAAGGAGGCCCACAGCCTGCTGACTTGGGCACTGGACTACACATGGCCCAGTAGTGCTACCTGCTTAGAGATGACCCTCCAGACTGCATCTTTCTTGAGGACATGCTTGTGGTAGCACCACCTCAGGGAGGAGCAGACAGAAAGCTGTCTTCATGTTAGGGACAGTGGGGGAGGCTGGGATCCCCCAGGTGTGACACTGATCAGGGACATGTTTGCCCGGAAGGCTTCCCATGTTGTGCCTCACTCATGACTGGTTGTTCACATGGAAGTGAAGGGACTGGGCATCTAGGCCCAGGGATGGTAGGGCCAGGTCCTCCAGCACACACTCCACTTGTTACATTGCAAATTACTGCCATGCTACAAGATGAGGTGAACCAAGAGGCAGCCATGCAGATAAGAAAACTGGCGTCATGGAATTCAATAAATTCAATAGATGTCAATGCTACCCAGCCAGTTTGCTCATTTTTATCTTTTATAGTAATAAGATGATTCTAAAAACCACCGAAATGCTAAGGACGAAGAGGATGAAGTGGAGGAAAGAAAGATGAAAAGATTATACAGGAGATACTAAGATTTACTACAAGTTTATGTAATGACCAAGACAGGGTATGTGTGGTGGTTTGAATTAGGTGTCCCATATAAACTCATGTGTTTTGAATATTTGGTTCACAGCTGATCCAATTTGGGAGGTGGAACCTTGATGGAGGGAGGTGTGTTGTTCGGGGCAGGTCAATTGCATCCTGTATTGGAAGCAGTACAGTACATTTCTGGCCCTCATGGGCCCCGGATGACAAATGGACCCTAAGTTCAGGTATTAAAGTGGGTTTGACAGTGATGTCCTTCACAGGAGAGGCATTAGGGGAGTCTGCATGAGACTTGTCTCATGGGTTTGGGTTCAGAATCTGTCTGTCTCTGAAAAAAAAAAAAAGCAGCTGTTTTTGAGAGTGTTCTGTCCAAAGAGCCCTTCGTGTGGCTCCCCTTGCTCCCACTTGTCCTTCTGCCTTCTCAGATGCCCTTTCTTCTGGGACCTAGGGCAGTTTCTGTCACTACTGGTCACTCAGCTGACAACTGGAGTCACCTGGCCTTGCGGTAACTATGGAGTCCTTCCCCTTCCTCCCTGCAAAACCCTTCGGGCATGTTACTTCCTTACAATGGGAATAAAGGCACAGTAGCCTGCCCAGGAGTCATAGTAAGCAGCAGGACCTGAGGCTCAGCACGCTCAGCTTCTCCTTTTCCCACCTGCTGGCCGGGTCCTTCTCTGGACCTGGCTATTTAGAAGGACTTTCTGGTTTGCAGTCCAAATCCAGAACCGTGGACAGCACCCGGGTCTGCAGCCTTCAGACCTATTGAAGGCCCCTGCACATCCAGGACTGGCAGCAGTGGGAGCTGTTGGACAGGTTCAGAGGGCGTGAGCAGGACTTGTCACTCTGCTAGTGTGCTGTGACCCCGGAGCTGGACCCTGCTTCATGCAGACTCGGATCTGAGCAGCTCAGATGATGCACGTGTGCTGTTAACTCCTGGAGTTCAACCCCAACTTAGACAGCCTCAGAGCTGAGAGGCCAGGTGACCCTCCTCACCAACCTCCAGGAAGCAGGTGGTCCATGCTGGGAAGCCTGGCTGTGACATGTTTTCAAGTCACTGTTGGAGGCTGTCTCTTGCTCTCACAGAGTGTTGGGGACACGTGAGAGCTTAGAGAGCTGGTCAGAGAGGATGCATCAGCTCTGCTGATGGAAAACTGATGAGAAAGCAGTGGGGGCACTTGTTCTCGCGGGGTCACCTAGTGCTGCCCTACGTGGGCTCTGTCATTCTTATGTGCCAACAGGCCAGTGTGGAGTACTTGTGTCTCCCACCTGCTGGGGTCCCTGTGGCTGAGGGCAAAGTGTAAGAAATGTCCTCTCCCTGCAAGGAGCTTGAAGTCAGCTGGGAGACGAGTTAGATGTGTGAGCAGTTGGGGAACCTGAGACCAGTCGGCCCAGGACGACAACAGGAGATGTGGATTAAACTGGAATTCATAATAGTACTCACCTCGACTGCACGTGAGTTAACACACACTCAGTGTCTAGACAGTGCCTAGTGTCTAGTATTAATTTTTGTTTTCTTTTTGCTTTTTGGAGGGAGGGTCTCATGCTATCCCAGGCTGACCTGGAATTCACTAGTCTCAGGATGACCTCGAACTTACACTGATCCACCTCTGCCTCTTGAATGCTGGGATTAAAGGCATGTGCCACCACGCCTGCCCCTACTATTAGTTTTTGTTCACCCATTTTCCCCATTAAGGGCATTTGGTGAGCAATGGGAACTGGAAAATTGCACATGCTTCAGAGTTACTATAAAGTATCAGAGAGATGTTCTAGAACATTCTTAGTGTCATCTGGAATCCCTCCCTCTGCTCTCCTCATCACTAGGGCTCATCCTAAGTGGGCCAGTGAGTGGGGCAGAATGACTGGAGTATTGCCTTGGTCATTGGGACCCAATGAGCCACGTGCAGTGTTGTAGAGTCAGATGTTTAAAGATTAGGAAACACGGGGGGGGGGGGCAGCAGTGATCCTATGTCAGGATCCTGTCAGTTCTGGTGGGGGGATACAATACCTACAATTCACAAATAACCCCAACTTCCTCTTTCTGTGTGTGGAGGGGGCGGGGGCGTGCTCAGCAGTATTGTTTCTAGCCAAATGAGGGCACACTTGAACCAGGTTGAAACAAGCCATCTCAAGGGAGGCATCTTCCCCTCCCCCGCTGGCCTCCTTCCTGGTTCTCCAACAGGAGTAAACACAAGGAGGAGTGTATAGACAAGGTCATGTTTACCCTCGAGGCATGCGTGGTCCATGAGGAATTGAGACCCAGGGAAGGGGCTGGAGAGATGGATTAGTGGTTAAGGCCCTTGCCTGAGACCTGGGACAGACTGGGGAAGATGGATCCCCCGCCATCACAGAGTGAGGGCCTGAATGAATCATGGCTGTTTCTAAGTTTGGTTTCCACTGCCAAGGAATGATGAATGCTGGTCTCATGATGAGGTACAGACAGAGGAAAGAGGGAATGTGGTGAGAAATGAATATTAATTATTCAAAAATAATATTAATTAATAACTTAACTAATAACCTGTACTTCTGAAGCTAATGCCACTGGGTTTGGCACACATAAGGTGTCACTGAGTGTGGCTGTGGTGAGGGCCTTTATTTAAGTAGAAGAGACAGCAAAAGGAGAAACTGAGGGGCTAACTTAAGATAACAAAATGACTTTGTGAAGTGGAATAGTTAATTTCGTGCTGAAGTTAGAGGAACAATTTCGTGGGTGAAGAGTGAGAAACCAGGCCTGGGGAAAGAAAGAAAATAGTTGGTCAAGTTGGTGCTGAGCAGAAAACTTTCTCCCTGTAGATCAGCCAATTGAAAGCTGGAAAAAGCTGCACTGCATGCAGCAGTATGGGAGACAGAAGTCATCAGCAGTAAAAACAGTGGACACCGAATATTCAAGTTTGGCCATACAGGCCCAATGACTGAACGGGTGCAATAGTGACATGTCTACTCTTGGGGTAACCAACTGCTCCATAATTGGACTGAAGGCCCTCTCTATGGGAGGGAATACATACCTGGTACTGAAAAACCTAAGCAAAAGTCTATGGCAGGTGAGGTCATGAGCCTTAGGGGTATAAAGCCTGCTCTTGTCTGACTACATGTATATATTATTCCCACCAAGCTGCCCTGAAAGCACTACGCTTAATGTTCATATTCACATATTAACATACTCTCACTTCTGGTTAGAGAAGCTTCTCTTTTCAGATGGCAATGACTACTGGGATGACCCAAAAGGCAACATAGTGCTGAGAAGAAGGGATGGAGGAGTGCCCAGCACTGAAACACCTCTGTCACACCCTCCAAGGCTCAGGGCCCATTGTGGAAGAGGAGGCAGATAGAATGGAAGAGCCAAAGGAAGTGTATGACTCCTTACAATGCAACTGCCCAGACAGAAATTGGCCTCTATATCCATGACCTTGCAGTGCCTAGCAATACCTTTGCAAGACCCTCAAAATAGAAGAAAAAGATGATGACATCAAATTAAAAGAGAGACTAATGGAGAGAGGGAGGGGATATGATGGAGATTGGACTTCTAAAGTGGAATGGGAGGAGGGGAGGGAAAATCAGGTGGTTTTTTTTTGTATGTAAGTATAAAAGCTGTCAATAAAAAAATAATAATTAGCCGGGCGTGGTGGCGCACGCCTTTAATCCCAGCACTCGGGAGGCAGAGGTAAGAGGATCGCCGAGAGCTCGAGGCCACCCTGAGACTACATAGTTAATTCCAGGTCAGCCAGAACCAGAGTGAGACCCTACCTCACAAAAACCAAAAAATAATAATAATAATAATTAAAAAAAGAAAATTATTTGAGGAGACGTCAGTGGCTGCACATGTTGGCATCATTCTTCATGGCAGTCATGGCATGTCACCTTGCCTGGAGATGTGACTTGCTGCCCCCTCTCCATATCCCTGAGTGTATGTCATGTGACCTCAGGAAAGGCCTTTCCCTCTGAGCCTCAGCTTCCCTAGGTTTGTGTGGTCATGAAATGAGGAACTGAGTGTGGAGCCTCCCAGCATGCTGAATTACAGTAAGCACTCAGAGACAGCGGACACAGTGCTGGCAGATGGAGGAGCTTGAAATGAGGTTCTTTTGGCAGATGTCAGGCGAACACCCTTGGGGAAGGATGTGTGGCCATCTGGACTAGGTAGACAATGGCTGCTCAGGGTTCATGTCTTGGTCATTTCTTCACCACCACTGACCAGCATTGGGATGGCTTCATTGACAAGGAGGACCTGAGGGACACCTTTGCTGCACTGGCTGGATGATGTATTAATGGGGAAAACTTGAAGCTGGGGGGTGTTGTTATGTGCAGGTCACCAATCAGGAATAGGTGACTGGGGACATACCAAGGTAAGGGCCTTAATTGTTGAGCCTGTGAGCTGAGTGTTCCTCTGTCCCCCTCATACTCCTGCCCCAGTTTCCTCCTCCAGGTTGCATCAATGTCAAAAATAAGTAGTTGGATGCCATGGTGAAGAAGGCCCCAGGGCCCATCAACTTTACTGTCTTCCTGACCATATTTAGGGAGAAGCTTTAGGGTGAGGAAGGCTCTCAGGAGGCTGAGATGGGGCTATGAATATCAGGAACAAGACAGGGGTGCCCACTCTCACCAATGCTCTTCAACATAGTACTAGAAGTACTAGCTCAAGCAATAAGACAGGAGAAAGAAATAAAAGAGATTCAAATTGGAAAAAAAGAAGTCAAGTTAGCCCTATTTGCAGATGACATGTTCTTATATATACGTGACCTGAAAGTCTCATGTCAAATCTTCTAAAGGTGATAAATGCCTTCAGCAAAGTGGCAGGATATAAAATCAATGCACGAAAGTCAGTAGCTTTTCTATACGCAAAGGACAAATATACAGAGAAAGAAATCAGTGAGGCTGTCCCATTTTCAATAGCAGCAGCAACAACAAAAATACCTTGCAATAACATTAACCAAGGACATGAAAAACCTGCATAATGAAAACATTAAAAAACTCAAGAAAGAAATTGAAGAGGACTTGAGAAGATGGAAAGACCTCCCATGCTCCTGGATAGGTAGAATTGATATTGTGAAAATGGCAATTCTACCAAAAGCAATATATAGATTTAACACAATACCAATAAAAATACCAGCATGGCCTTGGCTCGAGGTGGGTTGTGTTTTGGGGAGATACCGGCTGCTGTCAGGCGTTACTTCTGGGGGCTAAAACCCCCGGGCGGCCTGGGCCTGTGCATGGCACTGGGCCCATCGGCAAGCTGAAGAGCTGCCCCTCAGCCATGGCTGGGTGGGGGACCCGGGCTGTGGCTGTGGCTGGTTCTCGGGGTGAAGGTAGCTGGAGGGTTGAGGGGCGCCACCCCTGCTCAGTCTCCCCGGGAAACCCCAGTCCCCAAGACCCCACAGAACCCGTCCCAAACCTCAGAGACCCCACACATCCCCATGGTGCTGCCCACCAGGTGCTTCGCAGAGCCATGGAGAGCAGCCTCGACCTGCTGCAGGATCAAGGATGAGGTCAGCGCACCTGACATAGTGTTTGGCGTTTCTGTAGATGGGAAGAAGTCTGCCCAGAAGGCTATGCAGATGTGGAGAATCGGGTACCATGAAAACCAGAAACAGTTATGAGAATCGCCAGCATCAGCAAAAGCCTCACCATGGTCGCTCTTGCCAATCTATGGGAACCTGGGAAACTGGATCTTTAACTCGCCCCTGCAACAGTATGTTCCTGAATTCCCAGAAAAGAATACGAAGGCAAAGATGTTTCTGTCACAGGATTACTCATTTCCCACTTAAGTGGAATTCGTCATTATGAAAAGGACATGAAAAAAAGTGAAGGAAGAGAAAGCTTATAAAGCCCTAAAGATGATGAAAGGGACAATGGCATCAGATGCAGAGGAACTGAAAGACAAGGGAGGAAAATGTACTGACGAGAATGATTTCCCTAAATCTAAAACTGAGCAGGATAGCGACATGAAATGTTGAAATTCAAAACCCGCCCCCCCCAAAATGATTTTGACCAAAGAGTATTATATTTGAAAGAAAAGTTTGAAAATTCAATTGAGTCCCTAAGATTATTTAAAAATGATCCTTTGTTCTTTAAACCCAGTGGTCAGATTTATATTCAATGTTTGGCTATACACTGCTGGCAGCCATAGTAGAAACAGCTTCTGGATATAATTATTTGGACTATAGGCAGAAAATATTCCATGACTTGAATATACTGATAACCTTGCCAAAAGAAAATGAGTCAGTGATTTACAATCAAGCAAGAGTCTCACTTAAGCCCAGGCTAACCTGAAATTCACTATGTAGTCTCAGACTACCCTCCATCACATACAGCAGAGAGAGACAGAGAGAGAGAGAGACAGAGAGAGACAGAGAGAGAACAAAGAAGGAGAAGGAGGGGGGAGAATGAGAAGAAGAGAAGAAGAAGGGGAGAGGGAAGAGAAAGGGAGAGAATGAATCAGAATGGGCACATCAAGACCTCTATGTGCTGCAAACAAACTCCAGACACATGCATCCCTTTGTGCATCTGGCTTTACATGGTAGTGGGGAATTGAAATCTGGTTGTTAAGCTTTGAAGGCAAGTGCCTTAACTGCTAAGCCATCTTTTCAGACTCCAAATAAATTTTTTGGTTTGTCTATTTTTCAAGGTAGGGTCTTGCTCTAGCCTAGGCTGACCTGGACTTCACTATGTAGTCTCAAGGTGGGCTTGGAACTCCAGGGATCCTCCTACCTCTGCCTTCCAATTGCTGGGATGAAAGATGTGGGCCATCTTGCTGAGCCTCTTTGGGAGGTTTTAAACTTTACATTCCTAGCTCCACCTTAGTTTTGTTTCATCTTCCTGTGGGTTTGGCTATTTCATCACTTGAAATCTCAGCTCATTTTAAAGGAGTAAATATGCATCCCAAATCAATGAGTCTGTGGTCTGAAAGAACCAGAAGAAATCACGTTAGCAACAAGTAATGAATTTGAATGGTAGGAAAGCCTGTAGTTCTTGACCATTTCAAACTGTGTTTAAAATAGTGCTACCTGATTATTATTCTTAGGTGTAGCATTGTATGCTACTGGAAAACAGAGGAAAAGGGACAAATGTAAGCACCAGAGTTGAACTGTATACAAAGTTCTGTAGCACAGATGCCCAGATGCTTGAACTTTGTACATCTCCGCATTTGAAAATGAGTGTCTAGGTGTGGAGGATGGGGAAGGACCTGGTGCATACCGGGTGACCCCATTCCTGGTCTGTGGACATGCACACTGTAGAGCAGCTATCATGAGCTGTTTCTTGATGAATAACTTGAAGAGATCAAAATATGGCATATGATGGCAGGTTAGTTTTATGTCAGGGCTCATTCTTTGAAAAACGGCAGTGGGTTTCCATTCTAGGGGAGGCCTTTCAGATCAGCAGTAGCTTGGTTGGTTTGCTTTCTTACTTGTTTGGATTTTGATAGGACCCAATGATCCTAAAGGGGTAGTTGATTCATGTTAGCAAAATGCACTGCTGAGGTAAAATAAGGCACTAAAAATTTACTAAGAAACCATTCTGTCCATCTGTTTTGTTTTTATTTCATGGTACCATATCTATATGGGCCTCTAAAACTCAACTTTGATTTTTTGTGATTATATTTGTTTTGTTCTGTTTTGTTTTGTTTGTTTGAAGCAGGGTCTCACTCTAGCCAGCATGACCTGGAACTCAACTCTGTAGCTTCACACTGCCCTCAAACTCACAGAAATTGTCCTACCTTAGGTACCAGACTGCCCACTTTTGTAACACACACACACACACACACACACACACACACACACACACATTTGTTGTTGTTGTTGTTGTTGTTGTTTTGTTTTCTGAGGGAGGTTCTCACTCCAGCTCAGGTTGTCCTGGAATTCACTATGTAGTCTCAGGCTGGCCTCGAACTCTCATCTATCCTCATACCTCTGCCTCTTAAATGCTGGGATTAAAGATGTGTGCCACTATACCTGGCAGCTTTGTAATAATTTTTAAAGTTTAGAAACACTCATTTGTAAGGGGAGTTTGGAAAATAAAAGCAGTCTTTTCAAAGATATATATCTAGGAAAACTTAAAAAACTTACTAACCACATGTGTTTCTATTTGTTTTTAATACTAGTTCATACAACATGAGATATTTCCAGCTCTCTTACTCTACTGATTTCTTAGGCTTAGTTATAACCTGGATTATAATATCCTCACCAAGTCTTTCTAGAGTTACTGAGTAAATAGTTACCTTCTTTTTGACTCAGGTGTGCATATGCATGAGTGTAAAATAGTGCCACTCAAGGTAGAGCGCAGTAATACATGCCTGCAGTCCCAATACATGGTAAGGCTGCCAGGCCACACTGTGCTGCAGAGCAAGTTCCAGGCCACCCAGGGGTACATAGGACCTTGTCCCTTCCCCTAAACACACACACACACACACACACACACACACACACACACAATAGTGACACCTGAGGCCCATCATCTGTTTAAAGTATTTCCCTCAGAATGTCACCTTAAAATATTAAAATAAATAAATAAATATAAATAAAAAACTGGTCAGAATTTTAGCCTAAGTCCCTATTTTTCTACAAGAGGGAGGAGTGGAAATGATATTCAGCTGAGCACATTGTTGTTGTGAATAACACTGAAGCGTCCCTAGATGGAAGGAAAGAAACCGCGATTCTGGAGAGGTAATAACTATTGATTCTGTATAGCAAGTACACTCTGTACTGGCAAGCAAACTGAGCAAGTCTTTAAGCAAACATCCGCAAGAGTGTAGCGTGAATATTCTTGCCATTGGAAGGTTGTTGATAGGAAATCCTTAGTCAGTTAACTGGCTTATTAGGCCTTGTTAGTGGTTTTTATTGGCACCATGTTTGCAACAAGAATCTCTAATTTAGCAGGTGGATATGGTGGCTCATGTCTTCAATCCCAGCACTTGAGAGGCAGAGGTAGGAGGAGGTTTGTGGTGAGTTTGAGGCCACCCTGAGACTACATAGTGAATTCCAGGTCAGCCTGGGCTAGAGTGAGACTCTATCTCAAAAAACAAAAACAAACAAACAAACAAAAAGTCTCTAGTTTAGGGATGAGGAATAGCACAGTGTGAAAGTGTCTGTCTAGCATGCATGAGGCCCTGAGTTCTTTCCCTAGCACTGCAAAATGAAAAAAACCCTCCGGCTTTACATTTCAATAGTTTTCATATGGCTAAACCTTCTGCTTTTGTTTTATTTTTCCTCATGTATTCAAGTGTTCCTGTTACCAATCTCTTTCATCTTTTAGTGTAGTAGAAGATTGCAGCTTAAGTATTAATGCTAAATGTTAACATCAGATTGGTTTTTCATTTTGTTTGTGAGGAGAGGGGGGGAAAAGAAAGAATATGGGCAAGTCAGGATCTTTTGCCACTGCAAGTGAATTACAAATGCATGGGCCACATTGTGTATCTGCTTTTATGTGAGTACAGGGGAATTGAACCCAGGTCAACATGCTTTGCAAGCAAGTGCCTTTAACAAGTGAACCATCTCCGTATCCCCAGGATGGTCTTTTACAGTGTGCATTCTATGTTGTGTAATTTTGATTTTTGTGGTACTAGTGATACAACCCAGCAAGGCAGAGCTTTGCCCCTAAGGTGCACACCCCAGATCCTTATAATATGAATTATAAATGCTTTGGTTTCTAAGCTTTACATATCAATAAAAAATGCAGTTTGGTTTTAAAAAATGTTTAATAAGCATTTTTTAAATAAATGCGAGTTGAAGAGATGTTACAAGTCTTCCAGCCTAAGTCTTATTCTACAGTACCCACATAAAGCCAGACACAAAGGAGTGATGTGCATCTGTGATCCCAATTCACCTGTTGCACTGGGAGGCAAAGCCAGGGGAATCCAGAAACTCAGGGTCAGCTAAGCTGGTGCACATGAAGCAACAACAAGGAGAAACTACCTCCAGCAAAAGTGGAAGGAGACACAAACACCCCAAGGTTGTCCTCAGACCTCCACATGTGCACTATGATACACGCACCCACACACCCATTATATACATCCATGCATAAATAGAGACACACAAACAGTAATAAAAGTAAAATAACACATCTTGAATTTCTAAGATTGCAATGTAGAGTTCTGTGGTTATATATTCCAAATCCGGAAGATTCTAAGCTTGAAGAGACCATTGTGTCTGGCATCATTCTACTTAGCCAATTACAACATTTATACAAGAACTTGTGCTTATATCCATTTGTTAAGTAGAAATTCCCTAGGAATTTAAACAGAAAGTTTATCATTCTATTTAAACAACAAAATTATTTTCTCAAATAGATTGTTTGTTCGTTCTTTCTTTTTTTCTTCCCAAGGCAAGTCTCACTGTAGCCCAGGCTGACCTGGAACTCACTCTGTAGTACCAGCATGGCTTCATACTCACAGTGATCCTCCTACCTTTGCCTTGCTAGAGCTGGAATTAAAGGTATGCACCACAATGGCCAGCTAGTTTGTTTTCTATCTAAAGGAATTTTCAGGTTAAAGTCTAAAATCTGCCTATAAATTTCCTGACTGAGTAGTATAATACTCTGTAGCTTTCTATTTAAAGAGGAACTACTATGGATTTACTGAAGCAACATCACTGTTTTCTTTATTTTCTTTCTTTATTTATTTGAGAGAGAAAGAGGCAGAGAGAGTGTGAAAGAATGAGAATTGGCATGCCAGGGCCTCCAGCCACTGCAAATGAACTCCAGATGCATACAACATCTTGTGCATCTGGCTTACATGGTTCCTGGGGAATCAAACATAGGTCCTTTGGCTTTGCAGGCAAGAGACTTAACCACTAAACCATCTCTTCAGTCCCCACTTTTTGAAATATTTTTTCATTTATTTATTTGAGAGAGAGAAAGAGGCAGAGAATGAGTGAGAATTAATATCATTATTTTAACAAAATATTCAAGGGTTCAAGGCTCTGCTAGTTGTAAACACACTATTTGATGACTATCTAGTGGGGTCTGGCAGGATGTGAAAGAATGTCATGGTGGTAGGGTTTTGCCATAGATCACAGTTGAGTTATTACTTTAGGCTTTTTTGTTTAACTTTTTGAAATAGGGTCTCACTCTGGCCCAGGCTGACCTCCATTAACTCTGCAAGTCTCAGGGTGGCCTTGAACTGACACCTCTGCCTCCGGAAGTGCTGGGATTAAACAGCATGCACCACCATGCCCAGCCTCACAGTTGAGTTATAAACAGGCTCTATCCATTAATTGTCAGAAATATTACCTGCTTTCTACATTCAGATTCCAAACTCTGCAAAGTGGGCAGTTAACTTCTTAGATGACAAATCAAGAACTTTAGTAGCAGAGAGGAATGACAGCCTCCCTTAGTTTAAGTCCAGCCCTGCTGCTCTCCAAAGAAATAAACAATCCCTTATACCTAAGATTTGCACTGAGAATTTTTAACTCCTATCTGCATTCTTATTACACTAACCTGACCTTGCAAGAACTACATATGTATATTTTGCTCAAATAAAAGAACTTTAGTACTGAAAGTGTCCAATTGGAGATTCAGGGCTGAAGCTTTGTTAAGACTCAGCCTTTCCTCCCACAACGCCAAGGAAGGACCACTTCATACACTGAGTACATAGGCATTCAAACAGGATCTCGTTTATTGTATATCAAGACAGGTATATATAGGAAAAAGCCAAAGAATAGAAAGGGACTTTCCAAAGGAACTCTCCAGGGGAGTTTTCCTGGTAACAGCGGGGGAGCCAATAGGTGTAAAGGTCAGCAGTGACGTGCTACTCAGGAGAGGATTGTTTGTGAGGGACACTATGGAGACATGGGCTGTTCTAATCGGGAGAATATTGTTTATGAGGAACGCTATGGAGACATGAGCTGTTCACAAGGAGACCATGTGTATAACCCTCTAACAAACTTTTAGAGGGTGTGGGGATGGTTCAGGGAGGGCAGGACTGCATCAGCCATGCAAGGTGCTATGTCATGCTCAGCAGGAAGTTAGAGACAGTGCTTGAAACTTTACTTTAGGCTTATCCATTTTCCTCTAGGCCAGAATCTTTTACATAGTGCCCAACATCTCCCCTTTTTGTTTTTGTAAGAGCATCAGATCATCATGGCCCCTGCCTTAGGTTGTCCCCCTCTGGGGATCTTACCCGTCACTGGGTACCATGTGTTGAGCTCATTGAGGACCCACTCCATGGCCTGTCTTAGGTTGGTCTATGATCTGTAAGGATCTTACCTGTCTCTGACTGCCAGTGTCTGTATTTGCACTGCGTCTGTCTTAGGTTGTCTCATGACAAAATCATAGCCTTACCTGTCATCGGTCACATGGAGGGCAGGGGAGATTAGGAAGTAGATGTGATTAGGAAACATTAATATCATCATGGTATGAGCCATAGAGGGAGGCAGGCGCTCGGGTAGCCAGCCTATGGTAATGGACTTCTACTTGATGGAGGCGGATTTTATTGATTTGTTTCTGAATGAAACCAGTGAGCACATTAATAACACAGGGTCCAAAGAGGAGGACCAGTACCAGCATGGTGAGGGGTCCTAGGAGGGGAAGGAGGTAGGGTAAGAAACCGCCCATTCCACCCCAGAATCCCTCCTTATTGGAGAGAATTTCTTGTTTTCGTTTTTCTAGGTTGTTTTTAAGCATCTTAATCCAGTCCCTCACCACTCCAGATTGGTTGATGAAAAAGCAGCATTCTTCCTGTAAGAAAACACAAAGACCTCCCTTTTCCACAATAAGGAGGTCAAGTCCCCTCCGATTTTGTAAAACTACTTGTGCTAGAGAGTTAAGCTGTTCTTGAACTGTGAGGATGATTTGTGATACTTCTTGAATGTCCTCGATCAATCTATTTTCTAATTTATCCTGGAGGGTGACAGTGCTGGTTAATCCAGCAGCCCCTGTGGCCACCCCTGCAGTGATTCCCAGCCCCACCAAGAAGGGGATAAGGGTGAGTGAGTGCGAAAAGCATGCCTTTTCCACCACAGGGACAGGTATAGGCTCTGAATCCAAGATGATATCTAGTAGTGGGAAGAGATATACTACAGTACATATGCCAGAAAAGTTACCTGCAATAAAGGGTAAGAGTCTCATCCCACAGAGGTAGGTAGAGTTGAGAGGGGGACAGAAAGTCTTATCAGGCTGAAGTGAGTAGGTAATCATTTGGGAACATGAAAAGGGGGTTTTACTACCAAGGGGAGTTCTCCTGGATAAGTTGAAGCAGGTAATGTTACCTGAGGGTGGAGTGAGGAGCTCAATGGGAGTAGGGGATTTAGGATAAGGTTTACATGGAGAGAAGGGGTGAGGGAGGTCAGTAGTCATTAAGAGAGGTGAAGCTACCAGTGGGGGAGTATATGAGTATTGGACGCAAAGCCAACAACCATGTGAATAGAAAGGCTGAGTGGTGTTTAAAAGGTGGAAAGAGGAGTTAAGGAGCGAGAACAAGATATTCATGGTACAGGCTTTTAGAGGGTCTAAATTATCTACCATGGACTGAAAGATTTGGGAGGCATTTAAAGCATTATGAATGACTGCTTGTACTGGTGAGGGGGTGGTTGGGGGAACCCAGACCTTTTGTACTTTAATTAGTCCATAAGGGTCTCTTCCCTTGCCATCTATTATAATGCCTGCCTCTGCCCCGGTTATCCAAATGGGATCGTTAGGATCAGGGATGTGATATTTGATAGGGTTACATTGACCCATTGTACAGGACTTTCCACTGAGCTGGAGCAGTTCGAGATTGCTAGTTAGGGAGCCTGTGTGACTGTGGGGGCAACTCCAGTATGGGCAGTAGCCCTCTTGAGGGTTAGCGCAGACACCCCTCTGTTTATGTTTCCAGCAGATATATTTATGGTTGGTGGCATAAGAAACTTCCCAATTGTCACAGGCTCCCCTCCCAGTTGTGGGTTTACAGGCATCAAAGTATATGTCTACAGTTGTATCCTTTGTGCCATCATAGGGTGTGATGTTAAGAAGAATGGGTGGGTCAAATCCCACCCCAGTTACCTGGAATTCCCAATGGCCCAGTTCCAATGGTCTTGTTCCTTTAATGTTGTAGTAAGTATTGAGAAGGGTGGTCATCAGTAATAAGTTCTTCATCATTGAGGGAGTTTTTGGCACCTAAGGGATAAGAAGGGGAAATAATCTCAGGGGTGTCTTGTTCCCTGGAGGTGAGGTCATCATTATTTTCTTGTTGGGGTAGATATTTTAAATCTCTAGCTGGTATCCAAATAGGTCTTTTTTCCTCTTGAGGGAAAATACATTTGAATCCTCTCCCTGCTGTAAGGAGGGGGTCTGGTCCCCTCCAGGTTCCAGTCAATGGATCTTTCCATCTTACCCAGATGGAGCTGGAAGTAACGGATGAGGACCAATGTTTTTGAAAAGGGGATAAATGTTTATCTTCTTTTGAAAAATTTAAAATATTTAGGGTTAATAATGCCTTTTTTAGTTGATCATGTGGGGGTAGGGATTCCCCCTTTTGTTTTTGTAATTGAGACTTAAGAGTTTGATTATATCTTTCCACGATGGCCTGGCCCCATGGGTTATACAGGATGCCTGTGGAATGTGAGATTTTCCAGGTTAGGAGGAAATCCATAAAGGCCCTGCTTATGAAGCAGGGGCCATTATTTTGGCCATTATTTAGTTTTGACTTGATCTGGCAATCCAAGAGTGGCAAAGCATTGAAGCATATGGCTAATAGCATGGTTAGTCTTTTCCCCAGTGTGTGCCGATGCCCAGCAAGCATGGGAGAAAGTATCATCTGAGAGAAAAATATATTTAAGTTTTCCAAATGGAGAATAGTGTGTAACGTCAATTTGCCAAAGGTGATTAGGGCGTAGCCCTCGTGGATTGGCTCCTGTAGTTTGAAGAGGAGGTACCTTAAGGAAAGGCTGACAAGATCTACAGGTTTGGACTATCTTTTTGAGGTCCTTGACTGGCACATGGGGATACTTGTTTTTAAGGCCCCTCCAATTTACATGGGTCAGGTGGTGAAAGTGTGTAGCCTCTGAGACAGAATTACACTGAGACAGAGAGGCCAACTCATCAGCCAAGTTGTTTCCTTTAGAGAGAAATCCTGGTAAATTTTGATGGCCTCTAAGATGTTGAAGAAAAATAGGGTTAATTCTTTGTTTCAGTAGGGAGCGGGCTTGAATCATCAAGGGAGTTATAGGGTTGGAGTCTAACTTAATATGGGCTTCAGCCAGGTTGGGTAGTAGGTTAACAACATAAAGACTATCAGAAAACAGGTTAAAAGACTCCTGAATCATGTCCAATGCCAGAATGACAGCGAACAGCTCTTTGAATTGTGCTGACCCCTCAACCTCATGGGAGATTGACTTCATGGGCATAGGCTCTTGTTCCTGTGTCAAAGGAGGGTAAACAACTACGGAAGCTCCCAAGTGCCCTCCATCGGTGAACATGGTGAGAAAGTTAGGGTTGGGTTTGGACAGAAAGAGCCTGGGAGGTCTCCATTCCAACCTAGAGAAGGAGTTCATACATTTATGAGGACCATAGTGACAATCTATTGTACCCAGAAAACCCTCGAGGGCTATAGCAATCCTGTTGTTATTTCTTTGAAGCCAACTGAATTCTGCTGTTTTTAAGGGGGTGATAATAAGGTGAGGTGAGGTTCCAAACAACTGGATGGAAGTGTCCCTGCCCTTGATAATACAGTCAGCAAGCTGGTTGGTCAAAGAGTAGACTCTGGGGACCCCAACGATTGAGAGGTGAATCCAGTGGATGGGATAACCTTTCTGGGCCAGCAGTGCAGTGCATAGTGTTTCCCCAGTGAAAATATAGAGGGAGATGGGCAGGTTAGGGTCGAACCTTTTTAGGGTCACAGTATCTATAGCCTCTTGAACCTTGCATAAAATTTGTTTATGATGAGGAGACAAGATTATCTGAGAGGAGAGAGTTAGGCCCTTTAAGAGGTCAAACATAGGGGATAGCTGTTCAGTAGTTATGGTTATCCAAGGCCTCATCCAATTAATTACCCCCAATAACTTTTGGAGCTGAGGCAATGTATAAGATTCCTGAATATGGAGCTGGGGCTTGACTGGAGAGACAGTGTCAAGGGATAACATGGAGCCCAATATTTTGAAAGGAGAGATGGTTTGAATCTTTTCTGGAGCCACCTTGAAATCATTGGTGTGTAAAATAGTAAGGTATTTGGTTGTAAGGTCTTGGAGACTGTCTGGGTCAGGGCAGCCTAAAATAATATCATCGATATAGATATAAAATAGTATACTGGGATGGCTCATTAAGGGGGAAAAGATATGTGACATGTAGTACTGACAAATGGGGGGACTATTAGCCATGCCTTGAGGTAGGACTGTCCATTTGAACCTCAAGTCAGGCCTATGAAAATTTGTGGAGGGTATGGAAAAGGCAAACTTTTCTATATCATCTGGATGTAATGGAATGGAGAAAAAAACAATCCTTAATATCAATAATGGTTAGGTAATGGGTGTTAGGAAGAGCTGGGATCCAGGGGAGCCCCCTCTGGGGGGTCCCAAAAGGTATCATTCTTTGATTTATTTTTTCTTAAGTCATGTAAAAGTCTCCAAGAGCCATTAGGCTTTTTTATAACAAAGACAGGAGAATTCCAAGGACTTTTTGAAGGCTGCACATGCCCTAACATTAATTGTTGTTCAACAAGTATATGAAGTTGTTGTAATTTAGGGGTAGGTATTGGCCACTGCTCAACCCATACAGGATCCCTGGGCATCCATTGAATTTTTGGAACAGGGGGCCGAGCAGTGGCCTTTAGGATTGGGGGTGATCCCGAGTACATTTTTCGCGTATTCGTTCAAAATGAGGGTCATCTCGATAGTTTGGATGACATTCCCTGCCTTCCTCAAATTTCTGTTCAAATTTCTCCTGGTCCAATAGGTCATCATAAAATGTCTTATGGTCAGTGGTAATAAAGGCCTCTGCATCCCCAACTACATCCTGTCCAAGGAGGTTGGCAGTAAGCCTACTAACCACAAGGGGGCGGGCTTCCCCTTGGTCTCCTTCAGGGCTCCTCCAAGTTAGCCAGGTGTCAGTTTCCCATGAATGGGATTGACCTCCTACTCCAAGTAGGGGTGGGCCAGGAATTAGTTTCCAGGAGTGGGGAACCTCTTCTTTCCTGATGACAGTCCTGTCTGCCCCTGTATAAATGAGGAATAAGAAGCTCTTACTGCCCACGGTCATTCTGATCTTAGGGCGTAGGCCAGGGACAATGGGAACAGTCAAAAAGGCCTTCGGGGGTTTTCTCTCCTTATTTAATGGGGCTGGAGAGGGCCCCATGGGGAGTTTAAAGGCTTCCCTTGGATGTCTGTTCTCGATCTACAATCCTTAGCCCAATGAAATCCTCGTTTACATTTTGGGCATGGTGTACGGGGAGGACCAGGCTGGTTTTTGGTGCCGCGGGGCTCTTTTTGTCCTCCACGATTTGGGCATTCTCGCTTGAAGTGCCCCTGTCCTCCACAGCCGAAGCAGGCTGAGGTTTTATTCTGAGGAGTCTGGAGGGCACAAACCATGGCAGCTAGGCCATGGCAATGAGCATCTTGGATAGCGGAGGCCATGGCCCAAGCTTTATGAGCTACAATACCCATGTCCTTGGTGGCCACTATCCATTGACTCATAGACTTATCTTTTAGCCCAGCACAGGCAAGGCAGTGATCACTAGTCATCCCCTCCCAAACTAGCATTTTTGCAAAATGATCTCTTAACTCCCAGGGGGGAACTTTCTTTGGATACTCTTTTCCACTCTTTCTATAAAGGTAGGAAGATCTTCATGGGCCTTTTGAGTAATGCCTGATATTGGTGGTTCAGTGGGTCCTTCATCTAGCCTTTTCCAGGCCGTCAGCCCCAATATGTGCACCTGGTCTTGATACGGGTCAGGCAAGGCTGCCTGTTGTAGGCCCACGGAATACCCATCAGCTGTTCCCACGAGCATCCCATATGTTATGGGGATTTGGGGTTGGGCAGCTCGATTCCTTTCACCTTGAAGGCGGCATTCGTCCTGAAAAAAGGCTCACCACTTTATAAATTGGGGGCCCGAAAGGACAGCTTTTGTAAGATTTTTCCAATCCTGTGTAGTACATGGGTGGTGAGCTAGTCCTTGGAGGATGGTCTCTGCCCAAGGGGAGTTAGGGCCATCCTCAGAAACTGCCTTTTTTAATTCTTTTAAGTCACTTGCTTCCCATGGGTACCAGGCAGCAGGGCGATTGCCACCAGGGTTGAGATTTACAGGGAAAGCAAAAGTTGTTTCATGTTCTAAAGTCTTGTCAAAGGAGTATGAAGGGGGAGCTGAGGGAGGCACAAAAGGATTTGTAGGATGGGGTTTTGCAGAGGTTACCTCCTCAGAGGACGTTGCTGAGGGCCCCGAGGGCCAGGGAGCTTTATCAAAAGGGTCCAGGGAGGGGTATAAAGCTTTATTCTCCTTGGGTTTAAGGCCTTTTGGGTCCTTTTTAATTTCAAGTGTCTTGGCTTGTAAGGACAGCCCTTTTGTTTCATTATCGTCAGGCTGTCATGTTTCAGGGTTTAAGTTCCCCTTTTGTCTTAGTTTGTTAGGCTGAGTGGGGAAGCAGCCCTTCAGCAAACAGGAAACAGTGGGGAGGACTCCAAGAGGAGGGATTTCTCCATGCTCTATGTGGGCTCGGTGGACCAAGGTTTCCACATGGTCCCAGGTGTCCCAGTCAAAAAGATTGGCTTCTGGTAGCCAGGGGGGCAATTTCAGAAGGTATTGCCAGGCCTGTGTAGCCTGGGAGTCAGAACGGTTTAAGCCCTGACTCTTTAGGAGAGTGTGGAGAGATTCCAGAGCATAATCTGGTTTAGCAGAAGATTGTCCCATAGCAAGGAGATGGGATACACTCACCTGTGGACTGATTACCCAAACAGTGGTCTTCCGACGAGGGGCTGTGCCTTCGGGCCCCATGTTGGGTGCCAGTCTGTCAGACCCTCTGACAGATAGAGGCTGTAGTGAAGGGGGACTGGTCCAGCCGGTCCCTCTCCAGGGCTGAATGGGATGATGACTGTCCACGACTCAGCCTTTCCTCCTAGGCGCCAGAGGAACTAAACGCCACACTGAGTTGGGAGGCTGTCAAAGCAGGATCTCATTTATTGTATATCAAGACAGGTATATATAGGAAAAAACCAAAGAATAGAAAGGGACTTTCCAAAGGAACTCTCCAGGGGAGTTTTCCTGGTAACAGCGGGGGAGCCAATAGGTGTAAAGGTCAGCAGTGACGTGCTACTCAGGAGAGGATTGTTTGTGAGGGACGCTATGGAGACACGGACTGTTCTAATCGGGAGAGTATTGTTTATGAGGAACGCTATGGAGACATGAGCTGTTCACAAGGAGACCATGCGTGTAACCCTCTAACAAATGTTTAGAGGGTGTGGGGATGGTGCATGGAGGGCAGGACTGCATCAGCCATGCAAGGTGCTATGTCATGCTCAGCAGAAAGTTAGAGACAGTGCTTGAAACTTTACTTTAGGCTTATCCATTTTCCTCTAGGCCAGAATCTTTTACATAGTGCCCAACACATCAGAGTATACATACTTTGAGTTATAAAATTCATGTGTGGCACGTGATTCAACATCAAGCCCAAGAATTAGGAATATACAACAACTGGGAAGTATTACTCCACATGCACTGGGCAAATAAATATACTGTGTAGTATTAATCAGTACATTATGGAATATTAAGTGTCTGATATATTCAATATGGAAAAGCCATACTGGTAGAAAATAAAACATACACTTTAATTCATGAGGTAGATAACCTACCCAGATATCTGTGTGTCATTACCATCTGAATCGTACTGAAAATTTGTGGCCAGCTGGTGGTTTAATGTATGATCACTACATTGAAATTCAATCTGACTTGTACATAATTTCCTAGTTATTATCATATGTGAAGTCAATAATAGATTAAAAAAAAATAATTACCATTCTTATTTCATTTTAGATTTTATGTTTACAATGAAAAGAAATGTCTTGTCAACACACCTTGTGTGGATAACTCCTGTAAGTGGGCTGGTGGTGAATTTCTGTCTACAGTGGATACCTTCTGAAGTTTGGGAATATAATGCTGTATGGCTACCAAGTCAGCCCGCTTACGAATCCAATAAAAATCTCTTACCTGGATATCTCAAGCCAGAAACAATGGTTGTGATCTGGACACCAGTCCCTAACGCAGAGATGTCTTGGGATAAGGAGTGTAAATAGTGAAATGGCATGGGATGTGATAAAAAGAAGCAAATGTATGGTTCTTGCAGGAAGCAACAGCATTATGCTTCACATACTGGTGGTGCACTGGGGGCCAGTAGCATCCTACTGGTTCTTCCTGAAGAATTGGACACAGAGGCCATTAAGTAACAAGGTTCCTCCAAGAGGAATAATTGTTTCTAGTATATGTAACATGTAGCCTGTTGGCCTCAATAGCATTGCTTTTAAGATTGCCCTAGAATTCGATAAAGACAGGTCAGACTGACACATTAAAATCACAGGTACACAATGAGATGTTTTATGTTTCAAAATATTGATGTTCCAAAAGACATGAATTTTTTTAGAGTAAGTTTGTAATGGAGTCCAATTAAATGCAGAAATAATGTACCTCTAATTGCTTAATTTTGTAACTGTCTTTTTATTGTAAAATTAGTTCTTCGCTGGGCATGGTGGCGCACGCCTTTAATCCCAGCACTTGGGAGGCAGAGGTAGGAGGAACACCGAGAGTTCGAGGCCACCCTGAGACTACATAGTTAATTCCAGGTCAGCCTGGACATGAGGGAGACCCTACTTTGCAAAACCAAAAAAAAAAAAAAAAAAATTAGTTCTTCATACTCAGGGAAATAACTATTGATTCTATATTTTTAGGAGAGAGACAGAGAGAGAGATGTAGAGAGAGAATGGGAGTGCCAGAAGCCTCTCAGCCACTGTGAATGAACTCCAGATGCATGCAACCACTTGTGGGCAAGTGCAGCATTGCACCCATGCGTCACTTTGCATTTGGCTAAATGTGGGACCTGGAGATTGGAACCTGCATTCTTAGGCTTAGTGGGCAGGCATCTTAACCGCTAAGTCATCTCTCCAGCCCTAGTGATTCTATTTTTTTGAGGAAAAAGTGTTAATTCTTGAAATAAAATACCCTGATAAAAAAATGTTTTAAAAAAACCCGGCATCATTCTTCACAGAGATTGAAAAAAGGATCTCAAAATTCACATGGAATGGCAGAAGGCCTCAGATATCCAAACATATCCTCAGCCAAAAAAAAAAAAAAAAAAAAACTCTGGTGGGGTCACCATACCCGATCTAAAGCTATATTACAAAGTCATAGTGACAAAAACAACATGGTACTGGATCAGAATTGAAGACCCAGGATGTAGGTCAAGTAATTACAGCTGCTTGATCTTTGACAAAGATGCCAATAATGTGGACTGGAGAAAAGACAGCATCTTCAACAAATGGTGCTGGACAAATTGGATGACCATATGTACAAAAAAAAATGAAACTAAACCCAGTCATTTCATCATATACAAAAATCAACTACAAATGAATTAAAGGCCTCAGTATAAGACCTGAAACTCTTCAACTAATGGAAGAAAAAATAGGAGGCGCTCTCCACAATATAGGACTGGCAAAAGGCTTCCAGAACAAAACCCCAGTAACCCAGTAAGATAAACAAGTACTCAGTCAAGTGTGGTGGCACACGCCTTTAGTCCCAGCACCTGGGAGGCAGAGGTAGGAGGATCACTGTGAGTTCAAGGCTACCATGAGACGACAGAGTGAATTCCAGGTCTGCCTGAGCTAGAGTGAGCCCTTACCTCAAAAAAACCATAAAAAGAAAAAAAGCACTCAACCAATGGGAGCTCATGAAGCTGAAAAGTTTTTGCACAGACAGACAACATACCATAAGCAGAGCCAATAGATTACCCAACGAATGGGGGAAATCCTTTACTATTTATACCACTGACAGAAGCCTAATACCTAGAATCTAAAAAAAAAAAAAAAAAAAAACCTCTAAAAAGCTAATCAAAAAAATCCACTCCAAAAGTGAGACAGAAAACTGAATAGGGAGTACTCAGAGGAAGAAGTACAAATGGCTAATACACACTTAAGAAAATGTTCAACATCCCTAACCATTAGGGAAATGCAAATTAAAAGAAATATGAAAGCTGGGCATGGTGGCTCATGCCTTTAATCCCAGCACTTGCCAGGCAGATGTAGGAGGATCATTGAGAGTTGAAGGCCAGCCTAGAACTACAGAGTGCATTTCAGGTTAGCCTGGGCTAGAGGGAGACCCTACCTCAACAAACAAATATTTATATTTGCACCTCACCCCAGTAAGGATAGCAGATATTTAAAAAATTAAATGAAGCCAGAAATGGTGGTGCACGCCTTTAATCCCAGCACTTGGGAGGTGGAGGTAGGAGGATTACCATGAATTCAAGGCCACCCTGAGAATACATAGATGTAGTCTACATAGATGTGAATTCCAGGTCAGCCTGGACAAGAGTGAAACCCTACCTTGAAAAACTTTTAAAAAAGCAAAACAGAAAAGGAAAAAAGAAAACAAATGTTACAAATGTTGTCAAGGATGTGGAGAAATAGGAACTCTCATTCACTGTTGGTGGAATGTAAGCTGGTACAACCACTATGGAAAGCAATATGGAGACTCCTGAAAAGGATGACTATAGAGTTACCAACAGACCCTGTCTTCCATTACTGGATATTTACCCTAAAAGCTCCACATTCAAAGATATTCACTCAGCCTTGTTTATAGCTGCTCAATTCATGAATGGATGAATGGATAACCAAGATGTGGTACATGTACACAATGGAATTCTCAGAAGTAAGAAAAAATGACATATTGACATTTGTAGAAAAATGGTCAAACTTGGAACAGATCATTCTAAGTGAGCTCACACAATCACAGAAAGATAATCATCACATGGTCTCACTCCTCTGCCGTTTCTAACCTGGAACAGCCTGAGTTGCTGATATACCTGAATAGCATCTCGAAGCTTGGACAGTAGGGAAGGTAGGGCTTGGAGGAAGGGAAAGGGTACACAAAACTGAATCCAAATTGAACTGGTACCATACAATCCTATATCCTGGAAGTCAGACTAAAGGTGGAACCCTCAAGAGGACCTTAGGGGGAGCACCCGAATCAAAGGCCCTGGAGAGGGTGATATGAAACCTAACCTTAAATTTCTCCTGTTTCTCTTCTCTGTCTTTTTTCCTTTTCTCTTTTCCTCTGGTGCTGGTCTGTAATTCCCTGTACCAGGATGTGGTTTACATCCACAAGGAACTGTTGATCAGAGAGACCTACTAGCTCTCCCAAAGCAAACAAGACAGACTTCTGACAGAGAACTTGATTACCCACCAGAGGTTAATGGTAAGACCCTACTGCTGAGACACCATATGCTATCAGCACAGACCATGGAGAGATCTGGTTGGAATCTGGAAGTGAGCCACTCCCCAGACAATTAGCCCATCTAGTGCTGGAAGGTGAACACATGAACTACTGGGGAAAAGTGGCCAACATCCGTCTGAGCAACTAAAAGTCTAAGTGACTCAGTAGCCAACAACCTGACATGATGCTCACACAAGTGCAATAGTCACACACAGCTATGGTGGGTGACCAACTGCTATTGGATTGGCTAACACATCTGCTCAGTGGAAAGAAAACCATATCTGGAACTGGGAAACAAGTCAGAATCATATCCTGATAACAATTTTGCTTCCCAATATCAAGTTCCCACTAATGTTGGCATATAATTGGGTCTACAACCTTTAAATTCTTTCTAAATTAATAGTGGTTATCTAATTTAACTGATGCTGACTTCACTCTGATGGAAATTCTGCTTCTCTTTTTCAGAGGGAGCAGGATCGGGGAGATAAATGATCCAGCACACCACAGAAGAATTGGGGAAATAAAAAAGAGTGCTGCTTTATTGTGAACCTGATACCAGCACAAGACACAGAGGACACTCAACGCCTACCAAACCAGAGATCCAGAGGCTCCTCAGAGACCTTCACTGAAATAGACTTAAAACCCACCCAACATGGCTCAGGAAATTTTGTGGAAGAGGGGAAAGAAAGATTGTTAGAGCCACAAGTTGGGACATTTTGTATAGAGACATTGCCTCTCCCCCATAACTGATTGCTGCCCCAAAATGCATGACCCACAATCCCCAGAGAGTGACCTGCATTGCCAATGAGGAAGGCCTCTTCAGAAAAGGGGCAGGGAAGTGGGAAAGGATGGTACAATCATGTGTTGTTTACATACTAATTATGTCCATATCTAATAAAAATATCTTTTTAAAAAGAGTGATAATGGGGCCCTGGTGAGGTGTGGTTAGCTGATCCTCCCTTCAGGTTCATTGTCCATCTGAAAAAAGATAAGCAAATTCTCCAACAGAGAGAGAAGTTAGTATTAGATAGAAGGGATGACCATATATGTTTTGGAAGGAATTTTATATGCATTGGCTCTCTTCTAGCCCACATTTGGTGGTATCTTGATCTTGGAGACTGAGCTCATTTTTTGTACCTGGTTTTGACTTATTTCCCAGTTCCAGCAATGAGTTCCTGAAACCTAGAGTATTGCGTGGGAAGGGCAAGAATACAGCGTGCATGGTGATTACGACACCAGAAAAAGGCTGAAGGAGATAAACACAGAGAACATCCAACTCCAACTAAGCCAGATATCCAGTGACACAGAGGCTCCCAAAACCTCATCACTGAAGCAGAACTAAAATGACCCCAATGTGGCTCAGGGAAACTTGCAGAAGAGGGGGCGGAAAGATTTTTATAGTCATAAGTTGCGGCATTATGCACAGAGACTGGGGCCTACCCCCCAGAACTCTTGACTAACCTCACAATGCATGACCCACATTCCCCATTGACGAGGGTCCCTTTGAAAGAGGGAGGACAGGGAGGAGGACAATGGAACCAATACTATGAATGTAAAATCAGAATAATATAAATAAAAATATATATATATAAAAGAGAGATAATGGTAAAATGGAGACATGCTTTATATGAAGTAATCTACACACACACCGGTCTTGATTTGTCAGAGGAATGCATGGGCTACTGTCTTTGGACTATATGAAACCCTCACTACATGGAGAGAAGAGTCCATAGGTCCACAAGAAGACACGTAGAACCAGTAACACCATAAATCTCAGAGTCATGACTGATTACTTCTCAAAAAATATTTAAAATTACTGCCTTTCTTTCCCCTCCTATATTTACTGTTAGCTATAGATGAAATACAAGATCTCTCCAAGAGAAGAATCCTTTCTTATCCCAAATTTCCGGCTCTCCCAATACAGCACAGATTTAAGGTTGAATTCCTGTCTTTGCTCACTTGTCTCTGAAAGTACAAGTATCAAGGACTGAATTCTGGTTTCAGAAACACAGGATGACTGCTATGGATGACAGTTGTAGGAAGAAAAATCAGGAGATTCTGAAGTCACCAATTAGTGGTGTGAGAGGGAAATGATAGAACACAGACTTCATACACAAAGCCAATATCTCATGCATTAGACCCTCAAGAGATACATGCATTGCCTCATCTCAGGCCTACTTCTATCTTTCTTTATTAATATCCAAACACTATTTCTCACACTTGCTAATTCAAAGTGACTATGCTAAGATTGCTTAATACTACAAGAACCCCAGGCCTCACAAATTCATCTGCTGGATCCAGACAAATGCCAGCTCTGAATGACAGCTCTCAGGACCAAATGCATCCACCAGATAAGTTAGCCAAGGAAATGAAAACAAATGACAGCCTGAAAGATCCCCAAGAGTGAACCCCATTCCCTTCAAAGAGGAACAAAGAAAACAACCTATCTTGTCAATGTGACTGTGTCATGTGTGACATAGTTGTCCTCATGTATGCTATGCTGTGTTCACACAACATAATACAAACCCTAGCCTGCTTCCTAAAAGTCCTGAAATGACTGATGAACACAATTTGTGGCCACATCAATCTCCTCCATGCATTTCTATAGAACACTTTCATCATTACTTGTTAATTTTATTTTGAATTATTTTTATTTCTTGGTATGCCAACTTAAGATGTGTGACTGGATTGGAATACATTTCAGATCTATAAAAGGCCTAAAAATAACTTACTTAAGCTTAGATATATCCTTGAAACCTATTAAAATGACATCATTGATTTATTAAATATTGCATGAAATCTTAAAATGCTACTTGATTGTGTGGGAAAATTTTCATTGGGGTCGTAAGACAGTTTAATCAGGCTATAGATTTTGGTAGTGATTTCTTTCCAAAACTGGTTTGAAAATATTTAATTAATCCTACCTCATTTTTAGGTAGTCATGAATAAAAAATGTATGACAGAAAATTGCTAAATGGCAAATTCCTTTATATAATGTACAGTAAAAGCTTTTATTAGATTGGAATTAATTTCTTTGTAGAATTAATATATAAGTTCTAAATGTAAAATGTTCAGTTTCTGTGCTTGTCAAAGATCTTTATACTACATTTTCATTTCACAATAAAAATTACAGAAAATGTAACCTCAAAACTCAGACTGGGTATAGTGGTGCACACCTTTAATTCCAGAATTCGGGAGACAGTGGTAGAAGGATTGACATGAATTTGAGGCCACCCTGAGACTACATAGTGAATTCCAGGACAACCTTGGCTACAGCGAGACTCTACCTCAACACAACAACAACAGTAACGTTAAGAAACTGGATAAGCTTCTGTGTATATAAGAAAAATGGCTATATTATTAAGTCTTCAATTAATAATTTATATTTTAGTAAAACTTTAACCCATAGTTGTGGCATTATGATAAAAGTGTATTGCTTTTCTATCTGTGTCTATTTTTCAACAGTTTTTTTTAAAGGTTTTTAAAAAATATTTTTCTTTATTTGCAAGCAGAGAGATAGAAGAGAGACAGAGAGAATGGGCATGCCAGGGCTCCAGCCACTGCAAACAAACTCCAGATACATGTGCCCATTTGTAAATCTGGCTCTACATGGGTACTGGGGCATTGAACCAGGATCATCAGCCTTTGCAGGCAAGCACCTGCACCACTGAGCCATCTCTCCAGCCAGTTAAAGTTTTTAACTTGTCTAATTTACAACAAAAAAAAGAAGATCATATTAAAGGCTTTATCTCTTTATGTCCCATGCTTTCTTTTGTAGTTCTACTGACTCATGTCTGCAAAGGTGCATATTTAAGATTATAAACTAGTACTACAGAAGGGAAACCAAGCTGGACATGGTGGTGCATGCCTTTAATCCCAGCACTCGGAAGTCAGAGGTAAGAGGATCACCATGAGTTTGAGGCCACCCTGAGACTACATAGTGAATTCCAGGTCAGCCTGGGCTAGAGTGAGACCATACCTTGAAAAACAAAACAAAACAAACAAAAAGAAAGAAAGAAAGAAAAAAAGAAAGAAAGAGAGAGAGAGAGAAAGAAAGAAAGAGGAAAGAATATAAACCAAATGAATAGTCTAAATTAACAATGGTATATTTAAATCAAACTACAAAATTTTTACTTTTTACTTAATGTATCTTTATATGTTATGTATGTATATATACGCACATTTGTATATTATATATAAATATAATTTACTTGGGCTTATACTTTAAAATGTTTACATCATATGAAGTTGATTAAGTAAATGGTCATATAAATTGAAACTTGCGAGTCCAGTTTCCCTTTAAATCAGAATGCAATTAAATTTTTAAAGAAAAGGTATATACTATTAAACATTGTTTTATTTTTTGTCATTGTCTCAGTTCTGATTTCACTAGATGGTCCAAAAAGCCCCCATTGTTTCAGGAAAGACTTTCAGGACAGGGTGTCTCCTGTCCCAGGAAACAGCCTCATCTTCATTAAAAAGTTGCCCTCATCTGGGCAGGAAGAGTTCTCAAGCTCTACTATTACTAGGATCCAAAAATTGCAACTATAGATTTTCTCTTTAAGCAACTAGCATTTTCTCCTTAAGTAATTAATATGCTTATCCACACATGTAAATAAATTTAACAAAAATTTTTTTTTGAAACAGAGATGCCAAGTAATTATCCTGTGCTAGTGGATTTTTTAAACAGAGACAATTTCTTGGTGCTATTACATATTTATTAAATTGGTTCATTTAAACAGACAGGTAAAAATTGTCTCCAGTGCTGTTAGCATGTTTTGTCTACATTTCTACATTTCAAGATAAGATATGCATGCGTTCAGTGTTTTAGATATGATGTCCTTTCTATATTTTTATTAATTTAAAGTTATTTTACTTCAAAATGCTTCAGAAAATAAGTTAGCCTGATTGTATATAATGTCACTAAGCAACAATACAAGAGAAAAAGTGAGAAAGCAGATCAGGAAAAAGAATCTCATACATGTAATGGATCAGATGGGGCGTAATGCAGTATCAACCTGCTGAGCATTCTGTACACACACACACACACACACACACACACACACACACACACTCATCATCATCCTCATCATCTAATAGTAACAAGATAAAGAGAATCTGAAAGGCTTAAATGTCAGGGGAGATTAGGTCAGTGTCAGTTTGACTGCTCAGTGAAACACGTTTGAAGACAGATACATTATCATGATTCAAAATGAAATATAGGCAAGATTGTGGTGAATGAAACAGAGATTTAAAAAATATATGGAACCTGGGCATGGTGATGCACACCTTTAATCCCAGCACTTGGGAGGCAGAGGTAGGCGGATCCATGTGAGTTCAAGGCCACCCTGAGACTACATAGTGAATTCCAGGTCAGTCAGCCTGAATAGAGAGAGATCCTCCCTCTAAAAACCAAAAAAGTAAAAATAAAATGCCAGGTTTGCCACGCATGGTTGCGCACACCTTCAATCTTAGCACTAAGGAGGCAGAGGTAGAAATATCTCTGTGAGTTCGATGTCAGCCTGGGCTTTAGTGAGACCCTACCTCGAAAAGAACCAAAATATAAAATTCAAAGGTCAAGTTTAATAAGAATTAATACTCAAAAAGAAAGAAAGAAAGAAAGAAAGAAAGAAAGAAAGAAAGAAAAGAAAAGAAAAGAAAGAAAATCCCCCCCCGAAATCTTGTGCCTGGAATTGTAGCAAATAGGCATAATTGGGAGGGGAAATTCTCACGTATCATCTGTGTGCATATACATTCCAATGTTCTCTAAGAGGCAGGTATCTGAAGGAACGCACTTGAAGAGATTATCATCAGTCTAGAGGTTGAAGTGAGCTTGAAACTTCAGGAACATCCGGGTCTACTTGAAAAGTTGTTTTGCTTTCTTCCACTATATTAAAACATACCTGGTTTAACAAGTTTCTTTGGAGAGAGAGAGAGAGAGAGAGAGAGAGAGAGAGAGAGAGATAGGATGGCTCAGTGGAAAACCTAATGAAAAATTCCAAGTTCAATTTCCCAATACCCACGCAAAACAAGATGCGCAAAATGGAGTTCCTTTATAGTGGCTAGAATGGGGGGGGGACATTACTCCTCCCTTTTGTAGGCTTGCAAATAAATGATTAAAATGCTTTCTTTAAGGCGGAATGATGGCTTAGCAGTTAAGGAGCTTGCTTGCAAATGCGGAACTGGTGAGTTGCGCATGAGCCTAGAATTCCTTTATACCAGTTAGAAACAGCATAGTGGTAAGTGCCTCCTACAGCAAAGACTCGAACTGCCAGGAGGAAAATTTTTAAGATGGAAAGTCAGAAAACAAGAAGAATGACATTTACCTTTTACAACTAATACAAAGAATACTTTTAAATGCTTAAATGAGTGAGCCCTTGGGGCAAAGGTATCTGTATTTTAGCAATCCTTCTGCAGTTAGGGTGAGTGACCACATGCAATTTCCCAGCAAGCAATGCGCACCATGCAAATGAGGACAAACAGGATTTGCTTCTTGGGAGGAGAGTTCTCATGCCCACCAGGTGAGTGAGCCTCTAGGCACTGAATTTCTCTTTTATGTAAATTAGCATATCAGGTTGCAGAAATATTGTGGACCAGGCTTGGGCTGGGAAGAGGTACTCTTTGGGTTCCTTTAATCACAGCTAGCCCACCACCTTAGGTTTTAACTCAGCCATCTCCCCAGCCCGCTATTACAATGGGAATGTTCCTAAAACTGCGGGATGCCTGAAGACGAAACCAGTGCTGTGGATGTGCCCCATTCACATCTGCCCCTTATTTTATCACCTTCTTGGTGCAATTGACAACTTGGGTAGCAAGAGAAGAACATTTCTAGGCTTGCCAATTTTACAAATGACCAAAAGACACTTATAATGTCTTTAAACTCTTGGAAACAGCAAGGGAGAAGCCACTTCCGCCTGCCAGGTGGGTTTAGTGTTGGTGCTAAGCGAATGCAGTCAATAGCATCAAATTTCCAGTGTCAGACGCCTGTGACAGAAGTCTGCCAGCAAAGGGCAATGGCAAACTCAGGGTGGAGAAGTCAGTGGTTTCCTGTAAGGCAAGGGATCTCAGATAGCGAGTGTCTGGATCGAGAGCAAGTCTCCACTTTGCAACAGTACTGGAGGAACAACTTTCAAGAAAGAACTTTCCCAGATGATCTCCAAGGTAAGATGAGCCCAAGTGACAATTTGTCAAGTGTGGTTCCTCCCCTTTAACTTTAGTAGGGAATGATAAGGTCACAGCTCTAAAGAGAGTAACTCATTCATTCTGTTTTAGTTTCTGTAGCAGACAGCTTCAGGTTCGCTGAGATGAGCTTCCAGACCAGGCACAGTTATGGAGGAAGGGATATTATTTATTGAAGCTTACAGATCCAGGGGAAGTTCCATAATGGCAAGAGAAGCAGCCTGCTCTCCACAGGGCCAAGCAGAGAGAGAGAGAAACCAACCAGCCACCACAGCACACAGAGCAAAACTACAGCCAAAAAGTCACAGCACACTTCAGGAACTCCTACTGGGCACACTTTGCATATCTTTACAATGGAATCTCAAACCCACCACCACATCGGCCCCCAGTGACATTGCCTCTAGCAAGGTGATTGCAGATGCAAACTATAAAGTAATAAAACATTGAATATATTGGGGGCCATATATTCAAACTACCACATTCCGCCCCTGGCCCCCAATAGATTTAGTTCCTGGCCCCCAATAGATTTATAACTATCACACATTGTAAATTGTACTCAGTCCAATTTCAAAGGTTCTCACAGTCTGATCAACTTAAGATAGTGAGTCCTGTAAAATCAAACAAGTTAAATACTTTCAACATGTAAAGGCACAGAGTAAACATTTTTAACTGGTATAAGGCATAGCAAGGAGAAACTAAAACAATGCAAACTCAACCACCATCAGCCGTCATCAAACTTCTGCAGTTCAAGTCAATATAACCATAGAATGACAGTCTCCAGGTTTTCCAATTCCGCCCCTCCAGCTGGGCAGAGTCGCCAGGAAAAACTTTCATCCCATGCCAACACTGCACTCCATGGTAGCCCTTTTGCACAGTCCTGGTATATCCAAAACATCTTCAGGTCTCCATGAAAACCACGGTCCATCTTCCAAAGGCTCTTCCAGCCTATTCCTGAGGGTCTTCATGCCCTGCCTCATGCCGCATCTCAGCAGCGGCTCCTGGAACCATGTGCAACTCATGACCACTCCATGCATTTTTCATATTTCCAAAACTAATACCAGGTGTGCAGGACACAGCCATATTCTAAATCCAGGGACAAAATAAACCATAGCCTTGAAAAGCAGGTTCCTTCTCCAGTCAACTCTTTCCAAAGAGTTTGCATTTCTAATAGTCTTTCCTCAGGCATCCTCTCCATTGTTTTAATGTAAATCAAGTCGGGCCACCTTCCTTCCACCTTCCTTAAGATTGCTAATGCATTGACAATAGCAGCTCCAGTAACCTAAAACCAGTCTCAGTGCCTCTGCTTTTAACTTGCTTGAGTTTTTCCAACTTAAAATCTTAAAATCTCAGTCCGATATCTTCAGCCAAGCACATCAGTCCATTACAAATTTAACCTTGATCAAACTTTCTGTCCCTGGATAGCGGAACGTAGCCATCCCTTATGCCAGTAGCCCAGTTCCAACAAAGTCCTCTGCAGTCTTTCCTTCCCCTTAGAAAGCTCATAAGCCAAGCCTCGAAGTTCAGTACTATCTGCACTTAGCATTCTCAAACTCTCATCAGAATAGTCCATAAAACTTGGCTTACCACTCCAGAAGGCATGTTCAGTTGCAAACACCAAGTCCATGCCCATTCCTCCAAAACAAAGGTTCCAAAAGACGAATATCCACATGGTCAGGTTCATCTCACCCCACACTCCTCGGTACCACTTTACTGTAGCAGACAGCTTCAGGTTCGCTGAGATGAACTTCCAGACCAGGCACAGTTATGGAGGAAGGGATATTATTTATTGAAGCTTACAGATCCAGGGAAGTTCCATAATAAGGCAAGAGAAGCAGCCTGCTCTCCACAGGGCCAAGCAGAGAGAGAGAAACCAACCAGCCACCACAGCACACAGAGCAAAACTACAGCCAAAAAGTCACAGCACACTTCAGGAACTCCTACTGGGCACACTTTGCATATCTTTACAATGGAATCTCAAACCCACCACCACATCGGCCCCCAGTGACATTGCCTCTAGCAAGGTGATTGCAGATGCAAACTATAAAGTAATAAAACATTGAATATATTGGGGGCCATATATTCAAACTACCACAGTTTCCATGCTTCAGTATTACTTAATACTGATCCAGCGTCCATGTCTTTGATCTCTGAGAAAAGATGGCTCATAGACAGAGAACACTCCAGGAAGTCTTTCCTACAACTCCAAGAGGCCTGGATGCCTTCTGAACTTTTTTTTTTTTTTTTTTTTTTTTTTTTTTTGATGTAGGGTTTCACTGCAGCTCATGCTGACCTGGAATTCACTATGTATTCTCAGGGTGGCCTTGAATTCACAGCAATCCTCCTACCTCTGCCTCCCAAGTGCTGGGATTAAAGGTGAGCGCCACCATACCTGGCTGGCATCTGAACATTAATTTGTGGTGGAGGTGAGATAGACACCCTAGGCTGATCTTGAATGCAATATATAGCAAAGACGACTGCAACTCAGGCCTCGACTTCTCAAATGCTGGAATTACTGGCCCGTGCATCACATTTGACTCTTGGAGATAAATAATATGTTTTAATTTTTAAAATTTATCTCTCTCTATATATATTTATTTTGTTTTGTTTTGCTTTCCAAGGCAGGGTCTCACTCTAGCCCAGGCTGACCTGTAATTCAGTCTATATTCTCAGGGTGGCATTGAACTCATGGCAATCCTCCTACCTCTGCCTCCCGAGTGCTGGGATTAGGGGCGTGCGCCACCACGCCCACAATTTTTTAAAAAATTTATTTAATTAAATGGAGTGAGAGGGAGAGAGAGTGGGCACCAGGGCCCAATGAGCAGTGAAATGAGAGACCCTCCCTATCTCATCGTAAAGGAGGAAGATACCCTGCTAAAACTATGACGGTCACTACCCATTAGAACCAGACCTACCTCCCTAGAAAAACAAACAAAACAAGTGTAACTTGCCTAAAGTAGGGGGCTTTTATATTCAGTGATGATCAATACTGGACAGAGAGATTTCAAGTATAGTCGCCCTAGAGCTCCTCCATCCCTCCCACCATACGTATGTGTCTCCTCTCACAGCAACCTGCGTCCCAATCTATTTGACTCTATTTGCTCCCAATCTATTTGACTCTATTTTGGTGCAATTCCACACATAAACAGTACCACCATAGTTCCAGCAGGTGGCAGTCAGCACCCATCCAAGAGACACAGACTGGTGTGTGTGTGTGTGTGTGTGTGTGTGTGTGTGTGTGTGTAGATTTCTTTGCTCTTGTTTTGACATTTTCTTATTTTAAGGCATCTCATTTTATTTCTATAATTTGCTTACTTCCGTGGGGTGTGAATATAGACACATGAACCACATATTTGTTTAATTATTTGCAAGCAAAGAAACAGAAAACTGAGGTGGAGGGAGAATGGATACACCACCCTCTAGCTCAGGATAGACTCAAAATCTCTTGTTCGGTCCAGCCCAGGATGGCTTGGAACTCAGGGGGATCCTCTTAAATTCCCGAGCCCCTTCTGGGTGCTGGGATTAAGGGCGTGTGCCACCATACCCAGCTCTGATTTTTTTTTTTTTTTTTTTTTTTTTTTGGTTTTTCGAGGTAGGGTCTCACTCTGGCCCAGGCTGACCTGGAATTCACTATGTAGTCTCAGGGTGGCCTCGAACTCATGGTGATCCTCCTACCTCTGCCTCCCAAGTGCTGGGATTAAAGGCGTGCGCCACCACGCCTGGCTTTTTTTTTTTTTTTTTAACTTTTATTTCTTTCTTTAATTTTTTGGTTTTTTGAGGTAGGGTTTCATTCCAGCTCAAGCTGACCTGGAATTCACTATGTAATCTCAGGGTGGCCTTGAACTACCTGAGATCCTCCTACCTTTGCCTCCTGAGTGCTGGGATTGAAGGCACGAGCCACCATGCCTGTCTCTTACTCTGAACTCCATTTTTAGCTCTTGGAGTTCCAGGCCAGCTTGAGGCTACAGATAAAGTTTCCAGTTAACAAAAACAAAACAAAACAAAAAACTAGGAAGCAGGCAGACAGTTCAAAGAAAGAAAAGAATAACCAAAAAAAAACTTTAAAATGTGTTCTTTATAGAAAAAGACAAGCTACTGAAAATGCATAAGCTCACCTATGGAGGGAGGTGGTTTTGTTGGCCTTCACTGACCAGGGTGGAGCAAAACATGTTAGAAGTCCTCATCCATCCATCCTTCTTTCACCTTGTCTGGTTTTGAGCCACTGTCTAACTTATAACTGATTCTGGAGCTTGCAGAGCTTCTGGCATACCCACTTCTAGCTTCACATGTGTGGGTCCCACTGGGGAATATAACCTGGGCCTACAGGCTTTGCAAGCAGCAAACACCTTTGACTACAGTACTATATCTCCAGCCAGCCTTCCTCCTGTTTCTTTCCCTTTTTATTTGATAGAGAGAGAGAGGAGAGAAAGAATGGGCAGAATAGGGCATGCATTTTCAATGCCTGCCAGATGCATGCACCATTTTGTGCACAAGGCTGCATGTGTGTCCTGGGGAATCCAACGTGGCCTTGCAGGCAAGCACATTTGACCCGAAGCCATTTCTCCAGCCTTCCTCTCTCCTTTCTTTTCTTTTTCTTTTTTATTTACATAGGCATGTATTGGTACCCTAGGAACTCTTGCTGCCAGACACATACATTACTTTTTTTCTTTAAAATTTCATTTTTTTGTTTTGTTTTGTTTTTCGAGGTAGGGTCTCTCTGTACCCCAGGCTGACCTGGAATTCACTATGTATTCTCAGGGTGGCCTCGAACTCACAGCGGTACGATCCTCCAACCTCTGCCTCCCAGTGCTGGGATTAAAGGCATGTGCCACCACGCCCAGTTTAAAATTTCCTTTTTTATTTATTTATGGCAGAGGGGGGAGGGAGAGAGAAAATGGGTACAACAGGGCCTCCAGGCACTGCAAATTCACGTGCCATTTTGTCCACATGGCTGTATTGTGGGTACTGGGGAATCTAACCTTGCTTGGGAGGCCAACAACCTTCACCATGGAGCCATCTCTCTAGCCTTTCTTTTCTTTCTTTCTTTCTTTCTTTCTTTCTTTCTTTCTTTCTTTCTTTCTTTCTTTCTTTTTGCCTTTTGGGTTGTTTTGTTTTGTTTTTGGAGGTAGGGTCTCATGCTAGTCCAGGCTGACCTGGAATTCACTATGTAGTCTCAGAGTGTATTCTTATTTATTATTGGGGAGAGGGAAGGAGAGGGAGAATGGGCACAACAGGGCCTCCAGGCACTGCAAATACACTCCAGATGTAGGCGTCATTTTGTGCATGTGTCTGTGTGTGAGTTTTCTGCCTGCTTGTTGAAATGTAGGCCAAGCTGGCCATAGTGATGTCAGCTTATGGAGGTTGCTCAGTCCTTGAAAAACTGCTAAGGTATTGTAATGTTAAATGTTAAAGTGATTTCCTAAAATATGTTCCTAAAATCTAAAATTTCCAAAAATTATTTATCTTTAAATAAAATTTTTCTGTCATTTGTTTTAAATGTAAAAGTTAAGAAATTGGACGTCATTGTTTTAAGAAAAGCAGGAGGGAGAGGAAAAGAAAAGTCAAGAGAAGAAAATACAGATCTATGGAGGTGAGGGTCAGGCTCTTGAATGCATTTCCTTTTTCTTTCCCTTTTTATTTTGAATGCGTTTTCTTTCTTTCTTTCTTTCTTTTTTTAAAATTTTCTTTTTCTTCTTTGAATGCATTTTTCAAGCAGGAACCTTTAAATGCTGAGCCCTCTCTCCAGCCAATGGCTGCATTTTTTGGAGTGGCTGGCTATCTTTTTCACCCTTAGAAATATAGGTAGCCTGGTGAGTGAGCTGACTACTCCTCATTTTGCCTGGATCCATCAAAACATCAAGCCCTGTGAGTCTGGGTGGGACAGAAAGGCCAAAGAGAGATTGTATGTGTGTGTGTATCTGCCTGCGGCAATGGCAGCCTGCCCTGGGGTGGGTGTTGGACTCCGGTGAGGCAGGCCCTGATCGTGAAGACATCATGTGGCACTTGTTGTTTAGGCCATCCTCCCTGCTGTGCCCCACCTCAGCAGCAACAGCGTGACTTCTCCTTTTTTTTTTTTTTTTTTTTTGAGTTAGGGTCTCACTCTAGCTCAGGATGACCTAGACTTCACTATGTAGTCTCTGGGTGGCCTCGAACTCATGGACATCCTCCTATCTCTGCCTCCCGAGTGCTGGGATTAAAGGCATGCGCCACCACACCCGGCTTGACTTCTGCTTTTATTTGAGGGAAGGGGGAGGAGAGAAGAGCTACCATCCTAGTGATGTTAGCCAAATGCTTTCCTGGGACCCGGGTGCCATCTAGAGGTTGCTGTTTGAAACGTGAGACAGTGAAAGTTGGGAAAACAGGCCCTCACCCACACCAGCCACGCTCGTGCAGAGTTCACTCTGTAGCCCCAGAGGGGCCTGGAACTCACGGAAATCCTCCTAAGTCAGCATCTGGAGCGAGTGAGCACTGGAGTGAAAGGGCTTCGCCACCATGTTAGGCTGCTTTGTGATCTTTATCTAAATTACTATGTGTCCTTAAAAAAAAAAAGATTTTCTGAATGGTCAACAGAGATAACCTGTAGGATTTTTCATTCTGTTCTCACACTCCCTTCTTACTCTTACTGCTACTTTCTTTTATCTTGTTTTCTTTCTCTCTCTTTTTTTTTCTTTTGGTTTTTGGAAGTAGAGCCTTACTCTAGCCCAGGCTGACCTGGACTTCAGCTTATGTAGTTTCAGACTGGCCTTGAACTCATGGCGATCCTCCTACCTCTGCCTCCCCAGTGCTGGGATTAAAGGCATGCACCACCACACTCAGCTTTTTACTTTCTTTTCTTATCTATCATTTATAGTTATTTATTTAAACAGATGAGAAATGGTAGACCAGGGAGAGAGACATACAGAGAGATGATAGATAGATGATAGATAGATAGATAGATAGATAGATGATAGATACATAGATAGATTCATAGATGATAGATAGATAGATAGATGATAGATGTTAAAAAGGAATGGATGAGAATGAACAAATAGTGAGTCTTCTGCCACTGCAAACGAACTCCAGTCTTCCAGTCTCATGTTTAAGTACTGTCGTGGATGCCATGTGTGTGTGTGCATGTGTGTGTGCGCGTGCATGTGTGTGTGTGTGTTCTTCCCATTCTTTTTTAAAAAGTATTTTAAATGTATTTTATTTTTATTTATTTATTTGACAGAGAGAGAGAGAGAGAGAGAGAGAGAGAGAGAGAGAGAGAATGGGCACACCAGGCCTTCAGCCACTGCAAAGAAACTCCAGATGCATGTGCCCCCTTATGCATCTGGCTTACGTATTTCACTGGGCAAGGAGAGGGCGTTTGGTGTACATGCCAGCCTTCTACTGTCTCCTACGTACTGTCGGTTCTGCAGGTGGAGTTGCCCAGAAACCGCTAAGAAAAAAAATGTTTAATTTTACACAGATGACTTATAGGATTTTCATGTGGGAGAACGAATGCTAGGCTCTCCTGCCACTGCAAAGGGAACTAACTCCGGACACATGCGCCACATCATGTACCTGCTTTTATATGGTTAGTGGGGAACTGAAGCCCACCTTTAAGTAACCACGGGACCAACCACCTCTATCTCCCCAGCCCATACTTTCTCCTCCTTCTCCTCCTCCTCTTTCCTTTAACCGCTGCTGTGATTCTTCTAGTTGCCTTGCAGGTTTTTCTAAGTAAAATAAAACTGACATTTCTTAAAAGCGGAGCTTGCTTTGTGATGGACATGGTATGTTTCTTCTGTCTCTCCTATGGATTTTTAGGTGAACACTCTTAAAGAAACAAGCACTCACAACGTGATGCCTGCATGTCAGAGTTCTTCACAATACCTTAGGAAGTGAAAAGAAAAAAAAAAGTCTGTTCCGTTTTCTCTCTCTCTCTCTGTCTCTTTCTTTCAAGCGGGAGTGTGGGAATGCATAGTGCCACCCACCACTCCCATCCTGTCAGGAGTCTTTTTAGAGAGAGAGAGAAAGAGAGAGAGAGAGAGCGCCTTTACCTCCTACCCTGTCCTGTACCTCACTGACGCTTTGCCTCTGCCTGTGCTGCCCCCGCCACCCCTTCTTTCCATTCTTCACCTGGCGAGGGGAGGGTGGTTGGGGTACATGCTAGCCTTGTCTGTATCTCCTACATAATTTTCGGTTCTGCGCCCACAGTCCGTCGGTACCCCAGACACGATTTCTGTCTCCAGCAGGGACTCCCCAGAAACCACTAAAAAGCTTGTAGGGTTTTCAACTGGGAGAATGAATGCAGGGGCATCCCACCACTACAAACGGATGATATTTTGATCTTTTTATATTGTTTCTAGTGACGGAAGTTGTCAGTTAAAGAAGTCTTTTCCTCCCCTTTCCTTCCTTCCTTCCTTCCTTCCTTCCTTCCTTCCTTCCTTCCTTCCTTCCTTCCTTCCTCCCTCCCTCCCTCCATACCTCCCTTCCTTCCTTCCTTCCTTTGTTCCTTCCTTCCTTTAATCGGGAGAGTGTAAGGGACTGAGGGGCTGGTTTCTGTTCTCTCAGGCTATCTGACAGCTTCATTCATTGAGCTCTATCTACTTTTGGTCTGGCAAGGTAGCTCAGCGGTTAGGGAGCCTGCCAACGGAGCCCAAGGACCCGGGTTCGAATCCCAGGTCCAATGCACAAAGCGGTGCCCGTGGTCACAGTCCCGTTCTCTCTCTCTCAACAATAAATAAATGGTGAAATGATAAAACAAACAAATAGATATCATAATCAAACAATAAAACAACAAATAAATAATTATGATAAATGAATATAATGAACAAATAAGGATAAATATTAAACAAACAAATATAAATAATAAAAATAGCTGGGCATGGTGGTGCATGCCTTTAATCCCAGCACTTGGGAGGCAGAGGTAGGAGGATCGCTGTGAGTTCGAGGCCACCCTGAAACTACAAAGTTAATTCCAGGTCAACCTGGGCCACAGTGGTGAAACCCTACCTCAAAAAACGAACAAAAACAAAAAAAAAAGAAAAACCAAAATAATAAAAATAAAACAATAAATACATATGATAAATAAATATTATAAACAAATCACTATAAATATTAAGTAAATGAATATAACCAATAAATAAGAAAAGCAATAAGTAAGTATATAAATAAATAAATATAATAAACAAATAAGGGTGACTATTAAATAAATGAACATAAATGATGAATAAAATAATACACATAATAAATAAAATAATAAATAAATAAAATAAACAAATAAGGATAAATATTAAACACACGATTATAAATAATATATAAATACATATAAATAATCAATTAATAAATACAAATCAATGTATAAGTATAAATATTAAATGAATTTCTATGAATAAGTCAACAGAATAAACAATATACTAAATCAATGAATATAAATAATAAATAAATATAGAACAATAAATTAATATAAGTAAGTAAATGTAATAAATCAGTATGAATATTAAACAAGCAAATATAAATAATAAATGTGACAATAAATAAATATGATAAACAAATAAGGATAAATATCAAAAAATGAATGTAAATAATAAATAAATAAAGCAAGAAATAAATATAATTATTAAATAAGTATAATAAACAAAGCAGTATAAATATTAAATAAACGAATATAATAAATAAATAACTATAATAAACAAATAAGGATAAATACCAAATAAATGAATGTAAATAATAAATACATAAAAGAAATAAACATAATAAACTAGTAAGCATAAATATTAAATAAATGAATATAAATAATAAATAAATATAACAAACTAATAAGTATAAATATTAAACAAGTATAAATAATAAATTAATATCAATAATAAGGAAATAAATACAAATAATAATAATAAATTTAAATAGCAAATAAATCTAAATAATAATAAAAAATGTAAATAATAAATGAATAAATAACTGATTTTTTTTTTTGTTGTTTGTTTTTTGTTTTTTGAGATAGGGTCTCACCACTCTGGCTCAGGCTGACCTGGAATTAACTTTGTAGTCATCTCAGGGTGGCCTTGAATTCACAGTGATCCTCCTACCTCTGCCTCCCAAGTGCTGTGATTAAAGATGTGTGCCATCATGCCCGGCAATAACTGTAAATTATTAAAGGAAAAAATAAAGATAAAGAAATCTTAAAAGGCCATTTGGCTGGCTTCCTGGCTCAAGGCCTGACCAGTGCACAACCTCTCTGTGTGTCTAATAAGTAAATAAATGAAAATACATATTTAAAAATACTTTAGTTACTTATTGATTAGAGAGAGAGAAATAGAGAGGGACAGAGAGACGCAGAGAAAGAGGAGTGAATGGACACACCAGGGCCTCCAGCTGCTGCAAACAAACTCCAGACGCATGCGCTACATTGTGTATCTGGCTTACGTGGGTCCTGGAGAGTCACACCTGGGTCCTTAGGCTTCGCAGGCACGTCCCTTAACTGCTGAGCCATCTCTCCAGCCCGAGTTTATTATTTTTATTATTATTATCATCATCATTATTATGATTACCATTGAGGTTGGTGTGGCTCTAGGCAAGTCTGACCCGTAATCCACTCTGTTGTCTCAGGCTGGCCTCAAACTCATGGCCACGACCTTCCTCCTCCTTCTAAGCAAGTTGACTGTAATTTTCTTATTTTTTATTTTATTTATTCTATTATTTACATAATAATTTATCATTTTATTTAAAATTTTTATTTTAGTATTTATAATTTATCTTATTATTTATTATTTTATTTTACTTTTAAATTTTATTTTATTATTTATTATTTTATTTTTATTATTGTTATTATTATTAATATGGTTTCTTTGAGGTCGGGTGTGGCTGTAGGCCAGGCTGACCCAGAACCCACTGTGTGGTTTCAGGCTGGTCTTGAACTCGCTGCCCCGACCAAAGCCTGAGCAAAGGCAAGACCAGCTGCGACAAAAACAAGTTAAACATCTTTTCCCGACTCCAACTCTTTGGCTCCAAGAAGAGGCACAGAAGGCACAGAAGGAGACTAGGTGGGGCTTTTGCCTTTTGACATTGCCCCCCTTAGATTTGAGGACAGTGGAGGGGGTTGGGGCGGGCACGTCAGGGGAGTTTGAAGCCCAGCTTGTGGGGATGAGGCCGCCTAGCCGGTGTGCCTGCATGCTAAGGTGATGGCTTTCTTGTCTCTGTCACTGTAATGGGCTTGCTGCAGTGCAATTGCCCTGAGACAGGCACAGAGACCCAAAGCATATCCTGTCCTGGATGTATCCCCTGAGCCCCAGACATGTAGTGTAGTGTGTGTGTGTGTGTGTGTGTGTGTGTGTGTGTGTGTGTGTATGTGCCTGCATGCTTCCTGGGCTTTGGGAAGGCGTTACTGGGACACAGGACACACAGTCAAGTGTGTACCTTGGAAATTGCCCAAGGGGAGCTGAGTGGACATCATTGCTGCTCTCTGTCCTATGAAGGCAGGCCAGCGTCTTCTCAGTGAACCTGAAGCTGTCTGCTACACTCCCCATTGTTGCCTGAGGGGGAAAATGGAGGAAAATAGATCTGAGCACTAAAGAATACTTTCAGAACTACATAGCTAGAGATAGCTAAGTCATAGACAAGGCTTTTGATATTAGGACTGAAGAGCTTTACACATATTAAGAATGCTTCCTAGGCTTAGAAGAGGAAGTCATCTTCTGTGATTCTTCCAAAGCTCTTGGTTCCTAAGATTAAAGACCCTCTATGTCAGATGAGTCTTCTGTTTTTGCAAACTCCTGTATTACCATGTTGATATTAAAGTTTCATAATGAATGCCCTTTCATGCATATGATTCTATATTTTATTTTTATTTATTTATTGACTTGAGAGAGGGAGAGAGAGAGAAATAGGCAGATAGAATGAAAGAAAGAGAATGGGTGTGCCAGGGCCTCCAGCCACTGCATATGAATTCCAGATGCATGCACCACCTTGTGCACCTGGTTTTATGTGGGTCTTGGGGAATTGAACCTGGGTCCTTTGGCTTTGCAGGAAAGAGCCTTCACTGCTAAGCCATCTCATCTCTCCAGCTCTGTGCATGCATTCTATTTAAAACAACAATCCAAATGAAGGAATATATTTTACTAGAATTAAATAATCAACATTAATACATAGTGATTAATAATAAAACATTCCTCAAATTATATTACAAAGTGATGTTTGGGGAAGGTATTAATGGAAGTATGTATATTACTCTGTTTTCTTGGGAACAATGGGCACTATTAAAGGGAAGATTATGGTAAGCCACCAATGAACCCCACCTGGTCAAGTTTTGTCCTGTCAACTTTTAATGTCTAGTTCCAAATACAAAAAAAAAAAAAAAAAAAGTCTTTTGATCTGTTGTTCACATATATTTCCTGGAAAGGAAAAGTATAAAAAGAATTGAGGGTTCATTGTGCTGTGTGTCTTACTAAGTGTGCTATGCTAAACACATCAAGATCATGTAGTGCCAGGACCCCCAAATGTGGGTTGGGGTCCTTGGGAGTCACCCAGTGAGACAACAAGACCGAGAAGCTCGACTGCAATTACATGGAATTCTTTATTACCAAGCCTAGACTGGGACTCTGTCCACACAAACCAACGCAGTGGGAGTGTGAGAGAGAGCCCCCACTCTTGGGGGAAAGGGTTTATATAGAGAAGGGATACAGCAGTTACATCATATTGCAACATTTGAAATGGTTGGTTCAAAAAAAGTGGGGGAACATTTTGAGCTGCTTATCTAGGATCAGCCACTTGTTTACAGATTCTTTATTATCTCCGGGATGTCCTAAGACTTCCCAGGAATGAACAATAAGAGAGAGGGAGGGGGTTGGGAAAGAAGCAAAGGTCAGTACATTAGCCCGCTGGTTTCTCATTTGAGTCAGGCCTGGGCTTTTTTATTTCAGATGGCAGTCTGTTTTGCTATAATGGCTATCTGCTTAAAAATGGCAGTACTACTGTCAAGCTGGAGTGCTAGCAAGCGGGGTTACAGAAGCTAAAGGCAATATCTTAATTTCTTAGATCTCACATTCCCCCCTCTTTCTGTTACTTGAGGAGCCAATCTTGGTTCCTTATATGTTGTCAGGCTCATGAACAGCAACAGTATGGTATTGAGCCCTGAGAACCATCATTTGGACTGAATTGATACGATCTTTGACAAAACTGACAAGCCTATTAAGTATGCAGGGCCCTATGGTGAGTATTACTAAGAAATAACTACAGGTCCTATTAAGGCAGATATTAAAGTAGTAAACCAAGGAGAGTGGTTAAACAAAGACTCAAACCAGCCACAAAAACCATCAGGAGCACCCAGGGGCTGGAGTTTGAGATGTAACATCTCGGTGGAGACGAAGCTTGAGTGGGTCCTCTGGGTCAGGGTGACTTGTCCAGGTGTCTTCGGTTTTCCAGGGGACCGCCGTCATGTGGGCCCAATGGATCCATGACGTGATGTCATTTACTTTTATGGCTGTTGGGGTTGTCATCAGTACGATGTAGGGGCCCTTTCATCTGGGTTCCAGGGACTTCCGTTGGTACCTTTTGACAAGCACTTTATCCCTGGTTGAAACCTGGGCAGTATTTCTTTTAGTATCTTCTTAGCAACAACTTGTGCAGTTTCAGTCTTAGTGGGGAAGGCTTCTACCCATCCAGAGAATGTATCTGTAAATACTGTGTCCATCCTGGATAAAGCTGCTGCCATCGGTGAACCAGGTTACCTCAGCATCTTTGAGGGGGGTGTCTTTGAGATCAGGCCTTACATTGTACACATGGGCCAGTATCTCAGTGCAGTCGTGAAGAGGGGCGTCCAAGTCCGGATCAGGTAACAGAGTGGCAGGATTCAGGGCTGTGGGAGTCTGGAAAGTAATTCTTTAGGTCCTCAAAGGCTCGCTGGTGATGATCTGTCCATTGGAAGGGCTGGTTCTCCTTGGTGGCTTCATATATAGGTTTTGCCAGTTCCGCGAATCCGGGGATCCACAGATCCTGCTGTGCCCAGGAATTCTCTGACCTGTCTGGCTGAGGTCGGCGTTGGGATCTGTTGTTTACAAATCTGGGCTTTTTTGGCAGATGCCCAATATCCCAGGTCACTCAGCGTCTGCAGGAGGTCTCTGGTTCCCGTCAGGCATGCCTCATGGCTGGTAGCTCCTTAGATCTTGTTCTGGTGTTGTTTTCCCTCCGAGTGTCTCCAGCAGTACGGTTCCCCGTAGCCATTAAAATTTCCTTGAGTTCTTGGTGGTGCTTAGTCTGCTGTAATTCTAAAACCTTGTGCCTTGTTGTAATCCCAGGTGGGGCGGGTAGTTGGGAAACTGCCATTTATTATGGCTGGGTCAGTGGTGGGGTCTCCCGTGGGCCCTGGGACCAGTTTCTGAGCATTCTCAGTGATCCTGTTTCGTTCCTCAGTAGTAAACTGGACCTGCAAGAGTTGCTGGCAATCATCCCAGGTGGGCTGGTGTGTAAAGAGAACAGTTTCTAACAGGTTAATTAATCCCCTTGGGTTCTCAGAGAAGGGGGCATTCTGAGAACGCCAGTTGTACAAGTCGCTAGTAGCGAAGGGCCAATAATGGAAAGGCTGATTTCCTTCCGCGTCAATGGGTCCGGCAGGGCGGAGTGGCAAAGCTACTGACTGCTTGGGGGCTTGAGGTGTGGCTGCCCTCCGGCTCCGTGTAGCTTGTGCTGGCCCCTCCGGATTAAGAGGTGGGTTAGTGGGGGTTTGAGTGCCCCCCCGGGGGTTGGGAAGGGTTGGGGTTTAGAGGAGGTATGTAGGGGGGAGGAAAGATGTCGGCCTCTTCATCGCCTCCCACAAGAATTGGTGCTGAGGCTTCAGTGGTGGGCCTGATGCCTCTGGCTGCCAGCACCTGTGAAGAAGGGAGTGAAGAGGGGGAGAAAAGCTCTCATCCAATGAAGAGGCTCCTCAACTAAATCTGGGTGTCCGCTCCTAGGATGAAAAACAATTTTTTCAACCTCCAATATAACATTTAAATGAAATGTCCCCTCTGGTGGCCATCCCACATTAAAGGTAGGCCACTCAGAGGAGCAGAAAGTAATCCATTTGTCCTTGTTAACAGACACCCTTTTTTTTTTTTTTTCCAATGTCCTTGATGTCCTTTCAGTGGGCTAAACAGAGTTCCAGAGGAGAGGAAGGAATCTGTCCCATGTTATTAAGTCAAGGGGAAAGCGTCCGTAGGATTAGGGCGACAGCTACACAGACACACACACAAGTATAAAGCAACACAGAAGGGCCCAAAAAACAGCTTCGCGTGTTTCAGAGTCAGATACAGATACAGATTCGTGACGGCCAGACGAGTCCAAGTCCAACTTGGGCTCAAAAATACCGAACACGGTACGGATGGGAGCTGGTCTCCCCAGCAGGTTAGCTCTGTCCTCCGGGACAGGGCCCCCACTCAGATGAGGGGGCAGGACGTCTCGTGCCTCCTCCAGGTCTGCCTTTACAGTGCATCCACCAAGGCGCATGACCTGTTCAGAAATATTCAGATACAGATGCCACGTTCCAAACGCAGCCTGCCGGCAAAACTGAGAGTAAAAACAGAAAGAGAAAGCGAGCGAGAGAGAGAACAAGAAAGAGCGCTCAGATACTCACCCGACCGGTCGGAAAAGAATCCCTCGAGCCTCGGGGTTGTTGGGGGTCACTGGGGATCCCGGACGAGCCCCCAAATGTAGTGCCAGGACCCCCAAATGTGGGTTGGGGTCCTTGGGAGTCACCCAGTGAGACAACAAGACCGAGAAGCTCGACTGCAATTACATGGAATTCTTTATTACCAAGCCTAGACTGGGACTCTGTCCACACAAACCAACGCAGTGGGAGTGTGAGAGAGAGCCCCCACTCTTGGGGAAAGGGTTTATATAGAGAAGGGATACAGCAGTTACATCATATTGCAACATTTGAAATGGTTGGTTCAAAAGCGCGCTGGGGGAACATTTTGAGCTGCTTATCTAGGATCAGCCACTTGTTTACAGATTCTTTATTATCTCCGGGATGTCCTAAGACTTCCCAGGAATGAACAATAAGAGAGAGGGAGGGGTTGGGAAAGAAGCAAAGGTCAGTACATTAGCCCGCTGGTTTCTCATTTGAGTCAGGCCTGGGCTTTTTATTTCAGATGGCAGTCTGTTTTGCTATAATGGCTATCTGCTTAAAAATGGCAGTACTACTGTCAAGCTGGCTAGCAAGCGGGAGTTACAGAAGCTAAAGGCAATATCTTAATTTCTTAGATCTCACAATATCTGTAATTTTTTAGGAGATCTCATACAATCACACTAAATATGTCTAATCATTTTAGGAGATATACAAATGCATGACACAATGTACATATCCAAAACCTAGGCTCCATTTGTTACTATGGATCTTTAAATATAGGTCTAATTATTCCATTCCTACCTATGCATAGCTTCTGCCTTTCATTGCCTTATAACTCCCACTGAAAATGCATGACATTTCTGTGTACTAATGACATCGGAAAACTATTAAAGAACATAGCCTGATGATGATAATCTGTGTTTAGACAGAGTAATGCACAGAATGGTAAGTCAGTCAAAGGTACATATTACCACAACTCGATTCATGCACATGGAAATTATCTCAAAAGAAATAGCAGATTAGTGGTGCTTGACTCTAGGCTTGATGTTAAGAGAGAGGGGAAGTTGAGGGGCCAACTTCACTTCCCCATTTAGGGTATGTATACAAAAACCATCACAAAACCAGAATGCTTAATGATTAATCTATCAATATGAAAGCATAGCCATTCAAATTTATATATATGTTCTCCCTCAAGCCAAACAAGTTTTAGCATTCATTTTAACTCATTAATTAAATGAGTGGAGTAGGATTATAAGTTGTATTTTTCAACTGTCACTCATTTGTATAGTACTTCATTAATCTGTATTACTTGTATTACACTTTTATTTTTTTCAATTTTTCTTTTTATCTGACTTTCTCATTGAATTCAATATAATTGTTTTTCTGTTATATTAACTTGAAATGGTAAGCAAGAACATGATAACCAATGATTTCATAGTTTCCCAAATATATCCATTTCTAAACACATGTTTGATGTTATATATTTAAGCTTATGTTACCTAGATTTATTATAATAGTGTCAGTCCAATAAAACTTCATAATGTGCAAATTAGAATTTATTATTTATTTATTGATTCATTCATCCATTTATTTTGGTTTTTCCAGGTAGGGTCTCACACTAGTCCAGGCTGACCTGGAATTCACTCTGTAGTCTCAGGGTGGCCTTGAACTCACAGTGATCCTCCTACCTCTGCCTCCTGAGTGCTGGGATTAAAGGCGAGCACCACTACGCCCAGCTAAATTATTTATTTTTTTGAAAAGAAAACAAATGACAGGCATTTCAGAGTGATGGTTTATTGTATCTGCTTTGGGTACAATGAAGGTTATTTTAAATGGATAAGTTTCCCTTTATCTTCAAATCTGTAATAATATTACCAGTTATATATGTCAATTCTCTTTTCTTTAAAATAATATCTTTATTAATTACCCTGTTAAAGAAATAACTCTATCTTAAGTGATGAAGACGTGTGGCTATAGAGTAGAATACAGCAAACACTGCGGGCCAACTAGGTGCACAGCTCTGAGAAAATGGTCCTTTTAATGTAGAAAGCAGCTGTTTTCAGTAGACACAAAGAGAATAAGTAATAAGGAAATGCATTCATTAACAACTTCAACAGTATGATTGAAATGGAAGAATTTTTTAGTATTTAGTAAATATGCTTTAAAAGCACAAATGCAAGTAATTGCTTTCTCCCTGAAATTTTTTTCATCCTGCTCTTCAATCTGTGAAGAAATAGTCCAGAATTAGAGAAAACAAAGCTATGCTGACCAAGGTGATACATGTTTGTAATGCTAGCACTATGGAGGAAGAGGCAAGGAGACTGTCCACAGTTCAGCAAGGCCAGTCTGAGCTACATAGCAAGTATCACACCAGTCAAAGAAAGAAGCAAGACCTTGTCTCAAAATAAAACAGATAAACTAAAACAACAATGTGTGCAGAAAGATAGTGGTTATCTCTAAGTTTTTCTCTGATAGAACTTATTCATTATTTTTATCTACAAGACTAACCTCTTGACACAGCTTGGACAGGTTTTATGAAATACTGATTGTATCTTGAATGTCTGAAACAAATACTGGACTAATATGGATGACGAGCCATATCACATTTAGTGCTGTCTCTAGGTTTTAGGAATTTTTGTTTGTTTGTTTGTTTGTTTTGCATGTGTGTTTTTGAATCAGGCTTCACAAAAACTTGGAGTTCATAAGGAAAAATACATGTTCTGCTACTTAAATCATACCATTATTCAGGAGTAGATAAGACCATATATAGATGGTTGATGTTTTTTGCTTTTCTTCCTCCTACCTCTTTCAAGCTGTTGGAATTTAAGAATTTTATTTTTTTATTAAAATAAAACTCAGAGAGTGGTTAGAAAAGAATGCAAAAAGAGAGAGAGAGAGAGAGAGAGAGAGAGAGAGAGAGAAATCTCAATCTCTCTTCACTTTCTCCCTTTGCCTCATTATCTTAACTCTTCTGTTAAAGGTTGCTTTAAGAAAACTGAGAAGAGAGACAGGCATGGTGGTGTGCGCCTTTAATCCCAGCACTCGGGAGGCAGAGGTAGGAGGATTGCCATGAGTTCGATGCCACCCTGAGAATGCATAGTGATTTCCAGGTCAGACTTGGAAGAGAAGGTGCTTTCCTGAGGATCAGGTAAAAGAAATCAAAACATTGGAGATGGGCTAGAGCCAAAAGAGACTGGGCTATGTATTTTCCAAATACTGCCTGTGGCAAACTCCTCAAGCTCACTGCGTGGATTCCCAAACCCAACCCACTAGAGATGATGGGGGCCTAGAGAGAAAAGGGGGTTTGGATCGCACAAATTGGCATGATATGAAAAGTCAGCAAAAACCACAGGGTGGCAGCGTGGTGTTCAGCTCTGTAGTGGCTGCCCATGCCCCTGTAGCTGGGGCTGAGCCCCTCTGTTGCCTCTTCTGAGTGGCAGGCAACAAGTGTTGCCATGCAAAATACCTCAGCAGGTGGGGGTTTTATGTCACTCAGGCCGGGGCAGAGGTCTGGCGAACTCCAAGGGCTCCAGCCCAGGCTCCCACTGGCCAGCTAAGAGTCAGACACTCAGGGAAGAACCCAATCCCACTCCTCCCCTTCCCAAAAGCGGAGCCAAGCGCAGCTCCTTGAATGCAACTCCCTCATCCCAGGGCTCTTCCTCCATCACTGTTCACTGCCAAAGCTCTGTCCAGAGGGGCAAGTGAGGGCACCAGCTTTGGGCACCAGGGTAGGACCTTAGGCCTCTACAGGTGCTAGGCTTAGTGACCCTCAGGGCATTTGGGGGATAGGGTGGGTGGGGGCGACCTGCTAGAGACAACCAGTAGCTGGGCTCCCTGAAGGAGGGGACTGACCTTCCGGGGAGAGTTCCGCCCTGAGGATGTCGGCCTCTTAGGAAGGGAGGAGGGAGGGGGCCAGCAGAGGGGGCCAGGGTCTGAGTGCGTTCCTCCATGCTGTCTCCTCCCTCCTCTCCCGCCTGCGCCCGTGGCCTCTCCCGAGGGACCGCCCCTGCGCCATGTTCTCCCTCCCCCGCCTCCCTTCTCAGGCACTCTGGGCGCTGCACAGGGCGGGGGATGCCTTGCAACTCCAACATGAGCCGCTTGGACTTGCACAGTGTCCTCAGGGCTCAGGGGCCGATAGCTCACCTGAGCGCACCATGGTCCCCTCCCCCAGCCAGTCAGTGTAGCCTGCGATCCCGGCCAGGGGCTGTGGCATTGGCTCCAACCCAGACTGCCAGCCGCCCGCGGGCATGGGACCACCGCCAGAGGAGCTCCCTTGGCTGTGCTGAGCCCCCTCCTCGGTGGAAACCCGAGCACGCAGAAGCCCAGGCACAGTGCAGGCTAAGGTGAGCCCAGGCAGGGAAGGCAGCAGCCAGCTGCAGTGCAGAGGAGGAGCCCAAGGCGAACCCAAAGAGGGGCCCCCAAAGCAGGGGTGGTGTGGGCTTCGTGGCTGTGGCGGCAGTTGTCCCCGCTTGCTCCTCCTTCAGAAGAGACAAGCCCGCGAGCGTGAGAAATCCAAAGCCTGCCAGTGTGTCTGCAGCCCGAGCAAAGGCAAGACCAGCTGTGACAAAAACAGGTTAAACATCTTTTCCCGGGTCCAACTCTTTGGCTCCAAGAAGAGGTGCAGAAGGAGACAAGGAGAAGGAGACATTTCCCCCCTTAGATTGGAGGATGGTGGAGGGGTTGGGGCGGGCACCTCAGGGGAGTTTGAAGCTCAGCTTGTGGGGATGAGGCCTCCTAGCTGGTGTGCATGCGTGCATAGGTGATGGCTTTCTCGCCTCTGTCACTGTGAAGGGCTTGCTGTAGTGCAACTGCCCTGGGACAGGCGCAGAGACCCAAAGCATATCCTGAACTCTTCTGTTAAAAGTTGCTTTAAGATAACTAAGAAGAGGGACAGGCGTGGTGGAACACGCCTATAAACCCAACACTTGGGAGACAGAGGTAGGAGGACTGCCATGAGTTTGAGGCCACCCTGAGACTGCATAGTGATTTCCAGGTCAGCCTGTGCTAGAGTGAGACCCTACCTCAGAAAAAAAAAATAAGTAAGAAGAGCTGGAGATGACTCAGTGGTTAAAGGCCCTTGCTTGTAAAGCCTGTTGGCCTAAGTTTGCTTCCCCAATACCCAGGTAAAGCCAAATGTACATAGTGACACATATATCTGAAGTTTATTTGTAGAGTGAGAGACCCTGGCATGCCTATGCATACACTCTTTCTCTTTCTCTATTCTCAAATAATTTTAAAAATATTCCAAAACGACAACAAAGAAGGTTTAGAATTTTGTAAAATAATGAAGTTCTAGAAATAATTCTGAATTTCATTTATTATTACTTTCCATTAGATATTACTATGATCAAACCTGGTTTCAGACCTACATTTGTTTTATAGATGTCAAGTAATGCTTAGTAATATAACCTTTAAACAAAACCATAAGAAAAATTTCGTTTTAAGCTTTCAGATTTTTAAATGATGGGCTTATATAATGGGATTGTGATTTATTACTTTTCAAAAACAATTATCATATTTCATCATACAGTTTTCTATCAGTCTATGAATGTTTTGAGCACCTGTTGTGAGCAAGGAAGGCATCTTCAAAAAATATGACATATACACAATGAACTCAAGATATTACACTTATTTCCTGTACATTGCATTGTCAGATACAGCACAGAATCCTGGTTTGAAATCTGTGCAATTAGTTTCCTTTATCTCATGTAACAGAAGGGCACAGCTGTTAATATGACAAGTATTGAATAAAGAGCCACCAGTGGCTTGTGGTGGGAACACTTGTTCTTTGTACCATACAGTATGTCCTAGCTCCTCTTTGGTAAGTACCCTGATTTTAAGGGAAAGATACACTGTAGGCTCAGCAAGGAGTATTTCCTTCCTCATTAATATTTTCATCCCTATTATCCTATCTACTGCAGAGAATATATATGCACGGAAATGAGTGATCCCATTTTGGTTTTTCTAGGTAGGGTCTCACTCTGATCCAGGCTGACTTGGAATTCACTCTGTACTTTCAGAGTGCCCTCGAACTCAAAGGATCCTCCTACCTCTGCCTCCCCAGTGCTGGGATTAAAGGCGTGCGCCACCACACCCAGCTGAGAATATGACCTTTTATTACAAGGTCTAGATATGTTTGGAGGGGTGTAGATTGGAAATTATACAGATTATTTAAATGAAGATATTGGACTAATAATGTCACTTCTAAGAGTATAGGAATCACTTCCCAACTGACCGATATCTCTGACCTTGGCTTTTTAAATTTGGTCAAATACCTAGGGAAGCAGTTTAAAAGCTTAGTTTTTGACTGGAGAGATGGCTTAGTGGTTAAGGTACTTGCCTACAAAGCCAAAGGTCTGAGGATCTATTCCCTAGTACCCCTGGAAGCCAGATGCAGGAGGTGCCACATGCATGTGGAGTTCATTTGCTGCAGCTGAAGACCCTGACATGCCCATTCTCTCTCTCTCTCTTTCTCTCAAATAAATAAATTTAAGAAAAAATTATTTAAAATAGCTTAGTTTTATAAAGGATTATGGCATTTAATGTGTAAAACAATTCCTGGTGGCAGATCACCCAAGAAGCATCAATATTCCTCTTTCTGATTCTATAAACTAGGGTACTGAGTCTAGGGTCTTCCATTCTACCTGGAGTGTTTGAGAATATGTACTTATAGCCCCAGTTAAATGACTGTAATGGAAACCAGTAGTCAAGTACACTAGAAGGTAGAATGAGGCTTTAGTTTTTATGTGGCTACATGTCTATGTGTATACTTGTCCAATCCATACTACCTTTAGGGAGCCAGATTCTCCTGTGGAACACATTGGAAAACTATGAAATCAAGAAGTGTAACCTTTTCACTTTCTATGAATTTTCAGCTCTGTTTAACCTCATCCTTGTTGGTCTTCGAGTGGTGGCTATTCAAGGAGTTCAAACCAAGCTGTATTTGGCAGTGAACAGTGAGGGACACTTGTACAACTCGGTAAGTCTTTGTGTGCATGCTTTCACTATCCTATTTGTCATCTGCTACGAAATAAAATGTGCTGTCTGTGTTTTCGGCTCAGATTTTGGTGAGGAGATGAATCTTGGTTTGTATGGAAATAGATTGGTTTGGAAAGGCAAGATTAATTAATCATTTGGAGTTAACATGTCTCATATAAAATCATAAATTCACTGAAAAGTTTTCATACAGTGCCATTGGGTTATACATATCATAAAACGTTCTGGCTTTGTGTCTCAAAGCTATTTCTTAACTATATAAACAAATATTTTCCACCTTTATCCCTGAAAGAACTCTGTCTCTCTCAAATCAGCTCTAAGACACAAAGACCAGTGCTAGAAGTGCTTTTAGGGATTTGTTGCTCATCTGTTCAATTAGAACAGTTGCCATCTGTCTCTACTTATTTTCAAGTTTTCAAATTATTTTAATTGTAAAAAATTATGGAATATAGTGTCATAAATCAGTGAGTGTACAATGTGTAATGGTCAAATCAGGGAAATAAACATTTCCATCTTTATAAAGACTTTGTAAATAATTTTTTAAAATAATTTTTTATTATTTATTTATTTGAGAGAGAGAGAGAGAGAGGGAGAGGGAGAAAGAGGTACAGAAATAGGCAGGTAGAGAGAGAGAGAGAAAAGAGAGAGAGAGAGAGAGAGAGAGAGAGAGAGAGAACAGGCATGCCAGGGCCTCCAGCCACTGCAAACGAACTCCAGATGTGTGTGCCACCTTGTGCATCTGGCTTACGTGGGTCCTGGAGAATTGAGCCTCAAACCTGGGTCCTTAGGCTAAACAGACAAATGCTTAACCGCTAAGCCATCTCTCCAGCACTGTAAATAATTTTTTATTAATATAACCATTTCTCATGTACTTTGTGCTATTTCAGTACATTTATACAATATTCACTAATTGTATCAGGATAATTAATATTTCTTGTCTTTAACACCATTTTCTGGAGCTTTCAAGCTCCTATTAATTTATGATATATCCACACTACCTTTTTCTCAAGAACAAGTTAACCTATTTCTTTTTTATTTTTTTTATTGACTTTTAATCTTACATACCAAAAAAACCCCACCTGATATTTCCCTCCCCTCCCCCATTCCACTTTAGAATTCCGGTCTCCATCATATCCCCTCCCTCTCTCCATTAGTCTCTCTCCTAATTTGATGACATCATCTTTCTCTTCTATTTTGAGGGTCTTGCAAAGGTATTGCTAGGCACTGCAAGATCATGGATATCGAGGCCAATTTCTGTCTGGGCAGCTGCATAGTAAGAGGTCGTATCCTTCCTTTGGCTCTTCCATTCTATCCGCCCCCTCTTCCGCAATGGTCCCTGAGCCACTGGAGGATGTGACAGAGGTGTTTCAGTGCTAGGCACTCCTCCATCCCTTCTTCTCAGCACTATGTTGCCTTTTGTGTCATCCCAGTGGTCATCACCATCTGAAAAGAGAAGCTTCTCTAGCCAGAAGTGAGAATAGTGTTAATATGTGGACATGAACATTTAGTGTAGTGTCCCCAGGGCAGCTTGGTGGGAATAATATATACATTTAGTCAGACATGAGCAGGCTTATACCCCCAAGGCTCATGACCTCACCTCCCATAGACTTTGCTTAGGTTTTTCAGTACCAGGTATGCATTCCCTCCCATAGAGAGGGCCTTCAGTCCAATTATGGAGCACTTGGTTACCCCAAGAGTAGACATGCCACTATTGCACCTGTTCAGTCATTGGGCCTGTCTGGCCCAGCTTGAATATTCAGCATCCACTATTTTCACTGTTGATGGCTTCTGTCTCCCATACGCTGCGTGCAGTGCAGCTTTTTCCAGCTTTCAGTTGGCTGGTCTACAGGGAGAAGGTTTTCTGCTCAGCACCAGCTTGCTTTCTCAGTGTCCTTGCCTCTCAGGCATGAGATGTCTTCAGCAATAGGGTCTTACTATCTATTTCTCTAGGGAAACCAAGGGCTTTGGCAAAAGCCTTAATGTTTTGGAGGCTACCGGGACCTCCTTGGCCAACATCTCACTGGAAGGAATTTCATCCCAGGTACTGAAAATTTTCTAGTAACAGTCTACATCTTCTAGACGTGCCCTTATTCAAAAAAGTAATTTTACATATGTTTTATTGATAATATCTTGAGTTTAGATTGTCCCTCCCCCTGCCCTTTTTGTATGCATTCTCTTCCCATGGCCTCGCTTAGGCCATTCACCTCCCTGTACTCAGTTCTTCTACTTACATATGTGTATTACCATACACTTAAGTCCTTCCCTTTCTTCCCTCCCTTATAGCCTTTTACCCGCTTACTGGTTTCTGGTACCTCTTTTTGGTTCCAGTTCATACACAAGTCTATACATTGGTAGCTAGGATCCACATATGAGAGAGAACATGTGACGATTGGCTTTCTGAGCCTGGGTTACCTCACTAAGTATAATCCTTTCCAGATCCATCCATTTCCCTGCAAATTTCATAATTTCATTTTTCTTTACTGCTGAATAGAACTCCATTGTGTAAATGTACCACAACTTTATTATCCACTCATCTGTGGACGGACATCTAGGCTGCTTCCATTTCCTAGCTATTGTGAATAGAGCAGCAATAAACATGGTTTTGCAAGTATCTCTAAGGAAGTGAGAAGAGTCCTCTGGATATATGCCTAGGAGTGCTATAGCTGGGTCATATGGTAAATCTATTTCTAGCTGTCTCAAGAACCTCCACACTGATTTCCACAGTGGCTGGACCAGCTTACATTCCCACCTACAGTGTAGAAGTGTTCCTGTTTTTCTGCATCCACGCCAACACTTATTGTCATTTGTTTTCTTGATGGCAGCCATTCTGACAGGAGTGATATGGAATCTCAAAGTGGTTTTAATTTGCATTTCCCTGATGGCTAAGGATGCAGAACATTTTTTTAGATGTTTATATGCCATCTGTATTTCATCTTCCGTGAATTCTCTATTTAGTTCCGTAGCCCATTTTTTAACTGGGTTGTTTGAATTCTTGTTATTCTGTTTTTTGAGTTCTTTGTATATTCTGGATATTAATCCTCTGTCAGATGAATAACTGGCAAAAATTTTCTCCCATTCTGTAGGTTGTCTTTTTGCTCTATTCACAGTGTCCTTTGCTGTACAAAAGCTTTGTAATTTCATAAGGTCCCAGTGGTTGATTAGTGCTTTTATTCTCTGAGCAATTGGAGTTATATTCAGAAAGTCCTTGCCTATTCCAATATCTTGAAGAGTTTCCCCTACTTTTTCCTCTAGCATTTTCAGAGTTTCAGGTCTGATATTAAGGTCCCTGATCCATTTGGACTTGATTCTTGTGCAAGGAGAGAGACAAGGATCTATGTTTATCCTTTTACAAACAGATGTCCAATTTTCCCAGCACCACTTGTTAAAGAGGCTATCTTTTCTCCAATGAGTATTTTTGGCGTTTTTGTCAAAAATCAGGTAGCTGTAGCTGTCTGGATTAATGTTTGGGTCTTCTATTCTGTTCCATTGATCTACCTGTCTGTCCTTGTGCCAGTACCATGCTGTTTTTGTTACTATGGCTTTGTAGTATAACTTAAAATCGGGTATGGTTATACCACCTGCCTGATTTTTGTTATGCAAAATTGTTTTGGCTATTCGAGGTTTTTTTGTGTTTCCAGATGAATTTTAGTATTGTTTTTTCTATTTCTGTGAAGAATGCTATTGGGATTTTAATGGGGATCGCATTAAATGTGTAGATTGCTTTTGGTAAGATTGACATTTTCACAATATTGATTCTTCCAATCCAGGAGCATGGAATGTCTTTCCATTTCCTTGTGTCTTCTGCAATTTGTCGCTCGAGTTTTTTATAGTTCTCATTGTAGAGATCCTTCACTTCCTTGGTTAAGTTTATTCCAAGGTATTTTATTTTTTTTGAGGCAATTGTGAATGGGAGAGATTCCCTGATTTCATCCTCTTCATGTTTGTTGTTAGTGTATAGAAAAGCTACTGATTTCTGTGTGTTTATTTTGTATCCTGCTACATTGCTAAAAGTGTTTATCAGCTCTAATAATTTGCTGGTAGAGTCTTTAGGATCTGTTATGTATAGAATCATATCATCTGCAAATAATGATAATTTGACCTCTTCCTTTCCGATTTGTATCCCCTTTATGAGTGCCTCTTGCCTTATTGCTATGGCTAAGACTTCCAATACTATATTAATAATAGTGGAGAAAGTGGACACCCTTGTCTTGTTCCTGAATTTAGAGGAAAAGCTTCAAGTTTTTCCCCATTAAGTATTATGTTGGCTGTAGGTTTGTCATAAATAGCTTTTATTATGTTGAGATATGTTCCTTCTATTCCAAGTTTCTGTAGTACTTTCACCATGAAGGGGTGTTGGATTTTGTCAAATGCCTTTTCTGCATCTATTGAGATGACCATGTGATTTTTGTCCTTCAGACCATTTATATGGTGTATTACATTTATGGATTTGCGTATGTTGAACCATCCCTGCATCTCTGGGATAAAGCCTACTTGGTCAGGGTGAATAATCTTTCTGATATATTCTTGTATTCTGTTTGCCAGTATTTTGTTGAGAATTTTTGCGTCTATGTTCATGAGGGAGATTGGTCTATAGTTTTCTTTTTTTGATCTGTCTTTGTCCGGTTTGGGTATCAGGGTGATGCTGGCTTCATAGAAGGATTTCGGTAGAATTCCTTCCTCTTCTATTTTATGGAAAAGTTTGAGAAACATTGGTGTTATATCTTCCAGGAATGTCTGGTAAAATTCAATAGTGAATCCATCTGGGCCTGGGCTTTTTTTAATTGGGAGACTTTTTATGACTGCTTGGATCTCTGTGGTTGTTATAGGTCTATTTAAATGGTTTATCTCATCTTGATTTAATTTTGGTAGGTCATATAAATCAAGGAAATCATCCATTTCTTTCAGGTTTTCAAACTTAGAGGCATATATATTCTTAAAGTATGTCCGTATGATTTTCTGAATTTCTTTGGTATCTGTTGTGATGTTGCCTTTTTCATCTCTAATTTTATCAATTTTTGTCTCTTCTCTCTTTCTTTTGGTCAGATTTGCTAAGGGTTTGTCAATCTTGTTAATCCTTTCAAAGAACCAACTCTTTGTTTCATTGATTTTTTTGATTTTTTTTTTGGGTTTCCATTTCATTAATTTCTGCCCTAACCTTTATTATTTCTTCCCGTCTACTGATTTTTGGTTTGCCTTGTTCTTCTCTTTCCAAGGCCTTAAGGTGAAGCATTAAATTGTTTAATTGTGAACTCTCTAGTTTCTTAATATAGGCACTTAGAGCTATAAATTTCCCTCGTAGGACTGCCTTCATTGTGTCCCACAGGTTTTTGTATGTTGTATTCTCATCATCATTTGATTCTATGAATTTCTTGATTTCCTTCTTAATTTCTTCAATGACCCATGCGTCATTCAATAATGTACTGTTTAGTCTCCATGAATTTCTGTATGCTCTGTAGTTTTTCTTGTTGTTGATTTGCAGTTTAATCCCATTGTGGTCAGATAGCATACGAGGGATTATTTCAATTTTCCTGTATTTGTTGAGATTTGATTTGTGTCCTATCATATGGTCTATTTTAGAGAATGACCCATGTGCTGCTGAGAAGAATGTATATTCTGCAGTATTTGGATGGAATATTCTGTATATATCTGTTAGGTCCATTTGTTCCATGATATCATTTAATGCAGTTGTTTCTCTGTTTATTTTTGTTGGGTAGACCTGTCAAGTGATGAGAGCGGGGTATTGAAGTCACCCACTACTATTGTGTTAGGTGTTATCTCTGACCTTAAGTCCGATAGTGTTTGTTTGATGTAATTGGGGGCCCCCGTGTTGGGAGCATAAATGTTTAGGATTGTGATATCCTCCTGTTGGAGTGTTCCTTTAATCAGTATAAAGTGACCTGCTTTATCTCTCCTCACTAATGTTGGTTTGAAGTCTATCCTGTCAGAAATTAGGATGGCAACCCCTGCTTGTTTTCTAGGTCCATTTGCTTGATATATCTTTTTCCAGCCTTTCACCCTAAGAATGTTTCTATGTTTTAATCGGATGTGAGTTTCCTGAAGGCAACAGATGGTAGGATTCTGCTTTTTAATCCAGTCTGCAAGTCTATTCTTTTGATTGGGGCATTGAGGCCATTGATATTAAGAGTTATTATTGAAAGATATGTATTTGATCTGTCCATTTTTCTTGTTTTGTAGTTCTTCCTGGTTTTCGTTTTACTCACTTGTTCTAACTGTTGAATATGATTTCTTTTTTCCTATTTCCTGCTGTGTGTGTTTTGCTTTTTCTTCAGCATGAATGATTCCTGCAAGTATATTCTGTAGAGCTGGCTTAGTTGTCATAAATTCCTTTAGCCTGTCTTTGTTGTGGAATGTCCTTATTTCTCCATCAATTTGGATAGAAAGCTTTGCAGGATAAAGTAATCTTGGTTGACAGTTTTTATCTTTCAGAACTTGGAATACATCACTCCAGGCCCTCCTGGCTTTTAGGGTTTGTGTTGAGTAATCTGCTGTGACCCTGATGGGTTTCCCCTTAAATGTCATTTGCTTTTTTCTCTCTAACTGCTTTCAGTATACTTTCTTTGGTTTGTGTATTTAGTAGTTTAATTATAACATGGCGAGAAGAGGATCTTTCTAGGTTTTGTCTGTTTGGTGTTCTAAATGCTTCTTGTATCTGCATTGGCATTTCTTTCCCAATTTGGGGAAAATTTTCTTCTATGATTTTATGGAAAACACCTACTAAGCCTCTGGATTGAAATTCTTCCCCTTCTGCTATACCTTGAATTATTATGTTTGATCTTTTCATAGTGTCCCTCATGTCTTGGAGTTCCCATTCATACCTTTCTATTAGCTTGTCTTTCTCTTTGTTGGATTGTGATAGATCTGCCACCTCGTCTTCTAGTTTAGATATTCTGTCCTCTCCTTCATCCATTCTACTAGTGAGACTTTCCACAGAGTTTTTTATTTCACTGACTGCGTTCTTCAGGGTTAAGATTTCAGCCTGGTTTTTCTTCAGTAGTTCTATTTCCTTGTTCATGTCCTCTAATGACCTTTTTATTTCATTAAACTGTTTCTCTGTAATCTCCTTCAACAGTTTGTTTTCTTCTCTAATTCCTTTGTTTTCTTCTTGGATTGCTTTCATTTCTTCTTTCATTTCTTTGAGCATAGATATCATCATTCCCTTGAAATCTTTGTCAGGAATTTCATCTAAAACAGTCTCATTGTTGGACCTATCTGATGGATTTGCAATTTTTGCTGGGATTGCATTGTCTTGATTCTTTGTGTTTCTTGTATTATAATGTAGTGACTTTTGCATCCTGGATTGCTTTGATGCTTAGGTTTCCTATTTATCTTCAGTGTTCTTAGGTGTTGTGATCCACCTTTATATTATTTTAGGATATGAGTTTAAGGTGTCAAGTGTAGCACTTGTACTTAAGTAGAAGTACTCCTAGCTGTTGAGTTTGCTTGTTAAGCAATTATTGTAGTGGACTGGTGGAACAATTTCGATGCAAGTTCTAAACTTCAACAGAGCAAAATACACATTCAATTGACATGAACACAGAGTATACAAGTGTGAGAATTGAGACAACCAGCCCTATAGGGTTAAAATCCCTAGGGGCATGTGTTGGTCCACTCCCTTAGTCCTGTCAGCTTGGGAATCAGACCCTGTCCTCAATAATAACTGAAGCAAAAGATAAAGGCCCTTTAAATCTATAAGTAGTACAGATAGCAATATTCAACCCCTCACATTCAGCTTATTTGAAAATGGTAAAGCCACCCACAAATATGTAATACATACCCTGCCTTGACCTGGAAAGAGTGGTTAGCACTTCCAATGCAGGCCTTTGTTATCTTTTGGTGTGGCTTTTAAACTCACCAATGCTGGGTGCCCACCTCGTTACCTGAGCTGTGGAGCTTGGGTCAGGTCAGCTGGGGCCAGTGTTGACGATGTGGTTCAAATTTGCCACTGGTTGTTGTTTGATTCTACCAATTCCCTGGGGAACTGATGATTGGGGGATGGGCGAGTTCAGGAAGCCTGCAGCAACTCACGGTGTGTGTCTCTTTCAGTAGCTCCACAGATTTTTCTTTGATTTCTGGGCTCTGTGAGGAGACTGATGAGGTTGAAAAGTCCCTTTTTTTGTTTGTTTGTTTGTTCGGGCGGCGTTTGCAGCAGAAGCTCAGCGGGGCTTAGCTGATCTGGTTGGCAGCTTTGGATCGAGGGTTGGAGTCTTCGCGCCGATCTGTTGGGGAGCTGGCTGAGTGAAGTGGAGTTGCTGGGGTGCTCTTGGGGTGGAGCGAAGCCGCTGGGAACCCACGGATTGGGAGCCTGTGGATGGGGAGCCCGTGGCTGGGGGGTCCGCGGCTGGGGAGTCCGCAGCTGGGGAGTCTGCAGCTGGGGAGCCCGCGGCGGCGTGGGGCCATTGGGGAGCGAGCTGCCGGGGGCCGCACTCTCCACAGTGGGTTTCTGGCTGTCTTTTGCTTTTCCGCTATTTCCCGGAGAAAATATTCTGCTCTCTTCCTCAGATGAGTGTAGTTTTTCTTGATTCTCTGCCTGATCCGGTTTGGCGTGGCTCCTATGCCGCCATCTTACCCGGAACCTCTAACCTATTTCTTCATAAAAACTCCCAGGAACATTTTATCAGGTGGATTTATTAACAATATAGGCCACAAATGAGTAAATAACATGGGGCCAAATTAATCATTTTTAAGCATATTGACATTTAATTATAAGTATAGTGGTAAATTTAAGATTTTATTTATTTATTTTTTTGAGTTAGGGTCTTGCTATAGCCCAGGCTGACTTGAAATTCACTATTTAGTCTCAAACTGGCCTCAAATTCACAGCAATTCTCCTACCTCTTTGTGATTAAAGGTGTACCCCACCATGTTCAATGATTTTATTTTATTTTTAAAATTTTGACTGATTAATTGCAAATGTATAACATTTTAAGGCCTGGCTTTTTAGATAGCACTGCTCAGTAGAGATTTCCACAATCATGGTGATATTCCGTATTTACAGTTCCCAGGGATTTTTGGTTTGTTTGTTTTGTTTTTCAAGGTAAGGTCTCCCTTTAGCCCAGCCTGACCTGGAATTCATTATGTATTTTCAGGGTGGCCTCAAACTTGCTGTAATCTTCTTACCTTTGCCTGTAGAGTGCAGGGATTAAAGGTGTGTGCCACCATGCCCAGTTCAAGATTTTGTTTTTATAAGAAGATCTAGTTTGATTTTATCAAAGACTATCAAATATATAAATTCTTTAAGTCTTTATACTGTATTCCTATGTTTTATGAAAAGAACAGGGTATTGAAAATGGAGAAAATTGCTTTGCAAACTGCCTATGAAGTAGCCTTAAAGGGGTTATTCCCTGAGCCTTTGTGGGGGTATTTTAAGTCTACTTTGGTGTTTAGCTCTCAACAGCTTAGAAAATTTTACAGAAGAGGGAGGGTGGAAGGATTGTAAGAGCCACTTTGTGGGAGGTAATATCCAGAGGCATTGTCCCCACCACATACAATGAATGACTGCTGTTCTCACAACTCATAACACACAACCCCATGGTGAACACCAGCAATACCACTGAGGAAGGCCTCAGTGGAATGGGAGCAGGGAGGAAAGGAAATCACGGTACAACACTTAATGCAACCAAAGTCTAGCTAGTATATATATATATATATATGGAGAGAGAGAGAGAGAGAGAGAGATAGATAGAGAGAGAGAGAGAGAGAGAGCATAGAAATGAATTCCTCAAGCTGCCAATAAAACTCTTAATCTGCAATCAGTTTTTCTCTCTCTTTTTCCCTAAATTCACTTCAAAGCCAGATACCGAGAAAGAGTCTTGGCAGACGTGGTGGAAAGTGTGGAGTATCTTTGCTTTTCAGGGCCAAGATGGGAAGGAGAAATGAGAGACAATCACTACCACAAAGGGCCATTCATCACCCTGTATCTCAAACCCTGTTCACTGCCAGCATTCTTGTCAACACCATTTCATTTATGTTTTCTTTCTTTCTTTCTTTCTTTCTTTCTTTCTTTCTTTCTTCTTTCTTTTTTTCTTTCTTTCTTTCTTTCTTTCTTTCTCTCTCTCTCTCTCTTTCTTTCTTTCTTTCTTTCTTTCTTTCTTTCTTTCTTTCTTTCTTTCCAAGGTAGGGTCTCACGGTAGCTTAGGCTGACCTGGATTTCACTATGTAGTCTCAGGGTGGCCTCGAACTCATGGCAATCCTCCTACCTCTGCTTCCCAAGTGCTGGAATTAAAGGCGTGTGCCACCATTCCTGGCCATTCATTTCCTTTATAAAGAAATACTGGGGCTATTATTATTTTTCCTAAAAGAAAGATTTGAATACATTGTAAGAATTGTGAAATCTGTCACTTTATTATTAAGACAGTGCTATTAGTATAAATGATAGGAAACATGATTTATTTTTCAGACTTGTACCTTAATGGTAGGATAATTAAATAGTGGATAATTCTGACTTTAAATGATGTCTTGTAGATCAACAGGGTTATAGTCAAAGTAGGAATTTAGTAAAAGAAATACTTTTTGGAACTAATATGTAGGCATGGGATGGGATGCAATAGAACCACGTGTGTCCTCTTGAGTATGTGAAGTAATTACTGGTAACACACACAGAAATTTTCTGATTTGTTATCACTGTTATTGGTGCTGTGATAAAAAATGTTGATTAAAAATAAATCATGTAGGCTGTAGAGATTGTTCAGTGGTTAAGGGGCTTGCCTGTGAAGCCTAAGGGTCCAGGTTTCATTCCTCAAGTAAGCCAAATTCACAAAGTAGCACATGCATCTGGAGTTTGTTTGCAGTAGCTGAAGGTTCTGGTGTACCCATTTGCTCATCAAATCTGCCCCTTTCTCTCTCTCTCTCTCTCAAATAAAATAAAATGATATAATATAAAAGCAAAATATAAATCATGCAAGATATAAATTTTTAAAATCGCACATTTTGAAAATAATACTTACAAGTAGGGAACTCATGTCAAGTAGGTAGTATGTCAGGGTCCTCCACTCAAGAAAACTAGAGTATTTATTACTAACTTTAGGGAACCAATACTGATAATACAGATCCTACCATTCAAATTGACCATTATTTCAGCAAACTGGTAAATGTCTATGTGAGCTCATTTCTAAGAAACGCTTCTCAGGGGACTCTGCACTGTAGATTGGTGGGTTTCCTATCTGTGAAGTGCAAGCCAAAAGGTTGCAAAATATGGAACGTTCTATATTTATTTCCTAGTAAGGAAAAACCATTATGTTTTCATGAAGTAGGAAGGATTCCAGATGATCCCGGGGTTCCTTTAAGGGAAATATTTAAATATACTTGTACCAGGAATTAACTCAGAATCTTCTTCAGGATGAATTTCCAATTCTTCCTATTATTTGGATTGATTATGTTTCAAGTCCCTTCAACATAGTTATCACCACCCTCCCATGTGGTGATCACACCCTATTAGGACATTGTTCCATCTTAATAACTTGAGCAATTGATGTTGCTGACACTACATTGCTGAATGAAACCTCGTGAATTCGTCAAGAAGAGAAGGCAATAAAATATGCATCATTCTCTTCCATAAATCTATGAAACTTCAGAAAATGCAATGCACTATGCAAAGAGATAAATAGGACAGGACAAATATCTAATGACCTTCCTTACAGCCATTGCAATGGAAGTGGCTAAAAGAAGATTAATAAAAGAATTGATTGATCTTATAAGTAAAATAATTATGATGTGTTGGCTGATTTCATTTGGAAAGGAAGCAGGACAATCATATGTATTAGCATTCACTGCACAGATAGATATAAAGCGCTTCCAGGTAGATCAAATTTGTGCAATAGTACTCAAAGGGACATTGGTTGTCTCAAAAGAGACAGACGGGCTGGAGAGATGGCTTAGGGGTTAAGGTGCCTGACTCCTAAGCCTAAGAACGCTGGTTCCAATCTCCTGTGGTTCCAATCTCCAGGTCCCACTTTTAGCCAGATGCAAAGTGACACAAGGGTGCAATGACGCACTTGACCACAAGGGGGCACACGCATCTGGATTTTGTTCGCAGCAGCTGAGACACTGCTGGCGCGCCCATCTCTGTCTTCCTCTCCCTCTTTCTCTGTCTCTCTCTGTGTCTCTCTCCAAAAAAATTTTAAAAAGAGAGACAGGCGACTTGACCTTTGTTATTTAGGTGGTAAAGCTAGTAACTAAATAGAAATAAAATAGAAAACGGCAGATTTGATGAAGGTGATGACTGGAAACAGTTGGCAATAGACATGAAAAGATTTACCTATGGTTTATGAAAAGAAAGTAAATGACAAATAACACTTAGGTGTTATCTCATGGTGATTGCTGATACCATGAGAACACTTGAGAGAATATGTGGCATGCAAAGGGAAGAGGATTTATCAAATACTGTTCTTTTGAGGTGGCAAGCAGAGGAAAGTACTTTTGGCACACATAAAGATATTGCAAAAACAAACTAAATCAGAAGCTTTATGCAGCTAATCGATGTCAAATGTGTCTAGGAAAACAACAAATAAAGCCATGTTGTTGTTTAAACTCTCATCAAAATACAGGAACAGGTGGACATCTGTAAAATGTTTTGTGATCACAAGTGAATTAGTTTACCTCAGACACAGCCACCTCTTTTAGGACTTCTATGCAACTCTGAAAAACAATCTCAGGCCTGTGACATTTCATGGACCAATTTTCTTTGTGGACTCTGCTCATTTCAACTCGCCTGTCTATTGATTGGTTAAGTTTCTAGTTCAAGGAGGATAATTACAGGAATTCATGTTTGGATAAGATGTTTCAGTGCTTATGTTTTTTGGAATATTATTTCAATAAATGCTGGGCAACATGCTGTATGCAGTCAAAATTACTGCTTTGCCTGGCATTGTGTATTAATTTTTATTTGTTGAATGCCAATGAAACTGTCAGTCAACACTCAGTGGATCACACAGTTTCCTTGGCTGCCTAATAGAGATGAAAGGGAGTGAGAGGAGGGGTCAGAAACCTTGATTGGAAACTCTACTGGTATCCTCTATGGACCCTTACTCCTTTATTCCAATGTTCTTGTCCTCGTGTTTCAGTGACTCTGATTTTTTAAAAAAATTTTTTGTAAGCCACCTCACTTTCTCTTTGGAAGTAATTCTATACAGATTAATAAATTAATTAATTGCATGGTGTTAAGCAAGTTGATGAGAATGTTTTGTGTTTTGTATAATGGAGTCTGTCGATATCTACTTTGGCTCTCTCACCTGTTCTCATGCACATCATATGAGACAAGTCTCTTAAGAGCTTTGTCAATCCTGAAAGTATTGTGTAGTTCCAAAGAATTATTTTCAATATTAGAAAATACGTAAAATATGGACATGTATAATGTTAGCCTGATTTAACTTTCATCTTCTCTCTTATAAAGAGTTAGTCCCCTGCTATAGAGTTTAATGCTGGAGTATTACTTCTGCCCACTTGTAATCAAAACCTGGCACAGGTCCTGTCTTCTCCAATATGTACTATCCATGTATGTCCTTCTTTAAAATGATATGTATTTCATTTCCTTGTTTCATATGCTTCCTCTCAGATTTCCAAAGAAATAGTTAGCAAATTAGTTGATTCATAATGACATCAGTTCCTGGCTCTATTTAAACGTGGGAACACAAAGAGGAGGTCTTGCTCCTTACCTTAGGACACTGCTTGATGGGAATGGCAGAGAACTAGGTTAGACATTTATCTAATAGGTATCAAGAATGTAAATCATATGTACAGTGGGCTGCTGGAACCACAAAAGCTAAACTGACTACACGTGAGAGAATGTTTCCTAGAGACCCAGTACCTGAAAATGATTGTGAGGACTTTCTGGGTGGGAGGGAATAGAATTCTAGTTGGTAGTAGCCAGCAAGGTTAAGAAATATCTTCACAGGGCTGGAGAGATGGCTTAGGGTTAAGGCGCCTGCCTCCTAAGCTTAAGAACACTGGTTCCAATCTCCAGCGGTTCCAATCTCCAGGTCCCACGTTTAGCCAGATGCAAAGTGACGCAAGGGTGCAATACCGCACTTGACCAGAAGGGGGCGCACACATCTGGATTTCGTTCACAGCAGCTGAGACACTGCTGGTGTGCCCGTCTCTGTCTTCCTCTCCCTCTCTCTCTCTGTGTCTCTCTCCAAAAAAAATAATTAAAAAAATTTAAAAAAAAGAAAAAAAGAAGAAAAGAAATATCTTCACAATAGGAAATTTGAAAAGATATGAAGAAGTCGAATCTGCACTATTAAGTTATCCCTTGGCTACAGTATAGGAATAAAGGAAATGCTTCTGGAGTATTTGATTTTTTTTTTGAGGGGGGCTTGGTTGAACTTATGCATGCATCAAGACAAGAGAAAGATACAAGAGACAATCCTCAGTGTGTTGAGATGAGTTTAGGTTTGGATTTTTAGTTTAAGTTCCTATGGGATATCTGGGTAAAACTATTCAAAACTTATTCATATATGGAAGGAAAGATAGTGCATAGATGAATGGAGATTATATATATATCATAAACTGAGAGATAGATAATAAATGGTAGATAGATATTGTGTTGATATCACCACCCTGGTAGAGAGCCCTGTGCATTCCCCTCAGGCCCAGGGACCAAGAAGAGTTATCAAGTTAGTGATAAATCAAAGCCCAAGGCAAGGAACCTACAATATAAGTGGAATGGTAGTATAGGGAATTGGAATCCTCATCTGAACTTTAATACCATGCTAAGAGATGAAAATAAAAACTTACCTGGACTAGTGAAATCCATGGTGTGCTGGCAGACAAAGATTGCAAAGTGACAGCAATCAATGACTAGTCTGTTCATGTGGGATTTTTGCAGAAAACCACTGTTCTGCCAACGCCAAGTCCCTCATCAAATATATGGAGCACTAAAAGAAAGAAAGCACATTTTGAGTTAGCAGTGATGCTTCCCCCAAAAAAAATAAATCAGAGTATTATTATAGAAATAAAGTGAAGGGACTCAAACAAAATCAGCTGGGTGTGGTCATGAATGCCTGAAATCCAAGCACTCTAGAGACTGAAGAGTCAGGATCATAACAGCCAGCCCAGACTATTAGTGGAAAAACCTTTCTCAAAAAGATTAAATGCAGGCTGAAGAGATGGCTTAGCAGTTAAGGTGCCTGCCTCCTAAGCTAAAGAACGCTGGTTCCAATCTTCAGCGGTTCCAATCTCCAGGTTCCACGTTTAGCCAGATGCAAAGTGATGCAAGGGCGCAATGCTGCACTTGCCCACAAAGGGACACACACATCTGGATTTCCTTCACAGCAGCTGAGAGACTGCTGGCGTGCCCATTCTCTATCTGTCTCCCTCTCCCTCTCTCTCTGTCTGTCTCTCTCTGTGTCTCTCTCTAAAACTAAAAAAGAAAAAAATATTTTAAAAAAAGATTAAATGGGATAAAGAAAAGAATGAAATCTATAATGTATGAACAGGATATAGTGGAGTAAAAGGAAAACAAAAAGGCTTATTAGTAAAGACAAAATAGAAATTGTAAGACATATGTAGAAATATGGTTTATGCCATATGTAAGTATTAGCATATAGCATACAATCTGATGTGCATATTCCAATGAAAACAATCAAACAAGTGACTAGATCTCCCTCATGAGGGGTATCAGTGAAGAACCCAGGTTTAAAAAAAAAACAAAAATATGGAACAAGAGCTGAGAAATATGGTATCATAATAGACAGAAGGAAGTTTCAAGTACATATAATAAACATTTCAAAAGAGAGGAAGATTTTTTTTTGTTTTTTTCATTTTTTGGTTTTTCACTCTAGCCCAGGCTGACCTGGAATTCACTATGTAATCTCAGAGTGTTCTGGAAAAATGGCAATCCTCCTACCTTTGCCTCCCAAATGCTGGGATTAAAGGCGAGCTTCACCATGCCTGGCAGGAAGGAGATTTTTACAAAGCCAGTAGGGAAGAAATGATGCCTAAATTTCCAAAACTAAAGAAAATCACTTTGAATAATCAGAGGCCACAATCAAATAGGAATGCAATAAGGACATTTTTACATATATTTTCTGTATATTCAAATACCCACCAAAATCTACTTGCCCCATTCCAGGAGAAATATTTAAAGTTACACAGAGGAATTGCTGAGTGGCCAGCAACAAGTGTCTCCAAGCAAAATACCCCAGCGAGTGGGGGCTAAATTTAGGTGGCAACACCAGGATGAACCATCTACCTGTGAATAACTGATTTCCAGTCTGTAAAAGATGATAAGAATCACTGTAATGAGCATTAAGAGAGAAGAAAAACACTTAAGGTAAACAGAAGTCTTTCTACTCTTTGAGGAAACTAGAAGAACTTTCTCTAAATTTAGTGGTATCTTTAGCTTCCCTGAGTATCTAGTAGGGAAATGTTAATTTGAAATGATAAGAACAGAAAAAATAAGGAAAAGATAATAGGAAGGGATCAGAAAAAACATGCATAAACACATAGTTCATCTGAGTAAATCTAATGGATTTTGCTTTCTGAGCCTAGCAGGATACTCAGTCTCTGTTACTATACTAGATTCATGCATCATTAGCTGTCTGACCTTAAATAACTTTTTAATCTCACTGTGTCTCATTTTCTTCCTCCATGGCATGGGGATAATAATAGTTTCTACTTCACAATGTTGTAATGAGATTTGAGTATGTACTTATAGCAGTTCTTGGCTCAATGAATATATTAGTTGATATCATGTTAGCTTTTGACATTATGATTATTATTATGCCTGCTAAGTGTTGTTGATTCTGGAATAGATACTACCTTTCAATTTTTTAAACTGTGTAGAGAAACTACTGACAAGGTGGAAAAGGTTATATTTCCCATTTTGAAATTTTGTTTGTGTTAGAAAATGTTGGGAAATGGCAGCACTAGAGAGTTCTTATAGGTATTATCATTTTCAATTTCAATGCAGCCCTTAGGAAAATGGAAACAGTGGATCTAATTGAGTAACAGGATCCAAGTAAAGCCATGTTGTTGTTTAAACTCTCATCAAGATACAGGAACAGGTGGACATCTGTAAAATGTTTTGTGATCACAAGTGAATTAGTTGACCTCAGGCACAGCCACCTCTTGTATGACTTCTATGCAACTCTGAAAAACAATCTCAGGCCTGTGACATTTCATGGACCAATTTTCATTGTAGACTCTGCTCATTTCAACTCGCCTCTGTCTATTGTTTGGTTAAGTTTCTAGTCCAAGCAGGATAATTACAGGAATTCATGTTTGGATGAGATGTTTCAGTGCTTATGTTTCCTGGAATATTATTTCAATAAATGCTGGGCAACATGCTGTATGCAGTCAAAATTACTGCTTTGCCTGCCATTGTGTATTTATTTTTATTGTTTGAATGCCAACAAAACTGTCAGTCATCACTCAGTGGATCACAGAGTTTCCATGGCAGCCTAATAGAGATGAGTGAGAGGAGGGGTCAGAACCTTGGTTGCAAACTCTACTGGTATCCACTACGGACCCTTACTCCTTTATTCCAATGTTCTTGTCCTTGTATTTCAGTGACTCTGAATTAAAAAAAAATTTTTTTGTAAGCCACCTCACTTTCTCTTTGGAGGTAATTCTACATAGATTAATAAATTAATTAATTGCATGGTGTTAAGCAAGTTGATGAGAATGTTTTCTGGTTTGTATAATGGAGCGTGTTGATATCTACTCTGGCTCTCTCACCTGTTCTGATGTACTTCACATAAGACAAGACTCTTAAGAGCTTTGTCAATCCTGAAAGTGTTGTGTAATTTCAAAGAATTATTTTCAATATTAGAAAATAGGTAAAATATGAACACGTATAATGTTAACATGATTTAACTTTCACCTTCCCTCTTACAAAGAGGTAGTCCCCTGCTATAGAGTTTAATGCTGGAGTATTACTTCTGCCCACTTGTAATCAAAACCTGGCACAGGTCCTGTCTGCTCCAATATGTACTATCCATGTATGTCCCTCTTTGAAATGACATGTATTTCATTTCCTTGTTTCATATGCTTCCTCTCAGATTTCCAAAGAAATAGTTAGCAAATTAGTTGATTCATAATGACATCAGTTCCTGGCTCTATTTAAATGTGGGAACACAAAGAGGAGGTCTTGCTCCTTCCCTTAGGACACAGCTTGATGGGAATGGCAGAGAACTAGGTTAGACATTTATCTAATAGGTATCAAGAATGTAAATCATATGTACAGTGGGCTGCTGGAACCACAAAGGCTAAACTGACTACACATGAGAGAATGTTTCCCAGAGACCTAATACCTGAAAATGATTGTGAGGACTTTCTGGGTGGGTGGGAACAGAATTCTAGGTGGTAGTAGCCAAAGAAGGGAAGAAATTATGCTTTGGGGAAAAGAAGCATTTTGGTATATCTGAAAAATTGTGTATCAGGGAAAGAAAAGCAAGATGTAAGTGTGACAAGAAATCTGAGGTCAGATAATGAAGGGCTTGTATGTGATGGAGAAGCAATCATGACTTGTTAATAGGGCCTAACATGATTAGATTTAAAGTCCGAATTATAGCAGTTATTAGTTGGATTGTAGGCAAAGAAAGCACTTAGGAGGCTGTGGTAAAATTCAGGCAAGGATGAGAAATATCTTCACAATAGGAAATTTGAAAAGATATTAAGTAGTAGAATCTGCAGTATCAAGTTATTCCTTGGCTACAGTATAGGAATAAAGGAAATGTTTCTGGAGTATTCGATTTTTTTTTTGTGGGGGAAGCTTGGTTGAACTTAGGAATGCATCATGAAAAGAGAAAGATACAAGAGACAATCCTCAGTGTGTTGAGATAAGTTCAGGTTTGGATTTTTAGTTTAATTTCCTATGGGATATCTGGGTAAAACTATTCAAAACTTACTCATATATGGCAGGAAAGATAGTGCATAGATGAATGGAGATACATATATATATCTTGTATTATATATATCTTAGGGAGGCAGGAGGGAGGGGGCCTGGGGAGATGGAATTCCTTTCCTGGTACTGTTCCTCACAGAACAGCAGGAACAGCAACAGGGAGGATGTGAGGCCATTACCTGTTTGATCACTGTGGGAAAGCTGGCACTGGCCAACTTTTTTGATCATCAGGCCTAGAAGTTGCAAGGACTAGTGTAAGAGGACTATGAGGGGGCCAGGGCCTGAGCGAGGTCCCCCTTGCTGCCGCCTCCCTTACCCCTCCCTGTGCCCCTGGCCTCTCTTAATCAAACCTTGTGAATTCATCAAGAAGAGAAGGCAATAAAATATGCATCATTCTCTTCCACAAATCTATAAAACTTCAGAAAATTATATGCAGTATGCAAAGAGATAAATAGGACAGGACAAATATCTAATGGCCTTCCTGTTGGCAGCTGTTTGATCTTGACTTAACTTCTATTTGACAATGGGCTAAGATAAGAAGAATGTTTTGCCAAGCAGAGATCAGTTACCTTCTGAGAATATGGACATTGAGGAGGAAGTGTACTTTGATCTAAAGGCAAAGATTTAACTGTTTTATGATGCAGTTTTTCTGAGAAATCCTGTGTTTACCATTTGTTCCATTTGCATCTTTGTGCTCTGAGAAGAAGTAAAAAAAGGTAAACTAAATAAAGTCAGGGCTTTGGTATTGACCTACAGCCCTCCTGAGTTCATCTTTTGTCTCTCTTGTCTTTCTTTTTCCTTAATCCTCACTCACCACTCAGGTACTGTTTGAATCTGCCCGCAGGCTCCAGCACCTTCCTTACAGTCATTGCAATGGAAGTGGCTAAAAGAAGATTGATAAAAGAATTGATTGATCTTATAAATAAAATAATTATGATGTGTTGGCTGATTTCATTTGGAAGGGAAGCAGGAGCATCTATGTATCAATTTATCAGCATTCACTGCATAGATATATATTAAGTGCTTCCAGGTAGACCAAATTTGTGCAATAGTGCTCAAAGGTACATTGGGTGTCTCAAAAAACACAGGCAACTTGACCTTTGGCATTTAGGTGGTAAAGCAATTAACCAAATAGAAATAAAATAGAAAAGGGCAGATTTGATGAAGTTGATGACTGGAAACAGTTGGCAATAGACAGGAAAGAGATTTACCTATGGCTTTTGAAAAGAAAGTAAATGACAAATAACACTTAGGTGTTATCTCATGGTGATTGCTGATACCATAAGAACCCTTGAGAGAATATGTGGCATGCCAAGGGAAGAGGATTTATCAAGTACTGGTCTTTTGAGGTGGCAAACAAGAAAAGTACTTTTGGCACACATAAAGATATTGCAAAACAAACTAAATCAGAAGCTTTATGTAGTTAATCAATGTCAAATGTGTCTAGGAAAAAACAAATAAAGCCATGTCGTTGTTTAAACTCTCATCAAAATACAGGAAGAGGTGGACATCTGTAAAATGTTTTGTGATCACAAGTGAATTAGTTTACCTCAGACACAGCCACCTCTTTTAGGACTTCTATGCAACTCTGAAAAACAATCTCAGGCCTGTGACATTTCATGGACCAATTTTCTTTGTGGACTCTGCTCATTTCAACTCGCCTCTGTCTATTGATTGGTTAAGTTTCTAGTCCAAGCAGGATAATTACAGGAATTCATGTTTGGATTAGATGTTTCAGTGCTTACGTTTCATGGAATAATATTTCAACAAATGCTGGGCAACATGCTGTATGTAGTCAAAATTACTGCTTTGGCTGGCATTGTATATTTATATTTATTTTTTGAATGCCAACAAAACTGTCAGTCATCACTCAATGGATCACAGAGTTTCCATGGCAGCCTAATAGAGATGAAAGGGAGTGAGAGGAGGGGTCAGAAATCTTGGTTGGAAACTCTACTGGTATGCTCTATGGACCCTTACTCTTTTATTCCAATGTTCTTGTCCTCGTGTTTTAGTGACTCTGATTTTTTTTAAAAAAATTATTTTTTGTAAGCCACCTCACTTTCTCTTTGGAGGTAATTCTATACAGATTAATAAATTAATTAATTGCATGGTGTTAAGCAAGTTGATGAGAATGTTTTCTGGTTTGTATAACGGAGCCTGTTGATATCTACTCTGGCTCTCTCACCTGTTCTCATGCACATCATATAAGACAAGTCTCTTTAAGAGCTTTGTCAATCCTGAAAGTGTTGTGTAGTTTCAAAGAATTATTTTCAATATTAGAAAATAGGTAAAATATGGACACGTATAATGTTAACATGATTAAACTTTCACCTTCCCTCTTATAAAAAGGTAGTCCCCTGCTACAGAGTTTAATGCTGGAGTATTACTTCTGCCCACTTGTAATCAAAACCTGGCACAGGTCCTGTCTGCTCCAATATGTACTATCCATGTATGTCCCTCTTTGAAATGACATGTATTTCATTTCCTTGTTTCATATAATGCTTCCTCTCAGATTTCCAAGGAAATAGTTAGCAAATTAGTTAATTCATGATGACTGGCTCTATTTAAATGTGGGAACACAAAGAGGAGGTCTTGCTCCTTCCCTTAGGACACAGCTTGATGGGAATGGCAGAGAAATAGGAAGAAATTTATCTAATAGGTATCAAGAATGTAAATCATATGTACAGTGGGCTGCTGGAACCACAAAGGCTAATCTGACTACACTTGAGAGAATGTTTCCCACAGACCCAATACCTGAAAATGATTATGAGGACTCTCTGGGTGGGAGGGAGTAGAATTCTAGGTGGTAGTAGCCAAAGAAGGGAAGAAATTATGCTTTGGGGAAAAGAAGCATTTTGGTGTATCTGAAAAATTGTGTGTCAGAGAAAGAAAAGCAAGATGTAAGTGAGGCCAGATAATGAAGGGCTTGTATGTGATGGAGAAGCAATCATGACTTGTTAATAGGACCTATCATGATTAGATTTAAAGTCAGAATTATAGCAGTGAGTAGTTGGATTGTAGGCAAAGAAAGCACTTAGGAGGCTATGGTAAAATCTAGGCAAGGATGAGAAATATCTTCACAATAGGAAATTTGAAAAGATATTGTAGCAGACAGCTTCAGGTTCACTGAGATGAACTTCCAGACCAGACACAGTTATGGAGGAAAGGATATTATTTATTGAAGCTTACAGATCCAGGGGAAGTTCCATAATGGCAGGAGAAGCGGCCTGCCTTCACAGGGCCAAGCAGAGAGAGAAAAAGCCAACCAGCCACCACGGCACACAGAGCAAAACTACAGCCCAAAATCCCAGCACACTTCAGGAACTCCTACTGGGCACACTTTGCATATCTTTACAATGGAATCTCAAACCTACCATTAACACCTTAAGACCAGCCCCCAATGACATTGCCTCTAGGAAGGTGATTGCAGATGCAAACTATAAAGTAATAAAACATTGAATATATTGGGGGCCATATATTCAAACTACCACAGATATTAAGAAGTAGAATCTGCAGTATCAAGTTATCCCTTGGCTACAGTATAGTAATAATGGGAATATTTCAGGAGTATTTGATTTTTTTTGGGGGGGGGCTTGGTTGAACTTACGAACGCATCATGAAAAGAGAAAGATACAAGAGACAATCCTCAGTGTGTTGAGATAAGTTCAGTTTTGGATTTTTAGTTTAAGTTCCTATGGGATATCTGGGTAAAACTATTCAAAACTTATTCATATATGGAAGGAAAGATAGTGGATAGATGAATGGAGATTTTATATATATATCATGCACAGAGAGATAGATAAAATATGGTAGCTAGATAGAAAGAATCTGGGGTCTGTTGATATCACCATCCTGACAGAGTGCCCTGTGCATTCTCCTCAGGCCCAGTGACCAAGAAGAGTTATCAAGTTAGTGATAAATCAAAGCTCAAGGCAAGGAACCTACAATACAAGTGGACTAGGAGTATAGGGAATTGGAATCCTCATTTGAAGTTTAATACCATGCTAAGAGATGAAAATAAAATCTTACCTGGACTGATGAAATCCATGGTGTGTTGGCAGAAAAAGATTGCAAAGTTACAGTGACCAATGACTAGTCTGTTCATGTGAGATTTTTGCAGAAAATGACTCTTCTGCCAAGCCAAGTCCCTCATCAAATGTATGGAGCACCAAAAGAAACAAAGCACATTTTGAGTTAGCAGTGATGCCTCCCCCCACCAAAATAAATAAAACAGAGTATTATCATAGAAATAAAGTAAAGGGACTCAAACAGAAGCAGCTGGGTGAGGTCTGGAATGCCTGCAATCCCAGCACTCTAGAGACTGAAGCCTCAGGATCATAATAGCCAGCCCAGACTATTAGTGGAGAAACCTTTCTCAAAAAAGGTTAAATGGGATAAAGGAAGGAACAAAATCTGTAAGGTATGAACAGGATATAGAGGAATAAAAAGAAAACAAAAAGACTTATTAGTAAAGACAAAATAGAAATTGTAAGACATTTGTAGAAATATGGTTTATGCCATATGTAAAATATTAGCATATAGCATACATTCTGATGTGCATATTCCAATGAAAACAATCAAACAATAGAACAGATCTCCCTCATGAGGTGGATCAGTGAAGAATCCAGGTTTTAAAAAAAAATGAAGAGATGGAACAAGAGCTGAGAAGTATGGTATAATAATAGACAGAAGGAAGTTTCAAGTACATATAATAAACGTTTCAAAAGAGAGGAAGGAGATTTTTTTGACAAAGCCAGTAGGGAAGAAATGATGGATAAATTTCCAAAAGTAAAGAAAACCACTTTGAATAATCAAAGGCCTTAATCAAATAGGAATGCAATAAGGACATTTTTATACAAATTTTCTGTATACTCAAATACCCACCAAATCCTAGTTGCCCCACTCCAGTAGGAATATTTAAACTTACATAGAGGAATTGTTCTGGATATATAATAGTGAATGGTAAATAAAATGCAAGGAAGTAGAGAATGTTGGTTACAATAATTTTTCTTTTCAAGAATCTTGACTTTAAAATATGGCCTGGGGAGTTGGCTCAGCAGTTAAAGTCACTTGCTTGCAAAGGCTGCTGGCCCAGATTCAATTTCCCAGTCACCCATGTTAAGACAGACACCCAGAAGTGTATGTGTCTGGTATTCATTTTTAGGTCAAGAGACCCTGGAGCATCCGTGCTTACACACTCATGCACAAATACTCCCATATGCAAATCAATAAATACAAATTCAAAAAAATATGAAGAACAGATAGGATCCAAATGAGCTTGCCTGACATTACTTTATTCTATAATTAGCAGTATAAAAGTAGCAAAGCAATGTTATGTGTCCACTCTCACGGGAACCCTTTCATAAAGCCTGGAGTATGAACTGTGGGACTGATTCTATTGGTGGCTTCTTTCACGCTATTCTTTCTTCTCAAGCTACCCCAGTGGTATATTGCTACCTAAAATGTCACCACTACAGGCATTGTCTATTATAACATTAACTGTGGTAAGTGAAGCTAATTTTGGCAGGGGGGTTAAGGTTGATCATTTCCTATTAATCTGGCACTGATGAGAGCATGTGATTAACAAGTAATTTTATTGGAAAGTAGTTCTCCAAGGATGAGATACAGGAAAGAGCTATTGCAAAGAAAAAGAAGAACTGAGAATGACGAATAATTCGACAGACCTCCTTAAGATGCTTTAGGGAATGTACTTGAGCACATGGTGAGAGAACTAGAGGAGAATGGAAGAAAAAGAACATGAGAAATCTCTCCTTGTCTCCTCAACATCCCCTAATTCCTCTTAACGTCTGTCCCTTTCTTGAATGAAAACTTTGCCCTTCTTAATTTTTTTCTTTTTTCCTTCATATTCTGGATCAGGGTTCCAAAATAAGTTGGAAAACAAGGACCCTTGGTAGAAGGCCCAAGTGAACATGGGCTCACTTGAATATCTGACCCTTCTTTCAATGAGATTGTATCTTTTCGTGGCTCCAAGAAATTAACCAATTGACATGCTGAGCTTGGAAACACCTCCTTCCTCAGAATCACTAAAATCTGTCATTCATCAGTTACTGTCAGTGGATTTTGACTAAAGCATAAACTGTATGACAAGTTCTATACCAAATGATGGGACTGTAGTGATGAACAAGGCCATTTAAACTGTCACGGTGTTCCAGAAAGACAAAGCAGTTTTCACCCCTATGAATCTGAGTTGCACTTTGCTTTTGGAAAAGCTGAATTTGCAAAGGCACAGAATTTCAGAACTCTTGGCATCATTCTGTAAATCTCCACCCCAGCCTTGCAGACAGGCATCCATCCTTCTGACAAAGCACTTCAGGACTGGGGAGAAGGGACAGAGGAGGCAGCAGTGGCATCTCTGTGAAGAGAAGACATGGGAAGTCTCAGGTGGTTCTGCTCTACTGGGCTCACAAGCCCGAGAGTTTCTTTGTTGCTGAGACTGAAATTGTTGGGAAGTCAGGCAGGTGGAGAGGACTCAAGCATTGGGTATAAGTTGCACAATTGATTTTGCATCTACATCAGTTCTGAAAAGATTAGAGAAGGTCCAGGGACCTGTTAAAGAAAGCATTCCAGCATAGTGGCAGCTCAGGGTAGGACAGTGTCCAAGTTGGCCTCAGAAATCAGGTGAAATGGAGCAACCCTTTTGTTCTAGGGTAGGGAGGTAGGAGGGCAGTTCTGTTTCCTGCATTTACTTGAAAGAAGTTGTGATTACCAAGCCCGATGAAAGCAGAGTTCATTCGTGACTTGGAAGAGAAGGCGCTTTCCTGTTTGAGGATCAGGGAAAAGAAATCAAAGCTTTGGAGATGTGCTAGAGCTAAAAGAGACTGGGCTATGTATTTCCCAAACTGCCTATGGCAAACTCCTCAAGCTGGCTGCATGGATTCCCAAACCCAACCCACTAGAGATGAGGGGGCCTAGAGAGAAAAGGGGGTTTGGATCGCACAAATTGGCATGATATGAAAAGTCAGCAAAAACCACTGGGTGACAGTGTGGTGTTCAGCTCTGCAGTGGCTGCTGCTGACCACTTAGCTGGGGCTAAGCCCCTCTGTCACCTCTTCTGAGTGGCAACAAGTGTCACCATGCAAAATACCTCAGAGGGTGGGGGCCTTATCTCACTCAGCCTGGGGCAGGGGTCTGGTGGACTTCCAAGGGCTCCAGCCCAGGATCCCACTGGCCAGCTAAGAGTCAGACACTCAGGGAAGAACCCAATCCCACTCCTCCCCTTCTCAAAAGCAGAGCCAAGCCCAGCTTCTCTAATTCAACTCCCCCATCCCAGGGCTTTTCTTCCATCACTGTTCACTGCCAAGGCCCAGGTTTGGTCGCAGGGACCAGACCTTAAGCACCTACAGGTGTGAGGTGGAGTGACTGGCAGGGGATTTGGGGGATTGGGTGGGTGGGGCAACCCACTGGAGACAATGGGTAGCTGGGCTCCAAGAAGGAGGGGACTGACTGTGGAGGGAGAGGCCAGGCCTTCTGGCTGTTCAGGAGGGAGGGGACCTGTGGAGATGGAATTCCAGTCCTGCTCCTGCTCTGTGCCCAGAAGAACAGCAACAGCCACAGCTACAGGAACAGCAAGGATGTGGGGCCACCTGTTTGATCACTGTCGGATAGCTGGCATGGGCCATCTTTTGCTATCATCAGGCCTAGAAGTTGCAAGGCTGGCATTGTGTATTTATTTTTATTTTTTGAATGCCAACAAAACTGTCACTCAACACTCAGTGGATCACACAGTTTCCGTGGCAGCCTAATAGAGATGAAAGGGAGTGAGAAAGGGAGGGGTCAGAAACCTTGGTTGGAAACTCTACTGACAGCCTCTGTGGGCCCTTACTCATTTATTCCAATGTTCTTGTCCTTGTGTTTCAGTGACTCTGATTTTTTTTATTATTTTATTTATTTTTGAGAGAGAAGCCAGAGAAACTTTCTCTTTGGAGACAGTAATTCTGTACAGATTAATAAATTAATTGTCACCCCTTGTGCATGCATTGTGTGTTAAGCAAGTTGATGAGAATGTTCCTGAGATTGGTTTTAGGCTTAGGAGGCAGCCTGTCAATATCTACTCTGGCTCTCCACCTGTTCTGATTAAAAAAATTTTTTTTATAAGACAACTTTCTCTTTAGGTAATTCTTACAGATTAATAAATTAATTAATTGCATGGTGTTAAGCAAGTTGATGAGAATGTTTTCTGGTTTGTAAAATGGAGTCTGTTGATATCTACTCTGGCTCTATAATGTTTAACATGATTTAAACTTTCACCTTGAAAGTGTTCTTATAAAGAGGTAGTTAGAAAATAGGTAAAATAGAGTTTAATGCTAACATGATTAAATTACCTTCCCTCTTATAAAAGGTAGTCCCCTTCAGAGTTTAATGCTGCCCACTTGTAATCAAAACCTGGCACAGGTCCTGTCTGTTCCAATATGTACTATCCATGTATGTCCCTCTTTGAAATGACATGTTTTTCATTTCCTTGTTTCATATAATGCTTCCTCTCAGATTTCCAAAGAAAATAGTTAGCAAATTAGTTATGACATGATGACTGGCTCTATTTAAATGTGGGAACACAAAGAGGAGGTCTTGCTCCTTCCCTTAGGACACAGCTTGATGGGAATGGCAGAGAAATAGGAAGAACATTTATCTAATAGGTATCAAGAATGTAAATCATATGTACAGTGGGCTGCTGGAACCACAAAGGCTAATCTGACTACACTTGAGAGAATCTTTGCCAGAGACCTAATACCTGAAAATGATTATGAGGACTCTCTGGGTGGGAGGGAACAGAATTCTAGGTGGTAGTAGCCAAAGAAGGGAAGAAATTATGCTTTGGGGAAAAGAAGCATTTTGGTGTATCTGAAAAATTGTGTGTCAGGAAAGAAAAAAAGCAAGAAGAAATCTGAGGCCAGATAATGAAGGGCTTGTATGTGATGGAGAAGCAATCATGACTTGTTAATAGGACCTATCATGATTAGATTTAAAGTCTGAATTATAGCAGTGAGTAGTTGGATTGTAGGCAAAGAAAGCACTTAGGAGGCTATGGTAAAATCTAGGCAAGGATGAGAAATATCTTCACAATAGGAAATTTGAAAAGATATTGTAGTAGAATCTTCAGGTTCACTGAGATGAATTCCAGACCAGACACAGTTATGGAATAAAGGAATGTTCCTGAAGTATTCAATCCAGGGAAGTTCCATTGGTTGAACTTAGGAATGCATCATGCCAAAAGAGTAAAAAGCCAACCAGCCACAGTCCTCAGTGCAAAAGATGAGTTCAAAATTTGGATTTTTTCACTTTAAGTTCCTACTGGGATATTTGCATAAAATGGAATCTCAAACCTACCATTAACACCTGTAAGGAAGGAAATGATATTGCATTGAGGAAGGTGATTGCAGATGCAAACTATAAAGTAATAAAACATTGAATATAGATATATATATTCAAATATTTACAGATATTAGATATAGAATCTGCAGTATCAAGTTATCCCTCTATACAGTATAGTAATAATGGGAATAGATAGAGTATTTGATTTTTTTTTTGGGGGGGCTTGGTTGAATAGATATCATGAAGGGAGAAAGATACAAGAGAGGGTGCTCAGTGTGTTGAGATAAGTTCTGTTTTGGGTTTAAGCCTCATGGGATATCTGGGTAAAACTATTCAGGGGGAGGATATATGGAAGCCAAAGATAGTTGATAGATGAATGGAGATTTTATATATATATGATCATCAGAGAGATAGATAAAATATGGTAGCTAGATAGAAAGAAGGGTCTGTTGAGGGGGCCAGGGCCTGACAGAGTCCCCCTGTGCATTCTCCTCAGGCCCAGTGACCAAGAAGAGTTGAAAGTTAGTGATAAATTTAGCTCAAGGCAAGGAAGGCAATAAATGGACTGCATCATTCTCTTCCATAAATCTATAAAAGTTTAAAACCATGCTAAGCAGATGCAAAAGATAAATAGGACCTGGACAAAAATCTAATGGTGTTGGCTGTTTGGGAGCCATTTGATTTACACTGACCAATGACTGTTTGACAATGGGAGATTTTTGCAGAAAATGATTTGCCAAGCCAAGTCCCTCATCAAGTTATGGAGCACCTGTGAAACAATGCACATTTTGAGTTAGCAGTGATCCTTTGATCAAAATAAATAAAAAAGATTTAACATAGAAATAATGTAAAGGGACTCAAACAGAACAGCCTCCCAAGTTCATCTTTTGTCTCAATCCCAGCACTCTAGAGACTTTCCCTCAGGATCATCAATAGCCAGCCCAGACTATTAGTGGAGAAACCTTTCTCAAAAAGCAGAGTTAAATGGGATAAAGGAAGGAACAAAATCTGTAAGGTATAAAGGATAGATCAATAAAAAGAAAACAAAAAGACTTATTAGTAAAGACAAAATAGAAATTGTAAGACATTTGTAGAAATTGGTTTATTTCATTTAAAATATTAGCATATAGCATACATTCTGATATGTATTCAATGAAAACAATCTGCAATAGAATAGATCCCTCATAAAGTGCTTCAGTGAAGAACCAAATTTTAAAAAAGTGCTCAAGATGGAACAAGATTGAAGTATGGTATAATAATAGACAGAAGGAAGTTTGTACATATAATAAATTTCAAAAGAGAGGAAGGAGTTTTTTTTGACAAAGCCAGTAGGGAAGAAATGATGGATAAATTTGCAATCTGCAAGAAAACCACTTTGAATAATCAAAGTCACTTAATCAAATAGGAATGCAATAAGGACATTTTTATACAAATTTTCTGTATACTCAAATACCCACCAGTGTAATCCTAGTTGCCCCACTCCAGTAGGAATATTTAAACTTACATAGAGGAATTGTTCTGGATATATAATAGTGGCCCTGCAAGGAAGTAGAGAATGTTGGTTACAATAATTTTTCTTTTCAAGAATCTTGACTTTAAAATTGGCCTGGGAGTTGGCTCAGCAGTTAAAGTCACTTGCTTGCAAAGGCTGTGCCCAGATTCAAGTTCCAGTCACGAATGTTAAGACAGACTGCCCAGAAGTGTATGTACCTGGTATTCATTTTTAGGTCAAGAGACCAGCATCGTGCTTACACACTCATGCACAAATACTTTGTTTTGCAAATCAATAAATACAAATTCAAAAAAATATGATGAACTTCTGGGATCCAAATGAGCTTGCCTGACATTATTCTCTATAATTTGAGTATAAAAGTGCAAAGCAATGTTACTGTGTCCACTCTCACGGGAACCCTTTCATAAAGCCTGGAGTATGAACTGAACTGGGACTGATTCTATTGGTGGCTTCTTTCACGCTATTCTTTCTTCTCAAGCTACCCCAGTGGTATATTGCTACCTAAAATGTCTTGGCTAAAGGCATTGTCTATTATAACATTAACTGTGGTAAGTGAAGCTAATTTTGGCAGGGGTTAAGGTTGATCATTTCCTATTAATCTGGCACTGATGAGAGCATGTGATTAACAAGTAATTTTATTGGAAAGTAGTTCTCCAAGGATGAGATACAGGAAAGAGCTATTGCAAAGAAAAAGAAGAACTGAGAATGACGAATAATAAGACAGACCTCCTTAAGATGCTTTCTGGAATGTACTTGAGCACATGGTTAAGAACTAAGGAGAATGGACCAAAAAAGAACATGAGAAATCTCTCCTTGTCTCCTCAACATCCCCTAATTGGTCTTAACCTCTGTCCCTTTCTTGAATGAAAACTTTGCCCTTCTTAATTTTTTTTTTTTTTCCTTCATATTCTGGATCAGGGTTCCAAAATAAGAAACATTGGAAAACAAGGACCCTTGGTAGAAGGCCCAAGTGAACATGGGCTCACTTGAATATCTGACCCTTCTTTCAATGAGATTGTATCTTTTTTTTGCTCCAAGAAATTAACCAATTGACATGCTGAGCTTGGAAACACCTCCTTCCTCAGAATCACTAAAATGAAAATTCATCAGTTACTGTCAGTGGATTTTGACTGCATAAACTGTTGACAAGTTCTGCTGCAAATGATGGGACTGTAGTGAGAACAAGGCCATTTAAACTGTCTCAGGTGTTCCAGAAAGACAAAGCAGTTTTCACCCCTATGAATCTGAGTTGCACTTTGTTTTGGAAAAGCTGACTTTGCAAAGACTCCCATGAATTTCAGAACTCTTGGCATCATTCTGAAATCTCCACCCCAGCCTTGCAGACAGGCATCCATCCTTCTGACAAAGCACTTCAGGACTGGGGAGAAGGGGGACAGAGGAGGCAGCAGTGGCATCTCTGTGAAGAGAAGACATGGGAAGTCTCAGGTGGTTCTGCTCTACTGGGCTCACAAGCCCGAGAGTTTCTTTGTTGCTGAGACTGAAATTGTTGGGAAGTCAGGCAGGTGGAGAGGACTCGAGCATTGGGTATAAGTCTCACAATTGATTTTGCATCTACATCAGTTTAAAAAAGATTACTCTGGTCCAGGGACCTGTTAAAGAAAGCATTCCAGCATAGTTGCAGCTCAGGTAGGACAGTGTCTTAAGTTTGGACTCAGAAATCAGGTGAAATGGAGCAACCCTTTTGTTCTAGGGTTGGGAGGTTAGGGCAGTTCTGTTTCCTGCATTTACTTGAAAGAAGTTGTGATTACCCCCAATATGAAAGCAGAGTTCATTCGTGACTTGGAAGAATCACCTTGCTTTCCTGTTTGAGGATCTGGGAAAAGAAATCAAAGGTTTGAGATGTGCTAGAGCTAAAAGAGACTGGGCTATGTATTTCCCAAACTGCCTTTGGCAAACTCCTCTGCTGGCTGCTGTGGATTCCCAAACCCAACCCACTAGAGATGAGGGGGCCTAGAGAGAAAAGGGGGTTTGGATCTGCACAAATTGGAATGATATGAAAAGTCAGCAAAAACCACTGGGTGACAGTGTGGTGTTCAGCTCTCCAGTGGCTGCTGCTGACCACTTAGCTGGGGCATCTCAGTGAACCTGTCACCTCTTCTACAGTGGCAACAAGTGTCACCATGCAAAATACCTCAGAGGGTGGGGCCTTATCTCACTCAGCCTGGGGCAGGGGGTCTGGTGGACTTCAAGGGCTCCAGCCCAGTTATCCCACTGGCCAGCTAAGAGTCAGACACTCAGGGAAGAACCCAATCCCCTCCTCCCCTTCTCAAAATGGCAGATTTGAGGTGAGCTTCTCAACAATTTCAACTCCCCATCCCAGGGCTTTTCTTCCATCACTGTTCACTGCCAAAAAGAAAGTAAGGGACAAATAACACCTACAGGTGTTAGGTGGAGTGACTGGCAGGGGATTTGGGGATGGGGTGGGTGGGGCAACCCACTGGAGACAATATAGCTGGGCTCCAAAAGGAAGGGACTGACTGTGGAGGGGAGAGGCCTGTTCTTTTGGCTGTTCAGCAGAGGAGGGGACCTTTGGAGATGGATATTCCAGTCCTGCTCCTGCTCTTTGCCCAGTTAAACGATGTTAACAGTGTCAGGAAAAAAGGAAAAGCCATGTCATTGGGCCACCTGTTTGATCAAATCCAGGAACAGCTGGACATCTGTAAAATGTTTTGTAATCATCAAGGAATTAGTTTACCTGCAAGGCTGGCATTGTGTTTTATTTTTTTTTTGAATGCCAACAAAACAATCTCTTGACACTCAGTGGACCACACAGTTTCCGTGGCAGCCTCTAGAGATGAAAGGGATTTCAAAGGGAGGGGTCAGAAATTTATTTGGAAACTCTACTGACAGCCTCTGCAGGATTACTCATTTATTCAATGTTCTTGTCCTTGTGTTTCAGTGACTTGATTTTTTATTTTTTATTTATTTTTGGAAGAGACACAGAGAGAAACATGAGGGAGATGCAGTCAAATTGAGATGCTTTGGCTGGCATTGTCTCATTTGCTGTTTTTGAATGCAGTCAGTCACCCACTCAGTGGATCACAGAGTTTCTGTGTGCAGCTTAATCAGAGATGCATCTGGGAGTGAGAGGAGGGTTGGAAACCTGGGTTGGAAACTCTACTGGCATCCTTATGGAGGCTTACTCCTTTATTCCAGTGTTCTTGTCCTTGTGCTTCAGTGACTCTGATTTTTTTAATTTTTTTTGTAAGCCACTTCACTTTCTCTTTGGAGGTAATTCTATACAGATTAATAAATTAATTAATTGCATGGTGTTAAGCAAGTTGATGAGAATGTTTTCTGGTTTGTATAATGGAGTCTGTTGATATCTACTCTGGCTCTCTCACCTGTTCTTATGCACATCATATAAGACAATGAAGACATGAAGAGCTGGAACAAGAGCTGAGAAGTATGGTATCATAATAGACAGAAGGAAGCCAAGTACATATAATAAACATTTCAGAAGAGAGGAGTATAAACTGTGGGACTGATTCTATTGGTGGCTTCTTTCATGCTATTCCTTCTTCTCAAGTTATCCCAGTAGTATATTGTGACCTAAAATGTCACCACTACAGGCGCTGTCTATTATAACATTAACTGTTAGTAAATGAAGCTAATTTTGGCAGGTGATTTAAGGTTGATCATTTCCTATTAATCTGGCACTGATGAGAGCATGTGATTAACAATTCATTTTATTGGAAAGTAGTTCTCCAAGGATGAGATATAGGAAGCAGCTTTTGCAAAGAAAAAGAAGAATTTAGAATGATGAATAATTTGACAGGCATCCTTAAGATGCATTAGGGAAAGTACTTGAGCAGATGGTGAGAGAACTAGAGGAGAGTGGAAGAAAAGAACATGAGAAATCTCTCCTTGTCTCCTCAACATCCCCTAATTTCTTTTAAAGTCTGTCCCTTTCTTGAATCAAAACTTTTCCCTTCTTAGTTTAGTTTTTTTTTTTTTTTTTTTCATATTCTGGATTGGGGTTCCAAAATGAGTTGGAATACAAGGACCCTTGGTAGAAGGCCCAAGTGAACATGGGCTTACTTGAATATCTGAACCTGGTCCAAGTTTCTTGTGATCCTTCTTTCAATGAGATTTTATCTTTTCCTGGTTCCCAGAAATTAACCATTTGCACATTCTGAGCTTGGAAACACCTCCTTCCTCAGAAACACTATACATCTGTCATTCATCAGTTACTCTCAGTGGATTTTGATTAAGCATAGAATGTATGACAAATTCTATAGCGAATGATGGGACTGTAGTGATGAACCAAGGCCGGTTAAACTGTCATAGTATTCCAGACAAAGTAGGAGTTTTCACCCCTATTAATCTGAGTTGTCCTTTGCTTTTGGGAAAGCTGAATTTGCAAAGGCAGGGGATTTCAGAACTCTTGGCATCATTCTGTAAATCTCCACCCAGCCTTGCAGACAGGCATCCATACTTCTGATGAAGCACTTCAAGACTGGGGAGAGGGGACAGAGGAGGCAGCGGTGGCATCTCTGTGAAGGGACAATATGGGAAGTCTCACGTGGTTCGGCTATACTGGACTAAGAAGCCTGAGAGTTTCTTTGTTGCTGAGACTGAAATTGTTGGGAGGTCAGGCAGGCGGAAAGGACCCAAGGGGGATTTGGGGGATGGGGTGGGTGGGGCCGCCTGCTGGAGACAATGGGTAGCTGGGCTCCCAGAAGGAGGGAAGGAGGGGACTGACCTTTGGCAGGAGGCCTTCAGGCTCTTCAGGAGGGAGGAGGGAGGGGGCCTGTGGACATGGAATTCCCATCCTGGTATTGCTCTGTGCCCAGAAGAACAGCAACAGGAACAGCAGCAGCAACAGTGAGCATGTGAGGTCACCTGTTTGATCACTGCTGGCAAGCTGGCATGGGCCAACTTTAGTGATCATCAGGCCTAATGGAAAAGCACTGGGAGGGGGCCAGGGACAGAGCAAGCTCCCCCGTGCTGCCCCCCCAACTGTGCGGTGGCCTCTCTCGCAAGGGACCACCCCCACACTCTCCCTCCCCTGCCTCCCTTCTCTGGCACTCTCCATGCCGCACAGGGCAGGGGATGCCACGCCACTCCCACATGAGCTGCTTAGACTTGCACAGTGTCCTCAGGGCTCAGGGCCAAGAGCACCCTTGAGGACAGCAGAGTCTCTTTTGCCAGCCAGTGTAGCCTGTGATCCCCGACCAGGGCTGTGGCTTTGGCTCTGACCCAGACTGCCACCCACAGGTGCCAGACCACCACCAGAGGAGCTCCCATGGCTGTGCTGAGCCCCTCCTCAGGGGAAACTGGAGCACACAAAAGCCAGGGCACAGCGCAGGCTAAGGAGAGCCCAGGCGGAAGGCGCCAGCCAGAGGCAGTGCAGCGGTGCAGTGGAGGAGCATGAGGCGAACCCATCGAGGGGCCCCAAAATAAGGGGTGGTATGGGCGTCCTGGCCATGGCTTGTCTGAAGAGACAAGCCTGCCAGCGGGAGAAATCCAATGTCTGCCAGTGTGTCCGCAGCCCAAGCAAAGGCAAGACCAGCTGCAACAAAAGCAGGTTAAATGTCTTTTGGGGGTCCAACTCTTTGGCTCCAAGAAGAGGTGCAGAAGGAGATGAGGTGGGAAGGGGCTTTTGCCTTTTGACATTTCTGCCCTTATATTTGAGGATGGTGGAGGGGTTGGGGTGGCCTTGTAAGGGGAATTTGAAGCCTAGCATGTGCAGAGGAGGCCGGCTAGCTGGTGTGCATGCGAAGGCGATGGCTTTCTTGCCTCTGTCACTGTAACAGGCTTGCTGCAGTGCAACTACCCTGGAACAAGCGCAGAGACCCAAAGCATATCCTGTCCTGGATGTATCCCCTGAGATTCAGACATGTAGTGTGTGTGTGTGTGTGTGTGTGTGCGTGTGCGCGCGCGCGCATGCGCGCACGCGTGTTCCTGCGCACGCCCCGGGCTTTGGGAAGGCGTGACTGGGACAAGCTGTCAAGTGTGTACTTTGGAAATTGCTGGAGGGGAGCTGAGCAGACATCATTGCTGCTCTCTGGTTTGGTCCTATGAAGGAAGGCCAGCTTCTTCTCAGTAACCTGAAGCTGTCTGCCACCACCACCCCATTGTTGCCTGAGGGGAAAAATGGAGGAAAGTAGATCTGAGCACTAAAGAATACTTTCAGAACTACATAGCTAGAGATAGCTAAGTCATAGACAAGGCTTTTCATATTAAGGACTGAAGAGCTTTACACGTTTTAAGAATGCTTCCTAGGCTAAGAAGAGGAAGTCATCTTCCATGATTCTTCCCAAGGTCTTGGGTCCTAAGATTAAAGACCCTCTATATCAGATGAATCTTATATTTTTGCAAACTCCTGTATTACCATGTTAATATTAAAGTTTCATAATGAATCCCAGTTGCTCTTTCATGCATATGATTCTATATTTTATTTTTACTTATTTATTGACTTGAGAAAGGGAGAGAGAGAAATAGGCAGATAGAATGAGAAAAGAGAATGGTCATGCCAGGGCCTCCAGCCACTGCATATGAATTCCAGATGCATGCACCACCTTGTGAACCTGGTTTATGTGGGTCCTGGGGAATTGAACCTGGGTCCTTTGGCTTTGCAGGCAAGGGCCTTAACTGCGAAGCCATCTCATCTCTCCAGCTCTATGCATGCATTCTATTTAAAACAACAATCCAAATTAAGGAATACATTTTACTAGGATTAAATAATCAACATTAAGTCATAGTGACTAATAATAAAACATTCCTCAAATTATATTACAACGAGATGTTTGGGGAAGGAATTAATAAAAGGATATTGCTCTGTTTACCTTGGAACAATGGGCACTATTAAAGGGAAGTTTGGGGTAAGCTACAAATGAGCCCCACCTGGTCAAGTTTTGCACTGTCAACTTTTAATGTCTAGTTCCAAATACAAAAATATATATGTATTTGGATCTGGTGTTCATATATCTTTCCTGGAAAGGAAAAGTTTAAAAAGAATTGAGGGTTCATTGTGCTGTGTGTCTTACTAAGTGTGCTATGCTAAACACATCAAGATCACACTGTATGTAATCATTTTAGGAGATATACAACACACACATGTACACACCAAAACCTAGGCTCCATTTGTTAATATGGATCTTTAAATATAGGTCTAATTATTCCATTCCTACCTATGCATATCTTCTGCCATTCGTTGCCTTATAACTCCCATTGAGAACACATGACATTTCTGTGTACTAATGACATCGGAAAACCATTAAAGAACATAGCCTGATGACGATAATCTGTGTTTAGACAGAGTAATGCACAGAATGGTAAGTCAGTCAAAGGTACATATTACCATAACTCGATTCATGCACATGGAAATTATCTCAAAAGAAATACCAGATTAGTGATGCTTCAATTGAAACCACTAAGTTCTACATCTTCTTAGATTGTACAAAGGAGGAAAGTTTGATCTTGCTGTACTCTACCATCTTCGTATGAAAGCAACTCATTTCAAGAGTTGAACAAGCTAATTTCACACAGTACAGTGTGCGGCAATGAAGAAGTTTCTTTTCTAATGAAACTATGTTAGAAATGAAACAAAACCACTAAGTTGTAAATCTTTTTTTAATTTAATTTAATTTAATTAATTTATTTATATTATTCTGATTTTACATTCATAGTATTGGTTCCATTGTCCTCCTCCCTATCCTCTGACTTGCAAAGGGACCCTCATCAATGGGGAATGTGGGTCGTGCATTGTGAGGTTAGTCAAGAGTTCTGGGGTGTAGGCCCCAGTCTCTGTGCATAATGCCCCAACTTGTGACTCTAACAATCTTTCCACCCCCTCTTCCGTGAGTTTCCCTGAGCCACATTGGGGTCATTTTAGTTCTGTTTCAGTGATGAGGTTTTGGGAGCCTCTGTGTCACTGGATATCTGGTTTAGTTGGAGTTGGATGTTCTCTGTGTTTATCTCCTTCAGCCTTTTTCTGGTGTCATGATCGCCATGAACGCTGAACTCTTGCCCTTCCCCTGTGTTGTTCTATGGTTTCAGCTGGGGCCCTGGTGAGGTGTGGTTAGCTGATCCTCCCTTCAGGTTCATTGTCCACCTGATAAAAGATAAGCAAATTCTCCAACGGAGAGAAAAGTTAGTACTAGATAGAAGGGATGACCATCTATGTTTTGGAGGGAATTTTATATGCATTGGCTCTCTTCTAGCCCACATTTGGTGGTATCTTGATCTTTGAGACTGAGCTCATTTTTTGACTTATTTCCCAGTTCCAGCAATGAGTTCCATTCCACTGAGTGGATCTGTTAGCCAAATCAAGAGCAGTTGGTTACCCACCATGGCTGTTTGCCACTACTGTACTTGTATGAGCATTACGTCAAGTTGTTTCCTGCTGGGTATCTTAGACTGCAAGTTGTTTGGACCAATGTCGGACATTTTCCCCCAGTTGCTCGTGTAGCACCCTCTGGTACTAGACTAGCTAACTGTCTGGGGACTGACCTTCTTCCAGATTCTGGCCAGGTCTCTCTGTGTTTGGTCTCACACACGTATGTATGTTTGACAGTAGGGTCTTACCATTAACTTTTGGTGGGTCACCAAGAACTCTGACATAAGTCTGTCTTTTTTTTGGGTGGTGGGGGGGAACCTTGTAGGTGTCTTGGATCAAGAGCTCATTGTGGAGTTTAACCCCGTGCTGGCACTAGGAGTTTTAAGTCTACACCTAGAAAGGTGAGGGAAGAAAAATATAGAAAATATTATAGAGGAAGTGAGTATAGAGAGGAGAGGTAGGAAGAGAGAGTGAGAGGGACAGAGAGAGAGAGAAGCAGGACAAGATTAGGGTTAGCCTTCACGATGCTCTCCAGATTCCTGTGGTTTGGGTGTTCCCTCTGTGGGCCTGCTGAAGGATAAATGTTTTAGCCTGTTGTTCAGAGAAAAGGGTTTTATAGCATCTTTTCCTTTTGGGTCCCAATTGTATCCCCACCACTTTTCCTCCCCCCACCCTCTCGTTCCGTCCCACCCTTACCTTCCCCCCATCCCACACGCCCTCTTGTCTGGTCCTCAGAGTGTTTGTTAGGTTTGGCTGCATGTCACGTAGATTCAGGTTAGGAGCGACAGATAAACGAGACCATGCGACGATTATCTTTTTGTTCTTGGGTGAGCTCATTGAGGATGATCTGTTCCATGTTTGACCATTTTTTTTCAAATTTCATTATTTCATCTTTCCTTACTGCTACATAGAATTCCATAGTGTAGATATACCACATCTTTGTTATCCATTCATCTAGTAATGGACACCTGGGTTGATTCCAGCTTTATGCTATTATGAATTGAGCAGCTATAAACATGGTTGAGCATGTACAAAGGAGGAAAGTTTGAACTTGCTGTACTCTACCGTCTTTGTGTGAAACCAACTCATTTCAAGAGCTGAACAAACTTATTTCACACAGTACAGAGTTCGGCAATGAAGATGTTTGTTTTCTAAGAAAACTACTTTAGAAAGGAAACAAAACCACTAATTTGTATATCTTCTTAGATTGTACAAAGGTGGAAAGTTTGAACTTAGTGTACTCTACCGTCTTTGTATCAAAGCAACTCCTTTCAAGAGCTGAACAAGCTTATTTCGCACAGTACAGTGTGCAACAAAGAAGATGTTTCTTTTCTAATGAAACTACTTTAGAAATGAAATGAAAACACTAAGTTGTACATCTTGTTAGATTGTACAAAGGAGGAAAGATTGAACTTGCTCTACTCTATCATCTTCGTGTCAAAGCAACTCAGTTCAAGAGCTGAACAAGCTTATTTTACACATACAGTGTGTGGCAATGGAGATGTTTCTTTTCTAAAGAAAATACTTTAGAAATGAATCGAAAGCACTAAGTTGTACATCTTGTTAGATTGTACAAAGGAGGAAAGTTTTAACTTGCTGTACTCTACCATCTTTGTATGAAAGGAACTTATTTCAAGAGCTGAACAAGCTTATTTCACAAAGTACAGAGTTCGGCAATGAAGATGTTTGTTTTCTAAGGAAACTACATTAGAAATATAATGAAACCACTAGGTTGTACACCTTGTTAGATTGTACAAAGGAAGAAAGTTTGAACTTGCTGTACTCTACCATCTTCGTATGAAAGCATTTCATTTCAAGAGCTGAACAAGCTTATTTCACACAGTACAGTGGGCAGCAATTAAGATGTTTCTTTTCTTATAAAACTACTTTCAAAATGAAAGGAAAGCACTATGTTGTACATCTTGTTAGATTGTACAAAGGAGGAAAGTTTGAACCTGCTGTACTCTACTGTCTTCGTATGAAAGCAAGTCATTTCAAGAGCTGAACAAGCTTATTTCACACAGTACAGAGTTTGGCAATGAAGATGTTTGTTTTCTAAGGAACTACATTAGAAATGAATTGAAAGCACTAAGTTGTACATCTTGTTTGATTGTACAAAGGAGGAAAGTTTGAACTTGTTGTACTCTACCGTCTTTGTATGAAAGCAACTCATTTCATGAGCTGAACAAGCTTTCTTCACACAGTAGAGTGTGCGGCAATGAAGTTGTCTTTTCTAATGAAACTACTTTAGAAATGAAACAAAAGCACTACGTTGTACGTCTTGTTAGATTGTACAAATGAGGAACATTTGAACTTGCTGTACTCTACCATCTTCGTATGAAAGCAATTCCTTTCAAGAGCTGAACAAGCATATTTCACACAGTACAGTGTGTGGCAATGAAGATGTTTCTTTTCTAAGTACTCTTCATTAGAAATGAAACGAAACCACTAAGTTGTACATCTTGTTTGATTGTACAAAGGAGGAAAGTTTGAACTTGCTGTACTCTACAGTCTTCATATGAAAGCTACTCATTTCAAGAGCTGAACAAGCTTATTTCACACTGTACAGTGTGCCACAATAAACATGATACTTCTCTTAAGAAACTACGTTAGATATGAAATGAAAACACTAAGTTGTACATCGTTTAAGATTGTACAAAGAGGAAAGGTTGAACTTACTGTACACTACCGTCTTTGTAAGAAAGCAATTCATTTCAAGAGGTGAACAAGCTCATTTCACACAGTACAGAGTTCGTCAATGAAGATGCTTATTTTCCCAAGTATCTATGTTAGAAATGAAATGAAACCACTAAGTTTTACATCTTGTTAGATTGTACAAAGGAGGAAAGTTTGAACTTGCTATACTCTACTGTCTTTGTATGAAAGGAACTCATTCAAGAGCTGAACAAGCTCATTTCACACAGTACAGTGTGCGGCAATGAAGATATTTCTTTTCTAATGAAACTACTTTAGGAATGAATCGAAAGTACTAAGTTGTACATCTTGTTAGATTGTACAGAGGAGGAAAGTTTGAATTTGCTGTACTCTATCATCTTCATATGAAAGCAACTCATTTCAAGAGCTGAACAAGCTTATTTCACACTGTACAGTGTGCAGCAATGAAGATGTTTCTTTTCTAATGAAACTACTTGAATGAAATGAAACCACTAAGTTGTGCACCTTGTTAGATTCTACAAAGGAGGGACTTTTGAACTTGGTGTACTCTACCGTGTTCATATGAAAGCAACTCATTTCAAGACCTGAACAAGCTTGTTTCACACAGTACAGAGTTCGGCAATGAAGATGTTTGTTTTCTAAGGAAACTACATTAGAAATGAAACAAAACCACCAAGTTGTACATCTTGTTAGATTGTACAAAGGAGGAAAGTTTGAACTTGCTGTACTCTACCATCTTCGTATGAAAGCAACTCATTGCAAGAGCTGAAAAAGCTTACTTCACACAGTACAGTGTGTGGGAATGAAGATGTTTCTTTTCTAATGAAACTATTTTAGAAAAGCAATGAAACCAGAAAGTTGTACATCTTGTTAGGTTATCTAATGAGGAAAGTTTCAACTTGCAGTACTCTACCATCTTCGTATGAAAGCAACTCATTTCAAGAGCTGAACAAGCTTATTTCATGCACTACAGTGTGTGGTAATGAAGATGTTTGCTTGGTAATGAAACTATGTTAGAAATGAAATGAAACCACTAATTTGTATATATTGTTAGATTGTATAAAAGAGGAAAGTCTGAACTTCTGATACTCTACTGTCTTCATATGAAAGCAACTCATTTCAAGAGCTGAACAAGCTCATTTCACATAGTACAGTGTTCGTCAATGAAGATGTTTGTATTCTAAGGAAACCACATTAAAAATGAAATGAAATCACTAAGTTGTACATCTTGTTAGATGGTACAACGGAGGAAAGTTTGAACTTGTGGTACTCTACCATCTGTATGAGAGCAACTCATTGCAAGAGCTGAAGAAGCTTATTTCACACAGTACAGAGTTTGGCAATGAAGATATTTGTTTTCTAAAGAAACGACATTAGAAATGAAATGAAAACACTATATTGTACATCTTGTTATATTGTACAAAGGAGGAAAGTTTGAACTTGCTGTAGTCTACCATCTTCGTATGAAATCTCATTTCAAGAGCTGAACAAGCTTATTTCACACAGTACAGAGTTCAGCGATGAAGATGTTTGTTTTCTAAGGAAAGTACATTATAAATGAAATGAAACCACTAGGTTGTACACCTTCTTAGATTGTACAAAGGAGGAAAGTTTGAACTTGCTGTACTCTACCGTTTTTGTATTAAAGCAACTCATTTCAAGAGCTGAAGAAGCTTACTTCACACAGTACAGTGTGCGGCAATGAAGATGTTTCTTTTCTAATGAAACTATTATAGAAAAGCAACGAAACCAATATGTTTTACATCTTGTTATATTGCACAAAGGAGGAAAGTTTGATCTTACTGTACTCTACCGTCTTCGTATGATAGCAACTCATTTCAAGAGCTGAACAAGTTTATTTCACACAGTGTAGAGTTTGGAAATGAAGATGTTTGTTTTCTAAGGAAAGCACATTAGAAATGAATTGAAAGCACTAAGTTGTACATCTCATCAGATTGTACAAAGTAGGAAAGTTTGAACTTGCTGTACTCCACCGTCTTCGAATGAAAGACACTCATTTCAAGAGCTGAACATGTTTATTTCACATTGTACAGTGTGCGGCAATGAAGACGTTTCTTTTCTAAGGAAACTACGTTAGAAATGAAACAAAACCACTAAGTTGTACATCTTGTTAGATTTCCAAAGGAGAAATGTTTGAACTTACTGTACTCTACCGTCTTCGTATGAAAACAAATCATTTCAAGAACTGAACAAGCTCATTTCACACAGAACAGAGTTTGGCAATGAAGATGTTTGTTTTCTAAAGAAACTACATTAGAAATGAAATGAAACCAGTAACTTGTACATCTTGTTAGATTTTATAAAGGAGGAAAGTTTGAACTTGCTGTACTCTACCGTCTTCGTATGAAAGCAACTCATTTCAAGAGCTGAACAAGCTTATTTCACACAATACAGTGTGTGGCAATGAAGTTGTTTCTTTTCTAAGCAAACTTCTTTAGAAATGAAAGGAAACCACTAAGTTGTACATCTTCTTAGATTGTACAAAGGAGGAAAGTTCGAACTTGCTGTGCTCTATCATCTTCTTTTGAAAGCTACTCATTTCAAGAGCTGAACAAGCTTATTTCACACAGTACAGAGTTCAGCAATGAAGATGGTTGTTTTCTATGGAACTATATTAGAAATGAAACAAAACTACTACGTTGTACATCTTCTTAGATTGTACAGAGGTGAAAAGTTTGAACTTGCTGTATTCTACCATCTTCCTATGAAAGCATCTTATTTCAAGAGCTGAACAAGCTTACTTCACACAGTACAGTGTGGGGCAATGAAGATGTTTAATTTCTAATGAAACTATTTTAGAAAAGCAATGAAACCATTAAGCTGCACATCTTGTTAGATATTAGAAAGGGGGAAAGTTTGAACTTGCTGTACTCTAGGGTCTTCGTATGAAAGCAACACATTTCAAGAGCTGAACAAGGTCATTTCACACAGTACAGCGTTCTGCAATGAAAATGTTTGTTTTCTAAGGAAACTACATTAGAAATGAAATGAAACCACTAAGTTGTACATCTTGTTAGATTTTAGAAAGGAGGAAAGTTTGAACTTGCTGTACTCTACCATCTTTGTATGGAAGCAACTCATTTCAAGAGCTGAACAAGCTTACTTCCCATGGTACAGTGTGCAGCAATGAAGATGTTTCTTTTCTAATGAAACTATTTTAGAAAAGCAATGAAACCAATAAGTTGTATATCGTGTTAGATTGTACAAAGGATGAAAGTTTGAACTTGCTGTACTCTACCATCTTCGTATGAAAGCAACTCATTTCAAGAGCTGAACAGGCTTATTTCACACTGTACAGTGTGCGGAAATGAAGATGTTTGTTTTCTAATGAAACTATGTTAGAAATGAAACAAAACCACTAAGTTGTACATCTTGTTAGATTTACAAAGGAGAAAAGTTTGAACTGACTGTACCCTACCGTCTTCGTGTGAAAGCAACTGATTTCAAGAGCTGAACAAGCTCATTTCACACAGTTCAGAGTTCGTAAATGAAGATGTTTGTTTTCTAGTGAAACTACATTAGAAATGAAACAAAACCACGAAGTTGTACATCTTGTTAGAATTTACAAAGGAGGAAAGTGTGAGCTTGCTGTACTCCACTGTCTTCGTATGAAAGCAACTCATTTCAAGAGCTGAACAAGCTGGTTTCATACAGTACAGTGTGCAGCAATGAAGATGTTTCTCTTCTAATGAAACTACTTTAGAAATGAAACGAAACCACTAAGTTGAACGTGTTGTTAGATTGTACAAAGCAGGAAAGCTTAACTTGCGATACTCTACCATCTTCGTATGAAAGTAACTCAGTTCAATATCTGAACAAGCTCATTTCACACAGTACAGCGTTCGGCAATGAAGATGTTTGTTTTCTAAGGGAACTACATTAGAAATGAAATGAAAGCGCTATGTTGTACATCTTGTTAGATTGTACAAAGGAGGAAATTTTGAACTTGCAATACTCTACCGTCTTCGTATAAAAGCAACTCATTTCAAGAGCTGAACAAGCTCATTTCACACAGTACAGCGTTCAGCAATAAAGATGTTTGTTTTCTAAGGAAACCACATTAGAAATGAAAGTTTTACATCTTGTTAGATAGAACAAAGGAGTAAATTTTGAACTTGCTGTACTCTACCGTCTTCATATGAAAGCAACTCATTTCAAGAACTGAACAAGCTGAATTCACACAGTACTGCGTTGGTCAATGACGATGTGTGTTTTCTAAGGAAACTACTTTATATGGAACAAAATCACTAAGTTGTACATGTTCTAAGATTGTACAAAGAAGGAAAGTTTGAACTTGCTGTACTATACTGTCTTGCTATGAAAGCAATTCATTTCAAGAACTGAAGAAGCTGATTTCACATAGTACAGTGTGCAGCAATGAAGATGTTTCTTTTCTAATGAAAGTACGTTAGAAATGAACTGAAAGCACTAGGTTGTATATCTTGTTATGTTGTACAAAGGAGGAAAGTTTGATTTTGCTGTACTCTACCATCTTCATATGAAAGCAACTCATTTCAAGAGCTGAACAAGCTCATTTGACACAATACAGAGTCCAGCAATGAAGATGTTTCTTTTCTAAGGAGACTTCATTAGAAATGAAATGAAACCACTAAGTTGTACATCTTGTTAGATTTTACAAAGGAGGAAAGTTTGAACTTGCTGTACTCTACCATCTTCTTATGAAAGCAACTCATTTCAAGAGCTAAACAAGCTTATTTCACACAGTACAGAGTTTGGCAATGAAGATGTCTGTTTTCTAAGGAAACTACATTAGAAATGAAATGAAACCACCAACTTGTACCTTCTCTTATATTGCACAAAGGAGGAAAGTTTGAATTTGCTGTACTCTACCATCTTCGTATGAAAACATCTCATTTCAAGAGTTGAACAAGCTTACTTCACACAGTACAGTGTGCGTCAATGAAGATGTTTCTCTTCTAAGGAAACTATGTTAGAAAAGCAACGAAATCAATAAGTTGTACATCGTGTTGGATTTTACAAGGGAGGAAAGTTTGAACTTGCTGTAGTCTACCATCTTCGTATGAAAGCAACTCATTTCAAGAGCTGAATAAGCTTATTTCCGACAGTACAGAGTATGGCAATGAAGATGTTTGTTTTCTAAGGAAACTACATTAGAAATGAAATGAAACAATGAAGTTGTACATCTTGCTAGATTGTACAGTGGATGAAAATTAGAACTTGCTGTACTCTACTGTCTTCGTATGAAAGCAACTCATTTCAAGAGCTGAACAAGCTCATTTCACACAGTAGACCGTTCGGCAATGAAGATGTCTGTTTTCTAAGGAAACTACATTAGAAATGAAACCAGTAAGTTGTACTTCTTTTATCATTGTACAAAGGAGGAAAATTTGAACTACCAGTGCTCTACTGTCTTCGTATGAAAGCAACTCATTTCAAGAGCTAAACAAGCTTATTTCACACAGTACAGAGTTTGGCAATGAAGATGTCTGTTTTCTAAGGAAACTACATTAGAAATGAAACAAAACAACTAAGTTGTACCTCTTCTTAGATTGTATAAAGGAGGAAAGTTTGAACTTGCTTTACTATACCATCTTTGCATGAAAGAAACTAATTTCAAGAGCTGAACAAGCTTACTTCACACAGGACAGTGTGCGGCAATGAAGATTTTTCTTTTCTAATGAAACTATTTTAAAATTAAATGAAACCACTACGTTGTACATCTTGTTAGATTGTACAAAGGAGGAAAGTTTGAACTTGCTGTACTCTATCATCTTCATATGAAACCAACTCATTTCAAGAGCTGAACAAGCTCATTTCACACAGTACAGTGTGCAGCAATGAAGATGTTTCTTTTCTAATGAAACTATTTTGAAATGAAATGAAGCACTAAGTTGTACACCTTGTTAGATTGTAAAAAGTAGGAAAGGTTGAACTTGCTGTACTGTACCCGTCTTCGTATGAAGGCAACTCATTTCAAGAGCTGAACAAGCTTATTTCACTCAGTACAGAGTACGGTAATGAAGATATTTGTTTTCTAGGGAAACTACATTAGAAATGAAATGATACCAATAATTTGTGCATATTGGTAGATTGTACAAAGGAGGAAGCTGTGAACTTGCTGTACTCTATGGTCCTTGTATGAAACCAACTCATTTCAATAGCAGAGCAATCTCATTTCACACAGTACAGAGTTCAGCAATGAAGATGTCTGCTTTCTACGGAAAATAAATTAGACATGAAGCAAAACCACTAAGTTGTACCTCTTTTTAGATTGTACAAAGGAGGAAAGTTTGAACTAGCTGTGCTCTACCGACTTCGTATGAAAGCAACTCATTTCAAGAGCTGAACAAGCTTATTTCACAGAGTACAGAGTTTGGCAATGAACATGTCTGTTTTCTAAGGAAACTACATTAGAAATGAAATGAAACCACTGAGTTGTACCTCTTCTTAGATTTTACAAGGAGGGAAGGTTGAACTTGCTGTCCTCTACCGTCTTCCTGTGAAAGCAACTCATTTCAAGACCAGAACAAGCTTATTTCACACAGTACAATGTGCGGAAATGAAGATGTTTCTTTTCTAATGAAACTATGTTACAAAAGTAATGATACCACTACATTGTACATCTTGTTAGATTGTACAAAGGAGGAAAGTTCTAACTTGCGGTACTCTACCGTATTCTTACAAAATTTACACATTTCAAGAGCTGAACAAGCTTATTTAACACAGTACAGAGTTCGGCAATGAAGATGTTTGTTTTCTAAGGTAACTAAATTAGAAATAAAATGAAACCATTCATTTGTACATCTTCTTAGATTGTACAAAGGAGGAAAGTTTGAACTTGCTGTACTCTACCGTCTTCCTGTGAAAGCAACTCATTTCAAGAGCAGAAGAAGCTTATTTCACACAGTACAGAGTTTGGCAATGAAGATGTTTGTTTTCTAAGGTAACTAAATTAGAAATAAAATGAAACCATTCATTTGTACATCTTCTTAGATTGTACGAAGGAGGAAAGTTTGTACTTGCTGTACTCTACCGTCTTCCTATGAAAGCAACTCATTTCAAGAGCAGAAGCTTATTTCACACAGTACAGAGTTCGGCAATGAAGATGTCTGTTTTCTAAGGAAACTACATTAGAAATTAAACAAAACCACTAAGTTGTACCTCAGCTTAGATTGTACAAAGGAGGAAAGTTTAACTTGCTGTTCTACCGTCTCCGTATGAAAGCATCTCATTTCATGAGGTGAACAAGCTCATTTCACAGAGTACAGTATGTGGCAATGAAGATGTTTTTTCTCTAATGAAACTATTTTGAAATGAAAGTAAACCACTAAGTTGTACATCTTGTTAGATTGTACAAAGGAGGAAAGTTTGAACTTGCTGTACTCTATTGCCTTCGTATGAAACCAACTCATTTCAAGGGCTGAAAAAGCTTTGTTCACACAGTGCAGAGTTCAGCAATGAAGTTGTTTGTTTTCTAAGGAAACTACATTAGAAATGGAATGAAATCACTGAGTAGTATATCTTCTTATCTTGTACAATGGAGGAAAGTTTGAACTTGCTGTACTCTACCGTCTTTGTATGAAAGTAACTAATTTCAATAGCAGAACAAGCTCATTTCACACAGTACAGTGTATCGCAATGAAGATGTTTCTTTTCTAATAAAACTACTATAGAAATGAAACAAAACCACTATGTTGTATATCTTGTTAGATTGTACAAAGGAGGAAAGTTTGAACAAGCTGTAGTCTACCGTCTTTGTATGAAAGCAACTCGTTTCAAGAGCTTAACAAGCTTTTTTCACACACTACAGAGTTCGGCAATGAAGATATCTGTTTTCTAAGGAAACTACATTAGAAATGAAATGAAACCACTAAGTTGGACCTTTTCTTAGATTGTACAAAGGAGGAAAATGAAAACTTGCTGTACTCTACCATCTTCGTTAGAAAGCAATTCATTTCAAGAGCGGAACAAGCTTACTACACGCAGTACAGTGTGCGGGAATGAAGATGTTTCTTTTCTAATGAAACTATGTAAGAAAAGCAATGAAAACACTAAGCTGTACACCTTGTTAGATTGTAAAGAGGAAAGTTTGAACTTGCTGTACTCTACCGTTTTTGTATGAAAGCACCTCATTTCAATAGCAGAACAAGACATTTCACACAGTACACCATTTGGCAATGAAGATGTTTGTTTTCTAAGGAAAGTACATTAGAAATGAAACAAAACCACTAAGTTGTACCTCTTCTTAGATGGTACAAAGGAGGAAATTTTGAACTTGCTGTACTCTACCGTCTTCATATGAAAGCAACTCATTTCAGGAGCTGAACAAGCTTATTTCACACAGTACAGTGTGTGGCAATGAAGATGTTTCTTTTCTAAGGAAACCACTTTAGACATGAAAGGAAACCACCAGGTTGTACATCTTGTTAGAGTGTACAAACGAGGAAAGTTTTAACTTTCTGTACTCTATGGTCTTTGTGTGAAAGCATCTCATTTCAAAAGATGAACAAGCTAATTTCACACAATACACCATTCAACAACGAAGTTGTTTCTTTTCTAATGAAACTACGTTAGAAATGAAATGAAACCAGTAAGTTGTACCTCTTCTTAGATTGTACAAAGAGGAAAGTTTGAACTTGCTGTACTCTACCATCTTCGTATGAAAGCAACTCATTTCAAGAGCTGAACAAGATTATTTAACACAATACAACGTTCGACAATGAAGATGTTTATTTTCTAAGGTAACTACATTAGAAATGAAATGAAACCACTAAGTTTTACATCTTCGTAGATTGTACAAAGGAGGGAAGGTGGAACTTGCTGTTCTCTACCGTCTTCGTATGAAAGCAACTTATTTCAAGAGCTGAACAAGCTTTCTTTTCACAGTACAGAGTTCAGCAATGAAGATGTTTGTTTTCTAAGGAATCTGCATTAGAAATGAAACGATACCCCTAAGTTGTACACCTTCTTAGATTGTACAAAGAGGAAAGTTTGAACTTGCTGTACTCTACCATCTTCGTATGAAGGCAACCCATTTCAAGAGCTGAACAAGCTGATTTCACACAGTACAGTGTGCGGCAATGAAGATGTTTCTTTTTTAAGGAAACTACGTTAGGAATGAAATGAAAACACTAAGCTGTACATCTTGTTAGATTGTACAAAGGAGGAAAGTTTCATCTTGCTGTACTCTTCCATCTTCATATGAAAGCAACTCATTTCAAGAGCCAAACAAGCTTATATCACACTGTGTAGCATTCAGCAATGAAGATGTTTGTTTTCTAAGGAAACTATATTAGAAATGAAACGAAACCACTAAATTGTACATCTTCTTAGATTGTACAATGGAGGAAAGTTTGAACTTTCTGTGCTCTACCATCTTCGTTTGAAATCAACTTATTTCAAGAGCTGAACATCCTTATCTCTCACAGTACAGAGTTCAGCAATGAAGATGTTTGTTTTCTAAGGAAACTACATTACAAATGAAAGAAAACCACTAAGTTGTACTTCTTCTTAGATAGTAGAAAGGAAGAAAGTTTGAACTTTCTGTACTTTTTTGTCTTCATATGAAAGCAACTCATTTCAAGATCTGAACAAGCTCATTTCACACTGTAAAGCATTCAGCATGAAGACGTTTGTTTTCTAAGGAAACTACATTATAAATGAAACGAAATCACTAAGTTGTTCATTTTGTTAGATTGTAAAAAGGAGGAAAGTTTGAACTTGCTGGACTCTACCATTTTCGTATGAAAGAAACTCATTTCAAGAGCTGAACAAGCTCATTTCATACAATACCCTGTTCGGCAAATGAAAATGTTTCTTTTCTAAGGAAACTACATTAGAAATGAAACAAAACCACTATGTTATACACCTTCTTAGATTGTACAAAGGAGGATAGTTTGAACTTGTTGTACTCCACAATCTTCATATGAAAGCAACTCATTTTAGGTGCTGAACAAGCTTATTTCACACAGTACACTGTGCAGCAATGAAGATGTTTCTTTTCTTTTCTTTTATCTCTCTCTCTCTCTCTCATATTATTCTGATTTTACATTCATAGTATTGGTTCCGTTGTCCTCCTCCCTGTCCTCCCACTTTCAAAGGGACCCTCATCAGTGGGGAATGTGGGTCATGTATTGTGAGGTTACTCAAGAGTTCTGGGGCATAGGCCCCAGTCTCTGTGCATAATGCCCCAACTTGTGACTAACAATCTTTCTGCCCACTCTTCCATGAGTTTCCCTGAGCCACATTGGGGTCATTTTAGTTCTACTTCAGTAATGAGGTTTTGGCGACCTCTGTGTCTCTGGATATCTGGCTTAGTTGGAGTTGAGTGTTCTCTGTGTTTATCTCCTTCAGCTTTTTCTGGTGTCGTGATTGCCATGAACGCTGTATTCTTGCCCTTCCCCTGTGGTTGTTCTATGGTTTCAGCTGGGGCCCTGGTGAGGTGTGGTTAGCTGCTCCTCCCTTCAGGTTCGTTGTCCACCTGAAAAAAGATAAGCAAATTCTCCAATGGAGAGAGAAGTTAGTACTAGATAGAAGGGATGTCCATATATGTTTTGGACGGAATTTTATATGCATTGGCTCTCTTCTAGCCCACATTTGGTGGTATCTTGATCTTTGAGACTGAGCTCATTTTTTGACTTATTTCCCAGTTCCAGCAATGAGTTCCATTCCACTGAGTGGATCTATTAGCCAAATCAAGAGCCATTGGTTACCCACCATGGCTGTTTGCCACTACTGCACTTGTATGAGCATTACATCAGATTGTTTCCTGCTGGGTATCTTAGACTGCAAGTTGTTTGGACCAATGTTGGACATTTTCCCCCAGTTGTTCATGGAGCACCCTCTGGTACTAGACTAGCTAACTGTCTGGGGACTGACCTTCTTCCAGATTCTGGCCAGGTCTCTCTGTGTTTGGTCTCACATACGTATGCTGTCTTTGACAGTAGGGTCTTACCTTTAACCTTTGGTGGGTCACCAAGTACTCTGACCGAAGTCTGTCTTTTTTGGGAAACCTTGTAGGTGTATCAGATCAACAGCTCATTGTGGAAGTTAACCCCGTGCTGGCACTGGGAGTTATAAGTCTGCACCTAGGAAGGTGAGGGAGGAAAAAGATAGATAATATAAAAGAGAAAGTGAGTATAGAGAAGAGAGGGGAGAGAGAGGGAGGGAGAGAGAGAGAGAGAGAAAGAGAGAGAAAGAGAGAAGAGAAAGCGAAGCAGAACAAGATTAAAGTTGGCCTTCATCATGTTCTCTCCAGGTTCCTGTGGTTTGAGTATTCCCTCTGTGGGCCTGCTGAAGGATCACTGTTTTAGCCTGTTGTTCAGAGTAAAGGGTTTTATAGTATCTTTTCCTTTTGGGTCCCAATTTGTATCCCCCCTTGTCCTCCCTTCCACCCTCTCATTCCCTCCCACCTTTACCGTCCCTCCATCCCACCCTCCTTCTTGTCTGGTCCTCAGAGTTTTTATTAGGTTTGGCTGCATGTCACGTGGATTCCGGTTAGGAGCATCAGATAAATGAGACCATGAGACGATTATCTTTTTGTGCTTGGGTGAGCTCACTGAGGATGATCTGTTCCATGTTTGACCATTTTTTTCAAAATTCCTTATTTCATCTTTCCTTACTGCTACGTAGAATTCCATAGTATAGATACACCACATCTTTGTTATCCATTCATCTAGTGATGGACACCTGGGTTGATTCCAGCTCTTTGCTATTATGAATGGAGCAGCTATAAACATGGTTGAGCAAATGTCTCTGATCTGAGGCTTGGAGCCTTTAGGGTAAATGCCCAATAAGGGAATAACTGGATCCATTGGTAGGTCTATGGTCATCCTTTTCAATAGTCTCCATGTAGCTGTCCATAATGGTTGAACCATTTTACATTCCCACCAGCAGTGAAAAATTGTTCCTATTTCTCCATAGCCTTGCCAGCATTTGTTTTCATTGTTTTTTTTTTTAATGTTAGCCATCATTACTGGGGAAAGGTGGAATCTCATAGTTGTTTTAGTTTGCATTTCCCTGATGATTAGGGATGTGTGTTTGCTATTTGTATTTCTTCCTCTGAGAACTCCCTGTGCAGTTCTCTGCCCCACTTTGTGAGTGGGTTGTTTGGTGATTTATTGTTTAGGTTTTGGAGTTCTTTGTAGATTCTAGAAATTAGGCCTCTGTCAGTTGTATAGCTGGTGAAAATATTCTCCCATTCTGTGGGTAACCTGCTGCCTTTGATTATAGTATTTTTGTCAGTGAAAAAGCTTTTCAGCTTCATGAGATCCCAATGGTTGAGTGATTGTTTAATTTCCTGAGCTGCTGGTGTTTTGTTCAGGAAATCTTTTCCCACTCCTATATTGTGGAAGGTTCCTCCTATTTTTTCTTCCAGTAGTAGCAGAGTTTTTGGTTTGAAATTAAGGTCTTTGATCCATTTGGACTTAATTTTTGTGCATGGAGAGATGTGTGGGTCAATTTTCATTTTCCTACATATGGTTGTCCAGTTTGTCCAGCACCATTTGTTGAAGATGCTGTCTTTTGTCCATTCTGCATTGGTAGGCCCTTTGTCAAATATCAAGTAGCTGTAGTTACTTGACCCAAAGTCTGGGTCATCAATTCTGTTCCATTGGTCTATATTCCTGTTTTTTTTTTTTTTTTTTTTTTGCCAGTTCCATGTTGTTTTAATTACAATGGCTTTATAGTATAGCTTTAGATCAGGTATGGTGATGCCTCCAGAGGTGTTTCTTTTGCTGAGGATGAGCTTGGATATCCGAGGCCTTCTGCCTTTCCATATGAATTTTGAGATAGTTTTTTCTATCTCATTGAAGAAGGAAGTTGGGATTTTTATTGGCATTGCATTAAATCCATAAAGTGCTTTTGGTAAGATTGCCATTTTCACAATGTTAATTCTAACAATCCAGGAGCATGGGAGGTCTTTCCATTTTTGTAGGTCCTCCTCAATTTCTTTTTTGAGAGTTTTTAATGTTTTCATTGTATATGTCTTTCACTTCCTTAGTTAATGTTATTCCAAGGTATTTAATTTTCTTTGTTGCAATTGAAAATGGGACAATGTTAGTTATTTCTTTTTCTGTCTCTTTGTCCTTTGCATACAAAAAGGCTACTGATTTCTGTGCATTGATTTTGTATCCTGCTACTTTGCTGAAGGCGCTAATCACCTTTAAGAGTTTTGAGATGGAAGTTCTCGGGTCACTAATGTATAGAATCATGTCATCTGCGAATAGGGCTAACTTAACTTCTTCCTTTCCAATTTGTATCCCTTTGATTTCTTTCTCCTGTCTTATTGCTTGAGCTAATACTTCTAGCACTATGTTGAAGAGCAGAGGTGAGAGTGGACACCCCTGCCTTGTTCCTGACCTCAATGGGAATTCCTTAAGTCTCTCCCCATTAAGAATTACTTGGGCTTTAGGTGCTTTATATATAGCCTTTATTATGTTGAGATATGGGCCGTCCATACCTATTCTCTCCAATTTTTTGATCATGAAGTGATGTTGTATTTTGTCAAAGGCCTTTTCTGCATCTATCGAAATGATCATGTGGTTTTTGTGTTTCAGCTTGTTTATGTGGTGTATTACATTGACAGATTTCTGTATGTTGAACCACTCCTGTGTTCCAGGGATGAAGCCTACTTGATCAAGGTGGATAATGCTTTTGATGTACTGTTGAATTCGGTTTGCAAGAATTTTGTTCAGGATCTTTGCATCTATGTTCATCAGAGAAATGGGCCTATAATTTTCCTTTCTTGTCGCATCCCTGCCTGGTTTTGGAATTAGGGTGATACTAACTTCATAAAAGGAGTTAGGGATCTCTCCTATTGTGTGGCACAGTTTGAGAATAATTGGTTTCAGTTCTTCCATGAAGGTTTGGTAGAATTCCGCTGAGAAACCGTCTGGTCCTGGACTCTTCTTTTTGGGGAGGTGTTTGATTACCTCTTCTATCTCGAAGGGTGTGATGGGTTTGTTTAGGAAATTAATCTGCTCTGGGCTTAGCTTTGGTAGGTGGCATGTGTCTAGGAATTCATCCATTTCCTCCATATTCTCCTGTTTTATGGAGTAGAGGTTTTTGAAATAAGTCCTAATAACTCTTCCTATTTCACTCATGTCTGTTGTGATCTCTCCCTTTTCATTTCTAATTTTGTTCATTTGAAGTGTTTCTTTTTTCTGCTTGATCAAATTGGCCAGGGGTGTATCAATCTTGTTACTTTTTCAAAGAACCAGCTCTTTGTTTCATCAATTCTCTTAATTGTCCTCTTAGTTTCCAATTCATTAATTTCTGCTCTGATTTTAATTATTTCTTTCCGTCTGGAGCTTTTTGGGTTGGATTCTTCTAGCCTTTCCAATGCCTTTAGGTGACTGGTTAGGTTATTGATTTGGGATCTTCCTGTTTTTGTTATGAGGGCATTTAGTGCTATGATTTTTCCCCTAAGGACTGCCTTCATTGTGTCCCACAAGTTTTGGTGTGATGTGTTCTCATTGTCATTGAATTCTAGAAATTTTGCAATTTCATTCTTTATTTCATCCACAACCCATTTATTGTTTAAAAGTGTGTTGCTCAATTTCCAGGAGGTAGAGGGATTGCTGGTGTACTTTTTGTTGTTAATTTCTAGCATTACAGCATTGTGGTCTGATATCATGCAGGAAATTACATAAATTTTCTTGAAAATATGGAGGCAGGCTTTGTGGCCCAGTACATGATCTATTTTAGAGAAGGTTCCATGTGCTGCTGAGAAGAATGTGTAATCTGTAGATTTGGGGTAGAATGTTCTGTATACATCTGTTAGGTCTAGTTGCTCTATGGTGTTGTTGAGCTCTCTTACTTCTCTATTAATTTTCTGTTTGGATGATCCATCCATTGTTGATAGTGGAGTATTGAAGTCCCCAACTATGATGGTATTTGTGTTTATTTCTGTTTTGTTGCCAAGTAGATTTTGGTTTATGAATTGTGGTGCACCTGTGTTTGGTGCATAAATATCGATGATTGTGATGTCCTCTTGTTTGATTGTTCCCTTGATAAGTAAGAAGTGGCCTTCTTTGTCTTTTTTAGTTAATTTTGGTTTGAAGTCTATTTTATCTGATTTAAGTATAGCTACGCCTGCTTTTTTTCGTATTTGTGTTTGCTTGGAATATCATTTTCCACCCTTTAACCCTGAGTAGGTGTCTGTCTTTAGTGATGAGGTGGGTTTCTTGAAGACAGCAGATTGAGGGATCCAGTTTTCTGATCCACCCTGTTAGCTTATGTCTTTTGATGGGTGAATTGAGGCCATTAATGTTCAGAGATATTAGTTTGAGGTTTGATTTAATACCAGCCATATTGTGGTGGGTTTGGTCTTTGTGGGCTTTTTTTGGAGGGGGGAGGGGTTAATGTGGACTGCTTCTTGAGGGCTCTTGAGATTGGTTATTTGTTTCTTCTGTGTGGAGATTTCCCTGAAGTACTTTCTGTAGATTTGGCTTTGTGTTCATGTATTTGTAAAGATGAGTTTTATCGTTGAATGTTTTTCTTTCACCATCTATTATGAGGGATACTTTTGCTGGGTAGAGTAGTTGTGGCTGGAAACCATAGGTTCTTAGAGTTTGCAGTGTTCCATTCCAGGCCCTTCTGGCTTTTAGGGTTTCCATTGAGAAGTCTGAGGTAATTCTAATGGGGTTCCCTTTATATGTAATGTGTTGTTTTTCCCTTGCTGATTTTAGGATTTTCTCTTTGTGCTTGATGTTTAGAGTCTTAAAGATAATGTGTCTTGGGAATTTCTCCTTTGGTCCGGTCTGTTTGGAGTTCTGGTAGCTTCTTGTAACTTGATGGGATTTTCTCTTGAGAGAGTGGGAAAGTTTTCTTCAATTATTTTGCTGAATAAGCTTTCCATTCCTTTAGTCTGTGTTTCTTCACCCTCTGGTATGCCCATGATCCTAATGTTTGGACGCTTAAGGGTATCCCACATTTCCCTCATGTTTTGTTCACAGTAATTTTTGAAGTTGTTGAAGTTTCTGGACTCATGAACTGTTTCTTCTGTTTTGTCTTCTGAAAGACCCAGGCCAGAGTAGCACCATTACAGGCCTCAGTCACTCTGTAGGCCACAAGGGCAAGTTCCTGGAATCAAGGGAAGAACATGCAGTACCGGGAAAAACCATAAACTTGCTGTGTGAGCATGACTCAACATTCTTACAGTCCTGGGCTGGACAGCCCAATAAGATCCACCGTCTCAGAGTTTTGTAAATGACAACCAATCAAATGAATGTAACCACAAGCGCCAACCTGTTCAAATATAACCGCCGTTTGCTGAGCCAATTAAGTTTGAAATTGCCCTAGACCTAGCCCGCCAAAATCCTAAGGCCAATCAAGAACCCCCAAGTACAGTTAATGTTCAAATTAGCCAATCATGTAGTTGCATAGGTGATGATCCCCTCCCCCCTGCTCAAACCTCAATAAAAGCCCTCCATTCTTGCTCGAATTGATTGCATTGGTGAAGGCAAGAGACTGAGCTTAAGCCAGAGTAAAAAGCTCTTTGAGTTTGCATACGTGTTTGGTCTTCCTTGGTGGTCACTGGGGGTGCCGTGAACTGGGCATAACATTTGGGGGCTCATCCAGGAGACATCTCAGACTAGGGGAGATGGGGTACGGACCCTCTCCCCGAGCCCAGGGTAACCTTAAAAGTGGAGGGGACTCCAATTACTTCTCTGGTGGATACTGGAGCACAACATTCAGTGCTAACTAAATCACAGGGAAAACTATCAAACAAAAAGTCTTGGGTACAAGGGGCCACAGGTATGAACCAATATTCATGGACTACCCGAAGAACAGTGGACCTTGGCACGGGCCGGGTATCCCACTCCTTCATGGTCATACCTGAATGCCCCATCCACTTCTGGGGAGAGATGGGCCCCACTTCAAAGATAAATATGATCATGCAATTAGAGGATGAGTACAGACTCCATCAACAACCAAGTCCAATAAGGGACATTGCTGAGTGGCTACAGAGGTTTCCCCAGGCCTGGACAGATACTGGGGGAATGAGACTGGCCTCACATCGCCCACCCATTTGGGTAGAATTAAAACCTGGGGCAATGCCCATCAGAGTGAGACAGTACCCTACGTTGTGGGAAGCCCATATGGGAATCACCCCCCATATCAGGTGGCTCTGAGACATTGGGGTACTTGTCCCTTGCCATTCCCCATGGAACACTCTGCTCCTGGATCTTAGGGAGATAAATAAGCAGGTGATGGACAACCACCCAACAGTGCCAAACTCATACACTCTTTTAAGTTCTTTGCCTCCATCTAGAGTATGGTACATGGTTTTGGATTTAAAAGATGCCTTCTTTAGCTTGCCACTGGCAGCACAAAGTCAGCTGCTATTTGCCCTTGAATGGCATGACCTGGAACAAGGATTTAATGGACAATTAACTTGGATGTGGGATTCAAAAACTCGCCCACCCTGTTTGATGAGGCTCTCCATGAAGATCTGGATCTAGACTTGGAGGGACACCTCCATAACTGTGCTGACATACTGAGCCGAGTCTACAACAACAGAGAGGATCTCACCAACCAGCCTCTACCGGATGCTGAGGTCACCTGGCACACGGACGGCAGAAGCTTCATGAAAGATGGACATAGTTTTTGTAGATACTTCTCAGGATGGAAGGAAGCTTTCCCTACCAAACATGAGACTGCACAGTTGGTGACAGGAAAGATCCTAGAGGAGATTTTGCCCAGGTATGGAATGCTTGCTTTTTTGAGTTCAGATAGTAGACCAGCCTTCTTTTCTCAGGTAACACAAGAGGTAATTAAGATATTAGGGGCGAGTGGGAAGTGGGACGAATCTGTCTCAATGCGTGGATCCACAGACCCAGGCACCTAACTATATTGCTGCGCCCAGGGGCTCTGGCTGGGGAGTGGGAAGTGGGACGAATCCATTTCCCTTGGCGGATACACAGACCCAGGCACCTAACTGTATTGCTGTGCCCAGGGGCTCTGGCTGGGGAGCAGGAAGTGGGATGAATCCGTGTCCCTTGGCGGATCCACAGACCCAGGCACCTAACTGTATTGCTGCGCCCAGGGGCTCTGGCTGGGGAGCGGCAAGTGGGACAAATCTGTCTCACTCGGCAGACCCAGGCACCTAACTGTATTGGCGTGCCCAGGGGCTCTGGCTGGGGAAGTGGGGCGAATCTGGCTCACTCGGTGGGTCCACAGACCTGTGGAAGTGGCTGCAATGGTGCTCCGGTTCTGGCTGGCCAGGGGCCTCAGGCAGGTCCGGCGGGACCTTTCAGACAGTGGCGCCTGCCAAGAGCTTGGGAATTAGTGGTTTCCTTATTTTGCAAATCCACCCCCTCCCTCTGGAAGCATGCAGGAGGCAGCAAACCTTTTAAAAAGGTCCCCTTTAGCCTTAAGTATTCTTCTCTTTACTTCCCCGTGAAGTGAGGCGAGGTTAGGTAGCCGCCATCTTGACCAGAAGCACTAAGTTGTACACCTTGTTAGATTGTACAAAGGAGGAAAGTTTGAACTGGCTGTACTCTTCTGTCTTCATATGAAAGCAAAACATTTCAAGAGCTGAACAAGGTTACTTCACATAGTACAGTGTGTGGCCAAAAAGATGTTTCCTTTCTAATGAAACTACGTTAGAAATGAAATGAAACCACTAAGTTGTATATCTTCTTAGATTGTACAAAGGAGGAAAGTTTGAACTTGCTGTACTCTACCATCTTCATATGAAAGAAACTCATTTCAAGAGCTGAAAAAGCTTAATTCACACAGTACAGTGTATGGCAATGAAAATGTTTCTTTTCTAATGAAACTACGTTAGAAACAAAACGAAACCACTAAGTTGTACATCTTGTTAGATTGTACAAAGAGGAAAGTTTGAACTTGCTGTATGCTACCATCTTCATATGAATGCAACTCATTTCAAGAGCTGAACAAGCTTATTTCTCACAGTATAATGTGTGGCAATGAAGATATTTCTAGTCTAAGGAAACTATGTTAGAAATGAAATGAAAACACTAAGTTGTACATCTTCTTAGATTTTACAAAGGAAGAATGTTTGATCTTGCTGTACTCTACCGTCTTCATATAAAAGCAACTCATGTCAAGAGCCGAACAAGCTTACATCACACAGTACAGAGTTCAGCAATGAAGATGTTTGTTTTGTAAGGAAACTACATTAAAAATGAAATGAAACCACTAGGTCGTACATCTTGTTAGATTGTACAAAGGAGGAAAGTTTGAACTTGCTCTGTTCTACCATCTTCACATGAAAGCAACTCCTTTCAAGGGCTGCACAAGCTTACTTCACACAGTACAGTGTGCGGCAATGAAGATGTTTCTTTTCTAATGAAAGTAATTTAGAAAAGCAACAAAATCAATAGGTTGTACATCTTTTTAGATTGTACAAAGGAGGAAAGTTTGAACTTCCTGTACTCTACCGTCTTTGTATGAAAGCAACTCATTTCAAGAGCTGAACAAGCTCATTTCACACAGTACAGAGTTTGGCATGAAGATGTTTGTTTTCTAAGAAAACTACATTAGAAATGAAACGAAATCACTAAATTGTACACCTTGTTAGATTGTACAAAGGAGGAAAGTTTGAACTTGCTGGACTCTACTGTCTTCGTATGAAAGAAACTCATTTGAAGAGCTGAACAAGCTTATTTCACACAGTACAGTGTACGGCAATGAAGATGTTTCTTTTCTAATGAAAGTACATTCAAAATGAAACAAAACCACTAAGTTGTACAATTTCTTAGATTGTACAAAGGAGGAAAGTTTTAACTTTCTGGACTCTACCATCTTCGTATGAAAGCAACTCATTTCAAGAGCTGAACAAGCTTATTTCACACAGTACAGTGTGTGGCAATGAAGATGTTTCTTTTCTAGTGAAACCACTTTAGAAATGAAAGGACACCACTACGTTGTACATCTTGTTAGATTTTACAAACTAGGAAAGTTTGAACTTGCTGTACTCTACTGTCTTCTTATGAAAGCAACTCATTTCAAGAGGTGAACAAGCTCATTTCATACAATACACCATTCGGCAATGAAGATGTTTGTTTTCTAAGGAAACTACGTTAGAAAATAAATGAAACCACTAAGTTGTTCCTCTTCTTAGATTGTACAAAGAAGGAAAGTTTGAACTTGCTGTACTCTACTGTCTTCGTATGAAAGCAACTCATTTCCAGAGCTGAACAAGCTCATATCACACAGTACAGCATTTGGCATAAAGATGGTTGTTTTCCAAGGAAACTACATTAGAAATGAAACAAAACCACTAAGTTGTACATCTTGTTAGTTTGTAAAAAGGAGGAAAGTTTGAACTTGCTGGACTCTACCGTCTTCGTATGAAAGAAACTGATTTCAAGAGCTGAACAATCTTAATTCACACAGTACAGTGTACGGCAGTCAAGATGTTTTTTTCTAATGAAACTACTTTAGAAAAGCAACAAAACCACTAGGTTGTACATCTTTTTAGATTGTACAAAGGAGGAAAGTTTGAACTTTCTGTGTTCTACCGTCTTCGTATGAAAGCAACTCATTTAAAGAGCTGAAAAAGCTTATTTCACATGGTACAGAGTTCGGCAATGAAGATGTTTGTTTTCTAAGGAAACTACATTAGAAATAAAACTAAATTACTAAGTTGTACATATTCTTAGTTGTACAAAGCAGGAAAGTTTGAACTTGCTCTACTCTACCATCTTCATATGAAAGAAACTCATTTCAGGAGCTGAATAAGCTTACTTCACACAGTACAATTGGTGGCAATGAAGATGTTTCTTTTCTAATGAAACTACTTTAGAAAAGCAACAAAACCACTACGTTGTACATCTTATTAGATTTTACAAAGGAAGAATGTTTGAACTTGCTGTCCCTCTACCGTCTTCATATGAAAGCAAGTCATTTCAAAAGCTGAACCAGCTTATTTCACACAGTACAGAGTTTGGCAATGAAGATGTTTGGTTTCTAAGAAAACTGCATTAGAAATGAAACGAATCCACTAAGTTGTACATCTTCTTAGATTTTACAAAGGAGGAAAGTTTGAACTTGCTGTACTCTACCGACTTCGTATGAAAGCAACTCTTATCAAGAGCTGAAAAATCTCATTTCACACACTGTAGAATTCGGCAATGAAGATTTTTGTTTTCTAAGGAAACTACGTTACAAATGAAAAGAAACCACTAGGTTATATATCTTATTAGATTGTACAAAGGAGGAAAATTTGAACTTCCTGTACTCTACCATCTTCGTATGACATCAACTCATTTCAAGAGCTGAACAAGATTATTTCACATAGTACAGCATTCGGCAATGAAGATGTTTCTTTTGTAAGGAAACTAGAAATGAAACGAAACCACTAAGTTGTACATCTTGTTAGATTGTGCAAAGCAGGGAAGTTTGAACTTGCTGTGCTCTACCGTCTTTGTAGGAAATCAACTCATTTGTGGAGCTGAACGAGCTTATTTCTCACAGTACAGAGTTCAGCAATGAAGATGTTTGTTTTCTAAGGAAACTACATTAGAAATGAAACGAATCCACTAAGTTGTACATTTTGTTAGCTTTTACAAAGGAGTAAAGTTTGATCTTGCTGTACTCTACCGTCTTCATATGAAAGAAACTCTATTCAAGAGCTGAAGAAGCTTATTTCACAAAGCACAGCATTCGGCAATGATGATGTATGTTTTCTAAGGGAACTACGTTAGAAATGAAAGGAAATCAATAAGTTGTACATCTTGTCAGATTGTACAAAGGAGGAAAGTTTGAACTTACTGTACTCTATCGTCTTTTTATGAAAGCAACTCATTTAAAGAGCTTAACAAGCTTAGTTCACACAGTACAGGGTTTGGCAATGAAGATGTATGTTTTCTAAGGAAACTACGTTAGAAATGAAATGAAACCACTAAGCTGTACATCTTGTAAGATGGTACAAAAGAGGAAAGTTTGATCTTGTTGCACTCTACTGTCTTCATATGAAACCAACCCTTTTCAAAAACTAAACAAGCTTATTTCACACAGTACATTGTGTGGCAGTGAAGAAGTTTCTTTTCTAATTAAACAACGATAGAGATGAAACGAATCCACTGAGTTGTCCATCTTGTTAGATTTTACAAAGGAGGAAAGTTTGATCTTGCTGTACTCTACTGTCTTCATATGAAAGCAACTCATTTCAAGAGCTGAACAAGATTATTTCACAGTACAGGTGCATCAATGACGATGTTACTATTCTAATGAAACTACGTTAGAAAGGAAATGAAAACACTAAGTTGTACATCATCTTAGATTGTACAATGGAGGGAAGTTTGATATTGCTGTACTCTACCGTGTTCGTATGAAAGAAACTCATTTCAAGAGCCGAACAAGCTGATTTCACACAGTACAGAGTTTGGCAATGAAGATTTTTTTTCTAAGGAAACTACGTTAGAAATGAAATGAAACCAATAAGTTGTACATCTTCTTAGATTGTACAAAGGAGGAAAGTTTGAACATGCTGTACTATTCCGTCTTCATATAAAAGCAACTCATTTCAAGAGCTGAACGAGCTTATTTCACACAGTACAAAGTTCGGAAATGAAGATGTTTGTTTTATAAGAAAACTCCATTAGAAATGAAATGAAACCAATAGGTTGTACATCTTTTTAGATTGTACAAAGGAGGAAAGTTTGAACTTGCTGTACTCTACTGTCTTCGTATGAAAGCAACTCATTTCTAGAGCTTAGCAAGCTTATTTCACACAGTACAGTATGTGGCAATGTTTTCTAAGGAAACTACATTAGAAATGAAATGAAACCAATAATTTGTACATCTTCTTAGATTGTACAAAGGATGAAAGTTTGAACATGCTGTACTATTCCGTCTTCATATAAAAGCAACTCATTTCAGGAGCTGAATGAGCTTATTTCTCACAGTACAAAGTTCAGAAATGAAGATGTTTGTTTCAGAAGAAAACTACATTAGAAATGAACCAAAACCAATAATTTGTACATCTTGTTAGATTGTACAAACAAGGAAAGTTTGAACTTGCTGTACTCTACTGTCTTCGTATGAAAGCAACTCATTTCAAGAGCTGACCAAGCTTACTTCACACAGTACAGTGTGTGGCAATGAAGATGTTTCTTTTCTAAGGAAACTAGAAATGAAATGAAACCACTACGTTGTACTTTTTGTTAGATTGTGCAATGGAGGAAAGTTTGAACTTGCTGTACTCTACCATCTTTGTATGAAAGCAACTCATTTCAAGTGCTGACCAAGCTCATTTCACACAGTACAGTATGCGGCCATGAAGATGTTTCTTTTCTAATGAAACTACCTTAGAAATGAAATGAAAGCAGTAGGTTGTATATATTGTTAGGTTGTACAAAGGAAGAATGTTTGAACTTGCTGTACTCTACCATGTTTGTATGAAAGCAACTCATTTTAAGAGCTGAACAAGCTCATTTCACACAGTACAGCATTCAGCAATAAAGATGTTTGTTTTCTAAAGAAACTACATTAGAAATGAAATGAAATCACTAAGTGTACATCTTCTAAGGTGGTACAAAGGAGGAACGTTTGAACTTGCTGTACTCTTTCGTCTTCATATGAAAACAACTCATTTCAAGAGCTGAACGAGCTTATTTCTCACAGGATAATGTTTGGCAATGAAGATGTTTGTTTTCTAAGGAAACTATATTAGAAATGAAATGAAACCAATAGGTTGTACATCTTGTTAGATTGTCCAAAGGAGTAAAGTTTGAACTTGCTGTACTCTACCGTCTTCGTATGAAAGCAACTCATTTCAAGAGCTGAAGAAGCTTACTTCACACAATACAGTGTGCAGCAATGAAGATGTTTCTTTTCTCATGGAACTATTTTAGAAAAGCAAAGAAACCAATAAGTTGTACATTTTGTTAGATTGTACAAAGGAGGAAAGTTTGAACTTGCTGTACTCTACCGTCTTTGTATGAAAGCAACTCATTTCACGAACGGAACAAGCTCATTTCACACAGTATAGCGTTCGGCAATGAAGATGTTTGTTTTCTAAGGAAACAACATTAGAAATGAAATGAAATCACTAAGTTGTACATCTTGTTAGATTTTACAAACGAGGAACGTTTGAACTTGCTGGACTCTACCGTGGTCGTATGAAAGCAATTCATTTCAAGAGCTGAACAAGCTTATTTCACAGTACAGTGTACGGCAATGAAGATGTTTCTTTTCTAAGGAAACTAAAAATGAAATGAAACCACTTACTTGTACATATTGTTAGATTGTACAAAGGAGGAAAGTTTGAACTTGCTGTACTCTACCGTCTTTGTATTAAAGCAACTAATTTCAAGAGCTGAATGAGCTTGTTTCTCACATTACAGAGTTCAGCAATGAAGATGTTTGTTTTCTAAGGATACTCTATTAGAAATGAAATGAAACCACTAAGTTGTACCTCTTCTTACATTTTACCAAGGAGGAAAATTTGATCTTGCTGTACTCTACCATGTTCTTATGAAAGGAACTCATTTCAAGATCTGAACAAGCTTATTTCAGAGAGTACAGAGTTCGGAAAGGAAGATGTTTGTTTTCTAAGGAAACTACATTAGAAATGAAACCAATAAGTTGTACCTCTTGTTAGATCGTACAAAGAAGGAAACTTTGATCTTGCTGTACTCCACCGTCTTTGTATGAAACGAACTCACTTCAAGAGCAGAACAAGCTTATTTCACACAGTACAGAGTTCGTCAATGAAGATATTTGTTTTCTAATTAAACTATCATAGAAATGAAATGAAACCACTAAGTTGTATATCTTCTTAGATTTTACAAAGGAGGAAAGTTGGATCTTGCTGTATTCTACCGTCTTCATATGAAAGCAAGTCATTTCAGGAGCCGAACAAGCTTATTTCACACACAGTACAGAGTTCGGGAATGAAGATGTTTGTTTTCTAAGGAAACTATGTTAGAAATGAAATGAAACCACTAAGTTGTACATCTTCTTAAATTGTACAATTAGGAAAATTTGAATTTGCTGTACTCTACCATCTTTGAATGAAAGCAACTCATTTCAAGAGCTAAACAAACTTATGTCACACAGTACAGAGTTTGGCAATGAAGACATTTGTTTTCCAAGGAAATACATTAGAAATGAAATTAAACCACTAAGGTGTACATCTCCGTAGATTTTACAAAGGAGGAAAGTTTGATCTTGTTGTACTCTACTGTCTTCATATGAAAGCAACTCATTTCAAGAGCTGAACAAGCTTATTTCACACAGTACAGTGTGGGGCAATGAAGATGTTTCTTTTCTAAGGAATCCACTTCAGAAATGAAAGGAATCCTCGAGGGTGTACATCTTGTTAGATTGTACAAATGAGGAAAGTTTGAACTTGCTGTACTCTACCGTCTTCGTATGAAAGCAAGTCATTTCAAGAGGTGAACAAGCTCATTTCACACAATACACCGTTTGGCAATGAAGATGTTTGTTTTCTAAGGAAACTACGTTAGGAATGAAAGAAAGTACTAAGTTGTACCTCTTCTTACATTGTACAATGGAGGAAATTTTGAACTTGCTGTACTCTACCATCTTCGTATGAAAGCCACTCATTTAAAGAGCTGAACAAGCTTATTTCACATAGTACAGAGTTCGACAATGAAGGTGTTTGTTTTCTAAGGAAACCACATTAGAAATGAAACGAAATCCCTAAGTTGTACATCTTCTTAGTTGTACAAATCAGGAAAGTTGGAACTTGCTGTACGCCACCATCTTCGTATGAAAGCAACTCGTTTCAGGAGCTGAACAAGCTTACTTCACACAGTACCATGTGTGGCAATGAAGATGTTTCTTTTCTAAAGAAACTACTATAGAAAAGCAACAAAACCACTAAGTTGTACATATTGTTAGATTGTACAAAGGAGGAAAGTTAGAACTTGCTGTACCTCTACCGTCTTTGTATGAAAGCAAGTCATTTCAAGAGCTGAACCAGCTTATTTCATGCAGTGTAGAATTTGGCAATGAAGATGTTTGTTTTCTAAGACAACTACGTTAGAAATAAAGCAAACCACTAAGTTGTAAATCTTCTTAGATTTTACAAAGGAGGAAACTTTGAACTTGCTGTACTCTACCGTCTTCATATGAAAGAAACTCATTTCAAGAGCTGAACAATCTCATTTCACACAGTGTCGGATTTGGCAATGAAGATGTTTGTTTTCTAAGAAAACTACGTTAGAAATGAAGCAAACCACTAGGTTGTATATCTTATTAGATTGTACAAAGGAGGAAAGTTTGAACCTGCTATACTCTACCATCTTCGTATGAAATCAAGTCATTTCAAGAGCTGAACAAGCTTGTTTCACACAGTACAGCGTTCTGCAATGAAGATGTTTATTTTCAAAGGAAACTACATAAGAAATGAAACAAAACCAGTAAGTTGTACCTCTTGTTAGAGTTGACAAAGGTGGAAAGTTTGAACTGGATGTACTTTACCTTCTTAGTATGAAAGCAACTCATTTTAAGAGATGAACAAGCTTATTTCACACAGTACAGTGTGGGACAATGAAGATGTTTCTATTCTAAGGAAACTAGAAATGAAACGAAACCACTAAGTTGAACATCTTGTTAGATTGTGTAAAGGAGGAAAGTTTGAACTTGCTGTACTCTACTGTCTTCGTGTGAAATCAACTCATTTCAAGAGCTGAACGAGCTTATTTCTCACAGTACAGAGTTCAGCAATGAAGATGTTTGTTTTCTAAGGAAACTACATTGGAAATGAAATTAAACCACTAAGTTGTACATATTGTTAGCTTGTACAAAGGAGGACAGACTCATCTTGCTGTACTCTACCGTCTTCATATGAAAGCAACTCATTTCAAGAGCTGAAGAATCTTATTTCACAAAGTACATCATTCGGCAATGAAGATGTTTGTTTTCTTTTTCTTTTTTAAAAATTTATTGTATTTTTTCCTTTTTTAATTTATATTATTCTGATTTTACATTCATAGTATTGGTTCCATTGTCCTCCTCCCTGTCCTCCCAGTTTCAAAGGGACCCTCATCAATGGGGAATGTGGGTCGTACATTGTGAGGTTAGTCAAGAGTTCTGGGGTGTAGGCCTCTGTCTCTGTGCATAATGCCCCAACTTGTGACTCTAACAATCTTTCCGCCCCCTGTTCCACGAGTTTCCCTGAGCCACATTGGGGACATTTTATTTCTGTTTCAGTGATGAGGTTTTGGGAGCCTCTGTGTCTCTGGATATCAATAAGGTGATTAGAGCCTTCAGCAAAGTAGCAGGATATAAAATCAATGCACAGAAATCAGTAGCCTTTTTGTATGCAAAGGACAAAGAGACAGAAAAAGAAATAACTAATGTCATCCCATTTTCAATTGCAACAAAGAAAATAAAATACCTTGGAATAACATTAACTAAGGAAGTGAAAGACATATACAATGAAAACATAAAAACTCTCAAAAAAGAAATTGAGGAGGACCTACAAAAATGGAAAGACCTCCCATGCTCCTGGATTGGTAGAATTAACATTGTGAAAATGGCAATCTTACCAAAAGCACTCTATAGATTCAATACAATACCGATAAAAATCCCCACTTCCTTCTTCAGTGAGATAGAAAAAACTATCTCAAAATTTATATGGAAAGGCAGAAGGCCTCGGATATCCAAGCTCATCCTCAGCAAAAGAAATTCCTCTGGAGGCATCACCATACCTGATGTAAAGCTATACTACAAAGCCATTGTAATAAAAACAAAATGGTACTGGCATAAAATCAGGAATATAGACCAATGGAACAGAATTGAAGACCCAGATTTTGGGGCAAATAACTACAGCTACTTGGTATTTGACAAAGGCCCTTCCAATGCAGATGTTTGTTTTCTAATGAAACTACTTTAGAAATGAAACGAAAGCACTAAGTTTTAAATCTTCTTAGATTGTACAATGAAGGAAAGTTTGAACTTGCTGTATGCTACCATCTTCGTATGAAAGCCACTCATTTAAAGAGCTGAACGAGTTCATTTCTCAGAGTACCCAGTTAAGAAATGAAGATGTTTGTTTTCTAAGGAAACTACTTTAGAAATGAAATAAAAAGACTAAGTTGTACACTTTCATAGATTGTACAAAGGAGGAAAGTTTGATCTTGCTGTACTCTACCATCTTCGTATGAAAGTAACACATTTCAAGAGCTGAAAAAGCTTATTTCACACTGTACAGTGTGAGGCAATGAAGATGATTGTTTTCTAAGGAAACTACATTAGAAATGAAACGAAAGCACTAAGTTGTACATCTTGTTAGATTGTGCAAAGGAGGAAAGTTTGAACTTGCTGTGCTTTACCGTCTTCATATGAAAGCAACTCATTACCAGACATGAACAAGCTTACTTCACACTGTACAGTGTGTGGCAATGAAGATGTTTCTTGTATAATGAAACTACGTTAGAGATGAAACAAAACCACTAAGTTGCACATCTTCTGAGGTTGTACAAAGGAGGAAAGTTTGATCTTGCTGTGCTCTACAGTCTTCGTATGAAAGCAACTCATTTCAAGAGATGAACAAGCTTACTTCACACAGTACAGTGTGTGGCAATGAAGATGTTTCTTTTCTAAAGAAACTACTTTAGAAATCAATCAAAACCACTAAGTTGTATATCTTGTTAGATTGTATAAAGGAGGAAAGCTGGAACTTGCTGTACTCTATCGTCTTTGTATAAAAGCAACTAATTTCAAGAACTGAAGAAGCTTACTTCAAACAGTACACTGTGCACAAATATGTTTCTTTTCTAATGAAACTACATTAGAAATGAAACGAAAGCACTAAATTGCATATCTTGTTATATTGTACAAAGAAGGAAATTTTGAACTTGCTGTGCTCTACAGTCTTCGTATAAAGCAACTCATTTCAAGAGCTGAACAAGCTTATTTCACACAGTACAGAGTTCAGCAATGAAGATGTTTGTTTTCTAAGGAAACTACTTTAGAAATGACACCAAAACCACAAAATTGTACATCTTTTTAGATTGTACAAAGGAGGAAAGTTTGACCTTGCTGTATTCTACCATCTTTGTATGAAAGCAACTCATTTCAAGAGCTGAACAAGCGTATTTCACGCAGTAGAACGTGCAGCAATAGAAATGAAATGAAACCACTAAGTTGTACATCTTCTTAGATTGTAGAAAGGAGGAAAGTTTGACCTTGCTCTACTCTACCATATTCGTATGAAAGCAACTCATTTCAGGAGCCGAACAAGCTTATTTCACACAGTACAGAGTTTGGCAATGAAAATGTTTGTTTTCTAAGGAAACTAAGTTAGAAATGAAATAAAAACACTAAGTTGTACACCTTCATAGTTGTACAAGGGAGGAAAGTTTGAGCTTGCTCTATTCTACCATCTTCGTATGAAAGCAACTCATTTCAAGAGTCAAACAAGCTTATATCACACAGTACAGTGTGCGGTAATGAAGATGTTTCTTTTCTAATGAAACTACGTCAGAAATGAAATGAAACCACTAAGTTGTACATCTTGTTAGATTGTACAAAGGAGGAAAGTTTGAACTTGCTGTGCTCTACAGTCTTCGTATGAAAGCAACTCATTTCAAGAGCTGAACAAGCTTATTTCACACAGCACAGTGTGTGGCAATGAAGATGTTTCTTTTCTAATTAAACTACGTTAGAAATGAAATGAAACCACTAAGTTGTACACCTTGTGAGATTGTACAAAGGAGGGAAGGTTGAACTTGCTGTAATCTACAGTGTTTGTATGAAAGCAACTCATTCCAAGAGCTGAACAAGCTTATTTCACACAGAACAGTGTGTGGCAATGAAGATGTTTCTATTCTAATGAAACTACATTAGAAATGAAATGAAAACATTAAGTTGTACATCTTCTTAGAGTGTACAAAGGAGGAAAGTTTGATCTTGCTGTATTCTACCGTCTTCATATGAAAGCAACTCATTTCAAGAGCTGAACAAGCTTATTTCCCACAGTACGGTTTGCTGCAGTGAATATGTGTCTTTTCTCAGGTATGTACATTAGAAATGAAACGAAACCACTAGCTTGTACATCTTCTTAGACTGTACAAAAGAAGGAAAGTTTGAACTTGCCGTACTCTACAGTCTTCATATGAAAGCAACTCATTTCAAGAGGCGAACAAGCTTATTTCACATAGTACAGTGTTTGGCAATGAAGATGTTTCTTTTGTAATTAATCTATGATAGAAATGAAATGAAACAACTAAATTGTACACCTTGTTAGATGGTACAAAGGAGGGAAGTTTGAACTTGCTGTAATCTACAGTCTTTGTATGAAAGAAATCATTTCAAGAGCCGAACAAGCTTATTTCACACAGTACAGTGTGTGGCAATGAAGATGTTTCTATTCTAATGAAACTACATTAGAAATGAAATGAAAACACTAAGTTGTACATCTTCTTAGAGTGTACAAAGGAGGAAAGTTTGATCTTGCTGTATTCTACCGTCTTCGTATGAAAGCAACTCATTTCAAGAGCTGAACAAGTGTATTTCACGCAGAAGAACATGCGGCAATGAAGATGTTTATTTTCTAATGAAACTACTGTAGAAATGAAATGAAACCACTAAGTTGTACAATTTCTTAGATTATACAAAGGAGGAAAGTTTGACCTTGCTGTACTCTACCATCTTCGTATGAAAGCAACTCATTTCAGGAGCGAAACAAGCTTATTTCACACAGTACAGAGTTTGGCAATGAAGATGTTTGTTTTCTAAGGAAACTACTTTAGAAATGAAATAAAAAGACTAAGTTGTACACTTTCATAGATTGTACAAAGGAGGAAAGTTTGATCTTGCTGTACTCTACCGTCTTCGTATGAGAGCAATTCATTACAAGAGTCGAACAAGCTTATATCACACAGTACAGTGTGAGGCAATGAAGTTGTTTCTTTTCTAATGAAACTACGTCAGAAATGAAATGAAACCACTAAGTTGTACATCTTGTTAGATTGTACAAAGGAGGAAAGTTTGAACTTGCTGTGCTCTACAGTCTTCATATGAAAGCAACTCATTTCAAGCAGAGAACAATCTTATTTCACACAGTACAGAGTTAGGAAATAAAGATGTTTGTTTTCGAAGGAAATTAAAGTAGAAATGAACTGAAACAAATAAGTTGTATGTCTTCTTATATTGTACAAAGGAGGAAAGTTTGATCTTGCTGTACTCTACCATCTTCCTATGAAAGCAACTCATTTCAAGAGCTGAACAAGCTTATTTCCCACAGTACGGTTTGCGGCAACGAAGATGTTTCTTTTCTAAGGTAACTACAATAGAAATGAAAAGAAATCACTAGCTTGTACATCTTCTTAGACTGTACAAAAGAAGGAAAGTTTGAACTTGCTGTACTCTACAGTCTTTGTATGAAAGCAACTCATTTCAAGAGCCGAACAACCTTATTTCACACAGTACATAGTTCGGCAATGAAGATGTTTGTTTTCTAAGGAAACTATATTACAAATGAAATGAAAACACTAAATTGTACATCTTCTTAGATTTTACAAAGGAGGAAAGTTTGATCTTGCTGTACTCTACCGTCTTCGTATGAAAGCAACTCTATTCAAGATCTGAACAAGCTTATTTCACACAGTACAGTGTGTGGCAATGAAGATGTTTCCTTTCTAGTTACACTACGATAGAAATGAAATGAAACCACTAAGTTGTACACCTTGTTAGATTGTACAAAGGAGGGAAGTTTGAACTTGCTGTAATCTGCAGTCTTTGTATGAAAGCAACTCATTTCAAGAGCTGAGCAAGCTTATTTCACATAGTACAGAGTACGGCAATGAAGATGTTTGTTTGCTAAGGAAACTACATTAGAAATGAACCAAACCACTAAGTTGTACATCTTCTTAGATTGTAAAAATGAGGAAATTTGATCTTGTTGTACTCTACCATCTTCGTATGAAAGCAACTCATTTCAAGACCTGAACAAACTTATTTCAAACAGCACAGGGTGTCGCAATAAAGATGTTTCTTTTCTAATTAAACTACTATATAAATGAAATGAAACCACTAAGTTGTACATCTTGTTATATTTTACAAAGGAGGAAAGTTTCATCTTGCTGTACTCTACCGTATTCGTATGAAAGCAACTCATTTCAAGAGCTGAACCAGCTAATTTCATACAGTACAGTTGCGGCAATGAAGATGTTCCTTTTCTAATCAAACTACGTTAGAAATGAAATGAAGTGACTAGGTTGTGATTGTACAAAGGCGGAAAGTTTGAACTTGCTGTACTCTACCGTCTTCGTATGAAAGCAACTCATTTCAAGAGCTGAACAAGCTTATTTCACACACTACAGAGTTTGGCAATGAAGATGTTTGTTTTCTAAGGAAACTACATTAGAAATGAAAGGAAACCATGAAGTTGTACATCTTGGTAGATTGTACAAAGGAGGAAAGTTTGATCTTGCTGTACTCTACCATCTTCGTATGAAATTAACCCATTTCAAGAGCTGAGCAAGCTTATTTCACACAGTACAGAGTTTTGCAATTAAGAAATTTGTTTTCTAATGGAACTATGTTTGAAATGAAATGAAACCACTTAGGTGTTCATATTCTTTGATTGTACAAAGGAGTAAATTTTGACCTTGTTGTGCTCTACCATCTTTGTATGAAAGCAACTCATTTCAAGAGCTGAACAAGCTTATTTCACACATTAGAGAGTTTGGCAATGAAGATGTTTGTTTTCTAAGGAAACTACGTTAGAAATGAAAGGACACCATGAAGTTGTACATCTTCATAGGTTGTACAAAGGAGGAAAGTTTGATCTTGTTGAGCTCTACCATCTTCGTATGAAATCAACTCATTTCAAGAGCCGAACTGTCTTATTTCACACAGTACAGAGTTCTGTAATGAAGATGTTTGTTTTCTACGGATATTACATTGGAACTGAAATGAAACCAGTACATTGTACTTCTTCTTAGATTATACAAAGGAGAAAAGTTTGTTCTTGCTGTACTCTACCGTCTTCATATGAAAGCAACTCATTTCAAGAGTTGAAAAAGCTTATTTCCCACAGTACAGTTTGCAGCAATGAAGATGTTTCTTTTCTAAGGTAACTACTTTAGAAATGTAATGAAACCACTAGCTTGTACATCTTCTTAGACTGTACAAAAGAAGGAAAGTTTGAACTTCCTGTACTCTACGGTCTTCATATGAAAGCAACTCATTTCAAGAGCTGAGCAAGCTTATTTCACACAGTACAGTGTGCCGCAGTGAAGACGTTTCTTTTCTAATGAAACTACGTTAGAGATTAAATGAAACCACTAAGTTGTACATCTTCTTAGATTGTAAAGAGGAGGAAATTTTATCTTGCTGTACTCTACCATCCTCGTATGTAAGCAACTCTTTCAAGACCTGAAAATCTTATTTCACACAGTACAGTGTGCCGCAATAAAGATGTTACTTTTCTTATGAAACTACATTATAAATGAAATGAAACCCCTAAGTTGTGTATCTCCTTAGATTTTACAAAGGTGGAAAATTTGAACTTGCTGTACTCTACCATCTTCGTATGAAATTAACTCATTTCAATAGCCGAGCAAGCTTATTTCACACAGTACAGAGTATGGCAATGAAGATGTTTGTTTTCTAATGAAACCTATGTTAGAAATGAAATGAGACCACTAAGATGTACATCTTCTTTGATTGTACAAAGGAAGAAAATTTTGAACTTGCTGTACTCTAACGTCTTCGTATGAAAACAACTCATTTCAAGAGCTGAACAAGCTTATTTCACACAGTACAGAGTTTGGCAATGAAAATGTTTGGCTTCTAAGGAAACTCCATTAGAAATGAAATGAAACCACTAAGTTGCAGGTCTTCTTTGATTGTACAAAGGAGGAAAGTTTGATCTTGCTGTACTCTACCGTCTTCGTATGAATGCAACTCATTTCAAGAGCTGAACAAGCTTATTTCCCACAGTACAGTTTGCAGCAATGAAGATGTTTCTTTTTTAAGGTAACTACATTAGAAATGAAATGAAACCACTAGCTTGTACATCTTCTTAGACTCTACGAAGGAGGAAAGTTTAACTTGCTGTACTCTACCATCTTCGTCTGAAAGCAACTCATTTCAAAAGGCGAACAAGCTTATTTCACACAGTACAGAGTTCGGCAATGAAGAGTTTTGTTTTCTAAGGAAACTACGTTACAAATGAAATGAAACCACTAAGTTGTAAATATTTTTAGATTGTACAAAGGAGGAAAGTGTGATCCTGCTGTACTCTACCGTCTTCATATGAAAGCAACTCATTTCAAGAGCCAAACAAGCTTATATCACACAGTACACAATTCGGAAATGAATATGATTGTTTTCTAAGGAAACTACATTAGAAATAAAACCAAACCACTAAGTTTTACATCTTGTTAGATTGTACAAAGGAGGAAATTTTGAACTTGCTCTGCTCTACAGTCTTCGTATGAAAGCCACTCATTTCAAGATCTGAACAAGTTTATTTCACACAGTACAGAGTTCGGCAATGAAGATGTTTGTTTTCTCAGGAAACTATGTTAGAAATGAAACAGAACTACTAAGTTGAACATCTTCTTAGATTGTGCAAAAGAGGAAAGTTTAATCTTCTTGAACACTACAGTCTTCGTATGAAAGCAACTCATTTCAAGAGCTGAACAAGCTTATTTCACACAGTACAGAGTTTGGCAATGAAGATGTTTGTTTTCTAAGGAAACAACATTAGAAATGAAATGAAACCACTAAGTTGTACATCTTCTTAGATTGTACAAAGGAGGAAAGTTTGATCTTGCTGTACTCTACCGTCTTCATATGAAAGCAACTCATTTCAAGAGCCGAACAAGGTTATATCACACAGTAAAGAGTTCGGCAATGAAGATGTTTGTTTTCTAAGGAAACTACATTAGAAATGAAAGGAAACTACTAAATTTTACATCTTCTTAGATTGTAGAAAGGAGGAAAGTTTGATCTTGCTGTACTCTACCCTCTTCGTATGAAAGCAACTAATTTCAAGAGGTGAACAACCTTACTTCACACAGTACACTGTCCGTAAAGAAGATGTTTCTTTTCTAATGAAACTACTTTACAAATGAAATGAAAGCACTAAGTTGTATAACATGTTAGATTGTAAAAAGCGGGAAAGTTTGAACTTGCTGTACTCTACCATCTTCATATGAAAGCAACTCATTTCAAGAGCTGAACAAGCTTATATCACACAGTACAGAGTTAAGCAATGAAGATGTTTGTTTTCTAAGGAAACTACATTATAAATGAAACGAAACTAGAAAGTTGTACATCTCCTTATATTGTACAAAGGAGGAAAGTTTGATCTTGCTGTACTCTACCGTCTTCGTATGAAAGCAACTCATTTCAAGAGCTGAACAAGCTTATTTCACACAGTACAGTGTGTGGCAATGAAGATGTTTCTTTTCTAAGGAAACTACATTAGAAATGAAATGAAACCACTAAGTTGTACATCTCCTTAGATTGTACAAAGGAGGAAAGTTTGATCTTGCTGTACTCTACCGTCTTTGTATGAAAGCAACTCATTTCAAGTACCTAACAAGCTTATCTCACACAGTACAGTGTGCGGCAATGAAGATGTTTCTTTTCTAAGGAAACTATGGTAGAAATTAAATGAAACCAATAACTTGTACATCTTCTTAGATTGTACAAAGGAGGAAAGTTTGATCTGGCTGCACTGTACCATCTTCGTATGAAAGCAACTCATTTCAAGAGCTGAACAAGCATATTTCACGCAGTAGAATGTGCCACAATGAAGATGTTTCTTTTTTAAGGAAACTAGAAATGAAATGAAACCACTAAGTTGTGCATCTTCTTAGATTTTACAAAGGATGAAAGTTTCAATTTGCTGTACTCTATCGTCTCCGTATGAAAGCAACACATTTGAAGAGCTGAACAAGCTTATTTCACACAGTACAGAGTTCAGCAGTGAAGATGTTTGGTTTATAAGGAAACTATATTTCAAATGTAATGAAACCACTAAGTTGTAAATCTTCTTAGATTGTAGCAAAGTAGGGACGCCTGATCTTGCTGTACTTTACCATCTTTGTATGAAAGCAACTCATTTCAAGAGCTGACCAAGCTCATTTCACACAGTACAGAGTTCGGGAAGGAAGATATTTCTTTTCTAATGAAACTATGTTAGAAATGATTCGAAACCACTAAGTTGTACATCTTCTTAGATTGTACACAGGAGGAAAGTTTGAACATGCTGTGCTCTACTGTCTTCGTATGAAAGCAACTCATTTCAAGAGCTGAACAAGCTTATTTCTAACAGTACAGAGTTCAGCAATGAAGATGTTTGTTTTCTAAGGAAACTACATTAAAAATGAAATGAAACAATTAAGTTGTACATCTTCTTAGATTGTACAAAGGAGGAAAGTTTGATCTTTCTGTACTCTGCCCTCTTCGTATGAACACAACTCATTTCAAGAGCTGCAAAAAATTATTTCACCCAGTAGAGTGTGCAGCAATGAAGATGTTTCTTTTCTAAGGGAATTACAATAGTAATGAAACGAAACCACTAAGTTTTACTTCTTGTTATATTGTACAAAGGAGGAACGTTTGATCTTGCTGTACTCTACCATCTACATTTGAAAGCAACTCATTTCAAGAGCCGAACAAGATTATTTCACACAGTACAGTGTGCGGGAATGAAGATGTTTGTTTTCCAATGAAGCTACGTTAGAAATGAAATGAAACCACTAGGATGTACATTTTCTTTGATTGTACAAAGGAGAAAATTTTGAACTTGCAGTCTCTACCACCTTCATATGAAAGCAACTCATTTGAAGAGCTGAACATCCTTATTTCACACAGTACAGAGTTTGGCAATGAATATGTTTGTTTTCTAAGGAAACTACATTAGAAATGAAACGAAACCATGAAGTTGTACATCCTCTTAGATTTTCTTAGGAAAGTTTGATCTTGTTGAACTGTACCGTCTTCGTTTGAAATCAACTCATTTCAAGAGCTGAACAAACTTATTTCACACAGTACAGTGCCCCAATGAAGATGTTTCTTTTCTAATTAATCTATGATATAAATGACACGAAACCACTAAGTTGTACTTCTTGTTAGATTGTACAAAGTAGGAAAGTTTCATCTTGCTGTACTCTACCATCTTCTTATGAAAGCAACTCATTTCAAGAGCTACTATCTTCGTGTGAAAGCAACTCATTTGAAGAGCTGGACAACCTTATTTCACACAGTACAGAGTTTGGCAATGAAGATGTTTCTTTTCTAATGAAACTACATTAGAAATAAAACGAAATGACTAAGTTGTACACCTTGTTAGATTGTACAAAGGAGGAAATTTTGAACTTCCTCTGCTCTACATTGCTCATATGAATGCACCTCATTTCAAGAGCTGAACAAGCTTATTTCACACAGTACCAATTTCGGCAATAAAGTTGTTTGTTTTCTAAGGAAACTACATTAGAAATGAAACAAAACCATTAAGTTGTACATCTTCTTAGATTGTACAAAGGAGGAAAGTTTGATCTTGTTGAACTCTACCATCTTCGTATGAAAGCAATTCATTTCAAGAGCTGAACAAGCTTATTTCACACAGTACAGTGTTCCACAATGAAGATGTTTCTTTTCCAATTAAACTATGATATAAACGACACAAAACCACTAAGTTGTACATCTTCTTAGATTGTACAAATGAGAAAAGTTTGCTCCTGCTGTACTCTAAGGTCTTTGTAAGAAAGCAACTCATTTCAAGAGCTGAACAAGTGTATTTCATGCAGTACAATGTGCAGCAATGAAGAGGTTTCTTTTCTAAGGAAACTAGAAATGAAGCGAAACCACTAAGTTATACATCTTGTTAGATTGTACAAAGGAGGAAAGTTTGAAATTGTTGAACTCTACACTCTGCGTATGAAAGCACCTCATTTCAAGAATTGACCAAGCTTATTTCACACAGTACAGTGTGCAGCAATGAATATGTTTCTTTTCTAATGAAACTAATTGAGAAATGAAACGAAACCACTAAGTTGTACTTTTCTTAGATTGTACAAAGGAGGAAAGTTTGAACTTGCTGTACTCTACCATCTTCGTATGAAAGCAACTCATTTCAAGAGCTGAACAAGCTTATTTCACACAGTACAGAGTTCAGCAATGAAGATGTTTGTTTTCTAAGGAAACTACATTAGAAATGAAATGAAACCACTAAGTTGTACATCTTCTTAGATTGTACAAAGGAAAGTTTGAACTTGCTGTACTCTACCATCTTTGTATGAAAGCAACTCATTTCAAGAGATGAAGAAGTTTATATCTCACAGTATGAAAGCAACTCATTTCCAAGAGCAGAACAAGCTTATTTCACACAGTACAGAGTTTGGCAATGAAGATGTTTCTTTTTTCTAGAAATGAAAACTGTACATCTTGTTAGAAATACAAACTAGAAACCAACTTGCTTGTACACCTTGTTAGATTGAAACAAAAAGGAGGAAAGTTTGATCTTGAAAGTTTGATCTTTGCACTCATATCTTTGTGAAAGCAACTCATTTCAAGAGCTGAACAAAACTTATTTCACACAGTACAGTGTTTGGCAATGAAGATGTTTGTTTTCTAATGAAACTACATTAGAAATGAAACGAAACTACTAAGTTGTACATCTTGTTAGATTGTACAAACTAGGAAAATTTGAACTTGCTGCATTTCTACATTCTTCGTATGAAAGCAACTCATTTCAAGAGCTGAACAAGCTTATTTCACACAGTACAGTTTGGCAATGAAGATGTTTCTTTTCTAATAGAAACTACATTGAAATGAAACGAAACTACTAAGTTGTACATCTTGTTAGATTGTACAAAGGAGGAAAGTTTGATCTTGCTGCACTCAAAACTTCTTGTATGAAAGCAACTCATTTCAAGACAGAACTAGCTTATTTCACACAGTACAGTGTTTAGCAATGAAGATGTTTGTTTTCTAATGAAACTACATTAGAAAATGAAACAAAACCACTAAGTTGTACATCTTCTTAGATTTAGGAAAGTTTGAACTTGTTGAACTCCCTCTTTGTAGAAAGCAACTCAACAAGAAATGAACTAGTTTATTTCACACAGTACAGTGCTGAAGATGTTTGTTTTCCAAATATTTAGAAATGAAACAAAACTACTAAGTTGTACATCTTGTTAGCACAAACATGGAAAGTTTGAACTTGCTGCACTTGTTTTCATTTCAACAAACTAGAAATGAAATGAAGAATTTCTTTTCTAAAAAAGCAACTTCAGAAATGAAGAATCTACTAAGTTATACATCTTGTTAGATTGTACAAAGGAGGAAAGTTTGAAATTGTTGAACTCTACACTCTGCGTATGAAAGCACCTCATTTCAAGAATTGACCAAGCTCTTTTCACACAATACAGTGTGCGTCAGTGAAGATGTTTCTATTCCAATGAAACTACGTTAGAAATGAAACAAAACCACTAAGTTGTACATCTTGTTAGGTTTTACAAAGGAGGAAAGTTTGAACTTGCTGTGCTCTACCTTCTTCGTATGAAAGCACCCTATTTCCAGAGCTGAACAAGCTTATTTCTCACAGTACTGAGTTCAGCAATGAAGATGATAGTTTTGTAAGGAACCTATATTAGAAATGAAATGAAACCACTAAGTTGTACATCTTCTTAGATTATACAAAGGAGGAAGTTTGAAAGTTTGAATCGTCTTTGTTTGAAAGCAACACATTTGAAGATGGTTTATTTTTAAACAAACGACTTTAGAACTGAATGAAAGTTTATATCTCACAGTACAGTGTAGTTAAGCAACTCATTCCAAGAGCAGAACTAGCTTATTTCACACAGTACAGTTTTAGGCAATGAAGATGTTTCTTTTCTATAGAAACTACATTAGAAATGAAATGAATCTACTAAGTAGTACATCTTGTTAGATTACACAAACTAGAAAAGTATGAACTTGCTGCACTCAACACTTGTCGTAGGAAAGCAACTCATTCCAAGAACAAAAGTAGCTTATTTCACACAGTACATCTTGTTAGATTACACAAACTAGGAAAGTTTGATCTTGCTGCACTGAAATATCTTTGTAGGAAAGTAACTCATTGCATGAACAGAACTAGCTTATTTCACACAGTACAGTGTTTGGCAATGAAGATGATTGTTTTCAAAGCAAACTACTTTAGAAATGAAGCGAATCTACTAAGTTGTACATCTTGTTAGATAACACAAACTAGGAAAATTTGAACTTGCTGCATTCAACCCTCTTCGTAGGAAAGCAACTCATTCCAAGAACAGAAGTAGCTTATTTCACACAACAAAGTGTTCGGCAATGAAGATGTTTCTTTTCTATAGAAACTACATTAGAAATGAAACGAATCTACTAAGTTGTACATCTTGTTAGATTACACAAACGAGGAAAGTTTGATCTTGCTGCACTAAAACCTCTTCGTAGCAAAGCAACTCATTGCGAAAACAGAACTAGCTTATTTCACACAGTGCAGTGTTTAGCAATGAAGATGTTTGTTTTCTATACAAACAACTTTAGAAATGAAGCGAATCTACTAAGTTGTATATCTTGTTAGATAACACAAACTAGGAAAGTTTGAACTTGCTGCACTGAACCCTCTTTGTAGGAAAGCCACTCATTCCAAGAACAGAGCTAACTAGTTTACTTCACACAGTACTGTGTTCGGCAATGAAGATGTTTGTTTTCTAAAGAAACGACTTTAGAAATGAAGCGAACTACTAAGTTGTATATCTTGTTAGATTACACAAACATGGAAAGTTTGAACTTGCTGCACTCAACCTTCTTCATAGGAAAGCAAATCATTCCGAGAACAGAACTAGCTTATTTCACACAGAGCAGTGTTCAGCAATGAAGATATTTGTTTTCTAAAAAAGCAACTTCAGAAATGAAGCGAATCTACTAAGTTGTACATCTTGTTAGATTACACAAACTAGGAAAGTTTGATCTTGCTCCACTAAACCTTCTTCGTAGGAATGCAACTCATTCCATGAGCAGAACTAGCTTATTTCACACAGTAAAGTGTTCGGCAATGAAGATGTTTCTTTTCTATAGAAACTACATTAGAAATGAAACGAATCTACTAAGTTGTATATCTTGTTAGATTACACAAACTAGGAAAGTTTGATCTTGCTGCACTGAAACCTCTTCCTAGGAAAGCAACTCATTCCGAGAACAGAACTAGCTTATTTCACACAGTACAATGTTCGACAATGAAGATGTTTGTTTTCTAAACAAAGTACTTCAGAAATGAAGTGAATCTACAATGTTGTACATCTTGTCAGATTACCCAAACTAGGAAATTTTGATCTTGCTGCACTGAAACCTCTTCGTAGGAAAGCAACTCATTCCGAGAACAGAACTAGCTTATTTCACACAGTACAGTGTTTGTCAATGAAGATGGTTTATTTTTAAACAAACGACTTTAGAAATGAAGCAAATCTACTCTGTTGTATATCATGTTAGATTACAAAAACTACAAAAGTTTGAACTTGCTGCATTCAACACTCTTCGTAGGAAAGCAACTCATTCTGAGAACAGAACTAGCTTGTTTCACCCAGTAGAGTGTTCGAAATGAAGACGTTTGTTCTCTAAACAAACTACTCTAGAAATGAAGTGAATTAACTAAGTTGTACATCTTGTTAGATTACACAAACTAGGAAAGTTTGATCTTGCTGCACTGAAACCTCTTCCTAGGAAAGCAACTCATCCCAAGAACAGTAATTTCCTATTTCACCCAGTACTGTGTTCGGCAATGAAGATGTTTTTTTTTTCTAAACAATGACTTTAGAAATGAAGCGAATCTACTAAGTTGTACATCTTCTTAGATTACACAAACAAAGAAAGTTTGAATGTGCTTCACTCAACCTTCTTCGTAGGAAAGCAACTGAACCCCAAACAGAACTAGCTTATTTCATACAGTACCGTGTTCGGCAGTGAAGACGTTTGTTTTCTAAAAAAGCAACTTTAGAAATGAAGTGAATCTACTAAGTTGTACGACTTGTTAGATTACACAAACTAGGAAAGTTTGATCTTGCTCCACTCAACCTTCTTCATAGGAATGAAACTCATTCCATGAGCAGAACAGGCTTATTTCACGCAGTAAAGTGTTCAGCAAATGAAGATGTCTCTTTTCTATAGAAACTACATTAGAAATGAAATGAATCTACTAAGTTGTACATCTTGTTAGATTAAACAAATTAGGAAAGTTTGATCTTGCTGCACTGAAACCTCTTCGTAGGAAAGCAACTCATTCTGAGAAGAGAACTAGCTTATTTCATGCAACACAGCATTCGCAATGAAGATATTTGTTTTGTAAACAAACTACTTTGGAAATGAAGTGAATCTACTAAGTTATACATCTTGTTAGATTACACAAAATAGGAAAGTTTGATCTTCCTCCACTCAACCTTCTTCCTCGTAATGCAACTCATTCCATGAGCAGAACTAGTTTATGTCACACAGTAAAGTGTTTGGCAATGAGGATGTTTCTTTTCTATAGAAAGTACCTTAGAAATGAAATGAATCTAATAAGTTGTACATCTTGTTAGATTACACAAACTAGGAAAGTTTGATCTTGTTGCACTGAAACCTCTTTGTAGGAAAGCAACTCATTCCGAGAACAGAAGTAGCTTATTTCACACAGTACAGTGTTCCGCAATTAAGATGTTTGTTTTCTAAACAAACTACGTTAGAAATGAGGTGCATCTACTAAGTTGTACATCTTATGACATTACACAAACACGGAAAGTTTGAACTTGCTGCAGCCAAACTTCTTCATAGGAAAGCATCTCATTCCAAGATGAGAACTAGCTTACTTCACACAGTACAGTGTTCGGGAATGAAGATGTTTCTTTTCCATAGAAACTATGTTAGAAATGATACGAATCTACTAAATTGTATATGTTGTTAGATTACACAAACAAGGAAAGGTTGAATTTGCTGCACTCAACCGTCTTCGAAGGACAGCAACTCATTCCAAGAACAGAAGTAGCTTATTTCACACAGTACAGTGTTCGGCAATGAAGATGTTTGTTTTCTAAACAAACTACTTTAGAAATGAAGCGAATCTACTAAGTTGTACATCTTGTTAGATTACACAAACTAGGAAAGTTTTAACTTGCTGCACTGAAACCTCCTCGTAGGAAAGCAACTCATTCCAAGTACAGAAGTAGCTTATTTCACACATTACAGTGTTCGGCAATGAAGATGTTTCTTTTCTATAGAAACTACTTTAGGAATGAGCTGCATCTACTAAGTTGTACATCTTGTTAGATTACACAAACACGGAAAGTTTGAACTTGCTGCACTCAACCTTATTCGTAGGAAAGCTATTCATTCCAAGATGAGACCAAGCTTACTTCCCACAGTACAGTGTTGGGCAATGAAGATGTTTCTTTTCTATAGAAACTACAGTAGAAATGAAGTGAATCTACTAAGTTGTACATCTCGTTAGATTCCACAAACTAGGAATGTTTGATCTTGCTGCACTGAAACATCTTCATAGGAAAGCAACTCATTCCGAGAACAGAACTAGCTTATTTCACACAGTGCAGTGTTTATCAATGCAGATGTTTGTTTTCTAAACAAACTACTTTAGAAATGAAGTGAATCTACTAAGTTGTATATCGTGTTAGATTACACAAACTAGAAAAGTTTGATCTTGCTGCACTGAAACCTCTTCATAGGGAAGCAACTCATTCCGAGAACAGAACTAGCTTATTTCACACAGTACAGTGTTTGGAAATGAAGATGTTTGTTTTCTATACAAAGTACTTTAGAAATGAAGCAATTCTGCTAAGTTGTATGTCTTTTTAGCTTACACAAACTAGGAAAGGTTGATCTTGCTGCACTCAACCTTCTTCGTAGGAATGCAACTCATTCCATAAGCAGAACTAGCTTATTTCACACAGTGCAGTGTTTGACAATGAATATGCTTCTTTTCTGTAGAAACTACATTAGAAATGAAACAAATCTACTACATTGTACATCTTGTTAGATTACACAAACTAGCAAAGTTTGATCTTGCTGCACTGAAACCTCTTCATAGGAAAGCAACTCATTCCAAGAACAGAACAAGCTTATTTCACTCAGTACAGTGTTCGGCAATGAAGTTGTTTGTTTTCTCAACAAACTACTTCAGAAATGAAGCGAATCTTCTAAGTTGTGTATCTTGTTAGATTACACAAACACTGAAAGTTTGAACTTGCTGCACTCAACCTTTTTCATAGGAAAGCAACTCATTCCAAGACAAGAACTAGGTTACTTCACACAGTACAGTGTTCGGCAATGATGGTGTTTCTTTTGTACAGAAACTACATTAGAAATGAAATGAATCTACTAAGTTGTACATCTTGTTAGATTGCACAAACTAGGAAAGTTTGATCTTGCTGCACTGAAACATTTTCGTAGGAAAGCAACTCATTCCGAGGACAGAACTAGCTTATTTCACAGAGTACAGTGTTCCATAATGAAGATTTTTTTTCTAAACAAACTACTTTAGATATGAGGTGCATCTACTAAGTTGTACATCTTGTGAGGTTACACAAACATGGAAAGTTTCAACTTGCTACACTCAAACTTCTTCGTAGGAAAGCAACTCATTCCGAGATGAGACCTAGCTTACTTCACACAGTACAGTGTTAGGCAATGAAGATGTTTCTTTTCTATAGAAACTACATTAGAAATGAAATGAATCTACTAAGTTGTACATCTTGTTAGGTTACACACACTAGGAAAGTTTGATCATGCTGCACTGAAACCTCTTCTTAGGAAAGCAATTCATTCCGAGAACAGAACTTCCTTATTTCACACAGTCCTGTGTTCGGCAATGAAGATGTTTTTTTATAAACAAACTACTTTAGAAAGGAAGAGAATCTACTATGTTGTACATCATGTTAGAATACAGAAACTAGAAAATTTTGAACTTGCTGCACTCAACACTCTTCATAGGAAAGCAACTCATTCCGAGAACAGAACTCGCTTATATCACCCAATACACTGTGCGCAATGAAGATGGTTGTTCTCTAAACAAACTACTTTAGAAATGAAGCGAATCTACTAAGTTGTACACCTTGTTAGATTACACAAAGAAGGAAGGTTTGAACTTGCTGCACTCAATCTTCTTTGTAGGAAAGCAATTCATTCCGAGAACAGAACTAGCTTATTTCACATAGTGCAATGTTCGGCAATGAAGATGTTTGTTTTCTATACAAACTACGTTAGAAATGAAGCAAATCTACTAAGTTGTACATCTTGTTAGATTACACAAACTAGCAATGATTGAACTTGCTGCACTCAACCTTCTTCGTAGGAAAGCAACTCATTCCGAGAACAGAACTATCTTATTTAACACAGTACAGTGTTTGGCAATGAAAATGTTTCTTTTCTATAGAAACTACATTAGAAATAAAACGAATCTACTTAGTTGTACATCTTGTTAGATTACACGAACTAGGAAAGTTTGATCTTGCTCTACTGAAACGTCTTCGTAGGAAAGCAACTCATTCTGAGAACAGAACTAGCTTATTTCCCACCGTACAGAGTTCGGCAATGAAGATGTTTGTTTTCTAAGCAAACTACTTTAGAAATGAGGCGCATCTACTAAGTTGTATATCTTGTTATATTACACAAACCCAGAAAGTTTGAACTTTCTGCACTCAACATTCTTCTTAGGAAAGCAACTAATTCCAAGAGCAGAACTTGCTTACTTCACCCAGTACAGGATTTGGCAATGAAGATGTTTCTTTTTTATAGAAACTACATTAGAAATGAATCAAATCTACTAAGTTGTATATCTTGTTAGATTACACCAACAAGGAAAGTTTGAACTTGTTGCACTCAACGCTTTTCGTAGGAAAGCAACTCATTCCAAGAACAGAACTAGCTTAATTCACACCGTACAGTTTTTGGCAATGAAGATGTTTGTTTTATAAACAAACTACTTTAGAAATGAGGCACTTCTACTAAGTGTACATCTTGTTATATTACAGAAACCCGGAAAGTTTGACCTTGCTGCACTGAACCTTCTTCGTAGGAAAGCAACTAATTCCAAGACCAGAACTAGCTTACTTCACCCAGTACAGTGTTCGACAATGAAGATGTTTCTTTTCTATAGAAACTACATTAGAAATTAATTGAATCTACTAAGTTGTATATCTTGTTAGATTACACAAATCCAGAAAGTTTGAACTTGCTGCACTCAACCTTCTTCGTAGGAAAGCAACTAATTCCAAGAACAGAACTTGCTTACTTCACCCAGTACAGTGTTTGACAATGAAGATGTTTCTTTTTTATAGAAACTACATTAGAAATGAATCGAATCTACTAAGTTGTATACCTTGTTAGATTACACCAATAAGGAAAGTTTGAACTTGTTGCACTCAACCCTCTTCGTAGGAAAGCAACTCATTCTGAGAACAGAACTAGCTTAATTCACACCGTACAGTTTTTGGCAATGAAGATGTTTGTTTTCTTAACAAACTACTTTAGAAATGAGGCACATCTACTAAGTTGTACATCTTGTTATATTACACAAACCCAGAAAGTTTGAACTTGCTGCAGTGAACCTTTTTCATAGGAAAGCAACTAATTCCAAGACCAGAACTAGCTTACTTCACCCAGTACAGTGTTCGACAATGAAGATGTTTCTTTTCTATAGAAACTACATTAGAAATGAATCGAATCTACTAAGTTGTATATCTTGTTAGATTACACCAACAAGGAAAATTTGAACTTGCTGCATTCAACCCTCTTCGTAGGAAAGCAACTCATTCCGAGAACAGAACTAGCTTATTTCACACCGTACAGTGTTTGGCAATGAAGATGTTTGTTTTCCAAACAAACTACTTTAGAAATGAAGCAAATCTACTAAGTTGTACATCTTGTTATATTACACAAACCCAGAAAGTTTGAACTTGCTGCAGTGAACCTTTTTCATAGGAAAGCAACTAATCCAAGACCAGAACTAGCTTATTTCACCCAGTACAGTGTTTGACAATGAAGTTTGTTTAGAAATGAATCGAATCTACTAAGTTGTATATCTTGTTAGATTACACAAACAAGGAAAAACTGCACTAGGAAAGCAACTCATTCCGAGAACAGAATTAGCTTATTTCACACCGTACAGTGTTTGGCAATGAAGATGTTTGTTTTCCAAACAAACTACTTTAGAAATGAAGCAAATCTACTAAGTTGTACATGTTTGGGGAATACACAAACTAGGAAAGTTTGATCTTGCTGCCCTGATATCTCTTCTTAGGAAAGCACCTTATTCCGAGAACAGAAGTAGCTTATTTCACACAATACAGTGTTTGGCAATGAAGATAATTCTTTTCTAATGCAACAACTTTAGAAATGACACAAATCTACTAAGTTGTATATCTTGTTGGATTACACAAACCAGAAAGTTTGAACTTTCTGCACTCAACCGTCTTCATAGGAAAGCAAATCATTCTGAGATCCAAACTTGCTTATTTCACACAGTACGGTCTTTGGCAATGAAGATGTTTCTTTTCTACATAAACTACATTGGAAAGGAAAGGAATCTACTAATTGCACATCTTGTTAGATTTCAAAAACGTGGAAAGTTTGAACTTGCTGCACTCAACCGTTTTTGTAGGAAAGCAACTCGTTCAGAGAGCAGATCTAGCTAATTTCACACAGTACAGTGTCGGCAATGAAGAATTTTCTTTTCTACAGAAACTACAAGAAAAATGAAACGAATCTACTAAGTTGTACATCTTGTTAGATTACTCAAAATGGGAAAGTGTGAACTTGCTTCACACAACTGTCTTCGTAGGAAAGCAACTCATTCCGATACTGAACTAGCTTGTTTCACACAGTACAGTTTTCGGTAATAAAGATATTTCCTTTCCATCAAAACTACATTAGATTTGAAACGAATCTACTAAGTTGTATATCTTGTTCGATTACCCAAAAGAGGAAAGTTTGAACTTGCTGCACTCAACCCTTTTCATAGGAAAGCAACTCATTCCGAGAGCAGAACTGGCTGATTTCACACAGTACAGTGTTCGGCAATGAAGATGATTCTTTTTCTATCGCAACAACGTTAGAAATGACACAAATCTACTAAGTTGTATTTCTTGTTAGATTACACAAACGAGAAAGTTTGAACTTTCTGCACCCAACCATCTTCGTAGGAAAGCAACTCATTCCGAGATCCGAACTTGCTTATTTCACACAGTACAGTGTTTGGCAATGAAGATGTTTCTTTTCTACAGAAACTACATTAGAAATGAAAGGAATCTACTAAATTGCACATCTTGTTAGATTACAAAAAGGAGGAAAGTTTGAACTTGCTGCACTCAACCGTTTTCGTAGAAAAGCAAATCGTTCCTATAGCAGAACTAGCTGATTTCACACAGTACAGTGTCGGCAATGAAGATGTTTCTTTTCTATAGAAACTACATTAGAAATGAAATGAATCTACTAAGTTGTACAACTGGTGATATTACACAAACTAGGAAAAAAGTGTGAACTTGCTGCACTCAACCATCTTCGTAGGAAAGCAGCTCATTCTGAGAGCTGAACTAGCTTATTTCACACAGTACAGTGTCGGCAATGAAGATGTTTGTTTTCTAAACAAACTACTTCAGAAATGAAGTGAATCTAATAAGTTGTATATCTTCTTAGATAACAAAAACGAGGAAACACTGAACTTGCTGCAATCAACACTCTTTGTGTGAAAGCAACTCATTCGTAGAGCTGAACTTGCTTATTTAACACAGTACAGGGTTTGGCAATGAAAATGTTTCTTTTCTACAGAAACTACAATAGAAATAAAACGAGTCTACTAAGTTGCACATCTTGTGAGTTTAAACAAACTCGGAAAGTTTGAACTTGCTGCACTCAACTGTTTTCGTAGGAATGCAACTCATTCCGAGAGCAGAACTGGCTAATTTCACACAGTACAGTGTCAGCAATGAAGACTTTTCTTTTCTACAGAAACTACATTAGAAATGAAATGAATCTACTAAGTTGTACATCTTAGATTACACAAACTAGGAAAGTGTGAACTTGCTGCACTCAACCTTCTTTGTAGGAAAGCAACTAATTCCAAGAACAGAACTTGCTTACTTCACCCAGTACAGTGTTTGACAATGAAGATGTTTCTTTTTTATAGAAACTACATTAGAAATGAATCAAATCTACTAAGTTGTATACCTTGTTAGATTACACCAATAAGGAAAGTTTGAACTTGTTGCACTCAAAACTCTTCTTAGAAAAGCAACTCATTCCGAGAGCAGAACTGGCTTATTTCACACAGTACAGTGTTCAGCAATGGAGATGATTCTTTTCTAATGCAAGTACTTTAGAAATGAAACGAATTTACTAAGTTGTACATGTTGTTAGATTACATAAACAAGGAAAGTTTGAACTTGCTGCAATCAACCCTCTTCGTAGGAAAGCAACTCATTCCTAGAGCCAAACATCCTTATTTCACAGAGTACAGTGTTCGGAAATGAAGGCCTTTCTTTTCTATAGACACCACATTAGAAATGAAACGACTCTACTATGTTGTACATCTTGTTAGATTACACAAATGAGGAAAGATTGAAATTGCTGAACTCAACATTCTTCGTACGAAAGCAACTCATTCGAGGAGCTGAACTAGCTTATTTCACACAGTACAGTGTTTGGCAATGAAGATGTTTCTTTTCTACAGAAACTACAATAGAAATAAAACGAATCTACTATGTTGTACATCTTGTTAGATTACATATTCGAGGAAAGTTTGAACTTGCGGAACTCAACCGTATTCATATGAAAGCAACTAATTCTGAGAGCAGAACTAGCTAATTTCATACAGCACAGTGTGGGCAATGAAGACCTTTCTTTTCTACAGAAATTACATTAGAAATGAAACGAATCTACTAAGTTGTATTACTTCTTAGATTACACAAACTAGGAAAGTGTGAACTCGCTGCACTCAACTGTTTTTGTAGGAAAGCAACTCATTCCGAGAGCCGAACTAGCTTATTTCACACAGTACAGTGTTTGGCAATGAAGACATTTCTTTTGAACAGAAACTACATTACAAATGAAATGAATCTACTAAGTTGTACATCTTGTTAGATTACAAAAATGAGGAAAAATTGAACTTGCTGAAATTAACACTCTCCATATGAAAGCAACTCATTCGAAGAGCTGAACTATCTTATTTAACACAGTACAGGGTTCGGCATTGAAGATGTTTCTTTTCTACAGAAACTACATTAGAAATGAAACTAGTCTACTAAGTTGCACATCTTGTGAGTTTAGACAAACAAGGAAAGTTTGAACTTGCTACACTGAACCTTTTTCATAGGAAAGTAACTCATTCCGAGAGCAGAACTAGCTAATTTAACACAGTAGAGTGTCGGCAATGAAGACTTTTCTTTTCTACAGAAACTACATTAGAAATAAAACGAATTTACTAAGTTGTACATCTTGTTAGATTACACAAACTAGGAAAGTATGATCTTGCTGCACTCAACCATCTTCATAGAAATGCAACTCATTCCAAGAGCTGAATTAGCTTATTTCACACAGTACATTTTTCGGTAATAAAGATGTTTCTTTTCTACAGAAACTACATTAGAAAAGAAACGAATCTACTAAGTTGTACATCTTGTTAGATTACACAAACTAGGAACGTGTGAACTTGCTGCACTCAACCATGATCCCAGGAAAACAACTCATTCAGAGAGCCGAACTAGCTTATTTCACACAGTATAGTATTGGGAATGAAGACGTTTCTTTTCTATAGAAACTACATTAGAAATGAAACGAATCTACTAAGTTGTACATCTTATTAGATTACCCAAACGAGTAACTATTGAACTTGCTGCAATCAACACTCTTTGTACAAATGCAACTCATTTGAAGAGCTGAGCTATCTTATTTAACAGAGTACAGGTTTGGCAATGAAGATATTTCTTTTCTAAACCAATAACCTTATAAATGAAATGAATATACTAAGTTGCACATCTTGTTACATTACAAAAACGAGGAACTTTTGAACTTTCTGCACTCAATGCTTTTGGTAGGAAAGCAACTCATTCCAATATCTGAACTAGCTTATTTCACACAGTACAGTTTGGGCAATGAAGATGTTTCTTTTCTACAGAAACTACATTAGAAATGAAACGAATCTCCCAAGTTGTAAATCTTGTTAGATTATACAAACTAGGAAAGTGTGAACTCTCTACACTCAACTGTCTTTGTAGGAAAGCAACTCATTCCTAAAGCCGAACATTCTCATTTCACACAGTACAGTGTTTGGAAATGAAGGCGTTTCTTTTCTATAGACACTCCATTAGAAAAGAAACAAATCTACTAAAGTGTACATCTTGTTAGATTACACAAACGAGGAAAGATTGTACTTGCTGCAATCAACATTCTTCATACAAAAGCATCTCATTCGAGGAGCTGAACTAGCTAATTTCACACAGTACAGTTTCAGCAATGAAGATGTTTCTTTTCTACAGAAACTACAATAGAAATGAAATGAGTCTACTAAGTTGCACATATTGTGAGTTTACACAAACAAGGAAAGTTTGAACTTGCTTCACTCAACCGTTTTCGTAGGAAAGCAACTCATTCCGAGAGCAAAACTAGCTAATTTCACAGAGTACAGTGTCAGAAATGAAGACTTTCTTTTCTACAGAAACTACATTAGAATGAAACGAATCTACTAAGTTGTATTACTGGTTAGATTACACAAACTAGGAAAGTGTGAACATGCTGCACTCAACCGTCTTCGTAGGAAGGCAACTCCTTCCGGGAGCCAAACTAGCTTATTTCACACAGTACAGTTTTCGGTAATAAAGATGTTTCTTTTCTACAGAAACTACATTAGAAATGAAACGAATCTGCTAAGTTGTTCATCTTGTTAGTTTACCCAAACAAGGCAAGTTTGAACTTGCTGCACTCAAAACTCTTCATAGAAAAGCAACTCATTCCAAGAGTAGAATTGGCTTATTTCACACAGTGCAGTGCTTGGCAATGAACATGATTCTTTTCTAACACAACTACTTGAGAACTGTAACGACTCTACTAAGTTGTACATGTTGTCAGATTACACAAAGGATGACAGTTTGAACTTGCTGCAATCAACCCTCTTCGTAGTTAATCAACTCATTCCGAGAACTGAACTGGCTTATTTCACACAATACAGTATCAGCAATGAAGATGTTTCTTTTCTACAGAAACTACATTAGAAATGAAACGAATGTACTAAGTTGTACATATTGTTAGATTACACAATCGAGGAAAGATTGAACTTGCTGCAATCAACACTCTTTGTACTAAAGCAACTCATTCAAAGAGCCGAACTAGCTTATGTCACACAGTACAGGGTTCGGCAATGAAGATGTTTCTTTTCTAACGCAACTACTTTAGAAATGAAATGAATATACAAAGTTACACATCCTATTAGATTACACAAACCAGGAAAGTGTGAACTTGCTGCACTCAACAGTGCAGAAACTACACTACAGAAACTACATTAAAAATGAAACGAATCTCATAAGATATATATGTTGTTAGATTACACAAACTAGGAACGTTTGAACTTGCTGCACTCAACTGTGTTCGCAGGACAGCAACTCATTCCAAGAGCCGAACTAGCTTATTTCACACAGTACAGTGTTTGGCAATGAAGATATTTCTTTTCTACAGAAACTACATTAAAAATAAAACGAATCTACTAAGTTGTATTACTTGTTAGATTACACAAACTAGGAAAGTATGAACTCGCTGCACTCAACTGTCTTTGTAGGAAAGCAACTCATTCCAAGAGCCGAAAATCCTTATTTCACAGAGTACATTGTTCGGAAATGAAGGTGTTTCTTTTCTATAGACACTACATTAGAAATGAAATGGATCTACTAAGTTGTACATCTTCTTAGATTGCACAAACGAGGAAAGATTGAACTTTCTGCAATCAACATTCTTCGTACGAATGCAACTCATTCGAGGAGCTAAACTAGCCTATTTCACACAGTACAGTGTTTGGGAATGAAGATGTTTCTTTTCTACAGAAACTACAATAGAAATGAAATGAATCTACTACATTGCACATCTTGTTAGATTACGTAAACGAGGAAAGTTTGAACTTGCTGCACTCAATGGTATTCATACGAATGCAACTAATTCCGAGAGCAGAACTAGCTAATTTCATACAGTATAGTGTCGGCAATGAAGACGTTTCTTTTCTACAGAAACTACATTAGAAATGAAACGAATCCACTAAGTTGTACATCTTGTTATATTACACAAACTAGGAAAGTGTGAACTTGCTGCACTCAACCGTCCTTGTAGGAAAGCAACTCATTCTGAGAGCCAAACTAGCTTATTTCACACAGCACAACATTTTGCAATGAAGACTTTTCTTTTCTACAGAAACTACATTACAAATGAAATGAATCTACTAAGTTGTACATCATGTGAGATTACACAAACTAGGAAAGTTTAAACCTGCTGCATTCAACTGTCTTCGTAGGAAAGCAACCCATTCCTAGAGCCCAACTAGCTAATTTCACACAGTACAGCGTTTGGCAATGAAGACGTATCTTTGCTACAGAAACTTCATTAGAAATGAAACTAATCTACTAAGTTGTATATCTTGTTATATGACACAAACGAGAAAAGTGTGATCTTGCTGCAATCAACCGTCTTCGTATGAAAGCAACTCATTCCGAGAACAGAACTAGCTCATGTCACACAGTACAGTGTCGGCAATGAAGATGTTTCTTTTCCACAGAAACTACATAAGAAATGAAAGGAATCTACTAAGTTGTATATCTTGTTAGATTACAAATCGAGGAAAGTTTGAACATTGTGCATTCAACCGTCTTCGTAGGAAAGCCACTCATTCCGAGAGCTGGACTAGCTTATTTCAAACAGTACAGTGTTTGGCAATGAAGATGTTTCTTTTCTACAGAAACGACATTAGAAAGCAAACGAATCTGCTAAGTTGTATAACTTGTTAGATTACACAAACTAGGAAAGTGTGAACTTTCTGCACTCAACAGTCTTTGTGAGAAAGCATCTCATTCCGAGAGTCGAACTTGCTTATTTCACACAGTACAGTGTTCAGCAATGAAGATGTTTCTTTACTACAGAAACTACATTAGAAATGAAACGAATCTACTAAGTTGTACATCTTGTTAGATTACACAAATGGGGAAAGATTGAAATTGCTGCAATCAACACTCATCATCACAAAGCAACCCATTGAAGAGCTGAACTGGCTTATTTAACACAGTACAGGGTTCAGAAATGAAGATGTTTCTTTTCTAAGGAAACTACTTTAGAAATTAAAAGAATCTACTAAGTAGTACATCTTGTTAGATTACACAATCAAGGAAAGTTTGAACTTTTTGCACTCAACCGTCTTCGTAGGAAAGCCACTCATTCCGAGAGCCGCAGTAGCTTATTTCACACAGTACAATGTTTGACAATGCAGATGTTTCTTTTCTACAGAAACTACATTAGAAATGAAAATAATCTACTAAATTGCACAACTTGTGAGATTACACAATCTAAGAAAATGTGAACTTGCTGCCCTTAACCATCTTCGTAGGAAAACAACTCATTCAGAGTGCCGAACTTGCTTATTTCACACAGTACTGTGTTCAGCAATGAAGACGTTTATTTTCTGTAGAAACTGCATTAGAAATGAAACGAATCTACTAAATTGTACATCTTGTTAGACTACACAAACGGGGAAAGATTGAACTTGCTACAATCAACACTCTTTGTACAAAAGCAACTCAATCAAAGAGGTGAACCAGCTTGTTTAACACACTAGAGGGTTCGGGAATGAAGATGTTTCTTTTCTAATGCATATACTTTAGAAATGAAAAGAATCTACTAAGTTGTACAACTTGTTAGATTACACAAATGACGAAAGTTTGAAGTTTCTGCACTCAACACTCTTCGTAGGAAAGCAACTCATTCCAAGAGCCGAACTAGCTTATTTCACACAGTACAGTGTTTGGAAATGAAGATGTTTCTTTTCTACAGAAACTACATTAGAAATGAAAGGAATCTACTAAGTTGAACATCTTGTTACATTACACAAACGAGGAAAGTTTCCACTTGCTGCAATCAACACTCTTCATAGAAAAGCAACACCTTCTGAGAGCAGATCTGGCTTATTTCACACAGTACAGTGTTCGCAATGAAGATGTTTTTTGTCTAACCCAACTACTTTAGAAATGAAGTGAATCTACTAAGTTGTACATCTTGTTAGATTACACAAACTAGGAAAGTGTAAACTTGCTGCACTCAACCATCTTCGTATGAAAGCAAACTCATTTCTAGAGCCAAACTAGCTAATTTCATACATTACAGTATTACACAAATGGGGAAAGCTTGAACTTGTTGCAATCAACACTCTTCGTATGAAATCAACTCATTCAGACAGCTGAACTAGCTTATGTAACACAGTACAGTGTTCAGCAATGAATATGTTTCTTTTCTAACACAACTACTTTAGAAATGAAATGAATCTACTAAGTGGTACATCTTGTTAGATTACACAAACGAGGAAAGTTTGAACTTTGTGCACTCCACCATCTTCGTGGAAAAGCAACTCATTCCAAGAGCTGAACTAGCTTATTTCACACAGTACAGTGTGTGGCAATGAAGATATTTCTTTTATACAGAAATGACATTAGAAATGAAAGGAATCTGCTAAATCGCACATCTTGTTAGATTACAAAAATAAGGAAAGGTTGAACTTGCTGTACTCAACCATTTTCGTAGGAAAGCAACTATTTTTATTTATATTATTTTGATTTTACATTCATAGTAAAGGTTCCATTGTCCTCCTCCCTGTCCTCCCTCTTTCAAAGGGATCCTTGTCAATGGGGAATGTGGGTCAAGCATTGTGAGGTTAGTTAAGAGTTCTGGGGGGTTGGCCCCAGTCTCTGTGCATAATGCCCCAACTATGACTCTAACAATCTTTCCGCCCCTCTTCCGCAAGTTTCCCTGAGCCACATTGGGGTCATTTTAGTTCTGCTTCAGTGATGCGGTTTCGGGAGCCTCTGTGTCTCTGGATATCTGGCTTAGTTGGAGTTGGATGTTCTCTGTGTTTATCTCCTTCGGCCTTTTGCTGGTGTCATGATCGCCATGAATACTGAACTCTTGCCCTTCCCTGCATTGTTCTATGGTTTCAGCTGGGGCCCTGGTGAGGTGTGGTTAGCTGATCCTCCCTTCAGGTTCGATGTCCACCTGAAAAAGATAAGCAAAATTCTCCATTGGAGAGAAAAGTTAGTACTAGGTAGAAGGGATGACCATCTATGTTTTGGAGGGAAATTTATATATGTTGGCTCTCTTCTAGCCCACATTTGGTGGTATCTTGATCTTGGAGACTGAGCTCATTTTTTGTTCCTGGTTTTGACTTATTTCCCAGTTCCAGCAATGAGTTCCATTCCACTGAGTGGATCTATTAGCCAAAACAAGAGCAGTTGGTTACCCACCATGGCTGATTGCCACTACTGCACTTGTATGAGCATTACGTCAAGTTGTTTCCTGCTGGGTATCTTAGACTGCCAGTTATTTGACAGATGTCGGTCATTTTCCCCAGTTGCTTGTATAGCGCCCTCTGGTACTAGACTAGCTAACTGTCTGGGGACTGACCCTCTTCCAGATTCTGAACATATCTCTCCGTGTTTGGTCTCACACACGTAAGCTGTCTTCAACAGTAGGGTCTTGTCATTAACCTTTGTGGGTCACCAAGAACTCTGACAGAAGTCTGTCTATTTTGGGAAACCTTGTAGGTGTTTCAGATCAACAGCTCATTGTGGAAGTTCACCCCATGCTGGCACTGGGAGTTATAAGTCTGCACCTAGGAAGATGAGGGAAGAAAAAGATAATATAGAGGAGAAAGTGAGTATAGAGAGGGGAGGAGAGGGAGAGAGAAGAGAGAGAGAGAGAGAGAGAGAGAGAGAAGAGAGAGAGAAGCAGGACAAGATTAAGGTTGGCCTTCATGATGCTCTCCAGGTTCCTGTGGTTCGGTGTTCCCTCTCCATGGCCTGCTGAAGGATCAATGTTTTAACCTGTTGTTCAGAATAAAGGGTTTTATAGTATCTTTTCCTTTTGGGTCCCAATTTGTATCCCCTTGTTCTCCCCCTCCCACCCTCTTGTTCCCTCCCACCCTTACCCTCCCTCCCTCCCACCCTCCCTTTTGTCTGGGCTTCAGAGTGTTTATTTGGTTTGGCCACCTGCCACATGTTTTCAGGTTAGGAGCGACAGATAAATGAGACCATGCGACGATTATCTTTTTGTGATTGGGTGAGCTCACTGAGGATGATCTGTTCCATGTTTGACCATTTTTTTTCAAATTTCCTCATTTCATCTTTCCTTACTGCTACGTAGAATTCCATAGTATAGATATACCACATCTTTGTTATCCATTCATCTAGTGATGGACACCTGGGTTGATTCCAGCTCTTTGCTATTATGAATTGAGCAGCTATAAACATGGTTGAGCAAATGGTTCTGATCTGAGGCTTGGGGCCTTTAGGGTATATGCCCAATAAGGGAATAACTGGTCATCCTTTTCAGGAGTCTCCATATAGCTTTCCATAGTGGTTGAACCAATTTACATTCCCACCAGCAGTGAAAGGTTGTTCCTATTTCTCCACAGCCTCGCCAGCATTTGTTTTCATTATTTTTTTTAATGCTAGCCATCCTTACTGGGGTAAGGTTGAATCTCATAGTTGTTTTACTTTGCATTTCCCTGATGATTAGGGATGTTGAACATTTTCTTAAATGTGCATTTGCTATTTGTATTTCTTCCTCTGAGAACTCCCTGTGCAGTTCTCTGCCCCACTTTGTGAGTGGGTTGTTTGATGATTTGTTTTTTAGGTTTTGGAGTTCTTTGTAGATTCTAGAAATCAGGCCTCTGTCAGTTATATAGCTGGTGAAAATTTTCTCCCATTCTGTAGGTAATCTGCTGGCTTTGGTTATAGTATTTTGTCAGTGAAAAAGCTTTTCAGCTTCATGTGATCCCAATGGTTGAGTGATTGTTTGATTTCCTGAGCTGTTGGGGTTTTGTTCAGAAATCTTTTCCCACTCCTATATCGTGGAAGGTTCCTCCTATTTTTTCTTCCAGTAGCAGCATAGTTTCTGGTTTTATATTAAGGTCTTTGATCCATTTGGACTGAATTTTTGTGCATGGAGAGATGTGTGGGTCGAGTTTCATTTTCCTACATATGGTTGTCCAGTTTGTCCAGCACCATTTGTTGAAGATGATGTCCTTTTTCCATTCTACATTGCTAGGGCCTTTGTCAAATATCAAGTAGCTGTAGTTTCTTGACCCAAAATCTGGGTCTTCAATTCTGTTCCATTGGTCTATATTCCTGTTTTTGTGCCAGTACCAGATTGTTTTTATTACAATGGCTTTGTAGTATAACTTTTAGATCAGGTATGGTGATGCCTCCAGAGGTGCTTCTTTGCTGAGGATGAGCTTGATATCCGAGGCCTTCTACCTTTCCATATGAATTTTGAGATAGTTTTTTCTATCTCATTGAAGAAAGAAGTTGGGATTTTTATTGGCATTGCATTGAATCTATAGTGCTTTTGGTAAAATTGCCATTTTCACAATGTTAATTCTACCAATCCAGGAACATGGGAGGTCTTTCCATTTTTGTAGGACTTCTTCAATTTTTTTTTGAGAGTTTTATGTTTTCATTGTATAGGTCTTTCACTTCTTTAGTTAATGTTATTCCAAGGTATTTTATTTTCTTTGTTGCAATTGAAAATGGGACGATGTTAGTTATTTCTTTTTCTGTCTCTTTGTCCTTTGCATACAGAAAGGCTACTGATTTCTGTGCATTGATTTTGTATCCTGCTACTTTGCTGAAGGCGCTAATCACCTTTAAGAGTTTTGAGATGGAAGTTCTCGGTCACTAATGTATAGAATCATGTCATCTGCAAATAGGGCTAACTTAACTTCTTCATTTCCAATTTGTATCCCTTTGATTTCTTTCTCCTGTCTTATTGCTTGAGCTAATACTTCTAGCACTATGTTGAAGAGCAGAGGTGAGAGTGGACACCCTGCCTTGTTCCTGACCTCAATGGGAATTCCTTCAGTCTCTCCCCATTAAGAATTACTTGGGCTTTAGGTGATTTTATATATCGCTTTATTATGTTGAGATATAGGCCATCCATGCCTATTCTCTCCAATGTTTTGATCATGAAGTGATGTTGTATTTTGTCAAAGGCCTTTTCTGCATCTATCGAAATGATCATGTGGTTTTTGTGTTTCAGCTTGTTTATGTGGTGTATTACATTGACCGATTTCCAGATGTTGAACCACCCTGTGTTCCAGGGATGAAGCCTACTTGATCAAGGTGGATAATGCTTTTGATGTACTGTTGAATTGGTTTGCAAGAATTTTGTTCAGGATCTTTATGTCTATGTTCATCAGAGAAATGGGCCTATAATTTTCTTTTTTGTGGCGCCCTGCCTGGTTTTGGAATTAGGGTGATACTAGCTTCATAGAAGGAGTTGGGGATCTCTCCCTGTTCTCCTATTGTGTGGCACAGTTTGAGAAGTATTGGTTTCAGTTCTTCCATGAAGGTTTGGTAGAACTCCGCTGAGAATCCATCTGGTCCTGGACTCTTCTTTTGGGAGGTGTTTGATTACTTCTTCAATCTCGAAGGGTGTGATGGGTCTGTTTAGGAAATTAATCTGCTCTGGGCTTAGCTTTGGTAGGTGGTATGTGTCTAGGAATTCATCCATTTCCTCCATATTCTCCTGTTTTATGGAGTAGAGGTTTTTGAAATAAGTCCTAATAATTCTTCCTATTTCACTCATGTCTGTTGTGATCTCTCCTTTTTCATTTCTAATTTTGTTGATTTGAAGTGTTTCTTTTTTTTCGCTTAATCAAATTGGCCAGGGGTGTATCAATCTTGTTAAGTTTTTCAAAGAACCAGCTCTTTGTTTCATCAATTTTCTTAATTGTCCTCTTAGTTTCCAATTCATTAATTTCTGCTCTGATCTTAATTATTTCTTTCCGTCTGGAGCTTTTTGGGTTTGCTTTTTCTAGCTTTTCCAATGCCTTTAGGTGGATGGTTAGGTTATTGATTTGGGATCTCTGTCTTTGTTATGAGGGCATTTAGTGCTATGATTTTCCCCAAGAACTGCCTTCATTGTGTCCCATAAGTTTTGGTATGATGTGTTCTCGTTGTCATTGAATTCTAGAAATTTTGCAATTTCATTCTTTATTTCATCCACAACCCATTTATTGTTTAAAAGTGTGTTGTTCAATTTCCAGGAGGTAGAGGGATTCCTGGTGTACTTTTTTTTGTTGATTTCTAGCATTACAGCATTGTGATCTGATATCATGCAGGAAATTACATCAATTTTCTTGAAAATATGGAGGCATGCTTTTTGGCCCAGTACATGATCTATTTTAATGAAGGTCCCATGGGCTGCTGAGAAGAATGTGTAATCTGTAGATTTTGGGTGGAATGTTCTGTATATGTCTGTTAGGTCCAGTTGCTCTATGGTGTTGTTGAGCTCTCTTACTTCCCTATTAATTTTCTGTTTGGATGATCTATCCATTGTTGATAGTGGAGTATTGAAGTCCCCGACTATGATGGTGTTGGTGTTTATTTCTGTTTTGTTGCCAAGTAGATTTTGCTTTATGAATTGTGGTGCACCTGTTTTTGGTGCATAAATATTGATGATTGTGATATCCTTTTGTTGGATTGTTCCTTAATAAGTAAGAAGTGGCCTTCTTTGTTTTTTTGGTTACTTCCAGTTTGAAATCTATTTTATCCGATATAAGTATATCTACGCCTGCTTTTTTCTTATTTGTGTTTGCCTGGAATATCATTTTCCACCCTTTTACCCTGAGAAGGTGTCTGTCTTTAGTGGTGAGGTGGGTTTCTTGAAGACAGCAAATTGAGGGGTCCAGTTTTCTAATCCACCCTGTTAGCTTATGTCTTTTTGATGGGTGAATTAAGGCCATTAATATTCAGAGATATAATTTTTGAGGTTTGATTTAATACCTGCCATATTGTGGTGGGTTGTGGTCTTTGTGGTTTTTTTTTTTTTTGGTTAATATGGACTGCTTCTTGGGTGTTCTTGAGATTGGTTATTTGTTTCTTCTGTGTGGAGAATTCCTGAAGTATTTTCTGTAGGTTTGGCTTTGTGTTCATGTAGTTGTAAAGATGATTTTTATCATGGAACGTTTTTCTTTCACCATCTATTATGAGGGATACTTTTGCTGGGTAGAGTAGTTGTGGCTGGAAGCCATGGGTTCTTAGATTTTGTAGTGTTCCATTCCAGGCCCTTCTAGCTTTTAGGGTTTCCATTGAGAAGTCTGAGGTAATTCTAATGGGGGTTCCCTTTATATGTAATGTGCTGTTTTTCCTGGCTGCTTTTAAGATTTTTCTTTGTACGTGATGTTTAGAGTCTTAAAGATAATGTGTCTTGGAGAATTTCTTCTTTGGTCCAATCTGTTTGGAGTTCTGTAGCTTCTTGTAATTTGATGGGATTTTCTTTTGAGAGAGTGGGAAAGTTTTCTTCAATTATTTTGTTGAATAAGCTTTCCATTCCTTTGTCAGTGTTTCTTCCTCTGGAATACCCATGATCCTAATGTTTGACGCTTAAGGGTGTCCTGTGCATTTCCCTCATGTTCTGTTCACAGAAATTTTTGAACTTGTTAAAATTTTTGGACTCACGAACTGTTTCTTCTGTTTTGTCTTCCAGTTCTGAGTTTCTGTCTTCCACTTGGTTTACTCTGTTCTTAAGAGCTTCTATAGAGTTTTGGGCTTGTTCAATTTGGTTCATATTTTCTATGGTTTTTATGTATAGTTTCCATCCCTCTGTCTAGTTCCCTTTTTGTGTCATTTTCCGACTTTCTTAATGCTTCTTGAAGTTCATCCTTGCATTTCTTTATGTCTTCATTGAACTTAGCCAGCTGGTTATTGAGCGCCTCTTTTGTTCGTTCTCTCCTTCAAATCATTTAATTGTCTTTGAGCCCTTCCTGGTTCTTTTTTCTATTAGGTCTAATCTAGCAAGGATACCATTCATACAGTTGTTGGCTCTTTGTTGAGTTTCTGAGAGTTGTGCTATTTGCTTGGCCAGGTTGCATAGCTTGTCTCTTCATTTTGGGGTTCTGATTCTATTGTCTCTTCTCTGCTTTGATTTGAGACATCCTTTGCAGGACTGGGTAATGTAACTGGATTTTCTTGCATCTGGTTTTTCATGCTATTCCTTTTTCTCTGTAGTCTGCCCATAGCAATGGTTCAGAAGCCTTGTGTATAAAATGTAATGTAAGCCTACGGTCCTGGGGTGGGTGGGGTGGGGTGCAGTGGTGATTGTCTGGGCAGTGGTCCCTGGAGTTCTGCCAGCTGGGGTGGGGACGCTGGCCTGCTGGCCTGTGTTCCTTTGGAGGTGGGAGGGGTAGGGGACCACAGCCACCCTAGTTGAGCTCAGGCAGGGTAGGGCAGGGACAATGGCTTACTTCCCTGGATTCCTGATCTGATCTGTCCCGGGTGGGGAATAATGGCACCTGATTGATGCATGTTCCAGCGGTCACCAGACCGGGAGGGGCCACTGCGCCTCAGGGAGGTGATGCGGACGTCCCAGCGGTTACTCAGACTGCCAGGGTCCGCCAGGCTCTGGCTGGTAATGGCGGGCGGTTTGGGTCACCCCGCCCAGGAGGAGCTAACCCGCGGTGTTCCTGTCCTAGAGCGTGGGAATCAGTGGATTCCTTTATTTTTTCACCCAGGAGGGGCCACTGTGCCTCTCAGGGGTGATGCCCCAGTCCCAGCCGTTACTCGACCGGGAGGGGCTGCTGCGCTCAGGGAGGTGGTGCGGACGTCCAGGGAGTTACTTGGACTGCCAGGGTCCACCAGGCTGTGGCTGGTAATGGACGGTTTGGGTCACGCCCACCCAGGAGGACTGAACCCGGGATTCCTGTCCTAGAGCATGGGAATCAATGGATTCCTTATTTTTTCACCCGGGAGGGGCCACTGCGCCTCAGGGAGGTGATGCGGATGTCCCGGGAGTTACTCGGACTGCCAGGGTCCGCCAGGCTGTGGCTGGTAATGGCCGGCGGTTTGGGTCACCCCCGCCCAGGAGGAGCTAACCCACGGTGTTCCCTGTCCTAGAGCGTGGGAATCAGTGGATTCCTTATTTTTTCACCCACCCCTCCCTCTGGCAGCATGCAAAGGCCAGCAAACCCTTTCAGGAATCTTTTTAAAAGCTTAAAAATCTTGCTTTTACTTCCCTGTAAGGTGAGGTGGAGTTAGGTGGACGCCATCTTCCGGAGCCGCAAGACGTTTCTTTTCTACAGAAACTACATTAGAAATGAAATGAATATACTGAGTTGTACTTCTTGTTTGATTACACAAACTAGGAAAGTGTGACGTTGCTGCACTCAACCATCTTCGTAGGAAAGCAACTCATTCCAGGAGCCGAACTAGCTTAGTACAGTTTTCAGAAATAAAGATGTTTCTTTTCTATCAAAACTACATTAGAAATAAAATGAATCCACTCAGTTGAACATCCTGTTAGATTACCCAAACGAGGAAAGATTTTTAAAAATTTTTAAATATATATTTTTTATTTATATCATTCTGATTTTACATTCATAGTATTGGTTCCATTGTCTTCCTCCTTGTCCTCCCACTTTCAAAGGGAACCTCAACAATAGGGAATGTGGGTCGTGCATTGTGAGGTTAGTCAAGAGTTCTGGGGGCTAGGCCCCAGTCTCTGTACATAATGCCCCAACTTGTGGCTCTAACAATCTTTCCGCCCCCCCCCTTCCACGAGTTTCTCTGAGCCACATTGGGGTCATTTTATTTCTGTTTCAGTGATGAGGTTTTGTGAGCCTCTGTGTCTCTGGATATTTGGCTTAGTTGGAGTTGGATGTTCTCTGTGTTTATCTCCTTCAGCCTTTTTCTGGTGTCATGATTGCCATGAATGCTGAACTCTTGCCCTTCCCCTGCGTTGTTCTATGGTTTCAGCTGGGGCCCTGGTGAGGTGTGGTTGGCTGATCCTCCCTTCAGGTTCATTTTCCACCTGAAAAAGATAAGCAAATTCTCCAACGGAGAGAGAAGTTAGTTCTAGATAGAAGGAATGACCATCTATGTTTTGGAGGGAATTTTATAGGCGTTGGCTCTCTTCTAGCCCACATTTGGTGGTTTCTTGCCCTTTGAGACTTAGCTTTTTTTTTGTACCTGGTTTTGAGTTATTTCCCAGTTCCAGCAATGAGTTTCATTCCACTGAGTGGATCAGTTAGCCAAATCAAGAGCAGTTGGTTACCCACCATGGCTGTTTGCCACTACTGCACTTGTATGAGCATTACGTCAGATTGTTTCCTGCTGGGTATCTTAGACTGCAAGTTGTTTGGATCAATGTCGGACATTTTCCCCAGTTGCTCGTGTAGCACCCTCTGGTACTAGACTAGCTAACTGTCTGGGGACTGACCTTCTTCCAGATTCTGGCCAGGTCTCTCTGTGTTTGGTCTCACACACGATGCTGTCTTCGACAGTAGGGTCTCACCATTAACTTTTGAGGGTCATCAAGTACTCTGACCGAAGTCTGTCTTTTTGGGAAACCTTGTAGGTGAACTAGCTTATTTCACACAGTACAGTTTTCAGAAATAAAGATGTTTCTTTTCTATCGAAACTACATTAGAAATGAAAAGAATCCACTAAATTGTATATCCTGTTAGATTACCCAATCAAGGAAAATTTGAACTTGCTGCACTCAAACCTCTTCATAGAAAAGCAACTCATTCTGAGAGCACAACTGGCTTATTTCATACATACAGTGTTAGCCAATAAAGATGATGCTTTTCTAAGAAACTACTTTAGAAACTAAATGAATATACTACGTTGTACAACATGTTAGATTACACAAACTAGGAAAGTGTGAACTTGCTGCACTCAACTGTCTTCAGAGGAAATCAACTCATTCCGAGAGCCGAACTTGCTTTATTTCACACAGTGTTCGGCAATGAAGACATTTCTTTTCTATAGAAACAGCATTAGAAATGAAATGAATCTACTAAGTTGTACATCTTGTAAGATTTCACAAACGAGGAAAGATTGAACTTGTTGCAATCAACACTCTCTTCGAACGAAAATCAACTCATTCAAGAGCTGAACTAGCTTATTTACCACAGTACAGGGTACGGCAATGAAGTTGTTTCTTTTCTAAGGCAACTCCTTTAGAAATGAAACGAATCTACTAAGTTGTACATATTGTTAGATTACACAAACGACGATAGTTTGAACTTTCTGCACTCAACCATCTTCATAGGAAAGCAACTCATTATGAGAGCAGAAAAGCTTGTTTCACACAGTACAGTGTTTGGCAATGAAGATGTTCCTTTTCTACATAAACTATATTAGAAATGAAATGAATCTACTAAGTTGCACATCTTGTTAGATTACACTAATGAGGAATGTTTGAACTTGCTGCACTCAACTATATTCATATAAAAGCACCTCATTCTGAGAACAGAACCAGCTAATTTTACACAGTACAGTGTCAGCAACGAAGATCTTTCTTTTCTACAGAATGTACATTAGAAATGAAACGAATCTACTAAGTTGTACATCTTGTTAGATTACACAAACTAGGAAAGTTTGAACTTGCTGCACTCAACCATCTTCGCAGGAAAGCAACTCATTCCAAGAGCCGAACTTGCTTATTTCACACAGTACAGTGTTTGGCATTGAAGAAGTTTCTTTGATATAGAAACTGCATTAGAAATAAAACGAATCTACTAAATTGTACATCTTGTTAGATTACACAAACGAGGAAAGATTGAACTTGCTGCAATCAACTGTCTTAGTACGAAAGCAACTCATTCAAAGAGCTGAAAAGCTTATTTAACACAGCACAGGGTTGAGCAAAGAAGATGTGTCTTTTAAGGCACACTACTTTAGAAATGAAATGAATCTACTAAGTTGTACATCTTGTTAGATGACACAAACGAGGAAAGATTGAACCTTCTGCAATCAACCATCTTCTTTGGAAAGCAACTCATTCCGAGAGCAGAACTAGCTTATTTCACACAGTACAGTGTCAGAAATGAAGACATTTCTTTCTACAGAAATTACATTGGGAATGAAGCAAATCTACTACATTGTACATCTTGTTACATTACACAAAGTAAGAAAGTTTGAACATTCTACACTCAATGGTCTTCAGACGAAAGCAACTAATTCCAAGAGCTGAACTAGCTAATTTCATACAGTACAGTGTTTGGCAATGAAGATGATTCTTTCTACAGAAACTACATTAGAAATGAAACGAATCCATTAAGTTGTACATCCTGTTAGATTACCCAAACAAGGAAAGTTTGAACTTGCTGCACTCAAACGTCCTTCAGAGAAAAGCAACTCATTCTGAGAGCACAACTAGCTTATTTCACACAGCACAACAGTGTCAGGCAATGAAGATGATGCTTTTCTAATGAAACTACTTTAGAAATGAAATGAATTGACTAAGTTGTACAACATGTTAGATTACACAAACTAGGAAAGTTTAAACCTGCTGCATTCAACTGTCTTCGTAGGAAATCAAACATTCTGAGAGCCCAACTAGCTTATTTCACACAGTACAGTGTTTGGCAATGAAGACGTTTCTTTTTTTATAGAAAGTGCATTAGAAATGAAACTAATCTACTACGTTGTACATCTTGTTAGATGACACAAATGAGGAAAAGTTGATCTTGCTGCAATCAACACTCTTCGTGATGAAAGCAACTCATTCCGAGAACAGAACTAGCTCATGTCACACAGTACAGTGTCGGCAATGAAGATGTTTCTTTTCCACAGAAACTACATAAGAAATGAAAGGAATCTACTAAGTTGTATATCTTGTTAGATTACAAATCGAGGAAAGTTTGAACATTGTGCATTCAACCGTCTTCGTAGGAAAGCCACTCATTCCGAGAGCTGGACTAGCTTATTTCAAACAGTACAGTGTTTGGCAATGAAGATGTTTCTTTTCTACAGAAACGACATTAGAAAGCAAACGAATCTGCTAAGTTGTATAACTTGTTAGATTACACAAACTAGGAAAGTGTGAACTTTCTGCACTCAACAGTCTTTGTGAGAAAGCATCTCATTCCGAGAGTCGAACTTGCTTATTTCACACAGTACAGTGTTCAGCAATGAAGATGTTTCTTTACTATCGAAACTACATTAGAAATGAAACGAATCTACTAAGTTGTACATCTTGTTAGATTACACAAATGGGGAAAGATTGAAATTGCTGCAATCAACACTCATCATACGAAAGCAACCCATTCGAAGAGCTGAACTGGCTTATTTAACACAGTACAGGGTTCAGAAATGAAGATGTTTCTTTTCTAAGGAAACTACTTTAGAAATTAAAAGAATCTACTAAGTAGTACATCTTGTTAGATTACACAATCAAGGAAAGTTTGAACTTTTTGCACTCAACCGTCTTCGTAGGAAAGCCACTCATTCCGAGAGCCGCAGTAGCTTATTTCACACAGTACAATGTTTGACAATGCAGATGTTTCTTTTCTACAGAAACTACATTAGAAATGAAAATAATCTACTAAATTTCACAACTTGTGAGATTACACAATCTAAGAAAGTGTGAACTTGCTGCCCTTAACCATCTTCGTAGGAAAACAACTCATTCAGAGTGCCGAACTTGCTTATTTCACACAGTACTGTGTTCAGCAATGAAGACGTTTATTTTCTGTAGAAACTGCATTAGAAATGAAACGAATCTACTAAATTGTACATCTTGTTAGACTACACAAACGGGGAAAGATTGAACTTTTACAATCAACACTCTTTGTACAAAAGCAACTCAATCAAAGAGGTGAACCAGCTTGTTTAACACACTAGAGGGTTCGGGAATGAAGATGTTTCTTTTCTAATGCATATACTTTAGAAATGAAAAGAATCTACTAAGTTGTACAACTTGTTAGATTACACAAATGACGAAGGTTTGAAGTTTCTGCACTCAACACTCTTCGTAGGAAAGCAACTCATTCCAAGAGCCGAACTAGCTTATTTCACACAGTACAGTGTTTGGAAATGAAGATGTTTCTTTTCTACAGAAACTACATTAGAAATGAAAGGAATCTACTAAGTTGAACATCTTGTTACATTACACAAACGCGGAAAGTTTCCACTTGCTGCAATCAACACTCTTCATAGAAAAGCAACACCTTCTGAGAGCAGATCTGGCTTATTTCACACAGTACAGTGTTCGGCAATGAAGATGTTTCTTGTCTAACCCAACTACTTTAGAAATGAAGTGAATCTACTAAGTTGTACATCTTGTTAGATTACACAAACTAGGAAAGTGTAAACTTGCTGCACTCAACCATCTTCGTATGAAAGCAAACTCATTTCTAGAGCCAAACTAGCTAATTTCATACATTACAGTATTACACAAATGGGGAAAGCTTGAACTTGTTGCAATCAACACTCTTCGTATGAAATCAACTCATTCAGACAGCTGAACTAGCTTATGTAACACAGTACAGTGTTCAGCAATGAATATGTTTCTTTTCTAACACAACTACTTTAGAAATGAAATGAATCTACTAAGTGGTACATCCTGTTAGATTACACAAACGAGGAAAGTTTGAACTTTGTGCACTCCACCATCTTCGTGGAAAAGCAACTCATTCCAAGAGCTGAACTAGCTTATTTCACACAGTACAGTGTGTGGCAATGAAGATATTTCTTTTATACAGAAATGACATTAGAAATGAAAGGAATCTGCTAAATCGCACATCTTGTTAGATTACAAAAATAAGGAAAGGTTGAACTTGCTGTACTCAACCATTTTCGTAGGAAAGCAACTCATTACAAGAGCAGAACTAGTGAATTTCACACTGTACAGTGTCGGCAATGAAGACTTTCTTTTCTACAGTAAGTACAAGAGAAATGAAATGAATCTACTAAGTTGTACATCTTGTTAGATTACACAAACTAGGAAAGTGTGAACTTGCTGCACTCAACCGTCTTCATAGGAAACCAACTAATTCCAAGAGCTGAACTAGCTTATTTCACACAGTAGAGTGTCGGCAATGAAGACGTTTCTTTTTTTTAAATGTATATATATTTTTATTTATATTATTTTGATTTTACATTCATAGTAAAGGTTCCATTGTCCTCCTCCCTGTCCTCCCTCTTTCAAAGGGATCCTTGTCAATGGGGAATGTGGGTCAAGCATTGTGAGGTTAGTTAAGAGTTCTGGGGGGTTGGCCCCAGTCTCTGTGCATAATGCCCCAACTATGACTCTAACAATCTTTCCGCCCCTCTTCCATAAGTTTCCCTGAGCCACATTGGGGTCATTTTAGTTCTGCTTCAGTGATGCGGTTTCGGGAGCCTCTGTGTCTCTGGATATCTGGCTTAGTTGGAGTTGGATGTTCTCTGTGTTTATCTCCTTCGGCCTTTTGCTGGTGTCATGATCGCCATGAATACTGAACTCTTGCCCTTCCCCTGCATTGTTCTATGGTTTCAGCTGGGGCCCTGGTGAGGTGTGGTTAGCTGATCCTCCCTTCAGGTTCGATGTCCACCTGAAAAAAGATAAGCAAACTCTCCATTGGAGAGAAAAGTTAGTACTATGTAGAAGGGATGACCATCTATGTTTTGGAGGGAAATTTATATGCGTTGGCTCTCTTCTAGCCCACATTTGGTGGTATCTTGATCTTGGAGACTGAGCTCATTTTTTGTTCCTGGTTTTGACTTATTTCCCAGTTCCAGCAATGAGTTCCATTCCACTGAGTGGATCTATTAGCCAAAACAAGAGCAGTTGGTTACCCACCATGGCTGTTTGCCACTACTGCACTTGTATGAGCATTATGTCAAGTTGTTTCCTGCTGGGTATCTTAGACTGCCAGTTATTTGGACAGATGTCGGTCATTTTCCCCCAGTTGCTTGTATAGCGCCCTCTGGTACTAGACTAGCTAACTGTCTGGGGACTGACCCTCTTCCAGATTCTGAACATATCTCTCCGTGTTTGGTCTCACACATGTAAGCTGTCTTCAACAGTAGGGTCTTGTCATTAACCTTTGGTGGGTCACCAAGAACTCTGACAGAAGTCTGTCTATTTTGGGAAACCTTGTAGGTGTTTCAGATCAACAGCTCATTGTGGAAGTTCACCCCATGCTGGCACTGGGAGTTATAAGTCTGCACCTAGGAAGATGAGGGAAGAAAAAGATAATATAGAGGAGAGAAAGTGAGGGGAGAGAGAGAGAGGAGAGGAGAGAGAGAAGAGAGAGAGAGAGAGAGAGAGAGAGAGAGAAGCAGGACAAGATTAAGGTTGGCCTTCATGATGCTCTCTCCAGGTTCCTGTGGTTCGGGTGTTCCCTCTGCGGGCCTGCTGAAGGATCAATGTTTTAACCTGTTGTTCAGAATAAAGGGTTTTATAGTATCTTTTCCTTTTGGGTCCCAATTTGTATCCCCCCCTTGTTCTCCCTCCCACCCTCTTGTTCCCTCCCACCCTTACCCTCCCTCCCTCCCACCCTCCCCTTTGTCTGGGCTTCAGAGTGTTTATTTGGTTTGGCCACCTGCCACATGTTTTCAGGTTAGGAGCGACAGATAAATGAGACCATGCGACGATTATCTTTTTGTGCTTGGGTGAGCTCGCTGAGGATGATCTGTTCCATGTTTGACCATTTTTTTTCAAATTTCCTTATTTCATCTTTCCTTACTGCTACGTAGAATTCCATAGTATAGATATACCACATCTTTGTTATCCATTCATCTAGTGATGGACACCTGGGTTGATTCCAGCTCTTTGCTATTATGAATTGAGCAGCTATAAACATGGTTGAGCAAATGTCTCTGATCTGAGGCTTGGGGCCTTTAGGGTATATGCCCAATAAGGGAATAACTGGATCCATTGGTAGGTCTATGGTCATCCTTTTCAGGAGTCTCCATATAGCTTTCCATAGTGGTTGAACCATTGTACATTCCCACCAGCAGTGAAAGGTTGTTCCTATTTCTCCACAGCCTCGCCAGCATTTGTTTTCATTATTTTTTTTAGTGCTAGCCATCCTTACTGGGGTAAGGTGGAATCTCATAGTTGTTTTAATTTGCATTTCCCTGATGATTAGGGATGTTGAACATTTTCTTAAATGTGCATTTGCTATTTGTATTTCTTCCTCTGAGAACTCCCTGTGCAGTTCTCTGCCCCACTTTGTGAGTGGGTTGTTTGATGATTTGTTTTTTAGGTTTTGGAGTTCTTTGTAGATTCTGGAAATCAGGCCTCTGTCAGTTGTATAGCTGGTGAAAATTTTCTCCCATTCTTTAGGTAATCTGTTGGCTTTGGTTATAGTATTTTTGTCAGTGAAAAAGCTTTTCAGCTTCATGTGATCCCAATGGTTGAGTAATTGTTTGATTTCCTGAGCTGTTGGGGTTTTGTTCAGGAAATCTTTTCCCACTCCTATATCGTGGAAGGTTCCTCCTATTTTTTCTTCCAGTAGCAGCATAGTTTCTGGTTTTATATTAAGGTCTTTGATCCATTTGGACTGAATTTTTGTGCATGGAGAGATGTGTGGGTCGAGTTTCATTTTCCTACATATGGTTGTCCAGTTTGTCCAGCACCATTTGTTGAAGATGCTGTCCTTTTTCCATTCTACATTGCTAGGGCCTTTGTTAAATATCAAGTAGCTGTAGTTTCTTGACCCAAAATCTGGGTCTTCAATTCTGTTCCATTGGTCTATATTCCTGTTTTTGTGCCAGTACCAGATTGTTTTTATTAAAATGGCTTTGTAGTATAACTTTAGATCAGGTATGGTGATGCCTCCAGAGGTGCTTCTTTTGCTGAGGAGGAGCTTGGATATCCGAGGCCTTCTACCTTTCCATATGAATTTTGAGATAGTTTTTTCTATCTCATTGAAGAAAGAAGTTGGGATTTTTATTGGCATTGCATTGAATCTATAAAGTGCTTTTGGTAAAATTGCCATTTTCACAATGTTAATTCTACCAATCCAGGAACATGGGAGGTCTTTCCATTTTTGTAGGACTTCTTCAATTTCTTTTTTGAGAGTTTTTATGTTTTCATTGTATAGGTCTTTCACTTCTTTAGTTAATGTTATTCCAAGGTATTTTATTTTCTTTGTTGCAATTGAAAATGGGACGATGTTAGTTATTTCTTTTTCTGTCTCTTTGTCCTTTGCATACAGAAAGGCTACTGATTTCTGTGCATTGATTTTGTATCCTGCTACTTTGCTGAAGGCGCTAATCACCTTTAAGAGTTTTGAGGTGGAAGTTCTCGGGTCACTAATGTATAGAATCATGTCATCTGCAAATAGGGCTAACTTAACTTCTTCATTTCCAATTTGTATCCCTTTGATTTCTTTCTCCTGTCTTATTGCTTGAGCTAATACTTCTAGCACTATGTTGAAGAGCAGAGGTGAGAGTGGACACCCCTGCCTTGTTCCTGACCTCAATGGGAATTCCTTCAGTCTCTCCCCATTAAGAATTACTTGGGCTTTAGGTGCTTTATATATCGCCTTTATTATGTTGAGATATAGGCCATCCATGCCTATTCTCTCCAATGTTTTGATCATGAAGTGATGTTGTATTTTGTCAAAGGCCTTTTCTGCATCTATCGAAATGATCATGTGGTTTTTGTGTTTCAGCTTGTTTATGTGGTGTATTACATTGACCGATTTCCGTATGTTGAACCACCCCTGTGTTCCAGGGATGAAGCCTACTTGATCAAGGTGGATAATGCTTTTGATGTACTGTTGAATTCGGTTTGCAAGAATTTTGTTCAGGATCTTTGCGTCTATGTTCATCAGAGAAATGGGCCTATAATTTTCTTTTTTTGTGGCGCCCTGCCTGGTTTTGGAATTAGGGTGATACTAGCTTCATAGAAGGAGTTGGGGATCTCTCCCTGTTCTCCTATTGTGTGGCACAGTTTGAGAAGTATTGGTTTCAGTTCTTCCATGAAGGTTTGGTAGAACTCCGCTGAGAATCCATCTGGTCCTGGACTCTTCTTTTTGGGGAGGTGTTTGATTACTTCTTCAATCTCGAAGGGTGTGATGGGTCTGTTTAGGAAATTAATCTGCTCTGGGCTTAGCTTTGGTAGGTGGTATGTGTCTAGGAATTCATCCATTTCCTCAATATTCTCCTGTTTTATGGAGTAGAGGTTTTTGAAATAAGTCCTAATAATTCTTCCTATTTCCCTCATGTCTGTTGTGATCTCTCCTTTTTCATTTCTAATTTTGTTGATTTGAAGTGTTTCTTTTTTCGCTTAATCAAATTGGCCAGGGGTGTATCAATCTTGTTAAGTTTTTCAAAGAACCAGCTCTTTGTTTCATCAATTTTCTTAATTGTCCTCTTAGTTTCCAATTCATTAATTTCTGCTCTGATCTTAATTATTTCTTTCCGTCTGGAGCTTTTGGGGTTGGCTTCTTCTAGCTTTTCCAATGCCTTTAGGTGGATGGTTAGGTTATTGATTTGGGATCTCTCTGTCTTTGTTATGAGGGCATTTAGTGCTATGATTTTCCCCCTAAGAACTGCCTTCATTGTGTCCCATAAGTTTTGGTATGATGTGTTCTCGTTGTCATTGAATTCTAGAAATTTTGCAATTTCATTCTTTATTTCATCCACAACCCATTTATTGTTTAAAAGTGTGTTGTTCAATTTCCAGGAGGTAGAGGGATTCCTGGTGTACTTTTTGTTGATTTCTAGCATTACAGCATTGTGATCTGATATCATGCAGGAAATTACATCAATTTTCTTGAAAATATGGAGGCATGCTTTTTGGCCCAGTACATGATCTATTTTAGTGAAGGTCCCATGGGCTGCTGAGAAGAATGTGTAATCTGTAGATTTTGGGTGGAATGTTCTGTATATGTCTGTTAGGTCCAGTTGCTCTATGGTGTTGTTGAGCTCTCTTACTTCCCTATTAATTTTCTGTTTGGACGATCTATCCATTGTTGATAGTGGAGTATTGAAGTCCCCGACTATGATGGTGTTGGTGTTTATTTCTGTTTTGTTGCCAAGTAGATTTTGCTTTATGAATTGTGGTGCACCTGTATTTGGTGCATAAATATTGATGATTGTGATATCCTTTTGTTGGATTGTTCCCTTAATAAGTAAGAAGTGGCCTTCTTTGTCTTTTTTGGTTACTTCCAGTTTGAAGTCTATTTTATCCGATATAAGTATAGCTACGCCTGCTTTTTTCTTATTTGTGTTTGCTTGGAATATCATTTTCCACCCTTTTACCCTGAGAAGGTGTCTGTCTTTAGTGGTGAGGTGGGTTTCTTGAAGACAGCAAATTGAGGGGTCCAGTTTTCTAATCCACCCTGTTAGCTTATGTCTTTTGATGGGTGAATTAAGGCCATTAATATTCAGAGATATAATTTTGAGGTTTGATTTAATACCTGCCATATTGTGGTGGGTTGTGGTCTTTGTGGTTTTTTTTTTTTTTGGTTAATATGGACTGCTTCTTGGGTGTTCTTGAGATTGGTTATTTGTTTCTTCTGTGTGGAGAATTCCCTGAAGTATTTTCTGTAGGTTTGGCTTTGTGTTCATGTAGTTGTAAAGATGATTTTTATCATGGAACGTTTTTCTTTCACCATCTATTATGAGGGATACTTTTGCTGGGTAGAGTAGTTGTGGCTGGAAGCCATGGGTTCTTAGATTTTGTAGTGTTCCATTCCAGGCCCTTCTAGCTTTTAGGGTTTCCATTGAGAAGTCTGAGGTAATTCTAATGGGGTTCCCTTTATATGTAATGTGCTGTTTTTCCCTGGCTGCTTTTAAGATTTTCTCTTTGTACGTGATGTTTAGAGTCTTAAAGATAATGTGTCTTGGTGAATTTCTTCTTTGGTCCAATCTGTTTGGAGTTCTGGTAGCTTCTTGTAATTTGATGGGATTTTCTTTTGAGAGAGTGGGGAAAGTTTTCTTCAATTATTTTGTTGAATAAGCTTTCCATTCCTTTGGTCAGTGTTTCTTCCCCTCTGGAATACCCATGATCCTAATGTTTGGACGCTTAAGGGTGTCCCGCATTTCCCTCATGTTCTGTTCACAGAAATTTTTGAACTTGTTAAAATTTTTGGACTCACGAACTGTTTCTTCTGTTTTGTCTTCCAGTTCTGAGTTTCTGTCTTCCACTTGGTTTACTCTGTTCTTAAGAGCTTCTATAGAGTTTTGGGCTTGTTCAATTTGGTTCATATTTTCTATGGTTTTTATGTATAGTTTCCATCCCTCTGTCTAGTTCCCTTTTTGTGTCATTTTCCGACTTTCTTAATGCTTCTTGAAGTTCATCCTTGCATTTCTTTATGTCTTCATTGAACTTAGCCAGCTGGTTATTGAGCGCCTCTTTTTGTTCGTTCTCCTTCAAATCATTTAATTGTCTTTGGAGCCCTTCCTGGTTCCTTTCTATTAGGTCTAATCTAGCAAGGATACCATTCATACAGTTGTTGGCTCTTTGTTGAGTTTCTGAGAGTTGTGCTATTTGCTTGGCCAGGGTTGCATAGCTTGTCTCTTCATTTTGGGGTTCTGATTCTATTGTCTCTTCTCTGCTTTGATTTGAGACATGCTTTGCAGGACTGGGTAATGTAACTGGATTTTCTTGCATCTGGTTTTTCATGCTATTCCTTTTTCTCTGTAGTCTGCCCATAGCAATGGTTCAGAAGCCTTGTGTATAAAATGTAATGTAAGCCTACTGTCCTGGGGTGGGTGGGGTGGGGTGCAGTGGTGATTGTCTGGGCAGTGGTCCCTGGAGTTCTGCCAGCTGGGGTGGGGGACGCTGGCCTGCTGACCTGTGTTCCTTTTGGAGGTGGGAGGGTAGGGGACCACAGCCACCCTAGTGAGCTCAGGCAGGGTGATGGCTCAGGCGGTGGGGGTGGCACCTGGGCAGGGACAATGCTCAGGGAGGTGATGCGGACTCCCTGGATTCAGACTGCCAGGGTGCCAGGCTCTGGCTGGTAATGGCCGGCGGTTTGGCACCTGATTGATGTTCCCTGTCCTCCAGCGTGGGAATCAGTGGACCAGACCCAGGAGGGGCCACTGTGCCTCAGGGGTGATGGGATGTCCCAGCCGTTACTCGGTGGGAGGGCTGCTGCGCCTCAGGGAGGTTGCGGATGTCCCAGACTGCCAGGGTCCACCAGGCTCTGGCTGGTAATGGCCGGGCGGGTTTGAGGTCACCCCCCCGCCCAGGAGGAGCATGGGAACCTTATTTTTCACCGGAGGGGTGCGCCTCAGGGAGGTGTCCTAGAGCGTGGGAATCAGTGGAGCTTCCTAGAGCCTTATTTTTCACCCCCCCTCCCTCTGGCAGCATGCAAAGGCCAGCAAACCCTTTCAGGAATCTTTTAAAAGCTTAAAAATCTTGCTTTTACTTCCCTGTAAGGTGAGGTGGAGTTAGTGGACGCCATCTTCCCGAGCCGCAAGACGTTTCTTTTCTACAGAAACTACATTAGAAATGAAATGAATATACTGAGTTGTACTTCTTGTTTGATTACACAAACTAGGAAAGTGTGACGTTGCTGCACTCAACCATCTTCGTAGGGAAAGCAACTCATTCCAGGAGCCTAACTAGCTTAGTACAGTTTTCAGAAATAAAGATGTTTCTTTTCTATCAAAACTACATTAGAAATAAAATGAATCCACTCAGTTGAACATCCTGTTAGATTACCCAAACGAGGAAAGATTTTTAAAAATTTTTAAATATATATTTTTTATTTATATCATTCTGATTTTACATTCATAGTATTGGTTCCATTGTCTTCCTCCTTGTCCTCCCACTTTCAAAGGGAACCTCAACAATAGGGAATGTGGGTCGTGCATTGTGAGGTTAGTCAAGAGTTCTGGGGGCTAGGCCCCAGTCTCTGTACATAATGCACCAACTTGTGGCTCTAACAATCTTTCCGCCCCCCCCTTCCACGAGTTTCTCTGAGCCACATTGGGGTCATTTTATTTCTGTTTCAGTGATGAGGTTTTGTGAGCCTCTGTGTCTCTGGATATTTGGCTTAGTTGGAGTTGGATGTTCTCTGTGTTTATCTCCTTCAGCCTTTTTCTGGTGTCATGATCGCCATGAATGCTGAACTCTTGCCCTTCCCCTGCGTTGTTCTATGGTTTCAGCTGGGGCCCTGGTGAGGTGTGGTTGGCTGATCCTCCTTTCAGGTTCATTTTCCACCTGAAAAAAGATAAGCAAATTCTCCAACGGAGAGAGAAGTTAGTTCTAGATAGAAGGAATGACCATCTATGTTTTGGAGGGAATTTTATAGGCGTTGGCTCTCTTCTAGCCCACATTTGGTGGTTTCTTGCCCTTGGAGACTTAGCTTATTTTTTGTACCTGGTTTTGAGTTATTTCCCAGTTCCAGCAATGAGTTCCATTCCACTGAGTGGATCAGTTAGCCAAATCAAGAGCAGTTGGTTACCCACCATGGCTGTTTGCCACTACTGCACTTGTATGAGCATTACGTCAGATTGTTTCCTGCTGGGTATCTTAGACTGCAAGTTGTTTGGATCAATGTCGGACATTTTCCCCCAGTTGCTCGTGTAGCACCCTCTGGTACTAGACTAGCTAACTGTCTGGGGACTGACCTTCTTCCAGATTCTGGCCAGGTCTCTCTGTGTTTGGTCTCACACACGTATGCTGTCTTCGACAGTAGGGTCTCACCATTAACTTTTGGAGGGTCATCAAGTACTCTGACCGAAGTCTGTCTTTTTTGGGAAACCTTGTAGGTGAACTAGCTTATTTCACACAGTACAGTTTTCAGAAATAAAGATGTTTCTTTTCTATCGAAACTACATTAGAAATGAAAAGAATCCACTAAATTGTATATCCTGTTAGATTACCCAATCAAGGAAAATTTGAACTTGCTGCACTCAAACCTCTTCATAGAAAAGCAACTCATTCTGAGAGCAGAACTGGCTTATTTCATACATACAGTGTTAGCCAATAAAGATGATGCTTTTCTAACGCAACTACTTTAGAAACTAAATGAATATACTACGTTGTACAACATGTTAGATTACACAAACTAGGAAAGTGTGAACTTGCTGCACTCAACCGTCTTCGTAGGAAATCAACTCATTCCGAGAGCCGAACTTGCTTATTTCACACAGTGTTCGGCAATGAAGACATTTCTTTTCTATAGAAACAGCATTAGAAATGAAATGAATCTACTAAGTTGTACATCTTGTAAGATTTCACAAACGAGGAAAGATTGAACTTGCTGCAATCAACACTCTTCGAACGAAAGCAACTCATTCGAAGAGCTGAACTAGCTTATTTACCACAGTACAGGGTACGGCAATGAAGTTGTTTCTTTTCTAAGGCAACTCCTTTAGAAATGAAACGAATCTACTAAGTTGTACATATTGTTAGATTACACAAACGACGATAGTTTGAACTTTCTGCACTCAACCATCTTCATAGGAAAGCAACTCATTATGAGAGCAGAACAAGCTTGTTTCACACAGTACAGTGTTTGGCAATGAAGATGTTCCTTTTCTACATAAACTATATTAGAAATGAAATGAATCTACTAAGTTGCACATCTTGTTAGATTACACTAATGAGGAATGTTTGAACTTGCTGCACTCAACTATATTCATACAAAAGCACCTCATTCTGAGAACAGAACCAGCTAATTTTACACAGTACAGTGTCAGCAACGAAGATCTTTCTTTTCTACAGAATGTACATTAGAAATGAAACGAATCTACTAAGTTGTACATCTTCTTAGATTACACAAACTAGGAAAGTGTGAACTTGCTGCACTCAACCATCTTCGTAGGAAAGCAACTCATTCCAAGAGCCGAACTTGCTTATTTCACACAGTACAGTGTTCGGCATTGAAGAAGTTTCTTTGATATAGAAACTGCATTAGAAATGAAACGAATCTACTAAATTCTACATCTTGTTAGATTACACAAACGAGGAAAGATTGAACTTGCTGCAATCAACACTCTTAGTACGAAAGCAACTCATTCAAAGAGCTGAACTAGCTTATTTAACACAGCACAGGGTTGAGCAAAGAAGATGTGTCTTTTTAAGGCAACTACTTTAGAAATGAAATGAATCTACTAAGTTCTACATCTTGTTAGATGACACAAACGAGGCAAGTTTGAACCTTCTGCACTCAACCATCTTCTTTGGAAAGCAACTCATTCCGAGAGCAGAACTAGCTTATTTCACTCAGTACAGTGTCAGAAATGAAGACATTTCTTTTCTACAGAAATTACATTGGGAATGAAGCAAATCTACTAAGTTGTACATGTTGTTACATTACACAAAGTAAGAAAGTTTGAACATTCTACACTCAACCGTCTTCGTAGCAAAGCCACTCATTCCAAGAGCTGCACTAGCTTATTTCACACAGTACAGTGTTTGGCAATGAAGATGATTCTTTTCTACAGAAACTACATTAGAAATGAAACGAATCCATTAAGTTGTACATCCTGTTAGATTACCCAAACAAGGAAAGTTTGAACTTGCTGCACTCAAACCTCTTCAGAGAAAAGCAACTCATTCCGAGAGCACAACTGGCTTATTTCATACATACAGTGTCAGGCAATGAAGATGATGCTTTTCTAATGCAACTACTTTAGAAATGAAATGAATTGACTAAGTTGTCCAACATGTTAGAGTACACAAACTAGGAAAGTGTGAACTTGCTGCACTCAACCATCTTCGTAGGAAATCAAAACATTCTGAGAGCCGAACTTGCTTATTTCACACAGTACAGTGTTTGGCAATGAAGACGTTTCTTTTTTATAGAAAGTGCATTAGAAATGAAATGAATCTACTACGTTGTACATCTTGTTAGATTTCACAAATGAGGAAAGATTGAACTTGCTGCAATCAACACTCTTCGTAGAAAAGCAACTCATTCCGAGAGCAGAACTGGCTTATTTCATAGAGTACAGTGTTTGGCAATGAAGATGTCTCTTTTCTAATGGAAGTACTTCAGAAATGAAACGAATCAACAAAGTTGTACATCATGGTAGATTACACAAAAGAGGAACGTTTGAACTTTCTTCACCTAACCGTCTTAGTAGGAAACCAACTCATTCCAAGAGCTGAACTAGCTTATTTCACACAGTACAGTGTCAGCAATGAAGACGTTTCTTTTCTCCAGAAAATACATCAGAAATGAAACAAATCTACTAAGTTCTACATGTTGTTAGATTACGCAAACTAGGAAAGTGTGAACTTGCTGCACTCACCATCTTCGTAGGAAAGCAACACATTCCAAGAGCCGAACTAGCTTATTTCACACAGTACACTGTTCGGCAATGAAGATGTTTCTTTTCTACTGAAACTACTTTGCAAATGAAATGAATCTACTCAGTTGTACATCTTGTTAGATTACCCTAACGAGGAACGTTTGAACTTGATGCACTCAAACCTCTTAGTATAAAACCATCTCACTCGGGCAGCTGAACTTGCTTATTTCACACAGTACAGTGTTCTGCAATGAAGGCATTTCTTTTCTATAGACACTACATAAGAAATAAAACGAACCTACTAAGTTGTACATCTTGTTATATTACACAAACGAGGAAAGTGTGAACTCGCTGCACTCAACCATCTTCGTAGGAAAGAAACTCATTCTGAGAGCAGAACTGGCTTATTTCACACAGTACACTGTTCAGAAATGAAGATGTTACTTTTGTACAGAAACTACTTTAGAAATGAAACGAATCTACTGAGTTGTACAACTTGTTAGATTACACAAATGAGGAAAGTTTGAACTTGCTGCAATCAACACTCTTCGTAGAAAAGCAACTCATTCCAAGAGCAAAACTGGCTTATTTCACACAGTACAGTGTTCAGCAATGAAGATGTTCTTTTCTAACCCAACTACTTTAGAAACGAAATGAATCTACTAAGTTCTACATCTTGTTAGATTACGCAAACTAGGAAAGTGTGAACTTGCTGCACTCCCCGTCTTCGTAGGAAAGCAACTCATTCCGAGAGCTGAACTAGCTTATTTCACACAGTACATTTTTTAGTAATAAAGATGTTTCTTTACTATCAAAACTACATTAGAAATGAAACGAATCTACTCAGTTGTACATATTGTTAGATTATCCTAATGAGGAACGTTTGAACTTGCTGCACTGAAACCTCTTAGTAGAAAACCATCTCACTCAGGCAGATGAACTTGCTTATTTCACACAGTACAGTGTTCTGCAATGAAGACATTTCTTTTCTATAGACACTACATAAGAAATAAAATGAATCTACTAAGTTGTACATCTTGTTATATTACACAACTGAGGAAACTGTAAACTCGCTGCACTCAACCATCTTCATAGGAAAGAAACTCATTCTGAGAGCCAAATTAGCTTATTTCACACAATACAGTGTTTGGCAATGAAGATGTTTGTTTTCTACAAAAACTACATTAGAAATGAAACAAATATACTGAGTTGTACATCTTGTTAGATTACACAAACTAGAGAAGTGTGAACTTGCTGCACTCAACCATTTTCGTAGGAAAGCAACTCATTCCGTGAGCCAACTAGCTTATTTCACACAGTACAGTTTTCAGAAATAAAGATGTTTCTTTTCTATCGAAACTACATTAGAAATGAAACGAATCCACTAAGTTGTATATCCTGTTAGATTACTCAAATGCGGAATGTTTGAACTTGCTGCACTCAAACCTTTTGGTAGAAAAGCAACTCATTCTGAGAGCACAACTGGCTTATTTCATACATACAGTGTTAGGCAATGAAGATGATGCTTTTCTAATGCAACTACTTTAGAAATGAAACGAATCTGCTAAGTTGTACAACATGTTAGGTTACAGAAGCTAGGAAAGTGTGAACTTGCTGGACTAAACCATCTCAGTAGGAAATCAACTCATTCTGAGAGCTGAACTTGCTTATTTCACACAGTACAGTGTTCGGCAATAAAGACGTTTCTTTTCTATAGAAACGGCATTAGAAATGAAATGAATCTACTAAGTTGTACATTTTGTAAGATTTCACAAACGAGGAAAGATTGAACTTGCTGCAATCAACACTCTTCAAATGAAAGCAACTCATTCGAAGAGCTGAACTAGCTTATTTACCACAGTACTGGGTTTGGCAATGAAGATGTTTCTTTTCTGAGGCAACTCCTTTAGAAATGAAATAAATCTACTAACTCGTACATATTGTTAGATTACACAAACGACGAAAGTTTGAACATCTGCACTCAACCCTCTTCGTAGGAAAGCAACTCATTCCGAGAGCAGAACAAGCTTATTTCACACAGTACAGTTTGGCAATGAAGATGTTTCTTTTCTACAGAAACTACATTAGAAATGAAACTAATCTACTAAGTTGTACATCCTGCTAGATTACACAAACTAGGAAAGTGTGAACTTCCTGCACTCAAAGTCTTCATAGGATAGCAACTATTTCCGACAGCTGAACTTGCTTATTTCACACAGTACAGTGTCGGCAATGAAGACGTTTTTTTCTATAGACATTACATTAGAAATAAAACGAGTCTACTAAGTTGTATATCTTGTTATATTACACAAACGAGGAAAGTGTGAACTCGCTGCACTCTACCGTCTATGTAGGAAAGCAACTCATTAGAAGAGCCGAACAAGCTTATTTCACACAGTATAGTGTCGGCAATGAAGACGTTTCTTTTCCACAGAAACTACATTAGAAATGAAACTACTCTACTAACTTGCACATCTTGTTAGATTACATAAACGAGTAAATTTTGAACTTGCTGCACTCAACCGTATTCATACAAAAGCAACTAATTCCTAGAGCAGAACTAGCTGATTTCACACAGTACAGTGTCGGCAATGAAGGCTTTTCTGTTCTACAGAACCTACATTAGAAAGGAAATGAATCTACTATCTTGTACACCATGTTAGATTACACAAACTAGGAAAGTGTGAACTTGCTGTGCTCAACTGTCTTCGTGGGAAAGCAACTCACTGGGATAGCCGAACTAGCTTATTTCACACAGTACACTATCAGCAATGAAGATGGTTCTTTTCTACAGAAACCACATTAGAAATGAAACGAATCTACTAAGTTGTAGATCTTGTTAGATTACACAAACGAGGAAAGTTTGAACATTCTGCACTCAACCATCTTCGTAGGAAAGCCACTCATTCCCAGAGCCACACTAGCTTTTTTCACACAGTACAGTGTTTGGCCACAAAGATGTTTCTTTTCTACAGAAACTACATTAGAAATGAAACGAATCTACTAAATTGTACAACTTGTTAGATTACACAAACTAGGATAGTCTGAACTTGCTGCACTCAACTGTCTTCGTAGGAAAGCAACTCATTCTGAGAGCCGAACTTGCTTATTTTACACAGTACAGTGTTCAGCAATGAAGATGTTTCTTTTCTATCGAAAGTACATTAGAAATGAAATGTATCTACTAAGTTGTACATCTTGTTAGATTACACAAACCAGGAAAGGTTGAACTTGCTGCAATCAACACTTTGTATGAAAGCAACTCATTCGAAGAGCTGAACTAGCTTCTTTAACACCTCACAGGAATCAGCAATGAAGATGTTTCTTTTCTAAGGCAACTACTTTAGAAATGAAACGCATCTACTAAGTTCTAGATCTTGTTAGATTACACAAACGAGGAAAGTCTGAACTTTCTGCACTCAACCGTCTTCGTAGGAAAGCAACTCATTTCGAGAGCTGAATTAGCTTATTTCACACAGTACAGTGTCAGCAAAGAAGACGTTTCTTTTCTACAAAAACTACTTTGGAAATGAAACGAATCTACTAAGTTGTACATCTTGTTAGATTACACAAACTAGGAAAGTTTAAGCTCTATGCCCTCAACCGTCTTCATAGGAAAGCAAATCATTCCGAGAGCCTAACTAGCTTATTTCACACAGTACAGTGTTTGGCAATGAAGATGTTTCTTTTCTACAGAAACTACATTAGAAATGAAAGGAATCTACTAAGTTGAACATCATGTTAGATTACAAAAACGGAGAAAGTGTGATCTTGCTGCACTCAACCGTTTTCATGGGAAACCAACTCATTCCAAGAGCGAACTAGCTTATTTCACACAGTACCGTGTCGGCAATGAAGACGTTTCTTTTCTCTAGAAACTACATTAGAAATGAAATGAATCTACTAAGTTGTACATCTTGTTACATTACACAAACGAGGAAAGTTTGAACATTCTGCACTCAACCGTCGTCATAGGAAACCCACTCATTCTGAGAGCTGCACTAGCTTATTTCACAAGTACAGTGTTTGGCAATGAAGATGTTTCTTTTCTACAGAAACTGCATTAGAAATTATACAAATCTATTAAATTGTACAACTTGTTAGATTACACAAACTAGGAAAGTGTGAACTTGCTGCACTCAACTGTCTTCGTAGAAAAGCAACTCATTCCAAGAGCCGAACTTACTTAATTCACACAGTACAGTGTTCGGCAATGAAGACGTTTCTTTTCTATTGAAACTACATTAGAAATGAAACGAATCTACTAAGTTGTACATCTTGTTAGATTACACAAAGGGGAAAGATTGAACTTGGTGCAATCAACACTCTTCGTATGAAAGCAACTCATTCGAAGAGCTGAACTAGCTTATTGAACACAGTACAGGGTTCGGCAATGAAGATGTTTCTTTTCTTTCGCAACTGCTTTAGAAATGAAACGAATCTACTAAGTTGTATATCATGTTAGATTACACAAAAGAGGAAAGTTTGAAGTTTCTGCACTCAACCATCTTGTTGGAAAGCAACTCATTCCGAGAGCCGAACTAGCTTATTTCACACAGTACAGTGTTTGGCAGTGAAGATGTTTCTTTTCTACAAAAACTGTATTAGAAATGAAACGAATCTATTAATTGGCACATCTTGATAGATTACACAAACTAGGGAAGTGTAAACTTCCAGCACTCAATGGTCTTTGTAGGAAAGCAACTCATTCCAAGAGCCAAACTTCCTTACTTCACACAGTACACTGTTCGGCAACGAAGATGTTTCTTTTCTACAGAAACTACCTTAGAAATGAAATGAATCTACTAAGTTGTACATCATGTTAGATTACACAAACGAGGAAGGTTTGAACTTGCTGCAATCTACACTCTTCATAGAAAAGCAATTTATTCTGAGAGCAGAACTGGCTTATTTCACACAGTACAGTGTTCGGCAATGAAGATGTTTCTTTTCTAAACCAACTCCTTTAGAACTGAAACGAATCTATTCAGTTGTACATCTTGTTAGATTACACAAACGAGGAAAGTTTAAACTTTCTGCAATCAACACTCTTTGTAGAAAATCAACTCATTCTGAGAGCAGAACTGGCTTATTTCACAGAGTACCGTGTTTGGCGAAGAAGATGTTTCTTTTCTAATGCAACTACTGTAGAAATGAAATGAATCCACAAATTTGTGCATCTTGTTAGATTACACAAACGAGGAAACTTTCAACTTTCTGCACTCAACCATGTTCGTAGGAAAGCAACTCAGTCCTAGAGCCAATCTGGCTTATTTCACACAGTACAGTGTCGCAATGAAGATGATTCTTTCCTACAGAAACTACATTAGAAATGAAACGAATCTACTAAGTTGTAAATCTTGTTACATTACACAAACTAGGAAAGTGTGAACTTGCTGCACTCACCATCTTCGTAGGAAAGCAACTCATTCCTAGAGCCGAACTAGCTTATATCATACAGTACAGTTTTTGGTAATAAAGATGTTTCTTTTCTATCAAAACTACACTAGAAATGAAACAAATCAGCTAATTTGTACATCTTGTTAGATTACCTGAACAATGAAAGTTTGAACTTGTTACACTCAAACCTCTTTGTAGAACAGCAACTCATTCCGAGAGCAGGACAGGCTTATTTCACACAGTACAGTGTTTGGCAATGAAGATGTTTCTTTTCAGGAGAAAATGCATCAGAAATGAAATGAGTCTACTATGTTGTGCATCTTGTTAGATTCCACAAAGGAGGAAAGATTGAACTTGCTGCAATCAACACTCTTCGTATGAAAGCAACTCATTTGAAGTGCTGCACTAGCTTATTTAACACCGTACAGGGTTCGGCAATGAAGATATTTCTTTTCTAAGGAAACTACTTTAGAAATGAAACGAATCTACTAAGTTGTATATCTTCTTACATTACACAAATGACAAGTGTTTGAACTTTCTGCACTCAACCATCTTCATAGGAAAGCAACTTATTCCAAGAGCTGAACTTGCTTATTTTACACAGTACAGTGTTTGGCACTGAAAATGTTTCTTTTCTACAGAAACAACATTAGAAATGAAATGAATCTACTAAGTTGTAGAACTTGTTAGATTACACAAACTATGAAAGTGTGAACTTTCTGCACTCAACCATCTTTGTAGGAAAGCTACTCATTCTGAGAGACGAACTTGCTTATTTCACACAGTACAGTGTTTGCCAATGAAGATGTTTCTTTTCTACAGAAACTATATTAGAAATGAAATGAATCTACTAATTTGTATAAATTGATAGATTACACTAACTTGGAAAGTGAACTTGCTGCTCTCAACCGTCTTCATAGGAAAGCAACTCATTCCAAGTGCCGAACTAGCTTATTTCACACAGTACAGTGTCGGCAATGAAGACGTTTCTTTTCTACAGAAACTACATTAGAAATGATATGAATCTACTAAGTTGTACATCCTGTTAGATTACACAAAAGGGGAAAGATTAAACTTGTTGCAATCAACATTCTTCGTATGAAAGCAACTCATTCGAAGAGCTGAACTAGCTTATTTAACAGTACAGGGTTTGGCAATGATGATATTTCTTTTCTCACGCAACTACTTTAGAAATGAAATGAATCTACTAAGTTGTACATCGTGTTAGATTACACAAAAGACGAAAGTTTGAAGTTTCTGCACTCAACTGTCTTCATACGAAAGCAACTTATTCTGAGAGCAGAACTGGCTTATTTCACAGAGTACAGTGTTCGGGGAAGAAGATGTTTCTTTTCTAATGCAACTAGTGTATACATGAAACGAATCTACTAAGTTGTACATCTTGTTAGATTACACAAACGAGGAAAGTTTGAACATTCTGCACTCAACAGCCTTCGTAGGAAAGCCAATCATTCCGAGAGCCTCAGTAGCTTATTTCACACAGTACAGTGTTTGGCAATGAAGATGTTTCTTTTCTACAGAAACTACATTAGAAATGAAATGAATCTACTAATTTGTATAAATTGATAGATTACACTAACTTGGAAAGTGAACTTGCTGCAATCAACCGTCTTTGTAGGAATGCAACTCATTGCGAGAGCCAAATTTTTTTATTTCACACAGTACAGTGTTCGACATGGAAGACGTTTCTTTGCTATAGAAACTGCATTAGAAATGATACGAATCTCCAAAGTTGTAAATCTTGTTAGATTATACAAACGAGGAAAAATTGAACTTGCTGCAAGCAACAATCTTCGTATGAAAGAAACTCATTTGAAGAACTGAACTAGCTTATTTAACAACTCACAGGGTTCGGCAATGATGATGTTTCTTTCCTAAAGCAACTACTTTAGAAATGAAACGCATCTACTAAGTTCTACATCTTGTTAGATTACACAAACGAGGAAAGTTTGAACTTTATGCACTCAACCATCTTCGTAGGAAAGCAACTCATACTCAGAGCCAAACTAGCTTATTTCACACAGTACAGTGTTTGGCAATGAAGATATTTCTTTTCTACAAAAACTACATTGGAAATGAAATGAATCTACTAAGTTGTACATCTTGTCAGATTACACAAAGGGGAAAGATTGAACTTGCTGCAATCAACACTCTTTGTACATAAGCAACTCATTAGTAGAGCTGAACTAGCTTATTTAACACAGTACAGGGTTTGGCAATGAAGATCTTTCTTTTCTACAGAAACTACCTTAGGAATGAAACGAATCTACTAATTTGCACATCTGGTTAGATTATACAAACTAGGGAAGTGTAAACTTCCTGCACTTAACGGTCTTCGTAGGAAAGCAACTCATTCTGAGAGCCAAACCTGCTTATTTCACACAGTACACTATCCGGCAATGAAGATGTTTGTTTTCTACAGAAACTACTTTGGAAATTAAACGAATCTGCTAAGTTGTACATCTTGTTAGATTATACAAACGAGGAAAGTTTGAACTTGCTGCAATCTGCACTCTTCGTAGAAAAGCAACTCATTTTGAGAGCAGAACTGGCTTATTTCACACAGTACAGTGTTCGGCAATGAAGATGTTTCTTTTCTAACCAACTACTTTAAAATGAAATGAATCTACGCAGTTGTACATCTTGTTAGATTACACAAATGAGGAAAGTTTAAACTTGCTGCAATCAACGCTCTTCGTAGAAACGCAACTCCTTCCAAGAGCAGAACTGGCTTATTTCACAGAGTACAGTGTTCGGCAAAGGGGATGTTCCTTTTCTAACGCAACTACTGTAGAAATGAAACGAACCTACAAAGTTGTACATCTTGTTAGATTACACAAACGAGGGAAGTTTGAACTTTCGGCACTCAGCTGTCTTCGTAGGAAAGCAACTCATTCTGAGAGCCGAACTAGCTTATTTCACACAGTTCAGTGTCAGAAGAGAAGACGTTTCTTTTCTACAGAAAATATATTAGAAATGAAACTAATTTACTAAATAGCACACCTTGTTAGATTACACAAACTAGGAAAGTGTGAACTTGCTGCACTCAACTGACTTCTCAGGCAAGCAACTCATTCCAAGAGCTGAACTTGCTTATTTCACACAGAAGATTGTTCAGCAATGAAGACGTTTCTTTTGTAATGAAACTCCATTAGAAATGAAATGACTCTACTAAGTGGTACATCTTGTTAGATTACCCAAACGAGGAAAGTTTGAACTTTGTGCACTCAACCATCTTCATAGGAGTGAAACTCATTCCGAGAGCCGAATTAGCTTATTTCACACAGTGCAGTGTTTGGCAAAGAAGATGTTTCTTTTCTACAGAAACTACATTAGAAATGAAAGGATTCTATAAGTTGCACATCTTGTTATATTACAAAAACGAGTAAAGTTTGAACTTGCTGCACTCAACCGTTTTCGTAAGAAAGCAACTCATTCCAAGAGCAGAGCTAGCTAAATTCATACAGTACAGTGTAGGCAATGAAGACTTTTATTTTCTATAGAAACTACAAGAGAAATGAAATGAATCTACTCAGTTGTACATCATTTTAGATTCCACAGACGAGGAAAGTTTGACCATTGTGCACTCAACCGTCTTCATAGGGAAGCCCCTCATTCCAAGAGCTGAATTAGCTTATTTCACACAGTACAGTTTGTGGCAATTAAGATGATTCTTTTCTACAGAAACTACATTAGAAATGAAATGAATCTACTAAGTTGCACATCTTGTTAGGTTACACAAACGAGGAAAGTTTGAACTTGCCTCACTCAACCATATTCATATGAAAGCAACTCATTCCCAGAGCAGAACTGGCTTATTTCACACAGTAGAGTGTAGACAATGAAGACTTTTCTTTTCTACAGAATCTACATTAGAAATGAAACGAATCTACTAAGTTGTATATCTTGTTAGAATACACAAACTAGGAAAGTGTTAACTTCCTGCACTCAATGGTCTTCGTAGGAAAGCAACTCATTCCGAGAGCCAAACTTGCTTATTTCACACAGTACACTGTTTGGCATGAAGATGTTTCTTTTCTAACCCAACTACTTTAGAATTGAAGTGAATCTACTCAGTTGTACATCTTGTTAGATTACACAAACGAGGAAAGTTTGCACTTGCTGCAATCAACACTGTTCGTAGAAAAGCAACTCATTCCGAGAGCAGAACTGGCTTATTTCACAGAATACAGTGTTCGGCAATGAAGATGTTTCTTTTTGAGCGCAACTACTTTAGAAATGAAACGAACTTACAAAGTTGTACATCTTGTTAGATTACACAAACGAGGAAAGATTGAACTTGCTGCAATCAACAAATTTCATACGAAAGAAACTCATTTGAAGAACTGAAGTAGCTTATTTAACAACACACAGGGATCGGCAATGAAGATGTTTCTTTTCTAAAGCAACTGCTTTAGAAATGAAACGAATCTATTAAGTTGTACATCTTGTTAGATTCAGCAAACTAGGAAAGTGTGAAGTTGCAGCACTCACCATCTTCATAGGAAAGCAACTCATTCTGAGAGCTGAACTAGCTTATTTCACACAGTCCAGTTTTCAGCAATGAAGACTTTTCTTTTCTAGACAAACTTCATTTGAAATGAAATGAATCTACTAAGTTGTACAACTTGTTAGATTATCCAAATGAGGAAAGTTTGAACTTGCTGCACTCAAACCTCTTTGTAGAAAAGGAACTCATTCCGAGAGTAAAACTGGCTTATTTCACACAGTATAGTGTTCAGCAATGTAGACGATTCTTTTCTAACGCAACTACTTTAGAAATGAAACGAATCTACTAAGTTGTACATCTTGTTAGATTACCCAAATGAGGAAAGTTTGAACTTTCTGGACTCAAATATCTTCATAGAAAAGCAACTCATTCTGAGAGCAGAACTGGCTTATTTCATGCAGTACAGTGTTCGGGAATCAAGTTGAATCTTTTCTAATGCAACTACTTTAGAAATGAAACGAATCTACTAAGTTGTACATATTGTTACATTACCCAAAAGAGGAAGTTTGAACTTGCAGCACTCAACCATTTTCACATGAAAGCAACTCATTCTGAGAGCACAACTAGCTAATTTCATACAGTACAGTGTCGGAAATGAAGACTTTTCTTTTCTACAGAAACTACATTAGAAATGAAATGAATATACATGAATGTACATGTTGTTAGATTACACAAACTAGGAAAGTGTGAACTTGCTGCACTCAACCGTCTTCATAAGAAAGCAACTCATTCCGAGAGCCAAACTAGCTTTTTTCACACAGCATATTGTCGGCAATGAAGACGTTTCTTTTCTACAGAAACTACATTAGAAATGAAATGAATCTACTACGTTGTACATCTTGTTATATTACACAAAAGGGGAAATATTGAACTTGATGCAATCAACACTCTTCGTACAAAAGCAACTCATTCGTAGAGCTGAACTACCTTATTTAACACAGTACAGGGTTCATCAATGAAGAGGATTCTTTTCTAATGCAACTACTTTAGAAATGAAACGAATCTACAAAGTTGTACCTCTTGTTAGATTACACAAATGAAGAAAGTTTGAACTTTCTGCACTCAACAGTCTTTGTAGGAAAGCAACTCATTCCGAGAACCATACTAGCCTATTTCACACAGTACAGTGTTTGACAATGAAGATCTTTCTTTTCTACAGAAACTACATTATAAATGAACCAAATCTACTAAGTTGCACATCTTGTTAGATTACACAAACGAGGAATGTTTGAACTTGCTTAACTCAACCGTATTCATACAAAAGCAACTCATTCCGGGAGCAGAACTATGTAATTTCACACAGTATAGTGTCAGCAATGAAGATGTTTCTTTTCTACAGAATCTACATTAGAAATGAAACGAATCTGCTAAGTTGTACATCTTGTTAGATTACACAAACTAGGAAAGTGTGAACTTCCTGCACTCAAAGGTCTTCGTAGGAAAGCAACTCATTCCGAGAGCCAAACTTGCTTATTTCTCACAGTACACTGTTCGCAATGAAGATGTTTCTTTTGTACAGAAACTACTTTACAAATTAAACGAATCTACTAAGTTGTACATCTTGTTAGATTACACAAACAAGGAAAGTTTGAACTTGCTGCAATCAACACTTCACAGAAAAGCAACTCATTCTGAGAGCAGAACTGGATTATTTCCCACAGTACAGTGTTCGGCAATGAAGATGTTTGTTTTCTAACCCAACTACTTTAGAAATGAAACGAATCTACTAAGTTGTACATCTTGTTAGATTACACAAATGATGAAAGGTTGAACTTGCTGCAATCAACAATCTTTGTAGAAAAGCAATTCATTCTGAGAGTAGAACTGGCTTATTTCACAGAGTACAGTTTTCGGCAATGAAGATGTTTCTTTTTGAACGCAACTACTTTAGAAATGAAACGAACCTACAAAGTTGTACGTCTTGTTAGATTACACAAACGAGGAACGTTTCAACTTTCTGCCCTCATTAGTCTTCGTAGGAAAGCAACTCATTCCTAGAGCCGAACTAGCTTATTTCACACAGTACAGTGTGGGCAATGAAGACATTTCTTTTGTGCAGAAACTACATTAAAAATGAAACGAATCTACTAAGTTGTACATCTTGTTAGATTACACAAACTATGAAACTGTGAACTTGTAGCACTCACCATCTTTGTAGGAAAGCTACTCATTCCAAGAGCCGAACTAGCTAATTTCACACAGTACAGTCTTGTCAATGAATACTTTTCAACAGAAACTACATTAGAAATGAAACGAATCTACTAAATTGTACATCTTGTTAGATTACACAAACTAGGAAAGTTTGAACTTGCTGCACTCAACCGTTTTGTAGGAAAGCAAATCATTCTGGGAGCCGAACTAGCTTATTTCAGACAGTACAGTGTCAGCAATGAAGACGTTTCTTTTCTTCAGAAAGTGCAATCGAAATGATAGGAATCTACGAAGTTGTATATCTTTTTAGATTACCCAAATGAGGAAAGTTGGAACTTTCTGCACTCAAAACTCTTCGTAGAGAAGCAACTAATTCTGAGAGCAGAACTGTCTTATTTCACACAGTACAGTGTTTGGCAAAGAAGATGATTCTTTTCTAATGCAACTAGTTTAGAAATAAAACGAATCTACAAAGTTTTACATCTTTTTAGATTATACATACGAGGACAGTTTGAAAGTGCTGCACTCAACCATCTTTGTAGGAAAGCAACTCGTTCCAAGTGCCGAAGTAGCTTATTTCACACAGTACAGTGTTTGGCAATGAAGATGTTTCTTTTGTACAGAAACTACATTAGAAATGAAATGAATCTACTAAGTTGCACATCTTGTTAGATTACACAAACGGGGAAAGTTTGTACTTTCTACACTCAACTGTATTCATATGAAAGCAACTCATTCCAATAGCAGAACTGGGTATTTTCACACAGTGCATTGTTGTCAATGAAGATGTTTCTTTTCTGCAGAAACTACATTAGAAATTGTAGCAGACAGCTTCAAGTTCGCTGAGATGAACTTCCAGAGCAGGCACAGTTATGGAGGAAGGGATATTATTTATTGAAGCTTACAGATCCAGGAGAAGTTCCATAATGGTAGAAGAAGTGGCCTGCTCTTCACAGGGCCAGGAAAGAGAGCAAAAGCCCCCAACCACACAGCACACAGAGCAAAACTACTGCCAAAAAGTCCATAGCACACTTAAAGGAACTCCTGCTAGGCACACTTTGCATATCTTTACAATGGAATCTCAAACCCACCTCCACACCGGCCCCCAGTGACATTGCCTCTAGGAAGGTGATTGATGATGCAAACTATAAAGTAATAAAACATTGAATATATTGGGGGCCATATATTCAAACTACCACATTCCGCCCCTGGTTCCCAATATATTTATAACTATCATACATTGTAAATTGTATTCAGTCCAATTTCAAAGGTTCTCAAAGTCTTGATCAACTTAAGATAGTGATTCCTGTAAAATCAAACAAGTTAAATTCTTTCAACATGTAAAGGCACAGAGTAAACATTTTTAACTGGTACAAGGCATAGCAAGGAGAGACTAGAACAATGTAAACTCAGCCACCATCAGCCGTCATCAAACTTCTGCTGTTCAAGTTCAATATAACCAGAGACTTACAGTCTCCAGGTTTTTCAATTCCGCCCCTCCAGCTGGGCAGAGTCGCCAGGGAAAACTTTCATCCCAGGCCAATACTGCACTACATGGGAGTCCTTGCATAGTCCTGGTATATCCAAAACATCTTCAGGTCTGCATGCAAACCACGGTCCATCTTCCAAAGGCTCTTTCAGCCTATTTCTGAGGGTCTCCATGCCCTATTCATGCTGCATCTCAGCAGCAGCTCTTGGAACCATCCGTAATTCATGACCTCTACATGCATTTTTCATGCTTCCAAAACTAATACCAGGTGTGCAGGACACAGCCATATTCTTAATCCAGGGATGAAATAAATCATAGCCTTGAAAAGCAGGTTCCTTCTCCAGTCAACTCTTTTCAAGAGTTTGCATTTCTAACAGTCTTTCCTCAGGCATCCTCTCCATTGTTTTAATGAAAAGCAGTTGGGCCACCTTCCTTAAGATTGCTAATGTGTTTGACAATAGTAGCTCCAGTAACCTAAAACCAGTCTCAGTCCCTCTAATTTTAACTTGCTTGAGGTTTTCCAACTTAAAATATTAAATCTCAGTCCAATATCTTTAGCCAAGCACATCAGTCCATTACAAACTTGACCTTGATCAAACTTTCTGGGCCTGGATAGCTGAACGTAGCCATCCCTTATGCCAGTAGCCCGTATACAACAAAGCCCTCTGCAGTCTTTCCTTCCCCTTAGAAATCTCATAAGCCAAGCCTCGAAGTTCAATACTATCTGCACTTAGCATTCTCAAACTCTCATCAGAATAGTCCATAAAACTTGGCTTACCACTCCAGAAGGCATCTTCAGATGCAAGCACCAAGTCCATGCCCATTCCTCCAAAACAAAGGTTCCAAAAGATGAATATCCACACAATCTGGTTCATCTCACCCCACACTCCTCGGTACCACCTTACTGTATCAGACAGTTTCAGGTTCGCTGAGATGAACTTCCAGACCAGGCACAGTTATGGAGGAAGGGATATTATTTATTGAAGCTTACAGATCCAGGGGAAGTTCCATAATGGCAGAAGAAGCGGCCTGCTCTCCACAGGACCAGTCAAGAGAGCAAAAGCCCCCAGCCACACAGCACACAGAGCAAAACTACTGCCAAAAAGTCACACAGCACACTTACAGGAACTCCTGCTAGGCACACTTTGCATATCTTTACAATGGAATCTCAAACCCACCTCCACACCGGCCCCCAGTGACATTGCCTTTAGGAAGGTGATTGTAGATGCAAAGTATAAAGTAATAAACATTGAATATATTGGGGGGCCATATATTCAAACTACCACAGAAATGAAATGAATCTACTAAGTTGTACATCTTGTTAGATTACACAAATAAGGAAAGTTTCAACGTGCTGCACTCAACCATCTTCGTAGGAAAGCAACTCATTATGAGAATCAAAATTGTTTATTTCACACAGTACACTATTCAGCAATGATGACGTTTCTTTTCTGCAGAAACTACATTAGAAATGAAACGAATCTACTAAGTTGTACATATTGTTAGATTACACAAGCTAGGAAAGTGGTGAACTTGGTGCAGTCAACCATCTTTTAGGAAAGCAACTCATTATGAGAGCAGAACTTGCTTATTTCACACAGTACAGTGTTTGGCAATGTAGACGTTTCTTTTCTATAGAAACTACATTAGAAATGAAATGAATCTACTAAGTAGTACATCTTGTTAGATTACAAAAACGAAGAAAGATTGAACTTGCTGCAATCAACAATCTTCGTATGAAAGCAACTCAATTGAAGAGCTGAACTGGCTTATTTCACATAGTACAGAGTTCGGCAATGAAGATGTTTCTTTTCTAACGCAACTACTTTATAAATGAAAGGAATCTACTAAGTTATACCTCTTTTTAGATTACACAAACGAGGAAAGTTTGAACTTTCTGCACTGAACTGTCTTCATAGGAAAGCAACTCAATGCTCTTCATAGGAAAGCAACTCATTCTGAGAGCCAAACTAGCTTATTTCACACAGTACAGTGTTTGGCAATGAAGACGTTTCTTTTCTACAGAAAATACATTAGAAATGAAGCGAATCTACTAAGTTACACATCTTGGTAGTTTACAGAAATGGGGAAAGTTTGTACTAGCTGCACTCAACCATATTCATACGAAAGCAACTCATTCTGATAGCAGAACTAGCTAATTTCACACTGTACATTGTCGTCAATGAAGACATTTCTTTTCTACAGAAACTACATCAGAAATAAAACGAATCTAAGTTGTACATCTTGTTAGATTACACAAACGAGGAAAGTTTGAACGTGTTGCACTCAACCGTCTTCGTAGGAAAGCAACTCATTAGGAAAATTGAACTTGATTATTTCACACAGTACACTATTCAGCAATGAAGACGTTTCTTTTCTGCAGTAACTACATTAGAAATGAAATGAATCAACTTAGTTGTACATCTTGTTACATTACACAAATGAGGAGAGTTTGCACTTGCTGCAATCAACTGTCTTCGTAGGAAAGCAACTCATTCCGAGAACTGAACTGGCTTATTTCACACAGTACAGTGTCGGCAATGAAGATGTTTCTTTTCTACAGAAACTGCATTAGAAATGAAATGAATATACTTAGTTTTACATCTTGTTAGATTACACAAATGAGGAAAGTTTGAACGTGCTGCACTAAACCATCTTTGTATGAAAGCAACTCATTTCAAGAGCTGAACAAGCTCATTTCACACAGTACAGATTTTGGCAATGAAGATTTTTGTTTTCTAAATAAACTACAATAGAAATGAAACAAAACCACTAAGTTGTACATCTTCTTAGCTTCTACAAAGGAGGAAAGTTTGATATTGCTGTACTCTACCGTCTTTGTATGAAAGCAACTCACTTCAAGAGCTGAGCAAGCTTATTTCACACAGTACAGTGTGCGGCAATGAATATGTTTCTTTTCTAAGGAATGTACATTAGAAATGAAACGAAACTGCTAAATTGTACATCTTGTTACATTGTACAAAGGAGGAAAGTTTGAGCTTGCTGTACTCTACCGTCTCCGTATGAAAGCAACTCATTTCAAGAGCTGAAAAAGCTCATTTCATACACTACAGAGTTCGGCAATGAAGACGTTTGTTTTCCAAGGAAACTATATTAGAAATGAAACGAAACTACTAAGTTGTACAACGTGTTAGATTGTAGAAAGGAGGAAAGTTTGAACTCTTCACTCAACCATCTTCGTAGGAAAGCAACTCGTTACAAGAGCCAAACTAGCTTATTTCACACAGTACAGTGTTTGGCAATGAAGATGTTTCTTTTCTACAGAAACTACATTAGAAATAAAACGAATGTACTAAGTTGTACATCTTGTTAGATTACACAAACGAGGAAAGTTTGAACTTGCTGCACTCAACCGTTTTCATACGAAAGCAAGTTATTCCGAGAGCAGAACTAGCTAATTTCACACAGTACGGTGTTGGCAATGGAGACTTTTCTTTTCAACAGAAACTACATTAGAAATTAAAGGAATCTACTAAGTTGTACATATTGTTAGATTGCACAAAATAGGAAAGTGGGAACTTGCTGCACTCAAACCTCTTCATAGAAAAACAACTCATTCCGAGAGCAGAACTAGCTTATTTCACACAGTACAGGGTTCAGCAATGAAGATGTTCCTTTTCTAATGCAACTACTTTAGAAATGAAATGAATCTACTAAGATTACCTCTTGTTAGATTACACAAACGAGGAAAGTTTGAACTTTCTGCACTCAATGCTCTTCATAGGAAACCAACTCATTCCGAGAGCCAAACTACCTTATTTCACACAATACAGTGTTTGGCAATGAAGATGTTTCTTTTCTAGAGAAACTACACTAGAAATGAAATGAATCTACTAACTTGCACGTCTTGTGAGTTTACACAAATGAGGAAAGTTTGAGCTTGCTGCACTCAACCGTTTTCATAGGAAAGCCACTCATTCCGAGAGCAGAACTAGCTAATTCCACACAGTACAGTGCCGGCAATGAAGACCTTTCTTTTCTACAGAAACTACATTAGCAATGAAATGAATCTACTAATTTGTACACCTTGTTAGGTTACACAAACTGGGAAAATGTGAACTTGCTGCACTCAAAGCTCTTTGTAGAAAAGCAACTCATTCCGAGAGCAGAACTGGCTTATTTCACACAGTACAGTGTTAGGCAATGAAGATGATTCTTTTCTAACGCAACTACTTTAGAAATGAAATGAATCTATGAAGTTGTACATCTTCTTAGATTACACAAACGAGGAAAGTTGAACTTGCTGCACTCAACCGTCTTCACATGAAAGCAACTCATTCCGAGAGCTGAAATAGCTTATTTCACACGGTACAGTGTTTGGCAATGAAGATGTTTCTTTTGTACAGAAACTACATTAGAAATGAAACGAATCTACTAAGTTGCACATCTTGTTAGATTACACAAACTTGGAAAGTGTGAACTTGCTGCACTCAACGGTCTTCGTAGGAAAGCAACTCATTATGAGAGCAGAACTTGCTTATTTCACACAGTACAGTGTTTGGCAATGTAGACGTTTCTTTTCTGTAGAAAGTACATTAGAAATGAAACGAAACTACTAAGTTATACATCTTGTTAGTTACACAAACGAGGAAAGTTGGACTTTCTGCACTCAACGCTCTTCGTAGGAAAGCAACTCATTCTGAGAGCCAAACTAGCTTATTTCACACAGTATCGTGTTTGGCAATGAAGATGTTTCTTTTCTAACAGAAACTACATTAGAAATGAAACGAATATACTAAGTTGCACATCTTGTTAGATTACACAAACTGGGAAAGTTTGTACTTGCTGTACTTTATCGTCTTCGTATGAAAGCAACTCATTTTAAGAGCTGAAAAAGCTCATTTCATACAGTACAGAGTTCGGCAATGAAGACGTTTGTTTTCTAAGGAAACTATATTAGAAAGGAAATGAAACCACTACGTTGTACATTTTCTTAGATTCTACAAAGGAGGAAAGTTTCAACTTGTTGTACTCTACCATCTTCATATGAAAGCATCTCATTTCAACAGCTAAACAAGCTTACTTCAAAGTACATTCTGCGGCAATGAATATGTTTCTCTTCTTAAGAAACTACTTTAGAAATGAAACGAAACCATTAAGTTGTACATCTTGTGAGATTTTACAAAGGAGGAAAGTTTGTACTTGCTGTACTCTACTGTCTTCTTATGATAGCAACTCATTTCAAGAGCTGAACAAGCTTCCTTCACACAGTACAGTGTGCAGCAATGAAGATATTTCTTTTCTAATGAAACTTCATTAGAAATGAAATGAAACCAATAAATTGTACATCTTGTAAGATTGTACAAATGAGGAAAGTCTGAACTAGCAGTACTCTACTGTCTTCGTACGAAAGCAACTCATTTCAACAGCTGATGAAGCTTACTTCACAGTACAGTCTGCCGCAATGTAGATGTTTCTTTTCTAATGAAACTACTTTAGAAATGAAACAAAACCACTAACTTGTACATCTTGTTAGATTGTACAAAGGAGGAAAGTTTGAACTTGCTGTACTCTACCATCTTCATATGAAAGCAACTCATTTCAAGAGCTGAACAAGCTTATTTCACACAGTACAGTGTATGGCAATGAAGATGTTTCTTTTCTGATGAAACTATGTTATAAATGAAATGAAAGCACTAAGTTGTACATCTTCCTAGATTCTACAAAGGAGGAATGTTTGATCTTCCTATACTCTACCATCTTCGTATGAAAGCAACTCATTTCAAGAGCTAAGCAAGCTTATTTCACACAGTACAGTTTGCGGCTATTAATATGCTACTTTCTAAGGAAACTGCATTAGAAATGACACGAAACTGCTAAATTGTACATCTTGTTAGATTTTACAGAGGAGGAAAGTGTGAACTTGCTGTACTCTACCATCTTCGTAGGAAAGCAACTCATTTCACGAGCTGAACAAGCTTATTTCACACATTACTATTTGCCACAATGCAGACGTTTCTTGTCTAAAGAAACTACGGTAGAAATGAAATGAAACAAATACGTTGCACATCTTGTTAGGTTGTACAAAGGAGGAAAGTTTGAACTTGCTGTACTCTACCATCTTCGTATGAAAGCAACTCTTTTCAAGAGCTGAACAAGCTCATTTCACACAGTACAGAGTTTGGCAATGAAGATGTTTGTGTTCTAAGGAAACTACGTTAGAAATGAAATGAAACCACTAAATTGTACATCTTCTTAGATTCTACAAAGGAGGAAAGTTTCGTCTTGCTGTACTCTACCGTCTTCGTATGAAAGCAACTCATTTCAAGAGCTGAGCAACCTTATTTCACACAGTACAGTGTGCGGCAATGAATATGTTTCTTTTCTAAGGAAACTACATTAGAAATGAAACGAAACTGCTAAGCTATACATCTTGTTAGATTGTACATAGGAGGAAAGTTTGAACTTGCTGTACTCTTCTGTCTTCGTATGAAAGCAACTCTTTTCAAGAGCGGAACAAGCTTTCTTCACACAGTACCGTGTGTGGCAATGAATATGTTTCTTTTCTAAGGCAACTACATTAGAAATGAAATGAAACTGCTAAATTATACATCTTGTTAGATTTTACAAAGGAGGAAAGTTTGAAGTTGCTGTACTCTTCCTTCTTTGTATGAAAGCAACTCATTTCAAGAGCTGAACAAGCTTACTACACACAGTACAGTGTGCAGCAATGAATATATTTCTTTTCTAAGGAAACTACATTAGAAATGAAAGAAAATCTCTAAGTTGTACATCTTGTTAGATTTCACAAAGGAGGAAAGTTTGACCATGCTGTACTCTTCCGTCTTCCTGTGAAAGCAACTCATTTCAAGAGCTGAACGAGCTTTTTTCACACAGTACAGTGTTTGGCAAGGAAGATAATTGTTTTCTAAGGAAACTACATTAGAAATGAAACGAAACCTCTAGGTTGTATATTTTCTTAGATTGTACAAAGGAGGAAAGTTTGAACTAGCTGTACTCTACCATCTTCATATGAAAGCAACTCATTTCAACAGCTGAAGAAGCTTACTTCACAGTACAATCTGCTGCAATGAAGATGTCCGTTTTCTAAGGAAACTACATTAGAAATTAATCAAAACCACTAAGTTGTACATTTTTGTAGATTCTAGGAAGTAGGAATGTTTAATCTTGCTGTACTCTACCGTCTTCATATGAAAGCAACTCATTTCAAGAGCTGAGCATGTTTATTTCGCACAGTACAGTGTGCAGCAATGAATATGTTCCTTTTCTGAGAAAAATACATTAGAATCTTGTTAGATTGTACAAAGGAGAAAAAGTTTGAACTTGCTGTACTCTAAGGTTTTCGTATGAAAGCAACTCATTTCAAGAGGTGAGCAAGCTTATTGCACACAGTACAGTGTGCGGGAATGAAGATATTTATTTTCTAATGTAACCTACGTTAGATATGAAAGGAAAGCACTAAGTTGTACATCTTGTTAATTTTTACAAAGGAGGAAAGTTTGAATTGCTATACTCGTCCGTCTTCATATGGAAGCAACTCATTTCAACAGCTGAACAAGCTCATTTCACACAGTACAGAGTTTGGCAATGAAGATGTTTGTTTTCTAAGGAAACTACTTTAGAAATGAAACGAAACCACTATGTTGTACATCTTCTTAGATTCTACAAAGGAGAAAAGTTTGATCTTGATGTACGCTACTGTCTTCGTATGAAAGCAACTCATTTCAAGAGCTGAGCAAGCCTATTTCACACAGTACAGTGTGCGACAAAGAATATGTTTCTTTTCTAAGGAAACTACATTAGAAATGAAACGTAACTGCTAAGGTATACATCCTGTTAGGTTTTACAAAGGAGAAAAGTTTGAACTTGCTGTACTCTACCATCTTCATATGAAAGCAACTCTTTTCAAGAGCTGGACAAGCTCTTTTCACACAGTACAGAGTTCTGCAATGAAGATGTTTGTTTTCTAAGGAAACTACATTAGAAATGAAATGAGACCACTAAGTTGTACATCTTCTTAGATTCTACAAAGGAGGAAAGTTTGGTCTTGTTGTACTCTACTGTGTTCGTATGAAAGCAACTCATTTCAAGCGCTGAGCAAGCTTATTTCACACAGTACAGTGTGCAGCTATGAATGTTTCTTTTCTAAGGAAACTACGTTAGAAATGAACCAAACATCTAAGTTGTACATCTTGTTAGATTGTACAAAGGAGGAAAGATTGAACTTGCTGTACTCTACTATCTTCACATGAAAGCAACCTATTTCAAGAGCTTAACAAGCTCTTTATCACAACATACAGAGTTCGGCAAGGAAGATGTTTGTTTTCTAAGGAAACTACATTAGAAATGAAATGAAACCACTAGGTTGTATATTTTCTTAGATTGTACAAAGGAGGAAAGTTTGAAGTTGCTTTACTCTACCATCTTCATATGAAAGCAACTCATTTGAACACCTGAACAAGCTTACTTCACAGTACAGTCTGTGGCAATGAAGATGTTTCTTTTCTAATGAAATTAGTTCAGAAATGAAATGAAATGACTAAGTTGTACATCTTGTTAGATTGTACAAAGCAGGAAAGTTTGAACTTGCTGTACTCTACCGTCTTCGTATGAAAGCAACTCATTTCAAGAGCTGAGCAAGCTCATTTCACACAATACAGAGTTCGGCAATGAAAATGTTCATTTTCTAAGGAAACTACATTAGAAATGAAAAGAAACCACTTATTTGTACATCTTCTTAGATTCTACAAAAGAGGAATATTTGATCTTCCGGTACTCTACCGTCTTCGTATGAAAGCAACTCATTTAAAGAGCTGAACAAGCTCATTTCTCACAGTACAGATGTCAACAATGACTATTTTTTTCCCTAAGGAAACGACATTAGAAATGAAATGACACCAATAAGTTGTACCTCTTCTTAGATTGTACAAATGACGAAAGTTTGAACTTGCTGTACTCTACCATCTTCGTATGAAAGCAACTCATTTCGACAGCTGAACAATCTTACTTCACAGTACATTCTGCGGCAATGAAGATGATTCTTTTCTAATGAAACTTCTTTAGAAATGAAACGAAACCACTAAGTTGTGCATCGTCCCAGATTTTACAAATGAGGAATTTTTGAACTTGCTGCACTCTACCATCTTTGTATGAAGGCAACTGATTTCAAGACCTGACCAAGCTTACTTCACACAGGACAGTGTGCCACAATGACGATGTATCTTTTCTAAGGAAACGACATTAGAAATGAAACGGCACCAATAAGTTGTACCTCTTCTTAGATTGTACAAATAGGAAAGGTTGAACTTGCTGTACTCTACGGTTTTCGTATGAACGCAACTCATGTCAAGAGGTGAGCAAGCTTATTGCACACAGTACAGTGAGCGGCAATGAAGATATTTCTTTTCTAATGTAAGTACGTTAGAAATGAAACAAAAGCACTAAATTGTACATCTTGATAAATTATACAAAGGAGGAAAGTTTGACTTGCTGTACTCTACCGTCTTTGTATGAAAGCAACTCATTTCAACAGCTCAACAAGCTTACCTCACAGTACAGTCGGCCTCGTTGAAGATGTTTCTTTTCTAATGAAACTACTTTAGAAATGAAATGAAGTCACTAACTTGTACATCTTCTTAGATTGTACAAAGGAGCAAACTTTGAAGTTGTTGTACCCTACCGTCTCTGTATTAAAGCAACTCATTTCAAGAGCTGAACAAGCTTACTTCACACAGTACAGTGTGTGGCAACGAATATGTTTCTTTTCTAAGGAAACTACATTAGAAATGAAATGAAACTGCTAAGTTATACATCTTTTTAGATTTTACAAAGGAGGAAAGTGTGAACTTGCTGTACTCTTCCGTCTTCATATGAAAACAACTCTTTTCAAGAGCTGAACATGCTCATATCACACAGTACAGAGTTCTGCAATGAAGATGTTTGTTTTCTAAGGAAACTACATTAGAAATGAAATGAAACCACTAGGTTGTACATTTTCTTAGATTGAACAAAGGGGGAAAGTTGAACTTGCTGTAATCTACAATCTTCATATGAAAGCAACTCATTTCAACAGCTGAACAAGCTTACTTCACGGTACATTCTGCGGGAACGAAGATGATTCTTTTCTAATGAAACTACTTTAGAAATGAAACGAAACCACTCAGTGGTACATCTTCTTAAATTCTACAAGGAGGAGTGTTTCATCTTCCTGTTCTCTACCGTCTTCGTATGAAAGCAACTCATTTCAAGAGCTGAACAAGCTCATTCCACAGAGTACACATTTCGGAAATGAAGATGTTTGTTTTCTAAGGAAACTACATTAGAAATGAAACAAAACCACTAAATTGTACAACTTCTTAGATTCTACAAAGGAGGAAAGTGTGAACTTGCTGTACTCTACCGTCTTCATATGAAAGCAACTCATTTCAAGATTTGAACAAGCTCATTTCACACAGTACAGAGGTCGGCAATGACGATGTTTGTTTTCTAAGGAAACGACATTAGAAATGGAATGACACCAGTAAGCTGTAACTCTTCTTCCATTGTACAAAGGAGGAAAGTTTGAACTTGCTGTAGTCTACCGTCGTCGTATGAAAGCAACTCTTTTCAAGAGCTGAACAAGCCCATGTCACAGTACAGAGTTCTGCAATGAAGATGTTTGTTTTCTAAGGAAACAGCATTAGAAATGAAATGAAACCACTAAGTTGTACTTTTTGCTAGATTATACAAAGCAGGAAAGTTTGAACTTTATGTACTCTACCATCTTCATATGAAAGCAACTCATTTCAACAGCTGAACAAGCATACTTCACAGTACAGTCTGCGGCAATGAAGATGTTTCTTTTCTAAAACTAATTTGTACATCTTGTTAGATTGTACAAAGGAGAAGTTTGAACTTGCTGAAACCATTTGTATGAAAGCAATTCATTTCAACAGCTGAACAAGCTCATTTCACACAGTACAGAGTTTGGCAATGAAGATGTTTGTTTTCTAAGGAAACTACTTTAGAATGAAATGAAACCAGTAAGTTGTACATCTTCTTAAATTCTACAAAGGAGAAAAGTTTGATCTTGCTGTACTCTACTGTCTTCATATGAAAAGAAACTCATTTCAAGAGCTGAGCAACTCATTTCACAAGGAAATGAATATGTTTCTTTTCTAAGGAAACTACGTTAGAAATGAAACAGAAACCTCTAAATTGTACATCTTGTTAGATTTACAACAGGAGGAAGTTTGAACTTGCTGTACTCTAATGAAAGCAACTCATTTCAAGAGCTGAACAAGCTGACTTCACACAGTACAGTGTGTGGAAATGAATATGTTTCTTTTCTAAGGAAACTACATTAGAAATGAAATGAAACTGCTAAGTTATATATCTTGTTAGATTGTACAAACGAGGAAAGTTTGAACTTGCTGTACTCTACCATCTTCATATGAAAGCAACTCGTTTCAAGAGCTGAACAAGCTCATTTCACACCGTACAGAGTTCGGCAATGAAGATGTTTGTTTTCTAAGGAAACTACATTAGAAATGAAATGAAACCACTAAGTTTTACATCTTATTAGATTGTACAAAGGAGGAAAGTTTGAACTTGCTGTACTCTACCGTGTTCATATGAAAGCAACTCATTTCAAGTGCTGAGCAAGCTTATTTCACACAGTACAGTGTGCAGCAATGAATATCTTCTTTTCTAAGAAAATTACATTAGAAATGAAACCAAACATCTAAGTTGTACATCTTGTTAGATTGTACAAAGGAGGAAAGATTGAACTTGCTGTACTCTACTATCTTCATATGAAAGCAACTCATTTCAAGAGCTGAACAAGCTTATTATCACACATTACAGAGTTGCCACAATGAAGATGTTTGTTTTCTAAAGAAACTACATTAGAAATGAAATGAAACCACTAGGTTGTACATTACAAAGGAGGAAAGTTTGAACTTGCTAGATTATGAAACCAACTCATTAAGGAAACAAACAAGCTCATTTCACACAATACAACTTGAAATGAAGATTTTTGTTTTCTGTAGTTGTACATCTTCTTAGATTGTATAAAGGAGGAAAGTTTGAACTTGCTGTACTCTATCATCTTTGTATGAAAGCAACTCATTTCAAGAGCTGAACAAGCTCATTTCACACAATACAGAGTGCAGCAATGAAAATGTTAATTTTCTAAGGAAACTACATTAGAAATGAAAAAGAAACCACTTATTTGTACATCTTCTTAGATTTTCAAAGGAGGAAAGTTTGATCTTGCTGTACTCTACCGTCTTCCTAAGAAAGCAACTAATTTAAAGAGTTCACAGTACAGATTCAGTAATGACTTTGAAATGAAACCAATAAGTTGTACATCTTCTTAGATTGTACAAATGAGGAAAGTTTGAACTTGCTGTACTCTACCAGTATGAAAGCAACTCATTTTCAACAGCTGAACAATCTTATTTCACACAGTACAGAGTTCAGCAATGAAGATGATTGTTTTCTAATGAAACTCCATTAGAAATGAAATGAAACCACTAAGTTGCACATTTTCATAGATTTTACAAAGGAGGAACAGTTTGAACTTGCTGCACTCTGATCTTGTCTGAAGGCAACTCATTTCAACAGCTGAACAACTTACTCACAGGACATTGTGCCACAATGAAGATGTATCTTTCTAAAGAAACTACATTAGAAATTGAAACCAATAAGTTCTACATCTTCTTAGGTTGTACAAATAGGAAAGTTTGAACTTGCTGTACCATCTTCTTTGAGGGCTTCCTTCACAGTACACAAGCTTCCTTTGCACACAGTACAGTGAGCGGCAATGAAGATATTTCTTTTCTAATGAAACTACGTTAGAAATGAAACAAAACCACTAAATTGTACATCTTGATAAATTATACAAAGGAGGAAAGTTTGACTTGCTTTCTAATCTTTTGTATGAAAGCAACTCATTTCAACAGCTCAACAAGCTTACCTCAAGTACAGTTTGCCTTATTGAAGAAATGAAACTACTTTAGAAATGAAATTCACTAACTTGTACATCTTCTTAGATTGTACAAAGGAGCAAAGTTTGAACTTGTTGAAATGAAACCTACCGTCTCTGTATTAAAGCAACTCATTTCAAGAGCTGAACAGCTTATTTTCACAGTACAGTGTGTGGCAAGAATATGTTTCTTTTCTAAGGAAACTACATTAGAAATGAAATGAAACTGCTAAGTTATACATCTTTTTAGATTTTACAACTTGCTGTACTCTTCCGTCTTTTGAAAACAACTCTTTTCAAGAGCTGAACATGATTTCACACAGTACAGAGTTCTGCAATGAAGATGTTTGTTTTCTAAGGAAACTACATTAGAAATGAAATGAAACCACTAGGTTGTACATTTTCTTAGATTGAACAAAGGAGGAAAGTTTGAACTTGCTGTAATCTACAATCTTCATATGAAAGCAACTCATTTCAACAGCTGAACAAGCTTTATTTCACACAGTACATTTCTGTGGAATGAAGATGATTCTTTTCTAATGAAACTACTTTAGAAATGAAAACGAAACCACTCAGTTGTACATCTTCTTAAATTCTACAAGGAGGAGTGTTTCATCTTCCTGTTCTCTACCGTCTTTGTATGAAGCAACTCATTTCAAGAGCTGAACAAGCTCATTCCACAAGTACACATTTGGAAATGAAGATGTTTGTTTTCTAAGGAAACTACATTAGAAATGAAACAAAACCACTAAATTGTACAACTTTTAGATTCTACAAAGGAGGAAAGTGTGAACTTGCTGTACTCTACTGTCTTCATATGAAAGCAACTCATTTCAAGATTTGAACAAGCTCATTTCACACAGTACAGAGATTGTGATGTTTGTTTTCTAAGGAAACGACATTAGAAATGGAATGAAACCAGTAAGTTGTAACATTGTACAAAGGAGGAAAGTTTGAACTTGCTGTAGTCTACCGTCGTCGTATGAAAGCAACTCTTTTCAAGAGCTGAACAAGCCCATGTCACACAGTACAGAGTTCTGCAATGAAGATGTTTGTTTTCTAAGGAAACAGCATTAGAAATGAAAAGAAACCACTAAGTTGTACTTTTTGCTAGATTATACAAAGCAGGAAAGTTTGAACTTTATGTACTCTACCATCTTCATATGAAAGCAACTCATTTCAACAGCTGAACAAGCATACTTCACAGTACAGTCTGCGGCAATGAAGATGTTTCTTTTCTAATGATGTTCCTTTAGAAATGAAACGAAATGACTAATTTGTACATCTTGTTAGATTGTACAAAGGAGGAAGTTTGAACTTGCTGAACTCTACCATCTTCGTATGAAAGCAATTCATTTCAACAGCTGAACAAGCTCATTTCACACAGTACAGAGTTTGGCAATGAAGATGTTTGTTTTCTAAGGAAACTACTTTAGAGATGAAATGAAACCAGTAAGTTGTACATCTTCTTAAATTCTACAAAGGAGAAAAGTTTGATCTTGCTGTACTCTACTGTCTTCATATGAAAGAAACTCATTACAAGAGCTGAGCAAGCTTGTTTCACACAGTACAGTGTGCGGAAATGAATATGTTTCTTTTCTAAGGAAACTACATTAGAAATGAAACGAAACCTCTAAATTGTACATCTTGTTAGATTATACACAGGAGGAAGTTTGAACTTGCTGTACTCTACCGTCTTCTTATGAAAGCAACTCATTTCAAGAGCTGAACAAGCTGACTTCACACAGTACAGTGTGTGGAAATGAATATATTTCTTTTCTAAGGGAAGTACATCAGAAATGAAATGAAACTGCTAAGTTATATATCTTGTTAGATTTTACAAAGGAGGAAAGTTTGAACTTGCTGTACTCTACCATCTTCGTATGAAAGCAACTCTTTTCAAGAGCTGAACAAGCTCTTTTCACACAGTACAGAGTTCTGCAATGAAGATGTTTGTTTTCTAAGGAAACTACATTAGAAATGAAATGAAACAACTAAGTTTTATATCTTCTTAGATTCTACAAAGGAGGAGAGTTTGGTCTTGTTGTACTCTACCGTGTTCATATGAAAGCAACTCATTTCAAGTGCTGAGCAAGCTTATTTCCCACAGTACAGTGTGCAGCAATGAATATCTTCCTTTTCTAAGAAAATTACATTAGAAATGAAACGAAACTGCTAAGTTGTATATCTTGTTAGATTGTACAAAGGAGGAAAGTGTGAACTTGCTGTACTCTACCGTCTTCGTAGGAAAGCAACTCATTTCAAGAGCTGAACAAGCTTATTTCACACATTACTCTTTGCCACAATGAAGATGTTTCTTGTCTAAAGAAACTACGTTAGAGATGAAATGAAACAAATAAGTTGTACATCTTGTTAGATTGTATAAATGTGGAAAGTTTGAACTTGCTGTACTCTGCCATCTTTGTATGAAACCACCTCATTTCTAGAGCCAAACAAGCTCATTTCACACAATACAGAATTCGGAAATGAAGATTTTTGTTTTCTAAGGAAACTACATTAGAAATGAAATTGAAACAATAGGTTGTACATTTTCTTAGATTGTATAAAGGAGGAAAGTTTGAACTTGCTGTACTCTATCATCTTTGTATGAAAGCAACTCATTTCAATAGCTGAACAAGCTTACGTCACAGTACATTCTGCAGCAATGAAGTTGATTCTTTTCTAATGACTACTTTAGAAATGAAACGAAACCACTAAGTTGTACATCTTGCTAGATTTTTCAAAGGAGGAAAGTTTGAACTTGCTGTACTCTACCGTCTTCCTAAGAAAGCAACTAATTTCAAGAGCTGAACAAGCTCATTTCACACAGTACAGAATTCAGTAATGAAGATGTTTGTTTTCTAAGGAAACTACATTGGAACTGAAATGAAACCACTAAGTTGTACATCTTAGATTCTACAAAGTAGGAAAGTTTGAACTTGCTGTACTCTGCCATCTTTGTATGAAACTAACTCATTTCTAGAGCCGAACAAGCTCATTTCACACAGTACAGAGTTCAGCAATGAAGATGTTTGTTTTCTAAGGCAACTCCATTAGAAATGAAATGAAACCACTACGTTGCACATTTTCATAGATTCTACAAAGGAGGACAGTTTCAACTTGCTGTACTCTACGATCTTCATCTGAAAGCAACTCATTTCAACAGCTGAACAAGCTTACTTCACAGTACATTCTGCGGCAATGAAGATGTTTCTTTTCTAAAGAAACTACTTTGGAAATGAAATGAAACCAGTAAGTTCTACATCTTGTGAGATTTTACAAAGGAGGAAAGTTTGAACTTGCTGTACTCTACCATCTTCTTATGAGGGCTGAACAAGCTTCCTTCACAAAGTACAGTTCAAGAGCTGAACAAGCTTCCTTCACAAAGTACAGTGTGCGGCAATGAAGATATTTCTCTTCTAATGAAACTACGTTAGAAATGAAATGAAACCACTAATTTGTAGAAATTGTCACATTTTACAAATGTGGAAAGTGAACTGGCTGTATTCTACCATCTTCATATGAAAGCAATTCATTTCCACCGCTTAACAAGCTTAATTCAGAGTACAGTTTGCCTTATTAGAGATGTTTCTTTTCTCATGAAAGTACTTTAGAAATGAAGTGAAACCACTAACTTGTACATCTTCTTAGATTGTACAAAGTTTGAAAGTTTGACGTTGCTGTAATCTACCGGGTTCGTATGAAAGCAACTCATTTCAAGAGCTGAGGAAGCGTATTTCACACAGTACAGTATGCGGCAATGAATATGTTTCTTTTCTAAATAAACTATGTGAGAAATGAAACGAAACCTTTAAGTTGTACATCTTCTTAGACTGTAAAAAGGAGGAAAGTTTGAACATGCTGTACTCTACCTTCTTCATACGAAAGCAACTCATTTCAAGAGCTGAACTAGCTTACTTCACACAGTACAGTGTGTGGCACTGAATATGTTTCTTTTCTAAGGAAACTACATTAGAAATGAAACGAAACTGCTAAGTTATACATCTTGTTAGATTGTACTTAAGAAGAGAGTGTGTACTTGCTGTACTCTTCCGTCTTTGTATGAAAGCAACTCATTTCAAGAGCTGAACAAGCTCATTTCACACAGTAAAGAGTTCAGCAATGAAGATGTTTGTTTTCTAAGGAAACTACATTAGAAATAAAATAAAACCACTAGGTTGTACATTTTCATAGATTGTACAAAGGAGGAAAGTTTGAACTTGTTGTACTCTACCATCTTCGTATGAAAGCAAGTCATTTCAACAGTTGAACAAGTTTACTTCACAGTACAGTCTGTGGCAATGAAGATGTTAGTTTTCTGAGGAAACTACATTAGAAATGAATCAAACCACTAAGTTGTATATTTTCATAGATTCTAGAAAGGAGGAATGTTTCATGTTCCTGTACTTTACTTTCTTCATATGAAAGCAACTCGTTTCAAGAGCTGAGCAAGCTTATTTCACACAGTACAGTGTGTGGCAATGAATATCTTCCTTTTCTAAGAAAACTACATTAGAAATGAAATAAAACCACTATTTTGTACATCTTGTTAGATTGTACAAAGGAGGAAAGTGTGAACTTGCTGTACTCTACTGTCTTCGTATGAAAGCAACTCATTTCAAGAGCTGAACAAGCTTATTTCACACATTACTCTTTGCCGAAATGACGATGTTTCTTGTCTAATGAAACTAAGTTAGAAATGAAATGAAACAATTAAGTTGTACATCTTGTTAGATTGTACACAGGTGGAAAGTTTGAACTTGCTGTACTCTGCCATCTTTGTAGGAAACCAACTCATTTCTAGAGCTGAACAAGCACATTTCACACAATAGAGAGTTCAGAAATGAAGATGTTTGTTTTCTAAGGAAACTACATTAGAAATGTAATGAAACCACTACATTGTACATCTTCTTAGATTGTACAAAGGAGGAAAGTTTGAACTTGTTGTACTCTACCATCTTCGTATGAAAGCAACTCATTTCAACAGTGGAACAAGCTTACTTCACAGTACATTCTGCGGCAATGAAGATGTTTCTTTTCTAATGACTACTTTAGAAATGAAAAGAAACCACTAAGTTGTACACCTTGCTAGATTTTACAAAGGAGGAAATTTTGAACTTGCTGCACTCTATTGTTTTCATATGAAGGCAAGTAATATCAAGAGCTGAACAAGCTTACTTCACACAGGACAGTGTATTGCGATGAAGATGTTTCTTTTCTAATGAAACTACGTTAGAAATGAAATGAAATGACTAAGTTGTACTTCTTCTCAGATTGTACAAAGGAGGAAAGTTTGAACTTGATGTACTCTACCGTCTTCTTATGAAAGCAACTCATTTCAACAGCTGAACAAGCTTACTTCACAGTACAGTCTGCCTCGTTGAAGACATTTGTTTTCTAATGAAACTACTTTAGAAATGAAACGAAACCACTAACTTGTACATCTTCTTAGATTGTGGAAAGGAGGAAAGTTTGAAGTTGCTGTACTCTACCATCTTCGTATGAAAGCAACTCATTTCAAGAGCTGAACAAGCTGACTTCACACAGTACAGTGTGTGGCAATGAATATGTTTCTTTTCTAAGGAAACTACATTAGAAATGAAATGAAACCAGTAAATTATACATCTTTTTTAGATTGTACAAAGGCGGAAAGTGTGAACTTGCTGTGCTCTTCCGTCTTCGTATGAAAGCAACTCTTTTCAAGAGCCGAACATGCTCATGTCACACAGTACAGAGTTCTGCAATGAAGATGTTTGTTTTCTAAGGAAACTACATTAGAAATGAAATGAAACCACTAGGTTGTATATTTTCTTAGATTGAACAAAGGAGGAAAATTTGAACTTGCTTGAATCTACCATCTTCGTATGAAAGCAACTCATTTCAACAGCTGATCAAGCTTACTTCACAGTACAGTCTGCAACAATGAAGATGTTTCTTTTCTAATGATGTTACTTTAGAAATGAAACGAAAGGACTAAGTTGTGCATCTTATTAGATTGTGCAAAGCAGGAATGTTTGAACTTGCTGTACTCTATCGTCTTCGTTAGAAAGCATCTCATTTCAAGAGCTGAGCAAGCTTATTTCACAGGGTACAGTGTGTGGTTATGAATATGTTTCTTTTCTAAGGAAACTACATTAGAAATGAAACGAAACTGCCAAGTTGTACATCTTGTTAGATAGTACAAAGGAGGAAAATGTGAAATTGCTGTGATCTACCGTCTTCATAGGAAGGCAACTCATTTCAAGAGCTGAACAAGCTTATTTCACACATTACTGTTTGCCCCAATGAAGATGTTTCTTGTCTAATGAAACTACCTTAGAAATGAAATGAAACAACTAAGTTGCACATCTTGTTAGATTGTACAAAGAGGAAAGTTTGAACTTGCTGTACTCTGCCGTCTTTGTATGAAACCAACTCATTTCTAGAGCCAAACAAGCTCATTTCAAACAGTACAGAGTTCGGCAATGAAGATGTTTGTTTTCTAAGGAAACTACATTAGAAATGAAACCACTACGTTGTACATTTTCTTAGATTCTACAAAGGAGGACAGTTTCAACTTGCTGTATTCTATGATCTTCATATGAAAGCAACTCATTTCAAGAGTTGAACAAGCTTACTTCACAGTACATTCTGCAGCAATGAAGATGTTTCTTTTCTAAAGAAACTACTTTAGAAATGAAATGAAACCACCAAGTTGTACATCTTGTGAGATTTTACAAAGGAGGAGAGTTTGAACTTGCTGTACTATACCGTCTTTTTATGAGGGCAACTCATTTCAAGAGCTGAACAAGCTTCCTTCACAAAGTACAGTGTGCGGCAATGAAGATATTTCTTGTCTAGTGAAACTACGTTAGAAATGAAACGAAACCACTGCATTGTACATACTATTAGATTGTACAAATGAGGAAATTTTGAGCTTGCTGTACTCTACCATCTTCGTATGAAAGCAACTCATTTCCATCGCTTAACAAGCTTACTTCACAGTACAGTCTGCCTCATAGAAGATGTTTCTTTTCTAATGAAACTACTTTAGAAATGAAACGAAAACACTAACTTGTACATCTTCTTAGATTGTACAAAGTAGGAAAGTTTGAAGTTGCTGTACTGTACCGGCTTCGTATGAAAGCAACTCATTTCAAGAGCTGAGGAAGTGTATTTCACACAGTACAGTATGTGGCAATGAATATGTTTCTTTTCTAAGGAAACTATATTAGAAATGAAATGAAACCTCTAAGTTGTACATCTTCTTAGATTGTACAAAGGAGGAAAGGTTGAACTTGCTGTACTCTACCTTCTTCATATGAAAGCAACTCATTTCAAGAATTGAAGTAGCTTACTTCACACAGTACAGTGTGTGGCAATGAATATGTTTCTTTTCCAAGGAAACTACATTAGAAATGAAACAAAACTGCTAAGTTATACGTCTTGTTAGATTGTACAAAGGAGAACAGTTTGAACTTGCTGTACTGTACCGTCTTCATATGAAAGCAACTCATTTCAAGAGCTGAACAAGCTCATTTCACACAGTACAGAGTTCAGCAATGAAGATGTTTGTTTCCTAAGGAAAGTACATTAGAACTGAAATGAAACCACTAAGTTGTACATCTTCTTATACTCTACAAAGGAGGCAAGTTTTAACTTGCTGTACTTTGCCATCTTTGTATGAAACCAACTCATTTCTAGAACCAAACAAGCTGATTTCACACCATACAGAGTTCGACAATGAAGATGTTTGTTTTCTAAGGCAACTACATTAGAAATGAAATGAAACCACTATGTTGTACATTTTCATAGATTCTACGAAGGAGGACAGTTTCAACTTGCTGTACTGTACGATCTTCATATGAAAGCAACTCATTTCAACAGCTGAACAAGCTCACTTCACAGTACATTCTGTGGCAATGATGATGTTTCTTTTCTAAAGAAACTACTTTAGAAATGAAATGAAACCACTAAATTGTACATCTTGCGAGATTTTACAAAGGAGGAAAGTTTGAACTTGCTGTACTCTACCGTCTTCTTATGAGGACAACTCATTTCCAGAGCTGAACAAGCTTCCTTCACAAAGTACAGTGTGCGGCAATGAAGATATTTCTTTGCTAATGAAACTATGTTAGAAATGAAACGAAACCACTAAGTTGTACATATTGTCACATTGTACAAATGTGGAAAGTTTGACCTTGCTGTATTCTACCTTCTTCATATGAAAGCAACTCATTTCCACAGCTTAACAAGCTTACTTCAGAGTACAGTCTGCCTCATTGAATATGTTCCTTTTCTAATGAAACTACTTTAGAAATGAAATGAAACCACTAACTTGTACATCTTCTTAGATTGTACAAAGTCTGACATTGCTGTAATCTACCGGCTTCGTATGAAAGTAACTCATTTCAAGAGCTGAGGAAGCTTATTTCACACACTACAGTATGCGGCAATGAATATGTTTCTTTTCTAAGGAAATGATGTTACAATTGAAATGAAACCTCTGAGGTGTACATCTTCTTAGATTGTACAAAGGAGGAAAGTATGAACTTGCTGTACTCTACCTTCTTCGTATGAAAGCAACTCATTTCAAGAGCTGAACTAGCTTACTTCACACAGTACAGTGTGTGGCAATGAATATGTTTCTTTTCTAAGGAAACTACATTAGAAATGAAATGAAAGTGCTAAATTATACATCTTGTTAGATTGTACAAAGGAGAAAAGTTTGAACTTGCTGTACTCTACCATCTTCGTATGAAAGCAACTCTTTTCAAGAGCTGAACAAGCTCATTTCACACAGTACAGAATTCAGCAATGAAGATGTTTGTTTCCTAAGGAAACTGCGTTAGAACTGAAATGAAACCACTAAGTTTACATCTTCTTAGATTCTACAAAGGAGGAAAATGTGAACTTGCTGTACTCTACCGTCTTCATATGAAAGCAATTCATTTTAACAGCTGCACAAGCTTACTTCACAGTACATTCTGTGGCAATGAAGATGATTCTTTTCTAATGACTACTTTAGAAATGAAACGAAACCACTAAGTTGTACACCTTGCTAGATTTTACAAAGGAGGAAAGTTTGATCTTGCTGTACTCTACCATCTTCATATGAAAGCAACTCGTTTCAAGAGCTGAACTAGGTCAAATCAAACAGTACAGAGTTTAGCGATGAAGATGTTTGTTTTCTAAGGAAACTACATTAGAAATGAAATGCAGGCACTAGGTTGTACATTTTCTTAGATTGTACAAAGGAGGAAAGTTTGAACTTGCTGTACTCTACCATCTTCGTATGAAAGCAACTCATTTCAACAGCTGAACAGCCTTACTTCACAGTACAGTCTGCGCCAATGAAGATGTTAGTTTTCTAAGGAAACTACATTAGAAATGAAATGCAGGCACTAGGTTGTACATTTTCTTAGATTGTACAGTTTGAACTTGCTGTACTCTACCATCTTCGTATGAAAGCAACTCATTTCAACAGCTGAACAGCCTTACTTCACAGTACAGTCTGCGCCAATGAAGATGTTAGTTTTCTAAGGAAACTACATTAGAAATGAATCAAATCACTAAGTTGTATATTTTCACACATTCTAGAAATATGGAATCTTTCATCTTCCTGTACTCTACCTTCTTCATATGAAAGCAACTCATTTGAAGAGCTGAGCATGCTTATTTCACACAGTACAGTGTGTGGCAATGAATATTTTCCTTTTCTAAGAAAACTACATTAGAAATGAAAAGAAACTGCTAAGTTGTACATTTTTCGATTGTACAAAGTTTGAAAGTTTGACATTGCTGTACTGTACTGTCTCCGTATGAAAACAACTCATTTCAAGAGCTGAACAAGCTTATTTCACACATTACTCTTTGCGGCAATGAAGATGTTTCTTGTCTAAAGAAACTACGTTAGAAATGAACTGAAACAACTAAGTTGTACATCTTGTTAGATTTTACAAAGGTGGAAAGTTTGAACTTGCTGTACTCTGCCATCTTTGTATGAAACCAACTCATTTCTAGAGCCGAACAAGCTCATTTCACACAATACAGAGTTCGGAAATGAAGATATTTCTTTTCTAAGGAAACTGCATTAGAAATGAAATGAAACCACTAGGTTGACATTTTCTTAGATTGTACAAAGGAGGAAAGTTTGAACTTGCTCTACTCTACCATCTTCGTATGAAAGCAACTCATTTCAAAAGCTGAACAAGCTTATTTCACAGTGCATTCTGCTGGAAATGAAGATATTTATTTTCTAATGAAACTACTTTAGAAATTAAATGAAAACACTAACTTGTACATCTTCTTAGATTGTACAAAGGAGGAAAGGTTGAAGTTGCTGTACTCTACAGTCTTCGTATGAAAGCAACTCATTTCAGGAGCTGAACAAGCTGACTTCACACAGTACAGTGTGTGGAAATGAATATGTTTCTTTTCTAAGGAAACTACATTAGAAATGAAATGAAACTGCTAAGTTATACATTTTGTTAGATTGTACAATTGAGGAATGTGTGAACTTGCTGTACTCTTCTGTCTTCATATGAAAGCAACTGTTTTCAAGAGCTGAACAAACTCATTTCACACAGTACAGATTTTGGCAATGAAGATGTTTGTTTTCTAAGGAAACTACTTTAGAAATGAAATGAAACCACTAAGTTGTACATCTTCTTAGATTCTACAAAGGAGAAAAGTTTGATCTTGCTGTACTCTACTGTCTTGGTATGAAAGCAACTCATTTCCAGAGCTGAGCAAGCTTATTTCACACAGTACAGTGTGTGGCAATGAATATGTTTCTTTTCTAAGGAAACTACGTTAGAAATGAAACAAAACCTCTAAGTTGTACACCTTGTTAGATTTTACAAAGGAGGAATGTTTGAACGTGCTGCACTCTACCGTCTTTGTATGAAAGCAACTCATTTCAAGAGCTGAACAAGCTTACTTCACGCAGTACATTGTGTGGCAATGAATATGTTTCTTTTCTAAACAAACTATATTAGAAATGAAACAAAACCACTAAGTTGTATATCTTGCTAGATTTTACAAAGGAGGAAAGTTTGAACTTGCTGTACTCTACCGTATTCGTATGAAAGCAACTCATTTCAAGAGCTGAACAAGCTCATTTCACACAGTACAGAGTTCAGCAATGAAGATGTGTGTTTTCTAAGGAAACGACATTAGAACTGAAATGAAACCACTACATTGTACATCTTCTTAGATTCTACATAGGAGGAAAGTTTGAACTTGCTGTACGCTACAGTCTTCCTATGAAAGCAACTCATTTCAACAGCTGAACAAGCTTACTTCACAGTACATTCTGCGGCAATGAAGATGATTCTTTTCTAATGACTACTTTAGAACTGAAACGAAACCAGTAAGTTGTACATCTTGCTAGATTTTACAAAGAAGGAAAGTTTGAACTTGCTGTACTCTAGGGTCTTCGTATGAAAGGAACTCATTTCAAGAGCTGAACAAGCTCATTTCACACAGCGCAGAGGTTCGCAATGACAATGTTTGTTTTCTAAGGAAATGATATTACAAATGAAACGACCCCACATAGTTGTACCTCTTCTTAGATTGTACAAAAGGTGGAAAGTTTGAACTTGCTGTACTCTACAATTTTCGTATGAAAGCAACTCATTTCAAGAAGTGAGCAAGCTTATTGCACACAGTACAGTGTGCAGCAATGAAGATATTTCTTTTCTAATGTGACTGTGTTAGAAATAAAACGAAAGCACTAAGTTGAATATCTTGTTAAATTTTACAAAGGAGGGAAGTTTGAACTTGCTATACTCTACCGTCTTCGTATGAAAGCAACTCATTTAAACAGCTGAACAAGCTCATTTCACATAGTACAGAGTTCTGCAATGAAGATGTTTGTTTTCTAAGGAAATTACTTTAGCCATGAAATGAAACCACTAAGTTGTACATCTTCTTAGATTCTACAAAGGGGTAAAGTTTGGTCTTTTTGTACTCTACCGTCTTCATATGAAAGCAACTCATTTAAAGAGCTGAGCAAGCTTATTTCACACAGTACAGTGTGCGGCTATGAATATGTTTCTTTTCTAAGGAAACTATGTTAGAAATGAACCAAACATCTAAGTTGTACATCTTAGATTGTACAAAGGAGGAAAGTTTGAACTTGCTGTACTCTACTGTCTTCGTATGAAAGCAACTCATTTCCAGAGCTTAACAAGCTTTTTCACACAGTACAGATTTGGGAATGAAGATGTTTGTTTTCTAAGGAAATTACATTAGAAATGAAATGAAACCACGATATTGTATATTTTCTTAGATTGTACAAAGGGGGAAAGTTTGAACTTGCTCTACTCTACTGTCTTCGTATGACAGCAACTCATTTCAAGAGCTGAACAAGCTTATTTCACACATTACTGTTTGCTGCAATGAAGATGTTTCTTGTCTAATGAAACTACATTAGAAATGAAATGAAAGAACTGAATTGTACATCTTTTTGGATTGTACAAAGGAGGGAAGTTTGAACTTGCTGTACTCTGCTGTCTTTGTATGAAACCAACTCATTTCTAGAGCTGAACAAGCTCATTTCACAAAATACAGAGTTTGGCAATGAAGATGTTTGTTTTCTAAGGAAACTACATTAGAAATGAAATGAAACACTATGTTGTACATTTTCTTAGATTGTACAAAGGAGGAAAGTTTGAACTTGGTGTACTCTACCATCTTAGTATGAAAGCAACTCATTTGAACAGCTGAACAATCTTACTACACAGTACATTCTGTGGCAATGAAGATGATTCTTTTCTAATAAAACTTCTTTAGAAATGAAACGAAACCACTAAGTTGTACTTCTTGTTCGATTGTACAAAGGAGGAAATTTTGAACTTGCTGCACTCTACCGTCTTCATATGAAGGTAACTAATATCAAGAGCTGAACAAGCTGACTTCACACAGGACAGTGTGCAGCAATGAAGATGTTTCTTTTCTGATGAAACTATGTTAGAAATGAAACAAAACCACTAAGTTGTACTTCTTGTTCGATTGTACAAAGGAGGTAAGTTTGAACTTGCTGTCCTCTACCGTCTTCTTATGGAAGCAACTAATTTCAACAGCTGAACAGGCTTACTTCACAGTACAGTCTGGATCTTTGAAGGTATTTTTTTTCTAATGAAACTACTTTAGAAATGAAACAAAACCACTAACTTGTACATCTTCTTAGATTTTACAAAGGAGGAAAGTTTGAAGTTGCTGTACTCTACCGTCTTCGTATGAAAGCAACTCATTTCAAGAGCTGAACAAGCTGACTTCACACAGTACAGTGTGTGGCAATGAATATGTTTCTTTTCTAAGGAAACTACATTAGAAATGAAACGAAACTGCTAAGTTATACGTCTTGTTAGATTGTACAAAGGAGAATAGTTTGAACTTTCTGTACTCTACCATCTTCATATGAAAGCAACTCATTTCAACAGCTGAACAAGCTTAATTCACAGTACAGTCTGCAGCAATGAAGATGTTAGTTTTCTAAGGAAACTACATTAGAAATGAATCAAACCACTAAGTTGTATATTTTCATAGATTCTAGAAAGGAGGAATGTTTCATGTTCCTGTACTTTACTTTCTTCATATGAAAGCAACTCGTTTCAAGAGCTGAGCAAGCTTATTTCACACAGTACAGTGTGTGGCAATGAATATCTTCCTTTTCTAAGAAAACTACATTAGAAATGAAACGAAACCTCTAAGTTGTACATCTTGTTAGATTTTACAAAGGAGGAAAGTGTGAACTTGCTGTACTCTACCGTCTTCATATGAAAGCAACTCATTTCCATCGTTTTACAAGCTTACTTCACAGTACAGTCTACCTCATTGAAGATGTTTCTTTTCTAATGAAACTACTTTAGAAATGAAATGAAACCATAACTTGTATATCTTATTAGATTGTACAAAGTAGGAAAGTTTGACGTTGCTCTACTCTACTGGCTTTGTATGAAAGCAACTCATTTCAAGAGCAGAGGAAGCTTATTTTACACACTATGCTATGCTGCAATGAATATGTTTCTTTTCTAAGGAAACTATGTTAGAAATGAAATGAAACCTCTAAGTTGCACATCTTCTTAGATTGTACAAAGGAGGAAAGGTTGAACTTGCTGTACTCTACCTTGTTCATATGAAAGCAATTCATTTCAAGAGCTAAACTATCTTACTTCACACAGTACAGAGTGTGGCAATGAATATGTTTCTTTTCTAAGGAAACTACATTAGAAATGAAACGAAACTGCTAAGTTATACATCTTGATAGATTTTACAATGGAGAAAAGTTTGAACTTTCTGTACTCTACCATCTTCGTATGAAAGCAACTCATTTCAAGAGCTGAACAAGCTCATTTCACACAGCACAGAGTTGAGCAATGAAGTTCTTTGTTTTATAAGGAAACTACATTAGAAATGAAACGAAACCACTAAGTTTACATCTTCTTAGATTCTACAAAGGAGGAAAATGTGAACTTGCTGTACTCTACCATCTTCGTATGAAAGCAACTCATTTCAACATCTGAACAAGCTTACTTCACAGTACATTCTGCAGCAATGAAGATGATTCTTTTCTAATGACTACTTTAGAAATGAAACGAAACCACTAAGTTGTACATCTTGCTAGATTTTACAAAGGAGGAAAGTTTGAACTTGCTGTACTCTGCCATCTTTGTATGAAAACAACTCATTTCTAGAGCCAAACATGCTCATTTCACAAAATACACCAAATGCAGAGTTTGGCATTGAAGATGTTTGTTTTCTAAGGAAACTAGATTAGAAATGAAATGAAAAGACTATGTTGTACATTTTCATAGATTGTACAAAGGAGGAATGAAGCTAATCTACTAAGTTATACATCTCGTTAGATTACACAAACTTGGAAAGTTGATCTTGCTGTACCGATACCTCTTGTAGGAAATCAACTCATTCCGAGAACAGAACTAGCTTATTTCACACAGTGCAGTGTTTGGCAATGAATATGTTAGTTTTCTAAACAAACTACTTTAGAAATGACCCAAATCTGCTAATTTGTACATCTTTTTAGATTACACAAACTAGGAAAGTTTGATCTTGCTTCACTGTAACCTCTTCATAGAAAAACAACACATTTCGAGAACACAATTAGCTTATTTCACACAGTACAGTGTTCGAAATGAAGACGTTTGTTTTCTAAACAAACTACTTCAGAAATGAAGCTAATCTACTAAGTTTTATATCTTGTTAGATTACACAAACTACGAAAGTTTGATCTCACTGCACTGAAACCTCTTAGTAGGAAAGCAACTCTTTCTGAGAACAGAACTGGATTATTTCACACAGTACAGTGTTCCGCAATGAAGATGTTTGTTTTCTAAACAAACTACTTTAGAATGAAGTGAATCTACTAAGTTGTACATCTTGGTAGATTACACAAACTAGGAAAGTTTGATCTTGCTGTACTGATACCTCTTCGTAGGAAAGCAACTCATTCCGAGAACAGAACTAGCTTATTTCACACAGTGCAGTGTTTGGCAATGAAGATGTTTGTTTTCTAAACGAACTACTTTAGAAATGAAGCGAATCTACTAATTTGTACATCTTGTAAGATTACACAAACTAGGAAAGGTTGATCTTGCTGCACTGATACCTCTACATAGGAAAGCAAATCATTCGAAGAACAGAACTAGATTATTTCACACAGTACAGTGTTTGGCAATGAAGATGTTTGTTTTCTATACAAAGTACTTTAGAAATGAAGCGAATCTATTAAATTGTACATCTTGTTAGATTACACAAACTAGGAAAGTTTGGTGTTGCTGCACTGAAACCTCTTCATAGAAAAGCAACTCATTCCGAGAACAGAACTAGCTTATTTCACACAGTACAGTGTTCAGAAATGAAGATGTTTGTTTTCTAAACAAACTACTTTAGAAATTCAGCAAACCTCCTAAGATGTATATCTTGTTAGATTACACAAACTAGGAGAGTTTCATCTTGCTGCGCTGAAACCACTTCGTAGGAAAACCGCTCATTCCTAGAACGGAACTAGCTTATTTCACAGGGTACAGTGTTTAGCAATGAAAATGTTTCTTTTCTAAACAAAGTCCTTTAGAAATGAAGGGAAACTACTAAGTTGTACATCTTGATAGATTACACAAACTAGAAAAGTTTGATCTTGTTGCACTGAAACCTCTTTGCAGGAAAGCATCTCATTCTTAGTACAGAGCTAGATAATTTCACACAGTACAGTGTTTGCCAATGAAGACGTTTGTTTTTGAAAGAAACTACTTTAGAAATGAAGTGAATCTACTAAGTTGTACATCTTATTAGATGCCACTAGGAAAGTTTATTCTTGGTGCATGAAACCTCTTAGTAGTTAAGCAACTCATTCTGAGAACACTACTAGCTTATTAGACACTATACAGTGTTTGGGAATGAAGATGTTTGTTTTCTAAACAAACTACTTAAGAAATAAAGTGAATCTACTAAGCTGTACATCTTGTTAGTTTACACAAACTAGGATAGTTTGATCTGCTGCACTGAGACCTCTTCATAGGAAACCATCTCATTCTTAGAACAGGACTAGCTTATTTCACACAGTACAGTGTTCGGCAATGAAGATGTTTCTTTTCTATAGAAACTACATTAGAAATGAAATGAATCTACTAAGCTTTATATTTTGTTAGATTACACAAACTAGGAAAATTTGATCTTCTTGCACGGAGAACTCTTCGTAGGAAAGCAACTCATTCCGAAAACAGAACTAGCTTATTTCACACAGTACAGTGTTTGGCAATGAAGTTGTTTGTTTTCTAATCAAACTATTTTAGAAATGAAGCAAATCTACTAAGTTGTACATCCTGTTTGATGACACAAACTAGGAAAGTTTGTTCTTGCAGCACTGAAGCGATTTCGGGGGAAAGAAACTCATTCCGAGAACAGAACTAGCTTATTTCACACAGTGCAGTGTTTGCCAATGAAGATGTTTGTTGTCTAAACAAACTATTTTAAAAATGAAATGAATCTACTAAGTTGTACATCTTCTTAGATCACACAAACTAGTAAAGTTTGAACTTACTGCACTCAACCCTCTTCGTAGGAAAGCAACTCATACGCAGAACAGAACTAGCTTATTTCACACAGTACAGTGTTCAGCAATGAAGATGTTTGTTTTCTAAACAAACTACTTTAGAAATGAAGTGAATCTACTAAGTTGTACACCTTACATGACACAAACTAGGAAAGGTTGATCTTGCTGCACTGATACCTCTACATAGGAAAGCAAATCATTCAGAGAACAGAACTAGCTTATTTCACACAGTACAGTGTTCGGCAATGAAGTTGTTTGTTTTCTAAACAAACTACTTTAGAAATGAAGCGAATCTACTAAGTTGTACATCTTGTTAGACTACACAAACTAGGAAAGTTTGGTGTTGCTGCAGTGAAACCTCTTCAGAGGAAAGCAACTCATTCAGAGAACAGAACTAGTTTATATCAGTACATTGTTCGGCAATGAAGATGTTTCTTTTCTAAACAAACCACTTTAGAAATGAAGCAAAAGTACTAAGTTGTAAATCTTGATAGATTACACAAACTAGGAAAGTTTGATCTTGTTGCACTGAAACCTCTTAGCAGGAAAGCATCTCATTCTGAGAACAGAACTAGATAATTTCACACAGTACAGTATTCAGCAATGAAGATGTTTGTTGCTGCATTCAACCCTCTTTGTAGGAACGCTACTCATTCTGAGAATAGAAATAGTTTATTTCAATCAGTACAGTGTCCAGCAATGAAAATGTTTGTTTTTAAACAAAATACTTTAGAAATGAGACGCATCTACTAACTTGTAAAACTCATTAGATTACACAGAAAAGGAAAGTTTGAACTTGATGCACTCAATTGTCTTCATAGGAAAGCAACTTATTTCGAGAAAAGAAATAGCTTATTTCACACAGTACAGTATTCATTAATGAAGATGTTTGTTTTCTACAGAAACTACTTTAGAAATTAAGCGAATATACTAAGTTGTACATCTTTTTAGATTACACAAACTAGGAACATTTGAACTTGCTGCACTCCACCCTCTTCCTAGGAAAGCAACTCATTCTGAGAACAAAACTCGGTTGTTTCTCACCATACAGTGCTTAGCAATGAAGATGTTTGTTTTCTAAACAAACTACTTTAGAAATGAAGTGAATCTACTAAATTGTACATCTTGTAAGATAACACAAACTATGAAAGGTTGGTGTTGCTGCACTGAAAACTCTTCGTAGGTAAGCAACTCATTCCGAGAACAGAACTAGCTTATTTCACACAGTACATTATTCAGCAATGAAGATGTTTGTTTTCTAAACAAACTACTTTAGAAATTCAGCAAACCTCCTAAGATGTGTATCTTGTTAGATTACACAAACTAGGAGAGTTTCATCTTGCTGCACTGAAACCTCTTCGTAGGAAAACAACTCATTCCTAGAACAGAACTAGCTTATTTCACAGGGTACAGTGTTCAGCAATGAAGATGTTTCTTTTCTAAACAAACTCCTTTAGAAACGAAGGGAAACTACTAAGTTGTACATCTTGATAGATTACACAAACTAGGAAAGTTTGATCTTGTTGCACTGAAACCTCTTTGCAGGAAAGCATCTCACTCCGAGTACAGATCTAGATAATTTCACACAGTACAGTGTTTGGCAATGAAGACATTTGTTTTCTAAAGAAACTACTTTAGAAATGAAGTGAATCTACTAAGTTGTACATCTTATTAGATGCCACAAACTAGGAAAGTTTATTCTTGGTGCATGAAACCTCTCAGTAGTTAAGCAACTCATTCTGAGAACACTACTAGCTTATTAGACACCGTACAGTGTTCGGGAATGAAGATGGTTGTTTTCTAAACAAACTACTTAAGAAATCAAGTGAATCTACTAAGCTGTACATCTTGTTAGATTACACAAACTAGGATAGTTTGATCTGGTGCACTGAGACCTCTTCGTAGGAAAGCATCTCATTCTTAGAACAGGACAAGCTTACTTCACACAGTACATTGTTTGGCAATGAATATTTTTTTTTCAAAACAAACTACTTTAGAAATGAAGTGAAACTACTAAGTTGTACATCTTTTTGATTACACATCTAGTAAAGTTTGATATTGCTGCACTCAAAGTTCTTCGTAGGAAAGCAAATCATTCTATGAGCCCAACTTGGTTATTTCACACAGTACAGTGTTCGGCAATGAAGATGTTTCTTTTCTATAGAAACAACATTAGATATGAAGCGAATATACTAAGTTGTACATTTTGTAAGATAACACAAACTGGGAATGGTTGATCTTGCTGAAATGAGACATCTTCGTAGAAAAGCAACTCATCCCTTGAACAGAACTACTTTATTTCACACAATAAAGTTTTTGGCAATGAAGATGTTTGTTTTCTAAAAAAAGTACTTTAGAAATGAAGTGAATCTACTAAGTTGAACATCTTGTTAGGTTATAGAAACTAGGAAAGGTTCATTTTGTTGCACTGAAACCTCTTCGTAGGAAAGCCACTCATTACTAGAACAGAAATAGATAATGTCACCCAGTGCCGTATTGGGCACTGAAGACGTTTGTTTTCTAAACAAACTACTTTAGAAATGAAGCGAATCTACTAAGTTGTACATCTTGTTAGATGCTGCAAACTAGGAAAGTTTGATATTGGTGCACTGAAACTTCTTCATAGGAAAGCAACTCATTCCGAGAGCCGAACTAGCTTATATCACACAATACAGTGTTAGGCAATGAAGATGTTTGTTTTCTAAACAAACTAGTTTAGAAATGAGGCACATCTACTAAATTGTACATCTTGTTAGATTACACAAACTAGTAAAGCTTGGACTTCCTGCACTCAACCCTCTTCGTAGGAAAGCAACTCATTCTGAGAACAGAACTAGCTTATTTCACACAGCACAGTGTTCGGCAATGAAGATGTTGGCTTTTGAAACAAACTTCTTTAGGAATGAGGTGCATTCCTAAGTTGTACAACTTATTGGATTATACAGAGAAAGAAAGTTTGAATTTACTGCACTCAACATTCCTCGCAGGAAAGCAAATCATTCTGAGAACAGAACTACCTTATTTCACACAGTACAGTGTTCAGCAATGAAGATGTTTGTTCTCTACACAAAGTACGTTAGAAATTTAGCGAATCTACATAGTTGTACATCTTGTTAGATTACACAAACTAGGAGTGTTTGAACTTGCTGTACTCAACACTCTTCATGGGAAAGCAACTCATTCCAAGAACAAAACTAGCTTATTTCACACAGTACAGTGTTCAGCAATGAAGATGTTTGTTTTCTAATAAAACTACTCTAGAAATGAAGTGAATCTACTAAGCTGTACAACTTGTTAGATTACACAAACTAGGAAAGTCTGGTCTTGCTGCATTGAAACCTCTTTGTAGGAAAGCAACTCATTCCGAGAACAGAACTACCTTATTTCACACAGTACAGTGTTCGGCAATGAAGATGTTTGTTTTCTAAACAAACTACTTTAGAAATGAAGCAAACCTAATAAGTTGTGCATCTTGTTAGATTACACAAACTAGGAAAGTTTGATCTTGCTGCACTGAAACCTCTTCGTAAGAAAGCAACTCATTCCGAGAACAGAACAAGCTCATTTCACAGGGTACACTGTTCAGCAATGAAGATGTTTCTTTTCTAAACAAACTACTTTAGAAATGAAGCAAAACTACTAAGTTGTACATCTTGATAGATTACACAAACTAGGAAAGTTTGATCTTGTTGCACGGAAACCTCTTCACAGGAAAGCAACTCATTCCAAGAACAGAACTAGATAATTTCACATAGTACAGTGTTCGGCAAAGAAGATGTTTGTTTTCCAAACAAACTAATTTAGAAATGAAGCAAAACTAGTAAGTTGTACATCTTGTTAGATGCCACACACTAGGAACGTTTATTCTTGGAGCACTGAAACCTCTTCGTAGGAAAGCAACTCATTCCAAGAACAGAACTACCTTATTTCACACAGTACAGTGTTCGACAATGAAGATGTTTGTTTTCTAAACAAACTACTTAAGAAATGAAGTGAATATACTAAGCTGTACATCTTGTTAGATTACACAAACTAGGATAGTTTGATCTTGCTGCACTGAAACCTCTTCGTAGGAAAGCAACTCAATCTTTGAACAGAACTATCTTATTTCACACAGTACAGTGTTCAGCAATGAAGATTTTTGTTTTCAAAACAAACTACTTTAGAAATGAAGCGAATCTACCAAGTTGTATATCTTTTTAGATTACACAAGCTAGGAAAGTTTTATATTGCTGCACCCAACCTTCTTCATCAGAAAGCAACTCATTCCATGAGCAGAACTTGCTTATTTCACACAGTACAGTCTTCAGCAATGAAGATGTTTCTTTTCTATAGAAACAGCATTAGAAATGAAGCGGATATACTAAGTTGTACATTTTGTAAGATTACACAAACTAGGAATATTTGATCTTGCTGAACTGAGACCTCTTTGTAGAAAAGCAATTCATCCCTTGAACAGAACTAGCTTATTTCACACAGTACAGTGTTCGGCAATGAAGATGTTTGTTTTCTTTAAAAAAAGCTACTTTAGAAATGAAGTGAATCTACTAAGTTGTACATCTTGTTAGATTATTGAAACTAGGAAAGATTCATTTTGTTGCACGGAAATCTCTTCATAGGAAAGCAACTCATTCGGAGAAGAGAAATAGATAATTTCACACAGTGCCGTGTACGGCAATAAAGACGTTTGTTTTCTGAACAAACTACTTTAGAATTGAGGCCCATCTACTAAGTTGTACATCTTGTTAGAGTACACAAACTACGAAAGTTTGTACTTCCTGCACTCCACCATCTTCGTAGGAAATCAACTCATTCCGAGAACAGAACTAGGTTATTTCACACAGCACAGTGTTCAGCAATGAAGATGTTATTTTTTTTTAATACAAACTACTTTGGAAATGAAGCGAATATACTAAATTGTACATCTTGTTAGATGCCACAAACTAGGAAAGTTTGATCTTGCTGCACTGAAACCTCTTCATAGGAAAGCAACTTATTATTAGAACAGAACTGGCTTATTTCAAACAGTACAGTGTTTGGCAATGAAGATGTTTGTTTTCTAAACAAACTGCTTCAGAATTGAATTGAATCTACTAAGTTGTACATCTGGTTACATTACACAAACAGGAAAAGGTTGAACTTGCTGCACTCAACCCTCCTCGTAGGAAATCAACTCATTCTTACAACACAGCAGGGTTATTTCACACAGTACAGTGTTTGGCATTGAAGATGTTTGTTTTCTGAACAAACTATTTTAGAAATAAAGCGAATCTACCATGTTGTACATCTTGGCAGATTACACAAACTAGGAAAGTTTGATCTTGCTGCACTAAATCCTCTTCGTAGAAAATAAACTCATTCTTAGAATAGAACTGATTTATTCCCCAGTACAGTGTTCGGGAATGAAGATGTTTGTTTTCTAAAAAAAAACTACTTTAGAAATGAAGGGGATGTACTAAGTTGTACATCTTGGTAGATTACACAAACTGGGAAAATTTGATCTTGTTGCACTGAAACCTTTTCTTAGGAAAGCAACTCATTGTGAGAACAGAACTAGCTTATTTCACATATACAGTGTTTGGCAATGAAGATGTTGTTTTTCTAAACAAACTGCTTTTGAAATGAAGCGAATATACTAAGTTGTACATCTTGGTAGATTACACAAATTAGGAAAGTTTGATCTTGCTGAACTGAAAGTTCTTCATAGGAAAGCAACTCATTCCTAGAACAGAACTGGCTTATTTCACACAGTGCAGTGTTCGGCAATGAAAACGTTTGTTTTCCAAACAAACTACTTTGGAAATAAATGAATCTACTAAGTTGTACATCTTCATAGATTACACAAACTAGGAATGTTTGATGTTGCAGCAATGAATCCTCTTCGTAGGAAAGCAACTCATTCTTAGGATGGAACTGGCTTATTTCACACAGTACAGTGTTAAGCAATGAAGATGTTTGTTTTCTAAACAAACTGCTTTAGAAATGAAGTGAATCTACTAAGTTGTACTCTTAGGTAGATTACTCAAACTAGGAAAGTTTCATCTTGCTGCACTGTAACCTTTTCGTAGGAAAGCAACTCATTCTTAGAACAGAACTAGCTTATTTCACACAGTACAGTGTTTGGCAATGAAGATGTTTGTTTTCTAAACACACTACTTTAGAAATGAAGTGAATCTACTAAGTTGTACATCTTGTTAGATTACACAAAACAGGAAAGATTGATCTTGCTGCACTGAAACCCCTTCTTAGGAACACAACTCCTTCTTTGAACAGAACTGGCTTTTTTCCCATAGTACAGTGTTCGGTAATGAAGATGTTTGTTTTCTAAACAAACTACTTTAGAAATGAAGCGAATCTACTATGTTGTACATCTTGGTAGATTACACACACTACGCAAGTTTGATCTTGCTGCACTGAAACCTCTTCGTAGGAAAGCAACTCATTCTTAGAACAGAACTGGCTTATTTCACACAGTACAGTGTTCAGCATTGAAGATGTTTGTATTCTAAACAAAATACTTTAAAAATGAAGCAAATCTACTAAGTTGTACATCTTGGTAGATTACACACACGTAGCCAGTTTGATCTTGCTGCACTGGAACCTCTTCGTACAAAAGCAACTCATTCTTAGAACAGAACTGACTTATTTCACACAGTACAGTGTTTGGCAATGATGATGTTTGTTTTCTAAACAAACTGCTTTAGAAATGAAGCCAATCTACTAAGTTGTACAACTTGGTAGATTACACAAACTAGGAAATTTTTATCTTGTTGAAATGTAATCTCTTCATAGGAAAGCAACTAATTCTTAGAACAGAACTGGCTTATTTCACACAGTATAGTGTTCTGCAATGAAGATGTTTGTGTTCTAAACAAAGGAAAAATGAAGCGAATTGTTTAAGTTGTATATCTTGTTAGATTACAGAAAGTAGGAAAGTTTGAACTTGCTGCACTCAACCATTTTTGTAGGAATGCAACTCATTTTGAGAACAGAACTAGCATATTTCACACAGTACAGTGTTCGGCAATGAAGATGTTTGTTTTCTAAACAAACTACTTTAGAAATGAAGCGAATCTACTAAGTTGTACATCTTGGTAGATTACACAAACTAGGAAAGTTTGATCATGCTGCACTGAAATCCCTTCGTAAGAAAGCAATTCCTTGTGAAAACAGAACAGGCTTATTGCACACAATTCAGTGTTCGGCAATGAAGATGTTTGTTTTTTAAACGAACTACTTTAGAAATGAAGCAAATATCCTAAGTTGTACATGTTGGTACATTACACAAACTAGGAAAGTTTGATCTTTCTGGGAAAACCCTTCATAGGAAAGCAAGTCCTTCTTAGAACAGAACTGGATTATTTCACACAGTACAGTGTTCGGCAATGAAGACCTTTGTTTTCTAACCGAACTACGTTAGAAAAGTAGACAATCTACTAAGTTGTACATCTTGGTAGATTACACATACTAGGAAAGTTTGATCTTACTGCCCTGAAACGTCTTCGTAGGAAAGCAACCCATTCTGAGAATGGAACTGGCCTTTTTCACACAGTACAGTGTTATGCAATGAAGATGTTTGTTTTCTGAACAAACTACTTTAGAAATGAAGGGAATCTGCAAAGTTGTACATCTAGGAAGATTACAGAAACTAGTAAAGTTTGCTCTTGCTGCATTGAAACCCCTTCGTAGGAAAGTAACTCATTCTTACAACAGAACTGGCTTATTTCACACAGTATAGTGTTCAACAATGAAGATATTTGTTTTCTAAACAAACTAGTTTAGAAATGAAGCTAATCTACTAAGTTGTACATCTTGGTGATTACACGAACTAGTAATGTTTGCCCTTACTGCACTGAAACCCCTTCGTAGGATAGCAACTCCTTCTTAGAACAGAACTGGCTTATTTCACACAGTACAGTGTTTGGCAATGATGATGTTTGTTTTCTATTCAAACTACTTTGGAAATTAAGCGAAGCTACTAAGTTGTATATCATGGTAGATTACAAACAAGAAAAGTTTGATCTTGTTGCACTGAAACCTCTTAGTAAGAAAGCAACTCATTGCGAGAACAGAACTGCCGTATTTCACACAGTACATTGTTTGGCAATGAAGATATTTGTTCTCTAAACAAACTATTTTGAAATGAAGCAAACATACTAAGTTGTACATGTTTGTAGATTACACAAACTAGGATAGCATAATCTTGCTGCACTGAAACATCTTCATAGAAAAGCCACTCATTCTTAGAACAGAACTGGCTTATTTAACACAATACAGTGTTCGGCAATGCAGATGTTTGTTACCTAACAAACTACAATGTAAATGAAGCGAATCTACTAAGTTGTACATCTTGGTAGTTTACACAAACTAGGAATGTCTGATCTTGCTGCACTGAAAACTCGTCCTAGGAAAGCAACTCCTTATTAGAACAGAACTGACTTATTTCACACAGTACAGTGTTTGGCAGTGAAGATGTTTGTTTTCTAAACAAACTACTTTAGAAATGAATGAACCTACTAAGTTGTACATCTTGCTAGATTACACGAACTAGGATAGTTTGAACTTGCTGCACTCAACTCTTTTCGTAGGAAAGCAACTAATTCCGAGAACAGAACTAGCTTATTTCACACAGTACAGTGTTCGGCAGTGAATATGCTTGTTTTCTAAACAAACTGCTTTAGAAATGAAGCGAATCTACTAGGTTGTACATCTTGTTAGATTACACAAACTAGGAAACTTTGATCTTGCTGCACTGAAACCTCTTTGTAGGAAAGCAACTCATTGCGAGAACATAACTGGCTTATTTCACACATTACATTGTTCGGGAATGAAGATTTTTTTTTTTCTAAACAAACTACTTTGGAAATGAAGCGATTCTACTAAGTTGTACATCTTGGTAGATTACAAAAACTAGGAAAGTTTGATCTTGCTGCATTGAAAGCTCTTCGTAGGAAAGCAACTCATTCTTAGAATGGAACTTGCTTATTTCACACAGTACAGAGTTCAGCAATGAAGATGTTTGTTTTCTAAACAAACTGCTTTAGAAATGAATGAATCTGCTAAGTTGTACATCTTCTTAGGTTACACAAACTGGGAATGTTTGGTCGTGCTGCACTGAAACCACTTCGTAAGAAAGCAAATCATTGCGAGAACAGAACTGGCTTATTTCACACAGTACAGTGTTCGGCAATGAAGATGTTTGTTTTCTAAACAAACTACTTTAGAAATGAAGTATATGTACTACATTGTATATCTTCGTAGATTACACAAACTTGGAAAGTTTGATCTTGCTGCAATGAAACCTCTTCGTAGGAAAGCAACTCATTGCAAGAACAGAAGTGGCTTATTTCACACAGTACAGTGTTCAGCAATGAAGATGTTTCTTTTCTAAACAAAGTACTTTAGAAATGAAGTGAAGCTATTAAGTTGCACATCTTGGTAGATTACACAAACTAGGAAAGTTTGATCTTCCTGCACTGAAACCTCTTCCTAGGAAAGCAACTCATTCCAAGAACAGAAGTAGCTTATTTCACACAGTGCAGTGTTCGGGAATGAAGATGTTTGTTTTCTAAACAAACTACTTTAGAAATCAAACGAATCTACTAAGTTGTACTTCTTTGTAGATTACACAAACTAGGAAAGTTTGATCTTACTGCTCTGTAACTTTTGTAGAAAAGCAACTCATTCTTAGAACAGAACTAGCTCATTTCACACAGTACAAAGTTTGGCAATGAAGATGTTTGTTTTCTAAACAAACTGCTTTAGAAAAGAATGAATCTACTAAGTTGTACATCTTGTTAGGTTACACCAGCTAGGAAAGTTTGATCATGCTGCACAAAAACCTCTTTGTAGGAAAGCCAAACATTGCGAGAACAAACTGGCTTATTTCATACAATACATTGTTCGGCAATGAAGATGTTTGTTTTCCAAATGAACGACTTTAGAATTGAATTGAATCTACTAAGATGTACAACTAGGTAGATTACACAAACTAGTAAAGTTTGCTCTTGCAACAAACTAGGTAAGTTTGATCTTGCTGCACTGAAACCTCTTCGCAGAAAAGCAACTCATTCTTAGAACAAAACTGGTTTATTTCATACACTTCAGTGTTCGCCAATGAAGATGCTTGTTTTCTAAAAAAACTGCTTTAGAAATGAAGCAAATCTACTATATTGTAGATGTTGTTAGATTAAACAAACTAGGAAAGTTTGATCTTCCTACACTGAAAGCTTTTCCTAGGAAAGCAACTCATTCTTAAAAAGGAACTGGCTTATTTCACACAGTACAGTATTCAGCAATGAAGATGTTTGTTTTCTAAACAAACTGCTTTAGAAATGAAGCAAGTCTACTATGTTGTACCTCTTGTTAGATTACACAAACTAGGAAAGTTTGATCTTGCTGCACTGAAACCTCTTCATAGAAAAGCAACTTCTTCTTAGAACAGAACTGGCTTACTTCACACAATACAGTGTTTGGCAATGAAGGTGTTTGTTTTCTAAACAAACTACTTTAGAAATGAAGCGAATCTACTAAGTTTTACATCTTCATAGATTGCACAACCAAGGAAAGGTTGATCTTCCTGCACTGAAACATATTCGTAGGAAAGCAACTCATTGCGAGAACAGAACAGGCTTATTTCACACAGGACAGTGTTCTGCAATGAAGATGTTTGTTTTCTAAACAAACTACTTCAAAAATGAAGTGAATCTACTAACTGGTATATCGTGTTAGATTACACAAACTAGCAAAGTTTGATCTTGCTGCACTGAAACACCCTTGATAGGAAAGGAATTCCTTCTTAGAACAAAACTGGCCATTTCACACAGTGCAGTGTTCGCCAATGAAGATGTTTGTTTTCTAAACAAACTGCTTTAGACATAAGCGAATCTCCTATGTTGTACAACTTGTTAGTTAACACAAACTAGCAAAGTTTGATCTTCCTACACTGAAAGCTCTTCGTGGGAAAGCAACTCATTCTCAAAAAGGAACTGGCTCATTTCACACAGTACAGTGTTTGGCAATGAAGATGTTTGTTTTCTAAACAAACTACTGTAGAAGTGAAGCAAATCTACTAAATTGTACATCTTGGTAGATTACACAAACTAGGAAAGTTTAATCTTGCTTCACTGAAACCCCTTGGGAGGAAAGGAACTCCTTCTTAGAACAAAACTGGCTTATTTCACACATTACAGTGTTTGGCAATGAAGATGTTTGTTTTCTAAACAAACTGCTTTAGAAATGAAGCGAATCTCCTATGTTGTACATCTTGTTAGATTACACAAACTAGGAAAGTTTGATCTTCCTACACTGAAAGCTCTTCGTAGGAGCACAACTCATTCTAAAAAAGGAACTGGATTATTTCACACAGTACAGTGTTCGGCAATGAAGATGTTTGTTTTCTAAAGAAACTACTTTAGAAATGGAGCGAATATACTAAGTTGTACCTCTTGTTAGATTACACAAACTAGGAACGTTTGATCTTGCTGACTGTAATCTCTTCGTAGGAAAGCAACTCATTCTTAGAAGAGAACTAGCTTGTTTCACACAGTACAGTATTCAGCAATGAAGATGTTTGTTTTCTAAACAAAACAAACTACTTTAGAAATGAAAGCAACTCATTCTTAGAAACAGAATCTACTAAGTTGTACTTTAGAAATTCTTGGTATATTACACAAACTAGGAACGTTTGATATTGCTGCACTGTAACATCTTGCAACTATTTCTTAGAACAGAACTGCTTATTTCACAGTACAGTATTCAGCAAAGAAGAGAAAGCAAATCTACTAAGTTGTACATCTTGTTAGATTTAAGTTTGATCTTGCTGCACTGAAAACATTCTTAGAACAAAACTGGCTTATTTCACACAGTACTTCAGAAAAGCAATCTACTAAGTTGTACTTCTTGGTTTCACACAAACTTGCTGCACTTTGCACTTTGTGGGAAAGCAAAAGTATCTTGTACATCTTGTTAGATTACACAAAGAAATGAAGAATTTTGAACTGGCTTTTTCTAAACAAGTGTTTGGCAATGAAGATGTTTGTTTTTTAGAAATGAACTGAATCTACTAAGTTGTACTTCTTGGTAGATTACACAAACTAGGAAAGTTTGATCTTGCTGCACTGCACTGAAACACTCATTGATAGGAAAGGAATTCCAGTACAGTGTTTGGGAATGAAGATGTTTTCTTTAGAACAAAATTACACAAACTAGGAAAGTTTGATCTTGCTGGCTCTTTTAGGAAAGCAACTCATTCTTAGAACAGAACTAGCTTATTTCACACAGTACAGTGTTCAGCCAATGAAGATGTTTGTTTTCTAAACAAACTACTTTTAGACATAAGTTAATCACAAACTATGTTGTACATCTTGTTAGATTACACAAACTAGAAAGTTTGATCTTGCTTGTGAAACTGCAAAGAACAAAACTGGCTTATTTCACACTACAGTGTTTTTGTTTTCTAAACAAAGGAAAGCAAATCTACTAACTCATTCTTAGAAGGAAACTGGCTTATTTCACACAGTACAGTGCTCAGCAATGAAGATGTTTGTTTTCTAAACAAATGGCTTTAGAAATGAAGCCAATCTACTAAGTTGTACTTCTTGGTATATTACACAAACTAGGAAAGTCTGATCTAGCTTCACTGAAACCCCTTTGTAGGAAAGCAACTCCTTATTAGAACAAAAACTTGCTTATTATACACAGTACAGTGTTTGGGAATGAAGATGTTTGTTTTCTAAGCAAACTGCTTTAGAAATGAAGCAAGTCTACTATGTTGTACCTCTTGTTAGATTACACAAACTAGGAAAGTTTGTTCTTCCTACACTGAAAGCTTTTTGTAGGAAAGCAACTCATTCTTAAAAGGAACTGTCTTATTTCATGCAGTACAGTTTTCGGCAATGAAGATGTTTGTTTTCTAATGAAACTACTCTAGAAATGAAGCGAATCTACTAAGTTGTACTTCTTGGTATATTACACAAACTAGGAAAGTTTGATCTAGCTGCACTGAAACCCCTTTGTAGGAAAGCAACTCCTTATTAGAACAAAACCCAGCTTATTATACACAGTACAGTGTTTGGGAATGAAGATGTTTGTTTTCTAAACAAACTGCTTTAGAAATGAAGCAAGTCTACTATGTTGTACCTATTGTTAGATTACACAAACTAGGAAAGTTTGTTCTTCCTACACTGAAAGCTCTTTGTAGGAAAGCAACTCATTCTTAGAAGGGAACTGTCTTATTTCACGCAGTACAGTGTTCGGCAATGAAGATGTTTGTTTTCTAATGAAACTACTTTAGAAATGAAGTGAATCTACTAAGTTGTACATCTTAGTAGATTACACAAACTAGGAACGTTTGATTTTGCTGCACTGTAACATCTTCGTAGGAAAGCAACTCATTCTTAGAACAGAACTAGCTTATTTCACACATTACAGTATTCAGCAATGAAGATGTTTGTTTTCGAAACAAACTATTTTGGAAATGAAGTGAATCTACTAAGTTGTACATCTTGGTAGATTACACAAACTAGGAAAGTTAGATCTTGCTTCACTGAAAGCCCTTTGGAGGAAAGGAACTCCTTCTTAGAACAAAACTGGCCTATTTTACACATTACAGTGTTCTACTATGAAGATGTTTGTTTTCTAAACAAACTGCTTTAGAAATGAAGCAAGTCTACTATGTTGTACATCTTGTTAGATTACAAACTAGGAAAGTCTGATCTTGCTGTACTGAAAGCTCTTTGTAGGAAAGCAACTCATTCTTAGAAGGGAACTGGCTTATTTCACACATTACAGTGTACAGCAATGAAGATGTTTGTTTTCTAAACAAATGGCTTTAGAAATAAAGCAAATTGATTACATTGTACATCTTGTTAGATTACACAAACTAGGAAAGTTTGATCTTGCTTCACTGAAAGCCCTTCGGAGGAAAGCAAATCATTCTTAGACAGGACTGCCTTATTTCACACAGTACAGTGTTCGGCAATGAAGGTGTTTGTTTTCTAAACAAAGTACTTTAGAAATGAAGTCAATCTACTAAGTTATACATCTTTGTAGATTACACAAATTAGGAAAATTTGATCTTCCTGCACTGAAAGCTCTTCTTAGGAAAGCAACTCATTCTTAAAACGGAACTGGCTTATTTCACACCGTACAGTGTTCTACAATGAAGATGTTTGTTTTAAAAATAAACTACTTTAGAAATGAAGATAATCAACTAAGTTGTACATCTTGGTAGATTACACAAGCTAGGAAAGTTTGATCTTCCTACACTGAAAGCTCTTCGTAGGATAGCAACACATTCTTAAAAAGGAACTGGCTTATCTCACACAGTACGGTGCTCGGCAATGAAGATGTTTGTTTTTTAAAGAAACTACTTTAGAAACGAAGCAAATCTACTAAGTTGTACATCTTGGTAGATTACACAAACTAGGAACGTTTGATCTTGCTGCAGTGTAAACTCTTCCTAGGAAAGCAACTCATTCTTAGAACAGAGCTACGTATAATAATATCATAATAGAGTATTCAGCAATGAAGATGTTTGTTTTCTAAACAAACTACTTTAGAAATGAAGCGAATCTACTAAGTTGTACATGTTGGTAGATTACACAAACTAGGAAAGTTTGATCTTGTTGCACTGAAACCCTTTGTTCGAAAGCAACTCCTTCTTAGAACAAAACTGGCTTATTATACACAGTACAGTGTTCGGGAATGAAGATGTTTGTTTTCTAAACAAAGTGCTTTAGAAATGAAGTGAATCTACTATGTTGTACATTTTGTTAGATTACACACACTAGGAAAGTTTGATCTTACTGCATTGAAATCTGTTTGTTTGGAAAGCAACTCATTCTTAGAAAGGAACTGGCTTATTTCACACAGTACAGTGTTCAGCAATGAAGATGATTGTTTTTGAAACAAACTACTTTAGAAATGAAGCGAATCTACTAAGTTGTACATCTTGGTAGATTACACAAACTAGGAAAGTTTGATCTTCCTGCACTGAAAGCTCGTCTTAGGACAGCAATTCATTCTTAAACCAGAACTGGCTTATTTCACACCGTACAGTGTCCTGCAATGAAGATATTTGTTTTAAAAACAAACTACTTTAGAAATAAAGAGAATCTACTAAGTTGTACATCTTGGAAGATTACACAAGCTAGGAAAGTTTGATCTTCCTACACTGAAAGCTCTTCATAGGAAAGCAACTCATTCTTAAAAAGCAACTGGCTTATCTCACACAGTATGGTGTTCAGCAATGAAGATGTTTGTTTTCTAAACAAACTAGTTTAGAAATAAAGTGAACCTACTAAGTTGTACATCTTGGTAGATTACACAAACTAGGAACGTTTGATCTTGCAGCACTGTAACCTCTTCGTAGGAAAGCAACTCATTCTTAGAACAGAACTAGCTTATTTCACACAGTACAGTATTCAGAAATGAAGATGTTTGTTTTCTAAACAAACTACTTTAGAAATGAACTGAATCTACTAAGTTGTACTTCTTGGTACATTACACAAACTAGGAAAGTTTGATCTAGCTGCACTGAAACCCCTTCGTAGGAAAGCAACTCCTTTTTAGAAAAAAAACTGGCTTATTATACACAGTACAGTGTTTGGGAATGAAGATGTTTGTTTTCTAAAAAAACTTCTTTAGAAATGAAGCGAATCTACTATGTTGTACATCTTGTTAGATTACACAAACTAGGAAAGTTTGATCTTGCTGTACTGAAAGCTCTTTGTGGGAAAGCAACTCATTCTTAGAAGGGAACTGGCTTATTTCACAAGTACAGTGTACAGCAATGAAGATGTTTGTTTTCTAAACCAATGGCTTTAAAAATAAAGCAAATCAATTACGTTGTACGTCTTGTGAGATTACACAAACTAGGAAAGTTTGATCTTGCCGCACTGAAACCTCTTCATAGAAAAGCAAATCATTCTTAGACAGGACTGCCTTATTTCACACAGTACAGTGTTCGGCAATGAAGGTGTTTGTTTTCTAAACAAAGTACTTTAGAAATGAAGCCAATCTACTAAGTTATACATCTTGGTAGATTACACAAACTAGGAAAGTTTGATCTTCCTGCACTGAAAGCTCTTCTTAGGAAAGCAACTCATTCTTAAAACGGAACTGGCTTATTTCACACTGTACAGTGTTCTGCAATGAAGACGTTTGTTTTAAAAACAAACTACTTTAGAAATGAAGAGAATCTACAAAGTGGTACATCTTGGTAGATTACACAAGCTAGGAAAGTATGATCTTCCTACACTGAAAGCTCTTCGTAGGAAAGCAACTCATTCTTAAAAAGGAACTGGATTATTCCACACAGTACGGTGTTTGGCAATGAAGATGTTTGTTTTCTAAAGAAACTACTTTAGAAATGAAGCAAATCTGCTAAGTTGTACATCTTGGTAGATTACACAAACTAGGAACGTTTGATCTTGCTGCAGTGTAACCTCTTCCTAGGAAAGCCACTCATTCTTAGAACAGAACTATATTATTTCACATAATACAGTATTCAGCAATGAAGATGTTAGTTTTCTAAACAAACTACTTTACAAATGAAGCGAATCTACTAAGTTGTACATGTTGGTAGATTACACAAACTAGGAAAGTTTGATCTTCCTACACTGAAAGCTCTTCGTAGGAAAGCCACTCATTCTTAAAAAGGAACTGGATTATTTCACACAGTACAGTGTTCAGAAATGAAGATATTTGTTTTGTAAACAAACTACTTTAGAAATGAAGCCAATCTACTAAGTTGTACATCTTGGTAGATTACACAAACTAGGAACATTTGATCTTGCTGCACTGTAACCTCTTCGTAGGAAAGAAACTCATTCTTAGAACAGAACTAGCTTATTTCACACAGTATTCAGCAATGAAGATGTTTGTTTTCTCAACAAACTACTTTAGAAGTGAAGCGAATCTACTAAGTTGTAAATCTTGGTAGTTCACACGAACTAGGAACATTTGATCCTGCTGCACTGAAACCCCTTCGTTGGAAAGCAACTCCTTCTTAGAACAAAGCTGGTTTATTATACACAGTACAGTGTTCGGGAATGAAGATGATTTTTTCTAAATAAACTGCTTTAGAAATGAAGCGAATCTACTATGGAGTATATCCTATTACATTACACAAACTAGGAAAGTTTGAACTTGCTGCCCTGATAGCTCTTTGTAGGAAAGCAACTCATTCTTAGAAGGGAACTAGCTTATTTTACACAGAGAGTGTTCAGCAATGAAGATGTTTGTTTTCTAAAGAAACTACTTTAGAAATGAAGCTAATCTATTAAGTTGTACTTGTTGGTAGATTACACAAACTAGGAAAGTTTGATCTAGCTGCACTGAAACCCCTTTGTAGGAAAGCAACTCCTTATTAGAACAAAAACCGGCTTATTATACACAGTACAGTGTTTGTGAATGAAGATATTTGTTTTCTAAACAAACTGCTTTAGAAATGAAGAGAATCTACTATGTTGTACATCTTGTTATATTACACAAACTAGGAAAGTTTGATCTTGCTACACTGAAAGCTCTTTGTAGGAAAGCAACTCATTCTTAGAAGGGAACTGGCTTATTTCACACAGTACCAGTGTACAGCAACGAAGATGTTTGTTTTCTAAACAAACTGCTTTAGAAATGAAGCGAAAGTACTATGTTGTATATCTTGTTAGATTACACAAACTAGGAAAGTTTGATCTTCCTACACTGAAAGCTCTTCGTAGGAAAGCAATTCATTCTTTAAAAATAAAAACTGGCTTATTTCACACAGCACAGTGTTTGGCAATGAAGGTGTTTGTTTTCTAAACAAACTACTTTAGAAATGAAGTGAATCTACTAAGTTGTACATCTTGGTAGATTACACAAACTAGGAACGTTTGATATTGCTGCACTGTAACCTCTTCGTAGGAAAGCAACTAATTCTTAGAACAGAACTAGCTTATTTCACACAGTCCAGTATTCAGCAATGAAGATGTTTGTTTTATTAAAAAACTATTTTGGAAATGAAGCGAATGTACCAAGTTGTACATCTTGGTAGATTACACAAACTAGGAAAGTTTGATCTTGCTTCACTGAAAGCCCTTCGGAGGAAAGCAACTCATTCTTAGAAGGGAACTGGCTTATTTCACACATTACAGTGTACAGCAATGAAGAAGTTTGTTTTCTAAAGAAATGGCTTTAGAAATAAAGCAAATTGATTACATTGTACATCTTGGTAGATTGAAGAAACTAGGAAAGTTTGTTCTTGCTGCACTGAAACCTCTTCGTGGAAAAGCAAATCATTCTTAAACAGGACTGGCTTATATCACACAGTACAGTATTTGGCAATGAAGGTGTTTGTTTTCTAAACAAAGTACTTTAGAAATGAATTCAATCTACTAAGTTATACATCTTGGTAGATTACACAAACTCAGAAAGTTTGATCTTCCTGCACTGAAAGCTCTTCATAGGAAAGCAACTCTTTCTTAAAATGGAACTGGCTTATTTCACACCATACAGTGTTCTGCAATGAAGACGTTAGTTTTAAAAACAAACTACTTTAGAAATGAAGAGAATCTACTAAGTTGAACATCTTGGTAGATTACACAAACTAGGAACGTTTGATCTTGCTGCAGTGTAAACTCTTCCTAGGAAAGCAACTCATTCTTAGAACAGAACTACCTTATTTCACATAATACAGTATTCAGCAATGAAGATGTGTGTTTTCTAAACAAACTACTTTAGAAATGAAGTGAATCTACTAAGTTGTACATGTTGGTAGATTACACTAACTAGGAAAGTTTGATCTTGCTGCACTGAAACTCCTTCATTCGAAAGCAACTCCTTCTTAGAACAAAACTGGCTTATTATACACAGTACAGTGTTCGGGAATGAAGATGTTTGTTTTCTAAACAAAGTGCTTTTGAAATGAAGTGAATCTACTAAGTTGTACATCTTGTTAGATTACACAAACTAGGAAAGTTTGATCTTACTGCCCTGATAGCTCTTTGTAGGAAAGGAACTCATTCTTAAAAGGGAACTGGCTTATTTTACACAGACAGTGTTCAGCAATGAAGATGTTTGTTTTATAAACAAACTACTTTAGAAATGAAGCGAATCTGCTAAGTTGTACATCTTGGTAGATTACACAAACTAGGAAAGTTTGATCTTGCTAAATCAAAACTCTTCTCAGGAAGGCAACTAATTCCGAGAACTAGCTTATTACACACGGTACTGTGTTTGGCAAAGAAGATGTTTGTTTTCTAAACAAATGGCTTTAGAAATGAAATGAATCTATTACATTGTATATCTTGGTCGATTACACAAACTTGGAAGGTTTGATATTGCTGCACTGAAACCTCTTCGTAGAAAAGCAAATCATTCTTAGACAGGACTGGCTTATTTCACACAGTACAGGGTTTGGTAATGAAGATGTTTCTTTTCTAAACAAACTGTTTTAGAAATGAAGCATATATATTACCTTGTATATCTTGGTAGATTACCCTAAGTAGGAATGTTTGATCTTCCTGCACTGAAAGCTCTTCATAGGAAAGCAACTCATTCGTAAAACGGAACTGGCTTATTTCACACAGTACAGTGTTTGGGAATGAAGATGTTTGTTTTCAAAACAACGTACTTTAGACATGAAGAGAATCTACTACGTTGTATATCTTGTTGGATTACACAAACCAGGAAAATTTGATCTTGCTGCACTGAAACCTATTTGTAGGAAAGCAACTAATTCTGAGAACATAACTAGCATATTTCCACAGTACCATGTACGGCATTGAAGATGTTTGTTTTCTAAACAAATGCTTTAGAAATGAAGTGAATCTACTAAGTTGTACAGCTTGTTGATTACACAAACTAGGAAAGATTGATCTTCCTGAACTGAAACGTATTCGGAGGGAAGCAACTCCTTCTTAGAACAGAACTGGCTTATTTCACACAGTACATTGTTTTGCAATGAAGATAATTGTTTTCCAACAAACTACTTCAGATATGAAGCGAATCTACTAAGTTGTACATCTTCGTATATTACACAAAGTAGGAGAGTTTAAACTTGCTGCACTCAACCCTTTTCGTAGGAAAGCAACTCATTCTGAGAACAGAACTATCACATTTCACACAGTACAGTGTTCGGCAATGATGATGTTTGTTTTCTAAACAAACTACTTAAGAAATGAAGTGAATCTACTACGTTGTACATCTTCGTAGATTACAAAAACCAGTCAAGTTTGAACTTGCTGCACTCAACCATCTTCTTCGGAAAACAACTCATTCCGAGAAGGGCCCAACTTATTTCACACAGTACAGTGTTTGGCAATGAAGATGCTTGTTTTCTAAACAAACTACTTTAGAAATGAAGCGAATCTACTAAGTTGTACATCTTGTTAGATTACACAAAGTAGGAAAGTTTGACCTTGCTGCCCTGAAACCTCTTCGTAGGAAAGCAACTCATTTTGAGAACAGCACTAGCTTATTTCACACAGTAAAGTGTTCGGCAATGAAGATGTTTGTTTTCTAAACAAACTACTATAGAAATGAAGCGAATCTACAAGTTGTACATCTTCGTATATTACACAAACTAGGAAAGTGTGATCTTGATGCATTGAAACCTATTCGTAGGAAAGCAACTCCTTCTTAGAACAGAACAGGCTCATTTCACAGGTTACAATGTTCAGCAATGAAGATGTTTGTTTTCTAAACAAACTACTTTAGAAATGAAGCAAACCTACTACGTTGTACATCTTGGCAGATTACACAAACTAGGAAAGTTTGATCTTGCTACACTGATACCTCTTCCTAGAAAAGCAACTCTTTCTTAGAAAAGAACTGGATTATTTCACACAGTACAGTGTTCAGCAATGAAAGTGTTGGTTTTCTAAACAAATTCCTTTAGAAATTAAGCGAATCTACTCTTATATATCTTGATAGATTACACAAACTAGGAAAGTTTGATCTTCTTGCACTGAAAACTCTTCGTAGGAAAGCAACTCATTGCGAGAAAAGAACTGGCTTATTTCCCACAGTACAGTGTTCGAGAATGAAGATGTTTGTTGTCTAAACAAACTAATTTAGAATTGAAGCGAACCTACTAAGTTGTACATCTTGGTAGATTACACAAAGGAGAAATGTTTGATCTTGCTGCACTGAAATCTCTTCATAGGAAAGCAACTAATTCTTAGAACGGAAATGGCTTATTTCCACCGTAGAGTATTCAGAAATGAAGATTTTTGTTTTCTAAACTAACTACCTATAAATGAAGTGAATCTACTATGTTGTACATCTGAAACCTCTTCGTAGGAAAGCAATTCATTCATTGCAAGAACAGAACTGGCTTATTTCACACAGTACTGTGTTCAGCAATGAAGATGTTTGTTTACTAAAAAACTATTTTAGAAATGAAGTGAATCTGCTAAGTTGTACATCTGGTGACATTACACAAACTAGGAAAATTTGATCTTGCTGCACTGAAACCTATTCGCAGGAAAGCAACTAATTCCAAGAACATAACTAGCTTATTTCCAGAGTACAGTGTACAGCATTGAAGATGTTTGTTTTCTAAACAAACTGCTTTAGAAATGAAATGAATGTACTAAGTTGTTCATCCTGATAGATTACACATACTAGGAAAGTTTGATCTTGCTGCACTGAAATGTATTCGTAGGAAAGCAACTCCTTCTTAAAACAGAACAGGCTTGTTTCACACTTTAACGTCTGCATTGGAAAGCAATTCATTGCAAGAACAGAACTGGCTTATTTCACAGAGTACAGTGTTTGGCAATGAAGATGTTTGTTTTCTAAACAAACTACTTTAGAAATGAAGCAAATATACTAAGTTGTACATCTTGGTAGTTTACAGAAACTAGTTAAGTTTGGACTTTCTTCACTCAACCCTCTTCATAGGAAAGCAACTCATTCCGAGAATATCATTGGCTTATTTCACACAGTACAGTGTTCGGCAATGAAGATGATTGTATTCTAAACAAACAACTTTAGAAATGAAGTGAATCTACTAAGTTGTACATCTTGTAATATTAGACAAAATAGGAACGTTTTATCTTGCAGCACTGAAACCACTTCTTAGGAAAGCAACTAATTCTTAGAACAGAAGTGGCTTATTTCAAACAATACAGTGTTCAGCAATAAAGATGTCTGTTTTCGAAACAAACTACTTTGGAAATGAAGCGAATCTACTAAGTTGTACATGTTGGTAGACTACACCACTAGGGAAATTTAATTTTGCTGCGCTGAAACTTCTTCATAGGAAAGCAACTCATTGTGAGAACAGAAGTGGCTTATTTCACACAGTACAGTGTTCGGCAATGAAGATGTTTGTTTACTAAACAAACTACTTTATAAATGAAGTCAATCTACTAAGTTATACATCTTGGTAGATTACACAAACTAGGAAAGTTTGATCTGGCTGGACTGTAAACTCTTCGTAGGAAAGCAACTCATTCTTAGAACAGAATTAGCTTATTTCACATAGTACAGTGTTTGGCAATGAAGATGTTTTTCTCTAAACAAACTACTTTAAAAATCAAGCGACCTTACTAAGTTTTACATGTTGGTAGATTACAAAAACTAGGAAAGTTTGATCTTGCTACACTGAAACTGCTTCTTAGAACAGAACTGGCTTATTTCACACAGTACTGTGTTCGGCAATGAAGATGTTTCTTTTCTAAACAAACTGCTTTAGAAATGAAGAGAATCTACTAAGTTGAATATCTTGTTAGATAACACAAACTAGTAACATTTGATCTAGCTCAATGAAACCTCTTCGTAGGAAAGGAACTCTTTCTTAGAACAGAACTGTCTTATTTCACACAGTACAGTGTTTGGCAATGAAAATGTTTGTTTTCTGAACCAACTACTTTACAAATTAAGCTATGCTTCTAATTTGTAAATCTTGGTTGATTTCACAAATTAGGAAAGTTTGATGTTGCTGCAGTGAAACCTCTTCATAGGAAAGGAACTAATTCCAAGACTAGAACTATATTATGACATGCAGTACAGGGCTCGGCAATGAAGATGTTTGTTTTCTAAAAAAAAAACTGCTTTAGAAATGAAGCGAATCTACAATGTTGTACACCTTGGTAGGTAACACAAATTAGGAATGTTTGATCTTGCTTCACTGAAACCTCTTCGTAGGAAAGCAACTCCTTCTTAGAACAGAACTGGCTTATTTCACACAGTACAGTGTTCGGCAATGAAGATGTTTGTTTTCTAAACAAACTACTTTAGAAATGAAGCGAATCTACTATGTTGTACATCTTGGTAGATTACACAAACTAGGAAAGTTTGATATGGCTGCACTGTAACCTCTTCGTAGGAAAGCAACTCATTGTTAGAACACAACTAGCTTATTTCCACAGCACAGTGTTCCACAATGAAGATGTTTGTTTTCTAAACAAACTGCTTTAGAAGTGAAGCTAATCTACTAAGTTGTACATCATGTTAGATTTCACAAACGAGGAAAGTTTGATCTTGCTGCACTGAAACCTCTTCATGGGAAAGCCACTCCATCTTAGAACAGAACTGGCTTATTTCACACAGTACAGTGTTCAGCAATGAAAGTGTTTGTTTTCTAAACAAATTACTATAGAAATGAAGTCAATCTACTAAGTTATACATCTTGGTAGATTACACAAACTAAGAAAGTTTGATCTGGCTGCACTGTAAACTCTTCGTAGGAAAGCAACTCCTTCTTAGAACAGAACTGACTTATTTCACACAGTACAGTGTTTGGCAATGAAGATGTTTTTTTCTAAACAAACTACTTTAAAAATGAAGTGACCGTACTAAGTTTTACATGTTGGTAGATTACACAAACTAGGAAAGTTTGATCTTGCTACACTGAAACTTCTTCGTAGGAAAGAAACTGCTTCTTAGAACAGAACTGGCTTATTTCACACAGTACTCGGTTCGTAGGAAAGCAACTCATTTTGATAACAGAACTAGCTTATTTCACACTGTACAGTGTTCGGTAAGGAAGATCTTTGTCTTCAAAGCAAACTACTTTAGAAATGAAATGAATCTACTAAGTTCTACATCTTGTTAGATTGCACAAACCAGGAAAGTATCAATTTGCTGCACTCTACCGCCTTCATGGGAACGCAACTCATTCCGATAGCAGAACTTGCTTATTTCACAAAGTACAGTCTTCGGCAACAAAGATCTTTGTTTTCTAGGCAAACTACTTCAGAAATGATACGAATCTACTAAGCTGTACATCTTGTTAAATTACACAATCCAGAAAAGTGTCAACTTCCTGCACTCAACCATCTTCGTGGGAAAGCAACTCATTCCTATAACAGAACTAGCTTATTTCACACAGCACAGTGTTTGGCAATGAAACCTTTGTTTTCTAAGCAAACTACTTTAGAAATGAAACTAATCTATTAAGTTGTACATCTCATTAGATTACATAAACCAGGGAAGTTGATCTTGCTGCACACAACTGTCTTCGTAGGAAAGCATCTCAGTCCGCGAACAGAACTAGCTTCTTTCACCCAGTACAGTGTTCGTAAATTAAGATCTTTGTGTTCTAAGTAAACTACTTTCAAAATGAAACGAATCTCCTAAGTTTTACATCTTATTAGATTACAACTACGAGGATAGTTTGATCTTACTGCATTCTACCGGCTTTCTTAGGAGCACATCTCATTCCGTGAAACAAACTAGCTTATTTCACACAGTACAGTGTTCGGCAATGAAGACCCTGGTTTTCTAAGGAAACTACTGTTTGATCTTGCTGCACTCAACCGTCTTCGTAGGATAGCAACTCCTTCTGAGAACAAAACTAGCTTATTTCACACTGTACAGTGTTCGGAAATGAAGATCTTTGTTTTCTAAGCAAACTACTTTAGAAATGAAACGAGTCTGCTAAGCTGTACATCTTCTTAGATTACACTATCCAGGAAAGTATCAACTTCCTGCACTCAAATATCTTCTTGGGAAAGCAACTCATTCCAAGAACAGAATTAGCTTATTTCACACAGTACAGTGTTTGGCAATGAAGACCTTTGTTTTCTAAGCAAACTACTTTAGAAATGTAATGAATGAACTAAGTTGTACAACTTTTTAGATTACAAAAATCAGGAAAGTATCAACTTGCTGCACTTACATAAACCAGGGAAGTTGATCTTACTGAACTCACCGTCATCATCGGAAAGCATCTTATTCTGTGAACAAAACTAGCTTATTTCACACTGTACAGTGTTCGGCAATTAAGATCTTTTGTTCTAAGCAAACTACTTTAGAAATGAAATGAATCTCCTAAGTTGTACATCTTGTTAGATTACAAATACGAGGAAAGTTTGATCTTGCTGCAGTCAACCGTCTTTGTAGGAAAACATCTGATTCCGAGAACAGAACTAGCTTATTTCACAAAGCACAGTGTTCGGCAATGAAGATCTTTGTTTTCTAAGCAAACTACTTTAGAAATGAAATGAATCTACTAAATTGTACATCTTGTTAGATTACACAATCCAGGAAAGTATCAACTTCCTGCATTCACCTGCCTTCGCGGGAAAGCAACTCATTCTGAGAACAGAACTAGCTTATTTCCAACAGTACAGTGTTCAGCAATGAAGATCTTTGTTTTCTAAGCATACTACTTTAGAAATGAAACGAATCTACTAAGTTGTACATCTTGTTAGATTACACAAATCAAGATAGTTTCAACTTGTTGCACTCAACCGTCTTCATAGGAAAACAACTCATTCTGAGAACAGAACTAGGTTATTTCCACAGTACAGTTTTCGGCTCTGAAGATCTTTGTTTTCTAAGAAAACTACCCTAGATATGAAACTAATCTAGTAAGTTGTACATCTTGTTAGCTTACACAAACCAGGAAAGTTTGATCTTGCTGCACTCAACCGTCTTCATAGGAAAGCATCTCATTCCACAAATAGAACTAGCTTATTTCAAACAGTACAGTATTCAGCAATGAAGATCTATGTTTTCTAAGCAAACTACTTTAGAAATGAAACGAATCTACTAATATGTACATCTTGTTAGATTACACAAACCAGGCAAGGTTTATCTTGTGGCACTCAACCGTCTTCGTTGGAACACATCTCATTCCACGAAAAGAACTAGCTTATTCCACACAGTACAGTGCTTGGCAATGAATTTCTTTGTTTTCTAAGAAAACCACTTTAGAAATGAAACGAATGTACTAAGTTGTATATCTTGTTAGATTTAACAAACCAGGAAAGTATCAACTTGCTGCACTCAACCATCTTCATGGGAAAGCAACTCATTCCGAGAACAGAATTAGCTTATTTCACACAGTACACTGTTTGGCAATGAAGACCTTTGTTTTCTAAGCAAACTATTTTAGAAATGAAACGAATCTACTAAGCTGTACATCTTGTTAGATTACACAATCCAGGAAAGTATCAACTACCTGCACTCAACCATCTTCGTGGGAAAGCAACTAATTCCAAAAACAGAATTAGCTTATTTCACACAGTACAGTGTTTGGCAATGAAACCTTTATTTTCTAAGCAAACTACTTTAGAAATGAAACGAATCTATTAAGTTGTACATCTCATTAGATTACATAAACCAGGGAAGTTGATCTTGCTGCACACAACTGTCTTCGTAGGAAAGCATCTCATTCAGCGAACAGAACTAGCTTCTTTCAGCCAGTACAGTGTTCGGAAATGAAGATCTTTGAGTTCTAAGGAAACTACTTTAGAAATGAAACGAATCTCCTAAGTTTTACATCTTATTAGATTACAGCTACAAGGATAGTTTGATCTTGCTGCACTCAACCGTCTTCGTAGGAACGCATCTCATTCCGTGAATAGAACTAGCTTATTTCACACAGTACAGTGTTTGACAATGAATATCTTTGTTTTCTAAGCAAACTACTTTATAAAAGAAACGAATCTACTAAGTTGTATATCTTGTTAGATTACATAAACCAGGGAAGTTGATCTTACTGAACTCACTGTCTTCGTTGGAAAGCATCTCATTCTGTGAACAAAACTAGCTTATTTTGCACAGTACAGCGTTCGGCAATTAAGATCTTTTGTTCTAAGCAAACTACTTTAGAAATGAAACGAATCTCCTAAGTTGTACATCTTGTTAGATTACAAATACGAGGAAAGTTTGATCTTGCTGCACTCAACCGTCTTCGTAGGAAAACATCTGATTCCGAGAACAGAACTAGCTTATTTCACACTGTACACTGTTCGGCAATGAAGATCTTTTTTTCTAATCAAACTACTTTAGGAATGAAACGAATCTACTAAGTTGTGCATCTTGTTAGATTACACAATCCAGGAAAGTATCAACTTCCTGTACTCACCCATCTTTGTGGGAAAGCACCTCATTCTGAGAACAGACCTAGCTTATTTCCAACAATACAGTGTTAGGCAATGAAGATATTTGTTTTCTAAGCAAATTACTTTAGAAATGAAACGAATATACTAAGTTGTACATCTTGTTAGATTACACAAACTAGGACAGTATCAACTTGCTACACTTAACCATCTTTGTGGGAAAGCAACTCATTCGAAGAACAGAACTAACTTATTTCACACAGTACAATTTTTGGCAGTGAAGATATTTGTTTTCTAAGCAAACTACTTTAGAAATGAAACTAATCTACTAAGTTGTACATCTTGTTAGATGACACAAATCAGGAAAGTTTTAACTTGTTGCACTCAACCATCTTCGTAGGAAAACAACTCATTCCGAGAACAGAACTAGGTTATTTCACACAGTACACTGTTCGGCAATGAAGACCTTTGTTTTCTAAGCAAATTACTTTAGAAATGAAACGAATCTACTAAGCTGTACATCTTGTTAGATTACACAATCCAGGAAAGTATCAACTTCCTGCACTCAACCATCTTCGTGGGAAAGCAACCACTTCTGAGAACAAAATTAGCTTATTTCACACAGTACAGTGTTTGGCAATGAAACCTTTGTTTTCTAAGCAAACTACATTAGAAATGAAACGAATCGATTAAGTTGTACATCTCATTAGATTACATGAAACAGGGAAGTTGATCTTGCTGCACACAACCGTCTTCGTAGGAAAGCATCTCATTCCTTGTACAGAACTAGCTTCTTTCACCCAGTACAGTGTTCGGAAATTAAGATCTTTGTGTTCTAAGCAAACTACTTTAGAAATGAAATGAATCCCCTAAGTTTTACATCTTATTAGATTACAACTACGAGGATAGTTTGATCTTGCTGCACTCAACCGTCTTCGTAGGATAGCAACTCCTTCTAAGAACAAAACTAGCTTATTTCACACTGTACAGTGTTCGGTAATGAAGATCTTTGTTTTCTTAGCAAACTACTTTAGAAATGAAACGAGTCTGCTAAGCTGCACATCTTGTTAGATTACATTATCCTGGAAAGTATCAACTTCGTGCACTCAACCATTTCGTGGGAAAGTAACTCATTCCAAGAACAGAATTAGCTTATTTTGCACAGTACAGTGTTTGGCTATGAAGACCTTTCTTTTCTAAGCAAAGTACTTTGGAAATGAAATAAATCTACTAAGTTGTACATCTTGTTAGAGGACACAAACCAGGAAAGTATCAACTTGCTTCACACAACCGACTTCGTAGTAAAGCAACTCATTCCGAAAACAGAACTAGCTTATTTCACACAGTACAGCTTTTGGCACTGAAGATCTTTGCTTTTTAAGCAAACTACTTTAAAAATGAAACGGATCTACTAAGTTGTACATCTTGTTAGATTACATAAACCAGGAATGTTTGATCTTGCAGCACTCAACCGTCTTCATAGGAAAGCAACTCCTTCCAAGAACAGAACTAGCTTCTTTCACCAAGTACAGTTTTCGGCAATAAAGAACTTTGTTATCTAAGCAAACTACTTTAGAAATGAAACGAATCTAGTAAGTTGTACATCTTGTTAGATTAAACAAACTAGGAAAATATCAACTTGCTGTACTCAACCGTCTTCGTGGGAAAGCAACTAATTCTGAGAACAGAACTAGCTTATTTCACACAGTACAGTTTTCAGCAATGAAGACCTTTGTTTTCTATGCAAACTATTTTAAAAATGAAACGAATCTACTAAGTTGTACATCCTGTTAGATTACACAATCCAGGAATGTTTGATCTTGCTGCACTCAACCGTCTTTGTGGGAAAGCAACTCATTCTGAGAACAGAACTAGCTTATTTCACACAGTACAGTGTTCGGCAATGAAGACCCTTGTTTTCTAAGCAAACTACTGTACAAATAAAACGAATCTACTAAGTTGTATATCTTGTTAGATTACACAAACCAGGAACGTTTGATCTTGCGGCACTCAACCGTCTTCGTAGGAAAACATCTGATTCCGAGAACAGAACTAGCCTAATTCACACTTTACAGTGTTTTGGAATGAAGATCTTTTTTTTTCTAATGAAACTACTTTAGAAATGAAACGAATCTACGAAGTTGTACATCTTGTTAGATTACACAAACCAGGAAAGTATCAACTTCCTGCACTCAACCGTCTTCGTAGGAAAGCAACTCATTCCGAGAACAGAACTAGCTTATTTCACACAGTACAGTTTTCAGCAATGATGACCTTTGATTTCTAAGCAAACTACTTTAGAAATGAAACGAATCTACTAAGTTGTACATCCTGTTAGATTACACAATCCAGGAATGTTTGATCTTGCTGCACTCAACCATCTTTGTGGGAAAGCAACTCATTCTGAGAAAAGAACTAGCTTCTTTCACACAGTACAGTGTTCAGCAATGAAGACCCTTGTTTTCTAAGCAAACTATGGCAGAAATGAAACGAATCTACTAAGTTGTACATCTTGTTAGATTAAATAAACCAGGAAAGTATCAACTTTCTGCACTCAACCGTCTTCATGGGAAATCAACTCATTCCCAGAACAGAACTAGCTTATTTCACACAGTACAGGGTCGGCAATGAATACCTTTGTTTTCTAAGCAAACTACTTGAGAAATGAAACGAATCAACTAAGGTGTACATCTTGTTACATTATACAAACCAGGAAAGTATCAACTTCCTGCACTCAACCTTCTTCCTGGAAAAGCAAGCCATTCCGAGAACAGAACTAGCTTATTTCAGACAGTACAGTGTTCGGCAATGAAGATCTTTGTTTTCTAAGCAAACTACTTTAGAAATGAAACGAAACTACTAAGTTGTATATCTTTTTACATTACACAATCCAGGTAAGTTTCAACTTGCTACACTGAACCGTCTTCGTAGGAAAGCAACTCATTCCCAGAACAAAACTAGCTTATTTCACACAGTACATTGTTCGGCAATGAAGATCTTTGTTTTCTAAGCAAACTAATTTAGAAATGAAACGAATGTACTAAGTTGTACATCTTGATAGATCACACAAACCAGGAAAGTTGATCGTGCTGCACTCAACCATCTACTGGGAAAGCATCTCATTACGTGAACAGAACTAGCTTATTTCACACGGTACAGTGTTTGGGAATGAAGATCCTTGTTTTCTAAGCAAACTTCTTTAGAAATGAAACGAATCTACTAAGTTGTACATCTTGTTAGATTACACAACCCATGAAAGTTTGATCTTGCTGCACTCAACGGTCTTCGTAGGAAAGCAACTTATTCTGATAACAGAACTAGCTTATTTCACAATGTACAGTGTTCAGCAGCGAAGTTGTTTTTTTTCAAAGCAAACTACTTTAGAAATGAAACAAATCTATGAAGTCGTACAACTTGTTGGATTACACAATCCAGGAAAGTGTCAACTTCCTGCACACAACCATCTTCGTGGGAAAGCAACTCATTCCAAGAACAGAACTAGCTTATTTCACACAGTACAGTTTTCGGAAATGTATATCTTTGTTTTTTAAGCAAATTACTTTAGACATGAAATGAATCTACTAAGTTGTACATCTTGTTAGATTACACAAACCAGGAAAGTTTGATCTTGCTGCACTCAAGCATCTTCATAGGAAAGGAACTCATTCCGAAAACAGAACTAGCTTATGTCACAATGTAGTGTTCAAAATGAAGATCATTGTTTTCTAAGCAAACTACTTTAGAAATGAAAAAAATCTACTACATTGTACATCTTGTTAGATTACACAAACCAGGATAGTATCAACTTCCCACACTCAACCATCTTCATGGGAAAGCAAGTCATTCCGAGAACAGAACTAGCTTATTTCACAAAGTACAGTCATTGGCAATGAAGACCTTTGTTTTCTAAGCAAACTGCTTTAGAAATGAAATGAATCTACTAATTTGTAAATCTTGTTAGATTACACAAACCAGGAAAGTATCAACTTGGTGCACTCAACCGTGTTCGTGGGAATACAATACATTCCCAGAACAGAAGTAGCTTATTTCACAAAGTACAGTGTTAAGCAATGAAGATCTTTGTTTTCTGAGCAAACTACTTTAGAAATGAAACGAATCTACTAAGCTGTACAACTTGTTAGATAACAAATCCAAGAGACTATCAACTTCCTGCACTCAACCATATTCGTGGGAAAGCAACTCATTCCGAGAACAGAACTAGCTTATTTCACAGAGTAAAGTGTTCGGCAATGAAGAACTTTGTTTCCTAAGCAAACTTCTTTAGAAATGAAATGAATATACTAATTTGTACATCTTGTTAGATTACACAAACCAGGAATGTTTGATGTTGCTGCACTCAACCGTCTTTGTAGGAAAGCATGTCATTCCAAGGACAGAACTACCTTATTTCACACTGTACAATATTCGGCAAGGAAGATCTTTGTTTTCTAAGCAAACTACTTTAGAAATGAAACGAATCTACTAAGTTGTATATCTTGTTAGATTACACAAACCAGGAAAGTATCAACTTGCTGCACTGAACCGTCTTCGTGTGATAGCAAGCTATCATTCTGAGAACAGAACTAGCTTATTTTACAAAGTACAGTGTTCGGCAATGAAGATCTTTGTTTTCTCAGCAAACTATTTTAGATATGAAGCAAATCTACTACGTTGTACATATTTTTAGATTACACAATCCAGGAAATTATCAACTTCCTGCACTCAACCTTCTTAGTGGGAAAGCAACTCATTCCAAGAACACACTAGCTTATTTCACACAGTACAGTGTTCGGCAATGAAGACCTTCATTTTCTAAGCAAACTACTGTAGAAATGACAAGAATATACTAAGGTATACATCTTGTTAGTTTACACAAACCAGGAAAGTGTGATCTTGCTGCACTCAACCGTCTTTGTAGGAAAATATCTCATTCCGCGAACAGAACTAGCTCATTTCACACAGTACAGTGTTCGGCAATGAAGACCTTTGATTTCTAAGCAAACTACTTTAGAAATGAAACGAATCTACTAATTTGTACATCTTGTCAGATTACACAAACCAGGAACGTTTGATCTTGCTGCACTCAACCGTCTTCGTAAGAAAGCATGTCATTCTGAGAACAGAAATAGCTTATTTCACACTGTACAGTGTTTGGCAATGAAGATATTTGTTTTCTAAGCAAACTACTTTAGAAATGAAACGAATCTACTAAGTTGTACATCTTGTTAGATTACACAAACCAGGAAAGTATCAACTTGCTGCACTCAACCATTTTCGTAGGAATACAACTCATTCCCAGAACAGAACTAGCTTATTTCACAAAGTACAGTGTTCGGCAATGAATATCTTTGTTTTCTAAGCAAACTACTTTAGAAATGAAACGAAGCTACTAAGCTGTACATCTTGTTAGATAACCAATCCAGGAAACTATCAACTTCCTGCACTCAACCATATTCATTGGAATGCAACTCATTCCGAGAACATAAGTAGCTTATTTCACACAGTACAGTGTTCGGCAATGAAGACCTTTCTTTTCTAAGCAATCTACTTTAGAAATGAAACAAATCTACTAATTTTTACATCTTGTTTGATTACACAAACCAGGACAGTTTGATCTTGCTGCACTCAACCATCTTCGTGGGAATGCAGCTCATTCCCAGAACAGAACTAGCTTCTTTCACAAAGTACAGTGTTTGGCAATGAAGATGTTTGTTTTGTAAGCAAACTACTTTAGAAATGAAATGAATCTACTAAGTTGTACATCTTGTAACATTACACAAACCAGGAAAGTATCAACTTGCTGCACTCAATCGTCCTCCTGGGAAAGCAACTCATTCCGAGAACAGAACCAGCTTATTTTACAAAGTACATTGTTTGGCAATGAAGATCTTTGTTTTCTAAGCAATCGACTTTAGAAATGAAATGAATGTACTAAGTTGTTTATCTTGTGAGATTACACACCAGAAAATATCAACTTGCTGCACTCAACAGTCTTAGGGGGAAAGCAACTCATTCCGAGAACAGAACTAGCTTGTTTCACAAAGTACAGCAAAATACGTTGGAAATGAAATGAATCTACAAAGCTGTACATCTTGTTAGATTACACAATCCAGGAAAGTATCATGTTCTGGCACTCAACCATCTTCATGGGAAAAACTCATTCCGAGAATAGAACGACCTTATTTCTCACAGTACAGTGTTTGGCAATGACGACCTTTGTTTTCTAAGCAAACTACTTTAGAAATGAAACGAATCTACTAAGTTGTACATCTTAGTAGATTACCCAATCCAGGAAAGTTTGATCTTGATACACTCAATCGTCTTCATAGTAAAGCAACTCATTCCGAGAACCGAAGTAGCTTATTTCACACGGTACAGTGTTCAGCAATGAAGACCTTTGTTTTCTAAGGAAACTACCTTAGAAATGAAAAGAATCTAGTAAGTTGTACATCTTTTTAGATTACACAAACCAGGAACGTATCAACTTCCCGCACTCAACCATCTTCATGGAAAGCAACTCATTCCGAAAATAGAACTAGCTTATTTCACACAGTACAGTGTTTGGCAATGAAGACCTTTGTTTTCTAAGCAAACTACTTTAGAAATGAAAGGAATCTACTAAGTTTTACATCTTTTTAGATTACACAAACCAGGAAAGTATCAACTTGCTGCACTCAACCGTCTTCATGGGAAAGCAACCAATTCCGAGAACAGAACTAGCTTATTTCACAAAGTACAGTGTTCAGCAATGAAGATCGTTTTCTTCTAAGCAAACTACTTTAGAAATGAAACGAATCTACTAAGATGTATATCTTGATAGATTACACAAACCAGTAAAGTATCAACTTGCTGCACTCAGCCGTCTTCATTGGAAAGCAACTCATTCTGAGAACAGAACTAGGTTAATTCACAAAGTACAGTGTTCGGCAATGAAGATCGTTGTTTTCTCAGCAAACTACTTTAGAAATGAAACGAATATACTAAGCTGTACATCTTGTTAGATTACACAATCCAGGAAAGTATCAACTTCCTGCACTCAACCATCTTCGTGGGAAAGCAACTCATTCCGAGAACAGAACTAGCTTATTTCACACTGAACAATGTTCAGCAATGAAGATCTTTTCTTTCTAAGCAATCTACTTTAGAAATGAAACGAATCTACTAAGTTGTACATCTTGTTAGATTACACATACCTGGAAAGTACTAACTTGCTACACTCAACCGTCTTCGTAGTAAAGAAACTCATTCCAAGAAAAGAACTAGCTTATTAAACAAAGTACAGATTTTGGCAATGAAGATCTTTCTTAATGTTTGCAAACTACTTTGGAAATGAAACGAATTACCAAGTTGTCCATCTTGTTAGATTACACAATTCAGGAAAGTATTAACTTCCAGCACTCAACCATCTTCGTGGGAAAGCATGTCATTCTGAGAACAGAACTAGCTTATTTCACACAGTACAGTGTTCGGCAATGAAGAGCTTTGTTTTCTAAGCAAAATGCTTTAGAACTGAAACGAATCTACCAGTTGTACATCTTATTAGATTAAAAAAAACAGGAAAGTTTGATCTTGCTGCACTCAACCATCTTCATAGGAAAGCATGTCATTCTGAGAACAGAACTAGCTTATTTTACACTGTACAATGTTCGGCAAGGAAGATCTTTGTTTTCTAAGCAAACTACTTTAGAAGTGAAACGAATCTACTAAGTTTTCATCTTGTTAGATTACACAAACCAGGAAAGTATCAACTTGCTGCACTGAACAGTCGTTGTGGGAAAGCAAATAATTCCGAGAACAGAACTAGCTTATTTCACAAAGTACAGTGTTTGGAAATGAAGATCTTTCTTTTCTCAGCAGACTCTTTTAGAAATGAAATGAATCTACTACATTGTACCTCTTTCTAGAATACACAGTGTAGGAAAGTATCTACTTCCTGCACTCAACTGTCTTCATGGGAAAGCAACTCATTCCAAGAACAGAACTAGCTTATTTCACACAGTACAGTTATCGGCAATGAAGATCTTAGTTTTTTAAGCAAACTACTTTAGAAATGAAACGAATCTACTAAGTTGTACATCTTGTTAGATTACACAAACAGGAATGTTTGATCGTCCTGCACCCAACCGTCTTTGTAGGAAAGCAACACATTCCAAAACAGAACTAGCTTATTTCACACTGTACAGTGTTCGGTAATGAAGACCTTTGTTTTCTAAGAAACTACTTTAGAAATGAAATGAATCTTCTAAGTTTTACATCTTGTTAGATACACAAACCAGGAAAGTTTCAACTTGCTGCATTCAACCATCTTCGGAGTAAGGCAACTCATTCGGAGAACAGAACTAGCTTATTTCACAAAGTACAGTGTACTGCAATGAAGTTCTTTGCTTTCTCAGCAAACTATTTTAGAAAAGAAACTAATCTACTACGTTGTACATCTTTTTAGATTACACAATGCAGGAAAGTATCAACTTCCTGCACTCAACCTTCTTCGTGGGAAAGGAACTCATTCGAAGAACAGATCTATCTTATTTCACACAGTACTGTGTTAGGCAATGAAGACCTTTGTTTTTCTAAGCAAACTACTTTAGAAATGAAACGAATCTACTAAGATGTACATCTTCTTAGATTACAGAAACCAGGAAAGTATCAACTTTCTGCACTCAGCCTTGTTCGTAGTAAAGCAATTCATTCTGAGAACAGAACTAGCTTATTTCACACAGTACAGTTTTTGGCAATGAAGACCTTTGTTTTTTATGCAAACTAATTTAGAAATGAAACGAATCTACTAAGTTGGACATCTTGTTAGATTGTACAAACCAGGACAGGTTGATCTTGCTGCACTCAACAGTCTTCGTAGGAAAGCAACTTATTCAGAGAACAGAACTAGCTTATTTCACACTGTACAGTGTTCGGAAATGAAGATGATTGTTTTCTAAGTAAACTACTTTAGAAATGAAACGAATCTACTAAATTGTACACCTTGTTAGATTACACAAAACAGGAAAGTTTGATCTTGCTGCACTCAACCGTCTTCGTTGGAACGCATGTCATTCCGCGAACAGTACTAGCTTATTTCACAAAGTACAGTGTTCGGCAATGAAGATCTTTGTTATCTCAGCAAACTATATTAGAAATGAAATGAATCTACTACGTTGTACATCTTTTCATATTACACGATCCAAGAAAGTATCAATTTTCTGCACTCAACCTTCTTTGTGGGAAAGCAACTCATTCCAAGAACAGAACCAGCTTATTTCACACAATACAGTGTTCGGGAATGAAGACCTTTGTTTTGTAAGCAAACTACTTTACAAATGAAACGAATGAACTAAGTTGTACATCTTGTTAGATGACACAAACCAGGAAAGTTTGATCTTGCTGCACTCAACCATCTTCATAGGAAAGCATCTCATTCCGCGAAAAGAACTAGCTTATTTCACACAGTACAGTGTTCGGCAATGAAGATCTTTGTTTTCTAAGCAAACTTCTGTAGAAATGAAACGAATCTACTAAGTTGTACATCTTGTTAGATTACACAAACCAGGAATGTATCACCTTCAGGCACTCAACCATCTTCATGGGAAAACAAGTCATTCAGAGAACAGAACTAGATTATTTCACACAGTACAGTTTGCGGCAATGAGGATCTTTGTTTTTAAGGAAACTACTTTAGAAATGAAACGAATCTGCTAAGTTGCACATCTTGCTAGATTACACAAACCAGGAAAGTATCTACTTGCTGCACTCAACCGTCTTCGTGGGAAACCAACTCATTCCGAGAACAGTACTATCTTATGTCACACTGTATAGTGTTCGGAAATGAACATCATTGTTTTATAAGCATACTACTTTAGAAATGAAACGAATGTACTAAGTTGAACACCTTGATAGATTACACAAACCAGGAAAGTATGAACTTGCTGCACCTAACCATCTTCGTAGTAAAGCAACTCATTCCGAGAACAGAATTAGCTTATTTCACACAGTACAGTTTTCAGAAATGAAGATCTTTGTTTTCTAAGAAACTATTTTAGAAATTAAATGAATCTACTAAATTGTACTACCTGTTAGATTACACAAACCAGGAAAGTATCAAAGTGCTGCACTCAACCATCTTCATGGGAAAGCAAGTCATTCCGAGAACAGAACTAGCTTACTTCACAAAGTACAGTGATTGGCAATGAAGACCTTTGTTTTCTAAGCAAACTACTTTAGAAATGAAACGAATCTACTAAGTTGTAAATCTTGTTAGATTACACAAACCATGAAAGTATCAACTTGATGCACTCAACAGTCCTCGTGGGAAAGCAACTCATTCCGAGAACAGAACTAGCTTATTTCACACAGTACAGTTTTTGGCAATGAAGATGTTCGTTTTCTAAGCAAACTACTTTAGAAATGAAACGACTCTACTAAGTTGTACATCTTGTTAGATTACACAATCAAGGAAAGTTTCTTCTTGCTGCACTCAACCTTCTTCCTAGGAAAGCAACTCATTCTGAGAACAGAACTAGCTAATTTCGCAAAGTACAATTTTTGTCAATGAAGATCTTTGTTTTATAAGCAAACTACTTTAGAACTGAAACGAATCTACTAAGTTGTATATCTTGTTAGGTTACACAAACCAGGAACCTTTGATCTGGCTGCACTAAACCATCTTCGTAGGAAAGCAACTCATTCCAAGAACAGAACTAGCTTATTTAACACTGTACTGTGTTTGGCAATGAAGATCTTTGTTTTCTATGCAAACTACTTTAGAAATGAAACGAATCTACTAATTTGTACATCTTGTTAGATTACACAAACCAGGGAAGTTTGATCTTGCTGCACTCAACCGTCTTTGTAGGAAAGCATGTTATTCCGAGAACAGAACTAGCGTATTTCACACAGTATAGTGTTCGGCAATGAATATCTTAGCTTTTTATGCAAACTACTTTAGAAATGAAATGAATCTTCTGAGTTGCACATCTTGTTAGATTATACAAACCAGGAAAGTTTGATATTGCTGCACTGAACCGTCTTCCTAGGAAAGCAACTCATTCTGAGAACAGAACTTTTTTATTTCAAACTGTACAATTTTCGGCAATGAAGAACCTTGTTTTCTAAACAAACTACCTTAGAAATGAAACGACTCTACTAAGTTGTACACCTTGTTAGATTACACAAACCAGGAAAGTTTGACCTTGCTGCACTGAACCGTCTTCGTAGGAAAGCATGTCATTCAGTGAAGAGTACTAGCTTATTTCACCAAGTACCGTGTTTGGCAATGAAGAACTTTGTTTTCTCAGTTAAGTATTTTAGAAATGAAACGAATCTACTACGTTGTACATCTTTTTAGATTACACAATCCAGGAAAGTATCAACTTCCTACACTCAACATTCTCCATGGGAAAGCAACTCATTCCAAGAACAGAACTAGCTTATTTCACACAGTACAGTGTTGGGCAATGAAGACCTTTGTTTTCTGAGGAAATTACTTTACAAATGAAATGAATCTAGTAAGTTGTACATCTTGTTAGATTACACAAACCAGGAAAGATTGATCTTGCTGCACTCAACCATCTTCGTAGGGAAGCATCTCATTCCGTGAACAGAAATATCTTATTTCACACAGTACAGTGTTTGGCAATGAAGATCTTTGTTTTCTAAGCAAACTACTTTAGAAATGAAAGGAATCTACTAACTTGTACATCTTGTTAGATTACACAAACCAGGAAAGTATCAACTTCCTGCACTCAACCCTCTTCGTGGGAAAGCATCTCATTCTGAGAAGAGAACTAACTTATTTCACACTTACAGTGTTCGGAAATGAAGATCTTTGTTTTCTAAACAAACAACTTTAGAAATGAAACAAATCTACTAAGTTGTAGATCTTGTTAGATTACACAATCCAGGAAAGTATCAACTTGCTGCACTCAACCCTCTTCGTGGGAAAGCATCTCATTCCCAGAACAGAACTAGTTTATTTCACAAAGTACAGTGTTCGGCAATGAAGATCTTTGTTTTCTAAGCAAACTGCTTTAGAAATTAACTGAATCTACTGAGCTGTACATCTTGTTAGATTACACAATCCAGGAAATTATCAACTTCCTGCACCGAATCATCTTTGTGGGAAAGTAACTCATTCCCATAACAGAGCTAGCTTATTTCACACAGTACCCTGTTCGGCAATGACGACCTTTGTTTTCTAAGCAAACTACTTTAGAAATGAAAAGAATCTACTAAGTTGTACATCTTGTTAGCTTACACAATCCAGGAAAGGTTCAACTTGCAGCAGTCAACCATATTTGTAGGAAAGCAACTCATTCCAAGAACAGAACTAGCTTATTTCACATGGTACAGTGTTCGGAAATAAAGATCTTTGTTTTTTAACCAAAGTACTTTAGATATGAAACGAATCTGCTAAATTGTACATCTTGTTAGATTACACAAACCAGAAAAGGATCAAATTCCTGCACTGAACCATCTTCATGGGAAAGCAACTCATTCCGAGAACAGAACTAGCTTATTTCAGAAAGTACAGTGTTAGGCAATAAAGACCTTTGTTTTCCAATCAAAGTACTTTAGAAATGAAACGAATCTACTAAGTGGTACATCTTTTTACATTACACAAACAGGAAAGTATCCACTTGCTGCACTCAACCATCTTCGTAGTAAAGCAACTCATTCCGAGAACAGAAGTAGGTTATTTCACACAGTACAGTGTTAGGGAATGGAGATGTTTGTTTTCTAAGCAAACTACTTTAGAAATGAAACGAATCTACTAAGTTGTATATCTTGTTAGATTAAACAAACAAGGAAAGTTTGATCTTCCTGCACTCAACCGTCTTTGTAGGAAAGCAACTCATTCCAAGAACAGAACTCACTTATTTCACATAATACAGTGTTCAGCAATGAAGATCTTTGTTTTCTAAGCCAACGACTTTAGAAATTTAACGAGTCTACTACGTTTTACAACTTGTTAGATTACACAAATCAGGAAAGTTTGAAGTTGCTGCACTCAACCGTCTTCGTAGGAAAGCAACTCATTCTGAGAACAGAACTAGCTTATTTCACACAGTACTTTGTTTGGCAATGAAGATCTTTGGTTTAAAAGCAAACGACTTTAGAAATTAAACGAATATACTAAGTTGTACATCTTCTTAGATTTCACAAACCAGCAAATTTTGAACCTGCTGCACCAAACTGTCTTCTTAGGAACCCTTCTCATTCCGAGAACAGAACTAGCACATTTCACACAGTACAGTGTTCGGCAATGAAGATCTGTGTTTTCTAAGTAAAGTAGTTTCGAAATGAAACAGGCCTACCAAGTTGTACATCTTGTTACATTACACATACGAGGAAAGTATCAACTTGCTCCACTCAACCGTCTTCGTGGGAAAGCAACTCATTCCGAGAACAGAACTAGGTTATTTCACACAGTACAGTGTTCGGCAATGATGATGTTTTTTTTTCTAAGCAAACTACTTTAGAAATTAAACGAATCTAATAACTTCTATATCCTGTGAGGTTACACAAACAAGGAAAGTATTAACTTCCTGCACCCAACCGTCTTCATGGGAAAGCATCTCATTCAGAGAACAGAAGTAACTTATTTCACAAAGTACTGTGCTTGGCATCGAAGACCTTTGTTTTCTAAGCAAACTACTTTAGAAATGAAACGAATCTACTAAGTTGTACAACTTGTTAAATTACACAAATAAGAAAGTTTGAACTTGCTGCACTCAACTGTCTTGGTAGGAAATCAACTCATTCTGAGAACAGAACTAGTTTATTTCACACAGTACAGTGTTCGGCAATGAAGATCTTTGTTTTCTAAGCAAACTACTTTATAAATGAAATGTATCTACTAAGTTGTACATCTTGTTAGATTACACAATGCAGGAAAGTTTCAAGTTGCTGCACTCAACCGCCTTTGTAGGAAACCAACTCATTCCAAGAACAGAACTACCGTATTGAACATGGTACAGTGTTCAGAAGTGAAGAAATTTGTTTCCTAAGCAAACTACTTTAGAAATGAAACGAATCTACTAAATTATACATCTTGTTAGATTACACAAACCAGGAAAGTATCAACTTCCCACACTCAACCATCTTCATGGGAAAGCAACTCATTCTAAGAACTGAATTAGCTTATTTCACACAGTACAGTTTTCAGGAATAAATAACTTTGTTTTCTAAGAAACTACTTTAGAAATGAAACGAATCTACTAATTTGTACATCTTGTTAGATTACACTGTAGGAAAGTTTCAACTTGCTGCACTCAACCTTCTTCCAGGAAAGCAAGTTATTGGAGAAGGAATTAGCTTATTTCAAACAGTACAGATCCAGGCAATGAAGATGTTTGTTTTTTAAAGCAAACTACTTTAAAATGAGATGAATCTACTAAGTTGTACATCTTGTTAGATTACACAAACCAGGAAAGTTTGAACTTGCTGCACTCAACCTCTTCTTTGTAGGAAAGCATTTGCATTCCAAGAACAGAATCAAACCTTATTTCACACAGTACAGTGTTCGCAATGAAGATTTTTGTTTTCTAAAGAAACTACTTTAGAAATGAAACGAATCTACTAACTTGTACATCTTGTTATATTACACAAACTAGGAAAGTTTCAACTTGCTGCACTCAACCTTCTTCATAGGAAAGCTCCTCATTCCTAGAACAGATTTATTATTTCACACAGTAAATTGTTCAGTCCAATGAAGATGTTTGTTTTCTCAAGAAACTACTTAGAAATGAAGTGAATCCTACTAACTTGTACATCTTGTTAGATTACAAAAACTAGGAAAGGAACAGCTGCACTCATTTTTCTTTGTAAAAAAGCAAAGAGATTCCTAGAATAGAATTAGCTTATTTCACACAGTACAATGTTCTGCAATGAAGATGTTTGTTTCTCAAGAAACTACTTTAGCTTCTTGTAGGAAAGCAATTGATTCCTAGAACCGAATAGCTTATTTCACACAGTACAATGTTCGGCAATGAAGATGTTTGTTTTCTCAAGAAACTACTTTAGAAATGAGGCGAATCTACTAACTTGTACATCTTGTTAGATTACACAAACTAGGAAAGTTTGAACTTGCTGCACTCAACCTTCTTTGTAGGAAAGCAAGTGATTCCTAGAACCGAATTAGCTTATTTCACACAGTACAATGTTCGCCAATGAAGATGTTTGTTTTCTCAAGAAACTACTTTAGAAATGAGGCGAATCTACTAACTTGTACATCTTGTTAGATTACACAAACTAGGAAAGTTTGAACTTGCTGCACTCAAACCTTCTTTGTAGGAAAGCAAGTGATTCCTAGAACCGAATTAGCTTATTTCACACAGTACAATGTTCGGCAATGAAGATGTTTGTTTTCTCAAGAAACTACTTTAGAAATGAGGCGAATCTACTAACTTGTACATCTTGTTAGATTACACAAACTAGGAAAGTTTTTGAACTTGCTGCACTCAACCTTCTTTGTAGGAAAGCAAGTGATTCCTAGAACCGAATTAGCTTATTTCACAGTACAATGTTCGGCAATGAAATGTTCGCAATGTTTTGTTTTCTCAAGAAACTACTTTAGAAATGAGGCGAATCTACTAACTTGTACATCTTGTTAGATTACACAAACTAGGAAAGTTTGAACTTGCTGCACTCAACCTTCTTTGTAGGAAAGCAAGTGATTCCTAGAACCGAATTAGCTTATTTCACACAGTACAATGTTCGGCAATGAAGATGTTTGTTTTCTCAAGAAACTACTTTAGAAATGAGGCGAATCTACTAACTTGTACATCTTGTTAGATTACACAAACTAGGAAAGTTTGAACTTGCTGCACTCAACCTTCTTTGTAGGAAAGCAAGTGATTCCTAGAACCGAATTAGCTTATTTCACACAGTACAATGTTCGGCAATGAAGATGTTTGTTTTCTCAAGAAACTACTTTAGAAATGAGGCGAATCTACTAAATCTTGTTAGATTACACAAACTGAGTTTGAACTTGCTGCAAATTTGTAGGAAAGCAACAAGTTAGAAATAGCTTATTTCACTTGTACAATGTTACACATGACTAAAAATTTTTCAAGAAACTACTTTAGAAATGAGGCAACCTTACATCTTTTAGATTAAAGCAAACTAGGAAATTCCTAGAACCAAATTAGCTTATTTCACATTAGTACAATGTTCGCAATGAAGATGTTTGTTTTTCAAGAAACTACTTTAGAAATGAGGCGAATCTACTAACTTGTACATCTTGTTAGATTACACAAACTAGGAAAGTTTGAACTTGCTGCACTCAACCTTCTTTGTAGGAAAGCAAGTGATTCCTAGAACCGAATTAGCTTATTTCACACAGTACAATGTTCGGCAATGAAGATGTTTGTTTTCTCAAGAAACTACTTTAGAAATGAGGCGAATCTACTAACTTGTACATCTTGTTAGATTTACAAACTAGGAAAGTTTGAACTTGCTGCACTCAACCTTCTTTGTAGGAAAGCAAGTGATTCCTAGAACCGAATTAGCTTATTTCACACAGTACAATGTTTGAATGAAGATGTTTGTTTTCTCAAGAAAACACAGTACAACTTGTACATCTTGTTAGATTTGTTTAGAAATGAGGCGAATCTACTAACTTGAATCTTGTTGTTTGAAAGTTTGAACTGCTGCAGAACCTTCTTTTAGGAAAGCAAGTGATTCCTACTAATTAGCTTATTTCACACAGTACAATGTGAGGCAATGAAGATGTTTGTTTTCTCAAGAAACTACTTTAGAAATGAGGCGAATCTAGAACTAACTTGTACATCTTGTTAGATTACACAAACTAGGAAAGTTTGAACTTGTTTGCACTCAACCTTCTTTTTAGGAAAGCAAGTGATTCCTAGAACTTGTAATTAGCTTAGATCACACAGTACAATGTTTGCAATGAAGATGTTTGTTTTCTCAAGAAACTACTTTAGAAATGAGGCGAATCTACTAACTTGTACATCTTGTTAGATTACACAAACTACTTTAGAAAGTTTGAACTTGCTGCACTCAACCTTCTTGTTAGATTACAAGTGATTCCTAGAGTTTGAATTAGCTTATTTCACACAGTACAAAAGGCAATGAAGATGTTTGTTTTCAAGAAACAAGTACAATGTTACTGAAGAGTTTGTTTTCTCAAGAAACTACTTTAGAAATGAGGCGAACTAACTTGTACATCTTGTTAGATTACACAAACTAGAAAGTTTGAACTTGCTGCACTCAAGAAACTTTGTAGGAAAGCATGTGATTCCTAGAACCGAATCTAGTTATTTCACAACAGTACAAGTTTCGGCAATGAAGATGTTTGTTTTTTTCTCAAGAAAGTGATTCTTTAGAAATGAGGCGAATCTACTAACACACAGTACATCTTGTTAGATTAACAAACTTGGAAAGTTTGAACTTTGAAATGCACTCAACCTTCTTTGTGAAAGCAATCTTGTTTCCTAGAACCGAATTAGGAAATTTCACACTACATGTTCGGCAATGAAGATGTTTGTTTTCTCAAGAAACTACTTTAGAAATGAGGCGAATCTACTAACTTGCAATGAAGATCTTGTTAGATTAAGAAAAACTAGAAAGTTTGAACTTACTGCACTCAACCATCTTGTTAGCACAAACTAGAAAAGTTCTTGCAGCTTATGTTTGTTTGTCAAGTGATTCCTAGAACCGATTAGCTTATTTCACACAGTACAATGTTCGGCAATGAAGATGTTTGTTTTCTCAAGAAACTACTTTAGAAATGAGGCGAATCTACTAACTTGTACATCTTGTTAGATTACACAAACTAGGAAAGTTTGAACTTGCTGCACTCAACCTTCTTTGTAGGAAAGCAAGTGATTCCTAGAACCGAATTAGCTTATTTCACACAGTACAATGTTCAATGCAATGAAGATGTTTGTTTTCTCAAGAAACTACTTTTTAGAAATGAGGCGAATCTACTAACTTGTACATCTTGTTAGATTACACAAACTAGGAAAGTTTGAACTTGCTGCACTCAACCTTCTTTGTAGGAAAGCAAGTGATTCCTAGAACCGAATTAGCTTATTTCACACAGTACAATGTTCGGCAATGAAGATGTTTGTTTTCTCAAGAAACTACTTTAGAAATGAGGCGAATCTACTAACTTGTACATCTTGTTAGATTACACAAACTAGGAAAGTTTGAACTTGCTGCACTCAACTTTTCTTTGTAGTGAAAGGAAAGCAAGTGATTCCTAGAACCGAATTAGCTTATTTCACACAGTACAATGTTCGGCAATGAAGATGTTTGTTTTCTCAAGAAACTACTTTTTAAATGAGGCGAATCTACTAACTTGTACATCTTGTTAGATTACACAAACTAGGAAAGTTTGAACTTGCTGCACTCAACCTTCTTTGTAGGAAAGCAAGTGATTCCTAGAACCGAATTAGCTTTATACACACAGTACAATGTTCGGCAATGAAGATGTTTGTTTTCTCAAGAAACTACTTTAGAAATGAGGCGAATCTACTAACTTGTACATCTTGTTAGATTACACAAACTAGGAAAGTTTGAACTTGCTGCACTCAACCTTCTTTGTAGGAAAGCAAGTGATTCCTAGAACCGAATTAGCTTATTTCACACAGTACAATATCGGCAATGAAGATGTTTGTTTTCTCAAGAAACTACTTTAGAAATGAGGCGAATCTACTAACTTGTACATCTTGTTAGATTACACAAACTAGGAAAGTTTGAACTTGCACTCAAACTTCTTTGTAGGAAAGCAAGTGATTCCTAGAACCGAATTAGCTTATTTCACACAGTACAATGTTCGGCAATGAAGATGTTTGTTTTCTCAAGAAACTACTTTAGAAATGAGGCGAATCTACTAACTTGTACATCTTGTTAGATTACAAACTAGGAAAGTTTGAACTTGCTGCACTCAACCTTCTTTGTAGGAAAGCAAGTGATTCCTAGAACCGAATTAGCTTATTTCACACAGTACAATGTTCGGCAATGAAGATGTTTGTTTTCTCAAGAAACTACTTTTTAAATGAGGCGAATCTACTAACTTGTACATCTTGTTAGATTACACAAACTAGGAAAGTTTGAACTTGCTGCACTCAACCTTCTTTGTAGGAAAGCAAGTGATTCCTAGAACCGAATTAGCTTATTTCACACAGTACAATGTTCGGCAATGAAGATGTTTGTTTTCTCAAGAAACTACTTTAGAAATGAGCCGAATCTACTAACTTGTACATCTTGTTAGATTACACAAACTAGAACCGATTAGCTTATTTCACACAGTACAATGTTCGCAATGAAGATGTTTGTTTTTCAAGAAACTACTTTAGAAATGAGGCGAATCTACTAACTTGTACATCTTGTTAGATTACACAAACTAGGAAAGTTTGAACTTGCTGCACTCAACCCTTTTTTGTAGGAAAGCAAGTGATTCCTAGAACCGAATTAGCTTATTTCACACAGTACAATGTTCGCAATGAAGATGTTTGTTTTCTCAAGAAACTACTTTTTAGAAATGAAATGAGGCGAATCTACTAACTTGTACATCTTGTTAGATTACACAAACTAGGAAAGTTTGAACTTGCTGCACTCAACCTTCTTTGTAGGAAAGCAAGTGATTCCTAGAACCGAATTAGCTTATTTCACACAGTACAATGTTCGGCAATGAAGATGTTTGTTTTCTCAAGAAACTACTTTAGAAATGAGGCGAATCTACTAACTTGTACATCTTGTAAGATTACACAAACTAGAAAGTTTGAACTTGCTGCACTCAACCTTCTTTGTAGGAAAGCAAGTGATTCCTAGAACCGAATTAGCTTATTTCACACAGTACAATGTTCGGCAATGAAGATGTTTGTTTTCTCAAGAAACTACTTTTTAGAAATGAGGCGAATCTACTAACTTGTACATCTTGTTAGATTACACAAACTAGGAAAGTTTGAACTTGCTGCACTCAACCTTCTTTGTAGGAAAGCAAGTGATTCCTAGAACCGAATTAGCTTATTTCACACAGTACAATGTTCGGCAATGAAGATGTTTGTTTTCTCAAGAAACTACTTTAGAAATGAGGCGAATCTACTAACTTGTACATCTTGTTAGATTACACAAACTAGGAAAGTTTGAACTTGCTGCACTCAACCTTCTTTGTAGGAAAGCAAGTGATTCCTAGAACCGAATTAGCTTATTTCACACAGTACAATGTCGGCAATGAAGATGTTTTTTTTTTCAAGAAACTACTTTAGAAATGAGGCGTATCTACTAACTTGTACATCTTGTTAGATTACACAAACTAGGAAAGTTTGAACTTGCTGCACTCAACCTTCTTTGTAGGAAAGCAAGTGATTCCTAGAACCGAATTAGCTTATTTCACACAGTACAATGTTCGGCAATGAAGATGTTTGTTTCTCAAGAAACTACTTTAGAAATGAGGCGAATCTACTAACTTGTACATCTTGTTAGATTACACAAACTAGGAAAGTTTGAACTTGCTGCACTCAACCTTCTTTGTAGGAAAGCAAGTGATTCCTAGAACCGAATTAGCTTATTTCACACAGTACAATGTTCGGCAATGAAGATGTTTGTTTTCTCAAGAAACTACTTTAGAAATGAGGCGAATCTACTAACTTGTACATCTTGTTAGATTACACAAACTAGGAAAGTTTGAACTTGCTGCACTCAACCTTCTTTGTAGGAAAGCAAGTGATTCCTAGAACCGAATTAGCTTATTTCACACAGTACAATGTTCGGCAATGAAGATGTTTGTTTTTCAAGAAACTACTTTAGAAATGAGGCGAATCTACTAACTTGTACATCTTGTTAGATTACACAAACTAGGAAAGTTTGAACTTGCTGCACTCAACCTTCTTTGTAGGAAAGCAAGTGATTCCTAGAACCGAATTAGCTTATTTCACACAGTACAATGTTCGCAATGAAGATGTTTGTTTTCTCAAGAAACTACTTTAGAAATGAGGAATCTACTAACTTGTACATCTTGTTAGATTACACAAACTAGGAAAGTTTGAACTTGCTGCACTCAACCTTCTTTGTAGGAAAGCAAGTGATTCCTAGAACCGATTAGCTTATTTCACACAGTACAATGTTCGGCAATGAAGATGTTTGTTTTTTCAAGAAACTACTTTAGAAATGAGGCGAATCTACTAACTTGTACATCTTGTTAGATTACACAAACTAGGAAAGTTTGAACTTGCTGCACTCAACCTTCTTTGTAGGAAAGCAAGTGATTCCTAGAACCGAATTAGCTTATTTCACACAGTACAATGTTCGGCAATGAAGATTTTTTTTTCAAGAAACTACTTTAGAAATGAGGCGAATCTACTAACTTGTACATCTTGTTAGATTACACAAACTAGGAAAGTTTGAACTTGCTGCACTCAACCTTCTTTGTAGGAAAGCAAGTGATTCCTAGAACCGAATTAGCTTATTTCACACAGTACAATGTTCGGCAATGAAGATGTTTGTTTTCTCAAGAAACTACTTTAGAAATGAGGCGAATCTACTAACTTGTACATCTTGTTAGATTACACAAACTAGGAAAGTTTGAACTTGCTGCACTCAACCTTCTTTGTAGGAAAGCAAGTGATTCCTAGAACCGTATTAGCTTATTTCACACAGTACAATGTTCGGCAATGAAGATGTTTGTTTTCTCAAGAAACTACTTTGGGAAATGAGGAATTTTTCTCAAGAAACTACTTTAGAAATGAGGCGAATCTACTAACTTGTACATCTTGTTAGATTACACAAACTAGGAAAGTTTGAACTTGCTGCACTCAACCTTTTTTGTAGGAAAGCAAGTGATTCCTAGAACCGAATTAGCTTATTTCACACAGTACAATGTTCGGCAATGAAGATGTTTGTTTTCTCAAGAAACTACTTTAGAAATGAGGCGAATCTACTAACTTGTACATCTTGTTAGATTACACAAACTAGGAAAGTTTGAACTTGCTGCACTCAACCTTCTTTGTAGGAAAGCAAGTGATTCCTAGAACCGAATTAGCTTTATTTCACACACTTCTTTGTAGGAAAGCAAGTGATTCCTAGAACCGAATTAGCTTATTTCACACAGTACAATGTTCGGCAATGAAGATGTTTGTTTTCAAGAAACTACTTTAGAAATGAGCCAACCAGCCACCACAGCAAACAGAGCAAAACAAACTACAGCCAAAAGGTCACACAGCTGCAGACAAGGAACTCCTGCTAGACACATTTGCATATCTTTACAATGGAATCTCAAACCCATCACCACACCTTAAGACTGCAATGAGTGATGTTTGTTCTCTCAAGCAAGGTGATTGAAGATGAAACTATAATCTATAAAATACTGAATATCTTGGGAGATTATTCAAACTAGGAAATTTTGAACCTGGCCCCCAACCTTATTTAGCTCCTGGCCCCCAAGATTTATAACTATCACACATTGTAAATTGTACTCAGTCCAATTTCAAAGGTTCTCAATGAAGTCTTGATCAACTTAAGATAGTGAGTCCTGTAAAATCAAACAAGTTAAATACTTTCAACATGTAACACAAACTAGGAAAGTTTGAATGTAAAGGCACAGAGTAAACATTTTTAACTGGAAAAAGCAAAGAGAGACTAGAATAATGCAAACTCAACTATCATCAGAAACTCATCAAACTTCTGCAGTTCAAGTTCAATATCTAACCAGAGACAAACAGTCTCCAGGTTTTCCACTTCTGCCCCTCCAGCTGGGCAGGAAAGCAAGGGAAAACTTTCATCCCAGTTCAACACTGCACTCCATGGTAGTCCTTTTGAACAGTCCTGGTATATCAAAAACATCTTCAGAAATCCATGCAACCCTAGTCCATCTTGTACAAAGGCTCTTCCAGCCTATTCCTGAGGGTCTTCATGCCTCAACCTTCATGTAGGATCTCAGCAGCGGCTCCTGGAACCGTAGCAACTCATGACCATTCTATGCATTTTTCATATTTCCAAAACTAATACCAGGTGTGCAGGACACAGCCATATTCTTAATCCAGGGACAAAATAAACCATAGCCTTGAAAAGCAGGTTCCTTCTCCAGTCAACTCTTTCAAAAAGTTTGCATTTTTAACAGTCTTTCCTCAGGCATCCTCTCCATTGTTTTAATGTAAATCTTGTTCAGGCCACCTTCCTTCCACCTTCCTTAAGATTGCTGCACTCAACAATAGCAGCTTAACCAGGAAGTGCCTCTGATTTTTAACTGAATTAGCTTTTTCAACTTAAAATCTTAAAATCTCAGTGAAGATATTTTTTTCTCAAGCAAATCAGTCCATTAAAAATTTAACCTTGACTAAACTTTGTACATCTGGTTAGATTAACAAACATCCCTTATGCCAGTTGAACAGTTCCAACAAAGTCCTCTGCAGTCTTTCCTTCCTTAGAAGAAACCTCTTATTTCACACAGTACAATGTTCGGCAATGAAGATGTTTGTTTTCTCAAGAAACTCTCATTAGAAATGAGTCCGAAAACTTACTTAACTCCAGAAGGCATCTTGTCAGTTACACAAACCAGAAAGTGAACTTGCTGCACTCAATTCCTGTAGGAAAGCAAAAACAAAGGTTCCAAATGTTTAATAAACTACTTTAAAAATGAATATCCACACGGTCAGGTTCATCTCAAGAAACTACTTTAGAAACTTTACGAATTACTAACTTGTACAGGTTGTTGAGATGAACTTCCAGACCAGACACAGTTATGGAGGAAGGGATATTATTTATTGAACCTTACAGATCCAGGGAAGTTCCATAAAGGCAGGAAAAGCAGCTTATTTCACAGGGCCAAGCAGAGAGAAGAAAAAGCCAACCAAGAAACTACAGCAAACAGAGCAAAACTAACTTGTACATCTTAACAGAATTAGCTTATTTCACACAGTACAATGTTCGGCAATGAAGATGTTTGTTTTCTCAAGAAACTACTTTAGAAATGAGGCGAATCTACTAACTTGTACATCTTGTTAGATTACACAAACCAGGAAAGTTTGAACTTGCTGCACTCAACCTTCTTTGTAGGAAAGCAAGTGATTCCTAGAACCGAATTAGCTTATTTCACACAGTACAATGTTTGGGCAATGAAGATGTTTGTTTTCTCAAGAAACTACTTTTAGAAATGAGGCGAATCTACTAACTTGTACATCTTGTTAGATTACACAAACTAGGAAAGTTTGAACTTGCTGCACTCAACCTCTTTGTAGGAAAGCAACTGATTCCAAGAACAGAATTAGCTTATTTCACACAGTACAATGTTCGCAATGAAGATGTTTGTTTTCTCAAGAAACTACTTTAGAAATGAGGCGAATCTACTAACTTGTACATCTTGTTAGATTACACAAAACAGGAAAGTTTCAACTTGCTGCACTCAACCTCTTTGTAGGAAAGCAAGTGATTCTGAGAACAGAATTAGCTTATTTCACACAGTACAATGTGATTGTAAATGAAGATGTTTGTTTTCTCAAGAAACTACTTTAGAAATGAAATGAATCTACTAAGTTGTACATCTTGTTAGATTACACAAACTAGGAAAGTTTGAACTTGCTGCACTCAACCTTCTTTGTAGGAAAAGCAACTCATTCCGAGAACAGAACTAGCTTATTTCACAAAGTACAATTTTTGGCAATGAAGATGTTTGTTTTCTCAAGAAAACTACTTTTAGAAATGAAACGAATCTACTAACTTGTACATCTTGTTAGATTACACAATCAGGAAAGTTCAACTTGCTGCACTCAACCTTCTTTTGTGGGAAAGCAACTCATTCTGAAGAACAGAACTAGCTTATTTTCACACAGTACAATGTTAGGCAATGAAGACCTTTGTTTTCTAAGCAAACTACTTTAGAAATGAAACGAATCTACTAAGTTGTACATCTTGTTAGATTACACAAACCAGGAAAGTTTGAACTTTCTGCACTCAACCTTCTTTGTAGGAAAGCAATTCATTCTGAGAACAGAACTAGCTTATTTCACACAGTACAGTTTTTTGGCAATGAAGATCTTTGTTTTTTATGCAAACTAATTTAGAAATGAAACGAATCTACTAAGTTGTACATCTTGTTAGATTACACAAAACCAGGAAAGTTTGATCTTGCTGCACTCAACAGTCTTGTAGGAAAGCAAGTTATTCAGAGAACAGAACTAGCTTATTTCACACAGTACAAGTGTTCGAAATGAAGATGTTTGTTTTCTAAGAAACTACTTTAGAAATGAAACGAATCTACTAAATTGTACATCTTGTTAGATTACACAAAACAGGAAAGTTTGAACTTGCTGCACTCAACCGTCTTTGTAGGAAAGCATGTCATTCTGAGAACAGAACTAGCTTATTTCACAAAGTACAGTGTTCGGCAATGAAGATGTTTGTTTTCTAAAGCAAACTACTTTAGAAATGAAATGAATCTACTAAGTTGTACATCTTGTTAGATTACACAAACCAAGAAAGTTTCAATTTGCTGCACTCAACCGTCTTTCGTAGGAAAGCAACTCATTCCAAGAACAGAACTTGAGCTTATTTCACATAGTACAGTGTTCGGAAATGAAGACCTTTGTTTTCTAAGCAAACTACTTTAGAAATGAAACGAGTCGACTAAGTTGTACATCGTGTTCCATTACACAAACCAGGAAAGTTTGATCTTGCTGCACTCAACCATCTTGGTAGGAAAGCATGTCATTCCACGAACAGAACTAGCTTATTTCACACGGTACAGTCTTTGGCAATGAAGATCTTTGTTTTCTAAGCAAACTACTTTAGTAATGAAATGAACTACTAACTTGTACATCTTGTTAGATTACACAAACCAGGAAAGTAACAACTTGCTGCACTCATCCGTCTTCATGGGAAAACAATCTCATTCAGAGAACAGAACTATCTTATTTCACACAGTACAGTTTGCGGCAATGAAGATCTTTGTTTTTAAGGAAACTACTTTAGAAATGAAACGAATCTACTAAGTTGCACATCTTGTTAGATTACACAAACCAGGAAAGTATGAACTTGCTGCACTCAACCATCTTCGTGGGAAAGCAACTCATTCGAGAACAGAACTATCTTATTTCACACTGTACAGTGTTCGAAATGAAGATCTTTGTTTTATAAAGCATACTACTTTAGAAATGAAACGAATCTACTAAGTTGAACATCTTGTTAGATTACACAAACCAGGAAAGTATCAACTTGCTGCACTCAACCATCTTCGTAGTAAAGCATCTCATTCCGAGAACAGAATTAGTTTATTTCACACAGTACAGTTTTCAGAAATGAAGATCTTTGTTTTCTAAGAAACTATTTTAGAAATTAAATGAATCTACTAAATTGTACTACTTGTTAGATTACACAAACCAGGAAAGTATCAAAGTGCTGCACTCAACCATCTTCATGGGAAAGCAAGTCATTCCGAGAACAGAACTAGCTTATTTCACAAAGTACAGTGATTGGCAATGAAGACCTTTGTTTTCTAAGCAAACTACTTTAGAAATGAAACGAATCTACTAAGTTGTAAATCTTGTTAGATTACACAAACCATGAAAGTATCAACTTGATGCACTCAACAGTCCTCGTGGGAAAGCAACTCATTCCGAGAACAGAACTAGCTTATTTCACACAGTACAGTTTTTGGCAATGAAGATGTTTGTTTTCTAAGCAAACTACTTTAGAAATGAAAACGACTCTACTAAGTTGTACATCTTGTTAGATTACACAATCCAGGAAAGTTTCTTCTTGCTGCACTCAACCTTCTTCCTAGGAAAGCAACTCATTCTGAGAACAGAACTAGCTAATTTCGCAAAGTACAGTTTTTGTCAATGAAGATCTTTGTTTTATAAGCAAACTACTTTAGAACTGAAACGAATCTACTAAGTTGTATATCTTGTTAGGTTACACAAACCAGGAACCTTTGATCTGGCTGCACTAAACCATCTTCGTAGGAAAGCAACTCATTCCAAGAACAGAACTAGCTTATTTAACACTGTACTGTGTTTGGCAATGAAGATCTTTGTTTTCTAAGCAAACTACTTTAGAAATGAAACGAATCTACTAATTTGTACATCTTGTTAGATTACACAAACCAGGGAAGTTTGATCTTGCTGCACTCAACCGTCTTTGTAGGAAAGCATGTTATTCCGAGAACAGAACTAGCTTATTTCACACAGTACAGTGTTAGGCAATGAATATCTTTGTTTTTATGCAAACTACTTTAGAAATGAAATGAATCTTCTGAGTTGCACATCTTGTTAGATTATACAAACCAGGAAAGTTTGATATTGCTGCACTGAACCATCTTCCTAGGAAAGCAACTCATTCTGAGAACAGAACTTTTATTTCAAACTGTACTTTTTTTGGCAATGAAGAACTTTGTTTTCTAAACAAACTACCTTAGAAATGAAACGACTCTACTAAGTTGTACACCTTGTTAGATTACACAAACCAGGAAAGTTTGACCTTGCTGCACTGAACCGTCTTCGTAGGAAAGCATGTCATTCAGTGAAGAGTACTAGCTTATTTCACCAAGTACCGTGTTCGGCAATGAAGAACTTTGTTTTCTCAGTTAAGTATTTTAGAAATGAAACGAATCTACTACGTTGTACATCTTTTTAGATTACACAATCCAGGAAAGTATCAACTTCCTACACTCAACATTCTCCATGGGAAAGCAACTCATTCCAAGAACAGAACTAGCTTATTTCACACAGTACAGTGTTGGGCAATGAAGACCTTTGTTTTCTGAGGAAATTACTTTACAAATGAAATGAATCTACTAAGTTGTACATCTTGTTAGATTACACAAACCAGGAAAGATTGATCTTGCTGCACTCAACCATCTTCGTAGGGAAGCATCTCATTCCGTGAACAGAAATATCTTATTTCACACAGTACAGTGTTTGGCAATGAAGATCTTTGTTTTCTAAGCAAACTACTTTAGAAATGAAAGGAATCTACTAACTTGTACATCTTGTTAGATTACACAAACCAGGAAAGTATCAACTTCCTGCACTCAACCCTCTTCGTGGGAAAGCATCTCATTCTGAGAAGAGAACTAACTTATTTCACACTTACAGTGTTCGGAAATGAAGATCTTTGTTTTCTAAACAAACAACTTTAGAAATGAAACAAATCTACTAAGTTGTAGATCTTGTTAGATTACACAATCCAGGAAAGTATCAACTTGCTGCACTCAACCCTCTTCGTGGGAAAGCATCTCATTCCCAGAACAGAACTAGTTTATTTCACAAAGTACAGTGTTCGGCAATGAAGATCTTTGTTTTCTAAGCAAACTGCTTTAGAAATTAACTGAATCTACTGAGCTGTACATCTTGTTAGATTACACAATCCAGGAAATTATCAACTTCCTGCACCGAATCATCTTTGTGGGAAAGTAACTCATTCCCATAACAGAACTAGCTTATTTCACACAGTACCCTGTTCAGCAATGAATAACTTTGTTTTCTAAGCAAACTACTTTAGAAATGAAAAGAATCTACTAAGTTGTACATCTTGTTAGCTTACAAATCCAGATAGGTTCAACTTGCAGCAGTCAACCATATTTGTAGGAAAGCAACTCATTCCAAGAACAGAACTAGCTTATTTCACATGGTACAGTGTTCGGAAATAAAGATCTTTGTTTTTTAACCAAAGTACTTCAGATATGAAACGAATCTGATAAATTGTACATCTTGTTAGATTACACAAACCAGAAAAGGATCAAATTCCTGCACTGAACCATCTTCATGGGAAAGCAACTCATTCCGAGAACAGAACTAGCTTATTTCAGAAAGTACAGTGTTAGGCAATAAAGACCTTTGTTTTCCAATCAAAGTACTTTAGAAATGAAACAAATCTACTAAGTGGTACATCTTTTTACATTACACAAACAGGAAAGTATCCACTTGCTGCACTCAACCATCTTCGTAGTAAAGCAACTCATTCCGAGAACAGAAGTAGGTTATTTCACACAGTACAGTGTTAGGGAATGGAGATGTTTGTTTTCTAAGCAAACTACTTTAGAAATGAAACGAATCTACTAGTTGTATATCTTGTTAGATTAAACAAACAAGTTAAAAAGTTTGATCTTCCTGCACTCAACCGTCTTCGTAGGAAAGCAACTCATTCCAAGAACAGAACTCACTTATTTCACATAATACAGTGTTCAGCAATGAAGATCTTTGTTTTCTAAGCCAACGACTTTAGAAATTTAACGAGTCTACTAGTTTTACAACTTGTTAGATTACACAAATCAGAAAGTTTGAAGTTGCTGCACTCAACCGTCTTCAGAGGGAAAGCAACTCATTCTGAGAACAGAACTAGCTTATTTCACACAGTACTTTGTTTGGCAATGAAGATCTTTGGTTTAAAAGCAAACGACTTTAGAAATTAAACGAATATACTAAGTTGTACATCTTCTTAGATTTCACAAACCAGCAAATTTTGAACCTGCTGCACCAAACTGTCTTCTTAGGAACCCATCTCATTCCGAGAACAGAACTAGCACATTTCACACAGTACAGTGTTGCAATGAAGATCTGTGTTTTCTAAGTAAAGTAGGGACAAAATGAAACGGGCCTACCAAGTTGTACATCTTCCTTTACATTACACATACGAGGAAAGTATCAACTTGCTCCACTCAACCGTCTTCGTGGGAAAGCAACTCATTCCGAGAACAGAACTAGGTTATTTCACACAGTACAGTGTTCGGCAATGATGAACCTTTTGTTCTAAGCAAACTACTTTAGAAATTAAACGAATCTAATAACTTCTATATCCTGTGAGGTTACACAAACAAGGAAAGTATTAACTTCCTGCACCCAACCGTCTTCATGGGAAAGCATCTCATTCAGAGAACAGAAGTAACTTATTTCACAAAGTACTGTGCTTGGCATCGAAGACCTTTGTTTTCTAAGCAAACTACTTTAGAAATGAAACGAATCTACTAAGTTGTACAAGTTGTTAAATTACACAAATAAGGTAAGTTTGAAGTTGCCGCACTCAACTGTCTTGGTAGGAAATCAACTCATTCTGAGAAGAGAACTAGTTTATTTCACACAGTACAGTGTTCGGCAATGAAGATCTTTGTTTTCTAAGCAAACTACTTTATAAATGAAATGTATCTACTAAGTTGTACATCTTGTTAGATTACACAATGCAGGAAAGTTTCAAGTTGCTGCACTCAACCGCCTTTGTAGGAAACCAACTCATTCCAAGAACAGAACTACCGTATTGAACACGGTACAGTGTTCAGAAGTGAAGAAATTTGTTTCCTAAGCAAACTACTTTAGAAATGAAACGAATCTACTAAATTATACATCTTGTTAGATTACACAAACCAGGAAAGTATCAACTTCCCACACTCAACCATCTTCATGGGAAAGCAACTCATTCTAAGAACTGAACAAGCTTATTTCACACAGTACAGTTTTCAGGAATAAATAACTTTGTTTTCTATGCAAACTACTTTAGAAATGAAACGAATCTACTAATTTGTACATCTTATTAGATTACACAAACCAGGAAAGTATCAACTTCCCATACTCAACGATCTTCATGGGACAGCAACTCATTCAGAGAACAGAACTAGCTTATTTCACTCAGTACAGTTCTCGGCAATAAAGATCATTGTTTTTTAAAGCAAACAACTTTATAGGTGAAATGAATCTATAAGTTGTACTTCTTGTTAGCTTACACAAACCAGGAAAGTTTGATCTTGCTGCACTCAACCGTCTTCTTAGCAAAGCACCTCATTCCAAGAACAGATCTACCTTATTTCACACAATATAGTGCTCGGAAATGAAGATTTTTGTTTTCTAATCAACCTACGTTGGAAATGAAACATATCTACTATGTTCTACATCTTCTTATAGTACACAAACCAGGAAAGTATCAACTTGCTGCACTGAACCGTCATCATAGGAAAGCAACTCATTCCGAGAACAGAAATAGGTTATTTCACACAGTACAGTGTTCGTCAATGGAGATGATTGTTTTCTAAGCAAAATACTTCAGAAATTAAATGAATGTACTAAGTTGTACATCTTGTTAGATTACAAAAACCAGGAAAGTATCAACTTCCTGCAATCAACCTTCTTCGTGGTAAAATAACTCATTCGAGAATAGAACCAGCTTATTTCAAACAGTACAGTGTTCAGAAATGAAGATCTTTGATTTCTAAGCAAACTACTTTAGAAATGAAATGAATCTACTAAGTTGTAAACCTTCTTGCATTACACAAACCAGGAAAGTTTCAACTTCCTGCACTGAGCGGTCTTCAAGGGAAAGCATCTCATTCCGAGAACAGAACTAGCTTATTTCACAAAGTACAGTGTTCAGCAATGAAGACATTTGTTTTCTAAGCAAACGACTTTAGAAATGACATGAATCTACTAAGTTCTACATCTTATTAGATTACACAATGCAGGAAAGCTTCAAGTTGTTGCACTCAACCGTCTTTGAAGGAAAGCAACTCATTCCAAGAACAGAACTACCGTATTGAACATGGTACAGTGTTCAGAAGTGAAGAAATTTGTTTCCTAAGCAAACTACTTTAGAAATGAAACGAATCTACTAAATTGTATATCTTGTTAGATGACACAAACCAGGAAAGTATCAACTTCCCACACTCAACCATCTTCATGGGAAAGCAACGCATTCCAAGAACTGAACAAGCTTATTTCACACAGTACAGTGTTCGGCAATGAAGACCTTTGTTTTCTAAGCAAACTACTTTAGAAATGAAGTGAATCTACTAATATGTACATCTTGATAGGTTACACAAACCAGGAAAGTATCAACTTCCCACGCTCAACTGTCATCGTAGCAAAGCAACTCATTCCAAGAACAGAACTAGCTTCTTTCACACAGTACAGTTTTCAGGAAGAAAGATCTTTGTTTTCTATGCAAACTACTTTAGAAATGAAAGGTATCTACTACCGTGTACATCTTGTTAGATTACACAAACCAGGAAAGTATCAACTTCCCGTACTCAACGATCTTCATGGGAAAGCAACTCATTCAGAGAACAGAACTAGCGTATTTGACTCAGTACAGTTTTCAGCAATAAAGATCATTGTTTTTTAAAGCAAACAAGTTTATAGGTGAAACGAATCTACTAAGTTGTACTTCTTGTTAGATTACACAAACCAGGAAAGTTTGATCTTGCTGCACTCAACCGTTTTCATGGGAAAGCAACTCATTCCGAGAACAGAAAAATCTTATTTCACAGAGTACAGTGTTCAGCAATGAAGATCTTTCTTTTCTAAGCAAACTCCTTTAGAAATGAAATGAATCTACTAAATTGTATATCTTGTGAGATCACAGAAACCAGGAAAGTTTGAACCTGCTAAACTCAACTGTTTTCATAGGACACCAACTCATTCTTAGAACAGAACTAGCGTATTTCACACAGTACAGTGTTCGGGAATGAAGACCTTTGTTTTCTAAGCAAACGACTTTAGAAATGAAACGAATCTACTAACTTGTACATCTTGTTAGATTACACAAACCAGGAAAGTATCAACTTCCAGCACTGAAGCGTATTCTCAGGAAAGCATCTCATTCCGAGAAGAGAACTAGCTTATTTCAGAAAGTACAGTGGTAGGCAATGAAAACCTTTCTTTTCTAAGCAAAGTACTTTAGAAATGAAATGCATCTACTAAGTTGTACATCTTGTTAGATTACACAAACCAGGAAAGTATAAAGTTGCTGCACTGAAACGTCTTTGTAGTAAAGCAACTCATTCTGAGAACAGAACAAGCTTATTTCACACAGTACAGTGTTCGGGAATGAAGATCTTTGTTTTCTAAGCAAACTACTTTAGCAATTAAATGAATCTACTAAGTTGTACATCTTGTTACATTACACAAACCAGGAAAGTATCAACTGGCTCCACTCAACCGTCTTCTTAGGAAAGCAACTCATTCCGAGAACAGAACTAGCTTATTTCACACATTACAGTTTTCGGCAATGAAGATCTTAGTTTTCTAAGCAAACTACTTTAGAAATGAAACGAGTCTAATAAGTTGTACATCTTGTCAGATTACACAAATCAGGGAAGTTTGAACTTGCTGCACTCAACCGTCTTCGTAGGAAAGCAACTCATTCCGGGAAGAGAAGTAGCTTATTTCACACAGTACAGTGTTCAGGAATGAAGATCTTTGTTTTCTCAGAAATCTACTTTAGAAATGAAATGAATGTACTAAGTTGTACATCTTGATAGATTACACAAACCAGGAAAGTTTCAACCTGCTGCACTCAACCACCTTCGTAGGAAAGCAACTCATTCCGAGAACAGAACTAGCTTATTTCAAACAGTACAGTTTTCCGCAATGAAGATCTTTTTATTCTAAGCAAACTAGTTTCAAAATGAAACGGATCTACTGAGTTGTACATCTTGTTAGATTACACAAACCAGGAAAATTTGATCTTCCTGCACTCAACCATGTTCGTGGTAAAGGAACTCATTCCAAGAACAGAACAAGCTTATTTCACAGAGTACAGTGTTAGGTAATGAAGATCAATCTTTTCTAGGCAAACTAGTTTAGAAATGAATCGATTCTACTAAGTTGTACATGTTGTTTGATTACACAAACCAGGAAAGTTTGATCTTGCGGCACTCAACCGTATTTGTAGGAAAGCCACTCATTCCGAGAACAGAACTAGCTTATTTCACACAGTACAGTGTTTGGCAATGAAGATGTTTGATTTCTAAACAAACTACTTTAGAAATGAAACGAATCTACTAAGTTGTACATCTTATTAGATTACACAAATCAGGAACGTTGGAAGTTGCTGAACTCAACCATCTTCGGGGGAAAGCAACTCCTTCCAAGAACAGAACTAGGTTATTTCACACAGCACAGTGTTCGGGAATGAAGATCTTTGTTTTCTAAGCAAACTGCTTTAGAAATGAAATGAATTTACTAAGTTGTACACCTTGTTTGATTACACAAACCAGGAAAGTATCAACTTCCTGCACTCAACTGTCTATGTAGGAAAGCATCTCATTCGGAGAAGAGAAATAGCTTATTTCACAAAGTACAGTGTTCGGCAATCAAGACCTTTGTTTTCCAAGCAAAGTACTTTAGAAATGAAACGAATCTACTAAGTTCTACATCTTTTTTTTTGTTTGTTTTTGCGAGGTAGGGTCTCACTCTGGTCCAGGCTGATGTGGAATTAACTATGTAGTCTCAGGGTGGCCTCAAACTCTCGGCGATCCTCCTACCTCTGCCTCCTGAGTGCTGGGATTAAAGGCATGTGACACCACGCTTGGCTCTTTTTACATTACACAAACCAGGACAGTATCAACTTGCTGCACTCAACCGTCTTCATAGTAAAGCAACTCAATCCGAGAACAGAAAAATCTTATTTCACAGAGCACAGTGTTCGGCAACGAAGATCTTTCTTTTCTTAGCAAACTACTTTACAAATGAAACGAATATACTAAGTTGTATATCTTGTTAGATCACACAAACCAGGAAAGTTTGAACCTGCTACACTCAACTGTCTTTGTGGGAAAGCAACTCATTCCTAGAACAGAACTAGCTTATTTCACACAGTACAGTGTTCGGGAATGAAGATCTTTGTTTTCTAAGCAAACAACTTTAGAAATGAAACGAATCTAGTAACTTGTACATCTTGTTAGATTACACAAACCAGGAAAGTATCAACTTCCAGCACTCAACCATATTCACGGGAAAGCATCTCATTCCGAGAACAGAACTAGCTTATTTCAGAAAGTACAGTGTTAAGCAATGAAGACCTTTCTTTTCCAAGCAAAGTACTTTAGAAATGAAACGAATCTACTAAGTTGTAAAACTTGTTAGATTACACAAATCAGGAAAGTATAAACTTGCTGCACTCAACCGTCTTTGTGGGAAAGCAACTCATTCTGAGAACAGAACTTGGTTATTTCACACAGTACAGTGTTTGGCAATGAAGATCTTTTTTTTCTAAACAAACTGCCTTAGAAATGAAACGAATCTAATAACTTGTACATCCTGTGAGATTACACAAACAAGGAAAGTATCAACTTCCTGCGCCCAACCGTCTTCATGTGAAAGCTTCTCATTCCGAGAACAGAACTAGCTTATATCACACAGTACAGGGTTCGGCAATGAAGACATTTGTTTGCTAAGAAACTACTTTAGAAATGAAAGGAATCTACTAAGTTGTACATCCTGTTAGATTACACAAACCAGGATAGTATCAACTTGCTGCACTCAACCATCTTCGTTTGAAAGCAACTCATTCCGACAACAGAACTAGCTTATTTCACACTGCACAGTGTTTGACAATGAAGATATTTGTTTTCTAAGCAAACTACTTTTGAAATGAAACGAGTCTAATAAGTTGTACATCTTGTTAGATTACACAAATTAGGAAAGTTTGAACTTGCTGCACTCAACCCTCTTTGTAGGAAAGCAACTCAATCAGAGAACAGAACTAGCTTATTTCACACAGTACAGTGTTCGGCAATGAAGATCTTTGTTTTCTAAACAAACTACTTTAGAAATGAAACGAATATACTAACTTGTACATCTTGTTAGATTACACAAAGCAGGAAAGTATACACTTCCTGCACTCAACCGTCTTTGTGGGAAACCATCTCATTCCGATAACAGAACTAGCTTATTTCACAAAGTACAGTGTTCGGCAATGAAGACCTTTGTTTTCCAAGCAAAGTACCTTAGAAATGAAACGAATCTACTAAGTTGTACATCTTTTTACATTACACAAACCAGGACAATATCAACTTGCTGCACTCAACCGTCTTCATAGTAAAGCAACTCATTCCGAGAACAGAACTATCTTATTTCACACAGTACAGTGTTTGGCAATGAAGATCTTTGTTTTCTTAGCAAACTACTTTAGATATGAAACGAATCTACTAACCTGTACATCTTGTTACATTACACAAACCAGGGAAGTATCAACTTCTTGCACTCAACCGTCTTTGTTGGAAAGCATCTCATTCCGAGAAGAGAACTAGCTTATTTCACAAACTACAGTCTTTGGCAATAAAGACCTTTGTTTTCTAAGGGAACTACTTCAGAAATGAAATGAATCTACTAAGTTCTACATCTTGTTAGATTACACAAACCAGGACAGTATCAACATGCTGCATTCAACCTCCTTCGTAGTAAAGCAACTCATTCTGAGAACAGAAAAATCTTATTTCACAGAGTACAGTGTTCGGCAATGAAGATCTTCTTTTCTAAGCAAACTACTTTACAAATGAAACTAATCTAATAAGTTGCATATCTTGTTAGATCACACAAACCAGGAAAGTTTGAACCTGCTACACTCAACTATCTTTGTGGGAAAGCAACTCATTCCTAGAACAGAACTAGCTTATTTCACACAGTACAGTGTTCGGGAATGAAGATCTTTGTTTTCTAAGCAAACTACTTTAGAAATGAAACAAATCTACTAACTTGTACATATTGTTAGATTACACAAACCAGGAAAGTATCAACTTCGTGCACTCACCCGTCTTCGTGGGAAAGCATCTCATTCCGAGAAGAGAACTAGCTTATTTCACAAAGTAGTGTTCGGCAATGAAGACCTTTGTTTTCCAAGCAAAGTACTTTAGAAATGAAACGGATCTACTAAGTTGTATATATTTTTACATTACACAAACCAGGACAATATCAAGTTGCTGCACTCAACCGTCTTCGTAGTAAAGCAACTCATTCCGAGAACAGAACTAGCTTATTTCACACAGTACAGTGTTCAGCAATGAAGATCTTTGTTTTTTTGGCAAACTATTTTAGCAATGAAACGAATCTACTGACTTGTACATCTTGTTACATTACACAAACCAGGGAAGTATCAACTTCCTGCACTCAAGCATCTTCATTGGAAAGCATCTCATTTCGAGAAGAGAACTAGCTTATTTCACAAAGTACAGTCTTTGGCAATAAAGACCTTTGTTTTCTAAGGAAACTACTTCAGAAATGAAACGAATCTACTAACTTGTAAATCTTGTTGGATTACACAAACCAGGACAGTATCAACTTGCTGCACTCAACTGTCTTCTTAGTAAAGCAATTCATTCTGAGAATAAACTACCTAATTTCACACAGTACAGTGTTCAGCAAGGAAAATCTTTGTTTTCTAACCAAACTACTTAAAAAAGAAACGAATCTACTAACTTGTACATCTTGTTAGATTACACAAACCAGGAAGGTATCACCTTCCTGCACTCAACCATCTTCGTCGGAAAGCATCTCATTCCGAGAACAGAACTAGCTTCTTTCAAAAGGTACAGTGTTAAGCAATGAAGACCCTTGTTTTCTAAGCAAACTACTTTAGAAATGAAACGAATCTACTAAGTTGTACATCTTGTTTGATTACCCAAACCAGGAAAGTTTGATCCTGCGGCACTCAACGGTATTTGTAGGAAAACAACCCATTCAGAGAACAGAACTAGCTTATTTCAAACAGTATAATTTTCGGCAATGAAGAGCTTTGTGTTCTAAGCAAACTAGTTTCAAAATGAAATGGATCTATTGAGTTGTACACCTTGTTAGATTACACAAACCGGAAAGTTTGATCTTGCTGCACTCAACCGTCTTCTTGGGAAAGGAACTCATTCCAAGAACAGAACAAGCTTATATCACAGAGTACAGTGTTCGGTAATGAAGATCTGTCTTTTCTAAGCAAACTAGTTTAGAAATGAAACGAATCTACTAAGTTGTATATCTTTTTAGATCACACAAACGAGGAACGTTTGAAACTGCTACACTCAACTGTCTTCGTAGGAAAGCAACTCATTCCAAGAACAGAATTCGCCTATTTCCCACAGTACAGTGTTCAGGAATGAAGATCTTTGTTTTCTAAACAAACGACTTTAGAAAATAAACAAATCTACTAACTTGTATATCTTATTAGATTACACAAACCAGGAAAGTATCAACTTCCAGCACTCAAATGTATTCGCGGGAAAGCATCTCTTCCAAGAACAGAACTATCTTATTTCAGAAAGTACACTGTTAGGCAATGAAGATCTTTCTTTTCCAAGCAAAGTACTTTAGAAATGAAATGAATCTACTAAGTTGTACATATTGTAAGATTACACAAGTCAGCACAGTATTAACTTGCTGCACTCAACCATCTTCGTAGTAAAGCAACACATTCCGAGAACAGAACTAGGTTATTTCACACAGTACAGTGTTCGGGAAAGAAGATCTTTGTTTTCTAAGCAAACTACTTTAGAAATGAAACGAATCTGCTAAGTTGTACATCTTGTTAGATTAAACAAACAAGGTAAGTTTGATCTTCCTGCACTCAACCGTCTTCATAGGAAAGCACTCATTCCAAGAATATAAATAGGTTATTTCACACAGTACAGTGTTCAGCAATGAAGATCTTTGTTTTCTAAGAAACCTACTTTAGAAATGAAACGAATCTACTAAGTTGTACATCGTGTTTGATTACACAAACCAGGAAAGTTTGATCTTGCGGCACTGAACCGTATTAGTAGGAAAACAACTCATTCCGAGAACAGAACTAGCTTATTTCACACAGTACAGTCGTCAACAATGAAGATCTTTGTTTTCTTAGCAAACTACATTAGAAATGAAACGAATCTACTATCTTGTCCATCTTGTTACATTACACAAATGAGGGAAGTATCAACTTCCTGCACTCAACCGTCTTCATGAGAATTCATCTCATTCCGAGAAGAGAACTAGCTTATTTCAGAAAGTACAGTGTTAGGCAATGAAGAACTGTGTTTTCTAAGCAAACTACTTTAGAAATGAAACTACTCTACTAAGTTGTACATCTTGTTAGATTACACAAACCAGGACAGTATCAACTTTCTGCACTCAACCGTCTTCGTAGTAAAGCAACTCATTCCGAGAACAGAACAAGGTTATTTCACACAGTACAGTGTTCAGCAATGAAGATCTTTGCTTTCTAAGCAAACTACTTCGGAAATGAAATGAATCTACAAAGTTGTACATCTTGTTATATTACACAAACCAGGAAAGTCTGATTTTGCTGCCCTGAAACGTCTTCATAGGAAAGCAACTCATTCCGAGAACAGAACTAGCTTATTACACACAGTAAAATTTTTGGCAATGTAGGTATTTGTTTTCTAAGCAAACTAGTTTAGAAATGAAACGAATATACTAAGTTGTACATCTTGTTATATTACACAAATCAGGAAAGGTTGAAATTGCTGGACTCAACCGTCTTCATAGGAAAGCAACTCACTTCGAGAACAGAACTAGCTTATTTGACACAGTACAGTGTTTGGAAATGAAGATCTTTGTTTTCTAAGCAAACTGCTTTAGAAATGAAACAAATCTACTAAGTTGTACATCTTGTTAGATTACACAAACCAAGACAGTATCAACTTGCTGCACTCAACCGTCTTTGTAGTAAAGCAACTCATTCCGAGAACAGAACTAACTTACTTCACACAGTACAGTGTTTGGCAATGAAGATCTTTGTATTCTAAGCAAACTACTTTAGAAATGAAATGAATCCTCTGAGTTGTACATCATGTTAGATTACACAAATCAGGAAAGTTTGAAGTTGCTGCACTCAATCGTCTTCATAGGCAAGCAACTCATTCTGAGAACAGAACTAGCTTATTTCACACAGTAAAGTGTTCGGGAATGAAGATCTTTGGTTTTTAAGTAAACGACTTTAGAAATGAAACCAATCTAATAAGTAGTATATCTTGTTAGATTACACAAACCAGCAAAGTTTGAACCTGCTGCACTCAACTGTCCTGGTAGGAAAGCAACTCATTCCAAGAACAGAACTAGCTTATTTCACACAGTACAGTATTCAGAAATGAAGATTTTTTTTCTAAGCAAACTACTTTAGAAATGAAACGAAGATACTAACTTGTACATCTTGTTAGATTACACAAACCAGGAAAGTATCAGCTTCCTGCACCCAACCGTCTTCGTAGGAAAGCAACTCATTCCAAGAACAGAACTAGCTTATTTCAAACAGTATAGTTTTCAGCAATGAAGATCTTTGTTTTCTAAGCAAACTAGTGTCAAAATGAAACGGATCTACTATGTTGTACATCTTGTTAGATTACACAAACCAGGAAAGTTTGATCTTGCTGCACTCAACCGTCTTCGTAGCAAAGCAACTCATTCCGAAAACAGAACTCGCTAAGTTCACACAGTACACTGTTCGGCAATGAAGACTTTTGTTTTCTAAGCAAACTGCTTTAGAAATGGAACGAATCTACTACGTTTTACATCTTGTTAGATTACACAAACCAGGAACGTATCAACTGGCTGCCCTCAACTGACTTCATAGTAAAGGAACTCATTCCGAGAATGAACTAGCTTATTTCACACAGTTCAGTTTTTGGCACTGAAGGCCTTTCTTTTCTAAGCAAATTACTTTACAAATGAAACAAATCTACTAAGTTTTACATCTTGTTAGATTACATAAACCAGGAAATTATAACCTTGCTGCAGTCAACCATCGTCGCAGTAAAGCAACTCATTCCAAGAACAGAAGTAGCTTATTTCACACAGTACAGTTTTCACCAATGAAGATCTTTGTTTTTTAAGCAAACTACTTTAGAAATGAAACGAATTTGCTAAGTTGTACATCTTGTTAGATTACACAAACTAGGAATGTTTGATCTTGCTGCACTCAACAGTCTTCGTAGGAAAGCAATTCATTCTGAGAACAGAACACGCTTATTTCACACTGTACCGTGTTCGACAATGAAGATCTTTGTTTTCTAAGCAAACTACTTAAGAAATGAAACGAATCTACTAACTTGTACAACTTGTTAGATTACACAAAGCAGTAAAGTATCAACTTGCTGCAGTCAACCGTTTCGTGGGAAAGCAACTCATTCCGAGAAAAGAACTAGCTTATTTCACACAGTACACTGTTCAGCAATGAAGACCTTTGTTTTCTAAGCAAATTACTTTAGAAATGAAATTAATCTCCTAAGTTGTACATGATGTTAGATTACACAAACCGGGGATGTTTGATCTTGCTGCAATCAACCGTCTTCGTAGGAAAGCATGTCATTCCGAGAACAGAACTAGCTTATTTCACCCAGTACAGTGTTTGGCAATGAAGACCTTTGTTTTCTAAGCAAACTACTTTAGATATGAAACGAATCTACTAACTTGTACATCTTGTTATATTACACCAACCAGGAAAATTTGATCTTGCTGCACTCAACCGTCTGCATGGGAAAGCAACTCATTCCGAGAAAAGAACTAGCTTATTTCACACTGTACAGTGTTTGGCAATGAAGATCTTCGTTTTCTAAGCAAACTACTTTAGAAATGAAACGAACCTACTATCTTGTACATCTTGTTAGATTACACAAACCAGGAGAGTATCAACTTCCTGCACTCAACCTTCTTCGTGGGAAAGCAACTAATTCCTAGAACAGAATTAGCTTATTTCACACAGTACAGTGTCCAGCAATGAAGACCTTTGTTTTCTAAGCCAACTACTTTAGAAATGAAACGAATCTACTAAGTTGTACATCTTTTTAGATTACACAAAACAGGAAAGTATCAACTTGCTGCACTCAACCATCTTCATAGCAAAGCAACTCATTCCGAGAACAAAACTAGCTTATTTCACTCAGCACAGTTTTTGGCAATGAAAATCTTTGTTTTCTAAGGAAACTACTTTAGAAATGCAACGATTCTACTAAGTTGTACATCTTGTTAGATTACACAAACAAGGGAAGTATCAACTTGCTGCACTCAACCGTCTTCCTGGGAAAGCAACTAATTCCTAGAACAGAACTAGCTTATTTCACAAAGTACAGTGTTCAGTAATGAAGATCTTTGCTTTCTAAGCAAACTACTTAAGAAAGGAAACGAATCTACTAAGCTGTATATCTTGTTACATTACACAATCCAGGAAAGTATCAACTTCCTGCACTCAACCATCTTCATGGGAAAGCACTCATTCCAGAACAGAACTAGATTATTTCCCACAGTACAGTTTTTGGCAATGTAGACCTTTGTTTTCTAAGCAAACTACTTCAGAAATGAAACGAATATACTAAGTTGTACAATTTGTTAGATTACACAAACCAGGAAAGATTGATCTTGCTTCACTCAATCATCTTCGTAGGAAAGCATGTCATCCCATGAGCAGAACTAGCTTATTTCACACAGTACAGTATTTGGCAATGAAGATCACTGTTTTCTAAGCAAACTACTTTAGAAATGAAACGAATGTACTAAGATGTATATCGTGTTACATTACAGAAACCAGGAAAGTATCAACTTGCTGCACTCAACTGTCTTCATAATAAAGCAACTCATTCCGAGAACAGAACAAGCATATTTCACTCAGCACAGTTTTCAGCAAAGAAGATCTTTGTTTTCTAAGGAAACTACTTTAGAAATGAAACAAATCTACGACGTTGTACATCTTGTTCAATTACACAAACCAGAAAAGTATCAACTTGCTGCACTCAACCATCTTTGTGAGAAAGCAACTTATTCTGAGAACAGAATTAGCTTATTTCACAAAGTACAGTGTTCGACAATGAAGATCTTTGTTTTTTAAGCATACTACCTTAGAATTGATACGAATCTACAAAACTATACATCTTTTTGGATTACACAATCCAGGAAAGTATCAACATCCTGCACTCAACAATCTTCGTGGGAAAGCAACTCATTCCGAGAACAGAACTCGCTTATTTCACACAGTACAGTGGGAAAGCAACTCATTCCAAGAACAGAACTAGCTTATTTCACACAGTACAGTGTTCGGCAATGAAGAACTTTGTTTTCTAAGCAAACTACTTTAGAAATGGAACAAATCTACTAAGTTGTACATCTTGTTAGAATACAAAAACCAGGATAGTTTGATCTTGCTTCACTCAACGGTCTTCGTAGGAAAGCATCTCATTCCGAGAACAGAACTAGCTTATTTCACACTGTACAGTGTTCAGCAATGAAGATCTCTGTTTTCTAAGCAAACTACGTCAGAAATGAAGTGAATCTACTAAGTTGTACATCTTGTTAGATTACACAAACCAGGAAAGTTTGATCTTGCTCCACTCAACCATCTTCGTAGGAAAGCAGCTCATTCTGACAACAGAACTAGCTTATTTCACAGTGTACAGTGTTCGGCAATGAAGATCTTTGTTTTTTAAGCATACTGCCTTAGAATTGAAATGAATCTACTAAGCTATACATCTTGATAGATTACACAAAGAAGGAAAGTTTGATCTTGCTGCACTCAACCGTCTTCGTGGGAAAGGAACTCATTTCGAGAACACAACTAACTTATTTCACCCAGTACAGTGTTCGGCAATGAAGACCTTTGTTTTCTAAGCAAACTACTTTAGAAATGAAACGAATTTACTAAGTTGCACATCTTGTTAGATTACACAAACCAGGAAAGTATCAACTTGCTGCACTCAATCGTCTTCGTAGTAAAGCAACTCATTCCGAGAAAAGAACTAAATTCTTTCACACACTACAATGTTCGGCAATGAAAATATTTCTTTTCTGAGCAAACTTTTTTACAAATGAGGTGAATCTACTAAGTTGTGCATTTTGATAGATTACACAAACCAGGAAATTTGGATCTTGCTTCACTCAACCATCTTCATGGGAAAGCAACTCATTCCGAGAAGAGAAGTAGCTTATTTCACTAAAGTACCATGTTCGGCAAAGAAGATCTTTATTTTCTAAGCAAACAGCCTTAGAAATGAAACGAATATAATAAGTTGTATATTTTGTTAGATTACACAATCCAGGAAAGTATCAACTTCCTGCACTCAACCATCTTTGTTTGAAAGCAACTCATTCCGAGAACAGAACTAGCTTATTTCACACAGTACTGTGTTCAGCAATGAAGACCTTTGTTTTCTAAGCAAACTACTTGAGAAATGAAAGGAATCTACTAAGTTGTACATCTTGTTAGATTACACAAACCAGGAAAGATTGATCTTGCTTCACTCAACCATCTTCGTTGGAAAGCATGTCACCCCGCAAGCAGAAGTAGCTTATTTCACCCAGTACAGTGTTCGGCAATGAAGACCTTTGTTTTCTAAGCAAACTACTTTAGAAATGAAACGAATTTACTAAGTTGTACGTCTTGATAGATTACACAAACCAGAGAAGTATCAACTTGCTGCACTCAATCGTCTTCGTAGTAAAGCAACTCATTCCAAGAACAGTACTAAATTATTTCACACAGTACAGTGTTTGGCAATGAAAATCTTTATTTTCACAGCAAACTATTTTACAAATGAAGTGAATCTACTAAGTTGTACATCTTGATAGATTACACAACCAGGAAAGTTTGATCTTGCTGCACTCAACCGTCTTTGTAGGGAAGCATCTCATTCCGAGAACAGAACTAGCTTATTTCACACTGTACAGTGTTCGGCAATGAAGATCTTTGGTTTCTAAGCAAACTACTTTACAAATGAAACGAATCTACTAAGTTGTATATCGTGTTACATTACAGAAACCAGGAAAGTATCAACTTGCTGCACTCAACCGTCTTCATAGTAAAGCAACTCATTCCGAGGACAGAACAAGCTTATTTCACACAGTGCAGTTTTTGGCAAAGAAGATCTTTGTTTTCTAAGGAAACTACTTTAGAAATGAAACGAATCTACGACCTTGTACATCTTGTTCGATTACACAAACCAGAAAAGTATCAACTTGCTGCACTCAACCGTCTTCGTGAGAAAGCAACTTATTCTGAGAACAGAACTAGCTTATTTCACAAAGTACAGTGTTCGGCAATGAAGATCTTTTTTTTTAAGCATACTACCTTAAAATTGAAACGAATCTACTAAGCTATACATCTTTTTGGATTACACAATCCAGGAAAGTATCAACATCCTGCACTCAACCATCTTCGTGGGAAAGCAACTCATTCCGAGAACAGAACTAGCTTATTTCACACAGTACAGTGTTTGGCAAAGAAGAAATTTGTTTTCTAAGCAAACTACTTTAGAAATGGAACAAATATTCTTAGTTGTACATCTTGTTAGAATACAAAAACCAGGAAAGTTTGATCTTGCTGCACTCAACCGTCTTCGTAGGAAAGCATCTCATTCCGAGAACAGAACTAGCTTATTTCTCACTGTACAGTGTTCAGCAATGAAGATCTTTGGTTTCTAAGCAAACTACTTTAGAAATGAAACGAATCTACTGAGTTGTATATCGTGTTAGATTACAGAAATCAGGAAAGTATCAACTTGCTGCACTCAACCGTCTTTGTTGGAAAGCAATTCATTACAAGAACAGAACTAGCTTATTTCACAAAGTACAGTTTTTAGCAATGAAGATGTTAGTTTTCTAAGCAAACTACTTTAGAAATGAAAAGAATCTACTAAGTTGTATATCTTTTTTATATTATTTTATTTTTTTTTTATTTTTATTTTTTTATCAATATATATTTTTTATTTATATTATTCTGATTTTACATTCCTAGTATTGGTTCCATTGTCCTCCTCCCCTTCCTCCCACTTTCAAAGGGGCCCTCATCAATGGGGAATGTTTATCATGCATTGTGAGTTTGTTCAAGAGTTCTGGTGGTTAGGCCCCATCTTGTTAGATTACACAATCCAGGAAAGTTTCAACTTCCTGCACTCAACTATCTTCATACGAAAGCAACTCATTATGAGAACAGAACTTGCTTTTTTCAAACAGTACAGTTTTAGGAAATGGAGATCTTTGTTTTCGAAGCAAACTAGTTTAGATATGAAACGAATCTCCCAAATTGTACATCTTTCAGATTACACAAAACAGGAAAGTTTGATCTTCCTGAACTCAACAGTCTTCGTAGGAAAGCATCTCATTCCGTGAACAGAAGTAGCTTATTTCACCCAGTACAGTTTTCAACAATGAAGATCTTTGTTTTCTAAGCAAATTACTTTAGAAATGAAACGAATCTGTTAAGTTGTACATCTTGTTACATTACACAATCCAGGTCATTTTCAACTTGCTGCACTCAACCATCTTCGTAGTAAAGCAAATAATTCCAAGAACAGAACTAGCTTATTTCACACAATACAGTGCTTGGCAATGAATATGTTAATTTTCTAAGCAAATTACTTTAGAAATAAAACGAATCTACCAAGTTGTACATCTTCTTAGATTACACAAACCAGGAAAGTATCAACTTGCTGCACTCAACCGTATTCGTGGGAAAGCAACTCATTCCGAGAACAGAACTAGCTTATTTCACTCAGTACACTGTTAGGCAATGAAGACCTTTGTTTTCTAAGCAAACTACTTTAGAAATGAAACGAATCTACTAAGGTTGACACCATGTTAGATTACACAAACCAGGAAAGTTTCCACTTCCTGCACACAACCGTCTTTGTAGTAAAGCATCTCACTAACTGTCTTCATCGGAAAGCATCTCATTCCATGAACAAAACTAGCTTATTTCACACAGTATAGTGTTCGGCAATTAAGATCTTTGTGTTCTAAGCAAACTACTTTAGAAATGAAATGAATCTTCTAAGTTGTACATCTTGTTAGATTACAAATACGAGGAAAGTTTGATCTTGCTGCACTCAACCGTCTTCGTAGGAAAACATCTGATTCCGAGAACAGAACTAGATTATTTCACACTGTATAGTTTTCAGCAATTAAGATCTTTTCTTTCTAATCAAACTACTTTAGAAATGAAACGAATCTACTAAGTTGTACATCTTGTTAGATTACACAAAACAGGAAAGTATCAAATTCCTGCATTCAACCATCTTCGTGGGAAAGCAACTCATTCCGAGAACCAAATTAGCTTACTTCACATGGTACAGTGTTCAGAAATGAAGATCTTTTTTTTCAAAGCAAACAACTTTAGAAATGAAACAAATCTACTAAGTTGTACATCTTGTTAGATCACACAAAACAGGAAAGTTTCAACTGGCTGCACTCAATGTCTTCGTAGGAAAGCAACTCATTCCGAGAACAGAACTAGCTTTTTTCACACGATACAGTGTTCGGAAATGAACATCTTTGTTTTCTAAGCAAACTACTTTCGAAATCAAACGAATGTACTAAGTTGTATATCTTGTTAGATTACACAATCCAGGAAAGTTTCAACTTCCTGCACTCAACCGTCTTCGTAGTAAAGCAACTCATTCCAAGAATAGAACTACAGTACAGTATTTGGCACTGAAGTTCTTTGTTTTCTAAGGAAACTACATTAGAAATGAAAAGAATCTACTAAGTTGTACATCTTGTTAGATTACACAAACTAGGAAAGTTTAATCTTGCTGCACTCAACCATATTCGCAGGAATGCATGTCATTCCGAGAACAGAACTAGATTATTTCACACAGTACACTGCTCGGCAATGAAGATATCTGTTTTCTAAGCAAACTACTTTAGAAATGAAACCCATCTACTAATTGTACATCTTGTTAGATTACACAAACCAGGAAAGTATCAACTTCCTGCACTCAACCATCTTCGTGGGAAAGCAACTCATTCCGAGAACAGAACTAGCTTAATTCACACTGTACAGTGTTCGACAATGAATATCTTTGTTTTGTAAGCAAACTACTTTAGAAATGAAAAGAATCTACTAAGTTGTACATATTGTTATATTAAACAAAGCAGGAAAGTATCAACTTGCTGCACTAAACTGTGTTCGTGGGAAAGCAACTCATTCTGAGAACAGAACTAGCTTATTTCACACAGTACACTATTAGGCAATGAAGTTCTTTGTTTCCTAAGCAAACTACTGTAGAAATGAAACGAATCTACTAAGTTTGACACCATGTTAGATTACACAAACCAGGAATGTATCCACTTGCTGCGCTCAACCGTCTTCATAGGAAAGCAACTCATTACGAAAACAGACCTAGCTTATTTCAAACAGTATAGTTTTTGTCAATAAAGATCTTTCTTTTCTCAGCAAACTACTTTAGAAATGAAACGAATCTACTAAGTTGTACATCTTGTTAGATTACACAAACCAGGAAAGAGTCAACTTATTGCCCTCACCCGTCTTCATAGTTAAGCAACTCATTCCCAGAACAGAACTAGCTTATTTCACACAAACTACTTTAGAAATGAAATGAATCTACTAAGTTGTATATCTTATTAGATTACACAATCAAGGAAAATTTGAACTTGCTGCACTCAACCGTATTCGTAGGAAAGCAACTCATTCCGAAAACAAAATAGCTTATTTCACACAGTACAGTGCTCAGCAATGAAGATCTTTGTTTTCTATGCAAACGACTTAAGAAATGAAAGAAATCTACTGCCTGGTACATGTTGTTAAATTACACAAACCAGGAAAGTATCAACTTGCTGCACTCAACCGTCTTCGTAGTAAAGCAACTCATTCCGAGAACAGAACTAGCTTATTTCACACAGTACAGTGTTCGGCTATGAAGACCTTTCTTTTCTAAGCAAACTACTTTAGAAATGAAACGAATCTATTAAGTTGTACATTTTGTTAGATTACACAAACTAGGAAAGTATCAACTTGCTGCACTCAACCATCTTCATGGGAAAGCAACTCATTCCAAGAACAGAACTAGCTTATTTCACACTGTACAGCGTTTGACAATGAAGATCTCTGTTTTGTAAGCAAACTACTTTAGAAATAAAATGAATCTACTAGGTTGTACATCTTGTTAGATCACACAAACCAGGAAAGTTTCAACTTGCTGCACTCAACCGTCTTCGTAGTAAAGCAACTCATTCCAAGAATAGAACTATCTTATTGCACACAGTACAGTTTTCGGCACTGAAGTTCTTTGTTTTCTAAGGAAACTACATTAGAAATGAAACGAATATACTAAGTTGTACATCTTGTTAGATTACACAAACCAGGAAAGTTTAATCTTGCTGTACTCCACCGTCTTCGTAGGAATGCATCTCATTCCAAGAACAGAACTAGCTTATTTCACACAGTACACTGTTCGGCAATGAAGATATCTGTTTTCTAAGAAAACTACTTTAGAAATGAAACCCATCTACTAATTGTACATCTTGTTAGATTACACAAACCAGGAAAGTATCAACTTCCTGCACTCAACCATCTTCGTGGGAAAGCAACTCATTCCGAGAACAGAACTAGCTTAATTCACACTGTACAATGTTTGACAATGAAGATCTTTGTTTTGTAAGCAAACTACTTTAGAAATGAAAAAGAATCGACTAAGTTGTACATCTTGTTAGATTAAACAAAGCAGATTAGTATCAACTTGCTGCACTCAACCGTGTTCGTGGGAAAGCAACTCATTCTGAGAACAGAACTAGCTTATTTCACACAGTACACGGTTAAGAAATGAAGCTCTTTTTTTCCTAAGAAAACTTCTGTAGAAATGAAACGAATCTACTAAGTTTGACACCTTGTTAGATTACACGAACCAGGAAAGTATCCATTTACTGCACTCAACCGTCTTCATAGGAAAACAACTCATTCTGAAAACAGAACCAGCTTATTTCAAACAGTATAGTTTTCGTCAATAAAGATCTTTCTTTTCTAAGCAAACTACTTTAGAAATGAAATGAATCTACTAAGTTGTACATCTTGTTAGATTACACAAACCAGGAAAGAGTCAACTTACTGCACTCACCCGTCTTCATAGTTAAGCAACTCATTCCCAGAACAGAACTAGCTTATTTCACACAGTATAGTTGTCGGCAATGAAGATCTTTGTTTTCGAAGCAAACTACTTTAGAAATGAAACGAATCTACTAAGTTGAATATCTTATTAGATTACACAATCAAGGAAAATTTGAACTTGCTGCACTCAACTGTATTCGTAGGAAAGCAACTCATTCCGAGAACAGAAGTAGCTTATTTCACACAGTACAGTGTTCGGCAATGAAGATCTTTGTTTTCTAAGCAAACGACTTAAGAAATGAAACGAATCTACTGCCTGGTACATGTTGTTAAATTACACAAACCAGGAAAGTATCAACTTGCTGCACTCAACCGTCTTCGTAGTAAAGCAACTCATTCAGAGAACAGAACTAGCTTATTTGACACTGTACAGTGTTTGACAATGAAGATCTTTGTTTTGTAAGAAAGCTACTTTAGAAATCAAACGAATCTACTAGGTTGTACATCTTGTTATATTACACAAACCAGGAAAGTACCAACTTTGCTGCACTCAATGGTCTTCGTAGTGAAGCAACTCATTCTGAGAACAGAACTAGCCTATTTCACACAGTACAGTTTTTGGCAATGAAGATCTTTGTTTTTTAAGCAAACTACTTCAGAAATTAAAGGACTCTATTAAGTTGTTTATCTTCTTAGATTACACAAACCCGGAAAGTATCATCTTGCTGCACTCAACCGTCTTCATAGTAAAGCAACTCATTCTGAGAACACAACTAGCTTATTTCACACAGTAAAGTTTTCGGCAATGAAGATCCTTGTTTACTAAGCAAATTACTTTTGAAATGAAACGAATCTACTAAGTTGTACATCTTATTAGATTACACAATCCAGGAAAGCTTCAACTTGCTGCACTCAACCGTCTTCGTAGGAAAGCAACTCATTCCGAAAACAGAACTAGCTTATTTCACACAGTACAGTTTTCGTCAATGAAGATCTTTCTTTTATAAGCAAACTGCTTTAGAAATGAAACGAATCTACTAAGTTGTACATCTTGGTAGATTACACAAAGCAGGAAAGTATCAACTTCCTACACTCAACTGTCTTCCTTGGAATGCAACTCATTCCAAGAATAGAACTAGCTTATTTCACACAGTACAGTGTTCAGCAATGAAGACTGTTGTTTTGTATGCAAACTACTTAAGAAATGAAATGAATCGACTAAGTTGTACATCTTGTTAGATTACACAAACCAGGAAAGTTTCAACTTGCTGTCCTCAACTGTCTTAGCAGGGACGCAACTCATTCATAGAACAGAACTAGCTTATTTCACACAGTACAGTGTTCGGCAATGAAGATCTTTGTTTTCTAAGCAAACTACTTAAGAAATGATAGGAATGTACTAAGTTGTACATCTTGGTAGATTACACAAAGCAGGAAAGTTTCAACTTGCTGCGCTCAACCATCTTTGCAGGAAAGCAAACCATTCCGAGAACAGAAGTATCTTATTTCACACAGTACACTGTTTGGCAATGAAGATCATTGTTTTCTAAGCAAACCGGTTTAGAAATGACACGAATCTACTAAGTATTATATCGTCTTAGATTACACAAAACAGGATAGTATCAACTAGCTGCATTCAACCATGTTTGTAGGAAAGCAACTCATTCCGAGAACAGAACTAGCTTATTTCACAAGGTAAAGTATTCAGCAATGAAGATCTTTGTTTTCTAATCAAACTACTTTAGAAATTAAACGAATCTACTGAGTTGTACATCTTGTTACATTACACAAACCAGGAAAGTATCAACTTCCTGCACTCAACCTTCTTATGGGAAAGCAACTCATTCCGAAAACAGAACTAGCTTGTTTCACACAGTACAGTGTTCGGCAATGAAGATCTTTGTTTTCTAATCAAACTACTTTAGATATGAAACGAATCTGCTAAGTTGTACATCTTGTTAGATTACACAAATCAGGAAAGAGTCAACTTCCTGCACTCAACGTCTTCATAGGAAAGCATCTCATTCCCGAACAAAACTAGCTTATTTCAAACAGTACAGTGTGTGGAAATTAAGATCTTTGTGTTCTAAGCAAACTACTTTAGAAATGAAACGAATCTCCTAAGTTGCACATCTTGTTTGATTACAAATACGAGGAAAGTTTGATCATGCTGCACTCAACTGTCTTCATAGGAAAACGTCTCATTCTGAGAACAGAACTAGTTTATTTCACACTGTACAGTGTTTGGCAATGAAGATATTTGTTTTCTCAGCAAACTACTTTAGAAATGAAACTATTCTACTAAGTTGTAAATCTTGTTAGATTACACAATCCAGGAAAGTATCAGCTTGCTGCACTCACCCATCTTCGTGGGAAAGCAACTCATTCCGAGAACAGAAATAGCTTACTTCCCAAAGTACAGTGTTCAGCAATGAAGATCTTTGTTTTCTAAGCAAACTACTTTAGAAAGAAAACGAATCTACTAAGTTGTACATCTTGTTAAGTTACACAATCCCAGAAAGTTTCCGCTTGTTGCACTCAACCATCTTCGTAGGAAAACAACTCATTCTGAGAACAGAACTAGCTTATTTCCACAATACAGTTTTCGGCAATGAAGATCTTTGTTTTCTAAGAAAACTACTTTAGATATGAAACGAATCTAGTAAGTTGTACATCTTGTTAGCTTACACAAACCAGGAAAGTTTGATCTTGCTGCACTCAACCGTCTTCATAGGAAACCATCTCATTCCGGGAACAGAACTTGCTTATTTCAAACACTACAGTGTTTGGCTATGAAAATGTAGGTTTTCTAAGCAAACTACTTTAGAAATGAAATGAATCTACTAAAATGTACATCTTGTTAGATTACACAAACCAGAAAAGGTTTATCTTACTGCACTCAACTGTCTTCGTTGGAACGCATCTTATTCCATGAAAAGAACTAGCTTATTTCACAAAGTACAGTGCGCGGCAATGAAGACCTTTTTTTCTAAGCAAACCACTTTAGAAATGAAACGAATGTACAAAGTTGTATATCTTGTTAGATTTCACAAACCAGGAAAGTATCAACTTGCTGCACTCAACCATCTTCATGGGAAAGCAACTCATTCTGAGAACAGAATTAGCTTATTTCACACAGTACAGTGTTCACCAATGAAGACCTTTGTTTTCTAAGCAAACAACTTTAGAAATGACATGAATCTACTCAGTTGTACAACTTGTTAGATCACAAAAACCAGGAAAGAATCAACTTGCTGCACTCAACCATCTTAGTAGTAAAGCAACTCATTCCTAGAACAGAACTCACTTATTTTACACATTGCACTTTTTGGCAATGAAGATCTTTGTTTTTGAAGCAAACTACTTTAGATATGAAACGAATCTACTAAATTGTACATCTTGTTAGATTACACAAACCACGAAAGTTTTTGATCTTGCTGCACTCAACCGTCTTCTTAGGAAAGCATCTCATTCGAGAACCGAACTAGCTTATTTCACACAGTACAATTTTCAGTAATAAAGATCTTTGTTTTTGAAGCAAACTACTTTAGATATGAAACGAATCTACTAAATTGTACATCTTGTTAGATTACACAAACCACGAATTTTTGATCTTGCTGCACTCAACCGTCTTCTTAGGAAAGCATCTCATTCGAGAACCGAACTAGCTTATTTCACACAGTACAATTTTCAGTGATAAAGATCTTTTTTTTTAAGCAAACTACTTTAGAAATGAAACGAATGTACTAAGTTGTACATCTTGTTCGATTACACAAAGCAGGAAAGTATCAGCTTGCTGCACTCAACCGTCTTTGTGGGAAAGCAACTCATACCCAGAGCAGAACTAGCTTATTTCACACAGTACAGTGTTCGGCAATGAAGACCCTTGTTTTCTAAGCAAACTACTTTAGAAATGAAACGCATGTACTTAGTTGTACATCTGGTTAGATTACACAAACCAGGAAAGTATCAACTTGCTGCACTCAACCGTCTTTGTCAGAAAGGAACCCATTCCGAGAACAGAACTAGATTATTTCACAAAGTATAGTGTTTGGCAATGAAATTCTTTGTTTTCTAGGCAAACTACTTCAGAAATGTTATGAATCTACTAAGCTGTATATGTTGTTAGATTGCACAATCTAGGAAAGTGTCAACTTCCTGCACTCAACCATCTTTGTGGGAAAGCAACTCATTCCTATAACAGAAGTAGCTTATTTCACACAGCACAGTGTTCAGCAATTAAGACTTTTTTTTCTAAGCAAACTACTTTACAAATGAAACGAATCTACTAAGTTGTACATCTTGTTAGATTACACAAACCAGCAACGTATGAATATGCTGCACTCAACAGTCTTCGTAGAAAAGCAACTCATTCCGAGAACAGAACTAGCTTATTTCACACAGTTCAGTTTTTGAAAATGAAGATCTTTGTTTTCCAAGAAAACAACTTCATAAATGAAACGAATCTACTAAGTTGTACAGATTGTTAGATTACACAATCCTGGAAAGTTTCGACTTCCTGCACTCAACCATCCCCGTGGGAAAGGAACTCATTCCTAGAACAGAACTCACTTATTTCACACAGTACACTTTTCAGCAATGAAGATTTTTGTTTTCTAAGCAAACTACTTTAGAAATGAAACGAATCTACTAAGTTGTACATCTTGTTAGATTACACAAACCAGGAAAGTATCAACTTGCTGCACTAAACCATCTTCGTGGGAAAGCAACTCGTTCCCAGAACAGAACTAGCTTATTTCACACTATACAGTGTTCAGCAATGAAGATCTTTGTTTTCTAAGCAAACTACTTTAGAAATGAAACGAATCTACAAAGCTGTATATCTTGTTAGATTACACAATCCCGGAAAGTATCAACTTCCTGCACTCAACCATCTTCATGGGATAGCAAATCATTCCAAACAGAATTAGCTTATTTCACACAGTACAGTGTTCGGCAATGAAGACCTTTGTTTTCTAAGCAAACTACTTTAGAAATGTAACGAATCTACTAAGTTGTACAACATTTTAGATTACAAAAACCAGGAAAGTATCAACTTGCTGCACTCAACCATCTTCGTAGTAAAGCTACTCATTCTGAGAACAAAACTAGCTTATTTCACAAAGTGAAGTTTTTGGAAATGAAGATGTTTGTTTTCTAAGCAAACTGCTTTAGAAATGAAAAGAATCTACTAAGTTGTACATCTTGTTAGATGACACAAACTAGGAAAGGATCAACTTGCTGTACTTCACCGTCTTCATAGGAAAACATCTCATTCCGACAACAAAAGTAGCTTATTTCACACAGTACAGTTTTCAGGAATGAAGATCTTTGTTTTCTAAGCAAACTACTTTAGATATGAAATCAATCAACTAAGTTGTACATCTTGTTTGATTACACAAACCAGGAAAGTATGAACTTGCTGCACTCAACCGTCTCTGTGGGAAAGCAAATCATTCCGGAACAGAACTAGCTTATTTCACACTGTAAAATGTTCCGCAATGAAGATCTTTGTTGTCTAAGCAAACTACTTTAAAAATGAAACGAATCTACTATGTTGTACATCTTGTTAGATTACACAAACCAGGTAAGGTTGATATTGCTGCACTCAACCGCCTTCGTATGAACGCATCTCATTCCGCGAATAGAACCAGCCTATTTCACACTGTAGAGTACTCGGAAATGAAGATCTTTGTTTTCTAAGTGAACTACTTTAGAAATGAAACGAATGTACTAAGTTGTATATCTTGTTAGATTACACAAACCAGGAAAGTATCAACTTGCTGCAGTCAACCGTGTTCGTGAGAGAGCAATTCATTCCCAGAACAGAAATAGCTTATTTCACAAAGTACAGTGTTTGGCAATGAAGATCTTTGTTTTCTAAGAAAACTACTTTAGAAATGAAATGAGTCTACTAAGTTGTACATCTTGCTAGATTACATAACCGAGAGAAGTTGATCTTGCTGCACTCAACCATCTTCATAGGAAAGCATCTCATTCCTCGAACAGAACTAGCTTATTTCACACAGTACAGTGTTCGGCAATTAAGATCTTTGTGTTCTAAGCAAATTACTTTAGAAATGAAACAAATCTCCTAAGTTGTACATCTTGTTAGATTACACAAACCAGGAACGTTTGATCTTGCTGCACTGAATGGTCTTCGTAGGAAAGCATCTCATTCTGAGAACCGAACTAGCTTATTTCACACAGTACAGTTTTCAGCAATGAAGATCTTTGTTTTTTAAGCAAACTATCTTAGAAATGAAACGAATCCACTAAGTTGTACATCTTGTAAGATTACACAATCCAGGAACGTTTGATCTTGCTGCACTCACGCGTCTTCGTAGGAAAGCAACTCATTCCAAGAACAGATTTAGCTTATTTCACACTGTACACTGTTCGGCAATGAAGATCTTTGTTTTCTAAGCAAACTACTTTAGAAATAAAAAGAATGTACGAAGTTGTACAGCTTGTTATATTACACAAACCAGGAAAGTTTGATCTTGCTGCACTCACCCATATTCCTAGGAAAGCAACTAATTCTGAGAACAGAATTAGCTTATTTCACACAGTACAGTGTTCGGCAATGAAGACTTTTGTTTTCTAAGCAAAAAAACTTTAGTAATGGAACGAATCTAATAATTTGTACATCTTTTTAGATTACACAAACCAGGAAAGTATCAACTTGCTGCACTCAACCGTCTTCGTGGGAAAGCAACTCATTCAGAGAACAGAACTAGCTTATTTCACAAAGTACAGTTTTCAGCAATGAAAATCTTTGTTTTCTGTGCAAACTACTTTAGAAATGAAACGAATATACTAACTTGTACACTTTGTTAGATTACACAATCCAGGAAAGTTTCAACTTGCTGCACTCAACCGTCTTCGGAGGAAAGCAACTCATTCTGAGAACAGAACTAGCTTATTTCACACAGTACAGTTTTGCAATGAAGATCTTTGTTTTACTAAGCAAACTACTTTAGATATGAAACGAATCTACTAAGTTGTACATCTTGTTAGATTACACAAACCAGGAAAGTTTGATCTTGCTGCACTCAACCGTCTTTGTAGGAAAAAATCTCATTCCGAGAACAGAACTATCTTATTTCACACAGTACTGTGTTCGGCAATGAAGATCTTTGTTTTCTAAGCAAACTACTTTAGAAATGAAACCAACATACCAAGTTGTACATCTTGTTATATTACAAAAACCAGGAAAGGATCAGCATCCCGCAATCAACAATCTTCATTGGAAAGCAACTCATTCCAAGAACAGAACTAGCTTATTTCACACAGTACCGTGTTAGGCAATGAAGACCTTTTTTTCTAGAAATATACCATAGAAATGAAACGAATCTATTAAGATGTACATCTTGTGCGATTACACAAATCAGGAAAGTATCAACTTGCTTGACTCAACAATCTTTGTAGTAAAGCAACTCTTTCCGAGAACAAAACTAGCTTATTTTACACAGTATAGTTTTCGGCAATGAAGATCTTTGTTTTCTAAGCAAACTACTTTAGAAATGAAACGAATCTACTAAGTTGTACATCTTGTTAGATTACACAAACCAGGAAAGTTTGATCTTGCTGCACTCAACTGTCTTCATAGGAAAGCATCTCATTCCGAGAACAGAACTAGCTTATTTCATATTATACAATGTTCGGGAATGAAGATATTTGTTTTCTAAGTAAACTACTTTAGAAATGAAATGAATCTACCAAGTTGTACCTCTTGTTAGATTACAGAAACCAGCAAAGTATCAACTTGCTGCACTCAACTGTCTTCATGGTAAGCAACTCATTCCGAGAACAGAAAGAGCTTACTTCACAAAGAACAGTGTTCAGCAATGAAGATCTTTGTTTTCTCAGCAAACTGCTTTAGAAATGAAACAAGTCCCCTAAGTTGTACTTCTTGTTAGATTGCACAATCCAGGAAAGTATCAACTTGCTGCACTCAACCGTCTTTGTTGGAAAGTAACTCATTCTGAGAACAGAACTAGTTTATTTCACAAAGTACTGTGTTCGGAAATGAAGACCTTTGTTTTCTAAGCAAACTACTGTAGAAATGAAACGAATCTACTAAGTTGTACATCTTGTTAGATTACACGTACCAGGAAAGTTTGATCTTGCTGCACTCAACCGTCTTTGTAGGAAAGCATCTCATTCTGAGAACAGAACTAGCTTATTTCACAGAATACAGTGTTTGGGAATGAAGATTTTTGTTTTCTAAGCAACCTAGTTTAGAAATGAAACATATCTACTAAGTTGTCCGTCTTGTTACATTACACAAACCAGGAAAGGTTGATCTTGCTGCACTCAACCTTCTTCGTAGGAAAGCATCTCATTCTGAGAGCAGAACTAGCTTATTTAACACTATACAGTTTTTGGCAGTGAAGATCTTTGTTTTCTAAGCAACCTACTTTAATAATGAAATGAATCTACTAAGTTATACATCTTGTTAGATTACACAAACCAGGAAAGTATAAACTTCCTGCACTCCACCTTCTTTGTGGTAAAGCAACTCATTCTGAGAACAGAACTAGCTTATATCACACAGTACAGTGTTCGGCAATGAAGACCTTTGTTTTCTAAGCAAACCACTTTAGAAATGAAATGAATCTACTAAGTTGTACAGCTTGTTAGATTACACAATCCAGGCAAGTTACAACTTGCTCCACTCAACCGTCTTCGTAGGAAAGCAACTCATTCCGAGAACAGAACTAGCTTATTTCACACAGTACAGTTATCGGCAATGAAGATCTTTGTTATATAAGAAAACTCCTTTAGATATCAAATGAATCTACTAAGTTGTACATCTTGTTAGATTACACAAACCAGGAAAGTATCAACTTGCTGTACTCAACCGTCTTCTTAGGAAAGCAACTCATTCTGAGAAGAGAATTAGCTTATTTCACACAGTACAGTTTTCGGCAATGAAGATCTTTGCTTTCTAAGAAAACTACTGTAGAAATCAAACGAATCTACTAAGTTGTACATCTTGTTAGATTGCACAAACCAGGAAAGTATCAACTTCCTGCACTCAACCTTCTTCGTGGTAAAGCAACTCATTCTGAGAACAGAACTAGCTTATTTCACACAGTACAGTGTTCAACAATGAAGGCCTTTGTTTTCTAAGCAAACTACTTATAAATGAAAGGAATGTACTAAGTTGTACATCTTGTTAGATTACACTAACCTGGAAAGTAACAACTTACTGCACTCAACCATCTTCATAGGAAAGCAACTCATTCCAAGAAAAGAACCAGCTTTTTTCACACAGTACAGTGCTTGGTAATAAAGATTATTGTTTCGTAAGCAACCTACTTTAGAAATGAAATGAATCTACTAAGTTGTACATCTTGTTAGATTACACAATCCAGGAAAGATTGATGTTGCTGTACTCAACCATCTTCGTAGGAAAGCATCTCATTCCTAGAACAGAACTTGCTTATTTCACACAGTTCAGTTTTCGGCAATGACGATCTTTGTTTTCTAAGCAACCTACCTTAGAAATGAAATGAATCTACTAAATTGTACATCTTGTTAGATTTCACAAACCAGGAAAGCATCAACTTCCTGCACTAAACCTTCTTGGTGGTAAAGTAACTCATTCCGAGAACAGAACTTCCTTATTTAACACAGTACAGTGTTCGGCAATGAAGACTTTTGTTATCTAAGCAAACTACTTTAGAAATGAAACGAATCTACTAATTTGTACACCTTGTTAGATTACAAAAACCAGCAAAGTATCAACTTGCTGAACTCAACCGTCTTCATAGTAAAGCAACTCATTCCAAGAACAGAACTAGCTTATTTCACACAGTACAGTTTTCGGCAATGAAGATCTTTGTTTTCTAAGCAAACTACTTTAGAAATGAAGTGAATCCACTAAGTCATACATCTTGTTAGATTACACAATCCTGGAAAGTTTCAACTTGCTGCACTCAACCATCTTCGTAGGAAAGCAACTCATTCAGAGAACAGAACTAGCTTATTTCACATGGTACGGAGTTCAGAAATGAAGATCTTTGTTTTCTAACAAAAGTACTTCAGAAATGAAACGAATCTATTAAGTTGTACATCTTGTTAGACTACAAAAATCAGGAAAGTATCAACTTACTGCATTCAACCGTCTTCCTAGCAAGGCAACTCATTTCGAGAAGAATACTAGCTTATTTTAAACAGTATAGTTTTCAGCAATGAAGGTCTTTGTTTTCTAAGCAAACTAGTTTCAAAATGAAACGCATCTACTAAGTTGTATATCTTTTTAGATTACACAAACCAGGAAATTTTGATCTGGCTGCACTCAACTTTCTTCGTGGGAGAGCAACTCATTCTGAGAAGATAACTAGCTTATTTCACAGAGTACAGTGTTTGGCACTGAAGATCTTTGTTTTCTAAGCAAACTACTTTTGAAATGAAACGACTCTTCTAAATTGTACATCTTTTTTGAATACACAATCCAGGAAAGTATCAACTTTCTGCACTCAACCGTCTTCGTGGGAAAGCAACTCATTCTCAGAACAGAACTAGCTTATTTCACAATGTACAGTGTTCGACAATGAAAATCTTTCTTTTCTAAGCAAACTACTTTAGAAACGTAAAGAATCTGCTAAGCTGTGTATCTTGTTAGATTACACAATCCAGGAAAGTATCAACTTCCTGCACTCAACCATCTTCGTGGGAAAGCAACTCATTCTGAGAACAGAACTAGCTTATTTCACACAGTACAGTGTTCGGCAATGAAGACTTTTGTTTTCTAAGCAAAAAATTTTAGTAATGGAACGAATCTACTAAGTTGTACATCTTTTTAGATTATACAAACCAGGAAAGCATAAATTAGCTGCACTCAACCGTCTTCGTGGGAAAGCACCTCATTCCGAGAATAGAACTAGCGTGTTTCACAAAGTAAAGTTTTCGGCAATGAAAATCTTTGTTTTCTGAGCAAACTACTTTAGAAATGAAATGAATCTACTAAGTTGTACATCTTTTTAGATTACACAAACCAGGTACGTTTGATCTTGCTGCACTCAACTGTCTTCGTAGGAACGCATCTCATTCCATGAAAAGAAGTAGCTTATTTCACACAGTACAGTGCTCGGCAATGAAGATCTTTGTTTTCTAAGCAAACAACTTTAGAAATGAAACGAATGTACTAAGTTGTACATCTTGTTAGATTACACAAATCAGGAAAGTATCAACATGCTGCATTCAACCATGTTCGTGGGAAAGCAACTCATTCCCAGAACAGAACTAGCTTATTTCTCAAAGTACAGTGTTTGGCAATGAAGATCTTTTTTTTCTAAGAAAAATACTTTAGAAATGAAATAAGTCTACTAAGTTGTACATCTTGTTAGATTACATAAACCAGGGAAGTTGACCTTGCTGCACTCAAGCGTCTTCGTAGGAAAGTGACTCATTCCAAGAACAGGACTAGCTTATTTCACACAGTACAGTTTTCAGCAATGAAGATTTTTTTTTTTAAGCAAACTACTTTAGAAATGAACCGAATCTACTAGGTTGTACATCTTGTTAGATTACACAAACTAGCAAAGTTTGATCTTGTTGCACTCTGAAGACTCTTGGTAAGAAAGCAACTCATTCCAAGAACAGAACTAGCTTATTTCACACAGTACAGTGTTTGGGAATCAAGATGTTTGTTTTCTAAACAAACTACTTTAGAAATAAAATGAATCTACTAAGTTGTACATCTTGTTAGATTACACAAACCAGGAAAGTTTCAACTTACTGCAGTGAAGACTCTTCGTGAAGAAAGCAACTCATTCCCAGAACTGAACTAGCTTATTTCACACAGTACAGTTTTTGGCACTGAAGATCTTTGTTTTCTAAGAAAACTACATTAGAAATGATATGAATCTACTAAGTTGTACATCTTGTTCGATTACACAAACCTGGAAAGTTTGATCTGGCTGCACTCAACCGCCGTCGTGCGAAAGCAACTCATCCCGGGAACAGAAAAATAGTCTTTCACAGAGTACAGTGTTCGGCAATGAAGATCGTTCTTTTCTAAGCAAACTAATTTAGAAATGAAACGAATTGAGTAAGTTGTACATCTTGTTAGATCACACAAACCAGGAAGGTTTGTACCTGCTAAACTTAACTGTCTTCATAGGAAAGCAACTCATTCCGAAAACAGAACTAGCTTATTTCACACAGTACACTGTTCGGCAATGAAGATCTTTGTTTTCTAAGCAAACTACTTTTGAAAAGAAATGAATCTTCTAAATTGTACACCTTGTTGATTACAGAAACCAACAAAGTTTCATCTTGCTGCACTGAAGACTCTTCGTAAGAAAGCAACTCATTCCCAGAACAGAACTAGCTTATTTCACACAGTACAGTGTTCAGCAATGAAAGTGTTTGTTTTCTAAACAAACTACTTTAGAAATGAAATGAATCTGCTAAGTTGTATATCTTGTTAGATTACACAATCCAACAAAGTTTGATCTTGCTGCATTGAACCATCTTTATAAGAAAGCAACTCATTCTGAGAACAGAACTAGCTTATTTCACACAGTACAGTGTTCGGCAATGAAGGTGTTTGTTTTTAAACAAACTACTTTAGAATGAAATGAATCTACTAAGTTGTACATCTTGTTAGATTTACACAAACTAGCAAAGTTTGATCTTGCTGCACTGAAGAGTCTTTGTAAGAAAAAAACTCATTCCGAGAACAGAACTAGCTTATTTCACACAGTACAGTTTTCAGCAATCAAAGTGTTTGTTTTCTAAGCAAACTACTTTAGAAATGAAACAAATCTTCTAAGTTGTACATCTTGTTAGATTACACAATCTAGCAAAGTTTGATCTTGCTGCACTGAAGACTCTTCGTAAGAAAGCAACTCATTCCGAGAACAGAACTAGCTTATTTCACAACAGTACAGTTTTGGCAATGAAGTGTTTGTTTTCTAAACAAACTACTTTAGAAATGAAATGAATCTACTAAGTTGTACATCTTGTTAGATTACACAAACCAGCAAAGTTTGATCTTGCTGCAGTGAAGACTCTTTGTAAGAAAAAAAATCTCATTCCGAGAACAGAACTAGCTTATTTCACACAGTACAGTGTTTGGCAATGAAGATGTTTGTTTTCTAAACAAACTACTTTAGAAATGAAATGAATCTACTAAGTTGTACATCTTGTTAGATTACACAAACCAGCAAAAGTTGATCTTGCTGCAATGAAGACTCTTCATTGAGAAAGCAACTCATTCCAAGAACAGAACTAGCTTATTTCACACAGTACAGTGTTTGGCAATGAAGGTGTTTTTTTTCTAAACAACTACTTTAGAAATGAAACGAATCTATTAAGTTGTACATCTTGTTAGATTACACAAACTAGCAAAGTTTGGCCTTGCTGCACTGAAGAGTCTTTGTAAGAAAGCAACTCATTCCGAGAACAAAACTAGCTTATTTCACACAGTACAGTGTTGGGCAATCAAGGTGTTTGTTTTCTAAACAAACTACTTTAGAAATGAAATGAATCTACTAAGTTGTACATCTTGTTAGATTACACAAACCAGCAAAGTTTAATCTTGCTGCACTGAAGACTCTTTGTAAGAAAGCAACTCATTCCGAGAACAGAACTAGCTTATTTCACACAGTACAGTGTTGGGAATCAAAGTGTTTGTTTTCTAAACAAACTACTTTAGAAATGAAATGAATCTACTAAGTTGTACATCTTCTTAGATTACACAAACTAGCAAAGTTTGGCCTTGCTGCGCTGAAGACTCTTCGTAAGAAAGCAACTCATTCCGAGAACAGAACTAGCTTATTTCACACAGTACAGTGTTGGGCAATGAAGATGTTTGTTTTCTAAACAAACTACTTTAGAAATGAAATGAATCTACTAAGTTGTACATCTTGTTAGATTACAGAAACTAGCAAAGTTTGATCTTGCTGCACTGAAGACTCTTTGTAAGAAAGCAACTCATTCCGAGAACAGAACTAGCTTATTTCACACAGTACAGTGTTGAGGAATCAAAGTGTTTGTTTTCTAAACAAACTACGTTAGAAATGAAATGAATCTACTAAGTTGTACATCTTGTTAGATTACAGAAACTAGCAAAGTTTGATCTTGCTGCACTGAAGACTCTTCGTAAGAAAGCAACTCATTCCGAGAACAGAACTAGCTTATTTCACACAGTACAGTGTTGGGGAATCAAAGTGTTTGTTTTCTAAACAAACTACGTTAGAAATGAAATGAATCTACTAAGTTGTACATCTTGTTAGATTACACAAACTAACAAAGTTTGATCTTGCTGCAGTGAAGACTCTTCGAAGAAAGCAACTCATTCGAGAACAGAACTAGCTTATTTCACACAGTACAGTGTTTGGGAATGAAGGTGTTTGTTTTTCTAAACAAACTACGTTAGAAATGAAATGAATCTACTAAGTTGTACATCTTGTTAGATTACACAAACTAGCAAAGTTTGATCTTGCTGCACTGAAGACTCTTGTAAGAAAGCAACTCATTCCGAGAACAGAACTAGCTTATTTCACACAGTACAGTGTTGGGGAATCAAGGTGTTTGTTTTCTAAACAAACTACGTTAGAAATGAAATGAATCTACTAAGTTGTACATCTTGTTAGATTACACAAACTAGCAAAGTTTGATCTTGCTGCACTGAAGACTCTTCGTAAGAAAGCAACTCATTCCGAGAACAGAACTAGCTAATTTTCACACAGTACAGTGTTTGGGAATCAAGGTGTTTGTTTTCTAAACAAACTACGTTAGAAATGAAATGAATCTACTATGTTGTACATCTTGTTAGATTACACAAACTAGCAAAGTTTGATCTTGCTGCACTGAAGACTCTTGTGTAAGAAAGCAAACTCATTCGAGAACAGAACTAGCTTATTTCACACAGTACAGTGTTGGGAATGAAGGTGTTTGTTTTCTAAACAAACTATTTTAGAAATGAAATGAATCTACTAAGTTGTACATCTTGTTAGATTACACAAACTAGCAAAGTTTGATCTTGCTGCAGTGAAGACTCTTCAGAAGAAAGCAACTCATTCGAGAACACAACTAGCTTATTTCACACAGTACAGTGTTTGGCAATGAAGGTGTTTGTTTTCTAAACAAACTACTTTAGAAATGAAATGAATCTACTAAGTTGTACATCTTGTTAGATTACACAAACTAGCAAAGTTTGCCTTGCTGCACTGAAGACTCTTAGTAAGAAAGCAACTCATTCCGAGAACAGAACTAGCTTATTTCACAGTACAGTGTTGGGGAATCAAGGTGTTTGTTTTCTAAACAAACTACTTTAGAAATGAAATGAATCTACTAAGTTGTACATCTTGTTAGATTACACAAACTAGCAAAGTTTGATCTTGCTGCACTGAAGACTCTTAGTAAGAAAGCAACTCATTCCGAGAACAGAACTAGCTTATTTCACACAGTACAGTGTTGGGGAATCAAAGTGTTTGTTTTCTAAACAAACTGCATTTAGAAATGAAATGAATCTACTAAGTTGTACATCTTGTTAGATTACACAAACTAGCAAAGTTTTTGATCTTGCTGCACTGAAGACTCTTGGTAAGAAAGCAACTCATTCCGAGAACAGAACTAGCTTATTTCACACAGTACAGTGTTGGGGAATCAAAGTGTTTGTTTTCTAAACAAACTACTTTAGAAATGAAATGAATCTACTAAGTTGTACATCTTTTTAGATTACAGAAACTAGCAAAGTTTGGCCTTGCTGCACTTGAAGACTCTTAGTAAGAAAGCAACTGTTCCTGAAGACAGTACAGTGTTGGGGAATCAAAGTGTTTTTGTTTTCTAAACAAAGCTTTAGAAAACTACTAAGTTGTACCTTAGAACAGAAACTAGCTTTGCTTCACAAAGCAACTCATTCCTAGAAGAACACTAGCTTAAGTCACACAGTACAAGGAATCAAAGTGTTTGTATGAAATGAATCTACTAAGTTGTACATCTTTTAGATTACAGAAACTAGCAAAGTTTGATGCTGCACTGAAGACTCTTCGTAAGAAAGCAACTGGTTCCGAGAACAGAACTAGCTTATTTTTCACACAGTACAGTGTTGGGAATCAAAGTGTTTGTTTTCTAAACAAACTACGTTAGAAATGAAATGAATCTACTAAGTTGTACATCTTGTTAGATTACACAAACTAACAAAGTTTGATCTTGCTGCAGTGAAGACTCTTAGAAGAAAGCAACTGGTTCCGAGAACAGAACTAGCTTATTTCACACAGTACAGTGTTGGGGAATCAAAGTGTTTGTTTTCTAAACAAACTACGTTAGAAATGAAATGAATCTACTAAGTTGTACATCTTGTTAGATTACACAAACTAGCAAAGTTTGATCTTGCTGCAGTGAAGACTCTTAAGAAGAAAGCAACTCGTTCGAGAACACAACTTAGCTTATTTCACACAGTACAGTGTTTGGCAATGAAGTGTTTGTTTTCTAAACAAACTGCTTTAGAAAAATGAAATGAAGTTGTAATCTAAGTTGTAAATCTTTTTAGATTACACAAACAAAGCAAAGTTTGAACTTGCTGCACTGAAGACTCTTCGTAAGAAAGCAACTCATTCCAAGAAGAGAACAGAACTTAATTTCACACAGTACAGTGTTGAGGAATCAAAGTGTTTGTTTTCTAAAACAAACTACGTTTTTAGAAATGTTAGAAAAATGAATCTCCTAAGTTGTACATCTTGTTAGATTACACAAACTAGCAAAGTTTGATCTTGCTGCACTGAAGACTCTTCGTAAGAAAGCAACTCATTCCGAGAACAGAACTAGCTTATTTCACACAGTACAGTGTTGGGGAATCAAAGTGTTTGTTTTCTAAACAAACTACGTTAGAAATGAAATGAATCTACTATGTTGTACATCTTGTTAGATTACACAAGCTAGCAAAGTTTGATCTTGCTGCTGCTGAAGACTCTTCGTGAAGAAAGCAACTCGGTTCCGAGAACACAACTAGCTTATTTCACACAGTACAGTGTTTGGCAATGAAGGTGTTTGTTTTCTAAACAAACTACGTTAGAAATGAAATGAATCTAGTAAATTGTACATCTTGTTAGATTACACAAACTAGCAAAGGTTGGCCTTGCTGCAGTGAAGACTCTTTCGTAAGAAAGCAACTCGTTCCGAGAACACAACTAGCTTATTTCACACAGTACAGTGTTTGGCAATGAAGTGTTTGTTTTAAAGAAACTACTTTAGAAATGAAATGAATGTACTAAGTTGTAAATCTTGTTAGATTACAGAAACTAGCAAAGTTTGGCCTTGCTGCACTGAAGACTCTTAGTAAGAAAGCAACTCATTCCGAGAACAGAACTAGCTTAATTCACACAGTACAGTGTTGGGGAATCAAGGTGTTTGTTTTCCAAACAAACTGCATTTGAAATGTAGCTAAATCTACGAATTTGTACATCTGTAAATCTTTTTACATTTTTTACACTAGCAAACTAGCAGTTTTTTTGAGGAATCTTGCTTGCTGCACTGAAGACAAAGTAAGAAAGAAAGCAACATTTCGAGAACACAACTAGCTTATTTCACACAGTACAGTGTTGTTTGGCAATGAAAGTGTTTGTTTTCTAAAGAAACTGCTTTAGAAATGTAAATGAATCTACTAAGTTGTAAATCTTTTTAGATTACAGAAACTAGCAAAGTTTGATTGGGCTGCACTGAAGACTCTTCGAAAACAAAGCAACTCATTCCTAGAACAGAACTAGCTTAATTCACACAGTACAGTGTTGAGGAATCAAAGTGTTTGTCTTCTAAACAAACTACGTTAGAAACGAAATGAATCTCGTTAGTTGAAAGATTACAGAAAATGAATCTACTAAGTTGTACATCTTTTTAGATTACAGAAACTAGCAAAGACTTTGAAGAAAGGCTGCACTGAAGACTCTTAAGAAAGCAACAGTAGAACAGAAAGAAAGCAACTGGTTCTAAACAAGAACAGAAATGAAATGAATAGCTAAGTTTAATTCACACAGAAAGTACAGTGTTGGGGAATCAAAGTGTTTGTCTTCTAAAAACAAACTACGTTAGAAACAGAAATGAATCTCCTAAGTTGTACATCTTGTTAGATTACACAAAAACTAACAAAGTTTGATCTTGCTGCAGTGAAGACTCCTCGTAAGAAAGAAAGCAACGGTTTCGAGAACAGAACTAGCTTATTTCACACAGTACAGTGTTTGGGGAATCAAAGTGTTTGTTTTCTAAACAAACTACGTTAGAAATGAAATGAATCTCTAAGTTGTACATCTTGTTAGATTACACAAGCTAACAAAGTTTGATCTTGCTGCAGTGAAGACTCCTCGTAAGAAAGCAACTCGTCCCGAGAACACAACTAGCTTATTTCACACATTACCGTGTTCGGCAATGAAGGTGTTAGAAATGAAATGAATCTACTAAATGGTACATCTTGTTAGATTACACAAAACAAAGTTTACGTTAGTGAAATGAAATGAATCTACTAAATGGTACATCTTGTTAGATTACAACAAACTAGCAAAGTTTGATCTTGCTGCAGTGAAGAAAAAGTAAGAAAGCAACTCGTTCGAAAACAGAACTAGCTTAATTCACACAGTACGGAGTTGGCGAATCAAGGTGTTTGTTTTCAAAGCAAACTACGTTTGAAATGTAGCTAACCTACGAAGTTGTACGTCTTGTTAGATTACACAAACTAGCAAAGTTTGATCTTGCTACACTGAAGACTCTTGGTAAGAAAGCAACTCATTCCGAGAACAGAACTAGCTTAATTCACACAGTACAGTGTTGAGGAATCAAAGTGTTTGTTTTCTAAACAAACTACGTTAGAAACGAAATGAATCTCTTATGTTGTACATCTTGTTAGATTCCACAAGCTAGCAAAGTTTGATCTTGCTGCAGTGAAGACTCTTTCGTAAGAAAGCAACTCGTTCGAGAACACAACTAGCTTCTTTCACATTACCATGTTTTCGAGAACACAACTAGCTTTTTTTAAACAAACACATTACCATGTTTGGCAATGAAGGTGTTTGTTTTCTAAACAAACTGCGTTAGAAATGAAATGAATCTAGTGAATTGTACATCTTGTTAGATTACACAAACTAGCAAAGTTTGGCCTTGCTGCAGTGAAGACTCTTCGTGAGAAAGCAACTCGTTCGAGAACACATGTTTAGCTTATTTCACACAGTATAGTGTTCGGCAATGAAGATGTTTGTTTTCTAAAGAAACTACTTTAGAAATGAAATGAATGTACTAAGTTGTAAATCTTCTTAGATTACAGAAACTAGCAAAGTTTGGCCTTGCTGCACTGAAGACTCTTAGTAAGAAAGCAACTCATTCCGAGAACAGGACTAGCTTAATTCACACAGTACAGTGTTGGCGAATCAAGGTGTTTGTTTTCCAAGCAAACTGCATTTGAAATGTAGCTAACCTACGAATTTGTACATCTTGTTAGATTACACAAATAGCAAAGCTTCTTGCTGCGCTGAAGACTCTTGGTAAGAAAGGAACTCATTCGAGAAAAGAACTAGCTTATTTCACACAGTACTGTGTTGGGAATCAAAGTGTTTGTTGGGGAATCAAAGTGTTTGTTTAAAAACAAACTACGTTAGAAATGAAATGAATCTACTGAGTTGTACATCTTCTTACATTACACAAACTAGCAAAGTTTTTGGCCTTGAGTGAAGACTCAGTGAAGACTCGTTCGAGAACAACTAGCTTAAGAAAGCAACTCGTTCGAGAACACAACTAGCTTATTTCACACAGTACAGTGTTCGGCAATGAACAACTGTTTTCTAAAGAAACTGCTTTAGAAATAAGGCGAATGTACTAAGTTGTAAATCTTTTTAGATTACAGAAACTAGCAAAGTTTGATTGGGCTGCACTGAAGACTCTTAAGTAACAAAGCAACTCATTCCTAGAACAGAACTAGCTTAATTCACACAGTACAGTGTTGAGGAATCAAAGTGTTTGTCTTCTAAACAAAACGTTAGTTAGAAACGAATGAATCTCCTAAGTTGTACATCTTTCTAGATTACAGAAACTAGCAAAGTTTGATTGGGCTGCACTGAAGACTCTAAGAAAGCAAAGAAAGCAACTGGTTTCGAGAACAGAAATAGCTTAATTCACACAGTACAGTGTTGGGGAATCAAAGTGTTTGTCTTCTAAACAAACTACGTTAGAAACGAAATGAATCTCCTAAGTTGTACATCTTGTTAGATTACACAAGCTAACAAAGTTTGATCTTACTGCAGTGAAGACTCCTCGTAAGAAAGCAACCGGTTCGAGAACAGAACTAGCTTATTTCACGCAGTACAGTGTTGGGAATCAAAGTGTTTGTTTTCTAAACAAACTACGTTAGAAATGAAATGAATCTCTAAGTTGTACATCTTGTTAGATTACACAAGCTAACAAAGTTTGATCTTGCTGCAGTGAAGACTCCTCAGTGAAGAAAGCAACTCGTCCCGAGAACACAACTAGCTTATTTCACACATTACCGTGTCCGGATGAAGGTGTTTGTTTTTTAAACAAACTACGTTAAAAATGAAATGAATCTACTAAATGGTACATCTTGTTAGATTACACAAACTAGCAAAGTTTGTTTGCTGCTTGCTGCAGTGAAGACTTCTTAAGTAAGAAAGCAAGTTGTCGTTCAAAAAAACAGAACTAAGCTTAATTCACACACACGTGTTTGTTGGCGAATCAAGGTGTTTGTTTTCAAAGCAAACTACGTTTGAAATGTAGCTAACCTACGAAGTTGTACGTCTTGTTAGATTACACAAACTAGCAAAGTTTGATCTTGCTACACTGAAGACTCTTGGTAAGAAAGCAACTCATTCCGAGAACAGAACTAGCTTAATTCACACAGTACAGTGTTGAGGAATCAAAGTGTTTGTTTTCTAAACAAACTACGTTAGAAACGAAATGAATCTCTTATGTTGTACATCTTGTTAGATTCCACAAGCTAGCAAAGTTTGATCTTGCTGCAGTGAAGACTCTTCGTAAGAAAGCAACTCGTTCGAGAACACAACTACTTTCTTGTTTTCACACATTACCATGTTTGGCAAATGAAGGTGTTTGTTTTCTAAACAAACTGCGTTAGAAATGAAATGAATCTAGTGAATTGTACATCTTGTTAGATTACACAAACTAGCAAAGTTTGGCCTTGCTGCAGTGAAGACTCTTCGTGAGAAACAACTCGTTCGAGAACACAACTAGCTTATTTCACACAGTACAGTGTTCGGCAATGAAGATGTTTGTTTTCTAAAGAAACTACTTTAGAAATGAGGCGAATGTACTAAGTTGTAAATCTTCTTAGATTACAGAAACTAGCAAAAGTTTGCCTTGCTGCACTGAAGACTCTTAGTAAGAAAGCAACTCATTCCGAGAACAGGACTAGCTTAATTCACACAGTACAGTGTTGGCGAATCAAGGTGTTTGTTTTCCAAGCAAACTGCATTTGAAATGTAGCTAACCTACGAATTTGTACATCTTGTTAGATTACACAAACTAGCAAAGCTTGATCTTGCTGCGCTGAAGACTCTTGGTAAGAAAGGAACTCATTCGAGAAAAACTAGCTTAGCACAGTACTTGGGGAATCACACAGTACTGTGTTGGGGAATCAAAGTGTTTGTTTTCTAAACAAACTACGTTAGAAATGAAATGAATCTACTGAGTTGTACATCTTCTTACATTACACAAACTAGCAAAGTTTGGCCTTGCTGCAGTGAAGACTCTTAAGAAAGAAAGCAACTCGTTCGAGAACACAACTAGCTTATTTCACACAGTACAGTGTTCGGCAATGAACATGTTCGTTTTCTAAAGAAACTGCTTTAGAAATAAGGCGAATGTACTAAGTTGTAAATCTTTTGTAAATCTTTTTAGATTACAGAAACTAGCAAAGTTTGATTGGGCTGCACTGAAGACTCTTCGTAACAAAGCAACTCATTCCTAGAACAGAACTAGCTTAATTCACACAGTACAGTGTTGAGGAATCAAAGTGTTTGTCTTCTAAACAAACTACGTTAGAAACGAAATGAATCTCCTAAGTTGTACATCTTTCTAGATTACAGAAACTAGCAAAGTTTGATTGGGCTGCACTGAAGACTCTTCGTAAGAAAGCAACTGGTTCGAGAACAGAAATAGCTTTTTCACACAGTACAGTGTTGGGGAATCAAAGTGTTTGTTTTCTAAACAAACTACGTTAGAAATGAAATGAAATCTCTAAGTTGTACATCTTGTTAGATTACACAAGCTAACAAAGTTTGATCTTGCTGCAGTGAAGACTCCTAAGAAAGAAAGCAACCGGTTCCGAGAACAGAACTAGCTTATTTCACGCAGTACAGTGTTGGGGAAAGTGTTTGTTTTTTTTAAACAAACTACGTTAGAAAATGAAATGAATCTCATAAGTTGTACATCTTGTTAGATTACACAAGCTAACAAAGTTTGATCTTGCTGCAGTGAAGACTCCTCGTAAGAAAGCAACTCGTCCCGAGAACACAACTAGCTTATTTCACACATTACCGTGTCCGGCAATGAAGGTGTTTGTTTTAAAAACAAACTGTTTAGAAATGAAATGAATCTACTAAATGGTACATCTTGTTAGATTACACAAACTAGCAAAGTTTCTTTTGCAGTGAAGATTGCAGAAAAACTAGCAAAGGCCTTTTTGCACTGAAACTCTTCGTAAGAAACAGAACTGAATTTCTAGAAAACAGAACAGCTTAATTCACACAGTACGGAGTTAGAATCAAGGTGTTTGTTTTTTAAAGCAAACTACGTTTGAAATGTAGCTAATCTACTAAAGTTGTACAATCTTGTTAGATTACACAAACTAGCAAAAGTTCTTCTTGAAAAGAAAGCAACTTCGTTCGAAAACAGAACTAGCTTATTTCACAAGTTTGTTGAATCAAGGTGTCTTGTTTTCAAAGCAAACTACGTTTGAACACAAGCTAAGCAAAGTTTGATCTTGTTAGATTTAACAAACTAGCAAAGTTTCTTTACACTGAAGACTCTTGGTAAGAAAGCAACTCATTCCGAGAACAGAACTAGCTTAATTCACACAGTACAGTGTTGAGGAATCAAAGTGTTTGTTTTCTAAACAAACTACGTTAGAATTGAAATGAATCTCTTATGTTGTACATCTTGTTTGTTAGATTAGCACAAGCTAGCAAAGTTTGATCTTGCTGCAGTGAAGACTCTTCGTAAGAAAGCAACTCGTTCCGAGAACACAACTAGCTTTTTCACACATTACCATGTTTGGCAATGAAGGTGTTTGTTTTCTAAACAAACTGCGTTAGAAATGAAATGAATCTAGTGAATTGTACATCTTGTTAGATTACACAAACTAGCAAAGTTTGGCCTTGCTGCAGTGAAGACTCTTCGTGAGAAAGCAACTCGTTCCGAGAACACAACTAGCTTATTTCACACAGTATAGTGTTTGGCAATGAAGATGTTTGTTTTCTAAAGAAACTACTTTAGAAATGAGGCGAATGTACTAAGTTGTAAATCTTCTTAGATTACAGAAACTAGCAAAGTTTGGCCTTGCTGCACTGAAGACTCTTAGTAAGAAAGCAACTCATTCCGAGAACAGGACTAGCTTAATTCACACAGTACAGTGTTGGC